>CM029450.1:36474308-38974308 GCA_017140165.1 Eucalyptus shirleyi
AATCAGTCTGGAATCCGTTGTGCATATGTCAATTCAGTCACTTTTTCGATTTTGTCTCTAAATATTTGTGTGAAATTCCAATGTAGTCCTCTCAATCCCTTTATGCTAAAAATCACTAACATGGGGGTTTAAATATCACTAGTAGTTCTACATGACATATTGCTACCTCAGTGATTTCTGACAAAAATTAGTCAGAAGGATTACATTGGAATTTCGAGTAATTGTTTATAACCAAATTAAAAGGTTTAGGATTGAATAGACATTTGTATGAGAAAATTATCCAAAAAGTCATTAACGCATTGTGTTTTTATCAATTTAGTTATAAACATTTTTAAAATTTACCAACATAATCCATCTAGCAAATATTGGCCAAAAATTGCTGACGTGGACATAAGCCACCCTATGTGGCATAGCCAATGTTGAAATTGACAAATTTATTAATTTTAATATACATTTTTGAATTCTTTTTATATTTTTAATTTCTTTTTTTTTTTTGTCTTTATTTTTCTTCTTCTTCCTCTACTAGCCGACCTGTTTCATCCACAAGCCAAATTTATTAGAATGGAGGAAGACAAACGGAGAATCAGAATCTCAACTCTGTTTCAAGTTGACGCTATTGCACTTGACGTCGAATTGAAATCAAATCCTCAATAAAAGAAAAAAAGTATCATACACATATTGGTCTAATTTCTTAAAAAAACCCCAAACTTTATGTCTAGTCCTAATTTTACCCTAAACATTTTTCTTCTTTTTTTTTTTTTTTTGTGTAAGAAAAAACCCCAAACTTTAGATCTAGTCCCAATTCCAAATCAATTCCAAAATTGTGTTTTGTCAAAAAGAAAAATGACCAATTTTCACTCTAGTCCTAAATTTGTCCTCATTAGCCTTTTGTTCAAAGTCACTGTTAGTTGTCCTTAACTTTTATATTCTAGAACCGTTTATTTAGAAGATAATATGTCATATATTTTTTTATCGATGTGGAAATACCATATCAAGTTGGGACGATAACATATGGTAAATTTGAGAAAAGTTGGTGATCTTTCTTTAAATAAAATGAAATTTGGGATAGATTTAGAACTAAACCTAAAGTTCGGGTTTTTTCTAAAACAGAAAAAAAAAAAGTTCAAGATACATTAAAGTTCAGATTTTTTTTAGAAAAAAACTGTTCGAAGCAGATTTGAAATTGGACCTAAAGTACCATCTGGTTATCAGCATATCAGTTTGTCGCTCATTCAAAGTTGATTTGATTGGCAAAGAGACTTTTGCTGATGGCTCATACATAACAAAGGGATTATCTCTCAAGGGATGATGAGAAGTACTGTCAACACGAAATCATTATTAAGTTCGTAGAATTATGATCAAGTCCTGCGTATCTCCACTTTAACGTACTCAAACTAAGTAAGAAAGCACAGGCCTTTTATCCTTGCAACTAAAGTGCTCAACCGTTTTACTATCGAATAGAGAAGCAATAACATCTTGTTAATTCCATTCATCTAACATTGTGCTCAAAGTACATTAAGCAGTTATACACCCACTATTTTCTTGCCTTCATGAGGAATAACAAGTCAACATCAAGATTCACAACCTATGGAGTGAAAACTACAGAGGACCTTGCTTGAACGACCAATGTCAAACGATTGGTAGCATCATAAATAGCTAAAATCTCCATAGTCAAAAAGGGGGAATAAAAAAAACTGGAAATGGAGCTAGGCTAGCAGGGTTTCACGAATAATTGAGACGATTATGATCCACTAAAGAGCAATTACTTCTACAAGTGGAGGCAAGCTCCAAACTCTATTAAATGATTAATCCACGGCCAACAGAAGGCAAGTTATTATCTGGAAAGCTCGAGCAGAGGAGAAATAGTCGACAAACATCAGATTATCATCCAGACCTAGCCAAAAGGAAAAACAAAATTAGTCCCAATCAAACAAAGGCAGCACACACAGATAAGCATATCAGAAGAGTAAGACAGTCATAACTTTGTGCTCAGTCAGTGACTGACCTGAGAGAAGTTAATGAGTCAACCCCAAGATATTTGTCTGATATTAATCATACACGGCACCTTGAAATTTATATTCTTCTTTGCAAAAACTGATCAACATCGTCGCTAAGAGCATCGATCAGATGCATTAATTTACAGATTGTATCGCTTTAGTACTGCAAAGTTCATCTAAAAACTTGTCTTCAGCATTGAAGCTCACAATCGTTGCAAGCAAAAAATCGTCAGTTCTGAATTTGTTTTTGGTGAAGAAGATGAACTTCCAGGCGAAGGTAGTGGATCTTCAGTTGAAGAATTTTCTCTCTCCCAACAAAGGTTCAACTTCGATGGTAATACTTTCTGGGTCACCCTTTGATTTCTGTATCCGGTTTCATCTTAAAAAACCAGACATCCTTGTTAATAATTACCTTCTTTGTGACTAGATTATATAGTTTATAACCCTTAGTCACGTTATTGTAGCGGATAAAAATGCATTTCTGGCTTTTGTCCTTTAACTTTTTCTTCTATTCATCCCGTATGTAGGGATATAGCATACACCCAAACCCTCATTAGAATGAAACATCTGACTTATTGCTGCTCCAAGCCTCTTCTTGGATTTTTCCGAGAATGCTCCTCGTTAGACATGTGTTTAGCACAAATATAACACAAGCAATGGCTTTTGTCCAAAACTTCTTTGGTAAATCTTTAGCCTTTATTTACTTATAGCCATTTAAAAATTGTCCTATTCTTTCTTTCTACTATACCATTTTGCTGAGGAATAAAGCTAATCAACTAAAGGTGGCAATTGGGTAGGTTGTGTTGGTTTGGGTGAGACATAAATGAGTTCAACCGAAATTCACTCATTTAACTTATATCGATCCATTTACTTTCTATTCAATTTAGATCGCTCATTCCCAACCTTGGAACAACCCAAACTCACCAACATAACTCAATTTTTTTAACCATAGTAAATTAAGCATTTAACAAATCTAATATATATATATATATATATATATATATATATATATATATATATATATATATTAAATATCTCCACAAATTTCTATTGACTCCACCCCTTCCTCCGCACCGGCACCTCCCTGACCGTCGTAGCTCCCCTGCCACCATTGGGAACACCAGGTACACAAAAGCTTCCTCCTAACCAACCCCCACTTCTCACCATCGTCCTCCACAGCCGTCGGCTAACACTCTGTTAGAGAAATCCCTTATGATATTTTGAAGATGACAAAATAAATCAAAGGCTACTAACATGTTTGATGGTTGAGTAATAGACCATGCAGATGATAAAACATCTAAAGGATTTTATCAAAGTCAGAAGATGACCAGAAGACTGAACGTAACATATGTCCAGAGTATATTCTGAAGATTTCCAGACTTCTGTGTCAAAGTCTGAAGACTGCCAGACTCAAGACTCATATTGTAAAGTCTACAGACTCAGATTGTAAAGTCTACAGACCCAGATTGTAAAGTCTACAGACTCATATCGTAAAGTCTACAGACTCAGACTTTATATCCAGATTCGATGAATCGTAACTCAAGCCCAATCATACAACGGCTAGTGATCTGGTTTGGATTCCACATCAAGATTGATTTGATTGATTCAATCTAATTGATTGACGATTGGATCTTGAAGACAAGAATTTTCTATACGAAGAAGCTTTACTTATGGAAACCAAGATTTCGTTTGCATGGGCGATCGGAATCAATTTGGGATTCTACCTTTGTCACTCAACGGCTACCAAATCTTCTAGATACAGAGCTGTCCAATGGGTATATTGGAAGACGATTCTCTGGGATGCTGTCCAACGGCTAGTTTGGAAGTGGAGGAGTATTTAAGGAGGTGAAGGACCGATGAGCAAGTAAGAGACGGAGCGTAGAATTTATAATTCCAAAGTCTGAGCGACCTTCGATTATACACTTGTCTTTGGAGAGTTTAAATGTTTATAATCGTGAGAGAAATACCAAAAGAGTGACTTAGTGAGATAGTGTGATCTACTACTAAGCGTTTGCACTCGAAGTTGTAATCTCTTGTTGATTGCATAGTGGAATCCAGCCAAGAAGGCTGTTAGCGTGGGAGAGTGGACGTAGGCTTGGATTAAGCCGAACCACTATAAATCTTATGTTCTTATTTTCTTCCCTAACTCCTTTATTTTGTTCATACTAGCACTCTCACACTCTGGCTTGAACAACCAACACTCTGTTCTCCACAAACCTCGCACGCTTTGCTCCTATTCCAACACATGGAGAGACCCTTGAAGCGATAGCTAACATACAGCACTGCGATGGCACTCTTATACGGAATATGAGGAACTTATTAAGCTACTAGCAAAAAACATTCAAAAAGTGGCACTGCAAATGAACCTAGCCTCAAGAAGCTGCTAGATTTCATCTACAACCGAAAACCTAGAGAAATTTCTATCCTCCGTCATTTAATGCCAACTAACGAAAAGAGACCGTGAAATACCTACGTCGGAAGGAGCGAAGGAGGTGGAATTGTCCGATGACATTGAAGAGGCAAACCTCTGTTGCTAGTCGAAGTACTCAGACTAACAACAGTTCAATGAGAAGTGGCCATTGGGAGGTCAGGCTAGAGGCGAGGGGGACTGTGACCAAGAAGTGATTGTTGTGGCGAGGAAGATGAATCTCGAAAGCAGAAGAGTCTAGGGTTCAAGGAGCTAACTGGAGAGGATGACATCAACTAGAGAGAAGGACTGAGCAAAGAGGAAGAGAGAAGAGAGTATGAGCTTTAGTGGATTGGAAATGGATTCTAAACCGAACCCATTTAGATACATTTATTTTAGGCTTTAAATTTTAAAACCCGTTACGGCCAGGCTCTTTGAATAAAGTGACAAAAAAAAAAAAAAGAATAAATACTCTAAAAAAATCCTAAACTGATACACATATGACAAATATATCCCAAACTAATTTTTTAACCATTAAAAACTCCAAAGTAATACATTTTTGATAAATTCACCACAAACTGATATACTTATAACAAATTTACCTTATATTAGTTTCCATTAAATATAGTCAAATTGCTAAGTTATATTACACTAACAATTAACTGGTGTACCAATTTGGGCTTGCGGACCCTCGCCGCCGGTCGGCCAAGGGCCGGTGACCCCAACTGACCCTCCCCCCTCTGTCGCCGACCCTTCCCAACGACGGCAAGAGGCGGGGAGGGCTCGTAGGCCCTCGCCACCAGTCAGCCGGGGGTCGCAACCCCAACCGATGCCCCCCATGGTCGCCGGTCCTTCCCGGTGATGGCGGGGAGGTGGTGGTGGCGAGGGCTCAGCCCTCAGCCGCTGCCTCCTCTCCCCCACTTTCTTTTTTTTTTTTAATTTTAAATTTATATTATTTTATTAAAATAATAATAATTTATTTTTATAACTTAATTAAATTAATTTTTATATTAACATTTGAATCTGTTTAAAAACAACATCGTTTTTGCCTTTGTTCATTGAGTCAGCATTTCGGCGAGCCACGTAGCTGAAAAAAATAAAAAAAAAAATTGCCACATCGGATTTCCGGTGGGGTTTGTCGGAGATCACACTTAAGTGTCCAACTTTTCAAAAAAAAATGGCACTTAAGTGTTACTTTCCTAACTTTTGGCACTTAAGTGTCCCTCCATGCCAAGTTTTGGCACTTGGGCTGTATTTTATCGGTCAAATTGCTAAATTAGATTACACTAACAATTAACTGGTGTACCAATTTGGGATTTTACCCTTTGTTTGTCACAATTGTACCATTTCTGTGGGTTATGTGGTATTAATCCAATTATATGAAAGGTATATTCATCACAAGTATCCCAATTTGGGTTTTTGGCGGTCGACCATATTAATTTGGAGTAAATTTGTAACAAGTATACCACTTTAAAGTCTTTTGTGGTCATTTGGGGTAAATTTATCACATGTATACCTGTTTTGGAGGTTTTTTATTATCAAAAAATTAGTTTGAGGTAAATTTGTCATATGTGTACAAATTGGGGGTTTTTCAAGTATTAACCCTAAAAAAATTAGGTCGTATATGGGTTTAAAACCCATTTTGAAGGGTCTACAATAAAACAACATTTTACTCCACAAACTTTATATTATTTGTCAAATTCATTTGAGGTGAATTCTATGCTATTTGATCTCAATGTCTTTAAATTAAAGCCATTATGTTTCTCAATATAGAGTTTAAATTCTTTGAATTTGCCAAAAGCTTATGATTTTTCTCTTAAGAAATATACCCATGTTTTTTTTGGTAAATCATTGATGAAATTTAACATGTACCTTTTTTGTCCAAATGATTCCACCTCAACAAGACCACAAAAAGGTTGCTTAGCACTTCTAGCTTTTCCAAGTGGCAAGGATTATCGATATTGATTTCCACTGAGACATCCTTCACATGGGCAGTCTAGATTGTCGATTAAAGGCATGCCAGTCACCATCTTTTTCTAGACTAATAAATTTAGTTCATGAAAATTTAGATGACCAAATTGAAGATGTCATGGTCACTTGCTATCTTTCGTCATCACTTGAAAACTCAATGGGGTCTTCCTTTGAAAAGACAAAGGGAACATCTAGTTCTTCATCATTAGAACCATCATGATGAACTTATTATTTACACCTCTCATGGTGGAAACTCCATTTTCAAGGTTAACTTTATGGCCTTTCAAAAAGTTGCCCAAGCATTTGGCAAGTTCCAGAAAAGTCCAGACACAAAGTAAACGTCTCAATAAGTAATATTAGTACAATCTTTTGATTTGATATCAATGGTACCTATGCCTATTACCGGAATTTTTTATTTATTCTCGAAGTTGACTTCACACCAAACTGTCTCATCTAACTGTGAGAATATCTCCTCTCAGCCACACGTGTAATTACTGCACCCTGTATCGAAATATCAACTATTGGCATCCATGGTGTGCAAATCATTCTTTTTGCATGCTAACACCACTTTTTCATCAGCATCAACGATATGTACATGTTCTGGTTGTTCATGTCCCATCTTTGTTTGGCATTCCAATTTGTAATGTCCAAAGCTATCACATGTTTATACATTCCTTGGAATTTAAATTTCCACCTCTACCTTGCCCACCATGATGGTCTCTTCAATTTCAATGAGCAACCCAACTCTGCAATGCTTACTTGGGATTTGAACCGATGGTCCTCTCGTGACCCATCAACTGCTCCAACATTTGATATATCTTAGCCTTTTTCAATTGCCGCAACAACATGGTCAAATCTTTCAATCAAATACCTTAAGATATTATTTTACAACTAGAACATTTGGGAGTTTTTCACTGGTAACCCTCAACACGTCAATAGTGGTCTACACGGGATCAAAATACACCGAGATAAATTCAGAGTCATTCTTGTGTAAGGACTCAAAATCTCTAGAAATTGTTTGGAACCACACCCGTTTGACACGATCATCACCTTTCTAGGATCTTCACAAAATATCCTATGCTGCCTTTACAATCTCTATGCTTGATTTTTTTTTCCCAGTAGTAGTTCTTTCAGGGATTAAAAGATTGCATAATATGCTTTCTGATCTTTCTTTTCAGACTCCACGAACAAATCTTTTTCCTCCTTTTTCAAAGCATCAAATGCTTCTGCATCGGCCATCGCAGTGTAGCCATTCTCTATCAAATTCCACAAATTTTGCAATTTGAAAAGAACCTTCATCTGGATGGACCAATTATTGGTTTTCCTTTCAGTTCAACTACATAAGTTATAATTAAACGAAACTGGTGGAAGTCATTGCTAGCTCTGACGCCAAGTGTTGGAACGAAAAATTATGCTACTTTTGATCACTTTGGAGTTAGAGCACATAAATGCAAAAGAAGGGAGAATTTTGTTCAAAATGCCTTTTGCTTAGGCTTATTACTCATAGAACAAATACACACAATAACTAGGAGGTACAGACACCTGGAGTGGCAAAACTTGGTATGGAGTGACACTTAAGTGCTAAAACTTTGGAAAGGTACACTTAAGTGCCAAAATCAAAGTAAAATGCATCACTTAAGTGCCACTCCGGCTAAAATCCGGCCAAATTACTGATGTGGCAATTTTCCGGCAAAGTAAGTGCAAAAACGACATCATTTTTGGATTTTCTCGCCACGTCAGAGTGCAAAACGATGCCGTTTTGCACTCACCTCGCCAGAAAATTGCCACGTCAGCAATTTGGCCGGATTTTGGCCGGAGTGACACTTAAGTGATCCATTTTACTCCGATTTTGGCACTTAAGTGTACATTTCTAAAGTTTTGGCACTAAAGTGTCCCTTCGTGTCAAGTTTTGGCACTTGGGGTGTACTTCTACCCAATAACTAGAGTCCCTCTCTTACAAGCTTATCTGTACAAGCTTAACTCTCTTTCTCTCTCTCCACATGAAGCTCTACTTAGCGTACACACACATATAAAAGGGTCATCGCCACAATTACCGCCAAAGAAGAATCAAACTTTGACTTGGTCTTTGCTCCACTGTAATCTACACACCTCTTGCTTTTATACTACTAAGAGGAGTCCAACTTGAACCAATGCTCTATAAGTGTGAAGTATTCTCCGATTTTGAGTCGGTCATTTAATGAAGTCGGTTTAAGTTTGGACGCTATTTCTCTTCGAGATGCAAGCTAGACATTCTCTAGTCAAACTTCAATAACTCTACTCCAACGTGGAAATATAATCAACTTCAACATTGAAGCAATTCCCATGTTCTACAATACGAGTTCTTGTGAACTATACCAAAATCAATTTTACTTTTTCTAACAATCTCATACTAATCGAAACTAACCAACATGTGAAATCAATGAAGATAGTCAAGGATCCAAGCTATTTCATGCATAGAGGGACTCAACCAAAGCTTAACGAATTCAAACATAACAATGAAGATCACATTAAACAACAATCAAGCTTAGAATATCCCATGTCCGACCTTAAGAACTTAAATCGAAGTAGTACTTCAATTTTAACTAAGTTTGATATGGAATCCTTGGCTTAGATGATTGAGATAAGGGTTGATACCATGAACAATTCTAAACTGGTACAAATGTGACAAATTTACTCTCTGTTAGTTTCTGTTAAATTTTACTATATAATTTTAAAGTTGGATGACACATAATAATTGACGAGAGTATCAATTTGGAGTTTTATCCTCTATTTGTTATAAATGTACTGGTTTGTAGTTTTTCAAGGTAATAATTCAATTTAACAGAAACTAATGGATAATAAATTTATTACAAATATATCAGTTTGAGATTTATGATGGTAAAAAAAAATTAATTTTTGGTAAATTTGTCACATGTGTACTAGTTTAGGGTTTTTAGTAGTTAAAAAATTAATTTTCAGTAAATTTATTATGAGTGTATTGATTTGAAATTTTTTTGTGATATTAATCATTGAGATAAAGAGAGATCTATTTGGAATGTCCATTGATGATACACAGCCTAATAGCTCGACTATTACACATCAACGATCTCCTAAATCCTTAGAGAAGATTTTAATCAAGATCAAGCCACTTACCTTTGATCAAACGAAGCTGGAAATTACTGCTGGAAATTGCTAGAAATTACAAGGAACGAGGGAGAATGGAGAGATTGAGAGGATTTTTGTGAGTGTGTTTGTGTTTTTCTTTTTATTTTTTTTTTCTTGAGAGAAATCAAAGTGGTGGACGTAAGAGAATTGGAGAGGGAAGTAGCGTCCATGCTTGCTGGGATTTTTGGAGAATCTTTGAAGATTTGGAGAAATTTTCAGAGAAATATGTGATTTTTCAGTGGAGTCTTAAGTGGACGTACCAAAAAGTGTGCACCCACTTTATCTGTGAAAATTAGGGAGGAATAGTGAATCTCATCCTTTAGATCTGATCATAATTCCATGCTTAGGAATCTTACAGTAGTGCGTCCACTTATAATTTTCAATTTGCGTAAGAAGTCTTGAAATCTAGCCAAAAAGTACTTCCGCTAACTTCGTCTGATGAAAAAAAGGTAAGGTGCTTTTTTTAATACATTTCGAACCCATTAGCACTAATTAGACACTAAGTGGATCCCACAAAAAAAAAAAAGATATATAAAAAAAAGTAAAACGAAAAAAAAGCCAAAAATTGAAACAAATGAAAAACACGCATAGGTTGTGGGGTAGCCCCCTTTGCCTAGGCCTCGACCAAGGCAAGATGTGAACGTTGTGCGACCCTCTCGCTGTGGTCGCAAGTGGTGGCGTCATCACCGAACAAGGGCCTGCTGCTAGTCAGTGCAGTTGGCTCTGTCTCATGGTTGGCAAGGTAAGTAAAGGTGATTGATTCCTGGTGATCCAGTTCCAATCCAAAAATCGGAAATCAGACCGAAGAAATCGTTGCAAGCGAGAAATTGGCAATTCTAAAATTGTCATTGGTGAAGAAGATGAACGAACTCCTCGGAGAAGATGGTGGATCTCCGGTTGAAGATTTTTCTTTCCCTCCTAGAAATGGTGCATCTTCGATGGTTATGCTTTTATGATCACCCTTTCGCTCCAGTTTCTGGCTTCATCTTAAAAAATTGGACATCTCTATTGATATACCTTCTCCATAACTAGGTTATATAGCTTATAACCTTTAGTCATGTCACCGTAGTAAATAAAAATGCACTTCTAGCTTTTCTCATCCAACATTTCCTTTATTCATCTGGTCTATAGGGATATGTTGGAATAAGTACACTAAAAGTATCAAAAGTTATGTATGACGCTCACTATAGTGTTAAAAGTTTTTGCCAACTTACTTAAGTGTCAAATCGGAGAAAAAACGATCACTTAAATGCCAATAGCGAGAAATTTCGACCAAATTAATTATGTAACATGTATAATTAAAATTATAATATGACTTGGCAAATTTTTTAAAAACTATAGTCCACATACTATTTCCACATGACAAGGTTAGCACTAAAGTGATCGCTTTTTAATAATGATTGACATTGAAATGATTACTTTAAATAGAATTTGGCACTTAAATTATCACTATTTGTAACTTTTAGACGATGTTGTTTAGAGGTCATATGCTAACTAGGCATGCTAACAAGCCACGTAGGACTAAGAAATTAATAAAATATAACCACGTCAAATTTTCGGGGACTCAAATCGGAGTTGGTACTTAAGTTATTATTTTTTTTAAAAAAAATGGCACTTAAGTGATTCCAAAAAAAAAAAATTGGTATTAAAATGAATGTCGTACATGACTTTTGACACTTTTAATATACTTATCCCGAGATATGTCACATACCCAAATACTCGTTGGAACAAAACATTTGACCTGTTGTTGCTCCAAAATATTCAAGTGTTCTTCCACGAATGCTCTTTATTAGACATATTTAGCACAAATACAGCATAGGCAATAGCTTTTGTCTAAAATTTCTTTGTCAAATCTTTAGTCTTTAGTATACTTGTTGCCATTTTGAAATTGCCATATTTTTCTTTCTATTATACCATTTTTTTTAAAGAGTATAGCTGGTCAATGAGAGTTAACAAATGGGGGAATTAAGTTGGGGTTGGGTGAGTCATTAAATGGGTTCAATTTAGATTTATTCATTAAACTCATATTAATCCATTTATTTTCTATACATTTTAACTGTCTCATACCCAACTCAAATTGGAGTTGGCATTTAAGTAATCATTTAAAAAAAAAAGGCACTTAAGTGATTCAAAAAAAAAAAAAAAACTTTTGACACTAAAGTAAATATCATACAAGACTTTTGGCACTTCTAATGTACTTATCCCGAGATATGTCACACACTCCAATACTCGTGGGAGCAAAACATTAGACCTATTACTACTCCGAAATATTCTAGGGTTCTTACACAAACACTCTTTATTAGGCATATGTTTGGCACAAATATAGTACAGGCAATGGCTTTTGTCCAAAACTTCTTTGGCAAATCTTAAGTCTTTAGCATACTTTTTGCCATTTCAAAATTACCATAGTTTTTCTTTCTATTATGCCATTTTTTTAAAGAGTATAGCTAGTCAATGAGAGATAACAAATGGGTGAGTTAAGTTGAGTTAGAGCGAGTCATAAATGGGTTCAATTTAGATTCATTCATTTGATTCACATTAATCCATTTATTTTCAATACATTTTAAATGGCTCGTGCCCAAACTCACCCACGTAACTCATTCTACAGCAACTTAAGCATTTAGCAAATTTAAAATATATTAAAAATAAAGAAATAACATCTCCACAAATTTCCATGATGCAACCCCTTCTAGGGGTGTGCAACTGGACTGGGTTTACCCGGTTCCCGGTCCGGCCCACCCGGAAAACAAGGTCGGGAACCGGTTCCGATTAAAACCGGGTCGGGAACCGGTTCCGATTAAAACCGGGTCGGGAACCGGTTCCGAGGGATTACCCACCCGGGAACCGGTTCGACCGGACCGGTTTGGGAACCGGTTTTTACGCCTAAAGCGAAACCCTAATTTTATTTCTTTCTTTACCTGCAGAGGCGCAGACACAGAGAACCAGACTTCCCTAAGCTCCTCTCCCGGTTCCCCTCGCGCTCGCACCACCGCTGCCAAGCTCCTCCTCCTCCCCGCCCCGCCGCCCCCGCCGTCACCGTCACCATCGTCGTCACCCTCGACAACCTCCACTTGCTCGACCCCTTCCTCGCCTCCTCCTCCTCGCTCCAGCCTCTCGTCTTGCCTTCCCCAGAGCCCCCCGCCGCGGGTGCGCTTCGTCGCCAAAGTCCGCGCCCTCCGCGACCTCCACCTCCCGCTCCTCTCCCGGTGGTTCGAGTCCCACCTCTCCCCGCCCTGTGCGGTCGTCTCCGACTTCTTCCTCGGGTGGACCCACCGCTTTGCCTGCGACCGCAACGTCCCGCGAGTCGTCTTCTCGCCGTCCGGCGCGTTCAGGCTCTCCATCGCCTTCGCCCTGTGGCGGGACCTCCTCCAGCTCGACGAAGAGTCGACGGTCTCGTTCGCGAAGCTGCCGAACTGCCCTCGCTTCTCGAAATCGCGAAGCTGCTGACCCCCGCCAAGCTCACACCCGAGCGTCGACGCTACCTCCGTTCAATCTCGCCGTTCCACCTGTTGCTGTTGCCTCACCGACGCCCCTGACCCGCAGATCTCACTGCGCGCTGTTTCCCAAGCTCCCCTGCTGCCGATCTACCGCCGCCCCCCCTTCGCGAAGCTGCCGCTACCTCGCTGCTCCACCCGAGCCCCATTGCCGACGTCTGCTGGTTCGCTCACCACCTCTGGGCGCCACCGCCGCTGCGACCAAACACCAAAAGTTGCCGTTCCTGCCGCGATTCCATCCTCAGCCCGTCCGTCCAAGCCCCCTGCACCACCACCTCCCTGCTGCTGGGTCCTTCTCTGCTCGACGCCCGATAGATTTGCTCCGCTCGTATCCTGGTGAGCTCCCCCGACCACCCCTGCTTCTTTCTTTCTTTCTTTTCTCTTTCTTTTTTTTTTGGTTTGGCAGAATGTCTTTGTTACTCCTTCTGCAATTTGGTCAACTTCTCAAACTGGGACCTTGATAAAATTTTTATGGGAGGTAATTGATCATATTCATCTTCTTCCTCCGTGTCCGAAAGTATGCTATCGTCCATCTCATAGTTAGCACCACCGGTACTAGGTGGGGACGATGTCGTAGAAGGGAGGAGAGAAGGCGAGGCGGAGACGGCTGCCTCTTAGCATTTGGTGGTCCCAGAGCAAAGCATTTGGTGGGTGCTGGTGGTTGGGTTCGGGTTCGGCGGGTGGGCAAGCGTGACCAATTTCGTCTACCAGATCGACACGTTTGGGCTCTTCACCAAGTGCTACCAATGCCCTCCTCCTACACTTCCCCCGCCGACGCCCCACCCCCTCAACGTCACCGCATCTCCACCGCTCCAACACCCTCGCCACGGCCTTCGCAACCCTTGAATTTCCTCCTGATTTTCCCGCAATTAGCGATCGGGAATTGACAAAATCTCAAAGTCGTGCCAAAGAAAAGCTTCAAATGTTGCTCCTAAAGAAGCTTTGGGGATTTTCCTAGTAGGCAGAGGAGATAGGAACTGAAATGCACAATCGCCCCCAAATTGTCTATTTCCATTTTTCCAATTAAACCCCAACACCACTTCTATTTTCTGAGTTTAGCTTATAGTTTTTGTCATGTCCTTGAGAGAGGGAGAGAAGGCGAGAGAGAGAGAATATTGATCCATCTGTATGTTTAGCTATCTTTTTATACAAAACAGGTTCCAAAATAAACAGGGTCAACCATGTTCCTGGACCGGAAAAACAGGGTGGGCCGGGAACAGGGTCCAATGAAAACAGGGTAGGGAACAGGGTCCAAAAAAGGAGAACCGGTTATAACAGGGTATGGAACAGGGTCCAGGTCTAGACCCTACCCACCCTGGACCCGCTCACCCCTAACCCCTCCCCCTCCTCCTCGCTGAGACCACGCTGACGGCTGCAGCTCCTGAGCCACAGCTTGGAACACCAGGTGCGCAAAGGCTTCCTCCCAACCAACCCCCAATTCTCACCGTCATCCTCCGCAGTCATCGACTAACACTCCGGCTTGAACAGTCAACAGTCTGATCTCCAGACCTTAGAGCCATGACCTTGTTCAAGTCAGATGTGGAGGCTCAGCCATGGACAAGCAAGGACAACTGGGAACTTTCAAATCTAGAACTGCGAAGCCATGGGCTATGATAGGGCATGATAGACCTTGAAGCCATGGCCGCACCCGGGTCTGCAACTGCCCAAACCCATGACGGCAATTTGCAACTCCGACCACAAAGACGACAGAGACGGTTCAACGCCCGGCAATGGTCAACTTAGACACGGCACAGGCAACTCCGCTCGAGGGAGGCGGGGAGTGGGCTCAAGGTGACCGCGTCGATGGAGGAGAAAAAGTGGGGTGGATAGGAAAAGTATATATTTATGACCAAATTGGTCCAATTGAAAGATTTGGGATGGATTAGTATCAATGTAATATTTTTTCCATTAGGAAAGGTGTCGAGAAACTAGCGAAACTTGGAGCAAGCGTTTCTGAGCGGAGGACTTGCTCTTCTGCATCCGGTCAAACAGGCAAATGAGGATGCCGAATTTGGTGTTGGCAAACACTCTCGATGGTGACAAGAAGAGACGCTGGAAATCCGTTCGTTCTTCTAGGTTTTGTTTTGTGGACTCATGAATATGGCATGGCGTCCTTGTCAAGCCTCGTGACAGCAATCCCTATGAGCTTGACTTTAGAGACTAAATTGTTAAAAATCAATTGAAAACAAGCAATTTATGTTGACATATTTTCCTTGCATCATTTTTCAGCCTTTGTCTTTACGTAGATGAATTTGTCACAAGTGTACTAAGATAGGATTTTTTTTATTGTCAAAAAATTTGTTTTTGGATAAATTTATCGCAAGTGTACCTGTTTGAATTTTTTTTTGTTTTTTTTGGTATTAACTCTCTTTTTTTGAGCTCTTCAAAAATCCTTTGGTCACAATACTTTTTTGGGATGAAAATTCTAGATATTCCTTCTAATCTACACTCTTCAATGTGATTATGATCCAATGGTCACAATACTTGCTTGAGATGGCAATAATCTTTTTGGTAATGACGGAAATTGTTATTTGATTACTGTCAAGATTGCCAAGGTTGAACAGCAGATGAAAGAAGTTCACCTATAGAGAACGTCAAGGTTGAACGGCCCATAAACAAAGAAGTGACAAAAATAAAAATAAAAATTGCCACATAGTCCGCTAATTTTTACAAGCTATGTTGCCATGCCTACAAGCTCCGCGGACAGCTCGACATTGTAATACCCTATTAGGGCGTTACATTGAAGAAAGACATGGTAGAAGTTGGAACTTGTAGAAAACCAACCGGAGACGATGAAAGGATGTCGCAAATCAGGAACTCCAGGACCAGCCCTTGTGAGCTCGTGACAGCTCGACAGTAAAGTGAGCACCATACACAAGTTAAGACACTTTTATTGTACTTCTCCCACATTTTCACCATTTCGAATGATCTTTTGTGTCCTCATGATTGTCTTACAACAAGAGATTGTTGGTTTTGATTACTTTCCCTTTCCTTAATACATTTGGTTTGCTTTGAAGATCACACCATCACTAAAGTATGTATTTAACCTTCTTTTTGCTTTTGAGACTGGCTCAATACAATCTTGTATGCACAATTGGTCACAGTCTTAGTGGACAAAGTCTTAGCTCTCGATTCCACGGTAGGAGCTGACCCATCGTGGAACCAATTATCCCTAAATTGAACAATAGAGCTTGTAGCTCTGTGAAATTGGATTATTTCTCTTTGATTAAATATGAGGATCAATGATAGGTAATGTTCGGGAATCAATTTAACCCAATTTCTCAATTTGTGAAAAATTGACGCATTTAATGATGTCGTTAGTTCATAAATTATGCACCACACAATTTTAAATTTTCTTTACCAAAACTTTAAGAACAATCGATTTAGTGCCATTTATAAGTGCAACTCCAATGAGTCACATCAGATTTTTCACCATTAAAATTATTTAAGTAATAGCTCCTTAAGCATTGTGGCCCGTAAATTGTCATATGCAAAATATTCGTATCAAAGTGAGCGTCGCATAATAGTTATGACACCGATACAGTCTTGATCACCACTTTTTCGGCAAGTGTTCATTCAACTCCATTTTTTATTTATTAAACTTCTTTTCAATTTGAAAGTGTCTTAAAGTGTCCCTAACACAACTTCTTACACATATGGAGGCTTCAAATTAGTGGATGCTACATCCTCAACCAATGATACTCTCTAATGACGTTTTTGGTCCAAAGTAGTGGAGAAGATTAACGCATCTAAAGTATGATTGTGGAAGGACAGTTATGTGGAAGAGGACCTTTAAAATGTTGTTTCATCTCTTTCTATTTTTTTTCATATTTGGCCCTAATACATGCTAATGGTCTGCTTGTGCTTATTCTCTATTTACCCAATATGCAACTTCGTGAGGACTCGTCGCAATGGGAAAAGCATGGTGACGTTGCCATCCCATGGACTTCAAATTTGTCGTCATGAGGTCTTGGTTCGTATTTGATATCACCATAGCTCTTTCGGCTCCACTACATTGGATCTTCTCCAAATTGTCAAGATTCAAAAGCTTAGAGATAACAGAAATGCCAACACAATTAGTCAAAAATATATCGGCCTTGCTCACAGCAAGTACGGTTGGCCTTGGCTTGTGTTCAGTGAGGTTTGCCAGCCCTTGTTGATGCTTAGGGACCAGGGCGAGGGTCAATGGCCGTTGCCGGCAAATGAGGGGTGGAGGTGCCAAGCCGTTCAAACAATCTAGCGAGGGCCACTGTTCTAGTTCTAAACGTGTTCTTTTAATTTTGGGAAATTGTGCCGATGCAGCATCCACCTTACATCAAATCAATGCCACAGGACCGCTAAAAATATTGAAAAATGTCATGTCAACATTTTTTCTCTTTCAGATTGAATGGTTAGTGGAGATACTTCATGGTGCGTTTTCTTTACAAGTTTTAAAATTTTAACTACCCTTGGGGAGAAGGCCGGCATCAACGATATGACTTGCTGGAGCCACTTAAATATACAGTTTTTTTTTTTTAATAATTTACATACAAAAGTGATAAAATTTGGGCACTAAATCAGTCATTTATAAAGTTTACTCTAAATTTTTTATAAAATTGACAAAATGCAGGCATAATCTCAAAAGAAAAATTACAAAGTAAATATTTTAACTTCATTACTAATTTCTTTATTTTGCTCAAATCAGAAAGCAAAATCATAAAGCAAATGATCCATCCCAATAATTTCTTCTAAATCATCAATATCTATTTGTTTTCCCTGGAAAAGGAAGCAAGTACAAGTTTCTTCACCTCTTGTAATTTCGCTTTTGTTTCTTCTCTGACTTTCACTCAATTTTGAGATTGAACTAAAGGTGAGACTGAGAATTGAACCAAACCAACTGGTTCTAGGTGATCCTCACAGGATCCAAACTTGTTATTGCGAATTGGCAATAACTGGTTGGGTTCCCGTATTTGCACAAAAAACCAGACCGGCTGGTATGAGATAATTTTCCCTTTTTATTTTTTGTAATTTTTCCTCGTAATTTTCTAAACTAAAGCCATAGCCTCTCAGACTCACCATCAACTAGGCTCGCGCCGGTCGCCTCTCGCCTTTCCCCTCCATCGCCTCTCAGTTCACTCTCGCCGACGATGTCGTACGGCCGAAAAAAGGAGTAAATTTCATCGACACTTCGGTTGGAAGTCACTAGCTTAATTGCGTCGTTACTTGAGGATTTTGATTGCGAGCCGGCCAGTTCACCTCTTTCGCCCTGTCGCTTTGTGCTTTTTTCCTACGTCAAAACAGAAACGAGTCGCCCCCAGCTTCTAGAGTTTGTAATTGCGTAAGATTAGGGCTAATAAAAGATTTTGTGCTAAACCAGTCAAAGGGTACCGACGACACGGTTCATTTTTATTTTTATTTTATAGCCAAGCATGATAAGAAGGCATGATCGCACCTTTTCTAACGTAAATGATGCCGTCCTTGTCGGAGTAGCCTTTTTCTTGAGTAGTCCAAAGTCGTTAGTAACTTAGGATAAAAAAGCATATCCACGGCTGGAATTTTTTTCAAAAACTCATAAATCTATTGCACTTTTAACAACTCAGCCATACATATTTTAATTGTACCAATGAAATTATAAATATTTTCATATTTTATCAATTGAGTTGACTTGACTAATTTTGGCTGGAAATCATTAATGTGAATGTCATCCATTTTACGTGGCATAATATAGATTATTTTTAGTAATTTTTTTATTATTATTTATTTATTTTTCTTTTCTTTTTCCCTTGTGTTTTCTCTCTATTAGGTTTTTTTTCATTCTTCCCTTCTTTCTTTGGCCAATTGCCAGGCCTTGGCATCTAGCCAGAGGCAAGGACCAACGAGGTCCCTCGTCGGCCCCTAGCAAAGATCACATCCGTCTTAAAGTATCAATTTCATGTGCCATTCTTATTTCTATTTGTATGTGAGAGGGGTGGAATAATATTCCACATCTCTTATTTATAGGTTTTATATCAGGAAAATTATTATAAATAAATATAATAAAAAAAAAAAGTTTTAAACATTTTGTAATTGTGCCGATTCAATCTTAATTTTTTTTTTGACCAATTGAGTCATAAACTTTTGTAATTGTGTCAATTTAGTATATCCAGCTAACTCACATACAAATAGAAATAAGAATGGCGCATGGAATTGATACTTTAAGATGGACGACAACACCATTGATAAAATATTGCTTGCGTAGGAGCATATCTCTTTTGGCTCCACTATCTTAGATCTTCAACAAGTTGTGAAGATTCTAAAGCTTAAAGAAAACAAAAATGCCAACATAGTTAGTCAATAGTAAGGGTGAGCATGGTCCGGGTTGGTCCGGGCCACTCCCTAACCCTAGGACCAACCCGTACAGTGTCGGTCCTCAATTTTTAGGGCCGAGGACCGACCTTATTGAGCCTAGGACCAAGAACCGGACCGACCCAAACCCGGGACCGATCGATAATTTTTTTCGTCTTATTTTTTATACTCCCTAAAAAAACAAACCTACAAATTCAAATTACACATCCATTGACAATGCAGCATTGCGCAACTAAATTATAAATACCAATACATATTTAGCAAATTTAATATGACACAATAGAAATTTCGTACTTGCTAACCGCTCATCGAGATATGGGATAAGATGGAAAGTTCTTGTAATCATCTATTTTTAATATTCATAACAACATATGCAAAAGTGTTTTCCTGCATTTGATCATGTAGAGTCCACTCAACCAAAAAATGAGCTTCACACCACTTGACTAGCAAATCACCGTAGCAACTGCAATACTACTCTACTCTTCAAAAACTTCTACCATTTAACACAAATTGAAAAGCAAAGTGCAGCTGAAATTCATTAGTAAAATACAATTAAACTATAAAAAGTTCAAAATACTTAATATAAATCATGAATATATAACTTCACATCTTGTTAATTCACTTGAACTTCTAAACACCTGAAAACAAAACAAACGACACATAATTAATACTCAACAAAAGTTTTAAATTGAAATTACTATTAGTGTTATTGATAAAACATTTCAATATAATATAATATAATAGACATTTTACTTAGATTTGAATATATAAAAAAATTATATATAATATAATATAATATACAGGATTGGTCCAGGGTTGGACCGACCCAAAACTCTTAGGATTGAGGACCAACCCGCACAGTGTTGGTCCTGGAATTTCAGGACCGAGGACCGACCCAGTCCCCTTGGGAACCGGACCAGGATCGGCAGGGTTGGGCCGATCCAGGGTCGGTCCAGGATTGACCCTAGACCACTGCTCACCCCTAGTCAATAGCATCTATATTAATGCTTCACTACTATAAGTCCAGTTATGATGAACACGTTACTTGTACTACTTTTCCTTGCCATGCCCAAAAATTAAGGCTGACCTCACTTAGCAATGGCAAGGTCAAGCCTCGTCCGCCCCTAGCAAGGCTTGACCTCACTAGATCTGACTAGTTCAAGCCTCACCTAACCATGGTGAGGCCGACCTCACCTAGCGACAACAATGGCAATTCTCACTAAATCCAGCAAGGTCAAGCATCGCCCAATTACGACAAGGCTCAACCAAGGCCAGGGAGGTTGACCTTGTGGCCGAGGTTGACCTTGTCGGCTCTCACCTCTTCACTAAGGATAGAAGAGAAGAAAAGGAAAACAAAGAGAACAAAAAAAGAAAAATTTAAAAATTAAAATGTTACTAAAAATTATTCACGTTAGAATCGACTGCTGGCATTCGCATAAGTGATTTTTGACCAAAATTGACTAGATTGACTCATTTGGCAAAACATTAAAATGTTAATAACTTAATTAATAAAATTAAAAAATTTAGGATCGAATTAATAAATGTATTGCCCATTTGGTTCTTCTAGCTAAAATGATTTGATTGGACATTGCTTTGTTTGAAATTCTATCTCATACAATTTTATATTTTCCCACCATGCCCCGTATACACATCATCTTGTACATTATGTGACATAACGTCATAGGATTCCTTATCTAAATATGGCGGACAAGCTTTTTTCCTCGAACTCTCTTCCATTAGTTAAAGAACTGTTAAGTGATTAATGTCTACTTCAATATATAACCTCTAGAAGAAGCGTTAAAGTTGGGTCTCTCTTCTTCTTTTTTCTCTTTTTTTTGGTATTTCGTCGGGTCTTTCTTCTTCTTTTTTCTCTTTTTTTTGGTATTTCGTCGTGGGTGAGCATAATGCCTTTTCTACTCTTGGTACGATCGCTCGTTCATCATTATTGTCTTATGTAACGAACCAATGAATTTGTCCATCTAAACGATGCGCACCTCGTGAGTTCTCCAAGTCACTTCCTGCAAATCCTCGAGTAATCGCATGAAGATTCAGTACGGCCCAGAAAGGGAGTAAATTTCATCAACACTTCCACAGATTCATCATCACCAAGATGAAGGTCGTCGAATCAACGAAGATGTAGGATCCCCTGCCCCGTTTGTGCCCGCATCGTCTGTCCCATTCATCAGCTACTGAATCACGTCAAACCCAATCGCCCCTCAAATCTAAGCCTCTGCTTCTGCCGTTTATACATCAATTCCTTTGTCGATGAATCGCTTTCGAATTCCCGCCCTCCGTGAAAGTCCTCACTAGGTTCGTCCTGTATCCTCACAAATTTTGATCTAGCTACTTTGGCACTTTCAAGCATGAAATTAACCCCGGTTTCATCCACGAACCAAAATTTGTTAGAATGGAGGAAGAGAAACGGAGAATCAGAATCTCAACTCTGTCTCAAGTTCACCCTATTGCGCACAATGTCGAATTGAAATTGAATCCTCAATAACTAGGCACCACACGCATATATGTCTATCATGCATTTACTGTATCACAGGATCAGTTTATAACAATTTGCCTCGCTTCTTCTAATTTGATTTGATTGGCAAAGAGACTTTTTGCTAATTGCTCATACATAACAGAGGGAATATCTTTCTAGGGATGATGAGAAGTACTGTCAACATAAAACCATTATCAAGTTCATACTATGAAAAGGATTTGGCGTCTCTCTATTTCAACGAACTCGAGCTAAGGATAGCATAGACTTTTTATTCTTGCAACAAAAGCAATCAACCCTTTTATTATCACATAGAGATGCAATATCATGTGGTCAATTCCATTCACATAGAGATGCAATATCACCCACTACTTTCTTGCCTCTATGAGGAATAAAGATTCAACATCAAAGTTCACAATCGATGGAGTGAAAAGTGCGGAGGACCTTACTTGAACGATTAATGTCAAACAATAGTTGAAACTAAGTCTCTCTCAATTTCGCCCCTCAATGATGAGAAACTACCTAGCAAATCATAACTAGCTAAAGACTCCATAATCAGAAAGGGGAAAAAAAAAAAAAAGAAATTAAGTGAGGCTAGCAGGGTTTCATGAATGGATGATACAATTATGATCCACTAAAGAGCAATTACTTCAACAAGTGGAGGCAAGCTTCAAACTCTATTACATGATTAATCCACGACTAACGGAAGGCAAGCACTTACCTGGAAAAGCTTGAGCAGAGTAGAAATAGTCAACAAAGATTAGTTATTTCCCTCGCCTAGTGAAAAGGAAACAAAAATTAGTCCCAATCAACAAAGGTAGCACACAGAGATAGCATATCAGAAGAATAAGACAAAATTTCAGTGCTCAGATAATGACTGACCTGAGAGAAGTTAATGAGTCAACTCCAAGATATTTGTCTGATATTAATCATACAAGGCACGTCTTTGCTTGAAATTTATTTTCTTTTTGCAAAAATTGAACATCTTCACTAAGAGCATCAAACAGAAGCATTAAGTTTGAGATTTGCAATGCTTTGTACTACAGAGTACATCTAAGCACTTCTCTTCAGCATATTCAATCCAGCAGTAATAGATTCTTGCTTTTATTGAATATCTATTGTCAGCAATTTAGCCAGATTTAAGGCATTACAGTATCTTCATTTACCATTCTAAGAACTCTAAACTTCGGACTCTGCTCCAAAAAAGCTGGTGGCCGCTGATATACCACTGATGCGGCTCTTATTAAAATCCCTGCCGTCAACCCCCATATCAAATACTTCTTGTTCCCCACCTCATAGTCGAACAAATGAATGATATATTTATTGCCCAACCACTCTCTCTCTTCATCTCTTCGGTTTTCATCCTGAAACAAATATACACAGCTCTTGTCATGAGGACCTGCAAGTTCCACTGAGATAACTACAGTCACATGGTGTGTCAAATGAAGCACTACCTTGATGAACATCTCCAACGGAACATCAAATACTGCTTCCACTTCCGCAGGATTTGGGATGGGTTTAAATGCTTTTTTGTCGGTAAGTATGCCTATCACCGGAATGACTCTCAAGAGATGCTGCAAAAGATTAAATGGTCATTGAACCCAGACATTCATACAAAAATAAGACCAAACGCTAACATTTTATTAATTCACATGATGGCAGGAAATAAGCAAACTGATGTAAACAATTTCTAAAGGAACTCATGAATAGGTATAACCCAAGAGGTATGACATGACAAGTTTTGTTTCCAAAGTACAAGGAAGACCATCCTTAATCACTGGTTGAGAGACTCTTCAGAACTTCCTTTTGTTGATAATGGAATTCTATTTAAGCATTTTGTCAGGGGATGATGGACAAAGAACCCGGAGGAAGAACCACAAAATGAGAAAATGGGATTAGGCACATGTGCACTTAAATCACAATAATTTATCAAAGGACCAGCATATATTCCACAGAATTATAGCAATCTCCCAATGCACATGCTAAGAACAAGATAGTAAGACAGTTATATTTATCTGGTAGGTTTCATAATGTGACTCAGCCCAATTTCATTTCCTAAACATCCCAAGTATGTAACTCCTCCACAGTTGATGAGTTGGGGAGAACTGGATAGAAATTAAATAAGTTCTGTGCTAACTAGTATTGATTCCAATGAGGGTTGCCAAACATGAAATGAGTACAGCGAACTGGTTTTTAAATGGAATAAGCAATCAGTTACACAAAAAGAAATGTAAATAATCATTGTTTCATTGCAGACCCTCAACCAAACCACATTAGTTCGGCAATTTCAACATTTTATCCCCCTCTTTTCCCATCAGACAAGTCCCTTCAAAGTCAATCAGTGTGTGAAATTCACAATAACAGATGGCAAACAATGATCATAGACCATTGCATGTATCAAGCATGGTTGAAGATGAAGTTCTTCTGTCATTCTGCTTTAAGAAGACCCTATAGAATGAACACCACTGAAGCCCATACACTGAAGACACCATAATCTCATACAAGAACCAGCATCCCCCTTCTCCTACACACAGACTCCAAAAGCACAAGCATGCAAATACAAGTATGCATCCTTCACATTGAAGAATCAAAGTTGACAATGCATATGCAAATGTTTGACAAACATTGGAGTTATTAAGATCATTCCTTTCCTGAGCCCTTTACCGAGAAAGTTATCAACTGAGAGCATGAAGGAAGAACATCCCACTAAGTATTGCCACCACTATTAAATGGACTGATGGTATCATTTCTTTCTAGAAAGAACATGCCAGTGTACACTCACCACATGATGCACTGAAAAGATCAGAATAAACAGGAGAGACTGCATTCATAACATTGTGGAGCTGTCTTAGTTTGAAAGAAAACTTGATATAAACCATTATTGAAAAGTGGTTTCACTAGCATTCAACTCGGACATGCTTTCATTGTTCCAACTGAACTGCAACTCAATTCTCACAGGGTTCCTATTAATGCCAACAGGCAAAGCACATGCCATATATGCAGAATGTTCTGGAGATACCATGTCAAGATGAAAGCCTAACAATGGAAATGGCTGGAGAAATGAACCTTGGAAACAAAGGAACACTCCATTATGCAACATCAAACATACACTCTTCTTGATGACTGTGCTCAAAAGTACCTACATTCTATTCAACTACTACAGACTACTGTCAAGAAAAGTGGTGAATGCTGGTTTAATGATGCTTTATATTAATTGAGAAGAGACTGCTGACACAGTTCAATCTATTACTACTAAAAGCAGTTCAATGTTCATCTATAAAGCTTGTTGTTCAGGTTCATACTTCTAAAATATTATCCATTCACATCAAATCCTCAGAAAAGGCCCCCACAACTTTCCATTTTATTATCATGGGAGAGAAGATTTTTAAGTCAAGTTCAACATTTCCATGGCAAAAGAGCGTAATGTATGCTAATACCTTGGACAAGAATGGCTCGAGTACAGTTACCACGTTGACAAGGGAAGGTTCCAACCCGATTTCCTCATTGGCTTCCCTTGTGGCAGTATCTCCATCATCCTTATCACCCTCATCTGCTTTCCCACCTGGCAGCGATACTTCACCTGCAACCCAAAACAACATTGAACTTAGATCACTGGACAGCACCTTCATGCTCTTGTAGTCACCATGCTCATATCTACTGCAGAGATCCTAATCACCTGACACAGTACAAAACCAAACTTTCTGCGTTCACTGTAGTTGAAGTTTCAGTCCCAACCATTTCTGCTAGCATCGCCTTTCTCTGCCTCGATTTTCTAGAAACAGAGAAATTCAACTTGGCACTAAAAGTACTACAAGATCAAAACTTCCCAATTCAAAGACTAGAATTAAGAATCTACCACTTGATTAAACTGAACCCACAATTTCCGAATCATCAAGAAATCTACAAATGCACACTCGACAGCGAGTCAAAGTTAAAGCAATAAAAGATCCTTTTTCCTCCCCATTTCTCTCATCCGAAACAAGAACAAGAATCGATTACTTCACATCTAATCAGTCATCGTACTCGAAACGACACAAAAGGAAGAACCCAAATTCTTGAAAACGAAAAATCCAACGACGACCATCGAAAGAGACGAACCCGAGTGGGTGGACAATCTGGAGGACCTCTTGGTGAGGATGACCCGCAACTCCCCATCATTGCCTTCGAAGAGGCAGATCAAGACCGCGGCTCTTTTGGGCGTGAACCTTTCCGGGTGGTCGCGAGCGATCGGGGTCGCCGACTCCGGGAAGCCCACTTGGGACACGACCTTGCCGGCGGTCTCTTCGATCCGCTGCTCCTCGGCGTCCTCGGAATCGGGCGGCGGCGGCTTGTACAGCCGGAGCTGCTGAGCCAACGCCGCCAGCCTCTGCGACGGAGGAGGAGGGGGCGGTGGGGAGCTGCTCATGAGGTTCAAGAATCGAGACGTCGATGCCGATGCAGAAATTCTTCGGAGAACCGAGATCATCTGCACTTGGATCTTATACAGGAAGTGAAAAAGCTTTGGACTTTTTTGTTGTTGGTGTTGTTGTTTAATGTTAATGCTGATATGAACATTTTCTCTTTTTGGCGAAATGTCGTGATACGTGAACCAGTCGTCTCAAAAGCTAAGTAATGACCAATCTATTTTCTTTCGACATCTTAAGTTTGCTTGTGCGACCATCGTGTTTTCTGATTTCCCCACGACAACAACGTTGAGAGCGATGCGAAATGGCCACATGCTATTGCGTGATGAATTTTTAATTTATTTAATATTATATATTAAATTTTTAATTTATTCGATGCGATACATAAATTTTTGTACATATTTACTGTAATACTTGGATTATATGATGTTTAATGTTATTCTTAAATTTGAATTAATACAAAAATGACATCGAATATTTTCATATAATTAAAGGATTACATTGAATATATACTAAAATTCAGAAACGTTGCATATCATATCAAAGTTTGAAAATTATATTAAACAAATTAAAAATCCATAGACCAATCAAAGTTGGGAAAATTGCCAAACAATTACAAACCTATTGTAAATGTGTCAATTGAATTCTAAACTTCAATTTTAAATTTTTTGCATTTGTCTTAATTCAGTCTATTTAGTTAATTTTGGTTGACTAGCACTGAAGTGGACTCAAGGCGACGCCGATGTGTTAATTTTTTAATTTTTAATTTTTTCAATTTATTTTATTTTATTCCTTTTTTTCTTTCGTTGACATGTTAATTTTTAATATTTTTTATTTTTTCCAATTTATTTTATTTTATTTCTTTTATTCCTTTTTCTTCTTCCTTTAGTTAGTCACCTGGCTAGCTAGAGGCTAGGGTTAGCGAGGTCGACCTCGCTGGCCACAAGTAAGGCTCGCCCACCCCTGGCGATGCCTCGCCATTGCAAGGCGAGATGATGCGGGGCGAGATTGAGCTCGCCTAGCCATGGCAAGGCTACCTCATTGACTTTAGTCTCTAACCGTGCAACAACAAACTAGAGGGAAAAGGAAAGAAAAAATAAAAAGAAAGGAAAAGTGAAGGAAAAATAAAAATATATTAAAAAATTACTTTCTCAATAATGTTATGTCAAAATTGACCAAATGGATTGAATGAGCACAAATACAAAAGAATTAAGACTGAATTGACATATTTATATAAGTTTAAGACAGTTTTGATAATTTTTTGGGTTAAAGTTCAATGGTCATTTATGTCATTTTCTCAAATTATTATGGATATTACTAAGCATTGAGCTTATCAAGGAGCAACATGTCGGGCGTAATGCTAAAGACCAACCAGGCTGTACTTCCACTCTTCATTTATGATGATGGCCGTAACTCGAGACGGAAGAAATCTGTCTTACAAACAACAAAGCGCTCACTGCAAATGGATGAGCATGAGCTATAAGAAGTCAACTCCAGAAACAACATACCACAGTTCTTACAAATGGAATCAAGGTACTAAATATATACAGCATAAATACAATATAAATCACAGCATTCAGGACTACAGGAGGAAAAAAAGTAAACAGACAAGCTTATGTATCATGCAACCGTTTTATCCTCAAACCAACAGAATTTTTTAGCAAAAGCTATACACATAATTTCAGCAACAATGAATGATAAAATAAAGGCTTTTTCTCTCGCCGTCTCTGCAACTCGAAGGATGAAAAAGAAAATGAACACCGGCCATCAAATCTGTGCTAAGCAACCGTGGATTCTTTCCTGTTGTTTGCTTCCTCAGATTTACTTTCTGAAAGCAGACTGGTAGGTTTTCCAGCCGCTGGATAAGACAATCTCCTTGCCTTTGTAGTTGCCTTTCCATTGGAGGACGGAGGAGGTTTGGGTGAAGTTACGGCCTTTGGCGTTTGCTGGTTCAAGCTTTTAGTGACTTTACTTCCCTGCTTGTTAAATGGTTTCTTCGGGCTAACGGTCTGAATGGGTACTCGGCTTTCCCATGGGCGAGCAGCGATCCATCGCTCCATCCAGCTCCAACCCCAACCGGCTTTTCTGAGTTCATAATTCTTCAAGCCATTGGTATTAGAGTCGGCCCTCCACTGTGAATCATCAATTCATAAAATGTGAGGACATCAGGAATCGTATTCAAAAACTATAATCACCTCTGATATGTGAGCTGGCAAGATAAACTCCTTAGCAGTATCATCTGAGAACCGAATCCTTCAGCGACATTCTTTTTTCTTTACAATTTATTTCCTTTTCCTTGAGAAGAGAGGAATTATCTTGCATTGCAGAACACAGCCTTATCCCACTATATGGTGAATCTTATCATGGCATCGTGCTTGATCCTAAATAGAGCCTTAAAAATAAATCTTGACATATGTTATGTGATCTCCCTCACCTGATGGTTAAATGCATATGCCATGGTTCGTTCCCGTTTAACTGCTGCTTCTTCTCTCTGATGTATCCTTGCAAGAATTTCTTCCATGGTTTCAGAGCCACCGCACCAGTCGACCTGTCAGGCATGTAATGATGTAGTTGTAAGAGAATGCCAGGTGGTGTCATTTCAAACACATTACACATTCTTGCAGAACATGAATATATAACTATAAAGCCACAATGGCCACTGGAGAACATGCAACTTATTTCAATGACTAAAATTTGAAGTAGAAGGCTTCAACGACTACAATCCATAATCACATGCTGCAGTTGCCTTTTACACTACAGACACAGAAAGTATGACTCGACAAGAATCCTTAATCTGGAGCTTTTATGCATAGAACAGGACCATTATCTCAGCTGGGTTTGATATGCTGCAGAGGGCCATTGATCCCTTCCTTAATCAGTTTTTGATGTCCACAAAATTTTGATATGGCTGATGAAATTTACCTCAAGATCGTGGAGTTTAGCCTCAAGTTTCATCTGGTTCTCCAATTTCTTCTGTTTTATCCGCCCTTCTGTCACCATACAGAGACGGCGCTCTCTAACCTGAGACTGTATTTTGCTCCAGGAATGAAGATACCCCAATGTTGTTGTTGCTTGCTTTTTGACCGAAAAGTTTTGTGTCAGAATCTGCAATCTTACAATTCCTTTCAAACGTCGTAGCATTTTCCGTGCCTAGAGCAGGATGAGAACAATTCTGTCAAATAAATGATATAAACGCATCTTCCAAAGAGTTAAGCAAGAAAATCACTGAGGACCAGGTATAATGGGGAAATTTACATCTTAGGTACCATATAAGTTGTGCCAATGATGATTCAATAATAGCACAATTGAACAGCAAAATTGCCAGCTGAAAGTGAAAGTGAAAACAAATATCTATAGGACACCCTGACACAGATGCAGGACATCTTCACAAGATGCTGTATTTAGCTAGTAGCTATCTAGCCATGGAAAGTTTAAAAAGATGATGAATCAACAGGATGAACCTAAAGGCAAACCATAATTGAATGAAGCATTTGGTGAATGTGGTACCATATATGCCCGGAATGCTGTTTGAATTCGTAGTGCAGCTCTATTCTCAAGGGACATGCCAAGATTACTTTTTCCAGCAGTAGCACCATTTTCCAAAGTTGTAGACTCTTTATTTGAGTGGGTCTTCCACTTGAAGGAATTTGACTTCCCAGGAGATGAAGATGCCTGTTTTCCGGGCTGAAAGCATAACATCAAGCAGCAATGCAATGTCAAAAGTATGAAAGGCACAACCAAATTTAACCCTATTATCACATATTTGCTCCCTAAGTAACAGAAGTAGAGATTTCTTTAAAATCATAACCAGCTTCCAACTTTTACTCCAATTATAATTTTCCAATGGTTTGATATAGACAACAGAAAGAAAGAATTCACTTAAAACTTCATGATCTTGGTAAGCGCTAAAGTAGAAATTTATTTGAATGTTCTACTCTGTGTCCATTGAATAGTTCATATTAGAAGCCTTTTCAGATGGTGACCTGAGAAGCACCAACACAGCAGAAGCTCATTAACACTACCAAACACTTATCAAGCAACTAGCCATTACTTCTGGAAGCTGGCACCAATCATGGCAAGTTTCTTATCACAGTGAATCTAATGGGAAAGTAGAGACGACACAACAGATTTTATACAAGGAAGAACAATAAGATTTCAAAGGATAGAAATTTAATAACAAGAAGGAGAAAAGGCAGAACATTTTCAGAAAGCAGATTATTTCATCAAATGACTAATGTGTTCAAAGGGTCACTGTAAAAAGCATTACCAGGAAACGAAAAACTATCCATGAGATAAAGCCCAATCATGAATAGTTCTCATATGCATATGAACCCTTCTGCATCATTAGAAACGTGCGCAAAATTCTCACAGTTTCAGGAAAACAACTCCAGCAGAGATGTTTCATGATTAGCTAATAACAGAGAACATGCAATTTATACAGATAGAATTTAGAGCTGAAAGATCTTTAGACAAACTTGAAACAGTCTCATCATACCCAACTCAACTATGCTGGAAGCAAAAATGGTTGATCCATGCTTAATATAAATGCGACAGGACTAAGGAAAGAAAAAAGTATCTGGACTGTTTTATACCTTCGACTGCTTCGAACCATTGTTCTTCACTCTCTTCAGGTTGATTATAGACTTGAACCAGTTCCCAGAACCCATATCTTTAAGTTAAATGCCTTTACCCGTGAAGAGCAATACCCTGTTTCACGAAAGATCAATGACATGAGTGCTGGCACAAAACACACCTTGGAAGATCGCACAATTAAGAACCACACCGCCATATATACAAATCTCTGATTTTTTTTCGACTCGAGAATGAACAGTCATAAACATCATGATATCATCACAATGAATCTCAATAGCATCATATAACAACCCAAGATGCTATTTCTACAATTGTGATCGTACGTAATCAGTGCTTTTTCATAAAGAGAGCTAGAACATAATGTCATTGTATCTCAATTAGGAACACGTAACCACCTCCTCAATCAACTACTCTGTTAGACTGCTAATCTCAAACCATGTTGATCCAATTCCAAGAGAACAGCACTTGACATCTCATCAAATACGGACTACATGGAAAACATCAAAACGACGCAGAACGCTCCATAATTCGAGCGAAATTGCAGAAACTCTAATCAGATTCCCAGATCAAGAAACCAAGCATTTGTTTAGCCAATCACTCACCGCCCCCGAGCCCAGATCCCAGTCTCCCCCAATCACCAAGAAACGCCTACCCCACATCAGATATTCAGGTGGAAAAACAAATGGAACAGAACAAAGAGCAGAAGGGCATTAGTTCTATGAACAATGATGACGTACCCACAGAAGCAGCAACAATGAGGTCCAGTCCAGCGACGACCTTTTCCTTCCTCTTCTTTTCACACAAATGGGTACTCGATGGTCTTGCCTAAAGACTCTGGTGGGGATAGCATTAGTAGTAAAGCACAAGAAAGCTCGAAGAAAAGGTCAGGCTATCATGGCAAAGAAGAGAGAGAGAGAGAGAGAGAGAGAGAAAATAAAAAGTGGGTGTGGAATGTGGATATGCAAAAGGTCCACCTCCAATTCTACCCAGAATTTCCTGTTCTTTACTTTAAAAAATCATTCATTTAATCAGATGGGGTCGATGGAAGATGTTTGTATTCATCCATCTCATCCTTGAATGGAGCATCCTCTCTCTCTCTCTCTCTCTCTCTCTCTCTCTCTCCTCTCCTTGGTCCACCATTCTCGGCTCAATCAAAGTCTCAACCAACGAAATACAACTCACTCGAAAGGGGTCTTGCAGTTTGGTGCGAGGGAGTGTTGTTGGGGTGAAGAAGTCAGCAAAAAACAAAGGAGTCGAACGAGTACAGCGACAGCAGAACAAACCAATGGGGGCTTGACGGTGATGGCCTGCCTTTCTAATTTGGTGTGGAAGAAAGTTCAGATTTTTATTCTTTATTTTTCAATGAATTGTTTTGGATATTTTGAAGGGTTCTCAAACTGTGCTACAGTACAAGCAGGAGCTGAAATGATTGGCATTGTTATATGATGATTGGGTTGGTGCACTTTTGAGGAAAGGAAAAAAAAAAAATTCACATGAATTTCTAAATGTGGATTGCCTGCTCAAGCAGATATTTATTTCTCAAATGTAAACAGTTAGGGAGCTAATCAAGATGAAGTTTGCTGTCAAAATAGATCTTGTACCGGCATCTTGAAGTTATATTCATGAGGAACTATCTTTAAGACTAAGCTTCCATATCCCGGGGCAATGCCAAAAATGTCATAATTTGACGGCAAGATTAGATAAGAGATTCGTGAACTTGTGATGTCAATATCATAGATCAATTTCTTGCGAAACTGACCAAGAAATGAAATGATTTTTGGGAGATATTACTTTAAGAAAGCATGCGGATGATCGCTTCTAAGAATGGAAAATCTCTGAAAATGAAGTAATGCATTCAATGACATGGAGGAGTAGTCTATATTTATATTATTAATGAAAAATAAATGTATTTCCTCCTTGTGAGTTGCTTAGAAAAATATAATATAAGTTTAAAAAGTGAAAAATATAAAAAGGGTCATGAGCATTTTCGAAGTTAAATTTGCAATGAACCATATTTAAATCTAAGTTTTCCTATAAAAGGAATGCCAAAAATGCTATAACTTGCCAACAACACTACCCAAGAGTCTATCATGATATCAATAATAGAGACCAGTTTTTTGCGAATAATCAAGAAATACTATTTAGAGAAAACACACAAATGATGGTTGGTAGGAAAAAAATATCTTTGAAAAAGAAAGTATGCATTCAATCACATGGAGTAGATCTTCATTTTTCTAATGAAAAATAAATGTATTTCCTCCTTACAAGACTCGACAAGAGTTTGCAAAATTGTGATATTAATATTAGACATCAATTTCTTGCGAAACTTGATCAAAAAATAAAATGATTTTCAACAAATATAACTTTAAGAAAGTGCACAAATTAGTACTTTTAAGAATATAAAATCTCCAAAAACAAAGTATGCATTCAATTACATGGAGAAGTAGTGTATTTTCATTTTTCTAGTGGAAAATAAATGTATTTCCTCCTCGAAAAGTTGCTTGAGAAAAATACAGTAAAGAGAGGAAAATGATTATAAAAAAAAAAAAAGGTGGTCCCGGCGGGGCTCGAACCCGCGACCTTCGGCTCATAAGACCAACGCTCTAACCAACTGAGCTACGGGACCATGCTGCGTGAATTTTCCTTGTTTTTACTAATTTACTATAAATCAAACATTCTTTCTGTCCTAAATTTTAAGGAACAAAACACGCCAAGATTTTTCTCTTTCTTTTTCTTTTTTGTTTGATCACATCCACTTCTTTCGCTGAATTTCGAAGTAATTAATGGCCATACGTAACTTTTGACTTTGATTTGACAATTTGCAAGGGAGGAAATTATGTAGCTGAACCTGTCCTGGCGAAGACAAAGAAGGGAAGAATTAAAGACTATAGTTGGGGTCGGTTCAACTGCCAGCTCCCCATTATCAAAACATTAGATAATGGCAATAATTACTGAAATGATTTAATGGTAAGGAATATCAATAATTGCTATTGTTCTTATCATTATGCATTAGGAGCCTCCAGATATGGCCAGCACATTTTTAGCCAAATTTAGGTAGTGACGCTGCATGATCTGGACCCTGAGGCAGCATTCCAAGGCTGCTTTCATAATTAGGTCTATTTCGAGCAATATTCCTATCATCATTATATTTCAACAGCTCCTGATTTAATCATGAAATTATTATCATTATTTCTAGCACCTCCGTTGAGTATTTCAATTAAAGATGGTTTTATGTGCCGAAGCCGCTGTAGGGTCCGTCTGCCTAGTGTTACCCACATAAATTGGGATCTTTGGTGGGATTATCCAATTATTATATTGGGTATTGGCCGTTGATATTTTTTTTTTTTTTAATTACTGGAGGAAGATTTTCTAATCCAGACAAGATGACAGTTTTTTTCTCCCGAAAAATAACCTCGTGAGATTATTCTCCAACTAGATTCATGAGAGAACAATTTTTAAGATATAGACTCACATGTCACAACACCATATATCAAAATAGGCATAGCAAGGAATATTTCACTAACTCCCCTCTTCTCTACGTGTATGATTCTCCTCGAGTGGTTATTCAACCCATCATCGCATAATCTCATCTAAATGTTGCCTTTCGTCGAAATCCAAATTATAAATTGTTGGGCAGAAATGCGTTGCTGCTTTATTTTTCTTCTTGGGAAATGCAATTGCGTCTTAGATTTTTTTGCAAATGATATAATTAAGTCAATCGAGTTCTAAGTCTCTATGGCAATGTAATTGAGTACTAAAAACTTCATGGAAAGAGTTGCAGTCCAATCATAAAATATTTACTAAAAAGTGCAATCTTAAGACCGACACAAAGAAAATTTTGGGGTAGTCACATAATCATTTTTATGTATTGTAATGGAAAGGACTTGATTGCATTCTATATTTGTCACTTTTTTATCAATTAAAAGAAATTATTCAAACAATTCTAAATTTATTGTATTTTTATTAATTTAGTTTTAAACTTTTCAATTTTGCTAGTTGGGTCATAAACTTTTTTATCTTTTGTCAATTGAATTCATACTAGCAATTTTGGTTGAAAGTTGATGACATGAATATTGACTATTCTACTTAACATGGCTGATAATATTAACATGAACAATTTTTAATTTTTTTTTTCAATTATTTTTTTTCTTATAATTATTTTTTCTTTTCTTTTTTTTTCTCCATTTGTTTTGCATTTGGCTCCCTCACCAGCCACTATTGCCTGGCCTCATTTAGATCTAAGTGAGGCCATCACAACCTGCATCACTCCATACAATGACTTTAGGGTTGTCTTCTTCATATGTAGCACTCCATCTGCCCATTGCCCAAATCTTCTTCTACTCCTTTGTCTTCTTCTTAAAAATTATTTGCAAAACCTCTAGGGTTTCCGAGAGCTTCAACCTTGTTGTGACCTTGAACTTGTTTTGATTTTCACGTTGAATTCTCGATTCATTTGTGAAACCTAGGGTTTTCTTTTTATGTTCGCTCGGCCACCACGAAGCCAGAGCGGCCATGGCAGCTACAAGCTCGAGATCTAACAATCATGGCCAAGAGTTAAGCTTGTGCAGCCTTGGTAGGGCCACCTATGCCTGTGGCCGATGAGGCCGTGGGGAGGCTAGGCTCGCCTAGATCTAGGTGAGTGCTGCACAACCCTCACCCTCAACCAGTGAGGTTTTGACTAGCCTCGCCATTGGATAGCGAGAATTTAAAAAAAAAAAAAAAAAAAAAAAGAAGAAGGAGAAGGAGAAGACAAAGAAGGAAAAAAAAATTTGAAAAATATATTAAAATATTATTTAAAGGTTTATGATTGAATTGGCAAAAATACAATAAGTTTAAGGATTTTTTTGACAATTTTCCATCAATCAAAGGCAACTAAATCCTACTTTCTCACTACAAGGTTGATCAAAACAGATAGATCTTTAGGTTTGTTGTCTTAGGGTTGACCAAAGACAATAGAGTCATAAGTTTGTCGCCTTAGGCCACTGCCAAGAGGCGATGAAACACTGATTTTGTCACCTTAAGTAGGGTGTGCAACCAAACTAGTTATACTAAAAATTGGATTGGATTACCTGCAAAATAGGTTAGGGAATCGATTCCCGTTGGAACTGGTGTGGGAACAAGTTTGTAGTGAATACCCACTTGAGAACCGGACTGGACTATCGTTTCGGAATTGGTTTTATAATTTTAAAAAACCAAAATCCTATTTTTTTCCCTAAATTCTAACCTTAGCACTTTTTCATCTTTTGTCTTTCATCAAAACTCCTATTCCCCTACATTTTTATGGATGAATGGGGAATGAAGATTTATATTTTATGTTTTATGTTACGTGTTTGAACTTTATATCATTTATAAATTGTATGCGATTATGTATTCATATTATGGATTGTTGCTTTTTGTGGATTAAGATTTCTATTGTTCATTTTTTACTTTGAATCATATTATTACTCATGGCCTCATATATTTTGCTATTAAAAAATGAGCAAAAAAATAAAATAGGTTTTCTGGTAGACCTTGGAACTAGACCTGAAAAATAAGGTAGGTTCTAGAATCGGTTCCAAGCAAATAGGGTAGACTCCAATGTCCAAAAACTAGGAACCAATTATAACAGGGTAAGTTCCAAGTTCTAGCTTTAAAACCTGCCTACCCTAGATCCAATCATCCTTAATCTTAAATTGTGTTTGGTAGTCTAGATTTGAGCTTGGATATAATAACAAAATATTCAATCCAATATTTGGTGATGTCTTCTAGATTGGATAAACCGGATATACCCGAAGAAAAAATCCGAGCTAAGGAGTGGGATAGACCCAGATTAGATAAAAAAAAAAAAAGTTTTAAAATAATAACAATTTCCTTTCAACAATGGAGTGATGGAGTTTGGCTTCGCCAGTCATCGAGCAAGGATCACCACCACAACAGCCTATCACTCCTGACCACTGTGCAAGACCACCGCCACAACAACCTATCTCTCCTGACCACTATACAATCATCATCACCAATTGTCATCGCTGTCCAACCGATTGTCCTCCGACGACTATCGAACCAAATTGGCTATGGACGATGAATGACCGAAATCGATAGATCGACTTGAAAAGTCATCTTTGAAAAAGAAGAGCAAGAAAAAGGCAAAACGCGTGAAGTTTTGGGCATTTGTATGTTGTTCCTAAATGGTGGTCACTTGATTTTGCTGCGATGCTTCGGCGTCTGATCCTGTCCTCTACTCAGATCTAAGACTTTGCGCTGACAATCGGAAAATTTCATTTGGAAAAGGAGGAGCAGGAGCTCTGGCGAAAATGGCGATCGCTTAAAAGTGGTGCTAGTCTCGGCCATGCGACATTATGTCAACAATATGCTACCCTAGATTTGGAAAGTTTTACCTTTGTGAGCAAGTGAGATATCAAAAGATTTTGAATCTTATTTTATATCGCACCAAATATATGGGAAAGGATTTTTTGATATTTGGAGGATATTTGAAGTATTTCTAATCCCACCTTATCCTATCTTATCTTAATCCAAATCCAGACAACCAAATACGACCTTAGGTCATACTAAAGACAAGGATATACTATTTTTGTTGTCTTAGAGCTAGAATCAAACATTCTCTAAATGCCTTTTTGGATATTCCTGGCTATTCACAGAACGTGAGAAGGAAATGAATAATCATTTGCTTCCAGAAGAGATCGAAGAATGGCCCATTTATACATAATGGTAAAGGGTCCCCGATGACCATAGGAAATGACTAGAAAAATGAAGGAATATTTTAATCCTTACCAACTTGATCTTGTTTCCCCTGGCAACAAACATGCATGAACCATTTCTCGAAGTATGTGTCCGGAAAGCCCAAAGTCTCGATAGTTAGCTAGGGAACCAAAATTGATTTTGTATCTTTAGGTCTACCTAAGATGACAAAATTTTATATTTTCACTGCAGATTTGAAAGTTTTCCCACTCGATAGCAACAAATGTTGAATTTTATCACTTGGATGTGAACCTTAGGTGACAAAACCATGATTTTGTCACATCAAAACTCAATCAAGGAGACAAATTTCACGTTTGTGGCACTAAATTCAAAACTTAAGGCTGTGAAACTTCGATTTTGTCATCTTAGGATATGATCAAATCGCCTTTGGTCGACCAAAGGCGACAAAAAACTATATATTGCCGCTTTTGGGTAACCTAAAGGCGACAAAAATGTTTGGTCGCAAAAATGTTGTCGCCTTAAGATATTTTTCATCTAGTCTTACCTTAGTGGCACTCTTCGTTCTGCTGAACCAACTCCAACTAAGAGTTGGCCCTTTACCAACGAAGACGAAATTGCACAACACAAAATGCTGCCCATCAAAGGTGGTGGACATGGACAGTTTATATAATAAATTCTTCTAGCAGGCATCATCCACATGTCATTCACGGAAAAACAATCCCCTCCTCCTTCACATGTACCTATCTTGAAATATGTCCATTGCCTCACTTAGGATGCATTTATTTTCAGAAAATGAATAATTTGGATATCATATTTCTGAATATAATTGTTTTTATTGTTTGATATAATTAGCCGATGAAATTTTTGTTGATTTTTATACACCAATGATGTGGATGGCTTAAATTCATGAAATTCCTCTTATTAAAACAACATCTTGTTATCCAATCCAAATGGGATGAACAATTTACATATTTGAATCAAAATCAAAAAAGACAATGACGTTCCATCTCTCTTCTGTATATATAAATCCGATTTGATCTGCGTATCGCAGAAATTGTTCTTGCTGTATATAACTTCGTGACACGACGGAATGTGGCCCTAAGACCAGCCTAAAACACTCGTGAGGATATAAAGAAGCAGAAGAGATAAAGGGTAGAGAGCATACGAAAGAATACACGTCCAGAACGGGAACTTGGTGCCGAAGCTTGTGATGAACCCCATCAAAGTGCAGATCAGAAGCACGACCAGAACTCGGCCGAGACGTCCCGGGCTATGTCCTTGATGTACACGAGGGCCAAGAACGTGGCTAATCCCATCACGTTATTCATGAACACCCCGTTGTAAACCTGCAATGCAAAAAAATCGAATTCTTACAAACTAATTCTCGTCAAAATGCAGAAAGATCCGTTAGCAAAAGGTTATACTGTGATTATACAGAACTAAAGTTGTCGTCAATATGAATGCGGAAGCTAAAGGATTTTGCAATTGAGATGGGTCTGCGCATATATGATTATCCTCATTTGACCCTTCAAGAATCATAAAGTTGATTAATGTCATAATGATCAATGAATTCTTCAAAATAGAGAGGTTCAACATTCTTAAATTTGCTTCCGGCATTAGAACTCTACCTGCCGCTCGCTAAAATCTATCTCTGTCAATGATTTCCTTCATTGAACTGCAAATTAGGGCTTGTGGGTATTATAAAAACGACTTATTGTCTGCTAAAATCAGGCAATAATGATTTTTTCTTGAGCCTGTGAAGGTAAACTTGTTCTAGAATTACTTCGATGACATAACTGGAGGATTCATAGGATAGACAATTAGATTTCAGTGAGCTCTTGACATCTCCGGCCTCGATGTACACAAAAGACAAGAACATGAAGGAAGGAGAAGTACATGTGCTTATATATTTACCTCAGTTAACGCCCCGGAAATGTCCCTTTTGGTCTTCTTCTTTGCTGAAATAACGGCTGCGAGCACTTGACGGTAGCTTGTGGCCAAGGGAATCAACATGTAAGAGATGAAGAATGGGCGAATCCCTGCAGCGCGCCCGAATTCTTCGAAGCTGTCCCCGAGGGGTCCTGCGAGCAGAACTGTTATGCCGGATCCTACGATTATCAGGAAACCGGCTTTTGTATAGTTCCACCACACGTCAAATCGGCCTGTGGACTTGCTTGTTTTGTAATGAGGCAATAACAAGCTCTCTTGCTCTGGTGTTGTTTCTGCAGATTCATGGCACCAAGAAAGTGCTGAAAAGCGAAATAATCTCAGTAGGTGAGCAGGTCATGTTGATAATATACGGCGAACACATTAGTTAAACTAAATCAGTTGCTAGTTTCAGAACATTTGGACCTCTTCTCATGAATTTCCAAGCCCACTAGGCGACAAGATGATTGAAAATATTTAGGGAGCATTTCATTTTGCCAACGAAACCCTAGAAACTAATAATTGAGCCAAAATGCACCTTCATTTGCACCTCATGATGTATCGCGAAATTTGCTACTGATATATCTGAAATTCAGCATATAATTTGTGATATAACTCAGTCATAAAACTAAGTGTTGCCTAAGACGACTATGAATGCATTTGTAGGTACTAAACATAAGTTTGAGAATGTAACTAGAGTTTTTGTGGATGGTTGTACTGTACCTGTGACTGGTTGCCAGCTGAGGATCGAGCTTGAGCAAGACTGTTTACAGGGAGCGTGTCCTCATCCAACCATTCGGAAATTCCTTGCACAAATTCAGATTCACTTATGGATGCATCAATTGAAGAGTCAAATAGCTTCATCACAGAATCGGTGAAGTTGTCTGTGTTCAAACCGGCTTCCACGATCTGTATTCCCAGCATAAATGAGTACAGTTCGGTTTTTGGTACCCATGAATCCTTGTTCTGGTCCATCTTTTGAAAGAGGCTGCATGTACAACCAACTGAACTTCTCCAAAAAGCAAACAATAATAACAAAAGAGGCGATAGGAATCTGAAAATCTTGATTAATTTGCACTGTGAATGAAAAATGAAGATTAATTACTCTTTTATATGAAGTACGTTCGGCTTGCCGTGGATGGTGAGAAGACTCTGCAGTATGCTCTCTCCTTCATATAATCGCACTAGATATTCAAGTCTCTTCTTCTGAATCCATGGCTCAAAGACCTGCACCAAGATTTCGTATTTCACCATTAAAATTGCAGGAAACCATCAATGAACTCAGTAATTCTAGCAATTCCTAGATGATCAAGAAAGAAGATTAATTTTGCTAGAAACTTTAGTAGATCATTGAATTTCTTTTTGCTTTACCTGGTAAGTGCAATACGTGACGAGGAAGATGACCGTAACTATGAGACTGACCAAAATCACAATTCGTTTCCCAGCGGTAAAATTGACAATCTTCGCCGATTGAAGAATGAGGAATGGAATCATGGAAACGAACATGATTCTAGCAATGTATTTAGTCTCCGGGTCAGTTTCGACACCTGAACCTGCAAATCCAGAGGAGTAAAACATCCAAACTATCATGAATATCCGTGAATTGCATATAATATGAAAGGAAAGAACCCCTTGTTCAAGGTATACGTTAGAAGGAGAGACAAGATTGATGGAGAGAACCTGTGAGACGACATGGCTCTCTGGTGGGTTGTCGATCGGACGAAGAAGGTGAAGAGCTCGAAAATCACAACTGCCAAAAGCAACAATGGAACCCCAAACTAGCGAGAGGCTGAAGATTGCCGATCCTGCAAGCATGGCCATTGCCATCGTCACCATCGACTCAGTCTTGTCCGAGCTTGCTGATATTGCGCTAGCTACAAAGGAATTGAGAAAATACAAGATCAAGAAGGTATAGAAGAAGGTGAAATTGCAAAGCTAGGTTAGGAAGATATTTAAAATATGTTTGTGTTTGCCATATGATTCAAATCTAGTTAATGTTAAATTCTTGTTGTGATGTCGCAATGAATGTACATTAGACTAGTCAAATAAGTGAGTTAGGTCTGATAAAAAATGATTCAACCCAAATCAACCCATTAAATCTGTTATGACCCATTTCAAGCAATAAACGTCTAACATACCAGACACCCAATCTATATTGCTAAAACACTTACATATATAACCAAATTTAGGAAAACCCATTCCCAAATTAAGATGAAAAAACTAAATGAGTGAATGAGTGATCAAATGAGAGCAAGAGAGAGTGAAGTGAGTCATAGAGGTGGGTTGGGTCTAAGTAAGTGATAAATCTATCTAACATCCGTATTAAACCCGTTTATGACTCAAAGAGTTAGGTCTAAATCCATAAATATAATTAACCAATTTGAGGACCTAGCCCATTAAATTTGAGTTGAAATGGATCTATGGTCCATTTTTAATGGTCTAATGTACATAACCAAAAATATCTCAAATTTGCTGATTATTTTTGTTAGATGCATAAATGATGAATATTTTTAGACAAGAAATAGCCTCAAACCATATGACCTGTAGACCCGCCAAAAAAAAAAAATGTGAGAACAGGCCACTTTAGATAATACTTTATACAATCCATCATTTTATAAACTGTACTGCAATTAGTCCCCTGCGAAATTTTTCACATGTTATGACTTTAATAACCCATGTGACGTCATAAATCATGGTGGAGCAATTACTTGAACTTTTCATATAAGCGAGTCAACATGGTGACGTGATTTGCAAGAAGACGGTATTTAATAGTATTTTGATGTTTAAGCTATTGTTTTAGATAATTCTTTTTTTGACACCCTGGTGACCTGTGGTACGAAAGAGATTTCTTATATTTTTTCCCCTCGAAATTATTTGTTTTAATATTGATGTTCTTCATTTGCGATCTGTGGAAGCTTCAAAGTTCAAAGGACCAAAGAATATTAATATAATTTAAGAGATTTTTATTACGTACTGAGATTGCATTAAATGCCCATCAGCAGAAGCTCCTTGGATCAAGTGTCACGTGAAGTGCACGAATGGTACAAACTTAAATGGAGATATTGTAATATTTATAGAGTCAAAAAGGTATAATAAAAAGATATTTAAAAATTTTTAAATGGATAGAAATGAAAACATTATTCTAAACTCCAAGCAATATTTTGGTTACGATAACTTATAAATAGTATTGAGGCCTTATTTGAGTTGTTATGAAAAGTTGAGAAATTAGACTAAACAAATTAAAAGTTTACAATTAAATTGAACATTTACATATTGTTCAAAAACCACATCAAACAAATTAAAATCTAAAATATGACATTACACATTGAATCAAATTTAGTGTCATTTTTCCCTATATCCAAATAATGTAGCTGTCACTCTCATATAGTAACGGCGCAAGAATATTTGCCCATTTTGTTTGACACGTGATGGGGGACTAGAGAAAAAAGTCAGGATATTGATGTTATATCTAGAAAACATAGATAGTGATGTTATGCGAGGAGAAAAAACATGAGAATTTGAGAAGCAAATTTTATGTAATCAATGGAAAAAGGAATTAGTCTAGCAATAGTTCAATTGATGAAAATAGTGTAATCGGAGAGAAAAAAAAAACTCAATTGAAGATGGTAGTGAATGGTGAGGGGAATCACGCGATCTATTTAATTTGTAATGTGGAATCAAAACAAATAAATTATTTTGTACCTGTGCTAAATTAATTTCTGTACATTTTTCCTTTTATTTTGGCCAATTTTATCTTAAGAAAGTTAGCACTCGGCTAACCAGGTACATAAGTTACCTAGTTTCCTTGAGAGATTACTCGGTGGAAATAGCACTATTACTCTCCTAGTCGTAACGAGTAGTAACACTTCATATGTTAAATCAATATAAAGCACAACAAACATTTTCTAGATATATAAAAAAGGAGTTTATCACTTATCGGAAAAAAATGGTTAGAATAAAGGACGAATATGGTCAAACTTGAAGTACCAATTTCCATTATCAAACTATAAACAATATCTATTTGGCTCCATGAAGAGACAAAATGCAAACCGACGTATAGCATAAGTCATTAATTCTCGCTTGTGGTTGGCGGAAGATCAAAGTAATAAGCACGTTCATCAATCCCAATGTCGAATTTATTGACTAGAGAATTAAATTAAGGGTAATAAATAGTGCCACGTGAATAGTCATAGTCGGCGCAAAAGCAAGCAATTGACATCCGATTACTTAATTTATTTACCCAATTTATCAAGGAGAAAATTATTTATTAGAAGAATTGGTGGACAAATGAGTATTCTTGACTCCGTTTGTTAAGTGAAAAATAAATGATTTTGAGAATATTTAAAAAAAAATCGATTGTATCACTTGAAAATATTAATCAATCAAAAAATTTTCATTGTTGATGGACATTTATGTCTAAAAATTTATGTGAATGATAAAAATATTTTTTATTCTTTAATTTTTTAAGCAATATAAACGATAATTTTTTAGAAAATAATTTATAAATCATTCATTTTCCGCAAAATAAGTGAAACCTTGGTGATTTGTGAATATTTAATGCTTAATGCAAATTCAACTTTTTCCATTTAATGACATAACTAAGTACCGAATAAATAATATTGGAAAGAGAAGGATTTGTCTAACTGGAAAAACGAGAAAATAAAATGAAATCAGAATTTCTTACCGAGCATTATGATGACTTGAGGGAAGGCTCCCAGCATTTGGAACAGAGAGGCACCGAAGATCCCAGTTCCGAACATGCGGAAGAAGAGCTCCGACCCCGAAGCCACGTACTTGCCGGCGAGGGCGAGCAAGCATTCGTACACCGCCACGAGAAACAGCTCGCCCCACAGCTCGGTCGTGCATGGCAAGAACCCGTAAGTCGGCTCGCACGTCACGGTCGCCGCCGCTGAGATCCAGGGCCGAGGACGGCACCCCATCGCTCCTGCCTGAGTTGTCCGGTATCGGGTCGAAGGTTCCTTTAACAGACCGGCTGTCTGGCGAAGCGGTCAGCATGGCCAGAATCACGAAGAATGCAAGCCTCATTGAGAGAGAGAGAGAGAGAGAGAGAGAGAGAGAGTTGTGTAACTTAGAAGAGGAAAGAAGGAGAGACTCAGAAGAGAGAAGGAAGGACGAGGGGTCACGAAGGTTTCCGAATCAGGGAGGGGATATATATATATATCAGTAGGTGATGCAATAAAGTTCTGAAAAAAAGAATGTCGAGATAGAATATAATCGTATATTATATTCTATGAAGAAGTCAAAAGGGTTGTTATTTACTTCGGTCCTTAGAATGATACCCTTGAAAGTGTGTACCACCTCATGAACTTGTCAAGGACATTGTGGTGATATGATATAATTATTTTCTTAAAGATGGAGTTATATCAGGAAAGATCTTTCAATAAATACTTAAAAAACAATATATTTATGTCAATTTTATCAATATATTTATGTCAGTTTTGTCTAAACATCAATCGTTTTGATGTGTTTATTGTCTTTATTAATGACATGGTGAATAGTCTTTTAATCTTTTGGACAAAACTATTCAAGCATGTAAGATGTTTTTTAAAATTTCAAGACATCACTTGTTTAGAATTGGTAATTTTCATGAGGGGATGTTGCTAATAAACTGCCTTTCATGAAAAAAAATTGCCACCTTCTTGCGTTATAAGTTTGAAAACATATAGACGACTTGATAAATAACAAATTAGCATAGGATTAGCGGACACAATTTTTTTGGCACAAATTACGATTACCATGGAACTTATTTTGTTAATTTCAATACAAAGAATTAGCAATACATGTACATTAGATGAAAGTTAAATTAATTGTGTTTGTATATATTTTCCACGTATATAGTTAACATGTATCCACTATGCTAATTTTTGTGTCGAGATCAAGTTGTATTTTTTGTATATTGCATCGTAATGCTACCTTGTTGTGTTAATTAATGTGGAGTGCATATAAACTTATTCTTTTTAAAAAAATGCACAAAACGAGGAAAAAATGCATATAAAACTAATTACTTACCTTTACCAAAAAAAAAAAAATGCATATAAAACTAAAGAAATAAAAATCTTGGAAGTTGAAGTAAAAAGTGGGAGTAGGTGAAGGTGAGAGTGGCACTTTGTTGACACCCAAAAAGCCTGATATTTAATTATTATGGATATGCGATGATTGTTCCAAAGCAATAAAAGTAGATTCAACAATCTCAAGTAGATTCAACAATCTCATATGCAACCATTAAAAATAGCGATGAAAATGGAAAAGAGTGAAAATATATTATCCAGACATATTTGATCATCTGCGGAGGAAGCCAATTTAATGGATTGAATATTGGTCAATATTATCCTATTTGATGACTTGAGTGTAAATGTTGACAAATATCGAGAAGTGGCAAATGATTGTGAATTATTTTAACAAAGTTGTCGATGAACATGGAGCAAGGTGATTGATTAAAAGGATCACATCAAGGCTCTTGAGTGTACACCTCCCAGTGAAGATCTTGGAGAATGGTTACGATAAGAAGTAAACATGGAAAATTGAGGCTGGTGCATTGCATCAAGGCTCAATTTGAAGAATGGTTACAAGAGCACGTGTAAACCTGGAGAATAGTCAAACCGTTGGAGAAGTGGAGGACTATTTCAAAGGAGCTCCGAAGAAGACTTGCTGACGTGGATTGAGGGGACTATTTCAAAGGAGCTTCGAGGAAGACTTTCCGACGTGGGAGCATGAGACTGAAATTTCGGAAGAAACTACTCCCAAACAATTATAATAGAATGCTACAAATACCAAGTTTTCATCAACTAGAAAGGTCCCCAACAATCAAAATGTAATCTTTTATTATTTTTGCATTCCTGCACTTTATTTTTCCTTAGTTAATTTTTTGATTCCGACACATATCTTTATCCCGGTAGTTTACCGTTCCGACATGCACATCTATCATGGGTGTCACGCCGTCGATTAAATCCCAGTGTTACATATTTGCAAGTGTTCGAGTTTTATTGTCAATTAAATTCTGACACACTTTGTGCACGTGTATTGCTATGAAAATGGTTATATTTTCAAGCCTTGTTTTTGTTTGAATCTCGGCATGGTTTGTATGTATAACGTGGTTCAAAGTTCAAAATAAATGTTTATAGTTATTTCTTGTTTGCATGGATATTTCCTATTCAGAGTCGTCATGAAACCCATTTCATCCCAGCAAAAGCCAAATAATGACTTTCGGAAAAGATGTATCGTCGTCTATTAAATTCCGATAAAACACACTTCAATGCTACTTTCCTCTTGTGGGGTTAATTTTTTATCGACCTACAAATTTTAATGTATTAAGAAATTCGTGAGAAAGGGAAGAACCATCATATGACATGCTAACTTGGCATACAAAATCACTGCATTATCGTCATTGTGTATTTACTAACGTATTTATTGCCATCTTATGTTAAAAAATCGTGATGAAACTAGTATATTTGATGCGTTTAATTATTTACATGTCAATTAGGGGGAAAATACAAAAAAAAATTCATAAATATTTTATATTAATACCAATTTAGCTCTAAACATTTTCAAATTGGTATCAATTCAATCAATCCAATCAATTTAAATTGGAAATTACTGATGAGGACATTAGCTATCATACACAATACGGCTGACTTTAACATAAACATTTGTAATAATTTTTTTGAATTTATTGAATTTTTTTCCTTTCCCTTTTCTTTTCCTTTCCTTTTTCTAGTGGCCATTGTCAATCGCATGTGAGGGTTGGCCTTGTTAGGTTGAGGTTGGGTGAGCATCGATCGTCTAGGCTAGGACCCCCTTGCAAGATTTGGCAAGCCAATCCTTGCCTAAGCTAGGATGAGGGGAGGTGTGGCGAGATGAGGTCACCTTAGCCTGGGCAAGGGTAGGTCTCTCCCTTGGCTGCAATTGGATGGCTAGCACTCAGCTAAGTGAGGCTAGCCCTCACTAGTTATTTCTTGTGGCCATGGCCGACAAGGGCCACCGGCAAAAGGAAAAGGTAAAGAAAAGGGAAAGGAAAGAAAATTATTAAAAATGTCTATGTCAACGCCACCCACATCACGTAGGACGGTTGGCATCATGTTAGCAATTTTTTAGCCTAAGTTGGATGGACTGACTGAATTGATACTAATATGAAAAAGTTTAGGATTAAATTGGTTCAATTGAAATGTTTATAATTGAATGAGTACTAATGCAATAAATTTAAAACTTTTTTGATATTTTTCCTATCAGTAAGGCAATGTGGTAGTAGCACCTATATATGGTTTTTACAAATTTGGGAGCTTGAATTGGCAAATGAATGTATTTTAGCCTCCGTCGGCATCACAGAAAATTAATTGTTAGAAATATTGCATTTGATTTTTCCGAAAAATAAATTAATAAAAAATTTTCATAGATGTCAACGAAAAATATTTGGAAATACTAACTTTCATCAAGTAACTTCTATCTTTGCAAAGGACTACTAAACACAAGAAAATAAGACAACTTTCCTTGAAAATTATTTTTTTTTTTAATGATTTCCACTCTAGTATGAAGCAAACGATTTTTTTTTTTTATAGGCCCTACTATCTCCCTTTTGCATAGCTAGTCATGTAATTAGCACAAGCGTCAATTAGAAACACAAGTGTGATGCCACATTTAGGCTCCATTTGTTTTGTACAAAACATTATTCAGAAAAACATTTTCCTCATTTTTCGGCATTGGATTGCTTTGAAAAATGAATCAACGGAAAATGTTTTCATAGTCAAAGGAAGGATTTCCCATCAAAGTTTAAATTTAGGTTAAAAAATTGGAAATCATCCAAAATATGACTAGATATCGACACTTAAACTAGAAACTCTACACTTGAACATGAGAATCCTAACACTCATTCTTGTGCCCTTGGCAACAAGCCTAAGTCCTCAATGTCTAGACCTAGACCTAGGTCCATTGAGGTTGGGCTCAAGACTCTAGAGCCTTGGCCCAGGTCCATTTAGGTAACACTTGAACCCTCGGCCATGATGCCCTCGTCCATCAAGGCCAAGCCCGGGACGTAAGGCTTGGTAATGTTGAAGCCAACCCTAGGTCTTTGACACCCGTGCTAGGGTCCATTGAGGCCAAAATGATGTAAAATAATTTTTAAAATTTTAAATATTTTTTTCTTTTCTTTCTTTATTTTTTCCTTCTTCCACCGTTGGTTACTAGGCCTTGGTGACAATTGGCAACCGGCCATAGGCATGGGCCAATGGCGCGTGAGGCTCCACCTTGCTAGATTTGGAGAGCTCGAGCCTCATTAGCCTCTAGCAAGATTAAGCCTTCTTGAGGTAGTCAAACTTGAGCTCGCTAGATCCCCGTGACATTAGCAATTGCTGACCCTTGCTTGCAGCCACCACCAAAGCCGGACCAATAGCTAAGGAAGAAGGTAAAAGAAAAATAAAAGAAAAAAAAAAAAAATTTAAAAGACTAATTAAAAATTCGATTTTTTTTAATTGTCCATAATAGCGTTGCCATGTCATGTAGGATGGTCAACATCCATATCAGCAAGTTCCAACCAAATTAGATTGTCATTACCAAACGATAAGAAATTTTTACTAATTTATTTCCAAATTTCAACCAAACATCAGAAAATTTTGTTATTTTTCTTGGAAATGATATCCTAGAAAACATTTTCCAAAAATATTTCCAACAATTTTCACGGAAAAAGTGAAGTCTAATTATAAGAAAATGACTTCTATCTTCGCAAAGGACAATTGAATACAAGAAACTCAAATCATTTTCTTGAAACTCACTACCTTGGAAAATAATTTCCAACAAAGTTCACGGGGCCGATACTCAACAGACCTTACCATGTCCACCGTCATATATAAATCGGATTACATTTCTATAACAGAGAAATTATTCTTTTGAGATATATATCGTTTCCCGACGCAACAAAATAGACCTAAGACCAGCCTAAGACACTCGTGAGAATATAAAGAAACAGAAGGGACAGCGGGTAGAGAGCATATGCGAGAATACACATCCAGAACTGGAACTTGGTGCAGGAGCTTGTGATGACCCCCATGAAAGTGCAGATCAGAAGCACGACCAGAACTTCAGCCGACACATCCCAGGTTATGTCCTTAATGTACACAAGGGCCAAGAACGTGGCTAGTCCCATCACGTTGTTCATGAACACCCCATTATAAACCTGAAATGCAGAGTGCTTTCTGTTGAGGAGACAAGAAAAGGGATACTGTACAATTCGCTTCAATGTCAAGATTGATAGTGAACGATGTTGAGAAAAGAGTCGACCATTCTTATGTCGTATTAAAGCGCTTCCACGCATGGGATTATAATTGAAATCTCTCTTGTTCTTTGACCGTGATTGTGCAATAGATGATGGGCAAGTTACTTATGTTTAACAAAATTCATCTGCTCATAGATTTTCCTTTAAAAAAAAAAAAAAGACATGAAGAAACGCGATAAGACTCTTCAATAAAAAAAAAATGGATAATTACTCTCATTGAGATTTTCTCACTGATTTTGTTAGTTGATAAATTTAACGGATTGGTGACCAAGACAAATAAAATTTGATAACTCAACAGAAAAGTTAGATTTAAAATAACAAACCACGTCAATATTGATAAATAGCTCAAACGAGAGTTGGAAATTCAATACTAAACGGCCGGTAACCTAACAAGAGAGGAATTTTAAATCACAAAGATAAATGTGGTAAATTATAAGAGATGACAAACTTAATATGTGCATAGGAAAGAAAATTAAAAGGTGGTAAATTATAATAAAAATTGATAAATTGAAAAGAAATACAAATAAACATTAGTAAGTAACTCAAATGAGAAATGATAACCCGACATTAGGTAGAAAAATCAGAAAAATGTTGTTAAGTCACTCAAATAAAGATTAGTGAAATCTTATAAGGGTTCATAATTTTAAGGGATTGGTAAGAAGGATAAATAAAAGTTAGAAATTTTTAATCATCAAAAGGATTGACTGATTTTACAAAAATATTGGATTTATCGATGAGTTATGGGGAAATCAGGTGACTAGGAACCTTTTTTTTTTTTTTTTACTAACGGCTTTTTGGCACTTACCAACTTTTCAAAATACTTGGAAGGAAAAAATCCATCATTTTTAATGGTGTTTTAATAAAATCAATTGACTAAATTAGGATCACTTCAACAAGATTACCGCGAATTCATAAAAAACTAGGTTCAGAAATTCAATTGCACATGCGATGACCTACTTGAAAGAGAGAAAATCAAGGAAACCAGTAGTATTTATATACCTCTGTTAATGCCCCGGAAATGTCTTTCTTGGTCTTCTTTTTCGCGGAACTAATGGCTCCGAGAATTTGCCGGTAGCTCATGGCCCAGGGGATCAGCACATAGGAGACGAAGAACGAGGGAATATCTGCAGCAGTTGCGAATTCCTGCAAGCTTCCCATGAGGGGTTGTCCGATCAGGATCATCACTCCGGTTCCTAGGATTATCAAGAAACCGGCTTTTGTGTAGTTCCACCAGATTGCTAATTTGCTTGTGGGTTTGCTTGTCTTGTCTTGAGACAGCAAGCTCTCTTGCTCATCTGCTGTCCCCTGCAAATTTGATGTGCACCATGGAAATGTACAATTACAAATAGAATGACCAATAATGTTAGCTAGGCATAAACCTAAATATGTTGTGTAAGACTACAAAAGCCTTCGTTTTATATATAAACAGTCTGAAGCAATTATGAGTTTCCAAAAAAGATTTGAGCTGTACCTGCGATTTGTTACTCATTGTTTTCGAAGATGCCGATGATGATGACTGAACTGCAAGAACGTTAGTTGTAGATCTGTGTCCTCGTCCAACCATTTGGAAATCCCTTGTACAAACTCGGATTCACTTATCGCTGCATCAGGGAAACGTCAAACTGCTTCATCACGGCATCAGTGAAATCGTCGGTGCTCAAATCAGCTTCTTCGATCTGTATTCCCAGCATGAATGCATACAGTTCAGTTTTTGATACCTTCGAGTCCTTATTCTGATCGATCTTTTGAAAGAGGCTGCAAAGTACATATTTGAGCAAATAATAAAATGGGAAGAGGAATTTCAGAAATTTCAATTGTACCATAGAAAAAGAAAAAGAAGATTAATTACTTCTGGATTTGAAGTTCATTTGGCTTGCCGTTGATGGTAAGAAGACTCTCCAGTATGCTGTCTCCATCATATAATCGCCTTATATATTGAAGCCTCTTGCTTTGAATCCATGGCTTAAATACCTGCATCAAGATTTCCTTCATCAGCATAAACTTAATCACATTGAACCATATTCTAGAGATATACATCAAGATTTAGCCATGAAATGATTAGCTAGGAATCCAAATAGAGCACAGAATTTTCAATTTACCTGATAAGTGCAGTAAGTGATGAGGAAGATGAGCGTGATTATGAGACTGATCAAAACCACTATCCGTATCCCAGTAGTAGAATTAATGATTTTTGCCAATGAAAGAATGAGAAATGGAATCATGGAAACGAACATGATTCTGGCTATGTACCTAGTGTCCGTGTCAGTTTCGACACCGGAACCTACAAAATCAATATGAATAACAAAAGGAAAAACATCAAATTATCACGATTATAAAATGTTCATATAACCTGTATCAAAAGAAAATGCACGCATTTTAATTTATGTGGGGATTTAAAGCTTGGGATTTATATAGCGTATAATTACTAGCTAATTTATACTTAGCACATGGCTCTATTATCATGATATTCTGATCTTCAAATGTATTACAAGGACAGACAATATCGAAGAAGAGAACCTGCTAGGCTAATCAACTTTTTGGTGAATTGATTGGCTGACGTTGAAGATGATGAAGAGCTGGAAGAATCACGGCTGCCAAAAGCGATGATGGAGCCCCAAACCAGCGAGAGACTGAAGATCGCTGACCCAGCCAGCATTGCCATCCCCATTGCCGCCATGGACTCAATTGTATCCGAGCTTGATGTTATTGCACTTGCTATACATGCGTATAGAGATAATTCACAATCATAACATAATGAATTAGTTACAGACATATACTTAAGAGTAAGTATTTGTCAAATCTAGCCTGGATCAATAAGTTGTTTTTGAATATGCAGATAAAGCGTGTTTTGCTGATTATTTTTGCTATTAAATGGATGTACAAGTGCTTGAATATTTGCAGAAAAGATGAAACAAATTGCCTTAAACTAGAAGACCCCTACATCAAATCTGATACACAACTTCTTCATGCCCTTCAACTCGGGATATAGAGTCAGTTAATTGCATGCGTGCATGGGAAATTGCTCTCCAAAATTCTTAGGATTCTATCCTCATTAACATGCCTCCTTATAGTAACATAAGAGCATCGGCATGAATGAATCATATAGTTATTGCTACCAGGTGATGTTACTGATGCATACTGGACTGACTTTTCTTCATTTTATCGAGGCAAAATTTGCGAAGGATGAGCTTTGGAGGTCATAAATCCTTATCGAGGCCACTAAGTAAGCTAATGATTACTTGTGTTGGATGATGTCATGATTGTTGATGAAGTCCGACATCAATGGATCTATATCATAACTAGTCCCTAGCAAACACCAGCAAATTAAGCAGTACAGAGCAAGAGTTCACGTGCGACGACTTTGTGATCCATGTGACTCCTCAGGATTTATCATACTGCAATAATTAGTAAGCTTTTGGATTTACTAATCGCTACAACTTGCATAAGTTTCAGTTAATGAGATTCGCTTTTGCTTTTTGTTGTTTAGCCTACGTTATCTTGTCTGCAGACAAGCGTCTCTCACCACCTTTTGCGGTGGCTTCGATGGCGTGAGAATTGGCGAACCGCTCTAGATGGTCTTCAGCCGATTAGGTTGACATTTTTGGCGATTGTCTAAAACTATCCTTTTCAACACCCTGGACTTGGAGCGATGTGTATTAGGATTGGTCATCCTTTTCTTTCTTCTATATCCAATTCTTATTCTGTTTATATTGTTTTAAGGTTCTTCAGGTTTACAAGCAATATAATAGTATATATTAACGAGTATGGGTTATATTTTTCAAAATCCTACTAGGAAGAAATTTACTTCCATCTATACACAACCCTGATTGATAGATTCAAGTTATGAACATTGTCACTTTGCAAACTTAACTAAATATAATTTTGAGTGACATCTGCATTTGTAATCTACCAATCAAAAGCATGATCAGAGGAAGTTTTCTCCAACTAGCCAACCGTGGCCCTTGCGATAAGGAAAAATAGACCATATATCAACTGTGCAAAAGAAATTTACGTGAGCCACCTTATTCGCCCTTAGTTTAAAGATGATAATAACCCATTGTCTCAAATTAACCATGTATAAAGCCATTTGTGTAACTTCTTATTATACCGTCAGAGTGAGCTACAATTACTCTTTATGATGATGCCCAAAAAGAAAATTTGAATATACACAGGCAGTATAAAGAAAGCTCTAGACAAGCGATCTAATCCATATTTGATTTGAGGGTTTTAACTGCTCATTCTCTCACTTGCCATCAATCAATGGTGGATAAGACCACTTTGGAAATATTTTTGTCTACAACTCTAGTGTATGCTATAATTACTCTGGAAAGAAACTAGCTTTTTGTGACAGGGCTATCTTTTTTTTCTAAATTATGTCTCTAATTGGTAGGTTATAAACAGTGAACTTAGCTAAATACGAATTGTGGGTGATACCCACGTTTATAATCCATCAATGAAAAGAATGGTTGGAGTAAGTTTCTCTCAAAGAGATGGAGGAAAACATGGCACTCAGCCACAAAAATGGTTAAATCAATTGTCAAGTGTGCCCCATCTCTCTAATAAGAGTCAAAGTTCCACCTATTTGCGTGACGAACTTTTGGCCGATCTACAGGTTTTATATTTCTTTAGCAACCTTTCAGAAATAAAATATAACTTTTGCAGGGCAAATGAATAAAGAAACATTTATCTTTTTATTATTCTATATGGGCTGCATGACATCGATAGTCATTTCCAAGGTACAGATTATTGTTGAAATAGCTATTCAGTTTTCGTTTTAAGGGGTGAAAACATTGTAACTTACCAACTCTTGTCACCTATTGACTCATCATTCTCCCCAACAAGAATTTGTAAAATCACGCTTTCATGCAATGGGTCCTATAAGCATATTTTTACACGCGAGTGTAATCCACCCATAATTTATCTACATCATCAAAGTCGATTAATCTAATATGATTTAACTTAGACCTATCAATTGAATTTAATGATTGATATGGATATAGAGTATAATAATTCGATTTATCTAATAATTTGTAGTAGATGTAGAGGCTGGGGAAGCTAAGAATGTTAAGAATAAAGTACGAAGATAGTGGACAGCACATTAATAATTTATCTTGCAACTAAAAGGAGTCTAAGACGAAAGCAAGATCTAAACTATGCATCGTGAGTGCTTGATTGGGGTAAGGGTAGGAGCGTAGGACTGAAGTGAGAAGCACGTTCGTGGACCGACGGATGAGGATCTTTTTAAAAACCCTAAACAACACCCTCAACTTGCTCACCACCAATCAGAATATGGAAACCACGATTAATAATTTGACGAAATCAGAGCCGGATCGAGGAAATTTGTAAGATTCTATGTAGTCCCTCTTGAATGGTCAGAACTGGAGAGATTGACATGCGAACCTTCCCATATATTAAGGAGATAAATATATCTTGGAAGAATCCACAAAGTTGGTGATCTCATTTAAGAATCCGTCGCAATCCAACGTGCGCCTTAGTTGTTTTGAAAATGTCCACTTTAGAGAGAGATTTGAGGATGCGACTTGAGACTTAGATATGTAAATGTGTATTGAACATATGCTATTTGAGTATTTAATAATCAAAGCATCATCTTCTGAAAGAAAAGAGGATAGATATGTACCACATGGTAGGTAAAATTAGAATAATCAAAATCATTAATGTATAAGAACTAAAAGTTTAGAGGTACTCTTGTCTCTTTGGTTTTGAAGGGAGCCTATCAGAACCCTTTTCCTACTTCAAATTTCTGTTTTTAAGTACATCCGCTACATTGTTCAAAGTACAATAGAGGGATTACTTCTTTGTAAGTTTGGTCGTCATTTTGGTCAGGAAGATAAGAACAAAACCATTGCAAGGACATTTTTCTTTCTTGACCATGTTTTCTAACCAGGGTTTCATAATTTCACTCGAATTGCAAACTGAAGATAAAAGCCAAAAATTCTCTAATGCTCTATGACGCTATGAATACAAAACACCGAGCAGATGATGGGAATTATTGGATCAAAGCAAGAGACAAAAGGTCAAAATTTCAGCAAAAGAGATGAAGAAGAAGGGTTTCTTACCAAGCATTATGATGACTTGAGGGAAGGTTCCAAGCATTTGGAACAAAGAGGCCCCGAAGATACCAGTCCCGAACATGCGAAAGAAGAGCTCTGACCCCGAAGATAGATAGTGGCCGGCGAGAGCTAGCAAGTACTCGTACACCACTATGAGGAACAATTCGCCCCACAGCTCCGTCGTGCACGGTAAGAACCCGTAAGTCGGCTCGCACGTCACGGTTGTCGTGGTGAGACCAGGGCCAAGGATGTCCCATTGGTGCGATCCATGCTGTCGGAAATCGGATTGAAACTTCCTCGGATAAACCGGCTATGCGCCGACTGGGTCATCATGACCAGAAGCACAAAGAATGTGAGCCTCATGGTTGTCGGACGGAGAGAATGGTGGCGCGGTGTTTATTGCTCAGATGGAAGGGGAAGGGAAGAGACTTAAAAGAAAATAATGAAGAAACGTGATTCGGCCATCTGTACGTGATGTACGAAAATTATAAAAAAAAAAAATTGATGGGATTGGATATTGAAGAAGTCAAGGGACGGCAAGCGTTTACTTACGTTTATTTTTACTTTAGTCCGTAAATACCTTGATAATTTGTCTAAACAGCATCTTTATATATTTATTTCTATTAATTAAGCAAAGTCCGCGGTCACTTCAGCCTCAATATGCTTATAAAAAATTCAATGAAGAACTCATGCATACAGTTAAAATGCCCTCTAGCAACACATAAATATAAATGGGTGAAATTCGTAATTTTATGATATTCACATGATTAGCAAGTCATCAACAGATCTTCCATTCTAAATTTGAATTCAGAATATTTGTTAGGCAATTGCAACATGTTCTCATATGTCTTTTTTCACAACAAATTGAAATTACATTAAAAAAATACATCAAAAATTGTACGTGCTTTTTCATTCTTTATTAATGTAGCAGTTTATATCCTATATCCTATGACATGATAAGGTAATGTCCAAAATCAGTGAAGCATCAGTTGATAATCGTACCTTGAGAGAGAGAGAGAGAGAGAGAGAGAGAGAAACGCTGAATTGATAGTCGTACTGGAGAGAGAGAGAGAGAGAGAGAGGGGCGAGTAGGGTAAGGTACGAGTGACGTTAGAAAAGATTTTGCTAGCCGCCTCCCTCCATGTTAAACCTTGGTCTTCAACCATTCTGGAAAAAAAAAAAAAACGATGCTCCGCATGCTAAATTTAGTTGGAGCATTTGAGCTAACATTCCACCAGTTTGCCGAGACCCACGTGATTGTTCCCCACAGTATGCCAATGAACATGGAAAACCAACCATGGCCTATTGACAGTTCGTAAATCTTAGGCTCCGTTTGTTATAAAAAGATAGTTTTGGGAAATTATTTACTGACTTTTCAGTGTTTAAATGATAAAAAAACTAATTGATCTAAGGAAAACATTTTCCTTAAAACAAAACAACTTATATTGAGGGAAAAATGATTTATTATTTTAATAAGAAGGAAATCACTTTTTCTAAATCATAAAATAGAAGAAAACTAATTATTTTCCTTAAAAATGATTTCATGAAAGATATTTTCATTTATTAAGAAGTTTTCAGTAAAACAAATGTACTCTTAGGTTTCGTTCATTTCAAGAAAAATAAATCGTTTGGCAAATATTATCCTAAATAGATTATGCGGGCTATTTGAAATAATTAGTCAATAGAACATGTTTTAGTTATCGACAATAATATGTGTTTAGATATTTTCGTAAACGATGAAAATATTTTTATTTGTTCATTTTCATGAGTAAATAAGATAAGTGATCAATTTTAGGAAAATAATTTTTAAATTATTCATTTTTTGAGAAAGGTGTTGTATTCCAATAGCATGGCATACTTTCTATCCTCAGTCCTAGGTTTATGAGGAGTTACTTGGTAGTTGGATGCTGCGCCTGAGATTGTATAATCAGCTATTAGATTTACATTGGAGTTGATGATGCTTCCTTTTTCTCAAAGAGAACTACTTACTAGATGGCTATTCGATGTTTTTCTTATTTTATTCGTATAAGAAAGAGTGGACTCTCTCATGTTGGATTTTATATAAGCAAACAAGTTCTAACCTTTATAAATTAGTCAAAGTCGAAAATGTGAAGATCAAGCACATCGGAAATAATCGTTTTCCAATCTTGCATAATTTATAACAGCAAGGCTTTTTAAGAAAAGAGATTGCTCTTACGATTTTTTTTTTTATTGTTAGTGTTATTTCACATTTTCAAAAAAAAATCATAGAAAAATAAATAAATAAATAAAATATATATTTTCCCTTAAAGTGTACACGGGACGGATTCATGGGGTCGCGAGGGCTGATATAGCCCTGCCTAATGCCTGTGAGGCATTTTTTGTGAGGAAATTCTTTGTCAAAATCGTTTCAAAGTTCAGGAATTCCCTTGGGAGGAAATTTTATCTTTTTAGAAATCTTTTCAATACTATTTGCATGTTAACTATAATGTCATATTTAAGAATTTAGCTCTAATGTGCTAAATTTCATGTGAATGCAATGCTCGCGTTGTTGTGTTGGGCAGGGATTGGACAAGTACTGGGGGTCGAAGGCAGATTTGAGAACACACCCCGCCCTGCCCTGCCCCGCCCTAGTTCTAGGACATCTTGAAATATGACTTGGCAACCTCCATTTGTTAGTTTGGGAGCTTCCCATAAAACACAAGACAGGCTGACGAAGAGGCAGCATAACAACTCCTCGAAAAGATGTCTTTGCTAATGGTACATGCCAAGGATTAGCTAGGGAAAGTTGCTCTCATTTTCTCTTTATTGTGTAGCCATTCTTAGAAGCGAAAAAACAAAAAAAGGTTTGATCATGCAGCTTCATCATCAATATCAATACATATATAGAAAAATGAGCAGTGACGTTTGTGATCTCCAGGCCTTTTCTTCTTCCTGACAAACCAAAAAGGAAAAGATAAAAGGGCAGAAACAAAATGAAAAGAATTTCAATCTTTTTATCATCAGAAAAAAAGAAAGAGACTCAATGCATCACATGCTGAATAGAATCATTTGACTTGAGCTAACAGTCCACATGTCAACTTGGAATTGTTCACACAAAAGGGTCAAGGAACCATGTCCCAGAAACCCGAGGTTGATTGGTTAGTTTTAGATTGTAATCGACATGCATGATGATGTCTTAAGTATCTTGACTTGACATTTCATGTTCCTAAGTTTGACTTTTGATTTTGTTTACTTGGACTGGCAGGTTTAGCTATGAAATAGAAACCGGCCTTTCCTGGTCAGAAGCCTTGAGTCAAAGTCACCGATGGCTACTTTCTACCTCTTTAAGCATAGTACAGTTGACGGGGAAAAAATAGATGTAGTGGTCAGTTTATTCTATTTTGTTGGATAATATCCACATGGTTTAAAGATTAATCCAAATTTCATGCTCTTTGAAAAATGCAATGATTGTCAATCCTCATAAGAAATTATTATCAAACACGCTTTTTCAAATTGTGTATGCTAGCAGACGGGCTTACAAAGTTGGTATATAAGGCCATGCTGGTAAATTTCTTTTTTTTTTTGGGGGGGACGCACATGTACATAGAAAAGAGGAGTGAGACAAAAAAGTGTGTAAGTCCAGCTCGCCAAAAAAATATAAAGAAATGAAAAGAGAGTATGATTTGGATTACTTTAGGAAACAACTTCAAATTGTTGAATGTTGGGAAAGATTTGATGCAATTTTTAAACTTCATGAGATCTTTATGAGATAATTTATTCTGTTGATTCTTTAAAATTATTTCTTTAATGCAAAGTTGTTATTATTCGTCATATCAATCATGTACATCACTAGAAAATTTTAGCCTGAATTTTGAGATAGAAAATGAGTAAGATTTTGTCAATCCATTGCTTTAAGTTTGAGAGATTATTTTGTTAAAAATTATGAGGCTAAATATTGTGTAGGTTATTAGATGTAATTGGGGTTGGAAAACACTAAGAATATTTTAGTGACTCGAGTATAATTGTAACTTTGTTATATCGCTTGATCTATAGTAAAATTATTTACTATTTTTCCTGTAATAAAGGTCATATCACCCAAATCACATAAATTTATTTTTCAATTTATTTTCATACTCTTCCCGTGGACGTAAGTCAAATGAGATAAAAGATTGATAAAAAGTAAATTGTGCGTAAGAATCGGTCAAAGATATGCACGTCCTTATTATTAAGCTTATTTATGAACCCTAAGGAGCTAATTCCCAAAATCCAAATTGAAGTTTAAGTTTGACTAAAAAAATTACATTATCATTGAAAAAACACTTACGAGCGCATTTGGCAACCGACCGAATAGTGAAAATTTATATTCTTTTGTTCTAGAGGTAGATTTGAAACAGAAATCCATTTTATAAAAATTTTGTTTCTAAAAACAAATTTTTATTTTTTATTTTATCCAGAAAGTAGATTTGAAATTGAATTGAGAAATAAAAAAAAAAGTTGATTATTTGTTCCTGAAAACAATTCCAAAATCAAGTCAACCCATTTTTTTTTTTTTTCTCTTCTTTCTTCTTATTCTTCTTTCCTCTCTCTCCTTCTTCAACTACCACCACCACTGCCACTGCCATTGCCACCGTCATCCACCTCAGCAGGTTGCTAGTTATCGATTGAGCGAGATCCGGCGAGCTCACTAGAGGCTTACCCAACCACTAAGAGCACTCATTATAAAATTTCTACTTCTCTCCTTCTCTATTTCTTTGTTCCCCGGAACAGGTTTAAAATGGAAATCAATTTGGTAATGCAATTTGATTTTTCTATTTCTAAAACAGATTTCTATTTAAGAAATAGATTTGAAGAATGTTAACACCTAAATTTTGGTGATTAAGTCATTTATTTAATGCATAGAAAATTAGAGGGAAAATATTAATTACTTAGCATATAAATTTAGGTGCATTTATTTTTAATTTACATTTTTTGCATTTATTTATTGGACCAATGGCGGATAGGTTCGGATTAGTGGCTTTGAGTTTTAACTTGGTAGGCCGAACTAAACCCATGAAGCAAGCAAATTGGCCCAAGCCCCTTTTTTTATGATCATAAATCATCTCATGAAAAAATAAGGATTTGAAATTTTTCAAATATAATGGAATTTTTTGGATAGGGCAAATGTGACAAAAAATATTGCGTTTGGAAAAGTAAATATTGCATTTGGAAAAGAAGTCTTTGTGGATATAGATTTTGAAAAGTTAAAACCCTAATCCTTGGCCTATAAATAGGTTAAACGCGTAGGGTTTTGGGGGGCCACACATTGAATACATGGCCACAATTTTGAGAGAGCTCTTGACAGAATAAAAAGAAGAAAGCGTGAGAGATTGAGAGAGAAGCACGGCGTCAATTCAGATTCTCAATTTAGATTTTTTACAATATTTCTCTCCTCCCCTCATCACATTCACGCCTCTGCCCTTTTTTGTCTTCGAGCAAATCACTCCACTATATTATTTTTACAACCCCTCATGATCATGGATGGTCACATGGATTATTCCATGATCTGACCATCACTACTTGGAGGCCGGCAAATCCACAATTCCAAAGTCCACGTAGAGACGAGAGAGAAACACACGGGAGAATTGAGAGGAAAAGCGGATCGTGAGGGAAATTGATAAACAAAGCTCTGCCTTTTTTACCTTCGGAAGTTCAAACAAGGCTCCATCGATATCAGTGATCCCCACGCGTGCCTGCAGCTCCTTCTCGGTGCCTTTTACCTTCGGAAGTTCAAAAGAGGCTCCATCGACATCGGCGCTTCGTTGTTGTTCCACCGCAGCCCAACTTCGGCCGACGGTCCAGGTGCGTTTCAAGGAGGACTGAACAGCATCGTCTCCAGCATCCGTTCATTATTGCAGAAGCATCCGTCGGTTCTTCAGGCCTGAATCGTGCCCATCACGGCCCAGCCCAACATTGGCGAAACCCGCTGGTCTTGCTGCATCTAGGGGTGAGCATGGTCCGGGTTGGTCTGGGCCACCCCCTAACCCTAGGACCAACCCGTACAGTGTCGGTCCTCAATTTTTAGGACCGAGGACCGACCCTATTGAGCCTGGGACCAAGGACCGGACCGACCCAATGGGTTCGGTCCGGTTCCAGGGTCAACCCGAGACCGATCGATAATTTTTTTCATCTTATTTTTTATACTCCCTAAAAAAGCAAACCTACAAATTCAAATTACACATCCATCGACAATGTGGCATTGTGCAACTAAACTATAAATACTAATACATATTTAGCAAATTTAAGATGACACAATAATAGAAATTTTGTATCTGCTAATCGCTCATCGAGATATGGGACAAGATGGAAAGTTCTTGTAATCATCTATCTTTAATATTCATAATACCATATGCAAAAGCGTTTTCCTACATTCGATCATGTAGAGTCCACTCAACCAAAAAATGAGCTTCACACCACTTGACTAGCAAATCACCGTAGAAACTGTAGTACTACTCTACCCTTCAAAAACTTCTACCATTTGACACAAATTGAAAAACAAAGTGCAACTGAAATTCATTAGTAAAATACAATTAAACCATAAAAAGTTCAACCATGAATATATAACTTCACATCTTGTTAATTCATTTGAACTTCTAAATACTTGAAAACAAAACAAACGACACATAATAATACTCAACAAAAGTTTTAAATTGAAATTACTATTAGTGCTATTGGTAGAACATCTCAATATAATATAATATAACAGACATTTTACTTAGGTTTGAATATATAAGAGAATTATAAATAATATAATATAATATAATATACAATGTTGGTCCAGGGTTGGACCGACCCAAAACTCTTAGGACCGAGGACCAACCCGTACAGTGTTGGTCCTGGAATTTCAGGACCAAGGACCGACCCAGTCCCCTTGGGAACCGGACCAGGACCAGCAGGGTTGGGCCGGTCCAGGGTCGGTCCAGGGTCAACCCTAGACCACTGCTCACCCCTAGCTGCATCGACGTTGCTGCTTCCTGTTCAACTCGACGCCACAGATTTCTTGGTGTCCCGAACGATAGCCCATCGAACTTGTCATGGCTTTGTCAAGCCACGCCGAGATACCGCCACAGCCATTGCCCTAGAGCCAAGCCGTGCCGTGCCGCGCCCATTGTTGGTCCATTCTACCGATTGGATTTTTGAAAAAATTCAAATTTAGGTAGGGATCTATTTTATTTTATTAGGTAGATTTATTAGATTTAGTTTATTAGGAAGATTTATTTTATCTTGTTTTAGTTTTTTTTTTAATTTTGTCTCTTTGTTTGATTTATTTTTCGATGCATGGTTGAAATCCTAATGGAGCATTCAATTTGCAACAAATTTTTATTCCATCTATAAGGCTTTAGATGAAATAATTATTCAACGCGGGAGTAAAATTGATATCTTGATCTTTAAGGCTTAAGATCAATTTATCGATTTTATTAGTGAAATAATCAAGTTTGGATTTCAATTCAAATGATGGATAACATTTTTTATGACCATGGATGATTTAGTGTTTATCTCTTAATTGTTTTGTTTATCCCGAAAATACAAAAAAATTGCATTTGCGTTCCATGTAGATTAGAATTGATTGCATGATAGATTAGTTTATTTATTTATTTTTAAAATGCATGTTTAGAAGGCATTTAGAATAGATAGCATTTCACTTTAGTTAGATTTTTAGTGATTTTTAATTATGAATTTTCAAAAAAAAAAAAAACGAAAAATCATGCTTATGTCATGTAGGATTAAGTTCATGAAATTCTTTCATCTAGTGATTGTTGCTAGGTTCATTTAGTTAGAAATTGCTCGTCATTAGAATTAGGTCATTTGGTTAATTTAGATTGCATATTTAATTGTTGCATTTTTTTAATTTCAAATTTCATGAAAAAAGAAAAAAAAAAACTAAGAGTTAGGGCATTATTTGCACGTCATTGCATACTAGGGTAGGATTGCATGTTTAATTTTATTTTCTACTTAGTTATAGTTTTAGATAATTTTCTTTAGGATAGACTGCATGCTTATATTTTATTTATGTCATATAACTTAGGTCATATTGCCATGTCATATCATTTCATGTTAGATTAGTAGCATGCATTGCATAAAGCATGATTCTCATTAAATAAGTGAAAACAAAAAAGAGAAATTACATGTTAATTAGAAATCATATGTTGGACTATCGATGTGAATTATGATTTAACATTGCAGATGCTTTTGTTGCTACGAGGTAAGTCTTGCAATTTTTTTTATTTGCTTTCTTGAGTGCTAAATTGGTGGTTTGCGCATCCGCATGATCACCTCACATGTTAGGGAAGTTAATTAAAATTAATTCAAGCTACTTGCAAAACATTTTCTCAAAATAAAAAGAGAAATGTACCGAAAGGACATCTAGTGTAACCAAATCCCTATATTCAAAGTCTTTGGTTCGTAATCCACTGTCTAGTGTAAATTGGGTTCCAATGGAATATTTTAGTTTCCCCATCGTTGTCTTCTAAGACTACTTAATCTAATGCATCAATATCTCTTTTGACCAAAAAAAAAAAAAAGTCTTTGGTTCGTAGGAGTAAAATAATTCTCACATTATTTTACTTAGTGTCTAATCGACCTATCGTAAATTGATTAATGGCGGCTCTCTTTTGCATGCTAAATATTTGAACCTAAGTCGCGAATTTGTATGGGCTTGGGATTAGACTTAGTAGTCCATTAGCCTAATTTTAGGTGGTGCACTTGAAATTTTGGTCACGACAAAGAAGAAATTAGAAACTAAAATTTTTAACTTCTCAATTTTGGAAATAGAAATTGAGAAATCATTTCTTGTCAAAAATAAATTTCTGTTTCAGAAATTTTGTTATGTGCACCCCAAGCCATAGGCAAGCCTTACTTGCCCGAGCGAGGCTTGGCCAAGCTCGCCCAACTACTAGTGGGGCTCAACCTCTTTAGGCCACCGTGAGGTCGACGAGCGCCGGTGGCTGGGCAAGCTCTGCATCACTAGATTTGGGTGAGGCCGCTCGCTTAGCCAAGGTTGGCCAATAAGGCACAGCCTTGCCGAGGGTCAACGACGCTTCCGGCGAGGTCGCTAGCCCTTGTCTTGTTGATCATCGGTCGTTGGTCATCCCAAGGCCGGTGATCAACAAACCTTGAAGAAGAAGAAGAGAAAGAAAAAAAAAAAAGAAAAGAAAAGTAATAAAATTATTAAAAAATTAAAAGAAAATGATTTGGATTAAAAATTTTCAAAAGGTATCAAAAACAATTTTATTCTAAAAATAAAAATTTTGAACAGTTATCTAACAGTTGAAAATGCTTAAAAATTGTTTTCGAGAACAGAATAAATTAATCATTTTTTATAAGAAATTATTCATGAGAATAGAATCGTTAAAATGCGTCATATTAAAAAAAAAAAAAAGAACTAGTTAGCCCCAAAAAGTAGCTCTAATGTAAACACTAACTTTTTTTATAAATATTTTATTATTTTCATTTCATTTTTAAAATTTTTTATTCTCTATGCATTTTTTATTTTTGATCTTGCTATGTATTTCATTGAGGGAAAAACTATAAAAAAAGAAAAAAAGAAATGCAAGTTGCCCTTAAAATCAAGAAATGGAATTTCCTAAACTATATGCGCACTAACTAAAATGAAACTGGGCTAAATCTAATCCTAAGATCTAATTATCTAATTGAGGCTTGCCTTTTCCTATCTTTAAATATTATTTTTTACTATATTTTCCAGTCTTTTTGCTTTTCCAGAACACGAATTCTATTTAACTCTTTTCTCCAGCAACTTTCCTCCGTTCTAGCTTACTGAATGCACATTCTACAGAGATTCTTCATGTAAATTACCAGAACAACCATGACTTCCCCGGAACATCATATATTCCTATGGTGACCGTCTCCGACCACCACCGGACCACCACCGTTAGCCATTGGCCGTCTGACATTGACAGCTCAGCTTGGCAGACATGTGCAATAGCCGGACAAGGAACGAGAATACCACAGACAAATGGAAGTATGGATGAACATCATCGGCCATTGACTCCAAGCCGTTTTCTTGCTGGCGGCCACCACAGAATCATCATGGAGACGAACAACACTGAGAAAAAGAGAGGAAAATAGAGACTTAGTAGGACTCTTGGCAAGCTAGGAGTACATCAGTAACTATAGCTAATGACCTAAAATTCTGAGATTATCATATAAACCGAGCTAAAACACATTCAGAACGATCAACAACAAGGCAAATTCGCACGGATATGGTTTTTGCATTTCATCAAGAAGGTAGTGAGCAACTTCCATCGAGATGTTTATGCTCAAAACAAGCAAGAGATCGACATTCAGTTTACTGTCAAACTCCATCGTATTTTACTCAAGCAGAGATGAGATCTCAAAACCTCTGTTCTTAGTCAAAAACGAACCGAGACTGAGTATTTGGATTTTCCTTTGAAGATGCGATTGCTGGTCGCGGGCAGTTATCGAACCAGCGATAGGAGGTTCAGGAAATGACTCTGGTGAGTATTGTCACCGGCGACTGAGCTCCTACCGGTGACGAACCGATTCGAGCTACTCGGCCCGAAGGCATGGTTAAACAGAGCAACACCAGCGCGACCAGGAAACAGAGACCGGCGGGACCTGGACCCAAGTTGTGGGCTGGACCGGGGAGGGAATTGGGCCTGGGCAAATCCATCAATTGAAACATTGTCCCGGGCTTTCGAGTTGAGCTTGAGGGTTCTGGGCCCCACGAATTGAGTTAATTCTGCATGGGCTGTGACGAGATGGTCGAGTTGGGCTTTCTCTCTCTCTATTTGTTTGTTTGTTATTTATTTTTTTTTTTTTTTTTACAAAAAAAATCATATTCAACGGGTGTCAACATGGCCAAATTAAAAAAATAGAACTGAATTGGCGGTCGCACAATAGGTTCATGAATTTTTGGACAATTTTCACTATTGAAATAAACTGGGTAAGATTGTAATTGCTATCAATTAATTTTGGTATTGAACAAATCAATAAAACACTGGCTTATTTAGTAAATTAAGTGATTTTTTTACTTAATTAAGCACTTTTTTTTTTTTTTTGTATTAGTCGGGGCAAAAGCCCATTAAAAAATTAAAAATTAATCGAATGTATCATCAAAGAACATACTTGATCTCATAGAATGGAAGGAACTAGAGCCAAAGTGGGGTCGAGAGACAATCTCATCAACACATTTATTATGTAAAGCTAAATTCACAGACCAATCGCACATGTGTTGCCTTCTTTATAAACATGTTTTGAAAAAAGCTCTCCAACTAATTGATTACCCATTGCATTTGTACAAGCAAATTCTCTTCCGTTGCATTTGCCTTGGTGGTCGATCTAATGAGAGGAACGGCTACTTCGGAATCACCTTTATCTTTTGGAAGCCCAACGAAATTATGAGATTCAAACTACATGAGCAAATGTCAACAATTTCGTAAAACCACATAAGCAGTCGCCCACCGTATCTCGGGTTAAGCCATTGGTAACTATATTTCGTGGGTTATCCATAGCCATCTCATTCGTGTTCAATTTAACTCAACTTGAGAAACTATTATGAGCCTATTTTGCTGATGAAATATCCCTTATATACATTTAAATAACTTCAATGGAGAGTTGAGTAACGTAAAAACTAATTTTGAAAAGTCCCTCTATTCCTCCGTTGCCAAATTTTGCCAATATTTGACACTAAATGAAGCTGACCATTGAATATCCCCATGAAGAAAACTAAATGAATTTAGATGTTGCGGAGAACCAGGTAATAATTCATCAAGAACTAACCCAATTCAATATTAAATTTCCCCAAAATTGATCAAATCATTATCGACTTAATCCAAGCAACGACCAATAGTATATTCTATCAATAAAACTTAAAGATAATATAATGTTGAAATATTAAAGAAATAAGGCAACAACAACACCAAGATTTTTACGTGGAAAAGCCAATGCGAGAAAAATCATGCACCGCTAAAAAAGTTTTACTAATCACCAAAAAAGTATGATACACAAAAGTTCTTCTCTAATCACACATGAAAGGCTCTACATTAATGATGCAACAATATTTCATCACCACAAAGGTGGATTAATACAAAGAGAGTAAGAAAATCTGACCGTGATTGAAGAGTATGGAGAAAATTTTCAACAAACGAAACCAATTATCTTGTAGACCTTGATCTTAAGAATAATATAAGAAAATTTCAACTAATTGTGACAACATTTGGGCATCAAAACTAGACTAGAAAACCTGCCTCTTCTCCCTTCTCTCTATTTGCTCTTTGCCCTTTGCAAGAACACTCTCATTCTCCTCTCTAGCATGCAAGAGATTTTTGTCTCTTCATTTGTTTTCCTTTTGAGTTTTCACCCGTGTTTTGTTTTATGTTCGTTAGGCCCCGTAGAGATGAACCCATCCAATAAATCTCCTCATTGTCTATATTTTGGTATTGGTATCTCCTCATTATTCTTTACCATTATTGATAGTGACAAAAACCCGATACTTACTTTCATTTGAAAATATTGCCAAGAGAGAGCCTATCAACATATTTAGTTGGACTAGTCTTCCTTAATCTAGATATTCTCTAGCACCTACCTTCATCCATGGTCTCTTTCTCTAAATCGAACAATGGAGGCTACCATTAGGATTGAGTTGCCACACCACAACGCCTATCGCTTGGATCACGAGATTTCTTTCTTAAGATACATACCAAACACTTGAATAGATTGGGAGGCCACCAATTGACAACCTAGTTTTAATATCAATTGTTGGAAGTATGCAACAAAAATCGATACCTTCACTCTGGAAGTTCTAGGCCCATCAACATATCTAATTAGACCAACTTTTACTAAAAGCTTAAAGTAAAGAGTTATGGGCTATTTAGGATATATTAACTATTTAATACTACATCAATTCTCCGATGTTGGACTTATCTAACACAACTTACACGTGCATCTAAACATTAAGGCTTTGTTTATTTCGTGTAAAACAAATGATTTAGAAAATATTTATTAAAAATGATTGCTTATAAAAAGAAATGAACGATAAATATTTTCATACATAAATTGTTATCGATAATAAAAAAAAATTTATTAGCTAATCATTTTTTTGGAACATGTTTTCTAAATTATTCAATTTTTGTAAATTTGAAAGCGGCCTAATACTCAAAAAATCTTTCAACTTTAAGAGCTAGGGGCCCGATCCGAATAGGGCCATGGCTGGGCTTACGAAACTGGGCCGCATATATAAAACATGAAGAGCCGAGAAAGAGAAATGGGCTTACTTGCACGAGCCCAAACTGATTCTAAACTGAGTAAGCCCGAATCAGAAAATTCCCAAGTTAAATCTGGACCTCTCAGGCCGAAACCCCCAATCTATTAGAATTGGCTTAATCCTAAGTCTAGGAAACTCTAATTCAGCCCAAATTTAGCTATTAGCGTAATTAAGCCCACTTCCTTGCTGTTCTATCTCTACTGCGGTCCTCAATCTGCCGTCCTCTTTCAATAAGCATGGTCCAGGTGGGTGGCGAACTGCCTACTAAGGACTAGTTCTGAAAAATTAAAATCGAGAACTGTTTGTTGGTTTCATGGATTCATCCAAGAATTGGACCGCTAGTCGAGTCTGGTTCTCAAGTGGGTCGATAGGCATTAAGCTTTAGAGTCAAGACCGTAAGTGAGAGATATAGAAACGACTCATACGAGTTAAGAGTGAGACAAGATGAGTGCCTAATTAGTGGGTGTTAAAGTTTTAGATTAAGAATTTTAAGGTTTTCATTTTTCTTAAATTTTTTTTGGTAGGAAAGTTTTCCTAAAAATTAAATGTACTTTTATATGTTTGAACTGAGAATCGCCAGTTTTGGTCTGGTTTCGAACATTTCTCGGTTCTTTTGCATATTCCTACTCAAGACCTTCTTCCGAACCAACAGAACACGGACCCACCATGGTTAAAACTCACTAAACCAAAATATCAACGAACAAAAACCCTACAAACCAAACCATCGAGACACTGAACATGCGTAATCAACAATCAAGCTAAAGGGTCACTACTACCGGATTCCTCTAGTCAGAGGAGAGCCCGCGCACATTTACGACCGAGACTCCCCGAAACATAACGTGAAGATTTCTTCTCGCCGTCACTGACCCAACCATCCCCGAATCTTCATAGCAAGCGACTTTCGGCCGAACCCTAGACAACCAATTGTCTACGCCACTAGTAACTCGAGAGGCTCACGCTCCCTCCTCGGCGACGCCAGCTGCCCTGACCGATCTTCTTGGCCGAGCGTTGCGGGCAACGTTCACCTCGCCCCTCTCCTCCTCCGTATCGTCCTCGCGTCCTTTTCTTTGTTGTTGTTTAGCCTGCGTCCAAAGCGAGAGAGGAAAATGAAGGAGAGAAGTGGGGGATGGGCCAGGGAAAGGAGAGAAGCGGACTGGCCCGTGCCGGTGGGAAAGTGGGGAGGGGGGGTTGGGGTTTGGGTGGAGGGAGGAAGAAGAGGACAGGTCCAGCCCTGGCTCGGCCTCACTCCACTTTCCATAATAATTTTTTAACAATGAAAAATAAAATTTAATTTCATTTTTTTTAGTTTTAATATTAGTAAGGCAAATAATCCTAACGTCTACATGCAATGCAATTTAATGAAAATTATTTTTGTTTAGGAGTAAGAAATTAATCTTTAATTATCTATGTGATTGAATCCTAAATAAATAGGCAAAATTTAAGTATTAATAGGTGGGATGAATGTGGATATGATTGTTAATATCAATAATAAGAAATTTATTATTCTAGAAAAAATAAATTCTTAAATTAATAAAAATAAAATTATATTTCAATATAGATAACGGTGTGAATTCTAATATAATAAATTAAAAAAAAAAATTAAAATTTTAATTTAATCTTACTTTTTTCTAGCAAAACAATTAATCTTCTTTTGATTTATATATTTGCATATAATTTTATCATATAATATACATTCAATATATATATATATATATATATAATATTTATATTTATTACACATGTTAAGTATTTTAGTATTTTAGATATATTAGTGCACGTTATAATTTAATAAATTATGATGGAAGGGGAAAAATAATTAAAAAATAGAGGAATTTTTTTTAAAAAAAAAAAAAAGTAAGCAATAGTGCATTAAGAGATTTTTACTATATTCGTTTGTGTAACTTTTAGGTTCATTTATATCGATATGCCATTTTATACCAAATAATATATATAATATGATGTCTAAATATATGATTTTTATCATTATGATTCATCAAACAATGGATGTGTATAATAAAATTCTTAGATTTTACTAAGTCTTGCGAATCGAAATAAATCCGGCTCAATGAGCTCCGGATTGTACACACAAAGCTCTTTTTCCTTTTTTCTTTTTCTTTGTTTCTTTTCTTCTTCCTTCCTTTCCCTTTCTCTTTTGGCTCTCCTTTTCCCTTATATCTCTTCTTTTTCTTTTCTCTTAAAGCCCACTTTTTGACCTAGTAAAAAAGAAAGGCAAAATATTGCAAAAAGGGTGGATCACTTGCGATCGTTCAGCCTTAGATAGCTGATTGGGCCCTTCTTAGACTCAAAGTCCGTGCATTCTTGAACATGACAAGAAAAAAATGGAGAAAGAACACAGTCAAGGTCTTATTTTCATATTGCTTTCAGATTAGAAATAGTCAAGGTCCTAGAATTCACTATTTTTGCGAGAAATCTTGGTCAACCTATAGTGGAGACCACTATCAAAAAGGTAAAGCATTTCACAGCTTTTATTGCAAAGTGACCAAAATGACTTGTTTTCATTATGCACAAGTTCCTAGATGATGAAGTAGGCATTTAAACATTCAACATAATATAGGGTGTATGGACCTAAGTATGTCCTTAAACTACACTCTAAGAACATAAAATTCAGAGATATTCTCTATCAAGTAGGGTCGATAAATATATACCTAGGAATTAAGGAGCTCTCTCAAATGGGGACGGTAGACTCTACCGCAACTTCTTCGAAAGTTGTTTGAAGAATAGTAGACCAGTATAATAGCCACCCACGTCGGTGAAGGTGGGAGAGGGAGATGAAAGCCTTCCTACTAAATTAACCTGTGCATTGTATAGAATCTTTCAACCGACTCGTTGGCCTAATACCCCTAGTTGAAAGACATTGGTTTTGGGAGAAGTTTTGGTCAACCTGTAATGGACATTACTATCACAAAGGTAAAGCATTTAATAGCTTTTATTGCAAATTGACCAAAATGACCTGCTTCCATAATGCACAAGCTCCTAGATGATGAAGTAGGCATTTAAACTTTCAACATAATATAGGTTGTATGGACCTAAGTATGTCCTTCAATTTCACTGTAGGACATAAAATTCGGTGATATTCTCTCTTAGGTAGGGAAGACAAATATATACCCAGGAAGTAGGGGGTTCTCTCAGATGAGGAGGGTAGACTCTACCACAACTTCTTTGGAAGTTGTTTGAGGAACTAGTAGGCCGATGTAGTAACCAATTACGCCGGTGAAGGTGGGAAAAGGGAGGTGAAAGCCCTTCTATCGGTTTGAATTGTTCCTCGCACAGTGTATTTCAACCAACTTGTTGGCCTAGTACCCCCGGTTGAAAGATAATGTGCAAATTAGTGCAATGCTTTTCATGCTCAATCCGTCAATAAAAGTGGTTGGGATTTTTTTTGTGGCCCCCTAGAAATGGCAAAATCTTATTTTCATATTGCTTTCGGATTAAAAAAATAGCCAGGGTCTTACAATTCACTGTTTTTGGGAGAAGTCATGGTCAACCAAAAGTGAACGTCACTATAAAAGGTAAAGCATTTAACAACTTTTATCGCAAAGTAACCTATATGACTTGCTTTCATTATGCATGAGTCCCTAGATGATGAAGTAGGCATTTAAACATGTTTTGACATCCATGGTTATAATTCTGCATTCATTGATACTTAAAATTAATTATAAGAGATGCTTAATGTTGATGTGTGTTATCTTGATGGCTTTATCAAATTGATCAGAATTGCCTTGATCTTTCATTCAATGAGTCCAAACATATTATTCATTTACTTAATATTTCTTTGCAAAACAACAGCGAACATCAAATCTTAGTTATTTATCTCATTTGTTTGTTTGTTTTTTTTTTTTTTTGGCGAAGCAAACCTTGAGCACATATTTTTATTTTATAACTTTGGTGAAATCATTAGTAACTCTTTTTTTTTCCCTTATGTTGATTTGCTAATAACTATCTTTATCATTTTACAATACTCATTTTGTAATCTTCATATTTCTCTTTGGAGTTATGCTAGCATGACAGTGTGACCGTGCAATAGTCAAGCAATAGCCATAAAAATTTCCTTTCTCCAACACAAGGGTGTGGAAATTGCCAAGCAAAACACAAGTCAAGTCAAGTCAAGTCAAGTCAAGGGCGATAATCACGGGTTCGGTGGAGTTGGCCCCAGCATACTTGACTTTGAGGTCATTTCATGGAGTTGGCCCAACCATGATAATCACACAAAAGGAAAAGACTCTGCATGTATAAATCAAGTGCATGAGCCTCATAAGTTTGTACATAGTAAAGCAGAGAAACACACAACACAAAACACCATACAAACATGAAGTGTCTTTCATTATGTATGTGGACTTGGATGTTGCTAGTATCGATGGGACATGGAAGCTTGAGGTGCTTGGAAGAAGAGAGGAATGCACTACTCAAGATCAAGGCCGCCTTCAATTACCCGAATGGGTCCTCTTTCCCATCGTGGCATGATGGCGATAGTGACTGTTGTGGTTGGGAAGGCGTCAAGTGTGATGACACTACTTCACGGATGATTGAACTATATCTGAACGGTACACGGCTTCGGGAAGTTGGAGTGTCATCGCCTTTCGTTATTGATGCATCTTTCTTTCTTCCTTTGGAGCAACTTCAAGTGTTGGATTTAAGTGAAACTTTGCTCTTAGGTGAATCTCTCTCTCTCACAGCTATTTTATTCATTTTTCTTTTTTGAAATATGTTTGTAAGTAGTAGTTTACTTATCATTTCTAAATAATAAGAAACGTCATACCAGCATTGTTTAAACTATAAAGTGGATTAAGTGAATGAATAACAAAGACATGATTGCACAAAATGATGCAATTCTTAAAGTAGTTGATTGCACATGTCATAAATAAGTAATAGACTCATCTCCACGAGGATAAGTCCAAAAAGCAAAAATAGAATTAGCTCAATAATCAATTATTTTATGAATGCCGATTCTTTTTCCATAATACTTGTTTGGAGATGGACCAAAATCTACTTAATACTTTTATTTGTGACTTTTTCTCAATATTCAAACATAAGAAAAGGAAAAAAAAAAGTTTCATCATATTATGAAATAATTATAAGTAATTCTACATATCAATATTTACATGTTTGGAAAGATTTTGAGTGTTTCATGATAAATAACAGTCAAATTGCCAGAGCCATAAAATCTACACATAATTAAATATTTAAGAATCACCAAAAAATAGACTGGTTGAGGGGCTTAGTTTAGAGTGAAGGGAAAGGATTTCAAAGGTATTGTATTGCCTTCAAAGGTATAGTATTTGAATTTCTTTTTTCCTTTTTTTTTTTACTTACCTCTACCAAACACCTATATTTATCTAGATGCATGGACTCATGCCTAATGGGTGAAGGCAAATGGATCCAAAAACCCAAGTCACTCCACCCATGCATCCAGACATGCCAGAAAACCAGAACACCCTTGGTCCTTCCCAGCTAAACACTTAGTCTACTTAGAGGGGGAACTTCACATTTAGTATTATGCAGATAAGGCGATCAAACATAAATAGACATTACTCGAATCAGAAAATAGATGGCACATTGATCAAACATGCTAGAAAATTTCTACGAGTTGAGTTCCTCTAAATTTAAGAATAGAGTAAATTTAGCCCCTCTTGAAAGTCTAATATCTTAGCACGAGGACCATTGGACAATCTAAATTGATGACCCATATTATTTTCTTTTTGCTCTTTCTTTATTTCCTCCCCCCCCCCCCTCCTCCTCCTTTAGTCTCTCTCACGGCGAGTGAGCAAATTAGGCCATGAAGGATGCCACAATCCGAAATATGGGATTGTTTAAGACCGATGCTATCAACATATTCAGTTGGACCCACCATTATTTAAAAACTTAAGTTAATGAGTTGTGAGCGAACTTGGATATATTAATTGCTCCACACTGTAACGATTCTCCAATATAGAACTTTTATAACACAACTCATATGTTCACTTTAACATATAAAGTTATACTATTTATAAATTAGTAACGCATCATAAAGTATGATTGAAAGATGATAAGAGAAAGAAAACACATCATAACGTCATGTTTAATAAGTCGTGCAAAAATAGCAACAGATACATTTCAAATGACTAATCCCTAGGTAATATTAAGCTAAGCAAGGAAAATAATGATGTAATAAGTACGGAAAATTAAATTATATAGCTCTTTATTTCTTTATTTATTATTATTTCTTTCTGGATTTGTGAAGTTTGCTTCGAATCTTTTTGGCTCAAGTTCTGCCTTGCAAATCAATTGGATGCCCATGATCAGTAAACAATTAGAAAAACAATAGCAAACCTCGTGACCTGCGGAGATTTCTGTCAAAGAAAGGAGGATGAAGATAAAACACCTTTTTCTTTTACTTCTATATACTAATTAAGCTAAGCGAATGCTTATTTACATAGCCTAAAAAGCTAGGAACAAAGCCTTTTCCTTTACTGGACCGAAATCCCCCTTTTCTTTTAGGCGTCATTTAGAAACTGATGGAAAATGGGAGGATTGAGAGCTTTGGTGGAAAATTTTAAAATGCTTACAATTTTTGTTGAGATGGAAGAATAGGCTAATTTAAACTTTCAGTAACTTTCCTTCTTAATTTTCTTCACCTCTTTCTCCTAAATAGAGCATAGTCCAAAATATATTGCCTGATTCGCATCACTTCATAAGAGATGGTACTCAATTCACCGTATCTCCTTACAACATCGAAGTTCTTCATCGGAAAATACGATTCCCATTTCCTCCAAATGGATAATATTCATTTTGAAAATATGATTCTTTTATGTGATTATACAAGGACATTTTGGTTAGTTAATACAGATCCCGGCCATTTAGGCCGGGGAAACATCTGTACCCTATACTAAAAGCTTCCACCTTTAACTTTCATATTACTCAGTTTATTTGAATTGTCATAAAAAGAAAATGTTGGAGCACGACAAACTAATGCTCATGAACTTCGCCATTATGGATATATTCGACAATTTTTTTTTTATGTCTAATCAAGTGAATTCATAAATTAAGTTATTTAAATTTGAATAAAATTACAATATAAAATAATATCCTAAAGTTTTAAATTATAATATATTTTATTGTGTGTGTATATATACACACACACTAATTATCTTGTATCTTTGAAGTAACATGCATTTCAAATTTTGTTTTATATGCTTACAGTCAACCAAAATTGAGCGAATGTATTTGGATTAATTTATGATGAGCTAAAATTCTGTTTATTTTTTTTTATTCAATAAACTGAACTATTTGAACATAATGAATCACACTAGTTTATTTGATAAAAAATGTTCAAAAGTATGTTCCATTTTGTTTGCTAATAAATTAAGCCACATCGCAGTATCCTCTGTTTATCACTCAATTATTTGAAATCTACTTGAATTGTGAAATTGGAAGAAAATGCTGTAGCACAAAAGAATAAAAATTTATGGACTTTATTTTATTTATATCATTGCCAAATTTTAAATTCGAAGTAAGTGAATTTATAAATTAAAATTTTAAAATTCTTAGTCTTAACTTCTAAATAAAATGTGAAATTTTACATTTCAAATAAAGTCGTGATCTTTAGCTATTTATAATTTTAAAGACATTGCAAGTTTAAAAGTTTTATTGTAATCTTGAAGTAATAGGATTTTATATTCTACTTAATTTCCTTATAATTTAATGTAAGAAATTGATTAAACTTTATTAAACTAAACACTTATTGAATAAAATAGTAAAGTTTAAAAAATTGATATTTCATGACGTATGAAATATATCGCTAGTTTGCTGCATTTTACTGAGTTTTAAATGCAGCCGATTTCTTTGTTGGAAATTTTTTCTATGTTTGAGGAACATGATAATTTCTTGTTATGCATTTTTTGGCACTTAATTAATAGGTTTTGAAGTTTGGGATTAGTAAAGAAACTACATCTTTGGAGATCAAAAGTCGTTAAACTAATGCTTATTAGTCAAATGGGGCAACATGGCTGGACTATCCCATGAATCTAGCCATACGAAGGTTAAACTAAAATGTCACATGGTGAGCACGTAATGGAACATTCTCCAGGAAAAATAAACAATATATTCAAGAATATATCTAAGATTCTTTTCTTTTTATTCATGTTTTGAAACTTAAACTCGATCAGAAATGGCAAATCAAATGAACTAATGCTTTATAGTTCGAATGCGGGTCACAGGGAAAAACTATGCCATGTATCTCTTGCGACAATGATAGAGGTAAAGTCAAAAGTCACATGGGGAGCATATGAGGGAACATTCTCTTAACTCCGCTAGTTAACTACATATAATAGAAATCATTAAAGTTATAAGTCATTTGTTTATGAAATTGGTTTACGAAGTCATGTGACGTGAACTTTTTTTATGCTTACATATGTTGGACCAACCGGTTTTTGCTTATAAATCAATTCTCATGAGGAGAAGATAGTTAGACATCTTATATACGTAGATAATTAATTAAACATAACGCATTTATTCATCTTTCCATAATTAGATTTAAATGGAACGCTACCCTTGAAGAATCTGGAGGTGCTGGATCTTTCGAGTAATGATTTGATCAATGATGCTCTCACAAACCTTGCGAGGATAACATCTCTTAAGGCCTTAGTCATCAAATCTTGTGGATTGAATGCTTCAAAGTTCTTGGAAGGTACTTATGTGAAATTGCATTTGTTTATCATCATTGGTAACTTATCACCTTTTTAAATAAGATAATGAGCCTAAAAGGCATGACTGCATTATATTCGGCGTCCTCCAAAGATCATATTTTGGCTGCACATTTTCTGCATTATATTCAATGTCAATGACTCCCGGAAGCACTTGACTAGAAGAATTACATTAGAATTTCAAACAAATATCTAGGATTACATTGGTAAAATTGGATAGGTTAGAATTAAATTGGCATCCGTACAATACTTTTAAAATTAATTTGGTAATTATTCCTAAAATTTAACAATGGATTTTCCATGCAACTCTTTCATATATGAACAAAAAAAATGCATATCCTGATTCTTCAACATTATCATGACCATGACTGTGTATATAATTCATCAATGATAGTGCAATATTTTCCTTGAAATTTTAGTATATTTTAGCTAGGGAAATAGATTATCCTATTCAATTGTGTCGTTTAACTTACAATATGCATTGCTTTTTTTGACGTATACTGATCCTCAAAGCCATCATACGGTGCATCTTACAATTTTTGTTAATGAGTGCAAATATGATAACAAGACATTATTTTGTTATTGGCTACTAGCTCCAGGAGCGAGGGCAATAGGGTTAGGCGAAACTGGAAGGGCCTTTCTCGAAACTGAAAAGTAAATTATAAGTTATAACTAACTCCTACAAGGATACTAAAATATAAAACAATTATGAAAAAATCACAAGAAACCCTAAATTATATTCACCGTGACATATTTACGCAAAACTTGTACCCATATGATACATTAATATTTTTGTTTTTTCACTCAAAAATCCAAATTTGTCTTAATGTGACACATTTACCCTCCATCAATATTCTGTAAATTACCACCATTAAAAACCTTATGCGGCTGTTGACATGGACGATATATTGAAAATTACGAACGAAAACTTCACCGATGTAGTTTCGAATTAGGGAAAATTGTCAAAAAAGTCGTAAACCTATCATGCGAAGGCTAATTAAGTCATTAATTGTATAAATTTAATTCTAAACCTTCAACAATTTGACAATGTAGTCATTTTGACTAAATATCCAAATAAAGGACAAAGTCACACCTCAAAGTGATTTGTCATGATGTGGTCATGAGTCATATAAATGAGCTCCTGACTCTTAAGGACAAATTAATATGTAGTGAATAGAATATAGTTGTGGTAAGTTGCTTATGAATAACAACGATGATGTATATTGATGTATTTGATGGATGAGCCTCATACATTACGATCTTGAGCCGCGCCATAAAATTATTGCATAGATATCATAAACTTTTCAATTTAGCTAATTTAGTCATAAACTTTTTAAAGATTTACCAACATAGTCATTCAAGCCAATTTTAATATGCAATGACTAACATGACACTACTGATAGCAACATGAATGATTTATTGCATTTTTATATATTTTTTATTAATTTTTTAAATAAATGGTATAATTTTTTTTTTCCTTTTTCTATTTTATTCTTCATTGATCACCATGTCCAGCGGCCTACCACAAGGGTTGGCAGGGGTTGACCTCTTTGTATTTTGCGAGGTCATTACCAAAATCTTTGGCTTTAGGTTTTTTTTTTTTTTTTTTTTTAATGTTACCGTTAAAAAATGATTTTTTTTTTCACAAAATCATTTTTTAAACAGAAATTTAAAAGGATAATGATACATCTCGTTGATTGTCATGTCAATATGATACATTTCACTGAGATTTAAAACATCATAATGAAATTAATTATGGAATAAATTAAAAATAAATATCAGTAAAATAAAATGAGATTAAAATAAAGAAAAACACATTTGTAATGAATATGTTAATTTATTTGAAAAATGGTTTATATCATTAAGGGAATATATATATATATATATATATATATATATATATAGAGAGAGAGAGAGAGAGAGAGAGAGAGAGAGAGAGAGAGAGAGAGAGAGAGAGAGTAGAATAAAATGAAAATGATGAAAAAAACTCAAGCCGCCTTAAAAAACTTCGCATCTTTAGCCCCACTGCCGTCGCCGCCTTCACCCACCTCAGCATTCAGACCCATCATCACCACTTCGGAGCTTGGTCGCCATTACCATCACCATAGTTGACACCACCACAGCCAGAAGATCCTCGCACGGCCTTTGGTTTGAGCCCCGATGACCTCAGATCTGAAGTGACGTGGCCTCTGGTCTGCACTGCAACGGCCTCAAATTTGAGGCGGCGACGCCTCCGAGCTGAGGTCAGGATGAGGATGGACAGGCAGCGAGGTGGTGGTGATGGATAGTGGGCTGGGACAATGGTGCGGATGGTGGTGGACGATGGCGTGTTGCGGTGGGAAGTTGGTGGCGCAGAGGACACTGAAGGGCTGGATTGGGCTCCCAGGCTCCCCCCAGGGGGTGGGGTGGCGTGGTTGGAGGGGTCCCCCAGGGGGAGGGAGGCGGCCTTTACTAGAACGGTCCTAAGGTAGCGAAATTCCTTATTGGGTAGGGATGGGATTTAATTATAAAGGAATTATAATTATTCTTTGGGGGGTATACAGCAGAGAAAGTACATGATCTGGCACTAAAGGATAAACACCTCAACATATTGGGTGACCAAGTGATAAACACCTCAACATTACACAAATCCATTTAATATATGATACGTGTCATTTTGAGCACACCATTCAGAAACCCTTGCATCCTCTCTTTTCTCAATTAATGTTTTTACTTTTTTACTTTTTTCCTATTTTCTTCTTCTTCCTCCTCTCTCTCTCTCTCTCTCTCTCTCTCTCTCTCCCCTCTTTCTCTTGCTTTTTCTTAAATAGAGAACAGACCCACTCTTTTTTTTTTTTTTTTTTTTCAAAATGCTCTCTCGCTTCCAAGACCCTGCTACCTCCGCATGTCGCCTCCATCTCTACCTCCATCTTTGCTTGCTTCATCTCCAACCTCTAGCGTCGCTGCCTCCTATCCAACTCCTCTTGCGCCCTCCGTGTTGACAAGCCACGCTACTACCTTTGAATCTCCATCCGCCTCATCCATTGCCTATGCCAACCCTAGTTGACCTTGAAGGTTCAAGGTCGAGCTGAGCTCTATATCACAAACCTAGCACTCACTCGGGCTTAGATCCACAATATGAGGTTCAAGTTTGCTAATGGAGCTTGAGCTCGACAACAGAGGACCGACGATGGAGGATTAAGACAATAGTGAGGTGGTGGTGAAAGGCAATTCACTAGATTAAGTCTCCGGTGAAGTGAAAGGATGAAGTCTTTGGTGGAGTGAAAGGACGAGGAAGAAGAAGAAAAAAAGAAAAAAAGAAAATGAAGAAAAAAATAAGTAAAAACATTAATTAAAGGGAGAGAGAGTGCAAGGGTTTTTGACTAGTGGGCTCAAAATGACACATGTAAGATATTGAATGGACTTGTGTAATGCTGAGGTGTCTATCACTTAGGCACCTAATATTTTCTCTGATCTTGAGTGTTTTAATCATATAGTGATGATACTAATAGTTACAATGCGCACTTCAACAGGCTTGTGCCGATTGAGGAAACTTGAAGAGTTGGATATTAGTGATAATGGATTTGGGGGTCCACTTCCTTCATGCTTGTGCAACATGACGTCACTCCATACGCTTGATGTTCGAAATAACAATTTTAGCGGGGCCATTCCTCCATCTCTCCTGTCTAATCTCAAGTCACTTGAATATATTGTGTTTTCTGGAAATGCTTTTGAGGGATCACTTTCGCTTGCTTCCTTGGCTAATAATTCTAACCTTACGGTATTCCACCTCATCGACAACCATAATCGTTTGGAAGTAAATACAGAAAAGCCCACTTGGTTTCCTTCATTTCAGCTAAAAAAGTTTGGTTTATCAAACTGTATCCTCAACAAAGATGCAAATGGCGTGATTCCCGGCTTTTTGAAAGAACAACATGACTTGATCAGTGTTCAATTCAGCCACAATGGAATGAGAGGAAATTTTCCAAATTGGCTATTGGTCAACAATGTAAATCTGGCACGGTTTGATCTCACAAGCAACAATTTTTTAGGTGCTTTTGACTTGCCTTCCAATTTGATTCTTGATAGCATGCGGTGGTTCGATGTGTCTGCAAATGTTATTGAAGGAGAGCTTCCACCATGGATTGGTTCTATCCTCCCAAGTTTGACATATTTGAACCTATCAAACAACTTATTAAAAGGTAGAATCCCTCCCTCAATGGGCTTTATGAAACTGCTACGAATATTGGACTTGTCAAAAAATGGCTTCTCAGGAGAGGTACCAGAGACACTTGCTAAAGATTGCATGTCACTTTCTACATTGATATTGTCAAGCAACAAATTGGAAGGCCAAATGCTCCCAAGGTATACTAACTTGAGTTGGTTAAAATATTTGTATTTGGACAACAATCATTTCACAGGGGACATTTCACCTAGTTTATCGAATAGCTCCATGTTATTTTCTTTGGATGTAAGTAATAATTTCCTATCTGGAACACTTCCCAATTGGCTTGGAAATCAACCCTTGCTTGGGCTTATGTTCTCGGGCAATTTATTGAGAGGACCTTTACCATTGAGCTTGTGCAACTTACCATTTCTTGAGCTTTTAGACCTTTCAAATAACAACCTTGGGCCAAATATACCTCCCTGTGCCGACTTTATGATTTTGAAGTACTTGCATTTAGCAAATGACAGGCTTGTTGGGCATTTTCCTGAGTTTCTTTCTAGAATTTCTTCAATTGTCACATTGGATCTTAGATACAATGCATTGTCAGGAAAGATCCCTAGGTGGATTGCTTCGCTTCGGAACTTGAAGGTCCTTCTATTGCAAGGAAACAATTTTGAAGGTTCAATCCCTCTAGATGTATGTTTGTTGACAAATATGAGCATGTTGGATCTCTCCAATAATAATCTCTCTGGAAAAATTCCTTCTTGTTTGAAAGATTTGACATTTGGAGAATATGGGAAATCGATGCAGCCTCTTCTCTTAGAAAGATTGGTAGAGTTTTTGGAACTACTCAAGTTTAGATTCAATTTCACGGATTGGTATGGTGAAGGGGACATATTTGGCAATATGGATGTACTTGGAAGAAGTAAACTTCATGACAAAGAGGAGATTGGAATCTTATAAGGGCAACATTCTAAAACTCATGTCGGGAATAGATCTCTCTCAAAACAATTTTACTGGCTTTATTCCCCCAGAGGTTGGTTACTTGAGTAAACTTCTGGCATTGAACCTGTCACATAACCATTTGACAGGACCTATCCCAGAAACGTTTTCCAATTTAAAGAACATAGAGAGCTTGGACTTGTCCTACAACAGCTTAATTGGTCCCATCCCTCCACAACTATTAGAGCTCTATTTCTTGGCAGATTTTAGTGTGGCTAACAACAACTTGTCAGGCAGGACACCAGATCAAAAAAACCAATTTGGAACTTTCAGTCCAGCAAGCTATGAAGGTAACCCTTTTCTTTGTGGACCACCATTAAAAAGTTGTAATGGATCAAGTCAGGAGCCGAGAATACTACCATCCTTTAATCATACTAGGGAGGACGACTCTTGGACAGAAGCCTTCTTGTGGAGTTTTGCAGGATCATATGTGGTGGCGTTCCTTGGTGTGGTTCTTTTTCTCTGCATAAACTCGTACTATCGATATGTGCTATTTGAGCTTGTTCGTAAGCTTATCCCATCCTTTCCCAGATTCTAAGAATTTTGTGATGGAAAAATACGATGAAATAGTGGAGAACCTTTTTTAATGGGATTGTAAGCGTTTGAGTCTTGATTATGCCTTTTGAATGATTGATCCTAGAGTATTCGCATTGTATTGCTTGGAGAACCTTTTTTGATGGGATTGTAAGTGTTTGAGTCTTGATTATGCCTTTTGAATGCTTGATCCTAGAGTATTCGCATTGTATTCCTTGTCCTGCTAATTTGAATATTTGGAGATCTGATTTAATTGAGAATCGATAGAGATAGTATAGTTCACAACCAAAATTGAATCCAGCATTCAAAGAATTTTGTAAATATTACTCAAAACGTGAAATATCTGATCGCTACTACCAGCAACATCAAACGAACCAGGGTCTAGCGTCTCAGGAATCCTACTAATACATATCCCGATCCTCCTGAAACGAGAGTTTCCTCGAGGAGGTTTGATAGATTGCCAAACAGACACGGACACTTTCTCCCGTGAAGAGGTGCCTGCACTTACCTTGGTTTCTTCCTAACCCTACCGATAGCAATTTGGTTTCCTAGATTGATTAAGAAAGTTGATTTTCACTTTTGGAGTCACCACTAATTTATTAGAGGCCAAGTAAAAAGTGAGAAGCCATTGAGATTCAGGTTTGGAGATTTGATTGTGCTGAAGATTTATCCAACGGCCAAAATTGGTACGTTTCCTCTTTTGAAAACGTTTATCACGCAATATTTCCGATTTTCAAAAGCAGTAAACTTGTTCATGCATGTGTCCACCCATAATTCAGCTCACCATAACGGGCTAAACATGTATTGTAAACAGCCAAATAAATAAGGTGTAAACTCTGACAGAAAAAAGAGAGGTGTAAACATGGAAGTGAAAGTGCGAAGATAATAAAGTAATTAAAGTGCGGTAATTAAACCGTGATACGAGTTGGACAGATAATAGACATGACCTTGTTATAAAGCTTCACGACATAATCCTCGTCAGCTATGCATAAATCAAACGTGCAGTTAATTTAAGACTATAACACGCAATTCCCTGAACTAAACACCAGTATTAAACTAAATGCAAAGAGCTTTAATCAATACTGTTCCTCAAATGCAATTATTGCATGAAGAAACATATGGGTTTTTACTTTTTCATTTAATTTTTTTTAAATAACAGGAAATGATCTAAATTAGAGTTAAGAATATTATATAAACTATGCAATGCAACTTCCTAGACCAAATGCTGAATAGACATGGTCCTGAATAAGATAATTTAAACCATTTAAGGTGCAATTACTACCTAAAAATACAATACCCGTTTTTTTTTTTTTTTTTATCTATCCGTTTTTATGCATCCAATTAAATCGATACTGCAAGCACTGAAAACTTTTCACCTAAGCCCTTCAATTTTTTTTCTTTATGGGTAAGTTAAGCTCTTACTTGACAAAGGAAATATGAGAGGACTAGAACTTTCGTTTATTTCATGGAAACGTGATATTTATGGAAAATATTTTTCAAGAAGTCATTTTCCAAGAAAATGACCATATCAATTAGAAAATATTTTTCACCATTTTCTATGAAAATTTGATTTAATTTTTTTGAGGAAAATTATCATAAAATTCGAATTTTAAATTATTTTTCTTCTTAATTCAAATTTTAAATTATTTTTCTTCTTACGTTTTTCTTTTGTTTTTCCTTCTTCCTTGGCCGGTTGCTAGCCATGGCAACGTCCAACGACTGGCCACATGCAAGGGATGGGCTTGCCCAAGGTCAATGAGGCTTGACCTCACCAAATTTTAGCGAGCTCCAACATCGAGCCTCATCAGCCTTAGGTGAAGCTCCACCTCATTGGATCTAGCAAAATTGAGATCAGCCATAGTGAGGGTTAACAATTGGCCACCATCAAAGGATGACTTCGCTTAAGGTTGACGGGGCTCAAGCTCGCTAGATTTCGATGAGTTCAAGCCTTGCCAACCTTGGTTGAGTCATCCCTTGCTTGTGGCCAGTCGTTTGTCATTGCCGTGGTTGAGGATCGGCTAAGAAAGAAGTAAAAATAAAAAAATTTAATTAAAAATTCAACTTTTTAAAATATTTTTATAAAACTAAAATTTTGTTAACCAAGGACCTGAGCCCTAGTGCCAAGGCCCCGTGCATGGCCTTTGTGGACCTCCACCTAAGTGCTAGAGACCAGAGCTCGAGCATGTGGCCCCAAGCAAGACCTTTAGGGACTCAAGCTTGGGTGCTAGTGCATTGGGCATGGGCACCGGGGTTTCGGACCCGTCCTCAATGGGTCCAAGCATGGGCAGTGGGGGCCGAGGCCAGGGCTTGGCCATGGGAAAATTGGTTATGAGCACTGGGATCCGGGAACCAACGGTAAGTGGCCCAGAGAAACATCTTAATAGGGCTAACTACTCCTATTCAACTCCAAACAAAAAGGGGCAGAAGATTATCTAGTTCAAAGGTAAAAATTCCATGGGTAACTAGTAAGTCACTTGCCTCCAAAATCAGGTCCTAGCTTTGATTTTCAATGCAAATCCACATTATATATGCACACCAACACACCGACATGTCACAAACAACTGGACATCAATTCACGACTCACCCAAGAAATCCCTCTTAAAGTCGCAAATTCGCAACTCTTGGAGCTACAGATCCGCTGCTCTTGAAACTGTAAATCCACAGCTCATGATGCTACAAATTTGCAGTTCCTGGAGCTGCTAATGCAGCTCAGTTGAGCTACGAAGCTGCCATTTGTAGCCACAGGAGTTACGCAATTCACACAGATACACAACAATCTGCACATCTAGTGCACAGACAGCAGCACACACAACTGGCATCTTATCATACATACACAGCCCACGCATTTGACACATTCACAGCGCGCACAGATACAATTCATGCAATACACAGAGCACTCACATTGTCACACATGTTCCTCTCACACGTTGCACAATGCAGCAACATACACATATACATAGCTTACTTTTAATCTCATAGTTCACTCTCACTTGCAACCTACACAGTACACAGCACACCCTCACAGCTCGTCACTCACCTCTCATAGGCGCACACAAATCATACGTTAACTGTCCTAGCCACCCTTCACACAAGCTCAATTTAAATAAATTCACATATGTAATGTACACATGCTCAGCATACATGCTTTGCTTATACTTGTAGACATCAACTTATATCACATCATCAACGCACTACACAAGCTCACGAATCACCTACAAAGCTAGTTCACCCATCGAGTGCGCAGCAAGAAAAAACCATTTTCATTACTACTCTCGTATCGGCTTAGACCAGCAACAATGGCAGAACCTCTTACTTGATTTTTTCTCCTTGAAATATAAGGTAACAACTCAACTAGGATGTTTATCTGACCCCCCCAAAAAAAAAAAACTGGGATATATAACTAGCTTCCTAGTAATCCGCCACTTTTCTAATGCAATATTAATCTTTCACTTTTTAGCACATGCAGAAGACAAATTCAAACATCAAACAAACATCAATCATAAAGGACATACACCAGAAAGAAACAAGCAACGACTTTTGTGTCTTGCATCATGTATAAACAGGGGCAATAATAGGGCTACAGTGGGGGGTCAAAAGGGTAATGCTACTCTCACGGTCTGACCACTCAGCCTTCATCTGTACCCTCAAAGTCAGCTGGAGTGCTGTAGCATGCTGCGGGGATAGTAGGAATCACATCCATGATTAAGTACATGAACAATGTAAACAACCACAAGGGTGAGCTAAAGCCCAGCAATGAAATATCCAAAATGCTATACCATACGATCCGCCCTTCATACGTATGAAGAAAAACCGTCTAAGATACATGACTCACTTTCCTTTGGACTTGGTCTATCCCCACTATTCTTAAGATCAATGAACTAGAACAACAAAACCCTAGGGTGATCTAGACCCTCAATATCAACTTGTGCCATCATGATCTATCGATCTCGAAGAACACATGCGCACAAGCATCTTTCACACATCTTTTAGTTTTCACTTTTTGTTTCCACTCCAAGACACATAGTCAGTGCACTCATCGAACCACGCAAGGAGGAATAATCCCATCTAGTGGAATTCTGGTGCCACTCCAGTTTGCCGTGTTGTATGTTGGTTTGCTGTCTAGCCCACGCAAGCTTCATGATCCACTGACCATGTCATTCCTACTCTGAGGTATCTAAGGTTCGTTGTCCCTAGGCATTCAGGTTCGCTGTCCCTGAGCATCCCGAATTTCTCTTCAACTCCATAGGGCATCGTTGGTTTGTTGTTCGACGGTATTCATTAAACAGTATCTTAGGTATGCAAATTCACACGCAGTTATCTTGGTTTAAGCATGCGAATAACAACCATGTCACATTTATGCAAGGATCTATACCATCACGCATCCAAGGACTCGCCCTCTAGTCAACGCTAATAGAACTAATCATGCAGTTAAAACCTAGAACTAACTGTGCAGACTCCATTAGGGAAAGAGAGCCTAGTGTTTCTAGTCCTAGCTGAAACAATCAACTTCACTGCAACTTGGTTCTTCCAAACCTATGACACTTTCAAAATCAATCCAAAACATAATAGACACTCCAAACCTTATATAACCTACTTAGTGGCCTTCACAACCTCATGAGATACTTCATTGGCCTCATGACCCCACGAAAAGTCTCAACCTTCACAATCCACAAAAACACTCTTGAAACCATGGCCCACTAATACCACACTCAGGCCTCACGACTCTCATCTATGCTGCACTCCGACTCACAGCCCACTTGCAACCCAATCGGGCCTTGTGGTCCACGCATACCACACCTGGGCCTTGTGGCCTACTTGCACGCCATTTGGGCCTCGCGGCCCATTCATCCACTCTTGGGCCTCACAGCCCACTTGCTCACTCAAGCCTCGTGGCCCATTGCCTAAATCAGGCCTCATGGCCTACTAGGCCAAAATCAGTCCTTATGGTCCACTCTCCTAAATCAACCTTCACAATTTTAGCTCAATTTCCACAAGTAAATGGCATTAGATTAACATCAAATACACACTATGGGTAGTCAAATAAATGTAATTTCTATCGTCAATAGACCACAATTTAAGATTTCACAATCTTCCTATAGAATTGAACCAAATTCATACCAAAGAATTGAACCAAACCAAAATTGCAGTGTCATGGAATTCAAAGCCAAAACCATAGTAAATGAACTTTTTTTTTTTTTTTTTTGTTGAAAATACTTCATTGATTGATACTAAGATGGTGGATTACAACTAGTAGGAAAATCTAAGCATAGGATAAGATAAAGCGCATGCAGGGGGTTAGATACCCAATTACTAGGAAGAAAACCGGTATTGTGGGATTTGGCGATCCAATTCGCAGCTTGGTTTGATTGGCGTGGTTCAAACCGGAAAAAGACGTTCTGCATTTGGGCCATCAGTTGTCTGCAGTCAAGAACATAAGGCTGCAAGGCCCAAGGGATTTTAGTTCGGCCCAAGATGGTGTCCATGATTGGGAGACAGTCGCTAGAGATGTACACGGGCGAGTCAGTTCATGCGTTTGAAGTGGTTCTTGTCAGAGCAGTTCGCGACTCCCTCAACCACGCGAGCACCTATTGAATAGCTATAGTAAATGAACTTGAAAAATTCTAAATTTTAATTTGTTATAGAGAAGACCTTAGAAAACATTTTGTATGAAGGAGATTAAGTCCAAAACAGTTTGTATAATGAGCAAAAAATTGCACAAAGTAACTCAAAAATCTAATGCACTGTTATAGAGCAACTAGTCTTCAAATTATGCTCAGCTCACAGCCCTAAACATGTCAAAACATCTTGAACTTTGGATATGTTTCCTCTACAACTTTTATGAAGGAAGAAAGTCCAAAATCTAAAAGGAAAATTTTTTAAAAATTCAGTAAGACAATTTGGTACATTATTCCTACTGCACTAGATAGACCAAACACAGTGAAAGAGTAGGCCATCATACCATCCATATCATCTCAGAAAATTCCAAAATTAAAATATGTTGTACTTCAAGATGTCTTGTACAACTTTGAAGGAGGAAGTTTTCTCAAATTTGAAACACAAAACTCCACAAAATTAACAAACCAGCGAGGTTTAACAACTCCAGTTTGAGGAAATCCAAACTAAGGCTCTAAATACAAGTTCATAGCCCAAGAATACTCCAAGATCAAACATTTTTGACCACATGCAACATATATCTTTAGCCATAGATCATAGAAAACTTCTACAAGTAAAGTACAAGCGCTAGAACCCACATGCAACATTATCCGAGCAGCGAAAACAGCATGCATATCAACCAAGATCCCGACCATTTCACTGCAACAGCAATCTTCCAACTCTCGAGACACAATTCCAACCATCAACAATATGCAACCAACAACTCAGCATATCCAAGACAGAATTCATCAATCCGCATGATGAACAAACTGATACAACATAGAGAGTTAGAATTTCACTTGCCTCAACAACAATGGCTGGACGTGGCACGGTTTGAACAGGGGAGAAACAATCGCAGCTTGGCCTTCCTCAAAGCCCGACATCACTCCTTGAGGCTTGAATCCTCACGGAGCAGCAAAATGAAGCCACCGTGAAGGAGGTTGAGAGGCGGAAGAGCTTCAGGATGGGAGAAGGAGAGGTTGAGGGTAAGGGAGGGGAAAGAGACAAGTGACAGGAAATGAGCAAAGAGAGAAAAAAAGAGAGAGAGCTTCAGGAGAGGGGGACACTGTGAGAGAGAGAGAGAGAGAGAGAGAGAGAGAGAGAGAGAGAGAAAGAGAGAGAGAGTGATGAAATGATGGCAATCATTTGCCTTGGAAAGGGAAGGCCAAGATGGCCTCTTGGGGAAGAGATACGCAAGCATGGGCATGCATTGGTAAGGAAGAGATGGGCTACCACTTGGCAGTGGCAAGAGAGAGGAGGAGAGAGAAGAGACGTCGAGAGAGAGAAATAGCGAGAGGCAATCGTGTCCTCTAGGGGTGATCAGGTCCAAGATAGGTAGGATCTAGACCTTGATCCTATACCCAACCCTGTTATAATCAATTCCCATTTTTTGGACCATGTACCCGACCTTGTTTATATTGGATCCTGTATCTAACCCACCTATGTTTTAACAACAAACATGAGTATAATATTAGTTTTATTTTCACAACTACTACATGAAACTACTCATTTATACAATCATAACTCCTCCTACAAAAGAGAAAGTAGGCGAGCCAATTCATGTGATACACAAGAATTTGGCGGCAACAAACACCATTAGTCCGTTAGACGGTGCGAGAGGGAGCCGACAAGGGAGGAAAGCAAGTGAGCAAGAGGAATGACAAAGGAGGAGTGCCGTGCGTGTTTGAGAGAGCCAAGAGAAAAAAAAAACGCCATGTGATTGCGGGAGTAAGAATAGAAATGAGGGGAAAAAATAGGGTTTTGGACCTATACTTACAAAACCGGTTCCCAAAACCGATTCCAAAACCGGTCCAGGAACCAGTTCCTGGGTGGGTAATCAATCGGACCCTATTCCCAGACCGGTTTAAACCGTTCCAAATTTTTGAAACCGGTTCCCGGACTGATTTCAATGGGAATTGGTTTCTAACTCTGTTTTCTGGATGGGATGGTCCGATTCTTGGGTATACCTAGTCCGGTTGCATGCCCCTAGTGCCCTCGAAAATTTGGCACCGGCCATGTCCAGTTATCGTGTACCACAAACATTTGCAATCGAAGGTAGTGTCTATGACTCAAACAAACTAACTAAAATTTCTTTTCTAATATGCAAATAAAGGCACCGTCATTCCTAAAATTCCATAATTATCTAAAATATGACTAGTGCCCATCGACACCACCTAAATATCTATACTTGAATTCACTACTATTTAGGCGGATGAAAATTGAGTCGTCACAAATCTTCCCCTCTTAAAAATTTTCATCCTCAAAATTTAATGCTTACTTGATCAATCAAAAGGATGTGGATAACAATGTCTGAACTTCTCCTCACTTTACCATTTTATTAATAATACTAATGAAGGTTCTCGGTACATTTTAGGGGTGTGCATTGGACCCTGGAACCGCCCGGACCACCGGGAACCGGACCGGAACCGCCCGGAACCGGCGGTTCTTGAGGGAACCGGTCTGGTTCCCGGGTCCAATTGTTGAGAACCGGTGAGAACCGGTCCGGTTCCCGGTTCCATGGGCGGATCCGCCCGCCCGCCCACCCGGACCGGACCGGTACTATTTATAATTAAAAAAAAAAAAAAAAAAAAAAGTCGCGAACGAAGCCCCCTGCCCCTAATTCGCGAAGCCCTAATCGCGTTTCTTCTTCTTCAACCTCCGACTCTCTCTGTTCCTTTCCTTCTCTTCGTCTTCGATTCCACGGTTCCACGGTCCACCCCGAGTATCCACGCCGCCACCGCTGCTCCTCCTCCGCCACTGTCTGCCCCCGTCGCGCCGATCACCACTCGCCAGCGGCCAACCGCTGCTCCTCCGCCTCTGCAAGAACTCTTGACCGAGCCGGCGAGCCCCTTTTCCGTCACTCAACAAGGTAAGAAGCCCTAATTTGCTTCTCATCTCTTGATTCTCTTCCGATTTCTTCCTCAGTTTTTGATTATCTCTCTGTTTCTTCCTCAATCTCTTCTCCTCGTCTTCGATTCCTCACCAAGCATTCACGCCGCCGCCGCTGCTCCTCCTCCGCCACTGTCCGCCCCCTCATGCCGGTCGCCACTCGCCACAGCCGCTGCTCCTCTACCTCTGCTGTCCGCCCCCCTCGTCATAAACCCTACAGAGCTCAAAACTTCCGGACCGACGGTCCGGGAAACCAAAATTGTTTCGCTCTTGAAAACCAGAATTTTTGGCGTCAAAATCGGTTCCATGGATCCACCCAACAAACGGGTGGATCCCGGTTCCGATTTTTCGGAACCGGTCCTTAGCGGGCGGTTCCCGGTTCTAGGTCGGGAACCGCCCGCCCGGACCATGCACACCCCTAGTACATTTCATACCCTAGAAATGCTATAACTACTCCTATGTGCTTTTGACAATATTGCATAAATGCCCACGACCATCATTTGCTTTTTGGTCATCTGCTACTTGGTCATCCAATTTCTTTCCTTTCAATGTCTCTTCGTGTATCTTTTAAATTTCTAGGTCAGATTGCTATAGGGCCTTGATCTTATGTATACTTTCTAGGTCGATCCTCAAAGTAGCTAGTACATTCATAATATCATCTATCTCAACCGTGAATTCGGCATTTGAAATCTTTTCCATGAGATTCCATTCTTTAACCATCATACTTGCCACTATTAATACTGACTTCGACTAAAAGCATCCGCTACCTCATTTGTCCTTTCCGGATAATACCAAATCTCATAGTCACAATCCTTTGGCAATTCCATCCATCTTCTTTGTCTCATGTTCAACTCCTTTCAAGAAAATAAATACTTCAAGCTCTTACGGTTTGTATAGATTTCGAACCTCTCTCCATACAGATAATGTCTCCATAACTTTAATGCAAACACTATTGCTATAAGCTCCCCATAATGTGTAAGGTATTTCACTCATACAACTTTAATTGTTTATAATTGTTTATTTTGTTTATTCGATCATTTAGTTCCGCAATAGTTGATCAAGCTTAGATATACAATCTAACCTCGAGCCGAGCCATTTCCCGGGTTCAACATGTCCTTTATTATTATTATTATTATTATTATTATTATTATTATTATTATTATTATTTAAACTCATGTTTCTTGTAGTTGCAGGTGAAGAAGATGAGTCACTTTACTTGCAATCTGCTTTCTAGAACGTTCAAAGCAGAGACAAGAGAAGAAAGGAAAAGTCAATAAAGCAAAGCAAATCCCTAAAACTTGCAGCCCAACAAGTGAAATAGATATACTTTGTATTTTGAATCAAAAAAGCACACCACAACGCTAACCCCATTAAGTAATTTTGAGTGTGCAGTTGCTACACTTTGTCGGCTCACTTTCACACTCCTCTTGCAAACTTCTAGCAACCTTCCTATTTTCATCCCTTTCCCCATAACTCTCTTTTCTTGCAATTGCACTGGATCTACTTCATTAAGAGAGAAAAGTCGAGAGAGAGAGAGAGAGAGAGAGAGAGAGAGAGAAAACACTAAGAAAAGACGCACAACTGCTTATACACCTAGGGTTGTTTGACCACAAAAAGCAAAAAGAGTTATCTATGGGTTATGTACGGGTTGATTGATTTACTGGAATTGGCTAGTTCGATCCTATTCCCTTGTTGACCCAAAATCAGTGTTCCCCTCTACCTTCTAATACCTTAATTCAATTGTTTATCAGTAAATTTATGAGTCTTAAGGTTCTTTTCCACTAAATGTTCGTGCATCACTATTTTTATTTCTTTAAATCATAGAGCGCAATCTACCCATCAAATAGTGACACCCAAGGTAGTTTACACGCAATATATGGAATTTCAATAGGTGATTTTCAATTTTTGAATGGAAATCCATAATGCCCTAATCAACCATGCCAATTTTGGATTCCATTCGAGAAAATCACAGTCACTAATTACAATATCCCTATGTAAATTTTCTCTATTTGAATCTCTTGATGAGTTTTGTACATGCTCAACAAATTTTGAATTTCTAACTATTTGGAGGATCATGAAACACTCCGCAAGGCCATTAATCAATTAAGTTCACATATCTTTGGTCAATGTTAGTGACACCCAAAGTAGTTTGCACGTAACTGGTGGGATTTCAATAGGTGATCTTCAATTTTTGAATGAAAATCCATAACGCCCTAATCAACCATGCCAATCGTGGGTTCCCTTCAAGAAAATCACAGCCATTGATTACAAATTTTGACTTATCCCTGTGTAAATTTCCTATATCAAGAATCTTTTGATGAGTTTTGTACATGCTTGCCAAATTTTGGATTTCTAGCTATCTGGAGGATCACGAAATACTTTGTGAGCTCCATGAATCGATTAATTTCACGTATCTTTGGTCTATGTTAGTGACACCCAAAGTAGTTTGCATGTAATTGGTGAGATTTCAATAGGTGATCTTCAATTTTTGAATGGAAATCCATAACGGGCTAATTAACTGTGCCAATCTTGGGTTCCCTTCGAGAAAATCACAGTCACTGATTATAAATTCTAACTTATCCATGTGTAAATTTCCTATATCATTTATATCCTTTGAATCTCTTGATGAGTTTGGTACATGCTCGCCAAATTTTGAGTTTTCCTCAACCCATTACTTTTTGAAGTTGCTATATTTTGAATTTACAGTGTCCAAGCATTCAAAGTTTAGATTTGATCTCAATCCGTTCCTAACTCATTGATTAAGTGGTTCGGTAAAATTGTTAAATCAAGAATTTCGAACAGAAACGTGTGTGATAATTGAAGTTGTCGGACAATGGAGATAATGCCTACAAAAAAAATAATAAATTCAGGGATAATTCCACAAAGACTTGAACTTTGATCCGCCATGCTTTAATTAATGCATGTACCCAATTATCCGTACCCCGAGTCAACATTCTCTGCAATTCTTCTTAATAAATAGAATGGTGGGCCGTTACCCCTCTGGGCTTAATTATAAATGTCCTATATCCGCTACGAAATGTATGGTTTGAGTGATTGAGACTCCGCACCATATGCAAACCAAAAATCTAAGATTTGCGAGCCTCACGCTGAAAACATACCAAAATTTTAATAGCTGGGATGTCTTTCCACATGAGGTGTGTGCTAACAATGCGGCATAAGCCGTTCAAAAGTTTGTTCAAATGTGAATCAAACTCATGGAAGACTTGCGACCAATTTACCATTAGGCCAATCATCTTGTCGGTCAGTGTGCTCTGCTTGTACATGCCATCCATGTGGCTTTCGAAACTGTCTTTCTCCTTATATTTGTGTTAAACGACACTCTTTCATTGTTAGTTTTTACCGTACAAGAGAAAAAAGGAAAATGCCAGATGTGCAAGAATATTATTTAGTGAAACTAATCTACTAATATGAACTAAGACCGTCACATCGAGTGAGACCCGTATGGGGCTCACACGACACCCGCAAATTTTGATGATCAGTTACTACCCTTGTATGATATTTTGTCCCAATGGTAGATCATAAAGAGGGAGAGGATTGCTATCAGGTGTGAGCAAGAGTTGAACATCCTTTTTCGCTATTTTTAATAAGAGAACAGATTAGTAAGGGCCAATCCTAATTGGCGACCCTTATGGACATTATTAAAGAGCTTCTGCCCCTGCAATATAGCATCGAGTTGAAGTTTAAGTACCACTCGTTTTAAGCAATTCCTTCGCCGCCGCCTCGCCATGGTGCTAGTAGGAGTAGAGCTGGGTCACACCGTGTCAAAAAGTCCCAAAACCAACTTGTGTCGCTAATAGAATGCTAATCAATTATCGATTGGAGATGGAATGCATAGGACCAGCATAGACACCCATGGACAATTAAGCGCCATTTCAAGTAAGGAAATTATCTGAAAACACATCACAATGTTCACTTGACTCCCATTGGTCGCCTGATATCAGAACTAAAATCTCTAGATGACAAGAAAATATAGCTTTTAGAATAAAGTGATCTAATTCAAGGCCTTCGGTAATGCGCCGCTGCAACTTCTGAAATTGAAAACACTGTTCTCCTTCATCGTTGAATCCTCGGAAATAGCGGAAAAAGGAAAGCCCTAAGACCAGCCCAGAACACTGGTGAGAACGTAGAGAAGCAGGATCGAAAATGGGTAGAGAGAATATGCAAGAACGGCGGTCCAGAGGGGGAACTGGGTACGAAAGCTCGTGAGGACGCCCATGAAACTGCATATCAAGAGCACGACCAGAACTTCGGCCGAGACATTCCAGGATATGTCCTTGATGAGAAGGAGCAATAAAAAGGTGACTAGCCCCATTAGGTTGTTCAGGTACACCCCGCGATAGACCTGCATTGCAGAAAATTGAAGTATGTACTTCCTGTTATTAGGAGGAGAAATTGAACAACATATCATGTCTCAATGTTCGCAAGTGGATGTGCGATGGAAATGTGGGGGCTTATGCTTTCCCTGTTCATGTATACTTAAAATGCTTGATTTGAAATCTATAAGCATTTCCATTTCTGGAAGAAAAGTTGAAAAATAAATCCGTCCAGCGAATGTTCGCTCTGTAAATAGTGATATGATATGTACAAAGGGCTCTTTTTACAACAACGGGGTATCGGGACCTCTGGTTCGACTGATCGATCCCCGAGAATCCATGTAAGCCACCATGCTCACATGTAGTGGGCACGTTCAATATTAAAGAAGATATGTTTTGTTCATTGGTAGAGATCTGTAATAGACATGCCACTTTTAATATAGATAATTTCGTTTGTGCTTTCTTTCGTGGCAGGAAAATGGGCAAGTTATTCATAATCCGTAATGGTAGAATGAGGAACGCCTTAAGAAAACTTCTTGTACCTATCGATTGTAAGATTAGCGACTCGCTCATCCCTTGTTCTAGGTAGAGACTCTGTGCGTGCAAGCGCACGTGCATGGTAAGTCATTGAAATATGTTAAGCCCCACAATTAGGTTATGAATTTTTTACTATTCGTACATGTTAAGTCTATGGTAGATCCAGATCTAATAGGATCGATGAGATTTCAAGACTCGTTTCATACACTAAGAAGTACTAAATTTAGCACATGAGGACAGAAGGGTGTGTCTATATACCTCACTCATCGGCCCAGAAATGTCCTTCAATGTCTTCTTTCTGGCAGAAGTAATGGCTCCTAATGCTTGCTTGTAGCTCATGGCTATCGTTGTCCCCAGAACGATCAAGAAACCGGCTTTTGCGTAGTTCCATGAGATTGCAAGTGCACTTCTGGGTTTGCTAGTCGTATCTTGTTGCGACAGTAACCTTTCTTGCTCTTCTGTTGCTCCCTGCGTACCCATGGCAATGTATTACGAATATAACAAGGTGATATATTGCAACAGGATCACGACGACCTCTTGAATAAGGGGCTAGAGTCTATCAGCATCAAGAATATGATATCGAGATGTGTTTAGGTTTAAGGTGTCTTCCGTGGAATTGTTGCTTCGAGGTCTCGATTTTGCCAAATCTTGAGCAAGACTATTTGAAGCCAATGTTCCCTGATTCAACCATTTGGTTATTCCTTGAACAAATTCCATTTCACTGAGGGATGCATCATGTGAATCGTCCAATTTTGTCATCATAGCATCTGCATAATCATCGGTGCTCACATCTGCTCCCTCCTGTAATCCTAGCAGGAATGCATATAGCTCCACCTTCGATACTTGTGAATCATTATTCTGATTGATCTTTCGAAACACCCTGAAGGTGCATGAAATGGTGAAGGTCAAGCCCGAAAATTTTAAAAAATAAAAAACGTGGAAGAAGAAGAAGCACAATGCTTATACATTGAATTTGTAAATTTTATTGAAAAAGTCGAGAAATTTTCTTTTACTCTTTTATACGAGATTCACTGGTCTTCCCATCAACTATGCAAAGACTCCGAAATTTGCTGTTTCCTGAGTACTTGCTTGTTATGTATGCAAATGACTTCTCCTGAATCCATGGTTCAAACACCTGCACAAAATTTCATTTTCAATGTAAGATGGCGAAGAATAAGGGTTAACTGAAATCATACGCCATACAATACCTATTGCGCATTTTGTTATACAAATTACAAAAGTGTCTCCGTATAATTTTCTTGAATGGAGAAAAGAAAAAATAACGAGAAATTAATCGAGGTTGTTAGAGGGATCTTGTAATGACATGGAATATCATTTTACCAGGTATGTGTAGTCTGCAATGAGCAAGATGACAGTAACTCCAAGAGTGATCGAGACCACTACTTTTGTCCCAGTAGTCGAATTGATGATCTTTGCCAATTGGAGGATAAGAAATGGAATCATGGAAATGAACATGATTCTGGCAATTTTCTTGGTCTCCGTGTCAGTTTCTATGCCAGAACCTACAATACCAGAAGGAAGAGAATGACCAGAATATATGTAGAATCTCTTCTTATGCAACATCTATACGAAACTTGAAGTGATAGGTGCATGTATACAAGAGCTTAGAAACCTTACAGTCAAAGCACGTGGCATATTTCAATACCCCCTCTTGTCATACTTAAATTAGTTCATTGAACATGTTAAACCCGAGATTACTTTTTATATAGTAAAGATTAATAATTCTTTTGGACGGAAGTATTGAAGGGAAACCTGTTAGTAGAGTGACCAACTTCCTAGTTGGTTGACTGGACCACGTGATTGAAGAAGATGAAGTTTTTGAGATACTATGGCTTCCGAATGCAACAATGGAGCCCCACACTATTGTGAGGCTATAAACTGCCGATCCTGCGAGCATGGCCATTCCCATTGCAGCCGTTGTCTCGACCGTTTCCACGCTTGATGAAATACTACTGACTGTGAACCAAGGTAAGTGCTTGATAAAGGGAGTTTGAGGTACATTAATAGAAACTAGGAACATCTAGTTCAAGAAGGGTGACTGCAAAGCTGTAAATTCGTCTTCGTAGCCAGTTTTACTCAACGCGAAATATAGTCGAGGAAACATGTTGAGATAATAAGTGCATTGAAATGGATCTTTTTTCTCACCAAGCATTATGATCACTGAGGGAAGGGATCCAAGAATTTGGAACAAACTGGAGCTGAAGATTCCAGTCCCGAACATCCGGAAGAACAGCTCCGACCCCGAGTTGACATACTTGGCCGCATAACAAAGCAAGAACTCATACACCACGATGAGAAAGATCTTGCCCGACAGCTCCGTGGTGCACGGCAAGAATGAGTAAGTAAGGTCGCATGTGATGGTCGTTGTCTTGAGTTCCTGATAAGCTGAATAATTACTGCTGATTCGATTTTTCATGCCATCAGGTATCAGGCTGAAGATCGGCTTGATGGAACGGCATTCTGCCGAACGGCCCGTCAGGAACACCAGAAGAATGAAGAATGCGATCCTCATTGTTTTCCGACAGATGTTAATTGCTTCTTGGTAAGGAGGAGGAAGCTGAACATGAGCAAAGATATTGAAAACAAAGATTTAGATTCAGTTTAGAAGCATGCACCATCTTACTAACTGGACGAGTCTATTTCCTGAGACATGCACACTAGAACATGCATTTCATCAGCATGCATGAGAGAGGGAGAGAGAGAAACTTTGATAATATTTGAACCTATACCAAAGGTTTAGAAGACCTCTGTCCTAGACTAGGGTCAGCCAAAAAAGACGTGGAGTCACCGGCTGGGCAACTACGTATTTATAGGCATCCTCTTCCTGATTTTATTAGGGTTCTTCCTATTCATCTTGTCCTCTTCTGACGTTATAGGATTTTTTTTTTTTTTTGGTCTGAAATATAGAAAATTCATTCAAGTAGGAATGTTAAGTGGGCCCATAAAATGGGCTTAGTACATAAAAGGTCTAAAAGATATTGAGGAGGTGAAACAACCCAATTTGAAGATAAAGAGTTGCGTCCATGGGCTGTGGCAACCAATCCGCGATAAAATTAGCCTCTCTTCTGCAATGCTGGATAGGGGTGATTGGGTCCAGAGTGGGTTGTTAAGTGGGCCCATAAAATGGGCTTAGTACATAAAAGGTCTAAAAGATATTGAGGAGGTGAAACAACCCAATTTGAAGATAAAGAGTTGCGTCCATGGGCTGTGGCAACCAATCCGCGATAAAATTAGCCTCTCTTCTGCAATGCTGGATAGGGGTGATTGGGTCCAGAGTGGGTAAGATCTAGACCTAGATATTGCACCCGACCTTATTATAACAGGTTCTTCTTTTTTGATCATATACCCGACCCTATTTGTATTGGACCTTGTAGCCGACTTACCATGTTTTTCTGGTTCAGTTCCAGGATCAACCCTGTTTCCAGTGAAACCTATTTTGCAATTTCTTGATATCTTATACGACTTCGAATTTTATATTAATACGCGAGAAAATAACGTAATCCTCATAATTTGTATTGAAATATTAAGCACTTGTAATAAATAAATACATGAACATTTTGATTAAAATAAAAAATTAAGGATTCACATAGCTAATTATAATAAATAAAATCATAAGGTAAAGAATTAGCAATAAACATGGGTCTAATATTGGTTTTATTCCCACAATTACTACATGAAGCTATTCATTTATGCAAGCACAACTTCTCCTATAAAAGAGAAATTAGACAAGCCAATCCACGTGGTACATAAAAATCTGAATTGAGAGGGAGCCGATGAGGGAGGAAAGCAAGTGATGAAGAGGAACGACGAAGGAAGAGTGTCATGTGTGTTTGAGAGAGTCAAGAGGAAAAATGTCGTGTGATTGCGGGAATAAAAATAAAAAAAAAAAGGGGGAAAAAAAAGGTTTTGGACTTATACTTACAAAATCGGTTCCGAAACCAATTCCGAAACCAATCCGAGAATCAATTCCTGGGTGGGTAATCAATCGAACCCGGTTCCTGGACCGGTTTAAACTAGTTCCGAATTTTGGGAACTGATTCTTGGACCAGTTTCAATGGGAACCGGTTTCCGATTCTATTTTCCAGGTGGGCTAGTCTGGTTCCCGGGAATATCCGGTCAGTTGCACACCCTTAGTGCTGGATGTGGAGCTTCGGGAATAAAGGGAGCAGTTCAGGACACTTAGGCTGCGCATGATAAAATTTCTGTTTCTTGATTTCTCTGTTTCTCTGTTCTCCAGTTTGAAACAGAAATCCGTTTGGTAACGCAATCTGATTTCTCTATTTCTGAAACAGATTTCTATTCCGAAATAGATTTGAAAAAGAAATCGAAGCTAAAATTTTTAACTTCTCGTTTCTGAAATAGAAATTGAGAAATCAATTTCTGGTTAGAAATCAATTTCTGTTTTAGAAATTTTGTCATGCATACTCTTATTTTGCTCGTGTTTTTTTTTTTTGCATTTTTTTTTCAATTTTTTTTGATAACTTCCTCTTTAGAATGAAAGGCAAACGAATGGGTCTCCAATTTTCAAAAACGACCAAAGTTCTTAAATGTTTACTTAAAAACAATGGGGCTCTTTCCTCCTAGAAAAAGCATGCGCATGGCCAGTTGAAGAAAAAGTTCTTACATAATAGATGAATAAAAAACGTGCCTAGAAATTTAACCTTATTTTTTTACGGATTCAAAATTCTTGCAAAATCAAAATAATTAGATTGTTACACAATCTTGAATTTTAATTTGAAGGCAAGAGATTCAAGAGAATCTCTCTCTTTGCTATGCAAGGGCCATTAAAGGTTCATTGAGCAACAATAAAGAAATTAGGGATGAGCAACTAGATTGATTCAATTCGAGAATCAAAATAAACCGACCTTCCCCCGATTGGTTTGTAACCATAAATGTTACTTTAAGGTAGAATTCTTATATATTCCTTTACACCATTAATTTTATTTTGTTGATAATTTTGTATAATACTAGTTTTTGATAAAATGACAAGGCTGTATAGGCGCCATTGATGGCACCCATATTCATGTTTCCCCAGTACTTGTCTGAACCTACGCATGATGAGCTTGTAAACGATACATTGACTGAGGGAGGGAAATCAAATAAATACGCTTAGGAAAATAATTGCTAATAAAATGGCAAGGGATAATAATATGTCGGAAATTCCATGAAATTGTATTTTCAACTTTTGTAATGTATTAGTATTATTTCGACTATTATTTTGTATTTGAGGATTTCCTATGTTGTTATCTAATCAATTTCTATTCCTAGAAATAGAAATTTTGTTCTGTTATCAAATTTGTTCTGTTATCAAACGGATTTCTATTTCAGAAATAGAAATTTTGAGTCGTTATCAAATGGGTTTCTTTGCTCAGAAACTTGTCCAAGGAATAGAAATTAAGAAATTGATTTCTGGCCAAAAATCAATTTCTGTTTCAGAAATTTTGTCATGCGCAGCCTTAGCCAACCACACATGTATCTCTCATAGAGTCAAACTTGGATTTAGGGCCCATTTAGTTAGACTTTAGGGAAATGCCCTTGGGAGAATGCAAATACCATTGAGGTAAAGGGGTTTTCCGAAATGCTAAACTATTTGGTAAATTATAACTAAAAAGTGCTTTAGAGAAATGCAAGACTATTTGGTAAACATATATTTGAAAAGCCCTTCAGGGTGACCAAATTAATTTTTTTAGTTTTAGTATTTTTAAAATTGCAAAAAAGAAACAATGACTATATAACCCTTTACATTTTCATTTTGAGAGTAATGTAAAAGATACATATTATTAAATTTATTTAAAAATTGTATTGAAAGAAATTGATTATAGATTAGATGTAAAGCTCAACTTTTGGCCTAGGATTCTTTTAGGTTTGTTTTCAACTTTGAATAATTTTTTTTAATTATTGTAGTATTAATCATATTCGTTAATTAATGATTATTTTAGTGAATTGATAAAAAGTTGGGCTATTGATTATCAAAAGATAAAAATAACAAAAAAAAAAAGGTGAACCCAACATTTGCAAAAGGTTTTTAATTATTTTTTTTAAAAATAAAAATAAAATCCGATGAAACTCTATTGCTGATCAACAACGGTTGGGGTGTGGGGAAGATGATCGGTTTAAAAAAAAAAAGAAAAAAGAAAGAATTCGATGGATGAATAGTAGATGTAGACTTGCATTTTCGAAATACTGAAAGCTCAAAGCAGGTCCCCATTTGCTTTGGGCTTTTAACATTTCAAAGGCTAGCATTTGGCAAATGACACTTCCAAATACTGAAACAAACACCTAAATTTTTTTTAATGGATTTTCGAGATTAAAAGTCCCTTGGAAATATTGAAACAAACGAGGCCTTAGAACTACATTGTACCAGTGTTAAGCGGTCTGACTCAATTATTAGACTCTCTTTCTCTCTCCTCTTCTGCAAAAGGTGCTTTAGGGTTTCTATTAAAGCTTGTGCCTCCACTTGCAGGGGTGAAGTGGCGCAGACAGATCTGGAGATTCCCTCCTCTGACGTTATAGTTTACTACGCAGAATATTACACGTGCTAAAATCAATTGTTGCATTCGAGCCAACAGTCAACCGATCTCCTCAGAAAGTGACAAACCATCGGACCGAGCGGTGAGCGAGCCAAAAATGACGTGGAGTCACTGGCTGGGCAACTACGTATTTATAGGCATCCTCTTCCTGATTTTATTAGGGTTCTTCCATTCACCTTGTTCTCTTCTGACATTATAGTTTACTACGCAGAATATTACACGTGCTGAAATGAATTGTTGCATTCGAGCTAACGGTCAACCGATCTCCTCAGAAAGTGACAAACCATCGGACCGAGCGGTGAGCGAGCAAAGTATAGTACTAGTTGCCCTGGCTACATCCAATCAGTTACTTTTTGAGATTATGTCGAACTCGCATTAGATTTCACTATAAAACACGAATTTCCATAAAATTTTGGAAAAATTACCAAAGAAATCTTAAATCTATTGCATTAATGCCCACTCATTAACTAATCAATTCCTAAACTTTTTAATTATACTATTAATCCTAAACATCTTGACGATTTTTCAATTTATTTATTTTGGCTAATTTTATCTCGAAATCACTAATATGAAGTCTATTTAGTGCCAATAATTTTATATAACACAGCTGGTGTTGATATAGATAAGTTTTATAATTTTTATAATTTTGATTCATTTTTTATTTTATTTTCTCTTTCTCTTTTTTTTTTTTTCTCTCTCTCCCCTTCCTTCTCCCTAAACCGATGGCCGAACCTTAGCGATTGGCCAAAGGCATTGGCCAATAAGGCTTGTCCTCACTCGCCAATGAGGCTCATCCCCACTAACCACTACCAAGGGCAAGCCTTGCCAAATCGATGGCGAGGTCCCATCACTAGTTGAGGCCTTGCCAAATATAGCTAGGCCGAGCATCACCATCATTGGGCGAGGCCCTCGCCAAATCCATGGTGAGGGTGGCCTCTCCTTAGATCGGTGACGTCAAGCATTGCTACCACTAGGCAAGGCCCTCACTAGATCCATGGTGAGGTCAGCCTCAACCTAGGTGGGCGAGGCCTTGCCCTCGCCATGGTTGGGCGAGATCAAGCCTTATCAAATTTGGTGATACCTGCCCAACGATGGGACCTTGTCGTTGATTTGGCAAAGTTTGCCTTAACTAATGGCTAGCGAAGGTGAGCCACGCCATTGGCCAGCGAGGTTGAGCCTTGCCAACCAAAGCCTTTGGTTAGTTGTTGGCTAAGGAAGGGAGGGAGGGAGGGAGGGAGAGTAAAAAATAAAAAATATAAAATTGAAAAAAAATTAAAAAAATTGACACGTTAGTGTTGATTAGACGGCCAAAGCTGGCCGATGTCTATATTGACATCAACTAGCCAAATTTGGCCGAATGAACTAAATTGGCACAATTACAAAAGTTTTATGACTGAACTAGCCAAAAAAAGGACTAAATTGAAAAAAATTGTAATAGGTTTCTGACAATTTTGGTAATTTTCCTCGGTGAAGTATGTAAGAGATAGGCGTGAGTCAACATCCAATGATCTTCATTCGATCTACAACAATCGTTTGCCCCCGTTGAGAGCTTGCAAAAGGTATGGCAACCAAGATCACCTTCTCAGGCCTTGATTACGTTAAGCATGATAAACATGCTATTATTACTTTATATATAATATAGGGCTATCCTGTTCATACCAAACATTGTATTGCTTGGTATATACCTATTTTTGGTCATTCACCATGCAATTCACAAGATTTAAGAAAAGGTTTGGTCGACCAAAGGCGCTTAATACTTAATAGTCCTCTATAAAGGTAAAACATCATAGAATAGTGGCTCTCATTTGGACCTAAGCCCACCATTTTGGATACAAAGTGCTTTGAAGTTTTAAGTTGAAGCTTGGATGATGCTGCTTTGGTCTATAGATCCAGTTCATCCATAGTCGATTATAGGTGGTTATCCTCTGTTTCTATACTAAAAACTAATAGTTTATTGTTTGGTCGTTTATTTTCGCAGCAGTTATTGTAATATTGAAAGAAAATAATAATATTCTTACGAGGAAATACTAATGATGAAAATTTTATAAAAATATTAAAATGGCCACGCTTTGTCCACTCTTATTTTGATTAATACACTTCCAACAAAGTGTTGTGACCATATTACACATTGTGGATCCTGAGTTTTAGCATCCTTTGCATTCTTTTAGGGCGCACATGATAATCATTTTATTTCTTTATTTCTCTTTTTTTTTTTTGTTTCAAGGAATAAGTTTTGAACATAAATTCATTTGATAATGTAATTTCAATTTTCTATTTATAGAAATCAAAAGTTAAAATTTTTAACTTTTCTATTTTTAGAACAAAAGTGATAAATGAAAACTATTCTTATCATTCACTTTTGTTACCACTTGTCGCCGGCCATCGGAAGCTAATCACTGGACGCTGGTCACCAAATGCTAACTGTCGGTTGTTGATCACCAAATTCCCATCGCCCACTAGCAGCCTCCCCTCCTATCGGCCGCCTCCCACCACCAATTGAAAGGGAGAACTTTTATGTCGTTATCAAATAAATTTCTATTACAGGAACAATAATTTTGTAAGGTTATCAAACCAGTATTTTTGCTCAAAAAATCATCTGAGGAATAGAAATAGAAAAATCAATTTCAAGTCAGAAATTTATTTTTGGAATAGAATGGTTATCATTCGCGCTCTTAAATTCCTTTTTTCGGCTTCTTCTTTTGCAAGCCCCACTTTCCTTCATCTTTATCCTTCTCTCTTTCTCTCTCCTTTTACTTTCTTTTCTTCGATGTTTAAGATGATTTTTGCGTTGTTTTTCATGGCAGGTGCTTGATAAATTGATTAAACTCAGAGTGTTGGTTAATGTTGAGTAATGTGGTAATTTTCCTCGTGATGGATTCAGGTCAATGAAGTCTGAAGTTGCTTTTTATTCTTTCATCTAAATTCTTTTACATTTGGAAAAAAAAGTGGGTATTGATTTATTCTTGTGTACTATTGAATCTAATTAAAGTTGATGCTTTTCAGAATCTTTGTTGAGGACTTTTGGCATAGCTGAGATTCTCTCCTTTTGGGGATTCTTGTGGTTGATCCGATCCTAAAGAGTTTTGCTTTCATCAAGTGATATTTTTTTTTTTATCATCCCATTATCTTTTAACTATTAAACTTATTGATTTCTGCGACCCCATTGGCATGGAACATGATTTGATTTTTTGAGTGGATTTTCTTTTCATTGAAAATTTCTCCGGACTAGTTTTCGTTGACTCTTTCTTTTTGCAAGTTGTTTGGCAGAATGATTTCAAGATGCACATTTTGATATCTCCCCACAATATTGGTCTAATTATGGGTTGGACTTAGTAAAGGATGAAGGGGTTTTTTCCAAGAAATTTCAGTTTTCTTCTCATTTTAGTAGATTAATTGAAACCTTTTACCATTTTGTTTATGGTTCTTGAGAAAGTGGGAAACAAGTGGGCAACCAAATGCATTTTCGCTTATCAACTAATAAAGTCTATTGGTGGGGGTGCAAAGTATCCCTCTGTATTATATTGGGTTGGTTTTGAATAGAGAATGACTTCCATAAGTTGCACAACCATCAATTAGACTGAGAAAACATTATTTGACTGTGTTTGTTTTGCGGAATATATTTTCAAGGAAAAATTTTTCCTCATTTTTTGGCATTTGGCTCGCTCAGGAAAATGAGTCAACGGAAAACATTTTCCTAGTCAATAGAAAAAGTTTCAATACCAAAGCTTAAATTGAGGAAAATGATTTCCCCTTAAAAGAACCGGAAAACGTTTTCTGAACCGACCAAAGCTTGGATTTGGTGCTTGGTTTACAAACAATTGTTCTTATAAAATTATATTAATTCAAATTTTAATTTTTTTAATTTTTAAGATATTCTAATTTTGTATTTTTATTTTTTATTATTTTCTTCTTTTTCTTCTCTTTTTCTTTCCTTCCTTTTTCTTTTTCTTCTCCTCCACACATTGCTAACCAAGGGGATGGCCGTTGAGCTTCAGCCTTGCCAAATCAAGCGAGCTCATGGCCTCTGGTGACAAGGCTTGAGCTCACCTGAGGCTAACGAGCCTCAAGCCTTGCCAAATCGAGCGAGTTCCTAGCCTTCGATAGTGAGCCTTGAGCCTTGAGCCTTGGAAGATTGGGCAGGCTCGTAGCCTCTATGGCAAGCTAGCAAGGCTCGAGCTCGCCCAAGGCCAGCAAGCTTGTAGCAAGGCTCAAGTGGTGAGCTGTGAACCTTGACAGATCAGGCAAGTTCGCGGCCTTTGGCAGTGAGCCTTGAGCCTTGCTAGATTGGTGAGCTGACAGCCTCCGGCGATCGCTCAAGCTCGCCCCTCATAAGCTAGCCGAGGACGAACTACCAGAGGAAGCAAAAGGGATGACATGAGGAAGCAAAGAAGCAAAGGAGAAGAAGAAGAAAAAGAGAAAAAAGGAAAAAGGAAAAAGAGAAATTAAAAGTAAATAAAATATAAAATAAATTAAAAATTCGAAGTTTTTAAAATAAAAAAGATTTTTTTTTTTGTTGAGATAAAGTGTGAAATCATTTTCTAATGAAATCCAAACAATGAAAAATATTTTCGATTATACATCACCAAATAAAAGAAAACAAAGCATATTCATGAAAAATGCTTTTTGGGAAAGTATTTTCCTCTATCATTAAGTCTTCTGCAAAACAAATGCACCCTAAATTTTGTGCTTTTACGAAGGTGACTATGGTGGAATTTTCTCAGCTAGAGAGAGACAGAGAAAGGGAGAATGATGTTGAAAGGTTGGATGAAGAGGAAGGAAAGCGGGACCCACAAAGAAGGAATAGAAAAAAGACATCTCTATTCATTTCACTAAATATGACTTTCAAGAAAATGTTTTCCGAATATTCCTTAGTTGGGGAAATATTTTTCGTGAAGGGAAAAAAAGCCTTCTAAGATAGGGGAAAATGTTTTCTCTTTCTCTTATCTCACATCCAAGTTAACCTTTTTATCTTTCTTTTTCTTTTCTTTTTTTTTTTAATTGAATTTTTAATTCTTTTTCTTTTTCTCTTTTTTTTTTTTTTTAGTCTGTCTTGATTGGTCACTAGCCACAAGTGAGTTGCACTCGACCATAGACAAGCCTTGAACTGGCCAGCCTTAGGTGAGGTCAAGGCTTACCGCTCGCCAAATTGACGACGAGCCAAGCAAGCGGCCAACTCGAGCCCTAGCTCGTCGCTCACCCAATCGGCGACGAGCTCGAGCCCTAGCTCTTTGCTCGGCCGGTTGTTGGCCATCATGTGGCCGGTGATTGGCCGAAGAAGAAGAAGACAAAAACAAAGAAAAGAAAAATATAACTATAACTATAAAATCATAAAAAAAATTAACATTTTAAATAATTAAAATTATATTTAAAAATAAAATAAAATAATATTGAAAAAGAAAGAATGAAAGAAAAAAATTCTTACCGAACACCAGAAAATAATAATATTTTCCTAGAAAATGGTTTCATGGAAAATATTGTTCAGAAACGTTATATTTTCCTTGAAACAGAGGAGAATGTTTAAAATGTTGAAAGGCGGGTCTCACAATGGGTGAAATGGTGATGGCACTTTGTAAGGAAGTGTTCTAGTCAAATTAGGAATGGAAAAAAAGCCGGCCATATTAAAACTATGAATAATTTTTAATCGCAATTGTATTAAAGTTCATCAAAATTATTATTAGTTTTTTTTTGGTTGAACAAGACTCATGGTACTGAATAAGGCAAGCACAAGTCTCATTTGGAAGCATGAGTGGAGAGTGCAAGAAAAATACTCCTCACAAGAAGAATCATCAATTTCTTGTAAATTAGAGGCAATCTTTAAGGAAGAACTTGTTATGTTATATTTACATAAATGGAGAGCACTCTTGTCACGCCAATGATCTCGAAACCACATCAGTGTGATTTGATGTCTTATCACCAATTTGATCAATATCTACCAACGCCAGCAGGACTTGATTGCAAGAAGGGCCGAAATTTTATTTACATAAAAATGGAGGATGAATTTGCAAAAGCATCCTAAGTCACGAGGACCATGATTGGACTAATGTTCGTCGTATTATTTTTGGGATTTATTCCCTATCCTCGTACATATTTCCTAGTCTCTCCACATAGGTCACTCGCATTCCAAAATCCAGGCCTAGATTCCCTTTGGAGAATGGTAATGAATTCCCTAGTTATTGTATTTACTGAACTGCGGACTAAGAAAGATAGAGCCAAGGTAGGGTTACAGGCCCTTTCACGTTGCTCCTTGAAAGCAGCAAGAAGAGAGTTAAAAATGCCCACCGTGCTCTTTTGTTCTCCTTTCGGTGGGACTGACCTTCCCTAGTTCAACAATGGTCTTGAGTTGCAATGAAAGCTTTGAGTCAAATGCATCTTGAATTGCAGTTGTTCTTCTTTGAGCTGCAGTCCAAGAAGAGTTAACAAAGCCCACCATGCTCTGTTGTTCTCCTTTTGATAGGACTGACCTTCAATAGTTTAACAATGGCCATGAGTTGGAGCGAAAGCCTCGAGTCAAATGCATCTTGAATGCAATTGTTCTTCGAGCTGCGGTGCTAGAAGAGAGTTAAAAAGACCCACTATGTTCTTTTGTTCTCCTTTAATTTAACAATGGCCTTGAGTTACAGTGAAGGCCTTGAGTCAAATGCATCTTGAATTGTAGTTGTTCTTATTTAAGCATCGGTAAAATCCTCCAATCAAATGCATCTGGAACTGTAGTTGTTCTTATTTAAGCTACGATAAATCCTCCAATCAAATGCATCTTGAACTAGAGTTAATTTCCTCTCTGGCTGAGAGTATGAATTGAAGGGAATTATTATCAAATTAGTTATACACCTATTGTGTAAATGTTAATTTTGTTATCGAACTTTTCAAGTTTGTCAATGTAGTCCTAAACCCTTATGCAAAATTCCAATTTAGTTCTTTTGACTAATTCATGCCAGAGGTGTCTAGTTACTGTTGGTGGTCCTATGTGGCACATTGACGTGGACAACTTGTCTGGTTACTGTTTGCAAAAGGTTTATGTTTTTGAGTGTAACTTGGCCGATCTAGTGCCCAGTTTCTTCCAAATAATTGGTCTCCAAATTGCAAAACTGTGTCAAACCCAGCAGTAGGAAAACAAGGATACAGCCAGAATAAGGTTACTTTGACTTTCCTACTCGAAATTAAGCAGAGTGAAAATAATTTTCCAAAAAATGCACTCTCCTTTTCTTCTTCTTTTCTTTCTTTTTTTTCCCCCACTTTTTTGTATTTTTTATTCCGTTAGCTGGTATTTAAACCAGCATGTCCCTAAAATCCCAATCGTCAAATCATCAGGCCAAATGCCTTGTTTGCATAATGTTACGAAAATCCTCACACCAAATGGCGGAAAAACACTTGCCTAGTGAACGGAGTGCATTACAACCGTTGAGCTTGTGAGATCCACAAGTAATGTGCATGTGAGAACCAAAAAATTAATGGTTGTAATTCAGTACTGGAGAAAAGTTCTAAAATGGAGCCACTTGTTAGCATTAAGAAGTTGAAAAAGAAAGAAAAGTGTACGCATCCCATTGAGCTTTGCACCAGGGCATCAATTTTTCTCGCTAGTGGATAAATTTAAAAAAGCCCACTATGCTTGTAATTACATTACAATGTTTCAAAGCTTTGACGCTTTTTGCTTTGGTGTGGACGAGCAGTTAAAACGTGGCCTTGAAGTACAGTTGCTTAGAATTGCAGCTAATTGAGAATTTGAGGACCACCTTGGCAAGCCTGGAAAATTAAGGATCGAGTTAACATTCGTATAATAAGTTTAGGACTACTATGGTTATTCTTTCGTTCAAGTTATATTCTTAGCCAAAGAGAAAACTAACTGTAATTCAAGATGCATTTGACTCACTTTGCATCTTAAAAACAACAAATTCATGATGCATTTGACTTGAGGCTTATGATTGAATTGATGTAAATATGATAGATCTATGACTTTTGTTATCTCCATAATAAAGTCGATTTTTGGTATGCCTCCCTGGTGTAATTTTGTTGATCTAATGCCGAACTTATGCCAAATGATGGGTCCCCAAATTGCAAAACCCAACAGGTGGAAAGATGATATAGCCATAATAAGGTTACCTTTGACTTTTCTTCTAAAATCAAGGAGATACAATAGAGTAAAAATAACTTTTCAAAATGCACTTTCCTTTTCCTTTTTCTGTTCTTTTCTTTCCTTTATTTATTTATTTATTTATTTATTTATTTATTTATTATTATTATTATTATTATTATTATTATTATTATTATTTACATTTTCTTCCGTTGGCTGGCATTTACTGGCATTTAAACCAGCACGTCCCTAAAACCCTAATCGTCAAATCAGCGGGCCAAACGGCTGGTTAGCATAATGTAAAGAAAATCCTCACGTCAAATGGCGGAAAAAATACTTGTCCTTATACAAATCCAATAAATCAAGTGCATCTCAATTGATCGTATGAGATCCAAGTTCTTGTCAGAACCAAAAAGTCAACGGTTGGAATTCAGTACGTGACGTGAATTCCGATATTGAGCCACTTGTTAGCAATAAGAAGTTGAAAAAGAAAAAAAAAAAATGTATGAATCCCATTGAGCTTTGCGCTAGGCCAGCAATTTTTCTTGCTAGTGGATAAGTTTTAAAGAGCCCACTATACTTATAAATTTATAATTACATTACAATGTTCCAAAACTTCTTGGTTTTTTCGCTTTGGTGTGGACGAGCAGCTAAAAAGTGGCCTTGAAGTACAGTTGCCTAGAATTGCAGCCATGGAGAAATTGCAGGATATTGAATTGGTCCTCAGGATGAGACGATCTGCTTAATTCCAATCTCTCCATGCATCCGATAAGGATGCCTTGTGAGTTCATAGAAGACCGAAGATTGCCCTGACCACTTCTAACCTAGTCGAAAGAATCAATGCAACATAGCATCAGGTCCATCCTGCCTGTAGAAATGTGGTGCGACTTCTCTCAACCACGACGGTTCGATGGTCGCAACATTGCGCATGTATTGTCGGTCGGTCGAGACAATCGAGTGGTAGACAACCCACTTCGGATTCACTCTGCAAAGTGATGTAGTTTGAGCAAGAATCAATAAGGAAGATCAACTCTCAGCGCACCCAAAATCAAAATATACAGCATTGCTTACTTACCGAAATAAAACTGAGGACGGATGAATGTAAACTTCCTGGGACGTTCTCACAGTCTTGTACATCCCCTCGTGACTAAATGGCTTTTTATTAAAGGCCACAAGAAAAATCAAAGATCAGCTGACTCTGACTTTGACAAATTACTTTAGTGTAACTAGAACACCAAAGACAATGAAGATTGCAAACGTAAAGAGCAGCAGCTAGCCCAGTAGGGGATGGAGAAAAACTCACCTCAAGACGACAAGCATTTGCGAAGAACCCCATAGCGACTGCCTTTCTAACAACCTGTGAGAGATTGTGAAAATAAGAGGTTTCCTCAAGAACTTTTGCCGTGAAAATAATGGTATCTTGTCAAAGGAGCAAACAAGAAAATTGTGGCAAATTGAGGAGGCTCTCTGTTATTTTTTATTCTGATGTGCAGTTTTCATGAGCATGTCAATTGAGATGGCCGTGCATGACTCAATCATCCAATCTCTGATGATTCACCATGCCATGTATGCCCTTATGATCGGGCCATACTCCTGTGATTCTATATTTTAACCAAACCGCCTGATGAAATAATCAATATTTACCCATAAAATTTGAACCATGAAAGTGATCCCCAAAAAGAAGGGGGGAAAGGGAAATTATCCCAATTGCTTACATCACCGATTCTCTTTGGTTTTCATACCAAGGAAAAATACAATAAAACAAGAGAATTACTAAGGGAAGCATAGAAGTCTCATCTTGGCACTGAACTAAAGTGCAACAGCTGCAGATTAATCGCGCAATAAACCAATGGCATGACAGGAAGAGCCAAATACAGTAAATCTCAACAATAGGTCAAAGTTAGGAAGTGTTACCCAAAACTTCTCATAAAACATGAGGAAATTTTGCTTGGTTTTAAGAGCGAAAGCAGAGCATTGGTTGACTAAATTTTCCCCAGATATATTTTGGTTCAATTATAATTCTCTTGAAACATTTATTTTTCAGTGAGAGCAATTAGACCAGCAATGCTTCATGGCTTCTAGGATGTTAGGTTGTCAACTTTAGCATGGTATTATAATGAGTTTAGCAGATAGGGAGATGTGCCATTGGATGTGCACACTTAAGAAGAGATTGCTAGAAACAAGTGCATCAGAGGAAAGGTTGGTGTCGGCTGAGGATAAGATGAGAGGTACTCGTTTAAAATAGTTTATACATGTGAAGAAAACGAAATCCAGAGGCTCCAACAGTGAGATGTGAAGTTATGACGGAGATGGAAGCTAAAAGAGGAAAGGAAAGGCAGAATGACACGAACAGATACTTTGAAGAAATTCTGTGTAGTTGTATGCTATGGAGAAAATTACAGGCTAGGGTAAGATGGCATAAGAAGATCCAAGTTATAGATGCCACTTTGTCAGTAAAGACAAAGCTTTCAATGTCATTAATGTTCTTAAAACTCAGTTCACCTATCATGCTGTTGCTTTTGGAGACATTCCCAAGAAAATCGCTTTCTCCTTAAGAAAAGCTTTCTTAAGAAGATGATCAAGATTCACTTTAGCACTTATGTCAGTGGAGCTCTACCTCAACAGCCAACAAATTTAGACCTGAATAAAGTGTTGACATTAAGTGCAAGTAATTGATTTTATGGCCCAAAATTTTTGGAAGAAAAGCTTGTGGGTCTAGAATCACTCAGCAGTTGCGAAAAGCTCTCTCAGTAGGCAGCGAGTGAAGTTTCAGACTGATAATAAAGATGAGAATATAAGAAACCAGAGTGTGAGTAAAAGCGTTACCAGCATATCATTGTCACAAGATTTTAGAGTTACTCCCAATCTCTGAGCAATTCTCCTTAATTGTTCTCTGATATCAACCACCTTTTTCTGTGGGAAAAAGAACATTGTGGTAAAATGGATCAAATGTAAAGCAGATGGGCATCCAAAAACAAATAACATCAGTCTTCTATACTGCAAAGGTGCATACCATTGCATGATAATTAATATAGTTCCTATGACACCACTGCGATGATTTGCCAGACTGAAGAAATCCTTTGTACACATTTAAGAATGTTACATAATCGCCCTGCATCAAATTAAGAAGGTAAACCCCATAAAATAATTGATGGTGGAAATTTTTGCATCAACAGCTTCAAAAAATCCTAAATATCTGAAGGCTAAACCCGTAAGACAAATGACATGCTTCAACAAAATGACCAATTTTTTGGAGAGTGTCGTAGCAAAATGCTAATAAAGAAGTCTCCCAAGCATATATAGCTGACTAGTAGATCAAAAACCAAGATGCTAACCTCAGCAGCAGCAAATCTCAACTTTGCTTCATCCAGTTCCTTTTGTATTCCCCTACTGGAAACCCAAATAGACTGAAAAAGCAATTTCCAAAGGTAATTTAAACTCAAGAACTTCCATTACCATCAAATAAGATTAGCTAACGATGGCACAGGCAGAAACTATTACCTGGATAGAAAGAACAGCAGCGATAGTGAGGACCTCCTCAGAACAACCCAGCTGGTCCGAAGACAAGATCATCTTTGAGATCATTGGGTCCTACACAAAGCTCAACTGATCTAACAAAGAGGCTCAATTGAGATAACAAAATGCAGAGATCTTCATGAACTAAGTTAAGTTAATCATGAAAACTTTACACAAAATTTTTCAAAAAGTATATCACGAGGGCTAGGAGAACTAAAAAATAAACAAAAAAACCTCAGGTGCTTAACCAGTTGGAAATCATAGCTGAAAATGCTGGTGCATAAGCAACTTCAACACGGAATGAATAATCAGCACTACCAAGAGGGTAAAAGTTTGCTCCCAGAAATAGACATCTACAACCCAAGTGGAAAATCAAAGTGGGGTGGAGAGTAGTAGAGGATAGATGTGTACCAATATGATAAAAAATAAGTGAAGAAATCGCTGATTTCTTCTCTCCAATTTTGCCTCTCAGTCTATCTAGAATAAGTGTGTTCAAATAACACCAGATTAACAACATATTTACCAGAGACAGAGATGCCAAAGAATTGGAATATAGGATTGGGAGTGGTGGGAGGAATAGTAGCTAAATAAAAGCATGGCAGTGTACATAAAAGTATCTAATAAAATTCAGGCATCCAAAGCAAAATTTGCTTAAAAAGATAATAGCGGTGATGAAAGAGACCAGTGCTACATACAAGTGGAATCTCAGCTACTTGAAAACCAAGAGGTGCCGTAAGTTTGGCGTCATCATCAAGTACTCCAAGAGAATATAGCACTTCAAGAGCACGAATCATTGACTCAGGGGATGGAGATGCCGGCCAATCAAAACCCAAGATATTATCTATCCCCAGGGCTTTCAACTGAAAAATCAGTAAAATATGATTAGCTTAAGAAATTTGAAGAAGAGTAAACATTCATTATAAAAACATAAAATGCTTATAGTCAGTGAAAATAAGTCCAAGAACTGTTAATTGCACCGAGGACACTATTTTTCATGCGACACCAACATTAAGTTATTTGTCAAGCAGAGTGGACTCTCCTTTCAGCATGTTGCTGAAAGGTCCCTACCTTTCTTTTGGCCACTAAAACTTACAAATGAAAGATAACATGCTTGTCCTTCGATGGAACAGTAAAGTAAAACGGAGGAAGAAGAGAAGTTGCTTAAGCAAGTAAAATTCAAATGAAGTACAACAGAAGAAAACTCTTCTTTTTTTTTTTTTTTTTTTTGGGTATTGGAGGAACCGGCTTGCAGCCGATAGCCGCGCCGTAAACCCCCAAGTGACACTTAAGCAGGAGGACCCACCACCCCTGAGTCACACTCAATACACCTAGCGTCTTCCCTGGGTTTTGAACCCTTCACCTCTTCGTTGAGGATCAGCAGAGTCTTATCTAGTGGAGCCACCGCAGCCGGTGGTAAGAAAAACTCTTCTTTCTTCCCAGAATCCACAACAAAAATTGGACAAAGAATTTTCAACTACTGCTTAAGCGTGGTAAGGCTCACACAGGAGAGAAAAGTGTAAGGCATTTTTTATTTAGCTACAATTATGCCATTGACAAATAGACATGACTTCATATTAAATTTTTGATTCAGCTACAATTATGCCATAGAAAAAAAGGCAACTTCATATTAAAACTACATTGGATCGAAACTCATGCTTGTCACTCCTGTACCAATCCTCCCAAGTTCAGAGGCAGTTTGTTATAAATGTAATAATATCATGAGTTATGCATGTATTCAAGGAAACTTTGTGTGACAAATCAGGGCAAGAAACCACACACCTGAATAACACAAGAAACAAGATTTGATCTCTGTATCTCTGGGATCCCCTCAGCAGCCATTTCATTGACAAAATACTCTTCTGTATATAACCTGGTTGCACATGTGGAAAGCCAAAAAGGCAAGTTCATTAGACCTGAGCATAGCTAGATGATAAGGCATGACAACATGCAAAAAGGAATACAATGGATCGTGGGGCTCAAGAAAGACAGAAGGTGTCTTCATACATCACTTTCTCTTAGTTTTGGCCAAAGAGTCTTCAAACACTTGTCTAAGCAGACTTCAAATGATTAAGTACACAAAATTTATACATTGCTCTAGAAAGAGACTACAGATTTATTCTGCAAAGCTGCTAATCAAGCAATGTGTTTCCAACTCTTTGAATGATATTTGTCCAAACAAGTTTAAGCTTGTTCACCAGGTGACCTCATCTACTGATTATGATTGGAAAGTCAACCCCTGTGAAGTTACCATCCGACACTAGTAATAGAGGTAACGGAGTTCTACTTTTCTTTTCTTCTTTGAGGAGGGGAACCAGGAGAAAAGGGTGGAGGGGTGGTTTGCCATATCATTAGGCTTTTGTTGCTATTTCCATCATGAATTGCAGAAGTCATATTTAGTGCTTTCCTAATGTTAGTGCAAAATTTATGCAACCAGTGCCAAATCATCTAAAAAATCACGTTATTAGATAAATGTGCAGTTCCATATCCAAATGCTGCAAATTTTTAACCTCACACGTAGGCTATGTGTGGCCAAAATAAAATTGAACATCTGGACTCCTAGTCTAATTCAATTGAAAATTATGTAAGACAACTAGCAAATAATTTAAAACTTAAGCTCTTGAATAAAGACATGATTTTTATATTTAGATACAACGAAATTTCAGATTGTAGGATTATTTCTGTCTGTTAAAATAAACTTATTGATCTAAAAACATGTCCTTGAGTGATTGAAAACACAAGCATCAACTCCTCAAATGTTCTAGTCTAACAGGAACACCACAACACTCAAAAAGGGAAATCTCCCAAATTTGAAGGTTTTGTCTCCATTCTTATTCAAGCCTCGTGAGGTTGTTGTGATTTGTGTCATGTGCTCAGACCAGTTTAAACATGCTTCTTTCATCATCTCCTCAACAAAATGCACAGGGACTTTGTCTCAGGTAATTCATATATTGAAAGTTAAGTCAGCTTCCAAGTAACTCTTTGGAGAGCATAAAGTAGTCAAAGAACCAATAGACAACGTGGTAACCAATAAGTGGTTGTCATAACTCTCACACAATACGTGTCAAGTGAATCAACTTTTCTCGAAAGGGGGGACTTCCAGAGGTTAATGAGGCTGTCAGAAGAACAGGCTACGGCACATAGAAGCACCAAGCGATCACTTCCTAGGACATTCTCCAGTACTCTGTGGTGCAATACTCCTTGTGTGTTAAACTTATCAGCTAGAAAAGAAGAGGCAAATTTGAACATCATCAGCTAACTGAGAGTTTTAGCTGAGAAGCAATTCATGGAGAATTTGACTGTATGATTACACAACATCCTATCATAACTGAAGAAATGAATTATCAAATAGCTAATAGTTGCAGTCATGACTTGGAAATAAATATAATAACTAGGGGCATAACCTCCAGAAAAAAGATGGGTACTTTATACATATGTCATTAATACTCACCTGTAACACTTCCCAGGTCTAACTCTTCCAGCCCTGCCAGCCCTTTGTCTGGCAGATGCCTTAGATATTGGCGCCACTACAAGGTTTTCAATGTCTGAGATCTGCATCATGCCCGACAAACTAAGTCAACATTATTTGGTACTAACATGTATGCATATCCTCGAATGATAATTCCTTATTACATCCAGGTAAATGACACACAGCACTGGAAAAACAAAATGAATTGATGAATAACTGTATGAGGACATTGTTTAAATGAGAAAGAAACCAAATAATCATCTTCAACAGGTGCATAACATTATAGATGTTTTGATAATCTGACTTATTTCAACTTATAGGGGTGCTCAAGAGCTTCTACCAGTCCGCACTATTCTAGGTACTCAAACACAGCAAAACTTTCTGGGCTCTCAAAACGAAACTAGGAGCATTCCTGAAAGATTCATAAGATGTGACAGAAACAAAATTGTTGTCCAAGACTGCTATGCAGCAACACTAACATGTCAAAATTCTAAAGAAGATGAGACCTAATCGACCTAATCTGTTTATAAGATCTAAAAGCTCGTCTCGATAGACTTTTGCTTTTCCTTCATCTAAATCTTGTGGCCAGCCCACTTTGACTTTTTATTAACTTGAAACACCAGAAACTTTTACAATACCCAAATGTTGGCACAAAATTCAAATACCACCTTTTAGTTTTTTAATATTGGATATTTTGCCTGGAAAGCAAAAAAGTGGCTCTTTGCTTTTAAAAAAACATAAAAAAAACAGGCCCTTAGGGAATATGAGTGAAGTACCGGATTATAAAACTTTTGTTTAGAGAACCCACTGTCAATGACATAAACAATACCCTGCACCAGTCAGAAATACAAAGCATGTTATAAATGAATGCCAAGAATATTGAGATTAAGGCTTAGGTACAGCTCCTGCTTCAAAATTAGGGAGTATAACCTCCAACGTCAATGATGTCTCTGCTATATTTGTTGATATCACCACTTTTCTCTTCCCCCGAGGAGTGGGAGAAAATATTAACTCCTGGAAATAAATACAAGAGCAATTAAAATCTCTCCATGCATCACAAAAAGAATCATGATTCCCAGCACCCTATTACTACACCTGTTCTGCACGTGAAAGTCCCGAGTACAAAGGCAAAACAATCAATCCTAAAAGAAGCAAAAGGAACAGATCAGTTAGAAATAGATATCTGAATTAGGTCTACAAGTAAGGATATATGCCAAATGCTGCATGTCACAAGAAGAGCATCAATAAATGGTCATTTATGCAATGGTCATACAAATTCAGGCAGTGATCAACATATGGCCCCCATGACAAAGTGATGCTATATTGTCCCAGTGTCAAAGACAAACCACAAAAGTTGAAATCATTACCCTATATGCACCTCCCGTTAAGTACTGAAAGAGATGCAATATTCTTATAATTTTATGTATCCATATTATCTGGATGAAAAGAGAACCCTAGCTACATGCTAAGATCAGATGAGCATACCTGAAGAACTTTTTCTGTTGTCTCGAGCTTGTTCTGTCAGCAACTTAACAGCAGTTTCAATATCATCTTGACCAGTGAGAAACACCAAAATGTCACCAAATGGCTCCTAAAAACAATTAAAGTGGTTATTAGGATTTATTTGCCAATGAAGTACCACCATGCAAGGTTGTCAAAAGGATGACTCAAATAAACCCCAAAAAGAAAAGGTATCCTCGTGACTAGTTTGCTTCTTTTTCTGGTCATTTAAGATATCAACTTTTTTTTTTCATTAAGAACATGCACGCCAGGTCTACTTTTCTCAGTATCCTTGCAGGGTTCTGAGCTATAAATGTCTAGTACTACCAATAGCTTCCATTCAAAGGCAGTTAATAAGTGGCCAAATGCCCAAAAATTATCCACGAACTCAGTACGCAAAAATAGGATAGTAAATTGGATGGGTAGGATTGTGCCTCAAACTGAGTACGCAAGTAGGATCATAGATCATTGATTTTAAGCTAATTTGGGAAGAATAAGCAAATCCTGAAATTCAAATCCTGATGTTTAATTAGCTTTAATTAGCATTTCAAATTTGCAAATCAGAGTTTCAAATAATTGATATTTGTTAAATTGTGAGAGGGTTATTATGGTCATCAATACTAAGATGGTTATTATGGTAATTAAATGTTCTTAAATTAATAATAAAAGTGGGAGGAGTGGCCAACCCTAATCAGTTTGTATGCTCTCCTCTTTTGTTCTATATCAAGTTCTACATGATATCAAAGCAATAAAAATAAATCTAGTCATTGTGAGCTCAGATTTGACATTGGCAAGAGTAGTTCAGCCCAATTTGGCGTCACCCAGTCCTCTTAAGTCCAGATCTGACACCCGTAAGCATAGTCAGCTCAGATCAGGCATCCCCCAGCATCATCTAGTCCCATCTAGCTCAAATCTAGTGTCATCTGGCGTAACGTGGTCTCATTCATCCCAGACCCAACATCGACCAGCCAAGATCCAACGCCAGTAGAGCTCACATCGCTCCCTGCGAACTGATCTGAGCTACTTGGTCCTCTAGAGTTGGTTCATGTGTTTGCTATTCTCCATGCTCTAAATAAAAAATAAAAATTGCAATAGCTTGCTTGATAAAGCTGCTGACTCTATTCACCTTGAAATTGATATTGGATAAAGTGGTTTCTATTTGGGCATAATCTACAGTTTTGGTGTATGTTTTGATGAAATAGATGAATTTGATTGAAGTGTCACAGAGATATGGACTGTTTGACGCAATCGAGGCAGTTTTTTGAATTGAATTCTAGTTTTTGGGACTTGATTCTGATTATTGGCTGAAAACTCTTGTGTTATATTGGTACACATTGAGTTATGGCAGAGAATAAAGGTTTAGTGGCTGAGGTTGTGTTTACATCCTCTAGTCGTTTGATAGAGAAGAAGTTAGAAGGTATCACCAATTTATAGCAATGGAGGAAAATCGTGTTGTTAGTATTGACTAGAAGAGAGCAACTAAATCATCTAAAAGGTAACGGATCTACCTCTAATATAAATTGAGAAACTGTGCATGCCAGAATTCTTGGTCAAATGTTGACCTCCATAGAATCCCAAGTTGCGAATTTGGTTACACATATTGATACAGTGAAAGAGTTGCAGGACTACTTGAATATCCTTTATTCTGGACAAAATAATCTTTCAAGGATTTATGAAGTATCCCACAAATTTTCTAAGGCTAGTAGAAAGGATTGGCCACTTACCCAGTATTTTGCTGATTTTAAATGGATGTATAAGGAGTTTAATTCTCTACTACCCATTACCTCATGTTAAGAAAATGCAGGAGCAACGAGAGCAATTGGCTGTTAAGGGATTCTTTAGGACGACTAGGATCAATGTATGATGCAGTCTGTCCCCAAATACTAGGAGAAGATAAGATAACTTCACTTATTGAGACGTTTGCTGAGTCTTGAGGGTCTAATGTGAACAACCTAAGGATGCTTTCTCCACAGGTGATAGCTTAGCCTTGGCAATCACAGTGATGGTTGAGGTCGTAGTGGTGGCCAAAGTGGTTTTGGTAGAGGCCAACCACCCTCATCTAGTAACACTTCTAGTGACACAAGGGTTAATACCGGACTTGTCATTTCAGTGATTTACCTGGACACGTTCAAAGATTCTGTTATAAGCTTCATGAAAAGCCCCCTTAGCAAACTGTAGCTAATGTAGCCACCGCATTAAAGTCTGCTACCTCTTCACAATTCTCTAAAGGAGGAAAGGTAACCAGAATGGTGGAGAAGGGATTAGCCAGGTACAATTAGTTCTAGATTTCTCAGTCAATTTCACAGTCCTCATCCACAACTACTTTCATCCAGACAAGTAATGCAACAACGTGTCTTTCTTCTGCCTCTCGCCCCTAGGTCATTGATTCAAGTGCTATTGATCATATGAATGGAGTTTCAAGTATCTTTTCTAACATTCACAAGTCTCTGTCCAATGTTACATTAGCTAATGATTCTCTATCCATAGCAAAGGGGATAGGCACAGTTCTTCTGACATTCTCCATATCTTTATCTCCAGCCATATATCTTCCAAGTTGTCTATTTTAACCTTATGTCTGTAAGTCATCTTACAAAAGATATAACAGTTCTATAACTTTCCATCCTGGTTCCTATGTTTTTAAGGTTTTGAAGATGAGGAAGATGATTGATAAAGGACATGTGTCAGGGGGGCTATACTCGTTTGCTGATACTACCAATGTTGCTTGTTCTGTGGCTTCCCCACATTATATCCATTGTCGTTAGAGCCACCCCTCCTTGGAAAGTTTAAAGAAGTTAGATCCCCAGTTTCATTCTTTATCTAGTCTTGAGTGTGAATCATGTCAATTTGAGAAATTGCACCATATAAATTATCATCCAAGAATCAATAAATAGGGTTCCCAGCCGTTTGTGTTAGTTCATCGTGATGTATAGGGTCCGTGTCCTACTTTTACTAAGTTGGGTCTTAAGTACTTCGTTACTTTTGTAGATGATTACTCAAGAGCCTCTTGGTTATATCTAATGAAAAGTTTTTTTGAGTTATTTTCCATGTTTTGTCCAATGCACAAAGTACGTACTCAATTTTCAATTCTTGTGTGTATTCTTCAAAGTGATAATGCAAAAAAATATTTTTCTAATCCTCTTTCTGAATTTGTGACCTAACAGGGCATTCTACATCAATCTTTCTATTCAAATACACCACAACAAAATTGTGTCGCTGAAAAGAAGAACAATCACTTGTTAGAAGTTGCTCGATTATTAATGTTTGAAATAAAGGTAGACAAATCCTTTTGGGTTGACGCTCTTATGATTGTAGGTTATCTTATCAACTGCATGCCATCCTCTATTCTTAAGGGTGCAACTCCATAACCTCTTCTTTTTCATTCTAAATCCTCGTTTCATTTACCACCTCATATACTGGTTGTCTGCTATATTTGTGACCATCGTCCAGGGCTTTTCAAACTAGACCCGCAGTCTCTTAAATGCTTTTTGGTGGGGTATTCTCATACACAAAAGGGTTACCGTTGTTACTGTCCTTCGCATAAGTATTTTACCACTGCAATTCCTTCTTTGTGTCTACTATTTATTCTGATGAACCAATGGAGCCTCTTACAGTGGATGATGATTCCTTTACATATATTATTGTGAAATCCACTTTGGATTCTCCACCAATTCCTCTACCTACCCAACACATATGCGTACATTCACCTATTTCATCTTCTTCATCCTCTGAGTTTGAGGTAAGCCTATCACACACTAACCTTGATATCCTTATTGCACATTGCAAAGGAATTCATAGTTGTACCCAGCACCTTATTGCGCAATTTGTCCATAATTCCGGTTAGACAAACCTCTTTTTGGGCTAGTCTGGTCACCATTAATACACATCCTATTCCTAAAACTATTGCTAAAGCATTATCTAGTCCAAGCTAGAGGATAACTATGCAGGAGGAACCATTAGCATTGGATCAAAACTAGACTTGGGATCTTGTTCATCTACATGCAGGGAAGACTACCTGGATGTAAATGGGTGTTCACTGTCAAGTTTAATCCTAATGGTTCACTTATTCACCGCAAGGCAGATTGGTTGTTAAAGGTTATGCATAGGTTTATGGGGTCAATTATGATGATACTTCCTCTCCAGTGGCTAAGATTAACCTCCATTTACCTTTTCCTTTCTTTGGCTGCTTCTGCTTGTTGGCCTCCTTTTTTGCTTGATGTATGCCTTCCTCCATGGTGATTTAACTAAAGAGGTGTATAGAGAGCAATCACCCAAGTTCATTAATCAAGGAGAGTCCGGTCATGTCCGCCGTTTGAAGAAATCTTTATGTGGTTGAAGCAATCTCCCAAAACTTGGTTTGGGAGGTTTACTAAGGAGGTGCTCCAATAAGGACTGCTCAAATGAAGTGGAGATCGTTCTATGTTTTCCTATGTTTCTAGAGCTAATCGGATATTTCTTGTAGTTTGTGTGAATGAGATTGTCATAACTAAAGATGATTCTAAGAGGATTGATGAGTTGAAACTATATTTGTAACAGCAGTTTCTAACAGAGGATTTAAGATGACTTAAATATTTTTTGGGTATCAAAGTGGCACAGGCAAAGAAAGGTATTCATCTCACAAGTATGTCGTATGTTTTGGAATTGCTTATAGAGACAAATATGCCAAGAGCTAAACCACTAGATATGCCATTGGAATGTTGGCTTGAAATTGATGGTAGAGGATGGCGAGCTATTAGATGATTCAGAAAGGTATCAAAGACTTGTTGGAAAACTAAATTTCCTTACTGCCACTTAACCTGAATTCCTTTCGAGTATTGAGTCAGTTTATGTCTTCCCCCGTACCTCTCATTAGGATGCTGTAGTCAAAGTTTTGAGATACTTGAAAAAAGCTATAGGTTGTGGTCTCTCCTATAGTGATCATGGTCACAAAAGGATGGAAGCATTTTCAGATGCCGATTGGTCCAGGTCTCCTACAAAATGGAGGTCTATATCGGGTTACTGCACCTTTGTGGGAGGAAACTTAATATCTTGGATGAGTAAGAATCAAAGTGTTGTAGCTCAATCCAATGCAGAATTGAAATACAAAGCTATGGCTAAAGCTACTTGTGAGTTTGTCTGGATGCATCAGCTATTAGTTGATTCAAAGATCTTGTGACAATGGAGTTGCGTGATAATCAAGCAACTATCCATATTGCTTCAAATCCAGTATTCCACAAGCATACCAAGCATATTGAAGTTGGTTGTTGCTTTGTCTGTGAGAAGTTTCACGATGGAGTTATTTCTACTAGTCATGTTAGGAGTGGTGAACAGCTAGCTGATATTTTCACCAAGTCTTTAGGGACTAGTAGGGTTGAATATATTTGTAACAAGCTGAGCATACTTGATATCTATGCTTCAGCTTGAGGGGGAGTATTAAAGTGTGAGAGGGTTATTACGGTCCCAGACGGGAGTGTTAAAATGTGAGAGGGTTCTCATGACCATTAAATGTTATTTAATTAATAATAAAAGTGCAAGGAGTGGCAAACCCTAATCAATTTATACACTCTCCTATTTTGTTCTATATCAATTTCTTCAATGTCGAATCAAGCAAATAATCAATTATAATCAAAGTGAAACAGCATTGTTTGGGCTCAACTGACATGTCATGTGGCAACCATTAGCCACATCAGATGCACCCGAAAAAAAAAAAAAAAGAACAAACTTTTCTAGACAGAAAAGTCTCCAGTGGATATTTTTGTCCTGGAGTAAAAGTTCATGTTAATATTTGAGTCATTTGAAAGGTGAGGTTATTTTTGTCTCAAGAGTATAAACTCATGGACATTTTTCTCCCTCAAGCAAAAGTTCGTGCTTTTTTCAGATCATTCAAAAAGTGGGTTATTTATGTCCTAAGGGTATAAGTCTCATGCCTTTTCTGTGGCATTTCACTGTTAATATCATAGGGGAACATAGAAAATTAACAAGTACGACTAGAAGTAAAGATTTGATCACAAGGTTATCATAAAGCAGAAATATGCAAAAGCATTTACCTTGTCATGAATCAACAATACTGTTGAAACAGCAGCCTGTATATAGTCTGACACCGGATCCTCAACATAATGAATTTGCACATTAAAACCTCTACCCTGAAGATCAGATCAATTTGTAAGTTGTTCATGCATAGTAGATGTGTGCCCACTTGCACACCATCTCTTTCAGCGGAGAGAGAGAGAGAGAGAGAGAGGGGCACCTCAACCGAGAGGATTGCAGGTTCCATAGCCAATGCAGGTTCCTCACCTTGTAGTCCTCGACGCCTTCTGCCAGATTACAACATACAGAAGACAATAGCCATATTCAATATTAAAAACTTCAATAAAAAACTAAGTTTAAGAGAATACTCGATTTAACATGGACCCTCTCATTTCCTCTGCATCATGTAGAATTTACAAGACAGTATTTGGTTAAGATCAGAATGCACATGTAAAATTATTAGAGTGCGATGTCCTGACCAAGCAAATACAACTGTGAACAAAACCAATTTTGAGTCACAGTCACGACCAAGAATCGGTTTTAATTGCATTCAAAATAATCAAAATTGCTTTTGACTCTGGTTTTATATCATCTTGTGTTTAAAATTGCTTTTATATGCATCTCATTTGTAATTTATAATGATGTTCAGCATAATCTCATTAAGCTCAGCCCAGACACAGTTGAGATAACTTTTTATTGCGAGTTCACAAACCAGAATGCTTTGATGTATGTGACACCTGATTGATTTGATCTCACCAAACACATGTTATATTGTCTTTTCCTCTTAACTAAGCAGCACAACGTGCTTTAAGCTACAGCCTTTTGCATGCATAACCCCACCTACTTGATATGGAGGTTACGGACCACATCTTAAGGTGTTAATTTGTCTTTATCTCTATGACCATTACTGCATTTTTGTTTTCTTCTTTGTCGTAAGAATGGTAGTGGATGCGCATTTTTTCTCCATTTTTTACTTAGAAGCAGAGTATCTACGTATTTGCAAAGCAGCATCACTATACTGTGGAATTATGAGATTGGAAAGTAGAGGTTTTTTCTTAAGGAAAATATGCTGATAATCGTGATGTATTTGCAAATATTACACCCTTGCGTGATATTCTGGAAAAAAAAATTAAATTAAATGAGTGACCATGGGTATGATCTATCCCAATTGGCATAGATACTAACAAAGAATCAAAAATTACTTCCCAATCACAGGATGAACATCAGACCGCTAAAGGGTGACACTACTCTTAAAATCCAAAACTCGCAAAAAATAAAAGGAGTGACTAACAATTATTTGGACTGAAACAACCTTACCAAAAAAAAAAAAAACATTTGGATTGAAAGAACAGGAGCCCCTAATATTCAAATACATAATGAGAAAACTGGAAATTACTAAATATGCAGCCTTTGAGCTTCAATTTGAGCAAGGTTTTGCAGACTAGATCTTATGCTCGAAGCATAAGTAAGGGTCTGCTTTTGCAGCTTATTCTTCAATCACGACTCAAAATCAAACTATATCCCAGTTTGGACAACGCATCCAAGAGCTCTGATTTGGCCTAATCATGACCAGAGTTCATAAACATGTCCAACTAGAGCTAAACAGGAGCCAATTAGTCAAGATCAGTGCAGCATTAAAAAGACTTATGAATGCAGGGCACATCAAATGAAAAGCACTTCCAAATATATTAGCATCTCTTCTTGATTGCAATATTAAATGAATTTTCATATCATTCAAGCTTGCATGGCAAAAAAAATCCTCAAAACAGAAACACAACCAACCAAAATCAGACAAAACTTAATCCAAGGACAGGTAAATGTGTTGAAGAAAACCTGGTTTGGAAGAAAGCAGACATAGATTTAGCTTCAATAGTGGCTGAGGATATGATCAACCGCAATTCAGGTCGACGTCGTTGTATCTAAATTCAGAACTAGAAATTAGTCTATACTAGAAAAACCGAAGTTCTGAAATTGCTTACTGAAAGCAAGTAAAATACAGCTGTAAGATAGCTGTATTACAACCAACACAAAATGTCCTGGTTGTACAAAATAATACCTTCTTCAGAAGACCCAGTAGGATATCAGTTGAAATAGACCTTTCATGGGCCTCATCCACCATTATGACACTGTTTTCACAACAGATGATGATAGAATAATATTATAATTGCCTCATAAACAACAGAAATTAATCTAAGTATAAACAGGCAAAAGGTCAGACAATATAAAATATTTTTGAAACTCAAAATCCCAATTTTTTAGAATATACAAATATCAGAGAGTAAGTAAAGTCATGACATAAAATTTTTCACCTCTTAAAAGTTTAGTATTCATGTTCTTTTCCTTCAATGCACTGAAACCCTCCTACTTGATCATCTATTGGGGTCTCTCTAAGATTGCATCAAGAAGAGCTGCTAGTTTTCAAAATAATCACTGCTAAGCTAAGTAAACATCTTTTGATGATAGCAGTCACCCTAATATAGCAGTATTGCACCCATCTCACTTCTGATGTCAGACAATCTAGATCTACCAAAACAGAAATTATTTGGCAATGCAGAACTTTGCTTTAAAATATTTAAGCAACCATTCTTAATAGGAAGTAATCTACTCTGTGGAAGCTTGTGTGTGCATAGGCACATGCAAAAACCAAAAGCTACACTGGAAGTAGACTTGTGGGTTTGTTGCAGATATACACGGTGACACATCTCGCCATAAGCAATCCTCCTTTATTTTGATAGGTTGTAGAGGACTATCCTAGAAATATAATCCTAGTACATCAGAACAGACAACTTAATAAAGAGGAAAGGAAGAACAAAATAAAAAGACATTGCTACAAGATTTCTTTTGAACAAAATAAGACATGACTGGAGAAAGATGAACAAGGGACAAATAAAAGATACAAAATAGTAGAACCAGAAGTTTCAAATCCCTCAAACAATCTTTTGTTACAAATGTGCCATGTAACACTTATCAGAGCCTTGCTACAAGATTTCTTCTGAGCTTGAATCAACCACAAAGGCTTTTTATTAGGGAAATTGTATAGCGTTTCTATGCACGACCCAAGAGAAATTTGAAGATAATATTACACAGTTTCAAAGTGAAGTCTCCATGAAGAAAAAGACGATCAGCAGATTTGCCCACACCTTTTCACATACAACAACAATGCCACATTATATAATTATGCTTTCTGAAAATATTGGTAGTAAGAATCTTAATTCAAGCAATGCTCCAACAGAAAAGGAAATTCTATAAGGAATCTGAAGAAGCCAACTTGCTTTAGAGAGGAAGGGCCAGGGGAAAAATTTCCCAAGATGTTGTAAAAGATTTAAAGCTAAGGCTCTAACTATTGGGTGGATGGCATGCAATCTCATCTTATCTTGACCAACAAACTTCAGCAGAATACAGAAGATAGAAAACAGTCAATAAAGGAAACTCCTAACAATTTAACTATGTATAAAGCAAAGTACCAATGAACATTTGACCTCCTGGAAACATATAGTTTGACACAATCACATTGAGCCACCAAAGTAGAAAATTCGGTCTTTTGAAACTCACATCCATCTCAACTAGACCAACAGACATTGTGCATGCTGTGATTAATCATGTAAAGGAAAGAGTAAAACTTAAGCTGGCATCACATGAACATAGAAAAGGAGCAGTCGATGGAAGCACAGAGTTCAAAATGATTTCTGAGTGCATTATGATTTCTGCATAGACAGATGCTTCTTCTTGAGCGTGGTCGCATGCACGAATACAAGTGAGAGAGAGAGAGAGAGAGAGAGAGAGAGAGAGAGGATAAGGGAAGACATGAGACGGCAATTCAAAGATAGTACCTATACTTAGTCAAAAGTGGATCCCCCATCATTTCCCTGAGTAGCACCCCATCTGTGAGAAACTTGATCAGGGTTCCCTGTGCCAAAAGAAAAATAAAAATAAAAAGAATGTCACCAAAAAAGAGTATTCAAGCAGAAATTAACTTTGGTAAGTCAATTTAGGCTCAAGAAACAATTTTTCTAAATTCTGCATAATCTTATAACAGGCAAAGCACAACAACTCAAAAGGTAACTCAGCCACAGGGAAAGCAGAAAACTGACAGTACTGGTAGCATCTTCAAACCGTATTGTGTAGCCAACTTCCTCTCCAAGCTTGACTCCCATTTCTTCGGCAACTCTTGATGCAACAGCCTGTCACCAAATATTTGAAGCTTAACAGCATAAAAGGACTAATGCTAATGGAGATCAGGCTATAGACAAGCAAGCATAAAATAAAGTCTAAACTTGTGGATTATTCAATCTCATACGGTAGGCAGGCGAGTCCAAAAATGCTGAATCTACTACAGAGCGTGATGATTAAATATTGATTCTGCAATTTACAATTCGTAATGCAGACAGTTTAATATAATAAACTTAGCACATGAAGTGGACAAGTAACAAGCTCAAATCCAATACAAAGTAGGCTTTCTTCTTGACCAGTAATGGGCAGTCTTGGAAGTGGCAGATGAACAAGAAACATAGTGAGCAGATGCGTAATTATAGAGCAACTTAATTTATGACCTGGACAGCCAGTCGTCTCGGCTGTGTACAAGCTATTACACGCCCACCATCAGCCCAACCTGCTTCTTTGAGGTACTGCATTTACCAAAGTAAATCACAACCATCAAACTTTTAAGCATTTCGTAATCAAAGGATAAGAAGGTTCCAAATAAGATAACTAGGAACTAACTTCAAGAGGCAATGGAAAGATGAAATAAAGGCTAACATTGTTGAGAGGCCACACACGTTCTCTTTTAATCGTTAGATGATACATCATGGACCATGGAGGCCAACAACATTAAAGGAAACTACAAGTCTCGAGTTTTGTTCTCATTTGAGAATATGTATTACAAGCATTGGCATGACAAACAAAATCCATAAATTATTGGTTCTATAGACCATAAAACCAGCTTCACTCTAATAGACAGTGAATGTAATCACCAATGCTTCAAGTATTTAACTATTCAACCTACAAATATCTCTGATGCCAACAGAACATAAAGCTCAGACAACTTATTTTAAAGGATTCTTTTACAAAATTTCACGAAAGCACCACCCTGACATTACAGGCAAAGTAAATCCTTTATTTGCTCCAATAGCAGGAGTGTCAATCCTGTTGCCAACCCCATGAACAAACTTGTATTTTACAATGTTTTAATTCTCACAAAGAATGCTATCAATCTCAATGTTTTCCCTCCTCTCCATATATGTACACCCTATATTCTATTCTTTTCCCAACATTCAGATTTCATCCAGGACACTATCTGTACATATTTACATAAAAGTATACATTCATTCATAAGACATCATTTCTCACTCTCCAAGTATGCCAAGCAAAAGCATTCCAAACAATAATTGTAAAGTGACCAGAAATTTTAACAATGTTACTCCCAACAAACAATGATATGGAGGCTACACAGCTATATGGGGTGCTTTACTACCGAAATCAAGGACATAGGGGAACATTCTGCATCATCTTTTAAGACCAATCTCACAGTTTCATAGACAGCAAACAAAGGCCAAAAAGACGACAGAGCAGACAAAAAAAAGGGTCAAATAAAGTACAAAGGAACAAAAGATTTGGAAACAACTGAAGCGAATCTAAATTGAAATCGCATTCCCTAGTGTTTCCCAGAGTGAATTCGGCTCTTACATTTATAAAACCATGTCAGTACCATCTCCGAGAAGTCTCTTGTGACTTGCATCAAATAAAACTACACCTCCATCTTATCATAACACATTCTGCATCTTCCAATTTGGGATCTCTGACCTCCAGAGAAGCATAAAGAACACCGAGCAAATCGACCCAAATCAAGAAAAACACAAACCTGTGGAATCTGAGTGGTCTTCCCACTACCCGTCTCCCCAACTACGATGGTGGTCGCATGGGTCTCCACCAAATAAAGAAAGGCGGTCCTGTACTTGTACACAGGAAGCCTTTGCCTCTGCCTCTCGAAACCAGCATACCCATATCTAGGCACAAGCAAAGCACAACACCCACGAAAAATTGTCGTCAACACTCCTTTTTTTCCCCACCATCTTGCGCATATCAACGAACACCCAACACGCGGGCGATTCGAAACGAAAATTGCGAGAAGGGACGTACCCAGAAGAGGACGAGGAGGCAGAAGCCGAGAGGAAGAGGACGCCGCCCTCTTCGTCGTCAATTAGCCGAGGCTTCTCGGTCCCCGGCTTCCAGAATTGCGCCATTCAGTTGGGTTTATTGCGTTTTCCCGCTTCGAGGGGTGTCGGTCGGACACGAGCATGCAAACAAGACTCGGAACTGAATTTATGGACGAGACATTTGTACTGTCGTAGGTTTAAAATCCCCGCTCGCCCTTTCGATGTCGGGAGTCCCGGCTGCTATGCAATGTTGGATTCGACCTGCGTACGAGACATTTGTACTGTCGCCGACTTCACTCCGAGTCACACATCCGGTGTCGTGATGGTGGCTGACTTGCCCACTGGGGAGGACTGCCAACGTTTTTATTTTTCTAATTTTTTATTATTCAGTACTAAAAAGGATATAACTCAGTGACCAACAAAAAAGAATATAAATACTTTTGGTAAGATCCGCTAAGTTTTTTATTTTCTGGAACAGCTTAGTAGCCGGTTAATAAATTGAGAACAAAAATAAAAACTAAAAAGTACTTACTTCTTTATTCCCGAGAACAAAAAGAGAAATATGATCATTTAAAAAACAAATGGCGTTTGGTAAACGTTTACGTTGAAAAATTGTTTGGAACAAAAATAGAAAAAAGTATTTACGTTAGATGAACAATTTTTGACCAGAAAGATGCATTTGGTAAATTTGTTCTAATAAAAATGAATAAAAACACGTTTGGTAAATTTATATTCTTTTTTTGTTTCTTTTAATTTTTTAATATTTTTATTTTATTTTTCCTTTTTTCCTTTCTTTTTCATTTTTTTCTTCTTTCGACCGATCGCCGGCCTCTCCGGCGAGGCTCGGCCTCGCTGGGGGCCGGCGACGCTTTGGCGAGGTCACCGACCCTCGACAGCATCACCGGCCATGGCTAGGCCGGCAACCGGCTAAAGAAAAAAGAAGAAGAAAATAAGAAGAAAATAGAAGAGAGAAGAAGTGTTTCTTCAAAAGTGTTTCTAGAGCAAGAAATAAATTTTTTTTTTTGTTTCTCATTTATGTTCTTTTTGTGTTCCGGGAACAAAAAATCTGATTTTGAACAAAAACGCAAACAAATGCGTTTATGTTCTTTTTTTTGTTCCCGGGAACAAAAAAACAAAATTTCCGTTCATAAACAAAAAAAAAAAAGAACGAAAACATGCAGCCCGAAAAAGAAAAAGGCTTAACTTAACCTAATACTCGTCTTTACACAATCAACACAAAGTCCAATAGTCTCCGACCTAATCTAAGTCCCATTTTTTTAATAAAAAATAATAAATAAATAAATAAATTCAGAAATTTAGGGAAAAATTAGAAATTAGAGTTGCAATAGTTTTACTAGATTTTAGTTTAATTCTAGTTTAAAATTAGTTTAGCACAAAAAAAAAGTGAAAATCTTTTGATGGAAATAGTGTTTAAAATTGAATAAGCGTTTAGGGCTTTATTTATATGGATTTTTTAATGTCGTTTTCTTTTAGAGACAATGTTAAATCACGAAAACTTGGCGCCTGCAAGCAACATTTGTTCTTCTTCTTGTAGCTAAAATGCACATGTCTATTAAAACATGCAAAAATTTATTATCAAACTCCTCATATTACGACTTAAAAACTATTGGGACTCTCTTTTATTATTTCTGGTCATCCATTTTTAACTAACTATTATGTTGAATTTTCTTTGACCATCTTATAATATCTTGATCAATTAAATCCTTAGAAATGTCTCGATTTATCTAAACATGAAATTTTAAATCTCCACTAACACTTTTATAATTAAATGAAAAAAATTGGGAATAGAAATTTTTAGGATCATACAAGCGCATTATGTTATTTTTCTATTCCGGAAATTTATACAATCACCAAATGCATTATTCTACTGAGAAACTCATCTAGGGATTAGAAATAGAAACAATCATTTATGAGCAAATATTATTTCTGGAAAAAAAAAATATTACTAAACACACTCTTAAAATATCAAAAGTTGTGTATAAGGCCAAAAGTTTTGCCAAATCATTAAGGTGTCAAGTTAGAGATAAAACAATTATTTAGGTGCTGAGGCAAGAAAATTCCGACCAAAATTAACACACGACTTTTTTAATCAAATGTTTTATATAGGTGGCATTTTATTTAAAAAAATCCCATTCATGTGGACTTGCAAAACAACGCCCACTTCATCCAAAGTGGCACCATAGTCCCCAAATGACGTCGTTTCATGAGTCGACAAAAAACAACATCGCACCAATAGTCCCGAAACGACACCATTCCATGGCTAAAAAAAAAAAAAAAAAAACCGACGCCCTTCCTTCTGTCATGTTCAACCCTCGGTCTCCTCCTCACCGTCATAGCTCGCCCACTTTCGCTGTTGATCTCCGTCGGTCTCCGTTGTCACCACCTGCCGTCACGCCTGTGCCGGACTGAGATGACTCTCTTTCTATCTCCAGCCCCTCTTCCAAGATCTCTCTTCCTTTACAATTTCCTCATCGAATTGAAAGACGTCTCTTTTCGGTTAGCATCGCACGATGAATGACCAAATCACAACACCTCCATCAAAATGACATCAATTTAGATCTCAACTCGCCATCGAAGGGCAGAATCTATGGATGATGCAATAAGCAATGCACCCGCACAACACTTCTTTTTCCTCCGTTATCTTGCGCATAACAACGAATTTCCAATACGCGGGTGATTCGAAACGAAAATTGCGAGGAGGGACGTACCCGGAAGAGGACGAGGAGGCAGAAGCCGAGAGGAAGAGGACGCCGCGTCGCCACCTTCTTTGTCGTCAGTTAGTCGAGGCTTCTCAGTCCCTGGCTTCCAGGATTGCGCCATTTAGTGGGGCTCTGTGGGGAGGATTGCGTTTTCTCGCTTCTCGGTCCACTTCGAGCGATGTCATGTAAACAAAGACTCTGAACTGAATATTTCTCCCAGTTGGGCTCCTTCGTAGGTTTAAAATCCCCAGTCGCTCTTTCGATCTTAGGAGTCCCGGTGGCATAGCGACCATGTGGCTTCCACTTTCGCACGAGACACTTGTACCATCGCCCACTCCATTCCAAGTCACGTCGACTGTCCAATGGCGACTGACTTGCTCGTCAGGGAGAACATAGAAGTCCCAAAAGAATTGCGTCAAGTGTCAAAAGTTTTAGTCAAATTATTAATTGTCAAATTATAAGAAAAACAATCACTAAAACAACAACGATCAAAGTTTTAATCGAATTACTTAAATACCAAATTAAAAAAAAAAGAAAAAGAAAAAGAAATGATCGCTAAAGAGATAATGACGAGAAATTCTAATCAAAATTAATACATCACTTTTTTACAAGCCGCTTCATCCTATGGGGGCACCATGGTCCCGAGATGATGTGGTCTCATGGGTCAACGAAAAACCACGTTGCGCCAATAGTCCCAAAATGACGCCATTCCTCGGCTCAACAAAAAACGACGCCCTTCCTTCTGTCGTGTTCAACCCTCAGTCACCCTCCTCGCCGTCACACCTTGCCGACTTTCTCTGTCGAGCTTGGTCGGTCTCCGTCGTCATCACCTGACATCGCACTCGTGTCGTCATTGATTATGTTCCAAATTAATTTTTTTTTTAATTTTTAAATAATTTTTTTAGGGGTGATCGGTTCCCGGTTCGGTCCGGTTCCAAGGTGAAACCGGGAACCGGACCACGAAAACCGGTTCCCAATTTTGGGAACCGTGGACCGGACCATCGGTCCCAATCCGGTCTGGTTCGGTCCAATAGGATTGGCATTTTCTTTTTTCACTAAATAATGACCATTCATTAAAGAGCAACCAAGCTCCGGACCGATCAATCCAATTCGGTTCCCAAGCGATCTAATAAAACTACTCATACGTGTTTTCACGTGCAAAATATTCAAACTTTACTTGCGTGAATATTAATCATAATTTATGTGTTTCACTCTTAATTTTAAGCATAAAAGCCATGAACAATTTGAGTAAAATCTGTGCTTGGCTTAGGTTTTATAGACAATCTCTCTTCTATGCTTTAAATGTTTAGTTGATGTCGGACTCTTTGAGGCTTGAAGTGCATTGTCGTTTGCAACTGAGGGGAGCAAGAGAGAGAGTGAGCATGAGGAACTCCTAGAACTTTATCCCACATCGAGTAGAAGATAAAACTAATAAATAAGTTTTCTAAGAGCTTTGGTGGTCTCTTGGCCACATAAGAGGTTATTACCTCAATTGCAATTCCGATTGCAACAAGTTTCATATAATATTCATTTATTATATGTGTTTAAATATTATATGTATATAAATTATATATATAAAAAAATTGGTCCGGTCTGGTCGGTCCGGTTGGTCCGGTTCCCACCTTGGAACTGGGAACCGGACCGCCGACCATGGGAACCACCCAAAACCGGCCGGTCCAATCCAGTCCAGTCCGGTCTCGGTTCGAGCGGTTTTCGTTGCACACCCCTATTTTTTTTTTTTTTTTTTTTACTTTTTTACTTTTTTTATTTTCTTTTTTCTTTTCTTTTTTTCCTTTTTCCTTTTCTTTTTTTCTTTTTTCTTTTCTTTTTTTCCTTTTTTTTCTCCTATTTTCTTCTTCTTCTTGTGGCCGGTCACCGGACGAGGGCCGGCAACCTCACCAAAGCGTCGTTGGCCCTCGGCGAGGCTAGCCCTCGTCGGCCGAGCCTCGCCGACAGCTGGGCGAGGCTCAGCCTCGCCAGATCGTTAGTGGACAGGTGGGCCTCGTTGGGGCTTGGCGAGGCTCGCCTGGCTACTGGCCGGGCTAGGCGAGCCTCGCCGGGGCTGGGCGAGGCCCGCCTGGCCACCAATCAGGCTAGACGAGCCTCGCCCAGCCCCGGCGAGGCTCACGTGGACATCGGCGAGGCTCGGCCTCTCAGATCTGGCGAGGCCAAGCCTCGCTGGTGGCTAGGCTCGCCTTCAGCGAGCTCGCCGGACCTCGCCCTAGCCAAGCGAGCCTCCAGCGAGCTCGCCGGACCAGCGGCCGACGGCGGCCAACGGCAGGCGGTGGTGGGCGGCGGCGAATGGCAGCGGGCGGCAGGCGACCGCAGGCAACGGTCACAAGATGGTGGAATGGAAGAAGAAGAGTTTTATTTTGTTGATTCTTTTTTTGATTCTCGGACGCAGAATCAACTTTTTTTTTTTTATTCTCAAATCTCGTCCCAAACTGATTCTGGGAACAAAAATTTTACCAAACGTGATTCTCGTCCCAAATTGATTCTGAAAACAAAAAATCAGAATCAAGCACTGTTTGGCACATTGCCAAACAGGGGCTTAAGTGCCAAAACTTTGAAAATGTACACTTAAGTGCCAAAATCGGAGTAAAATGGATCACTTAAGTGATACTCTGGCCAAATTGCTAACGTGGCAATTTTCGGGCAAGGTGAATGCAAAACGCCATCGTTTTACATGCCGATGTGGCGAGAAAATACAAAAACGACGTCATTTTATCTCTAATGTGTAAATAATTAATATACAATTTAATTTAATTAAATGTAAAACTAAATTTATTTGAAATATTCTAAAAAAATTTAAATTAAAAAAAGGGGGGGAGGGGGCGAAGGGAGGCGGGCCGAGGGCGAGCCCTTGCCGCCACCGGGAAGGGCTGGCGATGGTGGGGGGAGGGTCGGCCGGGGTGGCAGCCCCTAGTTGACCGGCGGTGAGGGCTATGAGCTCTCATTGGATCTGGGCAAGGGCCGCAACCCTCGCCCCAAATCTGGGTGAGGGCTCGCGGGCTCTCGTCGCCTCCCCGCCGTCACCGAGAAGGGTTGGCGACAGTGGGGGAGCATCGGCCAAGGTCGCCGGGCCCTGGCCAGGTGTTGCAACCAATTTTTCGGGTGTGAACCACCTAAGGTTTGGGTTTAAGCCTAGACTTAGCTCGGGCTCTCCCAAGCTCATACCAATTCTCGACTTAAGTTCAAATTTCCTAACATGCAAATAGATTTTATCTATGAGTCGCCACTAGTCAGTTTATGGTAGGTTGATTAGACACCTAAGTAAAATAATGGGATGATTATTTTACTCCTACGAACCAAAGACTTTGGGTACAAGGACTTGGTTACACTAGACTTCTCTAATGCCCTTTCGGTATCATTTCTTTTATTTTCAAAAATATTTTTTGTAGACAGTTTCGATTGATTTTAAATCTATTCTCTAACATGTGAAGTGATCATGCGGGTGCACAAACCACAAATTTAACATCCAAGGAAAGCAATGAATAAATTGTAGATACTTACCTCAAAGCAACAAAAGCATTTACAATGTTAAATCATAATTCACATCAACAGTCCTAGATATGATATCTAATTAACATGCAATCACTTAAGTTTGGTTTTCACTTTATTTAATGAGAATCATGCAATGCATGCTACTAATTTAACATGAAATGATATGACATTGTAATATGACCTAAACTATATGGCATAAGTAAAATAATTTCCAAGGAAATGTAATAATCAAATGTGCAATCTAAATTAACCTAATGACTTAATTCTAATGACGAGCAATTTCTAATTAAATGAACCTAGCAATAATCACTAAATGGCGTGCATTTCATGAACCTAATTCTATATGACTTGCGCATGATTTTTTTGTATTTTTTTTTATGAACATTCGTAATCACTAAAAAATAAAAATCTAACTATAGTGAAATATTATCTATTTTAAGTTAGGAATAGACCAATCTAAATCCTATCTTAATCTAAAAAATTATCTTGTCATGCAATCCAATCCAAGAAATATTATCTAACCTAGATACTACATGCAAAAAAAAAAAAAAAAAACTATTCTATCATGCAACCTTATCTAAGAAAACAACCCTAATCTACATGCAAATGCAATTTTTTTTTCGTATTTTCAAGATAAAAAAAAAACAAATAAAATATAAACATCAAATCATCCATGGTCATCAAAATGTTATCCACCATTTGAATTGAAATTCAAACTTGATTATTTCGCTAATAAAATCGATAAATTGATCTTAAACCTTAAAAATTAATATATCAATTTTACTCCCGCGTGATTAATTATTTCATCTAAAACCTTATAGATGAAATAAGAAATTGACGTGCAATTACGGATTAGGCAATAAATTATAATTGAGAAAATCCCGATAATTCAAATATGCACGTAAATTATTGAAAAGCATGCATTAGGCAATAAAATATCCAAATCAAATTTAGATAAGATAATTACCTAATTCCACAAATAATATTGTCAAATTTGAATCGAATGGAATCCGTTCAACGGACAACCGGTGGTAGCAATCGGCTTCTAGGCGGCGTCAACAGTGATGGTTAACGGATGATCAGCGATGGCTCTTAGACGGGCAGCGAGACCACGTTGGGACTCGCAGCTGAATGGTGACTCGATCGTGATGCTTGAGGCGCTCGATGGTGCTCACAACAGCAACCAGCGAGAGCTTTAGATAACCTGTGAAAAAGTAAAAATTCTCCAAGTTGCGGAAAAGGCCAGCACGAGGCGATCACTCATGAACCAGACCTAAGGAAAGCTTCGAGGGTGCTCCTGGAATGTCGGGAATGCCGCAAATCACCGAGACTGGCACGGGACTCGGTTCCATGTGGACAAAAAGAATTTCAGAACCTCCCAAGTGGATTCATCTTCTTCACTTTGGTGGTTTTGTCTTTAACCTCCACACTTCGCAATCCCCACCGAGTCTTTCCCCCACCTGGCACTAGATTGATGATTGGTGATGGCGGGGTCAACGAGGTGCCGTGACTAAGCTACGAGATTGGAAAATCTTTCTATTTATTTCTTCCTCTCGAAAGGTCCCCGGAAGAGATGAGTGCAGAAGAGAACTTCAGCAAATCTACAGGCGATGGAATGCTCTTGGACTTCTTTATTTTAATCTTCAATCCACCACTTGACTTTTGTCTTCTTCTCTTCTACCAATTCTCGGCCATTGACGGTGTCGCGGTGTGGGATAAATACTTCGATGTTCACCAGAGAAGACAAAAAGCTTCCTGGCCGTGAGAGGGACCTTCAACAGATTTGCAAAACTGGGCTGTCCGAACCGGAGTTGGGACCTAGCTTGCGGCTCCAGACACGTTGATACCGCTAGTTGGCTTGATGAGAAGCTTGTTATGAAAAGCTAAACCGTGCAACCTGGACTGATGATCGTCGCGCTCTTGGTGGGGAAGGAACAAGGCAGCGATGTCGATGGGATTTGGAGCTCGTCCAAAACTAGCGGATTTGAAGCTCTCTCAATGTGCCGTTTCCCAATTGTGGATCACGGCCAATCTCCTCATGATTCTTCTCTCTCTATGCTCTCAATTGTGGCCGTATGTTCAATGTGTGGCCCCCCGAAAACCCTATACGACTAATCTATTTATAAGCCTCAGACTAGGGTTTTAATTTTTCCAAATTGATATCCACGAAGATTCTTTTTCTTCCAAATGTAATATTCACTTTTCTCATCTGCCCATCCAAAAAATTCATCATATCCTACAAAATTTCAAACTTTTATTTTCTCACGAGATAATTTCCAATTACTTAAAAAAAGCTTGGGTCATTTTGCTCGCTTCATGGGCTTAATCCGGCTTGTTAATTTAAAGCTCAGAACCACTAATTCAAATACACCCGTCATTGGTCCAATAAACCCCCCTTTTTTTTTTAAATTTTAAGTTTTTTATTTTTAGAATATTTTAAATAAATTTAGTTTTAAATTAAATTAAATTAATTTTTATATTAATTATTTATACATCATAGACAAAACGATGTCGTTTTTGCATTTTCTCGCCACATCAGAGTGCAAAACGACGCCGTTTTGTACTCACCTCGCCGGAAAATTGCCACATCAGCAATTTGGCTGGAATTTGGTCAGAGTGCCACTTAAGTGATTCATTTTACTCCGATTTTGGTACTTAAGTGTACCTTTTTCTAAGTTTTGGCACTTGAGTATCTCTCCGTGCCAAGTTTTGGCACTCCAGGTGTCTGTACCTCTATTTTCTCTTTCTGGATTTAGGGTTCTTAGGGGAAAGGCATTCAACAATGCCGTTTATGCTTTAGACGCTAGCCGGACACTTCAGCGAGCCACGTTAGCTAAAGATACTAATTAAAAAAAGAAAGAGGTCAGCCAAACATATCAAAGTTGACATTGAAAAGATCATTTTTCAAAAAAATCGATATTAAAGTGATTAAAAAAAAAAAATTGACAGTCATACATAGCTTTTAATACTTCTAATGTCCTTCTCCCTACTCGTCAGATTGCTGTATGAAACTATCCTAAAGATCAGGGTTTGCCAACATAGGGTCACTCAAATATTGTTCTCGCTTGCATGTAAAAGGAAATTATCACTCCTTGCATTTTTTACTTAAATGAAAGGGAATTGTCCTCATATACTTATTACTCTAATATTCTAATGCAATATTTGTGTAATTTTTTAGTGACATTAAAAGATTTACGATTAATTTTAAAATGTCAGTGAGGCCCTAACTAATGAAAAATAGGGCAATGGTATATTTGGCATCACTATCAGGATCAGAGGGGCACTATCAAGGTCACAAGATGTTAGTAAGGCCCTAACTAACGAAAAAAAGGGATTTGAAGAATGCCGATGAGGCCCCTACCAATGAAAAATAGGGCACGATGTTGTCAGCGTCTCTATTAGAGTCATGGAAACACTTTTATCAATTCATTGTTATAAGGGCGGGTTGCGATTACCCTAGAAGAGGTGAAGTTCACCTTGTTCCCTAATGAATGGCAAAATAAGTTGTGTGATGATTGTCTAGCCCAGTATGTAATGTGGGGACTCGTGAGCTAGAGTAGTAGAAGTGGAAGCAAGTCAAAGTCGCAACATAGAAAGTTTAAGGGTCACATGAAGTGGAAGCAAGTCATATTGCCCAAAGTTGCAAAATAGAGGTGGTAGGTAAGATGACACAGGCAGTGCGGCGAACTTTACAAAGGGGAGCCTTGATGATGCTAGACCGTTTTGTGTGTAACTACTAGTATGTCAAAATACGAGTACTAGAATCGTGATGTTATGATTATATGACACCTCATAGGAACCGGTTTCTCTATAGACACTTGATGATATTAGATGTAAGTACATCATCAAAGATGAAGGAAATCTATTGGAGTAACGTGATAGTGACAAAGGGAGAGAAGTTGCATCCTTGCTATCATCTACTGAGAGAGAGACCACAGCAAGAGATGATGCATTTATCGGGTGAGTCAAAATTGGACTTGACTTAGTTATGGCCTACGTAGTTGGGCCCAATGAATGAGGCTAGTATGATGACGTTGAATAATAGGGGTTGCTAAAGGGCTAAAAGACAAGAAAGATGGACTTGTATGCACACTAGTTCTTCTGAAACAGCAAGAGGTAAAATTTAGTACAAGTGCGCATTCTACCCAGCAATTACTTGACTACATATTGCTGACGACTAAATTTTAACACCAAATAATTTATCGAATTCAATCACCATCACGGTGTCCTTAAACACCGTGCTTGGTCGAATGCAAAGGTGTCCTTAAAAATTGCATTGCATTTAAGATTATATCGCATCTAGATAACTTTCCTAATTTAGAACCTCATTTCCTGGAAATATGTAGTAATTTAGGAAATTACCTAATTTATCTTAGAATTTAACATAAATTAGTTCCTAGTTTAAATGAGGTCATTAAGTAAATTTCGGTAATTTCCTATTTTAACTCTAAATAAAATATCAAAAATATTGCATACATATCCTATATAGAATTAGTTAGTCATGTGCTGCACATCATTAGTGATCATATGCTTTAGAGTCATATAATTTAAGTTATATATTACATGAAACTCATTGCCTTTAGTTTTTATAAGAAAAACACCAAAAATTATTAGCACTGCGTCATTAGGTCATTATCTTCCGATGACGTTATTTAGGTCATATTAGGTGTCATAAAGTTTAGCCTTCTTATTTATTAAAAGAAAACTCAAGAAAAATAATTAATCTCTAGCGTGGTTTAAACAATAGAGTTTAATTGATTCTAATTCATGTCACTGAAATTGCATATAGGTCACGTTTAAACTGTTATTATAGCTTGCATGTCATATAGAATTTCCATATAGTCCACTAATGCATGTTTACTTTAGAAAAGAAAGAACCCAAAAAAGGTTAATTGACATTGCATTCATAAATCATGTCTAAATCATGCATAAATTGCTTAGTTTCAGTTAACATTATGCAGAACACTTGGTGCATTGGATGATAACAAAGCCTCGCTTTTGCTTTGCTTAATGCATCAAGGTTTTTGCCCTTTTTAGCAAGTTATTTATAACTTTGATTATTGACTATTAAATTCTTGTTTGTACACTCGTATAATCACCCATCGCATGTTAGTGAATTAGAATTAAAATTAAGCAAGACTACTTGCAAAATATTTTTGAAATAAAGAGAAAATGATACCGAAAGGGTGTTAGATTTACCTAGCGTAATTGAACTATAATAGATTAGTAAATCAAATTACATGTTTGATCGATTAAATTAAAACATTTAGGTTGCAATTAGTCTAGGCATGGGAGAGTCTGTACTAAGTGTTTGCTTAGTAATCCATTAGTTTTCCCATGGTGGTTCGCCTCATAGAATATTGTGACACTACTCTGGACTTCAAGTGTTCAAATGTCTTGCACGGACTTCAAGTGTTCAAATGTCCTACACCGACTTCAAGCGTTCGAATGCTCTACATATGTTTATGCAATTAATGGTAAACTTGAGTCAATGATGGAGAACCACTCTAGTTATGCGTATCAGTATTTGTCAGAAAACTCAAAAGAATGTTAGAAAACTCATAAATATTTTGTATTTGTGCCAATTTAATTCTAAACATTTTAATTTTGTGCCAATTCTATCATTCCGGCTAATTTTGGCCAGATTTTGCTGACTAGGCGCTAGTCGGCTAACATAGCACGACCGATGCTGATGTGGACAACTATTAACAATATTTTAATAATTTTCCGAAATTTTATTTTATTTTATTTTATTTTATTTTTTTATTTTTTCCTTCTCCTCCTCCTTCCTCTAGCCCGTCGTCGAATGCTTCAAGGAAGGCTAATAGAAAGAAGTAAATGAGCAAGAACACTTTTTCACGCTCAATCCCATGCTCGTTTTCTCACTTCTTACTAGTAGCTCTTCCTTTACACCCGATAACAACATATTCTTTTCACAATAAACCATGAAGAGTAAGAGGAGTTCACATATGTTGAGAGTTTACAGGCATAATAATAACTAAAAGCTGTCCGATCCAATGCAATCTCAATCACTACTTGTAAACTTGCAAAAAATGTGAAAGGAGGCCTCCTCCCCTCTCTCATCTCTCACTCCACACCTGAATAGATATAGGGTGGCCTCGCCTTGGAAGGCTACATTTGATTTGGAATGGATCTGTAAAAGGCTAAAGCAACCCTACTTTCACTATGCTATTACTGGGTGGGCAAGGAGCAAGAGAAGCAAGTGGGTCATGATGATGTTAGAATTTGCACCTATTTGTATCTATTTAGTGATTAGTCTACTACTTTCTTTGATCCTACTTGGTGTTCCTTTTCCATTTGCTTCCAATAGTTCGACCTACCTAGAAAAATTGTTGACTAGAGGCGACAGCTAGCTAGGTTGAGGTCAACCTAACCTGCCTCTAACAAGCCTCATTGGCCATTGGCGAGGCTCGAGCCCTTGTAAGAGGCCATGAGGTCGTGCTTGTGAGGGCTCAAGCCCTCGCTAATGGCCAAGCGAGGCTCAACCTCATCGAATTTGGCAAGGTTGGGCCTCACCCATGGCCGGTAAGGGCGAGCTTCCCCAACCTAGCACAAGGCCAACCCAGGCGGCTTGGGTGGCCTTGAACTAGCCTCGCCAAAGGCTGGCGAGGCTCGATGAGGCAAGCCTTGCCCATGGTTGATGAGACCTAACCCTTGCTACCTAGCGCGAATAACCCTCGTGACCCATGGCAAGGGCTCAAGCCTCTTTAGGCATCGCCTTTGGCCAATCGTTGAGGTCTGATGATCGACTGGAGGAAGGGGGAGGAGAAGAAAAAAGAAAAATAAAAAGAAAAGGAAAAAAATAAAAATAAAAAATAAAAATTTAAAATATTATCAAAAGTTGTCCATGTCAACGTTGATTGTGCCACCTCAACCGACCATTGCTCAATCAACAAACTCTGACCAAAATTAGCCGGAAATGACTGAATTGGAACCAAATGAAAATGTTTTGAACTAAATTAGCACAAAATGAAAAAGGTTTATGATAAATTGGTACCAATAAAAGGTTTATAACTAAATTGGCACAAATATAAAAAAAAATTTAGGATTTTTTGGCACTTTTCCCATGAGACTACTATACTTCAACAATATAGACACAACTGCAGTGCAAGCTTATCATAGTGTTTAGTGGTTAGAGGCAATGAGTGAATAGATGTAAATTTTCTACAAACATTAGGCACGAGAACTTGTCAAAGTACCCAAGAGCTAGATGATTTTCTAGTGTAAATTGGTATACAAATGAAAGGAGGGCATTCCTAATATTAAGGTGGTGATAACAAGAGTGCATTGACTATAATGAGGTATTCTTTCAATGGTAAGACATATTTCTATTAGAGTATTATTAGTCTTAGTTACAGCAAATGATCTCAAGTTGAGCACCAAAATGTGGAAACAGTATTTCTTCATAGTGAGTTGGAGGAGCAGATTTCCATGAGGCAGTCAAAGAGATTTTTTATCTCGAGTAAAGAAGACCACGTTTTCTTGTTAAAGAAATCTCTGAAAAAATTATACTAATATTGTAATAATTTTCGTATTACACTCATTTTAGTAGTATAACTTTTCAAACGCTCACTTAAGTGTCATGACTCTTAAAATAGTTCACCTACGTTACTCCTTAAAAAAAAAAAAACATGCAAGGAGTAATTGAGTGATGTAATCAAGATAAATCAAATCAAGAAATTATTAGGTTTGAGCTCAATTGGACTCTTGCTAGCTCAATCCTTCTCTTGCTCGATCAGCTATATGTTTCTATGTTTGAGCTCCATTTGAAATGGTTAATTGAGATACTTATTTTGGACTTGACTCGACTTCACATTGATATGTATTGCTTTCACCGGGGAACATGAAAAATATTCATGTTTATATTCCTACTTTTTAAATTGGTTTGGACATGATTGAATTGACACAAATACAAAATGTTTAGAATTAAATTGACAAAAAAATGTTTAAAACTGAATTGACACAATTATAATAGGTTTAGAACTTTTATGATAATTCTTACTTGGTTTGGAATCATTCAACCCGTAGAAAATAGATCTCTCCCGCTTCAACATTTGGCTAACTCTAGGGATTTAACCTGCTTACTGTGCATAAATCACAAATTGCCAGAAAAGAGAGAGAACGAAATAGCTTAACAGCTGATTTCAAAGAGATGGCATTTATATATATTTTATGTATTTGTATATATAAATATATCATGCATTGCTATCTTGTTATACACATGTATATTAAAATTTATCTTGTAATGTTATCGTAACAATTGCAGTGGTCAATCTCTGATATTTAGGATTCATTCGTTTCGCGGAAAATATCATATTTCCGGAAAATATTTTCCTAAAAAGTCATTTTCCAGGAAAATGACTCTATTTTCCGATGTTCGGCCGAAACTTAAACTTCAAGTAGAAAATGTTTTCCACTGTTCGTTAACTAATATTTTTAATGGACCAAAAAATTAGTTTTATTTTTTAAATTTTTTAAAAAATGAAATTTTAATTATTTGTATTTTTAAAAAATCGAAATTTTTATTATTTTTTATTATTTCTTTCTTTTTCTTTTCCTTCCTCCTTCCTCCTTCCTCCTCCTTCTTCCTCCCGGCTCCTCCTTCCTCTACCACCGCCTCCTTCCTCCTCCTTCTTCCTCCTTCTTCCTCCTCCTTCCTCCGCCACCGCATGCTTGACGATGGCCGGCTGCCGACCAAGACCCGGTCGCTAGATCCGACGAGCTCGAGGCTCAGCGGATCTCGCTCGAGCCCCACCCAACTCGCCGAGCTTTGGCAAGCCGTGAGCTTGCCGGATCCAGTGGCAAAGCTCGGGCTCGCTTGCATTGGGAGCTTGAGCTTCGCCGCCAGATCTGGTGAGCTCGCGGCTCGCCAGAGCCTGGCGAACCTCTAGCGAGCTCGGGCAAGGCTCGAGCCCCATCCAGCTTGCCAGATGTGGCGAGGCCCGAGCTCCACCTTAAGCCGACGGGGCTTTGCCTCGCCAGATCGGGCTAGACGGAGCCTCATCGGCCTGGGGCGAGGCTCGAGCTGGCTCGTGGCTGGTCGCCGACTGTCGCCATGGCCGGCGATTGGCCACTAAGGAAGAAGATGAAATGGAAAAAAAGAAAAGGAAAAAAAAATTATAAACTTAATTTAAAAAAAAACAAAAAAGAAAAAGAAAGCATTGATGAAAAGAAACAATGTGAAAGAAGCTATGGAAAATGTTTTCCTCTTCTCAAATGAGGAAATCATTTTCCACAATCTTACAATGAGATTTTCCACTGATCGGAAAACAATTTTTTTGACCATTTATTTTCCACCATCTGAACATTGGAAATTCCGGAAAATATTTTCTCGGAAGTTGTTTTCCGCGAAACAAACGGACCCTTAGATTTGATTTAAAACGTGAACCGTTTATCAAGTATCTAGCGAGTTGACACGATCCTAAAATGACCTTCTACAAAATCGCTAATGTTTTGCGTTGTGTATCCATTTAAGTTGACACGATCCTAAAATGACCTTGTACAGAACATGCCGATGTGGATATTCTGTTAAGTATGATTCGTCATTATTTTTGTTCGTCTGGTCCCCATACTTTGTTTATTTGTTCAATTTGATCAATAAACGGTTTTTTTTTTTTTTATATATTCTCTTGCGATTGCGCAATGTGAAATTTAGATTTAATCTCAACACAAAATGTTTATCAATTATGTTACAACATTAAAACCCAAATTTGACACGCTAATTAAATGGTTACACAACACAAAACATTTGAAAGATGACTTCTTCTATTTAGAAATTGTTACTTGTGTTTACATGTTTTAGGTATTTGTAAATGTAAATAAGCATGTCGTGTAGACACAATGAGCAATTTAAATTGCTTAATTAAACGAGCCCGAGTGCAATATAAACTGGTAAAAAAGGTGAAATCATACCTGACATGTTTATTATTCATTACGACTAAACTTATATTGACACATTTTTGAGTATGTATATCTTGTGAAGGGATTATATTGAAAATTACTAGTTCAAAATAACAGTCATCAAGATTTATCTTGTATAATATTTGATGACCCTTGTCATGCTTAAGTAAAGGCTATGAGAGAGAAGGAAACAAACTATGGGTGCATTTGTTATGCAGAAAATGAGTGATTTGAAAAATATTATCCTAAAAATGATTACTTGTATTACTTACAAATTTAAATCAGAAAAGTATTTTTATTATCTACGAAAATAATTAGACATAAATTATATCGACAATAAAAATATTTTTTATTAATTAATTATTTCAAGTGATATAGACGATTATTTTTAGGAAAATATTTTCCAAATCATTCAGTTTTCTCAAAAACAAACAAAACTTACGATTTTTTAAGGATGAAATTAAGCGAACAAATATAGTTCAAGGCTGAATGGTAACTTTAAAAGCTACGATCAGCAAATTTTGTTAGATCTTTAATGAAATGACCACATTGAACGAAAATTAAAAGGTTAAGAGACAACATTGAAAAAAAAAAAAAAAAGAGATTCAAGGATGATATCAAACAATGAGAAATGGCTCTTGTTTATATCCCAAAATTGTCAACTCATATCATTTTGGAGAAGTTTATATAAAAAATGAAGAAGAGTCTCATTAACGAATACTTCCAAGACACTAATTAACTGTATTAAATAAAGAAAATTTTTATTTTCAATTTACCACAACATAACACGAGACAGTGCATTCGAAATGACAGATCCTTTTAATTGAAGTACTTACAGGTGCACCCATTACCAAAATTCAAATGAAGAATAATGTTGCAGAAAGCTTGAAAACGGAAGGGAAAACGAAAGTCTACTTTTGAGAACACAGTTTAAAGAGAAATGCTCCTTTTTTTAGTGGAGTCAATGGTGAGTCAATCCACCTACTTTCACATGCAAGAAGTTTGAATTGACACGACTGGCCCGTTGAATTTAAAATATACTATCGAGCCGCCATCTAGGGAAAGTTGCAACAAAATTTCCATAACGTGAGGGAAGCTCTAGGATGGGGAGACTCGGTCTAACTGGAAAATTTGAGGGCAGATAGAACCTTGGTGTCATAAAATCAGACAAGTACTTGGTCTTATCCTCAAAGTCCATGAGAATTTTAGAAGGTACGAAATGGTAAATTACCCAGGGAGTGGAATTTATGCGTTCAAATGCATTTGAGCCGTCGGATATCATGAATATCGAGTAGAATGCATTGGATATATGATGATTGAAATATATTTTAACACAAGCAGCACACTCGCATTTTTCTCTTAACAGGGACGGACTTAGAAGTTGAATCTTGAAAGAGTTACGTTCCAATATCGGTCAATTGCTCAAAACACTTAAGATGGAAAATAAAACTTTGCTCCCTTATACATTTATTTAAATAATAATGATTCCTCACACTTAATAGGAATTTAAAAAATTTACTTCACCAAGTTTAATTTGATTAGCTGGGTTTTTCATTGGCTTGGGGTTCTCATTAAAATGTAATCGTTCCGCCGGTCATGTATATTTGGAAAGATAGTAAAGTGCAAAGCCTACAATGGCACAAATATTTCGTTTTCCAAGCGTGCAGAAAATGTGGTTGTAAAAGATCAACAAAAAGAATAATATGAGTAGGTGGGGAGCCACCCCAGCCTCATCGCCTTTTTGTTAACATAAATTACACCATTAAGTCTACTAAAGAAATCTTAGAATTAATACCACAAAAAACCTCAAATTGGTATATATTTGACGAGTTTATCTCAAAATAATTTTTTAACTACCAAAATCTCCAAATTAATACATAAGTAACAAATTTATGCTAAATTAATTTTCTAACAAAAAAAAAAAAACTCCGAATCAAGACACCCTCCATTAGTTTCCATTAAGTTGAATTAATACCACAAAAAACCAAAAATTAGTATATTTGTGATAAACTGAGAGTAAAATCCCAAATTGACACCTATTAAATGTTACTTGTTTTCTAACTCAATAATTTGACAGTAAAATTTAACGAAAATTAATTAAGGGTAAATTTGCCACGATGTACTAGTTTTGAAGTTTTTTATAATTAAAAAATTAATTTGTGATAAATTTGTTATATATGTACTAATTTGGGGAGTTTTTTTTGTGATATTAACTATAAATTTTATGTGAGTATTGATCTCCTATATAGTCTCACCAGACATGACGGTGACGGTCTAAATTTAGTTCAGCGTTTGTGTGCACCTCGTTTTGCGATATTTCAACATTGGCTAGCGTGCCTTAAAGGGCCCTCGTGAGAGAAGCGGCAAGCCTTCACTCTCATTGAATGTGGATTTCATCAATCCCTTGACACAATGATCCAATAAAAAATGATGGTCGTATTTTCTAAAAGGACTTAATCCTCACCACCCGGGAGCATCTTGAAGCACGCAAGTCAAAATGGACAAAACCTCGTAGCAGGACAGGCAGATCCTGACATCATCAAGCACGTAACAACTCCCCTTGCCCCTGGAGTACTGTCATATAGTCTTTCTTACCAGTCCAAGAAAGACCAAATCGACTTGACCTTTCCTCGCGCAACTGGTAAGAAAGACCAAATCGACTTGACCTTTCCTCGCGCGTACGTTGCATGCAACCATTTCCGCATCGTCTTTTCTTGGAAAATCACTTAGTAGCACCTACTTAGTAAACCATCTCTCTCTCTCTCTCTCTATAGACTATAAATAAATAGGCACTGCAAATTGGCACCGCAAATTGGCACCTTTGTATGACAAACACAAAGCAATATGGGATCTTTTCAAAGCTCATTTAGCAGCAGCGCAAGACCCATTTTGGCCATCTTGAAGCTCCTCCTATTGCTCATGTTGCTCCTTAGGGTCTCCGGGGTAGGGACCGAATACATGGATCGCAGGAAAACCTTCAAAGTTGGCGTGATTCTTGATCTAGACTCAACTCTCGGCGACCAAATGCGCATGGCGATAGAAATAGCATGCCAAGACGCCAACAACATCTCATCAGGAAGTTATTACATCAAGCCATATTACGTGAACTCTCGCGCGAACCCCCTTGGAGCAATTTCTGCAGGTTAGTCATGCGCACAAGTTTCTGTTTGCCCAGTACTAATTACTTTCCCGTCAACATTCAAACTATTATCGAAATTTAAAAAGCAATCCTGAAAAACTATAGGTAAATCTACGTGTCAATATAAATTTGCTTCTAAAAGTTTTAAACTTTGTTGCATAAAAAAATTTCAAAGGGCGCATGATGTAAGAATGGAAAAAAGTCAAAAGTAAAAGCCACGGACCATGGCTACACAAAATGACACCCTTAACTTATCCAGGTGACTGTATATGACAACCAAAATCTTGTTAAGTCATTCTACAAAAACTTCGATATATTTTCCTTAAATTCACAAGGCATATGCTCCATATTTCATGCAAAAAAAAAAAAAAAAAAGGAAGAGCTTTTGGCTACTGATAAGCAAAGGACTTACATATGAAGACCATAAAAAGTGTCGAAAAAATCCTTAATCTATTGTATTTGTGCCAATTTGATCCAAAATATTTTAACTATGTCAATTTAGTCCCAAAACTTTTAATCTAGAGTCAATTAAGTCATTTTAACTAATTTTAACTGAATATTGCTAATGTGTATGCCGGCCGATCTATGTGACATGGCCGACACTAATATGGACATTTTTTTTTTTTAAATATTTAATGAATTTCGAATTTTCTTTCTTTCTCTTCTTTTCCTTCTCTCCACAATGATCGTTGAGGGTTGGCCTTGCTGGGCGTCACTTAGCCTCGCTGATGCTCACCAAGTCTTGCCTAGATGAGGTGAGGATTAGCCTTGCCAAATTTGGTAAGGCTAATAGGTGATGCCGACCCTTGTCTCGGCCAAGGTGGCCTCACCGGTCATTGCCTAGGCCAAAGTGAGGCCCAGCGAGGGTGATAGAACATGTTGGCCTCATTAAATCTGGCAAGGCCAACCCTCACCCAAGCCGGGGTGACCTCATCGGGCATCACTTGGGCCAAGGCGAGGCCAACCCTCGCCCAGATGACGCCTGGCCTCTTTGGTGCTAGCCCTCACCTCGGCAAGGCTAACCCTCACTTGTGGCAATGAGGGCCATTCTCACTCAATGAGGCCAACCCTCATCGATCATTGAGAAAAGAGGGAAAAAAGAAAAATTCGAAAATTATTAAAATATTATAAAAAATGTTTACATTAATATTAGTCATGTCATGTAGGCTGGTTAGCATTACGTTAGCAATATCTAGCCAAAATTAACCAAAAAAACTAAATTGACTCTGGGTTAAAAGATTTAGAATTAAATTGACATTAATACAATAGACTTAATTTTTTTTTTTATGCTTTTCCTTATTAAGACCAAATATGAAGTCCTAGTTCGTTTCTTTTGACTTCTAAAAGCAAAAATTGATTGTCCGGTTAAAACTTAAAATTATTCAAATTCAAAAACATTATCCACATATTATATATGAATCCATATGTCTGCCATAATATATTATAAAAATTTCAAATTGCTTAAGATTGAAAGAAAGTCAAAGTGCATGCACCACAAGATTAAAAAATAGTTGTTAAATGTCTTCCTTCAATTGTTTATGAGTTTTAACTGGCCTTAAATACAATATGTTCCCTTCACTTAATAGTTTAAATTTTTGGATTGACTTTCTAGTATTGAAGTTAGATTTCTCCTAAGTTTATTATGTTCCCTATTTTTCAATTCCATGTGCTGTTCTTATAGTTTGGTTTGCATGAATGTGAGAGGGAGTGTTAGAAAATCACATATCTCTACAAAATTTATATAGACCTTTTATATTTGCAGTCTCTCTCCATGTAATAGTTTGATTTTATTGTTGTGTTTTCTAATGAAAGTAAAAAAATAAAATAAAATTACAAGTTAAAAGACACTCCACACCATTTGAGAGATTAGAATAACAAAATGATCTCATAACGAAACATGGAAACCGATTCCGATAGTACTTGCGCCTTTGAATTGTTTCGAGTTCAACATTACCTGTTAGTTTAACAGGTTTTATTATGCAAGTTTTATTATTCAAGTAATGCCAAGTAGCAGAGATCTTAAAAAGTTCAACACAAAGGCCACAGTTAGTGCAAACACTGCAGATCTATTCTACTCGAAAGCTTAACCTTCTGTCAGCAATTGTTTAACAAAATTACTTGACGTTATTCCTTGCATACATGTATCTCTTAATGATCAATCGCTGCACTGATATCTCCCAAGAATCCAAGTAAGAGGGGTTAATAAGAGATATAAATAGAAGAAAACGGTGATGAACATTACCTTAAATCCTGAAATTTATTAGTCTAATTCTACTTTCTACTCTTTCTCACAGCTGAAAAGCTGATAAGAAAGAAGGTGCAAGTTATTATTGGCTTAGAGGCATGGCAGGAAGCAACTTTAGTTGCCGAGATTGCTAATCAATCTCAGGTACCAGTGATATCCTTTGCGGCAAACCCCCTACCGCCAACATTAATGGTGCAAACTATGTGGCCCTCACTCTTTCGTATGAGTTCTGATGTATCCGACCAAATTAGATGCATCGCAGATATGGTTAGTTCTTATAACAGACGAAGAGTCACAATAATTTATGAGGCGGAGGCATATGATAATATCTACTCTGAGCTGTTAAATTCTTTATCGGAAGAGCTTGACAAGATCGGCTCCAAGATAGAGGACCGAGTGATTCTTCAAGCACTTTCACCTTCGGCGAGCGTGGAAAAGTCTTTTGAAGAGAAATTAGTGAAACTGAAGTGCAAGGCATCCCCAATATTTATTGTCCTAAGGTTATCATCTCGTGCAAGTGGCCATTTTCTCAAAGAAGCAAGGAAGATAGGACTCTTCAATCAAAATTCAATATGGATTTTTGCTGAAAAACCATTCGACAATCTCTTAGCTTCGGTAGAACATTCAATAATCTCAACCACCATGGAAGGCACAATAGGATTCGTCACCTACCGTCCTAAAAACCATGCGTCTAGAGACTTCAAGATCAAATTGTTGAATAAGTTCCATCAAAAGCATGGGGAGACCTTCAATTTTGAGCAAAGCATAGATGTTAGTCGAGCATACGATTCCCTCATGACTGTAAAAAAGGCCATAGGTGCGTTGCCAACTAATGACATTACCCCTGAGCTTTTGCTTGACAGAATATCGAGTGTTCGACTCGTTGGTTTGAGCGGGGTAATACAATTTGAGAAAGGTCAGTTGACAGGTCAAGCCAAATTCCAAATTGTAAGTGTCGATGGAAATGAAAGTAGAGCGCTTCAGCTTTGGTCTCCCAACTTCGGTTTTTCGAAGAGCTTTCCGCAAAAACAAAGTCAAAGGACAAGTGCTTATGCAAATTCAGACACATTGAAGACCCATCGAAAATACATCCCGCAGATGGTGATTGGAATTCCTCGTACAACTCCCTTCGGTAAATTTGTGAAGGAGGAAATAGACGATGTAACTGGGAAGGCGACGTACATTGGGTTTTGAATGGCTGTTTTTGAAAAGGCGCGTCCTCATGGTTTGAATTATACATTTTTACCTCATGAAGGAACATACGAGGACTTGATCAACAAAGTTCATGACAAGGTACCACATCATCATCTCTGTTCCTCAATGATTATTCAATGATTACTCACTGCATTTTAGAATATCCACTAATACAGCATGAGCACATTACAACAACCAACAGGTTTATTTCACACAGATCCTTGTTTGCTACATTTGATCACTAGGGGACTTACAAGATTGTATCACTGTGCATTATTAGACCACCAAAGTCTCCACATTTTAGCAGTAATGTTTTGCTTGGATGATGGCGTCCTTTGGGTGTTAATTACTAAAATGCATCATTTTAATGTTGCTCATGTCGTGACATTGATGGAAGACCTACGACGCTGCAGTTGGAGATATAACTATATTAGCTAATCGCTCGCAGTATGTCGAGTTCACACAACCATTTATAGAGTCAGAGCTTTCAATGATAGTTCCCGCAAAACCAGACTCAGACAGGGCACTAATCTTCATGAAGCCTTTCACTCCAACCATGTGGGTTGCTTCTGGAGGCATCCTTATATACACAATGCTTGTAGTTTGGATCCTGGAACATCCGACCAATCCGGCGTTTAGAGGCTCTTGGACTAATCAGCTCTCCACCGTTCTTTGGTTCACTTTCTCATCCCTCTTTTATGCTCATAGTAAGTAACTTCCCACTGTTGATTATAGTCCATGTACACTTGTTTAAGCCCAATTTTGAAACAAAAAGAAAAAAGGAAGCAAGCAAGTTATTACCTTCGCAGGGGAGAGAGTCAACCACAACTTCACGCGGATTGTATTGGTGAATTGGTTCTTCGTCACATTGATCTCAACACAGAGTTACACAGCTAGCCTCACTACAATGCTCACTCTTCAAGAACTTAAACCGACTGTGACCACAATGGAGCGGCTTAGAATTTCCAAAGCAAGAGTGGGTTGTGACGCTGTCTCTTTCGTCTGTGACTATCTGAAGAATACACTAAATTTCTCCAAGGACATCATTATTGGTCTAAGGAACAGCTCAAGGTATGGAGATCAATTCACAAGCGGTAACATTGCGGCTCTTTTTTTGGAATCCCCGTATGAGAGAGCTTTCCTCGCCAAGTTTTGCTATGGATATGCCGTAACTCATGAGAACTACAGATTTGGCGGTTTTGGCTTTGTAAGTATCTGCCGTTATTCTACATGAACTCGATTTTTCAGTGCATATTATAACATCCTGTGTTTGTGTATAGCATCTTCTTAAGCTAGCCACAAAAAAAAAGGGGGAGCATGAGTATCCAACAACTCCCCGTATAGTAAGATATAGGTCGTGACGCCAGTGCTTGGGAAATCCTCTTGGGGACTTGACTTGATCCATGAAAATGGTATAGAAGAATAGGAACAAGCTTTCTAGTTGGGCTTAGTGCAGTATCATCAAACCCACCAGGTCGCAGAAGCATAGTACCTGTCCAAATCCCCGGTTAGCAGCAAGTGCGATGCATTTGACCTCTGAAGCTCACGACTAAATATTACATGTTCCATGGACGATGTAAACCACGGCCGAACCCAGAAATGAATAGAGGTTCAGATGATATGGTCCATTTTGGGTTATTATTGGAGAAAATGAAAGAATCTGCGCCGACATATAGTTACAAATCGCCTTGTTCTCTGTGAATGCAGGTGTTCCCGAAAGGCTCTTCGCTGGCTGCGAAATTCTCCGAGGCAATTTTGAAACTTTCAGAGAGCGGCGAGATAAAAAGGTTAGAAAACAAGTGGTTTCGTCGCAAGTGTGCAATGAGGAACGACGCCAGCGAGACACCGAGGTTGGGCCTCGACAGCTTCTGGGGACTCTACGCTTTCACCATCACCATTTCCACAGCTTGTTTGGTAGTGGCATATCTCTGGATGCGGAGGAACCGCCGGATGCACGAAGAAGGAAGCAATGGTGACGGCTTAAGTCAGGATTTGAGTATTTCATGAAGAAAACGTAGTGAACTGCAACATAGTTTAGGGCAAGATGATGAAGGGGTGTATATTCTTCGGTTCAGAAACTTAATCTTCTCTCCCTGCTGCACCACAAAATTAGCAAACATCATGTGGGGAAATAAAGGTTATTTGCCAGTTACTATTTACATACATATATATGGTCCTCAGGAGCCGCTGAATCGAAAAGCAAAAAACAACAGCCGTCCAAGTGAGTTTTATTGAACGGTAGATCTATGTTACATTTCAATCCAATGGCAAATTTTTTTTTAAAGACACGGTACCTTTATATATACGTGCACTTTTTACTCCATATTGCCCTAGTTTATTCATCATATGATATTATTTAGGTAAATACACTACAAGTGCCAAAACTTTCACTTTAGTGTCGATTTTTTTTTTTTGCTCACTTAGATGCTATAAATTTGAAAAATTAATCACTTGAGTACCACTTCGGATTTGGCTTATCGGAAAAGCTAACGTGGCCGCCGGTCATTTGGCTTAGCCGCATGGCCAATATTATTATAATATTTTATTATTTATTATTTTTTTTGAAATTTTTTTTTTTGCTTTTCTTTTTTTTTTTTTTTCTTTAGAGTGGGTAAGGGTAACCCGTGACTCTCACTGACCATGGCCGCCTCACCCTTGGCCGTGAAGGCCTTGGGTGAGGCCGTCGGGGCCACTCTACGTGGCATTGTCGACGGTTGCCGGTTGCAACCCTCGCTGGCTTTAAAGGAAAAACAAAAGCAAAATACAAATGGAACTAACAAAATTAAAAATAATAATTAAAAGTAAAAAAAAAGTTTCGCGTAGAATATTTGACCAAAATTGACAATCAAGTGATGAATTTCTCTCTGATATGGCACTCAAGTGAGCGAAAAAATATAAAAAAGTTTTGGTATCAAAGGAGCATCATAAGAAAGTTTTGGCACTTATACCATACTTATCCCGATATTATTTATTACTATAACAAACAATGAAGTAACTATAATCAGTTTTTCATACCAACGGTGTAATGAGCAAGATTGTTGGTTAGGATTATTAAAGGTTTGAAATCCCTTCATTTTGTTTGACTTTGAACTGTTGTCTAATTTTGTATGAACCGTAGAATTAATATTGAAATCCCCAATTGATCATGGGGTGAATGTCGTTGCACACAAGCTTTCCCCCCTTCCCCTCCCCTTAATGTTGCCATCTCTTTAATAAAATTGGTTATCAATATGCTCATTTGCATAGGGTTTATATGCTATTTATATAAATGTGATATCTTCGTACCTATCGATTTAAGCTTTTAGAGTGGACATTTGATTATGGTATCGGATCAAGGTTTTTTCCTAGTTTATTTCGCGCATGCAACCCACTCATCATTGCCGGGTGTGATAACAATACCCTACACCCCTATGCACCTACTACAAAATTCTCCCAATTTGAATAGACAAGACTGATACATGAATTCTTTGGACATTTTTGTTCTATAAACATTGCCGGAAAAATGGAAATCTCTCTTTTTCGGAGAATCCTCTCTACCTTCTGTGGTAGCTTCCTCCCTCAACATCCAAACCCAAAACCCTAAATCTCTACTGGTTCTTCCCCCATCTTAATGACAATGGCAGTTTTAGCTCTACTCGGCCCCAAAAATCTTTTCCCACCCTAAACCCTAAATCTAACCAGCTGCCCTAACACACAATCTTTTCGTTGGAGTGGAGAGCGTGGGCTTGCAGGCGCTAGATTCGGGGCAGCAAAGAAGAAGCAGCAGGTTCGGCTTCGCAGGTGAGGTGGCGTCCAATTCAGTGGCGGTTCGAGCAGTTTGAGTCTTCGTTGGTGGGGAGCTCAATTGATGCTAAACGCTGACGGAAGAAGATGGAAAACGGACGTGTGGCAGGGGCTGAACAGAAGCTGTTTCGGTGGAGGGGATGAGTGGCTTTGGTGGCGTTGATTCTATGGGGAGCAGCGGCCTTCGACGGAAAACAAAATAGAAGAAAAGCACCGGGAAGGAGGAAAGAGGAACGACGTGGAGAGAGTTGCACCGAGGGAAATTGAAAGAGAAAGCAGCGTCCGTGGAGAGCAGCTGGCGCGCGATAAGACCAAAGGAGAAAGAGAGAATCGGATGAGGGAGAGAGAGGGTAGAAAGTCAAAGAATTATCCATCCCCTTAATTGCTTGGTCCCATCTCTAAGCTTCCAACCTTATCCCTTATGTCCTCTATTTCTTTCTTGCAAATCAATCCCCAAATTATCCAATTTAAATGTCAAACAATGCAGCCCCCAAGCCTAGATCCGAATTTCACTTAATTTTGGCTTCAATTTCTTCTCCGATTTCTCCAAGTCGAAGTCCAATTTTGCCAAGGAAAAAGCCCACAAAATTTATATAAGTTTCCAACGTCAAATAGCTCGACTTAGAAGTCAAAATTTTCTTCAATTAAGCCTATCCGAATTTCTGTTCGTTTTCTGATTCATCCGAATCGATTTTCCGTAAAAATCCCGGAATCTCCAAAAAATTTCGGAAAATGAGTCAACGTTTTATTCAATTTCTGAAATCGAGTTCGATTTTGTGATTAATTTCAATATGTTGTGATTTTAGCACGTCCTAATCTACTGGGTAGTTTTTAGGAATTTTTAATGCAATTGACCCGTGGTCGATTATTTTTGAGCCACACGTACATCTTCATGACATTAGTGACTCTCGGTTGTCATAAAAATCTTAAGATTTCAATTACGAACACAAGGTACCAAAATGACAGAAAAATTGGTCTAGTGTCGTTCAAAGAGAATTTTGCAATTAGGTGAAATTACCTACACTCAATCACATGACTCAATCGAATTGACCTATCTCCGGTCTCTAATCGATTTTTAACTGTGCCGTAAGGGTGCTTGTAGATTAATACGGTCGGACAGTTGATTCCTGGTCAAATTCTCAAGTCTATTGCGTTTATATTCTTGAATGGTTTCACCTAATAGGCTAGTTATCCCGTGAGTGGCCAACTTAGGGAAAAAGGCTATAGGCATGTCAATGAAAAGCCCATTTCATCTTATTGAAATCAGATTCGAAAATCAGGACGTCACACAATCTACCTACTTTGATATTCAAGAGAGTTGAATTGACATGACTGACTGATAAATTTAAAAATACAGTATTAAGGTACCATCTAGGAAAAGTTGCAACCAGATTTCTGTAACGTGAACGAAGCTCTAGGATGGGAAGACTCGGTGTACTTTGAAAATTTGAAGGCAAATGGAATCTTAGTGTCTTAAAATCAAACAAGTACTTGGTCTTTTCCTCGGAGTCCACGAGAATTTTAGAAGATTTATGTAATGGTAAATTACCAGGTGAGGGGAATATAAGCGTTCGTATGCATCATGGTATCGAATAAAAACCATCGAATATTTGATGATTTAAATGTATTATAACGTGCGGCGTGCTCGCATTTTCCCCTCAACAGGGGCGGATTTAGAAGTCGAATCTTGATAGAGTCACGTTATGATATCGGTCAATTGTTCAAAATATGTTGAATGAAAAATTAATATTTGCTCGAATAATAATGATTCCTTACACTTAATATGAATTTGGAATTTATTTCACCAAATTAATTTGAGATTAGCTGGGATTTTCATTGGGTTGGGGTTCTCTTCACTGAAAAATAATCGTTCCGCCGGTCATGTATATTTGGAAAGATACTAGAGTGCAAAGCCTACAATACCTGAAAATTTTCTTTTTCAAGCGTGCAGAAAATGTGGTTATAAAAGATCTTAAAAAGGAATAATATGAGTAGGAGGGAGGAACCACCCCTGCTTTATCCCCTTCCCGTTAACATAAATTACAGCACTAAGTCTGTTATATATACTAAACTAAATCTGAATCATTAAAGCAACAAATTTTATGATTAATATCATAAAAAATTCTAAATTGATGCACTTGTGGCAAATTTACCTCTCTTAGTATTCGCTAAGTGTTGACACCTCAATTTTATTTAGGTTAATTAATTAAGTTTTTATTTTATTTATTTTGTCTTTTTCGGAATAATAAACAACAAAAAATCAAATAAACACAAGAAAACACAAAAGCCGGCCCAGCCCCCTCTTTTTCTTTTCCACGCAGGCCCAAGGCCCAGCCATTTTCCCCCAAAAGCCCGGCCCCCTTTCTTCTTCTTCTTCCTTCTTCCTTCTTCCCCCTACGCCTCTGCAACTCACGCGCGAAGAACAAGCTAGGGCAGAGAGAGGAGCATAGGCCGGTGGCTGAGAGGATGCGGCATTGATGGCGAGCGAGCCTTCGTGGAGGGGGAGGAACTGATACCGGTTCGGCCGGCGAAGGAAGGCCGGTTGGCGCACCGAGGACTGCCGGCCTAACCTCCGCCGACCGGCACCCCCGCGCCTATAAATAGGGTGTCGGGGGGAAGGCCAAACCACGGCGAGCTCGGAGACTTTCCCTTGAGAGACTTCAAGGGAGACTCAAAGAGCGAGCGCGCGAGAGAAATCCGGTCGCGAACTCGAACGACCTCCCCCCGAGAGACTTCGGGGGAGGCCGACGACAAGTGAACCCAGAGAGAGAGGAACTAAAGCAGAGATCGAAAGCTTGCGAACGCCGGAAGCTTCCCTCGGGAGACTTCGAGGGAGGTCCGAACGCCCGCAAGCCCAGATCTGTGAACAACTGAAGCCGAAGGAGAGGGGAGGGTTCTGGATCCGCGAAGAGGGGCTGCGGAGGAGAGAGATCTGAGCGAGTGAAGGGTTTGAGCGAGGGAAATAGGAGGAAGGAAGGTCGGATTCGAGGAGAAAGGAGATACCGCCGACGCTGCCCGACGCCATCCCCGCGCCCGGCCGAACACTCCCGACCACCCTGACGTTGCCGCTGCACCAAATCGCCTTTGCTGCTCAGCACCCGACGAAGACGTCCTCGCAGCCGCCTTACCGTGCCCTCATTGCGAACAGATCTGGGAAGCCGAGGCCTCGCCATCGCGACCGTCGCTGCTCCACCGTCATCACCATCACCGTCAACCACCACCAGCTCCTACCGTCGCGCCACGAGCCCCGCCGTCAATCCAGTTGAGCGGCCGGTTGCCGGCTGCGACACCGCCGCCTTTGGACGCCGCCTCCGTCCTTCATCAGTGCCGCGGATCGCCAGATCTCGCGATCTCCAGCAAACCGGGTCGGCGAAGGGGAAGACGGGTCGAAGTCGGGCGGATCCGGTTGGCGTCCCGGGTAGGGTTTCGGCCAGCTTGGGCCATTCGCGCGTGGGCCGGGCTTTTTTTAGAAAATAGATCTATTTGGGCCGGCTTGTAAAAAAAAAGAGGGGTTTGGGTTTTTTAATTAAAAAAGGGACAAAAAAATCCGAGTCGGGCCCACATTCGGATCGCCGGCCGGTCGAACCCGGCCATGGATCCGACCCGGTCGGCTTTTTCTTTTTTAAGTTTTATTTTAAATAATATTTTAACAAATAATTAATAAATAATTTATTTTCAAAAAAAATAAAAAAAAAAATGTTTTAATTTCCAAAAAAATCGAAAAATAATAAAAAAATGATAAAAATATTTTATTTTCCAAAAAATCAAAAAATCAAAAATATTTCATATTTTCCAAAAAATGCCAAAAATCCAAAAAAAGCCAAAAATTCATGAAAAAGCCAAAAAAATTCAGAAAAAGCCAAAAGACTTGTATTTTTCCAAAAATACCAAAAAAATCCCTTTTGTGTCAAAAAATTAGAAATAACTAAAAATGTTTTTCCTCCCAAAAATGAATGAAAAATCCCTCGAACATCCAAAAACCTCGGGTTTAAACAAGATTAGGTACCGAAAGGGCATTAGTGATTAACTAGTGTAATCAAGTCCCCGATCCTAATTTCTCAGTTTGCGCGAGTGAGTATTTCTCCCGATACTTCACTTGGGTTTCTAATCAACCCACCCCAAATCGATTAGTGGCGACTCCATTTTAAAAATTGATTTACAGGTTAAAAATTTAGACTATTAAAGTCGTGAATTGGTGGACTTGGGAGAGTCCGGGCTTAACTAATTTCAGCCGAGCCATTAGCCTCCTTAGGTGCCCGTACCCGATTGCGGGCGTCGAAAAAAAGAGGTCGCGACAGCTTGGCAACTCCGCTGGGGACATTTGTGAGGACTTAGGCCATTTTTGTCTTGTTTAAATTCTTTACTGACTTGTTTTTATTTTTTCTTTATGCAGGTCAGTAGTTTAGAAATTTGTTTTAATTTTGTTTAAAATAGATTATCTTGTGATTATAAACTGTTGTGCATGCTTTACTGTTTTAACACTACACATGGCACACACAACCCGGCCGCCGGACCTGGGCCGCCATAGGATTTCTAGGATGGTGTTAAGAAAGATACGACCTCGAACGCGAGACTGCGATGTAGAGGTTGCCTTTCTTTTCCCCGAATTTCTTAGCCGAGGTTAGGGGGGTATGCTGCTAACGCGAGACCGCGACGGGCAGATATCCTTTTAATCTCACCAAGCCTTCTGAGTTAGAAATCGAGCCACACGTCCCATCTGTATGTCTTTGTGCTTGCCATTTTATTTAAAAGCAAAGTGATTTCTTTACTTTTACTCAGTCTTTTTATTTGACCCATGGCAATTTAGGATAAGCTTTTCAAAGTCCCAGTTTATGTGCGATGGGGAAAGACGATATCCAGATTCATTCCTGCTCCTAAGGCGGAACTCTTCGATGGTGGGGTCAATTGGATCAGCTTGCCCAAGAGCGCGTGAAAGCCAAAATCGGTCATCTTCTATCATTGATTCAAATCACTGTTCGTCCTGAAGTCATACAAGCCATGGCACATTTTTGGTGCCCGAAGACAATTACTTTTATATTCGGTAGGTTTGAGCTAACCCCAACCCTGGAAGAATACAGCATCATCACTGGAATGCCTCTTGAGAAAAAGCTTGTCAAGCCATCGATAGGCGCCCTCCCATGGCGCAGGTTAGCACGACTTTTAGGAACTGAAATCCATGTCATGAGACAAATTCTTGAAGGCAACCATAATACTTGCCCACTAGAATTTATGAATGCCTGTTTCCAAAATCAGCCAATGACCCAGAAAAGTGAGATTTTCCTCCTAGCCTTTTTCGGACTCATCATCTTCCCCCATCAAAGAAATGCCATAACTCCCAAGATGGCATGGATAGTTGATCAGATCTTAAGAGGGGGGAATTATGTCAACATGATTTTAACTGAAATATTCTTGTCTTTTAATCGTTTTAAAGACAACTCGGAGAAAATCATGCGAGCCTCTCCTGAAATTTTACAAGTCTGGTTCTTTTCTCACCTAAGCGAATTTCGAGACTTCATGCGATCGCCTGAAACAAATGCTTTTGAAAATCCATTACAAAAATTTACGGTTTTAGGACCGTACATTCCCAATCAAAGCTGTTTAAATTGGGTAAACTTCCTAAGAAACCCAGCTCCTGAGGCATTCCAATGGTGTGCTGGTTGGTTCCATGAAAAAAGGGCCCGCTTTGCTTACATGCGCACCCGCCCAATTCCGTTGCTCGGTCTCACCGGCGCCATTCCCTACTACCCGTATCGGGTAGCACGACAATATGGAGCCCTTCAGGAGATCCCACCGCCTTTCAAGATGATGGTCCCTCCAGTTCTTTTCAACACAAGCCGTGACTATGAATTCGAAATTTCTACCGCTGAGGAAACCTGGGACAAGTGCCATCGCAAAAGGATTGTGATACCAGAAGGGCTTGAGGGAGAAGAAAAAGCCCACCACGCCTCAATGTCCTACATCCACAACCATTGTATCCCGACAAGATGGAAGCCATTAGTCCCTCACTCAATAAGTGAGAGCAGCCAGCACGAGCAAGCAGAGCTCATGGAGAGAGATTCGGGAATGGACTGGATGCACACCTCAGAACCAGTTCGAGGAAGTAGGCGTCCTCGCAAGAACAAGGCTCCCCGTCACATATAAATTAGCAATCATGTGCCCCTTAGTGTAAATAGTGTGAAAGTTTTGTCCCATTGTTTAGGGACTCTTGTTTAATATCTAGTATTTCATCCTGTCTTTTCAATTTCAAGTTCTAGATGTTAGGAGTTGGCAGCCTATAAACCCTCTTTTGATAAATAAAAAAGCAGTTAGACCATTGCCATGAGTCAATCTTTGTTTACTTTTGTGCTCATTCATTGTTTTCACAACAAACAGGTAATTATGAATCGCCGGCCACTGATCGCCTGTGATTGGCCTCATGCAATAGGACTCGATCAGAATGATGTACAAAATCGTCTCATTAACATTGAAGACGGCGTAGGACAGATGTCCATTGTCCTTCAACAACTCTCGAGACAAATGAAATCCACTCAAGCTGAGCCCAACTCTGTAGTTGCCTCAAACATCGTCATGATGCCCGCAAATTTGCCAGAAAATAGCCAGTACCATAGACAGTTTGAAAGGATCATGAAAAAGTTAAACCAGCTGCAAGAGCAGAATCCCATAGACCTTTCCAATTATGCCGGCATTGAAATCCCTGAAAAGCTCAAAGCACCTGAATGCGAAAGATATGCTGATACCTCCCGCCCAGAGACCTACTTACAGGCCTACCTGGTCCGAAGGATGATTCAATCGTACCAATCGAACTTGACTGGCCCTGCCTTGCGATGGTACATTGTCAAGAAGATTAGTCCCCTTAAAACTTGGAAGGAATTAATTCATGTTTTCCATCAAGAATACGATATTAACATCACCCCTGACATCACCATGCCCTACGAAGAGCCAATAATCGCGGAGCACGAGGAGTTGTTAGCCGCTGAGGTAGGAGAGGAGCATGTCAATGAAGCCTTGCATGATAAATGGGCAGTTGAGCAACATCTTGTTACTGGAAAGTTTCCCACTAGGAAAGGCAAGGAGCCTTTGTACAAGGTCAAAGACACAGAGTCTGTTCAAGAGTGGGGCACGACTGGACAACTTCCCAAGCTTACTCCAAGAGCTAGGGTCCGAGAGAATACCAACCCTATCAACCTGGAAAGTGAATCGACAGAAACTCTAATGTCTCTCACTTCCCTTGACAAATCAAGTTAGCAAAACGAAGGGCCTTACTCAAAAGGTCTAGACCAGAAGCCAAGAAAAGAAAGCCTAAGCAAATCGATTCAGCATCTACCAACGAGCCACCGCACCAAAGCTTCGAGCATTCCCAAGAATACAGCTTTGAAGGCCACCATCCTCTAGAGTACAACCTTGAAGACTTCCCGGCCCTAGAATACAATCCCAAGGACTTCCAGCGTTATTTTGATAATGAAACTGACGATTCATCGTATAATTGTTTCCTACTCTCATCCGGGGATGAAGGTCCGTCAGAAGAGGAAGCATACGTCTTTATCCGCTACGATCCTAACGAAGTATTAAGCTCGTCCTCTAACCATGAGGATAGCTTCAATACTTCATCCTCATTTGGAAATTTTGACCAAGAAGAGAGCAATGGGGTAATCTCGGTAGAGTCCAACTCTCCTGAAACAGAAAAATTCACCATTACAACGAATATGCAGTGGGAAAACCAGTGGCCTAACCAGGATACATCAAGCCCGTCTTACGCTCATAGGATCATGACCCCTGGAGAGATGTGGATACCTAACCTCCGCAAATATAACGGCATGACTTGCCCCGTGGCCCACTTGCAGTACCTCCATGTTGAAATGAGTCGGTACTATGGCCCAATGTCATTCACAACTCAGGCCTTCCAAGAGAGTCTTACGGGATCTGCATTACAATGGTTCATCACAGCAGATATCTACCTTATGGGAGATTGGAATGAGCTGTCTTCTGCATTCCTACTTCAGTATCAAAGCCAGATTGGGACTGAAGCGCCTTGTCAGAACTTGATTCATTTCAGAAGAAGACCAATGGAGGATTTTCGAGTATATGCGAGGAGGTGGGAGGCTTTTATGATGCAAACTTACCCTCAATTGGTTGAAGAAGAAATGATAAAGCTGTTCATAGGGGCTTTACCTCGCAAGCATCGCTGTTGGTTGCATGGGTTGCATTTCCGTAGCTTCAATGAAGTGGTCCTGTCATGCGAATACTTCGAGTCTACTGGAGGCGAGGAGCTCAAAGGCGCTTAACCAGCAATATCAAAGTGCTCCTTTTCATAGGAGTTTTCATGGGTGTTGTTTGTTTTTATAATTTCATGTTTCTTATCCTGTCTAGTGTGCTACTATTGTATTTTCCATTTCATTAATCTACTGTACAGTTCTAATATTTTGTTTTGAAAGCATGAGGCGGTATCCCAAACCGGCCCAGTGATGTTATCCAACCATGAAAAGAAAATATCATCCAAGGAGAATACTGAGGGCTGGGCTTCCTCATGCTTTTTCTCCCCCAAATACGTATTTTGAAAATAAAAAATATTTCATCACTCGAAAGTTTTTGTTAAAACAAGATGATAAATTTAACCATGTTTGTCTTTCGACTCATTCACTTCATGTCTCGAAGATCATTCCCATCCCCTTTGACTTAGTGTGACATGGGGCATTTGAAGCAAGCGCATCAGGCGAACTCACCAAATTCAAAGACACCCTGCCAAGAAAACAGGGGCAAATAGAAAGAATCATCCTACACCAAAAGAGGGTAAGTCTTATCCTCTGAATATAATTTGGAAATGATGTATTCTCTCTTCTATTTACAGGATACAAAAGATGAGATGTAATAGGTACAGGCATAGAGTTGAGATCGAAGCATCCACAACATGCCTCACTCCTGCCTAGCTTCATCCTGAGCCAAAGAGTTATCTTGTCGCGCGACGCGCCCAAACGGCTAGATGTTACAGTATCAACTTCAACATAAGGAAGGAGTTCCTCCTCTTCCTTTTAAGTGATTACTATCAACAGGGAGAAAATCTAGACAGTCAAAGCGATCTATAGCCCCACACCCTGAACAATGACTTTGGAATTTAGAAGCTTCACTCCAGACGCATGCTTTCCCAAGAAGTAATTGCCATAAGAGAATTGGAGATTTTGATTGTCCATCTCAGATTCCATAGAAGCCTGAGGTACATGACTTTGCCCAATGGCCATATAGTCAAAAACAGAAGAAAAATTCCGCAGAAGGAAGGCGTTGAAGATAAATCGACAAACCATCAATCATACATACATGGCCATGAGTGAGGAAGGCCAATCAAAAGAAATGTCAAATTGTGCCAAGACGAAAAGGTTGTCATCGACATTCAAATATCCCTAGGAGTCAGCAAATACAAACTTTAGAGAAGAGTAATTTAGTATCGTTTCCAATACTCTCAATGTCTGAACTCACTTTTGACATATTTTCTTCTATTGACAGGAAGCATAGGATTCAAGAAGCAAGCTTAATGACTAATTTGGGCAAATCAAGTGATCCATATCGATTTACCTGACTAGGTATAAAAGGACGTTTTATCCATGAGCCGGTTTAGTTAAATGAAAAAAGCAGTGCCCTACGAACACCGTCGGCGCCTCTAGCCGAGTGGTATCCGGGAAGAAGCAAAAAGGTCCGAAGTTGGGGGTTCGAATCCCCGACGCGGCAGTTAGCCGCTTGGTAAAAAAATAATAATAAAAAAAATTTTGCTTCCCTTGCACTTGCAAATTACGAGAGAACAGGTGACCTAACGAAGCAAAAGACATAGGACTTCGTGTCCCACTTGCACTTCAAGTCCATCCAATCATCTGCGAACCAGTGAAGGGTAATTTGGTATCGTTTCCATTACTCCCACTATCTGAACTCGCTTTTGACGTATTTTCCCTATTGACAGGAAACATTGGGAATCAAAAACCAAACTTGATGGTCAATGTTGGCCAAGCGAGGTTCATGGAAATGACCCGCATCAAATTCACCTGGCTTCGTGTAAAAGGACGCGTCATCTGGGAGCCAATTCAGAGAATAATCGACCTAATGAAGCAAGGGACATAGGACTTCGTGTCACCGTCTCACTTCGGGTTCACCCAGTCGTCTGCAAACCAGTGAAGGGTAAAGTTGTATCGCTTCCAATTATTCGACTCTTAAAAGAGTTCATGACTAACACATTCCCTCTTATCTGTTGCAGGGTCACCTGACTGTCAAAACATAGATAACAAATCAATGAGAGGCATGACAAACTCTCCCAAGCAAAATGGCGTCTCAAGTATCGCCAAAGCAAATGACAGAAAATCTTCAGGCCTCAACTCACATTTGATTTTGGCTAGACTAATTGATCTACTTGTACATCTTCTCTTCTACAGGGGCAAAAACAGAGATGCCCGATCAAATTCCTAATCTTTGGATGATCATTCATGTGTCATATCCCTAATCAATAGGGACAACCATCGACACCCCTTTGTGAATAACCCTTTTGATGTTCAAAATTTATCAATACTATTCTGTTGACCCTTAAAGCTACCAAGAAGGTCTTTTTGAGCCAAAACCATTCATTTGTTCTGAAAGTACAAACTCCACCATGTTTAAAATAGTGCATGCCTTTTCCAAATGGATTTTTGCATGATGATTTTGTCTGTCTAAATCACTGATTCCATTAAGAATTATTAGAATAGACAGCTAAATGAAGAATACAAGATTAATTGAGCATGCTGGATGAGGCGCGTCAGAATGATGAAAGGCAAGCCATATCCTACACACAGTCCCCCATCTATACACTTGTGAGATGAGTGCAGAAGATTCCATGGCTGCAGGGTAAAGAGTTCTCTTGCGAATGGTACGATAACCAAAACAGTGAGAGGCATTTCATTGCTCACCCTTTTGAGCTCCTTACACTGGTGAAGTTTCTATCCTACCCCCGTCAAGAACCACCCTACACTGGGGCAAGTTGAAGGCAAGTCAACATCACGAGGTGAGAAAAGGGATAGGAATTCTCTTGCTTGCACTTGCATCAATCTTTGAGTGTCTTTATTGCATATGAACACTCGCGTTAATTTAAGTGCCCTAGAATGACGAAGAGCAATTCTTTCTCTACGCACTTGTATTCATTGTACAACTCAAGTGAGTCTGTAATTTTACCCTCACATTGAGACAAAATAGAAGTTACTACCATTTAAACAGCATAGCTCGGAGCGCTAGCTGAAGACGAAGACTCAAGAGTCTAACAACAGTGTCGTGATTGAACTTGCCTAGGCTAGTTCCTCTAACGACAAGAATGAAAAAAACATGGGCATAAAAAAGCAGTGTACCTGGTAAGAGCAAGGTCAATGCCCATAAAAGAAGAACTGGAATAAAAATAGGGGCATGAAAAAAGCAGTGTGCCTGGTAAAAGCAAGGCCAACACCCCCCAGTCAAAAATACAGCCAAGAAAAGTTGTTGTGGTCCATAGAACCTCCATCTGACAAGAAAAACTAGTGACAAATGCCAAGACAGTCACCAACTCTCACCCTCTTGCATGTGAGCCAAGTCTACATTACATCCCCATTGTAAAAATTCTCTTCAGACTAGGGGCACTTCAATTAACGTAGGATTTCATATGTGCATAAGCATCGCTCGAAGAAGTACGAGCAAGATTACTCTATCTCTTTTCGCAGGGTTCTTGACTTGTAAACCCGGAGATGATCATGCAACATTTTTGTCCATCGGCTTCGACCTTGATGGTCCCCTCTGATGAGCCGCTGACCAAGACTTCATCACAGTTTCGACAAAGACCTCTCACATTGGTAAAGTCGTACTATTTGCAAGAATACTCGGACCCCTGTTGACATGATGACAGTGAGATAGTGTGGTCCTTATAAATCCTGCATCAATGGTCAGGATAGCCTTCTCCATGAGAGTGAGTGAAAAGTCCTTTCAGACTGAAAGTCCCTCATCTGGCATGCTCAAGACATCTACATTCTAAATGAATGTTGTCTTTCAAAATCTTCCCCAATGGAAATCAAAAGATGCAAAACCGACAAAATTATCATGCATGAATCTCATTTGAACTCACAGTATATACAAGTATGTGTGCATATTGTGCAAATAACAAACATACTCTCAGAAATCAGAGATATTGCCAAGTAAGCATATCTCTATCCCCATTTGTCTTAAAGTACCTATCACTGTCCAGGTACTCTCTGTTGACACTCGACCTATTCGAGTCGTCCCTTGAGTATGGATGCTTGCAACTGTTTTAGCATCCCATTACCTTTGAGTGCCTTTCATTGTCTAGGTACTCCATTTCCGTGACACTCGACATGTCCGAGTTGTCCTCAAAATTGTATCATTGAATACTAGTAACCATTCAAGTATTCCATCGCGTTGTGCACCTGTGGTTATCCAGGTATGTTTTCTTACACTTGGACCAGCCAGAGTGGTCCCAGATCGTATCATCAAATACTTATGTTCATCCAAGTATTACAGTACTTTGTACACCTGCGGCTACCCAGGTGTTCCAGCCCTTTTGAGTGCCTGCGGCCATCCAGGTAAGCCTTGTGCTAAATTCAAGTTTATACTACCAGGAGGTGGGAGACCTCACGAATATCTCAGGTACGCCCTCGATATTCCCAATTACCAGGAGGTGAGAAACCTTCATGAATATCCCAGGTACATCCTCGATATTCCCAATTACCAGGAGGTGAGAGACCTTCATGAATATCCCAGGTACGTCCTCGATATTCCCAATTACCAGGAGGTGAGAGACCTTCATGAATATCCCAGGTACGTCATCGATATTCCCAATTACCAGGAGGTGAGAGACCTTCACGAATATCCCAGGTACGTCCTCGATATTCCCAATTACCAGGAGGTGAGAGACCTTCATGAATATCCCAGGTACGTCCTCGATATTCCCAATTACCAGGAGGTGAGAGACCTTCACGAATATCCCAGGTACGTCCTCGATATTCCCAATTACCAGGAGGTGAGAGACCTTCATGAATACGCGAGGTACGTCCTCGATATTCCCCATACCAGGAGGTGAGAGACCTTCATGAATATCTAAGGTACGTCCTCGATATTCCAACTTCCAGGAGGTGAGAGACCTTCACGAATATGCGAGGCACGCCCTCGATATTCCAATTACCAGGAAGTGAGAGACCTTCATGAATATGCGAGGCGCGTCCTCGATATTCCCAATTATCAGGAAGTGAGAGACCTTCACGAATATCTCAGGCACGTCCTCAATATTCCCAATTACCAGGAGGTGAGAGACCTTCATGAATACGCGAGGTACGTCCTCGATATTCCCCATACCAGGAGGTGAGAGACCTTCATGAATATCTAAGGTACGTCCTCGATATTCCAACTTCCAGGAGGTGAGAGACCTTCACGAATATATGAGGCACGTCCTCGATATTCCAACTACCAGGAGGTGAGAGACCTTCACGAGTATCTCGTGTGTCCTCAATATTCCCAATTACCAGGAGGTGAGAGACCCTCACGAATATCCAAGGTACGTCCTCGATATTCGCACTACCAAGAGGTGAGAGACCTTCACGAATATCCCATGTATGCCCTCGATATTTCCCAATTGCCAGGAGGTGGGACACCTTCACAAATATCCAAGGTATGTCCTTGATATTTCAATTATCAAGTACCCCTTCGATACCTGCGAATGCTAGGTATCCTTCAAAAGTTTGTACTTGTGATCATTCAAGTACTCTTTCAATACCCACAAGCAATCAGGTATTCCTTAATGCCTGCGAACATCCAGGTATCCTCCAAGAGTTTATGCTTATGATCAATCAAATGCCCCTTTTGACGCCTGTAAAGGCCCAAATATCCTTCAGGTTTGTACTTGTGATCGTCTAGATACAAACTCTTCGATACTTGTGATTATCCAGGTATCTCCAAAGAGTTTGTACCTGTGATTGTCCAAGTACCCCTTCGATACTTGTGATCATCCAAGTATCCCCAAAGAGTTTGTACCTGTGATCGTCCAGGTACCCCTTCGATACTTGTGATCATCCAAGTATCCCCAAAGAGTTTGTACCTGTGATCGTCCAGGTACCCCTTCGATACTTGTGATCATCCAAGTATCCCCAAAGAGTTTGTACCTGTGATCGTCCAGGTACCCCTTCGATACTTGTGATCATCCAAGTATCCCCAAAGAGTTTGTACCTGTGATCGTCCAGGTACCCCTTCGATACTTGTGATCATCCAAGTATCCCCAAAGAGTTTGTACCTGTGATCGTCCAGGTACCCCTTCAATACTTGTGATCATCCAAGTATCCCCAAAGAGTTTGTACCTGTGATCGTCCAGGTACCCCTTCGATGCTTGTGATCATCCAGGTATCCTCCAAGAGTTTGTACTTGTGATCATCCAAGTACTATCTCCCAACAAGCAGATGCCCTGAGAAAGGTCGGCGCATCTCCCGTCAAGGCGACCGAAGAAAGGTTCGGGTCCTAGACAAACCAACTTATTGCTCTAACAGGCGACCGAAGAAAGGTTCGAGTCCTGGGAAGGCAATTCCCCGTCAAGGCGACCGAAGAAAGGTTCGGGTCCTAGACAAACAACTTATTGCTCTAACAGGCGACCGAAGAAAGGTTCGGGTCCTGGGAAGGCAATTCCCCGTCAAGGCGACCGAAGAAAGGTTCGGGTCCTAGACAAATCACTTATTGCTCCAATAGGCGACCGAAGAATGGTTCGGGTCCTGGAGAAGCAATCTCCTCATGCAAACAGGTAAGATGATGCCTTGATACTTGCCAAAACTCGGGGTTCACACCCTATCTCACTCACTCCCGGTAAGTAACTACAGGTATCTTCTTATCTGTCTCAGTATAGGTAAAGTTATATTGCACTTTTTTTCCGCATTGAATAATAAGCCCCAAATAAAATATAATCTGCTACGCATGCATGGATAAAATTGAGGCATCAGTCTGTCTTTGAATGCAACCTCTGCGAGCTCACCTTAAAAGAGGGGCAGCTAATGACACCTCAATTTTATTTAGGTTAATTAATTAAGTTTTTATTTTATTTATTTTGTCTTTTTCGGAATAATAAACAACAAAAAATCAAATAAACACAAGAAAACACAAAAGCCGGCCCCCCCCTCTTTTTCTTTTCCACGCAGCCCAAGGCCCAGCCATTTTCCCCCAAAAGCCCGGCCCCCTTTCTTCTTCTTCTTCCTTCTTCCTTCTTCCCCTTACGCCTCTGCAACTCACGCGCGAAGAACAAGCTAGGGCAGAGAGAGGAGCATAGGCCGGTGGCTGAGAGGACGCGGCATTGATGGCAAGCGAGCCTTCGTGGAGGGGGAGGAATTGATACCGGTTCGGCCGGCGAAGGAAGGCCGGTTGGCGCACCGAGGACTGCCGGCCTAACCTCCGTCGACCGGCACCCCCGCGCCTATAAATAGGGTGTCGGGGGGAAGGCCAAACCACGGCGAGCTCGGAGACTTTCCCTTGAGAGACTTCAAGGGAGACTCAAAGAGCGAGCGCGCGAGAGAAATCCGGTCGCGAACTCGAACGACCTCCCCCGGAGAGACTTCGGGGGAGGCCGACGACAAGTGAACCCGAGAGAGAGAACCGACGCGAGATCGAAAGCTTGCGAACGCCGGAAGCTTCCCTCGAGAGACTTCGAGGGAGGTCCGAACGCCCGCAAGCCCAGATCTGTGAACAACTGAAGCCGAAGGAGAGGGGAGGGTTCTGGATCCGCGAAGAGGGGCTGCGGAGGAGAGAGATCTGAGCGAGTGAAGGGTTTGAGCGAGGGAAATAGGAGGAAGGAAGGTCGGATTCGAGGAGAAAGGAGATACCGCCGATGCTGCCCGACGCCATCCCCACGCCCGGCCGAACACTCCCGACCACCCTGACGTTGCCGCTGCACCAGATCGCCTTTGCTGCTTAGCACCCGACGAAGACGTCCTCGCAGCCGCCTTACCGTGCCCTCATTGCGAACAGATCTGGGAAGCCGAGGCCTCGCCATCGCGACCGTCGCTGCTCCACCGTCGTCACCATCACCGTCAACCACCACCAGCTCCTACCGTCGCGCCACAAGCCCCGCCGTCAATCTAGTTGAGCGGCCGGCTGCCGGCTGCGACACCGCCGCCTTCGGACGCCGCCTCCGTCCTTCATCAGCGCCGCGGATCGCCAGATCTCGCGATCTCCAGCAAACCGGGTCGGCGAAGGGGAAGACGGGTCGAAGTCGGGCGGATCCGGGTTGGCGTCCGGGTAGGGTTTCGGCCAGCTTGGGCCATTCGCGCGTGGGCCGGGCTTTTTTTAGAAAATAGATCTATTTGGGCCAGGCTTGTAAAAAAAAAAAGAGGGGTTTGGGTTTTTTAATTAAAAAAGGGACAAAAAATCCAAGTCGGGCCCGCATTCGGATCGCCGGCCCGGGTCGAACCCAGCCCGCGGATCCGACCCGGGTCGGCTTTTCTTTTTTTAAGTTTTATTTTAAATAATATTTTAATAAATAATTAATAAATAATTAATAAATAATTTATTTTCAAAAAAAATATAAAAAATGTTTTAATTTCCAAAAAAATCGAAAAATAATAAAAAAATGATAAAAATATTTTATTTTCCAAAAGATCAAAAAATCAAAAATATTTCTTATTTTCCAAAAAATGCCAAAAATCCAAAAAAAAGCCAAAAATTCATGAAAAAGCCAAAAAAATTCAGAAAAAGCCAAAAGACTTGTATTTTTCCAAAAATACCAAAAAAATCCCTTTTGTGTCAAAAAATTAGAAATAACTAAAAATGTTTTTCCTCCCAAAAATGAATGAAAAATCCCTCGAACATCCAAAAACCTCGGGGTTTAAACAAGATTAGGTACCGAAAGGGCATTAGTGATTAACTAGTGTAATCAAGTCCCCGATCCTAATTTCTCTGGTTGCGCAGGAGTGAGTATTTCTCCCGATACTTCACTTGGGTTTCTAATCAACCCACCCCAAATCGATTAGTGGCGACTCCATTTTAAAAATTGATTTACAGGTTAAAAATTTAGACTATTAAAGTCGTGAATTGGTGGACTTGGGAGAGTCCGGGCTTAACTAATTTCAGCCGAGCCATTAGCCTCCTTAGGTGCCCGTACCCGATTGCGGGCGCCGAAAAAAAGAGGTCGCGACACTAAGTTGTATTAATATCATGAAAATCACAAAATAGTACATATATAATAAACGAAGGGTAAAACCCCAAACTAGTATACTTATCAATTGTCAAGTGTCATTCAACTTAGTAATTTGATGATAAAATTTAACTTAAATTAACGGAGGATAAATTTGTTATAGATGTACTTGTTTAAGATTTTTTGTGATATTAGCACCGATCTCTCATACGGTCTCAACAAACACGACAATCTGTGCCTAGTTTGCTATCATTGACATTAGGGTTTGTGCGCACCTCGTCATGCGATATTTTGGCCTTGGCTAGTGTGCCTCGGAGGGCCCTAGCGAAAGAAGCGGCGGCCCTTCACTATCAATTGACGTGGAATTCATCAATCCCTTAACACGATCCTCCAATCGAAAAGAATGGTCGTAACTTCTAAAAGGAGTCATCCCTCATCTCATAAGAGCACCTTGTAACTCGCAAGTCAAAATCGGCAAAAAGACATGCAAAAATCCTTACATCATCAAGCATGTCATGACTACTACTCCCTCCTCTGCCCTCGGAGAACCGCCATTTAGTCTTCTTAACAGTCCAAGAAAGACTGGATCAACTTGACCTTTTCTTATAGGAACATTGCATGCATCGCAAGTCAAAACGAAGACTACCTCATAATAGGACATGCAAAAATCCTTACATCACCAAGCATGTGATAACTACTACTGCCTCCTCTACCCTCGGAGAACCGTCATTTAGTCTTTCTTGCCAGTCCGAGAAAGACTGGATTGACTTGACCTCTTCTTACAGGAACATTGCATGCATCGCAAGTCAAAAGGACAATACCTCATAATAGGACATGCAAAAATCCTTACATCATCAAGCATGTGATAACTACTACTCCCTCCTCTACCCTCGGAGAACCGTCATTTAGTCTTTCTTACTAGTCCAAGAAAGACCAAATCGACTTTTCTTGCAGGAACAGTGCATGCGGCCATTTCCGCAGCCTCTTTTCTTGGAAAATCACTTCGTAGCCCATTTATTAAACTCTCTCCCCCTCTTTCTCTCTCTCCAGACTATAAATAAGTGGGAACTGCGAATCGGCACATTTATATGACAAACACAAAGCAATATGGGATTTTTTCAAAGCTCATTTAGCAGCAGTACAAGACCTATTTTGGCCGTCTTGAAGCTCCTCCTATTGCTTATGTTGCTTCTCATCCCTAGCGTCTCTGGGGTAGGGACCAAACGCATAGATCGCAGGAAACCATTCAAAATCGGCGTGATTCTTGATCTAGACTCGAGTCTTGGCGACCAAATGCGCATGGCGATAGAATTAGCATGCCAAGACGCCAACAACATCTCGTCAGGAAGTTATTACATAAAGCGACGTTACGTGAACTCTCGCGCAAGCCCCCTTGGAGCAATTTCTGCAGGTTAGTCCTTCGCACCAGTTTCTGTTTGTCCAGTACTAATTACTTTCCCGTCAACATTCAAAGTATTATCGGAATTTAAAAAACACCCCTGAAAACACTATAGATATATCTACGTGTCAATATAAATTTGCTTCTGAAAGTTTCAAAGTTTGTTGCATAAAAAATTCCAAAGGTTGCATGATGTAAGATTGGAAAAAAGTCAAAAGTAAAAGCCGCGGACCATGGCTAGACAAAATGACACCCTGAATTTATCCAGGCGTGTGTAAGACAACCGATATCTTGTTAGATCATTCTACAAAAACTTCGATAAACGAGAAAAAAATTTCGTTAAATTCACAAGGCATATGCTCCATATTTTATGCAAAATAATGAGCTTTTTGCTATTGATAAGCAGAAGACTTCCACATAAAGACTGAAAAAAAGTGTCAAAAAAGTCCTCAATTTATTGTATTTGCTCAAATTTAATCTTCAGCCTTTACATGTGCCAATTAAGTCATAAACCTTTTTACATTTAAAGCTAATTTAATTATTCCAACTAATTTTGATCAAATATTACTAATATGGGTGATGGCCGACCTATGTGGTATGGCTAGTGCTAACGTGAACATTTTAAATAATATTTTAATAAATTTCGAATTTTTCCTTTCTTTCTTTTTCTTCTCTCCCTAGTGGCTAGCGAGGGTTGGCCCTTACTAGATTTGGCAAGGTTGACGGGCGATGTTGGCCCTTGCCCAGGCCAAGGTGGCCTTGTCAACCGTTGCATGGGCTAGAGCAAGGCCAACCCTCACCTAGGTGACGCTCGGCGAGGTCGATAGGGGATGTTAGCCTCACCAACCTCACGAAGGCCAAGGTGACCTCACGAGACGTCACCTGGGCCAAGACAAGGCCAACCCTTGCCCCCAAGTGATGCCTAGTGAGGTTGACCCTCGCTTGTGGTGAAGAGGGCCACCCTCTCTTAGGTGAAGCTAGGTCTTGCTAGTCATCGGGGAGAGGGGAAAAAAGAAAGAAAAAAAGAAAAAATTCGAAAATTATTACATAGATCAACTGGTTGGCATCCACGTCAATAATATATGTCCAAAAATAGCTGGAAGGATTGGGTTAACATTGAATTAAAAATGTTTAGGATAAAATTGATACCAATGTAATAAATTAGTGACTTTTCTAACACTTTTATGTAGGAAGACCAAATAGAAAGTCCTAGTTCATTTCTTTTGACTTCTAAAAAGCAAAAATTGACTATCCCATCAAAACTTAAAGTTAAAATTTAAAACATGATGGACATATTATGTGTAAATCCACGTGTCTACGTTAATATATTGTGAAAAATTCAATTGCTTAAGATTAAAAGAAAGTCAAAGTGCATGTACCTACAAGATTAAAAAAAGCTGTTAAATGTCTTTCTTTGATTGTATTTGAGTTTTGATTGGCCCTAAATACGGTAACTTCCCTCCACTTTATAGTTTAATCTTTAGGATTGACTTTCTAGTATCAGAGTGAGATTTCTCCTAAGTTTATTATGTTTCCTATTTTTCAATTTCATGTGCCGTTCTTATAGTTTGGTTTGCACGCATGTGAGAGTGGGTGTAAGAAAATCACATATATCTACAAAATTTATACGGATCTTATGTATTCGTAGTCTCTCCATGTAATAGTTTAATTTTACATGTTGAATTTTCTAGTAAAAGTATTAAAAAAGAAATGCAAGTTAAAAGACACTCCACACCATTGAGAGATTAGAATAACAAAATGATCTCATAATGAAACTTGGAAACCGATTCCCATAGTACTCGTGCCTTTGAATTGTTTCAAGTTTTATTATGCAAGTTCATAAAATGTTCAACATTACCTGTTAGTTTAACAGGTTTTATTATGCAAGTAATGCCAAGTTGCAAAGATCATAAAAAGTTCAACATAAAGTTCCCTTTTAGAGCAAACGCTGCAGATCTGGTCTACTCGAAAGCTTAAGCTTCTGTCCGCAATTGTTTAACTAAATGACTTGATTTTACTCCTTGCATCCATGTATCTCTTAATGATCATATTGCTGCACTATTATCTTGCAATAATCGAAGTAAAAGGGGTTAATTAGAGATATAAATAGAAGAAACCAGTGATGAACATTACTTTAAATCCTGTAATTTGTTAGTTTAATTCTACTTTTTACTCTAACAGCGGAAAAGCTGATAAGAAAGAAGGTGCAAGTTATTATTGGCCTAGAGACATGGCAGGAAGCAACTTTAGTTGCCGAGATCGCTAATCAATCTCAGGTACCAGTAATATCCTTTGCGGGAAACCCCGTCCCACCAACAATGGTGGTGCAAACTATGTGGCCCTCACTCTTTCGCATGAGTACTGATGTATCCAACCAAATTAGATGCATCGCAGATGTAGTTAGTTCTTATAACAGGCGAAGAGTCACGATAATATATGAGGGGGAGGCATATGATCCTATCTACTCTGAGCTGTTAAATTCTTTATCGGAAGAGCTTGACAAGATTGGCTCCAAGATAGAGGACCGAGTGATTCTTCGAGCACTTTCACCTTCGGCAAGTGTGGGAAAGTCTTTCGAAGAGAAATTAGTGAAACTGAAGGGCAAGGCATCCCCAATATTTATTGTCCTAGGATTATCATCTCGTGCAAGTGGCCATTTTCTCAAAGAAGCAAGGAAGATAGGACTCTTCAATCGAAATTCAATATGGATATTTGCTGAAAAACCATTCAACAACCTCTTAGCTTCAGTAGAACATTCAATAATCTCAATTACCATGGAAGGCACAATAGGGTTAGTCACCTACCGTCCTGAAAACCACGTGTCCAGAGACTTCAAGATCAAATTCTCGAATAAGTTCCATCAAAAGCATGGAGAGACCTTCAATTTTAAGCAAAGCATAGATGTTAGTCGAGCATATGATTCCCTCATGACCGTAAAAAAGGCCATAGATGCGTTGCCAACTAATGACATTGCCCCTCAGCTTTTGTTTGACAGAATATCGAGTGTTCGACTTGTTGGTTTGAGCGGGGTAATACAATTTGAGAAAGGTCAGTTGACAGGTCAAGCCAAATTCCAAATCGTAAGTGTCGATGGAAATGAAAGTAGAGATCTTCAGCTTTGGTCTCCCAACTTCGGTTTTTCGAGGAGCTTTCCGCAGAAACAAAGTCAAAGGGCAAGTGCTTATGCAAATTCAGACGCATTGAAGAACCATCGAAAATACATCCCGCAAATGGTGATTGGAATTCCTCGGACAACTCCCTTCGGTAAATTTGTGAAGGAGGAAATAGACGATGTAACTGGGAAGGCGAAGTACATTGGGTTTTGCATGGATGTTTTTGAGAAGACGCGTCCTCATGGTTTGAATTATACATTTTTACCTCATGAAGGAACATACGAGGACTTGGTTAACAAAGTTCGTGACAAGGTACCACATCATCTTCTCTGGTCCTCAATGATTCTATAATGATTACTCACTGCACTTTAGAATATCCACTAAACAGCATGTGCACGTTACGACAACCAATAGGTTTTATTTCACCAGATCCTTGTTCGCTACATTTGATCACTAAGGGACTTACAAGACTGTATTACTTTGCTTTATTAGACCATCAAAGTCTCGACATTTTAGCAGTACTGTTTCGGTTGGATGATGGTGTCATTTTGGTGTTTATTACTAAAATGCATCATTTTAATGTTGCTCATGGTGTGACATTGATGGAAGACCTACAACGCTGCAGTTGGTGATATAACTATTCTATCTAATCGCTCGCAATATGTCGAGTTCACACAACCATTTATAGAGTCACAGCTTTCAATGATAGTTCCAGCAAAACCAGACTCAGACAGGGCATTGATCTTCCTGAAGCCTTTCACTCCAAACATGTGGGTTGCTTCTGTAGGTATCCTTATATACACAATGTTAGTAGTTTGGTTCCTGGAACATCCGACCAATCCGGAGTTCAGAGGCCCTTGGACCAATCAGCTCTCCACCGTTCTTTGGTTTACTTGCTCATCTCTCTTCTACGCTCATAGTAAGTAACTTCCCATTGTTGATTATAGTACATGTACACTCTTTTAAGCCCAAATTTTCACAAAAGAAAAAAAGAAAAAAAAAAAGGCAGTAAGCATGCTATTACCTTTGCAGGGGAGAAAATCAGCCACAACTTCACGCGGATCGTATTGGTGATTTGGTTCTTTGTCGGATTGATCTCAACACAGAGTTACACTGCTAGCCTTACTACAATGCTCACTCTTCAAGAACTTAAACCAACTGTGACCACCATGGAAAAGCTTAGAATTTCCAAAGCAAGAGTGGGTTGTGACGCTGTCTCTTTCGTCTGTGACTACCTGAAGAATACACTAAATTTCTCCAAGGACATTCTTATTGGCCTTAGGAACAGCTCGAGGTATGGAGATCAATTCACAAACGGTAACATTGCGGCTCTTTTTCTGGAATCCCCATATGAGAGAGCTTTCCTTGCCAAGTATTGCTATGGATATGCCGTAACTCATGAGAACTACAGATTTGGTGGTTTTGGCTTTGTAAGTATCTGCCGTTATCCTACTTGAACTCGATTTTTTCAGAGTATATTATAATATTCTGTGTTTGTGTATAGCATCTCCTTAAGCTAGCCCAACAAAAAAAAAGGGGCGTGAGTATCCAACAGCTTCCCATAGAGTAAGATATAGGTTGTGACGCCAGTGCTTGGGAAATCCTCTTAAAGACTTGACTTAATCCATGAAAATGGTATAGAACAAGCTTTCTAGTTGGGCTCAGTGCAGTATATCAAACCCACCAAGTCGCAGAACCATAGTAACTGTCCAAATCCTCGGTTAGCAGCAAGTGCGATGCATTTGACCTCTAAAGCTCACGACTAAATATTACATGTTCCATGGACAATGGAGACCACGGCGGAACCAAGAAATGAAAACTGGTTCAGATGATGTAGTCCATTTTGGGTTATTATTGGCGAAAAGGAAAGAATCTGCACCGACATATAGTTACAAATGACCTTGTTCTCTGTGAATGCAGGTGTTCCCGAAAAACTCTACGCTGGCTGCGAAATTCTCCGATGCAATTTTGAAACTTTCAGAGAGCGGCGAGATTCAAAGGTTAGAGGACAAGTGGTTTCGTCGCAAGTGTATGATGAGGAACGACACCAGCAAGACACCGAGGTTGGGCCTCGACAGCTTCTGGGGACTCTATGCTTTGACCATCGCCATTTCCACGGCTTGTTTGCTAGTGGCATATCTCTGCACGTGGAGGAACCGTCGGGTTCGCGAAGAAGGAAGCAATACTGATGGCATGATTCAAGATTTGAGCATTTCATGACGAAAACTTAGGGTACTGCACCATAGTTTAGGGCAAGATGATAAAGGGGGTGTATTTACTTCGGTTCAGAAACTAAATCTTCTCTCCCTGCTGCAACACAAAATTAGCAAACATTATGTAGGGAGACAAAGGTAATTTGCCAGTTACTATATACATACAGGTATATGGTCCTTAGGAGCCGTTCAATCGAAAAGCAAAAAAACCACCGCCGTCCAAGTTGAGTTTTATCGAACGGCTGAGTTCCATTACATTTCAATTCAATGGGGAAAGATTATAAGGACATAATATCTTTATATATACGTGCACTTTTTTCTCCGTATTGTCCTACTTTATTCATCCCCTGATAATATTTATTACTATTACGGACAATGAAGTAACTATCGTCAGTTTTTCATTGGTTTGACTTTGAACCGTTCTCTAATTTTGCGTGAACTGTAGAATTAATTTTGAAATCCCCATAATTGATCATAAGGTGATTGTCGTTGCACACATGCTCTCTCTCTCCCCTTCAAGTCGCCATCTATTTAATAAAATTGGTCATAAAAATGCTCTTTATATTTCTCACTTGTCTACCATTTATACTTTATTTTATATACATGTGATATTTTTTCACCGGTTTAAATTTTTAGGTTGGACATTTTTATTATGGTATCATATCAAGGTTTGTTCCCAATTTATTTCGCACGTGCAATCCACCCATCAAATTTCAAGTGTCACTTAGGCTTGTATAAAAGAGGATGTTAAATATTCCATGTCATTTGTCTACGAGACAGGACAAGATTGTTGGGTGTGATAACAGTACCATACGCCCCTATGCGCCGGCTAAAAAATCCTACCAATTTGAATAGACGGGACAGATGAATCTAGAATACAGGAACAAAAATCGTTATCTTCTACTATAATAGGAATATACCGTGTCCCTGAAAAATTGGAACCATTCACAGCTTTCTACATGGAATGAAGGCTCCAGCCTGAGAAGATTCTGTCCTTGGAAAACTTCTGTCCATTGAATCCTAGCGCCATCAAAACAAGAAATGACTTGGTCTATTCTCGAACTCCACGAAAATACAAATCTTAGAATCCCCCACAAGGGCACTGAATTGTCCATTGATTCTTTGCTTCAGTCTAGGAAGACCTTTCGCAAAAGAAGAAGAAAACTCCATTCCTGGGAAGACCTAATCAACAGAACAGTGACTTTTCAGGAGACGCGCCACATAACCCTCGCAAACATTTGCACCCAACCATTTTCCTATCACTCTCTCTCTATAAATATGCAGGAAATTGCGTCCCTTCTATCACAAACACAACGATTATTTGCAAAGCAATATAGTTCAACACTTGTTAAAGCTTTTGAGGAGTTATCAAGGTTTTGGAGATGGGCTTTCTTCAAAGCTCATATAACAAAAGGACAAGACACATTTTGTCCATTTCGAACCCGTTTCTCCCCCTCTTGCCGCTCCTCGTCCCAAGCTACTCCGATTCAGCCACCACACCGGTGGATGTGGGTGTGATTCTTGAACAGTATCTCGTCATTAGGAAGTCGTTACATAAAGCCACATTACACAAACTCCCGAGCAAGGCCCCTCGGAGCAATTTCGGCCGATTAGTCATTCATTGCCCTTCCTCAATTTGGTAGCTGCAACCTGCAGCGATTCCTGCTTTGATCATTGGAAACACGTTAGTTGCCACTGGCGGTAATAGAAAACTACCCCAAGTCAGCTTTAAGATTATGTACCTGCTGTTAATTTTTTATCAACTTTTCTGCACGTGCTACATGTTTACTAAAAGTTGTACATCTAATAGTATTGCTACACAATGAGACCCTTACGGAATTCAGCTGCGTATTTAAGACACCCAGCTATTATGTTAAATCATTCTCTTAAAAAGTTATGGGTAAATTATTAAAAAGTCCTAAAACTATTGCAATTGTGTCCATTCATTCTTAAACTTTCTTTTTTTGGCAATTCAGTCCTTAACCTTTTGCATTAATGCCAGTTCAAGCCATCCGGTTAAATTTGATTGGCAGACATTGACGTTGATGTTGTTCGATGTTGACATGACAATATTTTAATAATATTTTTTATAAAAAAATTAAATAATAATTTATTTTATTTTATTTTTCTTTTCTTTTCTTTTCTTCCCACTATTCTTCATTTTTTTCCCCACCTATGATATCCTGAAATTTGGCCATATTTCAAAATATATGAAGTGATTATGTCATCAATGCACTTATAATTATTTTACTTTGAATTGATCACTCACAAGTTAATTAATTTATTGGGTGAGGCTGTAAAGAGTTAAAACGAGAAAAATCAGAGAATTCAATCGGGATCAACCGCTCGACCAAAAGGATCGACAAGGGTCAACATTATACTATTATAAGTCAATTAGTGAATGGATATAAATTGATTTGATAGAAGTACATAGCCGGTTCGCGGGTGATTCCACATGATTACAATATTCGTATCGAATGACAATAAACCGATTTTCTATTGATATTATATTCATGGTATGTAATTGAACCCTTATGATTACATGACAACTGAAGGTCATCCGTGATTCGAAGATGTACAAACATGGATAAAAATTATTGATTCAAGTCAACAACACAAGAACCCTTAAAAGCCACCCGATAAATTAGGTCGTACTAAAGTCACGTTTAATCTATTTTTAATCACGAATTTAATCAAGTATCAAAATTTTGAAGGTTTCAAAATTAAATTATTGGACGTTGCCTTATTGTTTGTTGAATTATCAACATATTCGAAATTTTTGAAAAATGAATTATCGGACGAAAATTTGGGGAGTGGAAAAAGGAAATTCGGATCTAGTGGCAAAATGGTGAATTATGGGTCAACATTTTGGTTTTAAAAGAAAAATAGATTTAAGAAGATATTTTGAAGGTAAGGGACTTGGTGTGGAGGGTTTTGAGGGAGTGGTTAATGGGAAAATTATAGTTTTTGGAAGAAAAATCTAGAAAATCTATTTTTTTTTCCTCTCCTCTCTCTTCTTTCTCTCCCATTTCCTCCCCCGCTTCTGCCGATTCCTCCTCTCTCCTTCTTCTCCTCCTCCACTCTATTCCTACTCCTTCCCTCACGCCCTTTCTCCCCCATCCTCTTCCCATTCCTCCTTCTCCTCCTTTACTTTTTATTTTCCCTCAAACTCCCCCCATTTTCTTTACCCCTTCGTCAATCCCATCCCCACCACCATCATCCCCACCATTTCATCACTAGCACCACCGCCCACACCTTCATCTCACCGCACCCACACCATCAACTCCACCGCCAAGCTTCCAAGTCGCCGCCGCTCAAGCTACCCGTCCATGGAGCCACACACGCCACCACCATCACCACCACCGGCACCCTTGACACCATCACCGCCTCTTGCCGCCACCCGCTCACGCCGTCCATGCTGCACCGTTGTTTCACCATCACCACCGTTGTCCGCTTGAGTCACCACTGCGGCCACCACCAAGCCGAACCATCCTAAGTGGCTTTGAGGTTGAGGAGCCACCGCCACCACCGTCAAGCTTCTGTTCGAACCGCGAGCATCATGTTCTCAATGTCATCGCACTACCATTGCTGCGAGCTTGCTATTGCCGGAAACCCGAGAGTTAACTTCCTAATCGTGGATTAAGATGTTAATTATGTTTAGGAGATAGATTAGTTTAGGAATAATGACGTTTAAAATTAGTTAATGTTGGTTTAGCCTAAAATGCAATAAAGGATGGTTTAGATTAAATTTAAGTACGATTAGTTTAAGTAATTATCATTAGATTAATTAATTGAGTTTAGTTTAATTAATCGTTATTTATTTAATTAATCACAATTATTTTAGTTAACAATGATTAATTTTAATTAATTATAGTTAAGTTAATGAATTGAGTTTAGTTTAATTAATCATAATTAGCCTAAATAATTGCAATTATCCTAATTAGTTGCGATTAACTTAATTAATCGCAATTAATGTAATTAAGGACATATTACCATTAAGTAGAATTTTATACCCGTTTTTCTGGATGAAATTGTGCTTAATCTCGATCGTTCGAGTTTATGATGCTATGTTATTGATTGCCCAATTACATATTTTATTTATTATTTAAAAAAAAGGGTTTATGGGCAAGAAAATAGAGAATTTTGAGGTGTCGGGTTTGAATGCCAAATCTTACGTGCTAAATAAAGCAATGGGATTTTAAATAAAGCAATTTGATGGATTTTTCAAATAGAAGTGTGCAAATATTTACTAGAATTTTTTAAATGTGAAAAATTGCTAAAGTTAATTATTTGAAAACGAACTCTTTTGTTTTAGGCTAATTAATGGCAATAAGAATTGGTTTGATTGTTGGTGTGCTTGAGTGGTCATTAAATCAAACCCGTCACCCAACAGAAGTTTGAGGGTTATGCCTAATTTTTATTGGATGCCCGGCGAGGGTCTAGATGCCAAGTCACAATTAAGGCCAGACTGATACTTCTTTATGGAATGCCATTTAAGCGGGGGTTTTAGACAATGTTGTGCCTAATGGGGCTGAATGATGCCCAGTCATACCAGAATACTGCCAACTCTTGTGTTGGCCATGACCTGAGGGGTCATAATAATTGGAACACTTGTGTTGGCAATGTGTTTGGAATATTTCGAAGGTGTTCTAATTATTATTTATGTGTATTGTACTAATATTGCTATGTGAGGTGTACTAATATGCGGGGTATGACAAGGCGAGGTAAGATTGTATGCCGTAGCATGTTTAGGCTATCTTCAAGGCGAATTAGCTTCCAAATTGAGGTTTAAGAAGTTGACTCGCTAAGATTTTATCTCACTCCGTTCTTAATTATTTTCAAGACTGTAGCGTGGAGAACTTCTAAGTGCGGTTGTGGTGAGCGCGAGATGTGACACTTTTTGGCTGGCCTTGCTGTTAGTAAAATTTAAATTAACCCTGACCTTTCTAACCCTTTTTGCTCATAGGTTGTGCAAGAGTTACCTTTTTGTTGTAGGGCATGTACATGTTAAACTCCTTGAGTTAACAAGTTGATAAATAAATCGCCGCTTTCAGAAATCATATATTGTGCTTTGCTATCCTTGTTGCTATTGATTGACTGGGTGTTTAATTGAGTTGTTTCCGCATGCGTTTAATCGAAAGATAAAAAGAATGGGTTGGTGATGCATTCTAGGACATCGCAAATTTTAATCGACCATCATTGGATGATCGCGTTCTCGGGGTTCGGGGCGTGACATCACCCCCACCCCCCAGTGGCCGGTGAGGCTTCAACGAGCTCACTAGCCATTGGGCAAAGGTTGTGAAGCCCTTGCTAGCCTCGACAAAAGTATTCTTCCCGTGGCTAGGGAGGCCATGGCCACCTTTGCCTATGGTTGTGAGGCCCTCACACCCCCTAGGCCTTCGCAAGGTGTGACATCCTAAATTTTGACCCCGTCTCGATTATATGAAATAGGCATTTCGTCGATGCGCCTATGGTCGTTTTACTCTAAGATGGGCCCCTCATGAGTTAACTAATTTATCAAGTGAAGCCGTTAAAGGATATAGATGCGATAGACTTGAGAACTCGATTAGAAATCGACTACTTGTTGGAGAAATCTTTCCAGAATATTTTGAAGCTGACAAAACGTTTCTTTCAGTCTAAAGTCTGGATGTTCGGAGATAGACAGTTTAAAGTCTGAAGACTTTGTATTCTCAAGACTCAAGACTCAAGACTCAAGACTTAAGACTCAGGACTCAAGACTTAAGTCTATTCTCACTGACAGTCTTGCTAATCCAGTGACGAAGGAAATCCAAAGCCGAGGTTTATGGTTGGGGATTCGATCCTATCCTCTGGAATAGATTCTTTGGTTGGATAATCATTTCGGATTCTTTAATCCTTATCTAAGATCGATTGAAGATCCGATGGTCGACGAAATAATCTTGGAAAGTTCTATTCATGGAAACCGAGATCCCGATTGTATGGGCGAACAGATTGATGGGCTATCATCGAGATTCCTTAAATAGCTCGGATGATCTTCTTGATTGATTCCGTCCAACGGGTAGATTGGAGGAATTCCTTTGGTAAGTGCCAACGGCTATGATGGCATGAAGGAGTATAAAAAGAAGTCGTTCTAGTTGTTTTAGAAAATGTGATTGATAGAAAAATTCCAGAGTCTGAAGATCCTTGATTGTTACTTGAGACTGTTCGAGCGAAATTATATACAGAGAGTGTTTGTACTTGGTGACACCTTGAGAGAGTGTGGTAGATCGTCTACACCTAGAATTCAAGGAAGATCAACACTGTAACAGCTCTTTGATTATAGTGGAATCCAGCCAATCGGCTGTCAGTGCAGAAGAGTGGACGTAGGCTTGAATCAAGCCGAACCACTATAAACCGAGCGTTCAATTCTCTCTTTCCCTTACTCAGTCTTGCGATTGAATCTTTAACTGTTTAAATATCGTGCAAGCTTCGAGAAATTTTTTATATACCTATTCACCCCCCTCTAGGTACTCATACTAGCAATATCACTACTTTATCGTGATAATCGGTAAGGGTCAATACGGCACCATTATAAGCAATTAGTGACTGGATATAGGTCGATTCGATGGAAGCATGCAATTGAATTATGGGTGATTCTACCTAATTGCAAAATTCACGTCGAATGGCACTAACCCAATTTTTTGTCGATTCGGTACCCGGTGCCCGTAATTGAAATGTTGAGATTTTTACAACAATCAAGAGTTGCCAATGAGTCGAAGATGCACAAATGTGGACCAAGAATTATCGACCACGGGTTAAATGCGATAAAATCCCTAAAAGCTACCCAGTATGGTAGGTCACGCTAAAATTGCATCTTATTGAAATTAACCACGAATTAAACCTGGTTTCGGGAATCGAAAGTTCCGGCGTGTCACTATTTATTTTTGGATTGTCGACTCATCATTTGAAGAATTTTCAGTGAGCCCAAAATTTTGGTGAAAAATCAATATTGGACAATTTAAATTAAGAAATTCGGAGGGGCAAAATTGAGTGGATTCTTGGCCTCCAAAGTGAGCTAATTGGTGGAGGGAATGCAAGAAATTTGTGTGGGTTGCTACCCTGGCATGTGTGGCCATTGAATTGAAATTGTTTGGAGAGATTTCTGAAGAACTTGAGTGAATCGGTGCAAAAATTCGTAGGGCTATGGGTTGCTACTGTTTTGGCCTCCAAATTGAAGTCATTTGGTGAAGAATTGGGAGGGATTTGGGTTGTGGAAAAAGCTGGGCAGCAAGGAGCAAAAGACTTTGGTGTCCATGCACTTGTGTAGGTAGATATTTCAAGTGGGAGTTCATTGGCTAGTTGAAGGACATTGAAGGTACCTTTGTCCCCTCTTGTTCCCCTCTCTCCTTCCCCCTAGTTGACCAGCCTCATCCCCTCTGCAGACCAACCTTGTTTCCTTCTTCTTCTTCCTTTTTTCTTCTTCATTGTTGCTACAACATAGAGCTAACAACTAGCCAACCCTGCAGGCCACTGAATCAACTCAAACTAGCCGCTGGAGCAACCACCGAGCTCAGTGCTAGCCTTGACTCCGCCTGCCCATCGCTGCCTATAGTCCGTCGCTCACTTGCTCGCTCTGTCCCTGCTCGAGCATCGTCTCGACCAGCTCGTTGTTGCCGATCCCCGCATCCGCCGCCTCCAAGCCTCAACTAGTTGTCTGTGCCATCCTAGCCTCTCAACTAAGCCCTCAACCAGCCCTTCCAATAGCTCTATAGAATTGAAGTTCCAGCTTGGGTTGTGAGCTATGTGGGTCTTTTCAGCCCTTTCCGGACCTCCTTTGGTATCACCGTAGGCCCAAGTCTTGCTTGCCTTCGCCTGTCGCCATCACCGTGAACCCGTTTCCTCACTAATTAGGTAAGCTAACTCTCTAATCCTTGATTATGTTGTTAATTACACTTAGGATGTTAGATTAGCGTTAATTAGCTCGATTAAATTAGTATTAAATAATATTAGCCTTAAGATGGATTAATGTTGATCTCATTGGTTGGATTAGCACTAATGAGGATGGATTAGTCCAATTCAGTGGATTTCCTTGGATATGATTTTTGGACCTTCGCCATTTGCTATTTTTGTGGATCAAATTTGCTAAGATTTTGAGATTGATTCCTATCTTGAAAAATGTTTTAGACATCTTTAGCTATTGTATATATTTTACCTAAGATTTTATGGATTTAAAATAATATGATTTCAACCTTGTGAAAAAAAAAAAAAAAGATTCTTTGTTTTGCCGGAGTTGGTGACCTTTTGGGATTCAAGGGATTTTCATTAACTCTTAGCATTCGAATTTTGAAAAGGTTCATTCACAAAAGTTGTTTGTCACATCTTATAGTTTTAACATTGTTGCACTGGGGCAAGCGATCGAACAAAATATAGACGGAAGAAGAAAAATAAATCGGACACCGGATTTACGTGGTTCAGTCATAAAGACCTACATTCACGGGGAGAGCAGCTACGAATTTCACTATAGATCAAGCGATACAAGGAGATTACACACTCAAGTCACTCAAACACTCATTCGGTGTTTCCCAAGCCCTAATTACACCAAATACACCAATCTTTCTTGGATGCAAATCACGAATAAGCTTTGTTGCACAAAAACATGAAGACCCAAAGCCAAGCACCCAGCACCTCTCTCACAAACAAAGAAAACCATGGCACTCAAAATAAGAACGGCGTTTTGATCAACAACCAATTCTTCGGTGGCGTGCGGCTTCTCCTTTTATACGTAGGTCGTCAGCCGTTCCACGCACACCAGCAAATAATGAAATATATTGTATATATATGTGTGCCTAAGGGAGGGCCCACCTACGCTCCTTGCTTTGGCTTCACATTGAACTTTTGTGTGCGTACCCAAAGTCAACACTTTGACTCTGGGCCCACCTCTTTGCAATTCACATATAGAGGCTTCATCCCAAAAGATTTCGGCAAAGCATGGGGCTTCCGCAGCTTCACTCCAAAGAAGAAAAAAATTCCTCTTTTAATTATTTCCTCTTTTGTAAATTCGTCAAAAGTCCAGTGAATCTCAAACTCGAGTCATAAATTAACAATCTCCACATTGACTAGACATTTGAGCCAAGTTACAATTGCTTCATAAAAATTCAAATTCTACTGCTACTTTCCCGTAGCCCTTGATGGGCTCAACCGTCACAAATATTATCCAAGTCCAAGCCTCGCTTGAACTTCGTCATAACTAAGGATCTCATCATAATACCAACTCCACATGCACCTTTAACTACTCCGCAATGATTTTCTGACACAACCTCCTCAATCGCAGATAAAGTAAAACCATTCCTACATCCATATCTATCAGGAGATCGAATATGTACCTTGTCAATATCAGCAATTACAGCAACCGTTGGCTCCATAGGTTCCACCTCGCTATGAGCACCATCTGTGTCGATTATTTTGCTAATGCTCGTACTCGCTACCTCAGGAGTTTCTGGTCACAACTCCACCTCAAGCTGAACACTGTCCAAATCTATATTAACAATGCCACAAACACTCCTAGCCAGAAGTATTGGAGACTCATCAAAGGTAACTTCTCTGCTGTTAACATGTGAATTTATATCTAGTCACCACAATTAGTCGCCCCGCTCACCTTGTGCATAGTCATGGAATATGCACATTGCCCTCCAATCAAGTTTACCATCACTTACTAAAAATAACACGGGCAACCAAACATTCTAATAATAGAATAATCAGCAACATTACCTACAATACTTCTTCAAGAGTCTGCCATTCAATAGCAGTTGATGGGGATCTATTCATCAGGCGGCTTACTAGCACATCAGCTAGGATTCTCCTAGTAATACCAGCACTAGAGATAATTTTTCAGGGCCATCTCTAGTAATTTTCTACTCGTCAATTTTGCAAATTGTTGTGATTTATTGGCACTAGTGCGGTGTTTCACTATGCCTTATTTCATGCAAAATTTATTTGCCAGCTCCAAGCAGAACTCCATGCTCTTGTCAGTCCACACACGCTTGATCGACTTATCAGTCTCCGTCTCGATCAAAGCTCTCGACTGCGTGATCCTGACACCAACATCAAACTTGTGTATTGGCACAAACACTCAAGTCTTCTTCGAGCAGTCCATAGGCTCTCGAATAGATGCATCCAACGTCTCTGCAGTGAAATTTATCATTGTCTCACCTTGAAGTTTATATAGGCCATCATGCTTGATTCCTTTCATTATCACCAGGGCACCTCGAACAACCTTCAAAACTCCACCTTTTGAAGAATACCTGCAACCAACTGAATCTAAGGCACCCAAGGAAATTAAGTTCTTTTTCAATTCTGGAACATGCCTCTCTCCAGTTAATGTCCTTAAGATACCATCATGCATTCTGATTTTAACATCACCAACACCCACAACATCGCACTCAACGTTGTTCCCTAACTAGACTTTACCACTACTCGTACACTGATAAGTGATAAACCAGTTTCTATTTGGTGTGACATGAAAAGAACAACCAGAATCCATAACCCATCCATCAAGTGATGAATCATTAGTGACAGACAAGACATAATCGGCATTATTTGCTACAGCTGCAACATTATCTGCAGAATCAACTATAATTCCCTTACCCTTCTCATTCTTCAGCTTAAGGCAATCCTTCTAAGATGCCCCCTCTTGCCACAGCTCCAACAAACAACATTAGCAGTCCTAGATTGACCACGTCTGTTCATATTAGTACTACCATTACCCATACGTGTTATAGATCTTCCTCTATTTTCACCTACTAGAGCAGTAGATATAGATTCACCAGATTCTCTTCTATGAATATCCTCGCTCAAAATTAAATCTCGAACCCCATCAAAAGTCAAACTTGTTGACCCAGAGGAATTACTAACAGCAGTAACGGTAGTATTCCAACTATCAGGCAATGAGGATAATATAATTAAAGCACATACTTCATCTTCAAAATCAATCTCAACTAAACTCAATTGACTAACAATCACATTGAATTCTTTGATATGATTTGCAACTGATGCACCTTCTTTCATCTTCAAGTTAAATAGACATCGCATCAAACAGACCTTGTTGATCGCAGAGGGCTTCTCGTAATATTCAACAGGGCTTGCATCAAATCAGCAGTGGTCTTCTCTTTTAGGATGTTAAACGTGATGTTACGAGCCAACGTCAGCCGAATAACACCCATAGCTCATCTATCCAGCAAATCCCAATCAGCTTGCTTCATTGTCTCTAGTTTCTCCCCAGATAAAGGCAAGTGCAAATTCATCTGGTAAAGATAATCTTCAATCTGCATCTTCTAGAAACTAAAATCATTCCCATCAAATTTGTCGATTCTCACTTTTAGTTCTTTTGTCACTATTGATTCGCTTCAACTTAGCCAAACCTGGCTTTGATACCACTTGTTGCACTGAGGCAAGCGATCGAACAAAATATAGATGGAAGAAGAAAAATAAATCGGATACCAGATTTACGTGGTTCAATCGTAAAGACCTACATCCACGGGGAGAGCAGTTGCGAATTTCACTATAGATCAAGCGATACAAGGAGATTACACACTCAAGTCACTCAAACACTCTTTCGGTGTTTCCCAAGCCCCAATTACACCAAATACACCAATCTTTCTTGGATGTAAATCACGAATAAGCTTTGTTGCACAAAAACATGAAGACCCAAAGCCAAGCACCCAGCACCTCTCTCACAAACAAAGAAAACCATGGCACTCAAAATAAGAATGGCGCTTTGATCAACAACCAATTCTTCGGTGGCGTGCGGCTTCTCCTTTTATACATAGGTCGTTTGCCGTTCCACGCACACCAGCAAAGAAAGAAATATATTGTATATATATGTGTGCCTAAGGGAGGGCCCACCTACGCTCCTTGCTTCGGCTTCACACTGAACTTTTGTGTGTGTGCCCAGAGTCAACACTTTGACTCTGGGCCCACCTCTTTTCAATTCACGTACAGAGGCTTCATCCCAAAAGATTTTGACAAAGCATGGGGCTTCCGCAGCTTCACTCCAAAGAAGAAAAAATTCATCTTTTAATTATTTCCTCTTTTGTAAATCCGTCAAAAGTTCAATGAATCTCAAACTCGAGTCATAAATTAACAAACATAGTCAAATTTCAAATCAAACATACAAGTTTTGGACCTCAAACCAAACTGATCTTGGAAAAAAGAATTTCTAGAAACAGACCCAGTTTTTGTACTGGATTGGGCAATTTACTGTTCTTAATCTAGAAATATCTAGGTCAAAGTGTCTTCATGAAAAATGTTCATTTATCTGTTCTTTACAACATATTAAAATTTGAGAATTTTCTGAATTCTTTGGTTAGTTTTTTTGGATTTAAACTTGTAGACGCGCAAGTGGACCAATTTTTGCCGGTTAGGACCAGTAGTGGTTTTGGGATTGTTCTTGATGTTATACTTGTTGGGTAATGTATATTTGGTTATGTGGTTGATGTTTGGCATGCTTAGAGCTTATATCTGATAATATGTGAAATTGAGTGCTTGATTGTTGTTATGGTCTATTATTGTAAAAATTGGATTTTGGTATTTAAATAGGAAATACCGGGTGTCGATTTTTGACACCAAAAATATTTTAAGTACTATATCAAATCGTGAAATTTATAAATTTGAGGTTATCACGCTTTATGGTTCGATTTGAATGTATGACCATGCACAATTATTTTACCGAGTAGTTATTAATATGAAGAAAAGTAGCCAAGTCCATTATTTAAAATGGAGGTATTTAAGTGCAAAGCACAGTGTTCTTAGCCAAATATTGATGTGCATGTGATCATTATCAAAACCTAGATGATGCCCGATTTATTGGATGCCTAGTAAGGATTCAATGCTGGATTGCAATAGAGGCCGGATCAATATTCTTTTATGGAATGCCGTCTAGGCAAGGGTTCTAGATGTTGCTGTGCTCGGCGAGGTGGGACGGTACCCAATTTTTATCGGATGCTCGGTAGGGGTCTAGATGATTGCCGGCTGGGGAGTTGGTCATGGCCGATGGGCCATTAGAATTGGAACATGCATGAATGGATGAGATAGTTGCGTCTGATTATGGGGCAAAATTGTATGGCATGGTATGGGATGTGTCATAGCGATTTGTTTTATAATCGGGACCCATGTGATTGGTTGTGAATATTTGTTTGATATATGAAAACAAGGTATTCCAGTAGTTTATTTATGTGTGCTACGTTTATATATGTATATGTAATGTACTAATGTGCCTGGAGGTGTTGAGGCGAGGTAAGTTTGGGTGTGATGCATGTTTAGGATGTCTTTGAGTGAATTTTCCTCCTAATTGGGGTTTAAGGTGTTGACTCGCTAAGATTTTATCTCACTTCGTTGTGGTTTAAATATTTTCAGGTCACTAATATGGAGAACCCGGAGCTCGAGGCCAAAGGGTTCGGAGCAAAGTGCCTTAGTAGTTTCTTTTGGAGTCAGACTAGTGTGTGCAGACCTGTAGGTTGACCTGGTTTGTTTATAAAGTTTGGTTTGTGAAAACAATGGTTGTCCTGTTTTTCTATCCCATGCTTGTTGGTTGTCAGGGTATATGTTTATGAGTTCGCTTCCGCATGTGCATAAAATAATTAGGTTGGCGACGCATCCTGGAAATGTCGCAAAATTTTAGTCGACCGCTGGGGGATGTGCGCACACTCGAGGTTCGGGGTGTGACACAAGGTGCCTCATGGTCCTCAAACACACACACACACACACACACACACACACACACACACACACACACAAGGTGCCTCATGGTCCTTCCTCTCTCTCTCTCTCTCTCTCTCTCTCTCTCTCTCTCTACCAATGGTCATCGAGCTCGATTAGGCCTCGTCATTGCACTTTAACCTTAATCTGAGGTGGCTACGGCTTGCGAAGGCCTAGAGGCTATGGGTGAAGGTGGCCATGGCTTTGTAGCCGTGAGCGAGGCTACCTTTGCCCATGACTAGCAAAGACATGATGAGGCTGCCCTCGCACAAATTTGGGTAGGTTGGGCAAGGGCCATGACCCTCATTGACGGCCAGCGAGGGCTTCACGGCCTTTGCCCAATGGTCAACAAGACTTGTCGAAGCCTTGTCGGCCATTATGATGGGTGGGTTGAAGAAGAAGAAGAAGAAGAATAGGAAGGAAAAAAATAAAATAATAAAAATAATAAATAACAAAAAATTCGAGAAAAATAAAATATTATTAAAAGATTACCACGGTAGAGTTGATTAGCGTTCACATCATCGCCGACTAGCCAAATTTAGACAAATGGACTGAATTGGCAAAAATATAAAATGTTTAATATTAAATTGGCAAGAAAAAAATGTTTATAACCAAATTGACACAACTGTAATATGTTTATGACTTTTTTGGTAATTTTTCCAAAAGTTATGCATGAATTTGATGCATCCACACATTCTTGCAGAGAAACTAGTAACTTTTTCCTTAAATTCAAATTACATGATCATTTCGTTCGATTCAAATTTGTATTTATCATTTGTGGATCCACAACCAGGCTTGGGTTTTGGCATGAACAATTATTATAACAACAGTAAATTCATGCTCTTCCTTGTAAACATGTATCTCGCATAATTAATGTCTAGTTGCAATAATCTCTTCCACGAACCCAATTAATATGGGTAAATAAGTGATATTAATAGAGGAAATTGGTAAAGAAAAATTTCCTTGAATCCTTAAGTTTGGTATATTCATTATCCTTTTCTCTTTTAAAGGCTGAAAAGCTGATCAAAGAAAAGGGTGTGCAAGTTATTATCGGCCTGGAGATGTGGGAGGGAGCATGTTTAGTAGCCGAAATCGCTAATCAATCTTAGGTACCAGTCATATCATTTGCGAGAGACCACGTGACACCAACATTAATGGCGGAAACTCTATGGCCTTCACTGTTTCGGATGAGTACCGATGAATCCGACCAAATTAAATGCATTGTAGATATAGTTAGTTCATATAACAGGTAGATTATCAACAATATATGAGGCCAGGGTATACGATTCTATTTGCTCAAACCTGTTAAATTCTTTGTCGGAGGAGCTTGGAAAAATCGGCTCGACAATAGAGGACCAGCAAATTCTTCAAGCGTTCTCATCTACAACCGGAGCAGAAGTGTCTTTGGAAGAGAAATTAATGAAGCTGAAGGGAAAGGCATCTCCTATCTTTATTGTTCTAGCATTGCCGTCGCCCAGAAGTGCTCATTTTTTCAAAGAAACAAAGAAGATGGGACTCGTCTATGGAGATATAATTTGGATAATTGCTGAAAAACCATTCAGCAACTTGCTAACTTCAGTAGAACATTCGGCAATCTCCTCCACTATTGAAGGTGCAATAGGGATAATCGCTTATTGTCCCAACAACCAGGCATATAGAAAATTTAAAGCCAAATTCTTGAAAATGTTCCATCACAAGTTTGGAGAGAACTTCAGTTTCAAGCCAGATATCAATGTTGTTTGAGCATATGATTGCATTATGACCATTAAAAATGCCATAGATGCAATGCTGAGCCATGATATTATGCCCGAGTGATTTTTTTTTTTTTTTTGAACAGATAAATAGAAATGCATTTCTAGGTAACGTTTAAAGCAGTTACAATAGTAGCATCAGCACATAACAAATCCAAAAGAGCATACGGGGTTACTAACCCAATTCTAGGAAGACAACCCATTTGATGGGCTTTGGCAAGCTATTTGGCCACCTTGTTCGTATTTTAACTACAATGGGCTAATGACAGGCCCGTCATCTCTGCTAGTTTGCGCTTGGCTCGGTCCACTAAAGGCCGAATCTCCCAACTCAAGGTATCTGAAGCAAAAATCCCATTTACCAACGCACACCAATCAAAGTAGATATGCATCTCTTTTTCAGATCTAATTGGGGCCAGCTTTGAGGGAATAAAATCTAGGGTTTCGACCAAAGGTGTTGCCTCTGCTTGCTTAGCCGATCTCACCTCTATATGTTTGGTAAACCCATCAACAACTCTACCAAAAGTATCTCTACAGATGCAAGCTATAGCTTCGTGCAAAGGGGGGGTCTCTGTTGGGTGCAGGAAGAGAAAACATCATCCTCGCTACACAGATTTGGCTTCGTGCTTTGCTCCTGGCCGCCAGCCTCTTTTGCAAAGGAATCTACTGTGGATGTTTGCAGTTGTAGCTGGGTGGGTCAATGCCAGTTGCGTCCGCTCCTCTTTCCAGAATGCTGAAATGATTAGGTAAGTATATATCCTATTTTTTTGTTTTTGGAGCAAAAGCTTTGGCCTGGGTCTCTGCAGAGGCATGTCGTTGCTCCACTGTGGTGTTCACGTCCTCCATCTACTCCGTTCTGATTTGTATGCCCAAGTGTTTGCATAGTGGGATATCAAGCACTAGACTCATGGATTTGAGTGGGCCAATTCAACTTGAGAATGGTCAGTTGTTACATCAACGGAAATTCCCATTTGTAGGTGTTAATGGAAATGAATATAGAGAGCTTAAAGCTTTGGTCTCCCAATTTCGTCATCTCAAGGAGCTTTGTAGCAAAACAAAGTTCAATAAGAAAACATACACAAAGTTCTAGTGAAAATAATAGTGTGTTTGGTAACGATTTTGATCCCTGAAATAATTTTTGATCAGAATTTTTTTTTTCTGATTCTATTCTTAGGAATAATTTCTAAGTAAAAGAATGCGCTTGCTAACTGTATACTATTTCTATTCCCGAGATAGATTTGGTAAAATTCTTAAATTTTTTTGTTTATTTTAATTTTTTAATACTTTTATTATATTTTTATTAATTTTTCCTTTTTCCTTTTCTCTTATTCTTCCTCCTTGGTGGCTGTCGCGACCTAACCATGGGGGAAGGGAACAGGTTTAGGGGTATTGCCTAAAGGACCAGCCTAAGGCCCATGATTAGGCATGGGCTCTCCCAAGCCCATACCCCACATGACGTTGGGATATTCTTAAGGAATTTTCCACAAAATGAGTCGCCACTAACCTATTGGGGTCGGCTAGAAACCAAGTGAGGCATGGGAGTGTACCTCACTTCCTATGCAACCAAAGAATCTAAGGTCGGGGACTTGATTACACTAATTGGTCAATTAATACCCTTTCGGTACATAATCTTGTTCATTTTAACAAAACGATTTTTGTCAGACAGTTTGGATTATTCTACTCATCCATAAACATATTAAAGTGATCATATGGGTGCAATCTAAACACATACTATTAAACATACCATATGACTTCATGCATACCATTAAACATATCCACCAATAATCATAGCTAACAATGTCATAATTACCATAAGACTACATACATACCATTAAACATAACAAGATATACAAACTAAACATGTGATGTAATCAAGATAAATTCATAATTACACTTAAAATGGAAATACAAAGCAATTTCCAACCAACCCAAACAATTTTGGATTTTTCGAATTTTTTAATTTTTTTAATTTTTTAAAATTTTTTAATTTTTCTTAAATTTATAAATTTTTCTTTATAATTTTTTTTAATTTTTTAACATTTTTTTTTGGATTTTTGAAATTTTTTTATAATAAATTTTGGGATCGAACCGGGTCGGATCCGGTCTAATTCGATCCGATTCGGCCCGATCAGCAGAGTCGACTGGACCTGGGTTTGGTCCAGATGAGAGACGGGTTGATTGGCCCATTCGAAAAAGAGCAAGGCCCTTGGGCCTTCAATTAAATTCGAATTGGGCCTAACCAGCAGGCCCAACCTAGTCTAAGTTTTTTTTTTTTAAAAAAAAAAACGAAGCCCACAAACCCTATGCACTAAAACGGCCCAAAACAAAGCCCATTCCTCTTTTCCTATTTTTTAATCTTTTTGTGCTTTTTTTTTTTTTTTTTTTTTACTCCCTTTTCAATTGTCTTCTTTGGGGCCTCCCCTCCCGCAGCCGCGACACGTCAAAGCTTCTGCAGCTCCTCTGCTGGTCGACGCCAACAACATCGCGAGTTTTGACCACCCTAAGGAAGTCGCCGGACCACTGCCACTCATCGGTTGTCCCCTTCGACTAGCGTCGTTTACCTATTCCGGCAACCCCTAATCTATTTTTGATGAAACAAGTCCCCGGTCCAACTACATGCCAATATCTCCCGCAAACCGTCCGAAAACACAACAAATCAGGGCAAAGCAACAAGGATTCAGCAAGCATGGGGGGAAAATGAATGGGTCCGGCGTTAAAACGTGAGATACTCCTTGGTTTTCTTTGAGGAATTTTGTCGAACATGGATTTGCACTACTGAACTCGAAGGATTTCGGCTCAACCGAACACCAAACATGCTTTAGGGGTCTCAAAATATGACGTAGGAGGACATGGGAGCAAAGTGCAAAGGCAATGTGGACCGAAGCTCACACGAACCGATTAATCGTGAGCTCCAAAATCTCCTTATGACGCTCATGAAAGCCTATTTGCCAGAAACCCAGCATTTTCCGGAAACGAGATCGCGAGGTTCAGGAGACCTACCTCGTTCGGTGATGGGCTACGACGGACAACGGATGGCGAATGAACTTCTAGCAACAACGGGCTACTCCCTTGAGCTTCCTGCCTTTGGTTCAGCCTCTCTTTCCCTCCGTGTTCCTCTCTCACTCGCTCTCAGCCTCGTGTTTTTTTTTGGTTCAGATCCTCCTTTTGTGTCGATTCTGTTCTCCGGTTTTATGCTTGGCCAGCAAGCACGCATGGCCTCTACAGTTGCCAGCTTGTCGGTCAGATTACACCCCCCGACCCGCGGATCACACCGCTCGCCTACCACCATTCCTCTGCCACCCCCGTTTTCACTACCCTCTTGCTGCTCTGTTCTTCTGCAACTTTGAGTGAAGACCACCAGAAGAAAAGAAAAAGGGGCCGGGCCGTCGGAAGGAGAGAATGGGCTGGGCTGAGCGGAAGAGCAAGGAGATTAGGCTAGGCCTAGCGTGCAAGGGAAGAGGGGCGGGTCGGGCCAAGGTCAAATCCGACTCGACCCAACCATTTTTTAAAATAAAATAAAATAAAACCTTTTTTTTTAAACTTTCTTTTTTGTGACTAATTCCTAACATTTAATACTACTTTAAATTAATTAATTTAGATGAAAAATTAGGTGTCAACAGTGGCCAGTCATCAGCCATCGACTGGGTGAGGGTTGGCGAGCTCGCTTGGCCACCACGAGGCTCGACCTTTGTCATGCCCCGAACCTCGAGTGCATGCCCATCCCTCTCTGGTCGGTAATATTTCACGACTTCCCAAGACTAGTCACCGACTCTTTCTTTTTATTGCACATGCGGAAGCAAAAATTAATCCTCTAACAGTAATCATTTTGGGATAGAAAAGCTGGACAACAGATTCACAAACAAAACATACATTTATATACACACTTAGTCATGTACAAGGTCTAGGACCAAAAGACTACAAAAACTGGCTTTCCAAAAAGAAGCGGTCCTAACCGACCTACATTTCAGATCATCTTCTCTTAACTTCAGGTTCTCCACTTGACGATCCTAAAAATTTAAGCCCACGATGGGGTGAGATATATATCTCAGCGAGTTCGCATGCTAAAACCCGATTATGAGAGAAATACACTCAGAAGCGTCCTAACCACACAATCACGCATTTAGCATAGAGAACTTACCTCGCCTTAATTCCACCCTATAGGTTAGTACAATCCAATACTCGATTAATCAACTCATTTGACTCCATGGCATTGATGCCATCTATAAATTATGTCGATTTGAACACTGCTCACCTAAGCTGAAATAGATATACTCATCTATCATTGCTCCCCAAAGCTAATGTTTAAAATTTGCTCACCGAAGCTGCTAATAACATTTGTTCATCGAAGTTGCTAAATCATTATAATGCTTGCCGGAGCTAATATCTATAGTGCTCACCAAAGCGGCTAAATTATTATTGCTCACCAAAGCTGCTAGAGATCTATATTGGTGTTAATGCTCCCCAGGCTGAATCACAATACATTACTCTTGGCCAAGGATCTTGTGCTTTGCACATTAATTCCTCAATTAAATACCCCACTTGGCCTAAATCCACCATATTATCCGATAAAAATAATCGTGTGGGTACACGATCGACCTAAGCTAAAAATATCATATCTTTACTTTAGAAAATCCCATTATTTATATAGTCTGAAAACATTTTTGGCGTTGTAAACCGACGCCCTAGTAATTTGTAATTAACTACCAAAATTATACAATTTTGGGATAAATTCACAAAATTACAATTTAATCTTAAATTGCATCAACATAGCACTCAATTGCAGAAACTAACCACATCATTGCAATCGAACGAAATTTCAATCACCAGCTATCCCAGCCTAATTTCCATAAAAATATTTAATAATTATTGAAATTAATTAAATAAATCAATTTATATTCAAAAAATACTAACCTAGTCCAAAATCACTAAATTAAAAACAAATACGGACTCCGGAAAATTCCCAAACCATTCTAGATAAATAGCACATTCTATCTACGCCTTGATTAATTTAATCTAACTACCTAACATGCATAATTAATTAATTAAATCATTAATTTAATCTAACTAACCATCTAATTCTTAATTAAGTTAAACTAAACACTCCTTAGATGTCATTAGCCCACTAAGAAGGGTTTAGTGCATAAACTCACTGGTGTATACGAAAATTGGTTCACCACAATAGTGGCACGATGGCGGCCAAAAATTGAATTGCGGCGGCGTTAACGGGCTTAGACCGGGCCTAAACTTGGCCCAACAAATCTCAGCCCAAACTGAAATTTGTTACTAAGTTGGGCTGGGCCGAAACTTGCTGCACTGGACTGAAGATGGGCTGTTGGGTTGGACTACAAGTTTGGTTGAACGGGCCTTGAATGAGCTGGACCCAAGGCTAAAAACTGAATTGGGCTTGCTGCAGCTGGGCTTCAAGTGGGCTGATTTTGGCTGAATTCTTGGGCCAAATTGCTGAACTTCACGGGCTGATTTGTTACTAAGTTTTTGGGCCGGTTGAAGAAGCAACAAAGCCCACCGTTGGGCCTCGACACTTGAAGACAGACTGGAGTTTTTGGTGTGCTGTGGGCCGTACGATGCAGATCAACAGCGAAGGATCAGTTTCGGTTTGAGGGAAAAGAAATATGGACTTCGGTTTGTGAGGGAAAGAAACGTGGACGTGGGGTTGCTGGAATCTTCAGTTGAATTCGAAAGCATGAAGATGGGTCAACAAGGAGGGACTTTGGTGGAGTTGCAGCGTGAAAGTGGAGCAGGGAATGTGCGGTAGAGGGGGAAGTCGATGGGGGCAGCAAGGGTCAACGTCGGGGTGCTTTGTGCATGGGTTTGTTGATTGGAGGAGTGTGCTGGCGACAAGAGTTGGTGGAGGAGGCGTGCGGGAGAAGCTAAGACAAGAAGTAAACAATCTTAATCCCCTCCATTGAATGACATGTACCCTATATTACTTTATTCGATGATAATGCCACAATTAAATCCAAATTGAAACCAAAATTATAGCCCCTTCCAAAATTCCGAATTTTCGTTCGTTTTCCGAATCATCCGAATCGATTTTCTGTAAAAATCTCAGAATCTCCAAAAAATCTTTGGAGGATGAGTCAACGTTCAATAGATCATGACACCACAGAACTTTCAATTTCTGAAATCGGGTTCAAATTCACAATTAATTTCACTTTGAAGCAATTATAGTGTGACCAAGACTACTGGGTAGTTTTTATGAATTTTTGGTGCAATTGACCCGTGATCGATTTATCTCGAGTCACACCATACATCTTTGACACATTGACGATTCTCAATTGTCGTGAAAATCTTGAGGTTTCAATTACTGACACAGGGTACCCAAAACAATAGAAAATCAATTTAGTGCCGATCGATGAGAATTTTATAATCAAGTGGAATCACCCATATTTTGATCACATATCTTAGTCGAATCGACCTATCTCTAATTTCTTATCAATTTTGATAGTGTCGTAACGACCCTTGCAGATCAACACGATCGAGCAATCGATTTCTGGTCAAATTCTCAAGTCTATTGCATTTAGATTCCTTAATTGCTTCCCAGATAGTCTAGTTATCTCGCGAGTGATCAGCTCAAAGAATAGTAGTATCGGCGTCAATGAAAGATGCGATTTATTTAATCGAAAACAAGTTCTGAAAATTTAGGCTGTCACAACCTTGCTAAAGCGGCGCAAAATTGGCCTCGCCCTGGCCTAGCGAGGCCCAGCTTTGTGCTAATTGGTGAGGGCCAAGTTTGCTTAGCCACGGTGAGACTCGAGCCAATGAGCCTTGCTGTGGCTTGACATCACCGGGGGCCATGGCCGACAACAAGCCAAAAGGAAAAGAAGAAAAGGAAAGAGAAGAAGAGAAAAGAGAAGTGACAAAAAAAAAAAATTAGACTTGATTTTAAAAATTGTTTCCGAGAATAAGAAGTAATTTTTTTGTACTTCTTGATTCTTGTCCAAATCTATTCCCGGAAATAAATGGATTTTTGTTCTTGGAAAAAAAATTTACCAAATGGATTTTTTTTTTTTTTTTTTTGTTCCTAGGAATAAAAGAACATAATCAGTTGTTTTCGAGAGTATTACCAAATAGTTCATAAGCGATTAAAGATCAGAGTTCTTGGCAAAACTTATTTTGATAAGTTTGTGAAGGAGGAAGTGGACGGCTCAACATGGAAAATAAAGCACATCAGCTTTCGCATAGATGTTTTTGAGAAGGCCATTTCTCTATTTTTGCGGATGGTCTGGAGTGAAAAGCCTCAAACTTTGGAATTTCAATTTTCACTCACTCTCTCAAATGGACTAAATAACCTCCTTAAATACTCATTTTTGCCTTTCTAACTGTTGGCATTCTCCAAATGAATTTTTTCAATCAATCCGTTGGACAGAATCGATTAAGGAAATTTTATAACCATTTGAAGATTGAGAAGAAAATTCGATGATTTTGGTCTCCCATATAATCAGAATATAGGTTTCCATAAGTAGACGCTTTCCAAAAAGAACTTGTTTTCAAAATTAATTTCATCAATCCGTGATTGATTCCATCAATATATTTATAAAAGGTAAGTGAGATTTTTCATTGGATATCCATAAATTAAGGATAAATCTCATTCGTACTTAAATCCTTGTCAAAAGATCAGTAATCCTGAGTCTGATTATATCTTTGTTTTGGACTTGGTTTTAGTTTGGATCTCGTCTGGGAAAACTTCTGGAGTAGATAGACTTTGACAAAATTTCACAATATAACACATAAGTCTAGTACTCTTTTGAATAAGAACAAGCACAATAATAAGAAAGTTTTGTCAACTTTAAAACCTGATATGAGTTTTCTCAATAGACATAAATGAGTTGAAATGCTTTTTATTAGAGCTCATATTATATCTTTCATGAATTCTCTAAATGTTGTCCGCAAACACAAAATATTGATATGAGTTACCACGTTTGGCATATTCAACATATTTGTCGGCGCTTTTGCAAACTTAGAAAATGATCAGAATTGCTGCTTCTATAGGCACAATAGACTTTTCTAAGATGATTCCTTTCCTTGTATAGTTCCACTTACCCTTATTCCAAGATTAAAAAAAAAAAAAAAAAAAAAAACCAAAAAGTTTACCCACACGTTCCTTTCCTCTCTATTGTCGGAAGAGAGAGAGATTATCATGAAATTCCGATGTTACTGCTAGATTTACTCTCAATTGTCATGAAATGAGAAGAAGTTAAAGCATAATATTTAGTTGTCAACACTGCTTTAATTGATTGATAGATAGATAGATGCAAAGAGAGATAGATAGGTATCTGGTATGCATTGTAGACAGAGAATTGTAGGTAAAATAAGAAACCAATTCACGATAAGAGAATTAATACATAATCCCCCTCATAGTTTAGTGGCTACACAACATAGCTAAACAACGCGGATAGACACATGACTATATAAATAGTAAATTAGGAGAAACTCATAAATCTCCTGGTGCTTGTATTTTGTGAATAAATGTTCTGATTATTCTCGTGCAATTGGATAAGAAGCTTGTGATGCGAGTCCACATTTTCCTTTAGAACTACCATTGCCTCTTTGAATCCTCATGTAACCTCGTTCACCCCATGTCTCGCCCCACGAGTTCCGAATCTTCCAAAACTTGGTTCCGTCCTCGCTCGTCCCATACCCGACCACGACCACCGCGTGGTCCATCTCTCCGCTGCAATCCCCATTGAAGACGCCACTGCTATAGCTCTGGAACTCCCGCCCACTGGAAATGATTCCGACCGAGACTGGCTGCTGCGCAACTGCCTTCAGGAGCTCGTCCTCACCAGACGGGACATCTGCGAAATGCTTGATCTGCGCCGCATGTTGGGCTGCTTTTCTCCTGTTGCAAGTCTCGTCTTTCTCTTGGTACGGATATGTCTCCTCAGACGCAATTCCTTGGTTTTGAATTATGTACTTGAAAGCATTGTCAGGAAGACCGCCATCACAACCATAGCTTTCACTGTCACAGTCAATTAGTTGTTGCTCAGAGAGCACCGGCAATTTACCGCTTGTGATCTGCGAGATTCCTTCTACTGCTGCTACTGCTGAGAATGCCCAACAAGATCCTGCGTTCATAAAATTTGTTGACATTATAAGTGTGAAAAATCACATTACTTCTCTCAATTTTGCTGCCATTGCTGTCTGACTTTTCAAAACGGGTACGCTCCAAAAACTATTTCAAAATGGAAGTCAAAAATCAATCTTAATTGCATACAAGCCATTAAACAAGCCATTAAGATACTCACCACATTGGCCTTGGTCCTTGATCAGATTTACAGCACCTTTCTTTACCCAATCGATGTCATCAGGAACATCCCCAGTCGAATTTCGGTGGCTCAATGGCGTTAATTTGGGGGACTTTGGTTTCTTGGATGCTAAGTATCCCGTGTGGCTCCGGATGAACTCCTCATTGGTCAAGTCAGAAAATTGATTTAAGCCCATCTTGAAAGTCCTATTCCTGGACGCGTTGGAGTCTTCGATGAATCGCAAATTCTCCTCGAAAATCGCCTGGCGTTTCACCTTCTCCTGTGGGTCCTTGTAGGTCCGACCATACTGGGCCATCCATTGCTCATGCTGCTCAGCAATGGTGGATTCATGCAATGTGCGGACCGACATCACATGCCATGCCCAGGTGCTAAGAATTAGGGCAAGGGAGATGATGAATTCGCTCTTGGCAGGAAAAGCCATTGCACCAGTGTAAGCCGGATGGTGTGTTTCTCAGTGTGATACTCAGAAGTGAATGATGAAATACCTGCACCGGACCATATATTTATGGGCTTGCTAGTGATAGCTGTACTCTATAATCGAGCCACGCAAAAATCTTCTTACGTGACTCATAAGGTTGAAAATTTGGTTCCCAGTTCCTTATTCAATACGGAGATACGACAGACAAAACCATGCATGTCCGTATATGCGAAACTCTAGGGACAAGCGTGGAGGGAACGAGTTGTCATGTTGCCTCAATCAACGCACAAATTGTCTTTGTCCTCCACTAGCCACATCCGCGAGGTCCTTTGTGGAATCCATAATTGGCATGAAGCGCCGTTTTAAGCACTCCATTCTTTTGCCGTGAATTTTGGAGATAGTTATCAAAATGAGGTTCTTACATTTATATCTTGATCTCTCCTAGCTTGAAGCAACGTTGCGGTTCAAAACCACTATATACTTATTGTCCTTCCATCACACGACATTTAATCCAAGGCACATCACAAATTACTTTGTACTCATTATTACTAAAGGGAAAAAGCAAAGGAGGAAAAAAAAGAGAAAAAGGGAAAAAAAAAAGAAGGAAAAGAGAAAAAATAATAAATAAATAATAAATAAATATTTGAAAGATGTATTAAAATATTATTAAAATTGTCAACGCCAATGACAACCATCCTACATGGCATGGCTACTATCCACATTAGAGATTTGCAACTAAAATTGGTCGAAGAATTCAATTGGCAAAAAGTGAAAAAAGTTAGTATTCATATGATAAAATTTAAAAATTTAAATTAAATTGACAAAAATGTAATAAGTTTAAGACTTTTTAAACAATTTTTCCTTTTTTGCTATGATACCGTATGAAATTTACTGAGACAATTTCTAATTATTCTAAAAGTTTATGCTATTAGATAAATGTGAGGTTTAATATTTAAATAATAACACACTTCTTATGCTTATTTTGTACCATCTTACCATCTTATATTGGTAGTTTATCCATACAACGTGATAGAAAAATCCCAAAGCAAGAATCACAATGTTCCGATACACGAAGAGCATTTCACGTATTTTTCAGAAGATGGTACAATAAATGAGATCATATTAAGGCTTTATTTATTTTATGAATAATGAATTATTTGAAAAATAAGTTTCTATAAACAATCGCTTGAATCACTTTAAATGATTAGTCAATAGAAAAAGTTTTCATTGTCAACAATTTTTTTCTAAATACTTTTTCAGATGATGAAATTTTTTTTTATTCATTAATTTCTATAAGTAATGCAAGCAATAATTTTAATAAAAAATTTTTCCAAATCATTCATTTTTTTTAATGAAAAACGCACCATGAGTGTTGGAAAATAAGCAAAAGCATTTACAATTCAATTTGCATGTTTTTTTACTAACTTTCTGATTTTATAACATATGCAAAATTTAATCATTTTTTAAGCAATAACAAGTCCAAAATTTTTTATGAACCAAGATGAGTTGGTAGAAATTTTCAAGATCCAAAAGGACATTACACAAAGATCACACGAGCCACACACACCCCAAGCTACAATCGGACCTTGCATGTCCGAGTTAGTAGATTTAAGAATTCTTCACACATGACATCCAAGTTAGATCTCTAATTGTTTCACATGCAAAACTGTGATCATTTTACTAATGCTATTGCCAAATCAGTAGAATCCTTGTGATCTTTGGCTGATTTTATTTTCCCAGCAACTTGGTGCTAACACCTTATTTATGTCATTGTCCAGAATATACTTGCAAAATTAGGATATGTGTCCTCCAAAATTTCTGGTTCTAGTTTTTCAAAAGAGACACGATCAAGACTTTCCAAGTTTGTTGCTCTACCAGATTTTTTCTATATCATGCATTTGAATGGTTAATACCCTACATTATTTAGATGATTTGCTGGTTTTTAGTATTTGCCTTCCTTATAGAAATAAATTGATTTTCAGATTTTATTTCTAGGTGCTTGACCTCAAGAGGTTTGTGCTTTGGTAAATATTATTGTCCCATATTTTTGTGAGGGAATTTTTTTGATTCCTCAAATGATAGGTGCACATACATTTCAACTCAAGTGATGCTCAACTATTTTTTATGAAGAAAGTGGTTTCCTATCCATTTGATTTTCATGAACATGTGATGCTCAACTAGTGAAGGTTAAATGGCATCCCAAAAAGAGACATTCACCGCAAAGTGGACCGAGCATTTAACCAACTCGTACATCAGTTTGTTAGTAAAAGAGGTCAAAAAAGGTAATTGCACATCTTCTACTTACAAGTAGGGTGGAATAACATACAAACTAAATTTAATAAACAAATGGGGCTCCAATATACTCAAGTACAGTTGAAGAATAAGGTGAACAAATTGAAAAAATAGTAAGGTAATTTTAAGAAACTTCTTTTACAATCCTGATTTGGCTAGGATAATGTGAACAATACAGTTATTGTCGATGATCTAAGTATATAAGAATCTCATGTCAAGGTATGATTTAACCTTTCATCATTTTGCGATAACTATAAATGTACAAGGCAAGATGTTTAATGGTGTTGCTGATGTATGTCATCATTGTAAAAACTGCAGGATAATATTGAGTGGGCAAAATTAAAAAATGATGGGTTTCCTCAATATCTCAACTTGTATATTGTATTTGGCGATACATGCATTTCCTACTGGGGAGCATGTGGTAGGAAATGTTGAAGATTTGGCGATGTCGGATGAAGTTGGTACTAGTGGTGATGATGTAGATGGTGGTCGAGAGGACTTAAGTGAACACTATATTGATGAGGAAGTTTTTATGTCGACAAAACTGCTATTCCAGTTCATGACAAACACAAGTTGGATAGAACTCCAAATAGTGAGAGAAGAAAGAGGAGTAACTCAATTAATGTTGCTAGTACTTACAAAGCCTTGCAAGAGATGATCAAATCTAGGGCTAGTCAATTTGTGAGTAGTTCTGTCATGTCATAGGTCAAATTACCACATGTAGAACCATTCTTTGTATCTGTTGTGATTGATGTCCTAGTTAGCATGCTTGAATTGGAGCAAGATCTTCACAACAAAGCAATGGAACGAGCTTGAATTGGATCCTCTCTCTTCTTTGCTCATAGTAACATTCCTCTATTGATTATAGTCCATGCTGATGTTGTCTTGAATTCCACAAAATTCAATCGGGAAATCTAGGAAGGCTTGAAGATTGCAGGCTATTTGTTTCCAAATATGTTTCCTAGATTTGGACCTATCTATAAGAGACTTTCATGGGAAATAGTCTTGATTCAATGTAACTGGGATGTATCATGATATTTCTAATATATAGGGGATAATCACTGAAGATTTATCAGTTAGTTTAGGAAAGTGGGGATCTGAAGATATATATATTTCAGCATTGTACCTTGTACTCTTGTGATACGCTAAAATAAGAATCGTCTCTCTCTCTCTCTCTCTCTCTCTCTCTCTCTCTCTCTCTCTCTCTCTCTCTCTCTCCTGTGGACGTAGGCGGATTTTTTCGCCGAACCATGTAAATCTCCGTGTTCTTGATTATTCTTGTTTACTTTTCTCATTTAGGGTGTTCTTCCGCACAACAATTGGTATTAGAGCAATTTAGGTTCTCCGTTCCTATATTGCGACTTCTAACTAGATGGCTGGAAAAGGTTCAACCATTTGATTTGATATAATGATTCACCAAGAAGAATAGTTTTACACTATGGTGGAGAAGGATGAAGGATCTATTGATTCAACAAGGTTTATCAAAGGTTCTTCTAGGAAGATTGAACAAGCCGGACACCATCACTAATGATGATTGGGTCGACATGGAGGAAAGGGCGTGCAGCGCAATCCGATTGAACCTATCGGATGAGGCCTTTCAATATGTAGCAAAAATCAAATCTGCTCCAGAGGTATGGCTCAAACTCAAAAGCATTACATGACGAAGTCTCTAACGAACAAGTTGTTCTTGAAGAAGAGATTGTATTCACTTCAGATGAGTGAAGGAGGAAATCTATTAGAACACCTCAACATGTTCAATTCAATAATTAGTAAACTTACAAGCTTGGAGGTAAGGTTTGAGGATGAAGACATAGCACTTCTACTACTGGCATCATTGCCGGATTCGTTGGACCACTTGGTGACTACGCTCCTTTATGGCAAGGAAACCCTAGAGATCGGAGAGGTGATTATTGCCCTAATTTCAAACGACACCTGGAAAAGGGCAAGTAGTTCAAAATCTTCAGGGGAGGGACTCTTTGCAAAGGAGAAAAGCAATCAAGGAAGAGGAAGATCAACGGATTGAGGATTGAGCAGTAGGGGTCAATCAAAATCCAAGGGAAAGTTCAAAGGAAGATGATACGGGTGCAACAGGAAGGGTATACCAAGAGATTCTGTCCAAATAAGAACGAGAAAAAGAAGAAGACCTCGGATGAGGCAAGTATAGCTGACAGCATTGAGTCCAATGATGGGGACGTCTTGTCCATATCGTCAGGGAAGGACATCTTTGAAGATTTATGGATCCTGGACTCCGGATGCACTTTTCACATGTGTCCTCATCAAGAAGCCTTCGATGAGTACGAGGCATATGATGGTGGTTCAGTTCTCATGGGAATGATACTTTGTGCAAGATTGTGGGTGCTAGAACTATGAAAATCAAGATGTTTGATGGCATGATTAGAACCTTGGCAAACGTGCGTCATGTTCCGGGTCTAAGGAAGAAATCTCATTGTGAGCACTTAAATCCAATGAATGCAAGTATACAACTCAAGGTGGAGTCTTGAAGGTGATTAAGGGAGCTCTGGTTGTTCTTAAGGAACAAAGGCATGGGAACCTATACCATAGTGCAAGGTGGAGCATTTGTGTCCACAGATGCTAGCACGGAGATAGATAACACCTATCTATGGCATATGCATCTCGGGCATATGGGAGAAAGAGGATTGATGGGACTTCACAAGAGGAATGCACTCCAAGGTATAAAAACATGCAAATTAGATTTCTGCAAATTTTGTGTGTTTGGAAAACAATGCAGAGTACGGTTCAATACTACAACTCATACAAGCAAGGGTGTGCTCGAGTATGTACACACGGATGTATGGGGTTCTTCACTGGTAAAATCAAAAGGAGGGAATGAATACTTCGTGACATTCATTGACGATTTCTCTCGCAAAGTTTGGGTCTACTTTATGCGACACAAAAGTGAAGTCTTTGAAAAGTTCAAAGAATGGAAAGCTGAAGTTGAGACTTCAACGGAGAAGAATGTTAAGTGCTTGAGATCGGACAATGGAGGAGAGTACAAAATCGACAACATTCATGGAGCTTTGCAAGTATGAAGGGATTAAACATCACTTCACAGTTCCATATACGCCCCAACAAAATGGCGTAGCGGAAAGGATGAACTGAACCTTATTAGAAAGAGCTCAAAGCATGAGGCTACATGCGGGACTAAGCAAGGAGTTTTGGGCATAAGCTGTCTACATGGCATGTTATCTTGTGAATCGGTCTCCATCAACTGCAATTAAATGCAAAATTCCTGAAGAGGTATGGAATGGTAAAATTGTCGATTATTCTAATTTAAGAATATTTGGTTGTCTTGCTTTTGTACATGTGCAGAGCTTGAAGTGCTCGAAGTTGGATCCAAAATCAAAACAATGCATATTTCTCGGTTAAGAGAAATGAGTGAAAGGCTAAAAATTATGGGATCCAAGTGAGAAGAAATTTTTGATGAGTAGGGATGTTATGTTTGATGAATCTACAATGTTGAAGTCAAGCTACGTGCCACGTGCGGTTGTTGAAGAGGAGAGTGGTAAATCTATCGTTAAGGTGGAGCTTGAAACCAGAGAATCTGTAGAGAATGGCAAGTCATCCAATGAGGCTCTGGAAGTCAAAGAAATAGTAGAAGTTCCTTGTACCATTGCGACGGGTTGAGGAAGGTGCACTCCCAAAGCACCAAAGAGGTATGGTTTTGAGGATATGGTTGCTTATGCTCTTACCGTAGGCTCTGGTGATCCAAGCTCCTACCATGAAACTTTGAAAAGTGATCACAAAGAAAAGTGGATGACCGCAATGATGGAGGAGATGGAGTCGTTACAGAAAGAATGAGACATGGGAACTTGTGAAGAAGCCCAAGGATTGGAATGTCATTGGTTGCAAATGGGTTCTTCGAAGAAAGGAAGCAACAATGGAGAAAGAGCAAGAGAGATACAAGGCCCGACTTGTTGCTAAGGGCTATGCATAGAATGAGGGGATTGATTATAACGAGATATTTTCCCCCGTTATAAAACACACGTCAATTCGTGTTTGACTAGCTATGGTAGCCATGTATGACTTGAAGCTTGAGCAGCTAGATGTGAAGACGACATTCCTTCATGGTGACTTGGAGGAGAAAATTTATATGGAGCAACCCGAAGGCTTCAAGGTGGAAGGGAAAGAGGATCGTGTTTATTTACTCGAGAGATCACTTTACGATTTGATGCAATCTCCAAGGCAATGGAATAAAATGTTTGATTCTTTTATGTTTCGTATTGGCTACATGAGGAGTGTGCATGATTCTTGTGTCTACTACAAAGTTTTGGATGATAAGTCGCTTATTCTGTTGATGCTCTATGTTGATGATATGTTGACTGGTGCAAGAAAAATGAGAGACATTATTTCCCTAAAGTCTCAGTTAAGTAGTGAGCTTGATATGAAGGATCTTGGTGCTACAAAGAGGATCCTTGGCATGGAAATCTTTCGAGATAGACATGCAAGTAAGCTTTGGGTAAATCAAAAGAAGTATGTTGAGAAGGTCTTGAGCAGTTCAACATGGGTAAAGTTAAACTGGTTAATACACCGTTGGCAAATCACTTCAAATTATCTTAGAAACAATGCCCTGTTTCACATGAGGAAGTTGTAAAGATGTCTCGAGTACCCTATGCCAGCGCAATAGAGAGCTTCATGTATGCTATGGTTTGTAGCAGACCGGATTTGGCTCATGCGGTGAGTCTCGTCAGTTGATACATGAGCAATCCAAGTAAGGAACATTTGGAAGCTATTAAGTGGATCTTTTGTTATTTGGCTAGAACTGTCGGAATTGGTTTAATGTTCAGTTCCAAGGGAGGATCGATTGATTTAGCAGGTTATGCTGATTCAGACTTCGCTGGTGAATTGGACAAGCGAAGGTCCATCACGGATATGTCTTTTCTCTTGGCGGTGGAGCTATTTCGTGGAAGGCAATGCTTCAACCCACTGTAGCATTGTCTACAATTGAAGCTAAGTGTATGGCAATAACTGAGGCTGCGAAGGAGGGAATATGGCTGACTAGTTTGGTCACAAAATTAGGTATAAAGCAAGAAAGTACTACATTATATTGCGATAGCCAGAGTGCAATATGTCTCGCAAATAATCAAGTGTTCCGTTTCAGAACAAAACACATTGAAGTTTGGTACCACAAAATTTGAGAATTTGTGGAGAGTGGTATCATTGCTTTGAAGAAAATCTATACTAAAGATAATCTCGCAGATATGCTCACGAAGATGGCTACTACAGAGAAGTTCAAGTCCTACAGGGACTTGATTTCTCTCACTCATCATTGAAGTTGATGGAGGCCGCACCAGTCCAGGTGTGGGCGTACCTTTGTGAAGGTACGGTGGAGGGAGAGATATATTCATTTTCTTGGTTCAAGTGGAGGCTTATGGTTTATTCAAGCCAAAGGTGGAGATTTGCTCATGTTGTCTTGAATTCCACAAAATTCAATCGGGAAATCTAGGAAGGCTTGAAGATTGCAGGCTATTTGTTTCCAAATATATTTCCTAGATTTGGACCTATCTATAAGAGACTTTCATGGGAAATAGTCCTAATTCAATGTAATTGGGATGTATCATGATATTTCTAATATATAGGGGATAATCACTGAAGATTTATTAGTTAGTTTAGGAAAGTGGGGATCTAAAGATATATATATATATATTTCAGCATTGTACCTTGTACTCTTGTGATATGCTAAGATAAGAAATCGTCTCTCTCTCTTCCGTGGACATAGGTGGATTTTTTCGCTGAACCACGTAAATCTCTGTGTTCTTGATTATTTTTGTTTACTTTTCTCATTTAGTTAGGGTGTTCTTCTGCACAACAGTCCATGCACACTCTTTTCAACCCGAAGATTTGACAAAGAACACATGTATTGCTGAGTTTTGCAGAGGAGAAAGTCCATCACAAATTCACACGAGTCGTGCTGGTCATTTGATACTTTGTAGTATTGATCTTGACACAGAGTTACACAGCCGGCCTCACCTCGATGCTTACTGTCCGGGAGCTCAGACCAACTGTGACCACCATGGAAGATTAGTTTAGATAGTGGCTTGGTAAAAATATCAGCAACTTGGTTATGGTTGGGAACATATCTAACACACAAGGATCCGGCAACTTTTCTCGAACAAAGTGGAAATCAACCTCAATATGTTTTGTTCCCATGAAGTATAGGATTTGCTGTGAGAGATATGGCAGATTGATTGTCACAGAATAATATGGTTGGTGAGTGAAGAGAAACTCCAATATTTTTTAGAACAAAAGTAATCCAAGTAAGATCAGCTGTTGCTGAGGCAAGGGCTCTATATTCAGCTTCAGTGGAGGAACGAGAAACAGTTGATTGTTTCTTAGCTGTCCATGAGATGAGATTAGAACCGAGATAAGTACAGAAGCCAGTGGTAGAACGTCTAGTTTGAAGACAGCCAGCCCAATTTGCATCAGAGAAGCCATATAATTTGAGAGAGCTGTGAGAGTGAAGTGAAATACCGAGGTGAATTGTTCCTTTTACATATCGAAGAACTTGTTTCAGTTGAAGAAAGTCTCCAATAGTAGGTTGCTGTAGTTTCTGACATAGGATATTTGTTGCAAAGGCAAGATCGCTGAGAAATTCCAAAGCAAAAGTGGGTTGTGACCCCGATGCTTTCATTTGTGACTACATGAATAACACGTTGAAATTCTCGACGGAAGTCATTGTCCCCATAAGGAACACTTCGAGGTATGGAGATGAATTGAGAAGCGGAAACATCTCCACCCTTTTTCTGGAGTCCAAATATGAGAGCTTTCTTCACTCAGTATTGCGATGGATATCTAACCATTGGTGATGACTACAGATTTGGCAGCTTTGGCTTTATAAGTACGATCCGCTTGTTCTGCGTGAACTTGATTATTTGGAGTGTCAATGGCATCGTGAGTTTGCGTATTGCATCCCGTTAGGCTTGGTCAAAACGGAAAATGAACCTGAGTGCTAAAATACAACAAGTCCCAATGGAGTATGACATGGGGTGTGGTACACAGTTAGCACTTGAATATTCCTTTTAGGGAACGATTAGATCTATGAGCTTCAAGTTAAGTTCATAGAAAGGATATACAGGTAATCGAAACTCGAGGAGTATTCGTCCACATTACACTTACTAACTCAACTCGTGAAATGGGTATCAAATGAGAGTACCCGACTTATTCGACCAGCAAACTCAGTCGGGGCTACTATAGCCAAAAAGAGAAGAAAGAAAGGAATCGTACGAACTTTAATTTGCTAATAGTGGCTATGCAAATGCTTTTCCTTGTTACTTATCTCTCCTTCACTTCCCATATGCAGGTGTTCCCAAAAGGCCCTTCACTGGCTGCAAATTTCTCTGAGGCCATTCTGGAGCTTTCGCAGAGCGGTGAGATGAAAAGATTGGAGAAGAAGTGGTTCTCTCCAGAGTGCACGATGAGGAAAATCACTACTGAGAAACCAAGGTTAGGCCTCGACAGCTTCTGGGCGCTCTACACATTCACCATCGCCACTTCCACAGGTTGGTTGCTCTTTGCGCGTCTTTGTAAGAGAAGGAACTGTCAGGATCATGGACAAGGAAGCAACGGCGGCAACATGAGCGTGACGGAGATGAGTATTTTGTAGTGTAATTCAATGTCCGGTGGCATAGTTTCGGGCTCAATGATGAAGCGGGAACACATTATTCTCGAATCATGATCAATTCAAAAGCTGAATCTTGTTGTACGTCTTTAAAGATATAAAGGGTAGTAGTCATTTGCCATTATTGCTATGTATATGTGCTCATTTTCGAAACAACGGAATAATGATTGAGATCTTCGGACAATTCATGGTTTGGAACCCTACACAGGTTCGGCTTTTGACTCTGTTCATGCTCTCTCGAAAATTATGATTTGTGTGGGAAATGCAGAATCAATCACAGCAGCTATGGGGACAATCCATGCGAACAAGCACTATTGATCATCGCTTTGAGGCTTAGGATGTTGAAGATAGAATAAATGTCATGTTCAAATTAGGCTTTTGAGGCTTAAGGCTCTTGCATAAACTATTGAGGACAGGCTGAGAAAATATACACCAGAACATCGACAATAAATTCATAGCATGTAAGCTAATATCTAGTCCACAGAAGGGACTCATAGTACTTGCTGCAAACGGAGAGTTTTTTTTTTTTTTGACAAAATTTAAACTTCAGTAATTCAATACTTTGATTTAGGAAAATAAGGAAAGCTAGATTCAAAACATGAGAAATCCCAAGAAGGTTAGGGGGCTCAAATAACTAATTAGGAGTAGACTTTCTTTTCGATGGGCTTTCGCAATCCAATCTATAACTTGGTTCACATCACGTGGACAATAGACCATTGAGACTTTTTTTATTTGGGCCATTATACTATTGCACTCTTCAAACGTTGAGATGGGTCGGATAAGCCCCAAATAACCGATAAGCTATCGGTTGATGTCCACAACTTATAACCTTCAACAGATCACTTGAAGACTTTCAAGTCTTCTTTTGTTCTTCTCCACGATTAAGTACAGCAAGGATTCTCTTAGGGCAGGGGTTTCTGTTTGCAATGTAGAGGAAGCCGCAACTGACTTTGCGAACCCAACAATCAATAGTCCCTGGTCGTCTCGAACAACTTCGGCGATCGACCCCTTCGACGAGCTAGCAAGCCAGGACCCGTCAACATTTGCTCTCAAGCAGGCCTTGCTGGTCGACGAATCAAGTACGGCTCTATCTCCTTTACTCTGTAGCTTCTCGTTTAGGTGCGGTCAGCTCATATGTTTGCTCAAAATTATAACATTCTCCACAATCGAAGCCGTATTTGGTCTACGATTTTGATATACCCCCTTGTTGTAACGAAAAAAACAGATATTTATTCGCCGTGCTGGTCAATTTTAAAATGCTTTAGTAAATGTCGAAAAGGAATTGGTAGAAAAATGACTGGATGCTTTTTTTTTTCTAGATACGAAATTATCAACTTTTTACTATAGCATGCAAATTAGCAACTTTTATACGAACAACCAATTTTTATTTGTATAAAACTAACCAATGCTCTGAACTTACTTACTTTTGATGACACCTGAATTTTTTACTTACAAGCCGAACACGCAAAAAAAAAAAACAAAAAAATACATATGAATATAAAAAAGAATATAACAAATAAATAACAAATAAGAAAAAAAAAATGAATTACCCAGTACAAATTCGGATTAACCCCGATCGGTCCAACTCAAGAGCTCGCAAACATCAGATCCATAAATGCGGCCCACTAGCCCATCACTGGAAATCTGTAGTGGACTCTTCAACCAACCCTATCCCAGGATCTCATCAGAGAAGGCCCTCCACCGAGAAGGCCATCACGGTGAGATGAACTCACGCACTGAGCTCACATCACAGAGGAGACACGCGCAAGAAAAGGAGAAAAAAAGGCCCATGAAATGTCGAGAAAGACGCATTTCATATCTCTCTCGAGTGTCACGAGAACAAAAGGTAATGGAGTAGCCTTCTGATTCCTTCAGGAGTTCGCGCTACTTCTTTCGATGATCTGGAAAGTCGAATGTGCCGCAACGGCAATTTTTAAGGGAGTGGAAATTAGTGGAAATGTCCCCTCAAATGCTTTGCTGCTCCACATGGCTCTTTGGGGGCCTTTGGATTCGACGTGACGGAGGCGTTTCTGATCCTAAACATAAATCTTACTAGCTTCTGGTTTGTCAAAGTTGTAGAATTTTGCAGCTGTTTGTGCAATGAATGGGTGTAGAAAGAAGGATGCTCGTTATAACATCTTTGGAAACAATCTGAGGATGGATAACACAAGTTAAATATAGATGGAGCTGTGAATTGAGGAGCAAGAAATTGCTGGAATAGGAGGTGTAATCTGCGAGTGTGGCGGAAACTTGGTGAAGGGATTCTCTGGTAACAGCGGAAAAGCTTTGGTGTCGCTGGCTAAAACCTATGCACTTTTAGATGGAGTCAAAAGTGTCAAGAGTGTTATATTAATTGTTTGAAAACTCATTATATTCTATTTCAATGTTGGATTAACCTTCGCCAAGTTACACCATTCACTAATCCTGATTGAATGTAGGACATTGTTTCGGAGATTCACATGATGGAAATCTTTGGTATGCATTAGCGATGGATTTTTGTTGAAATGATTCGCTGCCATGTGTTAACTGCATGTGGTGAAATTTGAGTTTAATTGGACCTAATTTTTGTTACGAGGTGATTCTGATTGAGATTGGAAGCGTGTCATTATGATGAATGTTTTTGTTCTCCATATTCGAATTTTTGTCTGTCTTTGGCAATCTAGATATGAGCATGACAAGACAACAAATTATTCTATCCAATATTTGGTAAAATCATCCAGACTAGACTCAAATATATCCAAATAAAATGCCTAAGAAGAACACCTGAACAGGGCGGGATAAACCCGTGTTAGATAAAAAAAAAATTAAAAACAACTTAACAAATCCTAATATCTTCCAACAATAGAGTGATGGAGTGACAAGTCCAAAAATTACTTCATTGGCCATCGCTCAATCATCGTTGCCTCCAACTATTGCTGATTGTGATAAGATGACTAAGGGTGAGAAGGAGTCTAAGAATGATGATCTTCGCTTCCAACCACAATTAACACAAACATACCAATTTAATTAAATATATTTCACAATACAAAAAATTCAAGATAAAAAAAAATAGTTACTTGTGCTTACATGTCGTAAGTATTTCTAAATGTATATAAACATATTGTATTAACACAAGGAATAATTTAAATTGCTTACCAAATGAATTCAAGCACATTATAAACGGGTAAAAGGGTCAAATCACACATGGCATATTTCTGGCAAAAGTACACCCTAAGTGTCAAAACTTAACACAATTGAACACTTAAATATCAAAAGTTTGGAAAGTGATACTCAAGTACCACTTTTTTTCTTTAAAAAAAAAAAAAAGGATACTTGAGTGTTACTTTTGACAAACTCCTTTGAAAATCTTACATGGCAATTTTTTATTAATTTTGCTTGCCTATGTGACTTATTGAAGAGCTAACTCAGCAAAGAAGCGTAAAAATGACGTTGTTTTGGCACGGATTTGAATTTTAATATAAAAATTAATTAAATTAAATTATTTAAAAAAAATTAAAAAAGGAGGAAGATAGTTGCAAGTGCCTAAAGGCTATGCCCTTGTCATTGCTGCTACCTCCCGTTGTTGCTGGGAAGGGCCAACGACCTCGACTGACCAAAGGCGAGGGCTCACAAGCCCTTGCCTAGATTCGACGAGGGTTGGCGGCCCTCACCCAAGCAAGCCAAGGGCCGCCACCCTCGCGACCCCAGTTGGCCCTACCCCCACCGTCATCGGGAAGGGCTTGTGACGGTGGGGAGGCAGCGACAAAGGCTCAGCTCTCGCCATCTACAATCTCCATTTCTCTCTCTCTCTCTCTCTCTCTCTCTCTCTCTCTCTCTCTTCTCTCTCTCTCTTGTTCTTTTTTTTTATTTTGTTATTTTTTTAAATAAATTTAGTTTTAAATTTAATTTAATTAATTTTTATATTAATTATTTACCCACGTTAGTAGTAAAATGATGTCATTTTTGCACTTGTTTAGCCATGTCAACATGCAAAACAACATCGTTTTGCACTTGCCTCTCCAAAAAATCGCCACATAAGCATTTTGACCGAATTTTCTCATCGTTGGCACTTATTAATTTCCTAACTTATGGCACTTAAGTATCCTTTAGGTTTGGCACTCTAAGTGTCTAGCACTCCATATTTATTATTAGGATAAGTGCACTTAAAGTAATAAAAATTATCATGAAAGTGTAATTGAGTCCTAAAATTTTGAAAAAGGCAATCAAGTCCTAAAATTTGTCACGAGAGTGCAATCAATTCCTAAAAATTTTTAAAAAGTACAATTAACTCATAATACTTATCATGAATGTGCAATTGAGTCCTAAAATTTTCAAAAGGTACAATAAAAAAAAATGATTTGATTAGATTAATTTGACAAATTTTAGAATGTTATTGTATTTTCTAAAAGTTTTATAACACAATTGCACTTTGTAATAAGTTTTAAGACTCAATTATACTTTTGTAACAAATTTCACGACTTTTGATACTGTTATGCCTTTATTATTGATCACGTTGAAATTTATATGAACACATTAACACATCTAGTGTATATGCCTTGTCAAGGTGTTGTGTTGAATATTACTAGTTTTACATCAGGGTTGGCAGGGTTTATCTTGAAGGGTTAATGAGGTTTATCTTGAAAATATTTGATGACCCTCATCATGCTTAAGTGAACTTGTAAGAGAAAAAGAACCAAAATATAATTTTTTAAGAACGAAGCTGAACAAACAAGAAAAAAGAAGATAAGTCAATAACGCCAAAGGCTACGTAAGCAAATTCCATTATATTTTTAATGGAAGGATCACATTGAAAAAAAAAATTATATTTAAGATAAATTTATCTAAACTAATTTTTTCATTATCAACAACCGCAAATTGGTATATTTGTGATAAATTGACTCTCCATTAGTTTCTATTAAATTGGATTAATATCACAAAAAAAAAAAAAATACAAACTAGTACACTTGTGATAACGGAAGGTAAAACCCCAAACTGATACTCGTCATCTGTCACATGTTATCTAACTTAGCAATTTGATGATAAAATTTAACAGAAATTAATGGAGGTAAATCTGTCACAAATATACCGATTTAGTGCTTCTAGTTTGAAGTAAATTTATCACAAGCCTATTATTTTAAAGTTTTTTGTGATATTAACCTTAAAGACTATTGGTGTCTCAAGCCCTTATTTATATTCCCAAATTGTCAAGTCATATTTTTTTTTAAGAACATTAAAAATGAAAATGGCCTCGTTAACAAGTCTGTTCGGGGCACTAGTTGACCTATTCAATAAAGAAATATGTTTATTTTCAATTCATGCTATTTATAATATGAGAAAATTAATGCGTTAAAATTGACAAATTTTCTTTACTCGGGGGTTTAACTAGTGCTCCTCTTAACAAAATTCGAAATGCTTCTAAAGAAAACGAAAACAAAGGTCTCCTTTTGAGAACATATTTCAAAGAGAAATACTCTTTCTTTGGTGGAGTCAAATGGTGAGTCAATCTACCGACTTTGATATTCAAAAGATTCGAATTGATACGATTGACCGATTAATTTAAAAATATTGTATCAAGTTGCTATTTTCTAGTGTATTAGGAATAGCATCTCTGAAATCTTGCAACCGAATCTTTTTAACGTGAACGAAGCTCTAGGATGGGGAGACCCTATGTACTTTAAAATTTTGAGGGCAAATTAGTGTCATAAAATCAAACAACCACTTGGTCTATTTTTAAAGTCCACTAGAATTTTATAAGCTTCATATAATCAAACTACCAATTGGGAGGAACATATGAGTTAAAATGTATTTGGACCATCGATATTGTGAGGGTTAAATAAAATGCAATAGATATCTTATGATTTAAATGTATGTTGACACACGTGGCACACTCACATTCCCTCAGCAGGGACGGATTTAGAAATCGGATCTTGAGGGAGCCATGTTACAATATCGGATCTTGAGGGAGCCATGTTACAATCGGATCTTGAGGGAGCCATGTTCAATATACGCAAACCGGAAAATTAAAATTTGTTCAGTTATAATATTACCAGTACAATAATTCTTCCTCATACATCACATGAGTTTAAAATTTATTTCACCAAGTTTAATATGAGATTAGCTGGTTTTTTTTTTTTTTAAATTGGCTTGGACTTTGCTCTTTAAAAAAAAAAAAAAGTTTTTCCACCGGTCATTTATTTGGAAAAATAGTGAAGTACAAAGCCTGCAATGCCACAAAAGAAGAAAATTGTTACAGGATCAATACAAATTTATATTAGTGCGGATTGACAATAAAGCGAGTCGTGAAATTCAAATTTGAACCGATAAATAGATTTTTGAAATTTTCTACTTTCCTTTCATTAAGACACAAAGAGATTATTCCTTATAGATGCATTAAAATGATATCAAGTATAAATAATCAGAGAATTAAGTGACTCCACCCTTGATAAATTATTTAATGGTGCATAATGGAATTAATATTAAAATCATCAAATGTCATAACCTACAAAATATAACAACATGCTAACCAATTTAGATCATAAATTGCTGCTGTAAATGGAAAAGAAGGGTGCATCTGTACCAAGAATGAGTGAGAGGGGCTGTACCACGATTGATTGAGGGGCTGCCAAAAGATTCATTTCTCAAGCACTCACTAATTGTGATTATTAAGGTTCTTATGATATTGGAAAATACTAAAATCGGTAGGGCGAGGGGCCCTTTGGTCCCATCCCCTTTCGTGCTGAGAAATTATTGCATAAATTTAGTATATGTACTGAATTGAATCATGAACCATTAAGTATTAGTAAGTCTCTTGTGAATATGATGATGGTTTCAAATATATTTCATTAAATACGATGGTCCAAATTCAGTTTAGTATCGATGATATCAGAGATTGCATATGCCTTATCATGCAATATCGTCCGTTTTAGCCCATGGATCATACAATTTTGTCCTTATAACAAGGACTCTAATGAGGGAGACGGTGACCCCTTACTCTGTTTTTTTTTTTTTTTTTTTTTTTGGTCGGCCATCTCGAAGCTCTTTCTCTTACTTGTCGCTCCTCATCCCAAGAGTCTCTGGTTTAGTGACCGAAGGTGTAGATCACATAATAGGCAAATTTTGACCAGCTATTAGTTTCTAACTTCCACGGCAAAGTTTTTTACAACTTAATATTGCATTTGGCATTGGTAATTTTCCCAAATTGTCGGTAACTCACTAAGACAAAAGCAGACGTCCATTGGTCATTTTGATCATTTCGATCATTTCGCTTATTTCAATATCATGTTACTAAAATCTATTTTCTTTCCAATGACAAGTTTATTTACTTTATTGGTAACTTACTAGCTCATAAACGGGCTTTTGTTGGTATGCTATTGATTCACATCTATGATTTTATTTTAAGTTATAAAATTACAATTAAGTAAATAACTTACACTCCACTTTAAGTTGGTAATTATTATTCTATAAGTGTAGCTATTTATTTCAAACAGCAATAATTCTGACATATCTCTCTTGGTGCGCGTACACCATCTACCATGGGATGATCATAGTCGCATGCACTCATGCATGCGCTCTTCTCTCTCTCTCTCTCTCTCCAGTTCTGTTGCGCCAGACCTTCAAGCACTTTACTCATAGTAGTTTGATTTCTATATATAATTATCAATTCCCTTCCAGATAAAGTCTCATGATTGTTATTTTGAGATTGATATAACCAAAAGTTCTGGTTCAGATTCTTTATCTTGCACGTTTTCTATTCTAAAATTATTAGAACAGTTGCAAAATCTTTTTCACCTTGCCACTCTCTCCTACACGCATTCCGTTTCTACACTTCCGAAGGAGTGCCAGTGAGTACAGAGAATCTCCCACCATTCATTCCATCTGCCAATTTCCCCTTCACTTCTGTCTCTCAATTTGGCTGATAAACGGTGCCCTGCCCTGTGGATGGAGGAGTGGTGATGCGATGATCGGAGATGGCGGCACGAGCGTGGCAATGGTGGCTGCCTGGCTGGAGCTCTCTGTGCATATTGAGGCCAGGTTAGGACCGCCTAGTTGGACCAAGGAGAGAGGGAGAAGAGAGGGTATCATTAAATTGGGTGCTTGAGGGACACCCCTACGTGCCTGCTTGAAGATTCTACCAATTTGAATTGACAGGACCGGTGAATTTAGAAGACAGTGACAAGCGCGGTTATCTTCTAGTATGGAAGATTCTACCAATTTTGGTACTTGAGGGACACCCCTACGCCGAAAAGTTGGACCCAGTCACAGCATTTTGAACGCGAATGAAGGCTCAAGGGCGAGAAGACTCTATCCTTTAAAAAAATTGGGTATATTGGAATCCTAAAGCCACCAAAATAGGCAATTGACTTGGTCTACATTCTCAAAGTCCACGAGAATATAACTCTTTTGGGTCGGAAAAGATACTTCATTCATTAAGTGCTATAACTGAAATAAAGGTTTTTGATATCGAAAGATAGAAAATCCCAAAGAGACTGGATGGTCGTTAGATCGACTCAGAACGGAGAGATTTCAGAGAAACTTCCCACGAAGAGTCTTGGCTCCTCCCATGAATACTGACCATGGACTCTTCGCTTTAGTCGAAGAAAGACTTTCCGGGAAAAATTTAAAAAAAAAACTTTAGTCCTGGAAAGACCAATTCAACTCTGACATTGGTACCTGCACCACATTCTGCCAAAAAATTTGCATGTAATCTTTTTTATATCCCTATCTTCCTGGAAACTCACCTCCTTTGCAGTTACGTATGCCCCTCTCTTCCTTCACTATAAATATGTAGGAATTGTGAAATTCTGTTATTTGCAAAGCAACACAGTTCAACACTTGTTTTATTTTGTAAGGAGTTATTCAGGTTTTCGTGATGGGTTTTCTTCAAAGCTTGTGTAACAGAAGTACGAGACATATTTTGTCGAATTTGAGGCTGTTTCTCTTGCTCTCGCCGCTCCTCATCCCGAGCTACTCGGGTGCAGCCACCAAAGCCGTAGATGAGAGGAACGTGTTCAAAGTGGGCGTGATTCTTGATTTGGACTCACGTCTCAGCGACCAAATGCGTATGGCAGTTGAGATAGCAAGCCAAGATGTGAACAGCATCTCATCATCCGGAAGTCATTACATAAAGCCCTATTACGTAAACTCCCACGCGAAGCCCCTTCGAGCAATTTCGGCTGGTTAGTTATTCATTGCCCTTCCTCAGTTCGGTAACTGCAGCCCGATATAATTTCTGCTTTGTTTGTTAGAAACATGTCAGTTGCCACGAGCAGTACTAAAAAAAAAAAAACACCCCAAGTCTGCTTTGAGATTATGTACCTGTTGTCATTTTTTTCTCGACTGCATATGCTGAATGTTTACTGAAGAAGGTTCGTTTAGTAATATAGCAACACATCGACACCCTTACAGAATGAAGTTGCGTATTTAAGACACCCAATGATTATGTTTAATCATTCACTAAAAAAGTTATAACAACAGTAAATTGATGTTCTTCCTTGTTAACATGAATCTCACGTAATGAGCGTGTAGCTGCAATAATGTCTTCCAAGAACCCAATTAATAGGGATGAATAAGTGATATTTACAGAAGATATTGGTAAAGATTATTGTCTTGAATCCTGAAGTTTAGTATATCGATTTCCCCTTTTTCTGTTTTAACAGCTCAAAAGCTCATCAAGAGGAAGAATGTGCAAGTTATTATTGGCCTGGAGACATGGGAGGGAGCAACTTTAGTAGCTGAAATAGCTAATCAATCTAAGGTACCAGTCATATCCTTCGCAAGAGACCAGGTAACACCAACATTAATGGTGCAAACTCTATGGCCTTCACTGTTTCGAATGAGTACCGATGAATCCAACCAAATTAAATGCATTGTAGATGTAGTAAGTTCTTATAATAGGCAAAGGGTATCGATAATATATGAGGCTGGGGCATACGATACTATGTACTCCAAGCTGTTAAATTCTCTGTCAGAGGAGCTTGGAAAAATCGGCTCAGCAATAGAGGACGAGCTGATTCTTGAAGCATTATCATCTCCAAATGGAGAAGTGTCTTTGGAAGAGAAATTAATGAAGCTGAAGGGAAAGGCATCCCCCATCTTTATTGTTCTAGGATTGTCGTCGCCCGGAAGCACTCATTTTCTCAAAGCAGCAAAGAAGATGGGACTCTTCTATGGAGATTCAATTTGGATATTTGCTGAAAAACCATTTGCCAACCTCTTAATTTCAGTAGAACAATCAGCAATCTCCTCCACTGTTGAAGGCGCCATAGGAGTAATTACCTACCGTCCCAATAACCAGGCATATAGAGAATTCAGATCCAAATTCTTGAATATGTTCCATCACAAGTATGGAGAAAACTTCAATTTTGAGCCAGATATCGATGCTGTACGAGCATACGATTGCATTCTGGCCATTAAAAATGCGATAGATGCAGTGCCAAGCCATGATATTATACCTGAGTTTTTGCTTAATAGAATATCGCGAACTAGACTCACAGGTTTAAGTGGGCTGATGCGATTTGAGAAAGGTCAGTTGGCACATCAACCCGCATTCCAACTTGTAAGTGTTAATGGAAATGAATATAGAGAGCTTAAGCTTTGGTCTCCCAATTTCGGTTTCTCAAGGAGTTTCATAGCAAAGCAAAGTTCAAGAAGAAATGGGTACGCAATTGCAGACAAATTGAAGACCGAAGAAGGACAGACTTCTGGTGAGAACAAGCGATTGGTGGTCGGAGTTCCCAGTAAAAGTCCATTTGATAAGTTTGTGAAGGAGGATATGGACGACACAACCGGGAAAGCAAACTACGTTGGCTTTTGCATAGATGTTTTCGAGAAGGTTGTTTCTCGCTTTCCTGATCGTTTGAACTATGAGTTTTCTCGTCATGATGGAACATATCAGGACTTGATTAACAAAGTTCGTGATAAGGTATGGTACCCCATTATCTCTGTTCTTGTCTGGTTATTGCATGGCACATTATAGAATATCAACTGTTACTTACATTGATACAAAACCATCAGAGCCTGAATAAATTAACTCAAGCAACAAGTTCATTTCACACAAATATCGATTTTTACTCACAAGATTGTATTATTTTGCATCAATAGACTGTCAAAGCCTCACAGCCTGTTAATACTAATTTTCTGCTTTGACGGTGCACTTTTGGTATCAATTTCTAAAGTAGTCACTTTGATGTTGTTCCATGGTATGGCATTAATGGAAGACCTACGACGCTGCAGTCGGTGACATAACTATTCTGGCCAATCGCTCCCAGTATGTCGAGTTCACACAGCCGTTTATAGCATCAGACCTTTCAATGATAGTCCCAGCAAAACCGGACCCAGACAGGGCATTGATCTTTATGGAGCCTTTCACTCCAACAATGTGGATTGCCTCTGGAGGCATTCTCGTGTACACAATGTTGGTAGTTTGGTTCTTGGAGCGTCCAATCAATCCGGAATTTAGAGGCCCTTTGCCAAATCAACTCTCGACTGCTGCTTGGTTCACTTTCTCCTCTCTCTTCTTTGCTCATAGTACGTAACTTCCCTTTGTTGATTATAGTCCATGGACAGTCTTTTGGGCCCAAACTTTTGACAAAAAACACATGCATTATTGACTTTTGCAGGGGAGAGAGTGAATCGGAACTTTACTCGGATCGTGCTGGTGATTTGGTTCTTTGTAGCATTGATCTTGACACAGAGTTACACTGCGGGCCTCACCTCATTGCTCACTCTCCAGCAGCTCAAACCGACTGTGACCACCATGGAATGGCTGAGAATTTCTAAAGCAAGAGTGGGCTGTGACCCTGAAGCTTTCATTTGTGACTATCTGACTAACACGCTAAACTTCTCGAAGGAAGTCATTGTCGGCATAAGCAACACTTCCAGCTATGGAGATGAATTCAGAAGAGGCAACATTGCCGCTCTTTTTCTGGAATACCCATATGAGCGAGCTTTCTTCACTGAGTATTGCGATGGATATGTTGCCACTCGTGAAAACTACAGCTTTGGCGGTTTTGGCTTTGTAAGTGCGATCCCACTATTCTGCGTAGACTTGATTTTTCGAGGTGTTAATAGATCCTGAGTTTGTGTGTTGTATCTCTTTAGGCCAGATCAAAAGGAAAAAGGGGCTTGAGAACTAAAATACCACACCAAATCCCAACAGAGTGACATAGGGTGTGGAATGATATATAAACAGAAACCCACTTAGCACTTGAGTATTCCTTTTAGGGAGTGATTTCATCCATGCGTTTCAAGTTGAGTTCATAAAAATGGTATAGAGGGAGTCGAACCTCTAGGATGAACCCCCCGGTTTATATGCACATTACCCTTACTTTAAGTCTATTAGCTTGCAAACCGGGTACTGATAAAGTGGCACCAAATTACTTGCTGCTACAGACGCAGGACGTATACAACAGAACACCAGAATTGATATTCGACCACCGAACTTCTCTTGGGGTTACTATAGCCAAAAAGGGAAAAGAAAAAAGAAAAAGAAATCGTACCCTTGGGTTAATTAGCTATTTGTGGTTATGCAATTGCTCTTCCTTGTTACTTAATTCTCCTTTCCTGCCCTTATGCAGGTGTTCCCAAAAGGCTCTTCATTAGCTGCAAACTTCTCTCAGGCCATTTTGGAGCTTTCAGAGAGCGGTGAGATGAAAAGATTAGAGAACCAGTGGTTCAGTCCAAAGTGTACCTTGAGGAACTTGAGCAACGACACACCGAGGTTGGGTCTTAACAGCTTCTGGGCACTCTATGCTGTCACCATCGCCACTTCCACAGGTTGCTTCCTCTTTGCGTGTCTCTGCAAGAGAAGGAACGGTCAGGATCATGAACGAGGAAGCACTGATGATGACATGAGCGTGACGGAGCTGAGTATTTTGTAGTGTAAATCAATGTACAGTGGCCCAGTCTTAGGCTTGAGGACAAAGGGGGAACATTATTATTGAATCTTGATCAAACACAAAAGCTGAATCTTCTTGCACCTGAGAACTAGCAAACACACGTTTGAAGAAGGAAAGGGTTCTGTACTTGGCTCACTAATCTGCAAATTGCTCATTCTTCGCGGGTTCGGCTTTGAAATCTGTTCGTTCCCTTGCAAAAACGATACTCTGTGTGGGAAATGTAGGATCAGTTACAGCAGCTAAGGATGAAACTGACGCAAACGAGTTTGAGGCTTAAATTGTTGAACATAGAACAAAAAATCATGGTCGAATTAGGCTTTTGAGACTTTAAGCTAGTGACTATCGAAAATAGACTAAAAAGTAATACACCAGAACATCAACATTACCTTCATAACATGTAAGCTTATAGCGATTCGAAATAGGTAAGGTGCTCATAGTACTTGGTACAATTAGAGAGTGTTAAACTAGCATAATTCTAATGTTTTGTGCCCACAGATGCGGACTTTTTTTCTTGTGCTGGTCAATTTCAATTTGCGTTGGTGAATGTCAAAAACCTATTGATAAAAGAATGATTAGAGACTTTTTTTTCTAGGTAATTTATTAGTAACTTACTAACAATTTTATAAGATTACCAACTTTTTTTCAGTTTATATGGAAATTAGCAACTTTTGTTAAAACTACAAATATCTTTTTTTTTTTCAATAGTTTGAACTTACTAATTCCTTGGCAAAATTGCCAATTTAAATTAGAGCGATTTACTAATCATTGTTAGATTAAAGTTCTATTTTTTAATAACCAACTCTCATTTGAATTACTTCTTAATATTAAATTTTCAAGTGTACCGATATTTCTATTGAGTTACTAATTCTTATTTACCTTGCTTAGCAATCCCAACCTGAATAAGCATGACTCAACAATTTTTCTCCAATTAAATTATCACATAATATTGAATTTTTAACTATCGTTTGAGTTACTTATCGACGTTATGTTGTCATTATTACCTTAAATGTCTCTATTTGACCCTTAGATTTACAATTTCATCAAATGATTTATTAGGAGACATTTTAAAACTGAAAAGAAGTGGTTTTGTGACATCCGGAAATTCCTACATTAATTAATAATATATAGGAAATGAATGTAACGAATGTCATGGGTGAAAATTCTAGTAGGATCATTAACACGGTTATAGCAGAAGGCCCGTATAGTGTTTTATGAGTTCATAGTCTCTAGAAAGTGATTCCATTAGGATTGAATTAGTAAATATTTGATCTTGGCTCAACTATTAAAATTGCAATGAAATGTATATCGCCACATTGGTCATTTACGAAGACTGATGTGCTGAGTTTACGTATCGGTTGAAGGGTAGGTTAGGAATTTACTGAGTTGAGTCCCTCTTAGTGTTTAGTTCATTATGCTAAACATTTTGGTGGGTTCAAATTATTTTTTCTGATTTATTTATGTTTTAGAAGGACACTAATTTCCTAATTTATGTACTGATTTATTAGATATCTTACCAAATTATCTAAATATCTACTTTTGAACCACAAGGTTTAGCCAAATGTCCCCCTTTGATTTATACACCTCTCTCTAATCCACCACCAAGTATTTTTGACCCAAGTAATTATTAGTTTTAACCTATAGTACTTGCTCTTATCCCTTTGTAACTCATGTGAGTTTCTAAATACATCCCTATGATCTTGAAATATCATCTTTGAAAATGATTTAAGTTTTCAATCTCTATCTCAACTTTCATCCTTCAATCTTTCGAGTAAAGTAAGAGTTCAACTCTTGTGTTGATTGAAGTTTCTAAAATGATATTTCAAAAAGTTCACCAAGTGATTTTGTGAGTTTTATTCTCTTTTACCAAACTAGTTTTGCTACAACATATTGAGAGTTGTTAATTTATGTTCTTGATTATTTTGTTTTGAAGGTAATAAAAGCTTTGAGTTGTTCAAATCTTCTCCAAGAGGTAAGTGAAAACTCTGTGGACTAAACTAAAATGATTTACTTGGTACTCTTAACTTGGTTGTTTGATAGTTGCTAATTTACACTTGAATTTTTATGTCAAGTGTGAGAAAGTTGTAATGACTGCATGTTGAAGCGTTGTGTTCATTTGACTTGGGTTGAAAAGTCATTACATGCCAAGGTTATGACTAATGGGCTTCCTTAAAATTTGGTAGTATAAAAATGGAAAAGGAGAGATTAAACTAGAAAGTGATAGCTAAGTGTTGCCACTCAATCGCATTGTCAATTATATTGGTCATCGATATCATGTGGTCGATTTTTTTTTAGTTGTCGATGTCCACATTGTCGATTTTCAAGTTGATTTGTTGATTGAGACCTATTTGTTGATGTGCAAGACGTTGATTGACAAGTTGTGTGTTTTTGTGTTATCGATTTATAAGTTATCGACTTTTGACAATCAACCAATCTTTGACTATTATATTATGGCTAACATGGGAAATGAGAAAAGGTAAATGCATTATTACGATTTATGTAAGCAATGCATCAAAAAGACATGATGATTGTATTTAGAAAATGTTTTGCACTGAAAGATGATGTGCATTGCTACTATATGACTTAATATGAAAAGGATTATGTTATATAATTATGTCGCTTATATACAATAATGACGATACCTCATGCTTTAGGATGCCTCAAAATAAAAATGCCCCATGTGTCAGGATGCTTTAGGATTATTTGGCTTAGATAATTAATTAGGAGGTAGACTTCCTTTTTGGTGGGCATTCGTGATTTAATCCGCAACTTGATTAGTTTCACGTGGATAGTGAACTATTGAGACTCCTCTCATTTGGGCCATTAAACTATTGCACTCTTCAAAAAAGCATCTCAGGGTCCATGGACTTTGAGTTGGGTCTGACAAGCACCAAATAAAAGATAAGCTATCGGTTGATGTCCACAACTGCATATCACCTACAGCCTCCAACAGATCACTTGAAGACTTCCAAGTCTTCTTTCGTTCCTTCTCCACGATCAAGTTCAGCAAGGCTTCTCTTAAGGCAAGGTTTTCTGTTTGCAATGCAGAGGAAGTCGCGACTGACTTCACGAACCCAGCAATCAATAATCCTCAGTCGTCTCGAGCAACTCTGGCAATCGACCCCGCCGACGAGTCAGCGACCAGTACCCATCAACATTCACTCTCAAGCAGGCCTTGCTAGTCGATCAATCAGGTAAGACTCTATTTCCTTTAGTCTATAGCTTCTCGTTTAGGTGCGGTCGACTGATATGGTCGCTCAAAACTACAGTAATCTCCACAATCGAAGCTGGATTTGGTCTAAAATTTTGAAATAGAAAAGTTGTGCCAAAAAAAAAAAACGGATTTTTATTCCTTGTGATAGTCAATTTTAAATTGCGTTAGCAATTGTCAAAAAGAAATTGGTAAAAAAATGACCGAAGATTTTTTCTAGGTACGAAATTATTTTTTATTATAGCATGCAAATTAGCAACTTTTGCACAAACAATCAATTTTTATTGACAATGTTTCGGATTTACAAGCTTTAATTGACACATAAATTTTTGACTAACAAATTCACTGCATATTTTTGTAAAAGAAAAAAAAAATATATAAATATAAACATAAAAGAATATAAAAATAAAATTACAAAATAAGAAAATAAGAAAGCACCGAGTCTAAATTCGGATTGACCTGGATAGGCCCAACTCATCAGCTCGTCAAACATTGGGTCCATAAATGCGGCCCACTAGCCCATCAACTGAGATCTGTAATGGACTCTTCGGCCAAGCCTAGCCCAGAAGGCCATTAAAAGGCCCTCAGCCGAATCTGCTCTCTTTCGCTCTCTCTCTCTCTCTCTCTCTCTCTCTCTCTCTCTCTCTCTCTCTTCTAGGAAATTTCTCTCTCTCTTCACGGTGAGATGAAATCACGCACTGAACTCACATCACACAGTAGACACGCACAAAAGATAGGGAAAAAGACACCCAAAAATTGTTGAGTAAGACAATTTGCATATCTTGAAAGAGCGTAATGTGGACAGAAGGTCGTGGGTGCGCCGCAACGGCATTTATAAGGGAGTGAAAATGTTCCCTAGAAAGCTCTGCTGCTCCTCATGGCTGTCTGGGGGCCTCTGGATTCATTGTGACAGAGCCATTTCTGATCCTGAAGATAAACCTTACTAGCTTCTGGCTTGTTAAAGCTGTAGAATTCTGCAGCTGTTTGCACAGGGAATGAACATGGAAAGAACTGGAAGGGCGCTTGTTATAACATCTCTTAATAAAAAATCTGAAGATGGATGGCACAAGTTAAATATAGATAGAGATACGAATTGAGAAGCAAGAAACTGCTGGAAGAGGAAGGTGTAATCCGTGATTGTGGTGGAAACTTGGTGAAGGGATTCTTTGGTAACATCGGAAAAGCTCCGGTGTTGCTAGCTAAAACCTATGCAGTACGAGATGGAGTCAGAAGTGTTGAAGCGTTCTATTAACTTTTTGAGAAGTCATCATATTCTATTTCAATTTTGGAAATCTTTGGTATGCGGGATTGCTACTGAAATGATTCGCTGTCATGTTTAACCGCATGTGATGAAATTTGAGTTCAATTAGACCTGATAATGTTACTAGGTGATACCGGTTTGCACTTGACTGAAATTAGAAGTGTGCCATTATAGTGAATGTTTTTGTCCTCCATGTTCGAATTTTTGATTGCCTTTGGTAATCTAGATATGAGCATGACAGGACAATAAATTATCATATCCGATGCTTGGAAACGTCATCCGGACCACATAAACTTGGATATATCCAAATAAAATGCCTATGAAGAAATCCAAAACAAGGGCAGGATAAACCCAGCTTAGACAAAAAAAATTAAAAATAACTTAACGAATCATGTTATCTTCCAACAATATAGTGATGAAGTAACGCATCGTGCAATCATCGTTGCCTTAAACCCCACCTATTATCATCATCGACCAACCGATCATGGTCCGACAACTAAGGGTGAAAAGTAGTCCGAAGAAAATTGTTGTTGCTTCCAACTACAGGGCCCACCGATTTCTAAGCTACTAGATTCGAAGTTCCTAAATAATGACTTTGTTTTGGTTGTTCAACAACGAGCTTCTAGCTGAGGTTGCTATTTACTAAAGGGAGAGGAAGTTTTACCATTGGATTGTTTCCCCTCTCGAGTGGTCCAATTTGGTTTTTGTGAATTGCTTTTCGGCAGTGTTGTCACTTCTATAAGACATTTGAATAGGACTAACTTCGTTGCATGGAGTTTTACTGTAGGCTTTCCAAGCAGAGATTATTTTCGAGTAGATGAGGAGATCTCGAGAGAGGTGTTTGCATCTAGATTACACCAACAAAAGGGTACCACACTACCTCTCTATCCTTGTAACGCAGATAAGGGGTTGAAGCCCTTACATAAGGTTTTCAAAGACTAACAAGGTTTTCATAGACGATGGCGACCACGAGTTTGTTGATTATGAGGGCGATGAATGGGACAGTATGGAAGTGGCGAGCGGAGGCCAAATTAGCTGGACAGGACGTAGGATTTTCATAGGTTTTAAATCCAATCTTAGGTTACACTAAAGATGTGAAGGAATTTTCTACTCCGAAAGATTTATAATCCTACTTTAGTTTACTTCCCAAAAAACCCTAGCCCAAAATTCCAATTTGAATAGGTACGGATTATTCCGTAGCGAGGCACCCACCTCGTCCCTCGGTAGCCAAGACGTTGGATGGTTAGATGTTGAGGCTTGTTGTGGAGGAAAGAATGACGGGCTTGGAGACAAGAAAGGACTTAAACGGCTTCGTATTAGAACATGTTCGCTGTCAGCATTATCCGGTAAACCACGTTACATGATCTAATATTAAATCAATCCATATAGGATTTTTGAGCAAGTGATCGTTGAAATAAATTAAGTGAACTTTTGACATTAGAACGACTATCATACAAAAGTTATTACACTACCAATATCATTTTTCCCAATATATTAAGTTTTTTTAGTTGTAGTGAACTTACATGAAAATTACATTTTCAATCCTAAACATATTGTATGGATATATCTTCAGCATTAAACCTTTCAAGTAAACAAGTGTAGTCATAAACCTTTCAGGAAAAAAAATCAAGTCCCAAGTCTTGCGTGAAATGTCTGAAATCGTGGTCTGGTCATCACTAGCTGATTGGACCGCCCAATTGATTTCAAGAGTTTTTTTTCTTTTTTTCTCCTCTCATCTTTTCATCTCTCTCTCTCTCTCTCTCTCTCTCTCTCTTCACGCTTACTATTCATCATCTTCAATTTCGCATTTACAATTCATAGTCTTTAACCTCGTAAGCACTCGGCCAAAGCTCCTCCAGCACTCGTCTTTGCTGCCCCCACCTACACCTCCGGTGGCATGCTGCCACCATCGTCGAAATGTGGAATGATTTTGATACTTAAACCGCGTTCAATGTTCAATTTGTTAATGGTTGGAACTGGAAGCTCCAGAGACAAAATGGAAATGGAACAGCGACAAAATGAAAATGGAATAATCTCATAATCGACTGCACAAGGGTTGGTCCATCCCTTTTCCATCCCTTTTCGGACGCATTCTCCAATTTTCTTTTCCTTTTTCATCTCTCTTCTTAAATACCCTGATTGTTGGAAGATCTTAGAGACGATTCTGATTCTATTAGATCTTTTAATTAGAATAGTAAATAGGAAATTACATATACATGTATATTGCTCTTCCTAGTTTATTCTTTTTCCTATTCTTTTCTTACATTATAAATGTACATTGTAATGTTATACAGAAATATACAGTGAAACACTTTCCCAAAGCTTCGTTCTCTTTTCTGTCATGGTATCAGAGCTTTCGCTTCCTGCCGTAGCTTCCGCAACCTTCTGAATTGCCATCGTTCCTCTCTTTGATTTGTTGCTGTGCATTCTTTTCTGCGGAACAAATTGAAAGAACGATTAGGAATTCATTCTCAATATCATGACAAAGGACAAGAACGTTATGAATCCCTCAGCAGAAGATTCATCAACCCAGGATTAGCAAATTTCATCTTCTGATCGAGACGAATCAACTGGAGAAGAGCAGGTGACTAATGTCTCCACCCCTGCCCCTGCTCCAGTACAGATTCCGGGGCCAACTTACTAGCCTCCAGCTCCGTGGTATCCCACACAATGGGGCCAGAATCCATATGGAACCGACCCGATTGGCAAGTCGGGTCAAACGACTGCGGGTCACAGACCCGGATTCATGCCGGGACCTGGGTTCATGCCGGGACAAGGAATTGAGCCCTACCCGGTTTCACACGGACCGCCGTATCTATTTCCATTCAACGGCAACCGGCCGAAGCTCAGAGATCCGCTCTACACGTCATCGGCAGACGGGCCGGAGTTACGCCTAATCACCCAACAGCTTACCGGACCGGCGAACTACCACTCTTGGGCTCGCGATTTTTAGCAAGCACTCGTCACTAAAAATAAAGAAGAATTCATCGACGGAACCTTACCTTGCCCGACGGATGAATGATAGCAGAGGCATTGGTGGCGTTGCAATCAATTGGTGCACACCTGGATCGGAAATTGCTTGGCGCCGGATGTTGCCGCCGGTCTCCCTCCGACAGAAGATCCAAAGAAATACTGGGATAAGATACAGGAGATGTATGGGAAATCAGATGGGGCTAGGCTTTTCTCGTTGACACAAACCCTAACCGAGCTTAAACAGGGGAACCTCTCAGTTACCGCCTATTTCAACTGGTTGTCGTCTCTGTGGAACGAAATTGAAGCAGCCGAAGACAAGTTGGAGGGGCCGGAAGCCACTCTCTGACAATTTTATGCGATGAGGGAAAAGGAGAAAGCCACCAGATTTCTTCTTACCTTAAATGACTCGTACACCGCCTTTCAATCACAGATTCTTGCGATGGACCCTCAACCTCCTCTCAGCCGGATCTTCCAACACTGATTATCTCCCACCGGGGTATCCTTGTATCCATTACTTCGGAATATCACATTCTTGTTTTTTTTTCTCCCCATTTATAGGGGCGGCTAAATTTGAATCATCTAAACGAATAATAGAATGATAAGTTTGGGTTTGGGTTGTAGAAAATGGCGTGGGGGCGGCAAGTGGGCTTATGCGTGCGACAAGCTCATCCTTGCCTCCTCCTTTTCTTCTTCATATACACTGTCGTCGAGTTTGCTGAGATCACGACGACTACAAGTTCGAAGGCCATGAAGGATAAGTTGTCTGGCTTGCAGAGATCGAGAGGCTCAACCATGGCTGTCGGCCATGAGCTTGATAAGCAACGGCAACGGCTTGTGGAGTTGAGCAACAATATCTTTTGCAAATTCAATAGTGAAACCAAGGAAGAAGTAGGCGCCAAATCTGGTTGAAGGAGGATAAAAGAATGGAAAGAAAAGAGAAAAAGCAAAGAAATGAAGAAAGAAAGGAAAAAAACAAGAAAAAAAAAAATCAGACTATTATGCAAAATGTGGAGTGATTAAGTCATGAGCCATGTCAAAGAGAATAGAAAATGTGGTGGCTCGCCTCTTCCATCATTTCAGAACATTGATGTTGTTTTCACCAACTCTATCAATTTTTAAAGTATAGTTTGTGTCTGACTCACCGGTAGATGAAGACAAAAATCTAGTGGAAGGCCTTCGGGTGGTCCTCTTCCTACGAAGTAAGGACCACACAAGTTTCTGGAACTGATGGGTTCTTTATTTGATAGGCCAAGTTAAGCCTATCCGTCCATGCTGGGCCAAATCCAGCTCATTAAAAAAGGGCCCATAAGGGAAAATAACAGTTATTTTCTAAGAGAAAATAACTGCAATAAATAAAAATTAAAGGGAAGAACGTTTCAGAGAGAAAATACATTTATTCATCTTCTTCCCTTGAAATAGTAGACTCTCTCTCTTTCTTGAAGAACGGAACTTCAGGGTTTCAAACAATTCCTCTGAGACTACAACGGTATTTAAGTTGTAGTATGCAAGGTATGCCCGTCTCCGCGATATGCCTTCAATTGGTGTTACACATTTCCTTAGCACATTTCCACATATGTTCTCGATATTCAATTGTTCGAGTATCGGTTTGATTTTTTAGGAATCTATTTCCTATAGTTTGATGAGGGTGCAATCTCTAGTCATAGAGAGGAACTTATAATATCAAATTAGTCAGTTTATGCAACATATATACTTTGGAGCTAGTTCATCGTGTTCATCAATTTATGCTCTAATCAAACCTCTTCGCCTAGTAAAAAATTATCGTAATATGGAACAAGGAGAATCACAAGCCCCTCCAACTTGAACCTCGAACCCAAGACATTGGCTACCAAAGAATAGTGTAACACTTGAGGAATTGCGCTTCATGGGCCCAACTGTATCTTGAAGAAGGGATTGTAGTCTTCTTTAGCCAATTAAACAAACATCATGTATAGAAATGGAAAGGTTTGACTTCTTGATGAATAATCCTTTCCACTCAGAGCACTTGAGTCAGGCTAGATTGCTGGCAGCTAGATTTGGCCTTGTCAGTGGTTTGAATCTTCGCTAGTAATGCTGCATGAGGGGGGACATTTCTGTAATTGTAAAAGTTGAGCTAGGGCAAAGTTGGAAGAAAAAAAATATATTTGCATTTCGAAAATGCTCGAAACTCTAAGCACCTTTAGACTTACCTTGGGCTAAAGGCTTGAGGTTTTTAAAAATACAATTGCATCTCTCTAGAGCTCTTTAAAAGATTTGCCAAATGGTATTTGTATTTACCCGAGGGACTTGGGAAAATTTCCCAAAGCCCTTTGGGCATGTAAAGGCCTTTGGGCTAAATATTTGGTGTTTGGCAAATTTGTTTTGACTTGCCTTTGCCAAGTGCAAGTTTTCAAAAGGTTGAAAGTCCAAGGCAAGTTAGGGGCTACCTTAGGCTTTCTCGACATGCTGGCCTTCAAGGCTAGTGAAAATTTTCTCTCAAAATTGTCCTTGCTAATCTTTCATTTTTTCCGATTTTACCCTTGATAATTGTTCATCTTCTTCATTTTCTTCATTTCTTTCTATTGAACACAACTAGCATCTACGCATGGTCATCGGTGAAGGGCAGGCAGTGCAGTGAAGGGCAAGTGGTTCGGCTAGGGTCTTGCAACCCTCCGATGAAGGTTGTTGCACAAAGGACGTAGTGTAGTGAGGGTTACGGCAACCCAGATCTAGTCGCATGATTTGGGTTGCGGCAACTAGATCGCACGGCCCTGGTGACCTTTGCATAGAGGTCATGGCATGGTAGGTCATGTGATCGTTCAATGAGGGTCACCACACCACATCGTCCAGATGCTTGCCCTTCGTTGCATCACCTACCCCTCGCTGGATTGTCTACCCTTCGCCGACAACTGTTAGCTCTTCGCCAACTCTCCTTTTTTTTTCTTTTTAATAACAAATGTCGCTAATTTGCCAACTCTATTTTGCTTAAAGGTACTTCACAATAAAATTTCACAAATATAATTTTTTTTTTCTTTTTTTTCAAAAATGTACTTTTAATAACAAATGTTTTTCAAAAATCAAATTTAATTTAATCAATCCTAGGAGAAGATTTTATGGATGTGCCCGATATAAAGAAGCATCGAAGTGCAAATACTTCAAATGGGTCGATGCGAAGTTCTCTGACCAAATCACAGTGGTGATATTGAATCTACTTCATAAAAGAAGCAATCTCCATCTGTGTTCGTGAACAACTTGGACGATGTTGACTCAATGCAAGCTCAAGCATCTTCAACTAACTTTTCAAGAATGAAGTCTCAATGCAAGCTCAAGCATCTTCAACTAAACCTTTCAAGAATGAAGTTTCAATGATAAAAATTGAACGAAAGTGTTACCAAGTGTTTATTATAGTGTTGTTTTGTTGTTTATTATACTTTATGATGAAATGTAAAACACTTGAAGATGAGAAAAAGTTTCTCTGACTGCCATAGTTAAAAATGGTGTTGTTTTGGATTAAATGTAGGCTTTTTTCTTTGTGAAAGATGCGAAGAAATTTGTGTTGTTCCACAAGATCATTGTGGCTTTGTTGTTGTTTGTGCTGTCATATGGAGTTGCCATAAGTTAAATTACTATCATCTTCTCTGTTTTGATGCAGACCAATATATACACAAGACAAACATGAGTGATTACCCGAATGCCATAAGTTGTATTTAGTAATCACTTAAGTGCTAGTCACGATAAAAAATGATCACTTAAGTGTCAAGTTATTATTAAAGTGATTAGTTAAGTGTCACTTGTAGTTAAAAGTGAACAGTTAAGTGCCAAGTTTTTTAGAATATGATCAGTTAAGTGTCAATTTTTTTGTAAGTTTTCTCTAAAAATTGTGCCAACCACCACCACCGATTGCGCCACCAACCATCACCACTAGCCACACTAGGCACTCCAGCCACCACCGTGCTGGTGGTGTTGCTGCACAAGGTACTAGTGCAAGCTGAGCCTTGTACTAGCTTGCACCAGTACACATGGTGTAAGATGTGCAAATTGCACACTTGCACCAGGTGCAGGTGCAGCATAAGCCCATAACTCCCATCACAAACCCATAATCACTGGGCATCACCACCAACCACACCAGCACCCCCAACCACCACATTAGCACCCCAACGATAAACTCACTACCACCAAGCATCACCATCCACCACCACCAGCCACACCAGCACTCCAGCTACCACCACAGAACACCAACAGCAACAGCAGCAAGTAAAAGCAAAATCCATGACAAACAACAAAAATTGACAAGTAGCGCAAGATCATTCATTAATATTGAAATTAAGTCTCACAACATCAATAACAAACTAAAGGAAAAAAAAAAAGATAACCATTCATGGCAAGTGTTATTATAACGTTTACATAACTGTTTTGACTCATAAGCTCCACAAATCCTATCATGTCCCATCTCATCAGTCAATATGCACAACACCCCCTGTTCGTGATCCTTTCGATGGGCCTTTCACTTGATTAATAATTCTTGCACTCTTTCTAACTGGACGTACAACTTCTTCTTCAACTTTCTCAGTATCCACTAACTCAGATGGAGCTGCAAATATCCCAAGCTGAATTGATTTAAAAGGAGCTGCAACTGGGTTCTTACTCTTCTTTCTTGTTGGCGCATTTGATGTTTTCTTTTTTGTTGGTGTAGCCGTTGATTCTTGAGTTGGGCCTGAGATAAGAACCTCTGAACTTCTCCCAGGCTACAAAAATACAATAAATTGTCAGCAAAAGTCTACAGCATAAATTAAATTAAATGCAGTCAATAAAACTTACATTTAGAATAATTGCTCCAGTACGTTAATCTGTATAAAGGCCATAGCCATATTATCTTAACCTCTTCCCAAGTACCCCTCTTGTTTGAATAGGGGCGTCACTTTCAGGAACTTGTGATTTGTTGGCTCTTTTTTTTTGCCTGTGATTTCTTGGGCCTTTCAATTACTCTTGAGGCTTCTTCGACCAATTTTTCAGCCGGGTGTCTTCTAGATGGCCTTTGTGTAGCTGCTCCTTCACCTAGCCTTCTTCTAGTTATCCTTGTCATTCTGTTTATCCCTTCAACTTTAGTGACACCTCCTTCTGGTGGTACTGGTGGTGGTACTTATGATGCCCCTTGTAGTGATTCTTCTGGTGGCCCATGTGGTGACCCTTGAGATGGCTCTTGTGATGGCTCTTCAGTTGACAATTGAGTTCCAACTTGCTTTCTTCGAACTTGAGAAAGAGGCAAAAGACACCATAAATATAACATCGGGCCATATAATAATGTAAAGAAAATGAAAAACTAAATATAAATTGTTGAATTTACCACTGGGTATTTATTTCACTACTGAAGAACAATTGACTGAACTGGCCGTGATGCTGCTTGGGCCAATCTTTCAACTGGCCATGATGCTGCTTGGGCCAAACCTTCAACTGGCCATCTTCTACCTTGCCTTCTTTGAGCAAGCTGTTCAATTTCATGACTTACTAGGGTTCTTCTTGTGACCTAACAAACACATTACATTCAAGGTCAAATAGGATATTATGTACATTTTTATGATAAATGACAAAGCAACATAAACATAAAATAAATTTCATGACTTACTAGGGTTTTAGTTGTCAATTGAAGAATAGTCAACTTACTTGGCCCTACTGTTTGCATTTCTCTAACTGTCTCTTCACTAGGCCTTTCACCTTGCCTCAAGGGTTGTTGTTGCTTCCTCAATTGACAACCTTTAATATTGTGGCCTGCTAAACGATAATAAAAGCACGTTATCTTTACACCCTACCTGCTCATTCTTTGCTGACCCGAGACCTCTCCCTCCGCCGTTCTTCTTCTTCGTTTTGGCCTTTCAATTTTCTTCTTCAGTGGCAAAGGTTGAGGTGCTTTATGATCCATGAGCTCCCAAAACTTGCTACTTCTAATTGACTGCATCATGAACTGATATGAAGTAAGGTATTTTGATTTATGATACCAATCATCGATGTAATCATCTGTATTGTCGCCCTTCAATTGGATGACACATATGGCATGTGCACATAGAATTCCACTTACTTGCCATGCTCTACATGAACACTTCCTGCTTCCTAGATTGACAACATACTTATCAGCACCCTTCATTATCTCATATCCATCATCTCCATTCCAAATGGGATGTCAATGCTTACTTGCAACCAAATTCTCATCCAATTTCTCGACAATCTTAGGACCATATTGTCTAGTCCACTTTGCAGCCTCATCTCTTTGTTTCTGCAACCGAGTCATAACCACAACTCGTATATCTTCAAGCATTGAGATGACTGGTTTGCATCTAGCATCTATTATCTTCGAATTAAATACTTCACAAATGTTGTTGTCGACATTATCGCACTTGAACTCCTCACTGAAGAATGCCCTGCACCAATGCTTCGATTCTAGTTGAAATAGGGTAGCACAACCTTCTTTTGTCAATTGAAGCAGTCATTTTTTGGCTATCCTAGAGTCAACTATATTTGCACTCTTTGCTAATTGCCAAAATTACAACTGCAGCTTATCCCCTTTGTAGGTCTTTGCCCAATTTCCGTATATGTGCCGCACACACATTCGATATTCAGCATGGGGCAACAACTCAGCTACTGCCGGAACCAATCCCTGCAATAATTCAAAGTAAGAAATGTGAGCAAATTACATGTTCATATTACAAAGCAAACTATTGACTAAATTTTTCAAAAAGCAAGCATTACCTTTTGTTGGTCGCTTATGAATGCCTACCCTTCCTCGTTTGTTATCTCCAAGTCAGCCATCAGATTTTTCAAGAACCAGGACCAATTGTCCTTATTCTCAATCTTTACAACAACCCAAGCTAGTGGGAACATTTGATTATTCGCATCTCTTCCAATCACCGCCAACAATTCTCTCTTGCACAAGCCCTTCAAGAAACAGCCGTCCAATCCTATAATTCGTCTACAACCAGCTAAAAATCCCCGTCTACATGCATTAAAGCACACATAGAATTTATCGAACTTGGTCCCATGATCAGGAACACCTCTACATACACTTTACTTGTAGGGTTTTGCAGCCTACACTCCCAAGCATACTCCCACACCTGCTCATATTCCTTAGCATACTGACCAATAAGTATCTTTATCACCTTTTGCTTTGCTCTTTTGCACTGAGTCCTAGATACATTGATGCCTACACGCTTCTTCACTAGTATCCTAAAGTTAGTAATTTTCATCTCGGGCATCAGTTTGATCAGATTGAAGAAGTGCTTGAACAACCATGCACTTGTTACCCTTTTGTTTTGAAAATTAATGGAACAAGTGTGTTCCTCTTAATAGGCTCTAATCTGAAAAGACTCACTCCTCTTAACAAACACGCCATAAATCTTCCATGGACAATTTTGCTATGAACACCTAGCTTTTACAAAGTTATTAGTATTTCTAATTAAATTAATATTTCTTTGTATAGCAATGGAGTTCTTCAGTATAACTTCCCTAAATTGTATCGCATAATGGAATTTCATACTTACTGACAAAGTAGGAAAGGCAACGGATGGATCATAAGAAGGAAACTTACTTTTCCTTCTATGCATAGCTCATTGATCTTCTTCAAGTTCGTCTTGGGAAGTAGCGGTGTCGATGCTTTCTTCATAATCTGTCTCTTGGCTAGCAACATCAACATCTGCAGAGCCTTCATCTCTGTTTGGAACTTCATCAGCTACCTACAAAGTTGCAAATCTATTTGACAAACACTATTTTTCCCAAAGGTACTTCACAATTGACTTTCACAAATATGATTTACCAAACACAATTTGCAGTTTGAAAAACTCATTTAACTAATGGGCATTTGCATTTTCTTAAGGACTTTCTCCAAAAGTCTTCCCAAATGCACCCTAAACCTATTATCTCAATTTAGAAGAAGATTTTGAGTTTATGGTTTAATTTATGGAGCAAATTGAACCTATTTTCTAAATGTGGGGCAAACTTTTGTTGCCAAAAGATGTCATTTGATTTATATCTTGTGTGTTGACATCTCCGACGAGACGCATCGTTTATTCTAAAATAGTGCCACATGTGATTTTCAGCAACACAAATTGTTGTTGTCACTTGAATAATTGATTTTGAAAGTTATGGTACTTAAATGGTTATTTGAAGAATTACAGCACCAAAGTGAGCAACATTATAAAGTTATGGAGCGTTGTGTTTTGTTTTTTTGATTTATATCTTGAGTGTTGACATCTCCAACGAGACACATCATTTATTCTAAAATAGTACCTAATACATCTATGCAATAACACTTTGTTTAAACGTTCAATTACTAATTAAATGATTTAGTCAAGATGAATCAATTTAAGACATTATAAGGTTTGAGCTCAATTGGACTCCCGCTATCCTCAACTCTTCTCTAGCTTGACCGACTATGATTCTCCATTCAAAATGATTAATAAAGATACTTGATCTCAACTTGGTTCAATTTCATCCCTAAACTTTTAAAGTGTGATCCAATGTAGTCATCTCATTAAAATCATTGATGGAATCTACTGACATGAATGAAATGCGCCATTTAATTTATGACATCATTATTTGTGTTCAATTTGGTTTGTTTATATTATTTATTTATTCAATTTAGTCCCTAAAACATTTTTCAATTCTCTCTTATATATTCATGTCAATTATATTCTTGTCAAGGGGTTTTATTAAATATTTTCACAACATTTAAACACAAACATAAACAAATTAATTAAATGGATTACACAACACAAAACATTTAAACTCACCCGTGGGCGGCGTAATTGGTTGAGATATTTCCTTCCAACGCATGGAGGTCGAAGGTTCGAAACCCTGCGTTGCCGACAAGGGCATGCTCCGACAGTGGGTTGATCCTCAATCATAAAAAAAAAAAAAAAAAAGGGCATTTAAGATAAAACAAGGTTACCTATGTATACATGTTGTAAGTATTTCTTAATACAAATAAACATATCGTGTTAACACAAGGAATAAATTAAATTGCTTAACCAAATGAAACCAAACGCATTATAAATGAGTAAAAGGGTCAAATCATATCTGACATATTCATGTCAATGTGTATGTCTTGTCAAGGGGTTGTGTCGAATATTACCAATTTTAGATAATAATCAGCGAAGTTTATCTTTAAAATATTTTATGACCCTCATCATGCTTAAGCAAATGCTATTAGAGAGAAAGAACAAAAATATAATAGTTTAAGAACGGACAAACAAAAAAAGTTCAACAATGAAAGTAAACGATAAAAAAAAAAAAAAAAAAAAAGTTAGTAACTTCAAAGGCTATGTCAGCAAATTACATTGAATCTTTAATGGAACAACCACATTAAACAAAATTTAAAAACTTAAGGGATGACATTGAAAAAAAAAAATTCAGGTATGTCATTGAGCGATGAGGAAAATTATAGTGACTACTGATGTAACTAGCCCTTATTTATATCCCAAAATTTTCAAGTCATATCTTTTTAAGTACATAAAAAATGAAAATAATCTTGATAACAAGTGTGCTCGAGGCACTAATTAACCATATTTAATAAAAAATGTTTTCATTTTTAATTCACTGCTATACATAATATGAGATAGATAGTGCATTAAAATTGACAAATTTTCTCTACTAAGATGTTTAACTAGTGCTTCTGTTGACCAAATTCAAAAAGCTTAAAACGAAAAGGAAAACAAAAGTCTACATTTGAGAACACATTTCATAGAGAAATACTCTTTTTTCAGTGGAGTTAATGGTGAGTCAATCTACCTACTTTGATATTGAAGAGATTTGAATTGACAGGAGTGTTCACGAATCTAAAAAGTACATGTACCGACCCGCTACCTTCTAGTATAGCAGGAATACCATCTTTGGAAACTTGCACCCAAATCTTTTTAACGTGAAAGAAGCTCTAGGATGGGAAGACTCCGTGTACTTTGAAAATTTGAGAGCAATTTTTTTTTTTTTTCCGGTCAAATTTTTTAGAGCAATGTTTAGTAATCTAACAACTACTTGGTCTTTCCTCAAAGTCAAGGAGAATTTTAGCTTCGTATAATAATATATTACCAGGTGAGTGGAATATATGCTTTAAAATGCTTTTGGACCGTCGGATATTTATGAATGTCAAGTAAAATGCGTTAGCTATTTGATAAATCAAATGTTTTTTTAACAAAGATCCCTCCCATAATCATTTTCCCCTCAGCAGGGATGGGTTTAGAGGTCGAATCTTGAGGAAGCCACAATACAATATCGATCAATTGTTCAAAATACATAGAATGGAGAATTAAATTTTGTTCCGTTTTCCATTTACCCGTACAAGAATGCTTTCAAGTACATAATATGAGTTTACAATTTATTTAAACGAGTTTCATATGAGATTAGCTGGATTTTGCAATGGCTTAAGCTTCTCTCCATTAAAAAAAAAAAAAAAAAAATTGTTCCGCTAGACACGTATTTTTGGAAAAATAATGAAGTGCAAAGCCTATAACGCCACCAAAAAAAAAAAAATGTTACAGGATCAATAAAAATTCATATTTGCGAGTATTGTCAATAAAGCGTAAATGAAATTCAAATTTGAAACGATAAAGAGATTTTTACATATTTTTCCTTTCCTTTTTTAAGACACAAAGAGAGTAGCTTACAGATTGCATTAATATCAAACCAAGAATAAATTACCATAGGATTAAGTAACTCCACACTTGATAAATTGATTGGAGATAGATAAATGGAATTATTACTAGAATCATCAAATGTCATAATCTCCAAAATATAACATGTTAACTAATTTAGCTAATAAATTACTGCTGTAAATTGAAATGAAAACAGAGGACGCAAATGCGGGCATGCGCTTATGAGGCGGACTAACTCAACTGCTCGATGCCTTTCCCACTTCCTGCCCTCACTCACCCCATCCTTTCCAGTCGCTCCCTGTCTAATTGTTGAATTGCAGTGCAGATCGGATACCACGAGAATCACCATTCTTCATAGCCAGAGAGCTCCATTAGCAATGAACTCTCGTGAAGTTTGTTCGCCCACTCTCCCGAGGCCGGCTCTGGTGAAAATTTCGTTTTTTTTTTTTTTTTGGGTATTTTTCATACCAAATGGCAAAAAAAATTTCATTTTTCTCATTTTATATTGTCGGTTCTTCCTGGTTTTCGAAATTTGGAAAAATAAATATCTATACCAAGAATGAGGGGGCCAAAAGATTGATTGAGATTTCCTAGTATAGATAAAAGGGTGTACCTATACAAAGATTGATTGAGGGGCTTTGTTAGGTCTAAATTGATCAAGAAAATGATTTCTTCTTTGAAAAATCCTTTTATTAATAAGTCTCATATGAATCTCATGTGGAACTTATTGTCCCTTAACACAATTCCCTGGTCAAAGGATGATTATGACTTTTAAGCATGGGCAGACCCCTCACCTTACGAGAGCCCTTTTGATGAGAACAAACTTGAGTCTATTGATCAAAACGGGCAATACATCGTTACGGGACCGGCACAATTCTTTGACGTCATCAAGCGTGTAACAACTAATAATTACTCTACCCTTCCCTTGCCCATGGAGAACCTTCGTCTCAGTCCAAGAAAGACCAAATCGACTTGACTTTTGGTTACACTATACATTTCCTGCAGCCATTTTCTCATCTTGTTTTCTTGGAAAATCACTGCATGTCACCAATCCCTCCCCACCCCCCAATATGACAAACATAAAGCAATAGTGGACCTATTCAAAGCTTATTTACAACTTAATATTGAATTTGGCATTGGTAAATTCCTCAAATTGTGGGTAACTTGATATAATAAAAGCGGGTGTATGTTGGTCATTTACTTATTTTAATTGTAAGTTACCCAGCTTCTATTTTATTTCCAATAGCAAGTTTCTTACATTGTTGGTAAGCTATTAACTTGCAAGCAGACTTACGCTGGTGAGTTACTAATTTCACCACTAGATTTCATTTTGAGGGACAACATTTAGGTTAATAACTTATGTTCCACTTGAATTTGGTAATTCTTATTTTGTATGTAACTTACTACCTCATAAGCAAATTAGTTATTTCCACTCAAATTTTCTAATTTCGCCTCTGCATTTTTGCTTGAGCGGCAACTTTCTAAAAAGATCGATAACTTACCATTGCATTCAACATTAGTAAATAGCTAATGTCGTTGATAATTATACTATCAAAGTACTTGACCTAACAAGTCACTACACCATTACATTTTTACAAACAAGATTTAAACTTTACTAATCATATTAGAAAATTGCCATGCACAAATTTGTTCCTTTTTTGGCAAACAGATAATTAGAATTCTGCTTTAGGTTAAGGAATAGAGCAAGAGGAAGGTGGACACCACTATTTTATTTATATATTTATAATTTCAATAATCTTTTATCAGAATTCTCCTGCCTAACCGTACTCTATGGGGATCGTTTTATACCAAACTCGTGACTCAAGACCATTGTGGTTAAATTTTAGATTCAACTCAAGAGAGAGAACAACCGCAGCAAATGTGAACAACTTGTGAGTTGAAGGTCATGTTTCCAAGTGGTACGATGATGGTGGTAGCCGCCAAATCGACAACAATTATATATATATATATGTTTGTATTTGTATATGTATATGTATATGTATATATCATGGTGCTTGTGCAATGTGCAGTTGTGAGTTGGTTGCCTATGGACATGGTTACTGTTCAAAGCCTTCAAGTGGCGATTTTTTTAATATAAAAAATGACAAATTTGTCATTAGTTTTTTTAATGCTTAATCTAGTCTTCTGTGTGTATGATAAGCATTCAACCCCCTAATTCACTGCTTGTTTTGTAGCGCGGGACCTCAAAACGTTATATTAATAACATGTAGTAGACAAAACATGATTTTAGTTGATAATTTGAAATAGTTGAATTCCTTTAAATTATTATCAATCCTCGCCAGAAACATTTCCTAACTATCATTTTGAGACTGATATAACAAAGAGTTCCAGTTCAAATTCTTTAGTTTGCATGTTTACTATTCTAAAAATTGTTAGAATAGCTACAATTTTTTTTTTCACCTTGCCACTACTTCCTACATGTATTCCATGTCTGCACTGCGAAAGAAGTGCTTGATAGTATAGAGGAAATCCCGACCGTCCATTCCAACTGTTCATCAGATGGGGGCAGATAGAAGTCACAGGGTTTGTGAACAGTACCCTGCATCCCTACATGCCCGCTTCCAAATTCTATTCATTTGAATTGATGGGACTCACGAATCTGAACGCAGCAACAAGAGATGCTATCAAGTAGCATAGGAGGAACATACCATATCGCTCGGAAGTTGGAACCAGTCAGCGGCATTCTTAAACGCGAATGAAGGCTCTAGGATGAGAAGAGTCTGTGCTTTGAAAATTTGGGTCCAGTGGAATCTTAACGCTATCAAAACAAAGCACTGACTTGGTCTATTCTCCAAGTCAAGGAACATACAAATCTTAGAAGCCCGCAAGAATACCGTTCGTGGATTCTCCGCCTCGGTTCAAGAATGACTCTGCGATAAAACAAACAAAGCTCTAGTTCTCGGAAAGACCAAATCAACATTGACTTCTCGGTACACGCACCTCATATACTTTACATATACCTTTCTCTCTCTCCCCCTCTCTCTCTCTCTCTCTCTCTGCAATCATTTCCTATCCCTATTTTCTTGGAAATTCACTTACATTGCACTTTCGTTTTCCTCTCTCTCTCTCTCTCTCTCTCTCTCTCTCTCTCTCCACTATAAATATGTAGGATTTGTGAAATGGGAACCTTTTATGACAAATACAAAACAACCATTTGCAAAGCAAAATAGTTCAACAATTAGTTTAGCTTTGAGGAGTTATTAAGGTTTTAGAGATGGGTTTTGTTCAAAGCTCATTGAGCAGGAGTACAGGACACATTTTGTCCACTTTAAAGCTGTTTGTCTTGCTCTTGCCACTCCTCGTCCTGAGCTACACCGGTGCAGCCACCAAAGCCGTAGATGAGAGGAACCCATTCAAAGTGGGCGTGATTCTTGATTTGGATTCGCTTCTCGGCGACCAAATGCGTATGGCAATCGAAATAGCATGCCGGGATGTGAATACCATATCATCATCAGGAAGTCATTACATAAAGCCACATTACATAAACTCCCAAGCAAAGCCCCTTCGAGCAATTTCTGCCGGTTAGTCTTTCATTACCCTTCCTCAATTCAGTGGCTGCGTCTGCAATAATTTCTGCTTTGTTTGTTGGAAACGTGTTAGTTGCCATGAGCAGTAATAATTAATCACCCCAAGTCTGCTTTGAGATCATGTACATCTATATTTTCTTCTCAATTTTTCTGCATGTGCTGAATGTTTACTAGAAGTTCTACATTCAGTAATATTTGAAATACACAATGAAACCCTTACAGAAACCTTCTGGGTATCTAAGAGACCCAATGATTATGTTAAATCATCAAGTAAAAAAGTTATGGAACTTTTTGATTCATTACTATTTCTTGCAGAAAACTAGCAACTTTTTTTTAAAACTACATGATCATTTTATTCGATATTCAATGTAGAAAATTGGCTTTTTGCTAATAATAAGCAGAGTATTTATGTTGACCTAATAATACTTGGTATCCAGTGTGGATCCATGACCAAAAGCTTAAGCTTTTGCATGAACGGTTGTTATAACAACTGTAAATTGGCGTTCTTCCATCTAAACATGTATCTCACATAATGAACGTTAGCTGCAAATAATCTCTTCCAAGAACCCAACTAATAGGGGTAAATAAGTGCAATTAGTAGAAGAAATTCATAAAGAAAACTGCCTTGATCCTGAAGTTTAATATCTTTAATTCCTTTATTATGTTTTAACAGCAGAAAAGCTGATCAAAAAGAAGAATGTGCAAGTTATTATTGGCTTGGAGACATGGGAGAGTGCAACTTTAGTAGCCGAAATCACTAATCAATCTCAGGTGCCAGTCATATCCTTTGCCAGAGACCACATAACACCGACAACGATGGTGCAAACTCTATGGCCTTCACTGTTTCAAATGAGTACCGATGAATCTGACCATGTTAGATGCATAGTAGATATAGTTAGTTCTTATAACAGGCAAAGAGTATCAATAGTATATGAGGCCGGGGCATACGATACTAAGTACTCCAAGCTGTTAAATTCTTTGTCTGAAGAGCTTAGAAAAATCGGCTCGACAATGGAGGACCAGCTGATTCTTCAAGCATTCTCATCTCCGAGTGGAGCAGAATTGTTTTTGGAAGAGAAATTAATGAAGTTGAAGGGAAAAACATCTCCCATCTTTATTGTCCTAGGGTTGTCAGCACGGGGAAGCGCTCATTTTCTTAAAGAAGCAAAGAAAATGAGACTCTTCTATGGAGATTCAATTTGGATATTTGCTGAAAAACCATTCACCAATCTCCTAACTTCAGTAGAACATCCAGCAATCGCCTCCACCGTCAAAGGTGCGATAGGAATAATCACGTACCATCCCAAAAACCAGGCATATAGAGAATTCAAAGCCAAATTCTTGAATATGTTCCATCACAAGTATGGAGAGAACTTCAAGTTCGAGCCCGGAATCGATGCTATTCGAGCATATGATTGCATTATGACCGTTAAAAATGCGATAGATGCAATGCCGAGCCATGATATTATGTCCAAGTTTTTGCTTAATAGAATATCGCGCACTAGACTCATGGGTTTGAGTGGGGCAATACGATTTGAGAAAGGTCAGTTGGCACGTCGACCCAAATTCCAACTTGTAAGTGTTGAGGGAAATGAATATAGAGAGCTTAAGCTTTGGTCTCCCAATTTCAGTTTCTCAAGAAGTTTTGTACCAATGCAAAGTTCAAGAAGAAATACTTACAGAATTTCAGATATAGTGAAGACCCAAGAAGGACGAACTTCAAGTGAGAAGGTGACGTTGGTCATCGGAGTACCTGGTAAAACTCCCTTTGATAAGTTTGTGAAGGAGGAAATGGACGACACAACAGGAAGACCAAAGTACATTGGCTTTTGCATAGATGTTTTCGAGAAGGCTATTTCTCATTTTCCTGATGGTTTGAAGTATGAGTTTTTTCGTCATGACGGAACATATGAGGAGTTGGTTAACAAAGTTCATGATAAGGTATGGGACCACATCATCTCTGTTCTTGCATGATTATTGCATCATTGCATTATAGAGTATTAACTATTACTTTCTCTTCTACATTAACCATCAGAGCCTGAGTAAACTAAACGAAGCAACAAGTTCATTTCACACAGATGTCAATTTTGGCTCACAAGATTGTGTTATTTTGCATTAATAGATTCGTCAAAGTCTCACATCCTCTTGATACAAATGTTTTGCTTCAATGGTGCAATTTCGGTCCCTATTTCTAAAGTGGATTGCTTTGATGTTGTTCCATATTATGACATTGATGAAGACCTACGATGCTGCAGTCGGTGACATAACTATTCTGGCCAATCGCTCACTGTTTGTTGAGTTCACACAACCGTTTATAGGATCAGAGCTTTCCATCATAGTCCCAGCAAAACCAGACACAGACAGGGCATTGATCTTTATCGAGCCTTTCACTCTCGCAATGTGGATTGCTTCTGGAGGCATCCTTATATACACCATGTTGGTAGTTTGGTTCTTGGAGCATCAGATCAATCCGGAATTCAGAGGCCCTTGGACGAATCAGCTCTCCACTGCTCTTTGGTTCACTTTCTCCTCTCTCTTCTTTGCTCATAGTAAGTAACTTCCCTCTCTTGATTGCAGTTCATGTACACTCCTTTCGGCCCAAATTTTCGACAAAAAACTAATGCATCGGTGACTTTTGCAGAAGAGAGAGTCTATCGCAACTTCACTCGAATTGTGCTGGTGATTTGGTTCTTTGTAGCATTGATCTTGACACAGAGTTATACTGCTGGCCTCACCTCGTTGCTCACTCTCCAGAACCTCAAACCAACTGTGACCACCATTGAATGGCTAAGAAGTTCTCAAGAAAGAGTGGGTTGTGACCCAGATACTTTTGTTTGTGACTATCTGATTAACGTGCTGAATTTCTCGAAGGAAGTCATCGTCCACACAAGGAACACTTCGAGCTATGAAGATGAATTTAGAAGAGGCAGCATCTCTGCTCTTTTTCTGGAATACCCGTATGAGAGAGCTTTCTTCACTCAGTATTGCTCTGGATATGTTGCCACTCATGAAAGCTACAGATTTGGCGGTTTTGGCTTTGTAAGTATGGCTCAGTTATTCTGCGTAGACTTGATTTTTTTGAAGTGCTAATAGCGTCATAAATTTTTGTGACGCGTCTCTTTAGGCTGGGTCAAAAAGAAAAAAGGGGCTTGACTACTAAAATACCACATCAGAGTATGACATAGGGTGAGGACTGTTATATAACTAGACGGATTTAGTCTTTAAGCTACTGTGAGAATAATAGCTTATTAGTCATAAATTTTTGAAGGAGTGGACTCCATAATAAATTATAATTATTTATCAAAATCTTGTTAGCATAACAATCTTTAGACTACTATGATAATAATAGCTTATTACGAGTCACAATTTTTTATAGAAGTGGGCCCAACAACAATATATAATTATTTGTTATTTAATTTTTGTAGTATGAAATAGTGTCATTCTTAAAATAGATTAAAGATTGTTAACTAATCATTTCTCTATTTAGTTTTTTGTGGCCTAGAATAGACTGTTATTCTCATATTAATTTAAAGATTGTTATCCAATCATTTCTCTAAACAAAATCCCCGTTAACACTTGAATATTCCTTCTAGGAAATGAATTGATCCATGTATTTCAAGTTGAGTTTATAAAAATGGTATAGAGGGAATAACGACGCTCAGAAGATGAACCCCTCGGTATTTATCCACATTAAACTTACTAAATCAATTAGTTCGCGAACTGGGTATTGATGCAGTGGCATCAAATTACTCGCCGCTACAGAAGCAGCACATAACTCCCCAAGGGAGAGCACAATGCTTGATGTTGACTGCTAAACTCAGTTCGGGTTACTATAGCCAACAAGAGAAAAACGAAAGGAATTGTACGGACATCAAGTAACTAATAGTAGCTATGCAAATGCTTTTCCATTTTACTTATCTCTCCTTCACTGCATATATGCAGGTGTTCCCGAAAGACTCTCCACTGGCTGCAGATTTCTCTGAGGCCATTTTGGAGCTTTCACAGAGCGGTGAGATGAACACTTTGGAGAACAAGTGGTTTTCTCCCGAGTGCACGATGAAGAACATCACCAACGAGAAACCAAGGTTGGGCCTCAACAGCTTCTGGGCGCTCTACGTTTTCACCATCGCCACTTCCACTGGTTGTTTGCTCTTTGCATGTCTCTGCACGAGAAGGAACCGTCAGGATCATGAGCAAGGGAGTAACAGCGACAACATAAGCGTGACGGAGACGAGTATTTTGTAGTGTAAATCAATGTCCAGTGGCATAGTTTCAGGCTCGGTGATAAGGGAGGAACAGACTATTCTTGAATCTTGATCAATTCAAAAGTTGTCTTCTTGCCTATTTTCATAGATGAAAAGAGCTGTAGTCATTTGTCTATTGCTATGGGCCATTTGTTTCAGCTTTGGAGAAATGCACTTGGAGAATGCAAATACCTTTAAGGTAAAGAAGTTTTCCGAAATGCTACACCATTTGATAAATTATAGTCTAAAATAGCATTGAAATGTCACTTTAGCTGAAATACCGTTTGACAAAACTCATATTTGCAATGAGCTTTCGCTTATATTTTTGTTTTAAAAAAAAAAAATCTAAAAATCCAATCAGGCGGCTGGATAGCCAGATCTGGCCACCTAAGGTCGCAAAGGCCAGATCTGGTAGCTTGAGGTTGCGCAGACCCAGGCAACGGCGTCTGGTTTGCGTGGAACCAAGCGATGCCACCTAGGTCCGCCCGACCTCAGGCGATGCCGTCGCCGCCTAGAGGCGTGACCTCAGCTGCCTGAGGTCGCAAGATGCCAAATCTGGCCATCCGGCAGCCAAATCTAGCCTCTGGACCGCCAAATCTGGTGGCTTGAGGTCGCACGGACCCAGGCGACGTCACCTGGTTTGTGCGGAACTAGGCGACACCGCCTGGGTCCGCGCAACCTCAGGCGAGTCACGACCTTAGGCAGTGTCGCGTGAGGTCCGCCTGACCCAAGCGACGCCACTTAGGTCACAGGTTGCACCATCCCCAAGCAGTGGTCACTGGGGACGTGCAACCCTCAGGCAACGATGGCGGCTGTCGAAGAAGGCGAGGAAGAAGAAGATGAATAGGGAAGAAGAAGACCGGCGGAAAGAAGAAGACGAAGGGGGGAAGATAAGATGAACAATATGCGGTGACATTTCCCAAATACTCAATGCCCAAAGCAGCCCCTCCCCAACTTCCAACATTCGGCATTCGGAATGCTCATATTTGGGCAAATGAGCTTTCAAAAACTTAGCCAAATACAAAAAAATTTCCCCAAGGGGCTTTCAAGCCCGAAAGCCCCTTGGAAAAGTCCAACCAAACGGGGCCTATGTACATGTGCTCATTTTTCGAAACTACATGATAATGGTTGAAATCTTCAGACCATTCATGGTTCGGAACCCTTCACAGGTTCGGCTTTGTAGTCTATTCATACTGTCGAAAAAATTATAATATGTGTGGGAAATGTAGAATTGATCACAGCAGCTATGGGGACAATCGATGCATACAAGCACAACTGATCCTTGCTTTGAGGCTTAGGATGTTGAACATAGAACAAATGTTACGTTCAAATTAGGCTTTTGAGGCTTTAGGCTCTTGCATAAATTATTGAAGACTAGCTGAGAAAATATACACTAGAAACATCAATAATAATTTCATTGCATGTAAGCTAATATCGATTCAACATAAAGGACAGATTGTATGTGGTACAATTAGAGAGTATCGTAGCATTAGGGACACATGTATGCAAAGGCTCACGCAGATAGATTGTAAGGGCCTAACAGAAAAGATATTCCATAAAATACATCGATGGGGCATGAAGCATATCAATTACACAAGAAGATTTCAATTGGTCAATTTGGTACCTTTGTACATTTGCACTTACTAGATGCAAATGTTTCTCCTCCCAAAGCATATTATTGATGACATTGAAAAGAAAATTAGGTAATTCTTAGGGGAAGGAAACGCTGAAACTCACAAATTCCACCAAGTTGCATGGAAAGCAGTATGCTCATTGAAAAAGGATGGTGAACTAGGCTTGCTCAATCTGAAACTCTAGAATAAAGTATGGATGGGCCGCATGCTTTGGAGCCTCATTAATCATCCATCCTCATCCCAATGGAGTACTTGGGTTCATCACATTAAATGTAGAGGTACTCCCACTATGCAACTCAATATAAATGGCGATATGGCTTGGGGTTGGTGATGTATTCTCAAGCTAAGACTTGCTCTAACACCTATTATCTCTAGCCAAACATACTATTGCAAAGAGATATATAAGGAATTCAAACTAGAGGGACAAGAGTTGACCGATATCAATTAATTTGGACCAATGGTATTAGCAAACAAAATTTTATTGGCTGGCTTTTTTGTAGAGATAAGCTACCAATAGCGATAGCCATATCATAGTGATTGCCTTCAATAAATACTAAGTATAACTTTTGTATACACATATAAAAGACAGAAACCACTTATGTTTTTAGTGCACCTAGAAAAGTTGTGTGTGGCATAATATTTTGGCATAAAATGAAATTTGGCATTCTGGAAGAGATTGGAACTCAAAACTTCAATTGATCGGCGAGGCCACCAAGGGCAAAAACTTGAAGATGAGACTCCTCTAGCTATCTTTCTTAGCAACTATCTATTGTATCTAGATAGGACACAACCACATATGGTTTCAAAGCAAGTCAATAGAGCCTCATCTTTTATTGGCTAAGATTCAAAGGTTGTAAGAGGCGGCTGTCACTCTACCAACAATGTAGGCCTTCCCAGTCAAATGTTTTATTGGCTATCATATGGAGACTTCCTTCTTCCATCTTCTCGCACAATTAGTCTCTCTAAAATGTTAGAGGATTTCCCTAAGCTTTTGCACCTCATTTGATTAATGATATTCACATATTTACACACACACACACAAACAATTAGAGAGTATTAAAATCTCATATTCTAATGTATTATGCAAAAAAAAATTATGAATTTTTTTCCCATGCTGTTCAATTTTAATATGAATTAGTAAGTTACAAAGCATTTGTAAAGAAAATGACAAGATTCTTTTTTTTGTAGATAAAACAAAATAACCATGTGCAAATGGGCAACTTTTGTACAAATAATTAATTTTATTTGCATAATTTACCAATGCTTCAAATTTACTAGCTTTGTTAACACCTGAATCCCGACAATTTGAATGCACATTTTTGTAAAAAAAAACATATAAATATAAACATAAGAGAATATAAAAAAATAAATAAGAAATAAGAAAATAAGAAAGCACCTAGTCCGAATTCGAATTGACCTGGTGGGCCCAACTTATCAGCTCGTCAAACTTCAGATCCATAAATGTGGCCCACTAGCCTACCAATGGAGATCTGTAATGGCTCTTTAGCCAAGCCTATCCCAGAAGCCCATCAGAGAAGGCTCTCAACTGAATCTACTCTTTCTCTCTCGCCCGCTCTCCTCTAACAAATTTCTTTCTCTTCACAATGAGATGAACTCACACACCAGGCTCACATCACATAGGAGACAAGAAAAGGAAAAAGAAAAGGCCCATATAAAGTTGAGGAATACACTTTTTATATCTTTAGAGAGCATAACGAAGACAAGAAGTTATGGAGTAGCGTTCTGAATTGTAAGGACCGATCTCTAGCCTCACCAATGATATCGTTGGCTTTGGGTTGTAGGACTCAATTGCCCTATGCCCTCACGAATTTGTTCCTTTGAGCTTCACTTAGAAAATGCCTTGTTGGTAGTTAAGAGTGGTGCTACTCCTTATATATAGCACATTACCTCACCATCCCTAGGAGATATAAGATTCGGTTCATTCCTACCCTCTTGCCATCCTTGAGGCGGAGCAACACTCCCATCCCTCGTAGGACCAGGCTGTTACACAATTCCTCCAAGAGTTTGCACTAATTCTTTCGATGATTTGAGAAGTAAAGTGCATGGAAATGGCTTTTATAAAGGAGTGGAAATATTCCCTGAAATGCTCTGCTGCTCCTCATGGCTTTTTGGGGGCCTTTGGAAACAACGTGACAAATGCATTTATGATCCCAAAGATAAATCTTACCAGCTTCTAGTTCATCAAAGTTGCAAAATTCTGCAGCTGTTTGCGTAGGGAATGAGCATAGATAGAAGGGTGCTTGTTAGAACATATCTTGGGAAAAACATCTAAAGATGGATGGCACAAGATATATATAGATTGAGAAGTGAATTGAGGAGCGAAAAACTGCTGGAAAAGGTGTAATTTGTTGAGAAAACCTCCTATTTATTTTGAAATTGATAAACCTATCCATGCATTATAGTGATCTTGATAATTGCAAGAAGTGTGGTGCTTTAGGTAATACTCATGCCGAAAAGGTTCGTTATGACCAAAAGATCTACATGAACAAGTGGAAAGTTCATATTAACTTGGATGTAGCAAGTTTTTATCTACACAATGTTACATCACTATCGTTGGCAAGAATGGTTGATCATATCCAAGAAGTAAGAAGAAATGAATTGTGTGGATATCAACATGTGAATTGCTTGAATATTAGCAAGGCTAACCTATGAATTAGCTGACCAATTGCGACGATATAATCAAGAATTGCATCTGAATTTCAGTGGGACAAATGCTGTAAATTATTTTAAAAGCTGCTTGGATATTACTATGATATACAAGTGGTGAATATCATGAGAGTTATGTGATGACTGAATATGAGCAACGCACTTATTCTACTTACAATGACAATTTTACTAAAAATTTCAAGATTATTATTTAATTCCTTCATAGCTCGTAATTTGGTATGGATTCCTTTTGTAGAAGATTCTAATTGACCAAGATTATCAATACATATCTACTCACTCATGATATCTTGATATTTAATCATCCTAGCAAAATACTTTTTGTATCAAGCCACTCTACTTATAAAAACCAAGATTTAATTGTATGGACGACTAAATCTACAGATCTTTGATTGTTCTATCTCAACAGCTATCCTAATCTTATCTTCAATTGTCCAACAGCTAAATTTGGAGATTAATCCCCAAGGAGATTGTCCAACGGGAAGTTTTGGATACTAAGGAGTATAAAAGAAGACGAAGGCATCGAAGAGAGAGATAGATTAAGAGTTAATAATTCCAAAGTCGAAGAGAGCTTCATACTCCTTTTATTGTCTTCAAAAACCTCACAATTATAATAATTTGAGAAATGTTGATAGGGTGTTAGAGTTTGAGGAGAAATGCTTCTGAATAAGCAACACTCACCACTATAATTTCTCTTTGAATTTGTTAGGAGCGAGTAACAAAAATCGATACCTTCAACCAAGGAGATCGTTAAGAGGGAGCTTAAGTCTGAATCTATTAATATATCTAGTTAGACTCACATTCGCTCAAAAACATAAGTTACAATTGGAATATATTTACTATTCCATACCAAATCTGTGACATCCCGATTTTCCAATTCTATTTTCAATAAATTGAGACGGGCATTTCGTTGGCACGCATATAGTTCTTTTCCTTGAGTCGGCCACTCATGTGGAAATTAGTTTATCGGGTGAAGCTGTTAAGAGTTTCTAATGCATCGGACTCGAGAATTTGACCAGGAAGTGATCTTTCAATCGAGCTAATCTGCAAGGGTTATTACGGCACAACTAAAAATCAATTAGAGATCGGAGATAGGTCAACTCGACAGAGGCATGTGATCGAGTGTGGGTGATTCCACCAGATCGCACAATTCTTGTCAATCGGCACTGGACCGACTTTTCTGTCGATTGGGTACCCTGTGTTTGTATTTGAAACCTTGAGATTACCCCGACAACCGAAAATCGCCAATGTTTCAAAGATGTACATTGTGGCTTGAGATAATCAACCACAGGTCAAATGTATGAAAATTTCTAAAGGCTACCCGGTAGGTTGGGCCGCGCTAGTATCGTGCCAAAGTGAAATTAACCGCGAAATTGTGACTGAATTAAGAAACTGGAAGTCCTGGGGTGTCACATATCTTATGAGGAACATGGATTAATTTTATGAACTTTAATTTGGACTCAATTGGAATAGAATTGATGAGAATTGAAGAAATTAGATGTACAAGGATTTGGACCCGGCGGAAATGATATTGCACCCATTGAAGAATGTTGTGGGAAAGGAGATAGTGGAAGATGACATCATGCGGGTGATGTCATGCTGATTGAAGCCAAGCGAATGGGGTGTTGACAAGTGGCAAGAGCCCATTGGCCCTCATAAAGTGGGGTTTTTCCCTCTCACCCATCCCCATCATCTTCTTCATTAGGATTTTTTTCTTGGATTTTGGAGGAGAGAGAAAGCTCCGAACGGAACCAGCAGCTGCACGCCTCTTCGCCGCTCGCTCAGTCGCTCGACACTAATGCCCATCGCCGGAGCTCACCGCCTCACCGTCGCGCCGGACCGCCGTTGGCCGAGTCCCCTCTCCTTTCCCTTTTCCTCTCTCTCCATCGAGCAGCTCTCTCCTCCCTCTTCTTTCGGTTTGACGCCCATAAATTTGCAGAGGAAGAGCCGCACATCGCCCGGAGCTGTCGCACGCCTCCGCCGGTCCCTGTTTTCCGCTTGCTCAACGCTGCCGTGCGTTGCCGTCGCTACCCGTCCGCCCGCGCTCGCTCGCGCTTGGCCGATGCCTAGCCGCCTCCATCTGTCCCTATTCGTGCGTTCCAGGAGCTGCCGGAGCTCGTCTCCGCCGCCGTGAACCGCCGTACACCCCCGCCCCAGCCCACCGGAAGTCCCTCAGCCCATCTTGGCCCTTGTGCGCCTCAACCGGCGCCAGATCCGCCCCCAACCAACAGCCATCGATGAACAGAAAAATGGGTATTACAGCCCGCTTATGGCCCGTTTCGGCCGCCTTCCCGAGCCCGGATGCTCAGCCCGCCTTGAGAAAAGTCGATCCTCGCGTCGTCCTCGTCGTTTTGGTCCGCTCGGCTTGCTAATCTAGTGAGTTTAACTCACTAAACCTCGCTTAGAGGGTTAATTATACTTTGGGAGGTTTAGTTTATGTTAAGTATTATTAGGTTGTTAGTTTAGGTTATTTAAGAGTAGATTAGATTAAGGTGGTGTTTTAATTTAAAGTGTGCTTTAATTAAGGGTAAGTAGGTTTATTTAAAATAAGCATTGATTTGACATAAATGAATTTACTTTTGATTTATTTAAATATCCCGAAATTATTAAATAATTTAATAATATATCATTATTCGAAATTTTTAAAATATTATTATTTAATTATTTTCGGAATAAATTTAATTATTTATTAAATTCCGAAAATTTTGTCAGGACCCTAAATTCTCGAATTTCATGCGGTCGCTGTGTAGTCAGATTTCGAAATTGATGGTTGGAAATTATAAATTGAGTGTGGATTGTGAAAAATATTGATGTTATTATTTAATTAATTTTCGGAATAAATTTAATTATTTAATAAATTCTGAAAATTATTTTGGAACCTTATTTTCTCATAATTTCGTGTTGGTCGCTGTTGTGCATTTAGAATTTGAATTTGATGAATGGATGTGGCAAATTGAGTGTTGATTGTGATAAATATGGATTTTATTCATAAAAACCCAAGTGTTGGGTTTGGATGCAAAAATTGGATTTTAATGATTATATTAAATAGTGGGGTTTGAAAAAGTGAGATATTGGCTTTTTGATTCGAAATTAGCGTGTCCCCACGCGCGTGAGTAATTTCTGGAATATTTTTAATATGAAGAAAAATGGCCGGGATCACTGTTTTAAGTGGAAGCATTGAGTGAAATATAAAGTGTCCTAGGGCCAAGTATGCTTTGGCTGTGTGATAACTAAGAGGAATCGTCATGGGCTGTTGAGCCGGATTTGCCCCTATATGGGATACCCACGCAGTGGTTGCGGGTCGCAGTTGATTCTGGGCCCATGCTCCTTCGGGAACGCCGTCGATGTACTGACGAAGCCGCGCTCCAAGGTGGGGAGGCGATGCTTGGCTATATGCCAGTAGATAGCCGAACAACGATTAGGCTATGCCCTTGTGTGGCAATGAATAACAATTGGAATGCATGTTGAGTGTTATTGATGTGTCGGATTATGGGACGGAATTGTGTGGCATGAAATGAGACGTGTCATAACGATTTAGTCTTATAATCAAGACTCCCGCGGTTGTTGGTTATATGAAAAAGAATGCGTTCCGGTTGTTTAAGGTCATATTATTATCTGTGATTGAGTGATTTGAATTGCGCTAACCTGCAGGAAGGAACTGAGGCGAGGTAAGTCTTTTGTGTGATGTGATTGGGCCACCCGGAGTGTATTTTCTTTCTAATAAGGGTTTATAGGGTTGAACTTGCTGAGACATCGTCTCATCCCGGTTGTGGGATTAAAATTTCAGGTCCCTGGTGGATGGAGCAACCAAATAGCTTTGGTTGGCTTTGAGGAGTTGCAGAGGTGAAGTCATAAGGACTGGAGAATGTGTCCGACTTGTAGGTCGTAGGACAGTTCCTTTTTAAGTGCCGGTCTTTTGTAGACTTTTGGCTGTAGGCTTCTGTTTGTAATTCTGTTGAATTATGAAAGTGTTATGTTGTGATTTTGCTTCCTGCTTTTCTATCCCGTATTTCATTGTTAGGAGTTTTAATAATACGTTCTGCTTGCGCAATAATAAATGAATGGGGTCGGCGACACTACCTAGGAATGTCGCATTTGCATGACCATGGTGGGATGTTGGCGCGCTTGAGGTTCAGGGCGTGACAAAATCAATTTTCTAATATAGAATTTTTGCTCCCCCTTACGTGTGAGCTCCAGTGTTGAGTATGCTCCTCCTTAATTAGGTATCTTTCCGAATTAACTTATCTCAACTTGAATCTCCAAGCAATTGCAATGCACCCACAACACAACACAAGAACCATCTCAACTGCTAACTTGGGATTGCATCACCTCATGTCACCAAACCAACTATCCATAGTCTCTATCTCATGTTACTAAACCAACTGTCTATGGTCTCTTCTCACTATACCAATTGCAATGGCAATTTCCACTATCTTGAGATATTCATTAAACACTAGAGTAGATTAAGAGCCCACCAACTGACCATTGGCTCTAATGCCATTTGTTAAAAGCGTGCAACGGAAGCTTGATAACTTCAACCGGAGAAATTGTCCAAAGGGAGGTCAAGTCCAAGCTCGTTAACATATCCAATTAGATTCACATTCACTCAAAAACTTAAGTCTTTGAATTATGGGCTAACTAAGATATATCAACTGTTTTATATCACATCAATTCTCCAATGTGAGACTTCTCTCTAACACAACTCACACTTGCATCCCAAAATTTTCTAGTGGAATCCACCTAATAGGCTATTAGCGCAAGAGTGTGGTCATGACATAGGCTTAATTTAAACCGAATCACTATAAACATTCATATGCAAAATCTTCTATCTCCCTGCTCATATACACTTCTTATTGAATAGAAGCTCCTGCATTGTTGAATATTATCTTAACGTAGGTATCAACACTCTATTTCTCACATTCACACCATTATTCACTTGACCTTTTTAAATTTTGGATGTATTTGTCAAGTTTGTCTTTAAATCACATATTCACCGTATTACTAGTCATCTCATGATCCGCAATTATGGCAGAAACTTGGTGAAGAAATTTCTAGTAACATCAGAGTGCTATGGTTTTACTAGCTAAAACCTATGCATTGCCAGATGGAATCAAAAGCATTAAGAGTGATCTATTAATTGTTTGAAAACTCATTATATTCTATTTCAATGTTGGATTAATCTTCGTCAAATTTCACCACTCACTAAGAGTATCCTAATTGAATGTAGGACATTGCTTCGGAGATTTAGACGATTAGGATCTTTGGTATGCAATAGTGAGGGATTGCTGCTAAAATGATTTGCTACCATGTTTAACCATGTGTAATTAAACCTGATCTTGTTACAAGGTGACGCATGTTTGCTCTTGACTGAGATTGGAAGTGTGTCATTATAATGAATGTTTTTGTCCTTCATGTTCGACTTTTTGGCTGCCTTTGGTAATCCAGATTTAAACACAACAAGACAACAAAGTATCTTATTTGATGTTTGGTGACGTTATTTGGACCGGATAAATTCGGATATATCCAAATAAAATGTCTAATAAGAAATCTGGAACATGTATGTGATAAACCCGAATTAGATAAATAAAATTAAAAATAACTTAACAAATCTTGTTATCTTCAGTGATGAAGTGATGCATCTAGATATTACTTCGCCAGCCACCATATGATCATCGTTTGCTCTAACCATCATTGATCATCATCGTCGACCAGTTGATTGTGGTCCGACAATTGAGGGCGAAAGGAGTTTAAAGATGATTGCCGTCGCTTCAAATCACAAGGGCCTTACAAGCTGCTAGATTCAAAGTTCCTGACTAATGACTTTGTATTAGTTGCTCACCAACGAGTTTCTAGCTGAAGTTGCTCTTTACTGAAGGGAGAGAAAGTTTTGCTGTTGGGGTTGTGTTCCGCTCTTGGGTTGTCAAATTTGGTTTTTGCAAATTGTTTTTCAATAATGTTGTTGCTTCTATAAGACGTTCGGATGGGACTAACTTCAATGTATGGAATTCTATTGAAGGTTTCCCAAAATAGAGACTACTTTTAAGAAGATGAAGAGATCATCGAGAGGTGTCTGCACCTAGATTACACAAATAAAAGGGTACCACACTTCTGCTTATTTTTCGAATTCTTTTGCGGGCACTCTTATTTTGGCGTCAAGCTGCATCAGGTGATGTCCATTTGCAACTCGAGTGAGCAATTCAAAGATGACCCGAGCGAAAGACTAATTTTCCGACTAAAAAGGAACCTGGATCGATCCCTTCAAACTCTATCACTTTGTCTCTGTGGTGTAGCTAGAGCCTAGGGGGTCACAGCCCTCGCACAAGGAAGCCGATTAAGAGGGCGATGAATGGGACAGTAGACTTGGGGCACCATGAGGAGTATCGAAAGTAGTGAGTGTGGGCCAAAGTAGCTAGACACGAAAGAGGATTTTTAAAGGTTTTCAATTCAATCTTAGGTTACACCTGACATATGATGAGATTTTCTACGATCCGAATGATTTCTAATGCCACTTTAGGTGCGTTTAGGAACACTTTCCTAAAATCTCTTAACCAAATGCAAATATGATTTGGCACTTATTTTTGGGAGCTTTGGGGAGATGCCATTGCATTTCCAAGGGCCTCTAATGGCTTTTAGCTCAAGATAGGTCCGAATGTGTTTTGAGCATATTCGAAATGCATATATAATCCGTTCTTTCTTTCTTCTTTTCTTTGCCTTTTCTTTTCTTTTTATTTCCTTCTGTGCTTCTCCTTCTTCAACAAGATTTGGCGCCTACTTCTTCCTTTGTTACACTATTGAATTTGCAGAAGCTATTGTTGCTCGACTCCACAAGCCATTGCCATTGCTTGTCGAGCTCGTGGCCAACAGCCGTGGTTGAGCCTCCATATCTTGGCAAGCTCAGCCACCATCCTTCGTGGCCATCAAGCTTGTGGTCGCCGTGATCTTAGGGAACTCGACAATAGTGTATATGAAGAAGAAATGGAGGCAAGGATGAGCTTGTCGCGCACAAAAGCACACTTGCCGACCCCACACAATTTGACCATTTTCTACAACCAAACCGAAACCCATCATTCTATTATTCTTTTAGCTAATTCAAATTTAGCCACCCCCACAAACTAGAAAAAGAACAAGAATGTGATATTCTGAAGTAATGGATATAAGGATACGTGGTGGGAGAGCAATCAGGAATTTTAGAGGAGAGAGATAAAAAATGAAAGAGATAAAGGTAAGTGTATTGAAAATTATAAAACTCGTCACAAAAATACAATTGAATCATAAAATCTACAAAAAATATAATTAAGTCCAAAAAAATTTTCAATTTATCAATCGAGTCTTTATGTTAAATCCATCGAATTTAGTTAACGGAAAATGCTAACATGACCGAAACAACATTGTTTTGGTCCACATCTAATTTTTAATATAAATTTTATATAAATTTAATTATGAATATGCAAAATTAAAATAATTGAAAAAAATAGGTGTGAGGAACAAGCAGCAAAGCTTTGCACAACCCTCACCACTACTGGCCCACCATCACCTAGAAGGGCTAGGGATGGTGGAGTATGGTCGGTGGGAGTCGTCGGCCTCAACTAGTGGTCAACAACCCTCGTCAATCATAGGTGAGGGTCGCCATTAGGGGGTGGATCGACTACAAGTGGTAACCCTTGCCTAATCTAACCTTGCCCGGTTTGGTGAGGATAGAACCTCACCTATGGTTAGCAAGGGTCATTGGCCACTAGACGGGGCTGTGATCTCTACCAACCATACCCCACCATCTCCAGCCCTTCTCAATAATGTTGGGGTAGTGGTGGCGAGGGTTGTGCAAACCCTCGCTACTTGTTCCTCACACATTTATTTATTGAACATGTTTTTTTATTTAAATTATATAAAATGTATATTAAAAATTATATTTGGACCAAAACAATGCCATTTTAGCCATGTATGATAAGAAAAATATTAAAAAGAGCAACGTTAGCAAGTTCCATTAGTCAAGTTGGATGGAGGTAGCAAAATTACTTAATTTTACTAATTTGATAAGTTGTAGCTTTTGTAAATTTTAGAACTCAATTGTACTCTCTGATAAGTTGTAGGACTTTCGGTACACTTATCACAAAAGAAAAAGCAAATGGAGAGCGCATCAAAAAAAGGAGATGGACCAATTCTTGTACGGTTGATTTTGAGATTATCCCATTTCAATTTTGGTCTCTGGCGCTTCCAATTACAACCGTTAACAAATCGAACATTGAATGCGCTTAAGTATCAAAATCATTCCGCATTTCAATGATCGAGGTAGCATGCCGCCGAAGGTCTAGACAGTAGTGGGTCGCAACAGACGGGCAATAGAGAAGCTTTGGCCAGGTACCTACGAGGTTAAGGACGATGAACATTAAGCGCGAGATTGAAGATGATGAATAGTAAACGTGAAAAGGAAGGAAAGAAAAGATAAGAGGAGAAAAAAGAAAAAAAAAATCTCGAAATCAAATGAAGCAGTCTAGTCAGCCCACGATGCTTGGACCACCGTGTTGGAAATTTCATGCCACACTTGGCCAAGACGACTTGATTTTGTTTTTACTCAAAGGTTTATGATTATACTTATTCACCTGAAAGGTTTAACACTGAATATAATTCCATACAATAAGTTCAGAACTAAAAATGCAATTTTCACATAAGTTCACTACAATTAAATAGACCTAATACATCAGAGAAAATGACATAAATAGTGTCATAACTTTCATATGACAGTCACTCTAGTGTCGTAATTGTTTAAAAAAAGTTCACCCAATTTATAGATGATCACTTGGGTGGAAATCCCACATAGATTGATTTACTATTAAATCATCTAATGTGGATTGTTGGATAGATGATAACAGCGAAATTGTTCTAATAGGACGCCGTTTTAAGTCCTTTCTTGCCTCCAAGACCACCATTTCTTCCTTCACAACAAACGTCGACATCTAACCTTCCAACGAAGCTCAAGTTTAGTTTTCTCACCGTCGTGGTTACCATTGGACGATACAGGTGCCTCACTATGAACAACCCGGTCCAAATGAAATTGGAATTTGAAGCTATAGTTTTTTGGGAAGTAAACTAAACCTAATTTCTCAATTTGGCGAAGGATTTTGGGCTTTAGGGTTTAGTTTTTGAAACAAATTGAACCTATTTTCTCAATTTGGGGCAAATTTCTACTGCCAAAAGATGTCATTTAATTTATATCTTGAGTGTTCAGATATCCGGCGAGACACATCATTTATTCTAAAATAGGGCCACACATGATTTTCGACAACAAAAATGGCCGATATCGATTATTAGAAGTTACTGCACTCAAATGGTCATCTGAAAAATTACAGCACCATTAGTGAGCAACAAAAGAAAGTTGTGGCAGGTTAGTATCCTCTTTCCTAATACATGTAGGCAATAACTCCTTGGATAAACGTTCATGGACTAATTAAGTGATGTAATCAGAACAGATCAATTCAAGACATTATAAGGTTTGAGACTAAATGGACTCCCACTATGCTCAACTCTTGCCCGACCTACTATCATATTCCATGTTTGGTTCTCCATATGAAATGGTTAATCAAGATGCTTGGTCTCAACTTAACTTGATATATCAGACCCTTATCGTGCTGAATATGTGTAATACATGATATGAACTTCATTCATATAAGATGAGAAAGATATCCATATTAATGTGAGAAGGAGATATAACCCTCTTATTTTGGCCATTCTTACTTCCTAAATCTGTTTCAAACCACTCTCCTTATAGTAGGGGTGATTGGTTCCCACTCCAATCCGATTCTAAGATGGAACCAGGAACTGGATCAAAAGTCCAATACCCAAAATTGGGAATTGGAGACTGGACCAATTGGGCCTAGGATTGGAATCCAAACTAAACCATAGGTCCGGTCCAAGGAACATATCCCTTTTTTTTCCTACTACTTGATGCCATATGTTATGAAGAAATAATAAAAGAAAAAAAATAGACACTTTTATTTTTTTAAGAAATTTTTTAAAAAAAAGTATATATAGTTGATTTGATCCGGTTCTCAACCAATCCGCTTGGACACTTGGTTTTACTTTTAGGAACCGGGACTAGACCGACACTCCAAGGAACTGGATCCAACCGGCCAATTCGGTCTGGTCCAGGCAATTTTAGGTTTAGAAGGTTCATTGCACACCACTACCGCATAGATATTATAAACTTTGCTACTTCAAAAATTGGCTAACCATAGATTTGCTAATTCTACATAAATCACAAATTGCAAAAATAAATAAATAAACAAATAATTTGCTTAACAACTTATTTCAAAAGACACAATTAGCATTTATAAATTGTTGTAGGGCTCATGACCCCAATAGTCCATGAACTTTTACTTATTATTCAGTATAATCATTCTTTTTATTTTTCAATTTGAACTTTTAAAAAGTGATTCAAAGTATTCCCTTCGTTAAAATCATTGATGAAATTTGCCATTTATGAGATCATTTTTTGTTGTTCAATTTGGTCCATATACTTTGTTTAATTTCTTTTTTTTTTTAATTCTCTCTTACAAAAGCACGATGTCAAATTTCAACAAGAGTATTTATTAGATAATTTCATAACATTTAAATACAAACGTAACAAATTAATAAAATGTATAACACAAAACAAAACATTCAAGGAAACGGTTACTTTTGTTTAAATGTTGTAAGTATTTCTAAATGCAAATAAACATTTCATGTTAACACAAGGAATAAATTAAATTGCTTGACTAAATGAATTCTTTTTTTTTTTTTTGTCTTACTTAACCAAATGAATTCAAGCGCATTATAAACGGGTAAAAGGGTTAAAACACACCTGTCATATTTACTATTCATCACAGTGAAACTTATAGGAACATATTAAGACGTCTAGTATATATGTCTTGTCAAGAGGTGTGTCGAATATTGCTAGTTTTAGATAAGGGCCAACGAAGTTTGTCTTTAAAAAAATATATGACCATAGTCATGCTTAAGCGGACTTTGTTAGAGAGAAAAAAAAAACAAAACAAAATATAGTAGTTTAGCAACAAGACTGAACAAGCGAACAAAAGTTGAAGGACAAAAGTAAACGGAAAAAAAAAAAAAAAAGATAAGTTAGTAACATCAAATGAAATGTTATGACTACATTGAACAAGATTTAAAAAGCTAAGGAACAATATTGAAAAAAAAATGTTTAGGACTACCATTGAACAATAAGGAAAATTATAAAGACTATTGGTGTCACTACCCCTTATTTATATCCCCTAATTGTCAAGTCATATCTTTTTAAGTACATTAAAATGAAAATGGTGTTGTTAATAAGTGTGCTTGAGGCACTAATTAACTATACCTAATAAAGAAATACTTCCATTTTCAATTCACCGCTATTTATAATATGAGAAAAATAATGCATTAAAGTTGACAACTTTTTTACGGACGTGTCTAGAAAGTTCTCCTCTTAGCCAAATTCGGAAAGCTTGAAAACAAAAGGAAAACAAAAGTCTCCTTTTGGGAACACGTTTCAAAGAATAATACTCCTTTTTTAGTGAAGTCAAATGGTGAATCAATCTATGACTTTGATATTCAAGAGATTCTTAAAGACGCCATGTTACAATAATGATCAATTGTTCAATACACACAAAATGGAAAGTTAAAATTTAATTCTTTCTCTGAGTTCAAAATTTATTTCACCAAGTTTAAAATGAGATTAGCTGGGTTTTTCATTGGCTTAGACTGCTCTCTTAAAAGAAAAAAAAATAAAGAAAAACTGTTCTGCCGGTCATTTATTTTTGGAAAAATATTGAAGCGCAAAGCCTATAATGCCACGAAGAAGAAAATTGTTACGGGGGATCAATAAAAATTACGTGGATGGAACGAGAATCTGAGAGAGAGAGAGAGAGGGAGAGAGGGAGAGAGAGAGAGGACCGAGAGGGATGGGACGGCAGCCGATGGATTGCCGGAGGGCGTCGACGCTGCTCTGCACGTGGTTGCAGAAATGGGATCCCAGATCTCGGCCGCCACGGCAGATTAATGCACGAAGGAAAGCTGCGCTGGAGCAGAGACAGAGGAAGCGACGGAGCAGAGAGCGAGCGAGCGCGAGCAAGTGCTGGAGCAGAGACCGAGCAAGTGTCGGGTGACGGCGGGGAGTGGCCGCTTGACCAATGCCGGAGCAGCAAGGACAAGCGCGGAGTAGCAAATGAGAGCGAAAGCAGTGATTCAAAATTTGAAAGCCTTCGCTTGCATCTTGAGAGAGGAATGACTTTCCTTCTTAGAAGGAAAGAACGAAGAAGATGGGAGAGAAATATAACCAATGCGTGCAGACTTTGCAGAGGAAAGAGTGAGAGAGAGCGCAAGGCACCATGCAGGCTTGATGAGAGAGAAATATGACTATTTTAGGTAAAGAAAACGTCGGTCCACGTGGCTTTCCATGATTGGTCCGGGACCATGCTGACGGGTGCACCGGGACAATATTTCATTTCGTCTTCATCTCAGCTCACAGCCCACGAAAGACCAAACCGACTTGACTCTTTGCACGGGCCACATCGCCTGCAGCAATTTTCGCATCCTATTTCTTGGAAAATCACTTTATGTCTACGACTTATTAAACTCTCTCTCTCTCTCTCTCTCTCTCTCTCTCAGCCACGTGATTCCTTGCTAGTTTTGTTGCGCCAGACCTTCAAACAATTAATTAATAATACTTTGATTTTTTTATATATTATTATCGATTCCCTTTTAGATGAAGTTTTATGGTTATCATTTTGAGGCTGATATAACCAAAAGTTCAAGTTCAAATTCCTTATCTTACATGTTTTCTATTCTAAAATTGTTAGAACAGCTGCAAATTCTTTTTCGCCTTCGCTACTCTCTCTCCTGCATGCATTTTATTTCTACAATACGGAAGAAGTGCTAGTGAGTATGGAGACTATCCCACCATTCATTCCATCTCCTGATTTCCCCTTCTCTTTCGTCTCTCCCTTTGGCTAATATACACGGCCCAGCTCGGTGGATGGAGGAGCAACGATACGATGATTGGAGATGGCGGCACAAGCACGGCAATGGTGGCTGGAGCTCCTCATGCATATTGACGTTGGGTTTAGGTTGCCTAGTTGGGCCGAGGAGAGAGACAGAAGGGGGAAGAGGGGGTTATCTTTAAGTTCGGTGCTTGATGGGCACCCCTAGGTGCCCGCTTCAAGATTCTATCAATTTGATTTGACGGGACTAATGAATCTATTACACAGTGACAAATACAATTATCTTCTAGTACTGAAGAAATATTCCCGATCGCTGAAAAGTTGGACCCATTCCACAGCATCCCGATCGCGAATTTGTGGCTCAGGGATGAGAAGACTGATATCCTTTGAAAGTTTGGCTACATTGGAATCCTAATGCCATTAAAACAGGCAATGACTTGGTCTCCATTGTCAAAGTCCACGAGAGTTCGAATCTCAGAAGTATCAGGGTGGGCTCCCCCCATGAAGTTTTATGGTTATCATTTTGAGGCTGATATAACCAAAAGTTCAAGTTCAAATTCCTTATCTTACATGTTTTCTATTCTAAAATTGTTAGAACAGCTGCAAATTCTTTTTCGCCTTCGCTACTCTCTCTCCTACATGCATTTTATTTCTACAATACAGAAGAAGTGCTAGTGAGTACGGAGACTATCCCACCATTCATTCCATCTCCCGATTTCCCCTTCTCTTTCGTCTCTCCCTTTGGCTAATATACACGGCCCAGCTCGGTGGATGGAGGAGCAGCGATACGATGATTGGAGATGGCGGCACAAGCACGGCAATGGTGGCTGGAGCTCCTCATGCATATTGACGTTGGGTTTAGGTTGCCTAGTTGGGCCGAGGAGAGAGACAGAAGGGGGAAGAGGGGTTATCTTTAAGTTCGGTGCTTGATGGGCACCCCTAGGTGCCCGCTTCAAGATTCTATCAATTTGATTTGACGGGACTAATGAATCTATTACACAGTGACAAATACAATTATCTTCTAGTACTGAAGAAACATTCCCGATCGCTGAAAAGTTGGACCCATTCCACAGCATCCCGATCGCGAATTTGTGGCTCAGGGATGAGAAGACTGATATCCTTTGAAAGTTTGGCTACATTGGAATCCTAATGCCATTAAAACAGGCAATGACTTGGTCTCCATTGTCAAAGTCCACGAGAGTTCGAATCTCAGAAGTATCAGGGTGGGCTCCCCCCATGAAGTTTTACGGTTATCATTTTGAGGCTGATATAACCAAAAGTTCAAGTTCAAATTCTTTATCTTACATGTTTTCTATTCTAAAATTGTTAGAACAGCTGCAAATTCTTTTTCGCCTTCGCTACTCTCTCTCCTGCATGCATTTTATTTCTACAATACGGAAGAAGTGCTAGTGAGTAGGGAGACTATCCCACTATTCATTCCATCTCCCGATTTCCCCTTCTCTTTCGTCTCTCCCTTTGGCTAATATACACGGCCCAGCTCGGTGGATGGAGGAGCAGCGATACGATGATTGGAGATGGCGGCACAAGCACGGCAATGGTGGCTGGAGCTCCTCATGCATATTGACGTTGGGTTTAGGTTGCCTAGTTGGGCCGAGGAGAGAGACAGAAGGGGGAAGAGGGGGTTATCTTTAAGTTCGGTGCTTGATGGGCACCCCTAGGTGCCCGCTTCAAGATTCTATCAATTTGATTTGACGGGACTAATGAATCTATTACACAGTGACAAATACAATTATCTTCTAGTACTGAAGAAATATTCCCGATCGCTGAAAAGTTGGACCCATTCCACAGCATCCCGATCGCGAATTTGTGGCTCAGGGATGAGAAGACTGATATCCTTTGAAAGACCAATTGACTCTTCGCTTCAGTCCATTGACTCTTCGCTTCAGTCCAAGAAACACTTTCCGGGAAGAAATTAAAAATACCACTTTAGTCCTAGAAAGACCAATTCAATACTGACTTTTCGGTACATGCCCCACACGCTGCCAAACATTTGCATTCAATCATTTTCCTTCCCTTTCTTCCTGGAAAATCACTTCCTTTGCACTTACGTGTACCCCTCGCCCCCTTCACTATATGTATGGAGGAATTGTGAAATGGGTCGCCCCTTTTATGACAAACACACAACAATTATTTGCAAAGCAATACAGTTCGACACTTGTTCTAGTTTATGAGGAGTTATTCAGGTTTTCGTCATGGGTTTTCTTCAAAGCTCGGGTAACAGAAGTAGGAGACACGTTCCGTCCATTTCGAGGTTGTTCCTCTTGCTCTCGCTGCTCCTCGTCCCGAGCTACTCTGGTGTAGCCACCAAAGCCGTAGACGAGAGGAACGTGTTCAAAGTGGGCGTGATTCTTGATTTGGACTCACATCTCGGCAACCAAATGCGTATGGCGATCGAGATAGCATGCCAAGACGTGAACAGCATCTCGTCATCAGGAAGTCATCACATGAAGCCGTATTACATAAACTCCCACGCGAAGTCCCTTCATGCAATTTCAGCCGGTTAGTCAATCCTTGCCCTTCCTCAGTTTGGTAACTCCGGCCAGCAATAATTTCGACTTTTTTTGTTGGAAACATGTCAGTTGCCACGAGCAGTGACAGGAAAAAACCACCCCAAGTCTGCTTTGAGATTACGTACCTGTTGTTACTTTTTTCTCCACTGCATGTGCTGAATGTTTACTATAAGTTGTTCAGTTTAGTAATATTGCTACACAATGAGACCCTTACAGAATAAAGTTGTGTATTTAAGACACCCCATGATTATGTCAAATCATTCACCAAAAGAGTTATGGATGAACTTCTTGATTCTTTTACCATTGCAGAAAAGCAACCCTTTCTTTATTGACCAAATTGTACTTGATATACACAAGGATCTATAAGCTTTTGCACGATTTGTTATAACTACAGTAGATTGATTTTCTTCCTCATAGACATGTATCTCACTAATGTCCGTTGAGATGAAATAATCTCTTCCAAGAACCCAATTAGTAGGGTTAAATAAGTGATATGAACAGAAGAAATTGGCAAAGAAAAATCCCTTAAATCCGAAAATTAAGTATAATGATTTCCCCTTTTTTTCCGTTTTAACAGCTGAAAAGCTGATCAAAAGGAAGAATGTGCAAGTTATTATTGGCTTGGAGACATGGGAGGGAGCAACTTTAGTAGCCGAAATTGCTAGTCAATCTCAGATACCAGTCATATCCCTTGCCAGAGACCATGTAACACCGACATTGATGGCACAAACTCTATGGCCTTCACTGTTTCGAATGAGTACCAATGAATCCGACCAAATTAAATGCATCGTAGATGTAGTTGGTTCTTATAACAGGCAAAGAGTATCAATAATATATGAGGCCGGGGCGTACGATGCTATGTACTCCAAGCTGTTAAATTCTTTGTCAGAGGAGCTTGGAAAAATCGGCTCAACAATAGAGGACCAGCTGATTCTTCAAGCATTCTCATCTCCAACCGGAGCAGAAGTGTCTTTGGAAGAAAATTTAATGAAGCTGAAGGGAAAGGCATCTCCAATCTTTATTGTTCTAGGATTGTCGTCACCCAGAAGCACTCATTTTGTCAAAGAAGCAAAGAAGATGGGACTCTTCTACGGAGATTCAATTTGGATATTTGCTGAAAAACCATTCACCAATCTCCTAACTTCAGTAGATCATTCAGCAATCTCCTCCCCTGTTGGGAATGCGATAGGAATAATCACCTATTGTCCCAAAAACCAGGCATATAGAGGATTCAGATCTAAATTCTTGAATATGTTTCGTCGCAAGTATGGAGAGAAGTTCAATTTTGAGCCAGCAATTGATGCTGTTCGAGCATACGATTGCATTATGACAGTTAAAAATGCCATAGATGAAGGGCCGAGTCATGATATAATGCCTGAGATTTTGATTAATAGAATATCGCACAGCAGACTCATGGGCTTGAGCGGGCCAATACAATTTGAGAATGGTCAGTTGGCATATCGACCCAAACTTCAACTTGTGAGTGTTAATGGAAAAGAATATAGAGAGCTTAAGCTTTGGTCTCCCAATTTCGGTTTCTCGAGGAGTTTTGTGGCAAAACAAGGTTCAAGAAGAAATGCATACGCAATTGCAGCCATATCAAAGACCCAAGGAGAACAGACTTCTGTTGAGAACAAGCCCATGGTGATCGGAGTTCCCGGTAAAACTCCCTTTGATAAGTTTGTGAAGGAGGAAATGGACGACACAACCGGGAAAGCAAAGTACGTTGGCTTCTGCATAGATGTTTTTGAGAAGGCTGTTTCTCAGTTACCTGATGGTTTAGACTATGAGTTTTCTCGTCATGATGGAACATATGAGGAGTTGGTTAACAAAGTTCGTAATAAGGTATGGTACCGCATCATCTCTATTCCTGCATGATTGATGCATGATCTTATTGTAGAATATCAACTGTTACTTTCTCTGATGCACAAACCATCAGAGCCTGAATAAATTAACCCAAGCAACAAGTTCATTTCACGCAGATATCAATTTTCACTCACAAGATTGGATCACTTTGCATTAATAGACCGTCAAAGCCCCACATCCTGTTAATACCAATGTTCTGATCTGATAGTGCAATTTTGGTATCAATTCCTAAAGTGGATCGCTTTGATGTTGTTTCATGGCATAAAATTAATGGAAGACCTACGACGCTGCAGTCGGTGACATAACCATCCTGGCCAATCGCTCACAGTTTGTTGAGTTCACACAACCGTTTATGGCATCAGAACTTTCAATGATAGTCCCAGCAAAACTGGACACGGACAGGGCATTGATCTTCACGGAGCCTTTCACTCCAACGATGTGGATTGCCTCTGGAGGCATTCTTATATACACAATGTTGGTAGTTTGGTTCTTGGAGCGTCCGATCAATCCGGAATTTACAGGCCCTTGGACTAATCAGCTCTCAACTGCTCTTTGGTTCACTTTCTCCTCTCTCTTCTTTGCTCATAGTAAGTAGCTTCTCTCTATTGATTATAGTCCGTGTGCAAGCTTTCGGGCCCAAACCTTCAACGAAAGACACATTTATTGCTGACTTTTGCAGGGGAGAGAGTCCACCGCAACTTCACTCGGATCGTGCTGGTGATTTGGTTCTCTGTAGCATTGATCTTGACGCAGAGTTATACGGCCGGCCTCACCTCTATGCTCACTCTCCAGAAGCTCAAACCAACTGTGCCCACCATGGAATGGCTGAGAATTTCTAAAGCAAAAGTGGGTTGTGACCCTGACACTTTCATTTGTAATTATCTGACTGACACGCTGAATTTCTCGAAGGGTGTCATCGTCCCCATACGCAATACTACCAGCTATGGAGACGAATTCAGAAGTGGCAACATCTCCGCTCTTTTTCTGGAGTACCCATATGAGAGAGCTTTCTTCACCGAGTATTGCTATGGATATGTTGCCATTCGTGAAAACTACAGATTTGGCGGTTTTGGCTTTGTAAGTATGATCCTGAGTTCGCGTGTTGTATCTCTTAAGGCTAGGTCAAAAGGAAGGAAGGTGGGTGCTTGATAACTAAAATAGCACACCAAATCCCAACAGAGTGACATAGGGTGTGGACTGATATATAAACAAAAACCCACTTAGCACTCGAATATCACTACTTCTCTTGGGGTTAGTATAGCCAAAAAGAGAAGAAACAAGGGAATTATGGAAACATTAATTAGATATTAGTAGTTGTGGAGTTGCTCTTCCTGCTTACTTAAAATCTCCTTTCCCGTTCATGTGTAGGTGTTCCCAAAAGACTCTCCCCACGCTGCAAACTTCTCTGAGGCCATTTTGGAGCTTTCAGAGAGCGGTGAGATGAAAAGATTGGAGAACGAGTGGTTCCTTCCTGGGTGTACCACGATGAACTTCACCAGCGACACACCGAGGTTGGGCCTCGACAGCTTCTGGGTTCTCTTCGTTCTCGCCATCGCCACTTCCACGGGTTGTTTCCTTTTTGCGTGCCTCTGCACGAGAAGGAACCCTGAGGATCTTGAACAAGGAGGCGCTGGCCATGAAATGAACGTGATGGAGATGAATAATTTGTAGTGTAAATCGATATACAGTAGCCTAGTTTTAAGCTCGTGGATATTCTTGAATCTTGGTCGATTTGAAAGCTGAATCTTCTGTTGAAATAAAACAAAATTAATTATTGGACGATGGTTGCTGGATGAGAAACCCGTGAGCATTGAAGAGAGCCATAAAAGCTTTACAATTAGCTGCATGGACTTTCAAAATAAAAGTTATTGGAGAGTTCTGTTACTTTATTGTACGTTTTGATTGTGCTTATGATGACTGTGTATGGGCTTATTTTGTTTTCTTCATTAAACTCCCATCATTTGACATTTGTGGGTTGCTATGTCTTAAATGTAATCATTGGTATTTGTAAACTTCAATTCTAGTAGAAAGGGATGATGTCGTGAGTTGTAAATCAAGCCATAAATCATAGTTCATGAGACATAAAGACGAGAAAGCATTCTCAATAAAAAGTTCTCCCTCCAATTTCTAGTGTTCTTATTCTAAGTTTGCAAAGTTTATGATCGTTGTTTTGGTTTCAACATCTTCTTGCACATGAAAACTAGGAAACACATGTTTGAACAAGAAAAGGGTTTCTGTACATCTGCCAATTGCTCATTCTTCACGGTTTGGCTTTGAACTCTGTTCGTTCTCTTTCAAAAACTATACTGTGTGGGGGAAATGTCGGATCGATTACAGCAGCTAAGGGTGAAATTTACGCAAACGAGCGCTATTGGTCCTCGCTTTCAGGCTTAAGTTACTGAACATAGAACAAAAAATCATGTTCTGACTAGACTTTTTATTCTTTAGGCTCTACTGCATAAGCAATCAAAGATGAGACTCCAAAATAAACAACCAGAAGATCGTCAAAAACTTCATAACATTGTAAGCTGATAGAAATTCGATATATTTAGGTATTCATAGGACTTGGCACGATTAGAGAGTTTTAAAATAGCATATTTCTAATGTTTTGTGCCCAAAGATGCAGACCTTTTTTTATCGTGCCGGTAAATTTTATTTGGCGTTGGTGAGTGTCAAGAAGTTATTGATAAAAGAACGAATAGAGATTTTTTTCTAAGCAATTTGTTGGTAACTTGTGAACAGTTTTATAAGATTTTGATAAATTTTTTAGTTGGTGTAAAAATTAGCAAACTACAAATTTTTATTTCTTTAACTTTTCAATAGTTCAAATTCATCAAGGTGAATTTGCCAATCTTAATTAGAGTGATTTACTAACTATGGGAAAATTGTCCAAAAAGTCCTAAACCTATTGCACTTTCGCCAATTCAATCCTAAACCTTTTAAATTTGCCAATTGAGTCATAAATATTTTCCTTTTTTGTCGATTCAGTCCATCCAGCCTATTTTGGCTGGAAAATGCTGGCGTGGACGCCGATGACACCATGTAGGACTGCTAGCGTTGACGTTGACAATTTTTAATAATATTTTTATATTTTTATAATTCTTTTGAATTTTTTTTATTTTTATTATTTTTTCTATTACCCCCTTTTTTTTTTTCTTTTTGGCTTTTTCCTTGGCCTTTTCCGGTGGCTGGCCACCGGCCACAGGTGACGGCCGGCCATCGGCCACAACTGCCCGGCTAGCCTCGCCTGCCACAAGCGAGGCCCGGCTGAGCGAGGAGGAGCCCCGGCAAGGGGAGCCCTCGCCCAGGCATGGCTCGACAAGGGTTGCCTAGGCAAGGCCGACCCTCCCCCAGGCTAGGGTGGCCTCACCGGGCGAGGCCGCCCTAGCCCCGGCGAGGACTGGCCCTACCAGATCTGGCAAGGGAAGCCCTCGCCAAGGCTCGCCCTCACCCAGGCGAGCATCGGCCTCACCCAAACCAGATCTAAGTGATGCCAGCCCTCGCCCCTGGTTGGGCGAGTGTCGGCTTGTGGTCGGTGGCCAGCCGTTGCCCACCTAGCCAGGGGCGAGGCCAACGCTCTCCTGGGTGAGGGTGAGCCCCGACGAGGGCTCCCCTTACCAGATCTGGCGAGGCCGACCATTGCCGAGGCTAGGGCAGCCTCAACCGGCGCCACCGACGCCTAGCAAGGCCACCCTGGCCTAGGGGAGGGTTGGCCTCGCCCAAGCGACCCTTGCCAAGCCACACCTGGGTGAGGGCTCCCCATGCTAGGGCTCCTCCTCGCTCGGCCGGGCCTCGCCTATGGCAGGCAAGGCTAGCCGATTGGCTGTGGCTGGTGGCCGGCCACTGGAAAAGGCCAAGGAAAAAGACAAAAAAAAAAAAGGGAAAAAATAGAAAAAAAATCAAAAAAATTATTAAAATATTAGTAAAAATTATCTACGTCAACACCACCAATCTTATGTGACACTGCCAATGTCCACATCAGCATTTTTTGGCCAAAGTTGACCGGATGGACTAAATCGACAAGAAGTGAAAAAGATTTAAGACTCAATTGGCAAAGTTAAAAGGTTTATGACTAAATTGACAAAAGTGTAATAGGTTTAGGACTTTTTGGACAATTTTCCCTACTAACTATCGTTAGATTAAATTTCCATTTTAAATAAATATTTTTCTATCGGTACAATTCTTATTTGCCTTGTTTAACAATCCCATCCTAAGCAAGCATGACTCACCAAATTTTCTCCAATTAAAGTATCACATAACATTAGATTTTTAATTATCATTGGAGTTATTTATTGACGATATATCATCGATAACCTTAAAGGTCTCTACATGACCCTCATAGTGTCCCATCATATTTCAATAGGAGGCATTCTAAGATCAAGACATCAAGCATCTCACTAGTTATTAGAGCCTACACTTGCTTGGTAGTGTCTTCATTTCTCTCTTTTCACTGCCGAATCGACTTCCGATATCCTCTTTGTTAAAATATATCTTAAATTTGTGCCCATGAACGAAATTTGACTTTTAAATATTTTTGACAATATTTATCACGCTGGATATTTTCACTCGGTTGAATGTCTTTTGGAGGAGGATAAAATTCTGAATGATTTGTTTTTATATTCTTTCTTGGTTATATTTCGTATTGGAGTCTGAATTGGCGTTGGACTTTTCAACGTGAGAAGAAGACTCAAACAAGGAAAGTGTGATCTGACTTTGACCAAGATCTTTTGCATGGTTCACATGTAAATATTCCGGTTTTGTTGGAAGGCGTGGTTAAGCAGCGTGGTCTCCTCGCCATTGTTGACGTAAAGAACAGATCTTGAAGCACCGTTTGTTGAGTGCTTGAGAGTGGGACCGTCTTTGTAACCATGAAACCTTATGACAAGATTTGTGAATATTTTCATAAAATGGAGAGATTATTTTACGAAATAATTCAGGTCAAATAAAGAGTATTTAAATGACCCGGGAGGTGGTTGTAATATAATCCATTGCTATTCTCCCATAGACATAATTTACTATAATAGAACCATGTAAATTGATATCCGATCTACTTTTTCCATTCTGTCTTTTTTTTGCTCGCTTTCCGCTACACTCTTTCTCCCTTGGAAGATCCAAATTGGCCATGTGGTGCGAGGTCGATTGATCACGCATATTCATACTTCTCCTAGTCCTATCTGTGGATTCTCACTGGCTTTTCACTCGACACTCTGGGATTAAAGGAAGACAACGCTAACTGATCGCGAGGTAGACTGATCACATTTTTTCATACTTCTCCCCGTACTAGCCGTAAATTCTCACAAGCTTTTCACTCATCACTTTGAGATTAAAGAGACGTTCTTTGGCTTTTCGAACGTTCCTACGCATTGAATTCGGATTGAGCCGCAACTAAACCTTCCTCAAGTGAATTTCTCGTTTGACCAGCTCGTGGCTCCACACACTCTACACATCACGGATAAGAAAATCCCTTTAGGGATGGAATTTCGTGATCTTCCAACGCTCAAGTCAATATGAGGTTTAGAGAATGTTATTGGGACGGTAACGAGTAATGTGGGGAAAAAGTCTCTTACCTCAAATGGTTGATTCTGGGCATATTTATACTTTACTTAGATAGCCCGGGGCTTCCGTATTATCGGAAATGTGATATTGTGGGACGATATCTCCCAAGCATGGATCTAGACTCTACGTTCACCCTTTAGGATTCTCCTTCTCATTTTTTTTTTTTTTGGTAAAAGGTAAAAAATATATTAAGGAAAGGCCAAATGTACAAAAAGATCTTAATTGCATCAAATGTAGTAAAAAAGAAGTGGAAGGGTGACCAAAAGCCGCAAGGGCGGCACAACAACTACAACAACAAGGCCAAACTAAGCACGGCTAGCTCAACCGGCTATAATAAATTTATCCTCAAACTAAATTTTTTACAAACTAAGATCCACTTTGAAGAGGTGGTCCTTCTCATTTTTTTATGGATTAATATCACAAAAAATCTCAAATTGATATATTTATAATAAATTTATCCCAAACTAATTTTTTACAACCAAAGATTCCAACATCCTTTAGCTTCTGTTAAACTAGATTAATACTATAACAAATCACAAACTGATACACATGTGACAAACAAAGAGTAAGATCCAAAACCGGCACACTCATCAACTAGCCTATATCATCCGACTTATAAATTAAACAGTAAAATTTAACGAAAACTAAATGAGGACAAATTGGTCATAAGTGTATCAGTTTATAATTTTTATTACTCAAAAATTAGTTTATGATAAATTTAGTATATATATATATTAGTTTTGGGTTTTCATGTTGATGACATTTGCTTTTCTTCAGACTCCATTATTTTTTTGACCTTCTTCACCTCGAGGTTTTTAATGAATCACATGTAGGGGCTCATTTTCAACTACTGTTGTATTTTTTGCAAAATTGGTGCTTTGAAAAGAACGGATCAAAGTCATTTTAAAGCTTCTCTCTGCTACGTCCATAAGATACTTGTCTTTATTATTGTTACATAAGATGAGTGGATTTGTTTTCTGCAGTAGTTTGTTCTTTTCCCGGGGTGTAAAGATAAAAACAATAATATTTTATCATTTCGAGTCGACAACCCCTCACTTTGACTTTCTAAGCTGTGTCTTCAAGAGACGTACAAATCCATTTTCCGTTGATCGACAAAGCAGGCATGTGAAATGGCCAAACCAGCATTTTGTAGTTTCTAGGGTTTTGTATTGTCCATAAATGACAAACACACGTAAATAGATTATCTAAACCATGTGACTGGATGCTGGTTTTCCGATATAACCTATGAAAAGTATTCCTTCCGACTCTTTTGCTGTAATGATTCACGAGAAAACAAGACAATGAATGTGACAAAAGAAGAGGATCGTCTAGTATGGTTGCGTTAAAGATCATGTGTTACGAGATGGTGACACATGTCCGTTTCTAATTTTCTATTAAACTATTTTCTAAGACCAAGTGAGCCCAAAGGGTTTTTTTATTGCATCGATATGATTTTAGTGGATCTTATATTCTACTTTTCCCAACTCCAGCAACAATTTGAAATTTGGACTTTTACTATACGGAAGGCTGTGGAAAAAAAATCATTTGCACCATATGTTCGTCATATTTTCCCACTAAAAAAATGCCGAAACCAAAATTAAATTTGTGAAGTAAAATGTTATAAACATTGAGATATCACAATACCTGCAAAAGAAACATCATATACATTGTGCATATGTTAAGGCATGTCTCTTATCATCAAGTAGGACTATGAAAACAATTGGTAGTCGAAAGGAATATGCAGGCATGGACAATCATTTAGATTCAATTTAGTAGATGGACTCACCCTCAATATGAAGGCCTTCATCAGTAAGCTTCCCCACTAATTCCATTTCCAATTTGATGGGATTTTCAATCTTATCTTAGATGCAGAAGATAAAAGATGGGATTTCAATTTTAAAAAGATTTGTAAATCTCATATTATTTTATCATATCTCAATCCATATTCGGACAACCAAACTCTACGTGAATTTACAACTTTTCTTTGAGCTTAATGGTTGCCGATATAAATGTATGTAAGTGGAATTCCACTTCTCTGAGTACCTAACTTTCTAAAGAAATTCAATTTTTTTCATACATGAGAGAACAAATGTTATCATATGATATGAAGGGTGGTCCTCCTCCTCAGCTTTTAACTGCACTCCGCACATCAGAAAGGCTCACTTTACACTGAAGACAGACCAGAGAAGCGCAATGGGGGAAGGCAATGGAGTCAAATGGCCTGAACCCTTTAAAGACTAAGTGAAGAGAATCTCGCCATGTGTGTGATGTCCTTCCCTTTGCACATGCCCTGCATTTAAGAAGCTTCACGCTTGTATGGCGTCTTTCTGGTATTCAATTGCGCCCACCGATCAGCTTTTGCAGCCTTCTATTTTAGAAACGCTACCAAACATTTTCCAGATAGCCAACCAAATTGTCAAAACCACCATCTTAGCTCTCAATCGTTGGATGACACTGCTCGACAAAATAAAATAAAATCGCCTAGTCCACAAATCTCATTGCTGAACGACAATCGTGTATAGTATGTTCTTGTTCATTTAAAAATTCCCTTCGGTGATTTTCTTCTTCACTGAGTCCTGAGTACGAATCAATGTGCTATCTTTTGGGGTCATCCTCTCAGGTTTTACGAGAATGGACCTTCAGGCTTTAGCAATGTGTGGGATAGGGAGAATTATAAGAAAGGAGTCTTGAACATCCTATCACTTGGAAGAAGAATGCTCTCCTTTATTAATTACATGAGATTACAAATGCGGTGAAGTTATAAATACAGCAAAGGATGTTGTTAATCCTCAATCATGATGGTACGATAATTGGCTGAACGATTAGACACGCTTCATGCAAATGCGATAGTTATTTTCTTGTTGGAATTATGTTTTCCTCCCAAAAAAACTTTAGATGCAACGTTAGGTATCTTTTTATATCATCAAGCATTAAGCATTGTATCATAGACTTTTTCCTCTTGCTGTCATCCATCCCACATGATTTTCATTTATATTATTGATTTGTGTACAAGCTCTTTTACTTTATGTCTGTGCTTCACGGGTCTTGATTCTCCTCTCTCTCTCTCTCTCTCTCTCTCTCTCTCTCTCTCTCTCTCTCTCTCTCATGGGTATTCTGTCCCAAGAGACAACAACCCTTCACACTCCACCTTTGTCAACAACTTCAATGTCCTTCCGACACTTTTCTCACTGATTTGTCCTCAAGCTGCGCTCGGCAACAAACATGCCCCATCTCACTTCTCATTCTTCCCTTCTAACTTGCTCATCGACCCTTTTCATCGCCCTCATCCTCTTATGCAGCCAGCCGAACCGATCCACCGCAGCTGCTGCCGCCAATGCCACGGGCCGCCACCGCCAGATGTCGTTCGACTACTACACCAACTCGTGCCCCCAGGTCGAGCAACTCATCGGGTCAGTCACGAGCCAGCAGTTCAAGGAAGCGCCGGTCTCTGGGCCGGCCACCATCCGGCTCTTCTTCCATGACTGCTTCATTGAGGTAAAATCTCTCTCTCTCTCTCTCTCTCTCTGTGCACTTTCTTTCACGTGCATGCAATAGCAGCAGAGGAAGTCAATATTCAGGCAGATGCTACTAGCAGTTGAGCAGCAACTCCCCACATTTTGAGCATCTTTTGTTATCTATGGTGACCGAATCCTTGCATATTCTTGTTTCTACACGAATGAGTCCGTGTACAACATCACTAATAAGAAATTATGGTTTTCATCGGCTAATCTTACCAAAAATTCAATTCAACCCTCCGGTGAGTGTTTCGTGTTTTGTTATTATTGCATTCCCCGAACCCGCCACAACTGTCAATCAAAGTCGGCCAGGCATGGGTCCCGAGTCGATAATTCTCTTCATTTTCATAGCAAGCGAGAGGAAATTACCATGAAAAACACGGAGAATCATGAACTAGCGAGAAAATTACTGTCGGCAAACGCGGTTCATTTGTTAATCAATCTTAGTAGGGCAATAATCCTAGTGTAGAAAATACTGATTTTGCATGACTTATGACTGATGTGGAAGGGATGCGACGGGTCGATACTGATATCGAGCAAGCCCGGAAGCAAGGAGCTGGCCGAGAAGGACGCGATTGACAACAAAGATTTGAGGGTGGAGCGATTCGAGACAATCGCGAAAGCCAAGTCCTTGGTGGAAAAAAAAAAGTCCTTGGTGGAAAACAAATGCCCCGGCGTCGTTTCTTGTGCTGACATTCTTGCCATCGCTACCAGAGACTTTGTCCACCCGGTACTTCCATCAACCTCTCGTCCTTAGTTTTTTATTTATTTAAATATAGGGATTAACGGTGTGAAAATGTGATGATTATGTCCAATCTAAAAGGACAATCATTATTACATTAAAATGAAAATGGTCCTGTTAATAAGTGTGCTTGAGGCACTAATTAACCGTACCTAATAAAGAAATATTATCATTTTCAATTCATTGCTATTTATAATATGAGAAAAATAATGCATTAAAGTTGACAACTTTTTTTTTTACTCACGTGTCTAGCAAGTGCTCCTCTTAGCAAAATTCGAAAAGCTTGAAAACAAAAGGAAAACAAAAGTCTCCTTTTGAGAACACATTTCAAAGAATAATACTCCTTTTTTTAGTGAAGTCAAATGGTGAGTCAATCTACGATTTTGATATTCAAGAGATTCTTAAAGACGCCACCTCACAATAATAATCAATTGTTCAATACACACAAAATGGAAAGTTAAAATTTAATTCTTTCTCATACATCCTATGTGTTTAAAATGAGATTAGCTTGGTTTTTCATTGGCTTAGACTGCTCTCTTAAAAGGAAAAAAAAAACTGCTCTGCCGGTCATTTATATTTGGAAAAATATTGAAGCGCAAAGCCTATAATGCCACGAAAGAAGAAAATTGTTGCAGGATCAATAAAAATTACGTGGATGGAATGAGAATCTGAAGGAGAGAGAGAGAGAGAGAGAGAGAGAGAGAGAGAGAGAGGGGTGGGGACTGAGAGGGATGGGATGGCAACCGATGGATTGCCGGAGGGCGTCGACACTGCTCTGCACGAGGTTGCAGAAATGGGATCCCAGATCTCGGCCGCCACGGCAGATTAATGTGCGAAGGAAAGCTGCGCTGGAGAAGAGACAGAGGAAGCGACGGAGCAGAGAGCGAGTGAGTGCTGGAGCAAAGACCGACCGAGTGTTGGGTGACAGCGGGGAGTGGTCGCTTGACGAATGCCGGAGCAGCAACGACAAGTGCAGAGTAGCAAATTAAAGCGACATTCATAATTTGAAAGCCTTCGCTCGCCGCTTGAGAGAGGAATGACTTTCCTTCTCAGAAGGAAAGAACGAAGAAAAGGGGAGAGCGCAGGCCACCATGCAGGCTGGATGAGAGAGAAATATAACTATTTTAGGTGCAGAAACTCCATCCTCGGTGAGCCGTCGCCACAGCACCACGTCAGTCCAAGTGGCACTCCATGATTGGTCCGGGACCATGCTGACGGTGCTCCGGGACCAGTCATTTTGTCTTCATCTCAGCTCACAGCCCACGAAACACCAAATCGACTTGACTTTTTGCACAGGCCACATCGCCTGCTGATCCTATTTCTTGGAAAATCACTTTATGTCACCGACTTATTAAACTCTCTCTCTCTCTCTCTCTCTCTCTCTCTCAGCCACGTGATTCGTTGCTAGTTTTGTTGCGCCAGACCTTCAAACAATTGATTAATAATAGTTCACCAGACCTTCAAACAATTAATTAATAATAGTTCCATTTTTATATATTATTATCGATTCCCTTTCAGGTAAAGTTTCATGATTATCATTTTAAGACTGATATAACCAAAAGTTCTGGTTCAAATGCTTTATCTTGCATGTTCTTTTTCACCTTGCTACTCTCTCTTCTACACGCATTTTATTTCTACAATACGGAAGAAGTGCTAGTGAGTATGGAGACTATCCCACCATTCATTCCATCTTCCGATTTTCCCTTCACTCTCGTCTCTCCCTTTGGCTGATATACACAGCCCAGCTCGGTGGATGGAGGAGCAGCGGTACGATGATTGGAGATGGCGGAACAAGCACGGCAATGGTGGCCAGAGCTCCTTGTGCATATCGAGGTCGGGTTTAGACTGCCTAGTTGATACGAGGAGAAAGACAGAAGGAAGAAGAGGGGGGTATCTTTAAATTCAGTGCTTGATGGACACCCCTATGTGCCTGCTTCAAGATTCTACCAATTTAAATTGACGAGACTGATGAATTTAATAGATAGTGATGAGCATAATTATCTTCTAGTATAGAAGGAAATTCCGCATCGCCGCAAAGTCGGACCCATTCCACAGCATCCTGAATGTGAATGAGGGCTCACGGATGAGAAGACTGATATCCTTTCAAAGTTTGGCTACATTGGAATCCTAATGCCATTAAAACAGGCAATGACTTGGTCTCCATTGTCAAAGTCCACGAGAGTTCGAATCTCAGAAGGGTCAGGGTGGGCTCCCCCCATGAGAACTGACCATTGACTCTTCGCTTCAGTCCAAGAAACACTTTTAGGGAAGAAATTAAAAATACCACTTTAGTCCTAGAAAGACCAGTTCAATACTGACTTTTCGGTACATGCCCCACACGCTGCCAAAACATTTGCATGCAATCATTTTCCTAGCCCTATCTTCCTGGAAAATCACTTCCTTTGCACCTTACGTGTACCACTCTCTCCCTTAATGGAGGAATTGTGAAATGGGTCGCCCCTTTTATGACAAACACACAACAATTATTTGCAAAGCAATACAGTTCGACACTTGTTCTAGTTTTTGAGGAGGGGTTATTCAGGTTTTCGTCATGGGTTTTCTTCAAAGCTCGGGTATCAGAAGTAGGAGACACGTTCCGTCCATTTCGAGGTTGTTCCTCTTGCTTTCGCTGCTCCTCGTCCCGAGCTACTCTGGTGTAGCCACCAAAGCCGTAGACGAGAGGAACGTGTTCAAAGTGGGCGTGATTCTTGATTTGGACTCACATCTCGGCAACCAAATGCGTATGGCGATCGAGATAGCATGCCAAGACGTGAACAGCATCTCGTCATCAGGAATTCATTACATGAAGCCGCATTACATAAACTCCCACGCGAAGTCCCTTCATGCAATTTCAGCCGGTTAGTCAATCCTTGCCCTTCCTCAGTTTGGTAACTGCAGCCTGCAATAATTTCGACTTTTTTTGCTGGAAACATGTCAGTTGCCACGAGCAGTGACAGGAAAAAACCACCCCAAGTCTGCTTTGAGATTATGTACCTGTTGTTACTTTTTTCTCCACTGCATGTGCTGAATGTTTACTATAAGTTGTTCAGTTTAGTAATATTGCTACACAATGAGACCCTTACAGAATAAAGTTGTGTATTTAAGACACCCCATGATTATGTCAAATCATTCATCAAAAGAGTTATGGATGAACTTCTTGATTCTTTTACCATTGCAGAAAAGCAAGTAACCATTTCTTTATTGACCAAATTGTACTTGATATACACAAGGATCTATAAGCTTTTGCACGATTTGTTATAACTACAGTAAATTGATATTCTTCCTCATAGACATGTATCTCACGTAATGTCCATTGAGATGAAATAATCTCTTCCAAGAACACAATTAGTAGGGTTAAATAAGTGATATGAACAGAAGAAATTGGCAAAGAAAAATGCCTTAAATCCGAAGATTAAGTATAATGATTTCCCCTTTTTTCCCGTTTAAACAGCTGAAAAGCTGATCAAAAGGAAGAATGTGCAAGTTATTATTGGCTTGGAGACATGGGAGGGAGCAACTTTAGTAGCTGAAATCGCTAACCAATCTCAGATACCAGTCATATCCCTTGCCAGAGACCATGTAGCACCGACATTCATGGCACAAACTCTATGGCCTTCACTGTTTCGAATGAGTACCGATGAATCCGATCAAATTAAATGCATCGTAGATGTAGTTGGTTCTTATAACAGGCAAAGAGTATCAATAATATATGAGGCAGGGGCGTACGATACTATGTACTCCAAGCTGTTAAATTCTTTGTCAGAGGAGCTTGGAAAAATCGGCTCAACAATAGAGGACCAGCTGATTCTTCAAGCATTCTCATCTCCAACCGGAGCAGAAGTGTCTTTGGAAGAAAATTTAATGAAGCTGAAGGGAAAGGCATCTCCAATCTTTATTGTTCTAGGATTGTCGTCACCCAGAAGCACTCATTTTCTCAAAGAAGCGAAGAAGATGGGACTCTTCTACGGAGATTCAATTTGGATATTTGCTGAAAAACCATTCACCAATCTCCTCACTTCAGTAGATCATTCAGCAATCTCCTCCCCTGTTGAAGATGCGATAGGAATAATCACCTACCGTCCCAAAAACCAGGCATATAGAGGATTCAGATCTAAATTCTTGAATATGTTTCGTCGCAAGTATGGAGAGAAGTTCAATTTTGAGCCAGCAATCGATGCTGTTCGAGCATACGATTGCATTATGACAGTTAAAAATGCCATAGATGCAGGGCCGAGCCATGATATAATGCCTGAGATTTTGCTTAATAGAATATCGCACACCAGACTCATGGGTTTGAGCGGGCCAATACAATTTGAGAATGGTCAGTTGGCATATCGACCCAAACTTCAACTTGTGAGTGTTAATGGAAAAGAATATAGAGAGCTTAAGCTTTGGTCTCCCAATTTCGGTTTCTCGAGGAGTTTTGTGGCAAAACAAGGTTCAAGAAGGAATGCATATGCAATTGCAGACATATCCAAGACCCAAGAAGAAGAGACTCCTGTTGAGAACAAGCCCATGGTGATCGGAGTTCCCGGTAAAACTCCCTTTGATAAGTTTGTGAAGGAGGAAAGGGACGACATAACCGGGAAAGCAAAGTACGTTGGCTTCTGCATAGATGTTTTTGAGAAGGCTGTTTCTCATTTTCCTGATCGTTTAGACTATGAGTTTTCTCGTCATGATGGAACATATGAGGAGTTGGTTAACAAAGTTCGTAATAAGGTATGGTACCGCATCATCTCTATTCTTGCATGATTGTTGCATGATCTTATTGTAGAATATCAACTGTTACTTTCTCTGATGCACAAACCGTCAGAGCCTGAATAAATTAACCCAAGCAACAAGTTCATTTCGTACAGATATCAATTTTCACTCACAAGATTGGATCACCTTGCAATAATAAACCGTCAAAGCCCCATATCCTGTTAATACCAATGTTCTGATTTGATAGTGGAATTTTGGTATCAATTCCTAAAGTGGATCGCTTTGATGTTGTTTCATGGCATAAAATTAATGGAAGACCTACGACGCTGCAGTCGGTGACATAACCATTCTGGCCAATCGCTCACAGTTTGTTGAGTTCACACAACCGTTTATGGCATCAGAACTTTCAATGATAGTCCCAGCAAAACTGGACACGGACAGGGCATTGATCTTCATGGAGCCTTTCACTCCAACGATGTGGATTGCCTCTGGAGGCATCCTTATATACACAATGTTGGTAGTTTGGTTCTTGGAGCATCCGATCAATCCGGAATTTAGAGGCCATTGGACTAATCAGCTCTCAACTGCTGTTTGGTTCACTTTCTCCTCTCTCTTCTTTGCTCAAAGTAAGTAGCTTCTCTCTGTTGATTATAGTCCGTGTACAAGCTTTCGGGCCCAAACCTTCAACGAAAAACACATTTATTGCCGACTTTTGCAGGGGAGAGAGTCCACCGCAACTTCACTCGGATCGTGCTGGTGATTTGGTTCTTTGTAGCATTGATCTTGACGCAGAGTTATACAGCCGGCCTCACCTCTATGCTCACTCTCCAGAAGCTCAAACCAACTGTGACCACCATGGAATGGCTGAGAATTTCTAAAGCAAAAGTGGGTTGTGACCCTGACGCTTTCATTTGTAATTATCTGACTGACACGCTGAATTTCTCGAAGGGTGTCATCGTCCCCATACGCAATACTACCAGCTATGGAGACGAATTCAGGAGTGGCAACATCTCCGCTCTTTTTCTGGAGTACCCATATGAGAGAGCTTTCTTCACCGAGTATTGCTATGGATACGTTGCCATTCATGAAAACTACAGATTTGGCGGTTTTGGCTTTGTAAGTATGATCCTGAGTTCGCGTGTTGTATCTCTTAAGGCTAGGTCAAAAGGAAGGAGGGTGGGTGCTTGATAACTAAAATAGCACACCAAATCCCAACAGAGTGACATAGGGTGTGGACTGATATATAAACAAAAAACCCACTTAGCACTCGAATATCACTACTTCTCTTGGGGTTAGTATAGCCAAAAAGAGAAGAAAGAAGGGAATTATGGAAACATTAATTAGATATTAGTGGTTGTGGAGTTGCTCTTCCTTGTTACTTAAAATCTCCTTTCCCGTTCATGTGCAGGTGTTCCCAAAAGACTCTCCACTAGCTGCAAACTTCTCTGAGGTCATTTTGGAGCTTTCAGAGAGCGGTGAGATGAAAAGATTGGAGAACAAGTGGTTCCTTCCTGAGTGTACCATGAGGAACTTCACCAGCGACACACCGAGGTTGGGCCTCGACAGCTTCTGGGCTCTCTTCGTTTTCACCATCGCCACTTCCACGGGTTGTTTCCTTTTTGCGTGCCTCTGCACGAGAAGGAACCGTCAGGATCTTGAACAAGGAAGCACTGGCGATGAAATGAGCGTGACGGAGATGAGTATTTTGTAGTGTAAATCAATGTACAGTGGCCTAGTTTTAAGCTCGTGGATATTCTTGAATCTTGGTCGATTCAAAAGCTGAATCTTCTGTTGAAAAAAAATAAAATTGATTATTGGACGATGGTTGCTGGATGAGAAACCCGCAAGCATTGAAGAGAAGCCGCAAAAGCTTTACAGTTGGCTGCATGGACTTCAAAAATGAAAGTTATTGGAGACTCTGTTACTTTATTGTTCTTCATTAAACTCCCATCATTGACATTTGTGGGTTGCTATGTCTTAAATGTAATCATTGGCATTTGTAAACTTCAATTCTAGTATAAAGGGATGATGTCGTGAGTTGTAAATCAAGCCATAAATCATAGTCCATGAGACATAAAGAAGAGAAAGCATTCTCAATAAAAAGTTCTCCCGCCAATTTCTAGTGTTCTTATTCCAAGTTTGCAAAGTTTATTATCGTTGTTTTGGTTTCAACATCTTCTTGCACATGAAAACTAGGAAACACATGTTTGAAGAAGAAAAGGGTTTCTGTAAATCTGCCAATTGCTCATTCTTCGCGGTTTGGCTTTGAACTCTGTTCGTTCTGTTTCAAAAACTATACTGTGTGTGGGAAATGTAAGATCGATTACAGCAGCTAAGGGTGAAATTGACGCAAACGAGCGCTGTTGGTCCTCGCTTTCAGGCTTAAGTTACTGAACATCGAACAAAAAATCATGTTCATATTAGGCTTTTGATTCTTTAGGCTCTACTGCATAAGCAATCAAAGATAAGACTCCAAAATAACCAACCAGAAGATCGACAAAAACTTCATAACATTGTAAGCTGATAGCAATTCGAAATAATTAAGGTATTTATAGGACTTGGCACGATTAGAGAGTTTTAAAATAGCATATTTCTAATGTTTTGTGCCCACAGATGCAGACCTTTTTTTATCGTGCCGGTAAATTTTAATTAGCATTGGTGAGTGTCAAGAAGCTATTGATAAAAGAATGGATAGAGATTTTTTTTCTAAGCAATTTGTTGGTAACTTATCAACAGTTTTATAAGATTTTGATAACTTTTTTAGTTGGTGTAAAAATTAGCAAACTACAAATTTTTATTTGTTTAACTTTTCAATAGTTCAAATTCATCAAGGTGAATTTGCCAATCTTAATTAGAGTGATTTACTAACTATGGGAAAATTGTCCAAAAAGTCCTAAACCTATTGCACTTTTGCCCATTCAGTCCTAAACCTTTTAACTTTGCCAATTGAGTCATAAACATTTTCCCTTTTTGTTGATTCAGTTCATCCAGCCTATTTTGGCTGGAAAATGCTAGCATGGATGCCGACGGTACTATGTAGGACTGCCAGCGCTGACGTTGATAATTTTTAATAATATTTTTATATTTTTATAATTCTTTTGAATTTTATTTTTATTTTTATTATTTTTTCTATTCCCCCCACTTTTTTTTTTCTTTTTGGCTTTTTCCTTGGCCTTTTCTGGTGGCTGGCCACCAGCCACAGGTGACGGCCGGCCATCGACCACAACTACCCAGCTAGCCTCACCTGCCACAAGCGAGGCCCAGCTGAGTGAGGAGCCCCGGCAAGGGGAGCCCTCGCCCAGGCATGGCTCGACAAGGGTTGCCTAGGCAAGGCCGACCCTCCCCTAGGCTAGGGTGGCCTCACCGGGCAAGGCCGCCCTAGCCCTGGCGAGGACTGGCCCTACCAGATCTGGCAAGGGAAGCCCTCGTCGGGGCTCGCCCTCACCCAAGCGAGCATCGGCCTCGCCCAAACCAGATCTAAGTGATGCCAGCCCTCGCCCCTGGTTGGGCGAGTGTCGGCTTGTGGTCGATGGCCAGCCGTCGCCCACCTAACCAGGGGCGAGGCCAACGCTCTCGTGGGCGAGGGTGAGCCCCGGCGAGGGCTCCCCTTACCAGATCTGGCGAAGCCGACCATTGTCGAGGCTAGGGCAGCCTCAACTGGCGTCACTGACGCCTAGCAAGGCCACCCTAGCCTAGGGGAGGGTTGGCCTCGCCCAAGCGACCCTTGCCAAGCCACACCTGGGTGAGGGCTCCCCTCGCAAGGGCTCCTCCTCACTTGGCCGGGCCTCGCCTATGGCAGGCAAGGCTAGCCGATTAGCTGTGGCTGGTGGCCGGCCACCGAAAAGGCCAAGGAAAAAGCCAAAAAAAAAAAAAATATCAAAAAAATTATTAAAATATTAGTAAAAATTATCTACGTCAAAAAAATCAAAAAATCAAAAAATCAAAAATCAAAAAAATCAAAAAAATCAAAAAAAATCTTATGTGACATTGCCAACATCCACATCATCATTTTCTAGCCAAAGTTGGCCGGATGGACTAAATCGACAAGAAGTGAAAAGGTTTAAGACTCAATTGGCAAAATTAAAAGGTTTATGACTAAATTGACAAAAGTGTAATAGGTTGAGGACTTTTTGGACAATTTTCCCTACTAACTATCGTTAGATTAAATTTCCATTTTAAATAAAAAAATTTATATTGGTACAATTTTTATTTGCCTTGTTTAACAATCCCATCCTAAGCAAGCATGACTCACCAAATTTCTCCAATTAAAGTATCACATAACATTAGATTTTTAATTATCATTGGAGTTATTTATTGACGACATATCATCGCCATAACCTTAAAGGTCTCTACATGACCCTCATAGTGTCCCATCATATGATTCAATAGGAGGCATTCTAAGATCAAGAGGAGCGATCTGGTCATAGTTTTATAACATGATACTTCTCCTCTTCTGCCTGATTTGTGTCGATGGTGTCGTCCATCTTTCACATCAGGGTATCAAACATCTCACTAGTTATTAGGGCCTACACTTGCCTGGTAGTGTCTTAATTTTTCTCATTTCACAACAGAATCGACTTCCGATATCCTCTTTGTTAAAAATATGTCTTAAGTTTGTGCCGACGAACGAAATTCGACTTTTAAATATTTTTGGCAATATTTATCACATTGGATATTTGCACTCGGTTGAATGTCTTTTGGAGTAAAAAAAATTCTGAATGATTTGTTTTTGTATTCTTTCTTGGTTATATTTCCTATTGGAGTCCGAATTGGCGTTGGACTTTTCAACGTGAGAAGAAGACTCAAACAAGGAAAGTGTGATCTGACTCTGACCAAGATCTTTTGCATGGTTCACACATAAATGTTCCGGTTTTGTCAGATGGCGTGGTTAGGCAGCGTGGTCTCCTCGCGATTGTTGACGTAAAGAACAGATCTTGAAGCACCGTTTGCTGAACGCTTGGGACTGGGACCATCTTTGTAACCATGAAACCTTATGACAAGATTTGTGAATATTTTCATAAGATTGAGAGATTATTTTATGAAATAATTCAGGTTAAATATAGAGTATTTAAATGACTCGGGTGTGGTTGTAATATAATTCATTGCTATTCTCCCCATAGACATAATTTACTATAATAAAACCATGTAAATTGATATCCGATCTATTTTCTCCGTTTTGTCTTTTTTATTGCTTGCTTTCCGCTACACTCTTTCTCTCTTGGAAGATCCAATTGGCCTTGTGGTGTGAGGTCGATTGATCACGCATATTCATACTTCTCCTAGTCCTATCTGTGGATTCTCACTGGCTTTTCACCGACACTCTGGGATTAAAGGGAGACGGCGCTAACTGATCGCGAGGTAGACTGGTCATGTATATTTATACTTCTTCCTGTACTAGCCATATATTCTCACAAGCTTTTCACTCATCACTTTGAGATTAAAGAGACGTTCTTTGGCTTTTCGAACGTTCCTACGCATCGAATTCGGATTGAGCCGCAATTCAACCTTCCTCAAGTGAATTTCTCGTTTGACCAGCTCGTGGCTCCACACACTCTACACATCAAGGATAAGAAAATCCCTTTAGGGATGGATTTTTCTGGATCTTCCGACGCTCAAGTCAATATGAGGTTTAGAGAATGCTATTGGGATGGTAACGAGTAATGTGGGGGCAAAAGTCTCTTACCTCAAATGATTGATTCTAGGCATACTTATACTTTACTTAGATAGCCCGGGGCTTTCGTATTATCAGAAATGTGATATTGTGGGACGATTTTTCCCAAGCATGGGTCTGGACTCCGCTTTCACCCCTTTAGGATTCTTCTTCTCATTTTTTTTTAGGTTAATATCATGAAAAATCCCAAACCAATAAATCTATAATAAATTTATCCCAAACTAATTTTTTACAATAAAAAATTCCAACATCTTATAATAAATTTATTCCAAACTAATTTTTTACAACCTAAGATCTCATTAAATTAGATTAATATTATGAAAAATTACAATCTAGTACACATGTGACAAATAAAATGTAAACCGAAAACTCGGTATACTCATCAATTAGCTCGTATCATCCGACTTATAAATTTAATGGTAAAATTTAATAAAAACTTATTGAGAATAAGTTAGTCCTAGGCGTATCAATTTATGCTCAAAAAATTAGCTTATGGTAAATTTATCACATGTATATTAGTTTTGAGTTTTCATGATGATAACCTTTTCTTTTCTTTCAGCCCCATTATTTTTTGACCTTCTTCACTTTGAGGCTTTTAATGAATCACATGTATGGGCTCATTTTCAACTATTGTTGTATTTTGTGCAAAATTGGTGCTATGAAAAGAACAGATCAAAGTCATTTTAAAGCTTCTCTCTGCTACCTTCCATAAGATACTTGTCTTTATTATTGTTACATAAGATGAGTGGCTTTGTTTTCTGCCGTAGTTTGTTCTTTTCTCGGGTGTAAAGATCAAAGCAATAATATTTTATCATTCGAGTCGACAACCCCTCACTTTGACTTTCTAAGCTGGGTCTTCAAGAGACGTACAAATCCATTTTCCGTTGATCGACAAAGCAGGCATGTGAAATGGCCAAACCAGCATTTTGTAGTTTCTAGGGTTTTGTATTGTCCAAAAATGACAAATATACGTAAATAGATTATCTAAGCCATGTGACTGGATGCTGGTTTTCCGATATAACCTATGAAAAGTATTCCTTCCGACTCTTTTGCTGTAATGATTTACGAGAAAACAAGACAATGAATGTGACAAAAGAAGAGGATCATCTAGTATGGTTGTGTTAAAGATCATGTGCATTACGAGATCGTGAAACATGTCCGTTTCTAATTTTCTATTAAACTATTTTCTAAGACCAAGTGAGCCCTAAGGCTTTTTTTATTGCATCGATATGATTTTAGTGGATCTTATTTTCTACTTTTCCCAACTCCAGTGACAATTTGAATTTTGGACTTTTACTATACAGAAGGCTGTGGAAAAAAAATGATTTGCACCATATGTTCATCATATTTTCCCCCTAAAAAAATGCCAAAACCAAAATTAAATTTGTGAAGTAAAATGTTATAGACATTGAATATCACGATACTTGCAAAAGAAACATCATACACGTTGTGCATACATTAAGGCATGTCTCTTATCATCAAGTAGGACTATGAAAACAATTGGTAGTTGAAAGGAATATGAAGGCATGGACAATCACTTAGATTCAATTTAGTAGATCGACTCACTCTCATATGAAGGCCTTGGTGGGTAAGCTTCCCCACTGATTCCATTTCCATTTTGATGGGATTTTCAATCTTAACTTAGATGTAGAAGATAAAAGATGGGATTTTCACAATTTTAAAAAGATTTGTAAATCTCACATTATTTTATCATATCTCAATCCAAATTCGGACAGCCAAACTCAACATGAATTTACAACTTTTCTTTGAGCTTAATGGTTGCTGATATAAATGTATGTAAGTGGAATTCCACTTCTCTGAGTACCTAACTTTCTAAAGAAATTCAATTTTTTTCATACAAAAGAGAACAAATGTTATCATATGATATGAAGGGTGGTTCTCCTCCTCAGCTTTTAACTGCACTCCACACATCAGAAAGGCTCACTTTCCACTGAAGACAGACCAGAGAAGCGCAGTGGGGGAAGGCAGTGAAGTCAAATGGCCTGAACCCTTTAAAGACTAAGTGAAGAGAATCTCGCCATGTGTGTGATGTCCTTCCCTTTGCACATGCCCTGCATTTAAGAAGCTTCACGCTTGTATGGCGTCTTTCTGGTTTTCAATTGCGCCCACCAATCAGCTTTTGCAACCTTCTATTTTAGAAACACTACCAAACATTTTCCAGATAGCCAACCAAATTGTCAAAACCACCATCTTCTACAACTTTGCCCTGTACATGGTTAGCTCTCAATCGTTGGATGACACTGCTCGATAAAAACAAAAAACAAAAAACAAAATCGACTAGTCCACAAATCTCAATTGCTGAACGACAATCGTGTATAGTATGTTCTTGTTCATTTAAAAATTCCCTTTGGTGATTTTCTTCTTCATTGAGGCCTGAGTACGAATCAATGTGCTATCTTTTGGGGTCATCTTCTCAGGTTTTACGAGAATGAACCTTCAGGCTTTAGCAACATGGGGGATAGGGAGACTTATACGAAAGGAGTCTTGAACATCCTATCACTTGGAAGAAGAATGCTCTCCTTTATTAATTGCACGAGATTACAAATGGGGCGAAGTTATAAATACAGCAAAGAATGTTGTTAATTCTCAATCATGATGGTACGATAATTGGCTGAATGATTAGAGACGCTTCATGCAAATGCGATAGTTATTTTCTTGTTGGAATTATGTTGTCCTCCCAAAAAAACTTTAGATGCAACGTCAGGTATCTTTTTATATCATCAAGCATTAAGCATTATATCATAGACTTTTTCCTCTTGCTGTCATCCATCCCTCATGATTTTCATTTATATTATTGATTTGTGTACAAGCTCTTTTACTTTATGTCTGTGCTTCACGGGTCTTGATTCTCCTCTCTCTCTCTCTCATGGGTATTCTGTCCCAAGAGACAACAACCCTTCACACTCCACCTTTGTCAACAACTTCAATGTCCTTCCGACACTTTTCTCACTGATTTGTCCTCAAGCTGCGCTCGTTAACAAACATGCCCCATCTCACTTCTCATTCTTCCCCTCTAACTTGCTCATCGACCCTTTTCATCGCCCTCATCCTCATATGCAGCCAGCCGAACCGATCCACCGCAGCTGCTGCCGCCAATGCCACGGGCCGCCACCGCCAGATGTCATTCGACTACTATGCCAAGACGTGCCCCCAGGTCGAGCAACTCATCGGGTCCGTCACGAGCCAGCAGTTCAAGGAAGCGCCGGTCTCTGGGCCGGCCACCATCCGGCTCTTCTTCCATGACTGCTTCGTTGAGGTAAAATCTCTCTCTCTCTCTCTCTCTCTCTCTCTCTCTCTCTCTCTGCACTTACTTTCACATGCATGCAATAGCAGCAGAGGAAGTCAATATTCAGGCAGATGATACTAGCAGTTGAGCAACTCCCCACATTTTGAGCATCTTTTGTTATCTATGGTGACCGAATCCTTGCATATTCTTGTTTCTACACGAATGAGTCCGAATACAACATAAGAAATTACAGTTTTCATCGGCTAATCTTACCAAAAATTCAATTCATCCCTCCGGTGAGTGTTTCGTGTTTTGTTATTATTGCATTCCCCGAACCCGCCACTACTGTCAATCAAAGTCGGCCAGGCATGGGTCCCGAGTCGATAATTCTCTTCATTTTCATAGCAACCGAGAGAAATTACCATGAAAAACACGGAGAATCATCAACTAGCGAGAAAATTACTGTCGGCAAACGCGGTTCATTTGTTAATCAATCTTAGTAGGGCAATAATCCTAGTGTAGAAACTACTGATTTTGCATGAGTTATGACCGATGTGGAAGGGATGCGACGGGTCGATATTGATATCGAGCAAGCCCGGAAGCAAGGAGCTGGCCGAGAAGGACGCGATTGACAACAAAGATTTGAGGGCGGAGGGATTCGAGACGATCGCGAAAGCCAAGTCCTTGGTGGAAAATAAATGCCCCGGCGTCGTTTCCTGTGCTGACATTCTTGCCATCGCTGCCAGAGACTTTGTCCACCTGGTACTTCCATCAACCTCTCGTCCTTAGCTTTTATTTATTTATTTATTCGTTTAATAAAGGGATTAACGGTGTGAAAATGTGATGATTTAGTCCAATCTAAAAGGACAATAAACTTCTCCATAATAAATTTATTTTTAAATATTAATTTATTAAATTATACATAACTTAGGATTTGAGAAAAATATAGTTGGCAATTTTTGTTGATAACGCAAAGCGCAAGGTTCATAATAGAACGTAGTCAAAGTGATATTTGATTAATATGAACCTAACTTTTGTCGTTATTAACGTAAAATTAGCTTTAACAGCCAAGACTTTGGTAATAGGTTGTCGTCTTATTAACTTGGCTTTTCTGGCCAAGTTGGAGGGATCCAAAAGTTTGGCAGCAAGGCATCATTATAAAGACAAAAGGGTTTTTTTTGTTATTAATTTTTTTTTAAAGCATCATAAGGACAAGACCAATCAACTTAATGGCTTTTTGACAAGACCCATCAGCCTTAAACTGCTCCACAGGCTGGGTGGGTGCGGACCCTGGGTACCTATGGTCCTGAGGATGACATTAAACTGCACAAGGGTATAACCAAGCCCACCGCCCTAACAAGCAATGAAGATAGAGGAGGAAAAGAACCCTCTAATGGGCCGAGCCAAAGTAGTAAAATTGGCTGAGTTTTAAACAAGATCTTAAAAGGCTTTGACAACCTGGAAGCAGAGAGGCTAGAGGGTGGTTGTCCCCTCGATAAAAGACAACTCGCAGGCTTACCCGCCACATACCCCCTTCGGGGAGTAGGGAAGCCACCTTGGATCCAAGCAAGCTTCCCTGGTGAAACATTCGGGCTCGCAGCGTGGGAAATGAAGGGGGTGCCCCGAAAGGGAAGCCATCAGAATCTTCTTTTTTTCCAATTTCTTTTTTATAATAATTTAAGCTTTTAAAAAAAAAATAGAATTGCACATTCATCTTTGATATAGAAGATTAATAGTTATAGACGATGAGCATTTAGTATAATGTGCACGCATGGAAGACGATTTTTGATGTTGCTTGGATTGCAGTCCGGCGGTCCGTATTACCAAGTGAAGAAAGGGAGGTGGGACGGTAGGATCTCAAAGGCCGCGAGAGTGCCACCTAACATCCCTCGGGCAAACTCGACCGTCGACCAGCTCCTCAAGCTCTTCAATTCCAAGGGCCTAACCCTAGCGGACATGGTGGTCCTCTCCGGTGCCCACACGATCGGGTTCGCGCACTGCGTGCAGTTCTCGAGCCGCCTCTACAACTACAAGGGCACAAAGCGGCCCGACCCGGTGATCGACCCGAGGCTCCTGAAGGCCCTGAGGATGTCGTGCCCCCAATTCGGGGGGAACAAGGACATTGTCGCGCCGTTCGACGTGACCACGCCATTTTTGTTCGACCACACGTATTACGCGAATCTCGAGGCCAAGTTGGGGCTGCTGGCCTCGGACCAGGCCTTGTTCTCGGACCCGAGGACGAGGCCGGTGGTGCAGGATATGGCGAAGGATAAGCAGAAGTTCTTTCAAGCTTTTGGGGCTGCAATGGAGAAGATGGGGATGATTGGGGTCAAGAGGGGGAGGAAGCATGGGGAGAGGAGGAGAGATTGTAGCTTCCATGGGTGAATGTCCATGCTTTTTTCTTTCTTTGTTTTCAAATTTCATATTGGTTTTTTTTTTTTTTTTCCATTGGATTTGGGGTTTGGATTTGTTGAGTTTGATTGCTTGGTGGTGTTGTAGAGTTGTAGGTGAGGCATTGTGAATGGATGAGAACTGTCAAGAAATTAGGAGAGTTCGTGCATACTTTTGGGCACATTCACTCGTTGATTGTTGACTTTTGATTTGTTCATGCAACTAATTGGGATTCACTTCATTTAAGATAATTCAATTGTTAATTTCCTCGCATTATTCAATTTTGGACTTCAGACTACACAAATTTCATATCGACATTCACTTTTGATTTAGGTGAATTTTAGCCTAATTTCTATTTATATTAAAGGTACATTATGGATAGAATTAATTCAATGAATATGATAGAAAAAACGACTATATATCTTTATATACACTCTGTATAAGATGTTGAAAATTAGGATAGAATCCAAAACACCTAAAAAAACAAGATTGAGTCGACTACCATTAAATAATTAGGTTTTTCCAGTGCATAATAGGCATTATTTGACATCTAATGTGTTAAAATATTTAATCTTTAAAAGACTATAAAGTGAATTTGTTTGTAGATGGTAAGAGATTACTAGTGCGTTCCATGGAAAGATTTGATTGAAAAAATCAATATTTTCCAGAAAAATGGGATAATAATATATTGAAAGAAATAGAAAATTTAGAACTGCAAATAACCAATATTGTCATATAGAAAATTTAAAAGGAAAAAAAAAAAGAAAAAGAAAAAATATACCGTAAAAGTGGAGCAATGTACTCTCTCCCCACCCTCAGCCTCTGCTCTGTTTGCGTCCGCTTCCCTCCGCCGCCGCGCTCCGCAGCCACGAAACGGCGGCGCCTCCAGATCAGAGCCATGAGAGCCGTCGTCCAGAGGGTCGCCTCCGCCAGCGTCGAGGTCCCTCTCTCTCCCTCTCTCTCTCTCTCTAAACGCTTCATGGGCTCACGTGAGCTGAGCTGCTTCGTCGCAGGTCGAGGGCCGCACGGTGTCGGAGATTGGTCCTGGCCTCCTCGTTCTCGTCGGAATCCACGAGTCCGACACCGACTCCGATGCCGATTACATGTACGTACGGAACACCCGTCTCCTTCATTCAAAACCCATCTCCTTTTTTACTTCGCTAATCGTCATATCTCTTTGCCCTGCTGGTGGTTGAGTTCGAGAGACGACAATTTGAGGTCTTTTTTCGTGTTTTCCGAAATGGGTTTTGCAGATGCCGGAAGGTCTTGAACATGAGATTGTTCACGAACGAGAGTACGGGGAGAGGGTGGGACCAAAATGTAGTTTCTTCACTCATCTTGCTCTTGCGTGCACTATAGAGGAATGCACGTGGCTGTGCTTGCTTCTGAATTTTGTGCTTCGTCTGCTGTTTGCATTGCAGGTTATGCAGAAGAATTATGGGGTTCTTTTAGGTGAGTAATTTGCGGATTTTATGGTTTTCTGTTTAACAGATATCGTATCTCGTTGCAGATAAATTCTGAGGTTTTAGGGGTTTTCTGCAACTGAGGTAGAATTAGCAAGTAATCTCATGTTGGGTAACTGGATGGTACAGTTAGTCAATTTACATTGTATGGAATCTTGAAGGGTAACAAGCCAGACTTTCATGTCGCGATGCCCCCTCAGAAGGCGAAGCCCTTCTACGAGTCTCTGGTCGAGAGATTTCGGAAGGCTTACAGCCCCGATGCCATTAAAGGTAAATCCTTTTCGATTCTTTGGTTGTCCTGCTTAGCTTGGATGTACGATTTCATAATTTGGATCAATGAAAAGCATGAAAGTAGAGTCATCAGGAAAACAGTTAGAGCTAGCAGTTGTCAATGTTAATATCCTCTGCATTAGATAGCAAATTTGTATGCCTATGAGTCTACAGCAATGTTTCACCATGGAAGTGATTCATGGTCGTTGCTCTGGTTTTCTTGTATCTTTTCTCGGACTATGGTATCACCATCAGATGTCTGAAGGATAATTTGAGGCTCTTCTTACATTTATATTGTCTGACTGGAGCAGCCCCATTGAGCTATTGTATCTCCTCCAGAGAACTTTCAGGGTGTTTTCATATGAGCTGCAATCACAGATATAAAGGGAGACATTTGCTGGCTAATTTTTGGCTGTTGTACTTTTTGGCTTGTCAAATATGCTCATATTTAAGATAAAAGATACTTCATCAATATTTCAGTGGACCTTTTGCTACATGTTGCAATAGGACACATCATCGAGGGCTATAATGTAACTGTTGTTCTTGTTCTTTTTCCCTCGGGATGCATTGTCTATTCACTTGCCATCTCTTTTCCCCTTCACGTGCTGATATATCTTCACCGTGTCCCATTGACTTGAACAGACGGCATATTTGGGGCAATGATGAAGGTACCTTTGCATGCATTCCTCTTCCTTTTTTGCTCCTTGTTCCAATAGTTGTTCATTTTCTAACCATGCTTCTTCTTAAGTATTGTTTCTCCTTATGGTTTGAAGGTCAATCTAGTTAACGATGGACCGGTGACCATGCAGCTCGACTCATTACAATCAACCAGGTGAATGCGCTGTAATCATTGGTGATCTAAGCGACGTTAAGTACATTCTCCTTTAAAGTATCAGCTGTTAAAAGCTGACAAGAAATTGTCAATCTTTTTTAGAAATGCAGAGACTGCAGCAGAAGAGCCAGGAAAGTAGTTAACATCACATGATACTGACGCATTGATCTGCGGTAACAATATGATTGATTGGCGCGAAAAAAATTACCCCACTGAAGTTACTGGGGCTTTGTCTGCAATTACGTGAACACTGTATTATCTGGTAGAATAGCACTCGATAATGGAATAAGCTTCATTCTTGGCAATTGCTGTGCCGGGTTAACTTCTATACTCTGTAGCTTTCTCGACTCAAAAATTTAAGATGCTTGCCAGGCATTAAAGTGACGCCTTTCGGTTTGGGAGAAGGACTAAAGATGTATGCTATGTAGGGCATGAAGGGATTTGGTTCCTCGGTGCTCAGGGTCCTGCTGGTGGACCCAGGTGCCGCAGAACCGATTGCAATTGCGTACCCCTCAATATGTAATTTATATTTCGTGTAGTATACTTGTTTGTCGACTCTAAAGGTTCAAGAAGGTGCAGAGACCCAGGCATCAAAGTGATACTTCTCATTTCTTAAAACAGGACTTACAAGTTTTATAGTTGGTAGGACGTGCACTCATAAATCATAACAAGGTACAGTATCTGCCGTCCATGGGTCCCCCATGGCCAGACCCGGGTCTTGGCTGCTAGACCGCAGTGACTCTAGGGTGGACCTTCATCACTAGTTGCCGGACCGGGGACTTGCCTGTGGACCTGCAAACCTGAGGTTGATCCCCTTTTAGAAGCATACCTTGAGATTTCTCAGCTATATATGCCAGTGAACGGACCCATGTTGTGACTTATTTTCTGTAAAGAAATTTATTCGATGAGTATGTTTTTCATAGGAAAGCAATTATATGGAAACAAGAAAGCAATATCACCGAGATTGTGTTTCAATTTTATACACCTATTTCAGGATTTTTAGATTTTTAGAACATGTAATGGAAGGACTAAATTAGGGGGGAAAAGAAAAATTTATAAGCTTGAGTGAGGGTACGAAAATTTAGTTTTGAGGACCATATTCCGATTGTTGCTAGTTAAGAGACCAATTTGTTACCTTAACCTTAAACCTGTCAACACTGAAAAAATGTATTTAGACTCTGACGCAAAAACCATCAGATTATTTCTCTAAACTGAAACAAAGGGCAATTCAAAGGGTCTTCGTAACCTGCACATGCAATAAATATAGCTGTATATGGTAATCATAATCCAGACTACCAAAAGAAATAAAAGGAAAAGAGACTGTTCAGGCATGATTAGAAGGCAACATGCCAACATGAGAGGTAACGAGTCGAAAACACAGTAAAAAAGGCAAAATCACCTGCTGAAGGAATTCTTCAGAAAGTCCAAGGGGTGATACAGGGCAATTCTGTTCATTGCTACGACTTGATTGACAGGATGGTTGTGGCTATAAACAAGGCTTCTTTCCCAACTGGTAAGATGTCCATCTTCCTGTCCATGAAAGTTGTGTAGTTGATAATGAGAATGACTGTAGCATTTAGAGAGCCAAAACTGTGGTGCTATTGTCTCTGACTTTGCTCTGTTCATTTATCGTGAGATGCATGCAGATGAAAATTGAAATGGAAACTATCTTAGCTACGTTAGTGAACCCAATAAGCATAAACCTATGGCAAACAGCACTCGGTGAATTTTGGAGGAACAGTGGATTCAGTACACTTTAAAGTACCATAGAAAATAATAATACTCAAATACAATAAAGCATGCATATTGGGATTTATACGACTAAACCTAAGGAGATGCTTACTCATCCACTTTTTTTAAACCATCAAAAGCAGAGATCATATGGTTGCATATTTCCATCAAGGAGTGGTCTATGACGTCTCCGTTGGACTTCAAAGCACCTTCAGCGGAATGAGATTTGCAAGAAAGAGCCAAGTGGGCCTGAAGGTTATCCATGAAAAGAAAGAAAAATAAACAATGTAATGCAGACCTCAAGACATCTGTAGTGCATATTTAAATCATATCCTTCACCTCAAAAGCATGAGCTAGGAGTAATTGGACTGTTTCTGCACCAATCTTCTTCATAAGGCTTCTCAAGCTACTCCCATTTGAGAGGCACTTCAAAACTCCACCAAATGTTGGATCATCAGTAGAATCACTTGATCTTCGAGTGCGAATGGAAGGCTGCTGTTCAGGGGAAAGAAAAAGGTAATGCAGCTATTAGGGATTACGCGAGTAATTCATCCGTTAATATGTCCATGTATAAAGCATGTCTAAATGAAAACTTCCATTAAGGAAAGATAGAACACTTCATCAAACAATTCGCAGCAATCCTATGGTCTAAATTAAACCTTGGCAGTGTACTTGAAGAGATACTGCAAGATAAGCTCCAGCTTCCATTTTGGTTGATTAAAAACCTGAAATCAATTCATGAAATTAAACTCAATCTTCTAACAACAACTAAATTTAAAATGTCACTGTATAGATACATGAATCTTCGTAGTATCAGAACATAAATTACTGGGAAATTTAGATAAACCATCCTCAAGTTTCTTGTAACCATACTTTGCATCCTCTAGTTTCGAGATCAATATCCGCACCTTACTTTTAAGACCCTCCCCTCTGCATTTCAAAAGTTTCGAACAAAACTACTCTACACCTCACATTTGCTTATGGTGCTAGAATCCAAGGTGCCAAGTACTAGGCTCTTTCAAAACTCTAGTGTGCAAAGAGTAAATTTTGAAACTGGAGAGTGCAACATGAAGATTTAAAATTAGAAAGTTTATAAATGTGTTTTCAATTGTCCCTAGAATTTATCATGAATGTGAGTCAATATACAGCCAATAAGGAAGAAATAGAACAATGTTTGTCTCGCTGCAAGATTTATGACTTTTCCTTTTACTAGGAAATGAGAAAGTTCAGGATTTTTTTTTTTTTTTTTTTTCAAAGGGTCTTGCTAACAAGTGCCCCCGAACACTAATTAAACATGCTTATTAAGGAAATATTCGATTTTCAAAACATTGATTGTGCATATCACAAGGATAGCCCTGCATTGCAAAGTGCAATATGTCTATAATCCTTCTTCAGAAAGTTTGAGAGCAGCCCCCCCCCCCCCCCCCCAACCCAAAAATATATATATGTGTGTGTCCATCCCCTCGTGAGAGGTAGCGACAGTCCTATACTTGATACCTGAAGATATGGAGACAGGATCTCATAATTGTATGTCAGTTCATCTAGTATTATCTCCAGCAATGGGGTTCTGCACTGAATCCAATGATTAGTGCATATTCAACAGGTAGAGGGAATCACTAACCAAGTGGGTTTAAAAGGTGACAAAAACTGGGAAACATGTACCTAAAACCGTCAGCTCTTGTAGTACAGCCTTGCTTATCTGCTTGGTTTTTTAACACATCAAGCTCCATAATCTAAAAGGATGCAAGTCAGCATCTCAAGTAGAAAGCATTGCTCTAAGTAACCATATAGTAAAGACAAATTTACCATTGTCATAAGTTTCTGCAAACTCGTGCAAGTATTGTCCACAACTTCAAGTGAAGCAATAACCAAAGAAGTGTCACAAACTTTGGATGACTTGGCCTCTGAAAACTCGGGAAGTGTAAGATCATTTCCAAATCCAGTGCAAAGTTGCCGCAATCCACACAAAACAGATGGGCAATCCTTCATCAAGTTCTTGTAGTTGAATCTTCTTGAGCACTACACAGATAATGATGTATAATAACTTTGACCATCCTTGTACAAGATTTTACAAGATAACATCCTTCCCCTACTGATACTGCATTGTTGGGGTTCTCTCTAAATAACAAATTAGAATATGCACAGATGAAGACATTGCTATTGCCATAAGAACTAATAATTTAGCAGATAAAGAAAATACCAATAGCATGCTCAGCAAAGACTCCCTTATGACGGTCCAATCCTTCGTTTCTGCAATACCATGTAGTCTCTTGAGCCTTGATTGTGGGGGCACAAATGCAAAAAGTGATGGCATTAGGATGAGATGCTATGTCTTACCTTCATAAAAATTGCTGCGAGATGAAAAATCTCCTTCAAGAAAATTGATGAGATATTGGAGCAGTAACATATTTCTCAGAGACTGCACTCAAATAAGACGAGGAAAACCAATATTTCAAGATGTCATTCAAGTGATCATGAACCTGTTATCGTGTTAGGTATATGCAACATGCAAGGATAATATATATACGGAAAATACACTCAGAGTAGAGCCATAGAGACGAAAATAAATGGGTGTCTGGCTTAAACAGCAAAGAGGATTGAGAAGTCAGGATAGTGGAACAGATATAAGTAGTTAAGATCAAATAACAGTGCAGCGTGACCGTTATCAAATAAATTCTAGAATAGGAGACATTAACCAGAAAGAGTGCAGGGTGTCATTAATTTTTTCCTTTTTACCCAGAATTTCTTAATGGTAACTACCATAACTTTCTGACGATAGAAGAGGAAAAAAGTTCTTGATCATTTGTAAATTTATCTTTAGCTCAACTTACCGCTTCAGCTATTAATTTACACACAAAAGTTCCACCAGAAAGAGGGTTTTCGGAAGTAAAAAGCCCAAAGAGTTCACAAAAAATAGATACATCATGTAAAATAGATTAAGCTTTTCCTTTTTGTTCCTTTTGTAACCAGCTTCATCGAACTAAGTCAATTTAATATGAGCAGCAGATGGATATACTTCATAGTTCATACTCTTCCCAACATGGAAAAATCAGTTGACATATCGGTAAATGGAACTGTGTAAGCATCCTTTACCAACATCCATTTACCAACATGGCATACCATCTATTCACCAAAGCAAGAAAGTTCCATTTAGTCGACATAGCACTGAAAAAGAAATAGATAAGCATACCTCAATATCAACTACTTGATGATTTGTCCCATCCACCAGTGTAAATAGGCCTTGTATCAGAAGATCAAATCCCTGCAGTGATGGATTGAAGAGCTTTGACTAACTACGGCAAGGTTTACGGATTACTTAAGGAAAAAATTTGAATAAAAATCAGGAAGGTGAAGTGAAAACAAGTTCAATCATCACCAAGAATCATAACAAAAGAACTCACATTTGCTAACATGAAAATACAACAGAACTTCCTAACAGAACTTCCTATCATTTACATAAAGTATCAAAAAAATGCTTTTTTCTTCTTAGTTCATCCTAGGATTTAGAAAGATAAAAAGAAAAACAGAAGGAAAGATTACCACTGTCCAATTAACCAGAACCTGGTTATTATGAGAAATTGGAACATAATCATAGATCTGTAGTCAGGTAGCAGTTTTAAATTATCACGTTCAAATGCATGCTTACATGATTCAAGGTCCAGATATATCTACCATTAAATGAATTTCAGTTCAAAAGCGGGTTTCATGACTAATCACTATTAGCGCCTCAAACCTACAGAAAGTGTTGAGAGCAACAAAACAAGAGGATTGTTACTACTGCAAGCGAAGACATTGCATAACTTTCAAATCAATCAATTCAAGAGAAATGAAAAGAGAACAGATTAGCCAGCATACACAAATTCAATCAATTCAAAGTACTGTAAAATGAATGTCACGAAGTACGTATTAAATTTAACTCACGGAGGGGTCAACTGGTCCACAAGGGTTATCATTAACTGCTGCTCTCCCACTAGTAGAGCTGTCTGAACCGAGAGACAAGGGAGACCAAGCCTGTTATAGAGGTGTTTGCCTTAGCAATTGAGAGAGGGATGGGGAGAGCAAGAGCGAGAGTGAGAGCTAGAGAGAGAGTACTAATACCTCCTTTAGCACTTCAAGCTCAGGTTGAGCAGCCGAAGATGATTCGGATGTACCTCCAGCAGACGAGCACACGCGAGGATAGCGCTTCAAACAGAGCAAAATCAGAACTTTGTTCATACCGAAACGAGCACATCAATAGAGAGAGCAGCCCATTTACCTTTTCCAACTCCTTAAGAAGCTGGAAACTCGCCATGATAGATTGCAGCGATTCTCCCGTCCTGAGAATCCGAAAGATAGCCTCCAACATTTTGCTGTCGCCACCAAAGGAAAAAAAAATCACAATCAACTTAAACGGCAGCAAAAATTCAAAACCATTAAATCGTCCGAAAACCTCTGGCGCTTACAACGCCAGACATAATCAATAGGTGATCGCGAAGAACTAAAGTCTCGACAGTAGAGCTCAGCTTAACATAAACACGTTCGAGATCTCAATTTTCAACATCCAGCACAACCACAATCGCAGAAAGAGATCGACGAGGGATTACTTCGTCGGAGGAGTTCCATTATCCGCCACGACCGAGGCGCCGCGAACCGCTTCGAGGAAAGCAATGCCTGAAAAAAAATTCCCAGTTCCCTTACAACGAAACGATCGCAGTCATCAATACTGAAGCTCGCACGCGAAGTCGAAACGAAAAATTTCGCCGATTTTCAAAACCCGCCGGCGGAATCGGAATCGTCGATCCAGCGATAAGAAAGGCGCGAACTTTCGGGGTGGGGGAGAAGGGGGACACGTACGGTCGTCGTGGGAGTAGCGAGTGTCGTTGGACTCGAAGGCGTCGAGGATCGCCAGGGTGTTCTCTTCGACGCCGGCTCTCGCTCTGACGCTCCTCTTGACGCCACCACCACCGTCGGCGCCGGCGCCGGCGCCGCCGCGGCCGCCTCTCGCCATCGCCGTCGTTCGTCCTCCTCGAGGATGTCGGCCTTCTTTGCTTGCGGAGGAGACTTTCGAAACCCTAGAATCGGAGAGAGAGAGAGAGAGAGAGAGATGGGTACTGGAGGTGGTGAGTGGTGATGAGTCGAAGCTTTTTTATGGGTTTTTCCCGCCATGGTTGTGCAGCAGGGCGGAGGAAGAGGATGGATTCGGATCATCGACCCGATCCGACTAGCTTCGTGACCCGAATTTTACCCCCAAAAAAAAAAAGGAAAAAGGAAAAAGAAATGGAGGCAAAAAGAGAAATTCCGTTGCCGGGACTTGAACCCGGGTCTCTCGGGTGAGAGCCGAGTATCCTAACCAACTAGACTACAACGGATTTTGTTTTCTCTCATCATTCCATATATATATAAATCATATTACCAAGGGGAAGCCCACCCCGGGCTTCGTGAATGATTGAAAAGACATGCAGGAAAAGATGACCACAGAAAGACTAGGAGGCTTTTCGCCTGTCAAATTAATTTCTTTAAGGTCCCGGACTTGCGATGAATTCAATTCTGAATAGGAATTTCTCTCCAAAATGGACTGATCTTCTTTTTTTTTTTCTTTTTGTCGAGGGATAAAGTAGCTTCATTTGGCTAGGAAAAACAGACGGCTGGAATGGGCTTTGATACATAATAGGTCTAATAGAAATGGAGGAGGTGAAGTACACTGGTTCGGAATGAGGGCATTGCTGTCCTTAGCCTTTAGCGGTGTCCGCAATAAAATTTTTCTCTCTTACAGCGACCGATCTAGAGTATAGAGAAAAGTGGAATAAGTTCAGCACATTCAGCAACAAAAAAAAAAAAGGAAAAGCCCGAATCTGCCGAGGGGACGGAGTAGGATTTTGTACTGCAGTAACGAGAGTGCGACAGTCTGACTCAATCACTCTCTCTCGTTCTTTTTCTGCAACAAATGCTTTGGAGTTAGAAGTAAAGCTTGTGCCTCCACTTGCAGGTCCGAAGATGCACGAACCGAGCTGGAAAAACCGTCCACAAGTCTACTGAGGTGATCTCAGCACCCCATTTTCCGGCCGGAAAGGTTCTATCTGTGTTGATTTTCAGTTGACCAGGCTCCGGTGTGCAACAACGCACGTTCGATTTGGTATGTACGAGTTGTGGTTTGGAGGATTGCAGGCCCCAAAGACACGAGATTCTTGCCTTTACTAAACGTTGTTTTCACTTAGCTCAGTCGGATCCACATATTGGTTGCTGAAGATGAAGTTATTGCAAACCTTCCACATTTGCCACGTGAAAGAGGCGTTAACCTCCGGATCAGGTGAGTTCCCTGCCAAGCGTCGAATCTTGATAGGCGCTACTGTTGGATTTTGAAATTAATCTGTGGGTGTGCCCAAGCACGGTTTTCCAGGGGCATTTAAAAGACAAAAAAAAAAGGTGCTGAGTCGATTCTAACACCCCTTCTTTGCACAGAGCGCTAAGTCGACTCGGGTAAGATTTTTCTTTTAGACATGTTTTCCTTCGCGGGTAGGGCGTTGTGGCATAGCGATGACATGAAAATTTTGATTTTAGGGGCAATCTTGAAATCCCAGATTGTCTCCACAAACTGCGAGGAGTTTGATGTGCTTGGTTTTGTCTCTTGTTTAGTTTTGCTGACCTTATGCAATTATAGCCACTCTTCGCTGAATATGTGCCCGCTCGTGTCCTTGTCCATAGGTTTGTATCAGTAGTAGTATGGGGTCTCACAGGAATTGCGAGGATTTCCTCAACCCTGTGATCATCAAAACTGTTTTGTAATAGTTGGATATTCCATTTGTTTTGTTCAAAACTTACAAAATCTGCCACCTTCTCAGGTTCTCCTTTAGGAGAAGGACCTCCTAACACCCCTTTTCTCAGTCACTTGTCTTCTCTAACTATTATCTTTTAACCATCTCCCACTAACCATTGCATTTATGAATAATTGAGTTCCTTCCCTTAAGTAGACTTTGCCATGCCCTGATGATCTTGTGCCTTTTCCGGCATGCCAAAAGTCCCTAGAAAGGAAGTATAGTAAGACACTACCGGTCATTCAGTCATTACCAAGATCAAGTTCTAATAGGCTTGATAAGTTGTTGAGAGATGGTAGGATGTTTCCTGAAAGCTTATTGCTGCTAAGGTGCAACGACACGAGGGATTTTGACTAGTCCAAAGACGTGGCGATCAACCAAAATAAAGCCATGGTCCCGAAGGTCTAGCACATTCAGAGATGAATGGTTTCCTATGCCTTGACGGAATGGCATACTCAAATTGTTGCTCAAAGATTCAATGAACAAGTCAGCATTTTTGATATCACAGACAAAATCAGTCAAAAGGCAGTTATTTTTCCGGAGACAAGATGGCAAATTTTCGGAGGAAGAGGCGTTGAGGTCAAAGGTAGTCTCAGAAGCAAATCAACATTGACATGGATCCGATTTGCGGGTACTTGCCTATTCATGTGTGAAAGACAACTTGGTTGTGTAAAATTATAGAGAAGTCTCTGAATAACCCTCCTGGAATTTCTAGTCATGTGCAAGCAAGACTCTCTAGCTGAATGGTCTAGTGTGGTCTTCTAGTTCTCGGTACCTGTTCTTCTAGTTTCTCAATGTGACTGCGTCGTGAGTGGACAGGGAGTGGTTTTGCTTCGTGTGCTTGTCCATGTCTTGAGAGTGAAAAGTAAAAGCCACGTGAGTGCCTCGAGGTGGAAGAGTACATTATGCTGGAATGTCTTGTCTTATGGACTTGTACTTTCATCAAGCTGAAAGGAGTGCATTGTAGTAATTTTCCTCCACTATCAAATCACTAATTAAATCTGCATTTAATGATCTAAATTCAAATTGAGATAGGATAGAATAAATGAGAATTTGAAATCCTCTGCACATCCTCAAATTATTTAAGAAAAATCTTATCATATATTTGATGCAACTTAAAATCTGATTTGGAATCTTAAAAAAATATACTTTAATAATTTTTTTGAAAATCTTTAAAAAATTTTGAAAATCCCATCTCTGATTATGCTCCTCCCGTACATCAAACTCTCAAACCCTTCGGACCACATCTCTAGGAAGTTGACGTCGGGAGCATGACATTTCTTAATCGACACGGGTTCGCTTAATTTTGGGACAGCCTCATGAACAGCAGGAGGTACTTCATGTGGGTCGTACGGCCGAACTCCATTGTCAAAGAAAGTGGTTAAGAGAGGCGATAGCAAAGAAGGTGTGCATCGTGGGATGAGCCCGTAAGAAGAGGTTCCGCACCACGATGCCGTTGCAACGTTCTTGATGTTGGAACTTGGCGCTCAAGAATATGGTTGTTAAGGGTGCGTTTTATAACAATTTTATTCCTGAGAACTGATTTTGACTAGAAATGATTATTTTTTATTCTATTTCCGAGAACTGATTCTAAGTAAAAAAAACTCGTTTAATAACTGTCCAGAATTTTCATTCTAGAATAGAATTACGTTTGATACCATGCTAATTGATTATGTTCCAAATTAATTTATTTTGATTTTTAAATAATTTTTTTACTTATTTTCTTTTTTATTTTCTTTTATTTTCTTTTTTTCCCTTTTTTCCTATTCTCCTTCTTCTTCATATGGTTGGTCGCTAGACCGGCGACCGATCAAACGAGGGTCGACGACACTCAACGAAGCGTCGCCAGCCCTCGTCGGCCGAGCCTCGCTGGTAGCTGGGCGAGCCTTGCCAATGGCTGGGCTTTCCTCCGACAAGCTCGCGCGGACTTCGCCCTGGCTTAGCGAGCTCGCCGGACCGGCGACCACCGGTGGACGGTGGCAGGTGGTGGCTAACGACAATCGTGGATGACGGAAGGGAAGAATAAGAGTTTATTGTTTTGATTCTCGGACGAAGAATTATATTTATTTTTTGTTCTCAATTCTGTTCCTGGGAACAAATTTGTTCCCGAGAACAAAAATTTTACCGAACGTGATTCTCGTCCCAAACTGATTTTGGGAACGAAAAATCAGAATCAGGCACTGTTTGGCACGTTGCCAAATAGGCCCTAAGAAGCTAATAGTGTGCTAGTTGTTCTTCGTCAACCAACAAGTGAACAACCGGATCATGAGTCATGTGTGAAAGGTTGGGCTCAATTTGAAGGGCATATGTGACTAGGGTGGAAAGGATCATCTTTGCAAACTAGATCGTCTTTAGGCCCCTTTTCATCATCACTCGTCGAAACATGATTATCGGCCGATGGTCATAACTAGCGTGGTTGGAGGCAACGACAATCTTGCGGTGGTCGAAAGTGATTAGATAATTTTGTGGTGGTCCTTAGGCAAGCGGTGCCAACGAGGCAATATCCACTGCGTCACTTTATCACTCCATTAAAACATAAAATATGAATTTTTTAGTAATTTTCTAAATTTATATCTAATTCGGGTTTATTCTACCCCTAGGCCAATCCGGCATTGTATCCAGATGTATGCGAGCTTACTTGGTTTGGAGAATGTCATCAAACACATGATAGGATAATTTGTTATCCTATATGGTCTCAAGTCTGGGCTACCAAATGCTATCATAAGAATTTAGTGTCCCTCATAACGGGATGTTTTAATTAGCTTACACTTTGATAGGCTCTCACACGTAAAAAATGACAATGTTTGTGACATATTCATACCAATGCACAAAAATTATATGAATTATGATGTAAAAGGTTTAACATGTTGATAACGTGATAGGACCACCCACATGATAAATAATTGAGATGGACTTAATCTATATGTTTCTAGATCATGCAGTAATTACTTGTTGTTAAGTGTTGTTCTTCTTCTTATCTTCTCTTTACACAATCCAATGCCAATCCCTAAAGCTACATTTGGTAGTTAGGACAAAAGTCAAGATATGAAAATATTTATCTTATCACAAGTTTGGATCCTGCTAAATATCCCATGGAGAGTAGGGTAAATGTGAATATGATTTCTTATATCCATGTTATAAAAGTTATTTTTCTCAAATAATAAACTTATTAAATTATTGAAATTAAAATATTAATTAATTATAAAAATATTTAAATTCTAACATAAAAATATTCAAAATAAAAAAAGTAACAGAAAATTCCTTTTTTATTTATTCATATATATATATATATATATATATTTCTTCAATTCTATAATATTATATACATTTAGTATATTATTACATATTTTCAGCATATAATTTAATCAATTTTTATTAAGGAATGATTCGAATGATGGAAGGAACTAAAAAAGAAAAAAAGAGATTAAATAATAAAAAGAATAAGTGGATAAAAATGAAGTAGAATAACCTATATTTAAAAGGAATAATTTCACCTCTATGGCTTATGCTGAAGTTTCAAAAAGTGGCAAGAGAGTTGAAGTATTATACTTTTCAAAATCGCAAAGTATTTTCTCTCTTTTACTAGATTTAGCATTTGATAGCTGATTTATCTCATCAATGTTGCTATGACCCGTTTACATTTATTGTCATTGACGAACCTATGATCTGGATTGATTCAAGATTATCTCTCATTGTGCATTTGTGATTTTTTTAATAGTGAATCATGAAAGATTTTTTTCATGTCCATTTGTGCATTTTTAGGTCCATTAATATATTTTTTAAAAATCATTTTATTACAACTTTCACCAAATAATAGATAAGATTAGCAAAATCACTGACTTTCATATCTTATCACATCAAATCTTACCCTCTTAAGAAATTTAGATAATCAAACACAGTTGAAAGGTTTTAAACCCATCATCTGGAGGCTATTAGTCCAAGAGAGGAGCCCACTAGGCCATTGGGCCTAAGAATTGTCTCATTATCATTTATCGCAATGAGTAATTGAAGTTAAAAGAACATATGCTGTAAGTTGGCACTAGTTGTTATTTCCAGCAAATGTCAAGTGTTGGAGATAAGTATCATTTCTCAGAAGACACATTCCATATGTGAGCAAGGACCGGATCCTCTCGATTTGGCATTAGACGATATAGAAAATCAGTTCTTCCGCACCAATTCTCATCCACAATTCAATACGGCCTTCTTAATCACCAAGCCAACCCCAGATTACAAGTCAAAAACTTGTCCGACTTGGAAGGATCTGATCTTATCCTATTGCTTAAGAAGAAATCGAACGTGTAAAAGTCCACAAACTTTTGGCAAGTCGTGACGTCGGCAATGACATGCTTAAATTCAGATGATTGTTTCTGGCTCGATGGCCACACGTTTCCTTCCATCCCAACCCTTCATGCATTGAATATGGATTGCCGCATATACGGATTGCGATGACTTCTTGAGCGACAAGCAAATGGGACTCCATCCATTTTTCTCGGCGATTCCATAGTTTAAGGCATCAACCAAGCGTGTGCGCTTATTCTATGTACTAGGAAATCTATGTTCGATGTTGCTTAATTAAATCGAATCGAGGTGTTTGTTATTGTTAAAAAAATGTGGTGTCGTTTTCACCTCTTCCCATGTCCATGAGGACAACAGCGGGCACTCTTGAAATTGCTATCGCGCAAAAATGGGACCTCTCTACCTTCATGGGCATTCTAGATATGCCACGTGTCACTCATTGAAGTTCAAATATATAGGAACTCAAAGATAGTATTTGCCTATTTACTACAACACGCGAATATTACTTGATTAATGATTGACTTGTTACAATACAATGAGTGATGTTTGATAACTGTCTTGAAGTATGAGGATTCGAGAAAGAAATCTTGGAATGAAGACATCTCGTTCTAGTTCAAATTCAAGTACATTTTGTGAAGTCCATTTTAGATGGAACATACTCAAATTAGGCTCTATTTATTTCATGGAAAATAATTTCTAGGAAAACATGTTCTAGATTTTTTTTTTTTTTATGACCCGGGAACCCCCGTATAGCTGGCAGCCGGCGGGGTAAACCCGAGGCAAACTGGGTCGCCACCACAGACCCAGCCGCAGGTGAGTCGCGCAATGGGGATGCGGGGTTTCGAACCCCTCCCTCCTCGGTGGGGGAGAAAGCTCTAACCATCGCGGCCACCGCGGGCAATGGTAAATGTGTTCTAGATTTTCTAATGCTCATTTCAAGGAAAATGAATTGGTGGGGGAAAACAATTTCCATGAAAGGAAAAAAAGTGTTCTAAGATAGAGGAAAATGAATTCCACCTTGGAGAAATGGAAACATTTTCCACACCTTTTTTCACCTCACTCTCTTTCACAGTAAAAACCTTTTCCTTTTATTTTTTTACTTCTATTTTTTAATTTTTATTAAAAATCCATTTGTTAATTATTTTTTTCCTTTTCTTTCTATTTCCTTTTTTTCTTCATTGGATGGTCGCCGGCCACGGTCACTAGCCATGGCAACGGCTAGCGATTGGCCATAGGTGAGCTAGATCCTCACCATAGTCCAACGAGGCTCGAGCTTGCCAAATTCTGGCGAGGCCGAGCTCGCCTAATACCGAGGAGCTCAAGAACTGCCAAATCCGGCCACCTAAGTGAGGCTTGAACCTCACTCGAGGTCACTAGATCCAAAGAAGAAGAAGAGGAAAAAAGGAAAAAGAAAAAAAAAGAAAAAAAATTAAAATATATAATAATAAATTATTTATGTTGGTGCATCAAGGAAAAAAATTTCTTTACCAAATAGTGAATTATAGTTTCTAGCTCATTTTCAAGTTTCAATCAAACACCGGAAAATAAAATAATTTTCCCGAAATATAACTTTTTGGAAAACATTTTCTAGAAACGCTATTTTTTTGTGAAATGAACAGAGCTCAAGACTTTATACTAAAGAGAGAGAGAGAGTTAGAAAACTACTCTCATTACCATTCTGATGAAGTTCAGAATATAGCAAGTTTAAAATGAAGCATACTTAGAATGTGACAGGTTCAAAACAAGACCAATCTAGACGTATAATGACTAATGATCTAGTTTGGATTTTAAACCTAAAAAGATTTGATTGACTCAATCTAATTGATTGGTAAATCAATCATATAGATAAGTTTTTTCTAAACAAAGAAGCTCTATTTATAGAAATCGAGACTTTGATTGTACAAGTAATCAAAATCAAGTGGAGATTTTGTTTTTGTCACTCAACACCCGCCCAATCTTCTTGAAATAAATGTGTCCAACGAGTAGATTGGAAAACAATCCTCTAGAGATTTCCAATGACTAGTTTGAAAGTAGAGGAGTATATAAGGAGATCAAGGTGTGCAGAAGCAAGTAAGAGATAAAGTGTAAAATTTATAATCCTAAAATTTGACCGCACTTCTACCATACCATTGTCTTTCGTGAGCTTCAACTTTGTAATCATGAGAAAAGTACGGAAAGAGTGACCAAGTAAAATAGTATGATCTATTACTGAGTATTAACACTCAAAGTTGTAATCTTCTATTGATCATAAAGTAGAATCCAACTAATAGACTGTTAGCATGAGAGAGCGAATATATGTTTAATTTAAGCTGAACCACTATAAATCTATGTGCAATTTCTCTCAACCATAAACTCTTATAGTTTATTGTTATAGTCTATTGCACACTTGCAGGGTGCTTCTAAAGTCTATTCTATTGCTTAACAAATTCTGAATCCTATTCCAAAATTTGTTCCCTGTTCAAACTTTGATCTTGACTTGTTCTATTCCACATTAATTTGTCAATTTTATAGAATAAACTTTTCACCCTTTCTAGGTGATGCTTGCTAACTACCTCAATGTTAACACAAGAATTGTGGGGTTAGCGGCGAATAAATGGGCCTTGCCCTAAAGTTATCACTACCCAAACGGGACTTCCCTTTAGGATTCGAAAAAAATGAACAATTGCTCACAACCGCGCTTTTCGTTTTATAGTGTCAATAATCTATTGGTAACTTGAAATTAGACGGTAACTTATTTGGAATAAAGTATTAATCACTCAAATTAAGATTCGTAAGTTCAAATAAGAGTTAATAAATTTAAGATATTGATAAGAAAGATAAATAAAGGTCGTAAAAGAATAAATAAAAATCTGTTATTTGCATACTATAAAAAGAGTTTGTAATTTTGTAAAAACAGTTAGGTAAATCACGAACTTAATAAGAAATTTGGTAACCGACAACTTATTTTACCATTAATTTTTTGACACTTCCTAACTTCATCAGAGATTTACCAGTACGGAAGAAATTCTTTTTTTATTAAACTGGATAGTGGAATTTTCCACTCATGCTATTTTTAATTTCTATTCCGGTATTACACCGACGGCTTAAATATATCTTCATGGTATTTTGAAGCATCCTTTCTTGACTGTTGAAACTAGGAAAATAAAGCTAGCTAGAATGTCTGTTCAATTAAATATTAAAGAAGACACATAATAAATATGTTGGAACCTTGACAAGAAACCGGACCTCAGGACAACAGCAATTAGATGCCCCTGCGAAGAAAAGTATCATTTAAGGGACCACAAAACATGCTTCTCACTCATCTCTCTCTCTCTTTTTCAGAATTACACAATCACAACCTAGTCGTAACCCGTTGGCCAAAAAGAGAAGACAAAACCCAGCTTTCAACAATCTCTCCCTCGAAGTACTTCTGCAAGATAATGAGTTGGAGCAACTCTTGGAAATCAGTCGATCTCTCTCTACGCAATGTAGAGTCTCTCTACCTTCTTGGTAGTTTCTTTTGCATATTTTCCCAGTTTCTTTACAGTCTCATCTCGAAGCACACCTGTTGGACCTCTTAATCGAAATAATTTAACATCTTCACCTCACTTCCTTCTCATCCCATACTCCAACGCTCTTCCCCGATCTTTCCTAGCGGCTTGCATGTCATGATCGGGTGTTCGTTGAAGTCCCTTTCATCTGGATTCCGCCTGTTTTCCTTCCCAGATGGCTGAAGTGAGGTTTCGGTGAGTCCATCTTTAATTCCGGTGCTCGGCCTCCCCCGCTAAGGGTCTTCTTCAGAATTTCTTTGGTATTAAGCGAATTATGGAATCAACGACTCTGCGATGAAGATGCTCGCTGGGGCTTTATGTCATCGAATGGGTCGGCTATGGTCGGCAAAAGCGGTGGAGATTTGTGACGAAGCAAAGCACTGTTGACAAAATTGAAGAATGTCGGTTAGTTTTAGTTGGTAAACTTTTAAATAATCCTACGGTTAACTTCCGGGCATTTCGAGAATACTATGAAAAGGGTATGGCGCACGGAACTTGTTGATATTTCTCTGGGGCGACTCGGGTTTATATATCATTAAATTCCAATCTGAGGAGGTCAAACAAAGGGTGTATGAAAATGGACCTTGGCGTTTTGCTAACCATCTGGTCATGTTGAAACCCTGGAAAGCCAATACACCTCTGCATTGCTACAATTTCAATACTTGCGAGCTGTGGGTCCAAATTTATGGTTTGCCATTGGAAAGATGTACTGACAATATGCTTCGTAAGGTTGCTGCTCACATAGGGAGAGTAACGGATGTGCGCATCGCAAGTAAAGATGGCTCTATGCTAAAAACTGGAAGGGTTAGGGTTGAATTTAACCTTCTACAGGCACTCATGACAGGGATATTAATCAAAATTGAAGGACAGAGTTTCTGGCTCGATTTCAAATATGAAAAACTTTCGCACTATTGCTTTTCATGTGGTAAGCTTGGCCATTATGCCACGCATTGTGCGAGTTTCCTTATGATGAAAGTAATATGGACAAGAATGAGAGTTTCTTATATGGCTCATGGCTACGAGCGAGGTTAGGGACCACAGGCCCTTTCGGCGTACCTATTATGAGACGAATCCTTCTCCAACCGCTGAGATGATGAGGCTGTCCCGAGACTCCTCCATCCCCTTCGGTCGTTATTCCTGTTCAAAAGGATAAGGGTAAGCAGACAATGGCAGTAATGGAGCCTGATCTTCCTATTATTGCTGCAACTCCTATTAAATGGCAATCTATGGTTCCATCTGTGTCAAAGAATCAAACTGTGCACCACAAACTTCTAGCTGACAGCATCACAGCAAGCAATATACAATCTAAGAAGGGGAAGCATTCTCGTCTTACTGCTCGATCTGGACCTATTAAGAAGGCTAAAAAACCATTTAGCCCTGATGTTTGCACTCAAATCCGAGAGAACTTTGATGACTCACATTTAATGGACACCCCAATTCTTACCGTTGAAGAACCTAGCAGATGGGCTGTGGTGGCTAGCCCGAATCAGCCACCCCATGACAGATGAAGATATTAAGCTGGAACTGTCGGGGTTTGGGCAATCCCCCGACAGTTCGAGCTTTAAGGGTCCTAGTGGCCCAAGAAAAGCCCCAAATAATTTTTTTGATGGAAACAAAAAACCAGAGTTCTGTTCTAATCAGAATCCAAAAGAGACTCAACTTCTCTCACTGTTTTCTTGAAGAACCTGTTGGGACAGCAGGTGGATTGGCTGTGTTTTGGAATGAAGGTGTGTCTATGTCACTTGTACACCAATCCTCAGACTTCCTGGATATGTTATGTACGGATAAGGAATCTATGTTGGTCATGCGACTCACCTGTGTCCATGCCCCATCAGTCTATAATCAAAGACAAAATGTATGGAATGAGTTACGCCATATCAGTGACTATAATACTCTACCCTGGGTGTGTGTTGGAGATTTCAATGAAATCCTTTACCACTGGGAGAAAACAGGTAAGCGACAAGCTGATCCCTATCGGATGCGATCTTTTCGTGCTTTTGTTGAATCCTGTTCTTTTCTGGAGGTGGCAAGTAAAGGTTGTGCATATACCTGGGTCAATAATCGAGAGGGAGAGGAGTTAATTAAGGAAAAACTGGATCGGGCTCTTTGCACAATGGACTGGCATTTAGCTTATCCATCAGCTGAGGTGTTCGTCTTACCTTTCTGCGTCGGATCACAGCCCACTCCTCCTTTCTACGAAGCCACAAACAAAAAAAGGAGAAGAAGATTTACCTTTGAGGCCTTCGGATTCAAGATCGGAGTGTGATCAAATTGTTGCTGCAACCGGCGATCCAATCTGCGGTCCAACTCTACAATTTCAGCGAAGATTAAGTCTGTTTTCAGTGCTCTTGCTGTATGGAGTCAAAGAAAATTCGCTAATGGTAGAGAAAAACTTAGTGATTTGACGCTACAACTCCAAGACATAATGAATACGCCCCACAACCAACATGATAATGAAGAGATGACTCGCTGCGAGATGGAAATTCAATACCTCACGCAACGGAAGAGCGTGTTGGGCCTTGCGATCCCGTATTAACTGGCTCGGTGGGGTGATAAAAACACCAAATTCTTCTATGCCTCTACTATCCAACGAAGACAAAGAAATCGGATCGGCATGCTTCGGGATACTGAGATCAACATTGGGTGAGGGATCAACAACAACTTAAGGATATGATCATTCATCATTTTCAGACTTTATATACATCTATGGGGCACCGTGATTATGAACCTATATTGTCGCAGTGCCCTCAGATGGTCATGGAAGACATGAATACTGACCTCATCCGAGCTGTCACTCAAGAAGAATTAAGACAGGCTGTCTTTCAGTTGGGGGCAACCAAAGCGCCAGGGCCGGATGGACTCAATGGGCTGTTCTACCAGCATTACGGGGACATTCTGAAAGCAGATCTCTTCGGCTTGGTACAAGATTTTTTATGCACTGGAGTCTTGCAACCTGCACTCAATCAAACAACTATCACTTTAATACCCAAGGTCCCTAACCCAGAAAGACTAGATCAGTATCGCCCAATCAGTCTTTGCAATTATATCTACAAGATTATTTCAAAGATCTTAGCCAACCGCCTCAAACCGTGGCTACCAAGGCTGATTTCCCCAGAACAATCTGCTTTTATCAGTGGTCGTCAGATTCAAGATAATATATTGATCGTGCAAGAGGTCCTTCATCAACTTAGGATTAGGAAAAGAAAGAAACATTTTCAAGCCGTCCTAAAGTTAGACATGCAGAAGGCCTACGACCGAGTGGAATGGGATTTTCTTCGGGATTATATGCTTAAATTGGGTTTCAGCTCAATATGGGTCCAAAGGGTTATGGAATGCATTACAACTTCTACCCTTAGTGTCAGATTTAATGGTGAAAATCTTCCATATATTCACCCTACTAGAGGACTCCGTCGGGGTGATCCTTTATCACCATATCTATTTATCCTGGTAGCAAATGTGCTTTCTATCCTTATCCAGCAAGCCCTGCTCATGGGAAATATAAAAGGTATCACATTGAATAGGTGGTGTCCAACCCTCTCTCACTTATTATTTGCTGATGATGCTGTTTTCTTCCTGGATGGCAAACTTCGGGAATGTCAGAATCTAGCGAATTTGCTAAATCAATACTGCTTAGCTACTGGCCAGACTGTTAACCGAAACAAATCCGGTATCCTTTTCAGCAAGGCGTGTCCTATCCAATTACAAGAGAATTTGGCCCAAGAAATCCGAGTTCCTATTCTAACTAAATGTAGTAGATACCTTGGTATACCATCAGACTGGGGAAGATCAAAAAGGGATATGTTTGCCTGGATCTTAGCTCGTGTGCATTCTAAACTAGAAGGCTGGAAGGAGAAGTTCATCTCAAAAGGAGGTAAGGAACTTTTAATAAAAACCGTTGTTCAAGCTATCCCTCAATATGTGATGTCTATTTTCAAGATCCCTATTTCTTTATGCAAGTCTATTCAACAGAAAATTGCCAGATTTTGGTGGCAGAATAGCAGTACTAAGACTGGTATCTATTGGAAACAGTGGGATTTTCTAACTCAGAGAAAGGATATTGGAGGGATGGGCTTTCGTGACCTTACCATTTTTAACAAAGCCTTACTAGGCAAACAGGCATGGCGTCTAATGAATAACCCCTCTTCCCTATGGACTAAATTGCTTAAAGGTCTTTACTATCATTCTACGGATTTCTTGCATGCTAATATAGGCTTTAGACCTTCATGGGGCTGGCAGAGTCTACGCTTGCGAGACTCAATTAGATAACATTCGGTGGGCTGTTGGTAATGGGCAAGATATTTCAATCCGCGAAGATAGGTGGCTCTCAAGAGGAACCATTGGTGGCCCTGCGCCCCAAGGTGAACCGAAGCAAGTTGCTGGTTTTATCTTACCAGTCGGTATATTTGGGATGAACCCTTGTTGCGTCAATCTTTTGATGCCCAAACAATGGATCGAGATCCTAACTATTCAACTTCGGCCCCAATGCCTAACTGATAAGATCATATGGAAAGGCACTCAAGACGGCGAATATACAGTCAAGAGTTGTTATAACTACCTTAGAGCAAAAGCAAATATGAATGACAGCAACAACGCATCATCTTCCTACCAAGCCCCTACAACCCTTTGGCGTAAGATCTGGCAGCTCAAAACATCTCCAAAACTCCGTGTCTTTTTGTGGTCTCTCTGCCACAATGCTCTTTCCACATGTGAGAATCTCTACCGTCGACATGTTATTTCTGACTCTCTATGCAAGTTATGCACCACACATACCCCAGAATCTACAGAACACATCTTCCTATTATGTCCATGGACAGCAAAGGTTTGGTCGCATTCGCAGCTAAATATCAATCCGGCGGCTTATAATACTCAACGTATGGATGCTTGGATAACAGATATTATAATGAATAGCAATATCTTACCTGATCTGGACATTATTGTGCATACGCTGTGGCAGATCTGGAAGGCCAGAAACAGCTTTGTATTTCGCAGAGCTCATCCTGATCCAACACAGGTGGTGCGAACGGCTTTGGCTAATGCACGACGGATCGCCGTGCATTGTGCGCGAGTCCGGCATCTCGGCTTCGATCCTTCTCTTCCGATCGTGTTTGGCACCCTCCGATTCCTGGCACCTGGAAGGTTAACATAGACGGAGCTTTTATCCCTGCATCATCGGAAGGAACGGTGGCTTCAATTACTCGAGATCACGCTGGCCGAATCGTGGACGGTTTCTCAAGCCATGTTGCTGCATCTACCGCTCTACGCATGTAAGCCCAAGCTTTAACCCTCACACTACGAGATCTCGATGCGAAAAGGACACACAAACCGCGCTCTTACCGTGGAATCGGATTGTCAGACGCTGGTGGATGCGGTCAACAAATCTTGCCCTCCGCCATGGGAGCTTCGCTCTACGCTTGCCGAGGCTGCGGCGCTCCCGCAAGGGTTCACCAATCTGCGTTTCGTCCATTGCAGCGAGACGCGAACGAGGCAGCCAAGCGGGCCGCCAAGGCCCGGCTTTCAAGAAGTCTTCCTTTAAATTGGCCCTCGTCTATCCCCCCTCCGCTTTTGGATATAATCTGTACGGATCTATTTGCAAACGGTGTAACTCTTCCTTAATTATATATATTTGCCTCTTCGACCAAAAAAAAAAAAAAAAAAAAAAAAAAAAAAAAAAAAAAAAAAAAAAAAAAAAAACAATTCAGATTAGCTTCTCTCTTACTCAACCCCTGATTTCAAGTCCTTCCAATTCTCTCTTCCTTGTATTTTGAATCATGATTAGCATATAAATATTATAAAATTCCACACAAAGATGCTATCTGCACATACATTGAGCATCATAAATGGTTAGATAGACCACACAAGTCAAAGGAATGATCTGTGCTTAGGAAGAAATTATAAACCTTCATTGATGTTGTGTCCCAATACTCATAATCCCCATCAATTTAGCAGGTCAATAAATTGATGCACAAGCTTTTCCAGCTGGACCCTCCATTAATCAACCCCAAGAATTGAACATATTTAAGCTGTCCATATCATATTTCAAAAGCTCTACATTCCTCAATCCTAGATACAGATGCTTGCGATACAATTCCCGCCTTGAAAAATGGAGAAAAACCTCAACAGCACAGCATCCGAGCCAATCCTAGAAAACGTCTGGGCAAGCTTCATCGGTGCAAGTCCATCGGAGCCATCCAAAACGTGGGAACAATTGCCCGGTCTCGACGAGAGAACTGGGTCGGTGGGGATGTTGCAAAGACTGCCTAGTTTAGGCAGGTGGGTGTCAATGGGGTCCGAAGCCTGGGAAGAGATCCTAAGTGAGATCATCCCTGGAATGGCTCAATCAGATGTTAAAGACAGGACAAGCGGCTCATGCTCCGAAGCTGAAGTGACCTCCCCAGCGGCCAAGGCGGTGATTGCACGACACTACCGGGGAGTGAGGAGGCGGCCGTGGGGGAAGTACGCGGCTGAGATACGGGACTCATCGAGGAAGGGGGCTCGTGTTTGGCTCGGGACGTTCGACACGGCGGAGGAAGCCGCTCTGGCTTACGACAAGGCAGCACTAAGAATTAGAGGGCCAAAAGCATATCTAAACTTCCCAATCGAGCAAGTTGTTCAGGCTATACACAAGGATAGCCGGTACAGAATTCCAGGTGGTTCGGCCACAATTTCTCGAGGAACGGGCTGCAATCACGCGTTGCCAAGTCTTGAAGAGCAAATCGTCAACCCAGGAAAGAGAACGAGGGAGTGGGAGAGATTTGATGGGGGGATGATGAATGAGGGACGTCCATTGAAGAGGGTGGAGTGCACGGAAGAGAGTCGCTGGATTGATGAATTTGACGTTGTGGAATTTGAAGATTTGGGGAATGATTTGTTGGATAGCTTACTCTCTTGTTTATAAACTGGTGGCCATGAAAAAAAGAAAACAAAACAAAAAAACCTATTAGGATGAAAGTACACGAGCAGATGGTGAATTTAGTCATCATTGAGACAGATTCTTTTGAAGTAGCACCATATTGTAGTTGGATCCTTGCATGGTCGAGACCTTTGTAAGATTTTGTCTTCTCTGTTGCTATATTTACTATAAATTTGTCCTTCTGATTCACTTGCATTACATTGCTAATTTTGATGATCAAAGCTAATCGCTACTTTGAAAGGACTAATGGTGTGTTATAGTAAGAGATGAAACTTAACTCTTTGGGAGATCGTAAAGCTCGGTTGGTAAACTACTTCAGCTCCATTCGATTAATATCAAGTTCCAGTAATTTGAGCACTCGATTAACTCGATCACAACTTTGATAAATACTGTACTGAAGCAGATTGAAACCCAAATAAAGTAGTTGAATCTATATGACATGTATCATCAATTTCTAATCTCGAACTGGCTTCTAAGTTCAAGCTTAAATAGAAAAGAATCTCGCTAACCCTCAACGTTGAAATTAGACAATGTTTTTCTGGACTCGAGTTCAAGTTTGATTGACAAAGCTCAGTCTGACTATCAATTTATAGGCAAGCAAGTCGATGGGATGGAATTTTCACTTGGACGAGCTTGGACAGATTTTGTGCTGTGGGAATGATGCTGGGTAACGAAAATTCTGCCCAAATAAGTGCAGCAAATTTTTCATTTATCAAAAAGAAAGGTGCAAAATATAAATCCCACTCCCTTACCACAGAATTTATGATTTCTTGCACCAATTTAAAACGAATCACAAATACAATTGAGTAAAATTGGGAAGCAATCTACGTAATTTGTGCAATTTGGCTATCAAGTTGTCTCTGAATCGTTCCATTTCTCGATATTAGCAACGTATGGCGGATGAAAAGGGCCATTTTTAACTTGAGATATTCATGGTATAAGAGTTAAAAGTTTCATGCGTGTACTCTATATATATCGATATGTACAAATTAAGTCTTTCCATCAAGAGTATCAATGTTCACTAAAACCTTTGATGTTGGTATGTTATCGCTGACACGTATGATGGTTCAACACAAGGGGCCGTGTTTCAACAGGTCAGAAACGCGAAGAAAAGATATTAAAAAATGAGGGAGAGAGATGATGCGCCTAGGCAGCCATGGCCAGTCACCACACAAGAGGTTGACCGCCTTCCCAAACATAGTTGGGTCCGAGAAACCAACCTGCGATTAGTGATGGTCGGGCGAATCATCACATGTCTTGAAAAAAGAATATGGCAAACTGCGGTACTTGGCCTGAATTGTAGAATTTCGTGAATCATCAAGTCTTTGAATGCAAGTAGAACCTAAGGTCGTTCAATTGACCGTGGTGGGTTCCAAACATTTGAACCCGGCTCTATATGAGTTTCATATGGATCTTGGTGGGCTTGCACAAGACTCGTATTCAACCCATATCATTATCAGCTTCAGCCCAAATTCCGCAAGGAGCATTTTAGGAAGTGCCCTCCGCAGCCCTTCGCTTCCTCTTCGACGACTTGCCATCCACTCCTTCACTTTGGCCTCCCCACAATCCGGGGTACTCTGTTCGTTTCCTCCATTTCTAGGGTTTTGAGTTTCACTTTTGTGTATGCGATTGTTGTGTTCTTTTTGTGTAGCAGAAGTCCGATACCTTCACTTCGGAAAATTGCCAAGAGAGAAGCTAAATCCTAATCTGTCAATATATCTAGTTGGATCTACCTTCTCTCAAAAACTTAAGCCAATAAATTATGAGTCAACTATGATATATTAACTATTCAATATCATATTAATTCTTCGATATGGAACTTCTTTAACATAACTCATACATATATCTTAACACGTCAATTTTCCAACGAGCAATTTGGCATCAATGGAATGCAATGCTCTTGGATGAGGTATTTTCATCTTCTGTGAGTAAATATTGTTTTAAGTGACCATGTCGCTCACTTGTGCTGATAGTGGGTACGTGATAAAAATTCTACATAAGAATGGACTTGTGTTTTGTGGAAGGATATCAGATTTTGCTTTGGGCGTCAAATGAATTAGCCTTCTTCTTTTTTTAATTACTAATCCCATTTTTCTTCACTCTTTGGGTGTTTGCTCATTATGATGGTAGTTTTGTCTTTCAGTTGTGGTTACGTAATTGTTTACATTTACTGTTCGTTCCAAGACCCTATGGAGACTCCAAGGACTTACTAGCTTATCCACGATGAGTGATTCGTTGTTCTTTTTGAGTATACATTTGCTCTCTAAATTTGCACAAGATTTTTATGTTTGATAGAATTGAGTATGTTTTTCTCGCATAGGAATCTCTGCACTTGTGAGCTGAGAGGGAGAGCTCGTGATGGTTCTATGTGTGGAAGAAGAAGGTGAAGTTAAGAGCGTTGTAAATTCATTCCACCTACTAGTTATCACTACACATCATGTGTTGAAAAAATGACAATTAGGCTGTGGAATTTTGAGGAAATTATTGAGAAATGAATTAATTAGATTTAGTTCAATCAGCAAAGCATGCATCCAGAAATAATTGTTGTCACAACAAATGCACACTTTTGTAGTTCTTGATAGGTTTTTGATTTTTAGGTTTTTTTATGATTTTTTTTTATATACTTGCATCTTCTAAGTCGATATAACATTTTAAGCAATACATTCAAGTGGGTGAAAAGGGTAGAAGATATGGATTTTCATAGGTCGTGTTAAAAAGGAATGCATTTAAGTAATACAGATCAAGTTGGGTATGGGTCACTAAATTCGTCTTGCATAGAAATTGGTCAATTTTGATTAGATAATTTTTTATTTGACCTTACTCACGCATTTCACGTGCATTGGAAAAAAGGTAATTAGATCACTTGACGATATTGCAATATAATCATAGGAGGTCAAACACTGAATTAATGTATGTTTTGATTTCATTCATGCATTTCATCGAACAAGCAATATGCACTACGATCAGGAGCCTAGCCATAGAATCGCAGGCAATATATTGCCTAGGATAATTATCTCAAGGACAATTCAAACATAATTTATCAAAAACAGCTTCGATTCCAATCAATTTTAACAACGGATCACAGCCTCTGTCTTTGCTCATAAAGGAATTGGGACATATTTGAATCTAATATTGAAGCCACCATTACGGGTCACGAACGGTGTTTGAACTAGCTATAGGATGTCCTTCTAAGTGTCTCAGGTGAATATAAATGCCAGCGAAGAACCTTCAACCGAGAAAGAAACGCTTCAAACTACTTGGCTAAAAGGAAGAGTCAAACAAAGCACACTCAATGGCGAGTAATTGCATTGGTTGAAAGTCTCTCCTTCATCACTGACGTTGAGAGTTCAAAACTCGTGGTTGCTAATGTGTTGTAAGTGGGGAACTATGGTGTTGAGGTCATGTACTAGTCTCCCCCAAGGTATAGTCACTGCTAAAGTTTGAAGCTACCATCAAGTGCAATGGAGGACCTTATGACCACCGAATAGCATAAGCGAAAGGGGGGGTTCAGGCGGATTCTCAGTTACCAAGAAAAAAAAAAACAAAGCACAAATTGTGCGACCTTGAAGAGGGGGCTCAGGCGGATCCTCGATTACCAAGAAAAAAAAAAAAAAAAAAAAAAAACAAAGCACAGATTGTGTGACCTTGAAGCGGGGACCAACGGTGATTAATGGCGTCGGACTCCGTTCAGAGGCAATGGCTCAATTCAAACGCATGAGCAATGTTCACTAGTTATAGTAGATATAGGAGACCATGAAGTTATAAACTTAAAATTTCATGGATGAATTAGAGAAATTTAAAATTAATATATGCATAATTTCTAAATTGCCTTTATGTTGACGGTATCGATATGAAACGAAATAAGAATAACTTAATTTCATAAATCTCAAAATAATTGGGTTAAAACAAAGAGATGTGATATCATATAGATGACGAATCTTATATTCATCGAATATGCAGATAAGAATTTTTTCCACGCAAATGGATTAGTATTGAATTTGTGTTGGTTGAATACAACTTTCCATTCGTAGTCATTGTCAGAATCATGAATGAAAATTTCTTATCAAATTCCCCATCCATCTTCTTCTTATGTATATTCTCTTAATCGAAAAAAAAAAAATACTCGTCTCGTTCTTATTTCTCTTTCATTTATAAAATGAGAAAAAATGGCTCTTTTTTGCTCTCTAGCCAGTGCATTGAGCTATAGGGTAGTGTCCATTTTGGGTGCTAGTTTTTTCATTCTTCCTCACACAAACAAGAACTTTGTTATTCCCGTGATTAAGCTGAAGCATCAATGCTTTCCTGAGTTGGAATTCCACTAGTATGCCGCTTATGTATGAACATCTGAATTTTTGCCGACATAGTGAATGTGCATTTTTTTTTTAAAAAAGAAGAGAGAAAATAGTAACAGGACCTAATAATAATAATAATAATAATAATAATAATAATAATAATAATAATAATAATAATAATAATAACAAAATGAATGAAAAAATAAGTAAATAAAAGAAGAGAGGCCCAGCTGGTGGGGCCCTAATCCTGTGGCCCAAGCCCATCACTGCAGCATTCCAGTTGATCAGCTCGTTCGGCCCAATTCACTTACTGCTTTAGCTCTCATTCTGGGTCTTCCTGTCATTTTTATTTGTAATTGCATTCGAAATGTTTGAATCAAGACGATGGGAAGGCCCGAGGACGAAATATCTGACGTGAATCAGAAAGAATGTGCTAGCCGGTGCATCGCGTGAAGAAAAAGGAAGGGCTAGGCAAACGAAAGAACAGTTTTAAGGCAATGCATCTGAATAATGAAATAGAAAGAGACAGAGGAATAATTATCCTGGACCACAAAACAAGAATGAACTCATAACTAACTAACCGCAAAGGACAAACTGAATTTCCTTATAAACACATGAAAGAACATAAGACACGAGAATCCAGCTGAACTAAAGTTATAAATATAAGTGAAATTCAGATTCACATATTCCACTCCTTCTCAAAAGAAATCACCCATCCACCTAGTAAGAATTACTTCTATATATGACGAATAACACATCTCAAGCCTAAGTCATCTAAATTGAACTCACCGCTTTGGTTAGAGATTGGATCGATTAATCTCCAGGAGAATGGTTGATGCTTGTCAATGCTACGAAGTCTGCCTTTCTTTGTTTTTTTTTTTTTCTTTTTTAGACAAAAAGTCATTCAAGATAGTGTATCGATATGCACTGAACTTGTGTTCTTTCCATGTTCGTGGCAACACTCCCCTTACATACGACACATTTGCATGTGCTAGAACACCTACATTCGTGTCTGCTGTCTTCATGTAAGAAAGCACACGTGCATAATAATTGCAGGCCACGATCAAGACACCTCCATAACCACCCACCTCATAAACTCCTACACTCTGCTTCAAAGATGTGACCTTCCTCGCTTCGTCCTCGACTCTGTGCTGCCTCCAACCATTGTATCGTGGCAATCCACGATAAGAGCTTATTTGAGATTGAACCGACTCCAGGAGGCCGCCATGATAAGAACTATCAAACTGACTGCAGGAGGCCCTAAAGATGTACCGTCCCATGGTGGACAGAGGTTTGGAACTGGGCAGGTTACTTTTACTTTTGTTTTGAAAGCTTATGCTGGTGCTCTGGATTTGCAAGAGGCTGCTTTGATTCACCGTGAAGCTTATCACAGAGGGCCAGACAAAGATGTGTTTATATGCACTGATCTAATAGATATGTATTATAAGGCGGGTATTAGGAGAGTGTATGAGAAATATGTGATAAATTGCCCGTGAGAGATGTGGTCGCCTGAAACTATCACTGGACTATCACATAGCTTGGATCCTATTGAGGCTTTGGTGCTTTTTAAGACAATGCAATTGACAGGGGTGGTTCACCAGTTGATCAGCCTGTTAGATTTGTTTCCATCTATTTCAAGATTGGCAGATGTTGATTCATGTAGATGTATTGCATGCCTATCAGATAAGGATGGATTTTGGCTCAGAAGTTTCTAAACAAATATTCAAAGTGTGGCGATGTTGAGTCGGCTTGCCTACTTTTTTGACGTTATTTGTACTCAAGATGTTTCATGGATTACTGTCATGGCAGGTCATGCTCATAATGGATTCAGACCATATAATATGTTGCTTCTCATTTTCTATATGTCCTAAAGGTGTTTGTGAGTAAGCCTGTATGTACTTGTTCTGCAGTTCGGAAAATGATGTTCTCATTCATTACTTTTTAGATGTCGTTAGAGTGATTTTCCCTCCGGGAGAAAATATGAAGCTTTCATTTGCTTTGGTCATTGAAGAATTGAGATGCAACAGACAATATATCACAAGGAGCAAAAGCAAATAAACAATAAAAAAGTGGCAATTTCACCCCGTTGAGCTCAAACTGGCTGATTTCATCACAAACACTAGAAGACTAACAGCATTTGCTACAATTCTACAATAGAGATAGTACCTAAAGCCAAAAGGATCATAACAGCTCAAGATTTTTCGGAAAATCCATTCACTAATCAAGAGAAACTAGAGATGGTAACGTGGTATTATGAAAACAAAATGTGGTGGAAGATTGATGGGCGAGCTTACTTGCGTGAGGCAAGAAGAGTGCTTTTAGTTGCAGGGAACTTTTAGATGGGCTCTGTGTGATGTTGTTTGAGCTTGGAAAAGAGGATGCTGCACTTGGAAGAGGATAGGAAAGGTGGTGTCAGGTTCTAGAGTTTTAGAGATAAGAACAGGGTCTTACTAAGGGCGAGCGTCGAAAGAAGGCATCGTTAGCCAAGAAGGCATCACGGATTATCTGGGGCAAAAATTTGGGAGATCCATCTAGGGAAGATTTAGTTTCTGATATCAATTTGGGAAAAACACCAAATATTGGGAAAATCTTTTTTTTTTTTCGTCATTATTAATTTTTCTCAAGGCAATCATGTTTCCACATTAGATTTTTTTTGTTATTAATGGTCGGATTGGCATAATTGCAAAACATCTAGAGCTAAATTGGCCAAAAAAAGAGAGAATTTAAAACTAAATTGATATAGTTTTAATGTTTTAGGATTATTTTGGTAATTTTCCCCTCTGTTGAACGATGATTTGAGTGATTTGACATGAATGAAAGAGAAAATAAAATGAAAGAAGCAAAGCGAAATTTAGAAAAAAAAATATTGGCAAAAAGGATTACATACTACTAATCTCCCCATTTTTTATTCTTTTGTTGCAATTTATTTGTTCTTTTTGCATGTTCAATTTGCCAGCAAAAATCACATGTCAACAAGTAAAAGTTTATGAAAATCTATGTTGATTGAGGAATACTAGTCCCCAACTTGACATTACCTCAAAACCAGGTCCCTAGAAATCATGCTTCACCCTTTGCTAGAGTTCCCTAAGCTCAGCTTTCCCACTCTTGAGAAGAAATGTTTGGGGGAAAATGTACTGTTACTTTGGGTCCATTCGTTTTGCAGAAAATAACTTCCGAGAAAATATTTTTTGGAATTTTCGGTGTTTGGGTGGCGGAAAATAAATGGTCAAAAAAAATGTTTTCCGGTCAATGGAAAATCTCCTTATAAAATTGTGGAAAATGATTTCCTCTTGGGTCTGTTCGTTTCGCGGAAAATGGGCAATTTCCGGAAACATTTTCCAGGAAGTCATTTTCCAGGAAAATGACAATATTTTCCGGTGTTCGGCTAAAACTTGAAAATGTTTCGGAAAATGTTTTTCGATGTTTAGTAAGGAAAATATTTTCCATCGGAAAACATTTTTTAAGATTTAAGCACTTAGGTAATTCTCTTGAACATCGTTTGTGGGGCTTGAATCCTTTAAATGGCTGAGAACATCAAGTGATATTAAATCCTCTATTCTTCAATTAAGAACTCGGTCTCAAGAGGCAATGCCCATGCTGAAAATGTTTAATCGATTCATAAAAGAAAATAGCAACATCTAGCTGTAATAACCCATTGATTGAAAAGAGATGCTCATTAAGACATTGTCATTCAATAGAGATACCTTTGGTTGCCGTTGGATGAACTTATCAGTAGCCTCCAGAAGACGGGTATTGTCAACTGCAGCCTTGGAGAAGATCCGCCGATCAAGCCCATTATTTTGCTCCAACAAAGCCTTCATCAAGTGCTTAGTCTCCACTATTTGATGTTTATTCTCCTTCGCGATATCTGGAGAGGAAACAATCCCTTGCCAGCCATCTCTATAAATTCTTGCTGTGTGATCTGTCATTTGACAGAGCTACAAAATCAATAATTTATTGGGTTCAAGTGGACAAATCTGATTATACATATTACAAAGACCACCCCAAAGAAGCTACATATACACATTCATCCATTTAGCAGCTCACTCTTCGTCTATGCACAGCCTAATTTAGCAGTACAGCAACCACACTAGCAATCAATCAACACATTTGCACAATTTAGGACTATCGAAAAAAACGACAACTTGGCAAGAAAAATCCAACGCACTCGAACACAGAACACTACTAGCACCACGCCTGGACGCACGCGACCTCATCGCATCACCCCAAACAAACATAACCAAATCCCCAAAACAGAGCAACAAACAAACACACGAGCAAGCACGCGGAGCACTAAAAAAATCCCAAGGAAAGGAATCGGGGGCAATCACCTGTCCCCCGGAAGCCTCGCACCACACGACGAGCGGCCTGGACGGCGAGCTCCTGCGAGCCTCCTGGCGCCGTCGCGGTGCTCCCTCATGAACCGAATCCTCCCGAGTGGCTTCGAGCCGCCGGGGAAGCAAACGCAGGGGCGATGACGGCGCCCCGGCTGGAGCAGGTGGGCAGGAGTGGCCGGGGAGGGCGGAGGTTGATCCCGGAGAAGGACGTCGTCAAAGCCATTGTAGTAGGGAAAGCAAGAGAGAGAGAGAGAGAGAGAGAGAGAGAGAGAGAGAGAGAGAACTGAAGGGAGGGAGGAGGAGATTTACGAATGAGGGATGCTTCACCGATCGTCGGTGTCGAAGGAGGAGGAGGAGATCAGAAACCCTAAGGTTTTGTGAGAGAGTGCAGAAATGAGGAAGGAAAAAAGCAGTGTGAGAGCGAGTGCGAGAGCTCGTGCAAGAGGCAGGGAAAATGATTTCCTCTTTTCAAAACAGGAAATCATTTTCCAAGGTGTTAAGAGGGGATTTTCCGTTGACCGGAAAATGTTTTCTTTGACCATGTATTTTCTGCCCACCCGAACACCGGAAATTTCGGAAAATATTTTCCTAGAAGTTGTTTTCCGCAAAACGAACGGAATATAATAGAGGAAATCATTTTCCCGTCCTTACGCACGCGCCCTCACACAATCTTCTGTTGCGCTTCTTTCCTTACTCATTGACTCTAGAAGCTACCATTTCTGCCCTCTTTCTCTTTGATCTCATCTCCTCCTCCTTCGACACCGATGATCAGCAACATCGGAGCATCCCCCATTCGATGGTGCTGGATCTTCTGTCACGCCCCGAACCCCGAGGTCGCGCACATCCCACTTTGGTCGATCAAATATGCGACATCCCAGGATACGTCGCCGACCCATTCATTTTATTTACGCATGCGGAAGCGAAACAAATCCCCTGACAACATTTAACTTGGGATAGAAAAGCAGGCAATCAATCACAATACCAAACACTCATTTACAACACATAGGTTTAAATACAACTCTAGACTATCTACAAAATAAACCAGCTCAACGAATGGGGAACTATCCTAAAGCCAACTAGCAGGACACGTTCACCGATACTTCAGTCTCCACCTTTCTAGACTTAGGGCTTCGGGTCCTCCGCGACCGCCATCTAGGGATCTGAAATTTTTAATCCCACAACCGGGATGAGACGATGTCTCAGCAAGTTCAACCCCCTAAACCCCTATTAGAAAGAAAATACACCCCGGGTGGCCTAGCCACATCACACAGAGAACTTACCTCGCCTCAGTTCCTTCCTGCAGGTTAGCACAATTCAAATCACTCAATCACAGATAGTAATATGAACTTAACAACCGGAACGCATTCTTTTTCATATAACCAACAACCGCGGGAGTCCTGATTATAAGACTAAATCGTTATGACACGTCCCATTCCATGCCACACAATTCCGTCCCATAATCCGACACATCAATAACACCCAACATGCATTCCAATTGTTATTCACTGCCGCACAAGGGCATAGCCTACTCGCTGTTCGGCTATCTACTGACACTCATGCCAGGCATCGCCTCCCCCCATGGAGCGCGGCTTCGTCAGTACGTCGACGGCATTCCCGAAGGAGCATGGGCCCAGAATCTACTGCGACCCGCATCCACCGCGTGGGCATCCCATATAGGGGCAAGTCCGGCTCAACAGTCCAGGACGGTTCCTCTTAGTTATCACACAGCCACAGCATACTCGGCCCCAGGACACTTTATATTTAAATCAACGCTTCCACTTAAAATAGTGATCCCGGCCATTTTCCTTCATATTAAAAATATCTCATAAATTATTCACGTGTGTGGGGACACGCTAATTTCACATCAACAAGCCAATATCTTACTTTTTTTAAACCCCACTATTTAATATAATCATTAAAATCCAATTTTTGCAACAAAACCCGACACTTGGGTTTTTATGAATGAAATCCATATTTATCACAATCAACACTCAATTTGCCACATCAATTCATCAAATTTCAAATTCTAAATGCTTGCTTGACGATCAAGCGCGAAATTCTGAGAATTTAGGTCCCAAAATAATTTTTCGAATTATTAAATAATTAAATTTATTCCGAAAATTAATTAAAGAATAATATTTATATTTTTCACAATCCACATTCAATTTATAATATCGTATCAATTTCAAAATCCGAATACACAGAAATACCTAAGACGAAATTAGAGAATTTAGGGTCGGCAAAAAAATTTTCGAAATTTAATAAATAATTAAATTTATTCCGAAAATAATTAAATAATTATATTTTAATAATTTCGAATAATGATATAATATTAAATTATTAAATAATTTCGAAATGTTTAAATAAATCAAAAGTAAATTCCTTTATGTTACATCAAGGTTTATTTTAAAAATAAACCTACTTAACCCTTAAACTAAACATGTTTAACTTTAATTAAACAACTTAATCTAATCCATATTTAAATAAACTAATCTACCAACCTAATCTTACTTAACTTAGACTAAGCACACTTAGGACATCATTAACCCTCTAATCAAGATTTAGTGAGTTAAACTCACCGGATTAACGAGCCGAGCGAACCAAAACGACGGGGACGACGCGAGGATCGACTTTCCTCAAAGCGGGCCGAGCATCCGGGCTCGGGAAGGCGGCCAAAACGGGCCACGAAGGGGCTGCCATACCCATTTTCTGGGTTGCTGATCGGGGCCGAGATGGGGCGGATCCGGCGCCGATTCGGGCGGCCAAGGGCGGCGGAGGCAAGGCGAAGCTCCGGCGGGCTAGGGCGGAGGTCGACGGCGGTTCACGGCGGAGGGGACGAGCTCCGGTAGCTCTTGCACGAGCTGAACAGCAGCTCGGGATGCCGGCCAAGCGCGGGCGAGTGCGGGCGGAGCGGGGACGCGAGCGGACCGGCGAGCGGCGCACGGGCGGCGCGAGGCGGACACACGGCGACGGCGGCGATGGCGGCGTGCGAGCGGGAGCGGACGACCATGGCTGCAGCTCCTTCTTCTCTGCAATTTTCTGGTCTTCGCACAATGAAGATGAAGGAGAAGCCAACGAGAGAGAGGAAGAAGAGAGGGAGGAGAGAGAAGGAGTGGGGGGCCAATTTCTTTTCTTTTTGCCTTTCTTTAATCCCACAAAATAGCCCACCATGACATCATCCATGATGTCATACTCCACTAACTTCAAATCCCTCCCACAACAATATTCATGGGTCCACTTCCATTTTCCGCGGTCCAATTCTTGTGCAACAAATTCTCCAATTTCACTTGATTCTCTTCCAATTGAATCAAATTGAAGTCCATAAAATTAATCCAATGTCACCACACTTTAATTAACATCTTCACTTGTCCATAAAACCAACTTAAGTCCCAAAAGCGCGACCAAAAGCGGCTTACTAATTTCTCGAGCCAAATTAGCCATTTCTTGATTATTTTGCTGAAAAGCTCGGCTTGCATGAAAAATTTTCCCAAAGATGATTCAATGATCTTGAAATGATTTGTGACACACCCAGACTTCCAATTTTTGAATTCGATCTCAATTCCACGGTTAATTTCACTTTGGCACGATACTAGCGCGGCCCAACCTACCGGGTAGCCTTTAGAAATTTTCACACATTTGACTTGTGGTTGATCATCTCAAGCCACCATGTACATCTTTGAAACATTGGCGACTTTCGGTTGTCGGGGTAATCTTAAGGTTTCAAATACGAACACAGGGTACCCAATCGATAGAAAAGTCGGTCCAGTGTCGATCGACAAGGGATTATGCGCTCCGGTGGAATCACCCACACTCGATCACATGCCTCTGTCGAGTCGACCTATCTCCGGTCTCTAATCGACTTTTATTTGTGCCGTAATGACCCTTGCAGATTAGCTCGGTCGAAAGGTCGCTTCCTGGCCAAATTCTCGAGTCTAATGCATTAGAAACTCTTAGCGGCTTCACCCGACAGACTAGTTTTCACATGAGTGGCCGACTCAAGGAAAAGAACTATATGCGTGCCAACGAAATGCCCGTCTTAATTTATTGAAAATAGAACCAGAAAATCGGGATGTCACATCTTCGCCCTCACGAAGCCCTGGGTTTCTGATCTCGTCCTCCTCCTCCTTTGATGCCAACGATCAGTAGTGGCGAAGCATCCCCCTCGTCCAGCGGTGCTCGATCTCCGCAACGTGCCCTACTTCCTCCTCATTGATGGTCTCTCTCTCCTCTTATTTGCATGTATAGAGGGATTTTGTGGCTTCAGAATTTGTGTGCAAAGGAGCATATTTTCAAGGGTTTACTTCATCCGCATCTCGTTCTTCGTGGTGCTTTCGGGGATTCGAATCGAAAGATGGGCTGGTGTGAATGGTCATTTTATAGTTCCGAAGCCATCGTTTTCATTTTTTTTTTCCTTTTTATTTTGGAGATGGAAGATTGAGATAGGAGCTTGCTCTGCTCCTTTCGCATGTGATGATTCTCATATCCGCTGACTAGTATCTCTTTGTTTGTTCATTTGACCTTCTTTTTAGGTTTTAGCCGAACATCGGAAAATATTTTCCAAAACATTTTCAGGTTTTAGCCGAACACCAGAAAATATTATCATTTTCCTGGAAAATTACTTCTGCGAAAATATTTTCTGGAAATGGCCCATTTTTCGCAAAAGGAACGGACCCTTCATATTGTGTTGGAAATGGAATGATACAAATAAGACCCTATTTATATATAAGTCCATCTAATTATTACCGTACATCTCCTCTTAATCTAAAAGTGGAAATCCAATCTCCAAGCTACCAACTACCCCGGTTGTTACACAAATTCTAGAGTACAAGTTTATATTACCCATAATACCCTTGATATTACCGACATTTAAGTCTCCTTTTGGTTGTGAATACTAGTAGTTGAGCTCTTTTTATGGCAAAGAAGTGGGAAACCAATCTAGAAAATGTATTGGATGTTCATATATCAAGTTGGATTTCCAGTATATTAACTGGAAAAGACGTCTCTCATAAAATCTTTCTTCTTCTATGAATCATGCTTTCACGTCTCGTCATAGTTGAGAATAAATTTGGTTTTGGATGTGACAAAATTAGATTTCAGATATTGATATGAATGCATTCTTATGGTGCGCATGGCAAACGTTTCTATTCCGGGAAACTTTTTTTTTTTTTTCAGAAATAATTTTTTTCTATTTCTACTCCGAAACAAATTCTAAGAAAAATAAAGTGTTTGGTAAATATACAAAATTTATATTCTTGGAATAGAAAAAGAATAGAATTGCGTTTGGTAAAAATATATAAATTTTTGTATTTATTTGTATTTTCTTCTTACTCATGGACCGCCACCCACCACCGCACAATTGTTGCACGACCGCCGATTGCCGCACGACCGTCGCACGACCACCGCACGACCACCGCACGACCATCAAAATGAAGTCTCTGAATTTTAGTTCCATCAATGAGAAGCTCTTTCAATGCTTTCATGGAACACAGTGCTTGCGGCAAATGTTTAAACAATTTGCAACACTTCATGTTTGAGGAAACTAAATTCTCAAAGTTAGAAATGGATTTCTGAATTGTTGGGCTGAATAATAAACAACCTTCCAGGATCAAGCATTCTAAATGCCTTGAGGCAAGGAATTGCATAAATCCATTGATCCAAGTACAATCTTGTAGGTTCAAGACTTTCAAACTCCCAGCCTTATGAAAAAACAACATGATTCATATGTTTATTTACTACTTCAATTACAACTCTAAAGATAAAGTGCAGGGCACATTTGTACATAAAAAAAAGAGCACAAGCACATATACGCTTTACCTCCATCAAAAGTTCCCAGTTTTCTGAATTCAATTTGACTGAGCTTGTACATAAATTTGAGAATTACCAACTTTGCCATTTTGAATGCAAATAACTTATATTTATCATGGCATCCATGCCAATCAAGCCATACTAGGTATGGAAGAAGATTCTCAGGATTTCCATCAATATCAACATTGTCCAATTTAAGAAACCTCAAATTCAATAGATGATGAAATACTTTGCCATCAACTTGAATAAAATCATGGGTTACGCGAAGAGCTTTAACCTTGCCAGCGCCCTGCCAATTTGTTGACGAAATGGAAGCATGAAATTCGAACAAAGAATTATGCAATGAAACAATAAAATGATAAGACGAAAACTTGACAAGAATACTGGAGAAATCTCAGCGTGATTTTACATTCTTTTTGCACATTGTTGTTTGGACATCTTCGTAATTCCACACCCTGCTCCGCTGTCAGGGGTCTTCATCTTCCTTCTTGACAATTTCTCTTCCTAGAAATTTTAGTTTGTCATGCATCAAAAACTCATTTTTTTTCTCCAATTTTTAGAAAGGACATGTTTAGAAGCTCATCAACACATATATTAGGGCCAAGTTTATGAGAAGCCCGCGTGTAAAAGGGCATTGTCTTTTCAACCCCTGTAAAGAAACACGCTACATCAAGGAAAATTTCTTTGGCCTTTTTCCCCAAAAGTTTATAGCATGCCTCCAACATTCATTCCACTTTCTCTTGCAGCTCTCCTTTTAAGTCATCCAAAGTCTGTCTCCATATATTTTCGTTCTTCCCATTCAAATATCTTCCCACAATATCAATAGCAAAAGGAAGATTTCCGACAACAGAAATGATTTCCTTGACATTTTATCATTGTTCTTTAGGGGATGATTCAGTCCAAAAGCACACTTACGGAAAAGTTCAAGAGCATCATTTTCATTCATCAGTAAAATCTCATGGTCATGCTCATATGAAATGACTTGGTCCTCACTTCTTTGAATTTGGTAAACATCTTTCCTTCTAGTTGTGAGGATGACCCTGCTTCTCAGACCAAACCAAGTTAGCTCAGTCAACAGTTTGATTTGTTCAAAGTCATCCACATCATCCAGAACAATGAGCACTCTGCTTTCTTTGAATAACTGTCATATCATTTTGGTACCTTGATTGGGAGATTCCACAATTGAAGAATCTCCTCCTCTCTTGAGGTCACGAAGTAACCTATTTTGCAGAGATACCACTCTTTTCTCTTCAATCTCTTCTCAAACATTTTCAAGAAAACTACAACCTTCAAAGAGATGGCTGATTTTTTTGTATAACACCTTTGTGAGAGTGGTTTTACCAACCCTGGGTAGACCCCACACTGCCAACACCCATCTCCCTGTCATCTCCCGTTCTTTGACAACGTGTCCATCCTCATAAAATCCAAGCTTTCGCATCTCTACCACGTCTCTGTCTATTCCAACTAAATTTTCATTCACGTCTTGCTCATCCATCCTCATGAGTTTCCGAAGTTTGGAAACAAAATCCTTTAGACATTCAAGATACCTAAGAAATGAGAAACGGGAGTTTAATTTTCCTTTTTCTTTCTTTTTATAGATAAAAGGCGGGGGGAGGTGACCAACATTAACACTCCCTCTCCACCTTACAGTAAGGTCCCAGACCAGTTACAAAACGGTTTAATTTCAGGGAAGGTGCACAGGGCACCGGTGACATGAATTAACACCAGAAGAAAAGAAAACATGAGGAAGACTGCATTAAGAAGACAAGACGACATACGCCCCTGCATTGCTATTGAAAAGGCAAGAAAAAAGGGAATATCTAGAAGTCAATTGGATCCCAAAAAGAGGGCGGCGAGCATGTTAATGTACAAGCTAGTTAGGGTGCGCATTGCAACATTTCTATTACGGGGAATTATTTCTTTTCAAAAATAGTTTTTTTCTATTTATAGTATGGGAATAATTTTTGAGTAAAAAAATGTGTTTGGTAATTATACAAAATTTCTATTCTTGGAATAGAAAAATCATAGAAGTGTGTTTGATAAAAATTTATAAATTTTTGTATTTATTTGTTTTTTCTTCTTACTCACGGACCGCCGACCGCCACTTACTACCTGCCATCGCATGACCGTTGCACGACCGTCGCACGATTGCCGCACAATTATTGCACGATCGTCGCACGACCGCCGACTGCCTCCCTAGGATTGCCACCCACAGCCCACCAACCGCAAGAAGGGGCAATGGCCGGTGAGCTGTGGGCGGTGGTCTTGCGGCGGCGATCAGCAGTGACGGTCGGCGGTAGGCAACGATCATGCGATAGTTGGTGATGGCAAGCTACCCGCAAACAGTGGCAATCGTCGGCCGGTGGGCTATAGGTGGCTGCTGGTGGGCTACAGGTGGCAACAACCCTCACCGGTAGTTACCGTGATTGCCTTCCAACGATGTCCGCGGGCGGCAGGTGGTGGCCGACGGTTAGCAGGCGGTTAGTGATGGCTACAACAAGGAAGAAGAACAAAAGAAAAATAGAAAAGAAAAGAAAAACTTATTTCTAGAAATTGTTCCCAGGAACAAGAAGCTATTTATTTATTTATTTATTTATTTATTTATTTCTATTCCAAATCTATTCCCTAGCCACTTTTCTATCCACGTAATAGAAAAATAAGTTGGCGTTACTAAATAGATTTTTGTTCTTATTTTGTTACGGGAAAAAAAAAACAGAAATCGGGAGAAATATAAACATTACCATGCAGGCTCTTAGTCAAATTTCATGGATATTTGGACTTCATTGGCAGATACTAAATGAGCGATGCTCATCTTCATGCTCTTGCATTTGTTTTTCATTGCATTTGTTTTCTGCATGTTACTGAAACCTTCAATAGAAAGAGCATTTTTATTTATTTTTGTCATGAAATCCCCAAACTTGTGCACTATATCTTTATTTCCCATTTTTATTTTTTCTTAGTCGAAAATTTGAAAATGAATTATACTCAAATTTTATGTGGGCTGAGCAAAGGCCCCTAGAAATTAGGTCCGCCCCAGGTTAGCCCATGCCTACCCGGTAAACAGTCTTTGCATATCAAACAAAAAGAAGTTCTCAGATCTAAACTCGACACCATATTAGTTACTTGAATTTATTTTAATCATGTGGACATAAAAAGAGCTTATGTTCCCCAATTCAATGACAAATTGGCTTGTACAATTTGGTGTTTCTTCATTCACCTAATTTTTGTATGGAAAAATAGAGTATGTGCCGCTAATAAAATGGAAAAACGTGAAGAGAACAAAGAGGGATGAAACAACTACAGAGTAAAACAGAGCAAAATAATTTAGGACTTTTATATACGCTTTAATGGATGATTTGGAGGAGAAATAGTTTCCATAAAAATTAGTCCATGTAGATTGAAATTGTTGTACGATAAGTGAAGTTCAAGTGTGTCATAAAGGTCTAAACTTTTGATAATGCCAAGTTTATCTACAATTGCAATTATTGCTTGAATAACAATTGGCAATCGATTGTGGGATGCGATATGACCAGAACAACCAATAAAAAAACTATTTATAGGCAAAACAAGCTTATAGAAAAGTTCAAGGGCATGATCTTCATTTGTAGCTAAAATCTCATGTTTTATTAAATTCTCCAACCGCGTCAAACTTACAATGAGGCCGCCTTCGCCAGATTTGCTGAGGCGAGGTGTCGTCTAGGCAAGGGTTGGTCTCACCAGGCCTAGTCTTGGCCCAAATGATGCCTGACGAGATTGCCTTGGCTCCGGTGAGGGAATGACGCCTAACAAGGTCTTCCTTAACCAAGTGACGCCTGACAAGGCTACTCTAGCCTAGGCGAGGGTTAGGCCTAGCAAAGCCAATCCTTGCCGACCACCTAAGGAAAGAGGAGGAAAGAAAGAGAGAGAAAAAAAATAAAGAAGAAAGGAAAAAAAAATTATTAAAATGTTATTTAACAATGTCCATGTCAACGTCGGCCATGCCACATAAGTAGTCTAGCATCCACGTAAGCAATATCTAGCCAAAATTAACTAGAATAACTCAATTGTCTTTAAATCAAAAGGTTTAAAACTAAATTGATACAAATACAATAGATTTAGGGCATTTCTAACACTTTTTCTTATAATTTTTCTGTATCAGTTTTAAAATCTACATTTATTTTTGACTTGATGGTTTCGTTTGGTTCCGCACTTCCTTTATTAGAGACGATTGATTAGTAGTGCACTCTCTATGTGAATTGACATTTGAATATCTCAAAAATAGAATCTCAAATGTGATCCCCAATTGAGGTGGTGGATGGTGTCTCTTGACTTCCTGCCAAGCTTGGCTAGGCCAAGGCAAATAAGGTGGAGTCTAAAGGGTAGATGTCATCCTTGCCAATATTTGCCAAATTGGCCGACCCAACGTGAATATTATCGAGGCAAGATATTTTAGTATAGAATGGTATCTAGATTAAGGGGAGTGAGCTTACTATAAAAGGCTCACAAGTGAGGCAAAGATTTATTAAGCTACCCATATGAAGGTATTAAGTGAAATGAGTCTCACATGGTGGATATGGTATGGAATAGAGCAATTAATAATCTTAATTGACATATGATTCATTGAATTAATTAATGTATTTATTTATTGAAGTTTGGTTTAACTGAATGTGTAATGTGCATAAACATGAACTATCCTCCGGCAATCTCCGCAAATGAAGGTGTCGTACTTTAATCATGTCACCCGACAAAATCACACACAATACTCTAGTCACTACTAGTGATGGATGTTTCAACGAGGATGGAATCAAACGAAATGATAGAGCCCAAAACACATGGTTGGATTGAAAACGTGCACACCATCAAAAACACGTGGTTGGAACTTTCCAAATTATATGCTGTGATGGCGCAACTGCAAATAAAAAGATCTAATGTGATTTTCATGTCTAAGTGGATGTCCAAGGTTCTCGATGCAGTCGCATGTAGGGCCACAGGGGACTAACTTTTTCCGTGATCGCGTTATCTTTGACTTTAGGACAAAAGTTAGAGTTAAAAAGATCTCTTTCAAATGATTTCAGCACAAAAGCTAGAGTTACCAAAAAAGAGAAAGGGAAAAAATAAAAGAAAAAGGTGGCCAAGTAAAAAACAAGAAGATTAATAATTTTTTCTTGGAAAATCTTAAAGGAAGAGATCGTTAGCTATTTTAAGGTATCTCATATTACTTATCTACTGTGTTTACATACTTTTTATATACATGCAATTATTCTCTATTCAGAGGTTTAAAATTTTTTTATTAGGCTTTCTAAAAAGTTAAAAAGAACAGGAGTATCAACTGAACTTGGAAGGCATATTCAAGAAAAGCGAGATGATTGAAGAAAAATTCTCACTTTGACTTTTTAGCCGCCCCCTAAGATTCTTTCTCTTGGTTCATGCAAGGCCACAAATTGGAAAGAGATCTGATAAATAGCCGACCAGATTTGTCAATTGCTAATTGTGACCGCATGAATTTTGATAATTACTGAACCAGTTTTAATTTTATTGTACAAATGCGAATTCAATTTTAAATTCTCAATTTTGTCAATGCAATCATAAACCTTCATGCTAAATTTTAATATATTTTTTAATCAATTTTTATTGAAAATTGCTTACGTTGCATCCGATTATTATTGACTATCCTATACAGCACACTAACGTGAGCAATTTTACTCGAAACGACATCTTTTCAAATAATAACATTTTGCATATGATTAGGTAATAACTCCTTTCTTTCTTTATGTCTTTCTTTCTTTCTTTGGTCAGCGCCTTCTTTCAAGAATATTTTTGAAAGATATGTTAATTTACCTACGAAATATCAGAATAAATCCTAGCTTTTACATGTTTTTTTAGAGGAGACGCACTTAATTACTTGACACGATTTTGATTTCTCTTAGGTGTAATTGAAATCATAGAGCATTTCGTTTTCCTTTCTTCTCTTATAAAGAGTCTTGTAGTATCCTTGAGATTGGATTCGAGATCCCAAACGCTAATCCGATCGATGACAAGAAAGAGAATGCTCGGCAAATTCAATAGTAGACTTCCCGATATGATCATACCATTCCTTCTCCTTTCAAGGCCTAACGAAATAGCACCAACACTTGATCGTGCGTATTGAACAAACAATGATCATGACACAAGCATCGTCCATAGTAAAGGAGGCAATTTCTTTCGCATCTAAAAAAATTTAGACTATAGTGTTTCTAATCGTATCAATCAAATTAAATATGCAACAAAGTCGCTAAACTAAATGGTTCATTTAGGCCTCTCATATGCCGATCTAACAATGGATCTTGTAGCCCACTGGACCACCTTGGCTGGCAAGGCTCGAAGCAAAAGTGAAATGCTTTGGTTAGAAACGTTACATTTTTTAGTATGATACATTCAATGAGAATCGTCTAAATCCAGTCGGTTTTTATAGAAAATTATAGACCGGACTAAGACCCATCTAGACCAACAATTAAGATTTTGTGGCTCGTAGGCAGTTCTGAGCAAAGGAAGACGAGAAGAAAAGGGCCGTTGGTCGACGTCGATTTTCATTTTCTACTAATTAGTCCTACTTTAATTAAGTTACATCGCCCAAATTGAGGAGTACCGTGAGAGATTTGTCTTTTGGCATTATCATCGCTATCGTTGAAAATTCTTGTGGTTGATATTGGATTTTGACCATAGAAGGTGAGACCCACAAATCTAATCAAGACCTAATTGGATTTTACTTTATATTTTAATTGCTTGAACAGTTAATTTTTTTTTTTTTTTTTAGCGAACCTCCCTCGAAGTTTCCCCTCCACGAAGGCAATTCTCGCACGAGGTGAAGAAAATCTCCCAAGTGATGTCGATTTGGGTCAATTCGCAAAGGTATATATTCTGCCATCTTTTAGTAAGAATTAACCGACCGACCAAAAAAAAAAAAAAGTAAGAATTAACCAATTATGGTTTTTTCAATGCGATTATTGCGATAATATCCCCACGACAGAATTTATTATGGGTGATACAATGAGGTCGAAGATGAAGTAACAGTCCTGGAAGATTTGGTTATTCTTTCTTCTTCTTTTTTTTTTTTTTTCAATTTCTTTTTACAAATTGAAGTTTCTAACAAACGGGTTAATGTTAAAGGGCAAAAGATATATAGTAAATGAATCATTAAAGAAGAAAAATCGTTCATGAGAAAATAATTCTCTATTAAGAGTCTTACAAGCTTGACCCACAAGAAAAGAAGTGTTACCATCATCTAGAACAAGACTATTCTCTCCTTCTTCTTCTTCTTCATTTTTGTTTGACTTTTCTCTTTGAATATCATTTAGAAAAAAAAAAGGAGTTTTCCTCTGAAAGCGCGATTTTGTACTCAAAGATAGAAAAATATTCATATCATCCCCATTTTTCCTTTTTCTCAATCGAAGCAGCTTAATACATGACGATCAACTGTACAAATTGAAGTACATTCAAGTGAAATTACTCAAAAATTGCAGAGCGTATATATAGCCCAATCAGAAGCTTACACCTGAACTTTTTCGCATTGCTTATACAATACTACGTAGCCCAAGTACGATAACCTAAAAGACAACCTATGAATCAGTAAAACCAAAAACTCTAGCAAGGACAAAATGCATTGTCTTCGCGATGTCTATTCCTTATTGTAGCACTTTGTGCATTTTGCAAAGTTGTTCGATATGGTCCTTCTGATTGTTGTTGTAAAAGGGACCAATAAAGATATCATCATCTGGAGAGAGATGCCCCGATTTGCTCATCATTTAGACAGAATGGATCACACAATGGGCCACATTGAAACTCAAGACGAGCAAAAAAACCATGTTGATGAAAAACTTATGTGACACCAAAAAGTAATCCAAATTGGCAAGAAAATATAACTTTTTTGACCCCTAGTACATGGCCCGGGTTTCCCTCAAGAGTCGTGAGTGACCGGAGACGCTCAACCTCAGAACACATCCAACACCTTCTCAAGGTGGTCAGTGGCCACATCCCGGGATGCTCCTCCGGCGATGCCGACCTCTGAATCCGACCGATGCGTCTGGCCTCTCGTGTCCGAATTGGCCGACCCGGAGCTCCGGCTCCGGCTTGGCTCGTACCTCTCCATCGGCATCGACGCGGCCACCACTTCCGGCGGGAAATTGAGCAGGGCCTTGGCGCCGCGCATCCGGAACGCCGCCCGGTCGTAGGCCAGCGCCGCCTCCTCGGCTGTCTCGAACGTCCCGAGCCAAACTCGGGCCCCGTGGCGTGCCGAGTCGCGAATCTCAGCCGCGAACTTCCCCCACGGGCGCCGCCGGACTCCTCTGTAGTGCTTCTTCGTGATGCCCCCGGACGGCTCGAGGGAACCGCCGCTCGACGGGGACCCAGATCGGTTCGGACGCGGGAGGGACGAGTTGTTCTGGGACATGGCCTCGTTCAGTACATGGTAGATGACCATGTCTTGCGAATCATTCTCGTTGAGAGGCAGTTCTGCAGTCGGGAATGGCGGAACCATGGAAGACGGCGAAGAGGTTTTTTGAGTGTTTCTGTGAGTGTCGATATGTTGCTGGGAACTTGTCAGGGTGGGGTTTTGATGGAAGAAGTGTGGGGAGAGTTTGGGTCTAAGTTGGTTTAAATGACTCTAAATTCATTTGAGCAAAAAGGGTTTTGTCTTTGGGACAGATTTGATTGGAAGAGGAAGGTGAGAGGAACCAGCGACAAGAGAGAGAGAGGAAGACGGAATGGATTTGGATTCTTCGCGGTTGGTAGGGTTTTCAGGAAGTCTTGCTTATTTTTTTCTTTTCTTTTCTTTTCTTTGTCTTGTTCTGAGGCATCTTAAGGACACTAATTATTTAGATAGCTAGTAGCTACAGTCTTGCCAGCGTAAAAAAGAACTCCCACAAGCAATTTTATAAGCTATTGGTTTTTAAGAGAGCATGTAGTTATCATCGTCGTCAAATTAGTGATAACTAAAGTTGTTTAAATAAGATTTTCTTCAGGCCGGCGGTGTATAACTCATTTTTATCAAATCATCGCATGATGGCATTATGTACACTTGCATAATTATATCCATAACTTTTATATATATATAAAATCATATCTAGTGAAATATGCAGGAACTTATAGTGGGTGAATCATATATTCTCCATACCTTAGCAAGAATATAAAAATTGACACGAAACCTTATAGGTCATAGTTGTTAATTGATAATCACATTGAACACCAAATAGTTAGGGTCAAGATGGGGCGACTCGGTCCATATTTAATTTGTCACGTCTTTAACTACTTTCTACATGAATACTTTGCACCATCCATTTTAGCATTATCAGGAGAAAACTTCATATATATCAGATGATTTTGACAACGTGGGCTCTTCTCTTTGCCAAACGAGCATTACAATCTCGATGCCACATGTACAGAACTTGAAGGGAAAGAAAACGAGAGAATCGTCAATTGGGGCAATCTCGCAATTTCATGTTGTCGCACCATCTTCGAGGCGGCTTCGTGCCATTGAAAAAGTGACGTCATAGGGTTTGACCAAATGGAAGACACCGATGTGACTTTGTCTCGGTGCAGTGAACTTGCGAAGCACGGGAATCGGGAGCACAGACTATTCGCCCCTGGAGAGAAAGTGACGTCGTGAAACCCACATGGATTTTTTGTTCAAAAAAAAAAAAAACCCACATGGATTTTTCTCCCTTTGAGAATTGAGCATTTTTAATAAGATCTTGCTAAGTGACAGAAAATGAGATCGTTCAAAACACTAATTTTAATCACAATAAACACTATAAAATTCGAACCGTTTCTTGTAAAATATGCTTTGTATACGTCCCTTAAGAGGTCGACATATAACTCTAATATTATCATCCCACATGAAATAATGAAGATGTTTTGACTAGAGAGAAAAATCCATAAAAAAGTCTTAAACTTTTTGTTTTTACTCTTTATTATTTATTTATCTCATCAATAGTTAAAGAATACATTCCGTTGTAATTCTATCCATAATGACTGTTAAAATATCAATGGGATGGCATGTAGATAACGTTATGTACAATTTCATATTGTCATTATGTTGAAAGTATTTTTGGATCAATGATATAATTTTTAGAATATCGACCGGATGAAAAAGAACTTGAGGTATTTCCTTACCAAAAAATATAAAAACTTGAGGTATTCACATCTCACGAGGCAAAATTTTGACTTCTCTTTTTTTTGAATTAACCCTTGATCTTATACGTAATGCTCTTGTTTTTTTACCCATAATTGGATGTGACTGTTTTGTCACATATTTTTCTTGCCTCGTGACGTACTAACAGTCGTCACAGGGGTTGAGCTGCCGGCCTATAGAAAATTCTTTCATCGGCGTTGCCTTTATACCTTTGAATTTTCAACGGCTTGCCTCCGCAAGTTAATAATAATTCAGAAGAGGATTCTTCCAAAAGATTCAAACCCACGTGGTTTGACTTTCGGACAGAGCAGAGCGAAAAAGATGGCGGAATCCAGTGCGGTTTAAGGAGGCAATCTGTCGCGTTCACAATGTCGGAAACGAAGCTCAGGTTTTCGAGCCATGAAAAGTGGTTGAATTAGAATCACCCACTTGAAAAGGACAGAAATTGCTATTTTAATCCCTTGCTCCTGGATATATATCAATTTGCCCCTCTGAATTAGCTCGAAATCACGTCAATTTAGCTCGATCTATGAATTGTCTCATTGTCACATGCATTTGACATGATCAATAGAAAGAGCAGATGTAAGAATTTTTGGCTCTGGCTAAGTTATAATTCACAAATTACTTATCGAGTTGGGTAGGGTGTAGCAGTATTAATTTAATTTTTTTTTTTGTTCAAGGAAAATTTCATTCATTTATTATGATAAAATATGAAAGGAATATAGGAAGCTTCCAAGCAAAACAAATCCAACAAGAGATGTAAAACAAATCAAAATCCAGAAACACAAAAGAGTACACCGTGCAGTTCTGAATATGCTCTCATCCCAAAGTACCATACATACACAACCAATCACTCAAATTGTCATTGAGGGGCACATGTCATGATCTTCCTTTCCGTAAATTATGACTTGTAGTGTGTACCTAAGTTTGGCATTCTCAACATCATTATTATACGGAGACAATAATTTGAACCATCGCAAATTGAACGTCTTGAATAAACTTTCAAATCTAGATTTAAATCAAGAGATAAAAGCTCCTAAATTTATATCTACACCTAAAAAAGGAAAGGAGAACTTTTGCCAAATCTCGGAGAAGTTAAAGAACCATGTCTGGGCTTCTTGTTGGCTGGATTGATGACAATTTTCTCATGAAATTTTCAGCTGCAGGCAAATTTATTCACCATGACAACCAGAAAAAAAAAAGTACGAGCGAAAGAGGATGTCATATGAGGTAAACAAAGACTCTCAAATTAGATTGGAAGAGTATGACAGAAAAAAAAAAAGAAATCAAGGCTTAGAAAAGAAAAGCAGAGCTAAGCAGGCTTCAGCTTTAGAAAATTAAAGCTGTAAGCATGTACGTGAAGTTTCAATGAGGGACGTTTTTTTGGGAAAGAGAGGGTTACCGACAGAGAGATTAGGGTTTTCTATTTTAATTAATTTAGGAGGTAAATTGAGCACTTGATTTAGGTAACAGGTCTATTCAACATTTATTATTCATTTTAGGGGACTAATTGACAATTTCCCAAAAATCGATTTTATGTTGGGTCACTACTACTTTATCAGTTCATCTTTCATGAAACATCAACAAAAAAAGAAAACTTGAGAATTTATCAGGTCGATTACTTGTGTTAGAAAAGAAACAAAAGAACCCGCACATCCACGGTTGGCAAGTAATATTTGTGCGCGGAATTAATTTGTTATAGTTATGAGACTGGAATACGCAAAAAGAATGAAGACTCCCATGGAACAAAGCCAGCAAAAATGTCAACTGGAAAAAAAAAACACAGAAAGATAAAAAATATCATAAATTTTACCAAATATCATGTTAATTAGACAAGAGAGAGAGAGAGAGAGAGAGAGAGAGAGAGAGAGGCTAAAATGGATGTCAAATATATTAAAATTGCTGACGAAAATTCAAAATGGTGGGAATAAACAAATTCAAATTACGGAACACAATATACGAAGGTCATTAGGTCCAAAACATAAACTAAATAGAGAGAGAGAGAGAGATTAAAATTAAAACGAAAATATTCAATTTGGGAAATTATTTATTGAAAAGAATCATAGAAATTTCCTCCTATATAATAACGTGGAAAAAGCATTTCGCCGGGTCCAGAACACAGAGCCTGACGGGCCTATTCTTGATTCACTTATATCTTGGTCCCCCAAGCCCATTCCGCTCACAAGCGTTTCGCTAGAGTGAGGCCAATTTTAAAATAAAAAAAGTGCTCGAGCGAACATGGGTGTGCATAGGAACCGGACCGGGTCGGACTGAACCGGCACCAATGAGAGCGATTTCTAGTTCCAAGTGCAGACTGCCAGACCGATATGTTTTTTTTTTTTTTTTCATCTTCTTATAAAGAGTAAAGAAAACAAAATTGCCAAAATCCTAAACCAGATTGATCCAACCAGGAATCCGATGGGGACTAACCGGTCCAATTCTTAGTTCCAAGAACCTAGGAATTGGCCTTCCAATTCTTGATTCTGAGATGGACCTGGTGTAACTTGAGAATCGATTACCTCTATAAGCGAGTAAAAATAAATTTACCTTCTTTCTACAATAAAGTGGTCAATCTAACTAATGATGAATTAATATACTTTATTTTCAAAATTGGGTTACGCAATATGCTTAATGATGGTTATAACCAATGATAATGTCTGTTATAAAATTATTACCCTGATTTTTTCGGACATTTATTAATCTTATGTAATGAGATATTTAGGATTATCTGTCAACAAGTTGAATCGTGCATATGCATGATATGTTATCGGTGTCTAATAATAGGATCCTCAAGCACTGGTAAAAAGCTAAAAGATGTTAGGAAAAAAAAATCGATCTATCAATTATACCTAATTCTTTCAAGTGTGAAATGATATAAGTAAATTAAATTTGTTCAGATGACCCAAGCAGTTCTATTGTAAATTGTTTTCCTTAGCTCAACCTTTTAATTTCTGTAAAGTGATATAATATTTACTTTAATTGTAAGTAACAGCATATTTCTTAATTATTTATCGCTCACGTTTTAAACCTATATTTTGGATATATAAAGATTTATATTTATATTTATATCACACAACGCATGAGATCCGGAATGTTCGGCTTAAAGCAACTACTTATTGAAGCATACTCATCATCGTCGCCTCACTAAAGTACTAATCGGAGTAGAGCCAAAGTTCTCCTACGCCCAGCACAAATCGAGCCAATGCCGCAAATGAACCAAGGTCTCCTCAGTTGGAGGAGCGATCGGGAATTTGTTCACTGAGCATGAAGGCTCATAACCGCATGAGAATAAGCCATATACCACTAGACGGACCACCGACGCTGGCCGTCGTGGCTGTCGTCGACGTCCTCCGTCGGTGGTCCTTGTCCTTGTCTTCTTTGTTTTCTTTGTTGTGCTTTCCTTCTAGTGTAAAGCCTGTTCCTCCATGGAGGGATTTACTCATCGAGTTTGATCAAGATTTGCTGTATCCGGACTTTCCTTGATTAGAATGTCTAGATAAGGTCATGAACAAGTTCCAACAGAGACCAAACTCTCAATATTTCTTTCAATCGAATCCACAATCATCCCTTGAATCGAATTCGACCCTCAATTCAGTAGGGTTTGCACATCCCTGAAGTTTCCTTGGTCGTGCGCGTCTCAAAATAGGTGAATACCTCCGTCAATCTTCAAATCTTTTTTTTTGTCCCCAGCTCCAATGAGTGGATGCGACGCTTATTTTGGAATGTCAATCCTTTTTATAAATGTGATTTGTACCACGTTTTCAGTCTTATAATTCGACCCAAAAAAGAGTCTTATAATAAGTTTATCAGCTCAAAATTTGCTTTCCCTAATTTACAATTAGGAAGAGAAAATGAGGATACACTCTAGAAAGAGTGATATTGAAATGGCGCCGCATTCAACTTAAATATAATGAGGATGGGTATTTCAGCGAATCCCTGGGATTCGTTCCTAGGAAATTGGTGACTGTTGGATTGCAAAAGAACAGATTTAGATAGAGGATAACTCATTTCAAAATAACAGCTTGAGCTAGAATGTATTCTAGATAAGTTGAATAAATCAAGGAACCGGTTGAATTCAACTGCCTAAACATGCCAGACAAAATAAATTATATCCCGTATGATTCAGATCAGTCAAGAACCCAATTCAATTCAATTTTGCCATCCCTAACGATCCTTTGAAAAGAAAAAAAAAAGCCAATGTTCAGTACTTCCCTTCATGACCAGGTCAACTCTAGCTCCTCTTTCACCAAATATCAACTCGATTTCAATTGAACTTCCGGTGACATCATGCTTGAGGTGATTCGCAGGTGGGAAAGAGGGTTAAAAAAATGACCTAAGAGAGATCAAAGTCAAGTCTTAAATCCAAGTTATACCTATCTCAATCTCGGAAACAATAATGTCCGCGCATAATCTAGTAATTTACTCGTTTGTTTGTCTGAGTCAAGTATTCAGACATGCACGAGAGAAAACGAGAAGACCTGTTCCTGGTCGTTCCAATGCCTTAGTGGGAACGCATGATTTCTCCGATCACGAGCCACGAAGATCTCCCTTTGTTCTCGTTAGTCGTTTTAGGCCACCTTCCAAGAATAGCTTCCGTCGATTCCAACCAGAACAAATCCTCTCAACAATTTCCAACTTTAGTATATATTTGCCTCCATAATTCTAGGTTTGTCTTTCTTTGTCTCTCTCTCTCTCTCTCTCTCTCTCTCTCTCTCTCGTTCTTCCTCAATCTCCAATTCACCATGCATTCTCAACCTCAACCAAGAAAGGGTTGACAATTCTCAACCGAGTTTCGACAAACTCGAAAGAGAAATTCCTCCATCTTTGTTGGTTTCTGGGATTTGTGGTTTTCGATGGGGACGTATAGGTCGGATGACGACTACGACTATCTGTTCAAGGTGGTGTTGATCGGTGACTCCGGCGTTGGCAAATCCAACCTGCTCTCGAGGTTTTCGAGGAATGAGTTCAGCATGGAATCCAAATCCACGATCGGGGTCGAGTTTGGGACTCGTTGCATTCGAGTCGATGATAAGGTCGTCAAAGCACAGATTTGGGACACCGCAGGCCAAGAAAGGTTTGACCCAATTTTATAAAATCTACATCTCCTCCTTCTTTCCATGGATTGCCATTTATTACGAATTATAGACTCCACTGCTTTTAATTGAGACTATCTTTCTTAGAAGGATGTTTCCTTTTCTAAGAACTATCTTTCCAAAATTAGAATCTGCTAATCAGATCTTTGGCAAACCTCAAGCAATCCTTATTATAAACTCTAGTGACAAATGATTTGATTTTCTTAAACCTGGTTTTCGTCAGGTTTTTGTGGATGTCTGGTAGGTAAGATTGAGAATGTTTGGACGTAATGATCCACCTTGATTCGTGTATATGCAGAGAAGAAAATTTGGATATGACAGATCTTGAGATGCAAACTAACACATGTCATCAATGAGTCATTGTTAAGTCCATTACGAATGAAGAAAAGATTTACACTAGCGTTGTCGATTGCAAGTCACTGGCAAGCAGTTCGGTTGCAATGGCTAACTCGCATTCTACATACATGGTGCGGTCAATTGCGGTTATTCAGAATTTGGTTCTTCCCAAATGTGTCATTCGAAGAGAGGATTGCATTACTGAACCGGCATATTTACACGAACTAGGGAACATGCTAATGCAAATTGTTGTCAGTGATCATTGACGAAGAAAGCAGCTTAATTGCCAGCTTTAGGAATAAGTTAGAGACATTCTCCGTTTTATATTTCTGTGCTTGGTAGAGATCATTACTGGCTAATGTAACATTACGGCAAGTAGAGGCCTGCTTGTGAATAGGAAGTTGTTCATGTTCTGTTCTTAATTATATCTGATCTTCTTTTCAGGCGGTAATATTTGTCTGATAATTTGTTGTGTTTAACATAGATACCGTGCGATCACAAGTGCGTATTATCGAGGCGCAGTGGGTGCTTTACTAGTCTACGATATCACTCGGCATGTCACATTCGAGAATGTGGAGAGGTGGCTAAAGGAACTCCGAGACCACACAGAGGCCAACATCGTGATCATGCTCGTCGGGAACAAGGCGGACCTGCGCCATCTCCGTGCCGTCTCCCTCGACGATGCCAAAGCGTTCGCCGAGCAAGAGCACACCTTCTTTATGGAGACATCTGCATTGGAGGCGCTCAATGTCGAAAATGCCTTCACGGAAGTGTTGACTCAGATCTACCGTGTGGTGAGCAGGAAAGCTCTCGACATCGGCGACGACCCTGCAGCACTGCCAAAGGGACAGACCATCAACGTTGGGAACAGGGACGATGTCTCGGCTGTCAAGAAGGCCGGTTGTTGCTCGTCATGAGAAATCGTGGGTCGGATGCGAAAGTGCTTTGCTCTTCATAGCACTGTCTTTCCAATAGAGGGGGAGTGACACCGAAGATGGACTTCATCGGTCATCATGTATACAAAAACTTAGACACTCTTATAGCATATTAATGTTAGCTAAATTTATTGCACTTAAAAACAAATGATTTTGGCAGATACTCTTTCCTTACTGTTTGCTTCCTGTTCTTTCTTTTTTCCCTTGTGTACTTACTCTGCTGGGTTTCTACACATGTTTCTTTAAAGCATTACCTATTATTCATAATCGAAGCATGATTCATCATCTGCAATTACAAAAAGCATCATCATGATCAGTAATTATTCTAAGTACATCTACAGTAGACTTCGTTACGTGTAGCCTGTATTAACACTGGTTCTGTTACCTGATATAGCGAATCCAGAAGATTGTCAGAAAATCATTTGCGAAGCCTGAAATTCCGGCTATTGCTGCAGAAAAATTTTGTAACAGCAGAAGATGTCTAAGAGATATTAGCTAGCTGGAGTAAAACAAAATTCTCTAATGCAAGACTACCAGTAATAGCCCTGAGTTCTGAGTTATAGCAACTGATAAATAGCAATGGAGAAACGCATGATAGTGACAGAGAAGCTTACCTTGAATCTTAGTAGAGAAACTGTACGAGGGCTCAAATTAATATGTTGCATAGGGGAAATAAAAAACGAAACTCTTCCATGTGACTACCATTCAAAGAGGACAGCAAAACAGATTCTCTATTCTCAAGACTCCTTATGACGGTGTAGAGAACCCCAACAGATCGAACAAATGACACTGCAGTAGTTCAGGAGTTATACACTTCGGTAGGATGTTGCAATTTCCTTCCAGGAATTGATCAGTGTCCTATTTTTGTGACTGAGGACATGAATAGCTCCCTAACTCAAGAGGTCAACTTAGAAGAAGTGAAATAGGTTTTTTTTGAACTGGTATCCCTTAAAGCACATTGGCCTGATGAAATGAATGCTCTGTTTCATAGAGAGGATTGGGATGTGGTACCGAAGGATGTTTTCATGGAAGTTCTGTAGTCCTTTGAATCAGGGACCCTCAATCCTCTGTTAAACAGAAGGCAAATTACTCTGATTCCTGAAGTCTCTACCCCTGAAAACCTTGGTCCATATCGTCCTATAGGCCTATCCAGCTTTGCACACAAAGTTATTGCAAAAGCGTTGGCTAAAAGGACTTCCTGAAATGATTATGCCTGAGCAAAGTGTCTTTGTACAAGGGAGACAAATACAAGATAGCTTTATTTCACAGAAAATGTTACATTCTTAAAAAATGTTTTCCGAAAAGTCATTTTTCACGAAAATTGCAATATTTTTTTATACTTGATTGAAGTCTGAAAAAGAATTGGAAAATATCGTTTTCGTTTGGAAAATAAAATCTAATTTGATTTTCCTAAATAAACATAAATTATTCGGGCTTTAGGGACTTGCGCATGGGCAACCAGAGAACCCTTCCATTATGGATGGCAATAGAATGACCAATTATAAGCATGAGCACCAAGATATGTGGGTCAAGCCTTGATGGACCTAGACTTGGGCAAGGCCACTTAGGTCCTAAGCAAGAGTGCTGGCATTGATCTCACGTCCACATAACCCAAAATCTAGAGGTGCTCGTGCATGAGTTCTTGGCACCTTGGTTCAAGCCATAGAGGTTGGGCCTGGAACATTAAGGCTAAGCATGGGACCCCGGGTACCCTGTGCTCAGGCTAGAATCCCCAACAGTCGAGCCTTAGTCCATCGAGGTTGGCCTAGGGATGTTGGTGCTCGTGCCTGGGTCCTCGACAACCAATCCTGGGTCCTCGGCATTTGAACTCAAGTCCATCAAGGCTGGGCTAGGGACCCTAGCCTTTAAGACCTAGGCCCAGGTGTCAAGGACCCAAGCATTGGTACCGGGGGCCCAAGCCTAGGTGTGAGGGATCTGAGCATGGGCACTAGGTCTTAGGCTAGGCCTCAGTGGATTCAAGCTCAGGCATTAGGGACCCAATTGTGGGATGCTGGGGAATGGGGATAAGCATTAGGGTTCTATTGCCCAAATGCAGAATTTTTGGTCAAATCGCCGATATCTAGTTATATTTTGAAATGATTTCTGATTTTGTAAAAATGAAATCATTTTCTTGAATTTAAGTATAGGTTTACGTTAACTTTGAAAACATTTTTCATTAACTTATATTCTTAAATGATTCAAACGCTGGAAAATGTAAAAAATATTTTTCCAGAAATTTTTTTCATGAAATAAATGAAGTTTAAAGAGAAGAAAAAGGAGAAGAATACCTAGGCTAGGGTATCCTAAAACTTGACATCAAGAAAGCAGGGTAGAGTGGAATTTCCTGAAACATGTTCAAAGTTTTGTGGAAATTTGGGCGAATTGAATAACGTAATGTGTGAAGACTATAACTTTCAATGTCAAGCTAAACGGGGAACCCTTTCAATGTCAACCCACCCATTTAAACGTGGTAAAATATTAGCAATTGCATGATGGGTATAGAATGAAAAAATTCTATATGAATATATAATAGCAAGCTCTATATAAAGATATAATAACGTCCCTTCTTTTTCGCATAACCCAATAACAAATGCTGCGGGGTCAAAACACCTAACTCGGGAGTTGACATTTATTATTGTCTTAATTAACAATCCTAACATCAAATAACGCAATTAGCAATTATGTAAGTTGCGATGGTACTTATTGCCAGTAGTTTAGTGTGGATATTAAGTATCCCAAATCATTATATGTATGCATCTACGTCCCAGTTAATTTATCGAGCACGTAGACCTAAGGCAAGTTGCTTAATTTGACTCATAAATTTGGGGCGATAGCAGCAGTTTGAATTTTCAAAATACATATTAAAAATGCAATGTCATCCCAGATTTAGATAGAATAACTTTACCACCTCACAGCTTAAATCTTTTTTCCTTATAAAGAAAGAAGGGTTTCCTCAGATGAACCGAAAGAATTGAGAGTACTTATCAAACAAAATTCAAGGTTGGTTATGAATCAGGTGGGCTCATTAGGGATGTCTTGGACTACTCCTAAACCTCTTTAGTGGGCATGGTATCAGCTCATGTCTAACCCTACATTTTTATTGATGGGCCACAAATTATAAATATCACTTACACGCGAATTTAATCATAATTAATTATGGGTGATTCTCACGTTTGTAACTCACCACTCATGGATATGATTGGAGGGAGTTCGGAAAAGTATTACCTGTGGAGCCTTGGCCCGAAAGCCCTTGAAATGTGGGTTTCAAAAGCAAATTAAGCTTAGACGATCTGGGCTTTTAATGACAACTTTGTTAGGTGCGATGTGGGGGGCCTGTTGGCCCAATCACAAGACAAACTTCGTGCAAACATGCCTAGTGGAGATTCTGTGGCCGGAGACTGAGGTGCCAGAAATCTTCTTTTTTGTGCAGGATGTAGCCAAGTTCGAAGCCTCTTTATTTTGTCATCCTAGACACTTCTCTAAAGATGCAAATAAAGCGCAAACTTCTCCTTCGAAACAACTCAGAAAATTTGACTTGGAGTGCATTCGGATTGATCAAAGCGAAAAGAAGTGAAGGGTCATGATAACCCAGAGGGAAATCTTCTTTCTATTTGGGAAAATAAAATAGGATGTAAAACTGAAGTAACTACTTTTTGCGGCTCCTATTTCAACACCAAACAAAGTTCGGTCACAGGAACAGAGAAAGACGCAGAGAGAGTTGGAAAATCGAAAAGAGGAGATTATATTACATTTACTCGAGAAGGTTTAGGGCTCCATATGATAAGATAAGAAGTATTGGACTTAGATGTCACACTGCTCAAAGATTTATGACGCTGGTTAAATTTAGGATTATCACTTGCTCGTTTGTTTACATAGGATATACAATTAGATCGATGTATGGGAATAGTAGGTCTCTTCCTGCATGATTTTCTCTCCTGCCATTTATCTCAGCTGCTGATATTTCTGAAAGCAACTAGCTTGGGCTTCCACATATATATTTTTCAGAGGATATAGCCCAAAGGGGATTCTACATCTGACAAGTTGGCCCGTAAGCGAGCCTCATGGGGTTTCCCAGAAGCAAAACGCGCTTTTTCGAGTCCCTGCAAAACTTGTCAATGGCCAAAAGATGGTGCTAGGTATGCTACAATCGGTTAATAAACTTGATTTCTGTGACACGCTGTAATTTTTTGTCACATGTTATTTGCACATATTCAAATGCTCACGTGTAATCTACTACGTTATTGACATACCAAGTTTTATATCTAATGATAGTGCTCCTTGTTGGCTCATCTAGTGAAGGCAAGGTATGTGAAATTCAGATACACAATGAATTCATTATTTTATTGTTTCAATCGATAAATGTTTGGTAATTTGTTGTAACTTATCATTAAAATATACTTAATTTGGTATCAATGAGATCTATGTATATATATTGAGCATGATTTTTTTCTTTAATCTTTCAAACAGAATTTTTTTTATTATACAAGACATGGTTAAAATAGTTCGAGGCTCTTCTTATCGAAATTTGGTAATCTACATATTGAAAGAAAAAAAAATTAATTGTCTTATTACGTCATAAGTTTGGAAGTACATATATAACTTCAAAGATGCTGAATTAACATAAACTGATGATGCGATTTTTATTTCAGCACAATTGCGAAACACGTTTAGTATTTTGTTTGTAATATACTTTATTTTTGTACGTCAACTAAATTTTGTCAATTACACAAAAATTATAGTTTCAGGCAGAAGTTTGAAAAAGATTGTAGAAAGTGGGTCTCGATGATTATGGGAGTAGCATGGGAAGCACCTTATCCTCGAATTAATCAACAAGCTGTCAATCACCACGATTAATTTATTAGGATATCGAAAGTGGGAGTAGGTGATTGTCGGAGTCACATTGGAAGCAACTTTTCCTTGCATTTGATCCATAAGCTGTCAACCACCAACATTAATGTATTAATATGTCGACTAGTGCATGACAGGCACGGAATAAGGATCTCTATTAAAATATACAACAACAAACTCTTTATTAGAGATTGCCTCTAGAAGCGATACACCGGAGTCTAGATTGCAAGGGATTGAGGGTTCTCCTTGCAAGCACTATCTCTATTGCACTCTCTATTATTTTTGCTCCCAACTTGGATCTGTGCTGTTCAATATCATGAGTTTTGTTCAACCAAAAGAAAGTAGTTATAATGAGCTTCAATGTTGCAGATTAGCAATTAGTAAAAATTTCAACATTTTTTTTGCGACTCTTCCTATTATATATTTCCTTAGATTTTTTCATGAATTTTCATATTTTCTTTCAATTTTTCAATAATCTACTTGACTACATGTAAAATATCCACCTGTCATACAACAAGGACAATTAGGAATTTCCTAACTATTAACCAGTGATTATATTTTACATTATATTTACATTGATATAAAATATGAACGAAAAAAAAACCCACCTTAATTTTTTTTTAATTGGGGAAGAAGATTCATATGTACTAGGATACAATCTAATGAATAATGTCGATTCTAATTTTAGATGGATAAAAAAATTCATTGCCGTGCAACGCACAGTTATGCCGCCAGTATATTATTGAATTGGATGTTTGGTATGCCTTAGGATAAAACAAGACTAAAAGTATAGAATTTATACCACAAAAAAACCCCAAATTGGCATATATATGACAAATTTACCATCTGTTAGTTTTCATTAAATTTTAATGTTAAATTGCTGAATTGAATAACACATAATAATTGACGGGTATATCGGTTTGGTATTTTACCCTTAGTTTATTAGAGGTGTAGCAATTTATGGTTTTTCAAACTACTAATTCAATTGAACGGAAATTGATAGAGAGTTTTGTCATATATGCACCGATTTTAGGGTTTTTTTTTTTTACTTTTTTGTGATCACAAAATTAGTTTGTGATAAATTTATTACAATTATACTAATTTAGAATTTTTTTCGTAATATTAATCCAAAAGTATAACACTAGTTAGAAATACTAAAATTGAACAAGAATAGGTTATGACGAACGTGTGGTGACTCTTCATTCCCATTTTTCAGAATTTCAGCACCAGTTGCGATATTAATTCTAAGATTAAAGAAATGATCTCGTATATCATCCAAGAATGAGTTTGGGGAAGCTATCCTTTTATACGAGAAATAAAAAAGAGTTATCTTCTTTTCGATTAATTTTCCTCGTGTTATATGGGGACGAGGTAACATTGGTTTTGATGAATCATTATTATATAGGAAAGAAGTCGGGAGTTGGGAGAAAAATGCTTTGCGTTTGTGTAAAGACAATCAAAGGATCCGATGCTGACTAGGATGACTTGGAAGTAAGTCGAAAGTGCGAATTCCACCTAAGACAATGATGATTTAGACTCGCGCACCTGGGCATCTTTGTCCTAAAAAGCTGAGCAACAATGATGTCCATGCGTGGCACATGGATTCACTCGGTCCATGTGCCACCTTTTTTTCCTATATAGATCCACTACACGGATTCTAGTAAAAAAGCTTTTATTTCTTCAACATTATACAATGATGATTTAGACTTGCGCACCTTGGCATCTTTGTCCTAAAAAGCTGAGCAACAATGATGTCCATGCGTGGCACATGGATTCACTCGGTCCATGTGCCGGCTTTTTTTCCTTTATAGATCCACTCGGATTCTGGCAAAAAAGCTTTGATTTCTTCAACATTATACAATGATGATTTAGACTTGCGCACCTGGGCATCTTTGTCCTAAAAAGCTGAGCAACAATGATGTCCATGCGTGGCACATGGATTCACTCGGTCCATGTGCCGGCTTTTTTTCCTTTATAAATCCACTACACGGATTCTAGTAAAAAAGCTTTGATTTCTTCAACATTATAGAGATGGGGCCGTTTGATTCGTCATTGAAAAAATAACTTTAGAAAAATATAATATGTTTAAATTAAAGGAATTTTTCAAAATATTATATTATTTGGTAAATTTTTATTTTAAAATGCATTGAGAAATAATTTTGATTTAAATGTTGTTTGGTAAAAACTATATTTATAAAAAGTTTTTACTAACTTTTCTTAAATAAGTCTCAAAATTATTTTTGGTAGAGCTTAGCCGTCGTCAGATAGCCTCGCCTGAGGTCGTCCAACCTTAGGGGAGGTTGCCTAAGGTTCTGGCTGCCAGATAGTCTCGCTTGGTGAGGCTACCTTGGATTGTGCAACCTTAGGAATGCATGGGTTCCCACGACCTAGGCAACGTCGCCTAGGCCGAGTGACCTCAAAAGATAACCCAAGCGACAGTCACTAGGGACACACGAGCCCTCAAGTGGTGGTCATCAGCCTCTAGCTCTTCTATGCAAATCAGGTAGATGAACAGTGAACGTGAACAACGCCAAGACTTGCATTCCTAAAATGCTAAAAGCCCAAATAATGTGGGGACTTACTTTGAGTTTTTAGTTTTTTAGTTTTTTCAATGCTTGTAACACCTCTTACTTTTTAGCCCCTTGAAAAAGTTAAACCAAATGGGGCTAAAGAGTGGGGACTAGTGGCCCAATGGCTCGATTTTAGTCCCTGTTTGTGAAAAGAGTGGTAGAGGCAGCGCATGAGAAAAAACATTGCCAATTAATCTTTATTTATATTTTCCTCGTTCGATATCATAAGCTTTGTTCAAAAGTGTTACTGATGACCCAACCTGATTGCCAATTGATTGTCGTTGAGTTGCGTCATGGATCGATACAACCAAGAAACACAAACTGACCGACCTGATTGCTAAGTCTCCAAGAAGTAGGTTAAAACTTGAATTCGAGACCAAAATATTGGATTATTCTCACCAACTGATATGACAAATCCTTCGCGATCTGTGTAAAACGAAAATAAAGTCTTAAATATTATAATATAATGTTCAATAGTTTGATGACCAATTTAATTGACTTCGCAAGCTAATAGAACCGGAGAATATTGATATTCAAGAGATTCAATTTGATCAAACTGGTTGATAAATTGGGTTAAGCTAGTACTGCCTTGTTCATGACATCAAGCTCTAGCATCTTTTATCTATAAGATCATCAATATTTTTTTCTTTGTCTATTGAGAGAAAATATGATCTAACCTCTCTAATTAAACATTGGTCATGGAACTACAAAATGCAAGTCCATGATCCCAAGGGGTGAGCACCATGCTAGGGTAGACCCTAGAACCAGACGGAACGGACCCTACATGACCAGTTTTGGTCCAATTATAGTGTGTACAATGTAAATTCTAGGTTTGAAAAAACTGAAAATTTGTGACATCCCGATTTTCCAATTCTGGTTTCAATTAAATAAGTCGGGCATTTCATCTTCGCGTCTATAGCTTTCTTCTCTGAGTTGGCCACTCATGAGATAACTAGTCTATCAGGTGAAGCCGTTAAGGAATCTAAACGCAATAGACTTGAGAATTCGACCATGAATCGGCTACTCGACCGTATTAATCTGCAAGGATCATTACGACATTGTCAGAATCGAACAGAGATCAGTAATAGGTCGATTCGACTAAGATATGTGATTAGAGTGTGGGTGATTCCACCTGATCGCAATATCCTCGTCGACCGGCACTAGACCGATTCTTCTGTCGTTTTGGGTACCTTGTGTCCGTAATCGAAACATCGAGATTTCTACGACAATCGAGAGTCGCCAAGGTGTCAAAGATGCACTTTGTGGCTTGAAAATAATCAACCACAGGTCAATTGCACAGAAAATTCCTAAAAGCTACCCGGTAGATTAGGACGCGCTAAAGTCGTGCCAGATTGAATTTAACCGTAAAATTGAACCCGATTACAGAAATTGGAAGTTCTGTCAAGTCACAATTCATTTTAGGAACGTCGACTCATCCTCAGAAGATTTTTTCTACAAACCGAGATTTTTGGCAGAAAAGCAAAGTAAGGCCGTTTTTGTTCGAGATTGTTAGAGGGCCGTTTTTGATTGAATCTTCAGGATGCAAGTTGGATCATTTGATGGGGAAATGTCGTGAGAAGGCCAAGGACACATGGGTTAATTTAATTGAGCTTCAATTGGATGGAATTGATTGAGAATTGATTGAATTAAGTGTCCAAGATTTCATGCCATGTCGGAAAATGAAATTGCAACCATTGGAATAAGGTTGTGGGAGATAGTGGGGTGTGACATCATCTATGAGGTCATAGTGGGGCCAAAGAGAGAGAGAAAGAGAAAGAGTAAGAGAGAGAGAGAGAGAGAGAGAAAGAGAGAGAGAAACGGGTCTTCTTCTTCCTCCCCTTCTCTCTCGTCGACGCTCTCTCCTCCATCTCCATCTCCTTCTTCTTCGGACGCCACTAGCAGCAGCGGAGATCGACTAGCAATCCGTCGAGGAGCCCCGTCGTCGCACGCCCACAAGCCACCGGAGCTGCTCGCGCGCACCCGAGCCCGTCGCCATGCGTTCTCGCTGTTCCGTAGTCCCAGCTCTCTGTTTTGAGCTGCTCGAGACGTGTCCCAGCCCCGTTGAGCTCCCTCCGTCTCCGTCCAGCCGTCCTTTGACCCCGCTTAGACCGCCGTCGCCTTGCCGTTGCTCCGCCTGTCTCCGTCTCCCTCTCACTGTCGCCCCTGCTTCAGCCGAGTTCCAGCAGCTTCCCGAGCAGTTCAGACCACTGCTGGAGCTCCCTCCGGCCACCTTGAGGCCCCGCCGTTGGCTGTGCAGCATCGCTACAGCTCCTCCGCCCGTTTCCAACCCAAGCCAGCCTCGGATCCGCCCTTTCCCGGCCTCAACCAGCAGCGGATAGAGAGTTGGAAAATGGGTATCGCAGCGAAGGTTTGGCCCGTTTTGGCCGGCTTTCCGATCCCGGAAGCTAGGCCCGCTTTGGAGACTATCGATTCTCGCATCGTCCCCGTCGTTTTGAGCCGTTCGGCTCATTAATCGGATGAGTTTATCCTCTAATTCTTGCTTAGTGAGTTAATGACGCTTAAAGGGATGTTTAGATTAGTCTAATTAGGTTTATGTGATTAAATTAGATTATTTTAATGTAAATTAGATTAGTGGTATGATTAGTTTAATGGATGTTTAATTAGGGCTAATTGTATGATTAAATTAGTGTAATCTTGTTTAAGCCCTAATTAATTATTTTAATTAATTAATTATTTCGAATTTTTAAATATTATTTTATTATAATATTTAATTATTTAATTTTCGGAATTAAATTTAATTATTTAATAATTTCGAAAATTATGCCGGGATGGCCGGTCGTTAGAATTTTGCGCTGATCGCAGCAGTGTGGTCGGTTTGTGTTAATTGTAAGCTTAAATTGAGAAATTGAGTGATTGATGATTATGGTTAATTATTCTAAAAGTGTGGAATTGAGTGATATTGATGAAGTTGTGGTATTTAACTTGAAAATACCCAGTGTTGCCTTTTAGCACCGTAATTGGTTGGTAGGACCAGTTTGAATCTATTGATTGATTTGATTGATGATTGGTTTGAGTTATTGTTGAATTGATAGCTTTGGCGAGCAGCTGTTTATATATGTATCAGCTTGGTCGAGCAAATATTATATACATATATGCTACAGCTTCAGTGAGCTATCTATACGCTACAGCTTCAGCGAGCTACCGTCTATATATTACAGCTTTGGAGAGCATTTGTCGTATTAACGACTGGTTTGATAGACGGTATGGAAAGATAGATAATATGATTGAATTGAATCATTGTGAATGATCGGAATTGGTTGAATTATGAATTGTACTGATGTGCAGGAAGGAACTGAGGCGAGGTAAGTCCTCTATCCTATTTGTGTGGCTAAAGCGCCCTGAGGCGTATTTTCTTCCTATTGAGTTTTAGAGGGTAGGACTCGCTGAGACATAGTCTCATCCCGGTTGTGGGATAATATTTCAGGTCCCTAGATGACAGTCATGGAGGACCGGAAGTCCTGGAGTTCGGAAGGTGGAGGCTGAAGAATCGGCGAACGTGTCTGACAAGTTGGTCATAGGACAGTTCCCTAGTTGTTGAGCCTGTCTATTTTGTAGACAATCCAATGTTGTATATAAACCTATGTGTTTATAAGAAAGCTTGTTTGGTTGTGATTGATTAACTGCTTTTCTATTCCAAGTTAAATGTTGTCAGGGGATTTGTTTTGCTTCCGCATGCATAATAAAATTGAATGGGTCGGTGATGTGTCCTGGGAGGTCGCATTTGTATCGACCAGAGTGGGATGTGCGCGCGCTTGGAGGATCGGGCGTGACAAAATTAGTCCAAACATAGTAGGTTCTGGGTTTTAGGTTTGGAACTTACTCACCTTGGATCCGCTCACCTTTAACTTGCACACCTTTCATGCTTGTTCAATAGAAGTTGTATTTTCGGGATGGTGCTTATTGGTCTTATAATACCAAAAATCACAATCGCTTCCTCAATTGAATGGTTTGCTTTGCAGCTTTTGGCGGCGTCCAATTTGTCTCCAACGTGGTGAATGCCGACTCAATGGGCGAACTTTTCGGGACATGCCTTGTTTGATCTTCACCTCCATCAAAGAATTCAATTTTTTCAAGCCATTGATGATCTTTAACACTCCACAATAACATAGTTGAAGAAGTCGTATATTTTTCATCTTTTATGGATTGTTACTTTTGGCAAATGAAAATTTCTTTGTTGCTTTAGCTTTCATTTTGCTTAATTAAAGGATGAGTTAGACACTTGCTAATTGCTTTATATTTTTGTTTGTTTTGCATTGTACTTCTTTGTGACATCCGGAATTTCTGTATTTATAATTATGTAATATTCGGAAATTTGTGTTATGATAATGATACTTAGATTTTGAGCTAAGTATTATTTGCCTTAGTGTTTGGACAAGCACGCGGAGACTTCAATAAAATTCGTAAATTTTGTGGGATGCGTCCAATAATTTTTGTGAACTTAAATCTTGGTTTCGACGTGTGAATCAAATTATATGCTTGTTAATAATATAATAGTATTAATTAAATTACTATAGTCTTACTAATTAATGGTTGTTATTAATCGCATAAGTTTTAGTTAACTAATAATAATATTGTGGAATAATTTGTGTTAAAGGTGCTAGAAGAATGAGAATACATTTTGTTCGCTACATTTTCCATTGCAAAATTTATTAATTAAAATTAGAATTGCCACATGTCATTGAACAAAGGTTTGCATAGCCACGTGTTCTTAGAACATAACATTTTGTGGTTAAATGCTTTTACACTTAAACTAAGTATGGAATATTTGAAAATGACTCACTTTCTTCATGCATTTTCTTTGGCCACGTGCAAAGGTATTTTGCATTATTGCCACATCAAGCTGAAGATTAAAATCCAATTTTACACCTAGCATTGTAAGGAATTAAATTATCTTAATTAATTTTAACAAAACTCATTTTATCTTGCGTTCCTTCCAAAAACCCAAACAGAAGCTACATGTGTTATTTTCCACTTTTCAATCCATGAATTTGGAGAACAAAGTTTCGTATTCAATTGCAATTAAGGTGGTAAAGATAAATGGTAGTCCGTTGTTTGTGCTCAAGGTAAGTGAAATTTATAGTGTTAAGTTAGCTTAAATCTACTTAGTTACTTCTATCTTGATTGGTTGGGTGAGAGGTGAAGTCTTGATGTTGGTATGTTGGTTGTTAAGTGGCTTGATAATTTCTTGTAAGTTCGTTCTACTTCACTTTGGTTTGTATGATTCTGGGTAGTCAAAACGTGCTCATTTTGCTATATTTGTCTTGATAACTCATTGCATGTTCGTTTTGTTTTTTTTTTTTTTTGCCTCATTTTAGGTAGTTAGAATTTGGTCATTATGCTGTATTTGCCTTGATAATCCATTGTATGTTCGTTCTACCTCTTTCTACCTCATTCTAGGTAGTTAGAATTTTGCTATTCTGCCATTTTTGTCTTAATGACTTATTACATGTTTGTTTTTTTTTTTCTTTCTACTTCATTTTGAGTAGGTAGAATCTGGTCATTCTGTTATATTTGTCTTGATAACCCGTTGCATGTTCGTTCTGCTTCTTTTTACCTCATTTTAGGTAGTTAGAATCTAGTCATTATGATGTATTTGCCTTGATAATTCATTGCATGTTCATTCTACCTCTTTTAACCTCATTCTAGGTAGTTAGAATACGGCAGTTTTGCAATTTTTGTCTTGGTGACCTATTGCATGTTCGTTCTGTTTCTTTTTGCTTCATTCTGAGTAGTTAGAATCTAACCATTCTGCTATCTTTGTCTTAATTACTTATTACATGTTCGTTTTGCTTCTTTCTGTCTCATTCTAGATAGTTAGAATCTGTTCATTTAGTTATATTTGTCTTGATAACCCATTGCATGTTTGTTATGCTTCTTTCTGGTTCAATTTGAGTAGTTAGAATCTGGTCATTCTGTTGTTATTATCTCGATGACCCATTGTATGTTTGTTCCGATTCATTATGTTGAGATTATATTGGTCAAAATTTGTTTGTTTCACTTGTTTCTATTGGAATTTCCTAAGACAGAATCTGTTCATTTGTGAGTTTGTTTGAATCTGTTTATTGGTGAGTCTGTTCACTTGCTGAATCTACCAACTTGTTAATCTATTTGTTCATAAGTATGTTTATTGGTTAAGGCAGATTTTTCTGAATTTGAATATAATTCTCATTAAATTTGCTCATTTGTTAATTCTGTCCATTGTTAAATCTATCCATTTATAAGTCTGTTCATCGTTGGATCTATTATCTTGTTTTATGAGCTTTTATCAAGCCAGAATTTACCTTTTTGATTGTTCAGACTTTACGACCATGATGTACTTGTTCGTCCAAACTCAGAGCATACCCATTTGATTTACCGGATTTTCATGTCCAGAACTCACTCAATGTTTAGACTCAGAACATACCCATTGGATTTACTAGATTTTACTGTCCAAAACTTACTCAATGTTTAGACTTAAAATATACCGATTTGATTTACTTGATTTTTAATGTCCAGAACCTTCTTAACGTCCATACTCAAAATGTACTCATTAAATGTCCATACTTTGACAACTAGAATATGATTATATTTTTTTAGATATGCAATTATTTGGTTAATGCATTAATTTAGTTGAAATATGTACGCTATGCTTATGAGTATGCATATATTATGGTATGAATGATATTAATGTGATTTTATCACCCGTATAGCAGTGAGTGACAATGTCCCGTGATAAAAGTTTGTGGAATGCCCTAGTGGTTGAGATGCCCCAGAGAATGTTTTGGAATGCCTTGGGAGTCGAGATGCTCCTGTAGTGGGGATGCCCTATGGTGGAAGTTTGTAGAACACCTCGGACTTGAGATACCTCACGTGTCAGGATGCCCTGGTAGTGTTTGGGAAGATGAATCATTAATGAATAAAATGCATTGTTATGTGTAGTACCAAATCATTGTATGAAACATGGTATGCACATGCATGAGTCTGGATGTACATTCTGTTAGTTGACAATTTCCGTGGTAGATGAAAATGAAAGATAAAGTCTGTTTATGTTGTTATCATATTTATTTGATGATTATGCCTTCATTTTGTGTATACCAGATGAAGTGGTAAGCTAATTTTTCTAACTTAAACTAGAGATTTCATTTACTGGATTTCGGCTCATCTCTTTTATTTTTTAGACATGTAGGATGGACACCTCTCAACCTTTGCACTATGGAGCCTTGTGTATAATAAAACTTTTTATGAAAGTGTGCTTGAACTAGAGTCTGAAATAATATATATCAAGTATAGTTCTACGATATGGGTTGATGTAAGAGGCTTTACAGAATGGGTTCCTTTCCTGTTCGTTGTTTGGTAACGAAATCTTAATGGAGAGTTAGTTGGTCTGTTGAGTAGCTTCAATCTGAATGTTGGAGACATAGCAAAGGGAGAAGTTATCAAGCCATGACTTAGTCTAGTCATTTGCATAAGCAAACTTTTGAAAGTATAATATAGTTTGGAAATAGGTCTCCCTACCCTTACTTAGACTTTTGTATTTTGCTCGAAATATAATGAAGTTGTGAACTCACATATGGTATAAATAAAAGAAGCAGAAGTATGTTCGTTATAATTGTGAGGCTTTAATCATTAAAAGAATATTAATAAATATTTGATTATGCTTCCGCATACTAAAAGAGATTAATAATATAAGATTTTCATGTCGGGTAAAGTTTTGGGATGTCACAGCTCTGTTTATGGTATCAGAGCAAGTTAACCCTTAGAGTGATAAGGTATAATTAGTGAATTGGGTAGTCGATCACAAACGCATGTGGAATGCATGTATTTATCTTGATTGGTTGAACAAGTAACTTCGGTTACTTATTAGTTAATGTTGGTTGATTGAATAAATAATTTCTATTACTTATTAGTGGCAACTAAGTTAAGCCATATGTGTCAAGGCTTTGTAAAAGAAAATGAGCCTTGGTGAGAACTTACAATGAGATCTTCGAATGGAAACAATCCTTCAGGCGCTAGCTAATGTTGGAAGTTTGATGGAGTAGTAGGCATAACAACGAGCTATTTCTCACTCAGGAAATGGGTAACGCCATCTGCAAGGTTTGATCGAGCAATTTCTGAAGTTGAGGCCATCAAAATTTATTGGAACAAGGAATCTTGAAGACATAGAGTCATGGATAGATAGGATGGAGAAGATATTCAACTTGTTGGATTGTAACGACATCGACAACTTAGCCTTAACGGAATACCAACTTCAAGGAAATGCTAGGTATTGGTGGAAGGCATCCAAGGAAACCATTTTTCCAACTAGCACCACTATGTTGTGGGGTAGTTTTGTCAAGGCATTCTTCAAAAAATATTTCTCAGATTATGCCCAAGTTAAAAAGGTGATGGAGTTCATGCGATTGAAGCATAATGATATGACTGTGGATCAATATGAAGCAAAGTTTGTAGAACTTTCAAGGTTTGTTCCCAGGTTGGTTGAAGACGAAGAAGATGAGGCGAAGAAATTTCAAGATGGCTTAAGATCAAACATCCAAAGTCAACTAATACCTTTGAATCCGAAGGATTATAATGAACTTTATGAACGTGCTTAACTCGTCGAGCGAGATTTCACGGAACAAGCGTCGACAACAACTTTTCGGGCGAGGCAAAATCATCAAGTCTTTTGACCAAATTTCTGCCATCCTATGTAAATGGAAAAACAACCATTTGTTCCAAATAAAAGGAACAATGCTTGAGGGTCTAGATTTACACAAAACAATCGATCGGCGATGCAGGTGCAGTATTCTACTAATGTTTGCCGCACTTGTAGGAAGCAAAATAGGGGTATGCCATGCCTAACTTTGAAGGAGTGTTATGGGTGTAGACTATTTGATAAGTTACGAGTTTAAGTAATTCAAGAAACAACTTTTGGAGACTTGATGATGTTAGAATTGATTGACTTGCTTCATGACGAGAATAGATTTTAGAAGTGTTAAGTTTTAAATCTAAGGTCTGATGTTGAATGATAACTTTGGGGGTGCTTAGATATTATCTGCAAGACTATAGGCAAATGATTTGTCATAACAATTCTTTATGGATAAACTTTGATCCTTAGGGGGCATAGATGGATTGAATTACAGAACTCAAGATATAAGTTATGAATAACAAGTTATGATTAAGTTATGATCTATAGAAAGTAAGATATGATTTTAGGAATTAAGTTATGATCATTTGAGTTAGGTTATGATTTCTTATTGGAGAATCTCATTGAAAGTCTTGGTGCATCATATGGAAGTTATTAGTATCATAAGCATTGATCTTAGAAATTATGAGCTTGAGTTGACATGCGGGACATGAAATTACTTGTGGTTTGCAAGTTAGAATAATAGGTTTGATCGTTGTAATCAATGGTGGTCAACTTATGAGCTATAAGTTATGATCTCAGTTTAAAAGTTTGTGGAATAAGTGGATATGATCATTGGTGGTGACACTCTTCTCAAGAGAAAATGGAGAAAGTTTAAGTCGAGGATTTGATGAGTGATTATTCTAACTTATGATCCTTTAGGTAGAAAAGTTAATGATTATTCAGTGGAAATTTGGCAAGTTTTTATCTTTGGGGATTTGAGAAGATTGAAGCCATTCGATCAAAGGCTATCTAATTCGGTGGTTATTCATTTGAAGAATTTGTGGATTAAATGTAAGCTCTTATTATGGAGGATATTAGTTATTCAAGTTCAAGAGATGATCTTTGTTGTAGTGATATTTTATAAGAAATGTGACATCCTGATTTTCCAATTCCGTTTTCAATAGAATGAGTCGAGCATTTCATCTTCGCGCTTATAGTTTTTTTTTTCTTTGAATTGGCCATTCATGAGATAACTAGTCTATTAGGTGAAGCCGTTACGGGATTCTAACGCATTAGACTTGAGAATTCGACTAAGAAACGACTTCTCGATCATGCTCATTTGCAGAGATCATTATGACACAGTTAAAAATTGATTAGAGGTCGGAGATAGGTCGACTCGATAAAGGCATGTGATTCAGTGTGGGTGATTCCACCTAATTACACAATTTTTGTCGACCGGCACTAGACCAATTCTTCAGTCGTTTTGGTACTCTGTGTCCGTATTTGAAACCTCAAGATTTTCACGACAACTGAGAGTCGCCAATGTGTCGAAGATGTACATTGTGGCTTGAAAATAATCAACCATATGTCAAATGCACAAAAATTCCTAAAAGCTACTCGGTAGGTTAAGACGTGCTAAATTTGCGCAAGAATGAAATTAACCATGAAATTGAAACATAATTCAGAAATTGGAGGTTCTGTTGTGTCACGAATCATTTTAGAAACGTTGACTCATCTTTAAAGGATTTTTCTGCAAACCGAGTTTTTTAGCGAAATATTAAAGTACGGTTATTTTGGTTCGGGAAAATTGGTAGGCCCGCTTTTGGTCGTACTTTTGGGATCCAAGATGGTTCTATGGACATGGAAAAATGTGGATTGAAGTGTGGTTACATGGGATGAATTTACGAGCTTCAAGTTGGATTGCTTGGCTTAGGAATTGAATAAAATGGATTAAATTTGATGTACAAATACTCAAAATTCGTAAGCCATGGGGGGAGAGCTATTTTGCACCTATTGGCAAGGTTGTGGAGGAAGATTGAGGAGAGAGAGTGGATGATGTCATGAGATGTCATGGTGGGGGCAAAGCAAATGAGAAATTGACAAGTGTTGAGCTCTAAAGAGCCCAAGGAGACCCCACTCTCTTCAGAAGCTTCTTCTCCCTCAATTCTAGGCTTTCTCCATTGGTGTTGGGGATGAAAAGCTCAGCAAAAACCAGAGAGAACTGACAGCTTCCCCTTCCTCCTCCTTCGCCCACTCGCATGCCTGCCGGTGCCGCTTCTCCTCCGCCTGCGTGCCTGGCAGCTCGCGTGCTGCTCCACCACTGCTTGCGCGACCAGGACCCTCCAGGGTTGTCGTCCAGTTGCTGCTCGTCGTCGTCGGAGGCTGTCCCACCGCCGTGCAGCCCATCAGAGCCTCCATCTTCACCGCCTGAGCTGCTGCTGTCCATCCTTGCAATTTTCGAGTTCAACCAACAAACCGAGCAGCTTCCTTCTAGCAAGATCAGTGGCTGGAGTTCCAGCAAGGTCTGGAACTTCAAGGCCCGTTTTCAAGCTCTTCCCGGCCTTGCTTGGTGTCACCACAAGCTTGTTTGTCACTCACCTCACCGTCGCCGTTGCCATGGCCGTGGACTCATCGGAAAGCAATTCTGGTAAGTTTATCTTCTAAACCTCGCTTAGGAGGTTAATTATGCTTAAGGAGTGTTTAGATTAAGCTAAGTAAGATTAGGTGGTTAGATTAGTTTATTTAAGTGTGGATTTGATTAAGAGGTGTGATTAGTTTAATGTATAATTAATAAAGGCTAAGTAGATGTTTAGATTATTATAATCTTGTTTAGACCTTAATTAGTTATTTTAGATTAATTAATTATTTCGAATTAATAAATATTATTAAATTAAATTAATATAATATTATTTATTTATTTAATTTTCGAAATAAATTTAATTATTTATTATTTTCCGAAAATGATATCGAGAGAACCGTTCGTTAGAATTCCATGTCGACTACTGTGATGTGGTTAGATTATGCAATTGATTTGCTGAATTGTGAAATTGAGTGCTGATTATGAAAGGTATGGATTTTATTAAGAAAATCCCAGGTGTCAGGTTTTGACACCAAAATTGGATTTTAATGAATTATATCAAACGGTGAGGTTTGAAAAAGAAAGGTATTATCTTTTCTTGTTTGAAATGACGTGAACCCACACACGACTTCTTTCTCATATGTTTTATTACGAAGAAAAGAGGCCAGGATTACTATTTTAATCGAAGCATTTGAGTGAAATGCAAGTATTTTGGGCCGTCATTGAATTGCCGTGTGTTGGCTAATGCGAAGTTGTCAGGGGCATTTAAGCCAGACGATACCTAATATAGGATGAACCATATAGTGGGCTTGGGTCGTAGTAGAGGCTAGGCCGACTGGACCTATACTCCTTCGGGAACGCTGTCAACATAGTGACGAAGCTGTGCTCCAAGGTGGAGAGACGATACCTGGCTAAATGCCAGTAGATAGCCGAATTGCGAATATGCTATGCCCATGTGTAGTAGTGAATAACAATTGGAAGGCATGTTGAGTGTTATTGATGTGCCGGATTATGAGACGGAATTGTGTGGCATGGAATGAGATGTGTCATAACGATATGGTCTTATAATCAGGGGCCTAATGGTTGTTGGTTATGTGAAAGTGTTTGCGTTTCAGTTGTTTAAGTTTTTATTACTGCATGTGATTGAGTGATATGAACTATACTGACCTGCAATAAGGAACTGAGGCGAGGTAAGTCATCTATGTTGTGTGGCTAGGCCATCCTAGGGTGTATTTCCTTCCTAATAGGGGTTTAGGAGAGAGACTTGCTGAGACGTAGTCTCACTGATTATTGAATAACCATTTCTAGGTCCGTAGATGGCGATACCCCCGGAGCGATATGGTATCCCGGTGCAGATTACCTAGCAGGTGCATAGTTTTCCGGATCCTGCAAGTCATTGGATCTATGAGCTTGTGAGGATCACTGTTTGGATCGAAGAGGACATGCTTGTTAGGGTGTCTCATCGATACAGAATGTGGTTTTGCTTTGGAATCAATGGTTTCAGGATTGGTCCTCTTAGGAGTTTTGATATTCCACCTGCTGTTGTCAAGGCCATTCTAGGAGAGAATATAGTTGATCCTCCCGATGTTTGGGTGGAGGACCCGTCATCTCCGGAGGTTGAAGAGTCAGAAGTGGGATCGGTGAACGAGTCTGACTAGTAGTCATAGGACCGTTCCTTTTTTGGTGGACCGATCTTTTTATGGCTGACTTTTGTTGTATGTATACTCTGGTGTGAATGAGTTTGGTTCTTGCTTTCCTATCCTGTATCAGTATTTCAGGGTTTTATAATAAGCTTCTGCATTGTGCATTTAAAATGAATGGGTTAGCGACGCGTCCTGAGAACATCGCATATCTGATCGACCATAGTGGGATGTGCGCATGCTTGGGGTTCAAGGCATGACAAGAAATATGGATTGAATTCTTGTTTTGGTGGTATCAGATCCTATAGAAAGAAATAAGGTAAATTATCTTGGAAGACAATAAGATTGAGATTTTAGAAGTAGATCTTTTCTAAGTACTATGATTGAAAGTATCTTAAGTTTTGATTTAGTATTCCGATTTTTATGAAGGTTGTTATAAATGTATTAAGTAGCTAATGATTTAGTGGTTTTGAGAAGGATTGATCTTGAAGATATTATTATTGAGGAACCATACTTGAGGAATTAGAAAGGTCTTGAAGAGCATTTGAAAGTTTTGTATACTATTTAAGAGTTGATCGCCATAAGTCTCCAAGCGAGTGATGAAGTATTTTAAGACTACATAGAAGTCTTGATACTCTAACTACAGACCGTTTAGGGATGTTCTTGATTAAAGAATGCATAACGATCATGTTGGTTGAATTAAAAAGACAATTGAAATAACATGCTAATTAAATCACATATGGTCGTGATTGAGATCAGATCCATCCCAAGTGCCATAACTTGGCACCGGGGGACACTTAAGTGCCATAACTTTAAAATGGTACACTTGAGTGCCAGTTTTGAAGTTAAATGGGATACTTAAGTGCCACTCCGGCGAAGATCCGGCCAAATGGCTTACGTGGCGACTTTGGTCCAAAACGGTGTCATTTTGCACGCTGACGTGGCGGGGAAAACGCAAAAACAACGCCGTTTGCACCTACGTGTAAATAATAATATAAAAATTAATTAAATTAGATTTAAAATATTCAAAAAATTTTAAAAAAAGAAGAAAAATTTAAAATTTTTTAAAAAATAAGAAAAATTTAAAAATTTTAAAAAATTAAGAAAAATTTAAAAAATTTAAAAAATTAAGAAAAATTTAAAAAATTAAGAAAATTTTAAAAAATTTTAAAAAATTAAGAAAAATTAAAAATTTTAAAAAAAGGGGGGGGGGGGAGGTCGAACAGGGCGGGCCGAGGGCCGAGCCCTCGCCGTCGCCGCCTCCCCGCTGTCGCCGGGAAGGGCCGGCGACAGAGGGGGAGGGTCAGCCGGGGTCGCCGGCCCCCGGCCGACCGACGGCAAGGGTTGCGAGCCTTCGCCAGATCGCGGCGAGGGCCATGACCCTCGGCCCAGATCTGGGTGAGGGCTCGCGGGCCCTCGCCGGCCCCTGGCCAGGGCCCGGCGACCCCGGCCAACCCTCCCCACTCTGTCGTCGGCCCTTCCCGGCGGCGGCGGGGAGGTGGCAAGGGCCCGCGAGCCCTCGCCGGATCTGGGCAAGGGTCGCGGCCCGCGCCCAGATCTAGGGCGAGGGTCGCGGCCCTCGCCTAGATCCGGCGAGGGCTCGCGGGCCCTCACCGCCTCCCCGCCGTCACCGGGAAGGGCCGGTGACGGAGTGGGGAGGGTCGGCCAGCTGACTGGCGGCGAGGGCCCGCGAGCCCTCGTCCAGATCTGGGGCAAGGGTCGCGGCCCTGGCCGCGATCCGGTGAGGGCTCGCAGCCCTCGCCGTCGGGCCGGCCGGGCCGGGCGACCCCGCCGACCCTCCCCCTCCGTCGCCGCCCTTCCCGGCCGACGGGCGGGAGGCGGCGCGCAGCGAGGGCTCGCTCTCAACCGTCCCGTTCGACCTCCCCCCCCCCCCGCGTTTTTTTAAATTTTCTTAATTTTCTTAATTTTTAAATTTTTTCTTAATTTTTTAAAATTTTTAAAATTTTCTTTTTTTTATAAATTTTTTGAATATTTTAAATCTAATTTAATTAATTTTTATATTATTATTTACACGTATACACAAAACGGCGTCGTTTTTGCGTTTTCTCCGCCACGTTAGCGTGCAAAATAATGCCGTTTTGGACCAAACTTGCCGGAAAATTGCCACGTCAGCCATTTGGCCGAATTTTCACCGGAGTGGCACTTAAGTATCCCATTTTACTCAGATATTGGCACTTAAGTGTACCATTTTAAAGTTATGGCACTTAAGTGTCCCTCCGTACCAAGTTATGGCACTCTAGGTGTCCCAACCTCGATCCATCCCATTTATTTAGTTTTTATGCTCATGATATGTTGATCGATTGGATTGAATTCGTCCTCATTTCCTTGTCTTGAGAAATTAATATGGAATGGATGATGGGCTATGTTGTAAATGTTATTTGTTTGGTTTAAGATATTGATTTCTGGATTGGATTTCTGGTATTGGAGAATGCTTATTTATGCTCAATATGACTATGAACCCAATGCAAGGTTTTTGGGGTATGCATACCAGGTTGATGATATCCTTCTGGGCCCAGCTATCGGCTTTGTAGGTAGAGACCTTGCAAAGGGGAGAATCTTGGTTGCCTTGTCACAATGCGTTGTGTCGTGACCATGGTTGGTTATTGAGCAAAATATTAGTCGATGGATGGACCATCGATGCGTGTTTAATATGAGATGAATCAATGGATAGACCATTAATATGTGTTTTTGATGGAGATTATTTAATGGATTTGGCTATTGATACTTGACTTTTGATGGCGATTTAAATGAGTTTTCCATATTAGTATAAAGCTTTGATGATAAGAAATAACTCTTGTATGATTCGATACGTATTTTATATATTAAGTTGGCGTTATAAAGTTTGGTATTGTTTTGTATAGATGCATAGTGGTTGTTCGATTTGCTTAAAAGATATGTACTACTCATTATGCCGTTGTTGCTCATTTCACTCCTCCTTTCAAGTTTCTCGGTTAGTAGCGAATAGAGCGAGAGCGCTGTCGGTGGGAAACTTTTGGGGAGTTTTATTTTTGTTTGGTATGGTTTAAGGAAGTGGTGCACATGATCCTTGCTAGTGGTTGGATTGTCTGAGTTCTAAATGTATATATCTTTTTGATGGATTATAAAAGTTCTGATGTTGCAACCAATTTGTTAGCTTATCTAATATGTATCTATGTGGTTTGATAATATATATATATATATAGAAGTTGATATCAGGTTATTGGTTGTGTTTAAGGCCATGTCCTTTGTGTCGAAGGACGGCCATGTCATCCCCATTCTTTGTAGTTTTGGGGTGTGACATTTGTCTCGATAACTTATTGTACATTCGTTCGACTTCTTTCCACCTCATTCTAAGTAATTAGAATCTAGTCATTTCACTATATTTTTCTTGATAACCCATTGCATATTCATTTTACTTCTTTCTTTCTCATTCTAGATAGTTAGAATTTGGTCATTATGTTGTATTTACTTTGATAATCCATTGCATGTTTGTTCTGCCTCATTCTAGGTAGTCAAAATGTGCTCATTTTGCTATATTTGTGTTGATAACTCATTACATGTTCATTTTGCTTCATTCTGTCTCATTCTAGGTGTTGACACCTGATTTTTAGTTGATGCATCATTAAAAAGTAAAAAAAATCGAGATTTAGGTTTCTGATCACGACAGAACCCTGTCTCTTGACCAAAAAAATGTCATTTTTCATTTCTTTCTTTTGCATCATCGTTTTTAAGCAGTTTTTAGTTCATTTTCAAGAAAAACCCAGAAAGTCAAACGGTTGACTTTTGGGTTGACTTTTTGGTCAATCCTTTGACCAAAAGTCAACTCCAAGTCAAAAATTGACTTTTTACCCAAAAATTCCATTTAATTTCCCTTTTTTAAAATCAATGTCTTGAAAATTCAAAGATTTGACCAAAAAATCAACCTGTTAGAAAAAGTTGACTTTTGGTGAAACCTTTGACAAAAAATAAAAAATAAAATAAAAAAATGCACAAATACATTTCTTTTAATGTCAATTTGACTTTTGTGTCAAAAATTTCACAAAATTCGATTAAGAATCTTAATTTCTAAATTTTTTCAGTTTCAGGTTCTAAATCGACTAAAAATAAAATTACTTTTATACTAGTCATAATTAAGTGTAGTTCATTCTTTGATATTTGGTTTATGAACTATCTGAAATTTGACACCACCGCCCGCGGTGGAAGCGTTGGTTAGGGCTTGGTACCTCAAACGCAGGGGGAAGGGTTCGAACCTCCGTGGAAGCGATGCTTCAATGCATAACGCGCGTCTTACCTGCGCTTGGGGGTCAGCGGTGGGGGCCCCCGGCGCTCCAGGGTTTACTCTCCCCGCGAAGCGGCGTTCGGAGGTTCCTTGGGTCACCAAAAAAAAAAAAAAAAAACTATCTGAAATTTGACCACCGCCCGCGGTGGAAGCGTTGGTTAGGGCTTGGTACCCCAAACGCAGGGGGAAGGGTTCGAACCTCCGTGGAAGCGATGCTTCAATGCATAACGCGCGTCTTACCTGCGCTTGGGGGTCAGCGGTGGGGGCCCCCGGCGCTCCAGGGTTTACTCTCCCCGCGAAGCGGCGTTCGGAGGTTCCCTGGGTCACCAAAAAAAAAAAAAAAAAAAAAACTATCTGAAATTTGTTTGAGCATTCAATTTCGCGATTTATTGAGTCGAAATATGAATTGCAGTTTTGAGCCCTAATCAGGGGACCAAATATCAATCCTTCATAACTTGCAAACGGACAATTGTTTCTCACTCATTTTCTTAAGATAAGTCCAAATTCGAGATCGATTTTGCGGAATTCACACAAGAACTCATGAATTTGAAGAATTTTATCCTCCCAAGCATTTGAAAGTCAACCAATTAAGCTTCAATTGACAAAATTCAAATTGACCCATTCATGGCTATGGTTTAATTTTATAAATCTAGGTCCAATGTTAATATTAGGTTTAGATCCATTTTTGACCTAAGCTCGAGCACTTCAATTCAAGGTCAATTTGAATGCGATAAGTGATCTTACCTATGGGTAGCTCATTAGATAGGGCAATTATGACACTAATTGAGTTTAATTTTAGTTAATTTGCAATTTTGCCCATTGAATTGGAAATTTTACCATTTTAGCCCTTTAGGCTCAATTCAAAGCACCCATGGTTTTGACTCATTTTTTCCATGATAATCATTCAATTAGGTCAATAAAAGACCCCTAAATCACGTTCATAAGGTTTGATTAGCTACAATGATTTGTTGATGATTTGAATGATAATTATGATTTTGAGCCTAATCTGTGATTTTCGTAAGCCTATACATAAGTTACTGTTTTGGCCAAAACAAGGTTTGAAATAACCTCGTTTCAGCTCAAGTTTTCTTAAGATATGATAATAGACATCTCGAGCTTCGAAATGATAGGTTGTACACCCAAAATGAACGTCGTTTGGCCCTCCAAATTTTGTAGTAGTTTAGGTTTTTTTTTTTTTCTTTCGGTTCTGATCTTGTTCCGCCTGTTGGCTTTGTTATTTTTGTGCCGACTTTCATGATCATTTTTTGACAAAATTTTCTTCATGAGTTTTGTTTCAAATCATCTCGTGCATTTTTTGTATTTTTTTTTCATGATTTTTGGATATGTTCAACTAGGTCAGATCTACTTAGATCTAGGCTTAGGTCAATTGTTCCATATCAATCTTTGATTTACTATTTTTGTGCTGATTCTTTTGTTGATTTTTGGAACAACTGTCCTTCATGAAAGTTTTTCATATAGGTGTTTTGCATGTCCTATATATTTTTTTTCAAAATTTTTAAACATGATTAGTTAGGTCAAAATTGCTTAGATCTGGACATAGGTCAGTTTGTCCTGCATCAATGCAAGATTTATTTTGATAAAATTGAGTCAATAAATGTACCTATTTGGTCTCAAATCCCTCATGAGAGTTAAAATACATTATATATATGTTCAATTGATCCATGCTTTGCAAGGTTTTTACATTGGCAATGTGAATCAATTGCATGTATTAGAGTAAAAAGTACTGTAGCAACATGTGTTGGACATATAGTTTGTTTGTTTTGCCATTTTTACCACGACTCATATGATCTTAATTGAGTTTTGATCTCTTAATGAGAAATCTTCATCATTGTATGCTTTGTATGTGAGATTTTTGGTAGGATTTATGCATATCTTGAGGATGGCTGAAATCATGCTTGTTCTGTAAACTCAATATGGAAATGAAACCTTGTCATATGTGCACATTTCCATGCTTATTTGAGTCATCTAAAGATCAATTTTTACGATCAAGCCTTCTTGTTGATTGAACCGCATGTTGCAAGGTTTGCATACATGTTTCGATCATGTTCTTTGAGTATCATCTTGCACATTCAATTGTCTCATAAAAAGTGTTCATCATACTTAGAATTTCCAAGCATATCATTAGGAATTATGAATCATCTCATAATGCCATTTAAATTGTATGACATTTTGCATGCCGACTTAGGATTAGATGACTATCCTAAATTTTTGTCGCATCCAATCCTAAGTCCCGTATGACTTCTTTATGCCATTTGGGCATTCTTTAAGTGATTTTAAGGTTTTCTAATGAATGCTTATATGCTGTTTTTTTTTTTTTTAATTACTGATGCGAACACTTTTAGAGATCTTGATTTTAGGATACCAAATTGACCTAGTTTGGACTTGAGCTCTTCTAGGAAGACGTAAGGCACACTTAAAAGTTTCTAATGCTGCTGATTTCATGCTAATCGCTCATTGTTTGGACCAATTTTCCATTTTTTCAAAGTCAGAACTACAATCTGGATAAGGGATCAAATTTGGACCCCTATTCTAACCCCTATTTGGATAGACCTTTGATATTTTTGTTCCATTTTTTCTATTTGGAATATGAACTTGGCCTCTTAATAAGACTTGCTTTTCATTGTGTTGGCTATGTTGTGTGTAAATTTGATGATTTTTATATATTTTTTAATAGGACAAATCTTCATGACATTAGCCGAATGTCCTATTATTTTGGCAGATTTATGATGTGCTGTTGCTTGTTGTCTGATTTTTGTAAATTTATGTGTAGCTTGTTCAAGAAAACTTTCTTCATAAAGTTGTTCATTTTCATGTTGTACACATTAGGAAAATTTTCCATAGTTATATTGTCAATGGGTATTACTCAATTTTGCTGTCTTTATACGCTTGTTCTAAAATTTTCTGATATAAACATGATTGTGATTGTTTAGTTATACCTTTTAGGTTAGTTTGTGCATAAAATTAGGCCATGTGATCTCCATAAAAATTGTTCTAAATGCTTCGATCTTTGTTGTTAAACAATTTCCCTTTTCAAATTGTATTTTTTTTAAAAAATGATTTGGTACATGTGATGTTTCCTTGAAAATAACGATTTCTAAAAATTTTTTTTCTTCAAAACTCAATTTGGCTTAACAAAAAACTGTGGTTTTGACCATATTCAAAATGCCTACGACGCTTGTAAGTGCATTTATGTGAGCTCTACTTTAGCAATTGAATGTGTTTCATAGCCTAGATATTCTTCAATCGTAAATATTTTCAAACATTTTTAAAATCCCGTTTTGATATCGTGAAAGTCACGATTTGAATTATATTCAAAATGCTTGCGACGTTTGTGAGTGCATTTATGTGAGCTCTGGACTAGCCTTGGCAATTGAATGCCTTTCATAACTGAGACATCACCTTATCTCAAAACTTTTCATGAATGATTCTGGGATATGTTTTTGAAATATCACATGTATCCTTCATACATATAATCCCATCATGCATTGGAAATTGCTTGTGTTTGTAATTGGCGCATGCCCTTGGTAATAAGTGACCTGCTGACGGTTCACTTTCTTGCTTAATTGGTTGAGAAACAAGGTTCAAAAGACCTGTATGCATGTTTACATCTTTGCAATGCATGTGATTTTTAGATGAATGATAGGGTCGATGCACGATAATGAGGGAAAACCTTAGGATCACATAGATCGCTTGATTAGGAGACTTATACGTGTTATTGACCATGCGAGAATATAATTGGTCAACAATTGCTATAAGTCACAAAAAAATGGATTGGGTATTGTCTTAGTGGGACCTTCGCATGAAAGACAAAGGCCGACCCCGAAACCTCAAAACTTGACTTTTGTATTGCACTTCTTTTAAATGATGGATCTTGACATGACGTATTATTTTTTATTGTTTTGATGTGTATGCTTGTTTCTTTGCATTGTATGCACATAGTTATAAGTTTCTTAGATTAAGATTAGATTAGAACCCCGAAGATGGAGAAAGCATGAAGATGGTAGAGGTTGATGTCCATTTCGACCATTATCATATACTATTTATTTTCCCGACATATGTCCTGGGTTTCATTTGTTGTATAAAACCCGACGAGTTGCGAGTTTTCTCTCTTTCTCTCATCTTTTTTAATTGTGTTTCTCTTTTATATTTTTTAGGATTGCATGGTAGATTTATTGCTTTCCTTAATTGTTTACTTACTGTCTTGTAATTTCAATTCCATTGATTGCTTTCTTTTCTTGTTTTTTCTAGAAATAGAATAGAAGAAAAATGACAACCACGCATGATCACTTAATTTAGGACTAATGATCTTGAAAATGTAAAAAGAAACGCATGGACATGTTAGGAAAACACAACAACTGTTTAGGTACCGAAAGGGCACTAATAGAAATATTAGCGTAACCCAAGTCCCTGAACCTAAATATTTGGTTGCATAGAAATCAAGGGAACACTCCCGACCCTCGATTGGATTTTCTAGCCGACCCCCAAAATGAGGCTAGTGGCGCCGTCTTATTTTTAGGTTGTCATAAATAACTAGACCATATAAATAAACCCGTCATGCGGGGTATGAGTTCTGATGAAACTCACCATGGTTTGGCATACTTGTTACGGGAGTAACCGAAAGGATGAAGTGATGCCATCTTTATGGGCGAGGCGTACTGTCGAGAGGGCTACCATGGTAAAGGTACCCTTAAATCCGATATCCACACCCGACCCATTCTTTTAAGGTGTGTCGCTCGTGTGGGTATGGATCGCGACACTCCGCTGTCACACGGGGTATAAGCTTGGGAGAGCTTGCGATCTCGTGGAGGGAACTCACGAGAGGCTTGATCCAAAAGGCAAGGTGATGACGTCTTTTGGAATGCGAGCTGTGAGGGAACTCTCGCGATCAAGTACCCCTAAACTCAACATTTTCCCATTTGCTCTCCTTGTGATGATGAGGGATTCAAGGGCAGCGAGATCGGGTCGTGACATTAAATAGTTAGAATATGGTCATTATGTTGTATTTGCCTTGATAATCTATTGCATGTTCGCTCTACATCTTTCTTTCTCATTCTGGGTAATTAGAATCTGATTGGTTTGCTGTATTTGTCTTGGTGACCTATTGAATGTTCGTTCTGCTTCTTTCTGCCTCATTCTGGGTAATTAGAATCTGGTCATCCTACCATCTTTGTCTTGATGACTCATTGCATATTTGTTTTGCTCTTTCTGCCTCATTTTGGGTAGTTAGAATCTATTTATTTTGCTATATTTGTCTTGGTAACCCATTGCATGTTCATTCTGCTTCTTTTTACCTTATTTTAGGTAGTTAGGATCTGGTCATTCTGCCATCTTTGCCTTAATGACTTATTGTATGTTCGTTCTACTTCTTTCTGCCTCATTCTAGACAATTAGAATCTTGTCATTCTGCTATATTTGTCTTTAATCCATTGCATGTTCGTTTTGCTTCATTCTGAGAAGTTAAAATTTGGTCATTCTGCCGTAATTATCTCGATGACCCATTGCATGTTTGTTGTACTTCGTTCTATTGGAATTCTACCAATTGAAATCTATTTGTTTCACTTGTTTCTACTGAAATTTACTAAGATAGAATATGTTCATTTGTAAGTTTGCTGGAATCTATTCATTAGTGAGTCTATTCACATGCTAAATCTGCCAACTTGTGAATTTGTTTGTTCATAAGTCTTTTTATTGATTCAAATAGACTTTATTGAATTTGAATCTAATTCTCATTGAATCTACTTATCTGTTGATTTCATCCATTGTTAAATTTGTCCATTTGTAATTCTGTTTATTATTGGATATGTTCTCTTGTTTTATGAGCTTTTATCAAGTTAGAATTTACCCTTTTAATTATTCAAATTTTACGATCAGAATGTACTTGTTCGTCCAGACTTAGAACATACCAATTTGATTTACCAGATTTTAATGTCTAGAACTCGCTTTATGTTTAGACTCAGAACATGCCCATTTGATTTATCGATTTTTAATGTCTAGAACCTACTCAATATTTAGATTCAGAATATACCCATTTGATTTACTCAATTTTTAATGCCCGGAACCTTCTTAACATCCAATCTCAGATTGTATTCATTAAATGTCCATATTTTGACAATCATAATATGATTACATGTTATTAGATATGAGGTTATTTGTTTAATGCATTAAATTAAGTTGAAATATGTATGCTATGTTTGTGAGTATGCATATATCATGGCATTAATGGAATTAATGTGATTCAGTCACTCGTATAGCGGTGAGTGACGATACTCCGTAGTGGAAGTTTGTGGAATGCCCAAGTGGTTGGGATGCCCTGGGGAGTGTTTCGGAATGCCTCAGGAGTTGAGATGCCCCTGTGGTGGAGATGCTCTATGATGAAAGTTTGCAAGATGCCTCAGAGTTGAGATGCCCTGTTTGTTGGGATACCCCAGGAGTATTTGGGAGAATGAAGCATTAATGTAAAATGCATTGTTATGTGCAGTATCAAATCATTATGTGAAACATGGTAAGCACATGCATGAGTTTGGATGGACGTTCTGTTGGTTGACAATTTCTATGGTAGATGAAAATTAAAGGTAAAGTCTGTTTATGTTGGTATCATACTTTTCGGATGATTATACTTTCATTTTGTATATATCAGGTGAAGCGGTAAAATGATTTTTCTAATTTAAAACTAGATATTTCATTTACTGGGCTTCGGCTCATCCATTTTATTTTTCAGACGTGTAAGATGGACATCTCTTAACTTTTGCACTATGGAGTCCCTATGTATAATGAAGCTTTTTATGAAAGTGTGCTTGAACCAAAGTCTAGAATAATGTATATCAAGTGTAATCTTACAATATGGGTTGATGTGGGAGGCTTTGCGGAGTGGGTTTCTTTCCGATTTGTTGCTTAGTACCAGAATCTTGATGGAGAGTTAGTCGGTTTATTGAGTAACTTTGATTTGGATATTTGAGACGTAGCAGAGGGAGAAGTTATCAAGCCATGACTCAATCTGGTCATTTGCATAAGCAAACTTTTGAAAGTATAATATAGTCTAGAGATAGGTCTCTCTACCCCTACTTAGACTTCTGTTTTTTGCTTGAAATGTAATGAAGTTGTGAACTCATATGTGGTATAATAAAAGAAGCATAATTATGTTTGTTATAATTGTGAGGCTTTAATTGTTAAAATAATATTCATAAATATTTGATTACACTTCTGCATACTAAAAACGATTAATAATATAGGATTTTCATGTTGGGTAATGTTTTGGGATGTCACATTCTCGCTATTTTGTTATTCTACTATTTTGATGTAATTCATATATGTCACAATTGTAAATTAGGGAACATTTTACTAAAGTTTGTCTTTTGAGGAATAAAAGAAATGAAACATAAAAAAGAAATAATTGGTTGGTTCTCAGATAGTGGAATTAGACTGGATTGACATGGCCAGTTCTAGCATCTACAAGGCAGGTTTCACGTTCCAAAAATTGGGAATTAGTCCCAAGATAATAGGTTCTAGGTTCTAGATTTGGAATCTGCCTACCCTAAAACTGTTCATCCTAATGATCGACCTAGAAGTGCCGGAGAAACATTCCTAGGAACTTTGATGATTACAAAACTATCCATAAGTTTATGATGATTTCTAAAGGACTACGGTGATATCAATGATTACCGTAAATTTTAGGTTGAACTAGCTAGGATGATGAAGATCTTAATGAGATATGGACAACTTAAATATGACATTGTGTTCATAAGAGTTTGGTGAATCTGTGATCATTAGCTTCTCATCATGTGATCTCTATGAGCTGATTTGCTTGGTAATTTCATTGAAAAAAATATTGCAAGCCACTTTTATAAAGCCTATCCACAAGTAGCAATAATTGACTGGTGATAATATACTCATGATGATATTTACAATCAAATTTGAGAATACCAAGTCATTGACGATGCTGGAGTAACGTTCATCTGAGAATGAAAAAATAGTCGTTGGCAATTGGGACAAGGCGGCAAAATAAATGAAAATCGTTAGAGAATTGGAAATAGATTTTGCAAAATTACAACAATAACAGACGATGTGACAATAGGGACATAACCTATTTTGGGAAATCTTGCTAATGTTATTGAAAAAGATTGTATGGGGAGTCTAGCTTCAAAACAAGCAGTTCGCAAAGTCTAGCTTCAAATCTCGTTAGTATTTGCTTCTCCTGATTTCGAAGTATTGATTGTTAAATTCCACGTAATCTTCAAATTTAGTTAAAACAACCTATTCACTCTTTCTAGGTTACTTAGTTAGCCTCAACAATTGGTATTAGAATTTCGTTGCTTGTCATTTAAAGTGTATTATTTTTGTGCATAAAGATATTCATTTATGATTAAATTTGGTGATTATGTAAGTGAATCATAAGCTCTAAGCAAGCCCCCATACTTTGATGGAGCATTTATGGCTATTGGCTAATTAAGCCTATAGGATTAACAATGCTGAAGTGGAAGGAATCATTCAAAGTCTAATCATGCTTCAGTATAGGCTAGAGTAAGGAATTTTTTAGAGTCTTGTCGTGCTTCAGGTAACAACCCTAGTGATAGGGCTATCTAGTTCGATACCTTAACTGCTCCAACAGCAGTGAAGCCAAGCCAAGGAGGCAACGTCAAAATGTTGCGACACCTTATAGAGGAGCAAGTGAAGGAGTTAGGACCAAACCCCACTTTGGTGGCTACTATCAAGAGGCTATACAAGAATAGTATAATGAGATGGTGAATCACATATGAGACATATATCATATGCGATCAGGCTGATGATTGTCAATATGATTGATGGTGTCATCTCCAAGGTTGGGACATTGAAAGAGTTTATATCAATCCAACTATATACAACGTTTGCATGGTATGTTCTCCCAACTTTTGGTAAATTAAATTGCGGAAATAATTTAGACCAAGAAATCCCACCACCAATGAGGATTTTACATAGGTATGAAAATCCCAATCAAGTTAATTTGGTTAAGGAGAATACTTGATTTGTCAATAATAATAACGGGCATAACTTGCTAGTAAATTATAACTTTGATATTCAAGGTTTGAATCATAATCCTAAGGGTAGGAAGGTCAAGTCTATCGACCTATCTACCTCGAACCTACAGGGTAGGAAGTGCAAATTTGTCAACTTGCGAATCCTAATCAATTGGTTGAACTCGTGTTATAACAATTAGGTGTCGACAAAGGGATGGTCGGGCTAATATATAGGAAGAAACATCTTAATTAGGTTGACACTATACCTTACTCAACAGAATTCGAAATTTCTAACTTTATTGTTTACACTGACCAAGATAACCAATTGATCATTGAACATATTGGTTGATTTATAGCCGAGTATGAGGAAATAGAGACAAACAAGTTTTTAAGACTTATGTTATTTCCATTGTCTTTGTTGAAAATTGCTTTACCTACTACACTAATTCACCACCTAATTTGGTGTGTAATTGAGAGAGATAGAAAGACAAATCCATTCTAATTTTAGAGAAGGAAACTTGAGGTGCTAATTGCTAATTTGGCTAGACTCAATCAGTACAATAATGTGTTGGTTGATCAATTTGTTCAATTTAAGAAGGCTAGACATAGATTGGTTGATCAATTTGTTTAATTTAAGAATGCTAGACATAGATGCCGTACTTTACTCTCTTAAAAAAAATTCATGAGCTTGGCTTTCAATGGGTTAAAATCTATCTTAAAGAAAAATTCGAATGTCATTATTTTGCTGATTTCTTTCAATTGGCAACGAGGGTATCTAAATATGGGCAGCCACTAAGAGATAGAGGGTCACATGAAAACTTTGCACGAAATAGGCTTTAATAGAAATATATGAGTAAGATCATGAATTTGACTAGGATAATATTCGACAATGAAAAAGTCAAATTTGACGATGACAAGAGGGCATGATGGCTCTTGATTATCTTATTTAAAAGAGTCGAATGATTGACAATATATTCAATTCTTTTAAAGGAAGCAATATGGACACCAAAAAAATGACCAACTTTTGGTTATAATTGACAAATAATAGCAATTTGGTGAATAGTAGAAGTCATAATGAAAGAGTAGATTACAACTTGAAGAGCAATGACAACTAATGAAGTTATCGATGGCAAACATTAGTTATCTTGTGATGAAGTCATCGATGTTGAATTGTAACTACCAAATAGCAATATTTTTGGATATGGAAACTCTTTTGTATAAGTGTTACTAGATAATAAAAAATTGAAAATAATGCAACTTATTGTAACCGTAGATATGATTTGGAAGTTACTTGTTTCAAAGATAGGATTATGAAGTTATCTTTTTAAATTGAATAACCGTTTATAATTGTCAATTGTAAGTTTTAAATAGTCACATCGAATTCTTTGTAAACCCCCCCCCCCCAAAACAATTATGATAAAAACCTGTTATTTTCCAATTCTATACCTTAAATGTACTTTCTAAATATTTCATCATCAACTAAGTTTTGTCATCAACTAAGTTTTGGCAAAGTATCTATATGTCATTGCACTTCATCATCGATTAAATTCCAACGAAATTTTTATGCCATTGCACTTCACTGTTGATTAAATTCTATTGAAGTATATTTATTTCTTGTGCTCCATTGATAAGACTCATGTCCAAAATCGTTATAGAATCAATCCCTTCTTGATGAAACCAAAAAATGAATTTTAGTGAAAAATATTTCATTGTTGATTTAATTTAACGAAATAATATATATTGTATTTTGGTACGTCAATTATATATTGTCAAGTACATAAAATTATAATTTAAGAAAATTTTAGAATAATAATGTAAAATCACATTAAAAAAGCAAGAGAATAAAAGTTCGTAAAAAAGATAATGGAAAGTGGGAGCAAGTGAATGTGAGAGTAGCATTAGAAACAAGTTTTCCTTGTATTTGATCAACAAGCTGTCGATCACCAATTTTAATCTATTAAGGTATTGACTAGTGCATGACAAGTAAGAGTAACAATATTAATAATAAAAATATATAACAACAAGCTCTTTGTTTTAGGGATTGCCTCTAAAAATAAAACATAGGACACTAAAAATTGCAAGGGGTTGATCATTCTGCTGGTAAGCAATACCTTTATTGCACTATCTATTCAATTTGCTTCCAATTAGATTTGTACTTGCCCCAATCGATGCCACGAGTTTGTTCAGCATAAAAGAATTGCTTTAGTGAGCTTCAATGTTGTAATACACTGTATTAGAATTTAGGAAAGAGTATAAAGCGGTGCATTCGTTTCTTTTCTCTGTAAATTTTCTAGCTTATCTTGGTCCACATTTTCATTCCGTTAGATTCAATGTTTCCTCATTGCCTAACTAATCCTTATTTATCTTCTCTTTCGGTAGATTTTCAATGTTGATATGTCTTAACAAATACTAATGTGTCATCTTTTGGAAGAGTTTAAACATTGAGTAGTTCCTAAACTCTTCATCCTTTGTCTTTCTGGTGGACTTTAAGTAGCATTCTTCTTTCCACATTAGATATCTCCCAAAATTATTAACAATATTAGACTTTGCACCATTACATTCGCTCATCATGATGATAGATTTTGAAAGATATATATGCACTAAAAGTCATAAAATTTGTCAAAAAGGTGTAATTGAGTTTTAAAACCTGCAAAAAATATAATCGGGTCTTAAAACTTGTTTAAATGGTGCAATCGAGTCCTTCTATTGATTGTGTCTAACGTGGCGATAGAAAATGCAAACGTTTCTTTTTTTTTAATATTTTCTTTCTTTTACGCGATGATGACGAAACTTAAACACAAAACATAAGGTTAAAATGATATTGTTTTGGTCCAAGTATGATTTTTAGTGCAAATTTTTTCCTTTTAATTTTTTTTAATTATTATCTCCTTCTTTTCTTTATTATTTATTTTAAATAAATTTATATTAATAAAATCAGATTTTGATCAAAAAATATTATTCTAATCACATCATCATCACATGAGAAAAGAAAATATTTAAAAAAGTCACATTTATATTTTCTATTAATCAAGCTGGACGGTTAACGAAATGAATAATTGCAACTCGCACTTTTCTGACAAATTGCGAACATATCCCATTTTCAGAATTCTTTAACGTCATAGAGAGAGAATGGGAAATGGTGGCCCAGTATGCTCGATTTTATTAATCCCCGTACTGGCAATTGAGGGTATTTTCGTCTTTTCGATACCGATTGGCTGTGCATAGAGCGGGAGGAGACCAAACAAGTCGCGACTCGGCATCGGCAGAGCATCCTCCCCGAAGGAAAAAGAGGAGGCGCAGGATCCCCTTCACCTCCGAAGAGCCATGGCGGAAGCACTCATCTTGAGAGTAGCTAAACTTCTGGATGATTTCCCAGATGATGGACAATTATGGGGCGCTGGCGGCAAACTTTCCAAGCTGAAGAAAACCGTTTCCTTTCTCCGAAGTATAGTGCCCGATGCAGAAAAGCGGATCCTCGAAGAAGTCGGGGGCAGCATCGAACACTTCGGACAATGGCTTCGCGATCTCAATGGGGCTTTCTATGATGCGGAGGACTTACTCGAAGGATGGAACCTTGAAGTCATGCGACGAGAACCGCTGAGCAAATATGAGAAATTTAAGCAGCAGGTAATTACCTCCTTTCCGCATTTAAACCAAGTTGCTTCAAGGCTGATGATGAGCGCCCGTGCGAGGAATATTAGGAAGAGATTAGAAGACATCGCTGCCGAAGGGAAGGTTTTTGGCTTGCGAGAGTGCGCGGAGGATGTGCGGGTAGAGAGAAGAAAGCGGTTGGACTCCTTTGTGTACGATGAGGAGATTATAGGGAGAGAGGATGATAAAAGCGTAATTATGAAGTTCTTATTAGACTCTGACACGGATGAACAAATTTCCGTCCTTTCAATATGGGGTGACGATGGGGTTGGAAAGACTGTTCTCGCTCGATGTCTATACGAAGATGACATTGTCAAGAATCATTTCGATTTAAGGATATGGGTCTGTGTGGGCTCCAAAAACTTCCGTTATCTCGAAAGCGAATTACGAAGAACCAGAGGAAGAGAGACAACAGAGAGAGTAGATGACATGGAGCAACCGCAAAAACATCTCCTTGTTATTGACGATCTGCAGTCTGTGCATCCTCAACAATGGGGGAGCTTGAAAAATTTATTGATGGGAGGTGCCCTAGGAAGCAAGATTCTGATAACTACAAACGACGAGTCAATTGCCGACCTTACGAGTACAACCCCATCTTATTGTCTCAAGGCCCTTCCAATAGAGGCGTCTTTTGATTTACTGATGAGAATGGCTTGTCAGGAAGAAGAAGAGACTAGAAATCAAATTAAGGTAGATATCGGGATGCAGATAGTCAAAAAGTGTTCTAGACTCCCTTTGGCAATACGAATAATTGGAAGTCTATTATTCTTCAAGAAAACTGAAGCTGAGTGGTCTAATTTTCAGGACGAGATTCTAGAATTTTCTGGAATTTTTCCTAAATTAAGAATAATACTTGCGCTTAGTTATATTCATCTCCCATGCCATCTAAAACAATGCTTTGCCTTCTGTTCATTGTTTCCCAGAGACTGGGTGATTGATAAACAATTGTTGATGAGTCTCTGGATAGCAGAAGGATTTATCCAGCCCATAGACAATGGAGATTGGGACATGGAAGATATTGCCCATGAGTATTTTATGGATCTACTTGGGAGGAAATTCTTTCAAGACTGCACTAAAGATGAACTTGGAAATGTGACGTCTTGTAGGATGCATCATTTAGTACATGACCTAACAGACCAGCTTACTGTAGACGATTATTTTCGGAGAACTGATTGGTCGCTAGAGTCAATTGATGGAAGAACTCGCCATCTATCGTGGGATTCAGCTTTAGATTTACCACAGGGACTTCCACCTACTCTAGTCAAAGCGAAACATCTCAGGACATTCATCAAAACAGATCAAACAAATAGTGGGAGGTGTGGAACTCAAATGGGTAAAGAAATTCTTCATAAATTCCTTTCTACTTGCAAGTTGTTACGTGCCTTGGATTTGCATGATAGTGGCACTGAGAAGTTGCCAAGTTCCATTTTTGAGTTGAAGCACCTGACATTTCTAGATCTCTCTGAAAATGAAGGAATCGTAAGGCTTCCTGATTCTGTGACAAGATTGGAAACCTTGCAAGTACTTAAACTCAATATGTGTTACAAGCTAATAGAATTGCCAAGGGATATAAGAAAATTGGTCAACCTCAGGCAACTGGAGATTAGCAACTGTAATGCCCTATCTTATATGCCACAAGGAATGGGCAAGTTGACTCTTTTGCACAGACTAACGGATTTCATTTTACCCGGGGATGACTCTCGCCCAAAGAATTACGGTGGGCTAGGGGAGTTGAACAGTTTAAACCATTTGAGAGGAAGCCTCAGAATTGAAGTTAAGGGTGAAATGAAAGATGCAGTAGCAGAATCAAATGCTGCGAACTTGAAGGAGAAGAATTCCTTAGTTTCACTAGTATTAGTGTGTGCCGGAAAAGAAAGTGATGAAGTTCTCCTTGAAGAGCTGCAGCCAAGCTTAAATCTTCAAAGCTTAGAGCTAAGAGGCTATGGGGGTGCAACGTTTCCAAGCTGGATGTCTTGCATGCCTAAGTTAGTTGAGCTACGGTTGTTTCATTGTGCAAGATGCATAAGTCTCCCACCACTCGGTGAGCTTACTAGCCTTAAGCATTTGGAAATTGTTGAGCTACCTATAGTGGAGTACACAGAAAGTGATCTCAATACCCTCTCATCACTTCCTAATCTCTCTGCACTAAGGATATGGGAGTGTCCTAATTTAAAAAATTTTCCATCACTTCCGTATCTCAAGCAGTTGAAACTTCCTAGTTTCCATTTGGAGTCATTGCAGACCTCAGTTGCCACTGTTGAACATGTAATTGGTATTGATGATCGAGTGAAGGATTTGATCAAGTTATTGAAAATAGAAGATGAGAAGGTTGGAGTGCACATTGTTGGAATCTATGGAACTGCTGGAATCGGCAAGACAACTATTGCGAAGGCTGTATATGACAGACTTTCCCCTTATTTCAATAGATGTAGCTTTCTCACGAACATTGGAGAAACAGCACAAAATGTTGGTGGTATTCAGTTTGTGCAAACTAAGTTGATATCCGATATTCTTGAGCGAGAATGCGATGTTGCTTCTTTCAAAGGAGGAATCAAGTTCTTCCTGGATGTATTTCGCAGTATAAAAGTTCTTATTGTCCTAGATGATGTGGAAGAACAGTCTCATCTTAATTATTTGGTAGGAGACAAGCTTGACTGGTTTGCTTCTGGAAGTCGAATAATTGTTACTTCAGAAAATGGTGGAATTCTCCAAAGATATGTTTCTGAAGGCATGGCTCAAACCTATGGAGTGACTGAGATGGATGATGATCAAGCTCTTGAACTTTTTTGCAAGCATGCTTTAGGAACAAATCATGTTATACCTGGCTATCCTGAAATTGGGAATCGCATTCTCAAAGCTATGGGGAAGGTTCCATTTGCTATTGAAGTTATAGGTTCATTTCTGCGTGGAAAAACAACAAATGAATGGTTGAAGATAGAGGACTTGATGAAAGAACGGAGGCAGAACTCTCGAGAGAGTTTGAGGGATTGCAGAGAGATTTTGAAAATCTGTTATGAAGTACTAGATGAAAAGCAGAAACAAATATTTTGGGACATAGCATATTTTGCCAATGGCGTGGATAGCCGAATTGCATCATATATGTGGCCTGATCAAGATCTTTTGCCTTCTCAGCATGTTTTGATGCCCCTAGCCAAAATTGGAGGAGACAACTTGCTGTGGATGCATAAACTGTTGAAGCATTTCAGTGGAACTATAGATGGAGAGTATGCTGGAAGGCGGGGTGGGCTATACATGCGTGTTTCAGACCTGGAAGTAATCAACAGGAAAAAGGTAAAGGCTCTCTGTTCAATGGTTTGCTTTCTCCTGTATAATGAAAGCCCTGACATATTAGGTCTAATTTGTTATCCAGCTTTTTTTCGTTAATTTACCATCTATAGGTTTTCTTTGTATACAAAAAAGATAGCACCCTCATCTTTATTACTAAGCGAAAATGTCAAATCATATTTCATAGCTTCAGATTGATTCATTACTCTTGGTAAATGTAGGGAATGGAAGAGGTGGAAGTCCTCTGCTTTGACTTAAAAAATAATCGTTCCCATTCATTTACTAAAACTAATTTCAAGAGCATGCCGAATATAAGATTCTTGCAATTGGATCATGCAAGTATGGGTGGAAACTCTGCAAATGTATTTCCAAAGTTAAGGTGGCTTCGTTGGCAAGGGTGCCCAAGGGATTTTGGAGCAACAGTATTTAATCTGACTGAATTGGTCATTCTTGACCTTTCATGGAGTAAAGTCACCGAAGAATGGGGAGGTTGGAGGAAAATCAAGGTGTTTTCAATTTACTGCTCTAATGCATCTGTTTTGTTAATTATCTGGCAATTGACCTTATGACGTTCTCTTTCCTGTTTTACAGATGGAGCAATTGAAAGTCTTAAATCTCACTGGGTGCACTGACTTACTGATAAGTCCTACGTTCTTCAGTTTCCCAAATTTGGAGATATTGATTCTAGAGCAATGCTCTCGATTGGTCCATCTACATCCTTCGATTGGTGGTCTCAAAAGATTACTTTGCCTGAATTTGAAGTCCTGCATTGAACTCAACACGTTGCCCGCTGTATTGGGTGGCTTGCAAACTTTGAAAGAACTCCTCATTGATAAGACTTCTGTGGAAAAAATTCCCTCGAAAGGTGGCTTGAGTAAACTTGCAACTCTTTCTGCCTCCAATTGCTCATCATTGAGTCTCCTGCCCCATCCATTTGAATGCCTGACATCACTTTCAGTACTCTCAGTTGATGATTCAAAGATTACCAAACTCCCCGATAGAATTGGAGAGCTTGTGAAACTCCGACGCTTGTCATTGAGGAATTGTCGATGTATACGAGAACTTCCAGAGTCCATTGGCCAATTAGGAAGCTCTTTAGAGGAGCTGGATATATCGGGAACAGGGGTTTCACAATTGCCTGATTCCTTTGGATATTTGCAGAGGTTGAGAGTGTTAAAGATGGACTATTGCTTCATTAGAGAATTTCCTAATTTTATTGGGCGTCTACTCAAACTTGAAGAAATACATGCCTCCTCGTGTAGGAGCTTAAAAGGGGAGATTCCTGGCGACATTGGGAAGCTAATTCATTTGAGAATCTTGAGGCTGCAATATTCCGGTATCTGCAGCCTACCTTCTGAAGTCAAGCATCTTTCCAAGCTGGAGACTCTTGATCTACTTCACTGCGACAGGCTTCATGAGTTGCCAACCCTTCCATCCGGTTTGATTAATGTTCGTTTGAGTCCAAAGTTGAAGGAAAAAATGTCTTAATCTTTAGGATTTGCCTCTATTTCTGGAGTTGGTGCTGGGTGCCCACGGGCTTCCTCGCAAATTTTTTTCCAAGACATTTCAAATGTAATAGTGTGTAAATAACAAGAATCTTGACCATCTCACTTCCAACTGATTTTCAAAAGAGAATGGTCGCTGGGCTTGGCTGAATTTTCCCCATTTCCAACCGCCCTTCTTATGATTTGCTGTTGATCTGACAAATTGAATGTTAGAACAGCCTATACGTAATTAATTCAGGCCAATTTAACGACCCAACAATAGTGTTAAGGACTGAAAGTCGCCTAGTAGCAATGTGATTTGGAAATATTATAGGAATACCAGGGTACCGTCATTGCAATGCCATGTTTACTTGTGTTCATGAAGATGATACATCTTCATCGTGCTACACTGATTGTCTGACAGCCAATGGTCATGTGTAGAATAGGAGAAGCCTAACAAGACGCAACTGGCGCGACATAGCAAAGCTCTCCCCAAAGAAAACGAGGATCAGGATCCCTTCGCCTACGAAGAGCTACGGCGGAGGACTATCCTCTCGAAGATAGCTAGACCTTTGGATGATTTTGCAAAAGCTGGAAAATTATGGGGCATTGGCGGCAAATTTTACGAGCTCCGGAATATTGTCTCCGCTCTATGCTTTGATATCATTTTTTATCTAAATGTTCATTCACATTATGTCCTATCATTTGAGGCCTGTTTGAAAACCGGTCAATTCTCGGTTATTTCATTTTTTATATTTCCCAAAGCAAAAACAAAAGATAACAAAATTCCATTTACTAACGTGAGCTAATTTTTTCTACTCTCGATAACAAATTCATTTCCGGAATAGATTTGGAACAAAATTAATAAATTGAAAAAAATGACTTCTTTGTTTTTAGGAACAATTTTAGAATCAAGTCATTTTCTTTTTTTCTTTTTCCTCCTTTAGCAAGTCGTTAACCAGTCAAAGACGAGGTCTAGAGATCGATGACCTGCAACCTCACCGGGGGCGGCGAGGCTCCCCCGAGGCTAGCAAGTTCACCGGCTAGAGAAGGAAGAAGAAGAGAAGGAAAAAAAAAAGAAGAAGAAAAATCTCATAAAATTAAAAGAAATTTTAATCACAAAAAATTTTGAGGGTTGTATTAAATGCACCCCTGATTTTTTTCTACTTCAGAAATATGAATTTTATACAGTTATCAAACATAGTTATCAAACATGATTGAATGCTCAGAAATTTGTCTGGAGAATAAAATTAGGAACAACTATTTCTTAATGGAAATTGTTTTCAAAAATAGATTGATTACCAAATAAGCCCTTAGCATACCACTTTCCATAAATTGTCTAAGTGCACATACATATCGCATTTTATTTTACTTAAATGTTGCCGAATACATTTTTTTGACCTCCACGATATGGTCCATCCTAAGGGATTGTCTATGGAGGCCGAGCATGGTTTCCTCTTTCCCTTCTTCTTCTTTATTTTTTTTTCTTTTTTCATATTTCAGAAGATGACTTTACTCTATAGATCGACCCTGACCCTAAATAAGTTAAAATCTCAAGAACGTGCGTACACACACAAAGGCGTACATATATATGCGTACATGTCTAGTAAGAAGTATATGCAAATAATGCCTTAGAATTTCGAACAAGTAAAAGGATATGAACATTATTCGACCAAAAAAAAAAGGATATGAAAGTTAAGAAGGACGGCGATGTACGGTAAGCATTCCATCATCTCGTGACATATTTTACATATGAATAAGTGGAAGATATTAGACAATTTCGCCATCAAAACCACAAATCATAGTATAAAATTGTGGGTTTGTCTGTCTTTTCTTATCAGAGTTCTTTTTTTTTTCTCTCTAGTACTTAATGATTGTTCTAGGATTTTAGACAATTTGCGCTTGTGATTTTCCACGTAACTTAAATTCTCTATCTGTCCGTCCAAAAGTCAATAAAGATGCCTCCTAATTATAGAGAGGACGTGAGAAGCCATAATCCTTGTAATTGCTTACGATTTGTCAAATTAAGATTATCTATCCACCATTGGAATTTTAGCCAATATTTACTTTGGTTTAAACAAGGGAAAAAGCCACCAAAAAAAAAAAAAAAAATCAAAACTATGCCCACTATGACACATTTATCTTAAATTTTTTTTGGTGACACCAGAAATCCTATATTTGTACTTTTATGACATGTTTAGTCTACATGGATGCCGGAATGTAAATGTATTGACATACGTGATTTAAGTGAAATAAAAACAATGATATTTTGGCCAGATAATTATTTGATGAAACCTTGACAAGAGTAAATGTATCACATAAGTACAAGTTTGTAATTTTTTATATCATAAGAAAAAGTTTAAAGTAAATGATCACAGTAGTTATAATTTTGGATTTTTATGGCTTTTTATGGCTTTTTCCTTTCAACAAATATCAAATCCATTTTGAACTTGATATGGATCTACCTCGTCTAATCGCTTTCTACCATCATCCAAGTTTAATTGTTCTATCATGAGTATACATCCCTAATTTGATTGGACAATTATGCTTGTCAAAACTATTGTTGAATAGTGAAGAGTACATTTTCAAAATAGAATTTTGTAATTGACTCAAAATTTTCAATGTTTGCGAGTACATTTAAAAAACTACATTCAAAATAAACCACGTTAGTGAAGAGTATAAGTTAAGATACTTTTTTCTAATTCATCGTTTTGCAAGTTTAATCTTAATAAGAGATAGAATCTTGATATACTTTCCAATGTATCCATTTTCTAACATCTAAGCTTAATATATAGAATAGAGAAATGGGGAGATGATAAAGTACAATTGAAATATTCTCTCTAATTTGTCCTCTTTTTCCAAGTTTAAACTCAATAAGTTATAAAATATCCACGTAATTTGTTGTTTTCTATTTTCAAAATTTAAATCCACTAAGACATAGAAACTAGCTGATGACAAATCCTTGAGTTTAAATCTTATTGGTCGAAAATGAGTCATGTGGCATCTTCACAAAGGCAAAGTTTCCTCCATGTGACGATCATAGGAGCAAACATTCTCTCAACTCCAACTTTAATTAAATATAATAAATAAGAAAGATGAATACGAAGACTTTCTTGGTATACTAGTATTAATCCGTGCTTGCGATGCAATAGAAATAATTACTTATGCAGCTATTTTAACTGCACTTATTCTTGGCTCGGAAGTCCATTAGCATCATACTATTTTTTTTTTTTTGTAGCGAAGAATACAAAAAATACAAATTAAAAAAAGTATTTAACAACAACAAAGTGTTTGTACTGCGTCGTAAATATTTTTGAAGTTAGTACGAACATGAAAAAGATGTTTTTTCCCCCAGTTAACATGGTGACTGGATATGGGTGATTATTATACTTCATTTTGACCAGTATCGGAAAATATTTTATCGGGGAAAGTATAGAAACCTATTTACTTTAATAAAATATAGCATCATCCAAAAGAGCAGAATATAATGTGTTTGTTTTGTGGAAAATGAGTAATTTCAAATATGTTTTTTTTTAAATGTTGCTTACATCGATTATAAAAAAAAATTAAATGAAAAATATTTTCATTATCAATTGAAATATTTGACATAAATTGTTGTTAATGATAAAAGCATTTTTCATAGACTAATTAATTCAAGTTATACAAGCAATCATTTTTAGGAAAATAATTTTCAAATAATTCATTTTTCGCAAAACAAATAGAGCTTAAGTTAATAGATTAGACATATTTGATAACCCAATTTTTCAGGATGAAGTATAATACCTTATTATGTTACTAGATTAGAGGTACATATACTAATTGAAAAGGATTAAATTAGAATGAGCCCGATAGAATTACCCAATTCGAATGTCTCTTTTGTGTGCGTCTATAAATAATACCGTTTGGTGGGATTATACCGTAATCAACTACAGGTTATTCGGGATAAACTTGAACTCGAATTCATTATCAATTGAAAAAAGAAAAATACAACCAAAAAACATACATCAACAAGAAAAAAGTGGATTAGGGGTAATAAAGAGTGATTGATCGATATATTGTGGAAAAAAAAGAGAGAGTAGTAAACTGAGGGCATTTTTGGTTTATGGAAGATACACGTTTGGAGAAACATTTTTATAATAACGATTAATTATATCTCTTGGAATAATTAGTCCATAAAAAGTATATTTATTATCGACAATAATTTATATTTAAATATTTGTGTAGACGACAAAATAGAAGGTCATTCATTCAAATCCTATCAACTGCATACACACTACTTTGGATCAATTTGCATGTGTGTCCAAAAAGTCATAAACATCTTATACATTTGTCAATTCAGTCGTAAATCTTTCAATTTTGCTAATTGAGTTCTATATGTTTTCACATTTTATCAGTTGAATCCTTCAGGCAAATTTTGACTAGAATTCGTTTATGTGGATACAAGATGTGCACGTAGGATATGTGAACAAAATTTTAATAATATTTTAATAATATTTAAAAAAATTTGTGGTTTTTAATTTCTTTTCTTTGTTTTTTTTTCCTTTTTGGTTTTTGAAGTTAAGACCGGTGATCCTTGCTGACTTTGGGCGAGGGCCAACTGCCACCCTCGCTAGTCCTAACTCCAAAACCCAAAAAAAAAAAGAAAAAAAAGAGAGAAATATATCATAAAAATTCAAAATATTATTAAAAATGTCAATGTTAGTGCTTTTGGTATGTCACGTAGGAAAGCTGGCATTGATGTTAACAAATTCAAGCCAAAATTGAACCGAATAGACTCAATTGGCAGAAAATGAAAATGTTTGAACTCAATTGACAAAATTGAAAGGTTTAAAAAATTATCCACGCCTTGAACTCAATTGATAATATTAATATACCTTAAATTATATTTTCAATAACAAAAAAGGACAAAACTATTACATCTATGATAAATTTGCCCTTTATTAATTTTCATTAAATTTTATTATTAAATTACTGAAATTTGTTATCAAATTGGATGAGAATGGGATGTAACCGTTGATGAGTATATCAGTTTGAAGTTTTACTCTAATGGTTTGATGTTTTTTATGGTATTAATTCATTTTAATGGAAATTAATAGATATTAAATTTATCACAAATATATTAATTTGGAATTTTCTATGGTCAAAAAATTAATTTGGGATATATTTGTAACAATTTGTCAATTTAGGTTTTTTAATGGTTAAAAAATTAATTTAGGTTAAATTTGTTATAAGTGTATTCATTTAGGGTTTTTCATGATATTAAAAAAAAAAGGTGTATGAAGAATAATAAGGCAATTGCAGGGGATACCGTGCTTGTTGGCTGACTCATTGAGATCATTCAGTGAATTCAGTATATCTATTAAATTTACCTTCGGGAGGAATGCTTCAATGACTATAGCAGTCTAGTAACTCTTTTGTATGCTGTATACAGGATAATGATTTCCGTCCGGGAGATCCTGACCCCGGTCATTGGATAGAAAGTGCGAAAGAAAAAGAAGAGGGGAGAGAGAGAGAGAGTAGACAGGTCTCGACTCTTCACTCGGCGCGAGCGAAGACTAAAAGGAGATTCGAAGTCAATGCTCCAGAGTCAGAGTGGTGAACTCGAACAACTTCAACCATCGAAGTTTGATCATCTTGATCTCCATTCGAGCCCGAGTGTCTGCGTACGCTAATGGGTAATTGTGTTTCTGGTGGCCCCTCATCATCAGCTTACGCTACCGCTGAAGAGTTGCCCGTTTGTAACTACCAAGTGTTCCTCAGCTTCAGAGGACCAGATGTCCGGCGCAACTTCCTCGATTGCTTCTATGACCACCTCAGAAGCTCCGGGATTGTGGCATTTAGAGACCACGAAGAGATCAAGCCCGGCGAAAGGATCAATACCAAGATCCTGAAAGCCATCGAGCGTTCCGACATCTGCGTCCCCGTCTTTTCCAAGAACTTCGCTTCCAGCGCAGCTTGCCTGATGGAAGTTACCCAGATGGTGGAGTTGGGGAAACCCATTCTTCCCATTTTCTACGGCGTCAAGCCCAGCGTTGTTAAACGCCGGAAGGGGAAATATGGAAGGGCCTTCAACAAGCACGAAACGCAGGGATCCCGAGACAATCAGAAAGTGGAAGAATGCTCTGGAAATTATTGCTGAGATTTTGGGTTTGAAGTGGAGCATGTGGACAGTGGGTAAGTCTGACGGCTCGATTAGTCTTTGCTTTACTTGTTTAGCCTCTTGGAATGACAAGATCAGAGAATTGCTTAGTATATTAACATGCTCACCACGCTCTTTCTGAAATCCAATTAACTTGTGGAGTTTTTTTTTCTCCTTTAGTATCAAAGCATTTGCGTCTCTCTAATGTTGCAGTCACCAGCATTTTTTTTTGGGGATTCAACCAGAAATCAAATCCGAACACTCCGTAACTGGTACGGGACCATAAGCCTTAGGATAACTTCTGGAGGGTTGCGCTCGTCGCCTCTCTCCATCTCTTATCTATAAAAAAAAAAATGAAAAAGGAAAAGATAAAAAAGCTCGTTTTTCATTTTGTAGGTATCACGAGCTTTTAAAGAATGTCGTTTCCAGACTTTGGAAACTCTTGAAAACGGAAGAGCAAGACGTGACTGAGAATTTAGTTGGAATAGACAGAGACGTGCCAGAGATGATGCGCAAGCTTGGTGTGGATTATCAGGAAGAACAAGTTGTCAAAGGACTGAAGACGATGGACAGCTGCATGGTGGCAATATGGGGTCTGCCGGGGTTGGTAAAACCACTCTTGCAAAGGTGGTATACAACAAAATCAGTCACCTCTTTGATAGTTGCAGTTTTCTTGAGGTTGGGCAAAACAGAATGGTAGATCTGCAAAAGAAGTTAATTGGAGATCTTAAGAGAGGAGACTGTCCAGAGGTGGAATCCTACAGTACAGGCACCAAATTGATAAAATGCCTATTTGAAGCAAAAAGAGTTCTCATTGTCCTCGACAATGTGGACAACTTGGAACAAATCAAACCATTGGCTGCTAAACGTTATTTTGGTCCAGGAAGCAGGATCATCCTAACAATTAGAGAGAAAGATGTCATTGGACATTACGATGTTCCAGAAATTAGAGAACATGAGGTTTTACCCATGAATGAAAATAATGCTCTAAAACTTTTTTATAAGCATGCTTTTCGATCGGATCATCCCGTAGAGGACTACGGTTCTTTACCACACAACATCACTTCTGCAGTTGGAAAGCTTCCTCTTGCTATTGAAATTGTGGGGTCATATTTGTATAAGAAGAGCAAAGCAATATGGAGAGAGATTTTGCAAAATTTAGAAAGTGAGCCCGATAGAGAAGTGGAACGGGTGTTGACCGCAAGCTATAATCTTTTGAGGGAACCACACAAGAAGTATTTCTTGATATAGCATGTTTCTTTACAGGAGTTGAAAAGACAATCCCCTATTACATGTGGGATGCTGGTCAATGTCTCCCAAATGTAGGTGTTGATGAACTTCAAAAATGTCTTTTCTGAAAATTGGAGAAGGAAATGAGTTTTTGATGCATGAACAACTAAAAGTCCTGGGAAGAGCTATTGTCAAGAATGAAAATCTTGCAAACCCTGGGTTGCGCAGCAGGCTGTGGGATTATGAAGATGTACAGACTACATTGCGGCAAAGGCAGGTAAAATCACCCCAAAATTTCTCCAGTATTCTTGTTAAGTTTTCCTCTGGATACAGTGATTATAATATTGTTTCATTGCATACATTGTCGTTCTAATTTGTACTTCTCTTTTTTTCACCAAATTGGTAGGTTGCCAGCAATGTTGAAGCTCTTCGTGTAACCCCTAATTTTAATCAAGATGAACCGGCAATGAACTGTTTTCATTGGGACGATTTCCATCATCTTTTGAATGTGAGGTTTCTTGAGTTGGACAACGTTGAAATTGAAGGAAATCCTGAGAATCTTCTTCCGAGCCTAGTATGGCTTGATTGGCATGGATGCCATGAGAAATCTAAGTTGTTTGCATTGAATATGGAGAAGCTGGTAATTCTCGGCTTGTGTTCAAGTGAAGTCCAATTGAGCTTGGAAGACTGGAGAGAATTGATGCTGGTAAGGCATGTATATGCTCGTGTGCTTTTTTAATGCAAATGTGCGTTCTGCACTTTAAGACATTATAGTTGAAGTAGTAACTAAACATGTGAATCATGTTGTTTTTGCAGAAGGCTAAGCTTTTGAAAGTCTTGAACGCAAAAGATTGTCCTTTGATCATTGCATCTCTGGAATTCTCCGACCCAGTGCCTTTAGAATGTCTGGTCCTGGAGAATTGTTTATTAGGAGATCTAACAAATCATGGGTCGACATCTGGCTTAGTGAATCTAATTTCCTTGAACATGAAGCGTTGCTCATATTTTAGATGTTTGCCAGAAGCACTGTGCTCCCTGAAAATATTGGAAGAGCTTCTCCTTGATGGAACTCAAATTGAAAGACTTGAATTCAAGGAAGGCTCTCTGCCTGCACTTAAAATTCTCAGTGCTTGCGAATGTGAAGATTTGGTTGATGTCAATTCCATTACATTCTTAAAGAAACTTCAGAAGCTTACTTTAAGAAGTTGCAAAAAACTAAAAGAACTTCCAGCTGTCATTGGAGAGCTTGTTCAACTAAAGGAAATGGACCTGTCGGACACCTTAATTACGGAATTACCTCCTTCTGTCAGGGATTTGGAAAATCTGGAAGTGCTAAAGATGATTCGTACTTACCTAGAAGGATTTCCCGAAGCTGTTACAGATCTTAATAAACTTAAAGAGTTGGATTTCACCTACTGTGGAAGTTTGAGTGGAGTTTGCAACATTACAGGATTGTCTTCTTTGAGAATCTTGAGATTAAAATACACTAGAATTTCTTGTGTGCACGCCAAAGATTATGGGCAATTCAACATCCTTGAGTTAGATGATAGGCGTCGACAAGCACACGGTTTAATGGAGACCTTGTTATCGACAAAATGCCACTCATCCTGTGATGTCAAGCTATGTGACTACAGAGCTTGAACAGAAGTCTTCCAAACGTTTGAAGTACGACTTATTCAACAAAAAAGGTGAGATCTTGTATTTGGAAAGACATTACTGTTGATCCCTGTTTTACTCTTTGGGTTCTCGGAGACTATACTCTTCTTTTGACAACATATATCTAGACCTTCCTATCGCGGTTTACCTATTGGATCTCTGATTTTTATATGTCAAGTTTTATCTCAAATTATGTGACATTTTTGTATCAGCGTGTTCCATCATCTATGCAAATGGTTCCGTTTTCTCTTTCTTGCCATCACATGATTGGCAGGGGTCACTTTAGTTGTTTTTGTTTTTTATTTGTCTGAATTCATTAGGCTTTTTTTTAAGTAATTTTGTTTTCTTCTTCTTTCTCTTTCCTTTCTCTGTCTTCATTTTTCGCTCAGGGCTATTAGTAAGTTGAAAAAAAAAGAAGACAGTTATCTTATCACGTTAGTTCAGTACATACCAATACAATATTCCCCATCTTAGGATTACAAGCATATACTGCCAAGTTCAATTTGAAGCGAGAAGAGGACAGAGCTGAGGGAATTTCTTTGGAAATGTAAGAAGTTGAGTTTGAATGACCTAATGCCATTCCTTGGTTTGCTGCTTGCAGCATCCTATGATTTAATTCAGGTTGTACATAGGTGCCAGATGCAAAACAAGTCTCGAGGAAACACGGGCAAGCTGTTTTCTAAAACCAAGTGAGACTTCCTAGTTCAAGACATGGTTGCTTCACATTATGTCGTTTTCTCATTGTTATGGTGGTCCTCTCACTAGTTCTATCATGTTTTTTTCTGATACTCATATCACGTCTTCACTTTTGTTAGTTCGTCAAAAAAAAAATGCAAGGATTGAGTAATCGTTCCGTTGAAGCTTGCGTTGCCTTGTCCTTCACTTTTATTTTCCTGCAAATGGTTTTTGCAGATTCATGAATTCGCTCATGACCCAGATATTAAAAGAAAGTTGTCCCTCATGAATTTAGTGGGTTGAACAGTCAATGAGGTCTTGACCTCCAGAGATGAACGGTCCCAGTGCACCTTTTGTTTTGGGAATGGAGCTTCTTGGGTCTCTTTGGAAAATAGAAACACGCCTAGCAGTTGACAGAGAAATCTTTTTGAGAGCAGCAGTATTCCATAAGATTCATATTGTATAGGCACAATGCAGGATGAAGTGACAGCAGGAGCTTATAACATTGCCGAAAATGTGGCAGATTGTGAAGCGATGGCCTTGAGTGGCTAAGATTTTTCTCAATTGGATCCCTACTGGAATCTCGAATTTGCAAGCTAGATGGTTAAGTTTAGGGGGTCGTTCGTCGTCCATCAGAATACAAAATATTTTGGTTCCATTGACTTAAAAGACGGGAGTGGTTATAAGCTTACAAGGTAGTCATTTGCACGAACAGGAACATTTATCAAACTGAGAGGGAAAGACTGGGTTGCTTGAAACTGAACGAAGGCGAAAATCAGAAGTTCCTCATCAAAAGAAAAGTCTCATTTAAAAAAGTAAAATGTCAAGAAAGGAAAGGCTCATCTCTTTCATAGCAGACACAAATGGATTCGATCCACTAGATTCTTGATTTTGTTCATTTTGAGTCCTAGTCTTGCCTTCGCACGTGGAACAAGTAATACTCAGAAACCTTTCAAGAAGCACAAATGAAAATATATGAATAGGTCGGGCATGGCGGGTACCCATTTACGTCGTCACACTCTCGCAGGATCTCTATTTCTCCGGCTTCGTCACGTTCATCTCGTGGGTTCAAACTCTGTCCTCTTCCTCCCCCTCTCTCTCCGAATTGCTGCTTCTAGGTAGTCTTACCTTGATCAACCATCCACAAGAAATTATTGAGATTGTCAAAATATGAAGGGAAAAAGTAAAGCGAGAAGAAGAAGGATAGGGATTTCAATGTATTTCTCTAACTTTCATTCAATGTACAGAGTTACAATATATATTACAGAGTATGTGTAATATGAAAGGAAATGATACAATGTACATATTAGATCTGATTTTAATTGATTCAATAAAATCCCTATGATTTGATCTAATCGAATCTTTCCAAACTTTTTGCATATCTTCCAACACTCCCCCTCAAGCTAGTGGCTTGTAGATGTCCAAGACGCCAAGCTTGCTCAAGAGATATGCATGCTGTCTTTGACACAGAGGTTTGGTGAAGACATCCGCCGGTTGTTCTTCTGTTCCAATCCCTTGTGTCTTGATCATCCCTTCCTGGATTTTCTCGCGAGTGAAATGACAGTCTACTTCTATGTGCTTTGTTCTCTCATGCACGATAGGGTTGGATGCAAGTTTGAGGGCCGCATCATTGTCGTAGAATAATTTTGTTGGTCCCTTGACCTGCACTCCAAGATCTTGAAGTAACCTTCTCAACCACATTATTTCACATGTGGTTTTTAGCCATGGCTCGATATTCTGCCTCTGCTGAAGATAACGAAACAGTTGGCTGTTTCTTTGTTCTCCAGGAAAGCAAAGAATCCCCCAATTTGATACAAAAATCGGTTATCGATCTTCTGCTCATAGGACAGGTTGCATAGTCTACGTCGCAGTATGCAATCATCTTCATGTCACACTTCCTAGAAAGAAGAATTCCAAGTCCAGGACATTTCTTCAAGTACTTCACAACCTTTAGCGCAACATTCATGTGAGACTGTTTTGGCTTATGCATGAATTGACTAAGTGTTTGCACAACATAAGTTATGTTTGGTCTGGTCATAGTTAAATATATGAGCTTCCCAACAAGCTTCTGATAGCCCAAATGATCTTTGAGTATAGGATTTGCCTCCTGAGATTGTCCAGCATCATAATCAGCCGTTGTCAGTTTGACATTTTGCTCAATCGGTACCACAGCTAGCTTATATCCAGATAATCCTGCTTCTAAAATGATCTCCAATGCAAATTTTCTCTGGCTGAGAGAGATTCCTTTGCTAGATCGAGCAATTTCGATTCCAATGAAATATTTTGGCGATCCCAGATCTTTAATATGGAAAGTAGAATGCAGGTATCCCTTAAGACTTTTGATAGCTATTTCATCATTCCCCATAATGAGTATGTCATCTACATATATCATCAGGTAGATAGATGACGTACCTCGAGTCCATGTGAAAACAGCGTAATCAAATCTAGATTGTTGAAAACCAGCAACTATCAGTGATTCAGCAAATTTTGCATACCACTTTCTGGACACTTGCTTGAGTCCATACAAGAATTTGCGAAGACGACACACTTTATTCTCCCCCTGTATCCATAAATCTTGGGGGTACTTCCATATATATATATATATATATATATATATATATATATATATATATATCTCCTCATCTAAATCTCCATGGAGGAATGCATTATGAACATTCATCTGATGTAACGACCAGTCTTGAGAGGCTGCCATTGAGAGAAAAGAACGGACTGTGACGTCCTTGGCCACAGGGGAAAAAGTTTTGTGATAGTCGAAACCCTCTTTCTGTGTGAAGCCTTTAGGCACTAGTCGTGCTTTGTATCTTGCAATCGATCCATCTGCTCGATATTTGATCTTGTATACCCATTTGCATCCGATTGCTTTGCGATGTGGAGGTAGGGTAACAAGATCCCATGTGTGATTATCCATGAGAGCCTTCAATTCTGCCTCCATTGCTGTTTGCCATCGTGGATCATTACTTGCCTCATGGAAGTGGGATGGTTCTTGCTCTTCAGAAATACGAGCAATGCAACATCGATGTGCCGGGGACAAACGATCGAAGGAAACATAAGAAGAGATTGGAAAATGAATACCTGGTGAATTCCTGACTCCACATATGTAGTCTTTAGTCCAGGTAGGTGGCCGAGTAGCACGACCGGAACGTTTGGGTCGATCATCTTCCGAAGATGTAGCATTGTCTGGAATTTCCACAGGAGACGAATTTGAAGTAGGCGGGTCTGAAGGAACCTCATCATTCGGTCTTTCATCCTGGACATCCACTAAAGGTGTTGTGCTGGTAGTGGATTTGGAAAATCCTTGTGTATCCGTCAATGAAGGAAGGAAGATATATCCAGAACCTTCAAACCTGTCTTCAGCAGAATAGATTGGAGAATGCCCTGGTTCAGTGCCACCTTTGTTGTCGGCAAAAGGAAAGATAGTTTCCTGGAATATAACATCTCTACTGACAGAAAATTCTCTTGTACTTGGATCAAAAATCCAATATCCCTTTTGTAAGGTAGAATATCCCATGAAGATGCAATTGCAAGCACATTGACTCATCTTATCTTTGGGTCCGACAATTGCAGCATAGCATAGACAACCAAAAACTCTCAAATGGTTCAAGTCAGGCTCCTTTCCAAAGAGTATCTGGAAAGGAGATTATCCATCAAGAATCTTGGTTGGCATACGATTTATTAAATAAGTAGCAGTCAATACGCAATCCCCCCAAAAAAAATCTGGAATAGAAGCTTGAAACATTAAAGCTCTGGCAACCTCCAAGAGATGACGGTGTTTCCTTTCCACCACTCCATTTTGTTGTGGTGTATAGGTACATGAGCTCTCATGCGATATCCCTTGTGATGAAAGAAGATCCGCACATTCATGATTAAAAAATTCCTTCCCATTATCTATCCTTATTCTTTGCACAGGTTTCCCAAATTGGGTTTTTGACAAGGAAAGAAAAGTTCTTAAGTTGGACACAACTTGACTTTTAAACTGCATGAGAAAAATCCATGTGGCTTTGGAGTGATCATCCACAATGGTAAGGAAGAATCGAGACCCATCATGATTTATTGTATGATAGGGTCCCCAGACATCAACATGCAGCAGGGAAAGGATTTTTTTGAACAACTTTGACTCAAAGGGAAAGGATTACACGATTGCTTTGCAAGCGGGCAAATTTGACATTGAGGATAAGGAAAATAAGAGCTATAACCCAATCTAGAGTGCAAAAGGAAATGTCTATCATTGGAAGTTGAGTTACACAATGATTTCTTATTACAATTAGAATTTATCGGCAAGCTTTTCCAGAAAAACAATCCTTCAGAGAGACTACCCCAGCCCATCAGTGTCCCAATCGAAAGGGCTTGAAATAGACATGTATCAGCATTGAAAAGAACTCGACAAGAATTTTCCTTAAAGGCTCTAGACACTGAAATGAGATTAAATTGGAAGTCCAGAATATAAAGGACATTGGTAAGGACAATGTGAGAATTAAGTGTGACTGTCCCTGTTGTAGTGACATAAGCATCGTTTCCATTGGGTAATTGCACAGTGACAGGATCATCTAATTCTTCATTAATAGCAGAAAATAAACATGTATCACATGCTATATGGTCATTGGCTCCTGAATCTATAATCCAGGTATTTTTAGAAATAGTACTTGCCAAGCAATAAGAAGTACCTGTAAAGCTGCTCTCCCTTTTTTGGACATCCAATTTTTGCAAGGCCTGCATAAGTTGCTGATATTCCCCATGTGTAATAGGCTGATTTGCAGAATTCATTGATCCTAAAATTTGATAGGCTGCTGCAAATATTTCTTTCCCCCTTTTTTCCTTTTCTCCAGGTCTGCCATGCAATTTCCAGCAAGTGTCAATCGTGTGATGGGGCTGCTTGCAAAAATCACATAATAATTTGCCTTTATTTTTCAAATTTTGCCCATATCCTTTCGAATTTTGAGGACTGTTGGATCCCCTTGGAACGGACGCATCTCCACCGTCCAAATCAGACGGAGCTCGCGCGCCTTTGGAGCCATCGAATAGCGACATCTGATCCCGTCCATCCGCGGTGCCCCATTTATAGCCCCTTTGATCCGCGAACCCTAGCAGCCCTTGGTTCTCTGCGAACCCTAGCGAGTGCTCGTGCCTTTTCTTTTCTAGGGTTTTCTCCTTCTCCACCCTTACCGCCAGCACTAGGGTTTCGGAGTTCTTGCTGTCTGATGAGGCAAGCCTTTGATTCTCCTCTTGCACCGCAAGCTGGAAGATCCAGCCGAGGGTTGGTGCTGGTTCCATGGCCAGAATTTGCAATCGAAAGGTGAGATACGAATCATTGAGTATGAGTAAGAATCGAGCCGCATTCTCTCTGTCTTTCATGGCTTTATATTGCTGGAGGGTTGATTCGGGCCCTTCCAGCTTTTCTTCAGCGGCTTCCAACTCATTCCAGAGTGCTGAAAGCCTGTTGAAGCACATCGTCACCGTTGTGTTTCCTTGCTTCAGTTCACTAAGTGCTTGGTGAAGCGAAATTTTTTTTGCCCGATCCAATTTGCTGTACATTTCTCAGATGCTATCCCAAATTATTATCGAGTCTTCTGTGGGTGCTAACCCAGCAGCGATTTCTGGGCTGATGCAGTTGCCAATCCATGTTATGATCAATTGGTTACATTTTTTCCACTGTCTTCCCATTTTCTCGTCGGTCGAGATCGGAATGGTCCTGTCGATGAACCCCTCTTTGTCTTTTGTGATTAGGGCTCTCCGAAATTCCCGCGCCCAAGTTGAGTAATTTTCTGGACTCGTGAGAGGGTGGCTGATGAGCCGCAACTCCAGTCCGTCGGCAGTGGAGACATAGAGTGCGTCGCCGTGTTCTGGTCGACCCATGGTGGCTGCGAAAGGAATCGGAAGAAACCCAGGTGGGATACCCTAGTATGAATTTATGGATTGCCCCCGAAGTCTTGCACCATAATTACTCAATTCGCCCGTCTGCTCCGGGCCAATGGTCGAGCCTGCCCTAGTGTTGGTTGGTAGGCCTCCATCGCTCGGCATGTTACTCTGAAATCCCGGTTGTGATGTGACTGGATTCGTCCCAGGGATCCATGGATATGGCATCCATTGGTAGGGATACGTCGAATATGGCTGACCCAGATTAAACTGAGCCGAAGCATTCTGCCAATATGCGTGTTGATTTTGAATCTGGGGTTGGCCGAATTGTTGTTCGGCCATAGAGGTAACACTAGAAGCTTGTGGGGTCGTTGCTGCTGCTATTTGTTCATCTGGGTTGGAGGTGAGATTCTCTGGTTGGTTCATACTGAAATTTTTCCCTTCAAAAAAAGAATGTTGATTCCTCTCGGCAACTCTTTTGCAGGATAGAGTTCCTCTAGGCAATCAAAAGAAATGGAGCGGAAGCTATGCCGGAGTCTTCGGCAGCTCTGATACCATGTCAAAATATGAAGGGAAAAAGTAAAGCGAGAAGAAGAAGGATAGGGATTTTAATGTATTTCTCTGACTTTCATTCAATGTACAGAGTTACAATATATATTACAGAGTATGTGTAATATGAAAGGAAATGATACAATGTACAGATTAGATCTGATTTTAATTGATTCAATAAAATCCCTATGATTTGATCTAATCGAATCGTATCTTCCAACAGAGATGCCACTGAAACAAGCAAAAGTGCATCATGTTGGAACTGTCATCGCGCCTCCATCCCAGTTAGTCTATCAAGCACGTGGCAGTCCCAATTGTCAGAACACATACTGAAAAAACAATATCATGCTTGACCAAACCATGAACATTTGGTTGTAAATACCTAACGACAAAGCAGCAAATCGTTACTTAAGTAGACACCGTGATAACAGATTTGATTAACTGAGTCGTGAAGCATTTGAGTTCTATGCTTCCAGATGGGTTCAGTTTTGGAATGCAGCCCAGGAATTTTGTCATCCAGGGTCGTTTTCAGGGGAGAGCTGGCTTTGAGACGATGCACCTGTTTGCTTAAAGTAGATTCGAGTCTCAGTTTGAACCATATACCAACGTCTGGAAACATTTGCCTTAGCTCTTGGTTTGTTGGAAGACTTTCCAGTTATGGTCACAGAATCAGATATATTAACTTTGTCGATTCATATTTTGAATCCTTTTTCCTCGTAAAGAAAGACCCATTTCCTCGGATGAGCTGAAAGAACTGAAATATCCTATCATGATTCAAAGTTGGTTAGAGTCAAGTGGTCAGAGTCTTATATAGGCTATAATTAAATCAATCCTTTTCATCTGCACTTCTATGGTCTTATTTCCAGAATTCACTTGTTTTACGCGATTATCTTCGATTTTTTTTTTTTTTGCAACGATCCATGTTGTCTGAACAGCCTTCTCATTTGGCTCAGTGTTAGCAGATCAACTTATTCATGATTACACTTCTTGGAATCTGACATCCTCGCATGGCTTAATCAATTTATTTATTTCACCCATAGAGGATCAAATAATTTATGTTCTTCTACATTAGGTTATCATGCCATTTACTCATCTTTCAAGTCCATTGTACTCAGAGTTTACTTGCCTTGGCGTTGTTGAGCTCGAAATTCTCTTAAAAGAATGGGACCTGAATACGAAGCGTCTCATGAAATTGACTGAAATCTGAACTCGATCCGCTCTAGCTTTGCTCGCTGTCCCACAATATACTTTGGCATTGCTAGTGAAGATCGTGCATATTATCAAGGCAAAGTGGGCGGTTTACTAGCCTATGATGTCACCCGGCGTGCCATCTTTGTGGACTACTATGCTTTAGAGGCACTTAATGTCAAGAGTGCCTTCACAGAAGTGTTGCTCAATCTGTCGTGTGGTCAGCAGGAAGGCCCTCGACATTGGTGACTACCCTGCAGCTTTGCCAAAGAGACAGACGATTAACATCGGAAGCAGGGATGATGTCTCAGCTGTTGAGAAAGCCAGTTGCTGCTCTGCATGGGAAATCAGGGTTGTGGTGCAGAATACACAAAATTTATTTACTCTTCATAGTATCATGCTCACATACAAACGAAGATATTTAAGATGGACCTCATGAAATCATCACGTAATTAGGCAAGCTAATTGCATGTTTATGTTTGCTAGATTTTTCTTAAACGGGTATGACACTTTGGGGTACGTGAAGCACCTGATTATTTCTCCTTCAAGGACCGAGTCCGTGGACACTTCAACGAATGAGGTAGAATGGAGAAAGATTTTTCATAATTGTGCAAGAACTATATTCTGGTTTTCATATGTTTTAACATAATTGACAAAACTAATTAACAGAAATCCTCAGTAAAAACGTCTTAAATAAGTAACAGGATTAAAGGTAACATATTGAGATGAACAGGCCCGCCAGAAAATTGGGGTTGGTAATCAACTCTGTTCCACGGCAAATAGACCTAAGGATGATGAGAGCTTCGCGCATCTCATTTTACTTATTCTCATCTTCTCTATCATGTTTCAGCTGCCAACAAAGTCGGCTAAAAGTTACTCTGCATTCCACTCACCTCCGTAGCATGGGATAAGTATATTAGAAGTGTCAAAAGTTGTGTATAACGTTTACTTTAATGCCAAAAGTTTTCGCTAACTCACTTTAGTGCCAACAGTGAGAAATTCCAACTAAATTGATTATCTATCATTTATAATTAAAACTGGGAAATTTTTTAAAAAGATCCAGTCCACGTGGCATTTCCGTGTAGCATGTTTGGCACTAAAATAATCGTTTTTTTTAAGAATGACTGGCACTAAAGTGATCACTTTAAATAAAATTTGGCACTTAAATGATCACTGTTTACAACTTTTGGACAATGTTGTTTAGGGATTATATACTAACTAGACATACCGGCGGAGTGAGAAATTAATAAAATGTAGCCACGTTGGATTTCCAACAATCCATACCGGAGTTGGCGCTTAAATAGTCATTTTTTTTTCCTTAAAAAAATTAGCACTTAGGTGATTGAAAAGAAACTTTTGACACTAAAGTGAGCGTCGTACACAACTTTTGGCACTTCTAATATACTTACCCCTGATAGGCAATGACCTTTAAACCTGAATGACAAGAAAGAAACTTCTTCGGCCATCATAGAAAATTGGCCAAATCACAAGTATAATGTCTCATGATAAATATGTCCTGGAAAGCACGTTGACGATGGTAAAGGAATCACCTTTCGAATGTCCCAAAAAAATGAAGCACATACTCTTACTTGGTGGGCAAAAGTGACCACTGATATCCTTTCTTTTTGTCAAAACGATCATACACAGTAGCAGTTCAATTTGATTGACCAACAGCTAATTAACTGGTGAAATTAGTAATTTCTAGGACATGTCAGAAGTTTGATTGAACAATGATGCCAAGTACATACGAAATGTGACATTTCGAATTAGGCTCAAACTTTCGCTGTTCTACAACCATTTTTGTCCCTCGAGTAAAAGCCCATGCTACTCTTTAGAATATTTGAACAGTGGGTCCATTTTATCCTCAAAGTATAAAAACACTATATTTCTCACGTATGATCATAGAAGATTGAATTAACCTCGAAACATAGTATTCCCGCTTCAAAATCAGCCTAGGGTACATTAAGCAGAGATGCTTAGCACCGTCATCACCCCATAGCTACGATAATGAAGTATAATACATACAGCCTTGTTCCTGTAATCACAGTGCCCATTTATCGTGTCATCTTTTTATCAACATTATCCATACGCGGTTCTCAGCCTGATACAACGCGGGAAAGAGCAGTCATCTGCCGTAGCAACTTCTGAGCAAAAAATTGCTCTGCAAACAAGCCGAACGTCATAGATTTTCCAGATAGTCACCAGAAACGCCTTTATTCGTAGGAAGGCCAATCGAGAACAATACCACATGCTTTCAGTAGTAATACTGGGAAGAGCAACTACTCCGTCTGCACCAATTGTTAAAAACGAAAAGTGATTTCTTTAATCTTCACATATTCTTTCTTTTTGTTTTGCAAGAGAACACTCCTTCGTGTGCTCTCTCTAAGGATCATTTGCGAGCTTCTGCCTTCTTCTGTTCTTTGGCTGTAGATGAAAGAGAGTTTTTGAATCAGTTTTGGGGATAATGGTGAGACCAGGACGACAAAAATATAGCAGCCTCAAAGACTTCCCCAGCTTTCTGTTCTTCTCGCCTCTTGGCAACTTTTGCTCGCTTAACAACACCACCTCCAACAACAATGAGAAAGATATTACTCTTAAAATCTTACCGAGGTACCAAAAGTTCAGACGCTCCTGATAGAATACATGCAAGCACTTATTTAGACGCCAATGTCAAACCTGAACCTGCTAGCCAGGGAGATGCAGTATAAACTAAATTACAAAATATGGACTGAGCAGCTAAGGTTTCTCTTGGGATAAGCTATGACTTGCCAAAGCTTTTAAATTCTGATATTCAGGATCTTTCTTGAATCTCATGTATCAAAATTCACTATGACTAATCGTGAATAATTTCAACATTATAATTCGATAGGCAGTCCAAAATGAAGGGCTCAAATTAAACTCTCTGGCAGTATAAATTTTGTGGGCTTCACTGAAATATCAACAAAGATGAGGCATGACACTGCTTATCTTTGCCTTTTGTTTTGATTGATTGACTTAACTTAATCTTACAGATAACCATCCTAGTTATTCCCCTACACCAAGAAGGCAGCAACTGTCTACCAACCTGCCTTGTTTAACTTCTCCCTCCTCTGCCAAAATATACTGTACTTATTCAATCAGCCTCATATACATATTGATTACAAAATATTTCTAATAAATGCAAAACTCGCCAAGATGTTCATCCTAATAACTTCAATTTCAAAGTCAACGAGATGTTTAAAAAGATCATCATATGTTTGCAATGCCAACACTACCAAAAGTTTCTTGAGTAGAGTTAGTTTTTTCTTTGTCATAGCTTGATTATCGTAGTTAACTAGCTAGAAAGTTGCTGCCTTCCCCGTAGTAGATTCTAAAAACTATCGAAATCATTTCAGCAAAGGCGTAATCACATTACAGTTCACATGATATAACTAAAAAAAATACCAAAATATGTTGGACATATAAACAGCAAATTATTTTACTGACTCGTCAAACTAAGCAGGGGGTTAAGAAAACTAAGAATTCACATATAAATGGACACATGGAATCTTGTTTCTGTTCAACTAAACACTGCTTACCTAAATCTTTCCTGGGTTGCTCTGTTTTTCCTTGTTCCTGTAGCCTCATGTTTCATTCGAGAGCTTTCTGCTTTTCTTAGGACTACAAGTATATGCTGCCAAACTCAATTTTGAAGTTATAGAGGACAATGCAGAGAGAATTCCTTTGAAATGCAATAAGTTGAGTTTGAATGACTTAGTGATATTTCTTTAATTTGCTGCTTGCAGCATCCTGTGATTGGATTCAGGTTCTGAATAGATGCCGATGCATAACTAGTCTCAAGGAAAATCGGGTGAGCTGTTGCTAAAGCCAACTGGGCTTCCTAGTTCTAGAAATGGTTGCTTCAAATTATGTTGTTTTCCCATTATTTTAGTGGTCCTCTCCCTAGTTTTGTCATATCCTAAATTTTCTGATACTCATAGCGCGTCTTCACTGTAGTTGGTCTGTAAACAGTCACTTTCCTGTAAATTGTTTTGTTTGACAGTTCATGAATCCACTCGTGATCCATGATATCAAAGGAAAGCAGTCCCTTATGCATTTTAGTGGGTTGAACACTCAATGAGGTCCTGCTTCAGAGATGAACGGTCTAGGTGCTCTTTTTAATTTAGGAACGAAGCTTCTTGTTCTGGTTAGGGAGAAAAAAAAAAAAAACACGCCTAGCATCCAACCGAGAATTTTTTTTATTTTGAGGGCATCAGTATTCCACAGAATCCATAATGTATATCCACATCGCTGGACGAAGAATATGAAGTGACAGCAGGAGCTTATTACATTGCTGAAAATGTTCCAGAATGTGAAGTGATGGCCTTAAGTGGAAACAAGGCGGACGTGCATCGTCTCCAAGCAGTTTCGAGTAGAGATGCGTTTTCTTGTGGACTGCGATGCCTTCGAGGCATGAGCGCCTTCGTGAAAGTGTTGACTCAGATCTGTCGTGTGGTCGGCAAGAAGGCTCTTATCATAGGCGATGACCCTGCAGCTTTGCCAAAGGAGGCGGCCAATAAACTTTAGGGACAGGCCAATTGTTGGTCTTCATGGGAAATCATGGTAACTGGGGTCTTGAAATTCAACACGGACTGCTCTCTGGTGGAAGGAATGACCGACCGGACCTGTTGCTGGCAATGTGTCAAGACTCGAACGGTGTAGCTGTGGGTGGATTTGCCAAGTCGATCCGTGCTCCGTCAGTAAATGGGGTCGAAACCCTAGCTCTGTAAGAAACGATAGCCCTCGTGAAGCAATTCCTTGATCTGCACTTCGGAACTGATCTGCAGGTGGTAATTGAGAGCAATAGCTTATCTTTAATGAGTTTGGCGTTGGACGCTGATCAAAACCTGTGGACCATCCGGCCATGGATTGAAGAATGCAGAGCCCAATTGAGCCGGCTCAATTGTGTACCGCTAGCCTATCATCTTCGGCATGTAAATCAAGTTGTGGACTGGATTATTATGACTTCTAAGCCCCTCTTAGATTTCTTATATTAAGATGTTTCACAAATGTCACTCTAATTAGTGAAACCGGCATTTCTCGCACCTGGACGCGGTAATTGGACCGCCTATGTAATTTTTGGCACACCCCACATGAAAGCATGCGAGGGGTAGTGTCGGTACAGGAGGTGAGAATGCGAGGGGATGAAGGAAGGTCAATCATGGCTGCGCTTAGATATTCAATGACGATTTTTTTTTGACGAAACAGAATTTGTCCTCTTCTGGAAGACTTTGAACGTTGGTTATTTCATAGTAGACTCTTGGCCATCTCAACTCCAAAAGATTTTTTATTTTTAATTTTTGGTAAGGGCAACTCCAACAGATTTTGTGACCAAAAAAACAAAAAAACTCCAAAAGATTTTGGAAAGAGAATGGTTGTTGGGCCTCTTGGCAATGTAAGGATTGAAAATTGCCTCAGGGCAATGTGAGATACTGTAGGATTAACATTGTTCTTCCATTGCAATGCCTTGTTTATTTTCGCTCAAGAAGATGATATGATCATCCAAGAAAATCTTTATCTCCATGGTGGCATAATTATTCATGTTTTAATTCCTGTATCGTTAAATGAGAGTATTTCCGTCTTTTTCCACGATGATCAGCCACGTCAACCAACACGGACTAACCCTAACCCGCATGCTAATTAATCATTCTTGACTTACGTCCCAAATTGATAGTGATCAGAATACACAAATTGATCCGGCCGATTGCTGAGTCTACAAGAAGCGGGCTGGAACTTGAATTCAAGATTTTTTTGGTCGAAAAAATTCGAGATTCAAACATTGGATTTTTCGCACTAACTGGCATGACCGATCCTGGTTGTTCTGCACAAATCGGAATATTATGACATTAAAGAAATTCAATTTGATCGAATGGGTCTATTAGTTGGGTCAGTCTGGCACGGCCTTTTTTTTTTTCCCGATCTCCGATCTGTACATGTCCAGAAAAAAAAAAAAAAATCCACATCTGGTTTCTCTGAATCCTCCGTTGACTCTTGAGAGAAAGAGAGAGAGGAGCAGGATCGCTACCGTTCCAACCCCAGAGAGAGCTATGGCGGAAGCCATCGTCTCGAGGGTGGCTGACATTCTGCACGATGGGAAGTTTGGCGTGCTTGCCGTGCTCGGGAATATCGTTCCCGATCTCCGAAAGGTCGTTCCCGATGCGGAAAAGCGGAGCCTCGAAAGCCGTGCGATCGAAGCATGGCTTGAGGATGTCAAAGCGGCTTTCTACGATGCAGAGGACTTGCTCGAAGAGTGGAACCTTGAAGTTACGAGACCGCGAGAATCGCCGAGCAAAAGATAAGAAGTCGAAGCAGGGAGTCCCTTCTTGTCACCTTCATTCCGACCTGCCGGACGGCTGGAGGTTATCAGGAGGAGAATGGAAAACATCGCGTCTAGAGGGAGGGCTTTGGGCTTGGAGGGGTGCCCGAAGGATGTGCGAGGAAAGAGTGGATCGAGGAAGAGATTGCGGTGGGGCGCTTTTGTTGTAGAGAGAGATGGTGCTAAAAGAATCGCTGCCAAAGGCGCTATTAATGTTGACCCGCGAGAGCGCGCGAAGGATGTGCAGGATGAGAGAGGATCGAGGAACGGGGAGCGGTCGGACCCCTTTGTGCACGAGGAGGAGATTATCGGGAGAGAGGATGCTAAAAGCGTAATTATGGAGTTCTTGTTAGACTCTGCAGCTGAAGAAAGAATTCCCATCCTTGCAATATGGGGTGTGGATGGTATTGGAAAGACTGCTCTTGCTCTGTGTCTATACAAAGATGACATGGTCAGCCAGCATTTTGATTTGAGGATATGGGTCTGTGTGGGTGGCATCTCTAATCTCAAAATCGTGTTGCAAAAAATCATACAGAGTGCAACGACAGAGAGAGCATATGGCGTTGAGTTTGAGGGATTGCAAAATCAACTTGAGAAACACATTCGTGGGAAAAAATATCTCCTAGTTCTTGATGATGTATGGTTACAGTTTCATGAACAATGGGCGAGCTTGAAAAGTCTATTGATGGGAGGTGCTGAAGGAAGCAAGATTCTGATGACTACATGCTTGAGGTCAATTGCAGATTTCATGAGCCCAACCAAATCTTATTCTCTTGAGGCCCTTCCAGAACGCTTGTCTCTAGACTTATTGATGAGAATGGCTTATAAGGACGAAGAAAAGACTAGAGATCCAGAGAAGTTACTAATTGGGAGGCAGATAGTCAAAGAATGTCGTGGAATTCCTTTGCTTGTACGAACAATCGGAAGTTCATTGTTCTTCAAGAAAACTAAAGCTGAGTGGTTAAATTTTAAGTTCGAGATCCTGGAACTCTCTGCAGAGTCACAAACTGAGCGCGTCGCACATATCTTAAGCTTTGTTATTGTCATCTCCCATCCCATCTGAAACAGTGCTTTGCCTTCTGTTCATTGTTTCCCAGAGATTGGGTAAATGATAAACTAATGTTGATGAGTCTCTGGATAGCAGAAGGATTTATCCGGCCCATAGACAACGTAGATCAGGATATGGAAGACATTGCTCATGACTATTTCATGGATCTAGTTAGGAGGAATTTCTTTCAAGACTGCACTCAAGATGAACTTGTCAATGTGACGTCTTGTAAGATGCATGATTTTTTTAAATAAGCTAGCATGTGCAGTTGCTCGAACCGAGTGTTCCCGCTACATAGGTTCAGGATGGTCGTTAATTGATGAAAGAACTCGTCATGTATCAGTGGATTCAACTTTAGATCTATCACAGGGACCTCCAGCTACTGTACTCAAAGCAAAACATCAGGGGACATTCATCAAAATGGATCAAACAAAAAGCTTGCGGTGTGAGACTCTACTGGTTAAATAAACTTTGTGAATTCATTTCTAATTTCAAGTACTTGCATAACTTGGATTGGCATGATAGTGGTATTGAGAAGCTGCCGAGTTCCATTTGTGAGTTGAAGCACCTAACATTTCTAGATCTCTCTTAAAATGATGGAATCATAAGGCTTCCTAATTCTGTGACAAGATTGCAAAGCTTGCAAGTACTTAATATCTGCTACAAGCTAATGGAATTGCCAAGGGATATAAGAAAATTGGTCAACCTCTGGCAACTAGAGATTAGCAATTGTAATGAACTATCTCACATGCCACGTGGGTTGGGCCAGTTGACTCTTTTGCAGACTAACAGATTTCCTTATGCCTAGGGATCATTCCCGTCCAAAGAATTGGGGTGGGCTAGGGGAGTTGAGCAAGTTAAGCAAGTCCAGAGGAAGCCTTTGAATCGAAGTCAAGGGAGAAATAGAAGATGCGGTAGCAGAATCAAATGCTGCGAACTTGAAGGAGAAGGGTTCCTTAGTTTTGCCAGTATTAGTGTTTGCCGGAAAAGAAAGTGAGGAAATTCTACTCAAAGAGCTGCAGCCAAGTTTGAATCTTCGAAGCTTAGAAATAAGAGGCTAAAGGGAGCGCAAGGTTTCCAAGCCGGATGTCTTGCATGTTTAAGTTAGTGGAGCTCCGGTTGTTTGAGTGTGCAGGATGCCAAAGTCTCCCACCACTTGGTGAGCTTACTACCCAAGCGTCTGGAAATTGGTGCGCTACCTATAGTGGAGTACACAGAGAGTGATCTTCATACCCTCCCATCACTTCCTAGTCTCTCTGCACTGAGGATATGGAAGTGTCCTAATTTGGAACGGATTCCACTGCTTCAACATCTTAAGGAGTTGAAACTTCCCAGTTTCCCTTTGGAGTCGTTGCAGAACTTAGTTGCCACTATTGAACATATAATTGGTATTGATGATTGAGTGAAAGATTGATGCAGCCCGCATTGAAGACCAACTCTCTTGACCAAGAAGATCGGCCCACATTCAAGCTCGACAAAACCGAGAAGTCGTAACAATATCTTGAGTCCATTCCAGAAGCTTGAAAGACACCTTGGGAGCTCGCGTGACGCTTTTACTAGCTTATAGTTTCCATGCTCTTTTACTAGTTTATAGTTTCCATGCTTTTTACTATTTCTCCTAGTTTCAATGCTCCTTTATTTCTCCTAGTTTCAACACTCTATCTTTATTTGTTTGACGATATAAGCCATCCAGACGATTTTTGATGAATGAAAAACTTTGCTTGAAACAAGTAACATGAACCTTGTAGAGTTCATACCCTTGAAAACCTAGAAGAGTTTTCACTCCGTACTTGAAGAGTCAGAACTTTCGAAATATGCATCCTTGAAGAGTTGCAGTCATTGATCTAGAAGAATTGGTGCCCCCTCAACTTCCTTGGAGGCCTAGAAGAGCAACCAACGGAGTTTCTATCTTTTCCTATTCTGTTAGTTATTTCCAACCCAATTTCGACCATCCTACAGTGCTTATTTCAGAAAACCCAAAACAGAGAAATTGTAGATCTAGAAGTCTTTGTTCATTTGGATTTGGAATCAGGTCGATCCGATCTGTATCGACAAAGATACAACTGTTCTCCTCTTCAATTACATCCGAAAACGACTTGTAAACCTTATTATGACCATCCCTCATTGGTTGTCCGCACTCAAAAGGAGATTTTAAATCCAGATATTTTGATGAAAGAAGTTTCTATTGAATTGAGTTCTATCTTGGCAACTCTTTCGCCAAGTACCAGAGGTCTTCTTGGTTTGGTTTATAAACCTAAAAACTCTTTTGGGCTGCACGAGCAAAAATGGTTGAAAAGTCTACTGTTTGAAAGAGAGTAAAACGACCCGAAATCCCGCTAGATCTCTTCAGGGTTCCATCTCACTCTCTTTCGGCTCGAAGCCGATAGGAAGCAATGCTTCAAGTCGCTGAGGTAAGTTTCGAGAGAGCTACGCTCCCAGGTATTCCTACCATTTATTCTTATAGGTTACTCTTATAACTCCTCGCTAAGTGACCCTACTCACATTGGACCTAGTGCCCAGGTGGTTTGGCCAATAGTGGGCCAAGAAATATTGAATGGCGATGTGGGCGGGGGTTTCCGAGGAATACAAATAATGAGTACAGGGAAGTCTGCTGGTAGGAATTCTTCAGAGCGTATTACGGTTTTTCACCGAGGGGGTGGATCGAAGCGATTGCAGCGAAGAATTGATCTGAAACGAAGCACTTCGTCTATGGGCGGACCGTAGGTGCGATGATTTACTTCACGGGCGAGGTCTCTGGTTCAAGTCCAGGATGGCCCAGCTGCGCCAAGGAAAAGAAAAGAATAGAAGAAGCATCTGACTCCTTCATGCATGCTCACTCGAAACCTCATTTTTTCTTGGGTTGTAGTGTAAACAGTATGTGATGTAGCTCGAGTAGAAAGTATTGATTCATTTCTCAGGGCAAGGATCTAGGGTTAGTGCCAATTAATAAGTTGGAACAACTTCGTAAGTGTAGTCTATTTTTGATTTCTAAATCGAAGCAAGAAAGACAGCGGCATTCGAGGAGAATTCTACGAATTAGATCCGCAAGTCAATCCACCTTCCTTCCGGCTAGCAGCAATCAAAATCTCCCTCCTCAAAGCGGATCGGTGTCACTATGCTTAACCGGAGTTAACGACTCTCTAGTTTGACTATTTCTACTTTTATGGCAGGGAGTGAGCTACTTACCTGGTGCTATTTTGAGCGAACAGTGATTCGATTGATGATAAAGAAAGAGAATTCTTGGTTCAGTTTTCCACCTTAACGGGTTTGAAAAGAACATTTATGCATTGGCCCGGGAAACCAAGTCTCGGGACAACTAGTTATTAGAAACCGGCGAATAAATGAAAAGGAACCGCTTACTGAGGAATAGAAAGGGAGGACAGGTTGGTTCGAGGACCCCTTGGTCAAAGGAAGGGGGCGGGCGGAATGCCATTTGACCTTACCGAGAGGTTCAATAGCGCGTTCAGGCCCTCGGGAGAGGATGAATCCCTATTAGCGAGGAGTCCCACTATCGAATCCAAGAGGTCTGAAGCAAGGAGTGCTCGCCTGGCAGAGCTAAGGGGGCTTCAATCCTTATTCCTTATCCCCGCCCAGGCTAACGGGGCCTTACAACTTCAGGGGGGGAGAATGGAGCCTCGAGAAGCACTGTTGAGAGGAAGATCCTTGGCCCCTCTTCATTCTCTACAGGTTCCAAACCTTTCTTCAACATAGGTGACAAGGAGCGGGGCAGAGATGGAAGAGATCGAACATGGGAATAAGAAGCAAGCTCGCCTTCCTTTTTGATCATACGTTACGGTATCCCGGCCTGGCTTATAAAGTGATAGTGATAAGAATAAATAATAAAGATAAGAGCTAAGATTCAGGAAAGGAAGCTTTATGGGAGAAAGGGGGAAATGTATGTATGTATCTGGGGGGTGGGGCTATGTATGTAGAAAGGGATCAGTCTCTATCCATCCGGCTGAACACCGTGATTGATGAGTGGGTAGGTGGGTTAGGTGCACCTCTCGCCCTGTGGGAAGTTATGAGGCTAGTCTCCTCCCCCCCCCCTCCTGAACGAAGAAGTCGTGGGGCCCCCTTCCCGCGTATGCGTCTTTATTTATATTATTTCTATTTTTCCATTTTTCATCCAATGGAGAATCTTTATAAAATAAAAACAGCAGATAAGACCACTTATTCCTTGGGCTTAAGTTAAGGTTTCCTAAAAGAGCTTATTCTCGGCATCCCATCTCAGAAGGCTACGCACCTTGCCTAGCCACAACCTCTTTCGCATCGAGAAAGAGTAAGAATCAGCCCTTCCCTTGAACTAGAGATCAATCATAATAAACAATACAATAAAAGAAATGGATTCTCCTGCCGGCGAGAAAGGAAAAAAAAGGCATAAAAAGGGGGGGAAGATGAGAAGAGGAGATTAAGGATAGTCACTCCAATAATCCTAATCGGACTGACCAAGAGCAATCGCAGCTGAGTCAACTCTATCCATTCTTGTTTCGTCTCAAGGGAACTCTTAGGTCCTTCTCTTGCCTTAGAATAATCAAGTACTCACTCTCTTCTCTGAACTACGTTACCTTCGGTGAATGCTTTCTTGCCAACATGCCTTACTTCACTTCGTTCGATAGATCTGATCTGATCGGACCTCACCGGGCCGGGCGAAGGGGAAGGAAGGGATGGGTGGTCCGGGAACAGCAACGGGAGAGGGCTCGTAGCCCCCCTCTCCCTCTTCCCCGCGCCTATTTGTTCCCCGGGCCCCGGAAAGATGCGGAGAAAATGCCCCGAGCCAATGTTCGAGTACCAGGTGCCATACTCCCAGGAAAAGCTCGTCTTAGAGAAGAAACTGATTTACCTAAGTAAGTAGCCAACTTCCGATAATCATTCCTTGCTTTGCGCTAGATTCAGTATGGTGATACACATTTTTGAAATAACAAGGGAAAATAGCTCTTCTTAAGAGAATAGAATGGCTGCTTTTGGGAGTTATCTTTCCCAAATCGGGGCGGATCCAATTCATCGGCAAATGAAAAATCTACCGTTTTTTTAACACTTAGAAAAAAACCGGACCTGAGAGAGTTCCCCCGTTGGAAGGCGAATAAGAGGAGACCTAGCTCTTGCCCTAGAAACTGCTCTAGTGCTAGCCCTTTACTTTTGCTCTCTTCCGAGCTTACTTGCTGGATAGATTGGCACATATGAATATTAAACCCTTGAACCTGCTATCCGCTTAAACTTGAGAGGCTTGAAAAAGCATTCCAATATTTAGCACTCCATCTGTAACTGGATAAAAAAGAACTGGCCTAAGCGAAGGGAATGAGCTCGGCTGCTTCTCCTCCACACGGAGTTTTCTCCGTGCCCCTTCCGCATTCGCTTCGCGCGCCATTGGCGCTTTGCTCTCCTCTTATTCTTCATTGGACGCTTCGGATGGACTTCGCCGTTCTTTCCCAACTCAAATAGAAAAGGATGTATCACAGGCTCGAAGACCCCTGGTTCTGGAAGGCACATGAGTCCGAACGCTATGTTGAATGTGCGACCGGGCTGGGCATCGGCTCAGAGCGCGATATCCCTACTGAGCTTGCATAGCGAGGATTGCTTTTTTTCTTTATTTATTGCTCGTACATACGGGGGAAGTTTCGGGCAAAAGCAGAAAAAACCCGAAAAAAAAAAGAAAGAAAGAATTTGATCGCCGGGTCGTGCTAATTCCATACGAATCAGTACTGAGAAGCATGTGCCCATCACTCCAGCAATGGCACCGAAGATGAAATATAGAGTCCCTATATCCTTGTGGTTAGTGGAGAACAGCCATCGGACCGGATTTGTTAGTCTTTGTATTGCAGGTTCTAATCCTGCAATGGATTCTTGTTGGCCAGTCTCAGGAGGGATAGCTTCGCTCCTGGGTTCCAGGGGTGGCTCCATCTCGGTTGTGGATCTAATCAGCTCCATCAGACCTCCCGCCTCCACAGTGAAGCTTTCGGCCACTGCTTCCACAGCAGGACAGGAGTAGAAGTGAGCGCTTCAGGTGGATAAGCTTCGACGCTCTCAACCTGGTTTGGATCGTTTGACTATGGCTCCACGTTCTTTACAATCAAAAGCTCGATCACGAGGGTCCAAATCAAGGTCTCCATCTCACCTTATTGGTTCCCTCCTTATACAAACCAGATAGATAAGGTTTCGAGTGTCCATCATGTTGATGGATCCTTTCTTGACGGAGCCGAATGAAACCAAAGTTTCATGTTCGGTTTTGAATTAGAGACGTTAAAAATGATGAATCAACGTCTTTTTCTTATTTTTTTATGGCCGGGGCTTGCTCCTTGTTTTTTCGAATTATATCAATATTTCACTTCATACCCTCGGTCAAGAGCTGTCTTAAGCCATGCCCTTACTTTCAGCCCTTTCAATGTTCATCTTCCCGCGTGAGGGTGATTAGCGTTCTCGTTCACGAAGGCAACCGAGTGGATTTCTCGAACCAGTATCATCCGTATTTGGATTTTTCTTCCTACCAATGGTTCTACCAGTCTTTGTAGCAGTCTCCGCTTAATATGTAGTCCATGAAGTAGTTCTCCTTTCCAGTCCAGCGAGCTGTCTAGTCGCTGTTGGATGTTGCTCAATACTGCTATAACTTAACAACAAAAAAGCCCTGCGTCGAACTTAAGCCCCTTCGACGTTGGGGCTCCGGGCACTGGGAAAAGAAACGGCTTGCTTAAGAATAAGAAAGAGGAATCTCATGTAAATACCATGGAATAAGGTTTGATCCTATTCATGGGGATTCCATAAATATTTTCTTTAAGAAAGAAGAAAAGAAAGACCAGTAGTACCGCCTCTGCTCAGTTCAGTTAAGAAGCCCGAAAAAGATAGCCCAAGTAAGATAGTGGATCAATAAAACTCCGTCCAAGGGTCCTCATGTAACCTCTTATATATACCTCTCTCGAAAAGTAAAGCAATTGGTTTTGCCTATCTTGCTTCAAAGGGGGCTTGCTTAAGAATAAGAAAGAGGAATTTCATGTAAATACCATGGAATAAGGTTTAATCCTATTCATGGGGATTCCATAAATATTCCATTCCAAAAATAGAAAGTTCAGCTCTCTTATCTGAAAGATAGAAATTCTCCTTAGTTGGTCTATATCCAAAACAAGCGAAAAGCTCTTCGAATGATGAATCTTCTTCAAAGCCCCAAAAACATAGGTTTGGATGAAGTCATAATGGTCTTTGAAGCAAAGTATTCCGTTCCACAAACATGGATTTTTTTAATGTTTCACGAACCACCACTCACGCTCAAAACTCCTCCGACACGAGTCCTAGTCGTTGCGCTGCGGCCCCTTTCCCGGCTTCGCTTGCGCGATTTTCAGGAATCCCATCTCCAATGCAAATCAAACTCCAAATCTCACCGCTGCAGCTGCAGCCTCCATTGAAGGACTATCATGTTGCCTAAAACTCCTCATTGACTGTGCCCCCTAATACAAAACCTGCACTATCTCGGGCAATGCAATCAGACCGCACAGTATAAAAGATCTTTTAGAAGCACATACTCCTACGGGGGGACGATTGGGGCGTGGACATAAAGGTCTTTATGGCTACCGGGGAATCACTCAGAAAGAATGGTTGCGGCACTCCTACAGCTCTGAAAGGAGTGAGATTCTTGGGCAGCTGCAGGCACTCGACAACAACAAGAGAAAGGCAGTTTCAGAGGCAGAGAAAGGAGCACAAGCGGTTTCAGGCCCAGTTGTAAATCGTTCGATTCCACAACCTACAATATGAAATGCTACAGACCCGAAACCGGGCCATGATACCCGTATCCTTCTTTTTCAAAGCGGCATTTTGCTCAGAACGTCTAAGCTCCTGAACGGAAAGACTGGCCAAGGAACCTTGCTCTATTGGTTGCTGATTCCTAGAGCTAGGTGCGGGAGCAAGTCAGAAAGATTGAGAAATAGAACCATCTGATTTGATTCGTTCTCAATAGCCATGAGATGATCATCTTAGGGTGATCCTTTTGTCGACGGATGCTCCTATTACACTCGTAGTCTCTGAAGGATGAGAACCAACTACGTAGCATCTATCATGAAGTACAGAAGTAAAGGGTGCCGATATCAGAGAGGCTTAGTAGGGTGCATCGACCAACCAAAGGCCATCAGGGCATGACGAAGACTCGGAAACGGAGATGGCGCCCCTTTACGGAAAGAAAGTCTCAACCAGAACCACATTCCTTTTGCGTGCGGATGTAGCTAAGTGTCTTACTCTATTGGTCAAAGTTTCCTGCTGCTGTTTGCACGGTTCAGAGAGCACTTGTGTATGTGATGCAAGTGAACGTGTACGAAAAAGCTATCGTAAAGTTTCGTTGTTCGTTCCGTCGTCGACCCTATCTATGTTTCTACGATGGCCCAAGAACACGCTCATTCTTCAGCCGTAGAGAAACTTTTGAATTGCGAGGTACCATTACGAGCTCAAAAGGTTGAGATATTTTTTAGAAAAAAGATACTCATGCCCAGTCCAGATTTCGTCCCGAAACTAGAAGAAGATCGCTTCGGGGGTCACTATGGCACGGCTGAATGTAGAGCAGTTCGCCTGAGGAAGCAAATTGAAGAACCCGCAGATACGGGAAAAACTCCCCTCCGGGTGTAAAATCGCAGCCTATCCTAAGAACTACTTTGAGTGCCTCGAAACAACAATTCTGGGGAGGAGGCATCTCTACAATTGCTTTGATCTTTGCTGGATCGATCTCAATTCCTCGTCTGCTTACTATGAAGCCCAGAAGCTTGCCTGAAGTAAGTCGAGATTATGACATTAAGGTAGATATTCCAGAATTTAAAGGAAGAATGCAACCGGTTGGTTTCAAAATGCCTATACATCTCATGTGTTACATGAACGGGGAGAAAGTTGACTTTGAGAAAGAAGGTGCTTACTGCTCGAAAACGGGTCAGATTCTACAGGATCAAACCTATGGGACTTAAGGAATGATCTTTCTTCTCTTATGATATTTCTAGTTAGCGTCACAAAGAGCTTATTCTATCCCCCTCGGTGAAAGCAGTGACACCACTTACGAGAGCAAGGGATGATTGAACAGTTAGAAAATCTGTTAGTTGGGGGAAGAATCCGCCCGAATCGGATTTTTTGAGGAACATATCGAGAGAGAATTGGATTTGGTCCTCGGACTTCCAGGCGGTTTTTCTTTTAGGCAGCTGTTCACCGTTGGATCTCGCCAATACAGCCCCCTATAGTTTTCGTTACCGAGATATCTTTTTTTGGCTTAGAATGAAGCCCCTCTCGCCCTAGCTTAATGGGACTCTGGCCGTTCACTTAAGCTTCGCTACGCCGCCGCTTGAAGAGGTTGAGGATAAGAGCTAGCTAAAGCCCTAGCTTCTTAACACCTTCTCTTCGATGGAAGTTTTATTTTCCCAGAATGTATCCTAATTTTTGGCCTAATTCTTCTTCTGATGATCGATTCAACCTCTGATCAAAAAGATATACCTTGGTTCTATTTCATCTCTTCAACAAGTTTAGTAATGAGCATAACGGCCCTATTGTTCAAGTCTTCCAATACGGAGTGCGGAAGGTTCAAAGTAGGAATCTATATATACAGCCTTTTCTATTTGAGTTGGGAAAGAACGGCGAAGTCCATCCGAAGCGTCCAATGAAGAATAAGAGGAGAGAAGATCCTGGACACAATCTTCCGAGAGATGGAGAGCCCCTTGCCTCGCCTTTTCTAGCCTCTCCTTCTTGCTTGCTTACCTAGCTCTTGTCTTAGTTATGTATGGAAAGATAGAAATAAAATGACCACAATTTTGGGTATTCACTTAATCTTGTTAGGTATAGGTGCTTTTCTACTCCCATTTCGGCTCTTATACATGCCGCTCCTATGGTAGCAGCGGGCATTTTTCTTGTAGCTCGACTTCTTCCTCTTTTTATAATCATACCTTACATAATGAATTTAATATCTTTACTGAAGTAGAGAATCTTAGCTCTAATACTGAACTACGGGAATATGGCTTCTGAAACGGTCAAAAGGTAGGTTTTGGTAGTAGGAGTACAAAACGGGAAATGTCATCTATAGATAGGTAACTATTGAGAGTGAAGAATGAGGCAAGTAAGGCAATCTCCGTACTGGACTGAGACGATTTACTTATCAAACGAAAGCTAAATCATATGTTATAAGCACTACGCTTCAACTCAACAAACTTCCGCTTGCGCAGTGCTGAAATTTCTGTTCGTCTTGTTTTCTCGTGTGCGAGTCACTCTCTTGATTCTATTTTTTGAGAAAGCCTACCTTAGGCTTGCATCAAAGATATAATCAAGTTATTGGAAATAGAAGATTTTGGGAGTGCAGCTCTTATGATTGGAATGCATAGAATTCCTGGAATCGGCAAGACAACTTTTGCGAAGGCCGTACATGACCAACTCTCCTCTTGTTTCAGACAGTCGTGGCTTTCTCGCAGAGATTGGAGTAACAGCACAAAATGTTGGTGGTATTCAGTTTTTGCAAACTAAGTTGATACGTGAAATTCTTGAGCGAAATGGCGATGTTGCTTCTCTCCAAGGCGGAATCAAGCTTTTCTATGTGTTTGGCAATATAAAAGTTCTTATTGTCCTAGACGATGCTGAAGAACAGTCGCATCTCGAGGATCTTGTAGGAGACTGGCTTGACTGGTTTGGTCCTGGAAGTTGGATAACTGTTACTTCAGAAAATCACGAGATTCTCCGAACATATGTTTCTTGAGGCCTAGGTCGTATCTATGAAGTGAATGAGATGGATAATGTCCGAGCTCTTGAACTTTTTCTCTAGCATGCTTTAGGAATGCATGGTCTAAAACCGGACTATCCTTAAATTGGAAAGCGCATTATCAAACTGCAGGGCAGGTTCCACTTGTTATTGAAATTATTGTTCATTTCTGCATGGAAAAACAATAGAAGATTGGAGGAAGATAGAGGACTTGATAAAACCACGGAAGGAGAACTCTCTCGAGATTCTGAAGGATTGCGGGGAGATTTTGAAAATCTGCTATGAAGCATTAGATGAAAAGCGGAAACAAATATTTTGAGACATAGCATGGTTTGCGAATGGCATGGATAGCCGAATTGTATCTTATATGTTGCCCGATCGAGATCTTTTGCATTCTCACCATATTTTGATGCCCCTAGCAAAAATTGGAGAAGACAACAAGCTGTGGATGCATGAACTGTTGAAGTACCTTAGCGGAACTATAGATCAAGAACCTAAATATCCCGGAAGGCGCAGTAGACTATACATGGATAATGCAAAGCTGGAAATAATCAATACTGGGAAGAGGTAAAGGCTTTTGGTTCGATGGTTTGCTTTCTTCTGTGAAATGAAAGCCTTACAGATAATGTCTACTCTGTTATCCGGTGTTTTAGTTAATTTACCATATCTAGGTTTTGGTTGCATGCACGGAAAAGAAAACATCCTAGTCCTTACTACATAGCAAAAGTGACCCATTGTAGTTTATAGCTTCGGATTGATTTGTTACTCTTGGCAAATATAGGGAATGAAGAGGTGGAAGCCCTCTGCTTTGACTTAAAAAATCATCCTCTCCATCTATGTACAGAAACCAATTCCAAGAGCATGCCAAACATGAGGTTCTTGAAATTGGATCATGCAAGTATGACTGGAAACTTCACAAATGTATTTCCAAAGTTAGGGTGGCTTCATTGGCATGGCTACCTGAGGGATTTCGAAGCGACAGTATTTAGTTCGACTAAACTGAACTGTTCATTCTTGATCTTTCATGGAGCAAAGTCACTGAAGGCTGGGGAGGTTGTATGATGATTTCTTATTACTGCTCTAATGCATTTATTCTGTTAATTATCTGGCAATTGACCTTATAATGTTTTCTCTTCTGCTTTACAGATTAAGCAATTGAAAGTCTTAAATCTCACCGGTTGCACTGACTTACTGATAAGTTCTACATTTTCTTGCTTCCCGAATTTGGAGATACTGATTCTAGAGCGATGCTCTCGGTTGGTCCATCTAGATTTGTCAGTTGTGGTCTAAAAAAATTGCTTTGCCTGAATTTGAAGTCTGCACTGAACTCAACATGTTGCCTGACAAACTGGGCGGTTTGGAAGCTTCAAAAGAACTCCTCATTGATGAGACTTCCATGCAAGAAATTTTTGTGCCTCCAACTGCTTGTCATTGAGTCGCGTGCCCATTCATGTGAACACCTGACATCACTTTAAATACTCTCGATAGATAATTTTAAGATTACCAGACTTCCTAATGGAGTCGGAGAGCCGTTGAAACTCCGATGCTTGTCATTAAGAGACTGTCGTTAAATATGAGAACTTCCAGAGTCCATTGGTCAATTGGGAAGCTCTTTAGAGGAGCTGGATATTTCAGGAACAGGTGTTTCAAAATTGCCAGACCTATTTGGAAATCTGCCGAGTTTGAGAGTGTTGAAGATGGGCTGTTGTTTCATAAGAGAATTTAGCATCTACACAGCCTCGAAGAAATACATGCCTCCTCCTGTAGGAGTTTTAAGAGGGGATTTCTAGAGACATTGGGAAGCTGATTCACCTTAGGAATTTCTTCGAAAGTCAGCCTTACTTGCTCACACTCACAAGAATAGTAAAGAGAAAAGCTCTAGAGAGAACATCTAGAATTGTATTTCACTTGTGAGATAGATATAAATGAGGGGGGAGGTCCTTATATATAAGTACAAGCTCAAATGTAGTCATAAATCTCTCCTCAATCCCACGGTAGAGATCACATCTTCTACCTACATTTCATTTTCAAATTATTTAACAACCTAATAGTTCTAGGAGTTGGTACAAATCATTTGGGATCAACTAAAAATCAATTGAGATGTGGGAGTATTGTCTTGATTCATACACAACCAAATTATCTGAGTTTGGTGACTTGATTATGTTTAACAAGCCCTTGTAGTACCTAACTTGAAATTGTGTTATCCGAGCGACCACTTTTCTCGATTACCATCTATGATCCTAAAGTCATCAATCTACTAAGAGAGCATGCAAATGTTTTTAGAGGGTTTATTGAAAGTCTAATTTAATCATATACTATTCTAGGAAAACAATTAACAATCAAGGTATTGAAAGGCGGTGTGATAAGTAAACGCCCAAGTAATTGAAAGTATCTATCTAAGTGTGAAAATGTGAAACCCAATACAAAGTTGGACAAAAAAATATACAATGTCTTGTGAGGGCGGTTTGGTAATTATTCTATTTCCAAAAATAATTTTTGCTTTGAAAAGGGTTTTCTTGATTCTGTTCCCAGAAATAATTTCTAAGTATTTGAAGACGCTTGATAAACTGTCCAAAATTTTTATTCTCGGAATAGAATGTATTTGATAAAATCCTTAAAATTTCTAATACAAACCATTTTCTTTTAATCTTTATATAATTTTATTAAATTTTGCTCTTTTTTTTTTTTCTTTTCTTTTTCCCTTTTCATTATCTTCTTTCTTTGGTCGCTGGTCATGGTTGGCGATCGGCCAAATGAGGGTTGACCACATCACTGGAGTGTTGCGGGCCCTCAACAACTCAAGCCATGACAAGGCTTGGCTCCCCTTGGCTAGGTGAGCTCAACCTCTCCAGATCGCCGAGCCATCACGGTGTGTATGGTGATTGTTAACAAATTAAAGTAGATGATAAACACTAAGGATTACATAGCAATATATAGTGATTTGACTTTATACTCAAGCCTTGGTCTAATCTCCAACAATCAGCTCAACAATAGCTAGAATTCACTAGAAATCGATACTGTAAGTTATAAATAGCAAGTGTTGTTTCTTTCACAGGATGGATTACATTATCAAGACTCAACCACTGCACTTATACTTGTACACTTGACTATTTGCTATTACAAGGCTAAACTTTTACAGAGAGATATCAACAAAGATGATTTCTAGCTTAAAGCACGACTACAACAATTCTTGAGTCCAACATCTTCTAAGCTTCAATGATCCTTCTTTATAGAAGTATTTAAGCCAACCGTTGGAGACCTTTAAAGAGATCTAGCTAGCCGTCTAAGAGTTATCAAATACCTATGCTAAAATCAGGATTGCCTATACAATCGTTTCATTTTCCCTTGACAATTTTCTAAAATGGAGTTTGTTGCATCACTTTACTAAAGTAGAAATCCATCGGTTGCTTTTTAGATGTCTTTCTTGGTTAACATGATCTCTAGCAAAGTGATGTCTTACCTCGATGTGTTCAGCTCTTCAGTGTAGGACTGGATTTCTGGTCAAGTTTATAGCACTAGTGTTATCGCACATGATGACAATGCATTTCTCATCTTTTCCAAAATTACTTAATTGTTACTTCATCAAAATGAGTTGAGCACAACAGCTTCCAAGGGCAATTCAACATTAGTGATTGAGAGATTAATTGAATTTTGTTTCTTTAAGAACCAAGAGATCGGCATGCTTCCTAACTATGAACAAGTACTTGATGTACTTTTTCAAACAACTTTACAATTTGCAAAGTCAACATCCGAGTATCCAAGCAACGTAGAATTTGTATTTTTGGGATACCGGATCCCTAACTTTGAGTGGATCCAATGTATTGAATAATTCATTTTACAGCTGATAGATGTGATTCTTTTGCATCTGATTGAAATCGAGCACATAAACACGTACTAAATAAAATATCAAGTCTAGATGCCGTTAGATATAAAAGTGAACCTATCATACACTAATATAGCTTACGGTCGATAGACTTACCTTTCTCATCATATTCAAGTTGATAGAGCAAGACATTGATGTCTCTATTTTCTTGCATCATTTCAAACCAAATTTCTTTACTAGTTCTCTTGCATACTTCTCTTGATGTATGAAGGTACCTTCAAGACATTGCTTGATTTGGAGTCCGGGAAAGAAATTTAGTTTACCAATTAGGCTCATCTTGAATTCACTCTTCATCATTTTTGCAAAATCTATACACAGCACGTCATTAGTAGCTCCCACGATTATATCATCAAAGTATATTTGAATGATAAGCAAATCTTTACCTTTTCTCTTAATAAAGCGTGGTGTCTACCTTATCTTTTTTGAATTCATGATCTGTCAAGAAATTACTTAATCTTTCATACTAGGCTCTCAATACTTGCTTTAGTCCATAGAGTGCCTTCTTAAGTTGATAAATCACCACTTTTAATGTCAATTTGATATAACACGAAATCATGATAGTAGCCATAAGCTTATAATAAATGTATAGCTTCTAGCCTAACAACAAGGATATAAGTTTCATCAAAATCAATACCTTCCTCCTGTAGTTTTGGCAACTAGTCTTGTTTTGTTACATACAACATTACTTGCTCCATCAACTTTGTTCATGAATACCCATTTGGTTCCTATTACAATATGATCTTAGGGTCTAGCAAGTACTTCCCAAACATTATTGACTTTTTGTATTGATGTAATTCCTCTTGCATAGCTTCAATCCAGCTTTTATTTTTTAGAACATCTTTGACTTTCTTACGTTCAACCTATGATATAAAAGCTAAGGAGTTGATAATATCTTAGAGAGATGATCTTATTTTGATTCCTTCATCTTCTTTTCTTATTGTTTGTTCCTTAAGATGTTCAGTCTTGAATCTCCAATCTCTGGAGGATTGAGTTTGATTTGAAAGATCAGCTAGGGGTTGTGCTTGCTGCTGTTTATGAGCAATTGGTGCAGATATATGTATGACGTCTTCACAATCATCAGTTTGTACTCCCTTTTGATCATCCATGAAATTCACATTTATGGATTCTTCCACTACCTTTGAATCTTTGTTAATAGGCTTGCCTTGTAGTAGAGTAACCAAAAAAGATGTCTTCAGTCTCATGCATCAAACTTCTCGATGTTGTCATTTATGATGTCGTCATTTATATTCTTTAAAATGAAACATTTGCATCCGAATACATGGAAGTATTGCAGAGTAGGTTTTCTCCCTTTATATATTTCATATGGAGCCTTTTTTTTTTTTATCATAGATCTCAATAATACTCTACTGAGAGTGTAACATGCAGTGGAAAAATAAGTAGATACATTACTTGCGATCAATATTATCCTTGCCATTTCTTGCAGTGATCGATTTTTTCTTTTAGCTACTTCATTCTATTAAGGAGTGTAAGCAATGGAAAAATTGTGTTCCACTCCATTTTCGTCACAATATTCAGCAAAGTTTTGATTGTCAAATTCTCCTCCGTGGTCAATTTTGATAATGGTGATGCCGTATCCCATCTCATTTTGAACTTGTCGAGCAAATTTCTCAAAAGAATGAATGCCTCATTTTTATGTGATAAGAACATTACCCAAATGAAGACACTCAGACCCCTAGAGTGCCAAAAGTCTGCACAAAGGGACACTTAAGTGCCAAAAGTTACAAAAGTGAGACTTAAGTGCTAAAATCAGAGCAAAATGAATCACTTAAGTGTCACTAGCTAGAAAATCCGGCCAAAATGCTGATGTGGCAATTTTCCGGTGAGCTACACGTAAAACAACGTCGTTTTGCGTGCTAATGTGGCTAAAGTCAAAATGACGTCGTTTTTGTGTGTGGTTTGCTGAGTCAGCCTTCTAGTGAGCCACGAAAGTGAAAAAATTAATAAAAAAATATCACGTAGGATTTCCAGCTAGGTTCGCTGGATGTGGCACTCAAGTGTCTCATTTTTCATAAAAAGTGGCACTTAAGGCGTGCATGGAAACGTTTCTTATAAACGTTTCCGGAACACTTCTGTACGGATTTTGTTCCCGAGAACAAAAAAAGAACAGAAACGCGTTTGGTTGCGTTCTATTCTTTTTTTGTTTTTTTGTTCCCGGAACAAAATAAGAACAAAAAAAAGAAACATAAAAAAGTTGTTTCTTTTCAAAAGAAACACTTCTTGGAAGGCACAAAAGAACAAAAACGAAAAGAACAAAAAAACAAAACCGGAACAAAGGAACAACACCGGCTGAAGCTCTTCTCCTTCGTGCATTCTCGTGGCTCTCGGCTGAAGCTTCGTTCTCATGCTCTCCCTTTTCCGGCGTCTCTCCCATCTCTTCGGCGGCTCCCACTCGGCTGACTCCGGCGACTCCAGGTACGTTTCTGGTGCTCCTCCTTCTCCGGTCAGCGTTGCTCCCCCTTCGCGCGACAGATCTGGGACGGCTCGCTCGAGCCTCGAGCGAGCGTTGCTCGCCCAGATCTGCCGCGCCGAAGGGGGAGCAATGCTCGCTCGAGAGCGAGCTGCAGCTCGATTTGCAGCATCTCGGCGTGAACGACAGAATGAGATGCTTTCAGAATTTAGTTTAGTCCCTTTAGCTGAATTGATTCTTAATTTCCAAGAACTCGTGATTGATTCTGCAGAGAAACTATTGTCGCTTGTTAGTTGTGACCTCCACGTATTGGGAAATGGTTTGATGCCGTGTCTGATTATGCTGTGATTTGCGGGAAGGATTGGTGAAGAGGCTATGCTAGATTCATGGAATATTTCGTTCCTGCAATCTTGTGTAATTGATGGAAACAGCTTTTACAATTATATTTTAATGAGTTCTGGTCATTTTCCTGTTAAAAGCTGGAGATGCTTTGGTTCCTCTGAGAATAAAAAGAGAGATTTTGGACCTTTTTTTGCTGTAAAAAAAAACTTGTGATCTTCAGTATATCAGAAATATCACAACTTTGTTTCGCTCATTGTACTAGACCAAGGAAGTACTCGGCTTGCTTGAAATTACTTGGGAAACGGGAATTTCGAGTCCTTTCTTAATCCTCTCTTGAGGATGCATGACTTGAATTCTTCCACAAGATATAGTGGCGATTGTCATCTGTCGAGTAAACTCTCCAGAAGTAGCTGCTTCATTTAGCCACTTGAACTTCCAATAATCCGATTCTCGTCTGGTGATCCTTTCTTATAGGAGCCCTGGATCGCTCCTCCATACTGCAACCGTGCATCCTATTTGTTGTTTTCCAAATGATTGAATTCAAGTGAAAGGTGGTGAATCAGGTTGTTCACTGCGACAATAGACTCTACTCTTCATGCGTTCCTTTAGGGGTGGTGTTCTTCTCTTGTAGATGGATGAAGTTTGATTAACTGTCTTCAGCTTCGAAATTAAAGACAGAAATGTTCAAGACCCTTAACTCATGCGACTTTTATTGATTTAGCATTTTGTATGAGCATACTGTCTACTCATGCCACTTAATTTCTATGGTAGGGGACAAGAATGGAAGAGGGATCACCCAAGAAACCAAGTCATTTTTATCAATGTTCATGAACTTTGATTGATATAACGGGCCTGAAGTTACTGTATTCTCCAAACCAGGGTACTTCCTTCGGTGGACGGAGAGAAAGCCTTTCATCTGTAGTAACTGTACAGTTCTAACCGTTGCGCTTGGGGCCATGACACAACAGTAAGGATCCAAGGACCTCTGCAGGCGTGTCCATCGCCGGTCGAAAACTAAAAACGCAGAAATATAATGTCAATGTAGTTATTAATGCATTTATGTTTCGTTGAATAGGTACCAATTGTTGCTCTCCTTCCCTTGCTTGTGTGAGGTTGTTTGCGTACTTAGCTGAGGTTCATTAACAGATCATAGTGATCAACAAAAGCGATGAAGTCTAGTTTTCCCAGATGAGCAAACAGCCCAGTGAAAAAATTTCTCAGCATATTCAAACTGCTTACGGATATATAAGGACGTATGGCCAACGGAAAGAGGAAAGCCATAGTGAGATGGCTGCTAGTGTGACTATGGAAGATTGCACACTGTGATCTACTATCAATTTGTAGCAAATCAGATGCGGGTAAATATATCAGCATCTGTGAATGGAGATGATGGATCAGATGTGAACATAAGAACAGATAAGCAAGCGAAAACAAACGGTGCAGTCAAAATGAAACCCTTCCAGGCTGCTTAAACAAGCACTTCAAGGGCAAGGTCTCCGGATCGGGTGACAAGGAATTCTTTCTGCTATCCGTCAAGCATCAAGGTTGCTTTGCACTTGGCTCTCTCTACTACATGAGAATGAAACCCCATCGAACAGGGCATGTCTAGTGGCTCATAGGTAACAAAAGTTCGAGCATGATCTGAACTTCATCCTAAATATATGAAGCTCACAAAATGAAGAGCACAATTTCACTAGAATTCAGGCACATATAAGAAAACAGATTGATTAAGATGATCATAACTTTCTTCCATCAAGAGATAAACTATGCTATGAACTATTGATTGTCGCTTGAGGGGGCAACGCACCTCTATGATGCAAAAGTCTGCAACGGGTACAAAGCCAAACTCGGGCCATGCAAGAAACACAAGGTTCAAAAAGCTAGAATTATAGCACCCGGTAGCATCTTAGCTAAGCTTGGAAATGCAAATCTAACTAGAAAACAAATGCTTGAGAATGAAGACAGGATATAAGACATTAAACCACGTAATCATCTTCATAGGGAGAGCAAGGTTTTACAACAGAGGTACAGGCATAGAGGATTAGTAGTACCTCTTGCCATTACTATCATCGGATTCATCACTCCTCATCATTACAATCACACGGCTAGAATAAGATTTAGGAATGTAAGAAAACTCTGTTAGCAAACATTAAAAAGTTTTGCTGCCATGACTGGCTGATAGAACAGCAGTGATTCATTTTAGTTCTTAGGACCAATATCTATGAGAGAACAGGTCTGCTCCTCTCCCATTGCGTTCATGACTGACACCACAAGGTCCTTTCCTTCAGCGAACCCATCTTTAATCTGTGAAAGGAGAAAGTGTGAGAAGTTAGATAAACTAAAAATAAAATCAAGTTTAAACTTTATTAAAGAAAATGTTTTTTTTTAAATTTAAAACAGAAATTTTTTCGTCGTTTACCAAACGTGTTTCTATTCTTTTTTTATTCTAGGAACAGAAATTGACTGCAGTTACCAAACGTGTTTCTGTTCTTTTTTTATTCCAAGAACAGTTTTTTTTTACACTTACCAAACGCGTTTTTTTGTTCAAAAACTGTTCCTCGGAACAGAAATACTTTTTTTTTTTATTTCTGTTCCCAAGAACAAAAAAAGAACATAAGTGTTTCCATGCGCGCCCTAAGTGTCACTTTTATAAGTTTTAGCACTTAAGTGTCCATTTGTGTCAACTTTTGGCACTTAAATGATTCTTTTGCCCCCAAATGAATCTTGAGTAGTTATATATAATGACCAAATGGTATTTTCTTCCTCCTAGCCCTATTGTTCACGTTGGTTCAAATAAGTTCATATGCAGTAACTACAAAGATCTGTTGGCAGCAATACTTTCAATAGATTTGAAAGAGCTTCTCACATATTTTCTCAATGTGCATGCATTGCATGTGTCACACTTGCTATAATTGATTTTTGGCAAACCACGAACAATACCTTTGGAAGATATCTTTTGAATCTACTTTGCAATAATGTGACCTAATTTCTTGTGCCATAGATCATGTTCTTCCTTGATAGACATTAAACAGTATAATTTCTCAAAATTTATGTCAAGTAAATAGATGTTGTCATACCTATTTCCAGTGAATGTTTGTGATATGTCGTTGTTAGTGCCTATACACTTACCTTTCTCGAGTTTTATTTTGTAACTTTTGTCACAAAGTTGACTTATACTAAGAAGATTGTGTTTTAGACCTTGCACGAGTGGAACATCTTCAATAACTAGGTTTCCCAACCTTATGTTTCCTTTCTCAATGACTCTTCCTTTATCCTTTCCTCCAGATGTAACTGTACCTCGATCTACAATTATAAGCGGTATGAATTTGTTGTTGTCTCCAGTTATGTGTCTGCAGCACCCGCTATCTAAATACCACTTGTTTTTCTTCAAGATAACCTGAAATCAAAGTAAATCTCATCTTTTTTTTTTTGGTACCCATATAAACTTGGGTTCTTTGTGGTTAGATTTCGATTTAGGATCGAGGGACCAGCCAGTTTTCTTGAACTTCTTTTGCTGTTTTGGACAGTCCATTTTGAAATGGCCGTATCCTTCACAGATTGAGCATTCGGGAAACTTCTTGCCAATAACTTTGGTAAAATGTTTAACAAAATAAGTTTTCTAAAAATGTGCAAGAGGTCTGTGCTTCAGTCTATCTTTTATTTTAGGAAAATGATTCATCTCGTCTTCATTTCCTTCACATCCAAGACCACTCTTGTTGTAGTGAGGAATTTGGATAAAGATAATGTACCGTAAAGTTTTTTAACTAAGAGGGAATTTGGTGCTAATTTTTCAAATTTCATTCTTAACATGCTCATTCTCAACTTGCGGGAGCTTTAATTGATTTATTTGAGAATCAAGCTCTTTCTTCGGATTGTGAATGAGAGTTTTATCGATAAGGTTTTCAATGGTAAGATCATGAACCTCATTTTTTTAAAGCAGAAATTCATTTTGAAGCTTTTTGGTATTCTTCAAATATTTCTTTTAAAAAACCTCAATTCATCATAAGATAGTTCAAAATCATTTATCTCATATTCTTCTAGTTCGGAGTTAGCCATGAGACAAAGATTTGCTTCTTCTTCATCACTTGTTTCATATTCAATGTCGCTCCATATTTCAACTTTCAGCACCTTTTTTTTTTTCTTGAATTTCCCTTTCTTCTTCTTAGTGGATGGACATTCTAATTTTATGTGTCCAAACTTCCTACATTCATAGCACATGATGTCCTTACCTTTGGATTCTTCCTTGTTCTTGTAAGGTTTCTTCTCGTCAACGTGCTTAGATAATCTTTTTCCTTTGTAATTTCCTCTCCTCATGAAGCTTTTGAACTTCTTTGTTGGCAATGCCATGTCTTCATCACTTTCTCCATCATCAGAGGACATTTCTCTACTTGTATCATCATGGTTAGTTTTAAATGCAATGACTTTCTTACCTTTAGAGTTACTTTCTTCATTTTAAAGCTCAACTTCATAGGACATGAATGTTCTTGTAAATTCATCCATGGTGATTGGTTGATCCTCATGGTTTCCTATAATGAGGTCTTGACAGTACTTCATTCCATGGGAAGAACTCGCAGCAATTTATTTACTTTCTTAGCATCTATGTAGATTTTTCCTTGAAGAGCAAGTCCATTCACTATTTCAGTGAATTGTCTGAACATTTGAGTTATTGTTTCACCAGACTTCATCTTGAATAGCTCATAGCTCCTGAGCAAGATGTTCTACTTAGTTTCTTTAACTCTTTTTGTTCATTCAAATGTTAGCATAATGCAATTCCAGATTTCCTTTACTGTATCACAAGAAAAGATTCTGTTAAATTCAAAAGGTGGTAATGCACAATACAGGAAGTGTTTTGTTTTAGCATTAAGAGTGGCTCTTTTTAGAGATTCTTCTGTAGTGTTGACGGCTATTACTTCTTGGCCTTCTTGTCAAACAAGAGCTAGTATTTCTAGACCGTTCATAACTACATCCCACATGTCTAGATCTGTGACTTCAATGTAAGATTTCATTTTTTACTTCTAAGAGCCATAGTCGCTTCCATGGAAGTATGGCGATTTGTTGAGAGCTTGAGTATCAGTAGTAAAGAAGCTATTAAGGTTAGCCATAATAAGTGATCTCTGTACTCGGAAGAAATACACTTCAAATAATGAGCAACAGAGCTTTGATATCAATTGTTGAGGCTAACAATACAACCTAGAAGGGGGTTAAATAAGTTGTTTTCAAACTTTGATGATCTTTTGCGCAAATTAACTAATTATTAAATTAAAATTACCTCGATCTAATGTTTAAGCAGATGCTCTCCAACTGTATTCCAATGTATGTAATTAAATGAATAATAGTGGGATTGAGAGAATTATAGTGGTTCAATTTTGTCCTTAAGCCTATGTCCACTCTTCAAACTAGTAGCCTCAAAACGGGCTAGATTCCACTAACAATCTGCTTGAAAAGTTACAATCGGCTAGCACTGATCCTTCATGTGATAACTTACACTATCATGTTGCTCTTACACATGTACATTTAATCCGTAGCATAATTGCTAAACAGCACGACAAACAAAATGGTGAGATAGAGAGCTTTCAACAGAGAACAACAGTATGTAACCTACTCGATCTTTTGTGTGGCACATTCTCTCTTGGTTCTTCAAAGCCTTTTATTTTATGCTCTTCTTCAATCTATTCGTTGAGGTTGGTTTAGAAAGGTAGAAGATTGTTGGAGAGGTTTTCATTGAGTTACTATCTAAGAAAGTACTGCCCATACAGCTTCTTTCCTAGAAATTTTTATAGACTAAACAAAAATAGCAACTGATGTTATCTTCTCACTATAGTCTCTAACTAACTTGTAAAACACTCTAGCTACTTTGCTATATGCTTTATTCCAATTATGCCATTGTACAAATCTATATTTTTCAACGGCTCTTAAGCCAACTCAACGAACATCAACTTATATACTTGATTGTTATATCACCAGTAACCTGATATTTACTACTTCGATATAAACATCATTAGTACTTGATCTTTTTGGTTGACTAGTGTTGTTTGTAATAATAGAACATTTGCAAATTTCTTTCCAATGGGTCACACCATGGATGTTGCATGGTCCTTTGGTCCAAATATCTACAAATAACATAGTAAGAAATATACTAAGGATAGTTTGGACACCATCAAAATCACTCAAAGATGTTTTCTCCAATACAATTCCGAACCATTTTCTTAATCTCCTTGCCCTTGTCACCACAAAATTGATGATTCCTTTATGCAATTTCCAATTGTTATCAATAAAATGTATAAGGAGACATAAATAGTTCAAGTTTTGAATAAAACTTCATGTAACAATCATGAGGGCAACCCTAAACTTGAGCTTGCAAAAAGTAAATCTTCAAACTTGTTTTTTTTTTCTTTAGTCACTATAGATCGTGGGATGTGATTGTAGAAATGTTGCAATTGATTAATAAAATCATGGAATCCAACATCTCAACCATCAAAAAAAGTTATTCATCTATTATGATTATTCGAACAAGCATTTGCCTATAGTGATCTTGATCAAATTTCCATGTCGATAAGATATTAGAACTACCAGCACTAGTATTGCCCCCATTGTCATTTACATTACATCCATTTTACATGTGGCAAACAAATTTTAGTTCTTTTCTATATTGCAAGGATACTTGTTACATTTTTTCAAATACTTCAACATAGTAGAAGTACCATTATCAACATAGCACATGTACTTGACCCCACAATAAATGCAAAACACCTCAATTTACCCTTTTTCACCTTTTGCTTTACAAAAATGAAGCCAAACTGTTGATTTTCATTTATCAAAAGGACAAGTATTAGATACTTTAGTTGTGTTGGATGCCTCTTCAAGGTCTTCTTCACCTTCATATTCTAGTAAGTCCATTATTGGATTCATAGCATCATTGGATTTGTCCACTTTCATTATTGTTTAAATGAATCACTTGAATCAAGCAAAATATTGATTGGAGCCATCAAATCGGAACACCCATCAAATTAAGCTTTTCTACAAGTTGTGAGATGGATTCCTTATGTAAACTAGGATAGCTCTTAGAAATCCACTAAAACAAGCACAGTTTTACAAGCTTGATGAATTTGTTTGTCCAAGTCTCACAAAAATTTAGTTTCAAATACAATTTTATGAGGAGAAACTACTGAAATCAAAGTGAAAAACGAAAAGGCAAGATAATAGAAAGGAAGTAAATAGGGTTTTCATGGAACAAAACGAAATCCCACTCCTAAATTACAATCAAAGGATTCACCAATTGATTTAATTTCGAATTGATGCTGATACCGAGGAAGAATCAAAAGCAGAACAATATAACAATAGACAAAATACAAAGACATTTGAGACCTTTCCAAGTTTCCATGACTGAAAAGAGGTTTCGAAGGAGAGATGAAGGATATTTACGATGCAGAACAAGAGCATGAGCGTCGGACAAACACCACACGAACTGCAAGAGGGACGCCGGATGCGACTCACTGACTCAGGCTGCAAGCAAGAGAGGAAAAGACTGCAAGGCGTGAGAGGCAAGTCACGTGGATGGGAGGAGACTAGTTACTGGAGAAGCAGAGATTAGGGTCTTCTATTGATTTAGGACATTAGGTCCTTAAAGCTTAAGTCATGTGCTATACTTTAAGAAATTAAAAAAATAATAGTTCATATATATATAATTGATCCGTTGTGGTTCTTATCCTGGAATCGGGAATTGAACCGACGCCTCTAGAATCGCCCAAAATCGGCCAGCACAATCTAGTCTAATCTAGGCAATTCCCGATTTGGTCGATCCTCTATACTCACTCCTTCACCATCAAATGCCAAGATCTGTGATTGGTTCTGGCATTTTCATCTAAAAGGGGATGATAAAACTGTGTTAAGGTTCGATCTTGTCTCTTCGCCTCTCTTATCTTCTCCATTACTCAATTACGGTTTTCTCTGGTCCGCTAAGCTTAACTGTAACGGGTTTTTTTAGCTAATCACAGCCTGTATTACTTATCCACTATGCTCGTTCTCCTCGGTACATCGTCTTACGGACTGGTCCCATTTAGCCTTAATTTCAGTAACTTGGCTTGATTTAGAGGAAGGTGACACAAGACTTGAGGCATGTGTCTCTATAGAAGACCCGTTAGGAGATATTGAATCGAAACTTTGCGCAACTACACCCAAAGATTAGAGAATGGCGGCGCCAACGATCGTACGAAAGATTCAGGATGAAGATGAAAATTTTAACACGCAGAGAAGTAACATAGGACCACGTGCGCTTTGGGAACAAACGCTTAAAAAGACCCAAAGCCAAAATGGGCGTAAGCTTGCAAATCGTGGACATAAACAGAAAAAGGGCGAGGAAAAAAACAGTAGATAAAGATAGCCATGGAGAACAATTAGTCGACCTCCTCAATCTTAGGACCAGCTCCGCTTCCACCACGAGCAGGACCATCCAGCCGCAGGACCATCATCGTCCATTCCTGCACCCATGTCGGCACCAGCACCTTGGTACATCTTGGCGGTGATGGGGTTGCAGATGCTCTCCAACTCCTTCTGGTTGCCGTCCAACCATTGGATGGCCTGCTCAGTGGCATCGTCAATCTTCTTATCAGCAGGCAGAAGCTTGGCGCCGATCTTTTCATCCTTAATGGTGTTCCTCATGTTGTAGGCGTAATTCTCCAAGGCGTTCTTAGCCTCAACCTTCTTCTTGTGCTCTTCGTCCTCGGACTTGTACTTCTCTGCCTCTTCAACCATCTTCTCGATCTCCTCTTTGGATAGCCTTCCCTTGTCATTGGTAATGGTGATCTTATTCTTTTGACGAGGGGTCTTGTCCTCAGCAGACACGTTCAAGATACCATTGGCGTCAATGTCAAAGCACACAGTAATTTGAGGGACGCCCCTAGGAGCCGGGGAAATGCTTGAGAGCTCAAATTTACCCAACAAGTTGTTGTCACTGGTCCTCGATCTCTCACCTTCATAGACCTGGATGAGCACACCGGGCTGGTTGTCTGAGTAGGTAGAGAAAACTTGCTCCTTCTTCGCGGGGATGGTGGTGTTCCTTGGGATCAACACAGTCATGACACCACCAGCAGTCTCGAGACCAAGGGAGAGTGGGGTGACACCCAACAGCAAGAGATCCTGTACTTTCTCATTTCCCTCAACACTTAGATGGCAGCTTGAACAGCAGCACCGTAGGCAACGGCCTCATCTGGGTTAATGCTCTTGCAAAGTTCCTTGCCATTGAAGAAATCCTGCAGAAGCTGCTGAACCTTAGGTATCCTAGTTGAACCTCCAACAAGGACAACATCATGGACCGTACTCTTATCCATCTTGGCATCCCTCAAACACTTCTCAACCAGCTCCATACACTTCCCAAAAAGGTCCATGTTGAGCTCCTCAAATCTGGCACGGTGGATGGTTGAGTAGAAATCAACACCCTCATGCAAGGACTCAATTTCAATGGTGGTTTGGGCCGTGGATGAGAGTGTCCTTTTGGCCCTTACGCAAGATGTCCTCAACCTCCTGAGGGCTCGGGGGTTGCCACTAATGTCCTTCTTGCGCTTCCTCTTGAACTTTTGGACAAAATGGTTGACCATTCTGTTGTCAAAGTCCTCTCCACCAAGGTGGGTATCACCAGCGGTGGCCTTCACCTCAAAGATACCCTCCTCAATGGTGAGAAGAGAGACATTGAACGTACCACCACCGAGGTCAAAGATGAATACATTCTTCTCGTTAACACTGGTTGCTTTCTTGTCAAGACCATAAGCAATTGCAGCTGCTGCAGGCTCATTAATGATACGCATCACATTTAGGCCTGCGATGACACCAGCATCCTTGGTGGCCTGACGCTGAGTCATTGAAGTCCGCTGGGACAGTGACCACAGCATTCTTCACGGCTGATCCAAGATAAGCCTCAGCAATCTCACGCATCTTCATGAGGACCATGGAAGAGATCTCCTCAGCAGCAAACTGTTCCTCCTCACCCTTGTAGTTGACCACAATCATGGGCTTGTCACCAGGCCCAGGAATGACCTTGAATGGCCACAATTTAATATCACTCTGTACAGATGCGTCACTGAATCTCTGGCCAATCAATCTCTTGGCATCTGTAATGGAAAGGCAAGTGTAAATCACCCAAGCAACAAAAACCGTATAGCGGTATTCCATTCAACAAAGAGTGTCCCCACCTATGGAACCAAGCTGTCTAAAAGCTAACTATAACTTTGAAACTAATATTTTCACCGCACCAACCCATATTTTTGCGCCACGCCCCCCCCCCCCCCCCCCAAAAAAAAAAACAAAAGAAAGAAACGCCGAGACCTAACACTATATATTAAAGGTTGATCGAAGCACTGACGCACCGGAAGCATCCCAAGTCAATTCTTTCTTACGTACAAAATTCGAACCGATCACCCTCTTAAGAAATTGACGGGTTTTGAAGCAGTAAACTCCAATATCGCCGCCAGACAAAGTCGTTGAATTACAGATGGCAGACAGTCCATAGGGAACATGTACATAAAGCATGAGTAGTTGCAACTATTCTTCCTTCACCGTACTTTACTCTCGGTTATACATAAGGCGAGTACAACACGCTTGCTTGCAACTTCGAGCCTAGACCTCAAAATACGGAAAGACCAATTTTAAAGACATCCAGTAACAAATAGCGATTCGCCAGCACGATAAGAGTACAAGAAACTAATAAGCTGACCACCAAGCATGGAAGTCAACTGGCGAGCAACACCAAAATATTTATAGAAAAAAAAAAAACAAAACAAATGCCTATCCAGGAGGACCATAGACAAGCCAAATCTGGAAAATATATATATATACACACACACACACACACACATACATACATACATACATACATACATACATACATACAGTGACTACTCAGATTTACAGCAGATCACGAAGAAAAACTGCAACGAGCGCTCCTAAACACAGCACGCGCGCCATAACATCGTGATCTACGAGGAAAACAACACGCACTAAGTCAAAGTAAAGGCTGCAAAAAAACCAAAGATCAGCCCGTCTTTGAATGAAGCCTTGATCCAACAAAAACAATCTACTGAACCATCAACAATACATAAAACCAGGTCCTAGAAATCGGATCTCACTGAATACAGTGTTGATCGGGTTCATCGCGACCTGGTTGGCTGCGTCACCGATGAGGCGCTCGGTGTCGGTGAACCCCACGTACGACGGCGTCGTCCGGTTCCCCTGGTCGTTGGCGATGATCTCGATGCGGTCATACTGCCACACCCCGACGCAGGAGTAGGTCGTCCCCAGGTCGATTCCGATGGCCGGATCCTCACCTTTACCGGCCATTATGCGGTCTCTCTCTCTCTCTCTCTCTTAAGGGTTGTGTCGACGGAGAAGGACGCTTGAAGGAGAAGAATGGAAGGAGGCAATCGAAGAAGGCACAAGCTTGAAGCTTGAAGCTAGGGTTGCTAAACGAGGGAGAGTGGTGGGGGGAGCAGCGAGGCTTGTATAGGGGCCGGGGAATAGAGCTTCGAAAATGTTCCGTAGCTCGAATCTTAGTAGCTGTGGGACCGGCGCCGAATGTGGACGGGCCGCATTGTTTCCATGTTGTTCGGACTGCGGAGACTCTCTCTCTCTCTGTCTGGGTCTCGAATGAAGTCGCTTAGCCGCATTAAGAATCGAAAAAAAAAAATTTGCATATTTTCAATCATTTTATTTATTAATAGAGAATATTGTCAATAAACTTTTAACTTATTCAATATACTACTTAAATGACAAATCATATATTATTTTAATGATGTGAATTTGTATATATTGAATTAGAATTTCAAAAATAATAAGTCAATATGTCCATCTATCTCTTTTAGACGAGGAAAAAAAATATATATATATATATATATATATATATATATATATATATATATATATATTGGTAAAGAGGAAAAAATATTTGTTGACATTGATTATTATAATTTTATTCAACATGAATATTTTGCGTGAATAATTCATATGTAACTTTTTTTTTTTTTTCCACTGTCCAAATTTAATGGATTGGAAATCACATCAACAATTTTCATTAACTTGAATTAATGGAAGGACGATATTAAACATTTTCATATAATTTAAGAAGTATATTAAACATTTATAGATACTTTATAAACCATGTTAAATAAATTAATATTTACGAACCACATTACATATTGAACCAAAATTTGAGAAGCATATTGTCTTTTTCTCTTATTAGTTTGTCACTCCACATATTTGTAGAATTAAATTAAAATCCAAAAATTCAAAAAATAACATAAAGGTTGGAAGCATGAAATCGTTTCCTTCTCCAGTTTAGATTTAGGAATGGCTAAAACAAAATATATATTGAAAGTAAATTTAAATAATATATTTGAGGGAATTTCTACTTTTGTTAAAACCGAACTTTAGGCACTTTCCGGGAAGAAAAATAAGTAAAAAACTTTGGGCTCTATGGTATGGCCTTGACTACATGCAAGTAAAAGACGGAGGCATTTGTAGCCGATTCGCTTACGAACTATAGCATCACATCTAAACCAGACGATTTTCTTTCTTTTCCATCTAAAGATTTAAACTCTGTTATTAGATCATAAAATATGATCTACTTATATTAGAATTTAATGGTTCATTTGTTTCACCGAAAAAAATAATTTTAAAAATAATACTTTACAAAAAATGATCATTAATTTTACCTACAAAAACAAATAAATGAAAAATATTGTCAACTTTCATGAAAAAATTTAAACGTAAATTGTTTTCAATAATAAATGCATTTTTATTGATTGATATTTTCAAATGATACAAGCAATCAAATTTATAAATTAAAAAAAATTCTAAGTTATTAATTTTTTACGAACAAACATAACCAATCAAGCCTCTTTTACCACAAAAAAAAAAAAGATCTATTTTATTGCATGCTAGAGTAGAATTTAATGTTTCGACCAAAAAATGTAGAATTTAATGTTAAATTAAAATACCATATCACCAAAATTAATCGTTTCTGTCTCTAATTAAGTCTCACTAATCAGTGATAATTTATTACATTATATCATTGCAATATTAATGGCTATTATGCCTACTATATAATATCCATTAGCGTAATAATTTATTCATCATTCTTTTTGGTAACATAGTTATTACCATAATCTCTCTCCTTATCAATTTTGGTTGGCTTTGTTACAAATGGTGGATGCAAGCAAGAAAGAGGTAGAACTTGACTCCAATAATATGTTAGAAAGGTGCCTCCAAGGGGTTGGTGGAATAGTAAGGGCTTGGGCTTATGGGTGATTGATCCCAAGTTAAAGTCCACTTGCCCTCCATCTTACAATATCCTTCACTTACATGGAGGCTAATTTGTGGGGCCAAACTAGCTCTCCTCCAGTTGGTGCCAGACCAGTCGCACTCTTGTAGTGCTGCTGGTGCAGAAATCCAAGTCATAAATATAAAAATAAAAAATATGTTAGAAAGTCTATCCCAAAAGATATCTTAAAAAAATGTTAGAGAATCTATCTCAGAAGATTAAGATAATAGATGAAGGGAAACCATATATTTTTAAGCGATATGAAATATTTTGACATTCATCACCTCTACAAGCTTATTATTTCACATTAGTCTTACTCCCATAGACTTGAGCTCAATATTTAGAAAGTTGAATGATTCATATTAATCCGTCCCAACCTTTATAGATAAATGTAATTTAATCGATTGATTTGATGCATTGACTTCTTTTAAAGGCATGTCAAACCATTACAATAATTCAACTAAGTCGGCATTAATTCGTCGATTGAATCTTTCATGGAGTTAAATTTAGAAGGTACAAATGAAAAGAAAAATGTGCAACCATTTACTTACATAGAAAACTTGTTGCTAACTATTTATTTCTCGTTGTATCTCCTTAACAGATCTCTTTGCTTAAAAATTATTTTTTTCCTATCTGTAGCGTAAATGCAACGCTATTACCGAATTATTGATTAAATGAAAAAGGCAGACTTCAAGGAGCAAGAAGAAGCGACATCAGTGGCTTTTTTGGGCTTCTCCGCCGTGCAGCTCTCCGGCCATCCAAGGCAACCTCGACTCAGAAATGGCCAACAACCTCATGTTGTCATCCGCATCTGCAGAAAGCGACACATCCGGCCATATGATGGCGTGAGTTCAGTACATTCCCAGCCGGAGGTCATCTTCATCACCAAGTCCACGGACCGTACCTAAGCACCTTGTTTGTCATGTTTGGTGGCCTTGAGTGCAATTTCGCTATGTTGTTGGCTTGTTCAATTTTTTCCTTTTTATTTAAATGTCCATCAAAATGACTTCTCCTACATATCTTCTAGAATTTACATTTTAAAATAGATTATAATTTTTTAGAGGTTGTGTGGAAAATTCTTTTCTTTTGGAAAAAGGAAACAATGCTCCATAAGTTATAGGTAATTACGTTTAAAAAGTGGATGCATCTTTTTTTGTTTCTTATAGGTAATCTTATCTTAATCTTTCAATTCAACGAGCTAAATACTAGAGCAATTTATGCACGATAAAATAATGTTGTGCTCAAATCATAATATTTATTAGTAGTATATGTTATTATGAAACTTCAAATTAAGTGGATTTCTTTAATTTCAGAAGAATATAAGGTCACGCAAAGCACCAATAGTTGTTTATGTAATTTCAAGCGAGGTATATTTACATGGCCACGATTCTAAAAGTCTACCAGAGAGACAATTGGGCATTTCAGACAATGTTCAAAGTAGGACAAACTAGGATTAGTTAGGACGTAGTCAAGATTAGACATCTGCCAGAAGAGAAGATAAATGAGGATTAGTAAGATTTCGGAAAACTCAACGTTCAAAGTCTATCGACAATGCTTATATAGAAACGCTAGTTCAAAATGATATTGTTGATAAAGCACAGCCATGAGTAGCCTTCTTCATCCCTCGCATTCTCACCTCCTGTATCGGCAAAAGTTGAGCGAACACCGCCGTCGCGCCCTTTCATGTGGTCTGTGCCGGAATGACATCAGCGGACTGATTTCCGTCTATGGCTGCGAACAGTGTCGGGTTTATGTTCACAAATTCTGCACTGAATTGCCTCCTCGGATCCGACACCCACGTCATGCCGACCACCCCCTCAACCTCCAAGTGGGCGAACAGGGTGACCATGGGCACACGCCAGTCCTTTTCCGATGCGATCCTTGCGACTTTGAGGCGGACGCCGACATCGCAATGCTGACTTTGTGGGTTGGGGTATGTTATGGTCCAAAGTTGCGTGAAGCCACGGCTGGGGCCGGCAATAATCCGGCACTCTGACGGTTCTCTCGCGAACATCCGCTCCTGTCCTTTCTCACGAAAGCCGAAAGCATTGACATCTTGTTTTGCATAGATTGCAAGAAGGGAATCTCGAAGGAGGAATGCGGGTGCTAGGAGTACGATATCTTCCTGCACAAGGCATGCGCCGACCCACCCCTAAAGATAAACCACCACCCTCTCCACATCGACTACCTCCCTCTCCGTCTGGTTGTCGATTCATCGAATAAGATGACTTGGAAGGAATGCCAATGCTGATTATACATAGGCTACTGCTGTGAGAAATGTGAGTGTTGATGACACCTAAATTTTATCATTTTACTTAAAACTTAATTGCATACAAAATTAAGAATTAGTTGCTAAAAAAAGAAAAAAAAAAACATTTACTTACCAAAAAATAAAAAACGCCTAGAGGTCGCGTCGGGCCGGATCCGGCATTGGCCCGGCCCGCGGCCCGCCTCTCTTTCCCCTGCGCGGACCAGGCCCGTTTCCCCTTTGGCCCGGCCCACGCGAGCCTTCTCCCTCTTGGTACTTCACGCGTTCTGCAGAAAGCGTAAAAAAGCAGAAGTACAGCGACAGAGGGCAGGGAGAACAGAGACTGGGGCGGATCTCCGACCAGGGGTGGGTGTTCGGGGTCAGGCCGGCACTGCCAGCCAGCATCGCAGGGGGGCCTCGCGCACCAGCTGGTTCAAGCGAAGCACAAGAGCAGGAGGAGCAGAGCAAAAAGCAGACGGCACGGCTGGAGCAGAAAGAGGGGAAAAGAGAACAGAACAAGGAAAACCGTGGGGGGTGCGAACCAGAGGAAAACCGGAGAGAGAGCTTGAGCGAGAGGGGAGTTTTCGGAGAGACAGAGAGCGACCTGGAGGAAGAGAGTGAAACTTGAGGGCGAGAAGGAGTTTTCTAGCATACGATCTTTCACTCCCGAATCTCGGCGTCGCTGGTGAGTTGCTTTACTTGGTTCAAACCTCCCTTGCCCGAGGATCCCGGCTCGAAGATACCAAGGCGGCAAACTATGGCTCGATTTGTCACGAGTTGGCCCGCTTCCTGCCGTCTTCGAGTTGGGTAGGGAACTCCGTGATGAGATGCTTGTTTGCATGAGCCCTTGCTGCTCCACCTTGTTTTGGTCTAACCCGAAGCCAAGTCTTGTTCTTTTGTTAGTCCATACGCACGCTGAGTTTAAGTAAGTTGATGTGGTTGATTTTGCATGTTTCTCGATGATTTCTCTGGGTCTAGACTCGAGCGGGTCCAAAAAAGAAGTTAATAACCTTATCCCGAGTCAGTGCTTACCACGTGTTTGATAAAACGCTCAAACTAAGTTAACGTGGATTAGGTCGTGATTTTCGGATCATTTGGAATGAGTATGCTCCTGTCTTGCGTAAAAGGAATCCTTTATGGATCATTGAGCATGATTTCATTTAGGTTTTGTTGTTGTTACGGCTGAATCCGAACATTTCTTGACTATCGTTTGGGTTTAGGTCTGAGTCCGGGTCCTTGAACCGATGAATACCCTATTTCCGATAGGCGTTCACCATGTGTTTGTTAAAATGCTCCTAAGACAAGCCTGGGAGAGCAGCGCCCATTTTGTCCCAATCTGAAGAGGTGTTGACGTAGGTTGATTGTGATTCCTTAATATCTAGGGAGTTCAGATGTTCATTAGTGTCCGCGTTCCATTTGTCTTGTTGTTATTCTTTTGCGCCTGTTCATCTTTCCGTGGGGTAGCGACTACCGGTGGACGGGCGATGGAAGGGTCGCTGATTGTTTAGGGCCGTGTCGTTAGTGTTCGGGTGAGATCCGGTGGGAAGGAGCTTCGGCGAGGAAGTTGTAGAGTTGGCGTTGGCTTTAGGAAGGAGAAGATGCAGTAGAAAAGCCGAATAGGGAAAAGGACAAAAAGAGAGAAGAAGGGAAAAAGAAGAAATAAAGAAATATAAAAAAGCAAAATGAAAAATAATAAAAGAAAACTATGAAATGGCAGAGAGAGCTTCGGGTGTTTAATGGAAGCTTCGGGCGGAGAAGAAAGCATGCAGAGAAGACGACCTAAAAAAAAGCTCAAAAGAAAAACAAGAAAAAAAGGAATAAAAAGGGTAGTGAAATGAAATGAAAAAAGAATATAAAGGTGGAAAAGATGTGGGGGCAGACGTTCGGTGAAGGCGGCGCGGATGAGAAGATAGTGCAGGGAAAAAGACAAAGCATAGAAGAAGTCAAAAAAAAAAATATTTAAAAGCTAAAAAATTAATTAGAAATCTTATTTTCTTTTTCAATCCGATAGGGTTGAATTTGGGTTTGGGTCGGGTCAATGGCCCGATCCGAAGTCATTTTTTCGAATATAATAATATTAAATATAAAAAAATAAGAAAATTCAGAATTTCATTTGAAAAATTTTAAAAACAAACTTTCTGAGATATTTTCTTAAAAATGGGAGTTTCTTAACTCTAAAGTGTGCCAAAGAATTGAGTAAGCCCTTAAGGCTCTACTTAAGGTTTCAATCGTCTTCAAAGACAATTACTCTTGTTTGCATGCTTTTGTTGTTTTAATTCCTTTAGTCCAATTAATATTAGGATTTATCTTTTCCTTAGTGTTAAATATCTGCTCTCCCTTGTAAATTATTTAATCGCTTTTCTTAGTTGCTAATTGTTATTTTAATGATTGCACTCGTATGATCACCTATATAAAATCAATCTAAGTTGCCTAACAAAAACATCTTTCTTTAAAATGAACAAGATTAGGTATAAAAAATAACACTAATTGGTTAATTAGTGTAATCAAGTCTCCAAACCTAGATTTTTTAGTTGCGTAGGAAGTGAGGTGTACTCTCACGCTTCACTTAGTTTCCAGCCAAGCCCAATAGGCTAGTGGTGACTCATTATTGTGAAATTCTTTAGAACATCCAAATGTATGGACTTGGGAGAGCCCATACTTAATTATGGGCCTTAGGCTCGTGCTTAATTATGAGCCTTAGGCCCGTCCTTTAGACAATACCCTTAAACCTATTCCCTCCTCCCGAGGATAGGTCATGACATGTAGAAATCGAAGACAATCCCCTTTGCATGTGGGAGGTTTGTGGAAGTTTTCCACATGTGGGTGTTGATGAACTTCAAAATGTGTCCTTTCTAAAAGTTGGGGAAGAAAATAAGTTTTGGATGCACATCCAATTAAAAATGCTGGGAAGAGAAATTGTCAAGGACGAAAATATTAAAAGCCCTAAGGAGTGCAGCAGGCTGTAGGATTATGAAGATGTCCAAATAATATTAAGCGAAAGCGAGGTAAAATCACTACCTCAATGTCTTTGAAACACTTGATCCTGGAAGTTTGTCGATTATTATTACCAACAATTCATGAATCCATATCTAGCTTAGAGAATTTAGTTATCTTAAACATTAAGAATTGCAGATATGTTAAAGATTTGCCACAAGCACTATACTCCTTGAAAGCATTGAAGAAGCTTCTCATTAATGGAACTAGAATTGAAAGTCTTCATTTCATGGAAGGCTCTCTGCCAGCCCTTAAAATTTTCAATGCTTGCGAAAGTGAACTTTTGAAAGAAGTCATTGATTCCATTGGATTGTTAAAGAATCTTCGGAAGCTTACTTTAAGAAGTTGCAAACAGCTAAGAGGACTTCCACATTCCATAAGAGAGAGCTTGTTTAGCTAAAAGAAATGGATCTGTCCTACACGTCAATTAAAAAATTACTTTCTTCATTCAAGGAATCTTGAAGTTCCAAAGATGGTCTATACTTCCATTAAAGAATTTTCTGAAGTCATAAAAATTCTTAAGAAGCTTGAAGAGTTGGATTTCACCTTGTGCATGATTCGCTTGAGATTGTAGAGGGTGAAATCCAACTCTTCAAGCTTTTCAAGAATTTTTATAGCTTTAGGAAATTTTTTAATGGAAGTACGAGCCATCTTTAGAACTTCAAGATTTTTCAAATTCTTGAATGAAGAAGGAAATTTTTTAATTGACGTGTAGAACAGATCCATTTCTTTTAGCTGAACAAGCTCTCCTATGGAATGTGGAAGTTCTCTTAGCTGTTTGCAACTTCTTAAAGTAAGCTTCTGAAGATTCTTTAACAATCCAATGGAATTAGTGACTTCTTTCAAAAGTTCACATTCACAAGCATTGAGAATTTCAAGGACTGGCAGAGAGCCTTCTATGAAATGAAGACTTTCAATTCTAGTTCCATCAATGAGAAGTTCCTTCAATGCTTTCAAGGAATACAGTGCTTGTGGCAAATCTTTAACATATCTACAATTCTTAATGTTTAAGATAACTAAATTCTCTAAGCTAGATATAGATTCGTGAATTGTTGGTAATAATAATCGATAACCTTTTAGGATCAGGTGTTTCAAAGACCTTGAGGTAGTGATTTTACCTCGCTTTCACTTAATGTTATATGGACATCTTCATAATCCCACAGCCTACTGTGTGCCCTAGGGCTTTTAATATTTTCGTTCTTGACAATTCCTCTTCCCAGCATTTTTAATTGGTTGTGCATCCAAAACTCATTTTCTTCTCCAACTTTTAGAAATGACACATTCTAAAGTTCATCAACACCTCTATTTGGGCAACCTTCGCAAACCTCCCACATGCAAAAAGGGATTGTCTTTTGAACCCCTACAAAGAAACATACTATATCTAGGAATATTTTTTTTGTCTTTTCCTCCAAAAGATCATAGCTTGTATCAACAAATCTTTTACTTATTTTCCCGGTTCTCTTTCTAATATTTGCTAAGTCTCTCTCCATATTGCTTCGCTCTTCCTACACAAATACGGCACCACAGTTTCAATTGAAAGAGGAATATTTCCGACGGTAGAAACAATGATTTTTGGTAGAGAACCGTATTTTTCTAAGGGAAAATTCAGTCGAGAAGCATGCTTACAGAAGAGTTCAAGAGCATGAACATCATTCATAGGTAAAACCTCGTGTTCCTTGATTTCTCCATGGTCGTAACCTTCTATGACATTTCTGTTTCTGATTGTTAGGATGATCCGGCTTCCCAGACCAAACTAAGTTAGCGCCTCAGCCAATGGTTTAATTTGGTTGGAGTGGTCCACATCATCGAAGACAACGAGAACTCTTCGTGTTTGGAATAGTCTTTCTATCAATGTGGTACCGTCATTCGACGTTTTCACATCTGGTGGTTCTCTTCTATTGAGGTCTTGAATTAACTTCTTCTGCAGAGATACCACTCCATACTGTTCAATATCATCTCGAACATTTTCAAGAAAACTACAACCATCAAAGAGGCAGCTGATTTTGTTGTATACCACCTTTGCGAGAGTGGTTTTGCCAACCCCTGGTAAATCGCATATTGCAACCACGCATTTCCCCATCGTCTTCTGTCCTTCAACAACTTGTCCATTCTCAAAACTGACACCAAGTTTTTTCATCATATCTCACACATCTCTGTTTATTCCAACTAAATCTTTAGGCAGGCATTGCTCATCCATTCTTAACAGTTGTCTAAGTTGGGAAACAACATTCTTTAGAAATTCATGACACCTACAAAATGAAAGACAGGTTTTTTCTTTATTTTTTAGATAGAAGACGGACGTGTTGGTTTTACTGCAACATTAGAGAGAAGACAAGACGAGATATGAAAATGCATTGCTATTAAAGAAAAGAAAAATCCCAAGAAGTTAATTGATCTAGAAGGAGCACGGTGAGCATGTTAATACGCTAGCCAATTCTCCGATCTTTTCATTCCGAAGGCTAGACAAGTAAAGCAAGACTAATCAAGCCGTCAGACTTATCCCATGTCCACATCCTCCAATTCAAATGCCAAAATCCCAGCAATATTTGCCAGAGCATTCTTCCACTGTGTTATTGTCTCGGCATACCTGCGTCCCTCGTGCTTGATAAAGGCCGTTCCATACGTCCCCTACCGGTATTGAACAACGCAGGGCTTGACGCCGTAGAAAATGGGAAGAATGGGTTTCTCCGACTCCACCATCTGGGCAATTTCCATCAGGCTAGCTGCGCTGGAAGCGAAGTCCTTGGAAAAGACAGGGATGCAGATGTTGGAACACTTGATGGCTTCCACGATCTTGGTGTTGATCCTTTCACCAGGATTGATCTCTTCGCGGTCTCTAAATGCCACAATCCTGGAGCTTATGAGGTGGTCGTAGAAGCATTCGATGAAGTTATGGTGGACATCTGGTCCTCTGAAACTGAGGAAGACTTGGTAGTTACAGACGGGCAACTCTTCAACGGCACCGTTGGCTGACGGTGAGCGGCCACTGGAGACTTGAGCATCCATTAGCGTACACAGAAACTCTGGCTCGAATGGAGATCAAGACGATCAAGCTTGGTTGAAGCCGTTCGAGTTCACAACTCTGAATCTGGAGCGTTGTCTTCGATTCTCTTTTAGTAATCGCTTGCCCCAAGTGAAGAGTCAAGACCTGTTTCCCCTCCCCCTCTCTTCTTTTTCTTTCGCGGTTCTATCCTTCCATGACCGGGTTAGGATCTCCGAAAGGGAAATTATTACTTTGGGGACAGCATATAAAAAGTTATCATATTGCTATGCTCTACAGTATTATACTGAAAATCTTAAAATTTATTACGAAAATTAATTAAATCCGAAAATTTTAAAAAAATTATAATTAAATCTTAAAACTTATTCAGTTAATTTAATCAAGTCTTTCAATTAATTCTATTTACTCAGGTTAACGAAAAATATTGATGTGGCATTTTTTATTGTTTTTTCTCTCCTAACTCACTTTTTTTTTTTCCATTTCGATTTTACTTAAATTATTAAATTAATTAAAAAGATAAAAATTTGAAAACCAAATAAAAAAGTGAGATAACAAGTCCTTGCATATGGACACCACCCAAGTGAGGGCTAACGACCCTTGCTCAAAATTGGGGCAAGGGTCGCGTCCTCCCCAAGTCTAGATCACAGCCCTCGTCAAGGACTACCAAGGCTTCGCCCTGGGTCAGCGAGGCCCAAGCAACCCCCACTAACCATTTATGGCAATGGGTGATAGCACTCACTAGCCAGTGAGGGCCTCACTTTGTTTTTGTTTTTTTTTTTTTTTGTCCTTTGTGTTTTTTTAACTTTTAGCTTTTTCATTTTTTAATGTAATATTTATATTTTCTTTTTAATTTCTAAATATTTTTCTAATGTGGCGATTGGAAACAGTGAAAATTTTGAGTCAATTGCAACATTCTACGTAAATATTTCAGTAATTAGCAGTTCTTTTCAACAAGCGTAATTGTTCGATCAAATTAGGATATATATTCATGATAGAACATTAAACTTGAACGAAGATAGAGGAGGTAAATCCATATTGTTGACACCCAAAATAATCCAAATTATGACAATCTAAGGAGAGCCCGTTGTGCGTTGTCGACAAGTCGGCTGTAGACTAATATTACAAAAACGAGCATGCAAATATCAGAGGAAGCTCAGTATTTTGAAAGGAAACAAGAACAATCATCCGGATGATTAATTGAGCATAGCCAAGGCTAAGTAGAACAAAGACAGGTTCCATTGACCTTGTCATCCAAGTTACACAACGATGAAACCACGATCCACCAAAAGGTTAGACACCTTTTCCTTTAGCTTTGGACTCAAATGCACAATAAACAAACCAGGCGGAAGTGCTGGCAACTCATGAAGCATGTCGCAGTGAAGTAGATCAAGAGTCTCCAGCTTAGAAAGAAACTTGATTTCAGGAGGTAGGCTGGAAATAGGAGAATATCGCAGCTTCAAGATTCTCAGATTAATTAGTTCCACAATATATCCAGGAATCTCCCCTTCTAAATTTGTACACGAGGAGGCATGCATTTCTTCAAGGCTACGTAGATGCCAAATAGAACTAGGAAATTCGCTTATGAAGCAATAGTCCATCTTTAACACTTTCAGACTTTGCAATTTCCAAAGGAATCTGGCAATTCCGAAACGCCCGTACCCGAAATATTGAGCTCCTCTAAAGACCTTCCCAATTGGCCAATGGACTCTGGAAGTTCTCGTATCCAATGACAATTCAACAAGGACAATGACAATTCAACAAGGACAAGCGTCGGAGTTTCACCAGCTCTCCAACTCCATCAGGGAGTTCGGTAATGTTTGAATTATCTACTGAGAGTTCTGAAAGTGATGTCAGGCGTTCAAATGAATGGGGCAGGAGACTCAATGATAAGCAATTGGAGGCAGAAAGAGTTTCAAGTTTCTTTGAATCATCTCCCAAGGGATTATCACGCACAGAAGTCTCATCAATGAGGAGCTCTTTCAAAGCTTCCAAGCCACCCAGTTCGACAGGCAACATGTTGAGTTCATTGCAGGACTTCAAATTCAGACAAAGCAACTGTTTGATCATCAATACCTATTACAAGTTCAGTAGTGGCAACTAAAATCTGCAACGGCTCCAAAGGGAAACTAGGAGGTTTCAACTCCTTGAGATGCACAAGCGGTGGAATCCGCTCCAAATTAGGACTCTCGCATATCCTTAATGTAGACAGATTAGGAAGTGACGAGAGGGTATGAATATCACTTTCTGTGTACTCCGCTATAGGTAGCTCACCAATTTCCAAATGCTTTAGGCTAGCGAGCTCACCAAGTGATGGGAGACTTTTGCATCTTGCACAATCAAACAAACGTAGCTGAACTAATTTGGGCATGCAAGACATCCAGCTTGGAAACCTTTTGCCCCCATAGCATCTTATTTCTAAGCTTCGAAGATTTAAGCTTGGCTGCAGCTCCATAAGTAAAACTTCATCACTTTCTTTTCCAGAAAACACTAATACTAGTGAAACTAAGGAATTCTTCTCCTTCAAGTTGGCAGCATTTGATTCTGCTACTGCATATTTTATTTCACCCTTAACTTCAATTCTGAGGCTTCCTCTCAAATTGTTTAACCTGTTCAACTCCCCTAGCCCACTGTAATTCTTTGGGCAAGAATCATCCCCGGGCAAAATGAAATCGGTTAGCGTGCGCAAAAGAGTCAACTCGCCCATCCCTTGTGGCATATAAGATAGGGCATTACAGTTGCTAATCTCCAGTTGCCTGAGGTTGACCAATTTTCTTATGTCCCTTGGCAATTCTTTTAGGTTGTAACACATATTGAGTTTAAGTACTTGCAAGGTTTCCAATCTTGTCACAGAATCAGGAAGCCTTATGATTCCTTCATTTTCAGAGAGATTTAGAAATGTCAGGTGCTTCAACTCACAAATAGAACTTGACAACTTCTCAATACCACTGTCATGCAAATCCAAGGCACATAAGAACTTGAAACTAGAAATTTATTCGTGAAGAGTTTTTTCACCCATTTGAGTTTCACAGCCCAAGCCTTTTCTTTGACTAGTTTTGATGAATGTCCTCAGACAATATGCTCTGTGTATATATGGATCTACCTCTGATAAATGTAAAGTTGAATTCCATGATGCATGACGAGTTCTTCTGTCAATGTCTCGCAGTGAATGAAAAAAAAATTTATACTCAGTTCCAGCAACACGGCATGCTAGGTCATGTACTAAAAGATGCATCTTACTAGACATCACATTTCCAAGTTCATCTTTAGTGCAGTCTTGAAAGAAATTCCTCCTGAGTAGATCCATGAAATAGTCATGAGCAATATCTTTTATATCCTGATCTACGTTGTCTATGGGCTGGATAAATCCTGCTGCCATCCAGAGACTCATCAACTTTTGTTTATCAATCACCCAGTCTCTGGGAAACAACGAACAGAAGGCAAAGCACTGTTTTAGCTGGGATGGGAGATGACCATAACAAAGTTCAATTATTAAAGACAAACTAATCGAATTTAGAGAAAATCCTGATATCTCTCGCTCTAAATGTAACCACTCCTCTTCAGTTTTCTTGGAGAATAATAGACTTCAAATCATTCGTATTGCCAAAGGGATTCCATCGCACATTTTGACTATCCGCCTCCCGACATCTACCTTAATTGGATTTCTAATCTCTTTTTCTTCGTGGCAAGCCATTTTCATCAATAAATCAACAGACGACTCTGTTCGAAGGGCCTCAAGACTATAAGATAGGGATGTACTCGTAGCTTCCGCAAGGTACTGATGGCATGTAGTTATCAGAATCTTGCTTCCTCGGGCACCTCCAATCCATAAACTTTTCAAGCTCCTCCATTGTCGAGCATCCTCAGGCCTTAGATCGTCAATAACTAGGAGATATCTTTGCAACCGCAACACGTCATCTTCTCTCTCTGTTGTCTCTCTTCCTCTGATCTTTTGCAATTCCCCTTCGAGATTACAGAAGTCGTTAACCCATATCCTTAAATCAAAATGCTTCTTGACCATTTCATCTTCGTATAGACATCGAGCAAGAGCAGTCTTTCCAATCCCACTGTCACCCCATATTGAAAGGAAAGAAATTTGTTCATCGGTGTCGGAGTGCAACAACAACTTCATAATTGCGCTTTTAGCATCCTCTCTCCCTATAATCTCCTCATCGTACACAAAGGAGTCCAACCGCTCTCTTCTCTCTACCCGCACATCCTCCGCGCACTCTCGCAAGCCCAAATACCTCCCATAAGCAGCGATGCCTTCTAATCTCCCCCTGATTTCCTTCGCACGGGCCTCATCTACAGCCTTAAATCAGGTTTTTCAGAAGGCGAAGAGGAGGAGGGAATTACCTGCTTCAACTTCTCATCTTTGCTCGGCGATTCTCGTAATTGCTTAACTTCCAGGTTCCATTCTTCGAGTAAGTCCTCCGCATCATAGAAAGCATCTTTGAGATTGCCAAGCCATGGTGTGATTCCCCGAACTCCTCCGAGGATCCGCTTTTCCGCATCGGGCACTATACTTCGGAGAAAGGAAAGGTTTTCTTCAGCTTGGACAATTCGCGGCCAGCGCCCCCTAATTGTCCAGCTTCTGGAAAATCATCCACAAGTTTAGCTACTCTCAATATGATTGCTTCCGCCATGGCTCTCCTTCCTCTTTTTTCCTTTGGGGAGGATGCTCTCCCGATGCCGAGTCACGCCTCGTTTGGTCTCCTCCCGCTCTATGCACAGCCACGCCTTGTTTGATTCTATATAATATTATTTTTAAATTAATTAAAAAAAAAGTTTAGATAGCTCTTTCTTGCTAGGTTGCATTCTGGTTAGGGATTATCTAGTTAAGATAACATTCCAATTTAAATATGGATTCAGCCTAATTTAATCCTTAAATTGAATTAGGTAATATCTAGAACTAGGTAATTTATTTTAGTTATTTTTTTTTTCAAATTTTCATGAAAAAACACAAAAAAATATCAGGTGCAATGTCTCATTGAATTAGCTCACCAAATGCATGTCATTTAGTGGTTTCATGTTTAGGAATCATTTAAATTAAAGCATGTGACATATTGTATAGTTGCATTAACTTTTACCCATCGTTAGATTAGTTCATTTAATAAATGTCGCATGACATATAGTTTGCGTTTTAAGTTGCATGTTGCATTTGCAGTTTCTAGGTTTCATTTAAATATATGAAAAACCCAAAAAAATAAGCAACTACTTGTTAATTAAACATGATATCTAGGATTTATGATATGAATTCTGAGCTAATATTGTAAATGTTTTCGTTGCTTTAAAATAAGTATTTCCTCCCCATGCTTATAATTTATTTACTACTTTGCGTTATTGAGTGTTAAATAATGGTTACGCACTTACATGGTCACCTACATGTTAGAAGTAGGTAAAAATCAATATAAGTTGCATGAAAAATGGTTTTTTGAAAATAAAAGAAAAAAATGTACCAAAAGAGCATTAGAGTAATCTAGCGTAATCAAGTCCCCAGTTCATTATCTTTGGTTCGTACAAATGAGGTAGAATTCTCAGTACTTTACTTAGATGACACGTTAAGTATTGAGAATTGACCTAGGCGACACATGATAGATTAGAATTGTCTATTCTAGATGTTTGATCAATTAATCTCTACCGATACACGAAATCGTCCTGCTCACATGGATCGGACAAGGCTCCACTTATAAGATGGCAGTGGATGTAGGCCTCAAGAGTTAAGATTTATACGAGCAAATAAGGCCGGTCATTTAGAGCCCGGAATCCATAGGATCTAAACCCGAAACATCCGTCCCCATCAAGCAAGCTAGGGTGTTGCTGGCTGTTTCGTCGGTTCAATCGTGCTGCATTCAAGAGAAAAGTGTTTTTTTTTTCTTTTTTGTTGGGGATGCTTTCTCTTGATTGACAATTTCACAATTGCACTTCACTATTGATTAAATTCTATTAAAGCATATTTGCTTCTTGTGCTCAATTGATAATACTCATGTCCAGAATCGTTATAAAATCTGTCCCTTCTTGATAAAATCGAAAAACGAATTTCGGTGAAGAATATTTCATTGTTGATTTAATTTCAACGAAATAATAATATATTGTACTTTGGTACGTCAATTATTGTCAAGTACATAAAATTAAAATTTAAGACAGTTTATAGTATAATAATGTGAAATCACATTAAAAAAGCAAGAGAAAAAAGTTCAAAAAAAGATAATGGAAAGTGGGAGCAGGTGAATGCGAGGGTAGCATTAGAAACAAGTTTTCCTTGTATTTGATCAACAAGCTGTCGACCACCGATTTTAATCTATTAAGGTATTGGCTAGTGCATGACAGGTAAGAGTAACAATATCAATAATAAATAATATATAACAACAAGCTCTTTGTTTCAGGGATTGCCTCTAAAAATAAAACATAGGACACTAAAAATTGCAAGGGGTTGATCATTCTGCTTGTAAGCAATACCTTTATTGCACTATCTATTCATTTTGCTTCCAGTTAAGATTTGTACTTGCCCCATTCAGTACTATGAGTTTGTTCAACATAAAAGAATTGTTCTAATGAGCTTTAATGTTGTCAAACAATGTATTAGAACTTAGGAAAGAGTATAAAGCCATGCTTTCTTTTCTTTTCTTTTTGAAGTTTCTTGCTTATCCACATCCATTTTTATTCTGATAGACTCTGATTGTTTCCTCATTGCCTAACTAATCCCCATTTATCTTCTCTTCCAATCGATTTTCAATATGGATTATGTCTTAACAAATCCTAATGTGTCCTCTTTTGGAAGACTATAAACATTGATTAGTTCCTAAACTCTTCATCCTTCGTCTTTTGGTGGACTTTAAGTAGCATCCTTATTTCCACATTAGATATCTGCCAAAATTATTAACAATATTAGACTTCGCAGCATTACATTTGTTCATGAAGATGATAGATTTTCAAAGGGATATATGCACTAAAAGTCAAAAGTGCAATTAAATCATAAAATTTGCAAAAAATACAATCGAGTCTTAAAAATTGTTAGATTGGAACAATCGAGTCCTTCTATTGATTTTGTCTTTTTCAATATTTCCTTTCTTCTACGTGGCGATGATGAAGCTAAAACACAAAACATAAGGCTAAAATGGCATTATTTTGGTCCAAATATGATTTTTAGTACAATTTTTTAAATATTTTAACTTATTAACTTCTTCTTTTCTTTATTATTTAATTGAAATAAATTTGTATTAAAAATTAGATTTGAACCAAAATGATACATTTTAGTCATATCATTGCCACATAATATAGAGAAAATAGTATAAAAAAAGGGCACATTTATATTTTTTATTAGTCGAATTCGACAGTTAGCAAAATGAATCAATTGCGACTCATACTTTTCTGACAATTTCTATAACTTCCCAGCGAACATATCCCATGTTCAAAAGTCTTTAACGTCATAGAGAGAGGACGAGAAATGGTGGCCCAGTAAGCTCGATTCTATTAATCCCTGTATAGTCAAATGAGGGTATTTTCGTCTTTTCGATACTGATTGTGATTGGTCGTGAACAGAACGGGAGGAGACCAAACAGGTCGCGAGTCGGCATCGGCAGAGCATCTTCCCGAAAGAAAAAAACAGGAGGCGCAGGACCCCCGAAGAGCCATGGCGGAAGCACTCATTTCGCAGAGGGTGGACAATTATGGGGCGCTGGCGGCGAATTGTCCGAGCTGAAGAAACTTTTTCCTTTCTCCGAAGTATAGTGCCCGATGTGGAAAAGCGGAGATTCCGAGGACCCTGGGAAATCGACCGATGGCTGTGGGATGTCAAAGATGCTTTCTGTGATGCGGAGGACTTACTCGAAGAATGGAACCTGGAAGTTATGGAATTACGAGAATCGCCGAGCAAAGATGAGAAGTTGAACCAGGTAATTCCCTCCTCCTCTTCGCCTTCTGAAAAACCTGATTTAAGGCTGGAGCTGAGCGCCCGTGCGAAGAAAATCAGGGAGAGAATAGAAGCCATCGCTGCCGAAGGGAGGGATTTGGGCTTGCGAGAGTGCGCGGAGGATGTGCGTGTAGAGAGAAGAGAGCGGTTGGACTCCTTTGTGTACGATGTTGATATTATAGGGAGAGAGGATGATAAAAGCGCAATTATGAACTTCTTGCTAGACTCTGACACTGATGAACAAATTTCTTTCTTTATAATAGGTCAGAGTGGGATTGAAAAGCCAGCTCTTGCTCGCTGTCTATACGAAGATGACATGGTCGTCAAGAATCATTTTGACGTAAGGATATGGGTCTGTGTGGGTTACAAAGACTTCCGTTATCTCGAAAGCGAATTACGAAAAATCAGAGGAAGAGAGACAACAGAGAGAGTAGATGACATGGAGCAACTGCGAAAATATCTCCTAGTTATTGAAGATGTGTGGTATTTGGCTCCTGAACAATGGGGAAGCTTGAGAAGTTTATTGATGGGAGGTGCCCAAGGAAGCAAGATTCTGATAACTACACACAGTTTTTCAGCTGCAGACTGTCCGAGTACAACCCCATTTTATTGTCTCGAGGCCCTTCCAATAGAGTCGTCTTTTGATTTATTAATGAAAATGGCTTGTTAGGAAGAAGAAGAGACTAGAAATCCAATTAAGGTAGCTATCGGTAGGTGGATAGTCAAAATGTGTGATGGATTCCCTTTGGCAATACGAATGATTGGAAGTCTATTATTCTTCAAGAAAACTGAAGCTGAGTGGTCACATTTTGAGGACGAGATCTCAGAACTTTCTGCAAATTTACTTTGGCTCAGTTATAATCATCTCCCCATGCCATCCAAAACAGTGCTTTTGTTGGAGAAATCTTTCCAGAATATTTTGAAGCTGACAAAACGTTTCTATCAGTCTAGTTTGGATAATTGCAAACCTTCTGTTTAGAGTCTGAAGACTTTCAGATCACCAGACTCAGTACTCAAGACTCAAGATTCAAGACTATTCTCATTGACAGTTTTTCTAATCCAATTACAAAGGCAATCCAGAGTCGAAGTATTTAGTTGAGGATTTAGTCCTATCCTTTGGAGAAGATCTCTTGGCTGGATAAATATAACAGATTATTTTATTCGTAATCAAGATCGTTTGAAGATCCGATGGTCGACGAAATATTCCTGGAAGGTTCTATTCTTGGAAACCAAGATCCTGATTGTATGGGCGAACATGATTGATGGGCTATCGTCAGGTTCCTTTAATAGCTCGAATGATCTTCTTAATTGATTCCGTCCAACGGGTAGATTGGAGGAATTCCTTTGGTAAGTGCCAACGGGTATGATGGCATAAAGGAGTATAAAAGGAAAACGTTCTAGTTGCTTTAGTGCATGATCGATAGAGAAATTCCATAGTCTGAAGCACATTGATTATTAGTCGATACATTTTGAGCAAAATTGTATACACAAAGAGTATCTATACTTAGTGAGACCTTGAGCGAGTGTGGTAGATCATCTACACCGAGAAATCAAGGAAGAACAACGCTGTAACATCTCTTTGTTCATAGTGGAGTCCAGCCAATAGGCTGTCAGTGCAGAAGAATGGACGTAGGTTTGAAATAAGCCGAACCACTATAAACCGCGTGTTCAATTCTCTCTTCCTTTCTCTCAGTCTTACTTTGATTATTGTTTGTCTCAAATTTATCAACTGTCTAGTATTGTGCAATTATTGAGAAAAATCTTTTATATACGTATTCACCCCCCTCTAGGTACTTATACTAGTTATATGAATTGGTATCAGAGCCCGTGTACTCACTTTATTTGAAGTGTTTTACTTCAGAGTAAAAGATCCATGGCTAGTATGCTAGCACCAGGGCTGGTGGAAGGGCAAAGCAATACCAAACCACCCTACTTTGATGGAAATGATTACAACATCTGGAAGAACAAGATGAAAGCTTTCCTACGATCAAAGGATCCTCTGGAATGGGACGTTGTAGAAAAAGGAATTACTCCTACAGCTGCATCAGTCTCTGAAAGAGGGAAAGAAACTATTGAGGCCAGCGGAATGACTCAGGAAAAGATAATCAAGAGATAAGCACTCGACGCAAAAGCAATTTACTCTTTATATTGTGCTTTGTCACCAACTGAATATAACAGAATATCTTCTTGTGTTACAGCAAAAGAAGTTTGGGACAGATTACATATCACCTATGAAGGAACAGATCGAGTGAAGGAAACCAGAATTAACATTCTCCTCGGTCAATATGAAGCATTCAAAATGAAACCGGAGAATCTATAACCGACATGTTTAGCCGTTTTGAGATATTGTCAATGGTCTTGAGAATCAAGAACAAAAAATTTCTGATTCCATGAAGGTAAACAAGCTACTGCGTGAACTCTCCAAGGATTGGAATCACATAAAGACTTTAATAAGAGAGACGCAAAAAATTATGCCACTATCTGTCGACGAGTTGATTGGAACTCTTCAGTCTTATGAAGTGGAACGAATTAATGAAGACGAAGATCCAAAAGGTAAGAAATCCATTGCATTAAAATCAAATGATGATTCTGATGATACAGATTTTGAAGATGATATGAGGAGCTTGCTCTCATGATAAGAAGATTCAGAAAACTGAATAGAAAAGGAAGAAGGTTCAACTCAAAGAAACAAAGTTTTTAAAGACAGCAGACCAAGTCTGTTGATGATGATGAACCAAACAAAGATGTAGTTTGCTTTGAATGTAAGAAAAAGGGACACATCAGACCCAACTGTCCTCTTTTGAAGAAGAAGAGAGGAAAAGCTGAAAAGTTTTGAAAAGTTCTCAAAGCCGAAACCTAAAGTGATACAGAGTGTGAAGAAAGTGATAATGAATATGCCAACCTATGTCTGATGGCACATTCAGACTCAGACTCAGATAGTGAATTTGAGGCAAGTAATTTTAAAATTCCTGTCAAAGTTTCTAAATACATTGATGAACTGTGTTTTAGTCTTAACACTTCTCTCAAAAGAATTTCCAAACTTAAAAAGGAAAACTCAGCTCTAAAACAAAAAGAAAACGTTTTAGAAGAAAGAGTTAAAAGTTTAGACTTGAATGTTTCTACTCTTAAAGGAAATGAAGATAATATTTTGAAAGAAAATGCTCTTTTAAAAACTGACTTATCAAATATTTCAAAGAAATTTTCAATAGGGTCCGAAATACTTGAAAAAATTCTTTCAGCTCAAAGACCTTACTTCAATAAGTCTGGTCTAGGTATGACAGCAGAAACAATTCCCTTGATTGATTTTCCTAAAGTAAAATAAAGAATTAAGGAAAGACCCTCAAGAGAGGCTTACAAAAATCATTTCAATAAAGTTTTTGTAAAGTCTGTAGGTCGAAATGCCCTCAGGTGTTCAAAGTGCAACAGTTCGGATCACTTTGAAAAAGAGTGTCCTATGGTTTGGAAACCTGTTAAGAAAGTATGGGCTAATACTGTTTATCTTTCTAACACCAAAGGACCCAAGAAAATTTGGGTACCAAAGAAAGCTTGAACTCTCTTTTAAATGCAGGTCTCCGTCAAGAAAAAGATAAAGTGGTATCTTGACAGCGGATGCTCAAGACACATGACAGGAGACTCAAATTGCTTCATAAAACTTGTTCAAGTAAATGATGGAAAAGTTTCATTTGGAGGAAACAGCAAAGGAAGTATTGTGGGATTTTGAACTGTGAAAATTGAAAATCTCACAATAAGTAATGTTTCCCTAGTGGAAGGACTCAATTACAATCTTCTCAACATTAGCCAATTGTGTGATACTGGTTTTAAGATCTTCTTTCAAGAAGGAACATGTTCTGGAACCAGTAAAGACTCTACTCAGTCTTTCATGGGTCGAAGACATGGAAATATCTATCTTCTGGATGTGAAACTAAATGAATCGCAATGCCTAATCTCAATTCAAGACGAAGCAAGCTTATGGCACAAAAAGCTTGGTCATGTCAACATGAAGCAATTAGCCAAAATCTTATCAAAGCAGCTTGTTGGAGGTCTACCCAAATTACCATACCAAAAGTCTAATCCATGCACTCCATGTATTCTGGGAAAGCAGGTAAGAAATTCATTTAAGCCAATAAATCATGTTTCTATTAATCATGTACTACAGTTGCTGCATATAGATCTCTTCGGACCAACCAAAACCCAGAGCATAGGAGGTAAGAAATATTGCCTAGTAATTGTGGACGATTACTCCCGCTTTACTTGAGTATATTTCCTTGCAAGTAAGTCCAAAACCTTCTTGTATTTTGAAAAATTTGCCAAAAAGGTTTAAAATGAAAAATGATGTGTTATCTCAAATATAAGAACAGATCATGGAGGTGAATTTGAAAATCAAGATTTTACAAAATTTTGTGATGAATCTAGCTTTAAGCATGTGTTCTCCTCTCCATATACTCCTCAGCAAAATGGAGTTGTGGAAAGAAAGAATAGATCTCTTCAAGAAATGGCTAGAACTCTATTAATTGAAAGTAAGATTTCTTCACGATTTTGGGCTGAAGCTGTTTCAACAGCGTGCTATATCATCAATAGAGTCTTCTTAAGACCTATTCTAGAAAAAACCCCTTATGAGTTATTCAAAGGTAAGAAGCCAAAGGTAAGAAGCCTATTGTTTCGTACTTTCATGTGTTCGGTTGCAAATGCTTTATATTGAAAAATGCAAAAGATCGAGTTGGTAAGTTTGAAGAAAGATTAGATGAAGGCATCTTCCTTGGATATTCTACATCAAGCAAAGCTTACAGAGTCTCTATAACAAGAAGAGCCAGTCTGTGGAGGAGTCAATAAATGTCAAATTTCAAGACTCTACACAAGATGAATCCAGTTAGACTCATCATGAAGAGTCTGAACTTGCTCTAGACCCTCCAAAGCTTACAACTCAAGAAGCATCTCAGACTCTGGAAGACCAGCATCAAGCTGTTCGTGAAGATTCAAATAAAGAAAGAGATCATCAACCAGACAAATCAACCAAGAATCGGAAGCATAAGTCCAGTCATCCCAAAGATCTCATTATCGGCGAAATTAATGAAGGAATTCGCACCAGATCCAAAAGGCGTGAAGAGTATAGTGCTGTGGCTCTCATTTCTAAAATTGAACCAAAGAGCATAGAAGAAGCTTTATCTGATGAAAGCTGGATTGAAGCTATGCAAGAAGAGCTCAGACAGTTCAACATTAATGATGTCTGGGAATTGACATCTAAACCAAAAGGTAAAACTGTTATTGGAGTTAAATGGGTGTTCAGGAACAAGATGAATGAGAAAAGAAAAGTCGTATGAAACAAAGCAAGACTCGTGGCCAAGGGATATACGCAAGAAGAAGGAATAGACTATGATGAGACTTACACACCAGTAGCAAGGTTAGAAGCTATTCGACTATTACTTGCGTTTGCTTGTTATAAAAATTTCAGGTTATTCCAAATGGACGTTAAAAGTGCCTTCCTAAATGGATTTATCCATGAGGAAGTTTATGTGGAACAACCACCAAGGTTTGAAGATCCAAAGAAGCCAGATTCAGTCTTCAGACTGAAAAAGGCCTTGTATGGTTTAAAGCAAGCACCTCGAGCTTGGTACGACAGACTAAGTAAGTTCTTAATACATAATGGTTTTGTCAAAGGTAAAGTAGATACTACTTTATTTATCAAAAAGGAAAACAAAAACTTTTTACTTGTTTAAATATATGTGGATGATATTATTTTTGGATCCTCTAATGAAAGTCTCAGGCAAGAAATTTTCTAAGTTTATGCGGATGAGTTTGAAATGAGTATGATGGGAGAGTTAACATTCTTCCTTGGTCTTTAAGTAAAACAATTGAAGGAAGGAACTTTTATTTATCAAGAAAAATATGCTAATGATCTTGTCAAAAGGTTTGGACTGGAAAAGTGCAAAAAGACCGACCTACCAATGTCAAGTTCTTTAAAGATAGACAAAGATGAAGAAGGGAAGAAAGTTGATCAAAAGCTGTACAGGAGCATCATTGGTTCACTTCTTTATCTTACTGCTTCTAGACCTGACATTTTGTTGAATGTTTGCATCTGTGCTAGGTTTCAATTAGATACTAGAGAATCCCATCTCAGTGCTGCGAAACGCATTATCAAATACGTTGCTTCATCTTCAAGCATCGGTCTTTGGTATCCTAAGAAGGGAGACTTTAATCTTCTGGGATATTCAGACGCAGATTTGGCCGGTTGTTGAGTTGATAGAAAGAGCACTTCGGGAACTTGCCAATTGCTTGGAAGCAGGACAATGTCTTGGTTTTCAAGGAAACAAAGCACTGTGGCTCTCTTAACAACAGAAGCAGAGTATGTAGCTCTTGGAAGTTACTGTTCGCAAATTCTATGGATAAAACAACAGCTACAAGACTTTGGAATTGAAGACTCATGCACAGAGATTAGATGTGACAACACCAGCGCAATCAATCTCACTAAAAATCCAATCCTTTACTCAAGAGCAAAGCATATAGAGATTCAACATCATTTCATTAGAGATCATGTTCAAAATGGAGAAATCTCGATTCAATTTGTTGATTCAAAAACTCAACTAGCGGATATATTCACAAAGCCTTTGGAGAATAATCAATTCGATTTTATCCGTTCCAGACTCAACATTTTGAAACTTGAGGAAGTTAAAGTTTAGAGACTCTCCAACCCTCAGACTCAGACATTCATGGCTATAGACTGTAAGTTGTTATTATATTCAATCTCGAAAAGGTACGATCATTAGTTCAGTTAATTTATAATTTCCGTGAAAAATGGAATCTTGTCTTTTCAAAAAGATTAACTTCTATTTGGCAGTTATCGATTTTAAAAGAGGCGTCTGTTCACTTTCCTTTGTAAGGATTGGTTTTTTCCTTTTTAAACTGAGTTATATATATATACAGTTTTCTCGCTTAAACTTCAAAACCCTAAAAAGGCATTCTCCCCCCAATCTTGTCTCTACTTCGTGTTCATCTTCGAGAAAGTTGTCATCTTTTCTTGGGAAAACGAGTAAAGGAATCTTTCAACGACAAGGAAGGATGTCTTCTTCGAGGAAGTCTTCAAGAATCGCGAACATGAGACCACAGAGAATGAGGGAGGGGCCTACCCATTTCGATCTCATCGAAGAGGAAGATTTACCGAGTCAGCAACAGAGCCCGATTCACTCTCCACCACGTCACTCAACACCATCTACCCCACAAGGTGCGGGTCAACAAATCGAAGGAAGAAATAATCGAGGACGTAGACCCTGTAAGAGTCCAAAAACCCTCTTTTATTTACAAGCTCTATTGTACGTTGAAGAGCACTGGGACTCCGCTGAACTACGTAGATGATTTCCTTAAAGATAAGAATTATGGGAATGAATATATCTTTTTGCGACAAATGGAGGATTTGGGAATTGCTCCCAAAGGAAAGGCTGAGGAAGCACTTGCGAACATTCCAAGTGACCCTCGTGTATCGGGACTGAATCCGACTAATGGGAACGATGATGATAAAATGTTCAGTGAATTTCAACCTAGAATGGGTGTTGCTGCAAAGGTGAAGGGAAAAAGGATGGATTTGTTTAAATCGAAGGAACAGGAGAATTTGTTCTTCAGACTGTTGAAACGAGGGGTGATAAACCCTAGAAGTGTTGATTTCTATTTCTTGGATGTCATTAATGTGAACTTAAGGGAGAAGTTCAATCTGCTTCAACTTGAGCAATTTTGCTCCGATACCACAGACGGTTATGCGCAATTGACAGCATACTTCTATTTGAATCTTAGCTTTTTAGATGCGAATAGAATATCATTCAGTGTTCGAGACCAAGACTATGTGGTAGATGTGGACATGTTAGCAGATATAATTGTAGTTGAAAGATGACGCTATCAATCAATCAAAGTTTCGATTGCTCGTGCCTCATTGGAGCTTGTTAAAGACAGGGATACAGAGGGAAGAATTACCTACTCAAGAATGCGTGCCATCAACATCTTGCTTCACAAAATTGTGATCAACTGTATCAGGCCTAAGTCTACATCCAAGATTGACGTGTCTAACTTCGAGGCGAAATTGATATACGCGATCAATACAGGGAAGAAGTTCTCTCTCCCTCACACCATTCTCTTTCACATGTACAGAGCAATGGTGAAGGACAAGGGCCAATTGCCTTACCCAGGTCTTGTGACCAAGATCTTCAGACACTTGAACATTGAACCTCCACATACTCTTTGTGTTCGACCATGCGACAAAATGGTGGTGGGTTTGAAAATGCTAACAAAAATGCGTCTGAAAAAGCTTGCTAAGGCAATGGAGAAGTTCAGAGTGGAGTCTCCAGTATCTTCTGCATCAAAGAGAAAAGGGAAGGAGCCCATGGCTGCCCCATCCAAAAAGAAAAGAACTCTTATCTTGAAGGATGAAGATGAAGAGGAAGATCTCACTATCTCTGCATTGAAAAGGACCATACGTTCTGTACCTGAATCAACAGAGCAACAGAAGAAAGGAAAAGAAGCAGAGAAAAAAGAACACATAGAAGCAGAGGAGCAACAAGAGAAAGAGAAAGAAGCTGAAGAAGAAGGAGAAGCAGTGAAAGAAAAGTCTACAGATGAAGCCGGAGAGAAAGGGAATCAAGATGCTGAAGAGCATGACCATCACTCTTCCCCATTTGAGGTCCTAGAGACAAGGGGAGATGGTGAGCAAGGAAGGACTACACCACATGCTGTCAACAGTGAAGGTGTGAGTTGCTCACCAGCAAATCCAGAAGATTTTCAGGCTTCTCAAATGCCTGAGGAAGGACATGATACGTCAACACCAAATCTACAAGATTACACAGAAGTTCCATCGTCTGCCTTCACTCCATTCGAGAGAGCAAATGCGAGCACACAGACAGACAATACAATAGATTTTCGTCGTATCCTTGATGTTCTTCGGGAAATGCAGGGTCAAATCTATGCTCTGGACTGTGAACTTCAAGTCATGAAGAATGCTGGACAAGCATCTTTTGTTACCATGGCGGATCAAATGAAAGACCTCGCTCTTCAAATTCAAGCCAATGCCAAAGGAGAAGAGGTGGCTCATCTACGGGAAGACTTGAAGAGGCTGGAAGGCATCGTACAGTCGATGGGAGATTTCCAGATTGTGCGCATTTCCAAGCAGACTTGACTCTTTTCTCACCTTTTTAATGATGACAAAAAAGGGGGAGAATTGCAATTTGAACTCTTTAAACTTTAACTTTAAATTTATTTTGTGTGTTTGAATGTTTCTTTTTGAGTATGACTTGGGTGTGAACTTGAATTTGACTGACTTGGGTGTGGATTTTGATGCTTGACTATTTGCATTTATATCAAGTGTTGTTGTATGGTCTTACTCATGAAAGACTAACCGATTTTATGTGGATGCGTAGTCTGGTTGATTTATTAATCTTTATGAGATTGCCATATTGCTTGAGTAATGTTTTGCGGGTCAAAGTTGTTCAAATCTACGGAAAGTTTTGTCACCATAAAAAATGGGGAGATTGTTGGAGAAATCTTCCCGAATATTTTGAAGCGACAAAACGTTTCTATCGCTTTAGTCTCGGATAATTGCAGACCTTCTCGTTTAGAGTCTCGAAGACTTTTAGATCACCGCACTCAGCACTCAAGACTCAAGACTCAAGACTATTCTCATTGACAGTTTTTCTAATCCAATGACGAAGGCAATCCAGAGTCGAAGTATTTGGTTGAGGATTTAGTCCTATCATCTGGAGAAGATCTCTTGGCTAGATAAATATAACGGATTCTTTTATTCGTAATCAAGATCATTTGAAGATCCGATGGTCGACGAAATATTCCTGGAAGGTTCTATTCTTGGAAACCAAGATCCTGATTGTATGGACGAACATGATTGATGGGCTATCATCAGGTTCCTTTAATAGCTCGAATGATCTTCTTAATTGATTCCGTCCAACGGGTAGATTGGAGGAATTCCTTTGGTAAGTGCCAACGGGTATGATGGCATAAAGGAGTATAAAATGAAGATGTTCTAGTTGCTTTAGTGCATGATCGATAGAGAAATTCCAGAGTCTGAAGCACATTGATTATTAGTCGATACATTTTGAGCAAAATTGTATACACAAAGAGTGTCTATACTTAGTGAGACCTTGAGTGAGTGTGGTAGATCATCTACACCGAGAAATCAAGGAAGAACAACACCGTAACATCTCTTTGTTCATAGTGGAATCCAGCCAATAGGCTGTCAGTGCAGAAGAGTGGACGTAGGTTTGAAATAAGCCGAACCACTATAAACCGCGTGTTCAATTCTCTCTTCCCTTCTCTCAGTCTTACTTTGATTATTGTTTGTCTCAAATTTATCAACTGTCTAGTATTCTGCAATTATCGAGAAAAATCTTTTATATACCTATTCACCCCCTCTCTAGGTACTTATACTAGCTATATCAGCTTTGTCTTCTGTTCATTGTTTCCCAAAGACTGGGTGATTGATAAACAAATGTTGACCAAGTCTCTGGATGGCAGAAGGATTTATACTGTCCATAGAAAATGGAGATTGGGACATGGAAGATATTGCTCATGACTATTTCATGGATCTACTTGGGAGGAATTTCTTTCAAGACTGTGTGCAAGATGAACTTGGAAAGGTGTCGTCTTGTAGGATGCATCATTTAGTAAATGACCTAGCACACCATGTTGCTGGAACTGAGTATGGAAGAATTTATCATTTGCAGTCACACCTTGAAGAAAGAACTCGTCATTTGTCGTGGTATTCAACTTTACATTTATCAGAGGGAGATCCATATATACACGGGGCATATTATCTGAGGACACTCATCAAAACTAGTCAAAGAAAAAGCTCGAGGTGTGAAACTCAAATGGGTGAAGAAACTCTTCGCAAATTTATTTCTAGTTTCAAGTTCTTACGTGCCTTGGATTTGCATGACAGTGGTATAGAGAAGTTGCCAAGTTCCATTTGTGAGTTGAAGCACCTGACATTTCTAGATTTCTCTGAAAATGAAGGAATCGTAAGGCTTCCTGATTCTGTGACAAAAATGAAAACCTTGCAAGTACTTAAACTCAATATGTGTTACAAGCTAATAGAATTGCCTAGGAATATAAGAAAATTGGTCAACCTCAGGCACCTAGAGATTAGCAACTGTAATGCCCTATCATATGTGCCACGGGGGATAGGTGAGTTGACTCTTTTACACATTCTAACATATTTCATTTTGCCAGGGGATGATTCCTGCCGAGATAGTTACGGTGGGCTACGGGAGTTGAACAGGTTAAACAATTTGAGAGGAAGCCTCAGAATTGAAGTTAAGGGAAAAATAAAAGATGCAGTAGCAGAATCGAATGGCGCGAACTTGAAGGAGAAGAATTCCTTACTTTCACTAGTATTAGTATTTGTCGGAAAAGAACGTGATGAGGTTCTACTCAAAGAGCTGCAGCCAAGCTTAAATCTTCGAAGCTTAGAACTAAGAGGCTATAGGGGCGCAATGTTTCCAAGCTGGATGTCTCGCATGCCTAAGTTAGTTTAGCGACGGTTGTTTGATTGTGCACGATGCAAAAGTCTCCCATCACTTAATGAGCTCACTAGCCTCAAGCATTTGGAAATTGGTGAGCTACCCATAGCTGAGTACACAGAAAGTGATATCCATATCCTGTGACATCCCGATTTTCCGATTCTATTTTCAATAAATTAAGACGGGCATTTCGTTGGCACGCATATAGTTCTTTTCCTTGAGTCGGCCACTCATGTGAAAACTAGTCTATCGGGTGAAGCCGTTAAGAGTTCTAATGCATCAGACTCGAGAATTTGACCAGGAAGTGACCTTTCGACCGAGCTAATCTGCAAGGGTCATTACGGCACAAATAAAAATCGATTAAAGACCGGAGATAGATCGACTTAACAGAGGCATGTGATCGAGTGTGGATGATTCCACCGGATTGCATAATCCTTGTCGACCGACATTGGACCGACTTTTCTATCGATTGGGTACCCTGTGTTCGTATTTGAAACCTTGAGATTACCCCGACAACCGAAAGTCGCCAATGTTTCAAAGATGTACATTGTGGCTTGAGATGATCAACCACAGGTCAAATGCATGAAAATTTCTAAAGGCTACCCGGTAGGTTGGGCTGTGCTAGTATCTTGCCAAAGTGAAATTAACTGTGAAATTGAGATCGAATTCAGAAATTGGAAGTCTGAGTGTGTCACAAATCATTTTAGGAATATTGACTGATCTTCGGAAGATTTCTCATGCAAGCCAAGTTTTTCAGCAATTAAATCAGAAAATGGTTAATCTGACTCGAGAAATTAGTAGGCCCGCATTTGGTCGCGCTTTTGGAATTTAAGTTTGTTCTATGGACAAGTGAAGATGTGAATGGTGGCATTGGATTAATTTTATGAACTTCAATTTGATTCAATTGGAAGAGAATCAAGTGGCATTGAAGAAATTGTTGCACAAAGGTTTGGAACCCGGCGGAAAATGAAAGTGCAACCATTGGAGAAGTTGTGGAGGATTTGAGTGAGTGGAAGATGACATGGGATGATGTCATGGTGGTTGAGGCCAAGGGTTGAGATCTTGACAAGTGGACGGTGGGGATTGGTTCTTGGAGAGATGACCCATCAACATCATCTTCAAGCTTGGGAAGAGAGAGAAGGAAGAGGGAGAGAGGGAGGGTTTCGACCGGACCAGCCCTGACACCGCCTCGTTCGCCCGCTCGGTCGCCTGCTTGCCGCTGCACGTGGCCGTCGTCGTCGCCGCTCCGCCTTGGCCGCACGCCCTCCATCTTTCCCCTTCCTCTCCCGCCGCCTCTCTCCTCCATGGGTGCTATGTGAAGATCAGAAAATGGCAGCGAAGAAGAAGCTGGAGTAGCCATGGCCGTCCGCCTCCTTCGCCGCTCGTCACTCGCCGCCGGTGTCGTCGTTGTCGCCTCCGTTCGCGCGCGCAACCGTGCGTCCGCCTCACCTCTCCGCCACCGCCTTCTCTTCCAAGCGGCTGTTCGGCCAGCTCGAGCCGCGGTTCAGCCCACCTCCGGCCACCGTGAGACCCCGCCGTTGGCTGCCCGAGCTACCGCCCCTCTCCCTCGCCGTTCCTCCGCCTGATTAGGCTCGGATCAGCCCTCCTCCGCCCATGATCAGAAGCTACAGAAAATGGGTATGGCAGCCCCTTCGTGGGCCGTTTTGGCCGTCTTTACGAGCCCGGATGCTCGGCCCGCCTTGAGGAAAGTTGATCCTCGCGTTGTCCCCGTCGTTTTGGTTCGCTCGGCTCGCTAATCCGGTGAGTTTAGCTCACTAAATCTTGATTAGAGTGTTAATGATGCCCTAAGTGTGCTTAGTTTAAATTAAGTAAGTTTATGTGGGTGGATTAGTGTATTTAATTATAAATTGGATTAAGAGATTGGTTTATGTTAAAGTGTGTTTAAATTAAAGGTTAAAAGAAGTTATTTAAAGTTAAGTCTTGATGTGACATAAAATGATTTTAGTTTTGAATTATTTAAGTGCTTCGAAATTCTGGAAAATATAATATTATTTTATAATCCGAAATTATTAAAATATTATTTAAAAAAACGAAAAAATTATTTTTGACCCCGGTTGCTCAGAATTTCGTGCCGATCGCTGCTGTGTATTTAGAATTTGAATTTGATGATTGATTGTGGCAAATTAAGTGTTGATTGTGATAAATATGGATTTTATTCATAAAATCCCAAGTGTCGAGTTCGGCATTGAAATTGGATTGTTAATGGCTAATATCGTAATTGGATTATGTGAGTGAAATGTAAAGTATCCAAGGATCGGTATCGAATTGTCGTGTGCTAGTTGAAAGGCTCGGGTCGTAGTAGTGGCTAGGCCGACTGGATCCTTATTCTTCTAGAATGCCGTCAAGAGAATGACGTGGCTTGGTCGCAGTAGTGGCGAGACCGACTGAACCTTTGTTCTTCTAGAAATGCCGTCGATAGAATGACATGGCTTGGTCGCAGTAGTGGCGAGACCGACTGGACCTTTGTTCTTCTAGAAATGCCGTCGATAGAATGACGTGGCTTGGTCGCAGTAGTGGCGAGACCGATTGGACCTTTGTTCTTCTAGAAATGCCGTCGACAGAATGACGTGGCTTGGTTGTAGTAGTGGCGAGACCGACTGGACCTTTGTTCTTCTAGAAATGCCGTCGACAGAATGACGTGGCTTGGTCGCAGTAGTGGTGAGACCGACTGGACCTTCATTCTTCTAGAAATGCCGTAATGTTAGTAGATAGCCGACTTGCGAGTAGGCTATGCCATTGTGTGGCAGTGAATAATAATTGGGATGTGTGCTAAGTGCGATCGTGATTTATATGAAAGTGATGGCATTCCAATTGTTTGAATTATTATTACTACCTGAGATTGTGTGATACAAATTGTGCTAACTTGCAAGAAGGAATTGAGGCGAGGTAAGTTCTCTGTGTGATGTGTCTAGGCCATCCTTGGGTGTATTTTCTTTCTAATAGGAGTTTAGGGGGTTGAACTTGCTGAGACGTTGTCTCAGTGGTTATTGAATAACCATTTCAAGTCCCTAGTGGACGGAGCAGCCAGATAGCTTTGGTTGGCCTTGAGGAGTTGGAGAGGTGAAGTCATAAGGATTGGAGATCATGTACAACTTGTAGGTCGTAGGACAATTCCTTTTTAAGAGCCGGTCTTTTGTAGACTTTTGGTTGTATGCTCCTGTTTGTAATTCTGCCGAATTATGAAAGTGTTATGTTGTGGTTTTGCTTCCTGCTTTTCTATCTCGTATTTCATTGTCAGGGGTTTTATAATACGTTCCGCTTGCGCAATTATAAATGAATGGGGTCGGCGACATTACCTAGGAATGTCGTATTTGCCTGACCATGGTGGGATGTTGGCGCGCTTGGGGTTCGGGGCGTGACATATCCTCTCATCGCTTCCCAATCTGTCTACATTAAGGATATGGGAGTGTCCTAATTTGGAACGAATTCCACAACTTGTACAACTCAAGGAGTTGGGACCTCCTAGTTTGCCTGTGGAGCCCAGCCTTTAGTTGCCACTATTGAACATATAATTGGTATTGATGATCGAGTGAAGGATGTAATCCATTGGCTGAGCTAACTTGGTTTGGTCCAAGAAGCAGGATCATCCTCACAACCAGAAGAAAAGATGTTTACCAGATTCAAAGAAGTGAGGACCGAGTGATTTCATATGAGCATGACCATGAGATTTTACTAAGTCATTTCATATGAGCATGACCATGAAAATCATGCTCTCGAACTTTTCCGTAAGTGTGCTTTTGGACTGAATCATCCCCTAAAGAACAATGATAAAATGTAAGAGAAATCATTTCTGCTGTCGGAAATCTTCCTTTTGCTATTGATATTGTGGGAAGATATTTGAATGGGAAGAACAAAAATATATGGAGACAGGCTTTGCATGACTTAAAAGGAGAGCTGCAAGAGAAAGTGGAACGAATGTTGGAGGCATGCTATAAACTTTTGGGCAAGGCCAAAGAAATTTTCCTTGATGTAGCGTGTTTCTTTACAGGGGTTGAAAAGACAATGCCCTTGGGCTGCTTGTAAACTTGGCCCTGATATACGTGTTGATGAGCTTCATAACATGTCCTTTCTAAAAACTGGAGAAAAAAAGAGTTTTTGATGCACGGCCAACTAAAATTTCTGGGAAGAGAAATTGTCAAGAAGGAAGATGAAGACCCCAGCAGCGGAGCAGGGTGTGGAATTACAAAGATGTCCAAACAACATTGTGCAAAAAGAAGGTAAAATCACGCTAAGATTTCTCTAGTATTCTTGTCAAGTTTTCGTCTTATCATTTTACTATTTCATTGCATAATTCTTTGTTCGAATTTCATGCTTCCATTTCATCAACGAATTGGCAGGGTGCTAGCAAGGTTAAAGCTCTTCGCGTAACCCGTGATTTTATTCAAGTTGATGGCAAAGTATTTAATCATCTATCGAATTTGAGGTTTCTTAAATTGGACAATGTTGATATTGATGGAAATCCTGAGAATCTTCTTCCCAACCTAGTATGGCTTGATTGGCATGGATGCCATGATAAATATAAGTTGTTTGCATTCAAATAGAATCTATGATCATAAATATAAGGGGATTTCTAGATACATTGGGAAGCTGATTCACCTTAGGAATTTCTTCCAAAGTCAGCCTTACTTGCTCACATTCACAAGAATGGTAAAGAGAAAAACTCCAGAGAGAAGATCTAGAATTGTATTTCACTTGTGAGATTGATATAAATGAGGGGGGAGTCCCTATATATAAGTACAAGCTCAAATGTAGTAATAAATCTCTCCTCAATCCCACGGTAGAGATCACATCTTCTACCTGCATTTATTAAAAGAGTGTTCTCGAGTATTCTAAAATACTCGAGAAAACTTTAGGATTCGAGAGATAGTCAAGGGTTGCTCATTCATGTCGTACAAAACCTTTTGGGTCGCATCCGTCCCTTGGATTGTGACAATAGCATGTGCTCTTTTGTTTATGTTGTGGATGATTATAATGTTACTTTTTATTAGAGGTGTCAAAATGGGTTTGAACTCAATTTGAACCCATATTTAATAGAACCCATATTTAATAAGATGAGTCGTATATGAGTTAGTTAACTTTTAATAAAATGAGTTATTAATGGGTTTGGGTTGTTTGTAAATGTAATGATAAATTGATTGTAAATGGGTTTGTCTTTAAACTCATTTAAAACCCATTTAACTTATAAAGATTATTAGTTAAGATTAAGGATATATCATTCTCTTTAAATAGTTTTTTTAATCAATTTTATTTATTTTTATTTTCGATTTTCTAATATTATTTTATTTTCTTTTCTTTTTTCTTCTTTTTTTTTTCTTTCTTTATTTTTCTTCTTTCCCAACGAAGTCCAACAGCTGACCCTCGTCGGATGCTAGAAGAGGACTGCAGGGCCCTTGCCAGTAGGGAGAGGTTTGCTACTGTTGCCCAATCACACTGGCGAGCTCAAGCTCGCCAAATCTAGGGAGTTGAGCACGCCGACCTCATTGATCTAGTAAGACTCGAGCTCGCCAAAGTCGAAGCAAGCTTGACCTTGCTGGAATCAGGCGAGGCCAAGGCTCAAGCCTTGCCGATCTAGCGAGACTTAAGCTCACTAGTGTCAAGGCAAGCTCAACCTTGTTGAATTTGGCAAGGTCGAGCCTCACCTAAGGCAAGCGAGGTCGAGGCTCAAGCCTTGCCAATCTAGCGAGACTCGAGCTCACTGACATCGAGGCGAGCTAGACCTCACTAGATTCGACAAGGCTCAACTCGCTGAAATCAAGCAAGCTCGAGCCTTGTCGGCTTGTGGCGAGGCTAGAGCTTGCTGTCATCGGCCATGATGTCCGTGGGTCAATATATGAAGCAAAAAATCAAATCGGATTTCCTATATGAAGCAAAAAATGTTTTTTAATTTATTTTCAAGTTTCAACCGAACACTGTAAAATATTATCATTTTTAAAAATACCACATTTTTTATGAAATAAATGAAAGCCTTAATTTTTTTAAAAAATATTATATTATAAATCCATAATTTTGTAATTATATAAGAGTGTTTTAACAATATAACAATATGGATTGGGTTGGGTCGTCGAGTCAAATATGGGTCAATAAGTTTACATTAGTGATAAATAGGTTATAAATAGGTTAATTGGTCAATTTGGATCTAATCATTTATGATCCGACCCAAACTTGACCTAGACAAGTCTATGTTTTATTAACTTGTGTTTGTGATAATTTATATGGCAATCCTACGTGATAATTTATATGGCAATCCACTTGAATAATGACACGTGGAGTGATTTTTGGAGCCGGAGAGTTTCGATAAGATACCATTCTTTTGGATGATGGTAGGGCAAAATCGAGCCGTTTTAGTAATACAACTACTCCGTGTATTTGTTTAAGGGGAAGTGTTTTCCAAGTATTGATTTTTCAGACTTTCGACCGTTTGATTTGCGGAAAATTACCAAATCAGCTGAAAACACTCTCCTATTAAAGAAAATATTCGTGCATAATTGGAGGAAAGTGAATCCATAAATACTTATCTCGAATTTTTTTAATATTAAATTATTTACTTTTTTTTTATTTTCTTTCTTTTTCTTCTTTACTATTTTCCTTTCTTGGCCTGTCACCTTTTCCTTCTCCCTCCTCTGCCGATCACCGACCTTAGGCAAGGTCGAGCCTCACCGAGATCTAGTGCACTTCACCGCCGAAGAGCCATGGCGGAAGCACTCATCTTGAGAGTAGCTAAACTTCTGGATGATTGCCCAAATGATGAAGAATTATGGGGCGCTGGCCGCGAATTTTCCGAGTTCAGTAAAACCGTTTCCTCTTCCGAGTCCAAGAAAACCGTTTCCTTTTCCGAGTTCAAGAAAACCGTTCCCTTTTCCGAGTTCAAGAAAACGGTTTCCTTTATCCAAAGTATAGTGCCCGATGCGGAAAAGCGGAGATTCAGAGAACACTGGGTAATCGGACCATGGCTTGGGGATGTCGAAGAGGCTTTCTATGATGCGGAGGACTTACTCGAAGAATGGAACCTGGAAGTTATGCAATTACGAGAATCGCCGAGCAAAGATGAGAAGTTGAAGCAGATAATTCCCTCCTCCTCTTCGCCTTCTGAAAAACCTGATTTAAGGCTGGAGATGAGCGCCCGTGCGAAGACAATCAGGAAGAGATTAGAAGCCGTCGCTGCCGAAGGGAGGGATTTGGGCTTGCGAGAGTGCGCGGAGGATGTGCGGGTAGAGAGAAGAGAGCGGTTGGACTCCTTTGTGTACGATGAGGAGATTATAGGGAGAGAGGATGATAAAAGCGCAATTATGAATTTCTTGTTAGACTCTGACACGGATGAACAAATTTCTTTCTTTATAATACGGGGTCAGAGTGGGATTGGAAAGACTGCTCTCGCTCGATGTGTGTACGAAGATGACATGGTCAAGAAGCATTTTGATTAAAGGATATGGGTCTGTGTGGGTTTCAGCGGCTTCCATAGTATCGAAAGGGAAGTGCGGAAAATCAGAGGAAGAGAGACAACAGAGAGAGCAGATGACGAGGAGCAATTGCGAAGATATCTACTAGTTATTGACGATATGCAGCCTGTGGATCCTGAACGATGGCGGAGTTTGAAAAGTTTATTGATGGGAGGTTCCCAAGGAAGCAAGATTCTAATAACTACTTCCTTTCAGGAAGTTGCGGAATTTCTGAGTACATCCCCATCTTATTGTCTCGAGGGCCTTCGAGCAGAGTCATCTGTTGATTTATTGATGAAAATGGCTTGCCAGGAAGAAGAAGAGACTAGAAATCCAAGTAAGATAGAAATCGGGAGGCAGATAGTCAAAATGTGTGATGGAATCCCTTTGGCAATACGAATGATTGGACGTCTATTATTCTTCAAGAAAACTGAAGCTGAGTGGTCTAATTTTCAGAACGAGATCTCAGAAGTTTCTGCAGGCTTAGGTGACTTAAGTTCAATGCTTGGTTCTTGTTATATTTATCTCCCATGCCATCTAAAACAGTGCTTTGCCTTCTGTTCATTGTTTCCTGAAGACTGGGTGATTGATAAGCAAATGTTGACGAGCCTCTGGATAGCAGGAGGATTTGTCCAGCCCATAGACAACATCGATCAGGATATGGAAGATATTGCTCATGAGTATTTCATGGATCTACTTTGGAGGAATTTCTTTCAAGACTGCACTAAAGATGAACTTGGAAATGTGACGTCTTGTAAGATGCACCGTTTTGTATATCACCTAGTGTGCAAGCTTGCTATAGGCGAGTATTGTCAAGAACCTCATCAGTTACTGTGGTCAATTAATGAAGGAACTCGCCATCTATCGTGGGATTCAACTTCAGATTTATCACAGAAACTTCCACCTAATCTAGTCAAAGCGAAAGGTCTCAGGACATTCATCAAAATGGATCAGACAAAAAGCGGGAGGCGCGGAACTCAAATGGGTGAACAAACTCTTTGCAAATTCCTTTCTACTTTCAAGCTCTTGCGTGTCTTGGATTGGCATGATAGTGGCATCGAGAAGTTGCCAAGTTCCATTTGTGAGTTGAAGCACCTGGCATTTCTAGATCTCTCTGAAAATGAAGGAATCATGAGGCTTCCTGATTTTATGACAAGATTGCAAACCTTGCAAGTACTTAATCTCAATAAGTGTAACAAGCTAGTAGAATTGCCTAAAGATTTTAGAAAATTGGTCAACCTAAGGCAACTTGAGATAAGCGATTGTAGTTCCCTATCTCATATGCCACAAGGGTTGGGCCAGTTGACTCTTTTGCACACTAACAGATTTCCTTCTGCCTGGGGATGATTCTTGTTCAAAGAATTGCAGCGGGCTGGGGGAGTTGAATAGGTTAAGCAATTTGAGAGGAAGCCTAAGAATAGAAGTTAAGGGAGAAATAGCAGATGCAGTAGCAGAATCAAATGCTGCAAACTTGAAGGAGAAGGATTCCTTAGTTTCACTGGTGTTAGTGTTTGCCAGAAAAGAAAGTGATGAAGTTCTACTTAAAGACCTGCAGCCAACCCTAAATCTTCGAAGCTTAGAAATAAGAGGCTATGGGGGCACAAAGTTTCCAAGCTGGATGTCCTGCATACCCAAATTAGTTCGGCTACAATTGTTTGATTGTGCAGCATGCAGAAGTCTCCCATCACTTGGTGAGCTCACTAGCCTCAAGCATCTGGAGATTGGTGAGCTACCTACAGTGGAGTACACAGAAAGTGATATTGATACTCTCTTATCGCTTCCTAATCTGTCTACATTAATGATAAAGAGGTGTCCTAATTTGGATTGGATTCCACCACTTCTGCGTCCCTCGGAGTTGAAACCTCCTAGTTTCCCTTTGGAGTCGTTGCAGACCTCATTTGCCCCAATTGAACAGGTAACTGGTATTGATGATCGAGTGAAGGAGGTAATGAAACTATTGGCAATAGAAGATGATGGGGGTAAACCACACATGGTTGGAATCCATGGAACTAACGGAATTGGCAAGACAACTATTGCGAAGGCCGTATATGTCACACCCCAAAACCAAAATGAATGGGGGATGACACGGCCGTCCTTCCACTCAAAGGACGCAGCCTCAAAGCTCCAAAAATCCAACTCTTAAAAGTTCCCACATCCATATCGCTCTCGTATCTACTCATCGCTAATCGAGGGACCTGAAAAACATTATAAAATAGAGGGGTGAGCAACCACGGCTCAGTGAATAGTGCATCTCTTCTAAGTGGATCGAGCACCCACTATGCATATTTATAAAATCAAACCGCAACTCTTTTAACCCAAATATATGATATAACAAACATATAGTAATAAGAATTAATTTCATACGCTTCCACATAGCTATATTTATAGCAAAAATAATCATTTCATAATAACATCGAAATAAACATCAATGGTCTAATCCACTGATCAATTTCACTAATTCACACGCCAATGGTCCATTCCATTGGTTAATCTCATATCACACCAAACCCAGAAATTTAACAAACCTTCAAGGCCAAAATATAACTTTTCTTACTTTAACACAATATGTTCAAAGCAAAAATATTCAAGATAATAATAAGTAAATGCCAATGATCTAATCCATTGGTCAATCTCATAAAACATGCATCAATGGTTTATTCCATTGATTAATCTCATCAAACCACATATTGATAATCAAATGAAATTACACGTCGATGGTCCATTCCAACGACTAATCTCAAATTACATATCGATGGTCCATTCCATCGACTAATCTCAAATTACACATCGATGGTCCATTCCATCGACTAATCTCAAATTACACGTCGATGGTCAATTCCATCGACCCAACTCATATCACATGTCAATAGTCCACTCCATTGACCAAAGATTCCCCCCTTGGCAAGGTCTCCACCTATTATTAGCCGGTGACTCGGCCCACAAGGATATCCTAGAATAGTATGCGCATACCCACGAGCCCCTCGTTGGGCTCACAGCGATATTGAGCATCCACATCAATCCAAAACAACACCATCCATAATTCTCAAACCAAATCCATAAATCATTTCATATATCTCCAAAAGATTCGCAACTCAACTTATCCGCTAGAAATACTTTTCATAAAACATTTTCAAATAATTTCAAGACCCGTCTCATAAATCAATTTCAAATCAAATACATTTCAAAATGCTCATCATAAATCAATATCTATATAACCTTCCATAAATCATCTCAAAGTCGAGCTTTTCGTGAAATGATTTCACAAACCCAAAACATATAATATTTCTCAACTTCGTTCATCAAACATAATATATATTCATAAAAAGTTCTCACGCTATTTTCAAATATCAAAACTTAGTAAATGCCCGATCCAACTTTTATGCAATAAACATGCTTATCCATAACTCATCAAATATCAAATCTTTATAATTTTGAAGACATGAGCTTATAAATTCTTAGAAGAGATAGCACCACTCACCTGGGAAAGTCGAAAATCAACTACGACGCTCACTCGAACCAACGCACTCGAATCCCTAATAATTAACGGAAAAACATTATCAAAAGGCTGAGTAAAAATGATATTCGCATAACGACTCGTTTATACTAAGCCTATTTGTTGATAAAATGAAACTTATGCGCCACAAAACTCGCATTTATCAAAAACCCATCAATTTCCCGCAAGACACAGCCCATGCGCCAACTTTGTCGCGCCATAACTTCCTCCACAAAATTCCGTTTCAAGCCGTCTTACAGTCTTTAGAAAGCTCTCTTAACGTACAACAACAACCCCAACTCATCCACCCCAAAACAGTACCGAAAACAACAAAAAAAAAAGCTCGAAGCTTACTGATCGCTACAGTACCAGCATGCGCCCCCGACTTCAAAATTCCGTTCCGGACAAACCGCAAGCTCAAATCACGATCCGTAAGATGCTATACCTTCACAACATCCCAAAGTACCATTTCTATAAAAATATGCAGCTTAACGACTCAAAAATCATACTTCACCGCTCAATTTTCCCAAAATTCCGAATTTCAAGCCCTAGGTCCGAAATTACTCCACTTGAACAAATGGGCGGCACGAGCGCTTACCGGACGTTGCGTTACGTGGCTTGGCAAGGCTCCCATGATGAGAATGCGCGAAACCTCTCTTTTTCTTTTCTCTTCTCCTTCTTCTTCTTCTTCTCTCTGTGTTCGAGCTCTCTGCTGTCCCTCTCTCTGCCTTTCTTTCCTTCTCTCTTTCCCTTTTATCTCCTCCTTTTTCTTTTCTTTTTCCCTTTTTTTTTTCTGTCTTTTCTTTCTCTCTCTCTCTCTCTCTCTCTCTCTCTCTCTCTCTCTTCTCTTTTCCCTCTCCCGAAAACTCTCGATTCCTCTCTCTCTCTGCTGAAACTTCTACATTTTTCTTTTCTTTTTGACTGGGTCAAAACCCATATTTTACAGTATACAACCGAATCTCCTCATGTTTCGATAGTTGTAGCTTTCTCGCAGAGATTGGTGATAAAGTGCAAAATGATGGTGGTATCCAGCTTGTGCAAACTAAGTTGATATGTGATATTCTTGATCGAGATTGCAATGTTGCTTCTTTTGAAGGAGGAATCAAGTTTTTCTTGGATGTATTCAGCAACATAAAAGCTCTTATCGTCCTAGATGATGTGGAAGAACCGTCTCATCTTTATGATCTAGTTGGTACCTGGCTTGAGTGGTTTGGTCCTGGAAGTCGGATAATTGTTACATCAGAAAATCTTGGAATTTTCGAAACATATGCAGAAAGGGCTAATATCTATGAGGTGAATAAGATGGATAATGGTCGAGCTCTTGAACATTTTCACAAGCATGCTTCAATACCTTGGTATCCTGAAATTGGGAAGCGCATTGTCAAAGCCACAGGGCAGGTTCCATTTTTTGTTGAAGTTATCGGTTCACTTCTACATGGCAAAACAATAGACGATTGGAGGAAGATGGAGGACATGATAAAACTACACTCTCGAGAGATTTTGAAGGATTGTAGGGAGATTTTGAAAATCTGTTATGAAGCATTAGATGAAAAGCAGAAACAAATATTTCGGGACATAGCATGGTTTGCCAATGGTGTGGATAGCCAAATTGCGTCATATATGTGGCCTGATCTAGATCTTTTGCCTTCTTACCAAGTTCTGATGCCCCTAGCAAAAATTGGAGTAGACAACAAGCTGCAGATGCATAAACTGTTGAAGCACCTCTGCAGAGCTGTAGATCAAGAAGAACCTATATATCATGTAAAGCACAGAAGACTATACATCAATGATCCAGACCGGAAAGTAATCAACAAAGAAGAGGTAAGGGTTTTTGGTTCAATGGTTTGCTTTCTTCCATTAAATGGAAGCCTTGATTTATAAGTTTAAATTTGTTATCCAGCTTTTTACTTATTTTACCATGGGTAGGTTGTCTTTGCATGCACGGAAAAGATAGCACCCTAGTCCTTACCAAATTTGTCCCATTGTCTTTATGACTTAAGATTGGTTTGTTTCTCTTGGCAAATGTAGGGAATGGAAGTGGCGGAAGCCCTTTGCCCCGTTACATTTACAGAAACTTTGCCAAACGTAAGGTTTTTGAAATTGGACCATGCAAGTATTACTGGAAATTTTGCAGACGTATTTCCAAAGTTAAGGTGGCTTCGTTGGCAAGGGTGCCCAAGGGATTTCGAAGCAACAGAACTTAATCTGACTGAACTGGTCATTCTTGATCTTTCATGGAGCAAAGTCACTAAAGACTGGGGAGGTTGGAGGAAAATCAAGGTGGTTTCCTGTTTACTGCTCTAATGTATTTACTGTGTTAATTATCTGGCAATTGACCTTATGATTTTTTCTCTCTGTTTTATAGATGGAGCAGTTGAAAGTCTTAAATCTCGCTAGTTGCACTGACTTATCGATAAGTCCTGAATTTTCTAGCTTTCCAAACTTGGAGATACTGATTCTAGAGCGATGCTCTCGGTTGGTCCATTTAGATCCTTCAATTGGGGGCCTCATAAAATTGCTTTGCCTAAATTTGAAGTCCTGCACTGAACTCAACAGGTTGCCTGCCGAACTGGGTGCTTTGAAAGCTTTGAAAGAGCTCCTCATTGATGAGACTTCTGTGCATGATTTTTTTTTGCAAAGTGATTCAGAAGAAGTTGAACACCTGACATCACTTTCAATACTCTCGGCAAATAATTCAAATATTACCAAACTCCCCAGTGGAGTTGGCGCGAAACTCCGACGCTTGTCATTGAGGAATTGTGGTTGGATACAAAAACTGCCAAAGCCCATTGGCCAATTGGGAAGCCCTTTAGAGGAGCTGGATATTTCAGGAACATGCATTTCTGAATTGCCGAGTTCCTTTGGTAATCTGCAGAGGTTGAGAGTGTTAAAGATGCACTATTGCTTCATCAGAAAATTTCCTAGTTTTATTTGGCATTTACATAGCCTTGAAGAAATAGATGCCTCCTTGTGTAGGAATATAGAAGGTGACATTCCTAGAGACATTGGGAAGCTAGAAAATCTGAGAATCTTGAGGTTGCGAGATTCTCCTATTTCCAGCCTACCTCCTGAAATCAAGCATCTTTCGAAGCTGGAGACTCTTGATGTACTTCACTGCGACAAGCTTCATGAGTTGCCAGCACTCCCCCCTAGTTTGATCATTGTGCATTTGAGTCCAAAATTGAAGGAAAAGGTGTCTGACCTGTTGAGGAAGAAGCATTGTTTCATTACCGTATAACTTGGATGACAAGGTTGTTGAAACCGGTTTTTGATCTACTTAGCTTTGGCTATGCTCTGGAAGTTATCCGGATAATTGTTATCGTATCTGCTGATATTTCCTTTCAACGTATCTGAGCTTCCTCTGATATTTTGCATGCTCGTTTAAGGCCCAAATTGGTGCGTGCTGTATGACACTTGCTGATATTTCCTTTCGAAAGACGGCGCTCGCATTTTGACGCTGCCTGGTTGGTGATTTTTACTTCCTCTTTTAACCCCTTAGGGTACCTGCAAGTCTTTCTCAAGACTTTTTTAATTGATGTAGTAAATTAATAATGAAAGACTAACTAAAGCGAGGAGGAATTGAGCAAACGGCGGCTTTATTTGATATTAGGCGCGGGCATTTCCATTTTGCAAATTTGTGTATCATTAGTAATCCATGCAAGAGAAAAGGATGAGATTTATATAACTTGTTTAATGATTTTGTGAAAAAAAAAATAGTATGAAGGTCTAAGATTAATGTGGTATGAATAAACGTCATAATGTTGAGTTTCTTGAGAACATAAAATATAAATAAAAAGAAATGATCTTTCATATATAATAATGAATTTTATATTTGAAAAAGTAAAAGATAAAAATAAGACAAATATAAAATGATGTTTTTTCTAACTGAATTGCAGTGTAAACTTGGTTTTTTCTTCAAACTTTTATTGCATGTTTGGGGCAAATATCTATTTTTGCAATATCAAAATAATAGGTGTAATTTATTCCGTTTGACATTTTGCATAATTAAAAGGAAAAAAAATAATGGATCGTGTTATATGTTAACAAAAGTTATTCCATTTGTCAAAGTGAATTTATTTATTCAATGTAATTTTTCCAATGGACTAAATCATATTACTCGAATGAAACAATTAAAGCTTTAATTGACAAGAATACAGAACTTATATCTAGAATGGAATTTGAGTGTTTCATTTTTGTCCATCTTAACTTTTTTATAACTAATTGGGAAAATTTTTAATAAGGGTTTAAAGTGCTCTTATTTTCTTATGTAATGATATAAAATTGAATCTTATTTTAAATAAGTTATTGAAGTGGACATTATTTAAAGTAAACTTCATTTCAAATAAGGGCTTGAAATTGATCTTTTCGGCTCGTCAAGAGCATTTTCATCTTCTTCTTTTCTTTTTCTCTTTCTTTCTTTCCTTTTTTCAATTTTCTGTTTTTTTTTTCCTTTCCTTTTTCCAAGTAGCCGGTCTTAGGTGATGGCTGGCCACCAGCAATGCCCAAGGAGCGCTAGGCGAGTATCACCCTTACTGGAGTCGAGCTCGTGTAAAATTCAACACCATTCGACCTCAGTGGAGGTTTGGCCAACCTGGCGAGCCCGATCTGTTCATCTTCCTTCGAAGAAGACTGAGTTGAAGAGCCAACAGTTAAGGCAAGGAAGAAGATTGAGTCGAGTCGTGGAAGAAGATCGAGTCGTCGTCAGTTAGTGGAGGGGGACGGAGGCAATGGTGCTCGTGCCAAATTCAATGCCATTAAGGTCGGATTCAAGCTCAGGACGTCTGACTCAACACCACTAAGCTTGGATCGAACCTCGTTGGTTTTAGGCAACCCTCAATCTAGGGCCGCTACCTATGTCCACGGAGGTTGCTCACCTCACGCAACCCCAGATCTGTGGTTGCGTGAGGCCAGTCACCTGCACGGCCATGGCATTTAGGCTTGGCTTGGTCTGATTAAGGATATGCAAAAGAATCGGGATCCGCCCGGATCGCCTGAAACCGGATCGGAACCGTCCGGAACTAGTGGTTCTTGAAGGAACCAGTCCAGTTGCTGGTTCCAATTTATGAGAACCGGTGGGTACCAGTCCGGTTCACAGTTCCATGGGTGGATCCGTCCACCTGCCCACTCAAACCGGACTGATTAATTTTTAATATTAAAAAAAATACTAATTAACAATACAAACCCTTGATACCACTGGTATTGTCTCTCTCTCTCTCTCTCTCTTCCCCCGATCGCCATTCCGATTCCGTCGACAGAGCTGCAGCAATCTCTATGGGGGATTGGCTTCGCCACATTGCGCTCCTGCTCGGCGGATCTCACTACCTGTTGGCAATTCGCACCGGCGCACTCCAGCCTCCGATTTGTAAGTGTTCCCTTGATCTCGCGCCTTGCCTTGTTTTTTTTTTTCTTTTTTTTTTCCTTTTGTCTCCTCGTTCAAGGTTTGTCGCATGAGGAATTCGATCTCTCGCTGTCATTAGAATTTGCCAACGGCCTATAGAATTTCGGTGGAATTTCGTGCTTGGTTCTTGAGTCGCTACCCCTCCGCGTTTTTATTTTTGTTTTTGTTTTCATTTCTTTATTCGGCCCTCTGAAAAGTTGCCGTCACCCTTGTCGTTGGCCCTCTACTGTGAGTGCTTGTGTGTGGGAGATTATACGAGGTTCCACGGTGTCGGTGCATTTGTGTCGACTGGCGTGCTCTGTGACTTGCTTAACAAAAACAACTCCTTGTCATTTTTTTCTATACTTAGTGGTGACACTATCTTCTCATCGAGGGTGAAAAATTTCATTCAATGAACTGAAAATATGAACTTGTGAAGAGAGAGACATGAATCGCGTGAGACTAGGTGCTGCTTGTCGTCTGAGCAGTTCTTAGTTAGGTCATTGCTGCCATGCTTGTGAAATACTTGATTGCTGACTCCAAGTCACTCGACATTGAAGATAGTCTTGATTATGAACAACTTAGAGAATTTATCTGGAATGGTGTCTACCATTTTTCCTTGATGTGGTTCCCATGAAACTAAGGTTTGCAAGTTAAATCTTTTCCCTGATCTGGAGTCTGTTGAGCTATGGTATTCTTTGGCATTGGTAAATCTTTTCTTGCTATACAGATCGATATCTGCATCAGAAAGATTACTATAAATGATTATTTTTTAACAATTTCATTTATTTCCAAAATTAGATGGATATGGATTATATCTTGGGTGGTGGATGTTATTTGTTGCTTGATTTTATTTGATTTTACTTCTATTCTTATTTAAAAAGAAAATCACAAAAGATATAGATTTTAATTGGTAAAATTGCATATTTGGATAAGATTGCATGTTTAATTTAATTCTATAATATTATTTTAAAATTAATTAAAAAAAATTAGATAGCTCTTTCTTGGTAGGTTGCATTCTGGCTAAGGATTATCTAGTTGAGATAACATTCCAATTTAAATATGGATTCAGCCTAATTTAATCCTTAAATTGAATTAGGTAATATCTAGAACTAGGTAATTTATTTTAGTAATTTTCTAATTTCGAATTTTCATGAAAAAACACAAAAAAATATCATGTGCAATGTCACGTTGAATTAGCTCATCAAATGCATGTCATTTAGTAGTTTCATGTTTAGGAATCATTTAAATTAAAGCATGTGACATATTGTATAGTTGCATTAACTCTTACCCATTGTTAGACTAGTTCATTTAATAAATGTTGCATGACATATAGTTTGCATTTTAAGTTGCATGTTGCACTTGCAGTTTCTAGGTTTCATTTAAATATATGAAAACCCCAAAAAATTAAGTGACTACTTGTTAATTAAACATGATATCTAGGATTTATGATATGAATTCTGAGCTAATATTGTAAATGTTTTGGTTGCTTTAAAATAAGTAGTTCCTCCCCATGCTTATAATTTATTTACTACTTTGCGTTATTGAGTGTTAAATAATGGTTACGCAGGTAGAAGTAGGTAAAAATCAATATAAGTTGCATGAAAAATGGTTTTTTGAAAATAAAAGAGAAAATGTACCAAAAGAGCATTAAAGTAATCTAGTGTAACTAAGTCCCCAGCTTATAATCTTTGGTTCTTACAAATAAGGTATAATTCTCGATACTTTACGTAGATGACACGTTAAGTATTGAGGATTGACCTAGGCGACACATGGTAGATTAGAATTGTTTATTCCAGATGTTTGATCGATTAATCTCTACCAATACATGTATATTGTCCTGTTCACGTGCATCGGACAAGGCTCCACTCATAAGGTGGCGGCAAATGTAGGCCTCAAGAGTTAAGATTTATACGAGCAAATAAGGCCGGTCATTTAGAGCCCGGAATCCATAGGATCTAAACCCAAAACATCCGTCCCCGTCAAGCAAGCTGAAACTTTTGGGGTCAGGATATTTTTTTTTTTCAAAAATTCGTAGGTACGCCGTGAATCCTGGATACATGCCACCCTTCCCCCGAAAGCAAGCCCCGCCGGCCGATTATACACCTCTCTCTCTTGGTGGGCCCCCGGCCCACGCGATCACCGGCCACGTGCAACATCTGTCTTCGACTTTTTCGGCGCGTTCGCTGACCGGCACCTTCCCGGACCTTCCCGGCCCGCCCCCGCCCGCGAGAAAATATTTGACCATGCCAAGAATCTTTCAAAAAAAGCAACAACTGATGACTTTTTCGGAGTTGCGTAATATCTGAAGCAGAATTCGGGACGGGGATTCGCGAAGAGGAGAAAGAGAGAGGGAAAAGGAGGGCGATTGTCTATCAGTAACTTATATAGTGAGACATTAGCAGTTGACAGCGAAAGGAAACCCAACAAATCCACAGAGAGGGAGAAAGACAGCCAAATTATCTTATATCCATCGATGAGGTTGCAGGAATACCGCATGACATCGTCAATTTGTGGATCTTCGTCAATTTGTCGCTAATGATCTTTTTTCAGCTGTAATTTGTGGTTTGACTTTAGAATTTGATATGGTTGAGAATGTGGAAATTGGAGAGCAGAAACAGAGGGTTGAAGCTTACAAAGCTGCCAAGAAGAAAACTGGAATCTATGATGACAAGTAAGCCAAATATTCTTATCCCTAATGGTATATGCATACACTCAACTTATTTTTAACACTGTCATTTTTAGATTCAGTGATGGCCCTACATCAGAGAAGAAAATACTTGCGCAATATGACAATCCGGCTCAAGATGAGGTTAGTTTTTTTTTTTTTTTTTTCTCTTTTCTGATTTTAAGTGTCATATCTAGCTATTGCGTTCCCACTTCTTTTGATGGTTTTAGGGGGTAACTCTTGACTCAAGTGGACGTTTGACCAATGAAGCTGAAAAGAAATTGGAAGAGGTAACTAGTTTTTCTGCATATTGTGGTTGAGCATTAGTTAGAATAGGAATGAGGTGTCACGCCCCGAACCTCGAGCGCGTGCCCATCCCTATCTGGTCGATAATAATTTGCGACTTCCCAGGACGAGTCGCCGACCCTTTCCATTTTATTGCACATGCGGAAGCGAAAAGAAATCCCCTAACAGTAATCATCTCGGGATAGAAAGGCAGGACAATAGATTCACAAACAAACATGCTTTTATATATACACTAAGTCATGTACACAGGTCTATGGCCAAAAGACTACAAAAGACTGGCCTTCCAAAAAGAAGCGGTTCTAACTGACCTACGCTTCCGATCACCTCCTCTCAGCTCCAGGTCCTCCACTCGACGACCCTGAAAATGTTGTCCAACAACGGGGTGAGATATCATCTCAGCAAGTCTAAGCTCTAAACCCCAATTAGAGGGAAATACGCCAAGAAGTGTCCTAATCACACAATCACACAATTAAGGAGACTTACCTTGTCTTAGATCCACTCTGCAGGTCAGTACAATTTATCTCACAAACAACATGAGAGCATGAGCAACAAATAAGCTCCAATAACTGAAATGCCACACTCAATTAATCTTGCGTTCCTAGTTTTGATCTCGCCATATAGCACGGCCTACTCTCAGTTCGGCGGTCTTCTGGCATTGCTAGGCTTCGTCTCACCCCATTGAGCACGGCAACGTCTCTTTATCAGACGGCTTTCCCGAAGGAGCATAGGGTCCATAATCAACTGCGACCGGCTTCCCGTTGTCCAGAGGGTATCCCACATAGGGATAACGTCCAGCTCAACAGCTCGGGACGATTTCTCTTGACCATCACACGATGACTCAAATATGGCCCAGGGCACCGTGCATTGCACTCAAATGCTTTAATTAAAATGGTGAGCCTGGCCTTTTTCTTCGTATTAGAAATTCACATGAAATTACTCGTGTGTGGGTACACGGTTAACTTGATCCAGAAAAATTGATATTCATCCTTTTTGAAATCCCACTATTTCTGAAAATCATTTTCGGTGTCAAAACCCAACACATGGGATTTTCTGAATAAATATTGGAAATTCACAATTTTTGGAATTAAATACCAAAAATCAAATCAGCACTCAATTTGCATAATTTAACACTCAATTGCAGAAATTAACCACACCATTGCAATCGGCACAAAATTCCGGTCACTGGCTATCCCGGCCTAATTTCCGGAAAAATAATTAATAATTAAATAATTACTGAAATTAATTAAATAAATCAATTTAAATTCTAAAAATACTAACGTAGGCCAGAATCATTAAATTAATAAACAATACGGACTCAAAAAAATTCCCGAACCCTTCTAGATAAATAGTACAATTTATTTAGGCATTAACTAAACCATGCTAACCATCTAACATGCTCAATTAAATAATTCAATTTCTAATTTAATCTAACTAACCACCTAATTCCTAATAAAATAAATCTAACACCCCTTAAACGTTATTAGCCTACTAAGCAGAGTTTAGAGTATAAACTCACTGGTTAATTGCGGAAACCGGTTCACCGCGACGACGACGCGACGGCGGCCGAAATCGAAATTTTCGGCGGCGTCGACAAACTTGGACTAGGCCTAAAATGGGCCCAACAAATCTCAGCCCAAATTGAGATTTGTTAATGACTTGGACTGGGCTTGATCTGGACTTGGGCTGCTTTGCGGGCCTCAAAATCGCGGGCTGACCTCGCGGACTTGGACTGCTGAAAAAGACAACTTGCTGGGCTTCAAAGTTGGACTGGACTGCTGGAGTTTTGGGCCCAGCTAAACTGAAATTCGCTGGGCTTGATGGACTGAAAACAAGCCCAGCTGTTGGGCCACAAGACTTGCGTGGGCTTGGAAATGAAGATGCATGGACTGAGCTGGGCTTGGGCCGACTTAAATTGTCGGGCCGATCGAGCGTGGAGAGGAAGCAACAACGTCCACGCACTGAAGAAGCTAGCCGCTGGCGTCTTCGAGCTGGCCGAAACCCACGAGCAAGAGGAGACCTCGCGGACGAAGATGGGAGCTGCTCGCTGGCGCCAAATCGGTGGGGACAGAGATTAGTGGAGCAGCAGCGAATTCGGTGGGATTGTGGTCAACCGTGGGGAGGATTTCACTGGCTTGTTGACTCCATTTGAGGGGGCTTCGTTGGCGAGCTGGTGGAGAAGACACGAGGAGGGGCAGAAAACGTGGACCGCTGCGGTCAGTTAAGGGAAAGATGAAATGATTCGTTGACTCAAGTGCTGGCGTCGATGGAAGCAGATGGAGAAGCAGCTTCGGCCACTTGTTGGAGTCAACACACGGGCAGCTTGCTCGTGTCTTCCATTGACTGTGGGCGCTGGAACTTGCTGGTCAACACTCGGCAGAAGGAAGCAGGGTTCGCGGACGTGGAGAACAAGAGATGGTGGGAATGGCAGAGAGCGTGGGAAGGGAGCTTCGACAAAAACGAAAGAAAGAAAAGGACAGATGCAATCGGTCTTTAGCTCGTCGCACGAAGGGAGAGAGGCGGTGGAGAGGCGTGTGAAGGAAGCCAAGGAGGGGCCCAATATCCTCAACCCTTAGCCATTGCCTTAATTGCTTGTCCCCTTCATAATACTTTCTAGCCAATTTTCCATAAATGGCTCAAATTAAAGTCTAAAATACAGCCCCCCAAGCTTAATCCGAATTTCACTAAAAATGAGCTTCAATCTCTCCACTCAATTTCTTCACCAATTCTCTAAGTCGAGGTCCAATTTCGCCAAGGAAAAATCCCGAACAATTTTCTGTAAGTCCCTGACACTCACATGCTTGGCTTGAAAGTCCAAATTTCCTTCGATTTAGCTCATCTGAATTTTCGTTACTTTTCCGCAACGTCCGTATCGATTTTCCGCAAAAATCCCGGAATCTTTGAAAATTCTTCGGAGAATGAGTCGACGTTCCTAAAATAGCTTGTGACACCTCAAAACTTTCAATTTCTGAAATTGGGTTCAAATTCGCGGTTATTTTCAATCTGGCGCGCTTTTAGCGTGACCTAGTCTACCGGATAACTTTTAGGAATTTTTGGTGCAATTGACCTGTGATCGATTTATCTCGAGTCACAAAGTACATCTTCGACACATTAATGACTCTCAATTGTAGTGAAAGTCTCGAGGTTTCAATTACGAGCACCGGGTACCAAAACGACAGAAAATCAATTTAGTGCCGATCGATGAGAATTTTTTATCAAGTGGAATCACCCACAATTTGATCACATATCTCAGTCGAATCGATCTAACTCTGATTTCTGATCGATCTATGACGGTGCCGTAATGACCCTTGCAGATCAACACGGTCGAGCAGTCGATTCTTGGTCGAATTCTCAAGTGCAATTGCATTGAGATTCCCTACTTGCTTCCCCAGATAGTCTAGTTATCTCGTGAGTGATTAGCTCAGAGAATAGCACTATTAGTGTTTCGATAAAAGGCCCGATTTATTTAATCGAAAACAAATTATGAAAATTCAGGCTGTCACATGAGGTCTGCTTGGTCGTTCTAAAAAAGTTTCATGTACTTCATATACAGCTGATAAGGAGGCTACAGGGTGTTTCTTCAAATAGTTATGAAGATCTCACCTCATCTGCCAAGACCTCGTCTGATTAATCCACTCAAGAAGGATTGCTTCGATTCAAAAAGCCCAAGAACAAGAAATCCTTACGGAAGAAAGAGAAGTTGGACTTAGATGCCCTTGAAGTGGAAGCAGTTTCAGCAGCCTTGGGTGTTGGAGATCTTGGATCACGTAAGGATGGGAGGAGGCAGGTTAGCAGAGAGGAACAATAGAAAATCGAGGCTAAGATGAGAAAGAATGCCTACCAATTGGCCTATACTAAAGCAGAGGAGGCATCTAGGTTACTGCGGGTGGAGCAAACTCTTCCTATTAAGATGGAGAATGATAAAAACATGGTCATTGCTGATGACGATGAAGATCTTTATAAATCTTTAGAGAGAGCTAGGAAATTGGCTCTAAAGAAGCAAGAAGACAAGGGGGCTTCTGGTCCTAAAGTGATAGCTCTTCGTGCCAGTGGTATTCCCAGCACACACAATGCAGAAAATCAGAGTGTCGCGATTGGAGAATCACAGGAAAGCAGGGTTGTCATGACAGAAATAGAAGGTCTTGCTTTAGGCCTCGAGGTTGGTGAAGGTATACATTCGATTAATTCTGTGTTGGCCTAGACAATTTGTGATCATATTTTCTTTTTGAACTGTGGAACCTTATTTTTTTCTCCAGATTTTTCAGATTACTGCCTTTTGCTGATTTGGGTAGCATTGCTGCTTATTTGGTCAAAACTAGTTTAAGTTGGCTGTTTAGTTTAGAATCCTGGTATTGTTTGGATGGTCAATGAGCAACATTTCTTGTTCTTTCACTGTATGCATACTGAAAGATTGTTTGTAAGTGACTTATTTTAGAATTCGCCTTATGTGTATGTGCGAACAAGCAGTGCACTTGATGCGTCTCATTGAACAACATCCTGGACAACTTGCAAACAAGGAACTTTTTGCATACAACTTGCGGTCTGTTGCTCATGCAGTCATAGTAGCTTGTTTATTTGGGATGCATTTTAACTTCCGAACTAAATTCCTAATCGCTAGTCGAGGGGATTGCTGTCTTGAAGAGCAATGGACTTATTCAACGGTTTTGGCCATATTGAAGTTGGTTAGTTTTAAAACCACAGTTAGCTTTCACTATTTATGCTAGCTAAAAATGTTGTTGGTTCTACTGAGAAGGGTAGAGGGACATGCATATTGGGCTTGCATTGCAATTTTGAGATTTCATTCATGTAATTGAAATTACTTCCTCTTCAAATCGGTGTTATATCCACCAATTGCTTGATATGGTCTTTGGTGTCTAAAAGGATATGTGATGTTATTTTCTTGTCAAGTGAGTTACTGAAATTGTGCCATTACCCCTCGTTCTAGTTTCTTGTAAGCCTGACACAGAAGATGTCTTCATGGATGAAGACGAAGCACCGTTAACATCTGATAATGAAGTAAAAGGTGAGCCCGGGGTTGAACAGAATTTAAAGAATTTGGTAATGATGAAGGTCCTGTTAATGAGGATGAGGAGGAAGTTGTTCCGGATGAGACAATTCATGAAGCTGCAGTGGGGAAAGGGCCGTCGAGTGCCCTAAAGCTGCTCAAGGAACGGGGAACACTTAAAGAAACTGTTGAGTGGGGTGGTAGAAACATGGATAAGAAGAAAAGCTTGTAGGCATTGCAGATGATGGACAGAAAGAGATCCGCATTGAAAGGACATGAATTTGGCTGAATAGTAAGTTTTTAACGAAAAAAGATATTAATCATAATAGCCTTGTAATACTAAATTCTCCATTATAATTTCTTTTGCGTTTGAAACAGCGCGTGAATATAAATAATCAAATGTTTGTGCAGATATATCACTTGCTATTGGTTTCACCGAGGGGATGATTAGGATCTCCTCCAAGGAAGAGGATCTAAAGAATTTTTGCAGCTTTCGAGTGTGTAGATTTACAAACAAAATCGACATTAGTTAACTATCAGTTAATTTTGGAAATCAGAACAATCTTGAATTTTTAATTCTTGTTATAAAGAATATGGTGGCTCTTCATTCTCACTCTTTGTATTGTTGGAAGATATCTTGAAAACTTTGTTATTCAAACATCGAAATGTTGCGTTAGAGTTCTTTTTGGCCCTCGACTATAGAATACCAGTGTCATACAAAATACACTGCTTCGATTTCACATGATAATGTGGGCGAGAAGACGTAGCATTGTTCAACTCTGACTAGATGTTGGTTTAATAAGTTATAAGTCCGTTCACTTTGGTCCTTTAGGCTCTCAATTCAGCTGGTTAAATCTCATTAGTAGTCTCCATACCCGTTTCTTCCTTTGATTGGTCATCATAGTAAAACTCAATTTCACCAAGTATGTTTATGTGCCTGAAGAGATAAAACTCTACACTCTGCAGTCTCATAGTCCTGATTTCGATTAATATGAATCTATAAGAAATGATGCACATATCAAGTAAACTATATGCGTGTTTCCCCTTTGTCCTCTTGAAAGCTTGGCAAAGTTTTAACAATGGCTTTTCATGGTTGCTAGTATTGCTCATTATGCAAAAAATTCATCACACTACAACTAGAAAATGAACCCTTATTGACATAGAAAAATTGTGATATTTTGACTATACAATATATATGATACAAGCTTTTAGTCTCATACAGAAGAACCTTCTAAAAGCTTGGGGAGATAGAACAAGGCAAGAGAAGAAAAGAAAGGTAAATGCACCGGTTGACTTGATCTAAAGGTGATGTATTGGACAGAGCCACTCAGCAACCTCACTCTGGTTAAACGCTTGCACTAACTCATCTTTATGCTAATCTAGCACTTGCAACATTTGAGTAAGACGAATGTACATTGACTAACACTATAATCTCATTTTCTATAACAAAAGCTTTACACAGAGGTGTCCTAATTTGTCTAATCATCCCTATCTTTGTGATTTCATTGCTCACTGTCACTGCTCAAAGTCTACAAGAAAAGAATTTATGCCACCATCTGCAAAGCACCCTAACGCTTCCAATCCTATGAAAGAATTGTGATTTCCATAGATTGTCAATCCCCTGCCTTGAATTTACAGATCGATGTCACTCTTGGGATGACCCAAAACAGTCTCCTTAGACGAGACTTCCTCTGCATCAAGGTGATCAGTTCGAAAAAGAACCGACTGAGTCTTACTGGAAGAATTCCTACTTTCAGGCTGGTCTAAGTTCTGGGGATCTGCAAGCCCATCGGCGGGATGTGATTGCTCCTTGCCTCCAGCATGATTTGGTTCAAAATTGCCTGTAGGGTCAAGACTGTGTTTCATTGAGGATACATCACTTCTAGGGAGATCTAATGTCACGCCTCGAACCTCGAGCGCGCCAACATCCCACCATGGTCATGCAAATGCGACATTCCCTGGTAGTGTCACCGACCCCATTGATTTATTATTGTGCAAGTGGCATGTATTATAAAACCCTTGACAATGAAATATGGGATAGAAAAACAGGAAGCAAAACCACAACATAACACTTTCATAATTCAACAGAATTACAAACGAAGGTCTACGGCCAAAAGTCTACAAAAGACCGGCTCTTAAAAAGGAAATATCCTACGACCTACAAGTCAAACACGTTCTCCAATCCTTATGACTTCACCTCTACGACTCCTCAAGACCAACCAAAGTTATCTGCCCGCTCTGTCTACCAGGGACCTGAAATTTTAATTCCACAACCGGGATGAGACATTGTCTCAACAAGTTCAACCCCAAACCCCTATTAGAAAGAAAATACGCCCCGAGTGGCCTAGCCACAACATCAATAAGACTTACCTCGCATTAGTCTTCATCTGCAAGTTAGCACAATTTATGTAATTCAACCACGTGCAATTATGGTAACCAAACAACTGTGGCACAATCACATTATCAGAACAATTCAACCACTTGAATCGTCTTAGCGATCAATCGACTCGGCCGATTACATGTCATTCTAGCAAATCAATCGTTGCTTCCAATCACGACCTTATAGGAAGGTTTAACAACCAGTGGCAATCATGGTCCCACTCGGCACGACCTTTAATTATGTGGTAGATTTCGGCCCAATGGGCACGACCTCTAATAGGTGGTTAATCATGGCCCTATTGGGCATGACCTCTAATAGGTGGTCAATCACAGCTCCACTGGGCACAACCTTAATAGGTGGTCAAATACGGTCGTTCTTCCATCAAATTTTGACATCTAAGATTTTATAAAAAGAATCCCTATTTATCGCAATCACACTCCATGCCACAATTAATCATCAAATTCAAATTCTAAATACACAGCAGCGATCGCCACTTAATTCTGAGCAATCGGGGTCAAAAATAATTTTCCTTTTTTTTTTTTTTTATAATTTCGGAATATAATATAATATTATAAATTCCAGAATTTCGAAACAATTAAATAATTCAAAATTAAAATCCTATTATGTCCCATCAAGGTTTATTATTAAATAAACTCTCTTAGCCTTTAATTAAACATACTTTAAATTAAACAAACATCTTAATCTAAATCACAATTAAATAAACTAAACTAACCACCTAAGCTTACTTAACTTAGACTAAAGCACACTTAGGGCATCATTAACCATCTAATCAAGATTAGTGAGTTAAACTCACCAGATTAGCGAGCCAAGCAAACCAAAACGACGGAGACACCGAGGGGAATAACTTTTCTCAAAGCGGGCCAAGCATCCGGGGTCGGGAAGCCGGCCAAAACAGGCCAAAATCGGGCTGTCATACCCATTTTTGATTGCTGCTGTCCGCCACGGTTTAAGGCCGAGAAATGGTAGATCTGATGCTTGGATGAGATGGAGAAGGACTGGGGAAGGTTGAGGGGTCAAGCAGGACCTAGGCAGGGCCCGAACGGTGGTCGGAGGTGGCCGAACGGTTCCGGCACGGGCTGATGCAACAGTTACGACGCAAGGGCAAGCGAGAGGGAGGCAGAGACATGCGGAGTGGCAGGGAGTAGCGATAGCCTTGCGCACGAGGCTTGGACAGCGAGTGGCGGCTCCAGCGGGTCTCCAGCGACCTTGGTGATGGCAGCAACTCGGGACGACAGCTGCTGGATGGTGGACGAAGGCTGGAGACGCAGGCTGAGGCGGAGCGGAGAGGCGAGTTGATTGGCGAGCGGCACACAGGCGGCGCGAGGTGGCGGCGACGAGCGGACAAGTGACCGGTCGGGCAGAGGGCTACTGCAACCGGATCTCTCCTGTTGCTAGCCTCTGAAGAAGAAGAAGAAGAAGAAGAAGAAGATGGAGATGGTGGAGTGGTCGCACGGGAGAGAGGAAGGAGAGAGGGAGAGATGGGACCATTTCTTTTCTTTTTCTTTTTCTTTAATCCACAAAAATGGCCCACCATGACCTCATGTGACATCACTTCCCACTCACCCAAGTCTTCCACCACAATCTTCCCAATAGGTCCAATTTCAATTTCCGCCGTGGCATGAATTCTTCAAAATCTTGTACAACACAATTCATTCAATTTCCTTCCAATTGAATTAAATTGAAGTCCATAAAATTAATCCAATATCACCACATTTCAATTTATGTAATCACTTGACCATAGAACCAACTTGAGTCCCAAAAGCACGACCAAAAGCGGGCCAACTAATTTCTCGAGCCAAATTAGCCATTCTCTGATTTAATTGCTGAAAAATTCTGAATATATGAAAAACCTTCTAAAGATGAGTGAACGATCCTAAAATGATTTGTGATATACCGGGACTTCCAATTTCTAAATTCGATTTCAATTTCACGGTTAATTTCACTTTGGCACGATATTAGCACAGCCTGACTTGTGGTTGATCGATTCAAGCCACAACGTACATCTTTGACACATTGACGACTCTCGGTTGTCGGGATAATTTCAAAGTTTCAAACACGGACACAGGAGACTTAAACGACAGAAAAGCCGGTCCAGTGCCAATCGACAAGAATTGTGCGATTTGGTGGAATCACCCACACTCGATCACATGCCTCTGTCGAGTCGACCTATCTCTAGTCTCTAATCGATTTTTAACTGTGCCGTAATAACCCTTACAGATTAACTCAGTCGAAAGGTCGTTTCCTGGTCAAATTCTCAAGTCCGATGCATTAGAATTTCTTAACGGCTTCACCTGATGGACTAGTTATCCCATGAGTGATCAGTTCAGGGAAAAGAACTATATGCATGCCAACGAAATACTCGTCTCAATTTATTGAAAATAAAATTGGAAAATTGGGATGTCATATCTAAGCTTTTCGCCGGCAGAAAAAGGGCAAGCTGTTGACCTAGACCAATGCTCAATGCAACCAATTGAAGTACTTCAGATGATGGGGACAATTCTGCATTCATTTTCTCCCAAGAAGGTTGACGCATCGCAGAAGTTGATGTGTTAAGTGGAGCCTCCTTCTGAGCAGGACTTGGCATTGTGGCCACTGATGGTGGAAATGCATTAAGCTCAGGGACCAGAGGGATAGAACTTGAAGCAACATCATCACCTAAGAAATTCCGCGGAGAGAGTTGCCTGCTCTCCTAGAATTCTGCCTGGATGGGCCGCATTTGCTCTGACTTCTTTCTCTTTTTAAGAATGAGTCTTGCATCCTTAGGTCGAGAAGGAGGAGGGCCTGGTATCACAAAAGGAGGAATGGTAGGCTTATCTTCCCCATATAATAGTCTCATTGATTGAGCTATTGCAGATACAGTGGGCGGCGGCTCAAGATCTGGTGGGGGCGAAGGAGCACTCACAGCTTTTCTTTCATCAACTGAATTAGTATTGGCATCCCTTTCATCAATTGAATTAGCAGCAAAGAACTTACACTGAGAAGAAAAACATAAAGAGTTGTGGCACTTACTATTTTTCCTTTAGAGCGCGTCCAGCAGGTGTATACTTCCTGTTCTGGCTCTTGCTCTGGCACCCGTTCCTCTTCGTCACCACTCTACTTTATGTTTCAAAGGTAAACCAACAAATAATGAAATTATGACGCTATATAAGTGCAAGTCAATGCATGAAAACCTCAGCACCATTTAGATCAGGAACAAATTTGATTTTATTGCCCATAAATTTTCTAATGGATCAAATAGCTTAAATTTTCTATAGGACTGAGTCTAGTTAATTCATTTAGGCTCAAAGCCATTCACCTAAGTCTATCTTGCTGCTGCTCAATAGATATGTAAATGTTCATAATATTTATATGCAATGCAATTTAACAAAAAATATTTTTATTTAGAGATTAAAAATTAATTCTTAATTTTCTATTTAATTAATGAAAAATTAAACGGGTTGTCAAAATTTAGATGTGAACAAGTTTAAGTGTCAACACGCCAACAGCAGTGCTGGTCTTTCATTCCTTCTATCGGAGAGTAGCTTGCGTTAAATTTCAAGACCCCAGTTGTCGATGGGATCCACTTCCGAGGTTGAATTTTGCTTTCGTCGGCTGTCGGTTCCATCTCACGTGGCTCTTCTGCAGTGAAAAGGCCTCCCCTACCACCGAGAGAGTTTTCAGCTGACAAGATTGGAAGATGTAGGCATTTCGGGCTTTCCAAATTGACCATTAGATTCGAGGCTGGGCTCGGGTTCTCCACGCTCATTCTCAGATCCAGCGAGGCTGGGCTTAGCACTCTCATGCTTGTGTCCATGTCCGAGGTACCCTACGCCCGCACCCTAGTCTATTAATGTGGGGGCCAAGCCTAGGTGTAGGGGATTGAGGCCTAACCTCAATGGACTAGGTGTGGGCACCAATATCCCAGGCCCTATCTCGATGGACTCGGTACCAGGTTTCATCCTCAATGGACTAGGGTGCAGGCATTGGTATTAAAGTCCTGCACTTGGCTCGGGCCTAGCCGTGATTGACCTAGGCTTGAGTGTCGGAGTCCCGATCCTAGACTCTGGGGTCCACGATTTACCTTGGTGGACTCAGGTTTGAGTGCTAGGTAGCCAAGCACAAGCATCAAGTTTTCGAGCTTGGTTTTGGTGGAACCCAAGACCAGTGACTGTGCTAATGCTTGAGAGTCAAGGTTCTAGGCTTGAGGCCTTGGTCCCCATGCCAAACCATGCTGGGTTCATTCGCTACCTATCCGTAAGTTACGAGCGTTTGAATAGTAAATACCAATTTAGGGAAATCATGTGATTTTCCTTATCAAACGATGGAAAATATATTGAGGTTCATTTTCAAAAGTTTCAATTAAACACTAGAAAATATTATCATTTCCCTTAAAAAATGACTTCTCGAAAGATATTTACCAAAAATATCATATTTTCTATGAGACACACAAAGCCGTAGTTTTGGGTCAATCCAAACTTCTTTGGTCCAAGGGCAAAGGAGGAGCAAATGCTCTGCTGTTTTCGGCATCTGGCAGCACAGGGAACAAAGAGGATGTGTTAAAGCTTTTCTCTTGTAAAGATCATTTTCAGTAGGAATTGCGTTCTGGTACACAATCCGTAAGAATAGACGAATCTTATAGGATTTAAGTTTCTATATTTCGTCTATAGGGTTCTAGGTGGTACGTAGTTAGATGATGCTTGATTTTTACTTTGCTTTTGTAATGTAGAGTATTTATCCACGCTTAAAGCGTCCAGCTTTGTTTGCTGTCCAAATCAGTCTATCTTCCTTAGCATTTCTACTCAGTGGAGTAAACATGATTTCCTCCACTATATGCTCTTCAAACAAGCAACGGTTTTGGCAAACTACGGATACCGGCGCAGCTAAGGTAATGTCGCTGTGACCACCACCTTGTAATAGACTCAATGATGCTTCCTCAATCTATAATGGCTTTGATATCATGATATGAATAAAGCAGAAGATAAAGTTGTAGAACTATTTTCTATACATGATAAATTATACAGGAGCCTATTTATAGGAGGCTAACTTTAGTAACATAATATTACAATAGAAGCTACAAGAGCAATATCGGTACGAGAGGTAAGAATGCTAAGGGATGAAGGAGTTTCCTCGTGGTGGCGCTGAATTAACAACATTATAGTAAAGAAGATCATATAAGTAGTCCACCAAGTTTGTGTAGATCACTTCCAAGTTGGAAGAGCATAAAACTAGTGACGACAATGCCGTCATGTCACGTTAATTCTAATTTCCTATCAAACTATGTGTTGAGATTATCATATTGAACGTCTCACTGCCTAACGAATCCTCATTTATCTTCTTTGTTGGTAGATTTTCAATGTTCATTATGTCTTAGCAAATCCAATGTGACCTCTTTCGAAAGACGACTTTAAATGCCGATTATTTCCCTAAACTCTTAATCCTCATTTGTCCTTTCGGTGGACTTTTAATAGCATTTTTCTTTCCACATTAGATCCCTACTCCAAAACAAACTCCCTTGACCATCCCCCAACTCCAATAGATTTTCCAAAGGAGAGTGGCCGAGATTTTTATTTTTTATTTTTTTATTGGTTTGCTTGCTGCTATACATACATCTAATGAATCGAGCTATCGTCGAGTGAGGGTATTTTCATCTTTTTGACACCGATCTGCTGTGTATGGAAGTAGGGGACGATGCGCGGGAGAGCATCTTCCCGAAACTGAAAACTAAAGAGAAAGAGAGGATGTTGCAGGGATCAATTTCCTGAAGATGTATGGTGGCGGAGGGAATCATCTTCAAGGTTACTAAGGGTGCGCATGATAAAATTTTTGTTTATCTATTTCTCTGTTTTTCTGTTCCCTGGAACAGGTTTGGAACATAAATCCATTTAGAAATGCAATTTCATTTTTCTATTTCTGGAATAGATTTCTATTCCAAAATAGATTTGGAGCATAAATCATAAGTTAAAATTTTTGGCTTTTCTATTTCTGAAATAGAAATGAGAAATCAAAATTTTTCTCATTGTTCACTCTCGTTATCGCCTGTTGCCCACTTGCCACTCGTGGGATGCCGGACGCCCGCCGCCGGTTACTAGCCACCTGCCGCCGGTTACCAGCAACTAGCCGGGATGGCAAACATCAGTTATGTGGGATGAAGTCCTTGACATCTTCCTAGTAGTGATATTTTCATATACATAAGCTCTTTTAGATAAGGGTTACTAGATAATAGGAAATTGCTGATAATGTAATTTCTTGTGACCCCATATAGGATTATGAAGTTATTGTTTTGAAGATAGAATCGGGAAGTTATAGTGACCCCATATAGGATTATGAAGTTATTGTTTTGAAGATAGAATCAGAATGTATGCTTTAAATAGCTATATCGTATTCTTTGTAAACCCCCAACAATTATGACAAAAATCTATTATCTTTTGTCAATGTTATATTTCAATTATCTTTGTATCTCCTATACCTTAACTCTAGTTTTTAGATATTTTGTCGTCGATTAAATTCCAGTGTGTATCTTAACTATAACTTTAAAATATTCATTACCAATCAAATTCCAACGAAATATTTTACGTGATCACACTTCATCATGCTTAAATTCCGACATAATTTTTTATGTCAGTGACTTCATTATTGATTAAATTTCGTTGAAATATATCTACTCATGGTGCTCCATTAGATAAGACTCCTGTTCGAAATCATCACAAAATCCATCTCTTCTTGATAAAACTAAGAAATAAATTTTGTGAAAAATATTTCATCATCTATTAAATTTTGGCAAAAAAATAATATATTGTATTTTGGTACGTCAATTATATATTCTCAAGTACATAAAAAATTATAGTTTTAGAAAATTATAGAAAAAAATGAAAATTTACATTATATAAGTAAACGAAAAAAAAAGTTTGAAAAAAGATAGTAGAAAGTGGGAGCAGGTAAATGTGAGAGAATTTGATCATAAAAAAAAAAAAAAAAAGTGATGGAAGCATTAGCAACGCTTTCCTTGTATCTGATCAACAAGCCGTCAACCACCAATTTAAATCTATTAAGATATTGACTAGTGCATGATAGTTACAGGGTAAGAATATATCAACAAGCTCTTTTCTAGGGATTGCCTCTAGAAATAGTACATAGACACTAAATTGCAGGGGGTTGATCATTCTGCTAGTAAGCAGTACCTTTATTGCACTATCTATTCATTTTGCTTCCAATTAAGATTTGTACTTGCCCCATTCAATACCACGAGTTTGTTCAGAATAGGAAATAGTTTTACTGAGCTTCAATGTTGCAAAACATATTAGAATTTAGGAAAGAGTATAAATTTGTGCTTTTGTTTTTTCTCTTTTATAATTTCTTGCTTATCCTGATCGACATTTTTATTTCGGTGGAATCTGAATTTTCCTCCTTGCCTTACTAATCCTTATTTATCTGCTCGTCTAGTAGATTTTCAATGTTGATTGTGGCTTAGCAAATCTCGATGTTTCCTCTTTTGGAAGACTATGAACATTGACTATTTCCGCATAATTACTTCCGTTCATGATGATGACGATTCTTGAAAAATCTTTAATAAAGTCAGAGATACGGCGCAGGATCCCCTTCACCCCAGAAGAGCTATGGCGGAACCGCTCGTCTTCAGAGTAGGTAAACTTGTGGATGATTTCCCTGAGGCTGCAGAATTATGGGGTGCTGGCGACACCGACCTGGAGGATACCCTTTCCTATCTCCAAAGTATAGTGCCCGATGCGGAAAAGCGGGTCCTCAGCGACCAGAGGGACAAGGACATCGAACAATGACTGGAGGATCTCAAAGATGCTTTGTATGAGGCGGAGGACTTACTCGAAGAATGGAGCATTGACGTCATGCCATTACGAGAATCGCCGAGCAAAGACGAGAAGTTGAAGCAGGTAATTCCCTCCTCTTCGCCTTCTGAAAAACCTGATTTAATGCTGGAGATGAGCGCCCGTGCGAAGGAAATCAGGAAGAGAATAGAAGCCATCGCTGCCGAAGGGAGGGATTTGGGCTTGCGAGAGTGCGCGGTGGTTGTGCGTGCAGAGAGAAGAGAGCGGTTGGACGCCTTTGTGTGCGATGAGGAGATTATAGGGAGAGAGGATGATAAAAGCGTAATTACGAAGTTCTTGCTAGATTCTAAAACTGATGATCAAATTCCCGTCCTTTCAATATGGGGTGACGATGGGGTTGGAAAGACTGCTCTCGCTCGATGTCTATACGAAGATGACATGGTCAAGAAGCATTTTGATTTAAGGATTTGGGTTAACGGCTTCGGTAATCTCGAAGGGGAATTGCGAAAGATCAGAGGAAGAGAAACAACAGGGAGAGAAGATGACGTGTTGCGGTTGCAAAGATATCTCCTAGTTATTGACGATCTCCAGGATGAGGATCCTGGACAATGGGGGAGCTTGAAAAGTTTATTGATGGGAGGTGCCCGAGGAAGCAAGATTCTGATAACTACACGCAATCGGTCAGTTGCAGTCTGTACGAGTACATCCCCATCTTATCGTCTCGCGGGCCTTCCAATAAAGTTGTCTTTTGATTTGTTGGAAGACATGCAAAAAGATTCTGAAAGTATATTGGGAATTGATTGATTACAGAGAATCAATCTTATATTAGATTGATTTGTAGAATATTACATTGCCTTTTTCTTTGTGTATACACTTTGTATTATAAACAGCAAAGCATTGTACATTGATCGACACAGAGAATATACAAGAAAATCTTCTTCCCAAACCGTGCTCTTCTCCTTTCTCTCTTTCGTTTCTTACTTGCCTTCACCGAGCTTTAGGTTTTAAGCTCCATCTTCCGCAATTGATTGCTTTCGAACCTACAAGACAGATCAACGTCTTGATCACGAAAGAATCTGTACGAAGGAAGAAGAAACGGAATTTTTACCATGAATCTAGAGGATCTGCTCCCTGGGACAACCGGCGTTCCCTCCACAGGCGACGTCACACTAATAGGAGAAACACAAGGCCACAACATCCATGCGATACCTGCAGTTTCCACAACCCAACAACAAATACAGACTCAATGGCCGATATACCCGGCTCAGGCGAATATGGGACAGCCCATTCAGGGCCATCCTTACCAATGGGTACCTTATCCATGGTACGTCGGGCAAGGCCCGAATCCATCATTGCCAGGGGTAACAAGTTACCAGAGCAATGTTCAACCTGACGGGAGTCTACCATCCGCAAGCGGGGCAAACCCAGCCGCCGAGGCAGAACGAATAAACGGGTCTGGAGAAGCAGGATCCGAAACAAATCCTCATCCGGGATTTTTTAATACGGGTCATGGAACCGGTTTTAATGGGTCGGGTACAGGGACGAATCCCTACCCGAACCTCTCACCCGGATTCTTACCTTTTTCGATTGCAGCGATTACGGGTCGACCAGAGCCAGGCGATCCCCTACATGTATCAACCGCCGACGGTCCAGAGTTGCGATTGATCAGCCTGCAACTGACCGAGCCGGAAAAATACAACAAGTGGTCGCAAGACTTCCGGCGAGCCCTCGTCACAAAAGATAAAGATGGTTTTTTGGACGGAACCGTACCTGTTCCGACGGATGAAAGGCTGGTGAGGCACTGGCGAAAGTGCAATCACCTGATCCGCACTTGGATCGGCAACTGCGTCTCGCTAGACGTCGCAGCAGGACTCCCACCGACGGAAGATTCAAAAACCATGTGGGACAACATAAAGGAAATGTATGGGAAGCTCGACCGAGCAAAAAATTTTTGTCTCATGCAGGAATTAACAGATCTAAAGCAAGGAAACATGTCCGTCACAGCGATTTACAACAAACTGTCATCGCTCTGGAACGAGCTCGAGGCCACGGAAGAAAAACTCGAGGGTCCTCCCGAAACCCTCAGGCAGTATAAATCCATCAAAGAGAGGGAGAAATCCACTCGGTTTCTCTTGATATTGAACGAAACATACCTAACATTTCGTTCGCAGATCCTGGCGATGGATCCCGTGCCACCCCTCGGCCGGATCTTTCAGCTGGCAGTCTAGGAGGAAAGCCAATGGCTCACAGCACCGGAGCAAGCATGAGGAGGCGAAGCCATCGCGCTCGCTCTTCGCGGAGATCGCCGCGGAAGAGAAACAGGTGCGAGAACCCTAGCTCGGGAGAGAGAAGTTCGTGAGGGGCTAGGGTTTGCATCCGCAGACAAAACCCTTAAAAGGGAAGGCGTCTACGGTGGAGATTTGATCCGGAGATCCGACGGCCTGGATTTTCCGCGGAGATCTGACGACCTTGAATTCCCACGGAGATCCGACGGCCTTGATTACCCACGGAGATCCGACGGTCCAGACTTAGCGCGTCGATCTGACGGTCCACAAGCGGTCGATCTATACGGTGCATTGGACGGTGGAGATAATTCCACGATTAAATCATCCGACGGCCAATTTTATTCCGCATCAGTTCGAAATTTCGGACAAAATTCCAAGGGAAAAGGTAAATTATACTGTGAATATTGCAAACGTCCCCATCATACCATAGAAAATTGTTGGAAATTGCATGGAAAGCCAGGAGAAAAAGAAAAAAAGAAAGGGTATTCTACAGCCTACCAGGTGACTGGACCTACTGGATCCATCAGTGACCGACCAATTTCCTATGGGCAATATCAACAGTTGATGCAGGCATTACAGAAAGCTGACATTGGAAATAAAGGAGGTCATTTCTCAGGTATATCCCATTGCCTGATTAATTCAATTTCAAAGAAGGCATAGATAGTTAACTCAGGAGCAAGTGACCATATCATTTGTGACATTAAATTTTTCTCACAAATGCATAGGAAATTGGACACACCGATTTCTGTACAACTCCCAAATGGGAATATTACTCATGTCACAATGACAGGAACCGTCCAACTTAGCTCCCAAATTATTCTGAAAAATGTCCTATATGTCCCACAATTTCAGTTCAATCTGATTTCCATATCCAAAGTCTGCAAAGAAAATTCCTGTCAAGTACTTTTCAATGCTGATGCATGTTTTTTTCAGGCCCTTTCGACTGGGAAATTGATGGGTTTGGGTAGCCTTTCTGAAGGTTTATATTTCTAGACCAGTGTTCCAAGTAATCTAGATTTGAATTCAATTCCTTTCAATAAGTTATCGTTGTGTAATGCCATTGCCAATGATAAAGACTTTCTTTTGCATTCAAGAATGGGGCATAGTATTTCTTTTCCATACTCTAAATGTCCTATATGTCCTCTTGCAAAACAACCTCGCACGTCTTTCCCTTTACATACCAAGCGTTCCACTACTATACTTTCTTTGATTCATGTTGATGTCTGGGGACCATATCACACAACACATCGTGATGGTTCACGATATTTTCTTACAATTGTGGATGATCACTCTCGGGCTACATGGATATTCTTGATGCAATCAAAAGCTCAAGTCCAATCTCATTTGAAAACGTTCATCGCCCTGACTAAAAATCAGTTTGGAAAGTCAATTCAACGAATACGCACTGACAATGGGAAGGAATTTTTTAGTCATGAATGCAGATCACTTTTCTTGCTTCATGGCATTCTACATGAAAGCTCTTGCATTTATACTCCACGGCAGAATGGAGTGGTGGAACGTAAGCATCGTCACTTGCTGGAAGTTGCACGAGCTTTGAAGTTTCAGGGATCTGTTCCAGCAATATATTGGGGCGATTGTGTCCTCACTGCAGCCTATCTCATCAACCGTATGCCTACTCGGATATTAGATGGTAAATCACCCTTTGAAATTCTTTATGGAAAGAAACCATCAATAGATCATCTTCGAGTTTTTGGTTGTCTTTGTTATATTGCAATTATGGGACCTCGAGACAAAATGAGTCCACGTGCCAGGAGGTGCATTTTCATGGGTTATCCTACCTTACAAAAAGGTTATTATGTCATCGATCCATCCACAGGAGAATTTTTCGTGAGCAGGGATATCATATTTCACGAAACAATCTTTCCATTTTGGGTATCTACAGAGGATTTGGATATCTCCAATAGTCCTCATCTTTCCCCAATTGAGGAAAATATATCTCCTGAATATTTTCTAGCAGCATCACCAGGACAAGTCATTCCACCTTCTTCAGTTGATCAGTCACCTCAGCAGGCCACATTGGAAAGAGACTCTGCCCTTCCAATCACCGGTGAACATGATTCTGGCGAACAAATCACCAATAATGCTGCGGAAGTATCCTCACCTCCACCACCAACGGATCATCCATGACGTTCGGGGCGAGCTACGAAACCGCCAACATGGACCAAAGACTATGTCTGCGCCTCACTGAATGGACCAGGTATTCACTATCCAATATCTTCATATGTCTCCTTTGACAAACTCTCGTCAGAGCATAGATGTTGCATTAGTCGTATATCATATGAGAAAGAACCATCTAGTTACCATGAGGCATCCATAGATTCACGGTGGCAAAAGGCCATGGAAGCAGAATTACAGGCTCTATCTGATAATCACACATGGGAAATAGTTCCTTTGCCCTCAAATCGGAAATCCATAGGATGCAAATGGGTTTATAAAATAAAGTATAGAGCTGATGGATCCATTGAACGCTACAAAGCTCGACTAGTAGCCAAGGGATATACGCAACGAGAAGGTTTCGACTATCATGAAACTTTTTCACCTGTTGCTAAAGATGTCACCGTCCGCTCTTTCTTATCAGTTGCAGCCATCCATGATTGGACGTTGCACCAAATGGACGTTCATAACGCTTTTCTTCATGGTGATCTGGATGAAGAAATTTACATGGAAATTCCTCAGGGCTTACGGAGACAGGGGGAGAATAAAGTATGTCGTCTCCGCAAATCCCTTTATGGGCTAAAACAAGCTTCCAAACAATGGTATGCTAAATTTGCCAATGCTCTCATCAGTGCAAACTTCAAACAGTCAAAGTATAATCATGCCTTATTTACATGGACCAAAGGTACGTCATCTATTTACTTGATGATCTATGTAGATGACATTCTTATCATGGGGAATGATGAAGTTGCAATAAAAAGCCTAAAGAGATATTTACATACTACATTCCATATAAAAGATCTGGGAGCACCAAAATATTTCCTTGGGATTGAGATCACCCGATCTCATCAAGGGATTTCTCTCAGTCAGAGGAAGTTTGTGTTGGAGATTATTTCAGAGGCTGGTTTATTAGGATGCAGGCCAGCTGTCATTCCAATCGAGCAGAATATCAGATTGACTACAGCAGACCACACTGGAGGAACTTCTCAAGATGATCCTATATTATAGGATCCGACGAGTTATCAGAAGCTCGTTGGAAAACTGATTTATCTAACCATGACCAAGCCTGATATATCATATGCAGTGCAGAATCTTAGTCAATTTATGCACAAGCCAAAGGAATCCCATATGAATGCCGCTCTAAAGGTCGTGAAGTATTTGAAGGGATGTCCAGGACTCGGGATACTTCTATCTAGAAGATGCAACATGGAAATGACAGCATACTGTGATGCAGACTATGCAACATGTCCTATGAGTCGAAGGTCCATAACTGGGTTTTGCATTAAGTTGGGAGACTCTCTTCTTTCATGGAAAACCAAGAAGCAAGCAACAGTTTCTCTATCTTCAGCTGAAGCAGAATATAGGGCCATGGCAAAGACCACATGTGAAATTGTGTGGATACGAGGATTACTTGGTGATCTCGGAATACGCCTAAAGGGTCCGACGAAGTTATTTTGAGACAATGAATCAGCCTTGAAACTTGCAGTAAATCCGGTAATGCACGAGAGGACCAAACACATAGAAGTGGATTGCCATTTCACTCGGGAGAAGATTCAAGAAGGAATAATCGAGACAAGAGGGATTGGAACTACTGAACAACATGCAGATGTATTCACCAAGGCCCTATGTCAAAGACAACATGCATATCTACTGAGCAAGCTAGGTGTCTTAGACATCTACAAGCCACCAGCTTGAGGGGGAGTGTTGGAAGATATGCAAAATGATTCTGAAAGTATATTGGGAATTGATTGATTACAGAGAATCAATCTTATATTAGATTGATTTGTAGAATATTACATTGCCTTTTTCTTTGTGTATACACTTTGTATTATAAACAGCAAAGCATTGTACATTGATCGACACAGAGAATATACAAGAAAATCTTCTTCCCAAACCGTGCTCTTCTCCTTTCTCTCTTTCGTTTCTTACTTGCCTTCACCTTCTGACATGATTTATTGATGAGAATGGCTTGCCTGGAAGAAAAAGAGACTGGAAATTCAATTAAGGTAGATGGGAGGAAGATAGTCCAAAAGTGTAATGGAAGCCCTTTGGCAATACGAATGATTGGAAGTCTATTATTCTGCAAGAAAACTGAAGAGGAGTGGTTACATTTGTTGCGCGAGACCTCAGAATTTTCTAAAAATTTACCTCAGCTTAGTTATATTCATCTCCCATGCCATCTAAAACAGTGCTTTGCCTTCTGTTCATTGTTTCCCAGAGACTGGGTGATTGATAAACAATTGTTGATGAGTCTCTGGATAGCAGAAGGATTTATCCAGCCCATAGACAATGGAGATTGGGACATGGAAGATATTGCTCATGACTATTTCATGGATCTACTCAGGAGGAATTTCTTTCAAGACTGCGTTAAAGATGAACTCGGAAATGTGACGTCTTGTAGGATGCATCATTTAGTACATGACCTAGCACGCCATGTTGCTGGAACTGAGTATGGAAGAATTTATCATTCATGGCAATACCTTGAAGAAAGAGCTCATCATATATCGTGGGATTCAACTTTAGATTTCTCACAGGGAGATACATATTTGCACGGAGCATATCGCCTGAGGACATTCATCAAAACTGGTCAAAGAAAAAGCTCGAGGTGTGGAACTCAAATGGGTGAAGAAACTCTTGACAAATTACTTTCTAGTTTCGGGTTTTTACGTGCCTTGGATTTGCATGACAGCGGTATTGAGAAGTTGCCCAGTTCTATTTGTGAGTTGAGGCACCTGACATTTCTAGATCTCTCTGAAAATGAAGGAATCGTAAGGCTTCCTTATTCTGTGACAATATTGGAAACCTTGCAAGTACTTAAACTCAATATGTGTTACAATCTAATAGAATTGCCTGAAGATTTTAGAAAATTGGTAAACCTAAGGCAACTTGAGATAAGCGATTGTAGTGCCCTATCTCATATGCCACAAGGGTTGGGCCAGTTGACTCTTTTGCACACTCTAACAGATTTCCTTCTGCCCAGGAATGATTCTTGTCCACAGAATCACAGTGGGCTTGGGGAGTTAAACAAGTTAAGCAATTTGAGGGGAAGCCTCAGAATTGAAGTGAAGGGGGGAATAGAAGATGTGGTAGCAGAATCAAATGCTGCAAACTTGAAGGAGAAGGATTCCTTAGTTTCACTAGTGTTAGTGTTTGCCAGAAAAGAAAGTGATGAAGTTCTACTTAAGGAGATGCAGCCAAGCTTAAATCTTCGAAGCTTAGAAATAAGAGGCTATGGGGGCACAAGGTTTCCAAGCTGGATGTCTTGCATGCCCAAATTAGTTCGGCTACGTTTGTTTGATTGTACAGCATGCAAAAGTCTCCCATTACTTGGTGAGCTCACTAGCCTCAAGCATTTGGAGATTAGTGAGCTACCTACGGTGGAGTACAAAGAAAGTGATATTGATTCTCTCTTATCGCTTCCTAATCTGTCCACATTAATAATACAGAGGTGTCCTAATTTGGATTGGATTCCACCACTTGTACGTCCCAAGGAGTTGAAACCTCCTACTTTGCCTTTGGAGTCGTTGCAGACCTCATTTGCCACAATTGAACAGGTAACTGGTATTGATGATCGAGTGAAGGAGGTAATCAAATTATTGGCAATAGAAGATGATGGAAATAAACCACGCATGGTTGGAATCCATGGAACTAACGGAATTGGCAAGACAACTATTGCGAAGGCCGTATACAACCGACTCTCCTCATGTTTCGATAGTTGTAGCTTTCTCGCAGAGATTGGTGAAAAAGTGCAAAATAATGGCGGTATCCAGTTTGTGCAAACTAAGTTGATATGTGATATTCTTGATCGAGAATGCAATGTTGGTTCTTTTGAAGGAGGAATCAAGTTCTTCTTGGATGTATTCAGCAACATAAAAGCTCTTATTGTCCTAGATGATGTGGAAGAACCGTCTCATCTATATGATCTAGTTGGTACCCAACTTGAGTGGTTTGGTAGTGGAAGTCGGATAATTGTTACATCAGAAAATCTTGGAATTCTCGAAACATTTGTGCCAGAAAGGGCTAATATCTATGAGGTGAACAAGATGGATAATGGTCGAGCTCTTGAACTTTTTTACAAGCATGCTTCAATACCTTGGTATCCTGCAATTGGGAAGCAAATTGTCAAAGCCACGGGGCAGGTGCCATTTGTTATTGAAGTTATCGGTTCACTTCTACATGGAAAAACAAGAGAAGATTGGAGGAAGATGGAGGACATGATAAAACCACACTCTCAAGAGATTTTGAAGGATTGTAGGGAGATTTTGAAAGTCTGTTATGAAGCATTAGATGAAAAGCAGAAACAAATATTTCAGGACATAGCATGGTTTGCCAATGGCATGAATAGCCAAATTGCATCATATATGTGGCCTGATTTAGATCTTTTGCCTTCTTACCAAGTTCTGATGCCCCTAGCAAAAATTGGAGAAGACAACAAGCTGTGGATGCATAAACTGTTGAAGCACCTCTGCAGAGCTGTAGATCAAGGAGAACCAACATATCATGTAAAGCGCAGAAGACTATACATCAATGATCCAGAACCCAAAGTAATCAACAAAGAAGAGGTAAGGATTTTTGGTTCAATGGTTTGCTTTCTTCCATAAAATGGAAGCCTTGATGTATAAGTTCAAATTTGTTATCCAGCTTTTTACTTATTTTACCATGGGTGGGTTGTCTTTGCATGCACGGAAAAAATCGCACCCTAGTCCTTAGCAAAATTGTCCCATCGTCTTTATGACTTAAGATTGTTTTGTTTCTCTTGGCAAATGTAGGGAATAGAAGTGGCGGAATCCCTTTGCCCCGATACATGTACGGAAACTTTGCCAAACATAAGGTTCTTGGAATTGGATCATGCAAGTATGACTGGAAATTTTTCAGATGTATTTCCAAAGTTAAGGTGGCTTCGTTGGCGAGGGTGCCCAAGGGATTTTGAAGCAACAGAACTTAATCTGACTGAACTGGTCATTCTTGATCTTTCATGGAGCAAAGTCACTAAAGACTGGGGAGGTTGGAGGAAAATCAAGGTGTTTTCCTGTTTACTGCTCTAATGTAGTTATTGTGTTAACTATCTGGCAATTGATCTTATGATTTTTTCTCTCCTGTTTTACAGATGGAGCAGTTGAAAGTCTTAAATCTCACTAGTTGCACTGGCTTATTGATAAGTCCTGAATTTTCTAGCTTTCCAAACTTGGAGATACTGATTCTAGAGCGATGCTCTCGGTTGGTCCATTTAGATCCTTCAATTGGGGGTCTCGAAAAATTGCTTTGCCTAAATTTGAAGTCCTGCACTGAACTCAACAGGTTGCCTGCCGAACTGGGTGCTTTGGAAGCTTTGAAAGAGCTCCTCATTGATGGGACTTCTGTGCATGATATTTTTTTGCAAAGTGATTCAGAAGAAGTTGAACACCTGACATCACTTTCAATACTCTCAGCAAATAATTCAAATATTACCAAACTCCCCAGTGGAGTTGGCTCGAAACTCCGACGCTTGTCATTGAGGAATTGTCATTGGATACAAAAACTGCCAGAGTCCATTGGCCAATTGGGAAGCCCTTTAGAGGAGCTTGATATTTCAGGAACATGCATTTCTGAATTGCCGGGTTCCTTTGGTAATCTGCAGGGGTTGAGAGTGTTAAAGATGCACTATTGCTTCATAAGAAAATTTCCTAGTTTTATTTGGCATTTACATAGCCTTGAAGAAATAGATGCCTCCTTGTGTAGGAATATAGAAGGGGACATTCCTAGAGATATTGGGAAGCTAGAAAATCTGAGAATCTTGAGGTTGCAAAATTCTGCTATTTCCAGCCTACCTCCTGAAATCAAGCATCTTTCGAAGCTGGAGACTCTTGATGTACTTCGCTGCGACAAGCTTCATGAGTTGCCAGCACTTCCCCCTAGTTTGATCGTTGTGCATTTGAGTCCAAAATTGAAGGAAAAGGTGTCTGACCTGTTGATGAAGAAGCATTGTTTCATCACTGTATAACTTGGATGACAAGGTTATTGAAACCGGTCTTTGTTCTACTTAGCTTTGGCTATGCTCTGTAAGTTATCCGGATAATTGTTAACGCGTCTGCTGATATTTCCTTTCAATGTATCTGAGCTTCCTCTCATATTTTGCATGCTCGTTTAAGGCCCAAAATTGCTGCGTGCTGTTTGACACTCGCTGATACTTCCTTTCAAAAAACGGCGCTCGCATTTTGACACTGCCTGGTCGGTGATTTTTTCTTGTTTTTTAACCCCTAAGGGTGCCTGCGGTCTCTCAAGCAAGTCTTTCTCGAGACTTTTTTAATTGATGTAGTAAATTAATAATGAAAGACTAACTAAAGCGAGGAGGAATTGAGCAAACGGCGGCTTTATTTGATATTAGGCGCGGGCATTTCCATTTTGCAAATTTGTGTATCATTAGTAATCCATTGATATGAGGTGTCATGTAAGAGAAAAGGATGAGATTTATATGACTTGTTTAATAATTTTGTGAAAAAAATATCATACTTTATGAAGGTCTAAGATTAATGCGGTATGAATAAACGTCATAATGTTGAGTTTCCCGAGAACGTGAAATATAAATAAAAAGAAATGATCTTTCATGTATAATAATGAATTCTATATTTGAAAAAGTAAATAATAAAAATAAGAAATGACGTTTTTTCTAATTGAATTGCAGTGTAAACTTTGTTTTTTCTTCAAACTTTTATTGCATGTTTGGGACAAATATCTATTTTTGTAATATCAAAATAATAGGTGTAATTTATTCCGTTTGACATTCTGCATAATTAAAAGGAAAAAAAAATAATGGATCGTGTTATATGTTAACAAAAGTTATTCCATTTGTCAAAGTGAATTTATTTATTCAATGTAATTTTTCCAATGGACTAAATCATATTACTCGAATGAAATCAATTAAAGCTTTAATTGACAAGAATATAGAACTTATATCTAGAATGGAATTTGAGTGTTTTATTTTTGTCCATCTTAACTTTTTTATAACTAATTGGTGAAATTTTGTAATAAGGGTTTGAATTTTGAAGTGCTCTTATTTTCTTATATAATGATCTAAAATTGGATCTTATTTTGAAGTGCTCTTATTTTCTTATATAATGATCTAAAATTGGATCTTATTTTAAATAAGGTATTGAAGTGACCATTATTTAAAGTAAACTTCATTTCAAATAATGGCTTGAAGTTGGTGCTGGGTGTTTGAGATCACATTCGGTAAACGTGGCTTTGGCTATTTTATTCTTTGCTCCAATTCTAATTGATTCAGTCATGGATATTCAGAGATAAAAATAGGAAAATGTAATCATATTTATTCTTTCCTTGATTTCTTTTGTATTATAAATATGAATGTATACATGTAGAAAGAACCGAACGAAGGAATATAATTACGTCTTCTCCTAAAGTACTCTTTTTCTTTATTCGGTGTCAGGCTATGCTCTGTAAGTTATCCAGATGGTTGTTATTCTTTCTGCTGATATTTCGTTTCATAGCATCTGAGCTTCCTCTGATATTGCATGCTCGTTTTTATTTTTTTTTCAGAGGCCCAAGACACTGTGCGCTGTTTGACACTTGTTGATTGGTGGATCATTCAAAAGACGGCGCTCACATTTTGACATTGCCTGGGCAGTGAATTTTTTCCCCCTTAGGGTGCCCGCAGTCTGTCTCGCAAGTCTCTAATTGTTGTAGAAAAATTAATAATGAAAAGGGCTAATTAAAGCAATGGTTGGGGACCGTAGTAAGTCGGTGGCGAGGAGGAATCGAGCAAACGGGGGCTTCATTTGATACTAGGCGCGGGCAATTTTATTGTGCATTTCGGTGTTATGTAAGAGAAAAAGATGAGATTTGTATAAATTGATTTATAATTTTGTGAAAAAATATCATACTTTATGAAGGTCTATGATTAACGTGCCATAAATAGAAGTCATAATGTTTGAGACAAATATCTACTATTGTAATATTAATGTAATGGGTATAATATAATTATAGCGTTTGACATTTGCGTAGTTAAAAGGGAAAAAAATTAATGGTTTGTGTTACGTATATACAAAAGTTATTTCATTTCTTGAAGTGAATTTATTTATTTAGTACAATTTTTCTAATGGACTAAATCAAATTACTCAGATGAAATCAATTAAAGCTTTAATTAGCAAGAATTACATAACCCATATCTAGAATGGGATTTGAACGTTCTATTTTTGTCCATTTTAACTATTTTATCACTAATTTGATTCTAAGATCTTTTAAAATTAAATGAAAGTCATCTGGGTCATAAAATAATCCATTCTAAAAGTCAAAAAGTATATGTCTGCATACTTTTTTTTTTTTTTTGTCAATTCTATTTTAACGCAAGACATGAAAATCAAAATTCACACCTAAAAAACTAATTGTCCTCACCTTAACTCCTCTGAGAATATGAAGATTCGAATCCTCCACTTCTCTCTTTTCATTTGCGAAGGGTGACTATTGGATTAAACCCTTGAAAGGCATGGAGACTTGTTTGGCGCATGAGTATTAGAAGCAAGAAAGTTGTTAACTTAGCCATTCAAACATATATGCTTAGAATTAAAGCGCTGTGGATAACAATTAATGGGACTCTTATATCAATTGTTAGGGCTAATAATGCAATCCCCAAGTGGGGTTGAATAGGTCGAGTGAAGCTATTGAAAAACTTTCACGGTGTTGTGACCTCTTCAAAGTAGGTGGAATCATATAGAATTTGGCTAATGGATTACTAAACCTAAACTTAACATGTAGGTGACCATGTAAGTGCGTAACCATTATTTAACACTCAGTAAAGCAAAGTAGTAAATAAATTATAAGCATTGGGAGGAAATACTTATTTTAAAGCAACGAAAGCATTTACGATATTATCTCAGAATTCACATAATAAATCCTAGATATCATGTTTAATTAACAAGTAGTTGCTTATTTTTTTGGGGTTTTCATATATTTAAAAGAAACCTAGAAACTACAAATGCAACATGCAACTTAAAATGTAAACTATATGTCAGACATTTATTAAATGAACTAATCTAACGATGGGTAAAAGTTAATGCAACTATACAATATGTCACATGCTTTAATTTAAATGATTCCTAAACATGAAACTACTAAATGACATGCATCAGATGATCTAATTCAACATGACATTGCACATGATTTTTTTTGCCTTTTTTCATGAAAATTCGAAATTAGAAAATACTAAAATAAAACCTAGTTCTAGACATTACCTAATTCAATTTAAGGATTAAATCAGGTCGAATCCATATTTAAATTGGAATGTTATCTAAACTAGATAATCCCTAACCAGAATGCAACCTACCAAGAAAGAGCTATCTAAATTTTTTTAAAATTAATTTTTAAATAATATTATATAGAATCAAATTAAGCATGCAATCTTATCCAAATATGCAATCTTACCAATTAAAATCTGTATCTTTTGTGATTTTCTTTTAAATAAGAATAGAAATAAAATCAAATAAAATCAAGCAACAGATAACATCCATTGAGATATAATCCATGTTCATCTAATTTTTGAAATAAATAAAATTGATGAAATGTATCTTGGATGTGAGATTGGATTGGACAATTTTTCGTGCGATCCCAGTCACGCATGAAATCAAACTGTTGATTATTGCACATTGTGAAGTTACAAAATTTCCTAATTCACGGGATTCAAAAGATTTTTTTTTTTTTTTGGATATGACAATATTAACCAAACATTCAAACAAGATTGCAATTTTATAAATTAGGCAACGAGATATATAAAAATCGAATTAATCATTTTACCTAATTCACGGTGGACAATGGATCATGCGAATCACAATGAGGACGACCGGCGATCGGCGACGTTCACGGTTACTCGGTAGTCGCCAGATGGGTTCCAAAGACCTACGAAACAGAAATTTCCAAGCCAGGCGAGGGACCGAGAATCGTCAATGGACGGGGGCAAGGACAGCAGGTCTCGGTCCTTCGCTGTTGGTGTTGTGGAATTGAAGCAGATCGGTTCAGGAGCTCGCGGTGATGCTGATCACGGTGTGGTCTCTTCTGTCCGTTTGTTTCTTACTTACCCAATATTCTGGAATTCTGTCCAAGAACTTCAGCTTCTTTTGACTTTGCTATCAAACTTCACCCGTTAAAAAAGCTTGGGCAAAACAGGACAAATTTCACCCCTTCTTTTGTATTGAAAACGCCCTCTTGACCCCTTTGAAGAACCCAGACTCGCCGATGTCGCCAAGAACCTGCGAAGGAAAAGTGCAAGCAAGATTGATGTGGGGGCTCGCTGGCCGCAGGAGGCTAGCCAGCGTCACATGACTCGGCGGGGAGATATCAGGACAGCATCGCCATGTTGCAGGAAGCTGGAGGCACGGTGCAGCCCGGTCCACGATTTGTTGTCGCAGGTGGTCTGCTCGGCAATAGCAGACTCGGCAGTGCTCTTGGCTTTGAAGTGTTGCTGAGCGTCAATCAAGGGACGCAAGGAGCGCGGCACGGAGGGCACTCGAGTTTCCGCTGTGATGAAGAGTAACAACAAGTATGGGTCATAGCCGTTGGCGGTATCTCGGCAACAGGAAGTGAGTCGCGGCCGTCGATGGTAGTGAGTTGAGCCAAAGTGTCAAGCACCGTTTTTACGAATGTGCCAGAACGCGCGTCTTTTCTTTTTGCTTTTTCTTTTAGTGTCACATTGGTACTTCAATAATGCTGGGTACCGGCCGCTTGTTATTAATTATTCTGGAATGAATTTAGTATTCATATTTTAAATTGAATTTTGACTGTTATTAAAACTCAAAATGATACTATCATTTAAATTCTATTTAACATGTCACGCCCCGATCCTCGAGCACATGCTCATCCCTTGGTGGTTGATAAAATTTGCAACGTCACAGAACATGTCACTGACCCATTTATTTTAATGCACATGCGGAAGCGTATAAACTAATCCCTTGACCTCAACAAACATGTGATAGAAAAGTAGTACAACAAATTTTAAATCAATCAACCTAGCTTTTATAAACAATCTGATTTACAAACATAGGCTAACTCTAGGGTTTAAGTATAGGAGGTCTATCTCCAAAAAGAATTTCTGAACCACACATGTTCCGGACCCTTTCGCCTCAAACTCTGGGTTCTTCACACTAGAAACTTGAAAAGTTAAGCTAACGATGGAGTGAGATAATGTCTTAGCAAGTTCACCTCCTAAACCATGACTAGAAAGGAAATACGCCTAAAGGCAATCTATGCACACACAAGACAAATGACTTACCTTGCCTCAGTTCTTTCCTGCAAGTCAGTGCGATTCATATACTCAATAAATCAATTCAAACCAAATCATTGATCAGCTCAGTCAATCGACTCAATTCGACAAAATTGATCTAATCCATACTATCTATCAATTCGATACGACCACTGCTCACACAAGCTGAAATAGGTGGTCATAACTCTCACAAGCTGATATAAATAGATAGTAACTCGCACAAGCTGATATATAGATTGTGCTCCCATAAGCTGATAAATGATCATAACTCACACAAATTGATAAGGTATATTGTTCTCACAAGCTGACATATCAAACTCATAGGCTCATATAGTATATTGTTCTCACAAGCTGATGTGCAAAAGGGTTATCACAAGATGACGATAAATGCTCTCACAAGCTAACGTGCAACATCTTTTTTTTTTTTTTTTTTAGAGAATCTCATTATTCATATAGTCTACAAAGATATTTTAAGCATTAAAAACTGACGCCCGGTATTTTCTAATTAAAATACCAAAATTCCACAAATTTGGAATAAATAACCAAAATCACCAATTTCACTCAATTTACACAAATTAGCACTCAATTAAATAAACCAAGCATACCATTATAATCAGCACGAAATTACGGTCACCAGTTATCTCGGTATAATTTCCAAAAAAATAAATAATTAAATAATTATCAAAATTAATTAAATAAATACAATTAAATGACAAAAATAGAAACTTAGGCTAGAAATGCCTAATTAAATATTGAAATGGGCCCGAAAAATTTTCGAACTAATCTAGATAAACAATACGATCTATCTAGTCCCTAATTAAGCCATTTTAACCATGTAACATGCATAAACGAATATTTAAATCGCTAATTCGTTCTAACTAACCACCTAAACCATATTTAGCCTAAACTAATCAACCCTTAAGTATCATTAACTCCCTAAGTAGAGTTCAGTGAGTAAACTCACCGATTTAACGATATGGTGAGTCCACGGCGACTACGGCGTGACGGCAATCAAAACTTGAATTTATGGTGGTGCCAACGGGAGCTCAAGAGGGCACCGAAAACCTTGCTAGCTCATGGCCTAGCTGCTATCTTTGGTCTTGGACCGGGCTAAACGGCTGGCTACGACGTGGCTTGGAGGTGGCTGAACGACGAGGAACGGGCTGGCTATCTTGGACGGTGCTGTGGTGTGGAGGCGTAAGGCTGCTTGATGGGTGGCTTGAAGATGGAAAACTAGAGTTGGCGATGGAGATGAGCTGGCGTGAAAGTCGCTGCTGGCGTGAGGTTGGAGTTGCGTTGAGGTGGTGGAGGCATGGTGTTTCGACGGTGGGGTTGCTGGGAATTCACGCCGTGTGATGGAAGGGCTGAAATTGTGGGCTACGATGGAACAAAAAAGGAGGGGAATAGGCAGGTGGAGATGGGTGGTTCGCTGGTGGGGTTGACTTCAGTGGAGGGTGAGACTTTGAAGCGAGATGGAGACACAAGGATGGAAGTTGAGCTGTTAGTGGGATGGGCAACAAGGGAGCATTAAATTCGGTTGAGGACGCAGCAAAGTAAGTGGTAGTAGTTCGCGGGGGTTGACGTTGGTGAGCTGGACGAGTGGCTGCAGAAGGAAGGCTTGATGGAGGTGCATGAAGAGAAGGGAGCAACATATTTGGAGGGGAGGGGCTAAGTTTCAACAGAACAGAAATGAAAGAGAAGGAAAAACAGAAGGGGTCGGGGAAGTTGCGTACGAAGGGGAAGAGAGGGAACGGTTGAGGGAGAGAGAGGGAGAGATAAGGATGAGCCCCAAAAGTCAAAGGAGAAAAAGAAATGGAAGACTACGGCAGAGGGGTGTCGGATCGGGGAAAAAGGATTGGCAAAGTTGGCTTGCGAGAGAGAGGCCAAAGGAGGGGGAAGGGAAAAGTAAATCAAAATATATCATTTTTCATAATGTCTCGGTCCACAAGCTTTCATACATATCCCTTTGGTCCCTTAAGCCTTTATGCACATAAAATCCCACAAATAAACAAGTTGATGTCCAATAGTTGCAGCCCCCATACCAGCCTACGAATTTCACAATTTGGGCTTCCATTTCTTCACCAATTTCCCCAATTTGATGACCAAATTTGCTGAGGAGGGTGCCCATGCCAAATTCCACACTTGCCTTCACCAATTGGTCTTTTTTAGAAGGCCAAAAATCCACTTGAAAATGGCCAACCGAATTTCCTTTCTTTTTCCAAACATCCGAATTGATTTTCTGTAAAAATCCCCAGCTTGCTGAAAATTCTTCAAAAGATGAATTGACATTCATAAAATAAATCGTGATATGACAAAACCTTTAATTTCTAAAATCGGGTTTAAATTCACGGTTAATTTCAATCTGATGCGATTTTAGTGTAACTTAACCTACCGAGTAGCTTTTAGGAAGTTTTAGCACGTTTGACCTGTGGTCGATTATTTTCGAGCCACATTATACATCTTTGACACATTGGTAACTCTCGGTTATCGTGAAAATCTTGAGGTTTTAAATATGGGCATAGGGTATCAAAACGACAGAAAAATTAGTCTAGTGCCGATTGATAAGAATTTTGTAATTAGGTGGAATCACCAACACTTAATCACACACTTTTGTCGAATCAACCTATCTTCGGTCTCTGATCGATTTTTAACTATGTCGTAATGACTATTGCAGATTAGCATAGTCGAGTAGTTGATTCCTAGTCGAATTCTCAAGTTTATCACGTTAAAATTCCTTAACGGCTTCACCTGATAGGCCAGTTATCTCGTGAGTAGCCAACTCAGAGAAAAGAACTATAGGCACATCGATGAAAAGCCCAACTTATCCAATCGAAAATAGAATCTGAAATTCAGGGTGTCACATAACAAGCACACGAAAATGATATGATAATTTTCCTAAATGCTATACCTTGTGTAATAAGTTTCCCATCTCCCGTCATTTGAAGGATAGAACTATCAAAACATCGAAACGAATTAAATAAAAAAGAAAAGAAGAGAGAGGAGACAAGTCTTCACACAGGGGAAGTAAGACTAAGAAGGATAATGAGGTCGACGCTCCAGATTCAGACCTATGAACTAGAATGACTTTTATCATCCCAATCTCCATTCGAGCTAGGGTATGTGTAGGCAAATGAGTTTTCAAATTGCCGTATGTAACTATCAAGTGTTCCTCAGCTTCAGAGGACCAGATATCCAAGACAGCTTCCTTGAGTGCTTCCACGACCAGCTCAAGGGCGTGGGGATTGTGGCAATCCTAGACCGCAAAGAGATTGAGTATGGTGAAAGGATCAATGACAAAATCGTGGAAGCCATCAAGCGTTCCTACATCTGTGTCTCTATCTTCTTCGAGGACTTCACTTCCAACCCAGCTTGCCTGATGGAAGTGGCTCAAATGGTGGAGTCCGATAAAACCATTCTTCCCATCTTCTACGGCGTCAAACCCTCCGTTGTTTGCTACCAGTGGTGAACATACGAAAACTCCTTTGCCGAGCACGAGCGCAAAAATAGATATCTCGACTAAATCGAAAAGTGGAAGGCTGCTTTGGGAAAGATCGCTGGGAAAATGGGTCCGACATTCAAGAATGTCAACGGCGGGTAGGTGTGATCGCTCGCTTGATTGGTCTTGCTTTATGTGTTTATCTTGCTGAATGAAAAGATAGGATAAGGGCCTGCATGGTAACGTTTATATTTCTCCCGATTTATGTTCTTTTGTTCTCCGGAACAAAAAAAGAACAAAAATCTGTTTGGTAATGCCAACTTATTTTTCTATTCCGTGAAATAGAAAAGTAACTGGGGAATAGATTTAGAATAGAAACAAAAAAAAAAATTAGCATATTATTCTTGGGAACAATTTCTAGAAATAAGTTTTTTTTTTCTTTTCTATTTTTCTTTTGTTCTTCTTCCTAGTTGCGGCCACCGCTGGTTGCTTGCTAATTGTTGGCCACCTTCTGCCGCCCGTGGCCACCGTTGGCAGCTAATCGCCGGGGACTACCGGCGACGGTTGTAGCTGCCCAAAGCCCATCGACTGCCGCCAATAGCCCACTAGTAGCTCATCAGCCGACAACCGTTACTGTCCGCTGGCAGCTTGTCGTTGCCAACTGCCGCACGATTGCCACCTACTGCCGCGCGATCGCTGACCGGCGCCACAAGACTGTCGCCCACAGCTCACCAGCCATTGCCCTTTCTCGCGGCTGGTGGGCTGTGGGTGGCAATCCTATGGTAGTAGTCAGTGGTTGTGCGGAGGTCGCGCGTGGATCGTGCAGCAATCATGTGGCGGTTGTGCAGCGGTCATGCAACGGTGAGCGGCGGTCGTTGGTCTAATGTAAGAAGAAAAAACAAATAAATACAAAAAATTATAAATATTTACCAAACGTATTTCTATTCTTTTTCTATGCCAATAATAGAAATTTTGTATAATTACCAAATACATTATTTTACTATGAAATTGTCCCCGGAGTAGAAATAGAAAAAAACTATTTCTGAAAAGAAATAGTTCCAAAGAATAGAAATGTTGCCTTGCGCACCCTAACAAGCTTGTACATTAAGATGCTCGCCGCCCTCTTTCTAGGATCTAATTGACTTCTCGAAATTCCCTTTTTTCTTGCCTTTTCAATAGCAATGTAGGGGTGTATGTCATCTTGTCTTCTCACTGCAGTCTTCCTTGTGTTTTTTTTTTCTCGTGTTAATTCATGTCACCGGAGCCCTATGCACCTTCCTTGAAATTAAACCGTTATGTAACTAGTCCGGGACCTTATTGTAAGGCGGAGAGGGAGTGTTAGTGTTGGTCGCCTCTCCCTGCCTTTTATCTATAAAAAGAAGAAAAAAAGAAAAGTAAACTCCCACTTCTCATTTCTTAGGTATCTCGAATGTCTAAAGGATTTTGTTTCCAAACTTCAGAAACTCTTGAGAATGGATGAGCAAGATGTGACCGAAAATTTAGTTGGAATAGACAGAGACGTGCTAGAGATGATGCGAAAGCTTTGCTTTTATGAGGATGGACAAGTTGTCAAAGAACGGGAGATGACAGGGAGATGGGTGTTGGCAGTGTGGGGTCTACCCGGGGTTGGTAAAACCAGTCTCACAAAGGTGTTATACAACAAAATCAGCCACCTCTTTTAAGGTTGTAGTTTTCTTGAAAATATTTGGGAAGAGATTGAAGAGAAAAGAGTGGTATCTCTGCAAAATAGGTTAATTCGTGACCTCAAGAGTGGAGGAGATTCTTCAATTGTGGAATCTCCCAATCAAGGTACCAAAATGATACGACGTTATTCAAAGAAAGCAAGAGTGCTCATTGTTCTGATGATGTGGACGACTTTGAACAAATCAAACCATTGGCTGAGCTAACTTGGTTTGGTCCAAGAAGCAGGATCATCCTCAAAACCAGAAGAAAAGATGTTTACCAGATTAAAAAAAGTGAGGATGAAGTCATTTCATATGAGCATGACCGTGAGATTTTACCGATGAATGAAAATCTTGCTCTTGAACTTTTCCGTAAGTGTGGGATTGAATCATTTCCTAAAGAACAATGATAAAATGTCAAGGGAAATCATTTCTACTGTCGGAAATCTTCCTTTTGCTATTGATATTGTGGGAAGATATTTGAATGGGGAGAACAAAAATATATGGAGACAGACTTTGGATGACTTAAAATGAGAGGTGCAAGAGAAAGTGGAACGAATGTTGGAGGCACACTATAAACTTTTGGGCAAAAAGGCCAGAGAACTTTTCCTTGATGTAGCGTGTTTCTTTACAGGGGTTGAAAAGACAATGCCCTTTTACATGTGGGCTGCTCGTAAACTGGCTCTGATATACGTGTTGATGAGCTTCAGAACATGTCCTTTCTAAAAACTAAAGAAAAAATTGAGTGTTTGATGCATAGCCAACTAAAATTTCTGGGAAGAGAAATTGTCAAGAAGGAAGATGAAGACCCCTAGTAGCGGAGTAGGGTTTGGAATTAAGAAGATGTCCAAACAACATTGTGGAAAAGGAAGGTAAAATCACGCTGATATTTCTCCAATATTCTTGTCAAGTTTTCGTCTGATCATTTTACTATTTCATTGCATGATTCTTTGTTTGAATTTCATGCTTCCATTTCATCAACAAATTGGCAGGGTGCCAGCAAGGTTAAAGCTCTTCACATAACTCATGATTTTATTCAAGTTGGTAGCGAAGTATTTCATCATCTATCGAATTTGAGGTTTCTTATATTGGACAATGTTGATATTGATGGAAATCTTGAGAATCTTCTTCCAAACCTAGTATGGCTTGATTGGCATGGATGCCATGATAAATATAATTTGTTTGCATTCAAAATGGAAAAGCTGGTAATTCTCAATATATGTACAAGCTCAGTCAAATTGAATTCAGAAGACTGGGAACTTTTGATGGAGGTAAAGCCTATATGTGCTTGTGCTCTTTTCTTTATGTACAAATGCACCCTGCCCTTTATCTTTAGAGTTGTAATTGAAGTAGTAAATAAACATATAAATCATGTTGTTTTTGCAGAAGGCTGGGAGTTTGAAAGTCCTGAACCTAAAAGATTGTACTTGGACCAATGGATCTATAAAATTCCCAGCCTCAAGGCATTTCGAATGCTTGATCCTAGAAGGTTGTTTATTATTCAGCCCAACATTTCAGAAATCCATTTCTAACTTTGAGAATTTAGTTTTCTTAAACATGAAGCGTTGCAAATTGTTTAAACATTTGCCGCAAGCACTGTGTTCCATGAAAGCATTGAAAGAGCTTCACATTGATGGAATTAAAATTTAGAGACTTCATTTCGATGGTCGTGCGGCGGTCGTGCGATGGTCGTGTGACAATGGTGTGGCGGTCGTGTAGCGGTCATGCGGCAGCGAGCGGCGGTCGATGGTCCGTCAGTAAGAAGAAAAAACAAATAAATACAAAAATTTATAAATTTTTTACCAAACGCATTTCTATTCTTTGCATTTCTATTCTTTTTCTATGCCAAGAATAGAAATTTTGTATAATTACCAAACACATTATTTTACTAAGAAATTGTCCTCGAAGTAGAAATAGAAAAAAACTATTTCTGAAAAGAAATAGTTCCAAAGAATAGAAACGTTGCCATGTGCACCCTAACAAGCTTGTACATTAAGATGCTCGCCGCCCTCTTTCTAGGATCTAATAGACTTCTCGAAATTCCCTTCTTTCTTGCCTTTTCAATAGCAATGCAGGGGTGTATGTCATCTTGTCTTCTCACTGCAGTCTTCCTTGTGTTTTCTTTTTTTCTCGTGTTAATTCATGTCACTGGAGCCCTGTGCACCTTCCTTGAAATTAAACCATTATGTAACTAGTTCGGGACCTTATTGTAAGGCGGAGAGGGAGTGTTAGTGTTGGTCGCCTCTCCCCGCCTTTTATCTATAAAAAGAAGAAAAAAATAAAAGTAAACTCCCGTTTCTCATTTCTTAGGTATCTCGAATGTCTAAAGGATTTTGTTTCCAAACTTCAGAAACTCTTGAGAATGGATGAGCAAGATGTGACTGAAAATTTAGTTGGAATAGACAGAGACGTGCTAGAGATGATGTGAAAGCTTTGATTTTATGAGGATGGACAAGTTGTCAAAGAACGGGAGATGACAAGGAGATGGGTGTTGGCAGTGTGGGGTCTACCCGGGGTTGGTAAAACCAGTCTCACAAAGGTGTTATACAACAAAATCAGCCACCTCTTTTAAGGTTGTAGTTTTCTTGAAAATATTTGGGAAGAGATTGAAGAGAAAAGAGTGGTATCTCTGCAAAATAGGTTAATTCGTGACCTCAAGAGTGGAGGAGATTCTTCAATTGTGGAATCTCCCAATCAAGGTACCAAAATGATACGACAGTTATTCAAAGAAAGCAAGAGTGCTCATTGTTCTGGATGATGTGGACGACTTTGAACAAATCAAACCATTGTCTGAGCTAACTTGGTTTGGTCCAAGAAGCCAGATCATTCTCAAAACCAGAAGAAAATATGTTTACCAGATTCAAAGAAGTGAGGACCAAGTCATTCCATATGAGCATGACCATGAGATTTTACCAATGAATCAAAATCATGCTCTCGAACTTTTTTGTGAGTGTGCTTTTGGACCGAATCATCCCCTAAAGAACAATGATAAAATGTCAAGGGAAATCATTTCTGCTGTCGGAAATCTTCCTTTTGCTATTGATATTGTAGGAAGATATTTGAATGGGAAGAATGAAAATATATGGAGACAGACTTTGGATAACTTAAAAGGAGAGGTGCAAGAGAAAGTGGAACGAATGTTGGAGGCATGCTATAAACTTTTGGGCAAAAAGGCCAGAGAAATTTTCCTTGATGTAGCGTGTTTCTTTACATGGGTTGAAAAGACAATGCCCTTCTACATGTGGGCTGCTCGTAAACTTGGCCGTAATATACATGTTGATGAGCTTTAGAACATGTCCTTTCTAAAAATTGGAGGAAATTGAGTTTTGGATGCATGGCCAACTAAAATTTTCGAGAAGAGAAATTGTCAAGAAGGAAGATGAAGACCCTCGGTAGCGGAGCAGGGTGTGGAATTACAAAGATGTCCAAACAATATTGTGCAAAAAGAAGGTAAAATCACGATGAGATTTCTCTAGTATTCTTGTCAAGTTTTTGTCTTATCATTTTACTGTTTCATTGCATAATTCTTTGTTTGAATTTCATGCTTCCATTTCATCAACAAATTGGCAGGGTGCCAGCAAGGTTAAAGCTCTTCGTGTAACCCGTGATTTTATTCAAGTTGATGGCAAAAGTATTTCATCATCTATTGAATTTGAGGTTTCTTAAATTGGACAATGTTGATATTGATGGAAATCCTGAAAATATTCTTCCAAACCTAGTATGGCTTGATTGGAATGGATGCCATGATAAATATAAGTTGTTTGCATTCAAAATGGAAAAGCTGGTAATTCTCAATTTATGTACAAGCTCAGTGAAATTGAATTAAGACTAGGAACTTTTGATGGAGGTAAAGCCTATGTGTGCTTGTGCTCTTTTCTTTATGTACAAATGCACCTTGCATTTTATCTTTAGAGTTGTAATTGAAGTAGTAAGTAAACATATGAATCATGTTGTTTTTGCAAAAGGCTGGGAGTTTGAAAGTCTTGAACCTAAAAGATTGTACTTGGATCAATGGATCTAAGCAATTCCCTGCTTCAAGGCATTTAGAATGCTTGATCCTGGAAGGTTGCTTTTTATTCATCCCAACAATTCGGAAATCCATTTCTAACTTTGAGAATTTAGTTTCCTTAAACATGAAGCGTTGCAAATTGTTTAAGCATTTGCCGCAAGCATCGTGTTCCATGAAAGCATTGAAAGAGCTTCTCATTGATGGAACTAAAATTCAAAGACTTCATTTCGATGGTCGTGCGGCAATCGTGCGGCGGTCGTGCGGCGGTCGTGAGGCGGTGGCAGGTGGCGGTCGGCAGTCTGTGAGTAAGAAGAAAGAACAAATAAATAAATAAAATAAAACTTTTACCAAACTCAATTTTATTCTTTTTCTATTCCAAGAATAATAATTTTTGTATAATTACGGAATACCTTATTTTACTCAGAAATTGTTCCCGGAGTAGAAATAGAAAAACAACTATTTATGAAAAAAAAATAGTTCCTTGGAATAGAAACGTTGCTATGCGCACCCTAATTGACTTGTACATTAAGATGCTCGCCACCCTCTTTCTAGGATCCAATTGACTTCTCGATATTCCCTTTGTTCTTGCCTTTTCAATAGTAATGCAGGGGTGTATGTCGTCTTGTCTTCTCACTACAGTCTTCCTCGTGTTTTTTTTTTTTCTCGTGTTAATTCATGTCACTGGTTCCCTATGCACCTTCCTTAAAATTAAACTGTTCTGTGACTGGTCTGGGACCTTATTGTAAGGTGGAGAGGGAGTGTTAGTGTTGGTCGCCTCTCCCCACATTTTATCTATAAAAGGAAGAAAAAAAGAAAAGTAAACTCCCGTTTTTCTTTTCTTAGGTATCTCGAATGTCTAAAGGATTTTGTTTCCAAACTTCAAAAACTCTTGAGAATGGATGAGCAAGATGTGACCAAAAATTTAGTTGGAATATGCAGAGACGTGCTAGAGATGATGCGAAAGCTTGGATTTTATGAGGATGGACAAGTTGTTAAAGAACGGGAGATGACGAGGAGATGGGTGTTGGCAGTGTGGGGTCTACCTAGGGTGTCACACCCCGATCTTCGAGCGTGTGCCCATCTCTCGATGATCGATAAAATTTGTGATTCCCCAGGACGAGTCACCAAGCCTTATTATTTTATTGCACATGTAGAAGTGAATAACAAATCCCCTAACAGTAACCATCTTGGGATAGAAAAGCAGGACAACAAATTTCAAATCAAACACATTACTAGAAACCACAATATGGTTTACAAACAGAGGCTAACTCTAGGGTCTAAGTACAGGAGCTTCATCTCCAGACAGAACTACTGAGTCACCCATGCTCCTGACCCTTCCGCCTCAAGCTCCAAGTTCTTCGCACTAGGGATTTGAAAAGTTAAGCTCACGATGGGATGAGACAATGTCTCAGCAAGTTCACCCCATAAACCTCGACTATAAAGGAAATAGGCCTAGAGGCAATCTATGCACACAATACAGAAGACTTACCTCACCTTAGTCCCCTCCTGCATGTTAGCATAATTCATATATCACATAAGTGTAGTGACAACACCCGAGCATTTGGGACGTCTTATTCAATCTTATTCAATCAATCAATCAATTTATTGAATCAACACAATTAATCCCTTATTTGATCAAACAATTGCTTATAGGGGTCCCATAAACAGACATGAACAATTTATATTGGTGGTTCCATCTACACCGGATATTCACTCACAACATTCCAATTCTATAATCAATACTTAACAATTGCAATCTCAATACTCAATACTTAAATAACAAACTCAAGATCAAACTTAAGGCACTAGAGGTAATTCCCATGCGACTCAAGTCACCATGTAACACTTAGCCCTTAATTACAACAAGCAATATTATAAGGCACTGAGGCGACTCACACGAAATCTTGCTATCATATAGTACTTAGTCATTTATTGCACTAGGTAGTAGTATGAGGCACTAGAGGTAATTCCCATGCAACTCAGGTCGCCATGTAACACTTAGCCCTTAACTACAACAAGCAATAATATAAGGAACTAGAGGCTACTTATACAAAGTCTCACTATCGTTTAGTACTTAGTCCTTTATCTGCTCACGACCCATTAGGTTCAGTGACATCCCGATTTTCCAATTCTATTTTCAATAAATTAAGACGGGTATTTTCTTGGCACGCATATAGTTCTTTTCCTTGAGTCGGCCACTCATATGAAAACTAATCTATCGGGTGAAGCTGTTAAGAGTTTCTAATGCATAAGACTCGAGAATTTGACCAGGAAGCGACCTTTCGACCTGATTAAAATCAATTAGAGATCGAAGATAGGTCGACTCGATAGAGGCATGTGATCAGGTGTGGGTGATTCCACCAGATCACATAATTCTTGCCGATCGGCACTAGATTGACTTTTCTATCGATTGGGTACCCTGTGTTCGTATTTGAAATCTTGAGATTACCTCGACAACCGAAAGTCACCAATATTTCAAAAATGTACATTGTGGCTTGAGATGATCAACCACAGGTCAAATGTATGAAAATTTCTAAAGGCTACCCGGTAGGTTGGGCCGCGCTACTATCGTGCCAAAGTGAAATTAACCGTGGAATTAAGATCGAATTTAGAAATTGGAAGTCTAGGTGTGTCCCAAATCATTTTAGGATCATTGGCTTATCTTTGGAAGATTTTTCAAGCAATCCGAGTTTTTCGGCAATTAAATCAGAGAATAGCTAATTTGGCCCGAGAAATTAGTAGGTCGGCATTTGGTCTTGCTTTTGGGACTTAAGTTGGTTCTATGGACAAGTGAAGATGTGAATTGAAATGTGGTGACTTTAGATTAATTTTATGAACTTCAATTTGGACTCAATTGGAAGTGGATTGATTATAATTGAAGAATTTGATGCACAAGAATTGGACCCCAGCGGAAAAGTAAATTGCAACCATTGGAAAATATTGTGGGAGGTTTGGAGATAGTGGGGTATGACATAAGATGATGTCATGGTGGTTGAGGCCAAGGGTTGAGATCGTGACACGTGGACGGTGGAGATTTGCTCTTGGAAAGGTGACCTATCACCATCATCTTCCTCATTGAATCATGGGGGCTTGTCTTGGGGGACTTGAGGAGGAGAGAGGGAGGAGGCCGACCGGACCAGCAGCTCGCCGCCCGCCCGCCTACTCGCCATCGTCGCGGTCGCCGCTCGCCGCACGCCTGTCGCCGCCTCACACCGCCGTCGCTGCACCGCGTTCGCCGCTTGCCTTCCGCCTCTCTTCTCTCCCTTCGTTTGCTGCTCGAAAATTCCAGATCTGGTAGGACGCCGAAGCAGCAGCCAGCAGCGCCGCTGTGCGCCCCGCCGTTGGACCGCTCGCCCCCGCCGCACGTTTGCCCCGTGCCGCTCGCCTCTTCGCTCCGCCTCAGCCCGCGTCTCCAGCCTTCGTCCGACATCTCCAGCAGCTTCGTGCCGTCGCCGTCGCCGCCGTGGGGCCTCGCTTGGCCGTCGCCTCGCCCGTCCAAGCCACCGACGAGCTGCCGGTCTCTCCTTCGCCGTTCCTCCGCCGAATCGCCGCCGGATCCGCCCCCAACCAGCAGCCACCGGAAGTTGCAGAAAATGGGTATGCAGCGGACGTTTGGCCCGTTTTGGCCGCCTTCCCGAGCCTGGATGCTCCGCCCGCTTTGAGGAAAGTCGATCCTCGCGTCGTCCCCGTCGTTTTGGTTCGCTCGGCTCGTTAATCCGGTGAGTTTAACTCACTAAATCTTGATTAGAGGGTTAATGATGCCCTAAGTGTGCTTAGTCTAAGTTAAGTAAGATTAGGTTGGTAGATTAGTTTATTTAAATATGGATTAGATTAAGTTGTTTAATTAAAGTTAAACATGTTTAGTTTAAGGGTTAAGTAGGTTTATTTTTAAAATAAACCTTGATGTGACGTAAAGGAATTTACTTTTGATTTATTTAAATATTCCGAAATTATTTAATAATTTAATAAAATATCATTATTCGAAATTTTTAAAATATTATTATTTAATTATTTTCGGAATAAATTTAATTATTTATTAAATTCGAAAATTTTGTCGGGACCCTAAATTCTCAGAATTTCGTGCCGGTCATTGCTATGTATTCGGATTTTTGAAATTGATGGTCGAAAATTATAAATTGAATGTGGATTGCGAAAAATATGAATATTATTATTTAATTAATTTTCGGAATAAATTTAATTATTTATTAAATTCCGAAAATTTTGCCGGACCTTGTTCTCTCAGAATTTCGTGCCGATCGCTGCTGTGCATGTAGAATTTGAATTTGATGATTGGTTGTGGCGAATTGAGTGTGATTGCGATTTATGAGGATTCTTTAGAAAACCCTAAGTGTGGGAATTGATGGGAGATTGGCCGTGATTTACCACCTATTAGAGGTCGTGCCTAATGAGGCCGTGATTAACCACCGATTGGAGGTCGTGCCTAGTGAGGCCGTGATGAACCACCTACGAGAGGTCGTGCCTAATAGGGCCGCGATGAACCACCTAAGAGAGGTCGTGCCTAATGGGGCCGTGATTGACCACCTATTAGAGGTCGTGCCTAGTGAGGCCGTGATGGACCACCTATGAAAGGTCGTGCCCAGGGAGGCCGGGATGGACCACCTATGAGAGGTCGTGCCCAGTGAGGCCGTGATGGACCACCTAATTAAAGGTCGTGCCGAGTGGGGCCGTGATTGCCACTGGTTATTAAGCCTTCCTATAGGGTCGAGATTGGAAGTAGTAATTGATTCATTAGAATTGACATGTAATCGGCCAAGTCGATTGAATGCTGAGACGATCCAAGTGGTTGAATTGTTCTGATGATGTGATTGTGCCATGGTTGTTTGGATATCATAATTGTACGTGGTTGAATTATATAAACTGTGCTAACCTGCAAATGAAGACTAATGCGAGGTAAGTATTCTGTGTGATGTGGCTAGGCCACCCGGGGCGTATTTTCTTTCTAATAGGGGTTTAGGGGGTTGAACTTGCTGAGACATCGTCTCATCCCGGTTGTGGGATTAAAATTTCAGGTCCCTGGTTGACGGAGCGGCTAGATAGCTTTGGTTGGCCTTGAGGAGGTGCAGAGGTGAAGTCAGGAGGATTTGGAGAACGTGTCCGACTTGTAGGTCGTAGGACAATTCCTTTTTAAGAGCCGGTCTTTTGTAGACTGTTGGCCATAGACCTCTGTTTGTAATTCGGTTGAATTATCAAAGTGTTATGTGGTGATTTTGCTTCCTGCTTTTCTATCCCGTATATTAAATGTTGTCGGTGGATTTGTTTCGTTTCCGCATGCGTAATAGAATTGAATGGGTCGGCGACATATCCTGGGATGTTGCATATTTGATCGACTGCGGTGGGATGTGCGCGTGCTCGAGGTTCGGGGCGCGACAGGTTCCCTTAATACGACACATCTCACCTCAACTTTCAATAGTCAACTTGCCTTGACTATAAATCATCACACGATTATTCACTCATGGCCAAGGACAATGTGCTTCGTACTCAAATTCCTTAACTAAAGTAATGTCTTGGCCTATTTCTTCGTGTTACAAATACTCGATAAAAATAATCGTGTGTGGCTACACGGTCGGCCTGAGATAAAAATACCATATCTTTCTTTTAGAAAATCCCACTATTTAATATAGTTCATAAACACATTTTTGGCGCTGTAGACTAACGCCTAGTATTTTCTAATTAAATACCGAAATTACTCAATTTTGGGATAAATACCCAAAATTATAATTCTCATTCAATTTGTGCAATTTAGCCATCAATTAAATAGACCAATTATACCATTGCAATCACCATAAAATTCCGATCACCGGCTATCCCAATCTAATTCCCGAAAAATAATAAATAATTAAATAAATACCAAAAATAAATAAATAAATAAAATTAAATACCATAAATCCAAACTTAGGTCAAAAAAGCCTAATTAAATACCGAAATGGGCCCGGAAAAATTTCGAACCTAACTAGATAAATAATATAGCTTATCTAGTCTCTAATTACGCTATTCTAACCATCTAATATGCAATAATGATTAATTAAATCGCTAATCCGCTCTAACTAACCACCTAAACCTTAGTTAACCTTAAGCAAAGTTTAGTGAGTAAACTCACCAGTTTAGCACGAAAAATGGTTCACCGCGATAGCGGCGTGACGACGGCCGAAACTCGAGCTTACGGCGACACCAACGGGAGCTTGGATCGGGCCGAAAATGGGCCACAAAGCCTCACAGTTGTTTCTCAGTTCTGAAGGGGCTTGCTGGTTGGTCCAAGTGGACTGGTTTTAGCTTGCTTTGAGACGGAATTGCGGGTTGGACTAGAGTTGTTTGTGGAGGTGCTGCGGTGTCTGTTGTTGGTGAGCTATTTTAGTGAGTAGAGGGCCGATTGATTGGAGCATGGGTAGGGGCGGTGTCGCGTGGATGGCGCAATGGTGTCGAAGCTAGTGGTCAACCGAAGAACCAGGAAGGAGCCGCTGGCGTTGATGTCGGGCTTCGAAGGAAAGAAAAATGGCGTGAGTGAGAGTTGAATCGTGGACGTGTCTGCTAGACGTGGAGAGAAGAAAGGAGTCGGTCGGTCACAGCAAAGACCGAGAGAGATGAAACGTGGGAAGGAGTTCGTTGGTGGGGGTGGAGGACGTGTGGTGCTGCAGGGAAATTCGATGGAAATGGCTGAGAGATTGAGGAATTTGGTGGAGATGGGGATGATGGGGATGATGGGGCTACAGACGATGATGCAACAACAAACTTTGCACCAATGTCTATAAGGGCAATGACAGTGATGGGTTTGGCAAACTTTGAGGTGAAGATTTTCACAGGGAAATGGGGATAGTGGATTTGGCTTGAAAATATATCAGTACTTTGTTATGAAGAAGTGAGGGATACGTTAAAAATGTCTTCACAATTTGAATATGAATTAGTCTTATTGGGAGTTTGGTAATAAGGAATGACACAAAGAATGTGTTCAGATGGTTCTTCTTCCGCATAAAATAAAGATTTGATATCATCATTTTCAAGTAAAACTCCAATTTCATTCTCTATATAATGTATAAGATGATTCTGACCTTTTCTTGCTTGGGGACAATTTTTTTGGCAAAATGCCCCTTTTGATTGCAAATGAAGCATTAAGTTGATTTCTTGTGACATGAGTGATCTTACCTTTTGCATAAATATTGTCATTTCTTCTTTCTTCAGAAGTGCTTATGTCACGCACCGAACCCCGAGTATGCGCACATCCCTTAGCGGTCGACAAAATTTTTGCAACGTTCCTAGGATGCGTCGCCAACCCATTCTTTTTAAGCACATACAGAAGTGAACTAATAAACCCTAGACAACAATTAACCATGGGATAGTAAAAGCATGACAACATATTTGTCTCAAAACATACTTTTATAAACACACCAGGTCAACCTTGCAAGTTTCTATACAAAAGGTACATCTCAAAAGAGGCCCTAGGTAACCTACACTCCGGACCCTTCCACCTTGGGCTTCGAGTTCTCCACACTAGGGACCTGAAAATATTTAAATAACGATGGGGTGAGATAATATCTCAACGAGTCAACACCCTAAACCCCGATTAGGACAAGAATTCACTTAGAGGTATCATAAACATGTACCACAGACAAACTTACCTCGCTTGGGTGCGTCCTTGCACATTAGTGCACCATATATGCATTATAGATATCACAAGCATGCTTAACAACTGGAATACCTCATTTCATCCATCAAATATTCGCATGAGTCCCGATTATAAGGTAAAACCGTTATGACACGTCCTATACCGTGCCACATAATTTTTCTCCATAATCAGGCACAACTATCTCATCCACTCATGCATGTTCCAGTTATTACGACCCATCGCCCATGGCCAACTCTCCAGTTGGCGGTCATCCGGCCCCTGCCAGGCATCCAATAAAAATCCGGTATCATCCTGCCCTGTCGGGCATGATAACGTGTAGAACCCCCGCCTAGACAGCATTCCACAAAGGAGCATCGGTCCGACCTCCACCACGATCAGCTTCCGGACCCCCACCGGACATCCGATAAAATCGGGCATCGCCCCTAAACTCCCATTGGGTGACGGGTTCCACTTAGTGACCATGCATGCACGTCATCAACCAAATCCATTTCTTATCTTTGTCATTTAGCCAATAAAACGAAAATCCCTTTTTAGATAATAAAACTTGCAACTATCCTTTTTTTTTGTTCAACACCTTTCAAAATAAATTCGTACGGGATCACGTACTTGAAATTAACCCACCAAACTTTGCATGCATCTAGCATTAAACCTCATCGTTTTATTGAGCACATAAAACTTAGCATCAAAACCCGACACCATATTTTTTTCTAATTTCTTTTCCAAACACCCCTTTTTGGGAACTAAACTTTAGCAACTCCTTTTTTTTTTTTGTTCAAAGCCTTTAGAAATAAATTCGTAGGTGCTCACGTACTCAAAATTAATCCGTTAAAATTTGCACGCACCTGGTTTAAAACCTCATTGATTTATAGAGCAAATAATTTTTGGTGTCCAAACCCAACACCTCATTTATTTTCTATTTAATAGTCCATAAGGTCACCTTTTTGCAATAATGAGAAATACCTAACATAGAGCAATCAACCTCATGATATCATACATAAGTTCTAAGCATGGCAAAAGTCAACCACATCACCAAATATGCATTGCCCAGCAAGCACAACATCAAGAACAGTCACAAAACCACTACCAGTCCTAACCGACAAAAATCGGTCCACTCGCGCGTCTCCAAGTTTAAATCCAGAAACTTAATCAAATAAGTTCAGAAAATTCTATTATTTTAATATGTTGTAAAAGATACATAAAATAAAATTTTTCGTGAAGAAATATTAGCCCAGATTCTTCTAGGTTAAGAGCAGTAAATTGCCCAAACCATTACAAAAACTGTGTCCGTTTCCAGAAATTATATTTTTCAAAACCAGCTTGGTTCAAGATTCAAAACTTGTCCATTTGATCTTAAATTTTACTATGTTAAACTAAACAATATGATGAACAACTTTTTTGAAGGAACCATTTCAAAAGTCGAACCCTAAGAGTTCATAACAATCCATTGAACACCGAAAGGTCACTGGTTCCAGCACAAATGGAGGTTCTTTTTAGTTTTTAATGAATTATTCTTTTAAATCTATAAAATCTTAGGTAAAATATATGTCTTAGCTGAAGATGTCTAAATCATTTCTCAATAAGGAATCAACCTCAAATTTGCAGACCGATTCAATTCACAAAAATGGCAAATGGCGAACGTCTAGTAAACTGATCTAGGAGAAATCCACCAAATTAAGCTAAACTACCTTCATTAGTGCTAATCTCACCAATTAGATTAACACTAATCCATCTTAAGGCTAATCTAACCAAATTAGATTAATACTAATCTATGTTAAGGCTTCCGGACCCCCACCGGACATCCGATAAAATCGGGCATCGCCCCTAAACTCCCATTGGGTGACGGGTTCCACTTAGTGACCATGCATGCACGTCATCAACCAAATCCATTTCTTATCTTTGTCATTTAGCCAATAAAACCAAAATCCCTTTTTAGATAATAAAACTTGCAACTACCCTTTTTTTTTGTTCAACCCCTTTCAAAATAAATTCGTACGGGGTCACGTACTTGAAATTAACCCACCAAACTTTGCATGCATCTAGCATTAAACCTCATCGTTTTATTGAGCACATAAAACTTACCATCAAAACCCGACACCATATTTTTTTTCTAATTTCTTTTCCAAACACCCCTTTTGGGGAACCAAACTTTAGCAACTCCTTTTTTTTTTTGTTCAAAGCCTTTAGAAATAAATTCGTAGGTGCTCACGTACTCAAAATTAATCCGTTAAAATTTGCACGCACCTAGTTTAAAACCTCATTGATTTATAGAGCAAATAATTTTTGGTGTCCAAACCCAACACCTCATTTATTTTCTATTTAATAGTCCATAAGGTCACCTTTTTGCAATAATGAGAAATACCCAACATAGAGCAATCAACCTCATGATATCATACATAAGTTCTAAGCATGGCAAAAGTCAACCACATCACCAAATATGCATTGCCCAGCAAGCACAACATCAAGAACAGCCACAAAACCACTACTAGTCCTAACCGACAAAAACCGGTCCACTCGCGCGTCTCCAAGTTTAAATCCAGAAACTTAATCAAATAAGTTCAAAAAATTCTAAAATTTTAATATGTTGTAAAAGATACATAAAAGAAAATTTTTCGTGAAGAAATATTAGCCCAGATTCTTCTAGGTTAAGAGCAGTAAATTGCCCAAACCATTACAAAAACTGTGTCTGTTTCTAGAAATTATATTTTTCAAAACCAGCTTGGTTCAAGATTCAAAACTTGTCCATTTGATCTTAAATTTTACTATGTTAAACTAAACAATATGATGAACAACTTTTTTGAAGGAACCATTTCAAAAGTCGAACCCTAAGAGTTCATAACAATCCATTGAACACCGAAAGGTCACTGGTTCTAGCACAAATGGAGGTTCTTTTTAGTTTTTAATGAATTACTTTTAAATCTATAAAATCTTAGGTAAAATATATGTCGTAGCTGAAGATGTCTAAATCATTTCTCAATAAGTAATCAACCTCAAATTTGCAGACCGATTCAATTCACAAAAATGGCAAATGGCGAACGTCTAGTAAACTGATCTAGGAGAAATCCACTAAATTAAGCTAAACTACCCTCATTAGTGCTAATCTCACCAATTAGATTAACACTAATCCATCTTAAGGCTAATCTAACCAAATTATATTAATACTAATCCATCTTAAGGCTATCTCACTTAATACTAATTTAATTAAGCTAATTAGCACTAATCTAACCCCCAAAGTGCAATTAACAACCTAATCAATGGTTAGGGAGTTAACTCACTGAACTAGCGGGGTAACGGGTTCGCGGCAACGACGGCACGATGGTGGTGAGATCTCATGCCTATGGTAGCTCCAAAGGAGCTCAAACGGTGGAGGAAAAGGCCCGGTGAAGCTCACAGCCAAATCTAGAAGTTCGGTTATGCTTGGAGCTGGATTGAGGGCTTTTGGCGTGGCTGAAACGGGCAGGAGGTGTTGCTAGACGGTGGTTGCTTGCGAGGCTGAGGTGGTGGCGCTGTGGTGACGGAAGGTGGAGGTGGTGAGGCGGTGGAGTTTGCGTTAAGTGGTACTGCTGGACACAAGATGGGGCTGCTGCAGGGATTATTGGCAGAACAAAATAAAAGAAATGGATGAAGAAGATGAGGGATGAAGTGGATGGCGCGGCAAGATGAATGAGTGATGTGGCGATGGTGTTGTGGTGGTAGCAAGAAGGGAAGTGGAGCTGCTGTGGTGTTTGAACGGTGGAGAAGATGAGCGGCAAAGGGAGAGGTGAAGAACGTGGGACTAAGAAAAAGAAGAAGAAGGTGAGTAGAAGAGGGAGGTCGGCAGAAGCAACGGGGGGTGTTGTGCCTGAGATAGAGTGAGGAAAGAGGGAGAGAGAGAAACCAAAAGTCCAATGAACAACCAATAGCAAACCTAGGCAAATATCTAATTCATCATTGTCTATGCCATAAAAGTCTTCATGCCAAATAGTCAATAGCTCATCCAATGGCCATTTTTCTTCTATTTCTTCACAAACAAAGTCATTTTAGGGTAGAAAAATCCAAATCTTCAGCCCAATCCGAATTTCCTTTCATTTTTGTCCGAAATCAATTTTTCTGCAAAATTCGCCGAAAGATGAGACGGTGTCCTAAAAATAAATTGTGACATGTTCGAATGTCCAAATCCCGAAACCGAATTCAATTTTGTGGTTAAAATCAACCAGACGTGATTTTAGCGCGACCCGATCTACCGAGTAGCTTCTAGGGATTTTATCGCGTTTGACCCGTGGTCGATAATTTTCGATTCACGTGTGTGCATCTTTGACTCATCGGCGACGCTAAATTGTCGTAAAAATCTCAAGGTTTTGATTACGGGTACCAAGTATAGAATCGATAGAAAATTGGGTTAGTGCCGTTTGACGCAAATCTTGCAATCAGGTGAAATCACCCACCATTCAATCATGTGTTTCTATCGAATCGACCTATATCCGATCACTAATTGATTTTAATGGTGCGGCATTGACCCTTGCCGATTATCACAGTCAAGCGATCGATTTTTGATCGAATTCTCAAGTCTGTCATGTTTATATCCCTTAACGGCTTCACCTAATAGATCATTTAACTTGTGAGTGGCCAACTCAGAGAAAAAATACCATAGACACGTCAACGAATTGCCCATTTCATTTTATCGGGACGGGGTCGATATTCAGGATATCACAGCTTAGATCCATGTTTGGATTTGTTGATCCAGAGCTTCTTAAAATGCTTCTTTTGCTTGGAAGATTTTTCGCAAGAACCACTACAGTCTTTCTTGGAGCATTTAATTTTCAGCTTTTGATGAGAACAAGCCCTATCAAGTTCTTTGTTATCTATGAGATAAGTTTGGACCATTTGGTGCTTTAAACACAAATCATCAAGGCACAAATGGATTTCTTGTTGTATCTCTTCCGACGGAATATCTACAATTCTCTTTTTGTCTATTGAGAAAAGATCTCTCAACCTGTTAGGATAATTCTTTAAGGATAGAAGTCAGAAAAACCTGTTTCAAGTTTGGATAAGCTCCGATACCATAGAAGAGCTTGAGCATTTCTTGATAATGTTTATCGAGATGCCTTTTCTGGAGAGAATAGCATTTTCTTTCAAAAAATTCTCTCCTCTTGAGCTCATGGAGGTCAGAAGGTTTTCCAATGAAGAAATGATACAGAAGGGTGATGGCATGATCAAAGTCAGGTGAAAACAAAAATTGAACCTGGTCTTGTTCTGTCATAGATTGTAGGGAATGGACCTAGGCTTAAAATAGGGAAGACGGAGTCAGTTTCCTGTAGGTATGCGTTCCCACAGTGGGTGAACCTCCCATTCAAGCCTGTCAAGCACAACCTTTTAGCAAGAAACCACTCTATCCTTTAATTCAGAGCCTAAAGACATCCAGAGATGCCAAAATGATAACGTTTCTAACTATCTGAGCTGCATTTCTCAGAGGATTCTACTAGGCTGGAGAAGAAGAAGTTTAGAAAGCTATTAAGAGTTTCACATAAAACACTCACTTTACTTGAAGAGACTCTGCCCGACACATTACATCATCCTTGCTTTTGATAGACATTAGGAGGTCACACATAAACAAGGACCATGCTCACGGGTCTAGAAACAAATGGAGGCTCCAAAAAGTCCGGTAAGAAATTATTTTTCGTAATATGAACAATGACAAGGAACAGTGATTTCCCTCGCTTATTGATATATTGATCTGTTACAGTCAGCGGTCTCGTCTATCATGAGCATTGTAGTCATAGTTTGAGTCATTAGAACTATGCATTGTCTGGAGATGTTTTTCATATTTTTGCTCAACTCCTGCAAGTGAATCTGGTGAGAGAATTTGGTTTGATGAGGATGCTTCCTCTTGATTCTTGAAGGAGCCTATAGTGTCGGCAGGCATGTTTGGCTGAGGCCAATTGGATGGTTGAGTATAGTAGGATGTGTCCATGCCTAAAGATAAGGACAAAGGTCCTTGATCACAGGGGTCTTGAAAAAGAGGACCTCCCCAATGTGCATAGAGGTCTTGAGAGGACTGCGTAGGGTCATCTGTGTTTATCATTTCTTGCCCCTATGATGATACAACTTGTCTGAATTCCTTAAGTGCTTCCTTAGCTTTTGGTGTAAGGCTATAATGATCCCGTGCAGTGGGTACATTATAGTTTCATAAATCTTCAAGAATAGTTTTATTTTCCTGGCATAAAATCCTTTGGAGTTCTTGGTACTAGTGTTCACAGCAACCAACAGGTCCTGGAAAAGATTTATAAATTCGAGCTTCTGTAATGTGTGGTTGAGATTTATAGGATGTGGTACCTATGATTTGTAGAGCATCGGTGATGCTATCATTATTTTTTACAAAAGTCCACGGACGTCTTAAAAATAGAATAGTGTGGACTTCAAGGTTTGATTGGATGGTTCTCAATTTTTGCTGCAAGAGCTGCCTCCAATGAGTAGGAGGATAAAACCAGTTGATAAAGGCTAAGAGATTTCTATCACTCTCCTTTTCGATGTTTCGACCGAATCTGAATATCCTAGTGAGGTTGGCAATGAATCTTCTAGTCAGAATTTCAATAACTATTAAGTACTTATTGATTAAGTACCATAATAACCATTGGAGTTAATTAGGGAAGTCATCTTCCTTCCAGATTAGAGGATGTATGAACAGATAGTTTGAATTTAATCCAAAATGATAAAGAATTGAACCTCCATAGAGTCTGAACAGATTTTTGTGGCATTGCCACATGAGGCTGTCATTCTGGATTTGTTCAACAATCTCCTGGGGGTATTGCCAGCTTGGCCAATCTCGTATCCTCTCAACATTGTACTTTTCATTGTAATGAAGAGTATGAAAAGCACACCTCATGATATACATGTTGATTTCTGCTAGTGCCTTTGGTCTTGACAAAAAGTTAGCAAGCACATTCTTCTTTCCAGCAATATGTTTAATTTCAAAGGAGTACTTTGAAAACCATTCAGCCCATTGAAGCAGTTAAGAATTCTACCAAGAAATGATGGCCAATGAGATGGAATTCGAACTTTTTTATTTCATTTTTTACCACCAAGATTTCTTTGAAAGTGGAGTGATAATACATTTTAGCCCGAGAAAACTTTCTACTTTTGTAGGCACACAGGTGTCTCTTACCATGAATTTTTTCAAACAAGATGGCCGCCCAGTATTCATCACTAGCATTAGTCTGGAGGATTCTTTTTCTTGTTGATGGGATTTGTAATGGAGGAAAAGTCTACATGATCTCCTTAAGCTCAGCAATTGCTTTAATCTAAGATTTTCCCCAATGTGGAGGATTTTTCTTCAGCATCGATTGCAATGGAATCGGCAGTTTTGCAATGTTTGGAACAAAGTCTCTAAGATAATTAATTATCTCAAGAAATTACTGAACTTGCTTTGTTGTAAAATTCTCCTCAGGAAACTTTAACAATTCCTAAGCAATATGCGGCCCTGGATAGTAAGTACCTTTGTTAAGGTGCATACCAAAAAATTCAATTTCTATCTGGGCGATATTCATCTTTCTTTGAGAAAGCATAATCCCATGTTCTTTCACAATTTCTGCGAACTGCTCGAGAAGTTGGCAATGTGATTCATCATCAAGGCTGTAGAGCATGATATCATCAATATATATTGCTGCGCTTGACAAGATTGGTTGGAAAATTCAACACACGGCCTTCTGAAATAGGGATGATGCTACTTTTAGGCTAAAAGGAATAACTTTCCATTGGAAATATTGGTTTGGGATGCAAAACCCTTTTTTAGGTCTATCTTCAGGATGGATGCCAATTGCAAAAATCCAGCTTTAAGATGAAATTTGAAGTAAATAGGGGCTTTGGATAATCCGATAAAGAGAGTATTTCTGGAAGGTAAAGGGAATTTGAAGGTAAAGGGAATTTGTCATCTTGGAGAAAAAGGTTAAGAGGCTAATAGTTAATTACCAGACGCATCTTTTCTCTATTTTGCTCAGCACATCTATTGACATAAAAGGTTTCACAGGCCCATTGTGAATTTGAGATTTCAATAAGGTCTTCTTGCAGTAATTCCAAGCATTCCTTCTAAGCCACAACCAGGTGCTCTAGCTTCATTCCCATATGACTCGCCTTGATTGGATTGATATCTTCATTCTTTTTTAAGGGAATGCGAACAAATAATTCCAGATTTACCCATAAAGGATGAGAACACTTTTGAGAGAACTCAGAATGAGTTTCTGAATAAGATTCTAACAACTTATGCATGATGGGATCTAACAAATTCATTTGGATGGAAAAAAGTCTTTTGATATTGACAAATTCAGAGAATTGGTCCTTATACTTAAGACATTTCCTAGGAACTGAGTCATGATGTCCCAACCAATGATCAAATCTTTGTTAGGGAGACTAGATTTAAAGATTTTTGTGATTATGGAACATTGGGGAAAAAACTAGACAATTACCGAGGTGGTTCTTACTTTCGTAGAAAAAGTATCTCTTACGGCAAAGTTTATCAAACACGGGAAGTCCAATATTCATCAAGAATAACTTTAGTGTCTAAGATTGAAGAACTTCCACTAATGTCTATAAGGGCAATGACAGTGATGGGTTTGGCAAACTTTAAGGTGAAGATTTTTACAGGGAAATGGGGACAGTGGGTTTGGCTTGAAAATATATCAGTGCTTTATTTTGAAGAACTTAGAGATATGTGAAAAAGGTCTTTAGAGTCTGAATTTGAATTAGTCTCACTGGGAGTTTGGTAATAAGGAATGACACAAATAGTTTATTCAGATGGTTCTTCTTCCGCAAAAAATAAAGATTCGATGTCATCATTTTCAAGTGAAACTTCAGTTTCATTCTCTATATGATGTATCAAATGATTATGACTTTTTCTTGCTTGGAGACAATTTTCGGCGAAATGCCCCTTTTGATTGCAAATGAAACACTGACTTGATTTCTTGTGGCCTGAGCAATCTTTCCTTCTGCGTAAATATCACAATTTCTTCTTTGTTTGGAAGTGCTTAAATCCATGTCTGGATTTTATTTATCCAGAGCTTCTTAAAATGCTTCTTTTTCTTGGAAGATTTTCTGCAGGAACCAGCATAGTCTTTCTTAGAGCATTTGATTTTCAACTTCTGATGAGAACAAGTCCTATCAAGTTCTATGTTATCTGTGAGATAAGTTTGGACCATTTGGTGCTTTAAACACAAATCATTGAGGTATAAATGGACTTCTTATTGTATCTCTCCCAACAGAATATCTGCAATTCTCCTTTGTCTGGTGAGAAAAGATCTCTCAACCTATTGAGATAATTCTTTAGAGATAGAAGTCAGAAAGACCTATTTCAGGTTTGGATTAGCTTCGATACCATAGAAGAGCTTGAGCATTTCCCAATAATGTTTATGAAGATGCCTTTTCTGGAGAGAGCAACATTTTTATTTTCAAAAAAATCTCTCCTCTTAAGCTCATGGAGGTCAGAAAGTTTTCCAATGAAGAAATGATATAGAAGGGTGATGGCATGACCAAAGTTAGGTGAAACCTAAACTTGAACCTAGTCTTATTCTGTCACAGATTGCCACCAATATTTGAGGCTTCTTGTGAACCTTGTGACAAAATAAAAAATGACATCATATTTATCCTGATTGGTAAAAGCTTGGGCATATAACAAAGTATGAAATTCCTCAAATCTTTCTAGTAATTTGGAATAGGGAATATCATCAACAGTAAAGAACTGTTTAGATAAAGTAGACACATGCTGAGATGGATTGTTTGGCTAAACAACCTCTGGTTTAGAAGGGTTTGATTCCATTTCTTGATTTAGAGGATCGACCATGAATATTGATGAAGTCACTGGTATAATAAGAAAGGAATCAATGGCAATGATTGAGAATGATGAAGAGGATGAAAAAGATACTGAATCTAAATTAGTATCCAGATTCTTCGGAAAATCCGATTTTGATTGAAACATGATCTGATCTTTCAACATGGCAGGATCAATGGGGGCCGGATCAGGAGCAGGTGGCTGTTCCTCTTGATTGTCTAGATCTCTCAAAAATGATTCTAACGGATTCGACAGCATCATTTGGTTTAGTTTTTCCTTTATAACAAGTGAGGATTCTTTAGGCATCTTCTTTTTTTCCTTTTCTTTCCTTATTTGATCCAGTTCTTTGAGGAGATTTTGCATCTCTACCACATCTGTCTTATCTTGTATGATGGGAGCTTCTATGAGAGTAGCAAAGATAGACGTGTTCTGAGATGGTGGATATGACATCTTGATTTTTAGTTTCTGATTTCGATTGGATAAGGTGGGCCTTTGATTGACGCAACTATAGTGCTTTTCTCTAAGATGGCCACTCACGAGATAACTGGCCTATCAGGTGAAGCCGTTAAGGGATTTTAATGCAATAGACTTGAGAATTCAAACATGAATCAACTGCTCGATCGTGCTAGTCTACAAGGTTCACTACGGCATTGTCAAAATCAACCAGAGATTAGGGATAGGTCGATTTGTCTAAGATAGGTAATCAAAATGTGGGGGATTCCACCTGATTACAAAATTCTCGTTAATTGATACTAGACCGATTTTTTGTTATTTTGGGTACCCTGTGCTCATATTTAAAACCTCGATATTTTCATAACCACTGAGAGTTGTCAATGTGTCGAAGGGATACGTTGTGGCTCGAAGAAAATCGACCACAAGTCAATTGCACCAAAATTCCGGAAAGCTACCTAGTGGATTAGGTCATGCTAAAATCACGTCAGATTGAAATTAACCGCGAAGTTGAACCCGATTTTAGAAATTGAAAGTTCTGTTATGTCATGATTTATTTTAGAAACGTCAACTCATCTTTTGGAAAATTTTCAGCGAGTTCGAGATTTTTACAGAAAATCGATTAAGACGTTTTGGAAAAGAATGGAAATTCAGATGGGCCAAATTGAATGGATGTTTGGCCACCTTAGTGAACTAATTGGTGGGGGGGAAGTTGTGAAATTTTTACAAGTTTCTTCCTCAACCAAATTGGACGTCAAATTGGGGAAATTGATGAAGAATGGAAGTCCAAATTGAGTGAAATTCGTAGGTTAGAAGGGCTATCATAATTTGGTCCTCCTTTGGACTTCAATTGGAGCAATTTGGTGTGGAAATTGGCCTTGGGTGACCAATTGATTTTGTTGGTTAAAGGTGAGATGAAATTGAGAATGTTTAAACTTACCAAAAAAAAAAATTGAGAATGTTTAAACACTCATTCAATTTATCTTGTGGACTTCAAACCCCCCTTCCACAACTCCTTCGGACACAGCTAGCCCCTTCCTCCATCGCACGTCCTCCTCTTCAGCCGACGACCTCCCTTGTAGTAGCCTTCAAGTTTGTTCTTCCTCGTTGGCCGCCGGGTCCCCCCCCCCCCCGATCTCCTTCAACTATCGCTACCCCACCATTCACACAGCAGCCACCGAAGCACCACCTGCGACTCCACCATCTGTGGTCTCTTTTGGTCAAACTTCCCAGCAAACCTCTCGAAGTTGACCCTCCATCATGGCCCATCTTGACCGCACAAAGCTACTCTATCACTCGCCCACTCCAGCCCATCCGAAGCCCAAGCAGCGACTTCACCTAGCAATCCAGCAAGTCCCTGTAGCCACAACTCAACCCTATTCTAGGCTATTCCAGTCACGGCCCGCACCACCACTCATGGCCATTGAGTCTAGCCCCAAGCCCCAAGCCCCAAGATCATGAACCAAAACTAGCAAGGGTTCGTGGACCTCAAGGTCCGTTTTCAAGCCCGTCCTGTCCTTGCTTAGTTCCCCCGTTTTAGTGTCTGTGGACTGCCTCCGCGTCCCTGTTGAAGTGAACCCGTTGTATCGTTAATCTAGTGAGTTTACTCACTAATCCCTGCTTAGGTAGTTAATTATGCTTAAGGGTTAATTAGTTTAGACTGAGTATGGTTTAGGTGGTTAGTTAGAACGAATTAGTAATTTAATCGTTCAATATTGCATGTTAGGTGGCTAGAGTAGTGTAATTAGTGAGTAGACAGATCGTAGTATTTTTCTAACGAGTCTTGGAATTTTTCCGGGCCCGTTTCAGTATTTAATTAGGCTTTTCCAGCCTAAATGTGCAATTTTGGCATTTATTAATTAATTTTCGTAATTATTTAATTAATTTTTATTTTCCTAAAATTAGACCGGGATAGCTAGTGACTAGAATTTCGTGCTGATTATAGTGCTGTAATTTTTTTTTATTTAATTGACGGTTATTTTGTGCAAATTGAGTGCAATTTGCAATTTTGGGGTATTTATCCCAAAGTTTCTTATTTTCAGTAATTAATTAGAAAATATCGAGCGTCAGTTTATAACGTCGAAAATGTCTTTGTGGACTATTGGAATTAGCAAGATTTTCAAAAGAGAAAATATTGTATTTTGGCTAAGGCCGACCATGTATCCACATGTGATTATTTTTATCAGGTATGATAAAAATAGTGAAATTCTCAGTTGGTGAGAATAGTGTACAATATCATCTTGAAGGCTTTGATATGTCAGCTTAGTGCAAGCAGTACATTTTATCAACTTAGAGTGAGCATCAAGGGTATACTATATCAGCCTGCGGGTTGGATATGTCAACTTAGTGCGAGTACTATACCGGTATACTATATCAGCCTAAAGGCTTCGATATATTAGCTTAGCGCGAGTAATATACCTTATCGGCTTAGTGTGAAATATATTATTTATCAGCTTAGTGCAAGCTATACTATCTATCTTCAGCTTAGAATAAGCAGTTCTGGATGAGATTGAACTTGATAGATAGTATTGAATGAAATGACCGTGAGAGGGTCTTGATGACATGGAATCAACTAGGTCGATTGATCGATGATTCAATCTGATTTGGTGATTTGGGTTGCTAATGTGATTCGATGATTTGTGAACCGTACTAACTTGCAAGAAGGAACTGAGGCAAAGGCAAATCCTCTGGCTTGTGCTTGTGTGTAGGCAACCCTTGGGATGTATTTTCTTCCTAGTCGGGTCTTACGGGGTGAATTTGCTAAGACGTTGTCTCACCCCGTTGTGGGATAACATTTTCAAGTTCTTGGATAGCGAATCCCCCTGAGCATCATGGCCGTCCCATGAGGGTTATCAAGCGAGTCTCTAGTGTCCCAGATCCCGAAAGTTTTTGGGTTGATGAGCTTGTTGTAATCACTGTCTAGGTTGAAGAGGTTCCACATCAGGAGATACCTAATCGATTCAGAGCATGGTTCTACTATGCTCCCAACGGCGTTAGGCTAGGTCCCATTAGGACTTTCGATATCCCAGCTGTGGTGATTGATCCTACTTTGGACGATGACTTAGCTGACCCTTCTGATGGCGTGGTGGAGAACCCACCGTCTCGCTCAGCTCCGGTGGACATTGAAGAATCGGCGAACGAGTCAGACTAGCTGGCCATAAGATAGCTTTTGTCGAGAGTTGACCTTTTTATAGACCTTGTATGAGCTAGTAATGTATATGAGTTAGTTTGATATGTATAAAGGTGTATTTTAGTTTTCAAAAAAAATTGTGGCCCTACTTTTCTATCTTATTTTGTTGTTGTCTAGGGATTCATTTATTCACTTCCGCATGCATGTTAAAATAAATGGGTCGGCGACGTGTCCTAGGACGTCGCTATTTAACTGACCACCGAGGGATGGGCACACGCTCAGAGGATTGGGGCGTGACAGTGGAGGAGGGATATGCTCTGTCCACAAGGTAGTTGGAAAGGGGTTGCAAGGATTGAATCTTCCTTCTTCAAGGAGTTGGATTTGCCTCTTAAGCTTTTCTATTTCTGCCTTAGGACTTTTGAGATGATGATACCCCAAATGTTGTCCGGATTCTAAGGCATGAAGTCTTTTTTGGAAATCCAAAAGCATCTTTTTGATAGTTTCATCATATCTTCGAAGATCTTGCTGCACATTCACAATCTTGGAGTCAATTGCTTTGAACACATTGTTGTGTGCTAAAAGAGTCTCCGATTTCCAATTCATGACAGCTTCAGCAACAGGAGACCTTTTCTATCTTCCATATTTGTCCACATCAGTGAGAGCAAGTATCTTGGGAGCATGCTGATATCTGCCTTGGATCAATGAATTCTTCTGGAGCAAGGAACGAAAGTTTCGAACTTTCTCGTACAAGAGGAGGAACATCTACCTCTTGGAACAGGGCGATGGAAGAACTGTATGGTGTTTCTTTTGGAGTCTTGAGTGGGTAGGAATGCTTTTTTGCCCACTTTAAGATTGGCTTGTAAAACGGGGAAATGGCTGATTTTTTCGGAGGAGGAGGTGATGGTGGTGATGGAGTCAGTGAAACAGAAGATGAAATAGTGAACTTTGGTGGCGGAGTTGGATCATAAGAAACCATAAAATGGAATTTGTCACACTCACCAAGAGTATCAACGGAAGAGTCTCTGTTCAAGTACCTTTTGTACATAGTATCCTTTGACTTTCTGTGCTTCTGTCGGGGTCTTGCAGTTGGGTCTACTTCATCAGGAGAATTTGTACAATAGGAACATTGGCAAAAAGGGTCCCAAAAGCAATGACCATACCGGTCTTTATAGTAATGGATAGGGTTTCCATTACTCTGAAAATATTGAACAAGCTTTTTAGGATATGGCTCGGAAATAGACTCAGGAACACATGGTTCAATCATAAAGAAAGTCTGGAAGATAGAATGACTTTCTTCCTTTTCCTTGCCAAATTTGATGGAAACAATGCCATCCTTTTTCCTGACAAATTAGAAGTCTGAAGACTGGAAAGGTCTGTTGTTTTGATGCAACTTTTCATAGCTGGTAATCCAGGTTTTGGGAAGGAACTTGGCCAACTTTTCATTCGGGATTTGCCTAGGAACATGAATGTAGGATGCTTGATCATTCTGCATAGAAATGAATAAAGCATCTTCATTCCCATTGTGGAAATTCAAATCAAGAGCATGATTCTGCACTCAATAAACCATATGGTAGTGTGCAGTGTTGCTGCAACAGAGTTAGCAATTTGAGGAGCTCTGGTGAGCTGGACCTGAACTTTTAAAAAGGAAAGTAACTAGAGGTCTGAAAGAGCAATATTGAAATTTAGATATAAAGTCACAAAGACTATTCCAGCATTTAGAGTGGTTTGGACAGTACCAATGCAAGCATCCTAGTATTCTAAGAACCGAGTATCCAATAAGGCTATTCTTGCCACGACTGGCAAGCCCTTGCAACCGTGAAAAGTAAGAGCAAGATGAACAACTCCATAATGGACATGAGAATATCCCTATTGGGTCCATTGCCTAGGAACTCTGAAGGAATTTGAAGAGTAATAAAATACTCTTTTTCAGTGGTAGGAATGAGATGTTGATCCAACTTGGAGGACTGGACATATTCCTTTACTTCCTTTGGAGTTTGGCGGATAAGTTGTCGGATTGAGCAAGTAGGAGAAAATGATGATGTGGGTTTAGAAAAAGCTGAATAAGGGTTCATAAGAGAAAGTTGAGTTTTAGAGATCTTGATTTTAGCACTAAGAGAGACTTCATAAAGATAGTCTATCTTAGAAGCATTGGAAACACGGAAATCTGAATGGATTGAGGAAGATGGGGATGCAGTGAGAGAAACCGGTGTTTCTAGTATTTTAGGTCCATTCATGGTATCAGAGCTTAGTTTCATTTATAATGATATATGTTCCATGCGCTCAGTAGGTGAATTCAGTGCTGAGAAGATCAATTGAGTCCATCCGGTCAATTTTGGCTGGAATTTGCTAACATGGACATCAACCATACTACGTGGCACTGTCGGCACTAACGTAGACAAAATTTATTATTTTTAAAAATTTTTTGATTTTTTTTATTATTTTTTTGTATTTTTCATTTCGTTTTTCTTATTTTTTTTTTACTTTTCTTCCTCTAGCCAATTGCCCAATCTCCAGCGACCTGCCTGAGGCCCTTGAGGCCAACCCTCACCAATCGTGGCCTCTAGCCGGTCGCCAAAGGAAAAAAAAAAAAAGGAAAGAAATTAAAAAATAAAAAGAAGAGAAAAAAAGAAATTAAAAACATAAAAAAAAATAATTTCAAAGTTTGAAAAAAATATTTAAAAAATTAAAAAAATTTGCCCACGTCAGACCGGCATCCACGATAGCAACTTCTGGCCAAAATTGGCCAGATTGACTCAATTGGCAAAAAATGAAAAAGTTTATGACTCAATTGGCAAAGTTGAAAGGTTTATGACTGAATTGACAAAAGTGCAATAGGTTTAGGACTTTTTGGACAATTTTCCTAATCGTAGGATGTAGAAAGATTTTGTTTCATGGGTGGACACTAGTTGTACAAGAATCATTTTCTAGTTTTCTTGTGTTTTAACACAATCAACAATACTAATTAAGAAAATTCCTTAGCAAGACCGATAGATTTAACCAGTTTGAATAGCTCGAGGATAGGTTGATCAAATTTTGATCTGTTCAAAACAATATATTTACAACGTAGATCTATATTGACCAAAACACACAACCTACCCTGATCGGATTGCCGAGTCTATAAGAAGCAAGCTAAAACTTGAATTTGGCATCCAAATATAGGATTAATCACCAATTGATATGACTAATCGTTAGTGTTCTACACAAGATGAAAATGAAATCTCAAATATTAGTATAACGTCCATATGTTGAGGCTAACAATACAATATACAAGGGGGGTTGATTAGGTTGAGTGCTGACAGATTAAAATTTTTTGTGGCATATCAACTAATCAACACTGTTAGACCCAAAAAAAAGAAAAAAAAAAAGAAAGGCTAATCAACACTCAAGATGGTGTTTTAGACAAAGTGGTATGTGTGATGCTAGTAAGTAAATTAGTGTAGAATAAACAGATCACACATAGATGTATAGTGAATCAATTTATGACCAAGCCTACATCTACTCTTAGACTAATGGCCTTATTAGTGACTAGATTCTACTAATAATTGGTAGTGCAAGTTACAATTAGCTAGTGTAGGTCTCTTCACTTAATATATCATATTATTGGGATACAAGAACACAACACTTACTTTTGTAGATTAGGACCAGTGAAGATTTATAGCTTAGAAGACAATAATAGTAGTTCACGTATTTTATTCTAACGGCCAACCCTCTTCACTGCTCCTTATATATTGTACGGTCTTCAATAGGATGATTAGCTAATTGTTTGAGAGTCGCTATGAGTTTCTTTGCCAGTATCGGGATTTCTCTTGCAATCGCTTCACTAATCATAGTAGGTTTCCCAAAATGTGTACTGCTATCTTGCCTTAGAAATCTACCAGCTGCTTTTCTTATACTTGTCCCAGTTTATCAGCTACGAAATCTAGAGATTTAACATGTTCCCGCAAAGCGCTCTCTCTTTTCCTCTTTCATCCTCTTCCCTTCTTTCTTCCCTCTCCCTCTGTTTCTCTCTTTCCTTTTCTTTTTCTTGAGAGGGAGTTCTCGATTTCCTTTTAAACCTAGCGTCCACTTTTCCTTGTTCCGTTGACTAAGTCAACATTTTTACTTCCACCTTTAACTTGTTGACCTCCACCTTTAACTTGTTGACCAGCGCTATTACATGGTTTATGGCCGATTCGTGTGGATGTGTGGTAGATAAGATTGACAATTTTTGGATGTAATGACCCACCTTGATTCGTGTATGCGCAGAGATGAGAATTTGTATATGACAGATTTTCATATGCAAACTAATATATGCCAAGAATTCGTGAATGATTAAATTTTAGTGACACCCAAAAAAACTTTACAGGCACGTGTAAGGCACAAGGGATAGAAAATCTTGAAACAGTCATCACAATCATATATGGGCTGTAATTTACATTCCCCCAGCCCATGAAGATAACTAAAGATTTTTTAGGATTTCTAGGCTGAGTTTGGACAGTCCAAAATAGGTAATATCATGATGAAGCGATGGAGCACCACGTGCTGAAGCCGAAGATCAATGAGGAACACGCAACCTCGGCTGTGAAAATAGAGGGGAAAAGTTAAGAGGTGCCAAAATCGAAGGATTATGGATAAGACGGTTCAGCTTGAAACATGGAGTGACTCTTGAGGTGGAAGTAACTGACTACTAGCAGTTACCAAATTAATCTATCAATACCACAAGCCATCCAACAGAGAACCCTCCAAACAACACACAAAACTACTTTACATTGCATTTATCTTTACTTAATCTTAGTCTAGCTATAACTTAAGATTTTTGTCATAGATTTAATTCCAGTGAGTGTCTAAATCTCAGGAAGCGCTGTCATTAGATTCCAATGCTAACTCATTATTTAGCGTTGTTGATTAAATTCTGGCGTTGTGTCCTTATCTTCATCTAGAGAAGGTGTCCATTAGGCATTGCTTCAGTTCAGCGTTGTCAATTAGATTCCACGTTATACGCATCTAAGAGCAGTGTGCACTAAGTGTTGTCACCACTGTCAAGCGTCGTTGATTAGATTCCGACGTTATGTCCTCATATCTATCTCAGACTGTGGCCTACTAGGTGTTCACCATTGCCCAATGTTGTTAATTAAATTTCAACGTTGTGTCCTTGAACTTAGTAGAAAGCGGTGTTTTGTTAAATGTCTTACTTGTGCCTAGCATTGTCGAAGTGTCTTCATTATTGTATAAACTACTTTAATTTTAATGGGCTTTCATTATTATGTAAAGTGGGTCTCAATAATATCAATAATTAGTTTCAACATTGATTATCACGATATCGAATGGGCAATAGGCGAGCGACTTCTTTAATCGCAAGATTTTAAAGTATATTGTAAAGTGTATAATCTCGTTTGCATTTGACCCTCTCTGTCCAAAGCCAACACAGAATCTACGTCTTCTTCAATCAAAACTAAAATATGACACTTGATGAAAGATTTTTTGTTGCGGGATCCAAAATCAACGAAGCAAGTTTATTATGGGTGGGAAGAGAGCAAAAAAAAAAAAAAGTTTACACTAGCATTGTTGTTTGAAAGTCGCGTGCAAGAAATTCCGTCACAACGGCCAATTCGCTTGCTACATTTGTGTGCCGCCAATTGCGGCTATTCAAATTTGCTTCTTCCCCATTAAATCATTTAAAGAGTTGGATTGCAATTCTGAACTGGCATGAATTTTCACGAACAAAGAAACGTGTTGTCGTGATCATTCAACAAGAAGGCAGTTTAATTGCCAGCTTTAGGAATGAGTTAAGAGTTGTGTGTTTGATAAAGATCATTACTGGCTAATGTAACATTACAGCGAGTAGAGGCATGCTTGTGAATAGGAAGTTGTTCATGTTCTGTTCTTAATTATATCTGATCTTCTTTTTGGGTGGTAATATTTGTAACGACCCGGGCCCACTGTGTGATATTATCCACTTTGGACACTGAGTCCTCAGGGCTTTAAAACGCGTCACACAGGTTAAGGCGCCCAAGCCATTATAAACTGGCCCTGGACTCCCCCCCTAAGTGATATGGGATAAGAGGGAGAGGACCCCTTCCTTTCGCACGTCCGGGGACTGAGGTGCAGACGCACCGTCTTCCCTCCTCCCCGTGCACTACCGCTCATGCCGTCACACTCTCCCCCCCCCCCTTAGCAGAAGGGCGTCCTCGCTGTGGCCCCACACGCTGTTAGGAGTCGGCTCTGATACAATTTATAATGACCCGGGTCCACCGTGTGATATTGTCTGCTTTGGACACTGAGTCCTCACGGCTTTAAAATGCGTCACACAGGTTAAGGGGCCCAAGCCATTATAAACTGGCCCTGGACTCCCCCCCTAAGCAATGTGGGACAAGAGGGAGAGGACCCCTTCCTTGCGCACGTCTGGGGACCGAGGCGCGGACGCACCGCCATCCCTCCTCCCCGCGCACCGCCGCTCGGGCCGTCACAATATTTGTCTGATAATCTGTTGTGTTTAACATAGATACCGTGCAATCACAAGTGTGTATTATGGAGGTGCGGTGGGCGCTGTATTAGTCTATGATGTCACTCGGCATGTCACGTTTGAGAATGTGGAGAGGTGGCTAAAGGATCTCCGAGACCATACCGAGGCCAACATCGTGATCATGCTCGTTGGGAACAAGGCGGACCTGTGCCATCTCCGTGCGGTCTCCCCCGATGATGCCAAAGCATTCGCCGAACAAGAGCACACCTTCTTCATGGAGACATCTGCATTGGAGGCGCTCAATGTCGAGAACGCCTTCACGGAAGTGTTGACTCAGATCTACCGCGTGGTCAGTAGGAAAGCTCTCGACATCGGTGACGACCCTGCAGCCCTGCCAAAGGGACGGACCATCAACGTCGGGAACAGCGACGATGTCTCGGCCGTCAAGAAGGCCGGTTGTTGCTCGTCATGAGAAATCATGGGTTGGGTGCGAAAGTGCTTTGCTCTCCATAGCATTGTCTTTCCAATAGAGGGGGAGTGGCACTGAAGACGGACTTCATCGGTCATCATGTATACAAAAACTTAGACACTATTATAGCATATTAATGTTAGCTAAATTATTGCACTTAAAATCAAATGATTTTGGCAGATATCTTTCCTTATTGTTTGCTTCCTGTTCTTTCTTTTTTCCCTTGTGTACTTATTCTGCTGGGTTTCTACGCATGTTTCTGAAAAGCATTAACTATTATTCATAATCCAAGTATGGTTCATTATCTGCAATTACTAAAAGCATCATCATGATGAGTAATTATTCTAAGTGCATTTATAGGAGACTTTGTTACGTGTAGCCTGTATTAACACTAGTTCTGCGACCGGATATAGCGAATCCTGAAGATTGTTAGAAATCATTTGTGAAGCCTGGAACTCCGGCTATTCCTTTGGAAAAACTTGGTTCAAAATAAAAAACATGTCTAAGTGGTATTCGCTAGTCAGAGTATAACAACATTGTCTAACACAAGACGTCCAATGGAGGTATTGAGTTCTAAGTTACAGCAACTTATAAATAACAATGGAGCTATGCATGATATGTTGGAAGATTGTTAGAAATCATTTGTGAAGCCTGGAACTCCGGCTATTCCTTTGGAAAAACTTGGTTCAAAATAAAAAACATGTCTAAGTGGTATTCGCTAGTCAGAGTATAACAACATTGTCTAACACAAGACGTCCAATGGAGGTATTGAGTTCTAAGTTACAGCAACTTATAAATAACAGTGGAGCTATGCATGATATGTTGGAAATTTTCTATGATATGGGCTTACATTAATTAATTAATTTTTTATTTTAAGTAATCAGGTTAATGGATATTCCAATATTTGTTGAACCATACAGTGATCTAATTAAATTGGGTATTGGCATCTATTGATAATGGGTCTAGTTGAGTAGCAAAGTGTAAGCAATTATGTTTAACTAAAGCCCGTAATGGGAATGACCCAATTAACACGTTGTTGATTAGAGTTTGCTAGGTCTCATTTCTAGCCTATAAAAGAGTATTATACCTATTAGTTGCTTAAGTCCCATTGAAAACTGCTATATCGAAATAGGTTATAGATAGGAAGATCTAGCATTCCAATAGATCTCTAATTATCATAACAATCTATTTTTCTTCAAGTAAAGCAATAGCTTAAATAGGTATGCTTTAATTCCATTGTGTTTATTGATCTCGGTGTTTTACAATCATATATGAATCCGATTCTTCTTTATTAATAATAAGTTTATGTGATTAATTTTCTACATGTGGTATCAGAGCAAGGCCATATGTGATTGTAGAACCCAATTTTTATTTTTATTTTTATGGACAAATTCAAAACATTCCTCTTTGAGCTGAATATTGTCATTATTTTTTCGTGTGAATTTTGTGCTCAATTGATCCTGAAACCATAGGGCTTTTGTTCTACATGTCGAGATTTTTCCAACCATATATAATTTGTATAATTTTGTTGAGAATTGAGGGAGAATTTTAAATTTGAAATTCTAGGGTTTATACATGAAAAAGTTCTAGAATTTTTAAATTACTTGCAATTAATTGATGTTCGTTGTAAATCGTTGCATGGGTACTGTTATATATATATATATATATATATATATATGTTTTAGCATCCTTTTGTTGTATTAAAGTGGGTTTTTAGTGCTTAAATTTAAGAAAACCGAATTTTCGGCCATGGGAGGCTTGGATCCGAAATTTTGAAGCTTGAATATAAATATTTTCTTGTTTGTTCTTCCTTTAATTCATTCTAGTCAATTATATTTATGTTATATGCAAGACCCATGGAGAAATTTCATCAAAAATCAAGTTAATTTGTGTTTTGGGAGCTTCGAGTCGAAACCGAGTTGTGCGACCCGATTTGCAGGAGAGTTCGGGACCCGGCTGGAGGTTGAAGACGACCTCCAGCCAAGCTTGGGCCTATATATGGGCGAAGCCCATATTTTCTTTTAATTCCTGATTCTGGGCTCACACCGAGAATATTGGGCCATTCATTTAAAACAGGGCTTAGCCCATGTTTATTATATTTGTTATCAGTGGGCCATTTTAATTAGTGGCCCACCCGTTCCAAGTGGCCCGCGTGAGCTCCTACAGATCTACGGGCTAGGGCCTAATAAGCCCAGATTCTTATATTAATTCTTGGGCCATTTTTCTAATTGAAAGGAGCATGGGCTCCTGTGGGTCTGGGCTAGATTTATAGGCTTCGCGAGTCTAGCCTTGTGTCTAATCCGGGCCGCTTGCAAGTTAGGGCCCGTAGGAGGGTCCGAAAGGCTACTTGCGGGTCCTAGGCCCCACGGGTAGGTCCAGAATATTAAAATAATAAAAAAATAAAAAAAATTTGTGGCAAAAATTGTTGTTTGAAAAATGCAATATGATCTTTGGAAGCACATGTTGTAAAGTGCTTCATATTGTTTGATGAATTTTGGGCATAAATTTTTGGAGTTTCCTATTGATAAAAAATTAGTATATACAATTACTCGCCCAAAATGGGTTATTGTGTATATTAATTCGGAAAATAGCATGAACATTAATTCCAATATTTGAATGATTGGGATGTATAAATGAAAAATATTTATCTACTCAAAGGGGATAAATATTTTGAAAATTATATGTAATTCCCCTCTATATCGATATTATGGAGATGTATAATTTAAAAGATTTGTTTGCCCAAAGGGGATGGATTCTTGACAATTATAAGTAATTCTCCTTATTGTTGTTTTATAAACTTCATGCTTTGGAAAATAATGATGCGTTGTACACTCTGCCCAAATGGGAGTTTATAATGTACTAATTATTTTTGTTGAATTACTTATTGCCCAAAATTGATCTTATTGCATTATGTGTGACAAATAGTTCCCTTCGCTGTAAATAACAATAATGACACGGTTAAAATGTTAACTAGATCAAATATTATACTGTTAAAGACTTGGTCAAAAAGAGAGACATTGTGATTGAGAATATCATATTTGAGTCAATGTTAGCTGATCCTCTAACAAAAGGCTTATGACCCATTTTGTTTAAAGAACATGTAAATAATATGGGTGTTTTGATTTCTTTTGTTAGTGGGAGCTATATAATTTGTATTTCTGGATATTATAGTTATATGCAAACTAATAATACTTTTATGATGTCTATTAAAGTATTTATTTTTAATGATCATTGTTGTTGATTCTATTGTTATCAATTCCCCTGTTGATTGAGAAATAGAAGTACAAAACAGTATATTTAAACAAATTTTAGTTTAAAGATGACTGGATGTCAATGATTATGAGATCTCATGTTGGATTGTGACATAGTCATGCAATTTCATGTTGTTTAGAAATTGCGTTAATGTAGTTTTATGTTGTTGAGAAATTGCATTGAAGACCGATAAGAAATAGTATATATTTTGATCTCATGTTGGCATTATTTCTTACTACACTACTAGACCCTTGATCCATGAAAATATAATGCTTGTTATATGTGATTATAAAAGGTCATGTGTTGTGGTATTTTCTTAATACATTGATCTCCATAATCTTATACTGAAGTTATATAGGATTGGATTGGTTTTGAGATGCCATTATTGGAATATTATTTTTTAAAGTTGTGGCCACATAAAACAAAATTTTCAGTTATTAACTTGATAGTGTCATTCTCAATATAAAATTCTTTTCAATAAAATAAGTTAATTAATGTAGCCCAAGTGAGAAAATTATGAAAATTTTCTATAATATGGACTTACATTAATTAATTAATTAATTTTCTATTGTAAATAATCGTGTTAATGGATATTATAATATTTGTTGAACCTTATAGTAATCTAATTAAATTGAGTATTGGCATCTATTGATAACGGGCCTAATTAAGTAATAAAGTGTAAGCAATTGTGTTTAACTGAAGCCCGTAATAGGAAGGGTCCAGTTGACACGTTGTTGATTAGGGTTTGCTAGGTCCCCTCTCTAGCCTATAAAAGGGTAGGTTATACCTATCGATTGCTTGAGTCCTATTGAAAGATACTATATCGAAATAAGTCATAGAGAAGAAGATCTGACATTCCAATAGATTTTTGATTATCAAAGTGATCTATTTTTCTTTAAGTGAAAGGGTAGATTTTTTATATGCTTTAATTACATCGTGTTTATTGATATCGGTATTTTATAGTCATATATGGATCCGATTCTTCTTGATTAATAATAAGTTTATGTGATTAATTTTCTACATGATAAGGACAGAGAAGCTTACCTTAAATCTCGAGAAGAGAAACTGTGGTGCCGAGAGGGAGTGTATTGTGGTACAAGAGCTCAAATTAATTTGTTGCACAGGGGAAATAGAAAAAACGAAACTCTTCCATGTGATCACCATTCAAAGAGGACGTGAAACAAATTCTCTATTCTCAAGACTCCATACGACACTATAGAGAACCCCAATAGATAAAACAAATGACATTATAGTATTCGAGGAGTTATACTTTTATAGGATGTTGCAATTTGTTTCCAGGACTTGTTCAGTGTCCTATTCTTGTGATTGAGGACATGAATAGCTCCCTAACTCAAGCTGTCAAAGCTGGATTAAGTGAAATAGGTTGTTTCTGAACTTAGATTTCTTAAAGAACCTAGGCTTGATGGAATGAATGCACTGTTTTATAAAGAATATTGGGACCCTCAATCCTCTGTTGTACATAACACTAATTACTCTGATTCCTAAGTCCCTACCCTTGAAAGCCTTGGTCCATATCATCCTATAGGCTTATGCAGTTTCACACACAAAGTTATTGCAAAAGCATTGGCTAAAAGGCTCAAGCCATGGCTTCTTGAGTTGATTATGCCCAAGCAAAGTGCTTTGGTGCAAGGGAGACAAATACAAGGTAACATCTTGTTAGAGCTGGAATTAATTCATCAATTAAGGAGAAGAAAAATTAGGAATTCGGGGCTATCCTGAAGCTTGGCGTCAAGAAAGCCTATGATAGGATAGAGTGATATTTTCTTGAAGAGTGTATAAATAAATGAGTTCTATGGAAACTTGGGTGATATGTATAACATTACGTGTGAAGAGTATAACTTTTAATGTTTAGTAAAACTGGCAACCTTTTCTATATCTATCCAGAATAATTAAAAAAAAAAATCTATATAAACATATAAGAAAGTCTATTCTTTTTCACACAACCCAATAACAAAAACTAGGAAGTCAAAACACCTAACTCAGGTGTTGGCATCTATTATTGTCTTAATTGAAAATACTAACATTAAAAAATGTAATTAGCAATTATGCAAGTTGCGATGGTACTTATTGCCAATAGTTTAGTGTGAGTATTTGTTATCCCAAATAATGATATTTATGTATCGACATGGCAATTAATTTATTGAGCACACAGGCCATGGCTCCTTGCTTAATTAAAATCAGAAAATTTAGGGCTATGGTGGTAGTCTCTGTGAGATTTTGTGGGACCACTGCCAACTGTTCTAAAAGCTTAAGCTATTAGATGAAGGCGTGGTTTATTATTTAAATATTCTAACACTCCCCCTCACGCTTAGTCTGGTCTTTTGCCTAGTACTAAGCGTGGAAATTTAATTGGGGAGGCAAATAGGGGCTTGGAAGATTCGAACTCAGGACCTCCTAGCTCTGATACCATGTGAGATTTTGTGAGGTTACTGCCAACTGTTCTAAAAGCTTAAGCTATTGGATGAAGGCGTGGTTTATTATTTAAATATTCTAACAGTCTCAAATTTCAGAATTCACATTGAAAATACAATGCAATCCTAGATTCTGATGAATAACTTTACCACTTGACATCTCGAATCTTTCTCCCTTAAAAAGAAAGAACGGTTTCTTCAGAAAAATTGATAGAACTTAGGGTTCTCATCATGATTTAAGGTTGTTTACAATTCAGGTTGGCTCATTTGGGATGTCACACCTAACTTTTGTCAGTTACTTACATACAAATTTAACCGAAATTAAATATGGGTGATTTTTACAATCGTAACCCGCCAATCGTATAGATACGATTGGAGGGAGTTCTGAAGACTATTGGCCGTCCAGCCTTGGCCCAAAAGAACCTTGAAATGTGGGTTTCAAAAACAAAATAAAGCTTAGACAATCTGGGCTTTTAATGACAACTTCGTTGGGTGCCATGTGGGCGGGCTGTTGGCCCAAAAGAACCTTGAAATGTGGGTTTCAAAAACAAAATAAAGCTTAGACAATCTGGGCTTTTAATGACAACTTCGTTGGGTGCCATGTGGGCGGGCTGTTGGCCCAATCACACTGCAAACTTCGTGCGAACATGCCCAATGGAGGCTCTGTGGCTGGGTGCTGAGGTGCCAGAATCTTCTTTCTGTGCAGGATGTAGTCAAGTCCGAAACCTCTTTTTCCATCCTAGACAATTCTATAAAGATGCAATATAGCGCCGAACTTCTCCCTTGAAACAACTCTCAAAATTGACTCCGAGTGCATTCGGATTGATCAAAGTGAATAGAAGTGAAGGGTCGTGATAACCTTGAGGGAAATCTTCCTTCTATTTGGTAAAATAAAATAGGAGGTAAAAATGAAGTAACTACTGCTTTTTGCGGCTCATATTTCATCACCAAACAAAGTGTCGGTCACGGGAACAGAGAGAATCATGCAGGGAGAGTTGGAAAATCAAAAGGGGGAGATCAGATTACATTTATTTGAGAAGGTTTAGGACTACGTCTGATAAGAAGTATCAGACTTAGATTGTACTTTGTTCAAAGCTTTTATGATGCTGGTTAATTATATGATAGTCACTTGCTTGTTTGTTTGCATAGCTTTTACAATTAGATCAACGTGAGAAATAGTAGGTGTCTTTCTTGCATGATTTTCTCTCCTGGCACTCAACTTGCCAGATATAGGGTTGTCTATGGGCTCATCTATATATATATATATATATATATATATATCAATATGGACAAATGTTCTTATGGTCACCGACAATAGTTCACAAATCCAGGGTTGACAACTGCTCTTCCTTAAGTCTGTTCCTTAAGTCACGTAATTACTCATGTTGGCGACCTGATTAATTTTTTGTGCGAACAACAACACTTGAAAATCCACATATACTATGAATACAAATCGCCTATTTTATGTTAAGATCAAGTTGTTTCATATGATTTACTGTAACATATAGTATTTTGGTAGGCAAAAGAACACCCTAAGTGTCAAAACTTGGCATAAGGGTAAAACTTGACACAATGGGACACTTAAGTGCCACTTTTTTTTTTTTTAATGAAAAATTGAACACTTAAGTGCCACATATGGCGAACCCCGCTAGAAATTCTACGTGGCAATTTTTTTATTCATTTTTTAGCTTATGTGACTCGCCAGAAGGCTGACTCAGCCAAAATACACAAAAAACGACGTCGTTTTTGTACAATTTGAATTTCAATAAAAAAATTAATTTAATTATTAAAAAAAAAAGAGGAGGAGGAGGATGAAGGCAGCCGACGGCTGAGGGCTCAACCCTCATTACTGCCACCTCCTTGCTGTCATCAAAAGGTGGGGGAGGGTCAGCCAGGGCCGTCGAGCCCTAGCCGAGGACTGATGACCCTAGCTAACCAATAGCGAGGGCCTACGAGCCCTCACCTAGATCTAGTGAAGATCGCCAGCCCTCACTCGACAAAGCCAAGGGCCGCTACCTGTTGGGGGTCGCCTCAACTGGCAACAGCCCTTGACCCTACTAGGCGAGGGTCGGCGACCCTCACTAGATCTAGGGGGGTTGTGACCCTCACCCCAAATCTAGGCAAGGGCACGCAAGCCCTCGCCGGGGGCCAGCAACCCCTAGCGGGCGGCGGCGATTAGCTCTACCAGGCGAGGGCCGGCAACCCTTGTCGAATATGGGGGAGGGCCACGACCCTCGTCCCATATCTAGGTGAGGGCACACAAGCCCTTGTCATCGGTCGATTGGGGTTGCCAACCCCCAGCCAGGGCTCGGCAGTCCCGGCCAACCCTCCCCCACCTTTTGGCGAAGGTGGGGAGGCAAGGGCAAGGGCAAGGGTGAGGGCTGAGCCCTCAACTGCTAACTGCCTCCCTCCTCCTCCTATTTTGTTTTTTGTTTTTTTAATTATTATTATTATTATTATTATTATTATTATTATTATTATTATTATTATTATGTTTAAAATTTAATTTAAATATTTTTATATTAATTATTTATCACGTCAACACCAAAACGACATCATTTTGGTACTGTCTAGCCACATCAGTGTGCAAAACGATATAGTTTTGCACTAAGCTTGTTGGAAAATCACTACGTCAGCATTTTATCCATATTTTATCGCCGTTGGCACTTAATTGATCTATTTTGCTTCGATTTTGATACTTAAGTGTCACTTTCCTAACTTTTTATACTTAAGTGTTCTTTTATGCCAAGTTTTGGCACTCTTAATGTCCTTGTGTCTTTGCTACGTTAATTATATATTGTCAAGTACATAGAAATTATAGTTTTTGACTGTTTATAGAAATATAATAACAATTTACATGAACATAAAAAAGAAAAAAAAATTGACAAAGTCAGTAGCAAGTGGGAGTAGGTGAATGTGATAGTAGCATTTGAACAAAAAAAAGTAGGGAAAAAGCTACAAAAAATTCAAATTTTGTCATTGTGATATATTTACCATAAAATATTTTTGATGACACAAAATTTCAAACTTGTACATGTATGATACATTTGCCCTAAACTTTTGTTTCTGACATCAAAATCTCTAAATTTATACTGGAATGACACATTTACCAATTTTTTTCTATGACACCAAAAATCACAAACTTTTTTCTGTGACACCAAATTTTTAAGGTAAATATGTCATACAGATACAAGTTTGAGTTTTTGGTGTTACAAGAAGATGTTGAGGTAAATGTATTGCAAGGTACAAGTTTTGGGTTTTTGTAAATATAGTATACGGTTTTTTTGTGGCTTTTATCTTGAAAAAAAAAAATGTGTGAGTAGCATTGGAAGTGACTTTTCCTTGTATTTGATCGACAAGCTTTTTCTTAGGGATTATCTCTAGACGGAATACAATGACTCAGGATGGATCATTCTGCTTGCAAGTAATACATTTATTGTACTCTGTATTTATTTTGCTTTCATATATGATTCATGCTTGCCTCATTTAATACTATGAGTTTGTTCGATACAAAAAATTTAAAAAAAAATAGTTTTAAGGAGCTTGAATATTGCAAAAAAGTAATTATTAAAAATTCTTACCTTTTTTTGTGACTTTTCCATTTAGTATTTTTTAAAGCTTTTAATTATATTCTTATGGTATAACAATAATATTCGGTGATTACAAAGAAGCCAGCACACGCGTCTCACTCTTCTCAGGATATTCTAGTGGATATTCTCTCAAGCTGGACCTTGTGTCTCTATCCTCTCAAGATATTTGGTTGGAAATTCTCCCCAGTCGGCCCGCACATCTCAATCTGAGTTTGGTTGGAATTAAAGACCCAAGTAATGAGAGGGAGTAAGTAAGGGTCCACCAAAATTTGGATATGAATGAATCAAATTTGTGGTTAGTTGTACTTGGTGGTATAATGAATCAAATCCGTATGATGTGCCTCCTTCACTTACGCATACCCTTATTCTTCAACTGACAAGCCTACCCCATGTGTTTTTCATCGAAATTATAGGTCAACTCTAACCCATTCCCAGTGATGACAAATCCAAAGTTAGAAGATTATCATTGTTTTGAGATCTGCACATGAAAGGAAAATATTCTTATGGGAGGTTGGGACACCTAGAGTGCCATAACTTGGCATGGAGGGACACTTAAGTGCCATAACTTTAAAATGGTACACTTAATTGCCACTCCGGTGAAAATCCAGCCAAATGACTGACGTTGCCATTTTCCGGCGAGTTTAGTCTAAAACGGCGTCGTTTTGCACGCTGACATGGCGGAGAATATGCAAAAACGACGCAGTTTCGTGTCTACGTGTAAATAATAATATAAAAATTAATTAAATTAGATTTAAAATTAATTTTATTTAAAATATTCAAAAAATTTAAAAAATAATAAAAATTCTAAAATTCTAAAAAATTTAGAAAAATTTAAAAATTTAAAAAAATTAATCAAATTTTAAAAATTTTAAAAAATTAAGAAAAAAAGGGGGGTTGACCTGCTCCCTCCCCTTTTTTTAAAAAAATTTCTTAATTTTTTAAATTTTTTAAATTTTTCTTAATTTTTTTAAATTTTAAATTTTTAAAATTTTTCTTTTTTTAAATTTTTTGAATATTTTAAATAAAATTAATTTTAAATCTAATTTAATTAATTTTTATATTATTATTTACACATAGACACGAAACGACATCGTTTTTGCATTTTCTCCGCCACGCGCCCATTTGGCCGGATTTTCGGAGTGGCACTTAAGTGTCCCATTTTACTCCGATATTGGCATTTAAGTGTACCATTTTAAAGTTATGGCACTTAAGTGTTCCTCCGTGTCAAGTTATGGCACTTGGGCTGTTCTTCTGCCATTCTTATGGTGTTGACAAAACTCCTATTAGGTTTTGAAGTTGACAAAACTTTCCTTTACTTATTCTTATTTTTACTCTAAAGAATATTAGAATTCTATGTTATATCATGGAATGCTGTCAAAGTTTATTTTACATCAGAATTCTTTTCTACTTTGATGAAGATATAGACTGAACTCAAGTCAAAAACGGAGATATAATCAAACTCAAGATTATTGATCATTCAACAAGGATTCGGTACATGCAAGATATATTTGGCTTTCTAACGGAGAATCTCACTTACATTTTCTAAATATATTGATGAAATCAATCACGGATTGATGAAATCAATTTCGAAAACAAATTCCTTTTTGGGAAACATCTACTTATGGAAACCTAGATTCTGGTTGTATGGGCGACTAGGATCATCAGATTTTCACCTCAATTTTCAAACGGTTATAAGATTTCCTTAATTGATTCTATCCAACGGGTTAATTGGAAGAAATTCCTCTGAAAAGTACCAATGGTTAGAAAGACATGGATGAGTATTTAAGGAACTCATTCGGTTCACTTGAGAGAGAGCATGAGAATTAAAATTCCAAAGTTTGAAGCCTTTTAAATCACTTGTTCTTCATCGATAATGCTTACAATTGTATTCAAGAGAGAAAAACACTAGAGAAGTGACTTAGTGAGAGAAAGAGAAACTATTCACTGAGTGATCGTACTCAAATCATTGTAATTCTCTTTTGATTCCATAGTGAAATCCAGTCAAAAGGCTGTCAGCGTGGGAGAGTGGACGTAGACTTGATCTAAGCTAAACCACTATTAATCTTGTGTCTCATTTTCTCTTCCCTTAACTCTTTTGATTTGTTTGCTGCAATATTTTTTCGAGTTCTGCTATTTTTTAAAACATCTTATTTGAGTTTGAATTAGAAGTCTGGTGTCAATCAAACTCTGTTTAAATGAAATTACTTTTACTATTTTTATTAGCTTAATTTGTTTTTATACCTATTCACTCCATTCTAGTGACGATACTAGCACTTTTAATTGGTATGAGAGCTACGGTGCTTTTTTATTGAAGTGTTTTTACTTCTAAGCTAAATATCTTATATGGCTAGTATCTTGGCTCTAAGATTGGTTGGAGGACAGAGCAACACTAGACCACCCTATTTGGATGGAAAATAGTGTAATATGTGGAAGAACAAAATAAAGGCATTTCTAAGATCTGGAGATCTTTTGGAATGGGATGTCGTCGAAAGATGAATCAATCCAAAGGTAGCATCAGCTTTGGATAAAGGAAAAGAAGTGATAGGAAATGATACTAAAGAATCCATTCAAGCTTAAATTACCCAGAGATAGGCTCTTGATGCTAAAACTATTTATTCTTTATACTGTGCTTTGTCTCCCACTGAATATAATAGAATCTCTTCATGTGAAACAGCTAAAGAAGTCTAGGATAGGCTTCATTTCACTTATGAGGGGATTGATCGTGTAAAGGAGACAAAGATAAACATTCTACTTGGACAATATGAGTCCTTTCGAATGAAGCTGGAGAGTCTATTGGTGATATGTTCAATCGCTTCACTAAAATTGTAAATGGATTGGCTTATCAAGATCAACTAATTTCTGGACCAATGAAGGTTAACAAATTACTGCGAGGACTTTCAAAGGACTGGAATCATGTAAAAACTTCAATCAGAGAGACTCAAAGGATCATGCCTCTTTTTGTTGACAAGTTGATTAGCACACTTCAATCATACGAAATGGAACAGATCAATGATGAAGAGGATCCAAAAGGTAAGAAGTCAATTGCACTTAAGTCTAATATTGATTCTGATGACATAGATACCGACGATGACATGGATGACGAGGAGCTGGCCCTCATGATAAAAAAAAAAAAAAATAGAAAACTGAATAGGAAAGGAAGAAGGTTGAATTGGAAGAAGCAAAGCAAGCAAAATTCACAGAAGAGACCAATGCAAGATGTTGAAACAAGAAAAGATGTAATATGCTTTGAGTGTAAGAAAAATGGATACATCAAGCCTAAGTGTCATTTGCTAAAAAAGAAGAAAGGGAAGTATGAGAAGTACAAGAAAGCTCTTAAAGCAAAAACTTAGAGTAACACCAAATATGAGGAAAACGAAGAGGAATTTGCAAATATCTATATGATGGCTTACTAAAAATCAAACTCAGATTTAGAATAAGACACAGATTTAGATTCTAACAAAGAAATCGAGATAAGTCACTCAGAAATTCTTATTAAAGTTTCTAAGTATATAGATGAATTTTGCCTCAACCTCAAATCTTATCTTAAAAGGATTACTAAATTGAAAAAAGAAAACTCAAAACTGAGGCAACGGGATGACTCTTGGAGAGAAAAGTTTGAGAATCTGAAAAATGACTTTGAAGATTTGAAAGAAAAAGCCGATTCCCTTTCAAAAAGAAAATGTCTGTTTGAAAAAGGAAATTTTAAATATTTCTAAAAAGTTTTCCAAATGATTAGAAAAGTTAGAAAAAATTATTTTAGAGCAAATACCCTAATTTAACAAATCTGGTTTAGGTATGAATAATGAAACAACTCCTTTGATTGATTTTCCCAATGTAAAGAAAAGACTCAGACAAAGACATCCAAAATCTTTTTACAAAAATCATTTTCAAAATTTTTTTGTAAAACCTGTTGGCTAGAATGCTCTCAAATGTTCTAAGTATAACAGTTTAGAACATTTTGAGAATAAATGTCCTAAAGTTTGGAGACGTGTTAAGAATGATTGGGCAAAGGTTTTTTTTTTTTTTTTTAAACTAACTCTCCTGGACCCAAGAAAATTTGGGTACCAAAGAAAGTTTAAGATTTTCGTATGACTGCAGGTTATTATTAAAAGAAAAAACAAATGGTACTTGGACAGTGGCTATTCAAGGCAAATGACTGGAGATTCAAGTAGTTTTGTAAAACTAGAAAGACAAAAAGGAGGAAATGTCTCTTTTGGTATGATAGCAAAGGAAAGATTATCGGACATGGAACAGTGAAGATTGGAAGTCTGATCATCAACAATATTTCACTAGTAAAAGGTTTAAATTATAATCTTCTGAGTATAAGTCAGCTATGTAATATAGGTTTCAAAATCAATTTTCAAGAAGATATCTGCTCAAGAAGATATCTGCTCTAGAGTCAGTCGAGATTTATCTCAATCCTTTACTAGACATAGACATGGCAATATTTATCTTCTGGACATAAGTCTAGAGAGCTCTTAGTGCCTCATTTCAATTCAAGATGAAGCTTATCTCTAGCATCGCAAGCTTGGACATGTATATATGAAATAGATTGCTAAACTTTCTTCTAAGAAGCTAGTTTGAGGTCTTCCCAAAATGGCTTACTAGAAGTTTGAATTGTGTACTCCATGTACTTTGGGAAAACATGTCAGAAGTTCTTATAAACTAGTAAATCAAGGTTCCACCAATCGTGTCTTACAACTCCTTCATATGGATCCTTTTGGACCAACGAGAACACAGAGTATTGGTAGAAAGAAATATTGTTTAGTGATTGTGGATGATTATTTACGATTCACTTGGGTTTTCTTTTTGGCAAATAAGTCTGAAACATTTTCTTACTTTTCAAAGTTTACCAAGAAAGTTCAAAAGGAGAAAAGTTATGTTATCTCAAGCATAAGAATTGATCATGGAGGAGAATTTAGAAATCAAGGCTTTGCAAATTTCTGTGACGAATGTGGTCTTCAACATGTCTTCTCTTCGCCATGTACTCCATAACAAAATGGAGTTGTGAAAATGAAAAATAGATCGTTACAGGAGATGGCTAGAACTCTACTAATATAAAGCGAAATCTCTTCTCATTTTTGGGCAGAAACGGTTTCTACTACTTGTTATATAATTAACAGGGTATTTTTAAGGCTCATTTTAGAAAAGACTCCCTATGAAGTGTATAAAGGGAATAAGCCAAATATCTCTTACTTTCATGTATTTGGCTGTAAGTGTTTTATCTTGAAGAATGCAAATGATCGATCTGGAAAATTTAAAGAAAGATCGAATGAAGGAATATTTCCTGGTTATTCTACATCAAGCAAAACTAACAAGGTCTTCAACAAGAACACTCAAACTATTGAAGAATCTATGAATGTCAAATTTCATGAAAGTATTTAGAACTAATCTGATCAAACTCAACTTGAAACCAGTTTCAGACTTAATAAAGTTTTTGGAGATCAGGGTCAAGCAGAACAAAAGTCAGAATAATCAAAGGAAACAAACAATCAACAAATCTCAATAGGAAATGACAAACCAAACGGCAACTGGAAGCACAAATCAAGTCATCCCAAAAAACTCGCCATTGGCAATTTAGAAGAAGGAATCCGCACCAAATCTAAGGCAAAAGAAGATTCCAGTGCATTAGCACTTACTCAAAAATATAACCAAAATGAATAGAAGAAGCACTATCTGACTTATGCAGGAAGAACTCAGACAATTAAACATCAACAATGTCTGGGAGTTGGTTCCTAAACCAAAAGGCAAATTAGTGATTGGAACGAAGTAGATGTTCAAAAACAAGATGGATGAAAGGGGCAAAATAACTAGAAACAAAGCAAGGCTTGTGGCAAAAGGTTATACAAAGGAGGAAGGAATAGACTAAAATGAGACTTATGTACCTGTAGCCAGGTTAGAAGCAATTAAACTATTACTTGCATATGCATGTTTTCATCATTTCAGGTTATTCCAGATAGACGTCAAAACTGCTTTCCTAAATGGATTTATTCAAGAAGAATTCTATATGAAACATCCATCAGGATTTGAAGATCCCAGAAAACCATACTTTATTTACAAACTAAAGAAGGCGTTGTATGGTCTGAAACAGGTACCTCGAGCTTGGTATGAGAGGCTAAGTTAGTTTTTGATAAATAATGGTTTTAAGAAAGGAAAGGTTGACACAACCTTATTTAACAAAATAGAAGAAATATATTTTCTACTTGTTCAAATTTATGTGGATGATATAATCTTTAGCTATTCTAACGAGAATATATGCAAGAAGTTATCAAAGTTTATGCAGGAAGAGTTTGAACTAAGCATGATGGGAGAATTAACCTTCTTTCTGGGTCTGCAAGTCAGACAATCGAAAAAATGGACATTCATTTATCAAGAGAAATATGCCAGAAATGTTATCCAAAAGTTTGGAATGGAAAATTGTAAGAAAACATAAACTCCCATGTCAAGTTTTTCAAAGCTTGACAATGATGAAGGTGGAAAGAAAGTTGACCAAAAGTTATACAGAAGCATGATTGGTTCTCTTCTTTATCTCACTGCCTCTCGACCTGATATTCTATTCAGTGTGTGCATATGTGCTAGATTTCAATCTGATCCCAATGAGTCGCATCTCAATGATGTTAAACATATTATCAAATATATTGCGACTTATCCAAAGCTAGGTTTGTGGCATCCAAAAGGAGGAGACTTTACTTTACTTGGTTATTCTGATGCTAATTTAGCTGGTTGTAAAGTTGACAAGAAAAGTATTTCAGGAACATGTCAACTGTTGGGACAAATATTAGTGTCTTGGTTCTCAAGAAAGCAAAATACTATGACTCTTTCAATAGTAGAAACAAAATATGTTGCTCTTGGAAGTTGTTGTTCACAAATTTTGTGAATCAGGCAACAACTAAGAGATTTTGGAATAAAAGAATCCTGCACCGAAATCAAATGTGACAACACAAGTGCGATCAATTTTACCAGAAATCTCATCCTTCACTCAAGGGCAAAGCACATCGAAATTCGCCATCACTTTATAAGAGACCATGTGCAAAATGGCGAAATCAATGTTCAATTCATTGATTTGAAGAATCAACCGGTAGATATCTTTACCAAGCCATTGGAAAATGGTGTATTTGAATCCATTCGTGATAAGCTAAATATCACCCTTCCATCTGACTAAAGTCTCTGGATGAGCAAACTCAACAGGTCAACATGTGGAAATGCATCTGTCTGAAAGTCTTCCAAACTTAGGTAGTTTTCTTTTAAATTTTTGGCACGTAAGTTTCCTTCCATTTTGAACAGGTATGTTTATTCTTAATTTATCGCTTGCCTTTTATATATTTTGGAAATTGTATTGTCTTTGCTTATTTTTTGAAATTAATTTTGAAAATTATTGACAGTTACTTTTTTGAATTTTTTGAAAAGGTATTTTCCTTTTAGGATGATTCAATTGTCGTAGTTCATTTTCTTTAAATCCTTCAACCTTTTTTTACAATTACAGTTAGTTTTCAAACCCTAACTCTCAAACCCTCATCTTTCTTGAATTCTCTCTCAAATCCTCTGCAACTTTCTCACTTATTCCTACACAAACATGTTAAAATCCTCCAAATCTGCTTCAATGTCATTCCAAAGGAAATCTTCTCGTTTTGCTAATTGCGGTCCTCAAAATGTTCCTGAAGGTCCAACGGACTTTGATCTAACTAATGAAGATTCACCTCGAAGTTCTCCTCGCTGCTTTGCAGATGAGAAAGTCACTTAGGAAGCAATCCCCATTTCCATAAGAAGGCTTGAGGTACTTCTTAAACATTATAAATTTTTGAAGTTGGAAGGAAGTCCTATGGCTTCATTAGTAATTTTTTGAAAGAAAATGGCTATGGAATGAAACCCTATTTTTGAGTCATGGAGAAGTTAGGACTGGTAGAGGCTAGAATTGCCGAAAAGAAATTTTTGAACTTTCCTTCATGATCCTTGCTTTGGGACAAAGGGTCAACCTGAAAACAAGGATGATGATGAGAGAATGTTTAAGAATTTTTCACCAAATATTGGTGTTGCGGATGAAATCTCTAGAGAAAAAACGAAATTGTTTCGCTTGAAAGATCACAGGAAGGTTTTCTTTCAAATGCTGAACAGAGGGGTTATCCACCCTCGTACTGTGGATTTTGATTTTCTGGATTCCATCAAGGTTAACTTGAGGGAAATGTTTGCCAAACTTCAGTTGGAGAAGTTTTGTGTGGAGACGTCAAAAGCTTACCCTAAATTGATGGCATACTTTTATTCTAATCTGTTTGTTTTAGATCCCACTCATATTTAGTTTATTGTCTATGATAGAGTATTTGATGTAGACGTGAATCTGTTGGTTGACATTCTAGGAGTGGAAAGGAGTAGATTCCTACCTATTAATGTGTCTAATGTGCAGGCCTGCCCATTAATGTGTCTAATGTGCAGGTCACAAAATTTCTAGTAAGAGACATAATTCTTAGTGGGAGTATCACTTACTCTCGAATGTCTGCTTCCAATACCTTGTTGCACGAGATAGTTATCAACTGCATCAAACCCAAGGCTGCTTCAAAGACTGATGTTTCCAGATTCAAAGCAAAGATGATGTGAGCCATCTGCAATGGTGTTACTTTTCACTCCCACACACAATCATTTTGCACATGTATAGAACAGTTATGAAAGGAATACGACAACTACCATACTCTACATTGACAACCCAACTCTTCAGACACTTTCATATTTAACCACCATCTCAGCTTCACTCCAGAACCTTTGCTCCTATGCAAATTGAATTGAAAATGATTTCAAAAATGCGATTGAAAGATCTCTTTGGAGCCCTGGATCTTCTAAAGAATCTGTTAGCAAAATCAAGTAAGGATCTGCTGCTGAGAAGAAACGCAAAGGAAAGAGTGTTGTCTTGAAAACACCAAAAATGAAAATATATATTCTTCTACAAGATGAAGAAGAGGAAGATGATGATGAGGCAATCACTGCTATTGCCTTACGTAATCTTCAAGGTCTTGCTGAGTTAGAGGAGGAAGAAGAAGATGAAAGTGAGAAATAACCGGAAGAAGAGAGTGATGGTGAAGAAACAAAAGTAAAAGAAAATGAGGATGATGACTCAAATGGAGATGCTGGTGTGAACTAGGAACATGATCAGACTGACAAGGAAGGAGAAGATACTAAGGAAATTGATGCCCCAGATGTTGAGGAGATGGGAACTGATAAACAAACCCACACTGGAAAAGAAAAGGTTCAAGAGGAAGAAAATACTTCTCAAACTGAATGCACCAAAACAGGGGGAGTAGGTGAGAAAACTCCCATTATTGAACCTACTACTAGTGATGGCATTAGTCGATCTCCTCTAGATGTTGAAAATGTTTTTGCATCCCATTTCCCTGAAGTCTCGTATGAAGGACTAGAGAAAGAAACTAATGTTCAGGGGGAGCAAAGAACAATAGACGTTTAGGTTGATGTTCATTCATTTCTGGATACTCCATAGGTAAAATTCGCTGAAACTAGTTCCCAAACAAAACCGGAAGCAAACTATCCTCAGATAGTAGAACTCCTCTTGGAGATTAAAGCACAACAATATGCAATGGAGTTTTAAATTCATAAGTTGCATGCTACTCTTGGTTCTACCTCAAAATTTCTTACAGGCAAGGTACAATCTCTTGATACTCAGGTTCAGACTTTGAATCAGTAGGCTTCGCAGAATGTGGCAAAAGTGGAGGTTGTTTATCATCAATGCCTATAAGTTTGAGGAGACTATGCAATCCTTGGAGGATTTCAGACTTGTTCGTGTTCCCAAACAACCCTAATAATTTTTCAACTCGACCTCTTTTCATACCTAACTAATTTTATTTTTTTACTGTTGACAAGAAGGGGAGATATTATGCAGATTGAATCTTTTGAATTGTCTTTTTAATGGCATCATGCTCTTGCATCTTTTATCTATTAGATCATTAATATTTTTTTTTCTCTATCTATTGAAAGAAAATATGATATAATGGCTCTAATTAAACATTGGTCATGTAATCACTACAAAATGCAAGTCCATGACCCCTAGGGGGGAGCACCATGCCAGGGTAGACCCTAGAACAATATAGGACAGACCCTCTATGGCCAATTTAGGTTCAATTTCAAGTTGTACAAGGTAAATTTCAAGTTCAAAAAATTGGGAACTAGCCCAAACATGGTACGTTTTAGGTTCTAGGTCTAGAACCTACCCACCTTGGAATCACTCACCCCTAACTTGCACACCTTTTGTACTCATTCAAGGGAAGTTATTGTACTTTTGGGATTATGATTATTTGTCCTTCAATACCAAAAGTTACAATCGCTTCCTCAATTGAATGGCATGCTTTGTAGCTTTTGGCAGCGTCCAATTTGTCCCTAACTTGGTGAATGCCAACATCTCGGGCTAACTTTTCGGGACATGCCTTATTTGATCTGCACCTGCTTCACAGAATTCAATTTTTTTAAGTCATTGATGGTTTTTAACACTCCACAATAACGTAGCTGAAGATGCTCTATTTTTTTCATCTTTTACAAATTGTTGCTTTTGGCAATTGAAATTTTTTGATGTTGCTTTAACTTTCATTTTGCTTGACTAAGGGATGAGTTGGACATTTCCTAATTGCTTTGTACTTCTAATTGTTTTGCATCGTACTTCCCATTGTTTTGTTGCTCTACGACTTTGATGTAATTAATATTTGTCTCTACTGTAAATTGGGGAATGTTACTAAATTTTGTCTTCCAAGAATTAAAAGAAATGAAACATTAAAAAAGAAATAATTGGCCAGTTCTCAAGTAGTGGAACCAGACTAAACTAACAAGGCCGGTTCTAGGGTCTCTAAGGTAGGTTCCACGTTCAAAATATTGGGAACTGGTCCAATAGGATTGGTTCTAGGTTTTGGATTTGGAACTTGCCTACCCTAAAATTGCTCACCCTAATGATAGACCCAAGAGACTTGCGATATCTTTTTCAATGAAGTTACTAAGAAAATCAGCTAGCAAAGATCACATGATGAGAAGCTAATGATCATGGATTCACCAAACTCTTATGAACACAACATCATATTTAATTTGCCCATATCTCATTAAGATCTTCACCATCCTGGCTAGGTCAACCTAAGCTTTATAGTAATCATGGATATCACCACAGCCCTTTACAAACATCTACACTAATCATATAGATATTATACCAAAGATAGTTTTGGAATCATTAAAATTCCTAAGAATGTCACTCTTATATAACCTGTCCATAATGCGGCTTGTCTGTAAGTAGTATCAATTGACTGGTGATAACTTGCTCATGATGATATTGAGTATCAAATTTGAGAATACCAAGTCATTGATAATGTTGGAGTAATGTTTGTCTAAGGATGATCATTAAGGATGAAAATATAGCCATTGGCAACTGGAAAAACATAGTAGAAGAATCAAAAATCATTAGAGAACTATAAACTACTTTTGTCAGAATTACAATAATAACCGACAATGTGACAATAACAACAAAACCTATTTCAGTAATTCTTGCTAATGTTTACAGAAAAACTGTATGGACAATCTAGCTTCAAAATAAGTAGCTCGCGAAGTCTAGCTTCTGAATAGCAGCTTGCAAAGAATCTTAACGGCTATTTGCTTCTTGGGACTATCTCTAACAAAAAGGCTAAAGATCGTAAATCTAGCTTCATAATAGCAGCTTGCAAAGAATCCTAGCGGCTATTTGCTTCTCGAGACTATTTCCAATGGAAAGATTGAAGATGTCTATATAAAAGAAGACCATTGAAGCCAAAACTAGTTGGACAAAAAGTATAGAACAAATTTAAAGTGTTCATCGTTGTATTCTGACCACATAGTGTTGAGATTTCCACTGTAGGTTATTGAATTGTAATTGGGAGAAGATTACAAGTATAACAACAACACTTATGTCCTAATAGTGTGATATATTATCTGATAAGGTCAGTCCTTGCTGATTATAACTTATCTTGATGATTACTAGTGCATTCCAGCCCAAGTTGCAGTTGCTAGTCTGGAAAGTAGACGTAAACTCGATGATAAAGCCAAACAACAATATATTACTGTGTATCATTTTCTAAATAGCTTTACCTGTCTTGTTGCACATCAGCTTCACCAAATCTCATTATTATTTGCTTCTCCTGTTTTCCAAGTATCGATTGTTAAATTCCAAGTAATCTTCAAATTTTGTTAAAACAACCTATATACTCCCTCTAGGTTGCTTAGTTAGTCCAACAATTGGCATTAGAGTTTTGTCGCGTGTCATTTGAAGTGTTTATATATTCGTGCATAATGATATTCATCTATGGCCAAATTTGGTGATTTTTGTGTAAGTGATTCACAAGATCAAAGCAAGTCGTCATACTTTGATGGAGCAATTATGGCTACGGGCAAGTTAGGCCTATAAAAGTAACAATGCTAAGAGCAATGAATCATTCAAAGTCTAATCATGTTTTAGATAGGATTAACAATGCCGAGAGCGAGGAATCATTTAGAGTCTAGTCATGCTTCAGGTAACAACCCCAATGATAGGGCTATCTAGTATAATACCTTTGCCATTCTAGTAGTAGTGAAACCAAGCCAATGGGTTAATGTTAAAATCCTGCGACATCATATGGAGGAGCAGGCAAAGGAGTTAGCACCAAAGCCCACTTTGGTGGCTCCATGAAAAGGCTATTCAGGAATAGTATAATTGTTGGAGAAATCTTCCTGGAGTATTTTGAAGCTGATAAAACGTTTCCACCAGTCTAATTTGAAAATTTACAGACTCTACTATTTAAAATCTGAAGACCTCCGAACTATCCGACTCAAGACTCAAAGTCTATTCTCATTGACAGTTTCTAATCCGTTGAAGAAGGGCTATCCAGAACTGGGTGTTTCATTAAGGATTTGACCTTATCGACTGGAGAAGATCTCTTGGCTGGATATAACATAACAGATTCCTTTATTCGAATCAAGATTGATTAAGGATCCGATGATTGGCGAAGTATACTTGGAAGGTTCTACTTATGGAAATCGAGATCCTGATTATATGAGCGAGCAGGATTGATGGGCTATCGACATGTTCCTTTAATAGCTCGAATGATCTTCCTAATTGATTCCGTCCAACGGGTAGATTGGAGGAATTCCTTTGGTAAGTGCCAACGGGTATGATGGCATAAAGGAGTATATAAGGAAGACGTTCTAGTTGCTCGAGTGTGTGCGCGATAGAAGAATTCCAAAGCCTGAAGCTCCTTGTTCTTAGTCAATTCATTTGCTGAGCGAAATCTTGTACGCAAAAGAGAGTCTATATTCATGAGAAACCTTGAGGAAGTGTGGTAGAATATCTACACTGTGGAATCAAGGGAGAGCTTTGTTGTAACATCTCTTTTATTCATAGTGAAATCCAGCCGATGGGCTGTCAATGCGGAAGAGTGGACGTAAGCTTGGAATAAGCCGAATCACTATAAAGCCTGTGTACAATTTTCTCTTCCCTACTCTCTGCTTTACTTTGATCATAATTCGTTTTGTTAACCAAAGAAGAACTTCATTTCTATTGTCTATTTCGTATTGCTCACTTATCACAAGAAATTATTATACACTTATTCATCCTCCCTCTAGGTGCTTATACTAGTTATCTCAATTGGTATCAGAGCTTGTGTACTCACTTTGTTTAAAGTGTTTTCTTCAGAGTTAAAGATCAATGACTAGTATGTTAGCTCCAGGGCTGGTAGAAGGGCAAAGCAATACCAGACCGCCTTACTTTGATGGAAAGGAATACAACATATGGAAAAACAAAATGAAGGCGTTCCTAAGATTAAAGGATCCTCTGGAATGGGACGTTGTAGAAAAAGGAATCATTCCTAAAGCTGCACCTGTCTCAGAGAGAGGAAAAGATATTGTTGAGTCTAGTGAAATGACTCAGGAAGAGATAATCAAGAGACAAGCTCTTGATGCAAAAGCAATTTATTCTTTATATTGTGCTTTGTCACCTACTGAATATAATAGAATATCTTCTTGTGTTACAGTGAAAGAAGTCTGGGATAGATTACATATTAACTATGAATGAACCGATCAAGTGAAAGAGACCAGAATCAACATTCTCCTCGGTCAATACGAAGCCTTCAAAATGAAATCAGGAGAATCTATAACTGACATATTTAGTTGTTTTACAGAAATCGTGAATGGTCTTGAAAATCAAGGTCAACCAATTTTTGATCCCATAAAGGTAAACAAGCTTCTGCGTGGACTCTCCAATGATTGGAATCACATAAAGACCTCAATAAGAAAGACACAAAATCATGCCACTATCTGTTGATGAGTTGGTTGGGACTCTTCAGTCTTATGAAGTGGAACGAACCAATGAAGACGAAGATCCTAAAGGTAAGAAATCCATTGCATTAAAATCCAATGATGATTCTGATGTTATAGATTCTGAAGACGATATGGATGATGAAGAGCTTGCTCTCATGATAAGAAGATTCAGAAAGCTGAATAGAAAAGGAAGAAAATTCAATCTAAAGAAACAGAGTTTTCAAAAGCAACAAACTAAGTCTGTTGAGGATGATGAATCAAACAAAGATGTAGTATGTTTTGAATGTAAGAAAAATGGACACATCAGACCCAACTGTTCTCTTCTAAGGAAGAAGAAAGGAAAAGTTGAAAAGTATCGAAAGGCTCTTAAAGTATAAACCTAGAGTGATACAGAGTGTGAAGAAAGTGATGATGATTATGCCAATATATGTTTGATGGCACAATCGGATTCAGATTCAAACTCCAAGACAGATTCAGATTCAGACAGTGAATTTGAGGTAACTTTAAAATCCCTATTAAAGTTTCTAAATACATTGATGAGTTGTGTTTTAGTCTTAAGACTTCTCTTAAAAGGATTTCCGAACTCAAAAGAGAAAATTCTGCACTAAAACAACAAGAAAATGTTTTAAAAGAAAATGTCAAAGTTTTAGACAAAAATGTTTCTACCTTGAAAGAAAATGAAGGCAATCTTTCAAGAGAAAATGTATTCTTGAAAAATGATATCTCAAATATTTCTAAAAGATTTTCTATAGAATATGAGAAACTGGAAAAAATTCTTTTTGTTCAAAGTCCTTATTTCAATAAATCTGGTTTGGGAATGATCATGGAAACCATTCCTTTAATTGATTTCCTTAAAGTGAAGGAAAGAATTAAGCAAAGACCCACAAGAGATGCTTACAAAAATCATTTTAAAAAGATCTTTGTAAAACCTATAGGTCGCAATGCTCTCAGATGTTCAAAGTGCAATAGTGCAGATCATTTTGAAAAAGAATGTCCTATGGTTTGGAAAACTGTTAAGAAAGTATGGGCAAAAACCGCATATCATACTAACACCAATGGACCCAAAAAAATATGGGTACCAAAGAAAGTTTGAGTCTCTTTTTGAAATGCAGGTCACTATCAAGAAAAAAGGTAAAATGGTATTTGGATAGTGGATGCTCAAGACACATGACAGGAGATTCAAATTGCTTCATAAAGTTCGTTCAAGTAAATGGTGGAAAAGTCTCATTTGGAGGAAACAGCAAAGGAAAAATTGTGAGATTTGGAACTATAAAGATTGGAAACCTCACAATAAGCAATTTTTCTTTAGTGGAAGGACTTAACTACAATCTACTCAGTATCAGTCAACTGTGTGATACCGGTTTCAAAATCAACTTTTAAGAGGGAATATGTTCAGGAACTAGTAAAGATTCCACTCAGTCATTCATGAGTCGAAGACATGGTAATATCTACATCTTGGATGTGAAACCACATGAATCGCAATGTCTAATCTCAATTCAAGACAAAGCGAACTTATGGCACCAGAAAGCTTGGGCACATCAATATGAAGCAGATAGCTAAAATTTCAGCAAAGAAACTTGTTTGTGGTTTACCCAATCTATCATACCAAAAGTCTTATCTATGTACACCATGCATATTGGGAAAGCAGGTAAGAAATTCCTTTAAACCAATAAATCAAGTTTCCACTAATCGTGTACTGCAACTTCTACATATAGATCTCTTTGGACCAACCAGAACTCAAAGCATTGGAGGTAAGAAATATTGCCTAGTAATTGTGGATGACTACTCACGATTTACTTGGGTATATTTCCTAGCAAGTAAGTCTGAAACCTTTTCTTACTTTGAAAAGTTTGCTAAAAATGTTCAAAATGAAAAATGGTATGTTATTTCAAGTATAAGAACAAACCATGGAGGTGAATTTGAAAATCAAGATTTTACAAAATTTTGTGATGAATCTGGTTTTCAGCACATGTTCTACTCTCCATATACTCCAGAGCAAAACGAAGTTGTGGAAAGAAAGAATAGGTCGCTTCAAGAAATGGCTAGAATTCTTTTAATTGAAAGTAACATCTCTTCACGTTTTTGAGTTGAAGCAGTTTCTACAGCATGTTATATTATTAATAATAGAGTTTTTCTAAGGCCTATTTGGAAAAAACCCCCTATGAGTTATTCAAAGAAAAAAGCCTATTGTTTCATATTTTCATGTGTTTGGATGCAAATGCTTTATATTGAAAAATGCAAATGATCGAGTTGGCAAGTTTGAAGAAAAGTCAGATGAAGGCATCTTCCTTGGATATTCATCCTCAAGCAAAGCCTACAGAGTCTACAACAAGAAGACTCAATCTGTGGAGGAATCAATGAATGTTAAATTCCAAGATTCTATGCAAAATGAATCTATTCAGATTCATCTTGAAGAATCTGAACCTGCTCCAGACTCTACAAAGTCTAAATCTCAAGAAGCAGCACGGACTTTGAAAGACCAGCAACAAGTGATTATTGAAGATTCAAAAGAAGGAAGTGATCATCAACCTGACAAATCAACCAGTAACTGAAAGCATAAGTCCAGTCATCCCAAAGATCTCATTATTGGCAACATTAATGAAGGAATTTGCACAAGATCCAAAAGGCGCGAAGAGTTTAGTGCTGTGGCTCTTATTTTTGAAATAGAACCCAAAAGCATAGAAGAAGCTTTATCTGATGAAAGCTGGATTGAAGCTATGCAAGAAGAACTCAGGTAATTCAGCATTAATGATGTATGGGAGTTGACTATTAAACCAAAAGGTAAATCTATTATTGGAGCTAAATGGGTTTTCAAGAACAAGATGGACGAGAAAGGAAAGGTCATAAGAATAAAGCAAGACTCGTGGCCAAGGGATATACGCAAGAAGAATGGATAGACTATGACGAGACTTACGCACCAGTAGTAAGGTTAGAAGTAATTCGATTATTACTTGCTTTTGCTTATTATAAAAATTTCAGATTATTCCAAATGGACGTCAAAAGTGCTTTCCTGAATTGATTTATCTATGAGGAAGTCTATGTGGAACAACCACCTAGGTTTGAAAACCCAAGGAAACCGGACTCAGTATTTAGACTGAAAAATGCCTTATATGGTTTAAAGCAAGCACCTCGAGCTTGGTACGACATGCTGAGTAAGTTTTTAATTCAAAATGGCTTTGTTAAAGGTAAAGTAGACACTACTCTATTTATTAAAAGAGAAAACAAAAATTTTCTGCTTGTTCAAATATATGCAGATGATATTATTTTTGGATCCTCTAATGAAAGTTTATGCAAGAAATTCTCTAAGTCTATGCAGGATGAATTTGAAATAAGCATGATGGGTGAACTAACCTTCTTTCTTGGACTTCAAGTGAAACAATTGAAGAAAGGGACTTTTATTTATTAAGAAAAATATGCTAATGATCTTGTCAAAAAGTTTGGACTGGAAAATTGCAAAAAGATTGACATACCAATGTCAAGTTCTTTGAATATAGACAAAAATGAAGGAGGAAAGAAAGTTGACCGGATGTTATACAGGAGTATCATTGGTTCACTTCTTTATCTTACTGCTTCTAGACCTGACATTTTGTTTAGTGTTTGCATTTGTACTAGATTTCAAGCAAACCCAAAAGAATCTCATCTAAGTGCTGCAAAGCGTATTATCAAATACATTGCTTCAACTTCAAGTTTTGGTCTTTGGTATCCTAAAAATGAAGACTTTACTCTTCTTGGATACTCAGACGCAGATCTGGCTGGTTGCAGAGTTGATAGAAAGAGCACCTCGGGTACCTGTCAACTACTTGGAAGTAGGACAATGTCTTGGTTTTCAAGGAAGCAAAATACAGTAGCTCTTTCTACAGCAGAAGCAGAGTATGTGGCTCTTAGAAGTTGTTGTTCACAAATTCTATGGATAAAACAACAGCTAAGAGACTTTGTAATTGAAGATTCATACACGGAGATTAACTGTGACAACACCGCGCAATCAATCTCACCAAAAATCCAATTCTTCACTCGAAAGTAAAGCATATAGAGATTCGACATCACTTCATTAGAGATCATGTTCAAAATGGAGAAGTTTCGATTCAATTTGTTGACTTAAAGAACCAACTGGCGGATATATTCACAAAGCCTTTGGAGAAAAATCAATTTGAAATCATCCGTTCCAGTCTCAACATTTTGAGGTTTGAAGAAGTTAAAGTCTAGAGACTCTCAGACTCAAACAAACAAGATTTTGACTGTAAGTTATTCTCTCTCATATTAAATCTCGGAAAGGTACGATCATCTATCTATAATTGATTTTTGCTACTTTCAAATTTCCGTGATAAGTGCAATCTTTCTTTTTCAAATAGGAGTTAATTTTTAAAATGGCAGTTATCTATTCCTTTTTTAAAAAAGGTGGTTATTTTTAAAGGGCATCTTTTTACTTTCCATTACGACGCTTCGTATGCCTCTCTTCAACTATCTTATATACTGTTGTTTCTTCTTTGTTTTACTCCAAAAACCCTAAAACGCATCGATCTTCCATTCCTGTTTTCTTCTCTTGTTTAATCTTCAAAAAATTTGTCACCTTTCTTGGGAAAGTCAAGCTTGGAATCTTTCAAAGACTATGAAAGATGTCTCAAAGGAAGTCTTCGAGGATTGCAAGCAGGGGACCGCAAATGCGCGAGAGGCCTACGCACTTTGATCTCACCGAGGAAGAAGAGTCTCCCAGTCAGCAGCAGAGCCCACAACATTCTTAGCAGCGTCATTCTCTTCCATATAGTCCACAAGATGTTGCTCATCGAGAAAATGAAGAAATCATCGAAGGCGCAGATCCTGTAAGAGTTCAAAAGCCCTCTTTTATTTATAAGCTTTATCGTGCTTTAAAGAGGACTGGTACTCCATTGAACTACATTGATGAGTTTCTTAAGGACAAAGGATATGGAAATGAGTACATCTTTTTACGAAATATGGAGCGTTTGGGAATTGCCCCTGCGGGGTTGGCAGAAAAAAGCTAATATCCCAAGTGATCCGCGTGTTAGAGAGCTGAATCAGCCAGATGGGAATGATGATGATAAGATGTATAGTCAGTTTCAACCGAGAATGGGTGTTGTGGCAAAAATTCGGGGAAAAAAAGGACTTGTTTCGATCGGATGAACAAAAGCTTTTATACTCTAAGTTGTTGAAGCGTTGGGTGATAAACCCTAGAAGTGTGAATTTTGATTTCCTTGATGTTGTGAATGTCAATTTAAGGAAAAAATTCAGTCTTCTTCAACTTGAGCAGTTTTGTTCTAATTCTACAGAAGCCTATGCTGGACTCACTACATATTTCTATTCGAATCTCAGTTTCTTGGATGCGAATAGATTCTCTTTTAGTGTCCGAGATTAGGATTATGTGGTGGATGTAGATATTTTGGCTGATGTCATTGGGGTTGAGAGAGGAAGATATCAACCTATCAATGTCTCTATTGCTAGTGCTACGTTGGAACTTGTTAAGGATAAAAAGACAGAGGAAAAGCTTTCCTACACGAGGATGAGTGCATTTAACATTCTGCTTCACAAGATTGTCATTAATTGCCTCATACCAAAATCTACTTCAAAGACTGATGTTTCAAACTCGGAGGCAAAGCTGATGTATGCCATCATTGCTGAGAAAAATTTTTCTCTTCCTCACACTATTATGTTCCACATGTATAGAGCAGTGGTGAAGGACAAAGATGAACTTCCTTATCCAGGTCTTGTGACAAATTTATTCAGACATTTGAATGTTCAGCATCCATGAATTCTCTATACTCGATCTTGTGATCAAATGGTGGTGGGACTAAAAATGGTGTCTAAAATGCGTCTAAAGGAACTCAACAAGGCGTTGGAGAAATTCAAGGAGAAAACCCCTGTCAAAACTCATCAAACCTCTTCGGCTGCAAAGAGAAAAGGGAAGGAGCCCATGGTTGCTCCATCCAAGTAAAGAAGAGCTCTCATCGTTGAGGATGAAGATGATGAGGAAGACACAACCATTTCTGTAATGGCATTGAAGAACCCGAGTCGTTCTATTCCAGAATCAACGGAATGGCAAGAGAAAGACTCAGAACAGAGGACTGGAGAAAGAGAAGATGAAGCGAAAGAAGCAGAGGAGAGAGAAGCTGAAAAAAGAGATGCAGAGGAGGAAAGAGGAAATCAAGAGGAATGAGAGCATGAGGAAAACTCTTCTCCACCTGGAGGCATGAAAACAGGGGGAGACCATGAGAAAAGAGGAATGTCCTCATATCCTGCTACCAGTGAGGGAGTCAGTTGCTCTCCAGCAGATTTAGAGGACATTTATGCCTCTCAATTTTGTTGAGGAGGGACATGATGTTTCATCGCCCAATCTGCGTGACTATGCTGATTTGCCATTGTCTACCTTTAATCCATCTGATCGTGTAGAAGCCAATACGCAGATTGATAATTCACCAGATTTTCGCAGAATTCTTGATATTCTCTTGGAAATGCAGGGTCAGATATATGCTATGGGATGCGAATTTGCAGAATGCAGGTCAAACTTCTTCAGTTTCTTTGAATGATCAGATCCAAGCCCTTTCTCTTCAAATTCAAGCAAATGCTAAGGGTGAAGAGGTGGCTCAACTGAAGGAAGAGTTGAAAAAGCTAGAAGGCATTGTCCAGTCAATGGGAGATTTCCAGCTTGTTCATGTTCCCAAGCATTCCTGAATCCATTCTCTTTCCATCTCAACCTTTTTTATGCTGACAAAAAGGGGGAGAGAAGATTTGAAACTTTGAACTTGAACTTTTTATTTTTTTTTATATTTTTTTTGTTTGACTTGACTTTTGTGTCTGGATGTTGTCTGGATGTGGACTGAATTTGGGATTTGGATTTGACTGCTTATATTAAGTACTATTGATATCTTATGAATGGCTTTACTCACATGAAAGACTAACCTATTTTCTGTGGTTGCAGATTCTAGTGTCATCATTAGGCCATTTATCTTTATGAGATATCCATATTTGCTTAAGTATTGTTTTGCAGGTCAAAGTTATCCAAATCTGCAGGAAAGTTTTGTCACCATCAAAAAAGGGGAGATTGTTAGAGAAATCTTCTTGGAGTATTTTGAAGTTGACAAAACGTTTCCATCAGTCTAGTCTGAAGATTTGAAGACTCTACTATTTAAAGTCTGAAGACCTCTGAACTGCCAGACTCAAGACTCAAAGTCTATTCTCTTTGACAGTTTCTAATCCGTTGAAGAAGGGCTATCCAGAACTGGGTGTTTCATTAAGGATTTGACCTTATCGACTGGAGAAGATCTCTTAGCTGGATATAATATAACGGATTTCTTTATTCAAATCAAGATTGATTAAGGATCTAATGATTGGCGAAATATACTTGGAAGGTTCTACTTATGGAAACCGAGATCCTGATTATATGGGCGAGCAAGATTGATGGGCTATCGACATGTTCCTTTAATAGCTCGAATGATCTTCATAATTGATTCCATCCAACGGGTAGATTGGAGGAATTCCTTTGGTAAATGCCAACGGGTATAATGGCATAAAGGAGTACATAAGGAAGACGTTCTAGTTGTTCGAGTGTGTGCGCGATAGAAGAATTCCAAAGCCTGAAGCTCCTTATTCTTAGTCAATTCATTTGCTGAGCGAAATCTTGTACGCAAAAGAGAGTCTATATTCATGAGAAACCTTGAGGAAGTGTGGTAGAATATATACACTGTGGAATCAAAGGAGACTTTGCTGTAACATCTCTTTTATTCATAGTGAAATCCAGCCGGTGGGCTGTCAGTGCGGAAGAGTGGACGTAAGCTTGGAATAAGCCGAACCACTGTAAACCTTATGTTCAATTTTCTCTTCCTTACTCTCTACTTTACTTTGATCATAATTCGTTTTGTTAACCAAAGGAGAACTTCCTTTCTATTGTCTATTTCGTATTGCTCACTTATCACGAGAAATTATTATACATCTATTCACCCCCCTCTAGGTGCTTATACTAGCTATCTCAATAATGAGATGGCGAATCATAGAGCGAGACATATATCAAATGTGATCAGGCCAATGATCATCAATGCGATCAATGGTATCATCTTCAAGGTCAAGATATCAAATCAGTCCATATCGATCCAACCAAATATGGCAGTTTCCAAGTATGTTCTTCCAACTTTTGGCCAACTAAATTGTGGAAATAATTTAGGCCAAGTAATCCCCCACCAATGAGGATTTTACAAAGGTATGAAAATCCCAATTGAGTTAATTTGGTTAATGGGCATACTCAATCTATCAATAATAGGAACATGGCAAATCAAAATGTTCCACAAGTGGGACCTTTACCAAAAATTGACATGTTCGGCCCTAGGATCCATTCCAAGTGCAGATAATGCAAGGCCATTTGGTGTACAACCACTTCTAAATGTAGGAAATGCACCCTATTGGCCTAAGTTGCTAGTAAATTATAACATTGATAATCATGATTTGAATAGTAATCCAGGGGTAGGAAGGTCAAGTCTATCGACCTATCTACCCTGAACCTAGGGGGTAGGAAGGGCAAGTTTATCAGCTTGCGAATCCTAATCATTTGGCTGAACTCGTATTACAACAATAAGGTGTCGACAAAGGATTGGTTAGGCCAGGAAGCCACATCTAGATTGGGTTGACACTATACCTTACTGAGGAGAATTCAAAACTTCTAACTTTGCTAGTTTCACTAGCCAAGATGACCAATTGATCATTTGAACATATTGGTTGATTTATAACTGAGCATGAGGAAGTGGGGACAAACAAGTTTTTAACAATTATGTTATTTCACTTGTCTTCATTGAAAATTGCTATACCTACTACGCTAATCCACCACCTAATTCGGTGGGTAATTGGGCAAAGATAGAAAGACAAATCCATTATAATTTTACAGAAGGAAACCTGAGGAATCAATTGATAATTTGGCCAGACTCTATCATTATAATAACGTGTTGGTTGATCAATTTATTCAATTTAAGAAGGCTGAAAATAGATGCCTTACTTTACTCTCATAAAAAGAGTTCATGGGATTAGCTTTCGATGGGTCAAAACCTATCTTAGAAAAAAATTCGAATGTCAATATTTTGTCGATTTCTTTCAATTGGCAATGAGGGTATCTAAATATGAGAACCACTAAAAAATAGAGATAGAGGGCACATGAAGACTTTCCATAATAGAATTATATGAGTGAGATCATGAATTTGACTAAGATAAAATTCAACGAGGAAAAGTTGAATTTGATGATGACAAAGGGGCACAAAGACTCTTGATTATCTTATTTAAAAAAAAAAAAAAACTGAATGATCAACAAATCATTCAATTTTTTAAAGGAAGCAAATACTAACACCAAAATATGACTGACTTTTGGTTATAATCGACAAGTGATAAATTTAGTTGATAATAGCAATTTGGTGAAAAGTGGAAGTGATCGATGAAAGAATAGTTGACAACTTAAAGAGCAAGGACAACCAAGAAGTTATCGATGACAACCAATGAAGTTATCGACAACAAACATATGTTATCTCCTAATAGTGCGATCTATCATCTGATATATCTTGGTGATTACTAGTGCATTCCAACCCAAGTTGCGGTTGTTAGTCTGGAGAGTGGACATAAGCTTTGTGATAAAGCTGAACCACAATATATTACCGTGTGCCACTTTCTCAATAGCTTTTATTTGTCTTGTTGCACATAAGCTTCACTAGATCTCATTATTATTTGCTTCTCCTGATTTCCAAGTATTGATTATTAAATTCCATGTAATCTTTAAAATTTGTTTAAACAACCTATTCACTCCCTCTAAGTTGCATAGTCAACTCCAATGACCAGTACTGGAATTTCTTTGCTAGTTAATTGAAGTGTATTATTTCTGTGCATAAAGATATTCATCTATGGCTAACTTTGGTGATTTCTATGTAAGTGCTTCACAAGCTCTTAACAAGTCACCATATTTTGATGGAGCAATTATGGCTATTAGCAAGGTAGGCCTATAGGATTAACAATGCTGAGAGGAAGGAATCATTCAGAGTCTAATCATGCTTTAGGATAGGATTAACAATGTCGAGAGCAAGAAATCATGCAAAGTCTAATCAAGCTTCAAGACAAGATTAACAATGTTGAAAGCAATCAATCATTCAGAGTTTAGTCATGCTTCAGGTAACAACCCTAATGATAGGGCTATCTAGTCTCATACCTTAGTTGCTCTAGTAGCAGGGAAACCAAGCCAAGAGGACAATGTCAAAATCCCAAGACACCTTACGAAGGAGCACTCAAAGGAGTGAGCATCAAACCCCACTTTGGTGACTACATGAAGAAGCTATTTGAGAATAGTAGAATGAGATGGCAAATTACAGTGAAACATATCTAATCTGGTTAGGCCGATGGTCATCAATGCGATCAATAGTATCATCTCCAAGGTCAGGACATTGAATTAGTCCATATCGATCCAATCAAATATGGCGATTTCCAAGAATGTTCTTCCAACTTTTATACACTTAAATTGTAGGCTAAGTAATCCCACTACCAATGACGATTTTACAAAGGTATGAAAATCCCAATCAAGTTAACTTGGTTAATGAGAATACTCAATCTATCAATAATAATAACATGGCATATCAAAGTGTTCCACAAGTGGGACCTTTACCAAAAATGGATATGTGCGCCCCCAAGACCCATTCCTAGTGTGGATAATGTAAGACCATTTGGTGTACTTCCACTTTTGAATCAAGGAAATGCACCCTATAGGCCTAACTTGTTAGTCAATTATAATGTTGATAATCGAGATTTGAATCCGAATCCTAGGGTAGGAAGGTCAAGTCTATCGACCTATCTACTGTGAACTTAGGGGCAAGAATGACAAGTTCATCAATTTGTGAATCCTAATCAATTGGCCGAACTCATATTACAACAATTAGGTGTTGACAGAGGGATAATCAGTCCAATAAATAGGAAGCCACATTTGGATTGACAATATAACTTATTCAAAATGATCCATTGTTCATTGAACAAATTTGTGACATCTTGATTTTTCAGGTTCTGATTTTGATTTGATAAGTTGGGCCTTTCATCAACGCACCTATAGTGCTTTTCTCTGAGATGGCCACCCATGAGATAACTAGACTATCTAGGGAAGTAATTAAAAGATTTTAATACAATAGACTTGAGGATTCGATCAATAATCGGCTGCCCGACCATGCTCATCTACAAAGATCATTACGGCACAGATATAAGTCGATTAGGAATCAGAAATAGGTTAGTTCGATTGAGATATGTGGTTAAACGTGGGTGATCCCACTAAATTGCAAAATTCACATCGACCGACACTAGATTGATTTTTCTATCATTTTGGTACCTTGTGTCCGTATTTGAATCCTCAAGATTTTCACAACAACTGAAAGTCGTCAATGTGGCGAAGGGGTTCATTGTGATTCGAACAAAATCGACCACGGGTCATTTGCACTAAAAATTGCTAAAAGCTACTGAATAGCCTAGGTAACGCTAAAAATGCACCAAAGTAAACTTAACCATGAATTTGAATCCGACTTCAAAATTTGAAGGTTCTGTCATGGCACAATAAATTCTAGGAACGTCAACTCAGTCTTAGAAGATTTTTCTGCAACCCGAAACTTTTTGGGAATTGTCCTTGGGCCATTTTTGTTCAGAAAATGCAGGGGACCGTTTTTTATCGCAAAATTGGGAAGCAAGTGAGACGTATTGGTGTGGAAAAATAACAATTTAATCGAAGACTCAATAACGGAATTTATTAGGGCCAAATTGGCTTGATTTAGGCAAGATCAAATGTCTAATTGGTGAAGAAATGTTGCAAATTCGTAGCTCCCCCCTTGCCTAGCCAAAATGGACCATTTCAAGAGTCCAAGGATGAGCCTTGGTGGCTGAAGGAGAGCCAAGGAGTAGCTGGTGGTGGTGGATGGTCAAGGAGACCATGGAGGAGAAGAAATGGCCCTTGGTGGAGCCCTTGTCCCCCTCTCCTTATTCCTAAAGCCAACTAGCCAGCTTTCCTCCCCTCTCCACCCTATTTTCGTCCACCGACAGCTAAGGAAGAGTAGCCAGTAGCCCCGGAGTTGCGCGACACCATCGCCCTTCGCCAGACACCACCCCACGTGCTGTCGCTGTCTCGCACGTGTTCACCCCCTTCAGCTGCGTCTTAGCCTCTGTCCGTGCATCCCAGCAATTTTCTCAGCCTGTGCCGGAGTTGTTTGGCCCACCTCCGACCTCCATGAGTCCTCGTTAAGGCCCAGTTTAGCCTTTTTAGCCTTCCCTGATCAATTCTTGCATCAACAAACAAAAAAGTTTGTTTATGGGTTTTCCAGCAACTTCAAGGCCCATTTTGAGGTGGTTCCAAGCCTCAAAACCTAGGCCCGCTTTGGAGACAATCATCCCCCACCGCGTTCCCATCGATTTGAGCTGACCAACTCGCCAAACAAGTGAGTTTGCTCGGCAGAAGTACAGCGCAAGTGCCATAACTTGGCAGCGAGGGACACTTAAGTGCCATAACTCTAAAATGGTACACTTGAGTGCCAGTTTTGAAGTTAAATGGGACACTTAAGTGCCACTCCGGCGAGGATCCGGCCAAATGGCTTACGTGCGACTTTCTGGCGAGCTTGGTCCAAAACGGTATCGTTTTGCATGCTGATGTGGCGGAGAAAACGCAAAAACGACGTCGTTTTGTGTCTACATGTAAATAATAATTTATAAATTAATTAAATTAGATTTAAAATATTCAAAAAATTTTAACAAAATAAGAAAATTTTAAAAAAAATTAAAAAATTAAGAAAATTTAAAAATTTTTAAAATTTTTAAAATTAAGAAAATTTTAAAATTTTAAAATTTTTTAAAAATTAAGAAAAATTAAAATTTTTTTTAAAAATTAAGAAAATTTTAAAAATTTTAAAAAATTTTAAAATTTTAAAAAATTAAGAAATTTTAAAATTTTAAAAAATTAAGAAATTTTAAAAATTTTAAAAAATTTAAAAAATGTTTAAAAATTAAGAAAATTTTAATTTTTTTAAAATTAAGAAAAATTTAAAAAAATTTAAAAATTAAGAAGAAAAAAAAAAATTGGGGGGTGGGGGGGGTGGAGGTCGACGACGGAGGGGAGGCGGCGGCGGCGAGGGAGCCACCCTGTTTGACCTCCACCCCTCCCCCTTTTTTTTTTTCTTCTTACTTTTTTAAATTTTTAAAATTTTCTTAATTTTTAAAAAAATTTAAAATTTTCTTAATTTTTTAAAATTTTTAAATTTTTCTTAATTTTTAAATTTTTCTTAATTTTTAAAATTTTTAAAATTTTTTAAAATTTTTAAATTTTTCTTAATTTTTTTAATATTTCTTAATTTTAAAAAAATTTTCAAATTTTCCTACTTTTTTAAAATTTTTAAAATTTTTAAAATTTTCTTAATTTTTAAAAAATTTTAAAATTTTCTTATTTTTAAATTTTTTTTGAATATTTTAAATCTAATTTAATTAATTTATATATTATTATTTATACGTAGACACGAAACGGCGTCATTTTTGCGTTTTCTCCGCCACGTCAGCATGCAAAACGATGCCGTTTTGGACCAAACTCGCCGGAAAATTGCCCCGTCAACCATTTGGCCGGATTTTCGCCGGAGTGGCACTTAAGTGTTCCATTTTACTCCGATGATGGCACTTAAGTGTACCATTTTAAAGTTATGACATTTACGTGTCCCTCTGTGCCAAGTTATGGCACTCCAGATGTCCTCACCTCGAGTTTGCTCACTAAACCTTACTTAGTAAGTTAATTATGCTTAAGAATTGTTTAGGTTAGCTTAAGTATGAATTATTGATAAGCTAGGATGGTTAGATTAGCCTTAGAATGGGTTAGTGTAACTCAATTAGTGAGATTTGTACAATTGATGATGGATTAGTTGAATCCAGTGAAGTTCCTGCAATTTTGGTTTATGAACCCTCGCCATTTGCCATTTTTGTGGATTGAAATGGGTTACGAATTTGAGATTGATTTTTTCTTGAGAAATGTTCTAGACATCCTCAACTACAACATATATTTTTTTTCAATATTTTTAGAGAGTTAAAAGAAGGAGATATCGGCCCTATCATTTTCAAATAGAGCCTCAGATATCGTTGGAATTGGTGACCTTTTAGGATTCTATGGATTTTTATTAACTCTTAGGCTTCGAATTTCAAAATTATTTCTTCATAAAAATTGTTTTTCATATCTTCTAGTTTAATATTCTCAAATTTCATATCAAATGAACATGGTTTAGATCTCAAACCAAACTGATTTCGGAAAACAGACTTTCTGGAAAACGGACACAGTTTTGTACTGGATTGAGCGATTTACTAGGCCAAATCTAGAATGATCTAGATTAAGGTGTCTTCATGAGAAATTTTTGTTTATATGTCTTTTACAACATATTTAAATTTAGAAATTTTCCGAACTCGCTTTATTTGATTTCTAAATTTAAATTTGGAGACGTGCGAGTGGGCCTATTTTGCCGGTTAGAGCCGGTTATGATATTGTGATGGTTCTTGAGGCTTTGATTGCTAGAAAGTGAATAATTGATGATATATAGTTAGTTTGTGATATTCCTAGAGTTTATACTTGATGATGGTGTGAAAATTAAGAGAATCTATCCCCAGCATGTGTTGGTGGACGTTAATAGTTAAGAGAATCCATCCCTAGCATATGTTGGTGGACATTAATAATTAAGAGAACCCGTTCCCAACGTGTGTTGGTGGACGTTAATAGTTATTATTTTAACCCCGGCGTGTGTTGGTGATTATTATCTTTCCCCGACGTGTGTCGGTAATTATTATTCTTTTCCAGCATGTGTCGGTAGTTATTAGTCGTTCTCAGCATGTGTCGGTAGTTATTAGTCTTCCTCGGCGTGTGTCGGTAGTTATTATGCTTTCTCGGCATGTGTCGAATAAAACTGCTTATGTGGTTAGTAATAATTAATTAATTGGAATGTATGCTGAGTTGGATTGATGGATCGGCGTGTGTCAGTAATTTTTGTTTGAATTGTATTGGTAGTTTGTGCTCACGTGAGCAATGATTTAATTATGATTCTTGTTTTGATGTGTATCGGTAGTTCTTGCTCGTGTGAGTAGTGATGAAATGGTGAATCTTGCTCGTGTGAGTAATAATTGGTTTGTTAAAATGCTAGTATGAACACCTAGAGATGAGTAAATAGGTGTAAAGACAATATTTCGAAAGAAACAATAGAAATATTTTTCCTTTAAACTGAGTCTGAAGTACAACAAACTTGGAGCGAGTTCAAACTTTAGCAGTTAAATAGAACTATGAACAAAATAAAAGAGTTCATAGAAGAGAATAAAAACACAGATTTTATGGTGGTTCGGCTTAGATCAAGCCTACGTCCACTCTCCTACGCTAACAGCCTTCTAGCTAGATTCCACTATGCAATCAACAAGAGATTATAACTTTGAGTGTAAATACTTAGTAGTGAATCACACTATCTCACTAAGTCACTCTTTTGGTATTTCTCTCACAATCATAAACTTTTAAGCTCACCAAAGACAAATGTATGATCGAAGTTGGCTCAAGACTTTGGAATTATAAATTCTACGCTCCGTCTCTTACTTATTCATCAGTCCTTCATCTCCTTAAATACTCATCAACTTCCAAACTAGCTATTGAACAGTATCTCGAGGATCGTCTTCCAATCTACCCATTGGACAGATCTGTATCTAGAAGATTTGGTAGCTGTTGAGTGACAAAAGTAGAATCTGAAATTGATTCTAATCGCCCATATAAACAGAATCTTGGTTTCCATAAGTAGAACTTCTTCGTATAGAAAGTTCTTGTCTTCAAGATCTAATTGTCAATCAATTAAATTTAGTCAATCAAATCAATCTTAATGTAGAATCCAAACCAGATCACTAGCCGTTATATGTTTGGGACTTGTGTTACGTTCTTTCAAGTTGTTTCGTTCTGATTCTGCTTCATTCTGAATCTGCTACGTTATGCCTGAAGTAGAGTCTGAGTGCAATAGACTTTATAATCTAAGTCTGAGCATATTCTGCTTCTGTAATTTAGCTTTAAGGTCTAAACACAATCTGAATAAGTTCAGCTTCAGCATAGTTTGTCTTTTAGTTCTTTATTCACGTTCAGTCTGGGATTTGTCAGAGTTGGCAAACTTCTGATGTAGAACAGACTTTGATACTAAAGTCTGACAGTCTTTGGACTTTGACACAGAAGTCTGGAAATCTTCAAAATAAACTTTGGACATGTGTTATGTTCAGTCTTCTGGTTCTTCCAAGTATAGACTTTGATAATATCCTATACATGTTCTATCATCTGTACAGTCTATTACTCAATCATCAAACACGTTAGTAGCTTTTGATTTATTTTGTCATATTCAAAATATCATAAGGGATTTCCCTAACAATCTCCCCATTTTTGATTATGACAAAACAATCTCTGAATATGCATGTGTAATCACACTTTCTAAAAATATTAATAAATCAATCATTAAATTTTAGATTTTCAAAAAATCTGTAAGGGATTTCCCTAACAAACATGTTAATAGCCTTTGATTTATTTTGTTATCTTCAAAACATCAAAAGGGATTTCCCTAACAATCTCCCCATTTTTTATGATGAAAAAATAATCTCTGAATATATTGATGTGTAATCACACTTTCTAAAAATATTAATAAATCAATCATTAGATTTTAGATTTTCAAAAAATGTGATTTGAATCAAAAGACAGCAAATAGATTGAGCATAATAATATATATAAAAATAATCGCAGCTCAATATTATACAATAAATAATATCAACCAATCAACACATATGCATATTTATATTCTCTTCCCCTTTTTTTTCATAATCAAAAAGCGATAATAATGGAAATGATATCACGTAGAGAATATAAAACGATAAATATATCTTGCATGAAATACAATTTCCAAAAAAAAAAATTCAATTTTTACAAAGTAAATCGAATATCAAATATATGTAATATAGCTCACTTCGATCATATATATCAACAAATATCCATTAAAAATCACGAATGTATTATAAAATTCACTTACTCTTTTTGTCATAATAAAAAGATAATATCAATAAGAAATTTGTTAATGACAAAAGGTAATAAAAGATGCACTAACCAGATTTTGTAGAACTTGGTAAGTTCTAACACATTTACATTTTCCTTCATTCCATAACAAGATCACAATCAATTCAAAAATATTTTTCCAAAATTGGTCAATGCTTCCCCTCAATTTGTTGCCTTTTTGAGATGATCACGATTCTTTTCTTTTTCTTGGATTCGTTTTCTCCCTTTGTCATCATGACAATATTTGCAAATAGCACTAATTGTGGCTTGTGCACATTGAGCAAAATATTTTTCCATTGTTTCCTTCATAGCATCAATATCCACAACGATCATTTGCATTTTGAAATTCGAGGTAAAAATTTATTTTCTTCAATCAAGCTCTTCTCGAATTCAACCTGCATAAACTTAACGAACTTTTTGCACAAATAAGTAATAATAATATCCACATAATATATAATGCCCTTTCTTCAAATAAATAAATTGAATATCATATATAAAATTAAAATTCAGAACTACTCAACCTTTCGTACGACACATTAGGGATTTCCTTAACAATTTGCAAAAATTTTGCACAAGAAAGGGAATTTTTTAGCCTCCAAAAGATAGTGTAGAACCTCCATGATTTTCAAATCGAGCTTTTCAAAATCCATATGGAAGATTCTTTTGTCACCTACAAGTTCTTGTATAAAGGATAACAATCCTTGCAAAAATATCACGTAATACCTTCCTTTGATTTGCGGATCGAAACTTGCTAGATATAAGATATCTTTTAAAAATATAGCAAGAATATGCAATAATATATTTCAAGATTAAAGGGATTTCCTTAAGCATAAATCTCAAAAATATATTATTAATGCATTTCGCAAAAAGAAAGTAGATATTTCTATCACGTGTCAAATCAAGTAAAAAAATGCAATGCCTTATATTTATGACAAGAGATATTTGCAATATAATTCATAGGCAATCATATAAAATCTCCGTAAAATCAAGTAGAAATTTGCAAGGTGGGATGATTAAAAAAAAAAAATATTCTCTTACCCAAGATATATGTTTGAAATATACCATAAAAAAAAAAAATCATTACCAATCTTCGAGTGAGATTCTTTTCTTATTGCACCCAAATCTGCGTAGATTTGCAATCATTCTTGCCTTATTGAATTTCCTACAATCAACTCATTTTCTTTTTAATATCCATCAATTTGGATCCTTCCATTTCGTTAGAGCAAAATATAAAATCTCCATAGATAATCACATATTCTTTCTAAACTCATCATAACATGTTATTTAAGGAAAGAATATTATGCACAATAATATTTTTGAAAAGGAAATTCTCACTTAGTGAAAGCACAATAAAATTTGAATAAAATCATTGAATATCTAAGAAAGAATATTTTAATATCATGTAAAACAGATTTCTAGTTTACAACATATGACAAAATTAGAGAGCATAAAATTAGACAAAATAATTTGCATTATCTCTAAGAAAGACATCATAAGGGATTTCCCTAACAGTTTGGACATTCTAAATTGGTGTGTGAATTTGCTTTATACACATGGTTGTGATAAAATTGTGCTGACCTGCAGGGAGAAATTGAGGCCAAGGTAAGCATCTATGATTGTATGATTGTGTGGTTAAGACATCTTAGGCGTATTACCCTTCTAATCAAGGTTTAGAGTGTGAACTCGCTGAGATATATATCTCACCCCGTCGTTGGCTTCATTATTTAGGACCATAAGGTGGAAGACCTGGAGCCGAGTTGAGAAGATTTGAAGTGTAGGTCAGATAAGACAGTTTCTTTTTAAAAGTCAATCATTTGAAGTCTTATGACTGTAGACTTTTGTATTTGACTCGATGTGTATTTAAAAGCATGTTTGTTTGAAAAGCTGTTGTCATGCTTTTCTATCCCAAGATGTTACTGTCAGGGGATTTATAATTCGCTTTTACATGTGCAATAAAGAAAGGGTCGGCAACTCGTCTTGGAAAGTTGCAAAATTTTTATCGACCATTGAGGGATGGGCACGCTCTCGAGAATCGGAGCATGACAAAATTGGTCGACTTATAGCCAAGTATGAGGAAGCAAAGACAAACAAGTTTTTAGGACTTATGTTATTTTCTTTGTCTTTGTTGAAAATTGTTTTACGTACTAAACTAATTCACCACCTAATTTGGTGAGTAATTGAGCAAAGATAGAAAAACAAATCCTTTCTAATTTTAGAGAAGGAAACCTAAGCTATCAATTATTGATTTGGCCAAACTCGAATGGTACAATAACACGTTGGTTAATAAATCTGTTCAATTTAAGAAGGCTGGAAATAGATGCCTCACTTTACTCTCAGATGAAGAGTTCACGAGTAGGCTTTCAATTGGCTAAAATCTATCTTAGAGAAAAAATTCAAAGGTTAATACTTGGCCAATTTTTTTTACAATTGGCAATGAGGGTATCTAAATATGAGCAACCACTTAAACATAAAGATAGAGGGCCATATGAAGACTTTCCACAAAACATGGCTTTAATAGAAAAATATGAGTCAAATCATCAATTTGACTAAGATAAAATCCAACAAAGAAAATTTGAATTTGACGATGACAAGGGGCACGATAATTCTTGATTATTTTATTTGAAAGAATCGAATGATTGGAAAATCATTTATATTTTTTAAAAGGAAGCAAATACTAACACCAAAAATTGACCAACTTTTGGTTATAATTGATAAGTGATAAATTTAGTTGATAAAAGTAGTTTGGTTAATAGTAGAAGTCATTGATGAAAGAAGAGTTGATAAATTGAAGAGCAACGACAACCAATGAAGTTATTGGCGTCAAACATTAGTTATCAAGGATAAAGTCATCGACATCGAAGTGTAATAGCCAAGTAGCAATATTTTCTAGATATGGAAACTCTTTTAGATAAGTGCTACTACATTATAACAAATTGCAAATAATGTAAGTTATTGTAATTGCATATATGATTGGGAAGTTATTTGTTTTGAAGATAGGATTATGAAGTTATCTTTTTACATTAAGAAACCATTTGTAACTGTCAATTGTAAGTTTTACATAGCCACATCAAATTTTTTTCACACTTCATTGTTGATTAAATTTTGTTCAAGCATATTTGTTTCTTATGCTCCATTGATAGGATTTTTTTTTTTTTTTTGTGGAAGGTAATAATATATTGAGCTAAACCAACAAAATACACAAGATTTGGCTTCACAAAACTTGCACTTAAGAAGACAACAAGTCAACTTGAGTGGAAGGGAGTCGAATACAAAAAGCCGCACACAAAAAGGCGGCAAACAAGGAAAAGGCAAGTGAAACCTGCACTACCAAACAGCAACAAAAGAACATAAACCCAAAGAAAAAGCGTCAGCAGACAATGAACCGCAACCAATCCAAAGATCGGAAGATGGCAATGAAGAGAACAGGTTCAGTAGCCTATGAAGCAGCATACGACTAAGGAATCAAAGGCCTCCATACTAAGGACTAAAAAGGATTCGCAAGAGTAGAAGAGAAGATGCAAGGATCCATCCCCAAGTTGCGTTGTAATCTTCTGTTTCTCGGGTTGTCATCGACATTCTTGAACGTTAAAGCCTTGTCCTTGACAACTTTAATAAGATGATTTTTAACGGCCGGAATCACCAAAATATGATTTCTAAACAAGATTTCGTTCCTGAATTTCCAAATGATATAGCAGAGAGCACCAAACGAAAAGTGGGCAATTGAATGATAGAAATCCTTACTGAAAAGAAACTTCATCGCCCATCAGAGGTTCTCAGACCAGGTCCCATTGTGCCAAGGGAGATTACATCTAGCCGCCCAGGAATAAGCAAAGGTGGTTATGATGCAACACCCAAAGAAGAGATGATCAATTGAATCAGGTGTGAGCTTGCAAAAAGCACAAACTGCATTCCCAATCCTACCGTATGATAAGAGCAAGGCCTAGGTGGGAAGACGGTTCATAATAATAAGCCAGAGATTGAATTGGTATCTCGGAGTGATAGTATTGCTCCAAACGAAGGAGTCCCAATGAACCCTAGCCTTTTTCGTTATGATAGTATGCCACGCTAAGGCGAATGAAAAGAGGCTGGAAGAGCTATTAATCCAAACAAAACAATCTGGTGCCTGGGATAAGATAGGAATAGGCTAATCCCAAGACTCTAATATTATCCTCAAGGATTGCCCAGCCAGTGAAAAAAGATCAGCCACCGTAGCCTGCCTGGATAGACTAAACCTATATATCGTCAGGTCCGAGAAAATAAGATTTAATGGACCTCTAGGGTGCCAATGATCAAACCAAAAGGAGACTGACTGGCCATCTCCTACTCTCCAGCAGAAGGATAAACGGAATTCGGTCTTGAAGTGGAGGATTCTCTTCCAAGCCCAAGAGCAGATAGTAGGCTCCTTAACCACCCAGAAACTCTTGCTTTTTAAGAAATTGGAATGAATCCATCTACACCATAGAAATTCATTATCGATAAAGAGGATCCAAATGTGCTTGAGCATCGCCGCTTTGTTACATTCTCTCAATCTATGAATCCCTAGCCCACCTTCCTCTTTTGAAAGGCAAACATTGTCCCATGAAACTTTCGCTCTACCCTTTCCAAGACTCGGACCCTTCCAAAGAAACTGCCGGAGGATTTGCTCAATGCGGTCCAACACTGCAAAGGAGATAGTAAAAACACTCGCCCTATAAGCTTGTATCATGAAGGACTGTCCTTATCAGTTGGAGTTGTCAAGCAAAGGAGAGAAATCGCTTCGTCCATGATTGAACTCTGGCCGTTATCTGATCAACTAAGGACACACAATCTGCCTTGCCAAGCCTAGAGGATATAATAGGAACGCCCAAGTAGCGCACCGATAGCTTTCCTTCACTGAAGCCAAAGCGAAGAATAATCTCACTCCGCAACTCATCCGAACCACCATCTATAAAGATTTTGCTTTTGTTATTGTTTGGCTTCAATCCACTCCACGCCGTGAAGGTATCTAGGCCATCCTTTAAGAGAGAGATCGACCTCCAATCCGCTCGATAAAATAAAAATACATCATCTGCAAAGAACAGATGAGATAACTCGGTAGCCTTGCATCGCCAGAAGAAATTGAACTCGGGTTGCATAGCACGAGCACTAAGGATCCCAGAAAAAACCTCCATAGCTAAAGTGAAAAGGTAGGGAGACATGGGATTCCCCTAACGAATGCCTTGACTACTAGGGAAAAATCCATGTAATTCCCCATTCAAGGAGATAGAAAACTTGGGCATGCGTACACATACCATGATAAGCCGTGTAAGGTGGTCCGAGAAGCCAAATGCACGAAGAACTGGTTCAAGAAAGTCCCAGTCGACCGTATCATAAGCTTTCTGAAAGTCCACCTTAACAGCACATTTAGGAATATAAGGCTGAATATGGAAGCCAGCAAATAACTCATGGGCAAGAAGAATATTGTCCTTGATACAACGCCCTTTGACAAATGCGTTCTGAGAATGGCTGATAATATCCTGAAGGACTGCAACTACACGATTGGCTAAGATCTCGGTGATACATTTATAAATAATGTTACAATAGGCAATAGGCCTGTAATCATTGACCGAAGTCGCATTAGGGACTTTCAGGATCAAAACAAGGATGGTGTTGTTGATCTCTCCTAAAAGTCTCCCCGTGGCAAAGAAATCCTTCACCGCTTCCAGGACCAAAGGCCCAACCACCTCCCAGTTACTCTTGAAGAAATCTACACCAAAATCACCCGGTCTAGGAGCCTTCCGATGAGCTAGGGAAAACAAAGTATCATGGATCTCCTCATCTAATAATGGATGAGAGAGAAAGCAAATCTAATTCTCGTTGAGAGGGCAACGAATAACTTGCTGAAGATCCAATACGGAGGGTCTAGATGATGGCGTGCCTGGTGTGAGAAGTTTCTGAAAGTGAGAAACGAATGTGTGTTGCACTAGATTCGGTTCGGAGACCAAATTACCAGAGGTATCACGAACCAAAATAATCCTATTGTTTAGTTGTCTAGAGATGACAGCCTAGTGAAAAAACTTGGTATTTCTGTCGCCATTCTCGAGCCATCTGATCCGGGATTTTTGCCTGAAGAAAGATTCTTCTTGACTCCTCAACTCCACAAAAGTCCTCCGGTGAGACTTCTCCAACTCTGCGAGGAGTTCACTAGTTGGGTCCTATTAAAGGGCAATCTAAGCTAACTTAAAAGCATTCCTCAACTCCGCTGTCCTTTCAGAGATGTTAAAGAAAGAGTCTCTATTAAGCTGTTTCAGACGGCCTTTCAAGGCCTTCAGCTTACTTACTAATCTGTACATAGGAACCCCTTCACCCGGGCTATCCCAAACTTGCGAGACTATGTCATGGAATGATGGGTGCTCCATCCAAAATTCAAAGAACTTGAAAAGCTTCCTACGAAATTCTAGTTGTAGCACTTTAAACACCATCGGCGTATGGTCAGAAATACTCGGAGTTAGAAAAGACGCTTCTGAATAAGAGAAATCCAGGCTCCATTTAGCATTCACTAAAACTCGATCAATCTTTCTAGCCTTTCAGTTTACCCCGGAAGAAGTGGACCAAGTAAAGTGAAAGCCAACATACCTCAAGTCCTCTAACTTAGCCTGAAATAAGCATTGGTTGAACTCATCAAAGGATGGGATCCAGTTGTCGGAGCCCCCAAACCGATTAGACAAGTCCCTAATGGCATTGAAATCCCCAGCCACCAGCCAGGCCTCATTCTAGAGGTAAGCACTCATTTGAATTAAGTTCACCCATAACGGCCTTCTTGTAAGAAAAGCATGTTCCGCATATATCACCGAGGTGTAGCAACACAAATCGGACATAAGGAGCTTCACCCTACCATGAATTGTCTGACTATAGAAGAACTCACTTCAAAATTCACCACAGAAGGGTTCCATCCAACCCAAATCCTACCTCTACTAGAGGAATCATGATTTGCAATCCACTTCCAACCCGAACAGATTCTAGTAGAAATGGAACAAAATCAATCCTCCAACACTTTGGTCTCCAATAATCCAATCAGACAAAGCCCGTTGGAATAAACAAGGTTTCTAACATCGGCTTGCCTTAAAGGGTCATAAGACCTCTTATATTCCAAACTCCAAAATACATATGAAAATATATATATATATATATATATATATATATAAGTAGAGAATACCTACTAAAGAAGAAGAGAAGAAGGTAGGAGGCCTACCTCCGCTTGTGTGTCTTTTGACGAGGGAGTGCTCTCAAGAGGTGGATCCGTGGTGAGAGTAAGCAGTCTATCCTTAATCGTCTCCAGCTTTGAGGAGACTGCCCTTAGGGAAGGGTCAGGAGATAGTAAATCCTCGTCCGAGCAAGAGAAACTGGCTGAGACATCTAAATCCACACGTTAATCATGGACCAATATTGGGACCTCAATGTAAGACTCCACACCTGCGCTAGAACGAGAGAGCACCACCTTTGGAGGGGCACTCAATCCCCTCGATGACTTTCTAGATGAAGGGGGTTGCATAATCTTGGGCGGACCAGGGGTCTTCAACCGACGAGAGTGCCCCTCGTCACCCGAGCTAACTTGACTGGAAGACGCACCTTCCTTTAGAGACAAGTGCCTTTTCTTTTTACTTTTTACTTGCTTCCACAGCCGCTCCGTTAATATAGGAGGGTCTGCCTCAATCGGATCAAAGATGGGCTCTACACCAGGGACCAATAGACCTGTATCAGCATGGGACTGTTGTGAACCTTCAATAATGGGCTCCACAACAGGGGCTGGCGGAGCTGAATCAACATGGGACTGTTGTGGGCCTCTAATCGCTATGACCGGGCTTGGGCTGGGAGCCGCCACAGGGGCCGGCGGAGAAGGAACTGACTAGGAGTGCCTTAGAACTCTAGCTGGTCTAGTGTTAGAAGGCCCGTGAGGAAGGTTCTCACATTTGTGGCCAAAAGTCCCACAAACCGGGCATTCAGGAGGCAACCATTCATACTCTATGGTGATAGATCTAGAAACCCCCTTCAACTCCACTTCAATGGACTTGCATCTTGGGTGGCTTAATTGGATCTCAACACACACCCGAGCAAACGACACCATCTTCAATTGGTCCGTTCGCTCATCTAAATAGAGTGGCTTACCCACCACGCTAGCAATAGCACCCATCGCCGACGTCGACTAGCAATCGAATGGTAAATTCCTTAATCGAATCCACACTAGGACTGAGGTTTGGTTCTCCTTCTTGAGATTCATGAGCGGTTGCCATTGACGAAGGACGAGGGGAATCCTTGCCACCGAAATGGGACGTTCTTCTAAGAGTATCTTTCGAAATACCGGATCCGGTATGTGAAAGAAAAAGAAGCCTTGATCATTGGCCAAGACTTCCACAAGCTTGGGACCCTATGCTCTCTTCAAAGATTGCTCAGTAAGTCCGAAGGGGACTCTTCTCCCTACATAGTATCCTACTAGGCATTCATGCCATTTAGGGTCAATCGCATCCAACACCTCATCGGCCAACTTAACAACCGGCTTACCATCCACATAAGTAGGAGGAATGAAGGACAACTCAGAACCCTTTGCTGCCACACGGGCCACATTTGCCCATGTGCACGTAGGAGCTTGATTTGGGACACTTGGAGGTCTCTTGGATGTAGCCCGCACACGACTCCGGCCATGAGATTTGTGCGAGCGAGCAGGAAAAATTAGCGGTGCTTGCTGCCTTTCTTGCGGACCAGCATGGCTAACGTTGGGATCCACCTAACCCTGACGATCTGAGCGAAGTCCACCGCCAATGGAAGAAGAGGGATGCCCCAAAGAGGACCCAGCTTGATGCTGGTTCACTCGAGTGGGGTAGCAATCCCACCAGCAGCAAAATCCATATACCAAACAGGTGGTGTGCGGCCCAAATAGTAGCAACAAAACGTCATAAGGTGAGGAAGACTTACCAGGGCCTGAATTCACAGCACAATGAAGGACAGAGAAATTCAGATTAGCACAGAAACCGCCCAGCACACACACCCACAGCAGCGGAACCTCGAAGTAAGAGCTGTGCACGAGAGGGCTGAACTAGTGAAAACCTTAGCAAACGACCGGCAAAGAGGGAATGGCTTGGAGGGAAGGTGCAGTAGTATACGACCAACGCCTCCAAAGAAAAACCCCACCCCTACAGCTGGAATCTCTTGGACGCGCAACTCACCCATCGGATACACCCAGAAACGAATCGAGCAAAGTCCCAGATCTGAACTAAAGGAGTAGGCCGAAAATAGGAAAATGCTTTGGAGGGCAAGTAGATCAAGACAATAGAAGTCTGCCTTCCAAAAACCTGCTCAAACCAAAGGCCACAATTCCCGTTCTGAGAAGAAAACCAACAGACAAATTGACCAGAAAACTGGAGCACGAACAGCCCTAGGGAAGAGGATAACTTTTGATGTAGACCACCAAATAGAAATCCCTTTAGTGGGGATGTAAAGGAGGGTGATACGAACTTACCCTCAAAAAATCAGCCCAATCCGAAGTCTATAGCTCCCTGGGTGAGCAAAACACCAGAAGAAACTAGTCCAGAAACTAGACTGCGCCCAGCAGCCCTAAGGCTGCGTATAAGTTTTGATGTAGACCAGCTTTGCAGAAATCCTTCGGCGGGGATGTAGAGGAGGGTGAAAGGAATCAACCCTCCAAAAATCAGCTCATTCTGATGGCTCCATTGATAGGATTCATGTCCATAATTTGCCTTTTCTTGATAAAATTGACAAATGAATTTTGGTAAAAGATATTTCATTGTCGATTTAATTCTAGTGAAATAATAATATATTATATTTCGGTACGTCAATTATATATTGTCAATTATATATTGTCAAGTATATAAAATTATAGTTGTAGACAATTTATAGAATAATAATGTAAAAACACATTAATAATGAAAGTAACTAGCAGGTATCACCAAAAAGGGGTGAATAGGTGATTATAAAAAATCTTAACAATTTCAAACAGAATAGAACAAGTCAATATCAAAGTCTAAACAGAGGTTAGATTCTTGAACAAGGTTCATAATCTGTTTTGTAGAAGAATACTCTTTAGAAGCACTCCGCGAGTGTGTTATGGACTATAACAATAAGAGTTTCAGAATAACAAAGAAATTGTACACAAAGTTTATTTGGCTTATAGCAAACTTACGTCAACTCTCCCACGTTGACAACCAAGTGGTAGGGTTCCACTAGATAATTAATGAAAGTTTACAGTCAAGCTATGCTGCTTACACCTAAGCACTTCCTACCCAAAGTTGGTGCTGCTTCTATTCAAGCCAATAAGACTAACTATCTTACACCAAAGCACACACTTATAACACCGTCACCACCTCTTAAAAGATTTCAAATGTAAGCTCATGAAAGACAAGTGTATATGATCCAAGTATACTTAAACTTGAAATTTTACGTTCTAGATGTCATCTTTTACTTGTCCCCCAAAACCTTGGTCTCCTTAAATATTCCTCCACTTCCAAGTTAGCCACTAGACAGTTTCTAAAGGATCGTCTTCCAATCTACCCATTGGACAAAACTATATCAAGAAGATTGAGTGGTCGTTGAGTGATAGAAGTAGAATCTTCACTTGATTTTGGTCACCCATAAAACTAGAGTCTTGGTTTCCATAAGTAGAGATTATCCGTTTAGAAATAACTTGTCTCAAATAAGACTGAGTCAATAAAATCTTTTTAGGTATGAAATCCAAATTAGATTACTAACCGTTATTCATTCTGAATTGGTCTCATTCTAGACCTGCCACATTCTGGACTTGCTTCATTCTAAACTTGTCTCTTGTTCTGGATTTGTCATAACATAGTCTGAATAAGTTCAAGTTCAACATAGAGTTTTTCAAGTATAGTCCTTGATAATATCTTTTACACGTTCCATTAGAACATCATAAGCATAGCAGGTTGTGCATTTTTCATCTAGTTACTCAATCATTAAAAACGTTAACAGTCTTTAATTATTTTATCATCTTCAAAACAGCATAAGGGATTTCTTTAACAAATATAGAGAGAGAAAAAAAGTTTGGAAAAAGATAGTGGAAAGTGGGAGCAAGTGAATGTGAGAGTTGCATTTGAAACAACTTTTCCTTGTTTCTGATCAACAAGCTATCAACCACCAATTTTAATCTATAAAGATATTGACCAGTGCAAGACATGCACAAAGTAACAATATCATTAATAATATATAACAACAAGCTCTTTTTGAGTGATTGCCTCTAAAAATAATACATAGGGCATTGAGGGTGCATTCGGTAACAGTTTTATTCTCGAGAACAATTTTTGTTCAAAAATAGTTTTTTCAATTTTTATTCCCTAGACAAGTTTCTAAGCAAAAGAATACATTTGAAATAACCCTAAAATGTTTATTCTCATAATAGAAAAAGAACAAAAAAAAACATTTTGGACAACTCTCAATTTTTTGTGAGACATGGAATTTTTTTTTTTTTTTTGGGATGTTTTCACTAGAAGTTCTAAAACTTGTTATGAAAATACAATTAAGTCTTAAAACTTTCAAAAAGTGCAATCAAGTCATAAAACTTGTTAGATTTGTGTGATCTAGTGCTTCCATTAACTCCGTTTAATTTGACTAATGAAAAATACTGACATGACTTTTTTTATTACTTTTTCTCTCCTACGTGATGTCGATGTGGTTAAAACAAGAAAAACAAGTCCAAAATAATGTTAATTTGTTCCAATAATTTAAATTATAAATATTAATTAAATTAAATTTAAAAAAAAAAAAAAAGGGCAACAAACCAGCGAGGGCCTGTAAGGCCCTTGTCATCGCCGATCGAAGATGGTAGGACGAGGGTTGATCGAGGTCACCAAGCCCCAACATGTGACCGGCAACCTAAGCCAACCATAAGCGAGGGCTTGTAGACCCTCTCTTAGATCGGGCAAAGGTCGCTAGTCGTCACCCAAATCTGGCCAAGAGCCACCGATGGCTAGGGAGGAGTCGCCGGCCACTAGCCCCACCACAACATCAACCCTTGGCCTAATCTAGGGGAGGGCCAACAACCCTCGCCCTAATTTTGGATAAGGGCCATCGAGGGTGGGGCAAGGGTTAACCAAGGTTGTCGGCCACTAGTCGAGGCCCAACAACCTTGGCTGAACCTCGCCCCACCCACGTTGAGCCTTTCCGATGATGGCAGGTGATAGTAGCGATGGCCTTACAAGCCCAAGGCCCTTGCTGGTCTGTTGCCTTTGACATTTTTTTTTTTTTAAATTCAGTTTAATTTAATTAATATTTATATAAAAAAAATTACAATTGGATCAAAACAACTTCATTTTGGGATTATCTCACTTGTTGTAGCCACATTAGTGCCACGTAGGAGAGAGAAAGTAATAAAAAAAATCCCAGTAAGCATTTTCCATTAACTAGATTGGACGAAGTTAATAGAATGACTTGATTACACTAATTTGACAAGTTTTAAGATTTAATTGCTCTTTTTGAAAGTTTGAGAATTCAATTGCATTTTTGTAACAAATTTTATGACTTCGAGTGAACATATCCCTAGTTTTTAAAATAATTTTATAAGATTTTTCTAATTTTCGTCCCTTATTCTCCTTTCTCTAGTTGGTCGCTAGGCCTCAACAATGGTCGGCAAGGCTTGACCTTGCTAGATTAGGGTGAGGTCGACTCGCCCAGTCGCAACAAGGCTTGCCTAAGGCTGGCGAGGTCAACCTCACCGAGGCTCGGCAACCGACTAGAGGATGAAGAGGAAGAAAGGAAAAAGAAGAAAAGAAAAAGGAAAAAAAGAGAATGACCTTGTTTAAGAAATTCTTCTTAGGAACAAATATATATATATATATATATATATATATATTACTTCTTGTTTCTATTCCAAATCTATTTACTAACCACTTTTCTATTCTAAAGAGCCCCTCTAATGTTGCGTGAGGAGTGCAAGGGGATGGTTTCAAGAAAGGAAATTAGAGACGGCACTCTTATTTAATTAGAGCCTTCCATCCGTAGCAAGATCTGCACCACTGTTGCTTAAACATCTATTTGATTTGAGACCCCTATTTCACAAGCTGATCTCCCAGATGCCCTATTAGGTGAACCCTCCTTACCATCTCTCTAATCTACTACAGAACCTAGTTCATCTCCTATCCGATCAACAAAGTCTCGATCCCGGAAAGATATTGATAAATTACATAGCGACCTACGACCCTAGAGGGCTGTCTGTATAGAGAAATCAATTGACGTTACTAAATGGAATATGTTCTTTCTATATTATAAGAGATAAAAGAAAAGAAAAATATAAAAACTGGTATGTTACCAAATAGGTCCTAAATTGTAAGAGGTGCTTGTAAGCAAATACCTTTATTGCACTATCTATTCGTTTTGCTTTGGTCCTAATTGTAAGAGTTACTTGCAAGCAAATACCTTTATTGCACGGTCACCAAAAAAAAATATATATATACCTTTACTGCACTATCTATACGTTTTGCTTCCAATTAAGTTTTGTACTTGCCCCATTTGATACCAAGAGTTTTTTCAACATAAAAGAATTATTTTAATGAGCTTTAATGTTGTAAAACATTATATTGGAATTTAGGAAATAGTATAAAGCCGTGCTTTCTTTTCTTTTCTCTTTTTTAATTTTCTAGCTTATCCGAATCCACATTTTTTGTTTTGGTAGACTCTGAATTTTCCTCACTGCCTTACTAATCCTCAATTATCTGCTCATCCGGTAGATTTTCAATGATGATTATGTCTTAGCAAATCCTAATGTGTCCTCTTTTGGAAGACTATAAGCGTTGATTATTTCCTTAACTCTTTATCCTTCATTTGTATTTCCGGTGAACTTTTTAGTAACATTTTCCTTTCCACATTAGATCCCTACTCAAACAAAGGGATATATGCATCAAAAGTCCTAAAACTTGTCACAAAAGTACAATTGAGTCTTAAAATTTATAAAAAATTGTAATCAACCTCTAAAACTTGTCAGATTAGTGCAAGCGACTCATTTTGTTAATTTCGTCTAACTTGGCTGACGGTAAATATAGACATGATTTTTTAAAATATATTTTTTTCTACGTAATGATGACGTGGCTAAAATAACATATAGAATTTTTTGTTCTTAGTTTTATAACTTGAACTCATTATCTTCTTCTTTTTTATTTAATTTAAATAAAATTCTATTAAAAATCAGATTTTAACCAAAATGACATTGTTTTAGTCATATCATTGTCACGTGAGAGAGAAAATCTTAAAAAAAATAACGTATATATTTCTTATTAATCAAATTAGACGAAATTAATAAAAGAATTCGATTGCACCTTATGCACGTTTTTGACTATTTTTAAAACTTCCCTGTCAACATATCCCATTTTGAAAAGTCTTTACCGTCATAAAGAGGGAGAATGGGAAATGGCGGCCCCGCATGCCCGATTTTATTAATCCCCGTGTTGTCAAATGAGGGTATTGTCGTCTTTTCGATACTGAGCGGCTGTGCATACAACGGGAGTAGACCAAGCAAGGCGTGGCTGTGCATAGAGCGGGAGGAAACCAAACAAGGCGCGACTCGGCATCAGCAGAGCATCCTCCCCAAAGGAAAAAAGAGGAGCCATGGCGGAAGCACTCATATTGAGAGTAGCTAAACTTGTGGATGATTTCCCAGAAGCTGGACAATTATGGGGCGCTGGCGGCGAATTGTCCGAGCTGAAGAAAACCTTTTCCTTTCTCCGAAGTATAGTGCCCGATGCGGAAAAGCGGAGATTCAGAGGACACTGGAGAATCGGACCATGGCTGTGGGATGTCAAAGATGCTTTCTGTGATGCGGAGGAATTACTCGAAGAATGGAACCTGGAAGTTATGCAATTACGAGAATCGCCGAGCAAAGATGAGAAATTGAAGCAGGTAATTCCCTCCTCCTCTTCGCCTTCTGAAAAACCTGATTTAAGGCTGGAGATGAGCGCCCGTGCGAAGAAAATCAGGGAGAGAATAGAAGCCATCGCTGCCGAAGGGAGGGATTTGGGCTTGCGAGAGTGCGCGGAGGATATGCGGGTAGAGAGACGAGAGCGGTTGGACTTCTTTGTGTACGATGAGGAGATTATAGGGAGAGAGGATGAGAAAAGCGCAATTATGAACTTCTTGTTAGACTCTGGCACTGATGAACATTTTTCCATCCTTTCAATAAATGGTGTGGGAGGGATTGGAAAGACGGCCCTTGCTCGATGTCTATACGAAGATGACATGGTCAAGAATCATTTCGATTTAAGGATATGGGTCTGTGTGGGTTACAAGGACTTCCACGATCTCGAAAGGGAAGTGCGAAAAATCAGAGGAAGAGAGACAACAGAAAGAGCAGATGACATGGAGCAATTGCAAAAATATCTCATAGTTATTGACGATCTGTTCGGTGTGGATGAGGAGAGCTTGAAAAGTTTATTGATGGGAGGTGCCCAAGGAAGCAAGATTCTGATAACTACACACAGTTGGTCATATGCGGACCATACGAGTACACCACCATCTTATTATCTCAAGGACAGTACAACCCCATCTTATTGTCTCAATGCCCTTCTAATAGAGTCGTCTTTTGATTTATTGATGAGAATAGCTTGTCAGGAAGAAGAAGAGACTAGGAATCCAATTAAGGTAGATATCGCGAGGCGGATAGTCAAATTGTGTGATGGAATCCCTTTGAAAATACGAATGATTGGAAGTCTATTACTCTTCAAGAAAACTGAAGCTGAGTGGTTACATTTTGATCGTGAGATCTCAGAACTTTCTGCAGATTTATTTGGGCTTAGTTATAGTCATCTCCCATGCCATCTAAAACAGTGCTTTGCCTTCTGTTCATTGTTTCCCAGAAACTGGGTGATTGATAAACAAATGTTGACGAGTCTCTGGATGGCAGAAGGATTTATCCAGCCCATAGACAACGTTGATCAGGATATAGAAGATATTGCTCATGACTATTTCATGGATCTACTCAGGAGGAATTTCTTTCAAGACTGTGTTAAAGATGAACTTGGAAATGTGATGTCTTGTAGGATGCATCATTTATTACAAGACCTAGCACACCATGTTGCTGGAACTGAGTATGGACGAATTTATCTTTTACAGTCATACCTTGAAGAAGGAACTCGTCATATGTCGTGGGATTCAAATTTACTTTCATCAGAGGGCGATTTATATATACACGGAGCATATCATCTGAGGACGCTCATCAAAACTAATCAAAGAAAAAGCTCGAGGTGTGAAACTCAAATGGGTGAAGAAACTCTTCGCAAATTTATTTCTAGTTTCAAGTTCTTACGTGCCTTGGATTTGCATGACAGCGGTATAGAGAAGTTGCCAAGTTCCATTTGTGAGTTGAAGCACCTGACATTTCTAGATCTCTCTGAAAATGAAGGAATCGTACGGCTTCCTGATTCTGTGACAAAAATGAAAACCTTGCAAGTACTTAAACTCAATATGTGTTACAAGCTAATAGAATTGCCTAGGGATATTAGAAAATTGGTCAACCTCAGGCACCTGGAGATTAGCAACTGTAATGCCCTATCTTATATGCCACGAGGGATGGGTGAGTTGACTCTTTTGCACATTCTAACAGATTTCATTTTGCCTGGGGATGATTCCTGCCGAGAGAGTTACGGTGGGCTACGGGAGTTGAACAGGTTAAACAATTTGAGAGGACGCCTCAGAATTGAAGTTAAGGGTAAAATAAAAGATGCAGTAGCTGAATCGAATGGCGCGAACTTGAAAGAGAAGAATTCCTTAGTTTCACTAGTATTAGTATTTGCCGGAAAAGAACGTGATGAAGTTCTACTCAAAGAGCTGCAGCCAAGCTTAAATCTTCGAAGCTTAGAACTAAGAGGCTACGGGGGCGCAACGTTTCCAAGCTGGATGTCTCGCATGCCTAAGTTAGTTCAGCTACGGTTGTTTGATTGTGCACGATGCAAAAGTCTCCCATCACTTGGTGAGCTCACTAGCCTCAAGCATTTGGAAATTGGTGAGCTACCCATAGCAGAGTACACAGAAAGTGATATTCATACCCTCTCATCACTTCCTAATCTGTCTACATTAAGGATATGGGAGTGTCCTAATTTGGAACGGATTCCACATCTTGTACAACTCAAGGAGTTGGGACCTCCTAGTTTGCCTGTGGAGCCCTTGCAGACTTTAGTTGCCACTACTGAACATATAATTGGTATTGATGATCGAGTGAAGGATGTAATCCAGTTATTGGAGATCGAGGATGATGAGGTTGGAGCGCGCATTGTTGGAATCCATGGAACTAATGGAATCGGCAAGACAACTATTGCGAAGGCCGTATATGACCGACTCTCCTCTTGTTTCGATAGTTGTAGCTTTCTCACAAATATTGGAGAAACAACACAAAATGTTGGTGGTATTCAGTTTGTGCAAACTAAGTTGATACATGATATTCTTGAACAAGATGGTGATGTTGCTTTGTTCGAAGGAGGACTCAAGTTTTTCCGAGATGTATTTCGCACTATAAAAGTTCTTATTGTCCTAGATGATGTGGAAGAACAGTCTCATATTGATGATCTTGTAGGAGAGCAGCTTGACTGGTTTGGTCCTGGAAGTCGAATAATTGTTACTTTAGAAAATGGTGGAATTCTCCAAACATATGTTTCTCGAGGCTTGGCTCGTATGTATGAAGTGAATGAGATGGATAATGATCGAGCTTTCGAACTTTTTTGCAAGCATGCTTTAGGAACAAACCGTCCAATACCTGGCTATCTTGAAATTGGGAAGCGCATTGTCAAAGCTACAGGGCAGGTTCCACTTGTTATTGAGGTTATCGGTTCATTTCTACGTGGAAAAACAATAGAGGATTGGAGGAAGATAGACGACCTGATAAAACTTCAAGAGGAGAACTCGGGAGAGATTTTGAAGGATGGTAGGGAGATTTTGAAATTCTGTTATGAAGCATTAGATGAAAAGCAGAAACAAATATTTTGGGACATAGCGTGGTTTGCCAATGGCGTGGACAGCCAAATTGCATCATATATGTGGCCTAATCAGGATCTTTTGCCTTCTCACCTTGTTTTGATGCCCCTAGCAAAAATTGGAGGAGACAACATGGTGTGGATGCATAAACTGTCAAAGCGCCTCAGCATAACTTTAGATCAAGAAGAACCTAAGTATCCTGGAAGGCGCAGAACACAATACATGCATGTTACAGACCTGGAAGTAATTAACAGGAAAGCGGTAAAGCCTTTTGGTTCAATGGCTTGTTTTCTTCTGTAAAATGAAAGCCTTGACGTATAAGGTTTAATTTGTTATCCAGTTCTTCAGTTATTTTACTATCTATAGGCTTTCTTTGCACGCATGGAAAAGAAAGCACCTCAGTCCTTATCACTTAGCATTACCATTGTGTTTTGTAGATTCAGACTGATTTTTTACTCTTGGCAAATGTAGGGAAGGGAAGAGGTGGAAGCCCTTTGCTTTGACTTAAAAAATCTTCATCTCTGTACATTTACGGAAACCGATTTCAAGAGCATGCCAAACATAAGGTTCTTAAAATTGGATCATGCAAGTATGACTGGAAATTTTGCAAATGTATTTCCAAAGTTAAGGTGGCTTCGTTGGCAAGGGTGCCCGAGGGATTTCGAAGCGGCAGAATTTAGTCTGACTGACCTGGTCATTCTTGATCTTTCGTGGAGCAAAGTTACCGAAGACTGGGGAGGCTGGAGGAAAATCAAGGTGGTTTCCTATTTACTGCTCTAATGCATTTATTATGTTAATTATCTGGCAATTGACATTATGATATTTCCTGTTTTATAGATGGAGCAATTGAAAGTCTTAAATCTCACCAGTTGTACTGACTTACTGGAAAGTCTGACATTTTCTAGCTTCCCGAACTTGGAGATGCTGATTCTAGAGCGATGCTCACGGTTGGTCCGTTTAGATCCTTCAGTTGGTGGTCTCAAAAAATTGCTTTGCCTGAATTTGAAGTCCTGCACTGAACTCAACAAGTTGCCTGCCGAACTGGGTGCCTTGAAAGCTTTGAAAGACCTCCTCATTGATGAGACTTCTGTGCGTGATATTCCCTTGGGAGGTGATTCAAAGGAACTTGAAACTCTCTGTGCCTCCAATTGCTTGTCGTTGGGTTTCCTTCCCCATTCAATTGAACACTTGACATCACTTTCAATACTCTTGGTTGATAATTCAAAGATTGCCAAACTCCCTGATGGAGTTGGAGAGCTGGTGAAACTCCGATGCTTGTCATTGAGGAATTGTCGTTGGATACAAGAACTTCCAGAGTCCATTGGCCGATTGGGAAGCTCTTTAGTGGAGCTGGATATTTCGGGAACAGGCATTTCAGAATTGCCAGATTCCTTTGGAAATTTGCAAAGGTTGAGAGTGTTAAAGATGGACTATTGCTTCATAAGCGAATTTCCTAGTTTTATTTGGCGTTTACGTAGCCTTGAAGAAATACATGCCTCCTCGTGTAGGAATTTAGAAGGGGAGATTCCTGGAGACATTAGGGAGCTAATTAATGTGAGAGTCTTGAGGCTGCGATATTCTGCTATTTCCAGCCTACCTCCTGAAATCAAGCATCTTTCCAAGCTGGAGACTCTTGATGTACTTCACTGCGACATGCTTCATGAGTTGCCAGCACTTCCCTCTGGTTTGGTTAATGTGCATTTGAGTCCAGAATTGAAAAGAAAAGTTGTCTAACCTTTAGATTCTGTCTTTGTTTTGAAGAGTTTGGTGCTGGGTGTTTGAGATCACGTCCGGTAAACTTGATTTACTTCACTGCGACATGCTTCATGAGTTGCCAGCACTTCCCTCTGGTTTGGTTGATGTGTATTTGAGTCCAGAATTGAAAGAAAAGTTGTCTAACCTTTAGATTCTGTCTTTGTTTTGAAGAGTTTGGTGCTGGGTGTTTGAGATCACGTCCGGTAAACGTGGCTTTGGCTATTTTGTTCTTTGAGGATTTGATTCTATTCTTTGCTCCAATTCTAATTGATTCAGTCATGGATATTCAGAGATAAAAATAGGAAAATGTAATCATATTTATTCTTTCCTTGATTTCTTTTGTATTATAAATATGAATGTATACATGTAGAAAGAACCGAACGAAGGAATACAATTACGTCTTCTCCTCAAGTATTCTTTTTCTTTATTTGGTGTCAGGCTATGCTCTGTAAGTTATCCGGATGGTTGTTATTCTTTCTGCTGATATTTCGTTTCATAGCATCTGAGCTTCCTCTGATATTGCATGCTCGTTTTAATTTTTTTTCAGAGGCCCAAGACACTGTGCGCTGTTTGACACTTGTTGATTGGCGGATCATTCAAAAGACGGCGCTCACATTTTGACATTGCCTGGGCAGTGAATTTTTCCCCCTTTGGGTGCCCGCCGTCTGTCTCGCAAGTCTTTAATTGTTGTAGAAAATTAATAATAAAAAGGGCTAATTAAAGCAATGGTTGGGGACCGTAGTAAGTTGGTGGCGAGGAGGAATCGAGCAAACGGGGGGCTTCATTTGATACTAGGCGCGGGCAATTTTATTGTGCATATCGGTGTTATGTAAGAGAAAAATATGAGATTTGTATAAATTGTTTTTATAATTTTGTGAAAAAGTATCATACTTTATGAAGGTCTATAATTAACGTGCCATAAGTAGAAGTCATAACGGTTGAGACAAATATCTACTATTGTAATATTAATGTAATGGGTATAATTATAGTGTTTGACATCTCCGTAGTTAAAAGGAAAAAATTAATGGTTTGTGTTACATAAATACAAAAGTTATTTCATTTCTCGAAGTGAATTTATTTATTTAGTACAATTTTTCTAATGGACTAAATCAAATTACTCAAAAAAATCAATTAAAGCTTTAATTAGCAAGAATACATAACCCATATCTAGAATGGGATTTGAACGTTCTATTTTTGTCCATTTTAACTATTTTATCACTAATTTGATTCTAAGATCTATTAAAATTAAATGAAAGTCATCTGGGTCATAAAATAATCCATTCTAAAAGTCAAAAAATATATGCTTTTTTTTTTGTCAGTCCGACTCTATTCCTACTCTACACTCACTCGCAGACTTGTGCCCTGCCGCTTGCAGGGCGTGGGAGTCGCAACCCACTCTCAAACTTACGCGTCCCTACCCCCATCCCCCCTGAGAAGGTGGGGATTTGAACCCCTCACCTCCCCCTTCCATATATGCTTGCATACCTCTTTTTTTTAGTTCTATTTTAACTCTTAATTCACTTCCAGACTTTTACTCTATTTCTTTGCAAGACATGAAAGTCAAAATTCACACCTAAAAAGCTAATTGTCCTCACCCCAACTCCTCTGAGAATATGAAGATTCAAATCATCCACTTCTCTCTGCTCATTTGCGAAGGGTGACTATTGGAGCAAACCCTTGAAAAGCATGGAGGCTTGTTTGGCGCATGAGTATTAGGAGCAAGAAAGTTGTTAAGGTTAGCCATTCAAACATATATGCTTAGAATTAAAGCGCCGCGGATAACAAGTAATGAGACTTTGATATCAATTGTTAGGGCTATTAATGCAACCCCCAAGTGGGGTTGAATAGGTTGAGTGAAGCTACTTAAAAACTTTCACGGTGTTGTGACCTCTTCGAAGCAGGTGGAATCATATAGGGTTTAGCTAATGAACTACTAAACCTAAATTTAACTCAGACTCTTCTAAGTCCATACAAATTTGAAAGAGTTCAAGTTATTTAGCATGCAAATTATTTTCATTTAAGAGTTGCCACTAATCAGTTTTTGATAGGTTAATTAGACATCTAAGTAAAGTATTGAGAATTATGCCTTCTTTGTATGAACCAAAGATTATGAGCTAGGGACTTGATTACGTTAGATTACTTTAATGCTCTTTTGGTACATTTTTTCTTTTATTTTCAAGAAACCATTTTTCATGCAACTTATATTGATTTTTACCTACTTCTAACATGTAAGTGACCATGTAAGTGCGTAACCATTATTTAACACTCAATAATGCAAAGTAGTAAATAAATTATAAGCATGGGGAGGAAATACTTATTTTAAAGCAACGAAAGCATTTACAATATTAGCTAAGAATTTACATCATAAATCCTAGATATCATGTTTAATTAATAAGTAGTTACTTAATTTTTTGGGGTTTTCATATATTTAAATGAAACCTAGAGACTGCAAATGCAACATGCAACTTAAAATGCAAACTATATGTCATGCGACATTTATTAAATGAACTAATCTAACAACGGGTAAAAGTTAATGCAACTATACGATATGTCACATGTTTTAATTTAATTGATTCCTAAACAATAAACTACTAAATGACATGCATTTGATGAGCTAATTCAACATGACATTGCAATGATATATATATATATATATATATATATATATATATATATATATATATATATATATATATATATATTTTCATGAAAATTCGAAATGAGAAAATAACTAAAATAAATTACCTAGTTCTAGATATTACCTAATTCAATTTAAGGATTAAATTAGGCCGAATCCATATTTAAATTGGAATGTTATCTCAACTAGATAATCCCTAACCAGAATGCAACCTACCAAGAAAGAGCTATCTAAACTTTTTTTAATTAATTTTAATATAACATTATATAGAATCAAATTAATCATGCAATCTTATCCAAATATGCAATGTTACCAATTAAAATCTATATCTTTTGTGATTTCTTTTTAAATAAGAATAGAAATAAAATCAAATAAAATCAAGCAACAGATAACATCCACCACCCAAGATATAATCCATATCCATCTAATTTTGGAAATAAATAAAATTGATGAAACGTATCTCGGATGTGAGATCGGATTGGGCGATTTTTCCTGCGATCGTTAGTCGTACTTCAGGCATGAAATTAGACTGTCGATTATTGCACGTTGTGAAGTTACAAAATTTCCTATTTCATGGGGATTCAAAAGAATTTTGTTTTTTTTTTTTTTTTTTTGGATATGACAATATTAACCAAACATTCAAACAAGATCGCAATTTTATGAATTAGGCAACGAGATATATGAAAATCGAATTAATCGTCTTACCTAATTCACGATGGACGATGGATCACGCCAATCACGATGAGGACGACCGGCGATCGGTGACGCTCACGGTTACTGGGTAGTCGCCAGATGGGTTCCACAAAGACCTACGAAACAGAAATTTCCAAGCCAGGCGAGGGACCGAGAATCGTCAATGGACGGGGGCAAGGACAGCAGGTCTCGGTCCTTCGCTGTTGGTGTTGTGGGATTGAAGCAGATCGGTTCAGGAACTCGCGGTGATGCTGATCATGGTGGGGTCTCTTCTGTTCGTTTGTTTCTCACTTACCCAATATTCTGGAATTCTGTCCAAGAACTTCAGCTTCTTTTGACTTTGCTATCAAACTTCACCCTTTAAAAAAGCTTGGGCAAAACAGGACAAATTTCACCCCTTCTTTTGTATTGGGAACGCCCTCTTGACCCCTTTGAAGAATCCAGACTCGCCGATGTCGCCAAGAACCTGCGAAGGAAAAGTGCAAGCATGATTGATGTGGGGCTCGCTGGCCGAAGGAGGCTAGCCAGTGTCACATGACTCGGCGGGGAGATATCAGGACAGCATCGCCGTGTTGCAGGAAGCTGGAGGCACAGTGCAGCCCGGTCCACGATTTGTTGTCGCAGGTGGTCTGCTCGGCAATAGCAGACTCGGCAGTGTTCTTGGCTTTCAAGTGTTGCTGAGCGTCAATCAAGGGATGTAAGGAGCGCGGCACGGAGGGCACTCGAGTTTCTGCTGTGATGAAGAGTAGCAACAAGTATGGGTCATAGCCATTGGTGGGATCTCGGCAACAGGAACTGAGTCGTTGCCGTCGATGGTAGGAGTTGAGCCAAAGTGTCATGCACCGTTTTTATGAATGTGCCAGAACGCGGGTCTTCTCTTTTTGCTTTTTCATTGAACACTCTTTTGTGATGAAAGTCTACTCTTCTATGCACGGGCCTGGTGAACTGCAAGAAGAAAAGAACCCCCCCCCTCTCCTTCTCTCCGTCCACGCCATCTCCCTGGCACGATTTTTCTTTTAAGGGTCTGTTCATTTCGCAAAAGATTGGTCCAGGAAAATGAACATATTTTCTGGTGTTCGGCTAAAACTTGAAAATGTTTTGGAAAATATTTTCCGGTATTCGGTAAGGAAAATATTTTCTAAGAAGACTTCACCACTTAGGCATGCATCACTTACCGACCTATAAATCCATCAAATATGAACTTACCTTTCAATTCAAGCAAACTTATCTCATATTTTTGTTCCCTTATTGTCGTCAAATGCTCATCTACTCTAAAAAATGTTTATATGGATTAAAAAAAAAAAAAAAACAAAAGAGAAAAGAAGCAAAGTATGTACAACCTCATGAGAATCTTCTAATTGAGTGGCTTGTTCTCCCCCTGCGTCTTTTTTTTTTTTTGATGACCCGGGAACCACCGTACAATCGGTGACATAAACCCGGGGCGACCGAGCCACCACCACAGACCCACCACAGACCTAGCCGTAAGTGAGTTGCGCAATGGGGACGCGGGGTTTCAAACCCCTCCCCTCTCGGTGAGGGAGCAAGGCTCTGGGAGGGAGCAGGGCTCTAAACAACGTGGCCACCGCAGGCGGTGGTGCCCCTACGTCTTTTGTGTTCTAATAAACAAAAGAAACAAAGAAACAAAGAATTTAAAGCCATTTGCTTGAGAAATGTACAATTGCAGGGTAGAATAAATAAAGAAAAGGATAAGCAAGAGTGGAGAGCGTGAGCTTGAGATCGACAAGCTCGAGGTTCACCTGGCAATGACCAACGACTGGCCAAGAAAGAAGAAGATGGGAAATAAAGAAAAGAAAAAAGAAGAAAAAGAAAAAGAAAAGAAATAGAAAAGAAAAAGGAAATTAAAAATAATTCGAATTAAAAAAGAAAATTAAAAAATAATTTGAACAAAAAGAAAAAAGAAAAAAGAAAGGGGAGGAGAAAGTGAGGATTTGTAGAGATGTGAGATAAGAGAGATCAAGTGAGAAAAATGTTTTCCTCTTTTTCAAAAGTGGAAAACATTTTCCCTTAATTTAAAAGACTTTTTTCCTTTCATGAAAAATATTTTCCCCAAGGAATTCATTTTCCATGAAACGAACACCGGAAAATTCAGAAAACATTTTACTATAAATTATTTTCTGCGGAACGAACGGAGCCTTAATGTGCGGTAATGTGCGGTGTATTTTATTGTGTGTGGCCTCCTTTTGCTTGTCCATAGCTTGTCCTTTATAGGTTGGGAGAGGCTAGGCTTTTCAAGGAAAGAAGATAGTCTCTCTCCTCTAAAAATATATTATATGCGTGAAGATCTCTTTTAACTAAGGTCTGATTGACTCTTGGTCTAGTTCGGTTCTGAGGTGAAACTAAAATCGGACCGAGAGGACCAGTTCCTAGATTCTAGGACCAAGAACTGGATCGACCGGTTCTAGAACTAGGAATTGGATTGACTGACTGGTCCAATCTGGTGGGCGATAAATTTTCTTTTTTAGGCCAAAAATAAAATGAAAAATGGGAGAAATTGGGAGGAATTAGGGTTTGTTTATTAAGAAATTTAAAAATATATATTATATATAATTAACAAGTTTGACCGAGAACTAGACCGATAGGCCACCAGTTCCAAAAGCTAGAACTGGGAATTGGACTGCCCTATTTGGGAACTACCCAAAACCAACCGGTTTGGTCCTGTTCGAGAGGTTCATGATTCAGGCGATTTCCGGTGTACACCCCTACTTTTAACTGTGGCCGTAGTCGCTCGAAGATGTATTGCCCCAAATATATGCCCCTACATGCAATATTCCTTTTATTTTCCTAATATTTCTCATCTGGAACCCTCCTTTCTATGACGATCCATCACCAAATTTTCCTTCTATGCTTTTGAACAAATATTGGAACAATAATATGAATCTTTTTTCAAAATATAATAATCTTCCAACTCATCATTCTTCATAAGTCAATTTTTGACCATCAAAGAATAACGGGCTTGAGCTAATTCCCTATCTCCATGGTCTTAGTCCAACTCGTCAAATTAATGCTCAAAACCATCAATTTAAACCTATCCGTCACCAATTCAATACAAATGCAATAAAAATATATACGATAAATGCTCCTAAAAATATATACTATACAATTTAATTTTTTTTTGGGGTTAAAATTAATCCCTATTTTTTATGCAATACATGAATGATTGGGTTGCCAAAATTTAGGTGTTAACACATGAAATAATGACAATTGGTAAACTAGATTGTATGAACTTGATTATTGTGTGTGATGATAGTTAACAAATAAAAGTAGATGATAAAATTGAAGATAAATCACATAGCAATTTATAGCGATTCGACTTTGTACTCAAGACCATGTCCAATCTTTAAGTAATAGCTTAACAGCAGCTAGAGTTCACTAGTAATCAGTTTAAGGTACAACTAGCAAGTGTTGTTTCTTTCACAAGATAGATCACACTATCAGGAAAAAACCACTACACTTATACTTGTATACTTGAAATTTGCTATTACAGGGTTAAACGTTTATAGAGAGATATCAACAAAGAGGATTTCTAGCTTAAAGCATGACTACAGCAATTCTTGCGCCCAACATCTAAGCTTCGATGATCCTTAATTATAGAAGTCTTTAAGCTAGTCATTGGAGACCTTTATAGAGATCCGGCTAGCCGTCTGAGAGTTATCAAATACCTGTGCCGGAATCAGGACTGCCTATGCAATTGTTTCCTTTGACCTTGGCTGGTTTCCTAAAATGGAGTTTCTTTCATCTGTCACTTCACTAAAGTAGAAACCTATCAGTTGCTTTTTAGATATATTTTCCAATTTTTCAGCTATGGAGTCTAGTCTTGCAATGACTATTTTCCATACTGTCAACAGTCATCTTTAGCTGCGTACCTTACTATCATTAGTGTTAACTCCTCGTCATCATGATCTGATATTCATCACTAGCCCATGAAGAATGTGAGCTAGTTGAATGACGATCTTTAGAGACAATACCAATCAAATGACTCATGATGACAAGATTAATTATTTTTCCACCTTTATAAGTACCTAGAGATCTTCAAGAACACTAGCTTGATATGGGTACCTCCAAATCACCATGCAATATCACTCATACCGGTACCTATTCACCTCAATCATCACAAGCTACTTTCTCATCTTCGTTGATACAAAAGAATCATTGACATCTCTAACACTAACTTCTCATCATCACTAATCATTATATATATTTTTGGATTCATCAAAATTCCATATGGATATTTTCCCAACGTGGAGTAGTTATGCCATAAGTGCTATAAATACTAGTGCTCAACTATTGAAGACCCCCCTCTCCCATTGCACAAAAAAACAAATATGTTATCTTTCAGTTATCTTTAAGTTCTTGCACTATAGTTTTAATTTCCATACTCGTGTCGTCAATTACATTCTAGCATGTATCTTTGTTGTATCTTGGGTATCACGTCATCAATCAAATTCTAGCGTTGTATTTTCACATTCTCAAGCTTTATTGTCAATTAAATTTCAACACAGTTTGGTTATGTTTGATTATGTCTATAACGATTATGTTCTCAAGCTTTGTAATCGATTGAATTTTGACATAGTTTGTGCATTTACAATTCTTTTTGAAGTAAACTAATCGATTTTCTTGTCTAACTGTGATATTTCATGTCCAAAGTTGCCACAGAACCTGTCTTCTCTAATAATACCAAAGAATGACTGTCTCCTCTAATAATACCAAAGAATGACTTGCGATAAAAGATATTTTGTGATGGAGTCATATTCCGATGAAACATCTTTTTTGGCGCACCTAGTGAGACATATTTGGTTGATTTGAGGAATACAATGGTTAGAACAAGAAATCAACTGGATCCTAACAATGCTAGCAGTAACAACCAGTCACCGCAACTTGGTAATGATGGGGAAATTCATCGACTACTCAACCGATGGTGGAACAAGAGCAAGGCAAAGATGCCAACATCCCTTGGAAACTCACTAGTGAGTAGAGAAGGTGGTTGAAGGCAAATCCTATCTTAGTGGCTATCATGAAAAGGATTTGGAAGAGCACCGCCACCGAGTTGGCCTCCCTCCTGCAGTAACTGAGTCGCAAATTAGGGTACGAGAGAAGCATCTTCTTCACCTCTTCAAAGAGTACTCTGTCCTCCCATGGCGGCGGTTTGTTCTGGTTCAAGGTGTCAAGCATGATCCAGCAGTCTGATTCAATCACCAAGCGATCGGTATGGATTCCTTGCTGCAGTAGATGGCGAAGGGTAAAACTGAGCGCTTGCACCTCAGATTGAAGTGCCGAGGTCGCTGGAAAATCTGCAGTATAAACATCAGTAAGTCGTCCCCGGTAGTCCCTACTAATGCACGCCATGGATCCTTTTTGACTTCCCTGCTTGTAAGCCCCATCAATCAAGCCCATAATTGGAATATATTTCCCCCTTTTCTACTTCTAGATCTTGTATATGCGGACGCTGTTTCAAGCGGTTGTAATTTTACAACGGCTTAATATATCGTTTATTCCGACCAAAAAAAAAACCATAGAAGTCACCACTAATATATTTACGGTGGATTGATTAAAAACCTAACTGAAGTGCGAGAGAATTACACTACTTCTACGAACTAGAGATTAAATGAGTCTGGAGACTTGATTATGTTAACGTCATTTTGATACCATTTCATATATTTGAAAAATATTTATGTTGGCAACTTGGGTAGATTTAAACCTACACATTAACATGTAGATGTGATCACGCGAATGATATTTTTGGCATTTTTTTATTAAATTCGTAAACAAAATTAATAAAATTAAAGCTACCCTAAATGAAGGTTATCCCATCCATTATAGGAAATAATCTTTGATTGAATCCATTTTAATTAGAAGAATCTTATCCTATCAGCTAGATATTATCTAAACATTATCTAAATCATCCTAATCTATCAAGGAAAATTTTATCTAAGAATCAATTAAAATTTATTCTAAAATATATCAATATTTTATCATAATCTACATGCAATCTTTTTGTATTTTTATAGATAGAAAAAGCAATCAAATAATCAAACCAAAAGGATAGACACCACCAAAGATAACTATGCTCATAATTTGAATTTGGAAACATTATCTCGACTTGATATTTTCACACAATAAAATCAGAATCTAATATTACCGCTTAACGATGAAGGTATTAGTTTTAACCGTGCAATCTAATAACTCCATCTAAGGGCTTAAAGATAGAATCAAAAGATTTCGCATGGCAAAATAGGAAGTAAATCCTAATCGATTATGCCTAGTGACTCAAAGGAATCAAATTAGATATGTAGGCAAAATAGGCAATAGAATATTCAAATTGATTCGGCAGAGAATTTCACCTAATTTGCAGATTACTTCCAAATTTGAATCAACAGACAGATCACGGATGTTGGTGTTGACCGGGGTGGGATGACTCGGTGGTTCGTGATGGTGTGGCGGCCATGCAATGGGATGGCTTGGCGAGGTGCTGTTTGTGGTGAGAACTCCCTGGTTTAGAAACTTGCAAAATAGCGACTTTAATTGTGTGGTGAACCACGAGAAGTACAGGGATCGTCGGAGGAGGAGGTTCGGCCTAAAGGGGTTTCGCGGCTCTTGGTGCAGCAATGAATCAGCAGCTCATCATCTCGGCTCAGTGATGGTAGCAAGTCATAATACAGATCAGCCAAGGCAAAAGCAGCCGGGTCGACCAGGGGAAGCAGCGGGTAGCAATGTCTCGAGATGCCTCAGTGCAGTCGGTAGCAATGATGGCTCGCGGCAAGGCAACGGGGATTCCTTGCGGCGGTCTGCTTGAGGGCAACGACAGGCAGTAGCAACCGGAGCAGCACTTGGGTTGCAAGCTCAATGCGAAGAGGAGCAACAGCAACCTTCGTTAGGGTGAGGACTTGCAGCTTGGCTAGTCCGCGTCGTTGAAGGAAGCCGCGGCAATCGGCGACTGGAGTAACTTAGCCGTGGATGGTTGGGACATCAAGGATCACATCTCACCAAGGGGATTCTCGGCCAAGCAAAGAGAGGGAGCAGGGGGGTCGACGAGATTTGGCCGTGACCTCTGCTTCTTGCTTCTCTCTCTATTTCTCACGTGTCTCTCAATGCAGGTTTTGAAATCCTAATTGCCAAGCTTGATTAATGAGGCATAATTCTGAATGTGTAGTGTTAACCTAGGTTTGATTCACTCTTGTGAGCTTAATTTCGGCCTTATAACTATAATGCACCCTAGTAACCCAAGGACAATCCCTAATTAGGTTTGTAATGGGCTGAATTATGCTCAAATTAGGCCAATTAAGGCCTCCCAACTTGATGAATTTCGGCCAACACCCCTCCCTATAGGTTGGCCGAATTTTGCTTCTTTTGTGGCCTCAACGGGCTTGATCCCCTTAGAGCCTATTCTGATCAAACGGAAAGCCTTTTAACATTACGAGCTAAATCCAAAAAGCTTCAACTTTGATCCATTAGTTGAAATTTTTGGCCCTCACCCCTCCTTGCCTCGGCTGAATTTTGCTTGTAACAATCGCAGTCCATGCGACAGATTCAGGTCCACTCACCACCGCTAGTGCAATGCAAGTGCAATTGAACTATGTGATAGATGCTCCAAATAATTACATGCTATGCAAATTAATATTTTTGTTTAGGAGCCAAGATTAGTCCCTAATTTTCTATGTAACTAATCCTAAATGATTAGTTAAAATATAGGTATTAATAGTTGTAACATCACATTTTCAAGCTTTATCGTCGATTCAATTCCAGCATAATTTGGTTACGTTTGATTTTGACCACAATGGTTACATTCTCAAGCTTTGTCATCAATTAATGGAAGGACGACTTTCGGTGAAAGATATTTTGTCACGGAGTCAAATGTCAACGAAACAACTTCGCATGTTAATAGAATCGGAGGACTATAATATTACTTCATCTATATCCTCAATAAACTCTTGACCATCTCAACTCCAACTAATTCCAAAAGAGAATGGTTGTTGGGCTTGGTTGAATTTTTCTCACTTCCAACTCTTCTTCTCACATGATTTGCTATAGATCTAATTGTTGCATGTAAGGGCTCTAATGGAGATTATGAGTATGACATCCCAAATTTTCAATTCTATTTTCCATTGAATAAATCAGGCATTTCATCGATGCGCCTATAAAGCTATTCTCAGAGCCGATTACTCTTGAGATAACTAGACTATCCAGGGATGTCATTAATGAATTTTAATGCGATAGACCTGAGAATTCGACTAAGAATCGGCTTCTCGATCGTGCTCATCTTTAGAGGCCATTACGGTACAGTTAAAAATTGATTTGAGATCAGAGATAAGTCGAGTCGACTGAGATGTGTAGCTAATCGTGGGTGACACCACTAAATTGGAAAATTCTCGTCGATGGGCACTAGACTAATTATTCTATCGTTTTGGTACCTTGTGTCTGTATTTGAATCCTTGAGATTTTCGCGACAATCGAGAGTCGCTAATGTGTCGAGTGGGTTCATTGTAGCTTGAAGAAAATCGACCACGGGTCATTTGCACTAAAAATTTCTGAAAACTACCCGATAGTCTAGATTACGCTAAAAACGCATTAGATTGAAATTAATCGCGAATTTGAGTCTGATTTTAGAAATTGAAGGTTCTGTCATATCACAATTAATTCTAGGAGCATCGATTTAGTCTCAGAAGATTTTTCTACAACCTGAGGCTTTTTGGGAAAAAGTCGAGGTAGAGCCATTTTTGTCCGGAAAAAGCCAATGACCATTTTTGGTCGCAAAATTGGGAAGCAAGTAGGTTATATTGGTGAGGAAAAATATCGATTTTATTGAGGACTCGACAACTGGATTTATGAGGGCCAAATGGGATTGAATTGAGCAAGATCAAGTGTTCAATTAAGGGAGAAATGTTGGAAATTCGTATGTCCCCCACCCCCCACAACATTTGGACCATTTCAAGCTTCTAGATGGGGAGCATGGGTGGTTGGATTGTGGCCAAGGAAGCTAGACTTGGCTGAGGTTGAGTTAAGGGAACAAATTGGTGGAAAAACAAGGCTTGTGGCCCCCATTGTTGCCTCATCTCTTCCCCCTCCCTCATGTGACCGTCGACCACTCCTTTCCCCTCCTCCTTGTTGAGTTCGAACACCACCAGCAGCCTGAGGGATTGTCGGAGCAAGCCAGCAAGCCACCACCCTCAGCCGTTCGTCGTTTCCACCACCGCCCGCCCGTTCCAGCTTGCCGTGCCTCAGCCGTGTCCAGCGGCGTTACTCTGCCCAGCTCGATGTTCCTGGAGGTTGTCTTGCCATCCAAGAGGTTATCCAGCCACCGTGAGCGGCCGTGGGAGCCATTGGAGCCGCCGTTTAGCTCGCCGAGTGCCCGTGCAACTTTCACCAGTCTCACCTCGCCAAACCAACCCCGTTTCTTCTGTTTTGCAGCAGCAGACAGAGAGCAAAGAAGGGGGTATCTCAACACTGTTTAGACCCATTTTGAGGTAGTTCCGAGCCCCAAAAGCTAGGCCCGCTTTGGAGAGTATCGAGCCTCATCGAGTTCCCGACGTTTTGAACTGTCCGGCTTACCGAACAAGTGAGTTGAACTCACTAATCCTCGCTTAGTAGGTTAATTATTCTTAGGGGTTGATTAGATTAATTAAGCATGGTTTAGATGGATAGATTAGATTAGATTAGTTAATTTAATTATCTGTCGATGCATGTTAAGTGGTTAGTTAGTGACATTAGCGAGTAGACACGTCCTAGTAATTATTTAACGAACCTTGGAATTTTTCCGAGTCCATTTCGACGTCCAATTAGGCATTATAGGCCTAAGTTGGATTTAATGCATTTGTTTAATATTTTTCGTAATTATTTAATTATTTATTTATTTTCCAGAAATTAGGCTAGGATAGTCGACGATCGAAATTTTATGCTAGTTATTGTGGTGCAGTCTGTTTATTTATTTGAGCTCTAAATTGTGTTGAATTGATTTAATTATGATTTTAGGATTTTATTCCTAAATTAATTAATTTTGGTAATTAATTGAGAAATTATCGAGCGTTGGTTTATAGTGCCAAAAATATGTTATGGGCTATTGAAACTGGTGGGACGTTTAAAAAGGTGAAATTATTATATTTTGGCTAAGGCCAACCGTGTACCCACACACGGCTATTTTTATTGGGTATGATAAAAATGATGAATTGATTAAATGGTTTGGATGGTATACTATATCAGTCTACGGGTAATATGTCAGCTTAGATTGCGAGTAGTATATCAATAGACTATATCAACTTACAGGCTTTGATATATCAGCTTAGCAAGAGCAGTATACCTTATCAGTTTAACGAGAGCAATATTTATCAGCTTAGAGAGAGCATTATTAGTGTGCTATATCAGCCTACGGGTGATATGTCAGCTTATATTGAGAGCGGTATACTATTTATTAGCTTAGAGCGAGCTATACTATCTATTTATTAACTTAGAGTGGGCAGTCTTAATATGAATGAACTTATAGATAATATTGAATGGGCCGACCAAGAGATGATCGTGATGACATGTAATCGATCGGGTTGATTAATCGATGATTCGATCTGATTTGATTAGGTGTTATGTCTGTCAGTATTTATGAATTGAACTGACTTGCAGGGAGAGACTGAGGCCAAGGCAAGTCCTCTAACTCGTGTTGTGATTAGGTAGCCTTTAGGGCGTATTAGCTTTCTAATCGGGTCTTAGGGGGTAGAACTTGCTGAGATATAATCTCATGCCGTTGTGGGACAACATTTTAGGTCCGTAGATGGCAGCACCTTCAACTCCTCCCGAGCATTTTGGTATACCGGAGGAAATCACAGAAGTAGGTTATCATATTCCGATACACCCCCACCCTGAAGGATTGAAGTATGTAATGGTGAAATCCACCGTCTACATCGACGTGGGTGAACTCGAAAAGGTGCCTCATGGGAGGGTCCTGTGCCGGAATCTGATGTACCTCGGTATATTTTGGAGGTTGTGCTCAGGAAGGGCACATCGTATCCTAAGGGTGGATTAGGAGTGGATGCCATGGATCCCAAACTCGAAGGCGATTTTGACTCTCCGGTGTACTCAGCCGAGGCCGCCAATTGGAGCGAGGAAGAATGGGAGATCGCTGAGGACGAGGAGGTGGAGCAGGAAGAATTTAGTGATGATGAGTAGTCATGGTTGTTAAACCCCTGCCCCCTGTTTGAGAACCTTTTATAGTGTATATGTTTTTATATACCTAGACCAACTTGTATAATATATGACATGGATTGCTATGTATATATGTATATAAGCGTGGTTAGCGTGGTTTGAAATGTTATAGCCCTGCTTTCCTATCCCATTGTTTTGTTGTCTAGAGATTTATATTTGCTTCCGCATGCGTATATTAAAATGAATGGGTCGGCGATGCATCTTGGGACATCGCTATTATATCGACCAAGCAGGGATGGGCACATGCTCGGAGGGTTGGGATGTGACAATGAGTGTCATCAATTTTTTATAGTTTTGTTACGTCCGGTTTGATTTGTTTCTTTATGAACCCTCTCCTTTTGACTACAAACAGAGTCTCCAATCACAATCAAAATATATCAAAAACAATAAATTCTCTCTTTTCTTTCTATTTATTTGCTAGTTTTACATATTAGGTTGTTATTCTAGTTCCCTCTATTATTCCATGTGGATCTAAGAAGACAATTGTTAAATCCCAGGAGAATAGCTACTAGACTTTGTTGCATCGAGTTCATACCCTAAGGGGTAAAATACTTTTTAAGGATGGTACTTGCATGCCTCAGATTTTTTTTTTTTTCATATTTTCCAACATTTTTTTTACAATACTAATAAATTTAATGTCAGAACAGGCTATATGCAGTTAGTCGAGTCCAACTGAAGGACCTAACAATAGTGTGAAGATTAAAAATCGCCTAAGAGCAACATGATTTGGAAATGCTGTAGGATTACGGATGTCCTTTCATTGTAATGCCGCGTTTACTTCTGTCAACGAAGATGATACATCTTCAAAAGTCTTTAACGTCATAGAGACAGAACGGGAAATGGCAGCCCAATTACTCGATTTTAGTCCCTGTATTGTTGGATGGGGTATTTTCGTCTTTTAACATTGATTGGCTGTGTATAAGATATATTCAACAAAGTGAGTGTATGTGTATGATTGTTCTTTTTTACTTTGACTAGCACTTGGAAAATATTTTCTCGTGAAAGTATAGAGCCCTATTTACTGAATGAAATATAGCATCATTTGAAAGAGTGGAATTGAAAGTTCATAGATTAGATATAGCTGATTAACCATTTGTTCAGAATGAAGTCCAATGCATTCTCCTTTTGTTAAGTTGGGTACACCCAAAGTAATTGAAAAGTGTCCAATTAAAATGAGCCCAATATCATTTATACAATTCGAATGTCTCTTCTGTGTGTCTCTAATATCTATATATCATACTCTTTAGTTGGGTTACAGTGATCAACTCTAGGTTACAACGATCAACATCAAGAAAAAGTGGATTAGAGAGTAAGTTGTCGGTGTATTTTGACAAAAAAAAAGTACAATAAAAAAAAATCCTGATAGCTAGTTATCTTGTATTTTCAACTTAAATACTATAGATCACTTGTTCAAATTCCACCAACTGCATATAAGCTGCTTTGAATCAGGACTACTTACATAATTCAAAGATCTGAACTTATTTGGTTTGACTTGTAGAATCTTCCTGGTTCTCATACCTTCAGATTACGAAAGGAAGAGAGAAAAAAATAGAAGTGGACAAGAGCAGGTGTTAACATGTATTCTCTCATTTTTCACAGCTCGCAAATTTTACGAGGATTACAAAGTTCGGACTATTTGTTTATGGAAAAAAAAAAGGTGCAAAGGTCTATAAATAATAAGAAGATATTTAGTGTCGCATGGGTAATTCAATTATGCGGGGTGCCGGCTGCTTATTATTAATTATTATGGAATGAATTTAGTATTCATATTTTAAATTGAATTTTGACCGTCAAAATGATACCATCATTCAAATTCTATTTAACAAGCACGCGAAAATGATATGATAATTTTCCTAAATGCTATACCCTGTGTAATAATTTTCCTATCTCCCGTCATTGGAAGGATAGACTGTCAAAACATTGAAACCAATAAAATAAAAAAGAAAAGAAGAGAGAGGAGGCAAGTCTTCACACGGGGGAAGACCAAGACTAAGAGGGGTAATGAGGTCGACGCTCCATATTCAGACCTGTGAACTGGAACGACTTTCATCATCCTGATCTCCATTCGAGCCAGGGTATGTGTAGGCAAATGGGTTTGCAAATTGTCGTCTGTAACTATCAAGTGTTCCTCAGCTTCAGAGGACCAGATGTTCGGGACAGCTTCCTCGAGTGCTTCTACGACCAGCTCAAAGGCGCGGGGATTGTGGCATTCCAAGACCGCAAAGAGATCGAGTACGGTGAAAGGATCGATGACAAGATCGTGGAAGCCATCAAGCGTTCCTACATCTGCGTCCCTGTCTTCTCCGAGGACTTCGCTTCCAGCCCAGCTTGCCTGATGGAAGTGGCCCAAATGGTGGAGTCGGACAAAACCATCCTTCCCATCTTCTACGGCGTCGAACCCTCCGTTGTTCGCTACCAGCTGGGGACATATGAAAAGTCCTTCGCCAAGCACAAGCACCAAAACAGATATCCCGACAAAATCGAAAAGTGGAAGGCTGCTCTGGGAAAGATTGCTGGGGAAATGGGACCGGTATTGACGAATGTCAACGGCGGGTAAGTCCGACCGCTCGATAGATCTTGCTGTATTTGTTTAGCTTGCGGAATATAAAGATAGGATAACTGGCTTGTATATTGAGATGCTCACCGCGCTCTTTCTGGGATCCAATTGACTTCTGGATATTCCCTTTTTTTCTTGTCTTTTTAATAGCAATGCATGGGTTATCTCGTCTGGTCTTCTCACCGCAGTCTTTCTCATGTTTTTTTTTCTTGTGTTAATTCATGTCACCGGTGCCGTCTGCACCTTCCCTGAAATTAAACCGTTCTGTAACCGGTCTGGGACCTAATTGTAAGGTGGAGAGGGAGTGCTAGCGCTGGTCGCCTCTCCTTGCCTTTTATCTATAAAAAGAAGAAAAACAATAAAGTAAACTCCCGTTTCTCATTTCTCAGGTATCTCCAATGTCTAAAGGATTTTGTTTTCAAACTTTGGAAACTCTTGAGGATGGATGAGCAAGACGTCACAGAAAATTTAGTTGGAATAGACAGAGACGTGCCAGAGATGGTGCGAAAGCTTGGATTTTATGAGGATGGACAAGTTGTCAAAGAACGGGAGATGACAGGGAGATGGTTGCTTGTAGTATGGGGTCTGCCTGGGGTTGGCAAAACCACTCTCGCAAAGGTGGTATACAACAAGATCAGTCAGCTCTTTGAAGGTTGTACTTTTCTTGAAAATGTTCGAGACGAGATTGAAGAGAAAAGAGTGGTGGTTCTGCAGAATAGGTTAATTCGTGACCTCAAGGGAGGGGGAGATTCTTCAATCGTGGAATCCCCCAATCAAGGTACCAAAATGATACGACAGCTATTTAAAGAAAGCAGAGTGCTCATTGTTCTGGATGATGTGGACGACTTCGAGCAAATCAAACCATTGGCTGAGCTAACTTGGTTCGGTCCGAGAAGCAGGATCATCCTCACAACCAGAAGAAAAGATGTTTACCAGATTCAGACAAGTGAGGATCAAGTCATTTCGTGTGGGCATGACCATGAGATATTACCTATGAATGAAAATCATGCTCTTGAACTTTTTCGTAAGTGTGCTTTTGGACTAGATCATCCCCTAAAGAGTGACGATAAAATATCAAGGGAAATCATTTCTGCTGTTGGAAATCTTCCTTTTGCTATTGATATTGTGGGAAGATATTTAAATGGAAAGTACGAAAATATATGGAGACAGACCTTGGATGACTTAAAAAGCGAGCTGCAAGAAAAAGTGGAAAGAATGTTGGAGGCATACTATAAACTTTTGGGCAAAAAGGCAAGAGAAATTTTCCTTGATGTAGCATGTTTCTTTATAGGGGTTGAAAAGACAATCCCCTGTTACATGTGGGCTGCTCGTAAACTTGGCCCTGATATAGGTGTTGATGAGCTTCAAAACACATCTTTTCTAAAAATTGGAGAAAAAAATGAGTTTTTGATGCACGGTCAACTAAAATTTTTGGGTAGAGAAATTGTCAAGAAGGAAGATGAGGACCCCCGGCAGCGCAGCAGGGTGTGGAATTACGAAGATGTCCAAGCAACATTGTGCGAAAAGAAGGTAAAATCACACTGAGATTTCTCCACTATCCTTGTCAAGTTTTCCTCTTATTATTTTACTGTTTCATTGCATAGTTCTTTGTTCTTATTTCACACTTCCATTTTCTCAACGAATTGACAGGGTACTAGCAAGGTCAAAGCTCTTCGTGTAACCCGTGATTTTATTCAAGTTGATGGTGAAGTATTTCATCATCTATCGAATTTGAGGTTTCTTGAGTTGGACAATATTGATATTGATGGAAATCCTCAGAATCTTCTTCCAAACCTTGTATGGCTTGATTGGCATGGATGCCATGATAAATATAAGTTATTTGCATTCAAAATGGAAAACCTGGCGATTCTCAACTTATGTACAAGCTCAGTCAAATTGAATTCGGAAGACTGGAAACATTTGATGAAGGTAAAGCATATATGTGCTTGTGCTCTTTTTTAATGTACAAATGCGCCCTGCACTTAATTGTTAGAGTTGTAGTTGAAGTAGCAAATAAACATGTGAATCATGTTGTTTTTGCAGAAGGCTGGGAGTTTGAAAGTCTTGAACCTAAAAGATTGTACTTGGATCAATGGATCTATGCAATTCCCTGCCTCAAGTCATTTAGAATGCTTGATCCTAGAAGGTTGTTTATTATTCAGCCCAACAATTCAGAAATCCATTTCTAACTTTGAGAATTTATTGTCCTTAAATATGAAGCGTTGCAAATTGTTCAAACATCTGCCACAAGCACTATGTTCCATGAAAGAATTGAGAGAGCTTCTCATTGATGGAACTAAAATTCAAAGACTCCATTTCGAGGAAGGCTCTCTACCGGCACTGGAAATTCTCAGTGCTTGTGAATGTGAAGCGTTGTGTGAAGTCACTGATTCCATTGAATTATTAAAGAAACTACGGAAGCTTAGTTTAAGAAGTTGCAAAAAACTCATAGAACTTCCAGCTGTCATTGGAAAGCTTGTTCTGCTACAGGAAATGGACTTGTCAGACACCTTAATTAAGGAATTACCTCCTTCTGTCAAGTGTCTGGAAAATCTTGAAGTGCTAAAGATGGTTGGTACTTACCTAAAAGAATTTCCTGAAGCCATAAAAGATCTTAAGAATCTTAAAGAGTTGGATTTTACCCACTGCAGAAGTTTGAGGGGACATTGCAACATTAGGGGATTGTTTTCTTTGAGAATCTTGAGATTAAAATGCACAAGAATTTCTCATGTGCTCGCGAGAAATAATGGGGAAGTATTTCTCCACATCCAGGAGTTAGGTGATAACATTGTTTGGGAGACAGTTCCATAAATTTGCTCTAGCTCAGATTTTGTTATGGACAAAATGCAGATTATCCTGTGTATGTCATCTTTTAGTCTTGAACGTGGAAAACTAAGGAATGGCTTGGAAATTTCTTATCCGTGCGGGCTTAAAGGTGTAAGTGGATAACTGAGAAAGCTGACTTTGTCAAACTGCTCTTATTTACACAACTATTGATGTCGGAGCCTCTGAATTCTGCATGTGATTATGAATGATCTCAACCCATGTTTCTGAAGACTTGCACTTGAAGATCTTTGGAACGATTTGAAGTACGAGTAATCAACAAAGAAGGGGAGATCTTCTAATTGGAGGACACTACTCTTCATTCCTTCTTTTTGTGTGTGCGTGTGCTTGGAGACGGTACTCTTCTTTTGACAGCATGTATCTGGACCTTCTTGTCGTTGTTTACTCCTTGTAACTGTGGTCTCTATATTGAATTTATCTCAAACTATGGGAGCATTGTTTTTAAATGTGCTTGTTCCATCATTTATGCAACTGGTTCTGTTTTGTCTCCCTCCCCTTCACATGATCGGCGGGGTGACTTTAGATGTTTTTGTTTTTTTATGTATCTCAATTTGTTGAGTTTTTCGTATGCTATTTTTTTTTATTTTCCGTCTTTTTCCTTTCTCTGTTATATTTTTTCCGCATAGGGCCATTATCAGCAGCAATTAAAGGATTGTTACCACATTAGTTCAGTGGTACATACCAATCCAGTAATCCCCATCTTATGACTACAAGCATTGACTGCCAAATTCAATTTAAAGTGATAGATGAGAAAGCAGAGGGAATTTCTTTGGAAATGCACGGGGTGGAGTTAGTATGACCTGGTGCTATATCCTTGATTTGCCTCTTGCATCTTCCTAGGATTTAAATTGTGTCGTGCATAGGAGCCCAGTGCAAAACAAGTCTCAAGGAAATTTGGGCAAGCTGTTGTTAAACCCTATTGAACTTCCTAGTTCTAGACATGATTGTCGCGACCTTTCCCAGATGAACCCCTGAGGAAAAACTAATGGATTATTAAGTTTACACTTAGCTTAGATTCTCCCAAGTCCATACCCATCGCAATTCAAAATTTTCACTTTTGCAAACTTAATCAAGCAGTTTAATTCATTTAAGAGTCGTCACCTATCTATTACGAATCAATTAGAAATGGACAATATTTTCTTATATGAATCAAAGATATCTTGGACATGGGTACTTAGCTACAATACATAATTCTAATCCCTTTTCAATATGGACACGGGTACTTAGTTACAATAGAGAAATCTAATCCTTTTTCAATACATTTTCTCTTTGATTTCACAAATATTTTGCAAGCAATCTTGATCAATTTTAATCGCAAACCATTAAAATGTTAAAGGTGATCATGTAGGTGCATAAGCAAAGATTTAATACTTGATAAAACAAAGCAATAAATAAATTACTATAAAGGGAAAAAGAATCTCGATGCGTTAAGCAAAGCAACGGCGAAACTTCATTATCATCCAATGTGATCAAGGAACTGCAAGGTATTTGTCACAGAAACTAATCATGAACTTACAATTAAATTAACATGAAATCACTAGCAAAATAAATAAAAAATAATAAGGACATAAAAAATTTACGTAATTCGATATAAATGTCAGTATCTACGCCTATAGGGAAAGCTATCCATAAATGATTCACTATAATTGAAAAATCAAAATTATAATCATTCACATGATTAAGTGTGCCACGCGCCTAAAATTATCAAAAATGGTTATGAATAAACAACTCAATTAAATATAAAACTCACATCACAAATCGCCGGGTGTACAGGCCAAGCAAGAAAGAGCTGCGTATGAACGTCTCTACGTTCTTCTATCCGCTTCTTGCGGCTGCCACCTCCTTTTGTTAGTTCTCGCCTATTCTCGAGAAAGCCCGCTCGTGGCTGTTACCTAGGAAACCCACTAGAAGCAAAAACCCTTACTTTTATTTATGTCCTTTTTCTCTGGTTTGGCCCCACGCGCTTTCCTTTCGCACGGCCAGAACAGAGGAGTCCCTTTTCACTAAAGCTTTGATCATGGATGCACATATCCAACTAAATGAAAAAAAATATACAGAGTAATTATGTGAGCCCCTTCTTTATTCGTTTCCACCCAACACAGTTACTTCCCTTTGACTTATATAACCATCTATCCTTATATGACCGCTCCCCATTGAAAGTAATTGTCGGTTCTAGCAACGTTAGCAATTTCATAGAACAGTATTAGTGTACTTTTGTCAGTTTATCTTATCGCAACCCACTCTCATAAATAGATTTAGAGGTAATGCTTGTAAGACGTCCGGATGGTTCATCTAATTAAATGATTCTAAGGATCCAAATGGTCAATTAGAAGCACGGGCTCTTTCAAGCTCAAACCTCAAATTTCATTTTCAAATTATTAACAACCTTACAGTTCTAGGAGTTGGTACAAATCATTTGGGATCAATTAGAAATCAATCAAGATGTGGGAGTATTGTCTTGATTCATACACAACCAAATTATCTGAGTTTGGTGACTTGATTATGCTAACAGGCCCTTTTAGTACCTAACTTGAAATTGTGTTATCTGAGCGACCATTATTCTTGATTACCATCTATGATCCTAAAGTCATCAATCTACTAAGAGAGCATGCAAATGTTTTTAGAGGGTTTATTGAAAGTCTAATTTAATCATATACTATTCTAGGAAAACAATTAACAATCAAGGTATTGAAAGGCGGTGTGATAAGTAAATGTCCAAGTAATTGAAAGTATCTATCTAAGTGCGGAAATGTGAAACCCAATACAAAGTTGGACAAAAAAATATACAATGTCTTGTGAGGGCAGTTTGGTAATTATTCTATTTCCAGAAACAATTTTTGCTCAGAAAAAGGATTTTCTTGATTCTGTTCCCAAAAATAATTTCTAAGTATTTGAAGATGCTTGATAAACTGTCCAAAATTTTTATTCTCAGAATAGAAATGTATTTGATAAAATCCTTAAAATTTCTAATACAAACCATTTTCTTTTAATCTTTATATAATTTTATAAATTTTTCTTTTTTTTTCTTTTCTTTTTGCCTTTTCATCTTCTTCTTTCTTTGGTCGCTGGTCATGGTTGGCGACCGGCCAGATGAGGGTCAACCACATCACCGGAGTGTTGCGAGCCCTCAACTACTCAAGCCATGACAAGGCTCGTTAGCCCGAGCCTTGCCCAGCCATCGGCGAGCTTGGCTCCCCTTGGCTAGGTGAGCTCAACCTCCCCAAATCGCGAGCCATCACGGTGTGTACGGTGATTGTTAACAAATTAAAGCAAATGATAAACACTAAGGATCACATAGCAATATATAGTGATTCAACTTTATACTCAAGCCTTGGTCTAATCTCCAACAATCAGCTCCACAACAGCTAGAATTCACTAGAAATCGATACTGTAAGTTATAAATGGCAAGTGTTGTTTCTTTCACAAGATGATTACATTATCAAGACTCAACCACTGCACTTATACTTGTACACTCGACTATTTGCTATTACAAGGCTAAACTTTTACAGAGAGATATCAACAAAGATGATTTCTAGCTTAAAGCACGACTACAACAATTCTCGAGTCCAACATCTTCTAAGCTTCAATGATCCTTCTTTATAGAAGTCTTTAAGCCAACCATTGGAGACCTTTAAAGAGATCCAACTAGCCGTCTAAGAGTTATCAAATACCTGTGCCAAAATCGGGATTGCCTATACAATCGTTTCTTTTTCCCTTGACAGTTTTCTAAAATGGAGTTTGTTGCATCACTTTACTAAAGTAGAAATCTGTTGGTTGCTTTTTAGATGTCTTTCTCGGTTAACATGATCTCTAGCAAAGTGATGTCTTACCTTGATGTGTTCAGCTCGTCAATGTAAGACTGGATTTTTGGTCAAGTTTATAGCACTGATGTTATCGCACATGATGACAATACATTTCTCATCTTTTTCAAAATTACTGAATTGTTACTTCATCAAAATGAGTTGAGTACAATTGCTTCCAAGGGCAATTCAACGTCAGTAATTGAGAGAGTAACTATATTTTGTTTCTTTAAGAACCAAGAGATCGGCATGCTTCCTAACTATGAAGAAGTACCTGATGTACTTTTTCAAACAACTTTACAATTTGCAAAGTCAACATCCGAGTATCCAAGCAACATAAAATTTGTATTTTTGGGATACCGAATCCCTACTTTGAGTGGATCCAATGTATTGAATAATTCATTTTACAGTTGATAGATGTGATTCTTTTGCATTTGATTGAAATCGAGCACATAAACACGTACTAAATAAAATATCAAGTCTAGATGCCGTTAGATATAAAAGTGAACCTATCATACACCTTAGAGTCGATAGACTTACCTTTCTCATCATATTCAAGTTGATAGGGCAAGACATTGATGTCTCTATTTTCTTGCATCATTTCAAACCAAATTTCTTTACTATTTCTCTTGCATACTTCTCTTGATGTATGAAGGTGCCTTCAAGACATTGCTTGATTTGGAGTCCGAGAAAGAAATTTAGTTTACCAATTAGGCTCATCTCGAATTCACTCTTCATCATTTTTGCAAAATCCTTACATAGCACGTCATTAGTGGCTCCAATGATTATGTCATCAAAGTATATTTGAATGATAAGCAAATCTTTACCTTTTCTCTTGATAAAGCGTGGTGTCTACCTTATCTTTTTTGAATTCATGATCTGTCAAGAAATTACTTAATCTTTCATACTAGGCTCTCGGTACTTGCTTTAGTCCATAGAGTGCCTTCTTAAGTTGATAAACATCACCAAGTCTATCCGTTTCTTCAAAACCTAGTGGTTGTTCAACGTACACCACTTTTTTGTATAACCATTCAAAAATACACTTTTAATATCAATTTGATATAATATGAAATCATGAAAGTAGCCATAAGCTAATAATAAATGTATAGCTCTAGCCTAACAACAAGGACATAAGTTTCATCAAAATCAATACCTTCCTCCTGTAGGTATGTTTTGGCAACTAGTCTTGCTTTGTTACGTACAACATCACTTGCTTCATCAACTTTGTTCATGAATACCCATTTGGTTCCTATTACAGTATGATCTTTAGGTCTAGCAGGTACTTCCCAAACATTGTTGACTTTTTGTATTGATGTAATTCCTCTTGCATAGCTTCAATCTAGCTTTCATTTTTTAGAGCATCTTTGACTTTCTTACGTTCAACCTATGATATAAAAGCTAAAGAGTTGGTAATACCTTAGAGAGATGATCTTATTTTGATTCCTTCATCTACTTTTCCTATTATTTGTTCCTTAAGATGTTCAGTCTTGAATCTCCAATCTTTGGAGGATTGACTTTGATTTGAAAGATCAGCTAGGGGTTGTGATTGCTACTGTTTATGAGCAACTAGTGCAGATATATGTATGACGTCTTCACAATCATCAATTTATCCTTTGGATCATCCATGAAAATTCACATTTATGGATTCTTCCACTACCTTTGAATCTTTTTTAATAGGCTTGCCTTGTAGTAGAGTAACCAAGAAAGATGCCTTTAGTAGCTCGTGCATCAAACTCCTCGATGTTGTCATTTATGATGTTGTCATTTATATTCTTTACAATGAAACATTTGCATCTGAATACATGGAAGTATTGCAGAGTAGGTTTTCTCCCTTTATATATTTCATATGGAGCCTTTTTTTTTTATCATAGATCTCAATAATACTCTACTGAGAGTGTAGCATGCGGTGGCTATAGCTTTAGCCCAAAAATAAGTAGATGCATTACTTGCGATCAATAGTATCCTTGCCATTTCTTGCAGTGATCGATTTATTCTTTCAGCTACTTCATTCTATTAAGGAGTGTAAGCAGTGGAAAATTGTGTGCCACTCCATTTTCGTCACAATATTCAGCAAAGTTTTGACTGTCAAATTCTCCTCTATCGTCAGTTCTGATAATGGTGATGCCGTATCCCTTCTCATTTTGAACTTGTCAACCAAATTTCTCAAAAGAATGAAATGCCTCATTTTTATATGATAAGAACATTACCCAAATGAAGACACCCGGATCCCTAGAGTGCCAAAAGTTGGCACAAATGGACACTTAAGTGCGAAAAATTATGAAAGTGACATTTAAATGCCAAAATCAAAGCAAAATGGACCACTTAAGTGCCACCGGCGAGAAAATCCGGCCAAAACGCTGATGTGGCAATTTTCCAATGAGCTACACTCAAAACGACGTTGTTTTGCATGCCGATGGGACTAAACAATGTCAAAATGATGTCATTTTTGTGTGTGGTTTGCTGAGTCAGCCTTCTGGCAAGCCACGTAAGCGAAAAAATTAATTAAAAAAAATACCACGTAGGATTTTCGGTGAGGTTCGCCGGATGTGGCACTCAAGTGTCGCATTTTTCGTAAAAAATGGCATTTAAGTGTCACTTTCGTAAGTTTTGGCACTTAAGTGTCCCTTTGTGCCAACTTTTGGTACTTGAAGGGTTCTTTTGCTCCCAAATGAATCTTGAGTAGTTATATATAATGACCAGATGATATTTTCTTCCTCCTAGACTTATTGTTCATGTTGGTCCAAATAAGTCCATATGCAGTAACTACAAAGATCTATTGGTAGCAATACTTTTAATAGATTTGAAAGAGCTTCTCACATATTTTCTCAATGTGCATGCATTGCATGTGTCACACTTGCTATAATTGATTTTTGGCAAACCACGAACAATACCTTTGTAAGATATCTTTTGAATCTACTTTGCAATAATGTGACCTAATTTCTTGTGCCATAGATCCCGCTCTTCCTTGATACATTAAATAGTATAATTCCTCAAAATTTATGTCAAGTAAATAGATGTTGTCATACCTATTTCCAGTGAATGTTTGTGATATGTCCTTGCTAGTGCCTATACACTTACCTTTCTCGAGTTTTATTTTGTAAATTTTGTCACAAAGTTGACTTATACTAAGAAGATTGTGCTTTAGACCTTGCACAAGTGGAACGTCTTTAATAACTAGGTTTCCCAACCTTATGTTTCCTTTCTCGATGACTTTTCCTTTATCCTTTTCTCCAGATGTAACTATACCTCCATCTACAATTATAAGTGTTATGAACTTGTTGTTGTCTCTAGTTATGTGTCTGCAGCACCCGCTATCCAAATACCACTTGTTTTTCTTCAAGATAACCTGAAATCAAAGTAAATCTCATCTTTTTTTTTTGGTACCCATATAAACTTGGGTTCTTTATGGTTAGATTTTGATTTAGGATCGAGGGACAAGCCAATTTTCTTGAACTTCTTTTGTTGTTTTGGATAGTCCATTTTGAAATAGCCGTATCCTTCATAGATTGAGCGTTCAGGAAACTTCTTGCCAATAACTTTGGTAAAATGTTTAACAAAATAAGTTTTGTAAAAATGTGCAATAGGTTTATGCTTTAGTTTGTCTTTTATTTTAGGAAAATGGTTCGTCTCATCTTCATTTCCTTCACGTCCAAGACCACTCTTGTTGTAGTGTTGTAGTGAGGAATTTGGATAAAGAGAATGTACCGTAAAGTTTTTTAACCAAGAGAGAATTTGGTGCTAATTTTTCAAATTTCATTCTTAACATGTTCTCAACTTGCAGGAGCTTTAATTGATTTATTTGAGAATCAAGCTCTTTCTTCATATTGTCAATGAGAGTTTTATCAATGAGGTTTTCAATGGTAAGATCGTGAACCTCATTTTTTAAAGTAGAAATTCATTTTGAAGCTTTTTGGTGTTCTTCAAATATTTCTTTTAAAAAACCTCAATTCATCATAAGATAGTTCTGATCATTTATCTCATATTCTTCTAGTTCAGAGTTAGCCATGAGACAAAGATTTGCTTCTTCTTCATCACTTGTTTCATATTTAGTGTCGCTCCATGTTTTAGCTTTCAGCATCTTTTTCTTTTTCTCGAATTTCCCTTTGTTCTTCTTAATGGATGGACATTCTAATTTTATGTGTCCAAACTTCCTGCATTCATAGCACACGATGTCCTTACCTTTGGACTCTTCCTTGTTCTTGTAAGGTTTCTTCTCGTCAACGTGCTTAGATAATCTTTTTCCTTTGTAGTTTCCTCTCCTCATAAAGCTTTTGAACTTCTTTGTTGGCAATGCCATGTCTTCATCACTTTCTTCATCATCAGAGGACATTTCTCTACCTGTATCATCATGGTTAGTTTTAAATGTAATGACTCTCTTACCTTTAGAGTTACTTTCTTCATTTTAAAGCTCAACTTCATAGGACATGAATGTTCCTGTAAATTCATCCATGGTGATTGGTTGATCCTCATGGTTTCCTATAATGAGGTCTTGACAGTACTTCATTCCATGGGAAGAGCTCACAACAATTTATTTACTTTCTCAGCATCTATTAGATTTTTCCTTGAAGAGCAAGTCCATTTACTATTTCAGTGAATTGTGTGATCATTTGAGTTACTGTTTCATCAAACTTCATCTTGAATAGCTCGTAGCTCCTGAGCAAGATGTTCTACTTAGTTTCTTTAAATCTTTGTGTTCATTCAAATGTTAGCATAATGCATGTGACATCCAGATTTTCGGGTTCTAATTTCGACTGAATAAATAGGGCCGTTTTCGTTCAATTGAAGCCATGGATTGTGAAATTAGGATACAAGTGGGCTACATTGGTAAGGAAAAATACCAATTGGAATGATGAAATATTGAATGAAATTATGGGGGTCAAATTGATTTGATTCAAGTGGGATTAAGGTTCAATTTGGGAAGAAAACCTAGCAAAATTCGTATGCCCATAAACCCAACTCTTTGAACTACCTAAATGCTTCTAGAAGGGGGCATATTTGTCAAAAATTGAAGAGTGGGAGACAGCTGGTGGTGGCCCATGTGTGGCTGACCTAAGAGAGAGAGAGAGTGAGAGAAAAGAAGGGGAAATTGATTTTTCTTCCTCCCCTCTCTCCTCCGTCGACGTATCCTCCCCCATCTTCTTCTTTTTCTTCAAAACTCCATGGGAGCCAAAGACCAGCGAAGACTGAGCTGCAGTCATCGCCTCTCGCCATCGTCGTCGCACGCTCGCAAGCACCGGAGCTGCTCGTGCACCCGAGCCCGCCGCCGTGCTGCCGTCTGCACATCTCCGCCCCCTCTCCCTCCTCTGGTTCGAACAGAACCGAATAGCAGAAGCAGAAGCAGCGTCCAGCGTCGCCGGAAGGAGCTGCGACCAGCTGCTTGGACGCCGCCGCACTAGAGCTACCGCACCGCCGCCCGCGCCTCACCGCGCGCAGCTCCGCCTTCAGCTGCGTCGTCCCTAGCTTGGCTGACGTCCTGAGCTGCTGTCCAGCTCGTGCAAGAGCCGCCGGAGCTTCCTCTGACCACCTCCGACCACCGTCAGCCTCGCCGGAGCTTCGCCTTGCCCTCCGCCACCCTTGGCCGCCTCAACCGACGCCGGATCCGTCCCTTCCAGCAGCGAACATAGAGGGCAGAAAATGGGTATGACAGTGAGGTTTTGGCCCGTTTTGGCCGCCTTCCCGAGCCCGGATGCTCGGCCCGCTTTGAGGAAAGTCAATCCTCGCGTCGAGCCCATCATTTTGAGTGAGTTTTACTCACTGATGCCTTCTTAGTGTGCTAATTACACTTAAAGGTTGATTAGTGTTAATTAAGTGTAATTAGGTGGTTATATTATAATTGATTAGTGATTATTAGTTAATTACATTGCATGTTAGTTGTTTGGTTAGTGTAATTAGATAGAGAATTGCCTATAGTATTTATTGAAAGCTTCTTGGGATTTTTCCCGTCCCTTATCGGGTATTAATTAAGCAAATCAGGCCTAGGTGGAATTTTTAGGAATTAAATATTAATTTTCGAAATTAATTATTTAATTATTTATTTCCCGAAAATTCAACTGGGATGGCCAAGACCGGGATTTTATGCTGATGATCATGGCGCAGTCCGTTTATTTAATTGAGCTTCATATTGTGCTAAGTTGGAATTATTATGTTTATTTATTAATTTTCGAAATTAATTAATTATTTATTTTCCGGAAATTCAACCGGGATGGCCGGTGATCGGAATTTCGTGCTGATTGTCGTGGAGTGGTCCATTTATTTAATTGAGCTTTAATTCGTGTCGAATTGATTTAATGGTGCATTTTTAAGTTATATTCTTAAATAAGGAAATTTTGGCTATGTGATTGAGAATTAGTCGGGTATCGGTTGTCAGTATCGAAAGTGAGTTGGTAAATCACCTGGAGAATGCATGTGGCCCGGTGAATTGGAATGTCACCTGGGAAAGACACGTGGCTCGGTGATTAGATATGTCATCTTGGCGAAAAGGTAGCCTTAAAGAATGCACGTGGCTCGGAGACTCGGTATGTCTTCCTAGAGAATGCACGTGGCTCGGTGACAGAGTATGGCATCGTAGAAAGAGGTCAGATGGGACCCTAAAGCCACTAAATCTTGAGGGGGTTGGGTGGGACCATAAAGCCACTAAATTTTGGAAAGGTCAGGTGGGACCATAAAGCCACTAAATCTTGAGAAGGTCGGGTGGGACCATAAAACCACTAAATCTTGAGAAGGTCGGGTGGGACCATAAAACCACTAAATCTTGGAAAGGTCGGGTGGGACCGTAAAGCCACTAGATCTTGAGAGGGTCGGGTGGGACCATAAAGCCACTAAATCTTGAGAGGGTCGGGTGGGACCGTAAAGCGACTAGATCTTGAGAGGGTCAAGTGGGATCGTAAAGCCACTAAATCTAAGGAATTGCTTTGCCTTGATAGGAGACTTCTCCTTCATGCTCTCTAAAGCCTTGCTGAGCTCCTTCAGATGCATCTTAGTGACCATCTTCAATCCAATCACCATTGGAGCAATGCTTTGCATACACAAAGGAGCAGGAATATGAATATTGAAGTGTTTGGAGAGTCTTGTGATAAGAGCAAAGTAAGGGAGTTGTCCCTTGTCCTTCACCACTGTCTTGTACATGTGCATAAGGATAGTATGAGGCAGAGAGAACTTGTCGCCAATTTTGATGGCGTACATTAGCTTTGCTTCTGAATGAGAAACATCAGTCTTTGACGTAGACTTGGGCCGAATGCAATTGATCACGATCTTATGAAGCAAGATGTTGGAAGCATTCATCCTTGTGTAGGAAATTTTGCCTTCAGCAAACCTATCTCGTACAAGTTCCAGTATAGCATGAGCAACCGATACACTAATTGGTTGGAAACACCATCTTTCCACCCCAATCAAGTCAACCAAGGTGTTTGCATCGACCACAAATTCCTTGCCTCTAACTATAAAGGAAAATCTATTCGCATCCAAAAATGATAGATTTGAATAGAAGTACGCTGTGAGTGCTGGATAGGCGACTGTTGTCTCAGAGCAAAAACATTCTATTTGAAGGAGTGCAAACTTCTCCCTCAGATTTACATTCACCGAATCAATAAAATCAAAATCAACACTTCTAGGATTCATAACCCCTCGCTTCAGCAATTTTGAGTAGGTCTTCTTATGATCCTTAGAGCGGAAAATACTTGCTCCCTCACCACGAACATTTGCAGCCACTCCCATCCTAGGCCGAAAATGTGTGAACATCCTTTTATCGTTGTTTTTTCCTTCAGGCTAATTGAAAGTACCAAAATGTGGATCACTCGGAAAATTGGCAAACGTTCTATTAGCCAACTCTTTAGACGCAATGTCCATCTTTTCCATCTCACGCAATAATAAGGTTTCATTCTTGTAACCCCTCTCTCTCAGAAATTCATCGATCAAAATCATTGCAGTACCACCTTCTTTCAACTTAAAATAAAGTTTGAAAAGAACTTCAGGAGTCAGTGCTCTTATAGGTTCTACATCTTCCACAATTTCTTCTTCTGGTTGATTTTGTGGATGATTTTGTGTCCTGTATTGAGAAGACTGGCGCAGTTGAGAATGTTGTTATTGACTTTGCTACTGCTGCTGAGAAGAGTCATCTTCCTTGGTCAGATCGAAGTGCGTAGGACCCTAATGCATATGCTCTGGTCCCTTGCTAGCGATTCTAAAAGACTTTCTTGAAGACATAGTCACATTTTGCGTGAAATTCTCGAACTCGTTCGTGAAGAAGGTGAGATCTTTTTGGAATAAACTAGAGAGAAAGTAAGAACAAGTGGGAATTTCGTATTCTAGGGTTTGAGAGTGAAAATGAAGAAGATGAAAATCAACAATACATGAAGCAGATGAAACGACGTATACATATCTTCATAAAAGAAAAAGTAAAAATTGCCTTTTTAAAAATGAAAAAAAAAAACTGCCTTTTGAAAATGAAAAACTGCCATAAATTCAAAAAATCGAAAAAAATAACTTCTAAAAATAAAATAAGTAAATAACAATTCAAAAAGTGAACATACCTTTTCAAGTTTTTATCCAAAAATTAAATTACTAGAACAGAAATAACTTACAGTCGCAACTTTTAGTTATTCTGAGTCTAATCATCTTCAGACTTTAACTGATAAAGTGTATAATGTTCAGTTTGGTGCAGATAGACTCAAATAGATTTTTCTCCAGTAGCTTTGTAAATATGTCTGCCAGCTAATTCTTCGAATCAAAAAACTATATCATAACTTCTCCATTCTGAACATGATCTCTAATAAAATGATGTTCAATCTCTATATGCTTTGCCCTTGAATGAAGAATTAGATTCTTTGTGAGATTAATGGCGCTGGTGTTGTCGCATTTAATCTCGGTACACGATTCTTCAATTCTAAAGTCTCTTAGCTATTGCCTTATCCATAAGATTTGAGAGCAGTAACTTCTAAGGGCTACATATTCTACTTCAGCTGTTGAAAGAGCTACGGTACTCTGTTTTCTTGAAAACCATTATACCAGCTTATTTCCAAGCAATTGACATGTACTAGAATTACTCTTTTTGTCCACTTTGCATCCTGCTAAATTTGCGTCTGAATATCCAATGAGAGTAAAGTCTCATTCTTTGGAATACCACAAACCTAACTTTGGAGTTATTGCAACGTATTTGATGATGCGTTTTGCAACAATTAGAAAAGATTCTTTGGGATTCGATTGGAATCTAGCACAAACACAAACACTAAACAAAATGTCAGGTCTAAATGCAGTAAGGTAAAGAAGTGAACCAATTATGCTCTTGTATAGCTTCTGGTCTACACTCTTTCCTCCTTCATCTTTATCCACCGTTGAAGAACTTGACATAGGCGTCTGTGTCTTTTTGCAATTCTCCAACCCAAATGTCTTGATAAGATCCTTTGTATACTTTTATTGGTGAATGAAAATTCCTTCCTTTGATTATTTAACTTATAATCCCACAAAGAAAGTTAACTCACCCATCATACTCATCTCGAATTCATCATGCATGCTTCTAGAAAATTTCTTGCAGAGATATTCATTAGGTGATCCAAATATTATATCATCAACATGAATCTGAACAAGTAAAAAATATTTACCTTCTCTAAAATAGGCCTTAAAAACACATTGTTAATAATATAACAAGCTGTAGAAACTGCTTCAGCCAAAAATCGAGAAGAAATATTACTTTTAATTAAAAGGGTTCTTGCCATCTCCTACAAAGATCTATTCTTTCTTTCCATAACTCCATTTTGCTCTGGAGTATATGGAGAAGAGAAAACATGCTGGATACTAGATTCATCACAAAATTTAGCAAAGTCTTGATTTTTAAACTCACCTCCATGGTCTGTCCGTATGCTTAATATAGTATAACCTTTTTCATTTTGTACCTTCTTGGCAAATTTTAAAAAGTAAGGGAATGTTTCAGAATTACTTGCCAGGAAGTATACCCATGTAAAGCAAGAGTAATCATTTCCCATGTAAAGTAAGAGTAATCATTCACAATTACTAGACAATATTTCTTTTCACTAATACTTTGAGTTCCAGTTGGTCAAAAGAGATCCATATGCAGAAGCTGCAAAACTCAATTAGTAGAAACTTGATTTATAGATTTAAAAAAACTTCTAACCTGTTTTCCCAAAACACATGGTGTACATAGATAATTCTTTTGAAAAGTCAGATTGGGGAGTCCACGAACAAGTTTCTTGGAGAAGATCTTGGCAATCTGCTTCATATTAACATGGCCAAGCTTTCGATACCAGAAATTTGCTTCACCTTGACTAGATATTAGACACTAAGAACTTTTTGGTTTTATATTTAGAAGATAGATGTTCCTATGTTTTCGTCTAGTGAAAGATTGAGATAGATCTTTACTAATTCCCGAACAAATTCCCTCTTGGAAATTGATTTTGAATCCAATGTCACACAATTGACTAATGCTAAGTAGATTGTAATTTAATCTTCCACCAAGGAAACATTGTTGATTGTGAGAATTCCAATTTTCGCAGTTCCACATATAACAATTCTTCCTTTGCTATTTCCACCAAAAGAAACTTTTACACCATTTATTTGCATAAGCTTAATGAAACAGCTTGAATCTCCAGTCATGTGTCTCAAACAACCACTATCCAAATACCACTTGATCTTTTTCTTGATAGTGACCTGTAATTACAAAAAGAACTTAAGCTTTCTTTGGTACCCATATCTTCTTGGATCCAAGAGAGTTAGTACAAAATATAGTTTTTACCCAATCCTTCTTAACATGTCTCCAAACTTTGGGACATTCTTTCTCAAAATGTTCTGAGCTGTTACACTTTGAACATTTGAGGGCACTTCAACCAACAGGCTTTACAAAAACTATTTGAAAATAATTTTTGTAAAACGTTTTTGCAGGTCTTTGTTTGATTCTTTCTTTTACTTTTGAAAAATCAATTAGAGGAATGGTTTATGGTGTCATTCCCAAACCAGATTTGTTGAAATAAGGTCTTTGAACTGAAAGAATATTTTCCAATTTCTCAAATCCTTTTGAAAACCTTTTTGTGATATTTGAAATATCCTCTTTCAAAAAGGTATTTTCTTTTGAAAGAGATTATACATTTTCTTTCAAATCAGCAAAACTTTTGTCTAGATTTTCAAAGTTTTCTTTCCAAAATGTTTCCTATTGCATAAGTTTAGAATTCTCCCTCTTCAGTTTGGAAATCCTTTTAAGAGATATTTTGAGATTAAGACAAAATTCATCTATGTACTTCGAGACATTAGTAGGAATTTTTAAATTACTAACCTCGATTTCGTTGTCTGAGTCTGAATCTGTTTCAAGATCTGAGTCTGATTTTGAATTTGTCATTAGACATATATTGGCATATTCTTCATCACTTTCTTTGCATTCAGTATCACTCTATGTCTCTACTTTGAGAGCCTTTCTATATTTCTCAGTTCTTCCCTTCTTTTTCTTTAACAGAGGACAGTTGAGTTTAATGTGCCCATTTTTCTTGCATTCAAAACAGATTACATCTTTGTTGATTTAATCATCGTCAGTTGATTTGTTCTAAAATTTTTTAATGCCTTGCTTTTTCCAATTGAATCTTCTTCCCTTTTTATTAAACTTTCTGAATCTCCTTATCATGAGTGACAGTTCTTCATCATCCATATCCTCTTCTGAATCTGTATCAGGATCATCGTTAGATTTTAAAACAGTTGACTTTTTACCTTTAGGATCTTCTTCCTCATTGATTTGCTCCACTTCATATGATTGAAGTGTGCCGACTAGTTTGTCTATAGAGAGCGGCATGATCCTCTTGATTTTTCTTATTGAAATCTTCACGTGATTCTAGTTTTTGGAGAGTCCATGCAGTAATTTATTAACATTCATTGGTCTTGAGATTGGCTGTCCCTAATATGCTAGACCATTTACAATTTTTGTGAAACGACTAAACATGCCAGTAATAGATTCTCCTAACTTCATCTTGAAGGCTTCATACTGTCCGAGTAGAATATTGATTTTTGTCTCTTTAACTCGATGAGTTCCTCCATAAGTAACGTGCAACCCAGACTTTTTTGGCTGTTTCACAAGATGAAATTCTATTATACTCAGTAGGAGATAAAGCACAATATAAAGAGTAAATGGATTTAGCATCAAGAGATTGTTTGTTAGTTATTTCTTCTTGTGCCATTTCGCCAGCGTCTGCAACTTCTTTTCCTCTTTTTGAGGTGAGTGTAGTTTTGGGAATAATTCTTTTTTCTACTACGTCCCATTCCAAGGGATCTTTCGATCTTAGGAATGCCTTCATCTTGTTTTTCCACACATTATATTCATTCCTATCAAAGTCAAGGGGTCTGGTGTTACTTTGACCTTCAACCAAACCTAGAACCAAAATACTAGCCATAAATCTTTAATTCAGAAGTAAAAACACTTCAATAAAATGAGCACATAGGCTTCGATACCAATTAAAAGGGTTAGTAAGAACACCTAGAGGAGGGTGAATAGGTGTAAATAAAATTTTCTCACAAAACTGAATAGTAATAAATTGCCTTTTAAAGATAATTGACTAAGAGCGTAAACAACTTTAAACAATTATATAAAGCAACGAATAAAAATAAGGAGTTAAGGAAAGGGAATTGATACCCAAATTTTATAGTGGTTCGGCTTAGATTAAGCCTACGTCCACTCTTCCGCACTGACAGCCCACTGGCTGGATTTCACTATGAATTAAAAAAGATTTTACAATCTCACGTCCTTGACTTCTTAGTGTAGAACCTCTACTACACTCTTTCAAAGTCACACAGGTGTTTGCTCTCTCTTTTGAATACAGCTTTTAGCTCGACAACTGAAGTAGCAAAGACCTAGGAAGTTTCAGACTTTGAAATTTTTATTTCACGTACACACTCAAACAACTTAAGAGTCTTCCTCATATACTTCTCCATGCCTCTACAACCGTTGACACTCTCCAAAGGAATTCTTCCAATCTACCCGTTGGACAGAATCAATTAAGGAGATCTCAAGTCATTTAAGGAATGTGATGATAGCCCATCAATCCTACTCGCCCATACAATCAGAATCTTGATTTCCATAAGTAGAACCTTCCAAGTTTGTTCGTCTTTCAAAAGATCTTCATATCGGAGTGGATTCCAATAAGAATAATTGATCATAAGATACTATATCCAGCCATAAGATCTTCCATGAACCAAACAAATCGAATCCTTAAAGATAAACTTTCATCTAGATAAGTCTTCATTCTTCGGTCTGGAATCTGTAAATGAGGTCAGACTTTGAGATTAAAATCTAGCAGTTTTCAGACTTTGATAGTAGCATATGGTGTTCTTCAAACTAAACTATAGAAAATGTTTTGTTAACTTCAAAACAGTAAGGAGTTTTCTCCAACACGTCCTTCCGTGATACTTGGGATCTTTCACATAGGCAATGGCTACTTGACTATTACAATAAACTATCACCGGTCTTGGAACCTCAGTAATAATGACTAAATTTTTCAAGAAACTTTTTAGCCATACTGCTTCTTGCACTACGGCAGAATATGCAATAAATTCTGCTTCCATTGTAGACAAGGCCCTGTATGTCTATTTCTTGCTATTCCAAGAAATTGCACATCTATTGAGCAAGAACGCATATCCAGAAGTCGATTTACGCTCATTTAGGTCTCCACTCTAATTGGCATTTGAATAGCCTAATAGGCATAAATCATTCCCTTGGTAACAAAGTCGATAGTCAATGGTGCATTTCAAATATCTCAGGATCCTCTTCACTGCTTTCCAGTGTGCTTCACCGGGATTTGATTGATATCGGCTCATCAATCCCATGGCATAACATATGTCAAGTTGAGTACACATCATATCATACATCAAACTTCCGACTGCACTAGCGTAAGGAACAGTTTCCATTACTTTAATTTCTTCTGGAGTCTCAGGACATATCTCAGTACTTAAGCCTTCACTTTGCATGACAGGGGAATCAATGGGATTACAGCGCTGCATATTGAAACATTCAAGAATCTTCATAATATAAGATTCTTGTGATAAATTAAGGAGTTTCCTTAATCGATCTTTTTCAATCTTAACTTCTAATATATAAGCAGCTTCTCCCATGTCTTTCATTTCAAAATTGGAGGATAACTATTCTTTTATGGTGATAATCAAAACCTTGTCATTTCTAGCCAATAGAATATTGTCCATATAAAATGATAAAATCACAAATTTATCTTCAGACCACTTGACATATACACAATAATCTTATTCGATCATCGTGAAACCAAAAGTTGTTATGGCTCGATGAAAACGAAGATACCACTGTCTAGATGATTGCTTAAAGCCATATATTGAGCGATGAAGTTTGCAAATTTTATGCTCTTGACCTTTAGCTCTTAAACCTATTGGTTGTTTCATATAGATTTTCTCATCTAGTTCTTCATTGAGAAATGCCGCATTTACATCCATTTAATGTAATTCAAGGTCCAAATGTGCAACGATAACTAGGATAAGGCGTATTGAGGCAAACTTTACAATTGGTGAAAATATTTTCTCATAGTCTATACCATTTTGTTGAGAATAATCTTTCGCCACAAGACGAACCTTATACTTTTCAATGGATCCATCCGCCCTTCACTTAATTTTAAAGATCTATTTGTTTCTAATGGCCTTGAGATTGGGTGATAGATTAACTAAGTCCTAAACGTGATTTGCTCTCATTGACTCCATCTTATCTTCCAAAGATTTTCTCCATTCTTCTTTATCAGAGGATGAGAGACCATCTTGAATATTCTTAGGCTCGGCATCGTCTTTCTAAGCAATCATAAATGCTTCCCCTTCAATCTCAAAACGACGATGGGGAATACTTTTACGATTACTTTTACATAACTGAATTTCTCTTGAATTCAATTCGTCATGCAATGCAGCACTCCCACTAGGTCTTCTATGTTGAGGTCAATCTTAATTTTCCTCTACAACATTAGTGGGTGTGTTATTAGGATCTTCCATCTCATATAATTGAAAGTCCTTATCAATCTCTCCTCTACTAAGAAAATCGTTCTCCAAGAACATGACATCTCATGATTCCATTTCAGTCACACTTCCATCAGCTCGTTCACCTAAGAACACATACCCTTTGAAGTGTTTTGAATATCTTATAAAAATACATTTCTTCCATCTATGGCATAATTTGCCATATTTATGGGAAGAATCGTGAACATAAGCTGAATATCCCCATGGACGTAGAATACTTAAGTCTGGTTTATTACCAGTCCACAATTCATAAAGGGTGGAAGTGACAGATTTTGATAACACTTGGTTAAGTACATAAGCAGCAATTAATAACGCATCTCCCCAGTAGAAGATAAGTAGATTTGCTTGTGCCATCATAGACTTAACAATTTTCAATAAGGTTCTATTCCTTCTCTTAGCTACCCCATTTTGTTATGGAGTACCAGGAATGGTCAATTGTCGTACAATTCCCTTTTCATCACAAAAAACCTTGAATTGCTTCGATATATACTCACGTCCGCGATCAATTTTCAATGTCTTTATTGTTTTATTCAACTGATTCTCTACCATCGATATATATTGTCTAAAGCAATCTAATGCTTCTAACTTATGGGAGATCAGAAAGACATAAACGAAATGGGTGAAGTCATCTATGAAAGTGATGAAATATGAGGCTCCATGCCTCACCCTCACATTCAAAGGACCACAAATATCAGAATGTATAAGTTGTAATGGAAATTCAGCTCTAGTCCGTTTACCGAATGGTTTTCTAGTTGCTTTTCTCACTAAATAATGTTCACATACGCGTAGATTAACATTAGTGAGTGACTCTAAAAGACATTCTCTAGCTAATCTTTACATTTTTTACAACACAATGTGACATAATCTAGCATGTCAAGTACTTGCATCAATCTTAATATTATAAGAAGATATAATTAAAGAAAAAAACAATCATTGACATAACATTATACTGATCATATTCAATGTCTAATACTATAAAACCATTTGATACATGATCTGAACCATAATAAATTATTTCAAGCAAAATGTCAACACAATCACCATGAAAATTTAATACATAACCTAGGTTAAGAAGAACAACTACGAAGACCAAGTTTCGTCGAATATTTGGAGCATAGAGGACATCATGTAGGAATAGGCTTCGACCACCACGTAAAATTAATTTACATATGTTGATATCCTTCACTTCAATTCTTGAATTATTCTCAACATATATCCATCTTCTTCCAGGCTGTATCCGAAGATACTCCACAAATGCTTCTCGGTCTCTAGCTACGTGGTCTATTGCTCCTGAGTCTACAATCCACATTGGATGAGATTCTGCAAGTATTACAGTGTTAGAAACAAAAGCATTACTTAAAATGATTGAGTAATAGGATACATTTTTCGGTTCAGTGCATTCACAAGTAAAGTGACCCATCTTACCATAATTGTAGCACTTTATCTTGGCATTGTCTTTCTTCCCACCACGCTTCTTACGTCGGAAGGTCTTAGCCCTTTTTAGGTGCCTGATCAGTCTTCTTTCCTTTATTATTGAATTGATGGTTCATTTTGCGCTTGAAGCCCAAAGTTTTGCACGAACTCAATTCAGCAACTTAAGTATGGGTAGAGGATCTCGCAGCCTCTAGGTGCTCATAATCTAATTCCAAATGACGCGCAATATCATCAAAAGTGACAATATTCTCATTATGTGTCATATTGATCTTCATGTGCTCTCAATTATCAAGAAAAGACCTTATAACAGCCTGAACTTGTTGTTCATCAGTAAGGGAGTGACTTGCTGATTTCAGCTCATGAATAATGTTTGATATCTCTCGAAGATGCTGCCTCATCATTACATTTGGGCGCTTTCGGTATGTGTCAAACTTGATGGTGAGTCTCCTCAACTTAGTGACAGATGTATCCCCAAACTTATATTTCAAGGCAACCCACATAGCTTGAGCTTTATCATAACTTTTAAATTCACACATGAGATTGTTTTGCATACAGCTCAGCAACGTGATGCGAGCAATCCAAGCTTGATAAGCTTCTAGATCTCTCCTGTATTGAGCTAAAGTTCCATGTTCAGGTTCATCCATGGTGTGGTTGAGGGTTTCCAAAACCTGTTACTACTCAAGGATGTACTAAACCTTTCGGTGCCAAATATCATAATTATCACCGTTCAGCTTCTCAACCTTATTGAGATCGGCCACAATGGTCTTTGATGTCGAAGCCATAATGAATTGCTATAACACATTGACATAATAAACGCAGAATCAATATTAGAACACTTTTTATAGTAACACACATTTAATTTGCAGCAAAGATAAACTAAATTAATGATAATTCAACAAAAAACACAGAAACAAAAGTTCACTATGTTCCCAATCAGCTCTTATGTACGATTGTTCTATTATCATTAATTAGTTTAATTTGCGCAAATTTTAAGTTCTAGGTGAAAATTCCTTCGAATTCTACCAATCTGCGAACTCCCACTAGAATAAATAATTACATGACCTCATGTAATTTCTACATGTTTCCATTCACACAAAAGGCATAGCATGATTGAATCAACGTATAAAAAACAATCATGCTGCAACTATAATTAAAATCGCAATTCAACATGTAAAGGAAAAATAAGGATTTCCTACCATTGTTCGAATTTTTTTGGAACTAGAAAATTGCAAGGATATCAAACTATATACATGCTATCATTGAACCAAACTCTACACAACATATATGATACCATTTTAATATAGGCTAGCTACTGTATTTCCAAAACCATAAGAAAATATAAGTTACGAATGAATAAACTATGCATTTATACCCTAAAAATACGAGTACTTAGGGTTCTGTATACAATTTTATACATTTATAAAACTGAAAAGTATATAATTATACCAAAGTGTAGAGCACATCTATACGAACCAAACGCCGCCAACCACGCTCCAATACGGCATTTCATGCGCTCACACGTGCCGCCTGAGTGTGCGGCGCATGTGACGCATGCGCCAGCGAGCCAAACGGCTCTTAGCCGGTCCAACCGGTGACCAGCCCAATCGGTTTGACCGCCGGACCAATTGACCAGTCCCACCCATTGACTGATCAACAGTTGGGTCGAGTTCCGGGTCAGACTCGAGTTGGGTCTCAGGTTGGGTTGCCGACTAGCCAACTTTCACCGTCGATGACATCATCGATAACGTCATCCAGCGGTTACCGACCGTTGGATGACGTCACAGTGATGTCAGCAAGCTTTAGTTCGCCGATGTGCGCGTGTGCGCACGCTTGTCCAGTACATTAGGCTCGTGTATTCCACGCGCAGCAACTTCTGGGCGCACGTGTGGGTGCGTCAGGCGCGTGTATTCCACGTGCAGCGGCTTCTGGCCGCGCATGTGGGCACGTCCGGCGTCCTCCGGCGGCGCTCGACCCATTATCAAACTCGTCTCGACGAGTACTTTCACCTTGTATATGTAAAAATTTGTTTTGGCCGAAAAAATATTTCAATAAATGGCCAAAACCATACGGGTATACGTGACCCCAAACCCATTCTTTGCTTCGGTTCGTTTTCGACGATTCAAATTGCAATTCCAAGCAATAAACATCTAAACAATATAGAATTCAATCTCTTGATCTCGATATCAAGTGGTAAATGAGAAAATTCGATGAAAATAAGGCAAAAATCACAACCGGGCTCTGATATTAATGTTGGAATTCAAGTCGGCGGATGACAACTTACCTGTTTCCGATGCACAGTCAACAATTTGCCCTGGAACAATAATTGAATTGCGGATGAATCACAAATAAAATTACCTCACGTTGGTCTGAATGTAGTTACAAGGAAAACATCCGATTTTCACAGCACAAATGTCACTTGTTCTCGTAAAGGAGAATGGAACGCCTTCTTTTTCTTTGATGGAAAGGGGACAAGAAAATGAGAGGAATTTTTTGAGCGTACGTTCTTTCAACCCTCTCAACGGTTGTCTTCAGGAGTCTTTTATATGACTCCCTCACACCCTTTCAAATGGTGTCTTTCCATTGTAGCATATCAAGACGAAACGGTGCATTCTCATCGCACCACATCATGGACGTACTAATTAAGTACAACGGTCTCTATAGAAGACCCGTTAGGAGATATTGAATCGAAACTTTGTGCAACTACACCCAAAGATTAGAGAATGGCAGCGCCAACGATCGCACAAAAGATCCAGGATGAAGATGAAAATTTTTACACGTAGAGAAGTAACATAGGACCACGTGCGCTTTGGGAACAAACGCTTAAAAAGACCACGCTTAAAAAGACCCAAAGCCAAAATGGGAGTAAGCTTGCAAATCATGGACATAAACAGAAAAAGGGCGGGGAAAAAAACAGTAGATAAAGATAGCCATGGAGAACAATTAGTCGACCTCCTCAATCTTAGGACCAGCTCCGCTTCCACCACGAGCAGGACCATCCAGCAGCAGGACCATCATCGTCCATTCCTGCACCCATGTCGGCACCAGCACCTTGGTACATCTTGGCGGTGATGGGGTTGCAGATGCTCTCCAACTCCTTCTGGTTGCCGTCCAACCATTGGATGGCCTGCTCGGTGGCATCATCAATCTTCTTATCAGCAGGCAGAAGCTTGGCGCCGATCTTTTCATCCTTAATGGTGTTCCTCATGTTGTAGGCGTAATTCTCCAAGGCGTTCTTAGCCTCAACCTTCTTCTTGTGCTCTTCGTCCTCGGACTTGTACTTCTCTGCCTCTTCAACCATCTTCTCGATCTCATCCTTGGATAGCCTTCCCTTGTCATTGGTAATGGTGATCTTGTTCTTTTGACCAGTGGTCTTGTCCTCAGCAGACACGTTCAAGATACCTTTGGCGTCAATGTCACAGCACACAGTAATTTTAGGGACGCCCCTAGGAGACGGGGAAATGCCTGAGAGCTCAAATTTTACCCAACAAGTTGTTGTCCCTGGTCCTCGTTCTCTCACCTTCATAGACCTGGATGAGCACACCGGGCTGGTTGTCTGAGTAGGTAGAGAAAACTTGCTCCTTCTTTGCGGGGATGGTGGTGTTCCTTGGGATCAACACAGTCATGACACCACTGGCAGTCTCGAGACCAAGGGAGAGTGGGGTGACATCCAACAGCAAGAGATCCTGTACTTTCTCATTTCCCTCAACACTTAAGATGGCAGCCTGAACAGCAGCACCGTAGGCAACGGCCTCATCTGGGTTAATGCTCTTGTAAAGTTCCTTGCCATTGAAGAAATCCTGCAGAAGCTGCTGAACCTTAGGTATCCTAATTGAACCTCCAACAAGGACAACATCATGGACAGTACTCTTATCCATCTTGGCATCCCTCAAACACTTCTCAACCAGCTCCATACACTTCCCAAAAAGGTCCATGTTGAGCTCCTCAAATCTGGCACGGGTAATGGTTGAGTAGAAATCAACACCCTCATACAAGGAATCAATTTCAATGGTGGTCTGGGCCATGGATGAGAGTGTCCTTTTGGCGCTTACGCAAGATGTCCTCAACCTCCTGAGGGCTCGGGGGTTGCCCCTAATGTCCTTCTTGTACTTCCTCTTGAACTCTTGGACAAAATGGTTGACCATTCTGTTGTCAAAGTCCTCTCCACCAAGGTGGGTATCACCAGCGGTGGCCTTCACCTCAAAGATACCCTCCTCAATGGTGAGAAGAGAGACATTGAACTTACCACCACCGAGGTCAAAGATCAAGACAATCTTCTCGCCAACACTGGTTACTTTCTTGTCAAGACTATAAGCAATTGCGGCTGCTGTAGGCTCATTAATGATACGCATCACATTTAGGCCTGCGACGACACCAGCATCCTTGGTGGCCTGACGCTGAGAGTCATTGAAGGCCGCTGGGACAGTGACCACAGCATTCTTCACGGCTGATCCAAGATAAGCCTCAGCAATCTCACGCATCTTCATGAGGACCATGGAAGAGATCTCCTCAGCAGCAAACTGTTCCTCCTCACCCTTGTAGTTGACCACAATCATGGGCTTGTCACCAGGCCCAGGAATGACCTTGAATGGCCAAAATTTAATATCACTCTGTAGAGATGCGTCACTGAATCTACGGCCAATCAATCTCCTGGCATCTGTAATGGAAAGGCAAGTGTAAATCACCCAAGCAACAAAAACCGTATAGCGGTATTCCATTCAACAAGAGTATCCCCACCTATGGAACCAAGCTGTCTCAAAGCTAACTATAACTTTGAAACTAATATTTTCACCGCACCAACCCATATTTTTGCCCAAAAAAAGAAAAAAGAAAGAAACGTCGAGAGCTAACACTATATATTAAAGTTGATCGAAGCACCGACGCACCAAAAGCATACCAAGTCAATTCTTTCTTACGTACAAAATGTCGAACCGATCGCCCTCTTAAGAAATTGATGGGTTTGGAAACAGTAAACTCCAATATCGCCGCCAGACAAAGTCGTTGAATTACAGATGGAGACAGTCCATAGGGAACATGTACATAAAGCATGAGTAGTTGCAACTATTCTTCCTTCACCGTACTTTACTCTCGGTTATACATAAGGCGAGTATAACACGCTTGCTTGCAACTTCGAGCCTAGACCTCAAAATACGGAAAGACCAATTTTTAACGACATCCAGTAACAAATAGCGACTCGCCAGCACGATAAGAGTACAAGAAACTAATGGTGCGAATGGTAACACTTTTTGGCTGGGGAAGAGTTTTTTTTCAGAAATAATTATTTTCTATTTCTATTCCGGGGAATAATTTCTGAGTAAAAGAACCCGTTTAGTAACTACACAAAACTTCTACTCTTGGAATAGAAAAAGAATATAAATGCGTTTGGTAACGCAACAATTTCTCTTTTGAATTTATTCGCTTTTTATTCTTGCCCATCGATCGCCGCCGCTTGCACATCCGCGACCACCCGGCATTGCCGCCGCTTAGCCCATCGGCCGCCGACGACCGCCACCCAGCCCATCGGCCGGGGCGGCGGGCGGTCGGCGGCGGCAGCGACCCAGGACGACGGCGGCAGCAACCGGCGGGCGGCGACGACCCGGCCGGGCGGCGGGGCGGGCGGCGACCAGCAGCGGCGACCGGCGGCCGGCAGCGGCCGTCACTGCCGGGGGCTAGCCACCGGCGGGGGCCGGCCACTGGCGGTGGCGGCGGTGGCCGGCGGCGGCGACCGGCGGTGGTCGGCAGTGGCTCCGGGCGGTCGGGGGTGGCCGCGGTAAGAAAGAAGAATAAAGGAAAAATAAAAAAGAAAATTAGCTTATTTCTAGAAATTGTTTCCGGGAACAGAATTTTTGCTTCTCGTTTCTGCTTCAAATCTATTCCCGGCCTAACTTTCTATTCCGGGGAATAGAAAAACAACTTGGCGTTACCAAACAGGTTTATATTCTTTTTTTGTTCCAGGGAACCAAAGAACAGAAATTGTGAGAATGAGAAATGTTCTCATGCAGTACCTAATAAGCTGACCACCAAGCATGAAAGTCAACTGGCGAGCAACACCAAAATATTTATAGAAAAAAATAAAAAACAAGTGCCTATCCAGGAGGACTATAGACAAGCCAAATCTGGAATATACACACACATACATACATACATACATACAGACAATGACTACTCAGATTTACAGCAGATCACGAAGAAAAACTGCAACGAGCGCTCCTAAACACAGCACGCGCACCATAACATCGTGATCTACGAGGAAAACAACACGCACTAAGTCAAAGTAAAGGCTGCAAAAAAACCATAGATCAGCCCGTCTTTTAATGAAGCCTTGATCCAACAACAACAATCTACTGAACCATCAACAATACATAAAACCAGGTCCTAGAAATCGGATCTCACTTAATACAGTGTTCATCGGGTTCATCGCGACCTGGTTCTTGGCGGCGTCACCGATGAGGCGCTCGGTGTCGGTGAACCCCACGTACGACGGCATCGTCCGGTTCCCCTGGTCGTTGGCGATGATCTCGACGCGGTCATACTGCCACACCCCGATACAGGAGTAGGTCGTCCCCAGGTCGATTCCGATGGCCAGACCCTCACCTTTACCGGCCATTATGCGGTCTCTCTCTCTCTCTTTCTCTCTCTCAAGGGTTGTGTCGACGGAGAAGGACGCTTGAAGGAGAAGAATGGAAGGAGGCAATCGAAGAAGGCACAAGCTTGAAGCTTGAAGCTAGGGTTGCTAAGCGGAGGGAGAGTGGTGGGGGGAGCAGCAAGGCTTGTATAGGGGCCGGGGAATAGAGCTTCGACAATGTTCCGTAGCTCGAATCTTACTGGCTGTGGGACCGGCGCCGATTTTGGACGGGCCGCATTGTTTCCATGTTCCTCGGACTGCGGAGACTCTCTCTCTCTCTCTCTCTCTGTCTGGGTCTCGATGAAGTCGCTTAGCCGCGTTAAGAATCGAAGAAAAAAAAGCATATTTTCAATCATTTGTATTTATTAATAGAGAATATTGTCAATAAACTTTTAAATTATTCAAAAAATATATATATATATATATATTGGTAAGAGACTTATTCAATATATTACTTAAACGACAAATCATATATTATTTTAATGATGTGAATTTGTATATATTGAATTAAATTCCAAAAATAATAAGTCAATATGTCCATCTATCTCTTTTAGATGAGGAAAAAATATTTGTTGACATTGATTATTATAATTTTATTCGACATGAATATTTTGCGTGAATAATTCGTATGTAATTTTTTTTGTCCACTGTCCAAATTTAATGGATTGGAAATCACGTCAACAATTTTCATTAATTTGAATTAATGGAAAGATGATATTAAACATTTTCATATAATTTAAGAAGTAGATTGAACATTTATAGATACTTTATAAACCATGTTAAATAAATTAATATTTATGAACCACATTACATATTGGACCAAAATTTGGGAAGCATATTGTCTTTTTCTCTTATTAGTTTGTCACTCCACATATTTGTAGAATTAAATTAAAATCCAAAAATTCAAAAAATAACATAAAGGTTGGAAGCATGAAATCGTTTCCTTCTCCAGTTTAGATTTAGGAATGGCTAAAACAAAATATATATTGAAAGTAAATTTAAATAATCTATTTGAGGGAATTTCTACTTTTGTTAAAACCGAACTTTAGGCACTTTCCGGGAAAAAAAAAATAAGTAAAAAACTTTGGGCTCTATGGTATGGCCTTGCCTACATGCAAGTAAAAGACGGAGGCATTTGTAGCCGATTGGCTTTCGAACTATAGCATCACATCTAAACCAGACGATTTTCTTTCTTTTCCATCTAAAGATTTAAACTCTGTCCTATTAGATCATAAAATATGATCTACTTATATTAGAGTTTAATGGTTCATTTGTTTCGCCAAAAAAAAATACTTTACAAAAAATGATCATTTATTTTACCTACAAAAACAAATAAATGAAAAATATTATCAACTTTCATGAAAAAATTTAAACATAAATTTTTTTCAATAATAAATGCATTTTTATTGTTTGATTTTTTCAAATGATACAAGCAATCAAATTTATAAAAAAGAAAATTCCAAGTTATTCATTTTTTAAAACAAACATAACCAATCAAGTCTCTTTTACCACAGAAAAAAATGATCTATTTTATTGCATGCTAAAGTAGAATTTAATGTTTCGACCAAAAAATGTAGAATTTAATGTTAAATTAAAATACCATATCACCAAAATTAATCTTTTCTGTCTCTAATTAAGTCTCACTAATCGGTGATAATTTATTACATTATATCGTTGCAATATTAATGGCTATTATGCCTACTATATAATATCCATTAACGTAATAATTTATTCATCATTCTTTTTGGTAACATTGTTATTACCATAATCTCTCTCCTTGTCAATTTTGGTTGGATTTGTTACAAATGGTGGATGCAAGCAGGAAAGAGGTAGAACTTGACTCCAATTATATGTTAGAAAGTTGCCTCCAAGGGGTTGGTGGAATGGTAAGGGCTTGGGCTTATGGGTGATTGATCCCAAGTTCAAGTCCCCTTGCCCTCCATCTTACAATATTCTTCACTTACATGGAGGCTAATTTCTATCCCAGAAGATTAAGATGATAGGTGAAGAGAAACTATATATTCAAGCGATATGAAATATTTTGACATAGATCATCTCCACAAGCTTATTATTTCACATTAGTCTTATGCCCATAGACTTGAGCTCAATATTTAGAAAGTTGAATGATTTATATTAATCCGTCCCAACCTTTATAGATAAATGTAATTTAATCGATTGATTTGATGCATTGACTTCTTTTAAAGGCATGTCATGCCATTACAATAATTCAAATAATTCGGCATTAATTCATTGATTGAATCTTTCATGGAGTTAAATTTAGAAGGTACACATGAAAAGAAAAATGTGCAGTCATTTACTTACATAGGAAACTCGTTGCTAACTATTTGTTTCTTGTTGCATCTCCTTAAGAGATCTCTTTGTTTAAAAATTATTTTTTCCTATCTGTAGAGTAAATGCAACGCTATTGCCGAATTATTGATTAAATAAAAAATGCAAGACTTCAAGGAGCAAGAAGAAGCGACATCAGTGGCTTCTTTGGGCTTCCCTGCCGTGCAACTCTCCGGCCATCCAAGGCAACCTCGACTCAGAAATCGCCAACAACCTCATATTGTCACCCGCATCTGCAGAAAGCGACTCATCCGGCCAAGTCCACGGACCGTACCTAAGCACCTTGTTTGTCATGTTTGGTGGCTTTGCGTGCAATTTCGCTATGTTGTTAGCTTTGTTCAATTTCTTCCTTTTTATTTAAATGTCCATCAAATGACTTCTCCTACATATCTTCTAGAATTTACATTTTAAAATATATTATAATATTTTAAAGGTTGTGTGGAAAATTCTTTTCTTTTGGAAAAGGAAACAATGCTCCATAAATTATAGGTAATTACGTTTAAAAAGTGGAAGCATCTTTTTCGTTTCTTATAGGTAATCTTATCTTAATCTTTCAATTCAATGAGCTAAATACTAGAGCAATTTATGCACGATAAAATAATGTTGTGCTCGAATCACAATATTTATTAGTAGTATATGTTGTTATGAAACTTTAAATTAAATGGATTTCTTTAATTTCAGAAGAATATAAGGTCACGCAAAGTGCCAATAGTTGTTTCTGTAATTTCAAGCGAGGTATATTTACATGGCCATGATTCTAAAAGTCTACCAGAGAGACAATTGGGCATTTTAGACAACGTTCAAAGTAGGACAAACTAGGATTACTTAGGACGTAGTCAAGATTAGACATCTGCCGAAGAGAAGATAAATGAGGATTAGTAAGATTTTGGAAAAATCAACGTTCAAAGTCTATTGACAATGCTTATATAGAAATGCTAGTTCAAAACAATACTTGTTGATAAAGCACAGCAATGAGTAGCCTTCTTCATCTCTCGCATTCTCACCTCTTTTTTTTTTGGTGAAGCGCATTCTCACCTCTTGAATCGGCGAAAGTTGAGCGAACACCGTCGTCGCGCCCTTTCATGTGGTCTGTGCCGGAATGACATCAGCGGACTGATTTCCGTCTATGGCTGCGAACAGTGTCGGTTTTATCTTCACAAATTCTGCGCTGAATTGCCTCCTCGGATCCGACACCCACGTCATGCCGATCACCCCCTCGACCTCCAAGTGGGCGAACAGGGTGACCATGGGCACACGCCAGTCCTTTTCTGATGCGATCCTTGCGACTTTGAGGTGGACGCCGACATCGCAATGCTGACTTTGTGGGTTGGGGTATGTTATGGTCCAAAGTTGCGCGAAGCCAAGGCTGGGGCCGGCAATAATTCGGCACTCTACGGTTCTCTCACGAACATCCGCTCATGTCCTTTCTCATGAAAGCCGAAAGCATTGACATCCTCTTTTGCATAGATTGCAAGAAGGGAATCTCGGAGGAGGAATGCGGGTGCCAGAAGTACGGTATCTTCCTGCACAGGGCATGCGCCGACCTGCCCCTAAAGATAAACCACCACCCTCTCCACACCAACTGCCACCCTCTCCGTCTCATTTGCAATTCATCGAATAAGATGACTTGCAAGGGATGCCAACGCTGGTTATACATAGGCTACCACTGTGAGAAATGTGAATGTTGACACATAAATTTCGCCATTTTGCTTAAAACTTAATTGCATACAAAATTAGGAATTAGTTGCTAAAAAAAGAAAAAGAAAAAAAAAACAGAAAAAACGCCTAGAGATCGGGTCAGGCCGGATCCGGCATTGGCCCGCCCCGCCGCCCGCCTCTCTTTCCCCTGCGCGGACTAGGCCCGTTTCCCCTTTGGCCCGGCCCACGCCAGCCTTCTCCCTCTTGGTCCTTCACGCGTTCTGCAGAAGGCAAATAAAATCAGAAGTACAGCGACAGAGGGCAGGGAGAACTGAGACTGGGGTGGATCTCCGACCAGGAGTGGGTGGTCGGGGTCAGGCCGGCACTGCCAACCAGCATCGCAGGGGGGACCTCGCGCACCAGCTGGTTCAAGCGAAGCACGCGAGCAGGAGGAGCAGAGCAAAAAGCGGGCGGCACGACTGGAGCAGAAAGAGGGGGAAAGGGAACAGAACAAGGAAAAACCGTGGGGGGTGCGAAACAGAGGAAAACTGGAGAGAGAGCTTGAGCGAGAGGGGAGTTTTCGGAGAGACAGAGAGCGACCTGAAGGAAGAGAGTGAAACTTGAGGGCGAGAAGGAGTTTTCTAGCATACGATCTTTCACTCCCGAATCTCCGCGTCGCTGGTGAGTTGCTTTACTTGGTTCAAACCTCCCTTGCCAGAGGATCCCGGCTCGAAATTACCAAGGCGGCAAACTATGGCTCGATTTGTCAGGAGTTGGCCCGCTCCCTGCCGACTTCGAGTTGGGTAGGGAACTCCGTGATGAGATGCTTGTTTGCATGAACCCTTGCTGCTTCACCTTGTTTTGGTCTAACCGGAAGCCAAATCTTGTTCCTTTTGTTAGTCCATACGCACGCTGAGTTTAGGTAAGTTGATGTGGTCGATTTTGCATGTTTCTTGATGATTTCTCTGGGTCTAGACTCGAGCGGGTCCAAAAAAGGAGTTAATAACCTTATCCCGAGTCAGTGCTTACCATGTGTTTGATAAAACGCTTGAACTAAGTTAACGTGGATTAGGTCCTGATTTTCGGATCATTTGGAATGAGTTTGGAATGAGTATGCTCTTGTCTTGCGTAAAAGGAATCCTTTATGGATCATTGAGCATGATTTCATTTAGGTTTTGTTGTTGTTACGGCTGAATCCGAACATTTCTTGACTATCGTTTGGGTTTAGCTCTGAGTCTGGGTCCTTGAACCGATGAATACCCTATTTCCGATAGGCGTTCACCATGTGTTTGTTAAAATGCTCCTAAGACAAGCCTGGGAGAGCAGCGCCCATTTTGTCCCAATCTGAAGAGGTGTTGACGTAGGTTGATTGTGATTCCTTAATATCTAGGGAGTTCGGATGTTCATTAGTGTCCGCGTTCCATTTGTCTTGTTGTTATTCTTTTGCGCCTGTTCATCTTTCCATGGGGTAGCGACTACCGGTGGACGGGCGATGGAAGGGTCGCTGATTGTTTAGGGCCGTGTCGTTAGTGTTCGGGTGAGATCCGGTGGGAAGGAGCTTCGGCGAGGAAGTTGTAGAGTTGGCGTTGGCTTTAGGAAGGAGAAGATGCAGTAGAAAAGCCGAAATAGGGAAAAGGACAAAAAGAGAGAAGAAGGGAAAAAGAAGAAATAAAGAAATATAAAAAAGCAAAATGAAAAATAATAAAAGAAAACTATGAAATGGCAGAGAGAGCTTCGGGTGTTTAATGGAAGCTTCGGGCGGAGAAGAAAGCATGCAGAGAAGACGACCTAAAAAAAGCTCAAAAGAAAAACAAGAAAAAAGGAATAAAAAGGGTAGTGAAATGAAATGAAAAAAGAATATAAAGTTGGAAAAGATGTGGGGGCAGACGTTCGGTGAAGGCGGCGCGGATGAGAAGATAGTGCAGGGAAAAAGACAAAGCATAGAAGAAGTCAAAAAAAAAAAATTAAAAGCTAAAAAATTAATTAGAAATCTTATTTTCTTTTTCAATCCGATAGGGTTGAATTTGGGTTTGGGTCGGGTCAATGGCCCGATCCGAAGTCATTTTTTCGAATATAATAATATTAAATATAAAAAAATAAGAAAATTCAGAATTTCATTTGAAAAATTTTAAAAACAAACTTTCTGAGATATTTTCTTAAAAAATGGGAGTTTCTTAACTCTAAAGTGTGCCAAAGAATTGAGTAAGCCCTTAAGGCTCTACTTAAGGTTTCAATCGTCTTCAAATACAATTACTCTTGTTTGCATGCTTTTGTTGTTTTAATTCCTTTAGTCCAATTAATATTAGGATTTATCTTTTCCTTAGTGTTAAATATCTGCTCTCCCTTGTAAATTATTTAATCGCTTTTCTTAGTTGCTAATTGTTATTTTAATGATTGCACTCGTATGATCACCTATATAAAATCAATCCAAGTTGCCTAACAAAAACATCTTTCTTTAAAATGAACAAGATTAGGTATAAAAAATAACACTAATTGGTTAATTAGTGTAATCAAGTCTCCAAACCTAGATTCTTTAGTTGCGTAGGAAGTGAGGTGTACTCTCACGCTTCACTTAGTTTCCAGCCAAGCCCAATAGGCTAGTGGTGACTCATTATTGTGAAATTCTTTAGAATATCCAAATGTATGGACTTGGGAGAGCCCATACTTAATTATGGGCCTTAGGCTCGTGCTTAATTATGAGCCTTAGGCCCGTCCTTTAGACAATACCCTTAAACCTATTCCCTCCTCCCCGAGGATAGGTCATGACATGTAGAAATCGAAGACAATCCCCTTTGCATGTGGGAGGTTTGTGGAAGTTTTCCACATGTGGGTGTTGATGAACTTCAAAATGTGTCCTTTCTAAAAGTTGGGAAGAAAATAAGTTTTGGATGCACATCCAATTAAAAATGCTGGGAAGAGAAATTGTCAAGGACGAAAATATTAAAAGCCCTAAGGAGTGCAGCAGGCTGTAGGATTATGAAGATGTCCAAATAATATTAAGCAAAAGCGAGGTAAAATCACTACCTCAATGTCTTTGAAACACTTGATCATGGAAGTTTGTCGATTATTATTACCAACAATTCATGAATCCATATCTAGCTTAGAGAATTTAGTTATCTTAAACATTAAGAATTGCAGATATGTTAAAGATTTGCCACAAGCACTATACTCCTTGAAAGCATTGAAGAAGCTTCTCATTAATGGAACTAGAATTGAAAGTCTTCATTTCATGGAAGGCTCTCTGCCAGCCCTTAAAATTTTCAATGCTTGAAAGTGAACTTTTGAAAGAAGTCATTGATTCCATTGGATTGTTAAAGAATCTTCGGAAGCTTACTTTAAGAAGTTGCAAACAGCTAAGAGGACTTCCACATTCCATAAGAGAGAGCTTGTTTAGCTAAAAGAAATGGATCTGTCCTACACGTCAATTAAAAACTTACTTTCTTCATTCAAGGAATCTTGAAGTTCCAAAGATGGTCTATACTTCCATTAAAGAATTTTCTGAAGTCATAAAAATTCTTAAGAAGCTTGAAGAGTTGGATTTCACCTTGTGCATGATTCGCTTGAGATTGTAGAGGGTGAAATCCAACTCTTCAAGCTTTTCAAGAATTTTTATAGCTTTAGGAAATTTTTTTAATGGAAGTACGAGCCATCTTTAGAACTTCAAGATTTTTCAAATTCTTGAATGAAGAAGGAAATTTTTTAATTGACGTGTAGAACAGATCCATTTCTTTTAGCTGAACAAGCTCTCCTATGGAATGTGGAAGTTCTCTTAGCTGTTTGCAACTTCTTAAAGTAAGCTTCTGAAGATTCTTTAACAATCCAATGGAATTAGTGACTTCTTTCAAAAGTTCACATTCACAAGCATTGAGAATTTCAAGGACTGGCAGAGAGCCTTCTATGAAATGAAGACTTTCAATTCTAGTTCCATCAATGAGAAGTTCCTTCAATGCTTTCAAGGAATACAAGATGCTTGTGGCAAATCTTTAACATATCTACAATTCTTAATGTTTAAGATAACTAAATTCTCTAAGCTAGATATAGATTCATGAATTGTTGGTAATAATAATCGATAACCTTTTAGGATCAGGTGTTTCAAAGACCTTGAGGTAGTGATTTTACCTCGCTTTCGCTTAATGTTATATGGACATCTTCATAATCCCACAGCCTACTGTGTGCCCCAGGGCTTTTAATATTTTCGCTCTTGACAATTCCTCTTCCCAGCATTTTTAATTGGTTGTGCATCCAAAACTCATTTTCTTCTCCAACTTTTAGAAATGACACATTCTGAAGTTCATCAACACCTCTATTTGGGCAACCTTCGCAAACCTCCCACATGCAAAAAGGGATTGTCTTTTGAACCCCTACAAAGAAACATACTATATCTAAGAATATTTTTTTTGTCTTTTCCTCCAAAAGATCATAGCTTGTATCAACAAATCTTTTACTTATTTTCCCGGTTCTCTTTCTAATATTTGCTAAGTCTCTCTCCATATTGCTTCGCTCTTCCTACACAAATACGGCACCACAGTTTCAATTGAAAGAGGAATATTTCCGACGGTAGAAACAATGTTTTTTGGTAGAGAACCATATTTTTCTAAGGGAAAATTCAGTCGAGAAGCATGCTTACAGAAGAGTTCAAGAGCATGAACATCATTCATAGGTAAAACCTCGTGTTCCTTGATTTCTCCATGGTCGTAACCTTCTATGACATTTCTGTTTCTGATTGTTAGGATGATCCGGCTTCCCAGACCAAACTAAGTTAGCGCCTCAGCCAATGGTTTAATTTGGTTGGAGTGGTCCACATCATCGAAGACAACGAGAACTCTTCGTGTTCGGAATAGTCTTTCTATCAATGTGGTACCGTCATTCGACGTTTTCACATCTGGTGGTTCTCTTCTATTGAGGTCTTGAATTAACTTCTTCTGCAGAGATACCACTCCATACTGTTCCATATCATCTCGAACATTTTCAAGAAAACTACAACCATCAAAGAGGCAGCTGATTTTGTTGTATACCACCTTTGCGAGTGGTTTTGCCAACCCCTGGTAAATCGCATATTGCAACCACGCATTTCCCCATCGTCTTCTGTCCTTCAACAACTTGTCCATTCTCAAAACTGACACCAAGTTTTTTCATCATATCTCACACATCTCTGTTTATTCCAACTAAATCTTTAGGCAGGCATTGCTCATCCATTCTTAACAGTTGTCTAAGTTGGGAAACAACAATTCTTTAGAAATTCATGACACCTACAAAATGAAAGACAGGTTTTTTCTTTATTTTTTAGATAGAAGACGGACGTGTTGGTTTTACTGCAACATTAGAGAGAAGACAAGACGAGATATGAAAATGCATTGCTATTAAAGAAAAGAAAAATCCCAAGAAGTTAATTGATCTAGAAGGAGCACGGTGAGCATGTTAATACGCTAGCCAATTCTCCGATCTTTTCATTCCGAAGGCTAGACAAGTAAAGCAAGACTAATCAAGCCGTCAGACTTATCCCATGTCCACATCCTCCAATTCAAATGCCAAAATCCCAGCAATATTTGCCAGAGCATTCTTCCACTGTGTTATTGTCTCGGCATACCTGCGTCCCTCGTGCTTGATAAAGGCCGTTCCATACGTCCCCTACCGGTATTGAACAACGCAGGGCTTGACGCCGTAGAAAATGGGAAGAATGGGTTTCACCGACTCCACCATCTGGGCAATTTCCATCAGGCTAGCTGCGCTGGAAGCGAAGTCCTTGGAAAAGACAGGGATGCAGATGTTGGAACGCTTGATGGCTTCCACGATCTTGGTGTTGATCCTTTCACCAGGATTGATCTCTTCGCGGTCTCTAAATGCCACAATCCCGGAGCCTATGAGGTAGTTGTAGAAGCATTCGATGAAGTTATGGTGGACATCTGGTCCTCTGAAACTGAGGAAGACTTGGTAGTTACAGATGGTCAACTCTTCAACGGCACTGTTGGCTGACGGTGAGCGGCCACTGGAGACTTGAGCATCCATTAGCGTGCACAGAAACTCTGGCTCGAATGGAGATCAAGATGATCAAGCTTGGTTGAAGCCGTTCGAGTTCCCAACTCTGAATCTGGAGCGTTGTCTTCGATTCTCTTGTAGTCATCGCTTGCCCCAAGTGAAGAGTCAAGACCTGTTTCCCCTCCAACGCCCCCCCCCCCCCCCCAACTTCCTTTTCTTTTTCTTTCGCAGTTCTATACTTCCATGACCGGGTTAGGATCTCCGAAAGGGAAATTATGTTGCTATGCTCTACAATCTTAAAATTTATTACGAAAATATAATTAAATCTGAAATCTTAAAACTTATCCACTTAATTTAATCAAGTCTTTCAATTAATTCTATTTACTCAGGTTAACGAAAAATATTGATGTAGCATTTTTTTTATTGTTTTTTTCTCTTCTAACTCACCTTCTTCTTTTTTTTTTTTTTTTTTTTCCATTTTTCGATCTTACTTAAATTAAATTAAATAAATTAAAAAAGGATAAAAATTTAAAAACCAAATAAAAAAGCAAGATAACAAGTCCTTGCATATGGACACCACCCAAGCAAGGGCTCAAAATTGGGGCAAGGGTTGCGTCCTCCCCAAATCTAGGTCACCAAGCCCTCATCAAGGATTACCAAGGCTTTGCCCCTGGTCAGCGAGGCCCAAGCAACCTCCACTAACCATTTATGGCAATGGGTGACGGCACCACTAGCCGAGGGCCTCACTCAGTTTTTTTTTTTTTTTGTCCTTTGTGTTTTTTTAACTTTTAGCTTTTTCATTTTTTAATCTAATTTAGTTTATATTTTCTTTTTAATTTCTAAATATTTTTTCTGATGTGGCGATTGGAAACAGTGAAAATTTTGAGTCAATTGCAACATTCTACATAAATATTTCAGTACTTAGCAGTTCTTTTCAACAAGCGTAATTGTTCAATCAAATTAGGATATATATTCACGATAGAACATTAAACTTTGAAGGAAGATAGAGGAGGTAAATCCATATTGTTGACACCCAAAATAATCCAAATTATGACAATCTAAGGAGAGCCCGTTGTGCGTTGTCGACAAGTCGGCTGTAGACTAATATTACAAAAACGAGCATGCAAATATCAGAGGAAGCTTAGATATTTTGAAAGGAAACAAGAACAATCATCCGGATAATTAATTGAGCATAGCCAAGGCTAAGTAGAACAAAGACAGGTTCCAGTGACCTTGTCATCCAAGTTACACAATGATGAAACGACGATCCACCAAAAGGTTGGACCCCTTTTCCTTTAGCTTTGGACTCAAATGCACAATAAACAAACCAGACAGAAGTGCTGGCAACTCATGAAGCATGTCGCAGTGAAGTAGATCAAGAGTCTCCAGCTTAGAAAGAAACTTGATTTCAGGAGGTAGGCTGGAAATAGGAGAATATTGCAGCTTCAAGATTCTCAGATTAATTAGTTCCACAATATATCCAGGAATCTCCCCTTCTAAATTTGTACACGAGGAGGCATGCATTTCTTCAAGGCTACGTAGATGCCAAATAGAACTAGGAAATTCGCTTATGAAGCAATAGTCCATCTTTAACACTTTCAGACTTTGCAATTTCCAAAGGAATCTGGCAATTCCGAAACGCCCGTACCCGAAATATTGAGCTCCTCTAAAGACCTTCCCAATTGGCCAATGGACTCTGGAAGTTCTCGTATCCAATGACAATTCAACAAGGACAATGACAATTCAACAAGGACAAGCGTCGGAGTTTCACCAGCTCTCCAACTCCATCAGGGAGTTCGGTAATGTTTGAATTATCTACTGAGAGTTCTGAAAGTGATGTCAGGCGTTCAAATGAATGGGGCAGGAGACTCAATGATAAGCAATTGGAGGCAGAAAGAGTTTCAAGTTTCTTTGAATCATCTCCCAAGGGATTATCACGCACAGAAGTCTCATCAATGAGGAGCTCTTTCAAAGCTTCCAAGCCACCCAGTTCGACAGGCAACATGTTGAGTTCATTGCAGGACTTCAAATTCAGACAAAGCAACTGTTTGATCATCAATACCTATTACAAGTTCAGTAGTGGCAACTAAAATCTGCAACGGCTCCAAAGGGAAACTAGGAGGTTTCAACTCCTTGAGATGCACAAGCGGTAGAATCCACTCCAAATTAGGACTCTCGCATATCCTTAATGTAGACAGATTAGGAAGTGACGAGAGGGTATGAATATCACTTTCTGTGTACTCCGCTATAGGTAGCTCACCAATTTCCAAATGCTTTAGGCTAGTGAGCTCACCAAGTGATGGAGAGACTTTTGCATCTTGCACAATCAAACAAACGTAGCTGAACTAATTTGGGCATGCAAGACATCCAGCTTGGAAACCTTTTGCCCCCATAGCATCTTATTTCTAAGCTTCGAAGATTTAAGCTTGGCTGCAGCTCCATGAGTAAAACTTCATCACTTTCTTTTCCGGCAAACACTAATACTAGTGAAACTGAGGAATTCTTCTCCTTCAAGTTGGCAGCATTTCATTCTGCTACTGCATATTTTATTTCACCCTTAACTTCAATTCAGAGGCTTCCTCTCAAATTGTTTAACCTGTTCAACTCCCCTAGCCCACTGTAATTCTTTGGGCAAGAATCATCCCCGGGCAAAATGAAATCGGTTAGCGTGCGTAAAAGAGTCAACTCGCCGATCCCTTGTGGCATATAAGATAGGGCATTACAGTTGCTAATCTCCAGTTGCCTGAGGTTGACCAATTTTCTTATGTCCCTTGGCAATTCTTTTAGGTTGTAACACATATTGAGTTTAAGTACTTGCAACGTTTCCAATCTTGTCACAGAATCAGGAAGCCTTATGATTCCTTCATTTTCAGAGAGATCTAAAAATGTCAGGTGCTTCAACTCACAAATAGAACTTGACAACTTCTCAATACCACTGTCATGCAAATCCAAGGCACATAAGAACTTGAAACTAGAAATTAATTCGTGAAGAGTTTTTTCACCAATTTGAGTTTCACAGCCCAAGCCTTTTCTTTGACTAGTTTTGATGAATGTCCTCAGACAATATGCTCTGTGTATATATGGATCTACCTCTGATAAATGTAAAGTTGAATTCCATGATGCATGATGAGTTCTTCTGTCAATGTCTCGCAGTGAATGAAAATTTTTTTTATACTCAGTTCCAGCAACACGGCATGCTAGGTCATGTACTAAAAGATGCATCTTACTAGACATCACATTTCCAAGTTCATCTTTAGTGCAGTCTTGAAAGAAATTCCTCCTGAGTAGATCCATGAAATAGTCATGAGCAATATCTTTTATATCCTGATCTACGTTGTCTATGGGCGGGATAAATCCTGCTGCCATCCAGAGACTCATCAACTTTTGTTTATCAATCACCCAGTCTCTGGGAAACAACGAACAGAAGGCAAAGCACTGTTTTAGCTGGGATGGGAGATGACCATAACAAAGTTCAATTATTAAAGACAAACTAATCGAATTTAGAGAAAATCCTGATATCTCTCACTCTAAATGTAACCACTCCTCTTCAGTTTTCTTGGAGAATAATAGACTTCCAATCATTCGTATTGCCAAAGGGATTCCATCGCACATTTTGACTATCCGCCTCCCGACATCTACCTTAATTGGATTTCTAATCTCTTTTTCTTCCTGGCAAGCCATTTTCATCAATAAATCAACAGACGACTCTGTTCGAAGGGCCTCAAGACTATAAGATAGGGATGTACTCGTAGCTTCCGCAAGGTACTGATGGCATGTAGTTATCAGAATCTTGCTTCCTCGGGCACCTCCAATCCATAAACTTTTCAAGCTCCTCCATTGTCGAGCATCCTCAGGCCTTAGATCGTCAATAACTAGGAGATATCTTTGCGACCGCAACACGTCATCTTCTCTCTCTGTTGTCTCTCTTCCTCTGATCTTTTGCAATTCTCCTTCGAGATTACAGAAGTCGTTAACCCATATCCTTAAATCAAAATGCTTCTTGACCATTTCATCTTCGTATAGACATCGAGCAAGAGCAGTCTTTCCAATCCCACTGTCACCCCATATTGAAAGGAAATAAATTTGTTCATAATTGCGCTTTTAGCATCCTCTCTCCCTATAATCTCCTCATCGTACACAAAGGAGTCCAACCGCTCTCTTCTCTCTACCCGCACATCCTCCGCTCACTCTCGCAAGCGCAAATACCTCCCATAGGCAGCGATGCCTTCTAATCTCCCCCTGATTTCCTTCGCACGGGCGCTCATCTCCAGCCTTAAATCAGGTTTTTCAGAAGGCGAAGAGGAGGAGGGAATTACCTGCTTCAACTTCTCATCTTTGCTCGGCGATTCTCGTAATTGCATAACTTCCAGGTTCCATTCTTCGAGTAAGTCCTTCGCATCATAGAAAGCATCTTTGAGATTGCCAAGCCATGGTGTGATTCCCCGAACTCCTCCGAGGATCCGCTTTTCCGCATCGGGCACTATACTTCGGAGAAAGGGAAAGGTTTTCTTCAGCTTGGACAATTCGCGGCCAGCGCCCCCTAATTGTCCACCTTCTGGAAAATCATCCACAAGTTTAGCTACTCTCAATATGATTGCTTCCGCCATGGCTCTCCTTCCTCTTTTTCCCTTTGGAGAGGATGCTCTCCCGATGCCGAGTCGCGCCTCGTTTGGTCTCCTCCCGCTCTATGCACAGCCACGCCTTGTTTGATTCTATATAATATTATTTTAAAATTAATTAAAAAAAAAGTTTAGATAGCTCTTTCTTGGTAGGTTGCATTCTGGTTAGGGATTATCTAGTTGAGATAACTTTCCAATTTAAATATGGATTCGGCCTAATTTAATCCTTAAATTGAATTAGGTAAATCTAGAACTAGGTAATTTATTTTAGTTATTTTCTAATTTCGAATTTTCATGAAAAAGCACAAAAAAAAAATATCATGTGCAATGTCACGTTGAATTAGCTCAGATGCATGTTATTTAGTAGTTTCATGTTTATGAATCATTTAAATTAATGCAAGTGACATATTGGATAGTTGCATTAACTTTTACCCGTCATTAGATTAGTTCGTTTAATAAATGTCGCGTGACATATAGTTTGCATTTTAAGTTGCATGTTGCATTTGCAGTTTCTAGGTTTCATTTAAATATATGAAAACCCCAAAAAAAATTAAGCAACTACTTGTTAATTAAACATGATGTCTACGATTTATGTTATGAATTCTAAGCTAATATTGTAAATGTTTTCGTTGCTTTAAAATAAGTATTTCCTCCCCATGCTTATAATTTATGTACTATTTTGTGTTATTGAGTGTTAAATAATGGTTACGCACTTACATGGTCACCAACATGTTAGAAGTAGCTAAAAATCAATATAACTTGCATGAAAAATGGTTTTTTGAAAATAAAAGAAAAAATGTATCAAAAGAGTATTAGAGTAATCTAGCATAACCAAGTCCCCAACTCATAATTTATGGTTCATACAAATAAGGTATAATCCTCAATACTTTGCTTAGATGACACGTTAAGTATTGAGGATTGACCTAGGCGACATATGGTAGATTAGAATTGTCTATTCCAGATGTTTGATCGATTAATCTTTACCGATACATGTAAATCGTCCTGCTCATGTGCATAGGACAATGCTCCACTCATAAGGTGGTGGCAAATGTAGGCCTCAAGAGTTAAGATTTATACGAGCAAATAAGGCCGGTCATTTAGGCTGTGCATGGCAACATTTCTTGGCCGGGGGAACAAATTTTTTTTTTTTTCATAAATAGTTCTTTTCTATTTCTATTATGGGGAAACAATTTCTATGTAAAAAAACCCGTTTGGTAACTACACAAAATTTTTACTCTAGAAATAGAAAAAGAATAGAAATGCGTTTGATAAAAAATAGTTTCTTTTTTATATTTATTTGTTTTTATTTTTTGCCGGTAGACCGTTGCCACCGCCGAACGCCGCCGCCGCTGCACATTGTCGCCGGTCGACCGCTTTTTCGCTGATCGCCATCGTCACACGTCGCCTCCGGTCTACTGCCGCCCGCCGATTGCCGCCGCCGATCGCCGTCGCACGGCCCATCGGCCGCCCCCTCCCTCGGTCGCCTAGCCGCCTCCGGCGGCCGGCGGCGGCGGCGGTCGTCCAACGGCGGCGACTGGCGGTGGCGACTGTTGTCCGGCGGCAACGGCAGCAACGGTTAGCCGGCAGCAACTGGCGACGGCGACGATCGGTCGGCCAATGGGCCATGTGACAGCGATCAACGGCAGCAATCGGCCGGCAGCGGTCGGCCGGCGGCGACGTGCAGCAGCGGCGGCATCCAGCGGCGACCGGCGGCAGCAGTAGCGGTCAGTTGGCCTCCGGCGACCAGCGGCGGCGGCAGTCATCCAGGGGCGGCAGCAACGATCGGCCGGGGGCGACCGACAACGACAACGCTCAGTCGGCCGGCGACGACCGGCGGCAACTGGTGGCGGCGACCGGCGACGGCGACAGTCGATCGGCCTCCGGCCATCGGCGGCGGCTGCGGCGGTTAGCCGACGACGGCAGCAGCTGTGACGGTCGGCCAGCGGCGGTGGCGGGCGACGACGAGCGGCAGTCAAGGGCAGTCAATGGCGGTCAGCAAGAGAAGAATAAAAGAAAAAAAAATTCACTTATTTCTTAAACTTGTTCCCGAGAATAAGAAGCAACTTTTTTTTTACTTCTCTATTCCAAAACCATTCCCAGGCTAACTTTTTGTTCCCGAGAACAAAAAGTTAACTTGCCGTTATCAAACAGGTTTCTATTCTTTTTTTGTTCTGGGGAAAAGAAGAATAGAAATTCTTGGGCTTGGGAAGTTTACCATACGCAGCCTTAGAGCTCGGAATCCATAGGATCTAAACCTGAAACATCCGTCCCTGTCAAGCAAGCTGAAACTTTTGAGGTCAGGATTTTTTTTTTCAAAAATTCGTAGGAACGCCGTGAATCCTGGATACACGCCACCCTTCCCCCAAAAGCAAGCCCCGCCGGCCGATTCTCACTTCTAAAAAGTTAAAAAAAAAAGGGGTAAAAGAGAGAAGGGGGGTTGGGGGGGGGGGGGGGGTTGTGAAGCCTTCCCCGGGTGGGCCCCCAATATACTTCGCTCTCTATTGGTGGGCCCTCGGCCCACGCGATCACCGGCCGCGTACAACATCTGTCTTCGACTTTTTCGGCGTGTTCGCTGACCGGCACCTTCCCCGCCCGCCCCCGCCCGCGAGAAAATATCTGACCATGCCAAGAATCTTTCAAAAAAGGCAACATCTGATGACTTTTCCGGAGTTGCGTAATATCTGAAGCAGAATTCGGGACGGGGATTCGCGAAGAGGAGAAAGAGAGAGGGAAAAGGAGGAAGATTATCTATCAGTAATTTATATAGTGAGACATTAGCAGTTGACAGCGAAAGGAAACCCAACAAATCCACAGAGAGGGAGAAAGACAGCCAAATTATCTTATATCCATCGATGAGGTTGCAGGAATACCGCATGACATCGTCAATTTGTGGAACTTCGTCAATTTGTCGCTAATGATCTTTTTTCAGCTGTAATTTGTGGTTTGACTTTAGAATTTGATATGGTTGAGAATGTGGAAATTGGAGAGCAGAAACAGAGGGTTGAAGCTTACAAAGCTGCCAAGGAGAAAACTGGAATCTATGATGACAAGTAAGCCAAATATTCTTATCCCTAATGGTATATGCATACACTCAACTTATTTTTAGCACTGTCATTTTTAGATTTAGTGATGACCCTACATCGGAGAAAAAAATAATTGCGCAATATGACGATCCGGCTCAAGATGAGGTTAGTTTTTTCTTTTTTTTCTCTTTTCTGATTTTAAGTGTCATATCTAGCTATTGCGTTCCCACTTCTTTTGATGGTTTCAGGGGGTAACTCTTGACTCAAGTGGACGTTTGACCAATGAAGCTAAAAAGAAATTGGAAGAGGTAACTAGTTTTTCTGCATATTGTGGTTGAGCATTAGTTAGAATAGGAATGAGGTATGCTTGGTCGTTCTAAAAAAGTTTCATGTACTTCACATACAGCTAAGAAGGAGGCTACAGGGCGTTTCTTCAAATAGTTATGAAGATCTCACCTCATCTGCCAAGACCTCGTCCGATTAATACACTCAAGAAGAATTGCTTCAATTCAAAAAGCCCAAGAACAAGAAATCCTTACGGAAGAAAGAGAAGTTGGACTTAGATGCCCTTGAAGTGGAAGCAGTTTCGGCAGGCTTGGGTGTTGGAGATCTTGGATCACGTAAGGATGGGAGGAGGCAGGTTAGCAAAGAGGAACAAGAGAAAATCGAGGCTGAGTGAGAAAAAAGGCCTACCAATTGGCCTATGCTAAAGCAGAGGAGGCATCTAGGTTACTGCGGGTGGAGCAAACACTTCCTATTAAGACGAAGAATGATAAAAACATGGTCATTGCTGATGACGATGAAGATCTTTATAAATCTTTAGAGAGAGCTAGGAAATTGGCTCTAAAGAAGCAAGAAGAGGAGGGGGCTTCTGGTCCTAAAGCGATAGCTCTTCGTGCCAGTAGTATTCCCAGCACACACAATGCAGAAAATCAGAGTGTCGCGATTGGAGAATCATAGGAAAGCAGGGTTGTCATGACAAAAATAGAAGGTCTTGCGTTAGACCTCGAGGTTGATGAAGGTATACATTCGATTAATTCTGTGTTGGCCTAGACAATTTGTGATCATATTTTCTTTCTGAACTGTGGAGCCTTATTTTGTTCTCCAGATTTTTCAGATTACTGCCTTTTGCTGATTTGGGTAGCATTGCTGCTTATTGGGTCAAAACTAGTTTAAGTTGGCTGTTTAGTTTAGAATCCTGGTATTGTTTGGATGGTCAATGAGCAACATTTCTTGTTCTTTCACTGTATGCATACTGAAAGATTGTTTGTAAGTGACTTATTTTAGAATTTGCCTTCTGTGTATGTGCGAACAAGCAGTGCACTTGATGCGTCTCATTGAACAACATCCTGGACAACTTGCAAACAAGCGAACTTTTCACATACAACTTGCAGTCTGTTGCTCAAGCAGTCACAGTAGCTTGTTTATTTGGGATGCATTTTAACTTCCGAACTAAATTCCTAATCGCTGGTCGAGGGGATTACTGTCTTGAAGAGCGGTGGACTTATTCAACTGTTTTGGCCATATTGGAGTTGCTTAGTTTTAAAACCACAGTTAGCTTTCACGATATATGCTAGTTGAGAATGCTGTTGGTTCTACTGAGAAGGGGAGAGGGGCATGCATATTGGGCTTGCATTGCAATTTTGAGATTTCATTCATGTAATTGAAATTACTTCCTCTTCAAATTGGTGTTATATCCACCAATTGCTTGATATGGTCTTTGGTGTCTGAAAGGATATGTGATGTTATTTTCTTATCAAGTGAGTTACTGAAATTGTGCCATTACCCCTCGTTCTAGATTCTCGTAAGCCTGACACAGAAGATGTCTTCATGGATGAAGACGAAGCACCGTTAACATCTGATAATGAAGTAAAAGGTGAGCCCGGAGGCTTGACAAAATTTGAAGAATTTGGTAATGATGAAGGTCCTGTTAATGAGGATGAGGAGGAAGTTGTTCCAGATGAGACAATTCATGAAGCTGCAGTGGAGAAAGGGCTGTCAGGTGCCCTAAAGCTGCTCAAGGAACGGGGAACACTTAAAGAAATTGTTGAGTGGGGTGGAAGAAACATGGATAAGAAGAAAAGCTTGTAGGCATTGCAGATGATAAATAGAAAGATATCCGCATTGAAAGGACATGAATTTGGCTGAATAGTAAGTTTTTAACGAAAAAAAAAAGATATTAATCATAATAGCCTTGTAATACTAAATTCTCCATTATAATTTCTTTTGCGTCTAAAACAGCGTGTGTATAAAAATAATCAAATGTTTGTGCAGATATATCACTTGCTACTGGTTTCACCGAGGGGATGATTAGGAACTCCAAGGACGAGGATCTAAAGAATTTATGCAGCTTTCGAGTGTGTAGATATACAAACAAAATCGACATCAGTTAACTATCAATTAGTTTTGGAAATCAGAACAATCTTGAATTTTTAGTTCTTGTTATAAAGAATATGGTGGCTCTTAATTCTCACTTTTTGTATTGTTGGAAGATATCTTGAAAACTTTGTTATTCAAACATCGAAATGTTGTGTTAGAGTTCTTTTTGGCCCTCAACTACAGAATACCAGTGTCATACAAAATACACTACTTCGATTTCGCATGATAATGTGGGTGAGAAGACGCAGATTGTTCAACTCTGACGAGATGTTGGTTCAATAAGTTATAAGTCCGTTCACTTTGGTCCTTTAAGCTCTCAATTCAGCTAGTTAAATCTTATTAGTAGTCTCCATACCCGTTCCTTCCTTTGATTGGTCATCATAGTAAAACTCAATTTCACCAAGTATATAAAACTCTACACTTTGCAGTCTTATAGTCCCGATTTCGATTAATATGAATCTATAAGAAATGATGCACAAATCAAGTAACTATATGTGCGTTTCCCCTTTGTCCTCTTGAAAGCTTGGCAGAGTTTTAACAATGGCTTTTCATGGCTGCTAGTATTGCTCATTATGCAAAAAATTCATCACACTACAACTAGAAAATGAACCCTTATTGACATAGAAAATTTGTGATATTTTGACTATACAATATATATAATACAAGCTTTTAGTCTCATACAGAAGAACCTTCTAAAAGCTTGGGGAGATAGAACAAGGCAAGAGAAGAAAAGAAAGGTAAATGCACCAGTTGACTTGATCTAAGGGTGATGTATTGGACAGAGCCACTCAGCAACCTCACTCTGGTTAAACGCCTGCACTAACTCATCTTTATGCTAATCTAGCACCTGCAACATTTGAATAAGACGAATGTACATCTAACACTATAATCTCATTTTCTATAACAAAAGCTTTACACAGAGGTGTCCTAATTTGTCTAATCGTCCCTATCTTTACGATTTCATTGCTTAGTGTCACTGCTCAAAATCTACAAGAAAAGAATTTATGCCACCATCTGCAAAGCACCCTAATGCTTCCAGTCCCATGAAAGAATTGTGAGTTCCATAGATTGTCACTCCCCTGCCTTGAATTTACGGATCAGTGTCACTCTTGGGATGACCCGAAACAGTCTCCTTACACGAGACTTCCTCTGCATCAAGATGATCAATCTGAAAAAGAACCGACCGAGTCTTACTGGAAGAATTCCTACTTTCAGGCAAGTCTAACTTCTGGGGATCTGCAAGCCCATCGACGGGATGTGATTACTCCTTGCCTCCAGCATGATTTGGTTCAGAATTGCCTGCAAGGTTAATACTGTGTTTCATTGAGGATACATCACTTCCAGGGAGATCTAAGCTTTTCGTGGGCAGAAAAAGGGCAAGCTGTTGACCCAGACCAATGCTCGACGCAACCAACTGAAGTACTTCAAATGATGGGGATAGTTCTGCATTCATTTTCTCCCAAGAAGGTTGACGCATGGCTGAAGTTGATGTGTTAAGTGGAGCCTCCTTCTGAGCAAGACCTAGCATTGTGGCCACTAATGGTGGAAATGCATTAAGCTCAGGGACTAGAGGGATAGAACTTGAAGCAGCATCATCACCTAAGAAATTCCACGGAGGGAGTTGCTTGCTCTCCTGGACTTTTGCTTGGATGGGCCGCATTTGCTTTGACTTCTTTCTCTTTTTAAGAATGAGTCTTGCATCCTTAGGTCGAGAAGGAGGAGGGCCTGGTATCACAAAAGGAGGAATGGTAGGCTTATCTTCCCCATATAACAGTCTCACTGATTGAGCTATTGCAGATATAGTGGGCGGCAGCTTAGGATCTAGTGGGGGCGGAGGAGCAGTCACACCTTCTCTTTCATCAACTGAATTAGCATTGGCATCCCTTTCGTCAATTGAATTAGCAGCAAAGAACTTACACTGAGAAGAAAAACATAAAGAATTGTGGCACTTACTATCTTTCCTTTAGAGCGCGTCTAGCAGGTGTATACTCTCGTTCTTGCTCTTACTCTGGCACCCGTTCCTCTTCGTCACCACTCTGCTTTATGTTTCAAAGGTAAACCAACAAATAATGAAATTAAGACGCTATATAAGTGCAAGTCAATGCATGAAAACCTCAGCACCATTTAGATCAGGAACAAATTTGATTTTATTGCCCATAAATTTTCTAATGGATCAAATAGCTTAAATTTTCTATAGGACTGAGTCCGGTTAATTCATTCAGGCTCAAAGCCATTCACCTAAGTCTATCTTGCTGCTGCTTGATAGATATCTAATGTTCATAATATTTATATGCAATGCAATTTAACAAAAAATATTTTTATTTAGAGATAAATTAATCCTTAATTTTTTATATAATTAACGAAAGATTAAACGGATTGTCAAAATTTAGATGTGAACAAGTTTAAGTCTCAACACGCCAACAACAGCGCTGGTCTTTCGTTCCTTCCACCGGAGAGTAGCTTGCGTTAAATTTCAAGACCCCAGTTGTCGACGGGATCAACTTCCCAGGTTGAATTTTGCTTTCGTCAGATGTCGGTTCCATCTCATGTGGCTCTTCTGCAGTGAAAAGGCCTCCCCTACCACCGAGAGAGCTTTTGGCTGACAAGTTGGAAGATGTAGGCGTTTCGGGCTTTCCAAATTGACCATAGGATTCGAGGCTGGACTCGGGTTCTCCACGCTCATTCTCAGATCCAGTGAGGCTGGGCTTAGCACTCTCATGCTCATGCCCATGTCCGAGGTACTCTTCGCCCGCACCCCAATCTATTAATGTGGGGCCCAAGCCTAGGTGTAGGGGATTGAGGCCTAACCTCGATGGACTTAGGTGTGGGCACCAATATCCCGGGCCCTATCTCGATGGACTTGGTACCAGGTCTCGTCCTCAATGGATATTAGAGTCCTGCGCTTGGCTCACGCCTAGCCTTGATTGACCTAGGCTTGAGTGTCGGAGTCCTGGTCCTGAGCTCTAGGGTCCAAGGTTTACCTTGGTGGACTCAGGTTCGAGCGTTGGGGGCTTGGGCCCAACCTCTATAGACTTGAGTTGGGGTGCTAGGTAGCCAAGCACAGACATCAAGTTTTCGAGCTTGGTTTTGGTGGAACCCAAGACCAGTGACTGTGCTCATGCTTGAGAGTCTAGGTTCTAGGCTTGAGGCCTCGGTCCCCATGCCAACCCATGCTGGGTTCATTGGCTACCTATCCGTAAGTTACTAGCGTTTGAATAGTATATGCCTATTTAGGAAAATCAAATGTGATTTTTCTTATCAAACGATGGAAAATATAATGAGGTTCATTTTCAAAAGTTTCAATTAAACACTAGAAAATATTATCATTTCCCTTAAAAATGACTTCTCGAAAGATATTTGGCAAAAATATTATATTTTCTATGAGACACACAAAGCCGTAGTTTTGGGTCAATCCAAACTTCTTTTGTCCAAGGGCAAAGGAGGAGCAAATGCTCTGCTGTTTTCGTCATCTGGCAGCACAGGGAACAAAGAGGATGTGGTAAAGCTTTTCTCTTGTAAAGATCATTTTCAGTAGGAATTGCGTTCTGGTACACAATCCATAAGAATAGACGAATCTTATAGGATTTAAGTTTCTATATTTCGTCTATAGGGTTCTAGGTGGTAGGTAGTTAGATGATGCTTGATTTTTACTTTGCTTTTGAAATGTAGAGTATTTATCCACGCTTAAAGCGTCCAGCTTTGTTTGCTGTCCAAATCAGTCTATCTTCCTTAGCATTTCTACTCAGTGGAGTAAACATGATTTCCTCCACTATATGCTCTTCAAACAAGCGACGGTTTTGGCAAACTACAGGATACCGGCGCAGCTAAGGTAATGTCGCTGTGACCACCACCTTGTAATAGACTCAATGATGCTTCCTCAATCTATAATGGCTTTGATATCATGATATGAATAAAGCAGAAGATAAAGTTGTAGAACTATTTTCTATACATGATAAATTATACAGGAGCCTATTTATAGGAGGCTAACTTTAGTAACATAATATTACAATAGAAGCTACAAGAGCAATATCGGTACAAGAGGTAAGAATGCCAAGGGATGAAGGAGTTTCCTCGTGGTGGCGCTTAATTAACAACATTATAGTAAAGAAGATCATATAAGTAGTCCACCAAGTTTGTGTAGATCACTTCCAAGTTGGAAGAGCATAAAACTAGTGACGACAATGCCGTCATGTCACGTTAATTCTAATTTCCTATCAAACTATGTGTTGAGATTTTCATATTGAACGTCTCACTGCCTAACGAATCCTCATTTATCTTCTTTGTTGGTAGATTTTCAATGTTCATTATGTCTTAGCAAATCCTAATGTGACCTCTTTCGAAAGATGACTTTAAATGCCGATTATTTCCCTAAACTCTTAATCCTCATTTGTCCTTTCGGTGGACTTTTAGTAGCATTTTTCTTTCCACATTAGATCCCTACTCCAAAACAAACTCCCTTGACCATCCCCCAACTCCAATAGATTTTCCAAAGGAGAGTGGCCGAGATTTTTATTTTTTATTTTTTATTGGTTTGCTTGCTGCTATACATACATCTAATGAATCGAGCTATCGTCGAGTGAGGGTATTTTCATCTTTTTGACACCGATCTGCTATGTATGAAAGTAGGGGACGATGCGCGGGAGAGCATCTTCCCGAAACTGAAAACTAAAGAGAAAGAGAGGATGTTGCAGGGATCAATTTCCTGAAGATGTATGGTGGCGGAGGGAATCGTCTTCAAGGTTACTAAGGGCGCACATGATAAAATTTTTGTTTCTCTATTTCTCTGTTTTTTTTGTTCCTCGGAACAGGTTTGGAACATAAATTCGTTTAGAAATGCAATTTCATTTTTCTATTTCTGGAACAGATTTCTATTTCAAAATAGATTTGGAGCATAAATCATAAGTTAAAATTTTTAGCTTTTCTATTTCTGAAATAGAAATGAGAAATCAAAAATTTTCTCATTGTTCACTCTCGTTATTGTCTGTTGCCCACTTGCCACTCGTGGGATGCCGGACGCCCGCCGCCGGTTACTAGCCACCTATCGCCGGTTACCAGCCACTAGCCGGGATAGCAAACATCAGTTATGTGGGATGAAGTCCTTGACATCTTCCTAGTAGTGATATTTTCAGATACATAAGCTCTTTTAGATAAGGGTTACTAGATAATAGGAAATTGCTGATAATGTAATTTCTTGTGACCCCATATAGGACTATGAAGTTATTGTTTTGAAGATAGAATCAGGAAGTTATAGTGACCCCATATAGGATTATGAAGTTATTGTTTTGAAGATAGAATCAGAATGTATGCTTTAGATAGCTATATCGTATTCTTTGTAAACCCCCAACAATTATGACAAAAATCTATTATCTTTTGTCAATGTTATATTTCAATTATCTTTGTATCTCCTATACCTTAACTCTAGTTTTTAGATATTTTGTCGTCGATTAAATTCCAGTGTGTATCTTAACTATAACTTTAAGATATTCATTACCAATCAAATTCCAACGAAATATCTTATGTGATCACACTTCATCATGCTTAAATTCCGACAGAATTTTTTATGTCAGTGGCTTCATTATTGATTAAATTTCGTTGAAATATATCTACTCTTCGTGCTTCATTGGATAAGACTCCTGTTCGAAATCATCACAAAATCCATCTCTTCTTGATAAAACTAAGAAATAAATTTTGTGAAAAATATTTTGTCGTCTATTAAATTTCGGCAAAAAAATAATATATTGTATTTTGGTACGTCAATTATATATTCTCAAGTACATAAAAAAATTATAGTTTTAGAAAATTATAGAAAAAAATGAAAATTTACATTATATAAGTAAACGAATTTTTTTTTTTTGAAAAAAGATAGTAGAAAGTGGGAGCAGGTAAATGTGAGAGAATTTGATCATAAAAAAAAAAAAAAGTGATGGAAGCATTAGCAACGCTTTCCTTGTATCTGATCAACAAGCCGTCAACCACCAATTTAAATCTATTAAGATATTGACTAGTGCATGATAGTTACAGGGTAAGAATATATCAACAAGCTCTTTTCTAGGGATTGCCTCTAGAAATAGTACATAGGACACTAAATTGCAGGGGTTGATCATTCTGCTAGTAAGCAGTACCTTTATTGCACTATCTATTCATTTTGCTTCCAATTAAGATTTGTACTTGCCCCATTCAATACCACGAGTTTGTTCAGAATAGGAAATAGTTTTACTGAGCTTCAATGTTGCAAAACATATTAGAATTTAGGAAAGAGTATAAATTTGTGCTTTTGTTTTTTCTCTTTTATAATTTCTTGCTTATCCTGATCGACATTTTTATTTCGGTGGAATCTGAATTTTCCTCCTTGCCTTACTAATCCTTATTTATCTGCTCGTCTAGTAGATTTTCAATGTTGATTATGGCTTAGCAAATCTCGATGATTCCTCTTTTGGAAGACTATGAACATTGACTATTTCCGCATAGTTACTTCCGTTCATGATGATGACGATTCTTGAAAAATCTTTAATAAAGTCAGAGATACGGCGCAGGATCCCCTTCACCCCAGAAGAGCTATGGCGGAACCGCTCGTCTTCAGAGTAGGTAAACTTGTGGATGATTTCCCAGAGGCTGCAGAATTATGGGGTGCTGGCGACACCGACCTGGAGGATACCCTTTCCTATCTCCAAAGTATAGTGCCCGATGCGGAAAAGCGGGTCCTCAGCGACCAGAGCGACAAGGACATCGAACAATGGCTGGAGGATCTCAAAGATGCTTTCTATGAGGCGGAGGACTTACTCGAAGAATGGAGCATTGACGTCATGCCATCACGAGAATCGCCGAGCAAAGACGAGAAGTTGAAGCAGGTAATTCCCTCCTCTTCGCCTTCTGAAAAACCTGATTTAATGCTGGAGATGAGCGCCCGTGCGAAGAAAATCAGGAAGAGAATAGAAGCCATCGCTGCCGAAGGGACGGATTTGGGCTTGCGAGAGTGCGCGGTGGTTGTGCGTGTAGAGAGAAGAGAGCGGTTGGACGCCTTTGTGTGCGATGAGGAGATTATAGGGAGAGAGGTTGATAAAAGCGTAATTACGAAGTTCTTGCTAGATTCTAAAACTGATGATCAAATTCCCGTCCTTTCAATATGGGGTGACGATGGGGTTGGAAAGACTGCTCTCGCTCGATGTCTATACGACGATGACATGGTCAAGAAGCATTTTGATTTAAGGATTTGGGTTAACGGCTTCGGTAATCTCGAAGGGGAATTGCGAAAGATCAGAGGAAGAGAGACAACAGGGAGAGAAGATGACGTGTTGCGGTTGCAAAGATATCTCCTAGTTATTGACGATCTCCAGGATGAGGATCCTGTACAATGGGGGAGCTTGAAAAGTTTATTGATGGGAGGTGCCCGAGGAAGCAAGATTCTGATAACTACACGCGATCGGTCAGTTGCAGTCTGTACGAGTACATTCCCATCTTATCGTCTCGCGGGCCTTCCAATAAAGTCGTCTTTTGATTTATTGATGAGAATGGCTTGCCTGGACAAAAAAGAGACTGGAAATTCAATTAAGGTAGATATCGGGAGGAAGATAGTCCAAAAGTGTCATGGAATCCCTTTGGCAATACGAATGATTGGAAGTCTATTATTCTGCAAGAAAACTGAAGAGGAGTGGTTACATTTCTTGCACGAGACCTCAGAATTTTCTAAAAATTTACCTCGGCTTAGTTATATTCATCTCCCATGCCATCTAAAACAGTGCTTTGCCTTCTGTTCATTGTTTCCCAGAGACTGGGTGATTGATAAACAATTGTTGATGAATCTCTGGATAGCAGAAGGATTTATCCAGCCCATAGACAATGGAGATTGGGACATGGAAGATATTGCTCGTGACTATTTCATGGATCTACTCAGGAGGAATTTCTTTCAAGACTGCGTTAAAGATGAACTCGGAAATGTGACGTCTTGTAGGATGCATCATTTAGTACATGACCTAGCACGCCATGTTGCTGGAACTGAGTATGGAAGAATTTATCATTCATGGCAATACCTTGAAGAAAGAGCTCATCATATATCGTGGGATTCAACTTTAGATTTCTCACAGGGAGATACATATTTGCACGGAGCATATCGTCTGAGGACATTCATCAAAACTAGTCGAAGAAAAAGCTCGAGGTGTGGAACTCAAATGGGTGAAGAAACTCTTGACAAATTACTTTCTAGTTTCGGGTTTTTACGTGCCTTGGATTTGCATGACAGCGGTATTGAGAAGTTGCCTAGTTCTATTTGTGAGTTGAGGCACCTGACATTTCTAGATCTCTCTGAAAATGAAGGAATCGTAAGGCTTCCTTATTCTGTGACAATATTGGAAACCTTGCAAGTACTTAAACTCAGTATGTGTTACAATCTAATAGAATTGCCTGAAGATTTTAGAAAATTGGTCAACCTAAGGCAACTTGAGATAAGCGATTGTAGTGCCCTATCTCATATGCCACAAGGGTTGGGCCAGTTGACTCTTTTGCACACTACAGATTTCCTTCTGCCCAGGAATGATTCTTGTCCACAGAATCACAGTGGGCTTGGGGAGTTAAACAAGTCAAGCAATTTGAGGGGAAGCCTCAGAATTGAAGTGAAGGGGGGAATAGAAGATGTGGTAGCAGAATCAAATGCTGCAAACTTGAAGGAGAAGGATTCCTTAGTTTCACTAGTGTTAGTGTTTGCCAGAAAAGAAAGTGATGAGGTTTTACTTAAGGAGATGCAGCCAAGCTTAAATCTTCGAAGCTTAGAAATAAGAGGCTATGGGGGCACAAGGTTTCCAAGCTGGATGTCTTGCATGCCCAAATTAGTTCGGCTACGTTTGTTTGATTGTACAGCATGCAAAAGTCTCCCATTACTTGGTGAGCTCACTAGCCTCAAGCATTTGGAGATTAGTGAGCTACCTACGGTGGAGTACAAAGAAAGTGATATTGATTCTCTCTTATCGCTTCCTAATCTGTCCACATTAATAATACAGAGGTGTCCTAATTTGGATTGGATTCCACCACTTGTACGTCCCAAGGAGTTGAAACCTCCTAGTTTGCCTTTGGAGTCGTTGCAGACCTCATTTGCCACAATTGAACAGGTAACTGGTATTGATGATCGAGTGAAGGAGGTAATCAAATTATTGGCAATAGAAGATGATGGAAATAAACCACGCATGGTTGGAATCCATGGAACTAACGGAATTGGCAAGACAACTATTGCAAAGGCCGTATACAACCAACTCTCCTCATGTTTCGATAGTTGTAGCTTTCTCGCAGAGATTGGTGAAAAAGTGCAAAATAATGGCGGTATCCAGTTTGTGCAAACTAAGTTGATATGTGATATTCTTGATCGAGAATGCAATGTTGGTTCTTTTGAAGGAGGAATCAAGTTTTTCTTGGATGTATTCAGCAACATAAAAGCTCTTATTGTCCTAGATGATGTGGAAGAACCGTCTCATCTTTATGATCTAGTTGGTACCCAACTTGAATGGTTTGGTCGTGGAAGTCGGATAATTGTTACATCAGAAAATCTTGGAATTCTCGAAACATTTGTGCCAGAAAGGGCTAATATCTATGAGGTGAACAAGATGGATAATGGTCGAGCTCTTGAACTTTTTTACAAGCATGCTTCAATACCTTGGTATCCTGCAATTGGGAAGCACATTGTCAAAGCCACGGGGCAGGTGCCATTTTTTATTGAAGTTATCGGTTCACTTCTACATGGAAAAACAATAGAAGATTGGAGGAAGATGGAGGACATGATAAAACCACACTCTCAAGAGATTTTGAAGGATTGTAGGGAGATTTTGAAAATCTGTTATGAAGCATTAGATGAAAAGCAGAAACAAATATTTCAGGACATAGCATGGTTTGCCAATGGCATGGATAGCCAAATTGCATCATATATGTGGCCTGATTTAGATCTTTTGCCTTCTTACCAAGTTCTGATGCCCCTAGCAAAAATTGGAGAAGACAACAAGCTGTGGATGCATAAACTGTTGAAGAACCTCTGCAGAGCTGTAGATCAAGACGAACCTATATATCATGTAAAGCGCAGAAGACTATACATCAATGATCCAGACCTGAAAGTAATCAACAAAGAAGAGGTAAGGGTTTTTGGTTCAATGGTTTGCTTTCTTCCATTAAATGGAAGCCTTGATGTATAAGTTTAAATTTGTTATCCAGCTTTTTACTTATTTTACCATGGGTAGGTTGTCTGGCATGCACGGAAAAGATAGCACCCTAGTCCTTAGCAAATTTGTCCCATCGTCTTTATGACTTAAGATTGGTTTGTTTCTCTTGGCAAATGTAGGGAATGGAAGTGGCGGAAGCCCTTTGCCCCAATGCATTTACGGAAACTTTGCCAAACGTAAGGTTCTTGAAATTGGACCATGCAAGTATGACTGGAAATTTTGCAGTCGTATTTCCAAAGTTAAGGTGGCTTCGTTGGCGAGGGTGCCCAAGGGATTTCGAAGCAACAGAACTTAATCTGACTGAACTGGTCATTCTTGATCTTTCATGGAGCAAAGTCACTAAAGACTGCGGAGGTTGGAGGAAAATCAAGGTGGTTTCCTGTTTACTGCTCTAAATGTATTTATTGTGTTAATTATCTGGCAATTGACCTTATGATTTTTTTCTCTGTTTTACAGATGGAGCAGTTGAAAGTCTTAAATCTCACTAGTTGCACTGACTTATTGATAAGTCCTGAATTTTCTAGCTTTCCAAACTTGGAGATACTGATTCTAGAGCGATGCTCTCGGTTGGTCCATTTAGATCCTTCAATTGGGGGCCTCAAAAAATTGCTTTGCCTAAATTTGAAGTCCTGCACTGAACTCAACAGGTTGCCTGCCGAACTGGGTGCTTTGAAAGCCTTAAAAGAGCTCCTCATTGATGAGACTTCTGTGCATGGTATTTTTTTGCAAAGTGATTCAGAAGAAGTTGAACACCTGACATCACTTTCAATACTCTCAGCAAATAATTCAAATATTACCGAACTCCCCAGCGGAGTTGGCGCGAAACTCCGATACTTGTCATTGAGGAATTGTCATTGGATACAAAAACTGCCAGAGTCCATTGGCCAATTGGGAAGCCCTTTAGAGGAGCTGGATATTTCAGGAACATGCATTTCTGAATTGCCGGGTTCCTTTGGTAATCTGCAGAGGTTGAGAGTGTTAAAGATGCACTATTGCTTCATAAGAAAATTTCCTAGTTTTATTTGGCATTTACATAGCCTTGAAGAAATAGATGCCTCCTTGTGTAGGAATATAGAAGGGGACATTCCTAGAGATATTGGGAAGCTAGAAAATCTGAGAATCTTGAGGTTGCGAAATTCTGCTATTTCCAGCCTACCTCCTGAAATCAAGCATCTTTCAAAGCTGGAGACTCTTGATGTACTTCGCTGCGACAAGCTTCATGAGTTGCCAGCACTTCCCCCTAGTTTGATCATTGTGCATTTGAGTCCAAAATTGAAGGAAAAGGTGTCTGACCTGTTGAGGAAGAAGCATTGTTTCATCACTGTATAATTTGGATGACAAGGTTATTGAAACCGGTTTTTGATCTACTTAGCTTTGGCTATGCTCTGGAAGTTATCCGGATAATTGTTATCGTATCTGCTGATATTTCCTTTCAACGTATCTGAGCTTCCTCTGATAGTTTGCATGCTCGTTTAAGGCCCAAATTGGTGCGTGCTGTATGACGCTGATATTTCCTTTCAAAAGGCGGCGCTCGCATTTTGACACTGCCTGGTCGGTGATTTTTTCTTCCTCTTTTAACCCCTTAGGGTGCCTGCGGTCTCTCTAGCAAGTCTTTCTCGAGACCTTTTTAATTGATGTAGTAAATTAATAATGAAAGACTAACTAAAGCGAGGGGGAATTGAGCAAATGGCGGCTTTATTTGATATTAGGCGCGGGCATTTCCATTTTGCAAATTTGTGTATCATTAGTAATCCATTGATATGAGGTGTCATGCAAGCGAAAAGGATGAGATTTATATAACTTGTTTAATAATTTTGTGAAAAAAATATCATACTTTATGAAGGTCTAAGATTAATGTGGTATGAATAAACGTCATAATGTTGAGTTTCCTGAGAACATAAAAGATAAATAAAAGGAAATGATCTTTCATATAAAATAATGAATTCTGTATTTGAAAAAGTAAAAAATAAAAATAAGACAAATATAAAATGACGTTTTTTCTAACTGAATTGCAATGTAAACTTTGTTTTTTCTTCAAACTTTTATTGCATGTTTGGGACAAATATCTATTTTTGTAATATCAAAATAATAGGTGTAATTTATTCTGTTTGACATTCTGCGTAATTAAAAGGAAAAAAAAATAATGGATCGTGTTATATGTTAACAAAAGTTATTCCATTTGTCAAAGTGAATTTATTATTCAATGTAATTTTTCCGATGGACTAAATCATATTACTCGAATGAAATCAATTAAAGCTTTAATTGACAAGAATACAAAACTTATATCTAGAATGGAATTTGAGTGTTTTATGTTTGTCCACCTTAACTTTTTTATAACTAATTGGGAAAATGTTTAATAAGGGTTTAAAGTGCTCTTATTTTCTTAAATAATGATATAAAATTGGATCTTATTTTAAATAAGGTATTGAAGTGGCCATTATTTAAAGTAAACTCCATTTCAAATAAGGGCTTGAAATTAATCTTATTGGCTGGTCAAGAGCATTTTCATCTTCTTCTTTTTTTCTCATTCTTTCTTTCCTTTTTTCCTTTTTCTGTTTTTTTTTTTTTTCCCTTCCTTTTTCCAAGTGGCCGGTCTTAGGCGATGGCTGGCCACCAGCAATGCCCAAACCCTTACTGGAGTCGAGCTCGTGTAAAATTCAACACCATTCGACCTCAGTGGAGGTTTGGCCAACCTGGCGAGCCCGATCTGTTCATTTTCCTTCGAAGAAGACTGAGTTGAAGAGCCTACAGTTAAGGCAAGGAAGAAGATGGAGTCGAGTCAAGGAAGTTAGCGGAGGGGGACGGCGGCAAGGGTGCTCGTGTCAAATTCAACGCCATTCAGGTCGGATTCAACACCACTAAAGCTTGGATCGAACCTCGTTGGCTTTAGGCAAACCTCGATCTAGGGCCGCTACCTGTGTCCACGGAGGTCGCTCACCTCCCGCAACCCCAGATCTGTGGTTGCGTGAGGCCGGTCACCTGAACGGCCATGGCGTTGAGGCTTGGCTAGGTCCGATAAGGGGTGTAAGAACCGGATGCCCGGACCGCCCGAAATTGGACCGGAACTATCCAGAACCAGTGGTTCTTGAGGGAACAAGTAAGGTGGTTGCCAGTTCCAATTTATGGAAACTGATGGGTACCGGTCTGGCTCCCGGTTCCATGGGCGGATCCATCCATCCACTCACCCGGACCGGACCAATTAATTTTTAATATTAAAAAAAATACTAATTAACAATACAAACCCTCGATAGCACTGGTTCCGTCTCTCTCTCTCTCTTCCCCCGATCGCCATTTCAATTCCGTTGATAGAGCTGCAGCAATCTCTGCAGGGGATTGGCTTCGCCGCATTGCGCTCCTGCCTGGTGGATCTCGCTCCCCATCTGGCGATTCGCACCGGCGCGCTCCAGCCTCCGATCTGTAAGTGTTCCCCCGATCTCGCGCCTTTCCTTGTTTTTTTTTTTTTTTTTTTTTTTTTTCCTTTTGTATCCTCGTTTGAGGATTGTCGCATGAGGAATTCAATCTCTCACCGCCGTTAGAATTCGCCAACGGCTTGTAGAATTTCGGTAGAATTCCGTGCTCGGTTCTTAAGTCGCTGCCTCTCTACGTTTTTATTTTTGTTTTTGTTTCTTTATTCGGCCCTCTAAAAAATTGCCGTCGCCCTTGTCGCTGCCCCTCTGCTGTGAGTGCTTGTGTGTGGGAGATTATATGAGGTTCCACGGTGTCGGTGCATTTGTGTCGACTGGCATGCTCTATGACTTGCTTAACAAAAACAACTCCTTGTCTTTTTTTTCTGTACTTAGTGGTGACACTATCTTTTCATTGAGGGTGAAAAATTCCATTCAATGAACTGAAAATATGAACTTGTGAGGAGAGAGACACAAACCGCGTGAGACTAGGTGCTGCTTGCCGTCTAGACAGTTCTTAGTTAGGTCACTACTGCCATGCTTGTGAAATACTTGATTGCTGATTCCAAGTCACTCGACATTGAGGATGGTCTTGATGGATTATGAACAACTTAGAGAATTTATCTGGAATGGTGTCTCTACCATTTTTCCTTGATGTGGTTTCTATGAAACTAAGATTTGCAAGTTAAATCTTTTCCACTAGCAACGAGGGAGTCCATTGAGCTATGGTATTCTTTGGCATTGGTAAATCTTTTCTTGCTATACATCTTTTCTTGCTATACATACTGGCATTTGCATCAGAAAGATTACTGTAAATGATTATTTTTTAACGATTGCCTGGTTGAGAAGGGCAATCTTTGCAAATCTTGTACATTCCCTCTTCCATGTTGCGTCATACTAACATTTTCCTTGTTAATACTCTTTCACAAGCTTCAGCTATGACTGAGTTTAGATATCAATGTCTTTAATCGGTCATTCAATGGAGATTATACTATATTTACTTAATCTACAGTGTTAATCTGAATACTAACTTCATAGGAATGTTATTTAATATTTATATTTCCTACTATTGCCTTCCATTGCCTTCCATTTCTTATATAAACCGTGATTTAGAAAGTGATATTATTATTGTCCTATGTAACCAAAGGATGAATCTGCCCACTGCAGCTTAGGATTTACGAGAAGGATGGGAAGGCCACTTCCGCTTGGAAATCATCAGCAATAACAAAATATGTAGTGGAGGGACACACCAAAAGTTATCTATGTACTCCATGTTCACATTGTCAGAAACATAGACTATTTTGTGAAATTTGCAGATTGTCCATCCCTCTTTTAATGAGTTTATCAATTTTCAAATATATGTTACTGTTGTTTCCATTGTTCCTGTTTTGTCGATTTAGGAATTAAAAAAAAAAAAGGTTCTTATTGACTCTTCATCTTCAATCGAGTGAGATCGGCTCTATGGATCCACCCGGAAACCAGACCGGATTTAATGAGTTTATCAATTTTCAAATATATGTTGCTGTTGTTTCTGTTGTTCCCGTTTTGTCAATTTAGGAATAAAAAAAGAAAAGAAAAGGTTCTTATTGACTCTTCATCTTCAATCGAGTGAGATCGGTTCCATGGATCCAACTGGGAACTAGACCGAAAGGGCGGTCCGGTTCTTGGGTGGATCCATGCAACAAACGGGTAGATCTCGGTTCTAATTTTTTGGAACCGGTCCTTAGCGGGTGGTTTTCAGTTCTAGGTCGAGAACTGCTTGCCTAGACCATGCACACCCTTAGGTCCGATTAGCTCGATTTTTTGAGTGATAGAGAGGTCCATGGCCATGGAGGTCGTGACCTCCGTTGATTCGCTCCAATTGAGGCCGACAACCTCCATGGTTTTTTTTTTTTTTTTTTGATGCCCAGGAAACCCTGTACAGCTGGCAGCCGACGGATAAACTCTGGAGTGACGCTAGTGGAGGACCCACCACCCCGATGTCGCGCTTAAGATCCCGTGCGACCCGCGGGATTCAAACACCTCCGTCCTGGGTAGACGTCATGGGAGCTCTTATCCAACTAAGCCATCACAGGCGGTGGTTCAACGTCCATGGTTGTTTGTTTCTTGACTAATCCTAATTTGTCCTCTTCTAGAAGACTTTGAACGTTAATTATTTCCCAAACTCATATTCTTAATTTGTCTTTCCGGTGGACTTTCGTAGGATTGTTTTTTCTTCCAAATCAAATCCATATACTCCAAACAAAACTTCCCAAAATCATTTACCATTACGAGACTCCACGTTATTACTCCAAACAAACTCTTGGCCATCTCAACTTCAACTGGTTTTCAAAAGAGAAGCAGAATTTTTCAAGTGAGGCCAATTGAACGACGAAGCGATGTAAGGATTGAAAATCGCCCAAGAACAATGTGATTCGGCAATACCGTAAGGTCACGGATGTCCATGGGTACTTGCATTCAGGGAGATGACATATCCTCAAAAATCTTCAACGTCACAGACAGAGAATTGAACTTGGGGGCACAAGGACTCGATTTTAATCCCCGCATTCTTAAATAAGGGTTTTTTTCGTCTTTTAACATCGATTGGCTACGTATAAAGCATCTTCAACAAGGTGATTGGATAGTTATTATTTTGACTAGCAATTGGAAAATACTTTTTCGGCAAAACTTGGAGCCCTACTTGGATGAAACGTAGCATCATCCAAAAGAGTGGTATTGATAGTTCATAGATCAGGTAGAGCTGATAACCCCGTTGTTCAGGATGTAGTCTATTGCCTTCTCGTTTCATTAGCTTGGAGGTACGTATACTAATTGGAAAGTATTAAATTAGAATGAGCCTAACATGAATTATCTAACTTGAATGTCTCTTTTTGTGCGTGTCCATGTATAATACTGTTTGATTGGGATGCTGTGATCAATTCCTGGTTATTTTCGGGATAAACTCGAACATTATTTAATTATCAATCCCCAAAAAAAAAAAAAAAAATACAACTGACAAACAAACGTTAACAACAGAAACTGGGTTAGAGAGGGAATTGTCAGTATATGCTGAGAAAAGGTACAATAGAAGCACAGAAAAAGAGAGGAAATCCTGGTAGTTGGTTGCAATATCAAGTTTTTAACTTAGAAACTGAAGATTGCCCCTATTCAAATTTTACTAATTATGTGTAAATTGCTCTGTATCAAGACCACCTACATAAGTCAAAGACCAGAAGTTAATCGGTTCAACATGTAAGGTGTTCTTAGTTCTTTGGGTAGTCGGATCTTTATGTCCATGCCTCTAGGTTACGAAAACTAACAAGAAAAAAAATTGGAGGTGGACAAAAGCAGGCGTTGAAATGTATTTCCCATTTTTTTAACAGCTCACACATTTTAGGACCTTATGTACGGGAGGGATTACAAAGTTTGGACTATATTTTGATGGAGGAAAAAAAAGGGCAAAGGTCTAGCAAAATAAGAAGATATTTAGTGTCGTATAGGTAATCCGACTGTGCGGGGTGCCAGGCTGCTTGTTGTCTGACTTACTGTTGTTAGGTAATTGAATTTTGACTGTCATGTAAAACTCATAATGAATCCATAATTGCAATTCTATTTGATATATACATACACTAAAATGACGTAACAATTTTCCTAAATTCTGTACCTTGTGTAATAATTTCCCTTGGGGAGATCCTGACCTGGTGGTCGGAAGGACAGAACTGCCAAAAACATCAAAACGAATAAAATAAGAAGAAAAGAACAGAGAGAAGTAGACAAGTCTCCACTCGGGTCAAGACTCGAGACTAAAGACTTAGGAGGGGTAGTGAGGTGAACGCTCCATATTCAGATTTGTGAACTCCGAACGACTTCAATCAAGTTTTGATCATCTCCATTTCCATACGAGCCAGAGATTGTGTTGCAATTGGTTGCTTGCGTTCCAATGGTTCGCTATCAAGTGTTCATCAACTTCAGAGGATCAGATACCCGCGACAACTTGGTCGAGTACCTCTATGACCAGCTCAAACGCTTGGGAGTTGTGGCATTCCTAGACAGCAAAGAGATCGACTGCGGTCAGGAGATCAGTACCGAGATCGTGGCAGCCATCGAGCGTTCTGACATCTGCGTCCCAGTCTTCTCCCAGGACCTCGCTTCCAGCCCAGCTTGCCTGATGGAAGTGGCCCAAATGGTACAGTCGAAAAAAAAAATTCTTCCCATTTTCTTCTTCGTCGAGCCTTGTGATGTTCGCCACCAGCTAGGAACATATAAAACTTCCTTCGAGAATCACGAAAGGAACAAGAAATATTCCGAGTCAACCATCGAAGAGTGGAAAAAAGCTCTGACAAAGATTGCTGAGAACAGGGGACCGGAATTCAAGAAGGCTGCTCCGGAGGCTCCTCTGAAGGCTCTGAAGGCTGCTCCGGAGGCTCCTCTGAAGGCTGCTCTGGAGGTTGCTCTGGAGGCTCCTCTGAAGGCTGCTCTGGAGGCTCCTCTGAAGGCTTCTCTGGAGGCCGCGCAGCATGTGGGATTATAAAGATGTCAAAAGAACATTGCGTGAAAAGAAGGTAAAATCACACTGAGATTTCTCCGGTATTCTTGTCAGGTTTTCCTTTTTATTATCGTTTCATCGCATATGTCTTTGTTCGAATTTCACACTTCCACTTTTTCATCGAATTGGCGGGTAGCAGCAAAGTTGAAGCTCTTCGTGTAACCCCCGATTTTGAAAAAGTTGACGGTCAAGAATTTCGTCATCTGTCAAATCTGAGGTTTCTATAGTTGGACAAGGTTGATATTGAAGGAAATACTCAGGTCTTCTTCCGGGCCTAGTATGGCTTGATTGGCGTGGATGCCCTAAGAAATCTAGTGGACTTCCTAAGAAATCTAGCGGACACTCTGAGGGATCTAAGTTGTTTGCATTCAATATGGAAAAACTCGTAATTCTCAACTTATGTTCAAGCCCAGAAATATTGACCGTGGAAGAATGGGAACAATTGACGAAGGTAAGGCTTGTTTGCGGTTGTGCAATTTTTTTCATTTACAAATTCCTTCTACACTTTATCTTTAGAGTTATAGTTGAAGCAGTAAATAAACATGTGATCATGTTGTTTTTGCATAGGGCTAAGAGTTCGGAAGTCTTAAAGCTAAAAAGATTGTACTTGGATCAAAGCATCTCTGAAGCTTCCTGCCTTAAGTCTTTTGAAATGCTTGATCCTGGAAGGTTGTTTACATTTAAAGTTAGATACAACCAATTCTAACTTTGAAAATTTAGTATCCTAAACCATTGCAAAGGGGTTAAACATTTGCCGCAAGCATGGTGTTCCATGAAAGTATTGAAAGAGCTTTTCATTGATGGAACTAATATTAAAATACTCCAATTTGAGAAAAATTCTCTGCCAGCACTTGAAATTCTCAGCACTTACGAATGTAAAGCATTGCTTGAAGTCACTGATTCCATTGGATTGTTATAAATTCTTTGGAAGCTTACTTTAAGAAGTTGCAATCAGCTAAACACACTTCCGCATGTCTTTGGAAAGCGTGCTCTCCTACAGGAAATGGACCTGTCGTACACCTTGATTAATTGCCTCCTTGTATCAATGAAATGCAATAAACTGGAAGTGCTAAAGATGGTTCGTACTAGCGTCAAAGGATTTCTTGAAGCCATAAAAAATCTTAGGGAGCTCAAAGAGTTGGATTTCACCCTCTGCAGAGGTCTGAGTGGACAACATTGTGACGGTTGTTTTCTTTGAAAATATTGAGATTAACAGGCACAAAAATTTCTCAAGTTCTCGCTAGAGATGAGGAACGATTTTGTCTCCACGTCCTTGAGTTAGATCCTAACATCACTTGGTAGACTCCGGCCAGTCAAAAGAAGAGTAACGTCTCAGAAACATAGCTTGACGACATTCATGCACACTGATGCAAAATTCAATGGCTCTGACGTCAATAGATGTATTTATGAAGAGCTTGAACTTGAGCCATCTTTAGAACGTTCGAAGTATGAGCTGTTCAACAAAGAAAGAGAGATCTCGTATTTGGAAAGACGCTACTCTTTGCAGTTTAATCCTCTCGTATTTGTGATCTTTGTATATTGAATTTTATCTCGAACTAAATGAGAATTTTCATATTGGCTTGTTCCATCATCTATGCAACTGGTTCTTCCTTGCCGTCACATGATTGGTAGGGGTCAATTTAGTATTTTTGTTTTCTATGTGTCTCAATTTATTGAGTTTTATGCATGTAATTTTATCATTTTTTCCTCTTCTGCTAGGGAGAGGGAATGCAAGAAGCTCAGTTGGAATGACTTAATGCTATTTACTTGGTTTGCTGCTTGAAGCATCCTATGATTCAAATTGGCTGTGCATTAGTGTTAGATGTAAAACAATCTCAAGGAAACTTGGCAAGCTGTTGCTAAACCTAACTGAACTTTCTAGTTCTAGACATATGTCACGTGCTGATCGATTTAGCGTTCCCTTGCCCGTGCAGTCTTAGGAATTTCTCCCAAATCAGCCTTTCTCACACTCAACTCACAATCGATCACAATCGATCTAGCTTCCCCTTGCCCGTGCGGCTTTAGAAATTTTTCCCAAGTCAGCCTCTCTCACACTCAACTCACAAGGATCATAGAGAGAGAAACTCTAAATTGTATTTACTTGTGAATGAGATGAATACAATGAAGGGAGGAGACCCATATATATACTAATACAAGGCAAATCGTATACATAGATCTCCCCTTGATCTAACGGTGGAGATCATATCTCCCCAATTACCAACCACCCGCATTTATTACATACGAATATAATTACTGTATCGCCCACCCCTAGAGTATTCTAGAAAACACGAGAAAACCCTAGACTTGAGGATACAAGCCGAGGGTCACTTGATCCACGGATGTGTCACAGCCGTCCCTTAAAACCCTCTTGGATGGGCTTTCTTTCGGGCCGTGACACATGGCTGCTTTATATTATGTTGTCTTCTCATAGTTATTAGCGGTATTCACCGTAGTTGGTCTGTCGACAATCATATGCGAGGATCGGGTAATTTTTGCGTAGAAGATTGTATTGTCTTGGGATTCACTTTGATTATAAATTCCTGATTTCACTCATGACCCTACATATTATAGGAAAATCGTCCCTAATGCATGAAGTGGTTGAACATTCAATGAGGTCCTGACCTCCAGAGATGAACGGTCCAGGTGCTCCTCTTGATATAGGAATGGTGCTTCTAGCTCTGGTTGGAAAATAAAAACACACCTAGCGTCGGACAAATATTTTTTGGGGGCATCGGTATTACATAAATACATAGGATTGACATTGTACATGAACAATGCGGGATGAAGCATATGAAGTGGCAGCAGGGCCTTATTACATTGCTGAAATGTCGCAGAATGTGAAGTGAAGGCCTTAGGTGGCTTAGATTTTTGTCACTACTAGGATTGCTATTGGAGTCTCAAATTCACAAGCTAGTTGGTTAAGTTCTGGGGATTGTTGGTCGTCCATCAGAATCCAAAATAAATTGGTTCCAATGACTTCAAAGAGTGGAGTGGTTGTCAGCCTACATGCTAGTCATTTGCAAGCCCATGTCGAACTGTAACCTGTATCAAACCGAGAGGGAAAAAGGCAGTTGCTTGGAACTGGATGATGGCGAAAATCAGAAGTGCGCCATACCCCCCCCCCCCCCGGCACCAAAAAAAAAAAAAAAAAAACAAGAAGAAGTCTAAGAGAAGAAGGGTCTCGATCCTTTAGGTTCTTGATTCTGTTCATTTGAAGTCCAAGGCTTGCCTTTGCACCTGATCCTCAGAAATCTTTGATGTACAAATAAATTGTTCATGGCGGCCACCCATTTGCTTCGGCACACTCTTCCAGGGTCTCGATTTCTCAAGCTTCTTCTCACCGATAGCTTCATGCTCCATCCTCTTCCTCTTTCTCTCTCCGATTCGCTACTCCTATATAGTTATACTAGATCAACCATCGACAAGAATTCATTAGATGCGACTGGAACAATCAAAATTGCATCGCATTAGGACTGTCATCGCACCTACGTCCTAGTTAATTCATTGAGCACACGGGACTTAGCTCCTTGCTTAATCTGAATCGGAAAGTTTAGGGCCGCAGAGGTAGTCTCAATCTTTAGAATGCATACTGAAAATACGATGTAATCAATCGTCAGAGACCATACCATGGACGCTTGGTGACGAAAACCAAATGAGAAAGCATCAAATCCATACAAAGTAGACACAGTAATGAGCCATCTGGTTAACCGAGTCATGAAGCGTTCGAGTTCCATACTTCAAGATGGATTTCATCCGGAATGCCACAGCGTAAAGCTGGCTTTGACAAATCGGTGCATAATTAGTGTGACATATCAAGATTAACTCACTCGAAATATTATCCACTTTGACTCGTTTCACACCGAGTCTCACAATTTTGTCATTTAGCATACATGCAGACACTTTCCCAAGGGGTTACCAATCTTGGCAGTGCTATAGCCTAGGCTTGTTTAACTTTGGAGTTCCAAAGTGAAGGTTATTGTTACGTCAAAAAAAGCCTTCTTGAGTTAATTTCAGTTTTCACATATATATTCTAGAATCGTTCTCCCCTTATTCAATGCACAATTTGATTTATTCCTACCCCCTTCTACATCTTAGAAGCTTTACAAGAGTTGCTCCTTGTGCAGGCCCTCTGGCCCCCCACCCTCGTCGAACCAAGTCGTTACAATTAGGCAAGCTAATAGCATATCTATGTTTGCTAGATGTTTTTCGAACAAATATGTCACTCGGGCTAACGTTAAGCACCCTATTATTTTTTCCTACAAAGACCAAGTTCATAGAGTTTTCAGCAAATGAGAATAGGTTGTGGGACAGAGAAAGAGTTTTGTTTCATTTAGCGGGGATAGTATGTGGACAAGGCCTATTTTATTGAGGCAAATATGGTTTCAGGATATAATTTGGAACCAAAGAACCAAACAGGTGGGAGCATGTTCGATCCTAGGTTTCAACGTATGCATGATAAATTCCAGATTCCAAAAATTAGGGCACCTATTTTGACGGGTGTTTTTCAAATTCTAAGTAGATAAAACCTAGAACCTGAACTTGAAACGAGTTTTGTATTTTTCTTTATCTATGTCTTTGTGTAATCTTGTGGTATTTCATATCATCCAATGATAAGTGTATACTTTGCACCACTATTCTGAGCGTACATTTTATAATCGAGACTTTTACTTTGTTAGTATTTCTTATAATTATAAATTGTGGTCAGTGAATTATGACAACAAGTAATGATCATTAAATGTGATAATTCATTATAATCATCCAATTAATAATGCAGGTGATCTGGGTAGAAGTTACAACTGACCTTAGAACTTATACGGAATCTAGAACTATTTACCCCTACTATTTTATGTCGTTCCAGTGCTTTTAGCACAATCAACAAAAAACAATTAACATAATCGACAAAAGCCCCTACTCCTTAGGAAAACACATTATCTTAGTGAAGAAAGTAAACGGAAAGTTGTAGTCACGCGGTTCCAACCCAGAACATCCACCAACTATAGAGAAGAAACTCTGGCTAATGCTACAGAAAGTTGGCCAAATCCCAATTACAATGGCTCCCTTAGAAAATGTCCGGAAAAAAGCAAGTTGAGGACAGTAAAGGCATCACTTTCGGATGTCCCAAAAAAGATTTACATTTTCCGTTTTGAGGGACAAAAAGGACCACTGACATCTTTCATCCATATGATGATACACAGCAGCAATTTGATTTGATTGACCAATACTTAATCGACTCGTGAAATTAGTAATTTTTGGGACGTGCGAAGTTTGATTGAACAATAATGCCAAGCGCATACAACGTGTGACATTTTAAAATCGGCTTAAATTTTTGCTATCTATAGCCATTTTCGTCCCTCAAGTGGTACATACTATTCTTTAAAATAATAGAAAAACACAATTAGTAGAAACATGATTTATAGATTTAAATAAACTCCTAACCTGTTTTCCTAAAGTGCATGCAATGCAAAGCTTAGTCTTTTGGTAATTCATACTTAGAAGACCATGAACGAGCTTCTTTGAAGACAACTTGGCAATTTGCTTCATGTTGACATGCCTTAGCTTGCAATGCCATAGGTTTGCTTCATTTTGGATTGAGATTAGGCAAGGTAATTAGTTAATAAAAAATATTTTCATTATCATTATCAATTTATATTTAAATACTTTTGTGAAAAATGAAAATAATTTCTATTTATTTATTTTTATAAGTGATAAAAGAAATTAATTTTATGAAAATATTTTTAAAATTATTTTTTTTGAAATAAACGAAATTTAAAACTGACATTTTTTTTTTGTAACCGTACAAGGAAATTGGACGGTGGACGTAATTTCAGCACAGTCCACAAGGATGCGGGCCAGTGGGGGAGTTCAATTACCGCTGCGCTTAATTAAGAACTTCGCATTAAACTAGTTTAAGTAAGTGTCGTCCACGAAAATTTGTATAGACTACTTTCAAAGTGGAAGTAATTTCCCATTGAACTATGTACTGAAAAACATTTTATTCGAATTCAAGAAAGAGTAGAGAGTTGTGCTTTCTCTTTTTTTCTTTCTTTTTTTTTTTTTAAATATTTCTAGCGTATCCCAGTCCACATTTTTCTTGTGGTAGGCTTTGAATGTTCCTCATTGCCTCACTAATCCTCATTTATCTTCTTCTTTTTCTTTTTTTCTTTTTTCCGGTAGATTTTTTTGGTTGATTATCTCTTCATTAATCCTAATTTTTTTCTGCTGTAGAAGACTATTTCCTTCTTGAATGAGCCCACAATAATTTATGATTATTTGTTATTTGATTTTTTGTAATGTAGAATAGACTGTTATTCTAACAGTAAATTAAAGATTGCGACACAATTATTTCTCTTTCCTAAACTCGTGATCCTTATTTGTCATTCCAATGGACTTTAGTTGGATTTTTTTTTTCCAAATTAGATCCATACTCCAAACAAAATTCCCACATTAGATATCTTCCAAATTGTTTATGCAATTTTATGGGATTATTGTTAACTGTTTTAAAAACTTAGTCCCCTTACATTTAATTTGGTGTTTTGCCTAGTTCTAAACTTGAAAATATTTAATTAGAGAGGTAAATGAGGGTGTAAGAAGATTTGAGCTTAGATGACCTCCTACTTTATTTTGTGAATGAATGCGGTTTAATATTAAAATATTCTATCGTTGTTAATTAATCATATGACCATACTCCAAACAAAATTATTGTTGGGCTTCGCAAAATATTTCTAATTTCCATCTCCACGCATTATGATTTGCTTCGGATGTAACTAATCCACAATAGCCTTTACGTAATCAATTAAGCCCAATTGAACGACCAAGCAAGAGTTAACAACAGTGTAAAAATTGAAAATCGCCTGAGAGTAATGTAATTTGGACATACAGTAGGATTACCAATGTGCTTTCATTGCAATGTCATGTTTTCTTCCGATAATGAAGACTGTAGATCTTAAAACTATTTAGCATTATATGGAGAGAAGGGGAAATGGTAGCACAGTTGATCGAGTTTAAAAAAAAAGTCTCTAGAATGAATCTTATTTCAAATAAAGCTCTAAAATGATTAATTTAATAAACTCACATGTCAGCCAAATTTTCTCCGGCCGGTGAACACAAGCTTCTCATGTGCAATTCTACAGTACCTGCATTTATTTTGTTAATTATCTGGCAATAGACTTTATGATGCATTTCCAAAATTGATCTAATCTCTGGATTCTATCTCTGTTTCAAAGAGTTGGTGCTAGGTTTTCTAAATCACATCTCGCAAACTTTATTGGAATATTGTTTCATCGTGTAACTCGGATAACAAGGTCATTGAAAACAGTCTTTGTTCTATTTAGCCTTGGTTATGCTCAATGACCCGTTTTGACTCTCAATCCACATAAATATATTCGTTATCGCTGATAATTCCTTTCAAAGTACCTGAGCTTTCTCTTTTCCTTGGCCCTAGATGTGGGCGGTGTTTTTTCTTTTTTTAGGGTGCCCGCGATCTCTCTCGCAAGTTCTTTTTCAAGATTTTATGATCGTAATAGTAAATTAATAATCAAAATCTAATCAAAGCGATACTTGGCGGTGATAGCAAGTTAATTGCAAGTAGGAATCATGCAACGAGGCATGTCTATTATGCAAATTTCTATATCATTCATAATCGACTAATATGAGATATGATGTAATAGAAAAAGATGAGATTTTTATAATTATTTTTATAATATTTTAGAAGAACATCATACTTTATGAAAGTTTAAGTTTAGTGTGGTAAAAATAAACGATGTAATGTTAAGTTTTCTGAGAACATGAAATATAAATAAAAACAACTTTTCAGTATATGATGATGAATGCTATATTGGAAATAAGTTTGCTCAAAATTTAAAAAATTAAAATAAGTAAAAAATAAAAATATATATTTTTTGTAACTAAATTGCAATATCAATATTTTTGTCATATTAAAGTTACGGGAGTTACTTATTCCATTTAACATAATCATGATTAAAAGAAAAAAGTTATTGGATTGCGTTAGTGTTGCCTATAATTAAATGAAATTATTTTATTTCTCAAACTAAGTGAATTTAATTATTCAGTGTAATTTTTCTACAGTATTAAATCAAATTACTTTAATAAAATCTATTAAAGCTTTAATTATAAAAAATGCGTAGATACCTATTTAGTGTGGAATATAAATTGTTTATTTTTTGTTTGAAATGTAAGTATTATTCATAAGATGACACGTAGAAGCTTACAGGCATTCCCGAACATCATAAAGATAACTAAGAACGTGAAAAAATGGAGTGAGGGAGTCTCCATATAGTAGCCAATATTACATTTGTTTGGGAAGATCTAAAGTTTTTGTAATGTGAAGCTCGCCTTCTTACAAGTTTATGAACTTTAGCCACGATAATGGGGACATCATTTGACTTGTTTTGGAAATGTTTATAGTTATTTTGCATCCAAATGCAATATATGGTTGCTAAAAAAGTAAGCTTGAGAAGCCTTGCTGCCAAAGTCCTTGCCTTTAGTAGCCCTGATAATCCATCAAAGTTCATCATTCCGTCCTCCTAAAGAACGACGTGTTTCATATTGTGCAAGAACAATATAACATATGCTTCCAATCCACATGCATTGAAAGAATAGATAATCTCAATTTTCCAAACCAACAAACAGAAATTACAATGGATTCCCACGGTAGGCATCCAACGCGATATGATCTTTGCTGTTGGTAATCTATCTTTACAAACTAACCACATGATAAAATTACGTTTGCTAACCCTGCCTATCCATATTAATTGATACCATCCCACAGCCGGTCCCATACTCTTGAATTCATTATATAACTCTTTGCAACAATAACTTTGCCTAGATATGGCTAAATATAGAGTCGGTCTCAATTTAAGAATACCATGCTAACTCCATGCCATACTACCCTTGATTTCAAGCTACATAATTGAAATGCCTCTACATTTGGTAGTGTAAACCCACTTACTCCATAAGGAAGACGGCGAACAATTTATGAGTCTCCAAAGCATGTGGCCCAATAAAACTTTGTTCCATGGCTTTAGATTGAGCAACCCTAGTCCTCCCACCCTTTTTGGCAAGCAAAACTATTTTCCAAGCAACTTTATGTGATCAATGGCCTTCCATATTTCCAGTCCATAAGAATTGCCTAATCTTCTTCTCCACTTCATATATGGTTTGCTTTGGAAGTAGAAACATTTGCATCCAATAAGTACATGTGGAAATAAGTACTGATTTGGCCATATGTATACAACCAGCATAGCCAATATGCTGCATGCCCTAGCCTTCTATTTTTATAAAGATTTTATCAGTCAGACTCTTGCAATGTGTGTGAGTGAGTCGTCTAGTGACAAGAGGAATACCAAGGTATCCAATAGGAAGGGTACTTGTGAGGAAAGGCGTGTGATCCAATATCATACCCTTTTCCATCTCAGCCAACTCAGAAAAAAAGATTTGAAATTTATCTGGGTTAAAATTAGTACTATGAGACATGCAAAATCATCAAGTACTTCAACAAGGCAAATAACAAAATTGACATCCCCATTAGCAAATAGAAACAAATCATAAGTGAGTGATCTTGTTTGTCTTGCAACGCCAATGATACTTGAAAGAAGATAAAGCCACTTTTTCAATGATAATTCTATTAAGAATCTCCATAACCAAAACAAACAAATACAGAGAAAGTGGGTCGCCTTGCCATAGTCCATTAGTACCAACAAAGTAGCCAACCTGCTTGCCATTGAGGTTTATCAAAAACCTCGATGTAGTTATGCATTGACCTATCATATCAATCAAGTGCTATGGCGAACTGATAGCTTTTAGAACCCTAAATACCGCCTCCCATTTTACCATGTCAAAAGCTTTCATGAGGTCAATTTTAATTGCCACACGTTTACCTCTATTGCCCTTATGGTAGTTGTGAAGGAGTTCTTGGCAAAGTAGAATATTCTCCAATATCCGTCAACCCAAGAAGAAAGTAGTTTGGTTGAGGCCAACAACCAAAGGAAGGAAACGGTTGATTCTTTCTACAAGTAGCTTCGATATGATCTTATATAAAACATTGCAGCATGAGATGGGTCTGAAATCTGCCATGCAAGATGGATTTGGGACTTTCGACACGAGGGATATCAAAGTAAAGTTTATAGTTTTCAGCATCCATCTTGAGGAGAAGAAGTCCATGATAGCATCCTCTATGTCATGCCCTATAATGGGTCTGGCTTTTTTGTAGAATAAACTATTAAATCCATATGGACCTAGAGCTTTGAAGTCGTTTATGTCTTTGAGAACTCTAAGGATCTCAGCTCATTGAAAGCCTGGCGAAGCCATGAGGTCACTTACATCTTCATGGAATAGGGAGGCAAACCGCTCATAAGGGATATGATTGTGTCCGAAGCTACCAAGTATGCGATGGTAATGGGAGACAATTGTATCTCTAAGAACTCCCTCATCTGTGATAATCGTTCCATCATAAAGTGAGAGCTGAGTAATTTTGTTTTGGACACTTCTACGCATCATGGAGGCAAAGAAAATCCTATTGTTGTTGTCCCCCTCCTTGAGCCATAGATTTCCAGATTTTTGCTTCAAGAGAACTTCTTTGTGTTTGCTAAGAGCGAGTAGTAGCTCCAGTTGTGCCTTTTCTTCCTCCCGAGTACTCATATTGTAAGGGTCTAGTGCAAGAACTATTGTAATTGTTGTAGGTTCTCCCTAGCTTGCTTGATCTTCAGACGCAAGTCACCAAACTAAGATTTATTCAAGAGATTGAGCTATTGTTTCAATGCTTTGAGCTTCTTCACTAGAATAAACATTTTCAATCCTCTAATATCCTGTTGCCAATAAGCATGGACTATTGATAGAAATTTGCAACTTTTGGCCCAAAAATTGAAGAATTTGAAAGATGGCTTCCTTCTCCTAATAATAGTGTTAAGACGTGCCATGCAAGGGTCACGAACTGAAACACCCGGCAACAAAAATTCTACTGAATAATGAGTGTACCTGTGTTGCCAATTTGCATTAATGAAGACCCTGTCAATCTTGCTCGCTCTAAGATCATCATTAAACCTTTTATTTGTCCATGTGAAGAAAGGGCCTGTGGAATGAGGCTCGATGAGTGCAAGCTCCTCAATCATAGTGTTTAGCTCTTCCATTCTAGAGGTCCATCAGACATTAAATCCGATTCATTCATTTGTATCTCTCATTTCATTGAAATCACCTATTAGTAGCCAAGGCACATTTCCTGTATTACGAGCAAAGAATGTGTTAATGTTCAGCCACAAAGATCTCCGTTCAGCTTCAGTATTGCATCCATAAACTATGAAAAAGGAGAAATTGGTCATCTCCCAAATTCTCACCAAGGCAATGTATGACTTGATCAGAAACTACGAAGACTGCTACTTTGATAGTTAAGGATGCATTTCCAGCCTCGAAACCTGCTTTTGATGACAAAGTTAACATTTACCTCTTTTATTTTATGTTCAATCAAAATAAGGATATGAGGATCTTGAGACAAAGCAAAACCTACAAAGTCCTTTTGTTTGGGCTATTATTAAGGCCCCATACATTCCAAGAAAGGAGAATCATTGGTCAGGAGGCTCAGCCTCACTCCTCATATCCTCAAGTAAAGCAACAAGACTGACAGAGATATCAGGAAGATCACCCTCTCCCAATAATGCAAATCTATTTCATGAGCAAGTCAAAGAATTGGGAGTAGCTCCACTTTTGATGTAAGAGCCTCTCTTCTTACTTCCAACTTGCTTGACATCTATAGAGGATGCACCCGGCTGGGAAGTAGCATAAACATGAGTCTTTGGTTGAATAACCATGGAATTACCAACCCCAGTAATAGGAACATTCAATTGAGGAGGCAGGGGAATTGATAATTGGCAACACTGTTAAAACTCTTTCAGATGAGATGGGAACAATAGAAGCAGTATTTTCTAGTGGTCTCGCCACTAGTTGGGTTTTAGGAACCCAAACTACCTTGTTCGGCACAGCACAATCCTTAAGACCACAATAGTTATATTTTTTGCACTTTAGTGGTATCCAACTATAGTCAACAGTAATCCCAAAGGTTTCCTCGTTCCCCATATCAAGATCGAAATTTTCCGGGAATGGACTATAAAAATCCATGAGAATGCATATACGAGCAAAAGTTAGTCAATGTTTTTCTTCGGTAGCCTTATCCACGTACAAAGGTCTACCGAGAAAACTGCACACATAGCTTAAACCAAGTTTGGTCCGAAGGACAGGAGGTACATTACAAAGACATACCCAAATTGGGACAAAAGTAATCCTCGCCTTTTCCAATCTGATTAGGGGATGCCATTTATGTAAAAACAACGGTTTGCCAGCTGCGTCCCATATCTCCACCTCCATAACTTCAGCCAGCTTTTGAACATTAGAGAATCGGAAAAACAAAAAACCATCCTTCGTAGCTGAAACATCTACAAGGTTTTCTTTCCCCCATAATTTTTAGATAATACATCTAACCCAGTAGAACGAGGCATTTGCAGTAAGGAAATAGCCAAAAAGACAATTCTCAAAATGTGCCTTCCCTTCATTAATAATCTCAAGGGGAGGAGCGCCTAATTTATTACTGAGTTTGTTGGGTTGAATGAAATCTAATTTTGCTGTCTGGGAGATCTTCTCCATAGTAATGCTTTTCCAAGATGGAGTTGAGCCAGCAGCAAGGATTGGTGAGGGCGAGATACGGCCATGGGAGTTTCCATCCATACTATTATTACCTGTAATACCAGCTTCCTTAAAGTCAGCTAACTTCAGGCTTAACAACACAATCTAGGCTTACAGTAGTAGGCAAAATTCCACCTATATCAATACCCATTTCACAATCAGGATTGCCATAACCAAATCCAGCATTGAAATCAAAATTATGAACTACAGTAACAAAATTCGTAGCTTGTTTGGGAGTAACTGTGTTCAAATTCTCAGCATCTTTCTCCTTCAAAAATTTGAATAGGTGCTTTTTATCTCAACCGAGGTAGCTTGGTTCTTCAACTTTTTGGACACCGAGGACTCCAATACACTATATTTGCCACTTCAAGTGTTAACCATCGCTATAGGAATGCTATTATTCAGAGTGGTGGCGCATCGATTGCAGCGAGGGGTGGCTTCTGGGTTGACGCATTCCAGAGGTTGAACCATGGAACACGCTCAAAGGACAGCTTTCCTTCTCTCAGAAATTTTGTCGAACACCTCATCTACATTCTTGGCTTTGGTGATCGTAAACATTGCCACAACGATGTTCTCACCCCAGGGTGGGTCCCAACACCAAATCGAGGATTTTCTACCAAGGAAGGGAGAAGAAGAAGATGGAGGTTCACCCAAATCGATTCCCAAACTTCAAACCCGCAATTCTCCACTTAATCTATCTCAACTTCTCATGGGAAAACCGTCAGACATGATAAGGAGGCTAGTTTCCACCAATTTTTGCTTGTAGTGAATGCCATGGACGAGTGAAGTGCTAGAGATTGAAGGAGCTGGGAGCCGAGGGCTCCCTGTTTTGGCGAGAGATGCTCTTCTCTCCGAAGACTCTCAGATACACCGCTCGGAGGTTGACGACGCGTCCAGAGAGGATGACGAGAGCACCGTCGGCGCCCGCCACCACCTGCCGCCGCTGGAGAGGCGGTTCCTCTGCGGAAGCGAGGTCGATGATCGGAAGACGGACGAGCGTTCGATAAGGGCTCAGGAGTCCATATCCGGGCTCGTTCAAAACCACGGATTTTTTTTTTTTTTTTAACTTTTTTGTAACTAATTTGATTTGAAGATATTGAACTTAAACGAAACTCATTAATGTAATAAAGTAATGTATATCAATAGTCATACAGTTAACATATGTAAACTAAATGAAATTTTTTTAAATGATTGATATTTACAACCAAAAAATATATATATTTAATTTTTTTCTAATTGATATCTAATCAAATGGCATGAGTTATAGTTTCAAATTATAGATAGTAATTGCCCATGATATTTTAATTTAAATGGGTTTCCTCAGATTCACTATTTTAAATTTTTTTTTTTAAAAAATCTCTCATTAAATTATTATATGTATCCTTATCTATTTTTTTTTTCAAGTTTCTCCTCAAGATTTGAATTTTAGATTAAAAAAAAAAGGATAAATTTTTCGTCACTAAAATTAAAGCCCACGAACCTTTTCCTTATCCATGATTTCAAAACGTCAAATTAAGTAAATTACTCTAATCAGTATAATTTTTTTGATGCACTGAATAAAATTATTTGACTAAAATGTCATAATATACCCTTGATTTGTTCTATTTTTAAGTACTTGAAGTTTTCTTTATTTTTACTGTCGAAATTTTTTTAAGTAAGCTATAATATGCAAGAATAGATTCAAGATATTTGCTTTTCATATATTTTTTTATTCTATACTCAAATATTTCAAGTTATAGATAAAACAGACAAAAAAAGTTGTATTGCTAATTAAATCACATGAACTTTTTTCTTATCCCGATTCTGAAAATATCAAATTAAAATAAATTTCTCCATCCAATAGCATAAGTTATACTTTAAAATAGCAATAGTTCATTTAGAACATATGTACTTGGTTTGTTCCCCTTTATTTACTTTTTTGGGTAAACAGTAGTCTTTATTTCTAAATTTAAGAATTTTGTTCTTGTCTTAGTTAAAGAGATTTTGATTAATGAAATAGTTATGTCGTTCCATAGTACTACACAAAAATGATTCTGTAATATGAAAAACAGAAAACAATGTACCAAGTCTGCATTCATTTGACGGGTACAATTTATAATTTCCAAATGAAATGAAGAATCTTTTAGTAATGAAAAGACAACCCAAGGGTCTAAACGGCGCCATTTTCGATTTAGCATGAACTTTTAGGTCGCCTTTGAATGCGAAGCAAGGAGCTTCATGGCTTGACTCTTAATCAAATTGTACTCTCTTTGGTTCTTCATATAAGGTGGCGTGATCTGGTTATTCCTTTGCACGAACCAGAGGCTTAACTTCAAGTCGACGATGGTCAAGGTTTCCATTACCAAAATTTTGAGTTGTCGATGACCAAATCTCACAGAATTTCATGAAGTTCTTTAATTCTCAAGAAGCAACTCCAATAAATTAATAGTCTTCGTATGTCCCTCCCAAAATGAATAGAGAGGCATCCTATTTCATAAAAATGGATGGAGGAGTAACTGATCATTGCAAAATTGTGATTGCCTATCCACAATTTGAATTTTGACCAGCATTTACTTTTATTTTTTTAAACTAACGTCAAATCCATCTTGAATGTGATATAGATAAATGCTAGTTTGATTTACCATCTACCATTAGCTTTATTCAAGTTTACTTGTTTTGCCATGAATATTGATCGTAATTTGATTGGACAATTACGTTTGTCAAAAATAAATGCTGATTACTGAAATATTCATATAGAATTTTGTAATTGACTCAAAATTTTCGTTGTTTATATATACATTTAAGAAACAGCATTCAAAATAACCTATGTTAGTGAAGAGTACAACTTAAATACTTTCCCTAATTTATCCTTTAATAAGTTAGACTTAGTAAGAGATAAAATCATGGTCTACTTTTAAATATATTAATTTTATGACATTTAAGCTCAATTTTCATAGTACATTGATATTGGGAGCAAAGAAAGAGAAAGGTATTTAATTGTTGATCTCCAACATATAATATATTGAGATGATTTTCACTATATAAAGTTATTACAATGCATTACACTTGTAAGTGTAGGAAGAAAGTCGGCGGAAGATGACTTACCTCTTTTGATGCGCGATCAACAATTAACCCCGGAACAATTGTTGAATTGCAGATGAATCACGAACAATATTACCTCACATTGATCTGAATATAATCAAGAGGAAAACATTCGATTTCCACAACGTAAATACTGATTGTTCTTGTAAAGAAGAAAGTGAATGCCTTATTTTTCTTTAATGGAAAGGGGACAAGAAAATAAAAGAATTTCAGAGCGTACATTCTACCAATTGTGCCGACAGTTATCATCAAAAGACTTTTATACATCTCCCTTCATACTATTTTCAAAATGTGCATTTCCATCGTAGCATATCAAGATGAAATAGTGCGTTCTCATCACACCCCATCATGGACGTACTAATTAAAATACAACATCTCCCACTTGGACATGATGGACTTGATAATACTCTATCAAGAATATAAGGCATTCAACATTCATCAACTTTACAAAACAATTCACACTGGCAAATAAACCGTGCGATTAGTGAGTACACCTTCACTTGAGAGCTCAAATTATACAACTGTTAGGGATGGCATAATGGCTATAACCCTGAAAAGAAAGAAACAATCGATCTCTCACAATACCCTAAACATATTTTGTTACATCAATCCAAGTATACATATCCCTTAAAGGCTATACTTGATTATTTTCAAAACAACATGTATTTACAACATAAGGCGATATAATTGGTTGACTAGTAAATACATGAAATAAATGTAAAACAATAATAGTCTTTATTTGCACTCATGTCTGTCTCCATTTCCGAATAACTGCTTTCCTAGACACGTCTTATAAAGCCATATCTATTTATGACCATCGGTAACATGCTAAAGTAGCAACATTGATCTTTTACTTCGAGAGCATAGTCAAAAGTAACATAAGGCACAAAATGAGGTAAATTATAAATTACCTTAAGGGCTCACATGATGAGTAAATGGGGATAATTTCACTCACATTCCCTTGTCGGTCGTACAATGCACATGTAGTATGAATTACATGCTATAATGGATTTCAAGAGTATGTCATTTATTAAATATATCAACTATACAGATCTTAGCTTAAATATAGTCACGTGCTCCTCACGTACTCATGTTTAGCTCGAGTGCTATATTAACTCACTTTCTATAGTGCCCAATTAAGTACTTGCATTTGGCATCTTTCAGGCATACATGATTGTGGGATTAACATGTTCAGTTTTATTATAAACAAATTACATACCTCATCTTGACTCCAATCAATGCGATATCTTATTTTATATGTTAAACTTGCTTTTCAGCATTCATTTGTACATAACGTCTCATTTCAACGTGCTAACTATAGCACTTAAGATGATTGCTTGTGTGAGTAAGCCAATCATTGCTTGCTGACATACTTTTCAATAATATATATGTGTAGTGCTAGTCTTATACTGTATTTGTACTTATTGATAAAACATCAAGTTACTAATAAACAAATAAGTACAATACATATGATCACATATACACAAACCAATGATTCTCTATAATAACACATATCACATTCGTAAATTGATCAGCAACCATTTTATTGGTTGAAATGTATTGTAGGATCACTTTTTTATGTGCTATTATATCTCTTATGAAGTTGTTATTTATGTCAATGTGCTTCGTCCTTCCATGATACTTAGGATCATTCACATAGGCAATGGCTACTTGACTATTGTAATAAACTATCAATAATATTGGAACCTTAGTAATAGTGGCTAAATTTGTCAAGAAACGTCTTGGCCATACTGTTTTTTGTACTATGGTAGAACATGCAATAAATTCTGCCTCCATCATAAACAAGGCCGAACATATTTGTTTTTTGCTATTTCAAGAAATTGCACCTCCATTGAGTAAGAACGCATATGTAGAAGTCGATTTATGCCCATCTAAGTCTTCACTCCAATCGGCATTTGAATAGCTTAATAGGCATAAATCATTCTCTTGGTAATAAAGTCGATAGTCCCTAGTGTCTTACAAGTATCTCAAGATTCTCTTCACCGCTTTCCAGTGTGCTTGACCATGATTTGATTGATATCGACTTACTAATCTCATGGCATAACATATGTCAAATCGAGTACGCATCATAAAATACATCAAATTTCTGACCGCACTAGCGTAATTAACAATTCCATCATTTTAATATCTTCTAGAGTCTTAGGATACATCTTAGTATTTAGGCCTTCACCATGCATGACAGGGGTAGTGCTGCATATTGAAGCGTTCAAGAATCTTCATTATATAAAACTTTTGTGATAAAGTAAGAACTTTCCTTGATTGATCTCTTTCTATCTTAACTCCTAATATATAAATAGCTTTTCCCATATCCTTCATTTCAAAATTAGAGAACAACAATTCTTTTATGGTGATAACCAAAACCTTATCATTTCCAACCAACAGAATATCGTCCACATAAAGTGATAAAATCGTAAATTTATCTTCGGACCGCTTGATATATACACAGTAATCTTCTTCGATCATCGTGAAACCGAAGGTTTTTATGGCTCGGTGATAACAAAGATACTACTGTCTAGATGATTGTTTAAGGTCATATATTGAGCGATGAAGCTTGTAAACTTTATGCTTTTGACCTTTAGCTATGAAACCTATTAGCTGCTTCATATAGATTTCCATATTTAGTTCTCAATTTAGAAATGCCGTCTTTACATCGATTTGATGTAATTCAAAGTCCAAATGTGCAACGATGGCTCGAATTAGGCGTATTAAGGCAAACCTTACAAATGATAAAATGTTTCCTCATAGTCTATACCCTCTTATTGAGTATAAACTTTCGCCACAAGGTAAGCCTTATACTTTTCAATGGATCCATTTGTCATTCGCTTAATCTTAAAGATACATTTGTTTTCAATGACCTTGCAATTGGGTGGTAGATCAACCAAGTCCCATACATTATTTGCCCTCATTAACTCCATCTCATCTTCCAAAACTTTTCTCCATTCTTCCTTGTCAAAGGTATGAGAAAGCCTCTTGAACAGTTTTTGGTTCGGCATCATCTTTTTGAGCAATTATAAATGCTTTCCCTCCAATCTCAAAACAACGAAGATGAATATTTTTACGATTACTTTTACGCAACTGAATTTCTCTTGAATTCAATTCACTAGGCGATGCAACAGTCCCACTAGGTATTGCATGTTGAGGTAAATCTTCATTTTCCTCTACAACATTAGTGGGTGTATTATTATGATCTTCCATCTCATATAATTAGAAGTCCTTATCTATCTCACCTCTACTAGGAAAATTGTTCTCCAAGAATGTGACATCTCGTGACTCTATTTCGGTCACACTTCCATCAGCTTGTTCACTTATGAATACATACCCTTTTGAGTGTTCATAATATTTTATAAAGATACATTTCTTCCATTTAAGACCAAATTTACTATATTTATGGGAAGTATCATGAACATAAGCTATACATCCCCATGGACGTAGACTACTTAAATTTAGTTTCCTACTAGTCAATAACGCATCTCCCTAATAGGAGAAATGTAAATTTACTTGAGCCATCATAAACCTAACGATTTCCAATAGAGTTCTATTCCTTCTCTCAGCAACTCCATCTTGTTGTGGAGTATCGGGAATAGTCAATTGCTGTACAATTTCCTTTTCATCACATAGAGTCTTGAATTGCTTCGATAGATACTCACTTTCACGATCGGTTCTTAATGCCTTTATTATTTTGTTCAACTGATTCTCTACCATTGCTATATATCGTCTAAAATAGTCCAATTCTTTTGACTTAGGGAGATTGGAAAGATATAACCGAAACACGTGAAGTCATCTATGAAAGTGATGAAATATGAAACTCCATACCTTGCTCTTACGTACAAAAGACCACAAATGTCAAAATGTATGATTTGTAATGGAAATTCGACTGCAGTCCCTTTATCGAATGGTTTTCTAGTAGCTTTTTCCATTAGACAATGTTCATATATGGGTAGATCAACATTAGTGAGTGACCCTAAAAAGCCTTCTCTAGCTAATCTTTGCATTCTTTGCAACCCCATGTGACATCATCTAGCATGCCAAGTACTTGCATCAATCTCAACATTATTAAAAGATACAATTAAAGAAAAAAATCATCGACATTAACATTATACTGATCATAATCAATGTCTAACACTATAAAACCATTTAATACATGACCTGAACCATAATAAACTGTTCCAAACATAATGTCAATACAATCACCATGGAAATTCAATACATAACCTAGGCTAAGAAGAACAACTACGAAGACAAAGTTTTGTCGAATATCTGGAGCATAGAGGACATCATGTAGGAATAGGTTTCGATCACCACGTAAAATTAATTTACATGTGCCGATACCCTTCACTTCAATTCTTGAATTATTCCCAACATATATCCATTTTCTTCCAGGCTGTATCCATCGATACTCCAAAAATGCTTCTCGATCTCTAGCTACGTTGTTTATTATTTCTGAGTCTACAGTCCACATTGGACGAGATTCATCAAGCATGATAGTGCTAAAAACAAAAGTATTACTTAAAGTAATGGAATAATAAAGTACCTATTTCGGCTCAGTGCATTCGTAAGCAAAGTGACCCATCTTGCCATAATTATAGCACTTCACATTGGCCTTGTTCTTCTTCCCACCATACTTCTTGCATCAGAAGTCTTAGCCATCTTAGGTGCATGTTCAATCTTCTTCCGTTTATTGTTGAATTGATGATTCCTTTTGCACTTTAAGCCCGAAGCTTTGCGCGAACTCGATTCAACAACATAAGAATGGGTAGAAGATCTCATAGCCTCTAAACGCTTATCCTCTAATTCCAAATGACGTGCAATATCATCAAAAGTGACAATACTCTCATTATGCGTCATATTGATCTTTATATGCTCTCAATTATCATAAAAAGACTTTATAACAACCTGAACTTGTTGTTTATCAGTAAGGGAGTGACCTACTAACTTCAGCTCACGAATCATGTTTGACATCTCCCAAAAATACTACATCATCATTATATTTGGGCACTTTCGGTATGTATCAAACTTGATAGTGAATCTCCTCAGCTTAGTGACGGATGTACCCCCAAACTTATCTTTCAAAGCAACCCATGAGATTATCTTACATACAGCTCGGCAACGTGATGCAAGCAATGCTATTTTTCTTTTTCCAAGCTTGATAAGCTTCTAAATCTCTCTTGTGTTAAGTTGAAGTTTTACGCTCAGGATCATCCATGGTATGGTTGATGGTTTCCAAAACCTCTTGCTCCTCATGCAAATTCATCTATCATCGTTCTAGCTCAACCAGATCCTTCCAGCTCAATCGAGGCATCCAGCTTCGAGCTAGGCATCCTAGCTCAACCAAGGCATCCTAGCACTAGCTCACCAAGGCATCTAGGCTCAATCCAAGCATCGGGGCTAGCTTACCCGAGGCATCCGGGCTCAAATTCAAGCATCTTGACTCAACCAGGGCATCCCGTTCAATGAACAAGGCATCATTGCCAACATTATGTGGTGATGGACGTTTTTTCCTCTTTAAGTGCATTATAAAAGTGCATTACACAAGTTGGTTTTTTTACTTTTTCTTCTTAGTTGACTCACGTGGCCCAAAGGTGTGCTCATTTTGGTGAGTGTACCATGGTTCTTAACATCATGTTTTATCATATGCTAGGCACAATTTTTGGTTTGTGGCTTGAGCCATACGCTTAGGCTGATGTCCGCACCAAGCAAGACTTAGAATTGGTACACTTCAATACCAATCTAAGGCCTCGTGGCTTAGACTATTGCGATTTAACATCAATTCCAAATCGAGTGAACCTTGACCTCGTCCGGGAGCGTGAACACACTCAAGCATGCAAACATGAGCAAACCATACAAATGAACATCACAACATACAGGTGAGCACACCACTAAAATTGACAACGTAGGCTATTGTCCTAGCAAAAAGTTAGAGATTCTACTTACCTTCGATAAACCTTGATAGACTATATGTGGTTTTACCAAGAAATGGTCGTCTTGTGAGGTGGTGGGCAAGTAAGGCCGAGAGAGGGAGAGGATGTGCAAGAAAGGAGGAGGGGAAGAAGTGAGCCAAAGGTTGAGAATGAATGGGGGTGATTCTCCTTTTTATAGGCTAAGTTTCATTAATGACCCTTATTGAGAAAACTTTTATCAGGTTTTGAAGTTGACAAAACTTTCCCTCTCTTATTCTTATTCTTACTCTTACTCTGAGGAATATTAGACTTTTGTGTTATATCGTGAAATGTTGCCAAAGTCTATTTTATATCAGAAGTCTTTCCCACTCTAATGAAGATACAGACTGAACCCAAGTCAAAAATGAAGACTCAGGATTATTGGTCGTTCAATAAGGATTTAGCTCGTGCAAGAAATTATCTTTAATATATGGCTTTCTGGCGGAAAATCTCACTTTCATTTTCTAAACATATTGATAAAATCAATCATGAATTGGTGAAATCAAGCTTGAAGACAAGTTCCTTTTGGGAAATATCTACTTATGGAAACCTAGATTTTGATTGTATGGGCGATCGGGATCATCGGATTTTCACCTCAATCTTCAAATGGCTATAAGATTTCCTTAATTGATTTTGTCCAATGAGTTGATTGGAAGAAATCCCTTTGGAAAGTGCCAAAGGTTAGAAAGGCATAGAGAAGTATTTAAGGAGATCATTCAGTTCATTTGAGAGTGTGCGTGAGAATTAAAATTCCAAATTGAAGCCTTTCCACTCACTTGTTCTTCATCAATAGTGCTTACGATTGTACTCAAGAGAGAAAAACACAAAAGAGTGACTTAGTGAGAAAGAAATTCTTCACTAAGTGATCGTACTCAAAGTGCTGTAATTCTCTTTTGATTTCATAGTGAAATCCAGCCAGAAGGCTGTCATCGTGGGAGAATGGACGTAAACTTAATTTAAGCCGAACCACTATAAATCTTGTGTCCAATTCTCTTTTCCATGAACTCTTTTGATTTGTTTGTTGCAATATTTTTCTAATTTCTACTAATTTCCAAAACATTGTATTTGAATTTGAATTCATATCAAAAGTCTGATATCAATCAGACTTTGTTTGAAGAAAATAATTTTTACTGCCTTGGCTTAATTTCTTTTTACACCTATTCACCCCACCTTTAGGTGGTAATACTAGCACTTTCAATTGATATCAGAGCTACGGTGCTTATTTTATTGAAGTGTTTTTACTTCTAAGCTAAAGATCTTCTATGGTTAGTATTTTAGCTCCAAGATTGGTTGAAGGACAGAGCAATATCAAACTACCCTACTTTGATGGAAAAGAGTACAATGTATGGAAGAACAAAATGAATGCATTCCTAAGATCTAGAGATCATCTGGAATGGGATGTTGTTGAAAGAAGAATAAATCCAAGGGCAGCATCAACTTCAAACAAAGGAAAATAAGTGTTAGAAAAAGATGCTAAAGAATCAATACAAGCTGAAATTACCAAGAGACTGGCTCTTAATGTTAAAGTTATTTATTCTTTATATTGTGCTTTGTCTCCTCCTGAGTATAACAGAATCTTTTCATGTGAAACAGCTAAAGAGGTTTGGGATAGGCTTCACGTCACTTATGAGGGGACTGATCGCGTAAAAGAAACAAAAATAAACATTCTACTTGGATAGTATGAGTCTTTTAGAATGAAGACTAGAGAGTCTATTGGTGACATGTTCAATCACTTTATTGAAATTGTAAATAGCTTGGCTTATCAGGGTCAACCAATTTCTGAACTAATGAAGGTCAACAAATTACTGTATGGATTTTCAAATGACTGGAATCATGTAAAGACTTCAATTAAAGAAACTCAAAGGATCATACCTCTTTCTGTCGACAAGCTGATAGGCACACTTCAATCGTACGAAATGGAACAAATTAATGATGAAGAGGATCCAAAAGGTAACAAGTCAATTGCATTTCAATATATAATGTTGATTATGATGACACAAATACCGACAATGACATTGATGACGAGGAGCTGGCCCTTATGATAAAGAAATTCAGAAAACTAAATAGGAAAGAAAGAATGCTGAATTGGAAGAAGCAAAGTAAGCAGAATTTCCAGAAGAGACTAATGGAAGATGTTGAAATAAGCAAAGATGTAGTATGCTTCGAATGCAAGAAAAAGTGACATATCAAGCCTAACTGTCCCTTGCTGAAAAAGAAAAAAGGGAAGTATGAGAACTACAAAAATGCTCTTAAAGCAGAAACTTAAAGTAACACCGAATGTGAGGAAAGCAAAGAGGAATTTGCAAATATCTATCTGATGGCTCACTCAAACTTAGACTCAGACTTAGAATCAGACACTGATTCATATTCTGACAAGGAAATTGAGGTAAGTTAATCAGAGATTCCTGTCAACGTTTCCAAGTATATAGATGAACTTTTCCTTAACCTTAAATCTTCTCTTAAAAGGATTTCTGAACTGAAAAGGAAAACTCAAAACTCAAGCAACGGGATGAATCTTGAAAATAAAAGTTTGAGAATCTGAAAAATGATTTTAATAATTTGAAAGAAAATGCCGATTCTCTCTCGAAAGAAAATGATTGTTTGAAAAAGGAGGTTTCAAATGTTTCTAAAAAGTTTTCCAAATGATCATAAAAGCTAGAAAAAATTCTTTCAGTTCAAATACCTTATTTTAACAAATCTAGTTTGGGTACAAACCATGAAACAATTCCTTTAATTGATTTTCCCAAAGTAAAGGAAAGACTTAAACAAAAATCTCCAAAGTTTTTTTACAAAAACCATTTTCAAACAATTTTTGTAAAGTCTATTGGTCGAAATGCTCTCAAATGTTCTAGATATAATAGCTCAAAGCATTTTGAGAATAAATGTCCTAAAGTTTGGAGACCTGTTAAAAATGATTAGGCAAAGGCAGCTTTTAGCACTAACTCTCCTGAACCTAAGAAAGTTTGGGTACTAAAGAAAACTTGAGATTTCCATCTAACTGCAGGTAATTATTAAAAGAAAAGGCAAATGATACTTGGATAGTGGTTGTTCTAAGCATATGACAGGAGATTCAAACAGTTTTGTAAAGCTTGAAAGACAAAAAGGAGAAAATGTCTCTTTTGGTGGGAACAACAAAGGAAAGATTATCAGACATGGAACAGTGAAGATTTGAAGTCTAATCATTAACTAGTAAAAGGTTTGAATTATAATCCTATGAGCATAAGTCAACTATGTGATACACGTTTTAAAATCAATTTTCAAGAAGATATTTGCTTTGGAGTAAGTTGAGATTTGTCTCAATCCTTTACTGGGCGAAGACATGGCAATATTTATTTTCTGGATATAAGTCCAGAGAACTCTCAGTTACTCATTTCTATTCAAGATGAAGCAAATCTTTGGTATCGCAAGCTTGGACATGTAAATATGAAACAGATTGCCAAACTTTCTTCTTAAAAGCTAGTTCGAGGTCTTCCCAAAATGGCTTACCAAAAGTCCGACTTTGTGTCCTCATATCTGTCTTAGATTGTGGCCTACTAGGTGTTCACCACTGCCCAACATTGTTGATTAAATTTCGACATTGTGTCCTTTAGCTTAGTAGAAAGCGGTTTTTTGTTAGACGTCTTGCTTGAGCCTAGCATTGTCAAAGTGTCTTCATTATTGTATAGACCATTTTAATTTTAATGGGCTTTCATTATTATGTAAAGTGGGTCTCAATAATATTAGTAATTAGTTTCAACATTGATTATCGCTGATATCGAATGGGCAATAGGCGAGCGACTTCTTTAATCGCAAGATTATAAAGTGTATAATCTCATTTGCATTTGACCCTCTTTGTCCAAGGCCAACACAAAATCTAAGTCTTCTTCAATCAAAACCAAAATATGACACTTGATTGAAGATTTTTTGTTGCGGGATCCAAAATTGACGAAGCAAGTTTATTATGGGTGGGAAGGAAAAAAAAAGTTTATACTAGCTTTGTTGTTCGCAAGTCGATTGCAAGAAGTTCCGTCACAACGGCCAACTCGCTTGCTACATTGTGTGCCGCCAATTGCGGCTATTCAAATTTGCTCCTTCCCCAATAAATCATTTAAAGAGTTGCATTGCAATTCTGAACTGGCATGGATTTACACGAACAAAGAAACATGCTAATACAAGTTGTCGTGATCATTGAACAAGAAGGCAGTTTAATTGTCAGCTTAAGAAATGAGTTACAGTTGTGTGTTTGGTAAAGATCATTACTGGCTAATGTAACATTACAGCGAGTAGAGGCCTGCTTGTGAATAGGAAGTTGTTCATGTTCTGTTCTTAATTATATCTGATCTTCTTTTTAGGTGGTAATATTTGTCTGATAATCTGTTGCATTTAACATAGATACTATGCGATCAAAAGTGCGTATTATCGAGGTGTGGTGGGCGCTGTATTAGTCTATGATGTCACTCGGCACGTCACGTTTGAGAATGTGGAGAGGTGGCTAAAGGAACTCTGAGACCATACCGAGGCCAACATCGTGATCATGCTCGTCGGGAACAAGGCGGACTCCCTCGATGATGCCAAAGCATTCGCCGAGCAAGAGCACACCTTCTTCATGGAGACATCCGCATTGGAGGCGCTCATTGTCAAGAACACTTTCACAGAAGTGTTGACTCAGATCTACCGCGTGGTCAGTATGAAAGCTCTCGACATCGGTGACGACCCTGTAGCCCTGCCAAAGGGACAGACCATCAATGTCAGGAACAGGGACAATGTCTCGGCCGTCAAGAAAGCCAGTTGTTGCTCATCATGAGAAATCATGGGTCAGGTGCGAAAGTGCTTTGCTCTTCATAGCATTGTCTTTCCAGTAGGGGGGAGTGACACTGAAGACGGACTTCATCGGTCATCATGTATACAAGAACTTAGACACCCTTATAGCATATATAATGTTAGCTAAATTTATTGCACAAAAACAAATGATTTTGGTAGATACTCTTTCCTTATTGTTTGCTTCCTGTTCTTTCTAATGGTTTTATATGAGATTGGCTTAAGGCCCGTCCGGCCAAGTTGGGCCCAAAAAGCCCGGCCCACGGGAATAGGGCCCGTGGATGGGGGAAGGTATAAAAGGGAGGAGAGAGAGAGAGAGAGAGAAGACACTCTTTTTGGCATAAGAACGTACGTACGTTCCTCTCCCTCTCTCCCTCCAAGAAAAAGAAGAAAAACGCTTATGGCGACACCGTCTTCCCTTCAAGGCAAATTGGCATTATCGGATCATAATTTCTTCCTCGATCTTCAGCATTGGTGTTTAATCTGTGGCTAACAAGGTACGCTCGAATCCGTGGTGTGCTTTAGGATTGGTGATACGTGATTTTCCCGGGCTTCGCTTCCGCATTGATTTAGGGGTTCAATTTAGTGTCGAATCCGGTTTTCGGGAATCCGTTATTCCCAACATTGGTGTCAGAGCCCTAGTTCACGTTTTCCCGATCAATTTGATGTTTTTGGATTGATTTTTCGCGAAAATTTTCTGCCGTACGGATCGGGGCGAGAAATCCCGACACCCGAGCGCTGTTCGGCCATTTTCCGAGTTTTCATAAGTCGAAATCGAATTATAATGGCACAGGAAGAAAGGTGACGTCGAGACGAGTCCGGCGACATGTTGCGCGCCGCCTGGAGACGCTGCACGCGCCCACACGCGCGGCTAGAAGCTGCTACGCGTGGGCGCGACGCGCCCGGAAGCACTGGCTTCACCAGCGCGTGCGCCACACGCGCCGGTGGCGAACCGGCACGCACCGATCCACAGACCGCCGACGCGTGCTGATGTCACCGTGACGTCACGGTAACCGCCGGGATGACGTCATCGGTGACGTCATCGCCGACAACCGTTGGCCGGCGGCGACCTAACTCAAACCGATAGCGACCCGACCCGACCCGACCGCGGACGCCTGGCACACGTGCGGCACGTGCCAGCTGACGTCTACGTGACGTCAGCCTGCGTACGCACGCGGCACGTGCAGTCGGTTCGTCCGACCCAGCCCAACCGGTCCGTCCGGTCCGACGTCCACTGACCGTTGACCGTTGACCGACGACCGTTGACCCGAAAAAAATAATAAAAAAATAATAATAATAATAAAAAGGAATTTGTTTCTTTTGCATGTATGCCTATGTGGTTTATATGTAATCAATTATTTATGCTGCATTTGTTGCATTAATTTTGGAAAATTATGTATTTTCCCTTATGTAAATTATGGATTATGAGTAATCCATTTTTAGTTCTGCATTTGTTGCAGGAACTATGATGCGTTATGCACGGATACCTGCAATCCCGAGAACGGACGAGGAAAATGCAAGACTTAAAAGGCTGATGTTAGATTTAGTTAATTATCGGTGGCATAATGGTGATTTAGTATCACATGTGGTCAAGGTCAATCAGATGATACAAGAAATCATCAGTAATGTTTATCTTATGCTGGATTTTGAGAAGGTACCAACTTTGATGAACACTCTTCCACCTGAATGGTAAGCAGTGTTAGATCGACTATGGGAGGTCAACGTGGTCCCGGGTTATAGAAGGCTGGTGGAAGCTTTTGTAAGAGAGCACTATAGGATTGAGTTAACCAAAACTTCAACCCTTAGGTTGAGCGCCACATGGCGCAGAGTGAATGCGCCTTGGTGGTGACATGAATGCTCTCCAAAAGTTTTTTTCATGGTTGGCAAATGTGCTTTCAGTTTTTTTCAAATGTTTTGACTGATAGATTACAAGGGACATTCCCTATTTATTTTTATGATTAATTATGTAATGTTCACTACCTGATTGTTGTTGATGTAGCAACCGATATGTTAGTTGTATCATGTGAAAGCATTATTATTTTATTGGATGTTAAATTTTATTTGCTTTCTGTTATTGCTGGTTGCTGTGAGTAATTAGCTCTGGGTAGTAATAGAAGTTTTGTAACTTCATAGAATTTATTTGCATAAGACAATTATATTAATAATAATTTTGAGTTAGGATTTTTGGAGGATGATTGGAAACATAGTGACCTTTTGATTCTGAAACCTTACTTGAAATTATTCATTAATATGATGGGTCTATGCAAAAAAGGATGCATAAATGATAGGCGTTAATTATTCGTGCATGTATGTCTGATGTGTTCAGATCGATGGTTCAACAACTAAGAATGTAATTGCTGATATGAACGGTAACAATTGTGAAATATTGAATATGAAAATTCAATATGTGCTGGAAAAGCAAGAAGCACTAGAAGCTCTTGACCATGTTATGGAAGATCTTGAGGATGCCATGCGCCACCTTGAGCTAGCTGAGGACCGCCTAACGGCATTTGAGTCGAAAATAAATATTTTCAATGCTGGTTCTAGCTCAGAAAGGGCTTTGTGCTCTAAGCACAAGCGTATTGATTCGTTTAATATGTGGGAATGCAAAGGATCAAGTCCTTATTGCAAGAAATCAAGAGTTAACCAACACAAGAGAGAAAAACGTCATCAAGTGAAGAAAATGTCAAGGGTGAGATGTTACAATTGTGACAAGAGAGGTCACTATGCTCGCAACGGTCGTGAGCCAAAGAAGGTATACACCTCTTGTACATTTGAGAACTTTGCTTATGTGTCAAGTTCTGCATTATAGGCTGAATCCAATCCTTTGTGGAATGTAGATTCAGGAGCGACAGACCATGTAGCAAAGGATAGAGGATCCTTCGTGGAATTCCGGCGGGTACCAACTGGAACTAAATGGATCTATGTAGGAAATAACTCCAGAAATAAAGTTAAAGGGATTGGCACCTGCCAATTGAACATGCGTGGTGGACGCACCTTGTTCCTACATGATGTTCTATATGCTCCGGAGATTCGTCGAAATTTAGTGTATGTTTTGGTGTTGGTCAAGCTTGGTTTTTATATGAACTTCCATAATAAATGTGTAGATTTATATTTGGATACAAACTACTATGGTTGTGGTCACTTTCTGGATGGTTTTATTGTATTAAATGTTGACTGTGGTGATGTCAATATGTTATTCCCTTGTTTCACGTCTTCTACCTTATATGATAATGATGTGAATATGGTGGCATGCTAGACTTGGTCATATGGGCCAACAACATATGAATAGACTAGCCAAAGAGGGCTTATTGGGCAATATTGAAAAAGTCGATTTGTCCATATATGAGCATTGCCTAGTAGGGAAAATGACAAGGAAACCATTTGGAAAAGGTAAAAGAGCTGAATTTCCTCTGCATTTAATCCATTTGGACGTCTGTGGTTCAATGAATGTGAAAGGAAGGTAAGGGGCTGTTTATTTAATCACTTTTATAGATGATGATACTCGATTCGGATATGTCTATTTGATTTCTCATAAATCTGAAGCAATATGTTGTTTCAAAAGGTTTATGAACTTGGTTAAAAATCAATTAGATAAAAAAATAAAAGCATTGAGATCTGATCGAGGTCGAGAAAATTTATCTAATGAGTTCAGAAAATTATGTGATGAAAAATGAATAGAAAGACAGTTATCTATTCTATATGCTCCTCAACAAAATGGTGTTGCAGAGAGAAGAAACAGAACCCTACTGGAAATGGTTAGATCCATGATGGCGCATGCTAACTTACCTATTACTTTTTGGAGTGATTCGTTGTTAACTGCTGCCTATATACTTAACCGGGTGCCTTTCAAATCAGTTATTTCCACTCCATATGAGTTATGGACAGGTAGAAAACCGGACTTAAGTTTACTTAAGCCATGGGGTTGTGCTGTCTATACTCATGAATCCTCTCACAAATTTGAGAAATTGGGTCCCAAAGGAAATAAGAGTATTTTAATAAGATACTCCGAACACTCGAAGAATACTCGAAAGGATATGTGTTCATAGGTGAGCAGGAAAGTGAGAGTATAACTGAATTTGAATCATGGGATGTCACATTCTTAGTGGATAAATTTCCTAAGAAGGGCAAAATAGGTGAAGATTATTCCCTATTTGAAACCTTGGATTAAGATAATGATATTAGTGGAGTTCATCCAAGTGGGAGTGATATGAGAAGTGATGAATTGAATTCAACTCATTCTCAATTACAACAACAAGATGAGATGATATCATCATTATCTAATCCAAGTGGGAGCATAATGGGAAATGATGTGCTAAGTGTACAATCTCCCATATAGCGAATAAGTCGCCAAAGTATTTCTCGTCGACGTTTTGACATTGAAGGGGAAACTTTTATGATTGCTCCTCAAGATGAGGATGAGCCAAGAAATATTAATGAGGCTCTGAATTGCCCTAGTAAGGAAAAATGGATTTATACAATGGAAGAGAAAATGGAGTCAATAAAAATCAAACCAAGTTTGGGAACTGGTTGATCTTCCAAAAGGACGCAGAGCTATTGGGAACAAGTTGGTTCTCAAAATAAAGCGAAAGGCTGATGGCTCGATAGAAAGGCATAAGGCTCGCCTTGTGGCGAAGAGGTATAATCAACATAAAGGAATTGATTATAAAGAAACAGTTTCCCCTGTAGTGAGATTTACCTCGATTCGCATTATTCTGGCAATAGTAGCTAGTATGGATCTTGAGTTACATCAAATGGATGTAAAGACTGCTTTCCTCAATGGAGAATTAGAGGAAGAAATATATATGGAACAACCTGTTGGTTTCATATTGAAAGGCCAAGAAAAAAAGGTATGTCGACTTTTGAGGTCGATATATGACCTTAAGCAGTCATCCAGACAATGGTATATACAATTTCATAATGCCATAATGGCATATGATTTTACAATAATTGATGAGGATCATTGTGTATATATCAAAAGATCCAAGGATTAATTTGTGATCATATCATTATATATTGATGATATACTAATTGTCGGAAGTAATATGGAGTTTGTTAATAATATCAAGAGTTTGTTGTCTTCCAACTTTGAGATAAAAGACATGGGTGATGTTGCATACATTCTTGGAATTAAGATTTCAAGATTGTAAACCCATAGACACTCATATTACAAAAGGTGAAGGATTGAGCCATAGACTGTGTCCAAGGACTCCATAAGAGAATGAATAAATGAAACATGTTCCTTATGCTAGTGCTGTTAGAAGCTTGATGTACGCTACGTTGTGTACAAGACCTGACATATGTTTTTGTAGTTGGAATGATGAGTAGACACAAATCCAATCCAGGTCAAGCACAATGGAAAGCCGTTAAAAGAATACTAAGGTATCTAAAGGGAACTGCTGATTATACGCTGAGTTATAAAGGAAATGATCTGCAACTCAAAGGCTATTCTGATGCTGATTGGGGGAGGAGATTTAAATGAAAGGAAATCTACCTCTGGATTTGTTTTCTTACCGAATAATGGCACCATATGTTGGAGCAGTAAGAAACAAAAGTGTATATAGCCTTGTCCACGATGTAAGTTGAGTTCGTGGCATTATCAACAGCAGTGTAAGAAAGTGTTTGGCTTAAGAGATTTTTGGATCATTTAGGTGTTATTAGAAGTGCTGCAGATTAATTGTTAGTTAACTGTGATAGCCAAGCAGCAAAAGCGTACACCAAAGATCCAAAATATCATGACAAGACCAAGCATATAGATACCAAGTATAATTTTGTCAAAGATATGATTGTACGAAAGAATGTGAACTTACAGTACATACTACGCAAAGAATGGTAGTAGATCCTATGACAAAGCCAATATCTAGAGATGTGTTTTTGTGGCCATATGAAATCTCTAGGATTACGTAGAGCCTGATGTACTGAATATTGTAATTTCCCTAAGTGTTCACATTTGATGAATTTGTGTTTTTCATCATTAATGCCTATGAATCTTTGTTTGATCTTTATGCATCTTAATGCTCAGTGCATTACTTTAAGTTGAGAAAGTATGTCAGACAGATATAAGATTAGCCCACTCACACGGGTAATCGCCTCTATTTACTGTGTGATAAATAGAGATGAGACTGTTTTTAAGCTTATTATCTAGATGATAATCGAAAGCACAAGCTTAAAATACGTATGTCGCCTTAACTGGGTGTTAAGATGAGGACATAATACTTACTATGTCCGAAAGTAAAATAACCCACATATTTTACTTTATCTATCTATGATGCCAGATGTGAGTTCTGATGAATTTTGTAAATGAGTAGATACGTGAACTCAAGTTAGACATTGGGTATGTATGAACTATCATCTGTACGGTATTGAAAGGTGTAGATATACGCTCCATAGGAAAGGAGTTAATACCATAATATGTATTTCATACTACGTATGCATGAGACGACCAATAAGAGTGGCAAAAGTTTGATCTCAACTTTTATGCCGTGTGAGACTCTTGAGGAATAGAGTTCCTCAGTTTTAGTCCCCTCATGACTCTTACTTATTCTCAAGATTTCTATTTAGTGTTTGTTATCTTAGGATGTTGTCAATAGTCATGAGTTTGATTCGATCTAATAGGGCATTTCTAAAAAAGCAAGCTGAACTGAAATTGAGAGTTTGAAGGAAAGTGGAAGATCGATTTTGGAGAATCACATTGTAGTTTTGTATTCACTGGTTAACCAATTATGATTGTCTTTGTGATAATCATAATTGTGAATACATTATATATATCATTGTTTAAAAGAGATCAAAAGAGATATAAATGTGATCGATCGATCTAGGGTACTGCATACTAAATCTACTCAGGATGTGATGCCCATTATGAGCTACTATATATTCCTAACAGATGTATGGCAACGAGCTCTCAAAGTATGCTGGTCGCACGGATTATTCACCAGTATGAATGTTGAAGAGAGGTAAAGAGAATCCTGTTCGGCCCACCATGTGTGAGTGGGAGATGATGGTTTTTATGAGATGGGCTTAAGGCCCGTCCATCCAAGTTGGGCCCAAAAAGCTCGGCCCACGGGAATAGGGTCCGTGGATGGGGGAAGGTATAAAAGGGAGGAGAGAGAGAGAGAGAGAAGACACTTTTTTTGGCATAAGAACGTACGTACGTTCCTCTCCCTCTCTCCCTCCAAGAAAAAGAAGAAAAATGCTTACGGCGACACCATCTTCCCTTCAAGGCAAATTGGCATCATCGGATCAGAATTTATTCCTCGATCTTTGGTATTGGTGTTTAATCTGTGGCTAACAACTCGAATCCGTGGTGTGCTTTAGGATCGGTGATATATGATTTTCCCGGGCTTCGCTTCTGCATTGATTTAGGGGTTTGATTTAGTGTCAAATCCGGTTTTCGGGGATCCGTTATTCCCAACACTTTCTTTTTTCCCTTGTGAACTTATTCTGCTGGGGTTCTACACACGTTTCTGAAAAGCATTACCTATTATTCATAATCCAAGTATGGTTCATCATCTACAATTACTAAAAGCATCATCATGATCAGTAATCATTCTAAGTGCATTTATAGGAGACTTCGGCACATATAACCTGTGTTAACACTAGTTCTATTACCGGATATAGCGAATCCTAAAGATTGTCAGAAAATCGTTTGTGAAGCCTGAAATTCCAGCTATTCCTGTGGAATTACTTTGTTCGGAATAATAGAACATGTCTAAGAGATATTTAGCTAGTTGGAGTATAACAAAATTGTCTAATGCAAGACTTCTAGAGGAGGCCCTCAGTTCTGAGTAACAACGTCTGATAAATAGCAATATAGCTTTGGATGATAGGCAGAGAGAAGCTTACCTTAAATACTTTGGGAAGAGAAACCGTGGTGCAGAGAGGAAGCGGATTTGGGTACGAGGGCTCAAATTAATTTGTTGCATAGGGGAAATGATAAAATGAAACTCTTCCATGCAACTATCATTCAAAGAGGATGGCGAAACAGATTCTCTATTCTCCAAACTCCTGATGACGGTGTAGAGAATTCCAAGAGATACAACAAATGGCACTGCAATATTTCAGGAGCTATTCACTTCTGTCGAATGTTGCAATTTCTTTGCAGTAATTGATCAGTGTCCTATTTTTGTGACTGAGGACATGGATAGCTCACCAACTTAAACTGTCAATTTGGAAGAAGTGAAATAGACTGTTTTTGAACTGGGGTCCCTTATAGCACCTAGGCCTAATGGAATGAATGCTTTGTTTCATAGAGAGAATCGGGATGTGGTACTGGAGGATATTTTCAAGGCAGTACAGTAGTTCTTTGTATTAGGACCCTCAATCCTCTGTTAAACAGAATGCTAATGATTCCTAAAGTCCACACCCCTGAAAGCCTTTGATCCATATCGTCCTATAGGCTTATGCAGGTTTGCACACGAAGTTACTACAAAAGCATTGGCTAAAAGGCTCAAGCCATGGCTTCCTGAGTCGATAATGCCTATCCAAAGTGCCTTCATGTGAAGAAGAATACAAGATATCTTGTTAGAAGTAGAAGTACTTCACCAATAAAGGAGAAGAAAAAGGAGAATAATGTCCAGGGCTATCTTGAAACTTAGAATCAAGAAAACCTATAATAGGGTAGAGTAGGATTTCTTCAAAGCGTGTTTAAAGAATATAAGTTAGGTAAAGATTTGGGGCAAAAAGGATAAGTTAAATGTGTGAAGACTGTAAGCAAAATGGGGAAGCCTTTCATTGTCAATCCAACAATTTTAATGTAGGGATAAGTGCATTGAGAGTCTTAAAACTTGTCATGAATGTGTAGTAGATTTTTAAAACTTTTAGAAACTATAATCAAATGCTAAAATTTATCATGAAAGTGTAATGGAGTCTTAAAAATTTCAAAAAGTGTGTGTGTGTGTCCCTTTAAAATATTAAGATATTGACATGATCATGTAGGTATAGAATAAGAATACATCTATGTAAATATAACAAGCTCTATATAAATGTCTAACAGCATATTCTCTTTTTCACATAACCCCATAACAAATACCGGGGAATCAAAACACCTAACTCAAGTATTAACATCTATTATTGTCTTAATTGAAAATCCTAACATTAAAAATGCAATTGGAAATTATGTAAGTTGCCATGGTACTTATTGCCAATAGTCTAGCGTGATATCTTGAATCATAATATTTATGCATCTACATGGTAGTTAATTTATCAAGCACACAGGCCATGGCTCCTCGCTTAATTTAAATCGGAAAATTTAGGGTCACAGTTGTAGTCTTAATCTTCAGAGTATGCATTGAAAATACAATGCCATCCTAGATTCCAATAGAATAACTCCAACACTTCATATCCTGAATTTTTTTCCCTTATAAAGAAAGAGCGGTTTCTTTGGAAGAATCAATGGAACTGAGAGTTCTCATCATGATTTAAGGTTGTTTACGAGACATGTGGGCTCATTTGGGATGTTTTGGACTACACCTAACCTTTTTAGGTTACTTACAAATTTAACCAAATTTAAATATGGCTGATTTCTACGATCGTAACCTCTCTGAAGACTCTTGCTCAAAAAAAAAAAAAAAAAAAAAAAACTCTCTGAAGACTATTACCCGTCCAGCCTGGGCCCGGAAGAACCTTAGAATGTGGGTTTCAAAAACAAATTTAAGCTTAGACGATCTGGGCTTTCAATGACAACTTTGTCAGGTGCCATGTGGACGGGTTGTTGGCCCAATCACATGACAAACTTCGCGCGAACATGCTTAGTGGAGGCTCTCTGGCCGGAGGCCGAGGTGCTAGACATCTTCTTTCTGGGCAGGATATATAGTCAAGTTCGAAACCTCTTTATTTTGTCATCCTAGACACTTCTCTAAAGATGCATATAGCACCAAACTTCTCCCTCGAAACAACTTTCAACATTGACCCGGAGTGCATTCAGATTAACGAAAGCGAAAAGAATTGGGAAGGTTCACAATAACCCAGAGGAAAATCTTTCTTCTATTTGGGAAAACAAAATAGGAGGTAAAAATGAGGTAGCTACCTCTTTTTGCGGCTCATATCTCATCAACAAACAAAGTGTCGGTCGCAGGAACAAGGAGCCACGTAGGGACAATCAGAAAATCGAAGAGGAGAGATTATATTACATTTACTTGAGAAGGTTTAGGACTATATTTCATAAGATAAGAAGTATCAGATTTAGATTGCACTTTGTTTAGAGGTTGGGCTTTCACATATTTTAGTTCCAGACAATGAACCTAAAGACAATCCTACATCCGACGAGTTGGCCCATGAGCGAGGTTTCAAATTGCGTTTTTGTGAATGGCCAAGAGATTGAGTAGTGCTCACTTGAAATCTACTACATTATGTACACACCGATTTTCGTATTAAGTAGTGCTCCTTGTTGGCTCGGGTAGTGAAGCCAAGGTACCAATTACATATATGCAATGAATTATTTTTTTTTTATTTTTTTGCCAAAAAATATTTGGTATTTCGTAATAACTTATCACAAACATATTTAATATCTCCATAAGTGAGATGAGTGCATATACATTGAGCAGTAATTTTCTTTAATCTTTTGAACAAAGATTTTATAATATATGAGTTATAGCTAAAGAAGTTCAAGACTCTACTTATTTAAATTGATAATCTACATATTAAATATACCTAGCTGATAACCTCATGCTCATGAAAAAAATTGCCATATCATCCTAATATAAGTTTAGAGGTACATATGACTTAAAAATGTCGAATTAAAACAGGAATCCAGTCATAATGGAATACACCTTGTTAAATTAACAACAGGTGCATATGAGATAAAAGTAAGTGCAAGTCTACATATGTTACAAAAATACGATTAATGTGAGTAGAATTACACTTATATTATGTCAAGATCAAATTGTTTATCGTATTTTGTTTGTAATGTACCGTATTTTGATGTGTCAATTATATATTGTCAATTACATAAAGGTTTTAGTTCTGAATAATTTCACAAAAAAAAAACCAAAATTAAATAAAAAGTAAAAAAAGAAGAAGAAGAAATCAAAGATAGAGTAGAAAGCGGGGCATGTAATGTGAATGCAGCATTGGATTCCGCCTTGTCAAAGATGCAACATGTGTAATGATAGTCAAAAAAGATAAAGATATTAAAATATTTGCCAAAAAGACGTAGTCGAAAAAGATAAAGATATTAAAATAATTTCCAAAAAGACATGAGAGGGATAGTAAAAAAAGACAAAGATATTAAAATAATTGCCAAAAAGATGTAGTTGAAAAAGATAAAGGTATTAAAATAATTGCCAAAAAGATGTGAGAGAGGAATGGACATGTTGCGTCTTTGACAATTATTTTAATTCCTTTATCTGCTCGCTTTCTACTCTATCTTTGATTTCTTTTTCTTTTTTTGACAATTATTTTTCCTAAAAGGAATCAAAGATAGAGTAGAAAGCGGGGCAGGTAATGCGAATGCAGATAAAGGAATTAAAATAATTGTCAAAAAAAGAAAAAGAAATCAAAGATAGAGTAGAAAGCGGGGCAGGTAATGTGAATGCAGCTTTCTACTCTATCTTTAATTTCTTTTTATTTTTTTGGTAATTATTTTAATTCCTTTATCTTCTTTGATGATTCCTTTTTTCTTAAAGTGTGAATGCAGCTTTCTACTCTATCTTTGATTTCTTTTTATTTTTTTGGTAATTATTTTAATCCCTTTACCTTCTTTGATTCCTTTTTTCTAAGAAAAAAGGAATCAAAGAAGGTAAAGGATTAAAATAATTGCCAAAAAAAGAAAAAGAAATCAAAGATAGAGTAGAAAGAAAGCGGAATCCAATGGTGCATTCACATTACCTGCTCGCTTTCTACTCTATCTTTGATTTCTTTTTCTTTTTTTGACAATTATTTTAATTCCTTTATCTGTATTCACATTACCTGCCCCGCTTTCTAGATGGAGTAGAAAGCGGGGCAGGTAATGTGAATGCAGCTTTCTACTCTATCTTTGATTTCTTTTTTTTTTTTTGGTAATTATTTTAATTCCTTTATCTTCTTTGGTTCCTTTTTTCTTAAAGTGTGAATGCAACTTTCTACTCTATCTTTGATTTCTTTTTATTTTTTTGGTAATTATTTTAATTCCTTTACCTTCTTTGATTCCTTTTTTCTTCCTTTAAGAAAAAAGGAATCAAAGAAGGTAAAGGAATTGAAATAATTACCAAAAAAAGAAAAGAATAAAAGGAATCAATGAAGATAAAGGGATTAAAATAATTGCCAAAAAAAAAAAAGAAATCAAAGATAGAGTAGAAAGCGAGCAGGTAATGTGAATGCAGCATTGGATTCCGCCTTGTCAAAGACGCAACATAGGAATTAAAATAATTGCCAAAAAGATGTGAGAGGGGAATGAAAATAAAAGGAACAAGCGCTCAACAAAGCAACGGGAGTGATGGTGAAAAAGACATGGGAGAGGACAAACAGTCAACAAAGTGAAAACTTACAAGTAAAAAAAGAATGGGAGGATTCCAATTGTTCAATTAAGTACCTAATTAGATATCCCGAATCTACTTTTTCTATGTTATAAATCTAAATTAAATTTAGTGGATGGAGAGGACAAACAATCAACATGGTAAAATGGTAATTGATATATTGTACCTCATTTATCTGACCTAATTTATCTTACATCTCATAAGGTAAGAACTACCAGACTTAGATTATACTTTGTCCAGAAGTTGGGCTTCCACGTATTTTAGTACCACACGATGAACCCAAAGACAACCCTACATCCGACGAGTTGGCACATGAGTGAGCTTTGAAGATGTGCTTTCGGGATTGGCCGAAAGATTGAGTGGTGCTCACTTGTTATCTACCGCATCATATGTGCATACAGAATTTTCGTATTAAATAGTGCTCCAGGCTGATAAAGGCGCATTTGGTAACGATTCTGTTCCCGAGAGTAGATTCTAATCAGAAATGATTTTTTTTTATTCTGTTCCCGGAAACAGATTCTAAGCATTTTAAGCCGTTTAGTAACTGTTCAAAATTTCTTATTCTGGAATAAAATTGTGTTTGGTATCGTGCTCATTGATTCTGTTCCAAATTAATTTCTTTTAATTTTTAAATAATTTGTATACTTTTTTCTTTTTTCTTTTCCTTTTTTCCTTTTTTCTTTTATTTTTTTTCTTTTTTCTCCTATTCTTCTTTTTCTTCTTCAGGCCGGTCACTGGACTGGCGACCGACCAGATGAGGGTCAGCAACCTTACCGAAGCGTCGACGGCCCTCGACAAGGCCGGCCCTCGTCAGCTGAGCCTCGCCAATGGCCAGGCTGACCTCGCCGGGGCTAGGTGAGGCCTACCTGGCCACCGGCGGGGCTGGGTGAGCCTCGTCGCGGCTGAGTGAGGCCCGCGTAGCCACTGATGAGGCTGGGCATCACGAGGCTTGCCTGGTGAGGCCAAGCCTCGCCAGTGACTAGGCCTGCCTTTGGCGAGCTCGCTGAACCTCGCCCTGACCTAACGAGCCTCTAGAGAGCTCATCAGACCGATTGTCGACGACCGGGGCGGTGGATGGCGGCGACCGGCGGCGACGGCGGCGAACAGTGGCGGATGGTGGTGGACAGCAACCGCGCGATTGAAGAAGAAAAAAAGAAAAAAAATAGTTGGTTTTGATTCTTTTTTCGGATTTTGGAACAAAAATCACATTTTTTTTTTATTCTTGATTCTACTCACAATCTATTCCCGAGAACAAAAATTTACCAAATGTAATTTTGGACCCAAACTGATTTTGAAAATAAAAAATCAAAATTTGGTCATATTTGGATGATTATCAAATAGGCCCTAGCCTAACTTGTTCTTGAAAAAAAAATTCACTGCCTTGTCTCATCAAAAGTATGGAACACGTGTGCGACAAAGTTATAATCATTGTGGAAAAGAAAAAGTTTGAAAGATGGAGTAGAAAGTGGGATTAAGAGATGTCAGTCTAGCATTGGATTTTGCCTTGTCAGAGACGCAACATGGGTAGTTGTGGCGAAAAAAGATAAACGAATCGAAATGGTCGGGAAAAGACATGGGAGGGAAACGCGAGCTAAAGGAACAAGCAATCAACGAAGTTACTTTGCTTATACAAAGTCAAAAGGGACAGCTCATAAAAGATGACCAAAACAAGCACTCAGAAAAGTCAAGTCTCCCTGTTTTATAGTATTTTCGTATGTCAAGTGTATATTGTAGAGTACATCAATTTGTAGTTTTAGATAATTCATAGAACAATAATGAAAAGTTACATTAAAAAGTAAAAGAAAAATGTTTTAAAAAGTTAGTGGACAATGAGAGCAGGTGAACATGAGAGTAGCATTGGAAACATCAAGGCATGGGGGTCCAATCTAGACCAGTCCAACCCAATCGGACCTAGTCCAATTATCGAGAAAATTGGACCGGTTCTTAGTCTTAAAAACCTTAGATCCTACATTGTGTGAGTAAATCCTTGATTTCGGAGCTTCAAACCATCTAATCCGAACCAACCATTACATAGAAAATATATAATATTATATAATATATTTTTGGCTACTCCAAATTCTAGAGCCTGTGCCTCTATTCTTTCTTACCATTCTATATGTAGACTAGAAAGTATAAACACAGCCTTAATTCGACCAAAAAATAAATAGAAACTATATTCACTCACCTTACTTTGTTTGCTCGCCTTGGCCTTGTCACTCACTACTGGCCTCGCCTTACGCCCCTCACGAGCATAGCTCAGTTGGAGAAATCGCTCCCCTCTTTTAGCTCGAATCACAAATGGAAATTTATTTTGTTATATTATCTTATATTTTTGTTTAATATGTAATAATATTTATAATTTGATTGCTCTATGTCCCATTATTGATCTCAATATGTCACATTGTGCTTTCGAGGAGTACAAAAAATAATTAATTGGCATAGAACCAAATCTATACTTTGGTCCACGAACCTAGGCTCAACAGAATTGGTCTTCAGTTCCAAAAATTTGAAATCAAAATTATGTGGGTTGGTCTCTGAATTAGGTGTTAGACCACTCAATTTGAACCATGCTTACTCCTATAAACAATTTTTCCTTGTATTTGATCAAGAAGTTGTCAGCCGCCAATTTTAATTTAATTAAGATATCGACTAGTCCATGATAGGTATCAAATAAAGATATCTATAAAAATATATAACAACAAGTTATTAAGGATTGCCTGTAAAAGTACCATGTACGACTCAAAATGGTAAGGGATTGAACATTCCTTATTCTTTTTTTGGGTCAAAATTGATCATTCTATTAGCAAGCAAAATCTTTATCACACTCTCTTTTCATTTTGTTTCCAACTAAGATTTGTGCTTCTCTCATTCAATACCATGAATTTATTGAACAAAAAGCAAATAAATCTAATGATCTTCAATGTTGCATATTAGCAATTATTGAAAATTTTAACATTCTTAATTATTCTTTCAATATGACAATGATATTCATTGATTACAAGGAAGTAGGCAGTATGTCTCAATCCAAGTTCGGTTTGAAAGTCCTTTTCTATCTAATGTCTTTGTTTCACGAAAAATAAAAAATTTTAAAAATATTTTTTAGAAATGATTACTTATATTATTTATACAAATGAATTAATAAAAAATATTTTCATCGTTTACGAAAATATTTAGAAATAAATTATTATCGTTAATAAAAATATTTAATGAATTATTTCAAATGATATATTTTAAAATTATTTATTTTCCGTGCAAACGCACCTTAATGAAAGCACGAGTTGGCGGCAATTTGCTTCCGAAGACCTTGCTTTCTGCTGACTTTAAAGTAACTAAAGCGCTTGAATGTCCCATGGAATATCCAGAAATGATTGAGACGGGCTTGGATCCATGGTGGTGGTCACCGAGGGCACCTCGCCAAAGCAAGGATGACAGAAGCCATCGACAATTTCCTCTGCCATCTGTTCACTGCAATTTTTAATTCTAACATATCGATATTCGCACTTTTCACCCATAAGAAGAGAAAGTTTTTCTTCCCTTATTTTAAGAATACCTCTGAGTTTTTACGTCCCATAATTTAAATGTGGCAGTGCAAGGGCGTAGTAAGGTCCAGCTGACTTTAAAGCAACGACAGCACTTCCGACTCCTCTATCTTAGATTCGTGAGAGTGCGTCACCCGTGACGGATCCCCTTTTATTTTTCTTGTTTGTTTGAGTCCATGTCTTTGGAGTATTCTGGCACCACATGAAATGGCATGTTCCATTTTATTGGTGGTGCGGATTATTTCCTTGTTACTTTTTATTAACCAATTTTTTCTTAGAATGATAGAGGGGCGGAACGGAGCCATTTCAGTCCAACAAAATTTAACATCAAAAACAATTCTGTTCTGGGATTTCTAAACTTCGTGCCAATAAAAAAAAAAAAAACTCGTTTAGGTATTATTTTTAGAATTATCTTCAAATCAATAGCCAACCGAAGTTTGGACGATAATACACCTCAACCAGCAAAGTTGTCATTGCGATGTGGCCATTAGATAGTTGTATCGAAAAGTGACCAGTGTATGCCCAAATTGTGACACCCCAAAACGTTACACGCGGCATATATCATTTATAATTAAATCCTCTTTTAAGTAATAGCACGCGGAATCGAAATCAAACATTCAAATATCCCTTTTTAAAGAAAGTCGTACAAGTATAGTAAATGTACTTATGCTTCTTTTATCTATATTACATTTCATATTCACAACTTCATGACATTGTCCATGCTAGGTAGGGTCGAGGTCACCTATCTCCATACTATTTTCTATTCCAAAAGACCGCCTATATGAAAATCTAGACTGATCATGGGTCAACAACTTTACCCTTCGTTGCATCACCATCGTCAAAATGTCGAAACCCCTCAGCGAGGCAACCAACTTGCCATTGAGGATGAATCGATGGGGAACCCACTCCATGAAACCTAGGACGACCACATAGCAAGACTACACTTGGTATATACTACTTCAGACTCAGATACAAATACACTCTCATAAACACCTTGTAGTCATAGGAACTCTGAAGCGCAAAGGTGGTGGGAGGTCCATCCTACACACCTGAAAAATAAAGGAATGAACCAAAACTCAGTAATGAAATCTCTAGTTTTAAGTTAGAAAATTATCTTACCACTTTACTTGGTATAGGCAACATGAACGCATAATAAACCAATAAGTATTATGAGAACATGAATAAACTTTACATTTTCCATTTTGATATGCCACAGTAATCATTATTTTTGTAAGGACTTGGGGACTACCACTATGTGATATTGTCTGCTTTGAGCCTTTGACCCTCATGGCTTTAAAACACGTTATACAAAGTAGAAAATCTAAGCCTTATCACCTAGTTCGAGACTTCCCCTTTGGCGATATGAGACAGGAGACGTGCTTAACCTCCCCCACCTTTGGGTCACAATTGCCCACTAGTGCAACCTTCCTTAACATCCTGGCCACACTGCCCACCCTTAGGGTTTGGGTCATCACATTCTTCACCCCTCATGGCATAGTGCCCTCGCTGTCGCCCTAAATGTTGTCGGAAGTTGGTTCCAATACCACATATAAGGACTTGAGAGCTACCACAGTGTAATATTATATGTTTTAAACCTCTAACCCTTACGGCTTTATAACACGTTACACAGAGTAGAGAATTCAAGTCTCATCAACTAGCGTAGGATTCCCCCATTTGGTAATGTGGGATAGGATGCGCTTAGGCTCGCCCCCTTTTGGTTCACAATCGTTTGCTGACACAACCTCCCCTACCATCTCAACCACAATGTCCCACCCTTAGGGTCTAGGCCATCACAACTCCCCAATATTTCAATCTAGACTCATGGACATGGCATAACATGTTTCGATACAAAGCAACCAATTGAACAATATTTGGATCTATACGTAGACATGATCATGCATTATATTCATTGTTACTTCTCCCCCTTAATACTTCTGGGCCATCCCAACTCATGGGGGATCTCAACTCCGAGGTATCCCAAATCTCCTAGGCCATTCCAACTCATGGGTATCGTCACCATAATTATGGGTGACGGAAAACATATCTTTCTTATGCAAGTCATGACAATAAATATTTACACACGTTTCAATGGACATACCAACTTTCTTGCTTCATCACTTATTCCTCAAAGAAATGAATTGCATTACCTAAATGTAACATCCCAGGTCTCCACTGTACATCTATTGTCCGCTTTGGATACTAAGTCCTCACGATTTTGTTCCTCTCGGGACAGCCCATATCACCCCAAGAAAATGTGTATTGCAGGGGCAGAGGACCATCCCGTGGGCCTTCCCTCTCCCAAGCCAATATATTGTCCTCTTTAGGTCACCCGCCCTGGCACAGATGCACCTCCATCCTAGCCACAGTCTTTTCCCTCAAGGTTTTGTTCTCAGCACAGCAGAAGCATGTGTGAAACGCGTATGTATAGTTAGAGGGACTCAAGTCTTATAAGTTAGCCCAGGAATCCCTCCCTAGGCGATGTGGGACAAGAGAGGGACCGCTTCCTTGTGCACATTCGAAGACCGCCGCTCGGGCTGTCACACTCTCCACCTCTTAACAGAATAGCGTCCTCGCTGTGGCCCCATATAAGGTCGGGAGTCAGAATAGCATTCTTGCTGTGGCCCCACACGCAGTTGGGAGTCAGCTCTGATACCACTTGTAACATCTCGGCTCTTCACTGTACATATATTGTCTGGTTTGGACACTAAGTCCTCATGGTTTTGTTTCTCTTAAGGTAGCCCATACCACTCCAAGAAAACGTGTATGTACAGTTAGAGGGACCCAAGCCTTATAAGCTAGTCTAGGACTCCCTCCCTAAGCGATGTGGAACAAGAGAGGGATCCTTTCCTTGCACACATCCGAGGACTGTCGCTCGGGCCATCACACTCTTCACCTCTTAAAAGAACAACGTCCTCGCTATGGCCCACACGAGGTCGGGAGTCAGAACAACATTCTTGCTGTGGCCCTACACGCGGTTGGGAGTCGGCTCTTATACCACTTGTAACATCCCAGGTTCTCCACTATACACATATTGTTTGCTTTGGACACTAAGTCCTCATGATTTTGTTCCTCTCGGGGCAGCCCATACCATCCCAAGAAAACGCGTATGTACAGTTAGAGGGACCCAAGTCTTATAAGCTAGTTCAGGACTGCATCTTTAGGCAATGTGGGACAAGAGAGGGACCCCTTCCTTGTGCATGTCCAAGGACCGTCGCTCGAGCAATCACACTAAACAAATAAGTATGAAGTAAAATGTGATTAGAGTCAATAGTTGGATATATTTAGCAGCTGGAAATATATCAAAAGTGATTATAGGCAAACAAAGGAATTGAGTCTAGACATGAATTTGAACATCAATCTAGACAAACAAATGAATATAATTAGTAACTGAGCCTCAATGTGAATTTGAAAATGAATCTAGACAAACAAATGAATATATTTTGATTCAGTAAAATCTGAGTGATAAAGTGAACCTATTCAGACCTAGTGAAATCTAATCGAACAAATGAACATATTCAGTCTCAGAAAATACATATACTCAGATTCTAAAAGTAAATGTACTAAGATTCGGGAAGTATATATACTCAAGTTCAAAAAGTAAATGTACTTAGATCAAGAAAGTAAATATATAGACTCATTCAAAAAGTAAATATACTCAGATTCAATGTATGATCAATATATTGAGGATTATCATTCGTACCTATAATCTTTTATTGATCATCTAGTAAAATCCAACCAGTAAGTTGTCAGCATGGGATAGTAGATGCAGGCTTACTATAAGCCAAATCACTACAAATCTTGTGTGCAAATTCTCTTATCTCTTGATGTGAATCGTTGCGGAAGGATCGTTCTACGAAGGCCCAAATGGTGCGAATTGCAAACCTCGACCTCCAATCAAACCTGTGATTGGCAACCTCGATATGAACGTGACCTGTTGACGAACGCGTGTCAACCAACCAACGTTATAGACGCCACGAGCGAAAGAATTCGCCTATCTCGCTCGATAAGTCAAATCGACCGCCAAAGAGAATCTTGATAAGGTCAAGTCCTCAAAAGAGCAGTAGAAGAAAACCTCTCAATTTTTGTTCTTAAAATAAAATATATCTCTGTTTTCCCAAAGAAATTCAGTCAGTCTTATATATATAGGACTGCCACACAAACCCTAAAACCAACCCTAAAAAAAAAAAAACTAATGCGTCATATTCTAGAATATTCCTATTCTAGAATATTCCTAAACAAGAAGAATATTCCTATTTGAATTGGTCAAATATTTGGTGACGAGATAATTAAATTGCGCCAAGATTTCCAAGATTTTTTAAGATTTGATCAAAGGTCATCTTCACACCAAAGATCACGAACCATGACGCCAACAGCTTGCTTGAATTGTTTGGCCCGCGCTCGAGTAATTGAACCAGTAGGAATAGACAATGGATCCCTAGCACCTCCTCCTCGATATGACTCGATGTCCACATCATCTCTAAACTATAGTTGATTAATTTTTTTTTTTTTTATAGTCTTACCCATTAGTAAACTACTTTTGATCTTTGTTTAGATTTTGAACTTTGCACTCTAGTTCAGACTTAGATCTCGACTTTTTCAATTCCACTTTAAATTTGTCAAGATTTGTTACAAAACATTTATTCAACCTCTCTCTAGGTGATATTGCTAGACTCCAATAGTGCCAATAAAAAATGAAAACCCAACTAGGTATTTTGCTTTATTTACCTTCAAAACGTTAGTCAGCCTAAGTTCGAACCATAATATACTTCTAATAGAAGTGGAAAATAAAGTGGTGCAAGCTCTACAAAATGGCTTTCTAAAGTAACATAATATTATAATCATACAAATCAAAATCATGATATGAGATACCTAGAATCAAACAAATGCTCAAGATCAGAATCATGATTTGAGAGATACTTAGAATCGAACATATAAACTCAAAATTAGATAGATACTTAGAATCATACAATATATGTCTAACATCCCCAACTCAAGGTGATATGGAAGAAGTCAACTGGAGTTTTGAGAAGAGATCTTGAAAACGCCCTAATGGATGTGCCTTAGTGAATACATGGGCAATTTGATTAATTGATGAAGTGGAGACAAGACGAATGTTGCCTTGAAGCATGTTAGAACGGATAAAATGGCAATTGATCTCGATATGATTGGTTTGTTCATGAAAAACATCATTATGTGCTATTTGGATAGCACTTTGATTGTCGCAATAAAATACAGTTCCATTGTAATGATGAGCGCCCATGTCCTCTAATAACCATCGACAACCATAATAATTATGCTATTGTATCTACAATATTTTGCTTCTGTATTAGATCGAGCAATAACGGTTTGTTTCTTGCTATGCCGTGAGATCAGTGAGTTACCTCTGAAGAAGCAATGGCCAGTAGTGGAGCGACAATCGAGAGGATTTCCAACCTAGTCAGCATTGGAGTAAACCTTCAACTCCAAGATATATAGAGTAGAAAAATGAAGATCATGGAACAGAGTGCCCTTAACATAGCGAAGCATGTGAAGAACGATAACAAAATGAGTGATTCGCAGTGCAATCATAAAGAAACTAACAATGTGAACGGTGTAGGCTATGTTAAGACAAGTCATAGTAAGGTATACAAGACTACCAACTAGCTGTCAATGAAGAGTAGGATTCAAAATAGGAGTCCCATCTTTATCATTAAATTTGGCATTGGTTTCAATGGGAGTGGTAGCAATCCGGTTATCAATGAGTCCTGCTCGAGAAAGAAGATCCAAGCATACCTAGCTTGAGAAAGATAATAGTTAGAGGAATCTGAAGTAACCTTCAAGCCTAAAAATTAACTAAGTCGACTGAAATCTTTCATTTCAAACTGTTTACTAAGATACTGCTAGAGTTTTGTAATGCCAGTAGAATCATCATATGTAATAATCATGTTGTCCACAACTTAAATTAGTAGAATATATCCATGAGATGTTCATTGAACAAATAAAGCATTATCATAAAGATTGGATTTAAATTTAAGGCGTTCCATAGTAGAGCTATACTTAAAGTATTGTGGACGAGGAGCCTGCTTCAATCTATGTAATGCTCGACATAATCAACACACTTTATTAGAAGTAGTGTATCCAGGAGGAGGTTCCATATATACTTCCTCAGTAAGATTACCATTGATACAAGCATTTTTAACATCTATTTGGAACAAAAGCCATCGCTTAATAGAGACAACAACAAGCAAACTTCGAATAGGCATAACACGTGCAACTGGAGCAAACGTCTCATCATAATTAATCCCATACTCTTAAATAAAACCTTTTGTAACTAGTCTAGCTTTGTAGTGTTTTACTATACCATTTACCTTTGTGTCGATCTTGTACACCCATTTATAACCTATAATAGACTATCCATGTGGCAAATCAACCAAATCCCAAGTATGAAATTTATTTAATGATTGCAACTCATCCACCATTGCTTGTCGGCCAAGAGGATTAGTAGGAGCTTCGCTATAAGTACAATGCTTGTGAAAAGAAGCAATGGTAGAGTAACAATGAAAGTCATGAAGCCAAACATTAGGTTGACTTACTCGTGTAGAACGACGAAAAGGAGAAGAAGGTATTTCTAAGGGTGGAGAATCCGTGGATGGCATAGACATGTTAGGAGTTGTCGAAATGGGTTCATCAGATGTACTTGCATTAGGATTAGAGAAGGACAACTCCAAAGAGGAAGATGCCAATGTGTCACCTTCAAGAAATAGTTCCACCGAAGGATTGGTGAAGAAGCAAATAGTTGGAGATGACTGAAAATGATGGAGAGAAGAGAACATCTTATATTCTCAAAAAGTAACATGATGAGACACACATAGACAATTAGGCCCTGCATGGCTGCACCCTATTTCTGTTCCCAGGAACAAAATTTCTGTTTTTTTGTTCCAGGAACAAAAAGAACAAACGCGTTTGTGTGCGTTTCTGTTCCTTTTTTGTTCTTTTGTTCCCAGGAACAAAAAAGGAACAGAAACAAGAAACACAAATTTTGTGTTTCTTGTTTCTGGAACACAAATCAGAAACACTTTTTTTTTTTCTTTTTTTCTCTTATTTTCTTGTTCTTCTTTCTTTTGGCCGGTCGCCGGCCTCGGCCATGGCCGGCGACCGGCCGACGAGGGCCGGCGGCCTCGCCCAGCCACGGCGAGGCTCGCCGGCCCCCGGCGAGGCCAACGCTCGCCGTCCCCCGGCGAGCCTCGGCCTCGCCGGATCTGGGCGAGCTCGAGCTCGAGCTCGCCCAGCGGCCGGCGAGCCTCGGCCTCGCCCGCCGCTGGGCGAAGCTCGGCCTCACCGGATCAAGGCGAGGCCGACCTCGCGCCGGCTCCGGGCGAGCTCGATCTCGCCCGGATCCGGCGAGGCCGAGCTCGCCCGGCCGGCGGCGAGCCTCGGCCTCGCCCGGCGGTGGCCCGGCGAGGCCGCGCCGCCCGCCGGGCGGGCGAGCTCGGCCTCGCCGGATCAAGGCGAGGCCGACCCTCGCCGGCCGGCCGCCGGCCAAGGCCTTGGCCGCGACCGGCCAAAAGAAGAAAAAAAAAAATGAAAAAGAAAAAAGAAAAAAGAAAAATAAGAAAAAAATAGAAAAAATAAAAGAAATAAAAAAATTATCCAAATTTACCAAACATGTTTCTATTTATTTTTTGTTCCGAACAAATTTACCAAACACGCTTTTTTGTTCGTAAATTGTTCCTAGGAACAAAACACTTTTTTCTATTTCCTTCGGAACAATTTTTAAACGAAACGTTACCAAACGCGCCCTTAGATATTAGAGCCCAATATTTATACTTTTTGTGCTCAATGTCATACTCAAGAAAACAAGATAAGCAAGCATGAGATTCTAACTTCATGTGTTCATATACAATCACGTGCCACCACCTCTCAGGATTCACCGACCTTGACAAATTTCGATGTTATTCCGACATCTTTCATACCATAATTCGGCAAACCAACACAACCATCCGCCTTTACTTTGCATGAGGAGTCAGGATCTAGAAAGCCAGTCGTCATCTGACGTCTCATGACCCTCATGCGTTGCCGCAAGCTTATGCGAGTGGTCTTCACTCGCTACGTGCATCTCACGTGATTCGTCGCACCAGCCTCAGAGTGACGTCATCTACCACATCATCTGCCCACGTAATTGACATGTCATTTCCTATGCAATTGCCACATCATCTGACACGTCAGCCTCTGACCTTGACTGTTGACCGGTCATTGACCGTCGTTGACTTCCGTTGACCGGCGTTGACCAGACCAATTCACGTACTTTTCGGGCTGATTCGACTTGTTTCCGATAAGTTCTTGAGGTATTTTGACGTTCTGAATCCATCTGTGGCCTTTTCTGCTACATATTAGCTCTAGAAGTACCTATTTTCCTTGAACTCAGTAAATAATCTCCTAGGTTTATACTAGTTTATTGCATATCATGGAAAATTTGGAAGTTTCAATACCTATTTAGACCATTTTGAATGTATCAATTATATTTTATGGGCTCAAGAAACATCTAGTTTTTTTAAAGGACGCCAACTTTGGCACTGTGTCACTTGTGCTATTTGTGAACCTACTCGGATTGTTGGTGAAATTGAAGATAAATTTAGTGAACGCTTGGAGGATTGAGATAGAAAAAACCATCAAGTCCTTACATGGTTTTGGAACACTTTAATTCCCTTGATCGTACTTCAATTTGGTTGTCTTAATATGGCCAAGGAAGCTTGGGATTTACTTACTAGCCAATATTCTACTTCAGATATTGCCCATTAATATTAGCTATTGGGAAATCTACATCGTATGCTTCAAGAGGCAGGTCAGTCCATCAATGTTTTTTTTTTTATCATCAATGCATGTTATATGGGATCAATTAGTATTATCTGAACCACAATGAAATGTGGATTCCAATGCTTGTAAGTTCGTTGAATATCGCGATCGCATACGTGTCATGCAACTTCTGGTGACACTTAATGATGAATTTGAACTTGTGGGAGCTTCTCTTCTACATCGAAATCAACTACCTCGTCTTGAAGCAGTTGTCTCGGAGTTGTTGATTGAAGAGACTAGACTTGCTATCTTGCAAGTGCAACGCTCTGATTCCATGATAAATGTAATGCAGAAAATAAAGTTATGGAATTTTCTGTATATTTCATTAAAATATACATGAGCCTATTTATAAGATTTACAAAATGGCTATCAAAAGTAACATAATATTACAATAGAGTTTACAACAAAATCATGATCTAAGAGATACTTCAAATCAAACATATGCTCAGAATCAGAATCATGATCTAAGAGATACGTCGGATCAAACATATACTCTAGAAATCAAACAGATATTCAGAATCGGCAAAGTGGCTATCTAGATCAAAGTCGCATGAATCGCATAGTAAAGTGACTGGTATAGACCCAAAGTCACCTTGTTCACCCATTTAGAGGTAGAGGAGGGTGATTGGCATGACATGGGTGGAGGATCCAACGAGGCAATTCAACACAAAATTTATGAAGGTAAAATCGGCATTTTTAGACCTAAGTAGGTCCTTAAAAGGCTCGAGAAGGAAACAGGTGAGAGATCTGTCCTGGGGTGGGAGACCTTGTGCTATCATCTATATTCCTTCTTTGTCAAGAAAACAAAGATAGATGGGGAATTTGGGGTCTCACAGTAGAGAACGTAGACTCTACATCAGGTCATGCTTGCATATTTTGGCTATCGCTGGGTAGACTGGTATAGTAGTCTTCCATGTCTAGGGTAAGTGAGGGTGGGTGAAAGGCTCACAGTAGAGCTAGTGTGCCTTACAGCACTGCAATAGAATTTATGAAGGTAAAATTGGCATTTTCCCCAACCCTACGCGGAATTCGGACCATATCGATGTAATTCTAGCGCTGTCCGACATGAAAGGACGCTAGAGCAATGTCCATTCAACTTTTTTTTCGATACGGGAGTGAGAATGAGACGGGATGAAGGGGGTCACCCATGGCCGTGCTTAAGTAAGAACATTATACTAGTTTAGTTCATACAAGCAGTCCACCAAATTTGTATAGACCACTTCCAAGTTCGGAAGGGTATTAAACTAGTGATGATGATGTCTCACGTTATTCTAATTACCCATCAAACTATGTACTCACATTATTGTATTTGAACGATCCTCACTGCTTAACCAATCGGCATTTGTCTTCTCTTCCGATAGATTTTCAATGTTGATTACGTATTAACAAAATCCTAACATGGAAGACTACAAACGTTGATTTTTTCCTAAACTCTTAGTGTTCATTTGTTTCACGAAAAATAACTTCCAGAAAAATATTTTCCAAATATTTTGGTATTTGTTTCACGGAAAATGAACTAGTAGGAAAAAAAGTATTCTAAAAAAGGGGAAGATATTTTCCACTTTTTAAATTGAGGAAAACATTTTCCTTACTCACTTTCTCTGATCTCATACCCTACTAACCTCCTTCTTTTTTTTTTTTAATTCGAATTTTAAATTATTTTTATTTTTATTTTTCTCTTTTCTCTTTTTCTTTTCTTTTTCCTTTTACTTTGGCCAGTCGTTGGTTGGCATGGCTATGGTTGGCGATTGGCCATAGGGGAGCCCTAAGCTCGAGGCTTGCCACCATTGACCTTAAGGCTCGCCTAGCTTGCCGCTCGCCAAATTGATGAGCCAATGGAAGTTGGCCTTTGGCTAGTCACTGGTAGTCACCATGGCTGATGATTAGCCAAAGAATAAGATAAAAAGAAAGAAAAGAAATAAAAAATTTTAAAAACTAAAATCAATTTATTTTAAAAAATAAAAAAATCTATTTTGTAAAAATAATTTTAAAACTGATTTTAAAAATATAATAATAATAATAATAATAATAATAATAATAATAATAATAATAATAATAATAATAATAAATTATTGAAGAAAAGTTTATAGAGAAAAAAGATTTTCCTTATCGAAGAATGAAAAATATTTTTCACTTTATTTTCAGGTTTTATAAGCACACTAGAAAATAATGACATTTTCTTGTAAAATGACTTCCTGAAAAATATTTTCCAAAAACGTTGCATTTTCAGTTAAACAAATGGACCCTTAGTAGCATTTTTCTTTCACATTAGATCCCTACTCAAACAAATTCCCATATTAGGGCTCTGTTTGTTTCGTTGGAAATGAATTATTTGGAATAAAAAAGATGGTCGTCTATACCATTTGAAATAATTAGTCAATAAGAAATATTTTTAACACCGATAAAAATTTATATATAAATTTTCATGAACAATGAATATACTTTTCCCTTACTCTTTCTTAAGAGGATACAAGCAATCCTTTTTTTATTCATATTTCGCGAAACAATCGCACACTACATATCTCCCAAAATTGTTTATCATATTAGACATCTTGATCGCTACTCTAAGCAAAGCTCTTGACCATCTCAGCTCCAACTAAATTTCGAAAGAGAATGGTGGTTGGGACTTGGTTGAATTTTCCTCATATCCAGCCCTGCTCCCTATTATGGATTGCTATACATCTAATTAATTGAATGTGAGAACAACTTATACGTAATTAATCGAGCTCAATCCAACGACCAACCAGTGCAAGGATTGAAAATTGCTTAAGAGCAATGTGATTTGGAAATGCTGTAGGATTACCATCCATGCTTACTTACCATAGATCTTGAAAAATCTTTTAACGTCGTAGAGAGAGAGAATGGGGAATGGAGGCAAGGAAGGATCGATTTTATTAATCCCTCTATCGTCAAGTGAGGGTATTTTCGTCTTCTTCACACTGATCGGCTGTGTATAGATAGGAGCCTGCGCGGCTTATAGGATTACCACCCATGTCTACTTAGCATCGCTAGAGCATCCTCTTGAAAGAAAAAGAGAAGGGGATCCCTTCACCCCCGAAGAGCTATGGCGGGGGCAATCGTCTCCAAGTTTGCTAAACTTCCGGATGATTTGGCCAATGATGGACACTTATGCGGTGTTGGCAACGAATTTGGAAGACCGTAAACGTTAATTAATTCTTGAACTCTTAATCCTCATTTGTCTTTCTGGTGGACGTTTTAGGAGCACCTTTCTTTCCACCTTAGATCGCTACTCAAACAAAAGTCCCACACTAGATATCTCCCAAAATATTTACTTTATTAGACTTCGCTTAATTACTTCCGTTCATGATGATGATAGTCCTTGAAAAATCTTTAATAAAGTTATATAGAGAGAGAAGATGGGGAATGGGGCCGCAGTAATAGTATGCTCGATTTTAATCCCTGTGTTGGCAAATGAGGGTATTTTCATCTTTCTGATACTGATTGATTGTGCATGGAACGGGACGAGACTGACAAGTAAGGGTGTGCAACTAGAATGAGTTTATTGAGAATCGGACTACACCACCCAAAAATAAGCCTGGAAACTAATTCCTGATTGAACCGGTCCGAGAACCGGTTCTAGTTTTTGGGAACTGATCGGAACTGGTCCGGTTCCCGATTCCAAGTAAAGACCCACCTGGTGCTCATGAGCTGGACGGGTTTTGGAACCGATTTTTAGCCATTGTTTAAAAAACGGTTTGCCTTTCATTGTCGCCACCATTGGAGATATAGGAACGCAACCCATCTCGTTGTCGCTAAACGCAAACTCATCACTATCGCCTCTCTTTTGCAGCTTGCGACTCCGACGCAGTTATTCAGAGCAAGTAAGGTGAGTCTGAAATTTAATGTTTTCAGTAAACCCTTTTTCCTTTTGCTTTCTTGGAAGGGTTGGAGGTTTGATTTCGAAGGATTGACTGATCTGGGCTTTGCGTTGTATGTTACCAAGCTAAAATATGAGATTGTTCTGTTGAGAGAGAGAGAGAGAGAGAGAGAGAGAGAGAGAGAGAGTGATGAGAGACCCAACTGGTGAGAAACGAGCAAATCTTACGATGCCTAGCTTAGAGACAAAACAAAGAGGATGAGAGAGAGAGAGAGAGAGAGAGAGAGAGAGAGAGAGAGTCTTACGAGGAAGACAAAAGCTTTCATATTTGCTGTTCTGCTTTTCCTTCCAGTTACAGAACAGAGGACACCATAAAAAAATTGAAACTTGCCAATATAGTTAGTTCGATGATTGCATCATTGCAGGGGGTTTTGCAGTGCAAATTATTGCTTTTCCTTTGTGGTGAGTATCTCCATTAATTGTTTTAGTTTGTTTGCTTGATTGCAGGGGGGTTTTGCAGTGCAAGTTTCTTTTCCTTCGTGGTGAGTATTTCTATCTCACTTGCCAATGGCTATTCCTACGGAAGCACAAAGAAAAAAAACTTGATTGGCATTGTACCTGAGCAAATTAGTTTCCAAAGCCACAGATAGACAAATAAAAGCACTTGACATGTTAAAGCATGAGCCTCGATGCTACATATATCAAGAAATATTTGAGCTATTCTTTATACTCTAGAAAGCAAATTTTGTTGTATGAACTGAGCTGTTGGCATACAATGAAGGGATGGACAGTTTATTGGTGAAACGTTGGTCTTAAATGGGCAGTTCCTATGATATTCTAAATTCTCTAGTTAGGATAGATGTTTTCCTCCAAGGCATTGCATATACCATCTCGTCTCTTAAATTCATCAGGTTACGTTTGAACGAGATGTTGCAACACATGGTTTGGTTTTACTTCGCGTTGTCATGTATGCTGTGTTGTGAGCTTTTCCGGTTGCTGTAAGTGCTGATTAGATGTACCACCATGTCTACTTAGCATCGCTAGAGCATACTCCCGAAAGAAAAAGAGAAGGGAACAGCAATGGCGGAGGCAATCGTTTCCAAGTTTACTAAACTTCTGGATGATTTGGCAAATGATGCACAATTATGGGGTGTGTCAACGATGAATTTAGAAGACTGTAAACGTTAATTATCTTCTAAACTCTTAATCCTCATTTGTGTTTCTGGTGGACCTTTTAGCAGCATTTTTCTTTCCATATTAAATCCCTACTCAAACAAAAGTCCCACATTAGATAGGCTCCCGAAATTATTTACTATATTAGACTTCGCATAATTACTTCCGTTCATGATGATGATAGTCCTTGGAAAATCTTTAATAAAGTCATAGAGAGAAGATGGGGAATGGGGCTATATGGTAATAGTACGGCCGATGTTAGTCCCTGTATAGTCAAATGAGGGTATTTTCGTCTTTTTATACTGATTTTGCTGTGCATAGAAGGGGAGCAGACCAAGCAGGTCGCGACTCGGCATCAGCAGAGAGCATCCTCCCGAAAGAAAGAAAGAAAGAGGAGGCGCCGGATCCCCTTCACCCCCGAAGAGCCATGGCGGAAGCACTCGTCTTGAGAGTAGCTAAACTTCTGGATGATTTCCCAAATGATGAAGAATTATGGGGCGCTGGCGGCGAAGTTTCCGAGCTGAAGAAAACCGTTTCCTTTCTCCGAAGTCTAGTGCCCGATGCGGAAAAGCTGAGATTCAAAAAAAAGTTCGGAATCGTACCATGGCTATGGGATGTCAAAGATGCTTTCTATGATGCGGAGGACTTACTCGAAGAATGGAACCTGGAAGTTATGCAATTACGAGAATCGCCGAGCAAAGATGAGAAGTTGAAGCAGGCAATTCCCTCCTCCTCTTCGCCTTCTGAAAAACCTGATTTAACGCTGGAGATGAGCGCCCGTGCGAAGGAAATCAGGAAGAGAATAGAAGCCATCGCAGTCAGAGGGAGGAATTTGGGCTTGCGAGAGTGCGCGGAGGATGTGCGTGTAGAGAGAAGAGAGCGGTTGGACGCCTTTGTGTGCGATGAGGAGATTATAGGGAGAGAGGATGCTAAAAACGCAATTATGAACTTCTTATTAGACTCTGACACTGGTGAACAAATTTCCGTCCTTTCAATATTGGGTGAAAAGAGGATTGGAAAGACGGCTCTGGCTCGCTGTCTATACGAAAATGACCTGGTCAAGACGCTTTTCGATTTAAGGCAATGGTTCTGTGTGCGTCGCAACGGCTTCTTCGATCTCGAAATGGAAGTGCGAAAAATCAGAGGAAGAGAGACAACAGAGAGAGCAGATGACATGGAGCAACCGCGAAATTATCTCCTAGTTATTGACGATATGTGGTTTGTGATTCCTGAGCACTGGAGTCGCTTGAAAAGTTCATTGATGGGAGATGCCCAAGGAATCAAGATTCTGATAACTACAGACTGTCAGGTAGTTGCGGAACATACAAGGACAACCCCATTGTATTGTCTCGAGGCCATTCCAATAGAGTTGTCTTTTGATTCATTGATGAGAATGGCTTGTGAGGAAGAAGAAGAGACTAGAGATCCAACTAAGGTAGAGATCGGGAGGAGGATAGTCGAAAAGTGTGCTGGAATCCCTTTGGCAATACGAATGATTGGCAGTCTATTATTCTCCAAGAAAACTGAAGCTGAGTGGTTAAATTTGGAGCGTGAGATCCCAGAATATTCTTCAAATCGGGTTCAATTAGATGCAATACTTGAGCTTAGTTATATTCATCTCCCATGTCATCTAAAACAGTGCTTTGCCTTCTGTTCGTTGTTTCCCGAAGACTGGGTGATTGATAAGCAAATGTTGACGACTCTCTGGATAGCAGAAGGATTTATCCAGCCCATAGACAATGTAGATCAGGATATAGAAGATATTGCTCATGACTATTTCATGGACCTACTGAGGAGGAATTTCTTTCAAGACTGCACTAAAGATGAACTTGGAAATGTGACATCTTGTAAGATGCGTGATTTATTGAATAACCTAATGCACAGGGTTACTGATTTTGAGTATTTTCGAGGAACTCCACAGGCAAATTATGCACGAATTCGCCATTTATCGTGGGATTCAACTTTAGATCTAACACATACTCTACACTACGCGAAAGGTCTCAGGACATTCATCAAAACGGATCAAACGAAAATCCGGAGGTGTGGAAGTCAAACGGATGAAGAAACTCTTCGCATATTCAGCAAAACGGATCAAACAACAAGCCAGAGGTGTGGAACTCAAATGGATGAAGAAAGTCTTCGCGTATTCCTTCCTAATTTCAAGTTATTGCGTGTCTTGGATTGGCATGATAGTGGCATTGAGAAGTTGCCAGATTCCATTTGTGAGTTGAAGCACCTGGCATTTCTAGATCTCTCTGAAAATGAAGGAATCGTAAGGCTTCCTAATTTTATGACAAGATTGCAAACCTTGCAAGTACTTAAACTCAATAAGTGTAACAAGCTAATAGAATTGCCTAATGATTTTAGAAAATTGGTCAACCTAAGGCAACTTGAGATAAGCGATTGTAATGCCCTATCTCATATGCCACAAGGGTTGGGTCAGTTGACTCTTTTGCACACTCTAACAGATTTCCTTCTGCCCGGGGATGATTCTTGTTCAAAGAATTGCGGTGGGCTGGGGGAGTTGAATAGGTTAAGCAATTTGAGAGGAAGCCTAAGAATTGAACTGAAGGGGGGAATAGAAGATGTGGTAGCAGAATCAAATGCTGCAAACTTGAAGGAGAAGGATTCCTTAGTTTCACTGGTGTTAGTGTTTGCCAGAAAAGAAAGTGATGAAGTTTTACTTAAAGAGCTGCAGCCAAGCTTGAATCTTCGAAGCTTAGAAATAAGAGGCTATGGGGGCACGAGGTTTCCAAGCTGGATGTCTTGCATGCCCAAATTAGTTCGGCTACGATTGTTTGATTGTGCAGCATGCAAAAGTCTCCCATTACTTGGTGAGCTCACTAGCCTCAAGCATTTGGAGATTGGTGAGCTACCTACGGTGGAGTACACAGAAAGTGATATTGATACTCTTTTATCGCTTTCTAATCTGTCTACATTAATGATACAGAGGTGTCCTAATTTGGATTGGATTCCACCACTACTACGTTCCAAGGAGTTGAAACCTCGAACTTTCCCTTTGGAGTCGTTGCAGACCTCATTTGCCACAATTGAACAGGTAACTGGTATTGATGATCGAGTGAAGGAGGTAATCAAATTATTGGCAATAGAAGATGATGGGGGTAAACCACGCATGGTTGGAATCCATGGAACTAACGGAATTGGCAAGACAACTATTGCGAAGGCCGTATACAACCGACTCTCCTCATGTTTCGATAGTTGTAGCTTTCTCGCAGAAATTGGTGAAAAAGTGCAAAATAATGGCGGTATCCAGTTTGTGCAAACTAAGTTGATATGTGATATTCTTGATCGAGATGGCAATGTTGCTTCTTTTGAAGGAGGAATCAAGTTTTTCTTGGATGTATTCAGCAACATAAAAGCTCTTATTGTCCTAGATGATGTGGAAGAACTGTCTCATCTTTATGATCTAGTTGGTACCCAACTTGAGTGGTTTGGTCCTGGAAGTCGGATAATTGTTACATCAGAAAATCTTGGAATTCTCGAAACATTTGTTTTTACAGGAAGGGCTAATATCTATGAGGTGAATAAGATGGATAATGGTCGAGCTCTTGAACTTTTTCACTATCATGCTTCAATACCTTGGTATCCTGAAATTGGGAAGCGCATTGTCAAAGCCACGGGGCAGGTGCCATTTGTTATTGAAGTTATCGGTTCACTTCTACATGGAAAAACAATAGAAGATTGGAGGAAGATGGAGGATATGATAGAACCACAATCTCGAGAGATTTTGAAGGATTGTAGGGAGATTTTGAAAATCTGTTATGAAGCATTAGATGAAAAGCAGCAACAAATATTTCGGGACATAGCATTGTTTGCCGATGGCGTGGATAGCCAAATTGCATCATATATGTGGCCTGATTTAGATCTTTTGCCTTCTTACCAAGTTCTGATGCCCCTAGCAAAAATTGGAGAAGACAACAAGCTGTGGATGCATAAACTGTTGAAGCACCTCTGCAGAGCTGTAGATCAAGGAGAACCTATATATCATGTAAAGCGCAGAAGACTATATATCAATGATCCAGACCCAAAAGTAATCAACAAAGAAGAGGTAAGGGTTTTTGGTTCAATGTTTTGCTTTCTTCCATAAAATGGAAGCCTTGACGTATAAGTTTAAATTTGTTATCCAGCTTTTTACTTATTTTACCATGGGTAGGTTGTCTTTGCATGCACGGAAAAAATAGCACCCTAGTCCTTAGCAAAATTGTCCCATCATCTTTATGACTTAAGATTGGTCTTTTTCTCTTGGCAAATGTAGGGAATGGAAGTGGCGGAAGCCCTTTGCCCTGATACATGTACGGAAACTTTGCCAAACATAAGGTTCTTGGATTTGGATCATGCAAGTATGACTGGAAATTTTGCAGATGTATTTCCAAAGTTAAGGTGGCTTCGTTGGCGAGGGTGCCCAAGGGATTTCGAAGCAACCGAACTTAATCTGACTGAACTGGTCATTCTTGATCTTTCATGGAGCAAAGTCACTAAAGACTGGGGAGGTTGGAGGAAAATCAAGGTGGTTTCCTGTTTACAGCTCTAATGTATTTATTGTGTTAATTATATGGCAATTGACCTTATGATTTTTTCTCTCCTGTTTTGCAGATGGAGCAGTTGAAAGTCTTAAATCTCACTAGTTGCACTGACTTATTGATAAGTCCTGAATTTTCTAGCTTTCCAAACTTGGAGATACTGATTCTAGAGCGATGCTCTCGGTTGGTCCATTTAGATCCTTCAATTGGGGGCCTCGAAAAATTGCTTTGCCTAAATTTGAAGTCCTGCACTGAACTCAACAGGTTGCCTGCCGAACTGGGTGCTTTGAAAGCTTTGAAAGAGCTCCTCATTGATGAGACTTTTGTGCGTGCTATTTTTTTGCAAAGTGATTCAGAAGAAGTTGAACACCTGACATCACTTTCAATACTCTCAGCAAATAAATCAAATATTACCAATCTCCCCAATGGAGTTGGAGAGAAACTCCGACGCTTGTCATTGAGGAATTGTCATTGGATACAAAATCTGCCAAAGTCCATTGGCCAAGTGGGAAGCCCTTTAGAGGAGCTGGATATTTCAGGAACAGGCATTTCTGAATTGCCGGTTTCCTTTGGTAATCTGCAGAGGTTGAGAGTGTTAAAGATGGACTATTGCTTCATAAGAGAATTTCCTAGTTTTTTTTGGCATTTAAATGGCCTTGAAGAAATACATGCCTCCTTGTGTAGGAATATAGAAGGGGACATTCCTGGAAATATTGGGAAGCTAGAAAATCTGAGAATCTTGAGGTTGCGAAATTCTGCTATTTCCAGCTTACCTCCTGAAATCAAGCATCTTTTGAAGCTGGAGACTCTTGATGTACTTCACTGCGACAAGCTTCATGAGTTGCCAGCACTTCCTCCTAGTTTGATCGTTGTGCATTTGAGTCCAAAATTGAAGGAAAAGGTGTCTGACCTGTTGATGAAGAAGCATTGTTTTATCACTGTATAACTTGGATGACAAGGTTATTAAAACCGGTCTTTGTTCTGCTTAGCTTTGGCTATGCTCTGTAAGTTATCCGGATAATTGTTGTTGTATCTGCTGATATTTCCTTTCGAAGTATCTGAGCTTCTTCTGATATTTTGCATGCTCGTTTAAGGCCCAAAATTGATGCGTGCTGTTTGACACTTCCTGATATTTCCTTTCAAAAGACGGTGCTCGCATTTTGACCCTGCCTGGTCGGTGATTTTTTCTTCTTTTTTAACCCCTTAGGGTGCCCGCGGTCTCTCTCGCACGTCTTTCTCAAGACTTGTTAAATTGATGTAGTAAATCAACAATGAAAGACTAACTAAAGCGAGGAGGAATCGAGCAAACCGCTGCTTTATTTGATATTAGGCGCGGGCATTTCCATTGTGCAAATCTTTGAATCATTAGTAATCCATTGATCTGAGGTGTCATGTAAGAGAAAAAGATGAGATTTATATAACTTGTATTATAATTTTGTGAAAAAAGTATATCATACTTTACGAAGGTCTAAGATTAATGTGGTATAAATAAACGTCATAATGTTGAGTTTCCTGAGAACATAAAATATAAATAAAAAGAAGTGATCTTTCATGTATAATAATGAATTCTATATTTGAAAAAGTAAAAAATATAAATAAGACCAATATAAAATGATCGTTTTTTCTAACTGAATTGCAATGTAAACTTTGTTTTTTCTTCAAACTTTTATTGCATGTTTGGGACAAGTATCTATTTTTGTAACATCAAAGTAACAGGTGCAATTTATTCCGTTTGACAATCTGCAGGAAAAAACATAACGGATTGTATTATATGTTTATAAAAGTTATTCCATTTCTCAAAGTGAATTTATTTATTCAATGTAATTTTTTCACTGGATTAAATCATATTACTCTAATGAAATCAATTAAAGCTTTAATTAACGAGAATACATAACTTATACCTAGAATGGAATTTGAGTGCTTTATTTTTGTCCATCTTAACTTTTTTTATGACTAATTGGGAAAATTTTTAATAAAGGTTTGAAGTGCTCTTATTTTCTTAAATAATGATCTAAAATTGGATTTTATTTCGAATAAGGGACCGAAGTTGCCATTATTTAAAGTAAACTTGATTTCAAATAAGAGCATAAAGTTGATCATTTTGGCTAGTCAAGAGCATTTTCATCCTTTTTTTTTTTTTCCTTTTTTTATTTTTTATTATTTTTCCGTTTTTTTTTTTCCTTTCCCTTTCCCACGTGGCCAGTCTGAGGTGATGGCCAGCCACCAACAATGCCCAAGGAGCGCTGGGCGAGGATCGCCCTTACTGGAGTCGAGCTCGTGTCAAATTCAACACCATTCAACCTCAATGGAGGTTTGGCCAACCCGACGAGCCTAATCTGTTCATCTTCTTTCGAAGAAGACTAAGTTGAAGAGCCAACAGCCAAGGCAAAGAAAAAGATTGATTCGTCGTCAATTAATGGAGGGGAACGGAGGCAAGGGTGTGTGAGATTTTGTGGGACCACCGCCAACTGTTCTAAAAGCTTAAGCTGATAGATGAAGGCGTGATTTATTATTTAAATATTATAACACTCCCCCTCACGCTTAGTCTATATTCTAACACTCCCCCTCACGCTTAGTCTAGTCTTTTTGCCTAGTACTAAGTGTGAAAATTTAATTGGGGAGGCAAATAGGGACCTGGAAGATTTGAACTCAGGACCTCCTAGCTCTAATACCGTGTAAGATTTTGTGGGACCATCGCCAACTGTTCTAAAAGCTTAAGCTGATAGATGAATGCGTGATTTATTATTTAAATATTCTAACAGGGTGCTCGTGTCAAATTTAACGCCATTAAGGTTGGATTGAAGCTCAGGACGTCAGATTCAACACCACTAAGCTTGGATCGAACCTCATTGGCTTTAGGCAACCCTTGATCTAGGGTCGCTACCTGTATCCACGGTGGTCGCTCACCTCACACAACCCCAGATTTGTGGTTGCGTGAGGCCGGCCACCTGCACAGCCATGGCGTCAAGGCTTGGCTAGGTCCGATTAGCTCAATTTTTTTGGAGTGATAGATCCACGGCCATGGAGGTCGTGACCTCCGTCGATTCGCTCCAATTGAGGCCAACAACCTCCATGGTTGCGGTGGTAAAGGTTGGGCTGCCTCTCACCCATCACGTTCCATTCCGTTGTTAGTCAACCATCCAGTCTTATTCTTCACAAGCATGGTCGGATTTCTAAGTGTAAAATTTAAGCTAGATCATGAGCCGTCATATATGTTCTGAACTTGTATCAAGATGGGAACATAAGTAGTTCTATGAATCTAAAGATCTTCATTTTTAGCATAAAGTCTGAATTTGTTACGTTGAAAGTAGATTTCACAATCTGGACTTGAGTCTAAACAAGATCAACATTGTCAAGGCTTATGTTCAAAGAATATTTTCCTGAATCAAGATACTTCAAGATATTTATCAGACTTATCAAACATGAATAGTTTTATCATTTTCAAAATTTATTAGGGATTTTCTCAATACGCACAGCTTTTATAAGTACAGGAGGTGAGAAGGCGAGGGGTGAAGGAGGTCAGTCATGGCTGGTGCTTAATTAACAACACTGTATTAAATCAGTTCATGCAATAATTGTCCACATAATTTGTATAAATCACTTCCTTGTTGGGAGAGCACGTTATTCTAGTAATTTCCCATTGAACTATGCACCGAAAAACATTACATAGGAATTTAAGGAAGAGTAAAAAGGCGTGTTTTTTTTTCCTTTTTAAATTTTTTTGCTTATCCCAATCCGCTTTTTTTCTCGTGGTACACTTAATTATGCATATAATTATATACCGTTTGATTGGTCATGTGGTAAAATTAGTATATGGTAAGAAAAAGACTTCTCATAAATTGGGGATGAAATCCGAGGAAGCCAACAAAGTTGTTTTTATCAGCGAGCTCACGGCCTAGATACAGAGAATCCACCACATTAAAGTTGTTTGTCGATTTGTGCAATAATTGGGTTTAGGACTAACACTGATTTATTATACTATTTATTACTTTTGTCGGCCACATAAAAAGCTTGTGCCACCTTGACAGTCCAAAAATGCTGTGGTATACGGTCTTCAATAAAAATAAGTCCAGGTGTTCCCACCTTGAGATGCGGCTCTATCCTTAAGCACCACCACTTTCCAAAGTACTAAAAAAACAAGTCACGCGTCTCTATCCTCTAGTATAAGAATAAATCAATAAGAAGATCAACCGGTGAACGGGCTGCCTGGTAAAACACTACCAAATCTTAAGTTAGTATTCGCCTCGCTGTTGATTGTTAAACTTCATCATTCAATGGCTTCTTCATCGAAAGCCAAAAAGATTTATCACGTCTTCTTGAGTTTCAGAGGTATGAACATGCGTAACAACTTTGTCAATCATCTCTAGAGAGCTTTAAATCATACTAAGGACAAGCAGAATTATTTTCGGAATGGTGAGTTTAGATAAAAACATGACTCTTTTGGGGCGATGGCGAGAGCAAGCTGTTTTAGTACAATAATGTAATTCAACATTGTTATAATGTTGATTTCGGATTTTCCTGAATATCATGCCAATCAAAAATCAAAAACCCAATTAGGTATGTCATCTTAATTTATCTTCAGATCAATAGCCAACCCAACTTCGAACCATAATATACTCATCCCGATCCACATCTTGCTTGTGGTGGACTTCGAAAGTTCCTCATTGCCTAACTTATCCTCTCTTATCTTCTCTTCTGGTAGATTGTCAATGTTGATTGTTTCTTAACTAATCCTAATTTGCCCTCTTCTGGAAGACTTTGAACGTTAATTATTTCCCAAACTCATAATCCTAATTTGTATTTCCGATGGACTTTTGTAGGATTTTTTTTTCCTTCCAAATTAGATCCATATACTCCAAGCAAAATTTCCCAAAATTATTTATTGGGAAAAGTGCCAAAAAATTTATAAACTTTTTATCTTTGTGCCGATTTAGTCCTAAACATTTTTTCATCGTGTCAATTCAGTCATTTTTGATCAATTTTGGCTGGATTTTGCTAACTGAACGACGGCAGACGAGACGTGGCACGTCGGCGCGACGTAGACAACTTTTAATAATATTTTAATAATTTTATTTTTTTATTATTTATTATTTTTTTTCTTTTTCTTTTTTTCTTCTCCTCTTCTTCCTCTAGCCGATCACCGGCCAAAGGCGATGGCCGACGTGGTCAAGGTCGACCTTGCCAAACACCTCGCTAGTGGCCGCAAGGGCGGCCTCATGCTGGGAGGCGAAGCTCGCCCTCACCGAATTTGGCGAGGTCGAGCCTCCTCACCGGATCTGGCGAGGTCGGCGAGGCTCGACCTCGCCAGATCCGGTGAGGGCGAGCCTTGCCCACCCGGCGTGAGGCCACCCTCGAGGCCTGGGCGGCAAGGCTCGCCCTCCATGGCCAGTAAGGGCGAGCCCTGCCAACTCGACGCAAGGCCAGCTCGAGGCCGCCTCCTCACGTTGAGCTGGTGGGGCTCGCCCTCGCCGGCCATGGGCGAGGCTCGACCCTCGCCAGATCCAGAGAGGGCGAGCATCGCCGCTCAGCATGAGGCTGCCCTCACTGCCACTGGCGAGGTGGCCGGTGAGATCGTCCTTGACCTTGCCGGCCGTCACCTTTGGCCAATTGCCTCAGTCCAGCGACCGGATAGAGGAAGAAGAGGAGAAGAGAAAAAGAAAAATTCAAATTCAAAAAATTCAAAAATATTAAAATATTATTAAAAGTTATCCACGTCAGCACCGATCAGGCCACGTTAGCCAGCTGGCATCCAGTTAGCAAAATCCGGCCAAAATTAGCCAAAAATGACTGAATTGGCACAACGTAAAAATGTTTAGGACTAAATCGGCACAAAGATAAAATGTTTAGGGCTTTTTTGGTACTTTTCCCATTATTTACCATCACGAGACTCCTCGTTATTACACCAAACAAAACTCTTGGCCATGTCAACTTCAACTGGCCTTAAAAAAGAGAAGCAGAATTTTTCAATTGAGGCCAACTGAACGACGAAGCGATGTAAGGATTGAAATTTGCTTGAGAACAATGTGATTTGGCAGTACCGGAGGATCACGGATGTCCTTCCATCGCAATGCCATGGGTACTTCCGTTCAGGGAGACGACATATCCTCAAAAATCCTTAACGTCACAGACAGAGAATTGAACTTGGTGGCACAGGGACCCAATTTTAATCCCTGCACTGTTAAATGAGGGTTCTTTCGTCTTTTAACATCGATTGGCTATGTATAAAGCATCTTCAACAAGGTGATTGGATAGTTATTATTTTGACTAGCAATTGGAAAATACTTTTTCGGCAAAATCTGGAGCCCTATTTACTTGGATGAAACGTAGCATCATCCAAAAGAGTGGTATTGAAAGTTCATAGATCAGGTAGAGCCCATAACCCGGTTGTTCAGGATGTAGTCTAATGCCTTCTCGTGTTATTAGCTTGGAGGTACGTATACTAATTGGAAAGTATTAAATTAGAATGAGCCTAACATGAATTATCTAACTCAAATGTCTCTTTTTGTGCGTGTCCATGTATAATAATGTTTGGTTGGGATGCTGTGATCAATTCGGGGTTATTTTCGGGATAAACTCGAACATTATTAATTATCAATAAAAAAAATACAACTGAAAAACAAATGTTAACAACAAAAAATGGGTTAGAAGGTGAGTTGTCAGTGTATTCTGAGAAAAAGTATAATAGAAGCACAAAAAAGAGAGGAAATCCTGGTAGTTGGTTGCAATATCAAGTTTTTAACTTAGAATTGAAGACAACCATTCAAATTTTACTAATTATGTGTGAATTACTCTATTTCAGGACCATCTACATAAGCCAAAGACCCGAAGTTAATCGGTTCAACATTTAAAGTGTTCTTGGTTCTTTGGGTAATCATATCTTTATGTCCATGCCTCTAGGTTACGAAAACTAACAAGAAAATAAATAGAGGTGGATAAGAGTAGGCATTGAAATGCATTTCCCATTTTTTAATAGGTCACACTATTAAAGTAATGTCTTGAGTTTGAATTCAAATAATCATTGTTAAACTGAATTTGTTGAGAAAAATATCGTAAACGGTTTAGCAATCGGATGAAGAAGCAATTCCTTTAAGACTTTCTTTCTTACGTGCAAAAGAAGAAAGGAATATATGTTTTGTCACTAGAAGACAAAAAAAAGGGGCACACTATTTTATATTATCTATTCATCTTTAAGAGGGATAGAAAAAGAAGGAATCTCCCTTTATAGAAGAATCTTTCTAGGCATGGGTCTTCTTAAAGTAGTGGGGCCTAAGGGCAAATTCTTTACTTTAGGGCACACACATAAAACACCTAGGTTTTCTTTTCCCTCTCTTCACGTCCATGGTCCACTTGAGAGAGGAGACACAAGTTTTTGAAGTCCCACGAAGCTTTGAAAATGAACGTGAAGACTTACGTACGTGGACCAAAGACAAACGCCGGAGTTCTTGATTTTGGCGTACGTAGAGTGTTTCTGTTTTGAGCTTGAACCTATGGTGATTTGTGCAGTGAGTTTATGTCCAAGTTTGTTTATTTACAAATACTTTGGGTTTAGAGTTAAATTTAGGTGTGGTAAACACTCGAGCGTGTAAGCGATTATAGACTCTAATTCTCCGTTTATATTGAATTATTTGATGTTGGCTTTCCCCGTGAGTTTATGTCCAAGTAAGTTGACACTTTGGGTTTTGAGTTAAATCTAGGTGTGGGAAACACTCGAGCGTGTCAGCTATTGTAGACTCTAATTCTCCGATTATATTATATTATTTGTTGTTGGCTCTCCTCGTGATTGTAGATACCAATACTCGACCAAACCACATAAAATTTATGGTGTCCTTATTATTTCTCGTTTATTTCTTTGGTGATTTTCCATTAACATAAATTGTAAGATCCTATCGTTTCCACGCATTATATTCAACAATTAGTATTAGAGCTTAGGATTGGATTTTATTTATTTATTGTGATTTGAAGCTTTTACTTGTCTGATTATTATTTAGAAATTATGTTATTGCAATTATATTTGAAAGAAAATCTGAAATTGAGAAATTTAACAGGAGGAAAACTTTGGGATATGGAGCATCAAGATGCAGGCATTATTGGCAACTCAAGGTTTGGCCAATGCACTAGATGGTGAAGATGGGTTGCCGATTATAATGAAAGCCTCTGAGAGGGTAGTGCTAATGGAAAGAGCAAATAGTACAATCTTGTTAAATTTATCAGATGAGATTTTAATAGAGGTTGCTGAGGAGAAGGATGCCACAACATTATGGGCAAAACTTCAGGCACTCTATGTAAAAAAAGGTTTGAGCAATTGCCTATATATGTTGAAGATGATATTTCAATTTAGATATGTTGAAGGTACGTTTATCAAAACTCACATAGATGAATTTAATAAACTCATGATAGATCTGAAGAACGTCGGTAAGATACTTGATGATGAAAAATATGGCATGATGTTATTAGCCTATTTATTAGAGTCACGGGAGCACTTTATTGATTCACTGTTGTAGGGGCATACTATAATTACTTCAAAATAGGTAAAGTCCACCTTATTCTCTAAGGAGTGGTAGAGAAAATTGCGAGATAACAGTCTGGCGCAAGGAGTAGCGTAAGCACTAACGATTCGCGATAGAAAACAACATCGAGGACCTAGTAATAGCAGATGTAAAAGCAGATCGAAATCACACCATAGAAAGTCCAAGGAACACGTGAAGTGCTTTGAGTGTCACGAGGAGAGGCACATTAAGAGAAAGTAGAGAAATAAAGTTGATAGGCAGATGCCACAAGCAGTGTGGCAAATGTTGCCGAAGGGAGTACTAGTGATGCAGAAGTTGTTTTATGAGTGACTACTACTTCGTCAAGAGACGAATGGGTGCTAGATTCGGGGTATTCTTATCATGTGATGTCTCATAAGAACTGGTTTATTACTTACCAAATTGCAGATGGTGGTAGGGTTCTTTTGGGGAATAACGCAGTCTGTAAGGTTGTGGGAATATGGACAATTCATATTCGGATGCATGACAGGGTGGTGTGCACATTGACATATTTGAGGCATGTACCGGAGCCCAAGAAGAATCTTATTTCTCTAGGAACACTCGACGACATTTGGTGTAGGTACACTGCTGAAGGTAGAGTACTGAAGATCTCTCGAGGTGCCATGACAGTAATAAAGGGGAAGAAAGTGAATACTCTCTATCATCTACTGGGAGAGACCATGACCAAAACTGCTGAGTTTCATCAGGTGAGTCAAACTCTAACTTGACTCAATTATGGCATATGCGTTTAAGACACATGAGCGAGGTAGGTATGACAATGCTGAGTGAAAGAGGGTTGTTGAAGGGTCAAAAGACAGGGAAGTTGGACTTATGTGAACACTACATCTTTGGAAAGCAGCACCAAGTTAAATTTACTACGGCTATTCATTGGACCAAGCGACCGGTTGAATATATTCATTTAGACGTCTGGGGCCCGTCTTCGATTCCTTCGAAAAGAAGTGCCTGATATATGCTGATATTTATCGATAATTATTCGAGGAAGATATGAGTATACTTTCTAAAGCACAAATATGATATGTTCGATTGGTTCAAGTAATTTAAAACACTGATTAAAAAGTAGTCAAATAAACAAATCAAGTGTCTAGGAACTGATAATGGCACGGAGTTATGTGGTAAAGATTTTACCAAGTTCTGCGAGAAAGAATGTATTGTGAGATACTACACAGTACTTGGGACACCACAGCAAAATGGCGTGGCAAAACGGAAGAATAGAACTTTGCTTGAGTGAGCTCGATGCATACTTTCGGCATGCAAGACTAAGCAAGGAATTTTGGGCCAAAGCAGTAAACATGGCATGTTACCTGATTAATCGATCTCAATCATCTGCTATCGAGTGGAAAACTTCTAAGGAAGTATGGTCAAGGAAACTTGTTAATTACTATGTATTACGTATATTTGGATGTTCTACATCTGCTCATGTGAGTAATGGTAAACTTGAGCCGAGGGCAAAGAAGTGTATATTTATGGGTAATGCACATGAGGTGAAAGGCTACCAACTATGGTGCACTGATCCCAGATCACCCGGTTTTCTAATCAGCAGATATGTGATTTTCGACGAGACTGCAATGATTCAACGGAGGAGTTATGAGACACAACCAGCAGAGAAGACATATCATGGTGTCATTAGTGAGGTGAAGCTTCAGGTGGAGACTCAAGAGACATCGAAGGTAATAAAAGTTGAGATTATAGATGAGGTCGCGGTTCCTGAAGTTGGTGATAGTGAATAATTAGCATAACCGCAGCATACTATAACCACCGATAGACAAAGAATGCAAATTAAATCACCGATACGTGATGGTTATACAAATATTGCTTATGCATTGGCTGTAGGTGATGAGGTGGAGACAAATGAGCCTTTGTCTTACTCTAAGACGATGGCTAGTTCGAAGTTGTCACAGTGGCTAGGAGCTATGAGTGAAGAGATGGAATCGCTCAATCGAAATCAGACATGGGAGTTAGTCAAAATACCCATGAGCCGAAAGATTGTCAAAAGTAAATGGGTCTTTAAATGGAAAGAGGGCATTCTCGGTGTTGAGACAGTGAGGTATAAGGCAAGACTTATGGGGAAGGGGTATACACAGCGTGAGGACATTGACTACAATGAGGTGTTCTCTCATGTGATAAGACATACTTCAATTCGTGTTTTACTTGCCTTAGTTGCTTTGTAGGATCTCGAGTTAGAGTAGTTAGATGTGAAAACTACGTTTCTTCACAGTGAGTTGGAGGAGCATATTTATATGAGGCAACTAGAGGAATTTGCTATTCCGGTTAAGAAAGATTATGTTTACTTTTTGAAGAAATCTTTGTATGGGCTGAAACAGTCTCATAGGCAGTGGTATAAATGTTTTGATATTTTCATGGCTAGTCAAAATTATTCAAAAATTCATATGGATAGCTGCGTTTACTATAGGAGATTGGAAAATAGTTATTTGATTTATCTACTTTTATATGTTGATGATACACTGATGACAGTTAAAAATATGTCTGATATTGATGTGCTGAAGAGGCGATTAAAAGTTGAGTTTGAGATGAAAGATTTAGCTGCTGCCAAGAAAATATTGGGTGTGGAGATTTTGCGTGATAGGACTACATGAGTTTTACGTCTATCTCAGAAGAAATATGTTGAGAAGATTGTGGTACATTTTAATATGCAGTCAGCAAAATCTGTAAGTACACCTTTAGCGAAGCACTTTAAACTTTCAGATAAATTATCACCGCAGACTGAGGGGGAGGAGGATGAGCATATGTCCTGTATTCCTTATTCTAATGACGTGGGTAGTATTATGTATGTTATGGTATGCACTAGGCCTGATATTTTACAAGCTATGAGTGTGGTTATTTGCTATATGAAACATCCTAGTAAAGCTCATTCAGAAATTGTGAAGTGGATCCTCAGATATTTAAAGGGGACAAAAGATGTGGGCATAGTGTACCGGAGGGATAGCAATGGTAGTGAGACCATTGGTTTTATGGATTGAGATCACACCAATGGCTTGGATGATTGCATATCTTTAGCAGGATACATGTTTACGCTAACGAGTGGTACAGTTAATTAGAAAGTGTCCTTACAGGATCATATTGTATTATCTTTGACTAAGGTAGAGTATATGGCACTAACCTTTGTAGAAAATGAGGTGATATAATTACAAAGTTTGTTCTTGGACTTTGGGTTAAAACAGAAATGTGTAGATATACACTATGATAACCATGGTGCGATATATTTGGCATATAATTCAGTTTATTACGAGCAAACGAAACATATCAACATCGGGTACCACTTCATTCAAGATGTCTTAGTTTATGATAATACTATCGTAAAAAAGATTGCTACAGCAAATAATCCGATAAACATGATGACTAAGTCTGTTCCTTTGGCGAAACTCAAGCTTTACTTGATCTCTATTGACATTTGTGAGTGATTGTCCGTCAGGGCGTTGGGAGAGCAGTATGGATAATGAACACTATAACTTGGCTTCAAACATCGAGCTAAGGTGGAGAATTGTTAAATTAATATCTCGAGTTTGAATTCAAATAACGATTATTAAACTGAATTTGTTGAGAAAAATTTCCTAAACGGTTTAGTAATTGAATGAAGAAGCAATTCATTCAGGACTTTCTTTCATACGTGCTAAAGAAGAAATGAGGATATGTTTTGTCACTAGAAGACCCAAAAAAAGGGGCACACTATTTTATATTATTTATTTATCTTTAAGGGGGATAGAGAAAGAAGGAAACTAAGAAGAATCCTTATAAGGGGTATGGTTAAAGCAGTGGGGCCCGAGGTCAAATTTTTGACTTTGGGGCACACACAAAGTGCCTAGGTTTTCTTTTCCCTCTCTGCACGTCCACGATCCACTTTGAGAGAGGAGCCGCAAGTTTTTAAAATCACCCAAAGCCTTGAAAAGGAACGTGAAGACTTACATACGTGGACCAAAGAAAAACATTGGTGTTTCTCATTTTAGCGTATGTAGAGCGTTTTTGTTTTGAGCTTAAACGTATTGTGATTTGTGCTGTGAGTTTATGTTCAAGTAAGTTATTTATTTACAAACACTTTGGGTTTGTGATTAAATCTAGATGTGGGAAACACTTGAACGTGTGATCGATTGTAAACTCTGATTCTCTGATTATAGTGGATTTTTTACTGCTGGCTCTTCTCGTGAATGTAGGTACCGATACTCGGATCGAATCACGTAAAATTGCTGGTGTCCTTATTATTTCTTGTTTATTTCTCTGGTGATTTCGTGTTGACGTAAATTGCAAGATCTTATCGTTTCCGCATATTATATTTCAACACACACATTTTAGGACCTTATGTATAGGAGGATTACAAAGTTTGGACTATATGTTCATGGAGGAAAAAAAAGGGCAAAGGTCTATCCAAAATAAGAAGATATTTAGTGTCGCATAGGTAATCCAACTGTGCGGGGTACTAGGCTACTTGTTGTCTGACTTATTGTTGTTATGCAATTGAATTTTGACTGTCATGTAAAACTCATAATGAATCCATAATTGCAATTCTATTTGATATATACATACACTAAAATGAGGTAACAATTTTCCTAAATTCTGTACCTTGTGTAATAATTTCCCTTGGGGAGATCCTGACCCAGTGATTGGAAGGATAGAACTGTCAAAAACATCAAAACGAATAAAATAAGAAGAAAAGAAAAGAGAGAAGTAGACAAGCCTTCTCTCGGGTTAAGACTCAAGACTAAGACTAAAGAGGGGTAATGGGGTGAACGCTCCAGATTCAGATTAATGAACTCCATTCGAGTTTCGTCCAAAAAAAAGAACTCCATTCGAGACAGAGCCTGTGTTCCAATTGGTTGTTCGTGTCTCAATGGCCGTTTGTAACTATCAAGTTTTTGTCAGTTTCAGAGGATCAGATACACGCCAAAACTTCATCCCGCACTTCAAGAAGCAGCTCAAGGAGTGGGGGATCACGCCATTCCTAGACAGCGATGAGATTGAGTACGGTGATACGATCGATAAGAAGATCATGGATGCCATCGAGCGTTCCGACATCTGCATCCCTGTCTTCTCCAAGGACTTCGCTACCAGCCGACCTTGCCTGATGGAAGTGGCCCAAATGGTGAAGTCAAAAAAAAAAATCTGTCCCATTTTCTTCGACGTCCAGCCTTGCGATGTTCGCTGCCAGAAGGGAACATATGAAGAGTCGTTCGCCCAGCACGAGCGCAACAATAGATGTCCCGACTCAGTCCAAACATGGAAGACTGCTTTGAGAGAGGCTAGTAAAGTAAAGGGACCGGTAATCAAGGATAACTACAGCGGGTGAGTCTGACAGCTCGATTGGTCTTGATTTATCTGTTTCGCTTGCAGAAAAAAAAAAAAAAACGAGAATCGGCTTGTATATTAAGATGCTCACCATGCTCTTTCTGAATCTAATTAACCTCTGGAGATTCCTTTTTTTTTTCCCTTTGCCTTTTTAATAGCAATGCCTGTTTTGTCCAAAAAATAAAAAATAAAAAGAAATAGCAATGCATGAGTATCTCGTCTTGTCTCCTCTCTGCCGTCTTCGACATGCTTTTTTCTAGGGTTGATTGATGTCACCGGTGCCCTCTGTACCTTCCCTAAAATCGAACCGTGCCATAACCGGTCTGGGACCTTGTTGTAACGAGAGGGAGTCGCTAGCTCTCGTCACTTGTCCCCGCCCTTTATCTATGAAAAAGAAGAAGAAAAAACGAACTCTGTTTTTGATTTTGTAGGTACCCCGAAATAAGGAATTTTATAATCCAACTTTCGACTTTTTTGAGGAAGATTAACCAAGACGTGGCTAAAGGTTTAGTTGGAATAGACGATTACGTGTCTGAGATGATGCGAAAGCTTGGTTTCGCTTATCGAGATGGACGAGTCGTCGGAGAAATGGTAGAGACAGGGAGATGGGTGCTCACAGTGTGGGGTCCGTCCGGGATTGGCAAGACCACTCTCGCTTGGGTGTTATACAAGAAAATCAGTCACCTTTTTGAATGTTGTAGTTTTCTTGAAAATGTTCGGGATGAGATTAAACGGAATGGAGAGGTATCTCTGCAGAATAGGTTAATTTGTGACCTCAAGAGAGTAGGAAGTTATTCAGTAGTGCAAAACTCCTCTGATGGTACCACAGTGATACCACAGCTATTCAACAAAAGCAGAGTTCTCATTGTCTTGGATGATGTGGACAGCTACAAACAGATCGAATCATTAGCTGAGCTAACTTGGTTTGGTCAGAGAAGCAGGATCATCCTCACAACCACAATAAAAGATGTTTACAAGGTTAGAAAACCCGAGGATCCATACTTGTATCAGCCTAATCATGAGATTTTACCTATGAAAGAACATCATGCTCTTGAACTTTTCAGTAAGTGTGCTTGCACACTGAATCAATCCCTCAAGTACAAGGAAATGTCAAGCAAGATCATTTCCGCTGTCGATTGTCTTCCATTTGCTATTGATTTTGTGGGAACGGATTTGCATGGGGCGAGCGAAACAGAATGGGAGCGGACTTTGGCCTACTTAAATGTAAAGCTGATGGATAAAGTGAAAAAAATGTTGGAGGCAAAGTATGAATTTCTGAGTGATGAGGCAAAACAAGTATTCCTTGACATAGCATGTTTCTTTACGGAAGTTGATAAGACAATCCCCGGTTACATGTGGGCTGCATGTGGCCTCGATAGAGGTGTTGATGAGCTTCAAAAAAATTCTTTTCTAAAAATTGGAGATAACAATGAGTTTCGGTTGCACGGCCAACTAAAACTCCTAGGAAGAGAAACTGTGAAGAAGGAAAATCCCGATTATCCTGGGGAGCGCAGCAGGGTGTGGGATTATGAAGATTTCGAAACAATATTGCAGGACAAGAAGGTAAAATCATACTGAAATTTCTCCAGTATTCTTGTCAAGTTTTCCTCTAGATAAGACGATTATTTTATCATTGCATTGCATATGTCTTTGTTCAAATTTCACACTTCCATTATTTCAACGAATTGACAGGGTACCAATAAGGTTAGAGCTCTTCGTGTAGCCTCCAAGTTTAATCAAGTTGATGGTGAAGTATTTCGTGATCTGTCGAAACTGAGGTTTCTAGAATTGGAAGAGGTTGATATTGAAGGAAATACTGTGGATCTTCTTCCGGACTTAGTATGGCTTGATTGGCGTGGATGCCCCAAGAAATCTAGTGGATGCCCTCAAAAATCTAAGTTGTTCGCATTCCACATGAAAAAACTGCTAATTCTCAACTTATGCTCAAGCCCAGACAAATTGACCTTGAAAGACTGGGAACAATTGATGGCGGTAAGGCTTATTTGCGCTTGTGCACTTTTTTTATGTGCAAATGTACCCTGCATTTTCTCTCTGTATTTGAAGTAGTAAATAAACATATGATCATGTTGTTTATGCAGAAGGCTCAGGGTTTGGAAGTCTTGAAGTTAAAAGACTGTAGTTGGACCAACGCATCTTTGGAAATCCCTGCCTCAAGTCATTTAAAATGCTTGATCCTTGAAGGTTGTTTACATTTAAAGTTAGATACAACCAATTCTAACTTTGAGAATTTAGTTTCCTTCAGCATCAAGCATTGCCAACGGGTTACACGTTTGCCGCAAGCACTGTGCTCCATGAAACTATTGAAAGAGCTTCTCATTGATGGAACCAATATTGCAAAACTACAATTCGAGGAAGGCTCTCTACCGGCACTTGAAATTCTCAGTTCTTGTGAATGTGAAAAACTGCATGAAGTCACTGATTCCATAGGATTTCTAAAGAAACTTCGAAAGCTTATTTTAAGACGTTGCAATCAGCTAAAGACACTTCCACATGTCTTTGGAAAGCTTGCTCTGCTACAGGAAATGGACCTGTCGTACACCTCAATTGATGAATTGCCTCCTTGTGTCAAGGAATGCAATAAACTGGAAGTGCTAAAGATGGTTCGTACTAGCCTCAACAGATTTCCTGAAGCCATAAAAAATCTTGGGGAGCTCAAAGAGTTGGATTTCACCCTCTGCGGAGGTCTGAGTGGACAACGTTGCGACATTACAGGGTTGTTTTCTTTGAGAATATTGAGATTAACACACACAAAAATTTCTGAAGTGCTCGCCAGAGATGAGGGGATATTTTGTCTCCACGTCCTTGAGTTAGATCCTGACGTCACTTGGCAGACTAGTGTCTCCAAGCACAAAAGAAAAAGAGACGAGTAGTGTCTCTACAAATACAAGATCTCTCTTTCTTTGTTGTACAGCTCATACTTCAAATCGTCCAAAGATGCTCCAAGTTCAAGCTCTTCAGAAATATATCTATTGATGTCAGAGCCATTCAATTCTGCATCAGTGCGCATGAATGTCGTCAAGCTATGTTTCTGAATAACTTGAACTTGAAGCGTCTTTACGACGTTCGAGGTATGAGTTATTCAACATAGAAAGAGAGATCTCGTATTTGGAAAGACGCTACTCTTCACAGTTTAATCCTCGTATTTGTGATCTTTGTATGTTGAATTTTATCACAAACTAGATGAGAATTTTCATATTGGTTTGTTCCATCATCTATGCAACTGGTTCTGCTTTCTCTTCCTTGCCGTCACATGATTGGCGGGGGTCACTTTAGTATTTTTGTTTTCTATGTGTCTCAATTTATTGCATGTAATTTTATCATTTTTTCCTCTTTCTCTGTCTCCTCTCTCTATTTCGTTTTTTTCTGCATAGGAAGAGGGAATTTCTTTAGAAATGCAAGAAGCTCAGTTGGAATGACCTAATGCTATTTACTTGGTTTGCTGCTTGAAGCATCCTATGATTCAAATTGGCTGTGCATTAGTGTTAGATGCAAAACAATCTCAAGGAAACTTGGCAAGCTGTTGCTAAACCTAACTGAACTTCCTAGTTCTAGACATGGCTGCTTTATATTATGTTGTCTTCTCACTGTTGTAGGGGTCCCTTCGCTAGCTCTGTTATGTTATAAATTTCTGATACTGGTAGCGGTATTCACTGTAGTTGGTTTGTCGACAATCATATGCGAGGATTGGGTAATTTTTGCGTAGAAGGTTGTATTGTCTTGTGATTCACTTTGATTTTCCTGTCAATGGTTTTGGTTTTTACAAATTCCTGATTTCACTCATGACCCTAGAAAATCGCCCCTAATGCATCTAGTGGTTGAACATTCAATGAGGTCCTGACCTCCAGAGATGAACGGTCCAGGTGCTCCTCTTGGTATAGGAATGGAGCTTCTAGCTCTGGTTGGAAAGTAAAAACACACCTAGCGGCGGACAGAGATATTTTTTGGGGGCGTCGGGATTACATAAATACATAGGATTGACATTGTACATGAACAATGCCGGATGAAGCATATGAAGTGGCAGCAGGGCCTTATTACATTGCTGAAAATGTCGCAGAATGTGAAGTGAAGAGCTTAGGTGGCTTAGATTTTTCTCACTACTAGGATCGCTATTGGAGTCTCAAATTCACAAGCTAGCTGGTTAAGTTCTGGGGATTGTTGGTCGTCCATCAGAATCCAAAATAAATTGGTTCCAATGACTTCAAAGAGTGGAGTGGTTGTCAGCCTACATGCTAGTCATTCGCAAGCCCATGTCGAACTGTAACCTGTATCAAACCGAGAGGGAAAAAGGCAGTTGCTTGGAACTGGATGATGGCGAAAATCAAAAGTGCGCCACCCCCCACCCCCCCAAAAAAAAAAAAAAAAAAAAAGTCTAAGAGAAGAAGGGTTTCGATCCTTTAGGTTCTTGATTCTGTTCATTTGAATTCCAAGGCTTGCCTTTGCACCTGATCCTCAGAAATCTTTCAAGAAGCACCGATGAAAATGTACAAATAAATCGTTCATGGCGGGCACCCATTTGCTTCGGCACACTCTTCCAGGGTCTCGATTTCTCAAGCTTCTTCTCACTGATAGCTTCATGCTCCATCCTCTTCCTTTTTCTCTCTCCAATTCGCTACTCCTATGTAGTGATACTAGATCAACCATCGACAAGAATTCATTAGATGCGACTGGAACAATCAAAATTGCATCGCATTAGGACTGTCATCGCGCCTACGTCCTTGTTAATTCATTGAGCACACGGGACTTAGCTCCTTGCTTAATCTGAATCAGAAAGTTTAGGGCCGCAGAGGTAGTCTCAATCTTTAGAATGCATACTGAAAATACGATGTAATCAATCGTCATAGACCATACCATGGACGCTTGGTGACGATAACCAAATGGGAAAGCATCAAATCCATACAAAGTAGAACAGTAATGAGCCATCTGGTTAACCGAGTCATGAAGCGTTCGAGTTCCATACTTCAAGATGGATTTCGTTCCGGAATGCCACAGCATAAAGCTGGCCTTGACATCATTGCATAATTAGTGTGACATATCTAGATTAACTCACTTGAAATATTGTCTGCTTTGACTTGTCTCACACCGAGTCTCACGATTTTGTCATTTAGCGTACATGCAAACACTTTCCCAAGGGGTTACCAATCCTGTCAGTGCTCTAGCCTAGGCTTGTTTAACTTTGGAGTTCCAAAGTGAAGGTTATTGTTACGTCAAAAAAAGCCTCATTGAGTTAATTTCAGTTTTCACATATATATTCTAGAATCGCTCTCCCCTTGTTCAGTGCACAGTTCAATTTATTCCTACCCCCTTCTGCATCTTAGAAGCTTGACAAGAGTTGCTCCTTATGTAGGCCCTCTAGCCTCAATGACCACTTCCCACCCTCATCGAACCAAGTCCTTACAATTAGGCAAGCTAATAGCATATCTATGTTTGCTAGATGTTTTCCGAACAAATATGTCACTCGGGCTAACGTTAAGCACCCTTTTATTTTCCTTCAAAGACCACGTTCATAGAGTTTTCAGCAAATGAGAATAGGTTGTGGGACAGAGAAAGAGTTTTGTTTCATTTAGCGGGGATACTAGGTGGACAAGGCCTATTTTATTGAGGTGAGTATGGTTTCAAGATAGAATTTGGAACCAAAGAACCAAACAGGTGGGAGAATGTCCGATCCTAGGTTTCAACGTATGCATGATAAGTTCCAAATTCCAAAAATTAGGGGACATATTTCGATGGGTGTTTTTCAAATTCTAAGTAGATAAAACCTAGAACCTGAACTTGAAACAAGTTTTGTTTTTTCCTTATCTATGTCTTCGTGCAATCTTGTGGTATTCAATAGCGTCTGATAATGAGTCTATAATTTGCACCACTATTCTTAGCGTGCATTTTATGATTGAGACTTTTACTTTGTTAGTATTTCTTATAGTTATAAATTGTGGTCAGTGAATTATGACAACAAGTAGTAGTCATTAAATATGGTAATTCATTACAATCATTCAATTTATAATACATGTGATCTGGGTAGAAGCTACAACTGACCTTAGAACCTGTGATAAAGTAAGTTTCAGGTTCCAAATAAAACCTATATGAAATCTAGAACTACTTACCCCTACTATTATATGTTGTTCCGGTGTTTTTAGCACAATCAACAAAAAACAATTAACATATTCGACAAAAGCCCTTACTACTTAGGAAAACACATTCTCTTAGTGAAGAAAGTAAACGGAAAGGTCGGGTTTGTAGTCACGCGGTTCCAACCCAGTACATCCGCCAACTATAGAGAAGAAACTCTCTGTCTAATGCTACAGAAAGTTGGCCAAATCCCAATTACAATGGCTCCCTTAGAAAATGTCCGGAAAACAGCAAGTTGAGGACAGTAACGGCATCACTTTTCGAATGTCCCGAAAAAGATGTACATTTTATTTTTCGAGGGACAAAACGGACCGCTAACATCTTTTATCCATACAATGATACACAGCAGCAATTTGATTTGATTGACCAATACTTAATCGACTTGTGAAATTAGTAATTTTTGGGACGTGTGAAGTTTGATTGAACAATGATGCCAAGTGTATACAATGTGTGACATTTTAAAATCGGCTTAAATTTTTGCTGTCTGTAGCCATTTTCGTCCCTTGAGTGGAATTACATACCATTCTTTAAAATAATAGAAAAGCACAATTAGTAGAAACATGATTTATAAATTTAAATGAACTCCTAACCTGTTTTCTTAAAGTACATGCAATGCAAAGCTTAGTCTTTTGGTAATTCATACTTAGAAGACCATGAACGAGCTTCTTTGAAGACAACTTGACAATTTGCTTCATGTCGACATGTGTTAGCTTGTAATGCCATAAGTTTGCTTCATTTTGGGTTGAGATTAGACAAGGTAATTAATTAATAAAAAATATTTTCATTATCAGTATTAATTTATATTTAAATATTTTCGTAAAAAATGAAAATAATTTCTATTTAGGAAAATATTTTTAAAATTATTTTTTTCTAAATAAAAGAAATTTAAAACTGACATTTTTTTTGTAACCGTACAAGGAAATTGGACGGTGGACGTAATTTCAGCACAGTCCACAAGGATGCGGGCAAGTGTTCGCTCAACTTCTGTCGGCATGGGAAGTGGGACTGCGCGCCATGGGGGAGGTCAATTACCGCTGCGCTTAGTTAAGAACTTTGCATTAAACTAGTTTATGTAAGCGTCCTCCACGAAAATTTGTATAGACTACTTTCAAAGTGAAAGTAATTTCCCATTGAACCATGTACTAAAAAACATTTTATTCGAATTTAAGAAAGAGTAGAGAGCTGTGCTTTCTCTTTCTTTCTTTTTTTAAATATTTCTAGCGTATCCCAGTCCACATTTTTCTCGTGGTAGGCTTTGAATGTTCCTCATTGCCTCACTGTTCCTCATTTATCTTTTTTTTTTTCCAGTAGATTTTTTAAGTTGGTTATCTCTTCATCAATCCTAATTTTTTCTGCTGTAGAAGACTATTTCCTTCTTGAATGAGTGATTTCACAATAATTTATAATTATTTTTTATTTAATTTTTTGTAGTCCAGGTTATTCTTACAGTAAATTAAAGACTACAACACAATCATTTTTCTTTCCTAAACTTATGATCCTTATTTGTCGTTCCAGTGGACTTTAGTTGGAATTTTTTTTTTCCAAATTAGATCCATACTCCAAACATAATTCTCACATTAGATATCTCCCAAATTGTTTATGCGATTTTATGGGATTATTGTTAACTGTTTTAAAAACTTAGTCCCCTTACATTTAGTCCGGTGCTTTGCCTAGTTCTAAACTTGAAAATATTTAATTAGAGGGGTAAGTGAGGGTGTAAGAAGATTTGAGCTTAGATGACCTCCTACTTTATTTTGTGAATGAATGCGGTTTAATATTAAAATATTCTATCATTGTTAATTAATCAAACTTTTGACCATACTCCAAACAAAATGATTGTTGGGCTTCGCAAAATATTTTAAATTTCCATCTCCACGCATTATGATTTGCTTCGGATGTAACTAATCCACAATAGCCTATACGTAATCAATTAAGCCCAATTGAACGACCAAGCAAGAGTTAACAATAGTGTAAAAATTGAAAATCGCCTGAGAGCAATGTAATTTGGACGTACAGTAGGATTACCGATGTGCTTTCATTGCAATGTCATGTTTACTTCCGTTCATGAAGACTGTAGATCTTAAATATCTTTAGTATCATACGGAGAGAAGGGGAAATGGTAGCACAGTTGATCGAGTTTAATCTGAAGTGGGGCGATTTTCTCAAAAAAATCTCTAGAATGAATTTTATTTCAAATAAAGCTCTGAAGTGATTAATTTAGTAAACTCAAATGTCAGCCAAATTTTCTCCGGCCGGCAAACACAAGCTTCTCATGTGCAATTCTACAATACCTGCATTTATTTTGTTAATTATCTGGCAATAGACTTTATGATGCATTTCCAAAATTGAAGGAAAAATTCTCTAATCTCTGGATTCCATCTCTGTTTCAAAGAGTTGGTGCTAGGTTTTCTAACTCACATCTCGCAAACTTTATTGGAATAATTTTCATCGTGTAACTCGGATAACAAGGTCATTGAAACCAGTCTTTGTTCTATTTAGCCTTGGCTATGCTCAATGACCCGTTTTGGCTCTCAATCCAGATAAATATATTTGTTTTCGCTGATAATTCCTTTCAAAGTACCTGAGCTTTCTCTTTTCCTTGGCCCTAGATATGGCATGCTTGCCGTTTTTTTTTTTTTTTTTGATCAGCAAACATCCTCGCTTGATTTACTATTTAATGCAAGGGAAAATTACACTCATAGCGTCAGTGCAAAGAAGATCAAACAAGGCAGGGGGGGATTAGATATCCAGTGCTGGGGTAGGCTACTTGTTCGGCATGCCTTCGCTATCCAATCCGCGGATCGGTTCGTGCTTCTGTTGCAGTGGGCCAAGGATAGGCCCGGTAGATGATTAAGGTGTGCTCGGGCCCGGTTCAGAAGTGGTTCCAATTCCCAACTCAGTTCAGTTGAAGTCTTCAACGCATGCACTAAAGGCAAACAGTCAGAGTGTACTTGAGGAGAGAGAAATCCACGGCTTCTTACGAATTTTAGGGTTTCTTCCATTGCGATCGCTTCCGCGTGAAGAGGCGAAGTGGCCTCGACTGTCTTGGCGAATCCATTGACGAGGAACCCCCCGTGATCTCTGCAAACACCGGCGATGGCTGCTTTGTGCCGAGAAATTTCTCTGGTTCAAACGATGCGTCGAGGTTGATTCGTATCGATCCCGGAGGAGGTGGACACCAAGCTTCAGATAAGGCTTCAGATTTGTTCTTGCTTGTCGATTTTTTATTTAGTTCTGTGAAACTCTCTACGAACGCCTCTACTCTGGCTATTGTTTCTTGAGATCTGGGTATTTGATGGTTAAAGATGCTCCGATTTCTTTCCTTCCATATACTCCATAGTACGACCGTTATGTAGTCAAAATTACCCAAGGTGACTGGGTTCCGTTTTATGCTGCAGGTCCACTCTTCAAATCGGGTAAGTCCAAATCTGGATATGCGTAGATGCAGAGGGGCGGACTTCCAAACCTTGGATGTCCATGAGCAGAGGAGGAGCGTGTGTTTGAGTGTTTCGGCTTCCAGTTTGCACAGGGGGCAGATCGGGGAAGGTACGATCCTTCGGTGGTGTAGATTTTCCATAGTTGCAAGGGCGTTGTTGCATGCGTTCCAGAGGAAAATTTTTACTTTGGGTGGGGTTGTGGATTGCCAGATAAATTTCCAGATATTGGGATTGGCTGTGTAAGATGTTGTTGCTTGTGTGTTATGTGATGCGACTGAGACATTTCGGAATGTGAAATAGCCGCTTTTTACTGAATAATTGCCTGATTTGCTGTGCATCCATACCAGTTGATCCTCTTCATCAGGTAGGCCAATGGGTGTGGCTAGAATTTCACGTACTGTTCTGTCTTCAAACATTGAATGTATAAGAGGCTCATTCCATGTTCCTGTGTCTGGATTGATTATATCCGATACTTTGTTTGGTTCATGGTTTGATGCTGCTCCTCCTATTATGCCGCTTTTCAACCACCTCTCTATTCTGATGGATGTTTTTTTTCCATTGCCAATCCGGTTCATCACCTGAGGAGCAACTGAATCCCTTGCTTTGATGAGGCTCTGCCATCCCCACGAGGGTCGTGAGCCTCTGCCGGCATGCCAAAAATCTCCATGTGAGTAATAAAGGCCTTTCAATAATTGAGTTACCAGTAGGTTTGGATTAGAGATTATTCACCACATCTGTTTTGCTAGCATTGCAATATTGAAAGTTTGTAGGTCCTTGAAACCCATGCCCCTTCACTCTTTCTGGTTTTTAGCAAGTCCCACTTCCTCCAGTGAATACCAGCCTTTTGTTCATTGCTTTTCCACCAAAACGCTGCAACTTTTTTCTCGATTGCTTTACATATGGACGTAGGAATTTTAAAGATTGACATGGCATATTGTGGAATTGCTTGAATTACTGCTTTCAGAAGTACTTCCTTCCCTGCTTTTGACAACAGTTTTTCCTTCCAGCTATCCAGTTTGGAGTTGACCCGAGCTAGGATCCATGTGAACATATCTTTCTTGGATTTCCCCCAGTCTGAAGGTATGCCCAAATACTTAACTGTTTTTGTAATTTCTGGCACTCGAAGTTCTGATGCCATGTTTCTCCTTAGAGTTGTAGGACATCCTTTACTGAAATATATGCCTGATTTGTTGAGGTTTATTACCTGGCCAGAGGCGAAACAATATTGATTTAAGAGGCCAGCCAAGTTCTGACATTCGACAATTGTTCCGTGCAGGAAGAAGATGGAGTCGTCAGCAAAGAGTAGATGCGATAAGATAGGGCAGTGGTTGTTCAACTTTTTCCCATTAAGGGTGCCTTCCTGGACTGCTTTCTTCATCAGAATGGAGAGCACATTGGCGACAATGATGAAGAGGTAAGGTGAGAGGGGGTCTCCTTGGCGCAATCCACGGGTTGGTTTGAATGATGGTAAAGGCTCTCCGTTTAGGTTTATGCCGAAAGTTACTATGCTGACGCATTGCATGATCCTCTGAATCCAGAAATCATAGAAGCCTAATTTTGTTAGACAAGCCTGTAGAAAGTCCCACTCGATGCGATCGTACGCCTTTTGCATGTCTAGTTTTAGGACTGCTTGAAATTTTTTCTTCCTGTTTGTGGTTCGCAATCTGTGCAACACCTCCTGAACCATCAGCATGTTGTCCTGAATTTGCCTACCTCCCACAAAGGCACTCTGTTCCTTTGCAATTATGTGTGGTAGAATTGGTTTGAGCCTGTTTGTGAGTACTTTGGAGATGATTTTATATAGGAAGTTGCATAGGCTAATTGGGCGGTATTGCTCTAGTTTTTCAGGCTGTGGGACTTTTGGAATCAGTGTAATGAGTGTTTTGTTTAATGCAGGATCAAGCTTACCGGAATTGAAGAAAGACTGTATCTCTTGGACAATTCCCTTGGAGATTGCTGGCCAGTTCTCTTTATAGAATATTCCGTGAAATCCGTCAAGACCGGGAGCCTTTAAAGCTCCTAGCTGTAGCATTGCTGTGGTAATTTCCTCCTCAGTGAGTGTGGCTGTCAAGGTATTGTTCATTCGATCATCGACTAGAGTAGGGATGTTCTGTATTATAGGTTGCCAGTCACGGAAGCCCACTGAGTTGTATAGATTCTTATAATATTGTGCTATCATCCCCTGTATTTGTTGTTCCCCACGAATCCATACTTCATTCTCATTTTTCAGCATTGTTATCTGGTTTCGACTTCTCCTCTGAACTGTTGTCGCATGAAAAAACTGTGTATTTCTATCTCCCCATTTTAGCCAGCTAATTCGTGATCGCATACCCCAAAACATCTCCTCTTGACGCCATAGTTTATCTATTTCTTTGATAATCTCTTTCTATTTACCTGCTTCTCCGGTGGTTTGTGTTCTGTTCATCAGGTCTTGGAGTTCTCCTTTGAGCCAGTTAACCCTATTCCTTGCATGGCCAAATTTGTGCTTCTTCCATTGCGTCAACCTCTGTTGTGCTTGCTTCAGTTTATTAGCCACAGTAAGATCCTTTGTAAGAGGGTCGTTCCATACTTCTTTGACTATGTTTTCGCTTTCTCCATCTTCACTCCAGTATGCTTCATACTTGAATTGCTTTCTCTTCCTTCTCTTAGGTTGAGCCAGGGATAACAAGAGAGGGGTATGATCAGAACCTATCGCCGGAAGAGCAATGCATTCGGCCTCTGGGTAAGTGATTCTCCATTGAAGCGAGCAAAAGGCCCTATCTAGTCTTTCTTTGACCAAATTTTCTCCCTCACGTTTGTTTGACCAGGTGTAAGAACACCCTTTGCTTTCGAGATCCATGAGGGAGCATTGATTGACAAAGCTTCTAAAAGCAGTTAGCCTGTAAGTTTCAGCTCTGTGTTTGCCTACTTTCTCCTAGTGGTTTAAAATCTCGTTAAAATCTCCCAAGCACAACCAAGGTATTCGGTAGTGCATACTGACTGAGGAGATCTATTCCCATAACTCAATTCTTGCCCTAAATACAGTTGGAGCATGGACGAAAATAATTTTCATTTCCTAGTTGCTGTTTTTCAGGTGGCATTGTGTAAATATGGCAGTGGCTGAGGAGGAGTCAATTGTTACCTGCAGATGATCATCCCAGAATAGAGCTAAGCCCCCTGCTATTCCCTCCGGATTGACTATATAGTTGTTTTGAAACTTTAGCCTCCTTTTTATTCTGAGCACTTTCTGTTCTGAGTTTTTAGTTTCCATAATGAAAACGATATTAGGCCGTTCCTAAGTCACAGTGACTCTCAATTCCTGGAATGTCAAGGGGATTGCCCAACCCCTGACAATTCCAGCTTAAAATCTTCATGGGTAAGCTGGTGGCTTATTAGGGCTAGCCACCAGAGCCCATTGGTCTAACTTCTCTGCCACCCGAATAGGTGCATCCACTAGTCGATTTGTTTTCTCTGACAATTGAGCTGATGTTTGTGCTCCATAGGGACAGAATCGCTTCACTTTTTTTGAATTTGTTGGCTTCACACTCTTTCCTTTTAACTTTGCAGGGGGGGTCGTCTCCATTTCAGTCCCAGCTTCCTTCATATGTTCCTCTTGTAGTGTCAAGACTGATTCTTCGTCAATACAAGTATTTCCTCGCTTCTGGGGATTCCTTTCTTCTATTCGAATTAGTGCTCGAGCTTAGGAGGGCAGGTAAATCTCCTTTCCTTTTAGGCGTGGATCACATACCTGAGTTTGCTGGGATGATGATGAGTTGATTTGCTCTGTTTCAGGCACCGGAGATAGTGGGGTTTCGAGCACTTCCTCTACATCATCAAGAGGAATTTCCTTCTTTCCATAGAATATTTGGCCATAAGGGCTTAGAGCCTTCACCTCAGCACGCAGCCAGTCCCCGCATCTAGCCGGTAAGTTTCTTTCCAGCCCTGACTCCTTGTAAGGTATTTCAGTGCATTCCGTCGCGTAGTGGCCTATTCTGCCGCATGAGTAGCAGTAATAGGGCAGTCTTTCATATTTGAATTCAACCCACAGTTTCTTATTGTCTAGGTTCACAATTACTCCAATTTTCAAAGGGTTTTTTAATGCCAGTGTCACTCGGGCTTTTCCCACATTGTAGGTGCTATTTCCCTTATCCTCAAGCTTTGCTTCAACAACAGTTCCTAATTTGGAGGCTATTTCTACTATCACATCATGGGTAACTCTCCCATAAGGTAAGCCCAAGAACTTTACCCAGAAATCACAGTGGTTGAAATCATAACAAAACTCTGGTGTATCAGGTTCGCATTGCCTAAGGATGAGGAGATGACTGGAGAAAGACCAAGGTCCCGATTGGAGCACTCTCCAAGCCTCTGCTTCCGAATGAAAGGAGAAAGAGAAGAAACCTGGTTCCAATGTTGCGCAGGTGAAGTTCTCTGTTCTCTAGGCTTTCCTCATTAGGGTTAGGAATGCATTGTAGTTCAAGGTTGGGTTTGTGTAGAATCTGCCAAAAAGTGTTTTGCGGCACTCATTGAGTTTTTCGGAGGAAATAGTACCTGGGAGATCGACAACTTTTACTGCATTCCATAGATTTCCCATGCTCTTACACAGAGCCGCGAGCCTTCTGTCTTCAGTATTCTGATCTGCCATTTTGTTTGTAGGGGTGGATTTCTGTATAGCTCGTTGATTGATGGAGTTTTGGGTCGATGGTTCGTGGATTTATGGGTTGAAGGGAGCTCAGAAAGGTGAATCGGAAGAGTGATGAGTAGTGAGAAGATGGCAGAAATTAGGGTTTCAAGAGGGATCGGGTTAGACGTCGCAATGCCCAAAGATCAGTGGGAGGGGGGATCGAAGAATCACAGCAAACAGAGGTTTCAAGATGGAATTTGAGTGAATCTGCAGGGAACTACCCATTTGGTAGAGGAGGACTACACATTCGGTAGAGAGGAAGCTCCATGGTGGAGAGAGAAAAAAAAAAAAGGCATGCTTGCTGTTTGACACTAGCTAATTGTTGATCATTAAAAAGACAGCAAAGTGCTCGCATTTTGACACTGTCTGGGCGGTGTTTTTTCCTTTTTTTAGGGTGCCCGCGATCTCTCTCGAAAGTTCTTTTTCAAGATTTTATGATCGTAATAGTAAATTAATAATCAAAATCTAATCAAAGCGATACTTGGCGGTGATAGCAAGTTAATTGCAAGTAGGAATCATGCAACAAGGCATGTCTATTATGCAAATTTCTATATCATTCATAATTGACTAATATGAGATATGATGTAATTGAAAAGGATGAGATTTTTATAATTATTTTTATAAATATTTTAGAAGAACATCATACTTTATGAAAGTTTAAGTTTAGTGTGGTAAAAATAAACTACGTAATGTTAAGTTTTCTGAGAACATGAAATATAAATAAAAACGACTTTTCAGTATATGATGATGAATGCTATATTGGAAATAAGTTTGCTTAAAATTTTAAAAATTAAAATAAGTAAAAAATAAAATTTTTTTTGTAACTAAATTGCAATATCTATATTTTTGTCATTAAAGTTACGGGAGTTATTTATTCCATTTAACATAATCATGATTAAAAGAAAAAGTTATTGGATTGCGTTAGTGTTGCCTATAATTAAATGAAATTATTTTATTTCTCAAACTAAGTGAATTTAATTATTCAGTGTAATTTTTCTGCAGTATTATATCAAATTACTTTAAAAAAATCTATTAAAGCTTTAATTTTAAAAAATGCGTAGATGCCTATTTAGTGTGGAGTATAAATTGTTTATTTTTTTTTTTAAATGTAAGTATCATTTATAAGATAACGCACAGGAGCTTACGAGCATTCCCCAACATCACAAAGATAACTAAGACCATGAAAAAATGGAGTGAGGGAGTCTCCATATGGTAGCCAATATTACATTTGTTTGGGAAGGTCTAAAGTTTTTGTAATGTGAAGCTCGCCTTCTAACAAGTTTATGAATTTTAGCCACGATGATGGGGACATCATTTGACTTGTTTTGGAAATGTCTTCAGTTACCTTCCATCCAAATGCAATATATGGTTGCCAAGAAAGTAAGCTTGAGAAGCCTTGCCGCCAAAGTCCTTGCCTTTAGTAGCCCTGATTATCCATTGGAGTTCATCATTCCATCCTCCTAAAGAACGACGGATTCTGTATTGTGCTAGAATAATACGCCATATGCTTTCAATCCACGTGCATTAAAAGAATAGATAATCTCGATTTTCCAAACCAACAAACAGAAATTACAATGGATTCCCACCGTAGGCATCCAATGCGATATGATCTCTGCTGTTGGTAATCTATCTCTACAAACTAACCACCAGATAAAATTATGTTTGCTAACCCTGCCTATCCATATTAGTTGATACCATCCCACAGCCAGTCCCACACTCTTGAATTCATTATATAACTCTTTACAACAATAACTTTGCCTAGATATGGCTAAATATAGAGTCGGTCTCAATTTAAGAATACCACGCTAACTCCATGCTGTACTACCTTTGATTTCAAGCTACATAATTGAAATGCCTCTACATTTGGTACTATGAACCCACTTACTCCGTTAGGAAGACGATGAACAATTTATGAGTCTCTAGAGCATGTGGCCCAATAAAACTTTGTTCCATGGATTTGGATCGAGCAACCCTAGTCCTCCCACCCTTTTTGGCAAGCAAAGGCAAGCAAATTATTTCCCAAGCAACTTTATGCGATCGGTGGCCTTCCATATTTCCAGTCCATAAGAATTGCCTAATCTTCTTCTCCACTTCATATGTGGTTTGCTTTGGAAGTAGAAACATTTGCATCTAATAATTACATTTGGAAATAAGTACTGATTTGGCCATATGTAGACGACAACTGATATGCTGCATGCCCTAGCCTTCTATTTTTATAAATATTTTATCGATCAAACTCTTGCAATGTGTGTGAGTGAGTCGTCTAGTGACAAGAGGAATACCAAGGTATCTAATAGGAAGGGTACTTGTGAGGAAAGGCGTGTGATCCAATATAATACCCTTTTCTATCTCGACCAACTCAGAAAAAAAGATTTGACATTTATCAGGGTTAAAAAGTTAGTCCTATGAGACATGCAAAATCATCAAGTACTTCAAGAAGGCAAATAACAACATTGACATCCCCATGAGCAAAAAGAAACAAATCATTGGCAAATCATAAGTGAGTGATCTTTTCTGTCTTGCAACGCCAATGATACTTGAAAGAAGATAAAGCCACTTTTTCAATGATAATTCTATTAAGAATCTCAATAACCAAAACAAACAGATACGAAGAAAGTGGGTCGCCTTGCCATAGTCCATTAGTAACAGCAAAGTAGCCAATCTGCCCGCTGTTGAGGTTTATCAAAAACCTCAATGTAGTTATGCATGGACCTATCATATCAATCAAGTGTTGTGGTGAATTGATAGCTTTTAGAACCCTGAATACTGCCTCACATTTTACCATGTCAAAAGCTTTCATGAGGTCAATTTTTATTGCCACGCGTTTACCTCTATTGCCCTTACGGTAGTTGTGAAGGAGTTCCTGGTAAAGTAGAATATTCTTCGATATCTATCGACCCGAGATGAAAGTAGTTTGGTGGAGGCCAACAACCAAAGGAAGGAAACGGTTGATTCTTTCTACAAGTAGCCTCGATATCATCTTATATAAAACATTGCAGCATGAGATGGTTCTAAAATCTGCCATGCGAGATGGATTCGGGACCTTCGGCACAAGGGATATCAAAGTAAAATTTATAGTTTTCAACATCCATCTTGAGGAGAAGAAGTCCATGATAGCATCCTCTAGGTCATGCCCTATAATGGGTCAGGCTTTTTTGTAGAATAAACTATTATATCCAAATGGACCTGGAGCTTTGAAGTCGTTTATGTCTTTGAGAACTCTAAGGATCTCAGCTCATTGAAAGCCTAGTGAAGCCATGAGGTCACTAACATCTTCTTGGAATAGGGAGGCAAACCGCTCATAAGGGATAAGATTGTGTCCGAAGCTACCAAGTATACGATGGTGAAAGGAGACAATTGTATCTCTATGAGCTCCCTCATCTGTGATAATAGTTCCATCATCAAGTGAAAGCTGAGTAATTTTGTTTTGGGCACTTCTACGCATCATGGAGGCAAAGAAAATCCTATTGTTGTTGTGCCCCTCCTTAAGCCATAGATTTCTAGATCTTTGCTTCAGGAGAATTTCTTTGCGTTTGCTAAGGGCGAGTAGTAGCTCCAGTTGTGCCTTTTCTTCCTCCCAAGTACTCATATTGTAAGGGTCAAGTGCAAGAACTCGTTGTAATTGTTGTAGGTTATCCCTAGCTTGCTTGATCTTCAGATGCAAGTCACCAAATTGAGATTTATTCAAGAGATTGAGCTATTGTTTCAATGCTTTGAGCTTCTTCACTAGAATAAACATTTTCAATCCTCTAATATCCTGATGCCAATAAGTATGGACTATTGATAGAAATTTGCAACTTTTGGCCCAAAAATTGAAGAATTTGAAAGATGGCTTCCTTCTCCTAATAATAGTGCTAAGACGTGCCATGCAAGGGGAATGAATTGAAACACCCGGCAACAAAAATTCTAGTGAATAATGAGTATACCTGTGTTGCCAATTTGCATTAATGAAGACCTTGTCAATCCTGCTCGCTCTAAGATCATCATTAAACCTTTTATTTGTCCATGTGAAGAAAGGGCCTGTGGAATGAGGCTCGATGAGCCCAAGCTCCTCAATCATACTGTTAAGCTCTTCCATTCTAGAGGTCCATCGGACATTAGATCCGATTCATTCATTTGTATCTCTCATTTCATTGAAATCACCTATTAGTAGCCAAGGCACATTTCCTGTATTACGAGCAGAGGATGTGTTAATGTTTAGCCAGAAAGATCTCCGTTCAGCTTCAATATTGCATCCATAAACTACGAAAAGGAGAAATCGGTCATCTCCCAACTTCTCACCAAGGCAATATATGACTTGATCGGAAACTTCCATCATAGTCAGGCTAATAATGGACGGTTTCCACAATACCCATATTCTACGAAGACTGCTACTTTGATAGTTAAGGATGCATTCCCAGCCTCGAAACCTGCTTTTGATGACAAAGTCAACATTTACCTCTTTTATTTTATGTTCAATCAAAATAAGGATATGAGGATTTTGAGACAAAGCAAAATCTACAAGGTCCTTTTGTTTGGGCTACTATTAAGGCCCCGTACATTCCAAGAAAGGAGATTCATTGGTCAAGAGGCTCAGCCTTACTCCTCGTATCCTCAAGTAAAGCAACGAGACCGACAGAGATATCAGGAAGATCGCCCTCTCCCAATAATGCAAATCTTTTTCATGAGCAAGTCAAAGAATTGAGAGTAGCTCCACTTTTGATGTAAGAGCCTCTCGTCTTACTTCCAACTTGCTTGACATCTATAGAGGATAAACCCGACTAGGAAGTAGCATAAACATGAGTCTTTGGTTGAATAACCATGGAATTACCAACCCCAGTAATAGGAACATTCAATTGAGGAGGCAGGGGAATTGATAATTGGCAACACTGTAAAAACTCTTTCAGATGAGATGGGAACAATAGAAGCAGTATTTTCTAGTGGTCTCGCCACTAGTTGGGTTTTAGGGACCCAAACTACCTTGTTCGGCACAGCACAATCCTTATGACCAAAATAGTTATATTTTTTGCACTTTAGTGGTATCCAACTATAGTCAACGATACCACCCGGGGTGGTGGCGTAGGTGGTTGGGCAAGGGTACTTTTCACGAGAGGTCCCGAGTTCGATCCACGGCGTCGTCGTTGCTTAAGTGCTAGCCATGTCTTAAGTGGGTTGTCGGGGATGGTGGGTCCTCCCGCTTACGCAGCCCCCCAGGTTTACTCCTCCAGCTGCCGGCCGTGTGGGTTCCTAGGTCACCAAAAAAAAAAAAAAACTATAGTCAACAATAATCCCAAAGGTTTCCTCGTTCCCCATATCAAGATCGAAATTTTCCAGGAATGGACTATCAAAATCCACGGGAATGCATATACGAGCAAAAGTTAGTCAACGTTTTTCTTCGGTAGCCTTATCCATGTACAAAGGTCTACCGAGAAAACTGCACACATAGCTTAAACCAAGTTTGGTCCAAAGGACATGAGGTACATTACAAAGACATACCCAAATTGGCACCTGATTGCAAAATCCTCGCCTTTTCCAATCTAATTAGGGGATGCCATTTATGTAAAAACAACGGTTTGCCAGCTGTGTCCCATATCCCCACCTCCATAACTTCAGCTAGCTTTTGAACTTTTGAACATTAGAAAATCGGAAAAAAGAAAAAACCATCCTTCGTAGCTGAAACATCTACAAGGTTTTCTTTCCCCCATAATTTTTAGACAATACATCTCACCCAGTAAAACGAGGCATTTGCAGTAAGGAAATAGCCAAAAAGACAATTTTCAAAATGTGCCTTCCCTTCTTTAATAATCTCAAGGGGAGGAGCGCCTAATTTATTACCGAGTTTGTTGGGTTGAATGAAATCTAATTTTGCTGTCTGGGAGATCTTCTCCATAGTAATGCTTTTCCAAGATGGAGTTGAGGCAGCAGCAAGGATCGGTGAGGGTGAGATACGGCCATGGGAGTTTCCATCCATACTATTATTACCTATAATACCAGCTTCCTTAAAGTCAGCTTCCTTATTGGAAGCTCTAACTTCAGGCTTAACAACACAATCGGAGCTTACAGTAGTAGGCAAAATTCCACCTATATCAATACCCATTTCACAATCAGGATTGCCATAACCAAATCCAGCATTGAAATCAAAATTATGAACTACAGTAACAAAATTCGTAGCTTGTTTGGGAGCGACTGTGTTCAAATTCTCAGCACCTTTCCCCTTAAAAAATTTGAATAGGTGCTTTTTATCTCGGCCGTGGTAGCTTGGTTCTTCAACTTTCTGGACACCGAGGACTCCAATACACTATATTTGCCACTTCAAGTATTAACCATCGCTATAGGAATGCTATTATTCAGAGTGGTGGCGCATCGATTGCAGCAAGGGGTGGCTTCTGGGTTGACGCATTCCAAAGGTTGAACCATGGAACACGCTCAAAGGACAGCTTTCCTTCTCTCAGAAATTTTGTCGAACACCTAATGTGCATTCTTGGCTTTGATGATCGTGGACATTGCCACAACAATGTTCTCACCGCAGGGTGGGTCCCAACACCAAATCGAGGATTTTTTTACCAAGGAGGGGAGAAGAAGATGGAGGTTCACCCAAATCGATTCCCAAACTTCAAACCCGCAATTCTCCACTTAATCTATCTCAACTTCTCATGGGAAAACCGTCAGACATGATAAGGAGGCTAGTTTCCACCAATTTTTGCTTGTAGTGAATGCCATGGACGACTGAAGTAATAGAGATTGAAGGAGCTGGGAGCCGAGGGCTCCCTGTTTTGGCGAGAGATGCTCTTCTCTCCGAAGACTCTCAGATACACTGCTCGGAGGTTGACGACGCGTCCAGAGAGGATGACAAGAGCACCGTCGGCGCCCGCCGCCACCTGCCGCCGCTGGAGAGGCGATTCCTCGGCGGAAGCGAGGCCGATTAACGGAAGACGGACAAGCGTTTGAGAAGGGCTCAGGAGTCCATATCCGGGCACGTTCAAAACCACGAATTTTCTTATTTTTTATTTGTTTTAACTTTTTTGTAACTAATTTGATTTGAAGATATTGAACTTAAATGAAACTCATTAATGTAATAAAGTAATCTATATCAATAGTCATACAGTTAACATATTTAAACTAAATGAAATTTTTTTAATTAAGTGTTAGATTTAAAGAAATAGGTTTTATGTTAAAATCCTAAATGTGATATTTTCAAATGACTGATATTTACCGACCAAAAAACATATATTTAATTTTTTTTTCTAAGCGATATTTAATCAAATGGCATGAGTTATAGTTTCAAATTAGAGATAGTAATTCCCCATGATATTTTAATTTAAAGGGGTTTCCTCAGATTCACTATTTTAAATTTTTAAAAAATAAACTCTCTCATTAAATTATTATATGCATCTTTATCTATTTTTAGTCAAGTTTCTCCTCAAGATTTGAATTTTAGATTTTAAAAAAAAAAAGCATAAATTTTTCATCACTAAAATTAAAGCCCACGAACCTTTTCCTTATCCATGATTTCAAAACATCAAATTAAGTGAATTACTTTTTTTTAATTACTTTAATCAGATAATTTTTTTGATGAACTGAATAAAATTATTTATCTGAGATGTCATAATATACGTTTAATTCGTTCTATTTTTGAGAACTTGAGGTTTTCTTTATTTTTATTGTCAAAATTTTTGTAAGCTTTAATATGTAAGAATAGATTCGAAGATATTTGCTTTTCATATATTTTTTTGATTCTATACTCAAATATTTCAAGTTGTAGATAAAACAGACAAAAAATGTTGTATTGCTAATTAAATCACATGAACTTTGTTCTTATCCCGATTCCAAAAATATCAAATTAAAATAAATTTCTCCATCCAATGCAAATTTCTTGATGTATTGTGCTGAATTATTTGAGTAGTACAAGTTATACTTTAAAATAGCAATAGCTCATTTAGAACATATGTAATCGATCGTCGAGTGAAGCGGCATCTAGCCCAATTTGCATCACAAAAAGCATACAAGTCTATAGTTGACTTGAACAAGATACGCGTTCCTCGATCTATTGTGCCGCTAACATAATGCAAACTGCGCCTCACAATTTGAAAATGAGTCATAGTGGGCTAATACATGAATTGACAAACAGAATTGATTGTCTATGAAATATCCAACCATGTGATGGTGAGAAATTGAAGAGCTCTAATTTTGACAATTGGGAATTCACTAGTTGGGAATTCACCCTGAAGACTGGTACAAAGCTGGATTTTATATTCCAAATCAACAATTTCATCGTGGATCCGAATATAGTTTTGCATTTGAGCCAGAAAGAGAACTAGTGATCATAGGTGTGGAACTGATTTGCAGCATTCCATTTGTGCATGTTTATGAATTGACAAAGCATATTATTGTTTACACAAATAAGAACCACCAAAAAATATTTTAAACTCCACACCCAAAAATAATGGAATGGCCTCATGTCCTTCATTGCAAATTCACTACTCATTGTGGAAATAACTCCATCAAGCAAGTTTGGGGTCATTACCGGTGACAATCATGCCGCCCATGTTTAAAAGTAGCTCTAGAATGTCATGATCTGATTTTTAAATGAACAAAGAAGGATCTGCAATACTAAAAAAGAAACCAGATGCTAAAAGAAACAAGCTAAAATAGTCAAATCATCCTCTTGGTGCTAGCTTGAGGCCATACAAAACCTCTCTCGAGTTTGCAAACATAAGATGGGTGCTTTTTGCCATCAAACGAGGAGGTTGCTCCTTATAAATGGCTTGGGACAAATAACCGTGTAAACAGGCCTTTTTCTCATCTAACTGTTTTATGGACCAACCTCTTATGGTAGCAATGGTGGAGACCATCCTTATAATTCCTGATCGAACGACTGGCAATAAAGTCTCAAGGAATCTGCATGCTACTTGAGTATATCCCTTGACAACTAATCTTACTTTCAATCTTTCTAATGCACCACTAGTATTCAACTTAGACTTAAATACCAATCTACATCCCACGATATTAGTATTTGGAGGACATAGAACAAGAGTTCAAGTTTTATTCCAATGCAATGCAGTGATTTTCTCTTTCATTGCTGCTGACTACCCTGGATGTTTTAAAGCAGAGCATTACATTGTTCGATTCCATTGGTATAAAATCCACCACATGTAAATTAGCATATTTTGGATTAGGCTTCATAATACTTGCACGTGCTCGAGTGATCATTGGATGATTTTGAGTGCACGAATGTGCCAATGAAGAATCTTGAATAGCATCCTGTGTAGAATCAGTATTGTTTCGCAACATTTGCAAGGAACCTTCATTAGCCAAGTAGCATGGAAAAATGAGTGAAGTACCAGACGAATCGCCAATTTCAATATGACTTTGGTGAACATTTGATTCATCCCCATCAATGTCATCCTCATGAGAATTATCTTGAGCTGTAAAATTCAATGAGCCAGCGCACTGTTGATCCGAGTTAGCATAAAACTCACCTTGTCGCAGATTCGACAAGAAAAAGTATAAGTCCGACGTTGTCGTGTCATGATTTGGCAAGCTTATAAATTCAAAGATCTTGAATTTATCACTTTAACCCCTAAACAATGAGCTGGGCATGAGATTTGGAAATACAGTCTCATCAGAGATGACGTATCGTGATATATAAACTCGACTAGTTGGAGGATAGAGACATTGATATCCCTTATAATAATCACTATAGCCAAGAAACACACATGGCAACCGAGCAACGAACTTATTCTTCATGTAGTCCAATCATAAGGAAAACACCTACAACCAAAAACTCAAAGAGTTACAATGAGGTTTTTTGCCAGATAAGAGTTCGTAAGGTGATTTCATGCCCAACAGTAGTGTAGGAAATCAGTTCAAGAGAAAAACCGTAGTTTGAAACTTTTTAGGAATTCCACTTTGATGAAGTATAGTCAAGCCAATTTCATAGAAGTGCCTATGTTTTTGGGAGAAGTACACTAGAAGTGCCTTAAATTATGTATGCCATTCACTTTAGTACCACAATTTTTCGCAGGCTCACTTAATTGACATTTTAAAAAAAGAACGATCACTTAAATGCCAACTCTGATTTAAGTCGCCAAAAAATCTTACATTGTAATATTTTATTGATTTATCGATCCTACGTGACTTGCCGGTGTGCCCACTCAGGATATAATCTCTAAAGGACATCATGTAGCAAATTATTAAAAAAAAAAAAATCACTTTAGTGCTGGTTGTTGTAAAAAATAATCACTTAAGTGTCAATTATTGTTAAAAGTGATCACTTAAGTACCAAAAAAAAAAAAAACCATAAATGACATCATATAGTAAGTTAAAAAATGATCACTTCAGTGCTAGTCATTATAAAAAAAATAATCACTTCAGTGCTAATCGTTATTAAAAAGTGATCACTTTAGTGCCAATCTTAAGAAAAAAGTGATAACTTCAATATCAAAAAATGTCACGTAATTCTTTTAGCTAGAATTTTTCACCAAAGGCACTTAAGTGATCATTTTTTTAGCTAGAATTTTTCACCAGAGGCACTTAATTATAAAAGCTACGTAATTTGGTTAGCTAGAATTTTTCACCAAAGGCACTTAAGTGATCATTTTTCTCCAATTTTAGCGCTTAAGTAAGCCCGCGAAAAGTTGTGACACTAATGTGAGCACCATACATAAGTTAAGGCACTTCCGGTGTACTTCTCCCCTATGTTTTTGCTCGACAACTCCATTCTGCTCTAGAGTATTTGAGCAAGATACTTAATCAACAATGCCATTCTTTGGCAAATTAATTAACAAAAAATTCGGTTGAACTCTCCACCTTAATTAGATTGAAAGATTTTGATATGCCCTCCAAAGTGCCCTTCCAAATATATCTCAAAATTGAGAAATCATGCATAAAAGTCAAATTTTTGTCTTAATGGAAACTATCATGTAAAGTGCACATAATCATTCACAAAGCATGCATAGTACTAAAACCTTTTAAATGAGATTATTGGAGTTTTTTTCTCCAAATCACAATGTATTTTTTCAAAAGGCTAAGCAATACTAGAATTGGAAGGCAAAAAAGGAAGCTTAGACGCTCGACCCATATGACAACTACCACATATGCTAGTAGGTTTATTCCAAGCAGTAACCGAGATATCGCCTTTATTCTGTAAATAACGAATTGTTGTCAACGGTGGATGTCCCAACTCCCAACCTTCGATGCCAAGAGCTCTCATCAGCTTTCCTATACCGGTTTGAAAATAGTGCTTCTTTTGGCAGCTTCAAGGTATATAAATCTCCTTCACGGTTTCCAACTGTTAGACCCTTGTTTTCCTGTCCTTTATTACAAAACCAGTGGCAAAGAACTCAAAACTTATAAGAAACTTAGTGGTAAATTAGCTTACCGATAATAAATTCTTTTTCATTCGTGGAAAAGGTAGAACATTTTTTTAAGTCAATGCTCTCTTGGCCCAAATTGTTCTAAGCATCACCAATGTGAGAAATTTTAAGCGAGTCGCTGTTTCCAATCATAATGCTATCTTTCCCAACATATGATCATATGCTGAACAGGTTAACTTCATCTCCGGTCATGTGATTTGAAGCTCCAGTGTCAGCGAACCATTTTGAATCTTGACTACCTCCAACACTAAGCACAGCAAATGCCTTTAGCACATTTGAGGGGAGGACAGACCAACTAAACCAATTGAAGCAATCCGCAGCACAATGTCCCTGCTTGTTACATATTTGATGGGAAACGATATTTTTTTTTTCTTTTCCTTCTTTAAGATTCTTGGTCTTGCTTTGATTGAATTGTGGCTTTGACCCTACAACTGAACAAAATCAATCTGAGAATTTTTCACTCTTGGACCATCATGAAGAAATCCTCTTTCTTGAGAAGAAAAACAATTGTTGTCAGAATGCTAGAATTGCAAGGGAAAGAAAGTTGTACCTTGCTGCATTGCAAGGGAACTTTTATTTGTCATTCAACTCTCAAAACTCCGCAATTGTGAAATCAGATTAGAGACGGTCGGCATAGGAGGCTTCAACATGGATGTTGTGAATAAATCATAGTAATCACCTAAGCAAATCAAAACAAAGAGATGATAAATTTTCTCCATATTTTTTAATTTGTAGAATAATTGAAACTTCACGTTCCTCTGATACCTTAGCAAAATGTTTTGTAGTGCTAACCACACCTCAACAGATGTCTTCAAGTCTAATCTTGAGAAAGAATGTCTTTAGAGAGCGTCATAATGATCCATCCCCATAGGCGATCTAACCTTCTCCATTGTGAGAACTCTGGATTTGTTACTTCCTCTTGGACTCCAACTTCTTTTCTAGAGGTGATTATGGTTGGACTCGGCATTTGATACGCACCATCAATGAATCCCATCAGATACTGGCTTTTAATCAATGCCAGCATCTGTGCTCTCCAATATTAATAGTTTATTTGTGTCAATTTCGGTGATACAAAATTACTTATGTTTAAAGATGAGGGATACTAATACTAGAACATCAGAGGTATAAGTGAAAGCCATGGTTAAGGATCAACTTCTTCGAAGGAGTGCTCTAATACCATAAAAGAACAGAAGTGTTTGATTGTTGACCTCAACATACAATTTGTTCATATGACTTCCACTATATATAGCGCTATTACAAAGTATTACATTTACAAGGAAATGGTACAACAATGGAAAAAATAAATGAAAAAAATACTTATATTACAAGAGCTGTCAATCCATTGATTTTATTATCTTCAAAATCCGTTTGTGACTTTGATTGACATATGAGATTCTTCTCCCTTAATTGATAAATCAATGCCTTTAGGGATGGTAAACTATAATTGAAAATACTTTCTCTAATATATCCTTATTTTTCAAGTTTAACTCAAAAAAGAGATAGAAGACTCAAAAAATTCAATTTTAGCTTTTCTTAAAGAAAAATTAAATCCTCTAAAACATAGAAAATAGCATATGACAAATCCATAAGTTAGAACCTTATTAGCTGAATGTGGATCACATGGCAAAACTACGCCACACATCATGCTACATGGCAATCACAGAGACAAGATGAAGTGACACATGGCGAGCATAATAACAACTATCTCTAAGTTCCAACTTTAAGTATATATATTAGATAAGAAATTAAAAATCGGCACTTTCTTGATGTACTAATCATTATCGGAAGAAGTATACCTCAAGTATCAAAACTTGACACGAAGGAACACTTAAAGTGCTAAAAGTTAAGAAAGTGACACTTTTTTAAAAAAAATGAGATACTTAAGTGACATCTCCGGCGAACCCTGCTGGAAATCTTACGTGATAATTTTTTATTATCTTCCTCACCTACATAGCTCACCGGAGAGCTAACTTAGCAAAGGAACACAAAAACGACATCATTTTGGCATGGATTCAAATTTTAATACAAAAAATAATTTAATTAAATTATAAAAATTTAATTAATAAATAAAAAGGAGAGGGAGGAAGCGAGGAGCTAAGGGCTGAGCCCTTAGTGCTGCCACCTCCCTCCTGCCCTTTTTTAAAATAAAAAAAAGAAAGATAAATGTTTCAAATAAATTTAGTTTTAAATTTAATTTAATTAATTATTATATTAATTATTTACCATGTCAGAAACAAAAAAAGACGTCGTTTTTGTATTTGTCTAGCCACATCAACGTGCCAAACGACGTTGTTTCACACTTACCTTGTTAGAAAATCACAACGTTAGCATTTTGGCCAAATTTCACTTAAGTTATCCATTTTGTTATTAGCATTTAAGTGTCACTTTCCTAACTTTTGGTACTTAAGTATCCCTCTGTGCCAAATTTTGACACTCCAAATGTCCGTCACTTAATAATTATCAATTCCTTTGACACAATAGATATAATTACTTATGCAATTATTTGAACTTATTTATTCTTTGTTTAAAGTCCATTAGCATAAAAATGCTCTTTTTTCAGCAAAAATACGAAAAAAATTTCACGCCCCGATCCTCGGGCACGCACACATCCTTCTCACTTGGTCGATTTTATAATGCGATATCCCAAGACAAAGTATCGCCGACCCTTTCATTTATTAAGCACATGCGGAAACAGTTAAAATCCCCAGACAATAAAACGATGGAATGGAAAGCAGGGCTATATTTTCAATATTGAAATTTATAACCAAACTTTTATACAAAACACAAACCAATTCATAACTATTCACTTCAAAAGGAATTCTCAAAAGAAGATAGACTCTCAATCCATCCAGGCCATACTTAAGGCCCCTCTCAGCATTATCTTCTTCTTCCAAAAATCATTCACTTTAAGTTTCACCTCCAAGTTCTCCTTCTTAGACTCCTCCTCAGCTCCTCAGCGGGGTTTTGAAATGTTTTTCCCCAAACTGGGATGAGACTACATCTCAGCGAGTTCTACCCCCACTAAGCCCGATTAATAAACCATTATACTATAAGCTGCCTAAACACGCACATGACAAAGGACTTACCTTGGCCTCAGATCCTACCTGCAAGTCAGTACAATTCATAATAGGCACCCAAGCAATCATATCACAGATCGATATCTCGATCAGTCAATCCAGTCGGTCACACACTAACAAGACCACTCACGGTCATTTCCATTCAATCAATCATTTCACAACAATCGGATCAATTCATTGGTCAATTGAACTAGTCGATTACATGTCAGACGGACCATTCTAGGTCAATACTCTCGGGCGTCAAGTTCGCCAAGGTGATTTATCCACTAGACAATTGCGTGCGTTCTTTAAGATGCCGTTTTCGCCAGTTACATCCTTAGTCACCGAACCACGCGTGCCTATAACCATGTACTCAAATAGACAATTGTGTGCGTTCTTTAAGGCGCCGTTTTCGCCAGTGATATCCCAAATCACCGAACCACACATGCCTATAACAATGTATTTAATAGACAAGTGTATGCGTTCTTTAAGGCGCCGTTTTCGCCAATGATGTCCTTAATCACCGAACCATACATGCCTATAACAATATGAGTACTAGACCGATACGTGCGTTATTTAAGGCGCCGTTTCCGCCAGTGATATCCCAATCACCGAACCACGTAGGTCCACAATAATGTATGTACTAGACCGATACGTGCGTTCTTTAAGGCGCCGTTTTCGCCAGTGATGTCCCAATCACCGAACCACGTAAGTCTATACACTGTGTCTGATTGGTTCAATCCCAGAGTATTTCCAATTCTCTCATAACTCCATCCACTTTAAAACTCAATCAAAGCGTTATAAATGCTAACCAAACATACTCGACCATCTACCAATCAATCATTCAATCTCAATCAATTCCAAATCAATTTAGGGTAAATCCCTAAAATATCACAATTTATTTAATTCCATAGAACGTGGAGCTCAAATAAATAAACGGACTGCGCCACGACGATCAGCACGAGATTTCGGTCTTCGGCCATCAAAATCTTAATTTTCTGAAAAATAATTAATTAATTTATTAATTTCAAAAATTAAATAATTATTATTAAAAATTCAATTTAGCTCAAAATAAAGCCCGATTAAATAAACGGACTTCACCACGGTCATCAGTAAAATTTTCCGGTTCCAGGCCATCTCGGTTGAACTTTCGGAAAATAAATAATTATTTAATTTAATTCCGAAAATTAATATTTAAATACTAAAAAATCCACTTAGGCCCGAAAAGCCTAATTGAAGCCCACTAAGGGTCGGGAAAAATCCCGAGATACTTTCAATAAATAGTAGACCACGTCTACTTGTTAATTGCGCAATCAATTTATCTAAATCGCATCACAATTGACTAATAATTGCTAATTTATTCTAATCTAACAACCTAAACATAATTGATTAAAAATAAATCAACCTTAAAGCATAATTAGTCAACTAATCCGGGATTAGTAAGATTACTCACCAAATGGCGCGCAAATCGGATCAATCCGACGGGGGCGACACGAGGAACGATTCTTACCAAAGCACGGCTCGGGTTCGGGGCCCGAAAACGGCCCAAAACAGGCCTTGAACAGTGCTGGAAACCCATTTTTCCAGCAACTATTCTTGGCTGATGGAAGCTCGTCCGACGGCTAGGGCGGCGAGGGGAGGCTGGCGGAGGACGAGGGGGACGCCGAGGAGGTCTTGGCGGAGCTGGGCGGTGGCCGGAGCTGGCCGGACGGGGTGGAACGGCGGCTGGGTCACACGGGGGAACGCCTGGCACGAGGGAACGGGCGGTAGCGAGCAGCGGGACGGCGGCAAGCGGTGGCCACGCGGGCGACGGTGCGGGTGGCAGTCCGACTTCGGTGTGGCGGAAATGGCGGCTGGTCTTCAAGCAACGTCCGCGGCTACTTCCGCTTCTGTCTCTACTGGTCTTTGCACGGAACAAAGAAGAGGAGAAGGGGGGTGGCGACGACAACTGAGGGGGCGAGGGAGAAGCGAAGGCGGGCGGTGAGCGGCGGAGCTGCTCCTGTCTTCAAACAACGGTGGCTGCTACTTCTGTCTTCTTCGACTTCTGGTTCGCACAAAGAAGAAGGAAGAAGAAGAAGTCGGTTACGAGGGAGAGTGGGGGAGAAGAGAGAGGAGAGAGAATAAGGGATAAGAGAATTTGACTGGTCAAAAGTAAAAAGAAGAGAGAGAGAAGAGAAGCCAATTTCAATTTGGCAAGGGGCATTCGGCGGTGGGGAGGGGCTGCGCACGAAGGGGGAGAGAGGAGAGAGAGAGAGAGAAAAAAAAAAGAGAAAAGAAAAAGGGAAATAAAATAATACTTTAATAAGAAAACCCAATTTTCTTATTTCTGTTATTTTCCTTTTCTCATTCCCTTTTTATTTTCTTCCGGTCTTCGATTTTTCCTCCGATAATTTCTTTCTTGAGATTTCGGACTCGGCAATAAATTGATGGATGATGAGACGGTCCTAAAAATGAATTGTAACACGCCCAAATATTCGATTCCCAAAACCGAATTAAATTTCATGATTAAAATTGATTGGATGCAATTTTAGTCCAATTCAACCAATTAGGTAGCTTTTAGGGATTTTACCGCGGTTATATCCCTTAACGACTTCACCCAATAGGTTAACTAACTCGTGAGTAATCAGCTCAGAGTAAAAGGACCATAGGCACGTCGACGAAATGCACATTTCATTTTATCGAAATGGGGTCAAATTTCAGGATGTCACAAAAAAAAAATTGAGTGTTTAAATGAATGAATTGGTGTTTGTACTTTGTTAAAAATAGTCTAGAGTGATCACGAACATTAGAGGTGCTTTCCCCCTTAGTAACAGGTGAGTGATATGTATGATTGTTCTTTTTTCTTTTTTCTTTATTATCTTGACTTACATTTGGAAAATATTTTCTCATGGAAAGTACAGAGTGTTGAATGCAAATTGCATAACCCTAAGATCTCCATAACTACAACAAAAACATGCATCATTGAGTAGAAAGATTAATACACCTGTTTTTGTATCCATTGTTCTTGAAGCGGAAGTGGAAACACAATATTCCACGAGCAAGTCATTTTCCTCTATTGCCCTACGTATCACTGGCTCAATGAGACGACCTCCTCACATTTAGCGTTAGGTAAACGCCCCTTAGGTGAGTATACATATGAGAATTAGAGTTAGATGAGAGACTTGAGCACTATTTATAAAGTTTCTAGCCAGACCCCCTCATTACGGGCCAGGCTCAACTCGGCACACACTAGTCAGTCCCATATTAGACTAATTAATAAACCTTCTACCTCACCTTAGACCAACCCTATTTTATGGTAACCGTAAAAATAGTAAATTACAATATCAGTTAATGTAATCCACATTAAGAAAACTCTTACATTCTCTCATTTTGACTATATTAATTGAAATCGTACCGTATGTGCGCACATTTGGTCTAGAGATAATTTTTAATAGTCAATCATATCCCATAAAGTCTTAAACATTGAATCATGGTGGTAACTGCATGTATACACATAGAGCATTCCATGGTCACAAGTGCTCTTAACTTTATTGATATGAATTCAATATGGTAGTGTAGCAAATGGATAACATCTCTCATAAAGAGATCCCATTTGTTAGTCACCATTCTCTTACTTTAGGCGACACAAAAAAACTTGTGCCACTAGAGAATGTCTTTAAGGTTCCATGAATCCACATATGTCTTGTCCTTATGGTTAACATTTCTTTATGTATAACAAGACATATGGACAAGGTTAATAACCGGATGCCTCTAGCCTTCACTCAAGGTTTATACGGTACCTTAAGACTTTATCAATATGTATTCAACATAATAACAATATATTCAAAATATTTTATATAATGTAAAAGTTGATACATATCAAACCGTTACAAAATGTAACACATACAGATGAAACATTTATCAAAGTAAAACCAAAATAGTTCCCACTAAACAACAGCATCTCATGATACTCTTAGGCCCATGCTAATGACATGTCACTCAAATACACATGGTCATAGGCCTTTAATTAGTGGATCTACAACTATATTATCTGTGAAAATATGTTATATTATTACGTCACATTTCTATACCATTTTTTTATGGTAAAAAATTTTGACCACCATTTATTTAGACCACTTGAAACCTCTGTAGTAAATAAATAATATTACAAATTTATTGTCTCGATATAACCGTATGGGTCTATCCATAAAGTTAAAAACAGTCAACTCCTTCATGAGGTTCTGGAGCCTAATGGCCCAAGTAATAGCCTAAAAAAATGTTACAGACTCTGCTTATATAGTAGAAGATGACATAGAACTTTATTTACTACACTTCCTACTAATATATATTATGTTATTGATCACATATCTTAACAGCCGGCAAAGTTTACATCTGAATACTCTACTAATTGCAATAATTGAACATGTCTGTAAATTAGCATATAATTTATTGTCCTCTTTAAGTACCTTAAAAATTTCTTGGCAGTAACCCAGTAATCGCGTCTTGAATTTGACTGACATCTGCCTAGAACTTTCGTCGCAAAGAGGATATTTAGTCTAGTGCAAATTTGAGCATACATAATATTTTTAAGTACACTGACACAAAGTACACTCTTTAATTAGATTTTCTCAATATTTAAATAAGGATAATGTAATAGATTCAATCCATAACTCTTAACAATAGGAGCAATTCCTGACTTGCAATGATGTATATTGAATAATTCCAAAATACGATCAGTAAATATTCTCCGAGAAAATTTAATAAAATCCAATATTTATATGGCGAGAACAATCTTTACGAATCTCAGTACAAAAGACAAAAGATGCCTCAAGGTCATTACTTGTAAACAAAATATCATGTACATAGTGTATGAGAAAAATAAATTTCCTTCCACTGATCTTGCAGTACATATATACTAAATTACTTTGTTTCCAATTGAACAAAATAATAACACTATGAAAATTTAATAATATTGTCTGGAAACTTGTTTAAGACCATGAATTAGAACTTTTCAATCTATACATAAGTTTACTTGAATCTGCTGCAAAATCATACAGTTGCACTATATAGATTTTGTATCTATTTGATATAACTCCATATCAAAATAAATTATTAATGTCATATTCACTCTGAAAGAATCTTTAAAAAATGCTATAATGAAATAATTACTTATTCACTATAAACTCATTCAGCCCTCTTTAAAAGTGAAAAATTTAACTACAAGTTTAGTTTTAAATTTCACAATTTTCCTTTGAAATCCTTTTAATTTTGTACACCAATTTGCAACTAATAAACTTGTGATCTTTAGGCAAGTAAGTTTCCAAACACTATGATGTTTTATAGATTGTATATCGTCTTTTATGGCATCTAATCACATACTTGATTGAGAACAAGCAACAACATTGATAAATATGCCACTACATCAACCATATAATGGATATTACAATCATGCTCTCACAAATAGACTATATAATTTAATGGAATTACTAATCGTCTTGCCCTAACAAATCTCTCGAGTAAAGTTACCACCACTTCATTTTATACTTGAGATGTTTAAAAAGATTTCATAATAACTATATCAAGAGTAGTACCTTGAATCTCAATTAGTTTAGTTTATGATATAGGAGATTCTACAATTGTCTGTACCACAATTGTCTGTATAGACAAAGACAAAGACATAGTGATTTTCCATTGTACTATTATCCTTAATAGTCTAAGAGCAGATATCCTCTACAATTACGTCAAATTGTAGAAACTTTACAATATGTGATTCCATAATACCTGTACCTTCTTTAGGGTCATAAAATTGATACATTTTTAACAATCTTAGTAAAATACAAAATAATTCCAAGTGAATCTAAATTCCAACACACTTAATATTGAATTAGATAACATCACTTTTGCATAATACCTCTAAATTTAATATGATTCAAGTAATTTATGTTCAGTCTATAACTTAAAAGAAGTTTATGAAATAATTTTGATAAGAAACACATTTTGTATGTGAAAAGATTGCTTTCAAAATATCAACCCACAGAAAATCGGATAAATTAGTCTTACTAGTCATACTCATCACTATGTTCAATATGATACATTTATGCCTTTCGGCCAAATCTTTTTGTCAGGATTTTCAAGCATAGTAATTAAGTTATCACCCAAAAATCTATCAAGTATTTGACAAATGATCTTTTAAGTTATTTCGCATTGTCATACTCGCCAATATACTCACGGCCACTATTAAGCCTGACAACATTTTATGATTAATTATAATTGTTTTATTCTTTATCTTAGTAATTTTACTTCCACAATAATCTATAGAAGTCTTTAGATAACCGTTAAGAGTAGACATAATATCAACATTGTCAACTTTTCTACTCTTCCTTCAGACATATGTGAGACTATTCCTTAAATAGAAAATTTTGGAAACAACATCTTCAACCATATACGAAATGTATACACCATTAAAACTTAAACATAATCTTTGTAGATGTGTCCTAATTTCAGTATTAGATAAAAACATAACTTTAAGCCATTAAAGCTTTCATCATCTTTTAGTAGTGCAGTCAGTAGATAAGCTACTTTTCAAGTGTTCCTAAATGGAATGTTTCATGGACAATAAGCAAATTCTATTGCTCTTTTCTCAAGCAGCAAATCATATATCCACTACTTAAAATTTGAAGTAGTAAAAACCTCAATAATAATGAAATTAATTATAGAAAATGTGATTGAAAAACAAAATATATATATAATTAGCATCATGTGAGCACCGTGTAACTTGATGTACAAGTACACATTCAGAGAGTTACACGCATAATCATATAATCACTTTTTGGCAGAATACATGACATGCAGTTGTACACTCTCCACACGATAGCGGTTATAAGAATATATTCTAATCTTCGTGAATTCATCACATTTGGGGAAATGAACTACTAGAATCAGTTGATCTTCTACCACACCATCATATATCCCTTCATGAACTAATACACAATCACCTCCTTTGGGAGTATGATCATACATTAGACTAGGAGACATCACAATCAGCATACGAGACCGAAATTTCTCAAATCCAATCAAGCATGCCACTTTGGTAGTCACTACTCAATTGAATCATTGAAACTCTCTTATACCAAGAATATAAACTTTACTACTCACATACATAATGTACATGTGATTTTAACTTTAGTAATAGGGGCAGGTTATTACTAAAATCACATATCATGCTTATTACATTGCTTCATACATTAATAAAAATTAATCATATATATATAGCGAACCTGAAAGACAGATTCCAATGAGATCACCGATCATAACAACACAAGAAAATTCTCATAACATAGAAGCAAGCATCTCGTGTGCACTCCAATTATTGATTACTAGAACAATATTAAAAGAATGTCGATCCAAAGGATCCCTCACAAGTTAACATCAATAGCAATACATGATACTCCAGATTGACAAGCTTGATAGCTAATTAACTATTGCTCATGAGTTTCATAAGGCAAAACATGACTTCAAAGCCAATATCTGAATTATTATTATTATTATTATTATTATTATTATTATTATTATTATTATTATTATTATTATTATTATTATTATTATTTTGGTAAAAACCAATAGTTGAATTATCAGCCAATTTTAATTAACAAATTATTATTATTGCATCAACCAGTGGCCTATAAATTGAGGCAAAACACAAAACCAAATATCTAAACTATAACAGTAGATATAATTGCTCTGTGTAAATGATGTCATACTTCATAACCATAGAAAATATTCAACTTGATAGACATTAACCAGCGATAAGATGAGTTTAGATACAATACGCAATAACTTAACTGACATGCATTATTCACATTCAGTAGATGTGTTAATCAGTACAATCAGTTTGGTCATGAGTTCTTAAGACATCCATCATTCAAAGATTACCAGCATGTCAATGAGTATGCTTGAGTAACAAAAGTTTCATAACATTTATTGTTTCTTAACACCTCAATACATAGCTCAAATACTATCACATACTAATTGTATCTCATTAAGCTAGTTTCAATTTATAATAAAGTTTGATTTTATTAATGAATCACACATTCATAATATTTATGTGATAACATACTAGTAACTCATCACTTGTATTTCCAAAATCACAGCAAATACAAGAAAAATACGCAAAAATAAACTAAAAATATGTGTATTTAGGATTTTATATGTATTTTCATATCCGTAAAATCATCAAACATGTAAAATAAATACAGCACAACATAAGGGATGGCCATACGAATCCAACGCCGCCACCCACGTGCCTAATAGAGGCTCCACGTGCCCACACGCGCCGCCTGAGTGCGAGGGGCGTGGATCTCACGCGCGGCGCGTGGCCGCATGTGGGGGCGCATGCGGCCTCCTCCAACGACGCGCTGCCTACAGTTCTTCTCGTCTCGTCGAGCCCAATCCGAATATATAATTTAATTTTATTTTTATTGAACGAAAAATCTCAAAAATCTCAAAAATCTCAAATTATGGCAAAATCCTATGCGTTCGAGTTCTAGAGTTATGAATGCTTTGATACCATATATTGGATGCAAATTGCGTAACCCCAAGATCTCTATAACTAGAACAAGAACATGCATCATTGAATAGAAATATTAATGCACCTGTTTTTGGATCGATTGTTCTTGAAGCGGAAGCGGAAACACAATGTTCCACGCACAAGTCTTTCTCCTCTATTGCCATCCATATCACTGGCTCAATAAGACGACTCTCTCACGTTTAGCATTAGGTAAACGCCCCTTAGGTAATGATACATATGAGAATTAGAGCTAGAAGAGAAACTTGAACATTATTTATAGAGTTTCCAACCAGGCCCCCTCATTACGGGCCAGGCTCAACTCGACCCACACTAGCCAGTCACATATTAGACTAATTAAGAAACATTTTATCTCACCTTAGACCAACCATATTTTATGGTAACCGTAAAAATAGTAAATTACAATATCAATTAATGTAATCAACATTAAGAAAACTCTTACATAGAGCCCTGTCAACTTAAACAAAATACAGCATGATCCAAAAAGTGAAATTTCAATTTCATAGATCAGATAAAACTAATAACCCATTTTTCAGGATGAAATCTAATGCCTTCTCACGTTATTAGCTTGGAGGTACATGGACTTTGAATGGGATTAAATTTGAATACGCCTATTATGAATTATTAATTCGAGTGTCTCTTTTGTGTGTGTTTATGCATAATACTCTTTAGTTGGGTTGGATGTAATCAACCATAGGTTATTCGGGGTGAACTGGAACACAGATTAATTTTGAAAAAAAAAAAGTAGAACAAAATAAAATGCATCAACAAGAAAAATTGGATGAGAGGTAAAAAAAGAATAAATTGTCAGTATATTACAAAATAAAGGGAAAAAAAGAAAAAAGAAATCCCAAGATTTGATTTGTTGGATTGGGCATCGGATATTTTCAACTTAGGAACTTAAAGTCATCTGCTCAGATCCTAGCGACTGCGTGTAAACTAATCAGAGTCAGGGACACCTACACAGACAAAGGCCTAAGATAGACTACGGAAAAAGGAAAATATATATATATAGAGGTGGATGGGAGTAGGTGTTGAAATGTGCGGCAAAATTTTACGACCTCATCATGTACAGAAGGATTACAAAGTATGAGCTATTTGTTAATGAAAAAGACGGTGCAAACGCGTATGGAAGGTGATAAGATATTCCATCACACAAAGCTAATATAATTGCGATGGGCACGGGGCAGCTCGTTGTCTGACTCATTGAAATTATCTAATGAATTTAATAGATATATTACATTGAATTTCTAATGTTATTTAAGACTCGTACTGGATCCATCACTTTCGATTATCTTAATTCTATTTTGTAGATATATTAAGAAAAATATAGTAATCTCTCTATGTGGTGAGCGGGAGGATAGAACTGCCAAAACCGAAACGAATAAAATAACAAGAAAAGAAGACTAAGACTGAGAGTGCGAGAGAGGTCAACGCTCCAGATTACGATTTGTGAGCTCGAGCGTTTGCAACCGTCCAAGATTGATAATCTGGATCTCCATTGGAGCCAGAGTCTGTGTATGCAGATGAGTGTTCGTGTTCCCAATGGCTGCTCATCGTCAGCTAATGCCTTTGCCGAAGAGTTGGCAGTTTGTAACTACCAAGTGTTCCTCAGCTTCAGAGGGCCAGATGTCCGTGGCAACTTCCTCGATTGCTTCTCCGACAACCTCACGGGCTCGGGGTTTATGGTATTCAGAGATTGCAAAGAGATTGAGTATGGCGAAAGGATCGATACCAAGATCGTGGAAGCCATCAAGTGTTCCGACGTCTGCATCCCTGTCTTGTCCAAGAACTTCGCTTCCAGCCCAGCTTGCCTGATGGAAGTAGCCCAAATGGTGGAGTCGGAGAAAACCATTCTTCCAATTTTCTATGGCGTCAAGCCCGGCGTTGTTCGCCACCAGGAGGGAACATACGGAGAGTCCTTCGTCGTGCAAGAAAAACGCAGTAATACCGAGACAATCAGCAAGTGGAAGACTGCTCTGGCAAATGTTGCTGGGATAAAGGGATTCGAATTGGAGGAAGTCAGCAGTGGGTAAGTCTGACTCGCTATTGCTTACTTGTAACGAAAAGACAGGACAAGTTTCTTGTATTGAAAGATCTCACCACGCTCTTTCTGGGATCCAATTTACCTGTGGAGATACTTTCTTCCTTTTTTTTTCTTTTTTTTTTCGTGGTAGTGTATCTGTGTATCTCGTCTTTTCTTTAATGTTCTTGTAGTCATCTACATCTTTTTTCTTGGGTTAATTACTGTCACGTTATCTTCTCTACGTTTTCCGAAATCACCGAACAGATCGGCACCACAGGAAGTGCCCGGTGCTCATTACTTCGTTTTTGATTTTGTAGGTATCACGAGCTTATAAGGAATGTCATTTCCAAACTTTGGCAACTCTTGGAGATCGGCAAGGAAGACGTGACTGAAAATTTAGTCGGAATAGACCGCAACGTGCAAGAGATGATGCGGAAGCTTGGTGTCCATGATGAAGATGGACGAGTTGATAAGGGAAGATGCGTGCTTGCAGTGTGTGGTCTTCCTGGGGTTGGCAAAACTACTCTCGCCAAGGTGGTGTACAACAAAATTAGCCATCTCTTTGATGCTTGCAGTTTTCTTAAAGACGTTCGGGATGAGATTGAACAGAAAAAATTGGTATCTCTCCAGAATAAGTTAATTCGAGATCTCAAGAGAGGAAATTTTCAAGAAGTGAAATTCTCCGATCAGGGTACCAGAGTTATAAAATGCCTATTCCGACGAAAAAGAGTTCTCATTGTCTTGGATGATGTGGACGACTTTGAACAAATCAAACCATTGGCGGAGAATCTAGCTTGGTTTGGTCCGGGAAGTAGGATCATCTTAACAACCAGAAAGAAAGATGTCATTAATCATTACGAGATTCGAGAAATCAACGAACATGAGGTCTTACCTATGGATGAAAATCATGCTCTTGAATTTTTTTGTAAGCATGCTTTCCGACCAGGTCATCCTGACGACTACGGTTCTCTGCCAACTGAAATCACTTCTGCCGTTGGAAGGCTTCCTTTTGCCATTGAAATTGTGGGATCATATTTGAATGGGAAGAGCCCGGAAATATGGAGAGAGACCTTGAATAAATTAGAAGGAGAGCTGGAAAAAGCAGTGGAACCAATGTTGAAGGCAAGTTATGATCTTTTGGACGAAAACACAAAAGAAATATTCCTTGATATAGCGTGTTTCTTTATAGGGGTTGACAAGACAATCCCCTATTACATGTGGGATGCTCGAAAACGTTTCCCAAATAGAGGTGTTCATGAACTTCAAAATATGTCTTTTCTAAAAATTAGAGAAGAAAATGAGTTTTGGATGCATGACCAATTAAAAATCCTAGGAAGAGAACTTGTCAGGAAGGAAAATCCCAAAAACCCCGGGAAGCGCAGTAGACTGTGGGATTACAAAGATGTCCAAACATCATTGCGGAAAAAGAAGGTAATATCATACTGAGATTCCGGCAGTATTGTTGTTAAGTTCTCCTCTAGACACGATGATTACAATATTGTTTCATTGAATATCTTTGTTCTAATTTTTGCACTCCACTTTTTTCCATCAAATTGGCAGTGTACTGAAAATGTTGAAGCTCTCCGTGTAACCCCCAATTTTAATCAAGATGAACCGGAATGCAACTGTCTTCATTATGACGATTTTCATCATCTATCAAATCTGAAGTTTCTTGAATTGAATAACGTTGGTATTGAAGGAAATCCTGAGAATCTTCTACTGTCAAACCTATTATGGCTGGACTGGCATGGATGCCCTGAGAAATCTAATTTGTTTGCATTGGATATGAAGAAACTGGTAATTCTCAACTTATGTTCAAGCCGAGTCTCATTGAATCCGGAAGACTGGGAGAAACTGATGCTGGTAAGTCGTGTACGTGCTTGTGTGCTTTTTTTTTATGTACAAATGCACCCTGCACGAGAAATTATAGTAGTTGTAACTAGACATATGAATCATGCTGTTCTTGCAGAATGCTGGAAGTTTGAAAGTCTTGAACCTAAAAGGTTGTCCCTGGATCATTGCATCTCTGAGATTCCCTAACTCAATGTCCTTAGAATGCTTGATCCTGGAAGGCTGTTTATTAACAACTCCAACAATTGATGAATCCATTTCTAGATTAGAGAATCTAGTTTCCTTAAACATGAAGCATTGCACATCAATTAAACATTTGCCACAGGCACTGTGTTCCCTGAAAGTATTGAAAGAGCTCCTCATTGATGGAACTAAAATTGAAAGACTTCATTTCGAGGAAGGCTCTCTACCAGCACTTGAAATACTCAGTGCTTGCGAATGTGAAGTGTTGGGTGAAGTCACTGAGTCCATTGGATTGCTGAAGAATCTTCGGAAGCTTACTTTAAGAAGTTGTGAACGGCTAAAAGGACTTCCACACTTCATAGGAAAGCTTGGTCGGCTAAGGCAAATGGACTTGTCGTACACCTTAATTAATGAATTGCCTTCTTCTATCAAGGATTTGAAAAATCTTGAAGTGCTAAAGATGGTTCATACTTACTTAGAAGAATTTCCTGAAGCCATAAAAGATCTTGAGAAGCTTCAAGAGTTGGATTTCACCCACTGTGAAAGTTTGAGCGGAGATTGCCACATTACAGGGTTGATTTCTTTGAGAATCTTGAGATTAAAATGCACAAGAATTTCTCGTGTGCTCGCCAGAGATCATAGGCAATTTAGTCTCTACATCCTTGAGTTAGATGATGGGGTCAATAAGCAGACGGTCTCATAATTTCACTCTAGCTCAGACCTTGTTACCGTCACAATGCAGATGATCCTGCATATGTCATGCTTTAGTCTTGAAGGTCCAAAACTAAGGTATGTCTTGGAAAATTCTTATCCATGCTGGCTTAAACGAGTTAGTGGCTAACTGAGAAAATTGACTTCGTTAAAATGATCTTCTCTTGACAGATTACATAACTATTGATGTCAGAGCAATCGAATTCTGCATCAGTGTGCATGAATAATGTCAAGCTATGTTTTCAAAAGAGCTTGAACTTGAAGCGTTTTCCGAACGTTTGAAGTATTTGGAAAGAAACAACGCTTTGTTCCCTTTTCGTTTTTGTGCCTGATGACACTACTCTTCTTTTGATAGCATGTATCTGGACCTCCTTATCATAGTTTGCTCCTTGTATCTGTGATCTTTATATGTTGAAATTTATCTCAAACAATGTGAGCATTTTTGTATGCAACTGGTTCTGTTCTCTCTCTCTGTTTTCTTTTTTCTGCCTAGGACTATAATCAGCACCAAGAAAAAGTAAAAAATTGTTATCGCATTAATTTGGCACTTACCAATACGATGATCCTCATCTTATGACTACAAGCATATACTACCAAATTCGATTTTAAGTGATAGAGGACAAAGCAGAGAGATTTTCTTTGGAAATGCAAGAGGTTGAGCATGAACGACCTAACGCTATTTCCTTGGTTTGCTGCTTGCAGCATCCAAAATTTTATTTGCGTTATGCATTGGTCCTAGATGCAAAACAAGCCCCAAAGAAACTTGGACAAGCTGTTGCTAAAATCAACTGGACTTCAGGTGCATTTGGTTAGACTTTTGGAGAAAACCTTGGGGAATATGCAAAGGACTGATATAAAATATCATTACGGCATAGGCGGGCGTTGTTTGAAACCTTTATTAAGGTCGGATTCTTCTAAAGTTTTTGAAAATTCGTGCCCTTTTTTGTAACTACCGAGTTGGTCCGAGTCACGCCTCACACGATCTCTGAACCCGGCTCCCATTGTCATTGAATCCTTGTTCTGTTGGACTTATCTTTTTTTTTTTCTTTTTTCTTTTTTTTGTTCCTGAGAACAGATTTAGAACAAAAATAAGAAGTAGAAAAAAATTACTTCTTATTCCCGGGAACAATTCCAAGAAACAATTTTTCTCTCTCTTCTTTTTTCTTTAAATTAAAGGGATTTTCTGAAATGCAAATTGTGTTTATTAAATTGTGATCTAAAAGTTTATGGTGAAGTACCTTTGAGTAAAACATTTTTTAGAGGGATTATATCTATAATGGACTTTTGTGATTAAAAGAAAGAAAAAAATTCATCAAAAGAAAAATAAAAAAAGTTGGCCAGTGAGGGTAGGCAGCCGCCGGCGATCGAAATCTATCACTAGCGGCCAACATTTGAGGTTGCAAGACCTTAGGCAACCCCAAGAGACAACTAGCGAGGGTCGCCTGGTCACGCGACCTCAGGCAACCCTTCGCGGAGGTCGCGGCAACCCAAATTAGGTCACGCTGGGTTGCTGGAGGTTGTGCGACCTCCAACGATCTGGGTCACAGTGACGTGACTCGTGGGGGGTCGTCTCAACTTGTCGAGGTCACGCGATTGGCCGATGATGGTCACCGAGGTAGTCGCAACCTCACCAGCCTCTCTTTAGCCCATCGCCAAGCCATCACAACCACACCATGCGACTCAATGGAAAAGAAGATGAACAGTGAATCATGAGGGCAAAACTAGAAAATCGAAAATTGAGTGGGGATAGTTTTGGAACAAAATTTTTATACTTAACCCTAAAAGGCCTTCTGAAAATGTTGAAAGCCCAAGGTAGCCTCCTACTTACCTTGGGCTTTCGGCCTTTCAAAGGCAAACATTTTCCCAAGGTGAGTTTCAATAATTTAACCAAACACCCAAGGCTTAGAACACTCAAAGCTCCTTCACAAAGCAGGTCTCAAATGCACCCTTCCTAGTTCTATACATGGTTGATTCATATTATATTGTTTTCTCATTGTTATAGTGGTCCTCTCACTAGTTCTGTCATGTTCAAAATTTGCTAATGCTCATAACCCATCTTCACTTTGTTGGTTTCTAAACAATCATATGCTAGGAATAATTAATCTTCTTGTTGGAGCTTGTATTGCCCTGTCATTCACTTTCATTTTCCTGTAAATGGTTTTGCGAGTTCATGAACTCGCTTATGTCCCTAGACATTAAAGGAAAGCTGTTTCTCATACATTTAGTGGGTTGAACATTCAATGAGGAGCCGACCTCCAGAGATGAGCAATCCAGGTGCTCTTTTCGGTTCAAGAATCAAGCTTCTTGTTCAGGTCGGAAAATGAAAACACACCTAGCGGCCAACAAAGATATCTTTTTGAGGGCATCAGTATTCCATGGGATACATATAATACAAGCACATTGCTGAAGGAAGACCATGAAGCGAGAGCAGCAGCTTATTACTTTGCTAAAAATGTGGCAGAATGTGAAGTGATGACCTTAAGTGGCTAAGATTTTTCTCACTTGGATCCGTACTGGAGTTTCAAGTTCATAAGCAAGCTGGCCAAATTTTGGGGATTGTTGGTCGTCCATCAGAATTAAGAATATTGTGGTCCAAATGACTTAATAGAGTGCAGTGGTTGTAAGTTTATGTGATTAGCATTTGTTAAGTCCACGTTGAACTGGAACCTTTATCAAACCAAGAGTGACACAGATGGTTACTTGACACTGGATGAAGGTGAAAATTGTGACATCCTGAAATTCGACCCCGTTTCGATAAAGTGAAATGGGCATTTCGTCGACGTGCTTATGGCCATTTTTCTCTGAGCTGATCACTCACGAGTTAACTAATCTATTGGGTGAAGCCGTTAAGGGATGTATCAGCTGTAAAATGCCTAAAAGCTACTTAATTAGTTGAATTGAGCTAAAATCACGTCTGATCGATTTTTAACCACGAAATTGAACTCGATTTCGGGAATCGAATTTTAAGCGCGTCATAGTTCTTATTTTTAGGATCATGTCTCATCGCTTGTCAATTTATTGACGGGTCCGAAGTTTCAATAAAGAAATTATCGAAAGAAAAATTGAAGCCCAAAAGAAAATAGAAAGGAAAAGGAAAAGAGAAAATGAAAATTGCATAAAGGCATTATGCATTTTATTTTTCCTTTTTTCTCTCTCTCCCCTCTTTCTCTTCCTTTTTCCTCTCCTTTTTCTCTTTTTCTTTCTTTTCTCTCTCTCTCCTCTCCCCTTTTTCCCTCCCCCTCCGTGCGATTTCCCCCCCCGGCCCACCTTCTCTCTCTCTTTTTTTTCCTTTGACCAGTCAATACCTATCCCCTCTCTCTCTCTCTCTCTCTCTCTCTCTCTCTCTCTCTCTCTTTTTCTTCTTCTTCTTCTTCCTTCCTCCGCACGTCCAAGCGAGCGAACCAGGAGCAGAAGAAGAGCCGCACGATCGCAGCTCGCCGAGAGCCGTCGCCGCCCGTCCCGCCACCACACCGGAGCCGAACCGCCCGCACACCCGCACGCCCGCCGCCGTCCCGCCGTCCGCGCACGCCCAGGCCGCGCAATCCAGCCGCGACCCAGCTGCTGTTCGCCCCAACCAACCCCCGTCCGGCCACCTCCGGCCACCGCCTAGCCCCACATCCCCCTCGCCCTCCGTCGGCCTTCCCTCACCGCCCTAGCCGTCGGAGCAGCCCCGGCCACCCCGTCCAGCAAACCCGGAGTGGGTTTCAGCAACTTCGGGCCCGCTTTTGGGCCGTTTCCGGGCCCCGGATCCGTGAGTCGCTTTGGGAACAATCGTTCCTCGCGTCGCCGCCGTCGGATTGATCCGATTTGCACGCGATTTTGTGAGTAATCTCACTAATCCATGATTAGTTGGCTAATTATGCTTAAGATTGGTTTAGATTTAATTAATTATGTTTAAGTTGTTAGATTATAATAAATTAGCAATTATTAGCCAATTGTGATGCGAATTAGATAAATTGAATGTGTAATAAGCAAGTAGACATGGTCTACTAATTATTGGAAGTGCCTCGGGATTTTTCCCGACCCTTGGTGGGCTCCAATTAGGCTTTTCGGGCCTAAGTGGATTTTTTTGTATTTAAATATTAATTTTCGGAATTAAATTAAATAATTATTTATTTTCCGAAAATTCAACTGAGATGTCCTGGAACCGAAAAATTATGCTGATGACCGTGGTGAAGTTCGTTTATTTAATCAGGTGTTATTTTGAGCTAAATTGAATTTTAAGTAATTAATAATTAATTTTCGAAATTAATTAATTAATTAATTATTTTTCGGAAATTAAGATTTTGATGGCCGACGACCAAAATCTCGTGCTGATCATCGTGGCGCAGTCCGTTTATTTATTTGAGCTCCATGTTGTATGGAATTGAATAAATTGTGATATTTTAGGGATTTACCCTAAATTGATTGGAATTTATTGAGATTGAATTATTGATCAGTAAATGGCCAAGTATGTTATTCAGCCTTTATAATGCTTTGTTGAGTTGATTTAATTATTTGATTGAGAAATCGTTGGCATTGGTTGTCGATATTGAAAGTAAATTGGTAACCATTTGAAAGAGGACATGTGGGCTCGGTGAATTGGAATATCACCTGGAGAATGCACGTGAGTTCAATGGTTGAATATGTCACCTTGGTGAAAAGGTCGCCTGAGAGAATGCACGTGGCTCGGAGACTCGGTATGTCGTTCTGGAGAATGCACGTGGCTCGGTGACAGAGTTTGGCATCTAAAAGGGCACGTGGCTCGGTGACAGAGTTTGGCATCTAAAAGGACACGTGGCTCGGTGAATTGATGCATCACTTTGGTGAGATAGCACCTAAGAGAATGCACGTGGGCCTAGGCATCTAAAAGAACACGTGGCTCGGTGATCTGATGCGTCACTTTGGTAAGTGAGTACCTTAGAGAATGCACGTGAGTCCAGTATTCGGAATGGCATCTAAAAGGGCACGTGACTCGGTGATCTGATGCGTCACTTTGGTAAGCGAGTACCTTAGAGAATGCACGTGGGCCCGGGCATCGAAAAGGACACGTGGCTCGGTGGCTTGATGTACCACCTTGGCGAAGAGGTCGCCTTAGAGAATGCACGTGGGTCCGAGGTTTAAGGCACGTGGCTCGGAGACCTGGAATGTCGTCCTGGAAAATGCACGTGGCCTAGCTTTTAAATATCCTACAGCGGGGATTGAATTGTATGACATGCAATCGACTGGTTCGATTTGTTTGAAGTGAATGGGTGTTTATTGTGAATTGTACTGACTTGCAGGTGAGATCTAAGGCCAAGGTAAGTCCTCTGCCCTGTGCGTATTTAGGCAGCCTTTAGTATATAGTTTACTAATCGGGCTTAGTGGGGTAGAACTCGCTGAGATGTAGTCTCATCCCAGTTTGGGGAAAACCATTTCAGGACCCCGCTGAAGAGCCAAGGAGGAGGAATCCGAGAAGGAGAACTCGGAGGCGAATCTTAAGGAGAAAGATTTTTGGAAGAAGAAGATAGTCCCGAGAGGGGCCTTGAGTACGGTCTGGATGGATTGAGATCCTATCTTCTTTTGAGATCTCCTTTTTTATGTGAATAGTTATGAAGTGATTTGTGGTTTGTATAAAAGTTTGGTTATAAATTTCAATATGAAAAATATGGCCCTACTTTTCTATCCCATCGTTTTATTGTCTGGGGATTTTAACTGCTTATGCATGTGCTTAAAAATGAAAGGGTCGGCGATACATTGTCCTGGGATATCGCATTATAAAATCGACCAAGTGAGACAGATGTGTGCATGCCTGAGGATCGGGGCGTGACAAAAATTAAAACGAAAAGCCTCATAATAGAAGTGAAATATCTCAGACAAGAACAGTTTTGGTCCATTAGGCTCTTGGTTTGTTCATCCGGAGTCCAAGGCTTGCCTTCGCACCTGAAACAAGTAATTCCGAAACCTTTCAAGAAGTATTGATGAAAATGTACAAATAATTTGTGCATGGCGGGTAACCATTTGCTTCAGCACATTCTTTCAGGGTCTCTGTTTCTCTGGCTTCTTGGCATTCATCTCACAGGTTCATGCTCCATCCTCTTCCTCATTCTCTCTTCAGTTGCTGCTTCTAGGTAGTGTTATCAATATATCCATTAGATGCAACTGGACAAGCAGAAGTGCATTGGGTTTGGACTATGATCACGCCTGTCCCACTTAATTTATTGAGCACACAGATCTTAGCTCCTTGCTTAACTTGAATCAGATAGGAAGTCTCAATCTTCAGAATACATGTTGAAAATACAATGTCATTCTAGAACAAACTATGAACATTTGGTGGCGAAAACCTAATGAGAAAGCAGCAAATTCATACTTAATTAGACACGGTAATAACCCATTTGGTTAACTAAGTCATGAAGCATTTGAGTTCTTTACTTCAAGATGGGTATAGTTCTGGAATGCAAACCAGGATTGTGTCCCCTAGAGCCAATTTCAGGGTAGAGTTGACTTTGAGACGATACATACGTTTGCTTGAAGTGGATGTGATTCTCAAAGAGAGTTTGAACCCAATACCAACATCCTACCTTGACGTTTGGGCCAATGGAAGATTTTCCAGTTATGGTCACAAAATCAGATCAAATAACTTTACCAATGCATATCTTAAATCTTTTTTTCCTCGTAAAGAACGTCCAGTTTCCTTGGATGAACTGAAGGTCTCACTATGATTCAAGGTTAATTACGAGTCAGGTGGTTCAGAGCCTAAAATTGGCCATCATTTATGCAATCCTTTTCATCTGCACTTCTAAGGTCTTGTTTCCAGAATCCCTTGTTCTGACACGATTATCCTCAAGGCTAATAAACTTTTTCATTTAGCTAAGTGTTAGTAGATCAACTTATTCATGATTACTCCTTGGAATCTGACGTTCTAACATGACTCAATCAATTTCTCTTTTATTTCATTCATGAAAGATCGATTAACTTATATTTCCTTCTGCGATAGGTTATTATGCCATTTACTCATCTTTCAATTCCATTCTACTCGAAGTCTGGTTGTTTTGGCGTTGTTGGACTCGAAATTTTCTTATGAGAATGAGACCCGAGATATGAAACATATCGTGGATTTGACAGAAATGAAAACTGGATCTGAACTCACTTTGTTCACTGTCTCATAAATACTTTTGCCATAGCTAATAGAAATCCTGCAATTATGAATGCATATTTTCAAGGCACAACGGGCGCTTTACCAGCCTATGATATCACCCGGCATGTCATCTTGAGAAAATGGAAGGAGGCTGAGAAAAACTTCCAAGACCATTAGGAGGCCAACATTGTGATCGTGCTCAATGGAAACAACGCGGACCTGCATTGTCTCCAAGCGGTTTCAACTAGAGATGCTCTTTCTTTATGGACTACGATGCTTTAGAGGCTCGAGTGCCTTCTTGAAAGTGTTGACTCAGATCTGTCGTGTGGTCAGCCCGAAGGCTTGCAACATAGGCGATGACCCTGCAGCTCTGCTGAAGAGACAGACAATAAACATTAGGAACAGGCCCATTGTTGGTCTTCATGGGAAATCATGGTTGTGCTTCAAAATAGACAAAAGTTATTTGCTCATGGCATTGTGCTTGAATAGGAACCAAGATCGTAAAGACAAACCTCACAAAACCATCACGTAATTAGGCAGTACGTTTATGTTCGCTAGATGTTTCTCGAATGGGAATCACACTCAAGGGTACATCAAGCACCCTTTTATTTTGTTGGGAGAACACGGCAAAAGCCCGATATCTTTACTTGGGGATCACCAAGGAGGAGCTCAAATCTGAGCTTGTCAACATATCCAATTAGACCCACATAAACTCAAAAGTTTAAGTCGATAAGTTATGAACCAACTAGAATATCTTAACTGCTCTATACCATATCAATTCTCCAATGTATGACTCCCCTTCACGGGTGAGCTCTAATGTTAGGTTTGCTTCCCCTTAATTCAAGCATTATTCTACATCAATTTCTTTGAATTTGAATCGTTAACGCCCAACTTCATCCTGGACTTTTTTTTCAAATCAAGCCATGAAGTCTAACGTTGGGCCCACACAGCTCCACCAAAATGCCCATCACCCAACAACCAAGTTGATTACCAAATTCCTCTCTTAAGATATTCACTAAACACCATAGCATATTGGGAGCGGATCACCAATCAACTATTGGCTTTGATACCAATAGTGGGTGGTCTTTCATATCTCTCATCCCAAAAACTAACTCAAAGGATGAGGCATTCTTCTACACTTTTGATCACATGCCTCTTCCACAGCCGATGTGAGATAACCCCAACAATTTCTCCCTCACCCATCGAGCATAAGTCAGAGCTGCAACAACCCATAACTAGGGGTGTGCAACCAAACTGGTTCTACCCAAGATTCGAATTGGACCAGCTAAAAGATAGGTCCGAGAACCGACTTCGTTGGAACTAATCCGAGAACAATTTCCAAATTTTTGGAACCGGTTGTAACTAGTCTAGGAACAAATTTTGAGCGAATACCCATCCACGAACCGAACTGGTCTGCTTTGTTTTGGAATCAGTTTCGAAATCGATTTCATAAGTTAGAAAACCAAAACCCTAATTTCCTTTTGTCCTAAATTCAAATCCCAACACTCTCATCCTTTGTCTTTCCTTGGAACTTCTTTTAGTCTTTCATCATCCCCTAAATTTTAATAGATGAATGGGGAATGGAGTTTTATAATTTATGTTTTATGTTACGTGTTTAAACTTTTTATCATTTATAATTGTACACAACAACATATTCATCTTATTGTTTAAACTTTTTATCATTTATAGCCTCATATGATTTTGCTATAAAAATTAACAAAAAAAAAAAAAAAACAGGTTCTTGAGTAGACCTTGGAACCGAACCAGGAACACATGGTAGATTCCAAAACCGATTATGGGCAAACAAGGTAGGCTCCAAGTCCAAAAATTGGGAACCAATTATAATAGGATAAGTTCCAAGTTTCAGCTCTAGAACCTACCTATCATGAACCGATCACTCCTACCAATAACTCTCCTATGTGACCATTAGGTCCAGACTTATTGCCAACCTAGGCTCTTATACCATTTGTTGGGAGCGCAAGCAAAAGCTCGATACCTTCACTTGAAGAGATTGCCAAGAAGATTCTAAGTCCGAACTCATCAACATATTCAATTGTACCTACCTTCACTCAAAAGTTTAAGCTAATGAGTTAAGGGCCAACTAAGATATATTAAGTGCTCTATACTACATCAATTTTCTAATGTGAGACTTCTTTATCACAACTCACGTGTATCATACCATATTTTTCCTTGAAGAACCAAGTTCTTAGCCTTTAATGGATGAGAACAGCTCGTAGGATAAATGAAGATTTTGTTTCATTTAGGGTGGACAAGTAGTTGTACAAGATTCATTTTCTCGTTTTGCTGTGTTTTAACACAATAAACGAAATTAATTAACAGAAAAAACACAGTGAATAAGTAGCAGGGTTAAGGGTAAAATATTTGAGATGAACATGGCCATGGAAATTGAGGCTCGTAATCAAGTCGTTCCACGGCCAATAGACCTAAGCATTGTATTGGCCTCATGCATTCTCTCCTAGTTTTTCCATCTTCTCCATATTGTTTCAGCTGCCAACTGTAATATTGTGGGCCAAAATATTAAATGGAGAGCTCAAAGCTTAATTAACCTCTAAGAGCACAACCCATTACCTTACCAAGCCTTAGCCCATGTAAACCCTCTCTTTTCTCCTTCATCAAAGGCATGTGAAATGTAAAAGGGAAAAGAAACATAATGGCGACCGTAACAAGAAGGAAAAGACAGGAGAGAGAAGCTTGCGCCTACACATCACGGATCTCGTCAAGCCCGATAAGCTTCATTTCATAGCGAACTCATTGTTCACCTAATCAGAGTAATCTTTAGAATTAGACCATAAATTTGGAGTTATGTGAATTTTAAACTACGAGACTCAATTGAGAAGTTACTAAGTTATGGACTTATATGGAAATGATGGTTTAAGGCATCATGAGACTGTAGGGTGTGATGAAAATTGATTTTGAAGTATAGTTTGATCAGAACGAATTTCTGAAACTTTGTGTGCAAGTTACATGAAATGGACGAAGATGGACGTTATAAACAAGTTTCTTTGTCATCACTTATAAGTCATTTTATTAACACGATTAAGCGCAGTTTAGTCGAATCATTCATTAAAATAGTGTATTGCTCTAGCAAAACAGGTTTGTCAGTTCAAGTAACCTCCTTAGTTTGGTTTTCAATTTTTTCATGTGAGTGATGCTATCTTTTTTTTAAAATTTGTAAAATTATAGTTCAAAAGTATTATGTATTAGATATAATATCACTTACAAATATCATTTTTATTGTATAAAATCTAAATCGAGCATTTATTACCATTTTGCCTATTTAAAATACAAAATATTTGTTGATTATAATTTAAACCGATTACGGTTTGAAAAACCTTGTTATGGAAGAATTACAAAAGTTCTTGACTTTGAATATGGTTTATAAAAAGTTCAATGCTTGATGAATTAAATCATGAAAAAAAAAAAATATGATTTGGTTAGTTTAGCTGAGTTTCGAAATGTTGATTTGGTTAGGAGGACGTCAGTGGCATTATCCATGATCTTGTAGAGTTGAAGGTGTGACACCAACTAAGTCTCCAAATGTCGCTTTGCACTCGTACTATGCTAATGAAGCAACTCCAGACCTGATTCTAACCCAGTACATCCACCATGACCATAAAATAAAATAAAAATAAAAAGAAGAAAAACATTTTGGGCCATCTAATACTATAGAAAATTAGCCGAATTCCAATTCCAATCCCTGACTTCATGGATAACTCGACGTTGAGGTCAGTAAGGCCTCGACTCTCTCAACATGTACTACTACCAATCGCTTTGGAGACACTCTTTTGCCATGTAATGTTGTCACATCAAAAAGCAAGGTCCTCTGTGTTAGGAAAATCCCTTGTGATGTTTTGAAAATAACAAAATAAATCAAAGACTACTAACGTGTTTAATGGTTGAGTAATAAACTATACAGATGATAGAACATATAAATAATATTATCAAGGTTTATATTTGGAAAAACTAGAAGATAGACTCTATGCTGAAGCTGAACTTATTTAAACTATGTCCAGACCTTAAGGCTAAATATGTTCAGAAGCAGAATATGTTCAGACTTACGTCCAAATTGTAAAGTCTATTTCAAACGGAAGACACTTAGACTTTACTTCAGACAGAACACTCTAAAACAAGGCACAAGTACAGAACATGACAAGGTCCAAAACAAGACACAAGTTCAAAACATAGCAAATTCAAAACAAAGCATATTCAGAATGAAACAACTTGACAGAACATCACACAAGCCCCAAACATATAACGGCTAGTGATCTGGTTTGGATTCTACATCAACATAGATTTGATTGACAATTGGATTTTGAAGACAAGAACTTTCTATACGAAGAAGTTTTACTTATGGAAACCAAGATTTTGTTTGTATGGGCGATCAAAATCAATTTGAGATTCTACTTCTATCACTCAATGGCTACTAAATTTTCTAGATATAAATATGTCCAATGGGAAGATTGGAAGACGATCCTCTAGATACTGTCCAACGGCTAATTTGAAAGTGGAGGAGTATTTAAAAAGATCAAGGACTGATGAGCAAATAAGAAACGGAGCGTAGAATTTATAATTCCAAAGTCCGAGCAAACTTTGATCATATACTTGTCTTTGGTGAGCTTAAACGTTTGTGATCGTGAGAGAAATACCAAAAGAGCGATTTAGTGAGATAGTGTGATCTACCACTAAGTGTTTGCGCTCAAAGTTGTAATCTCTTGTTGGTCACATAGTGGAATCCAGCCAGAAAGCTGTTAGCGTGAGAGAATGGATGTAGGCTTGATCTAAGCCAAACCACTATAAATTACGTGTACAATATTCTCTTTCCTTAACTCTTCATATTTAAGTATGTTATATACTTACAGGTTATTTCAGAAGTATGTTCCATCATATAACAGATTCTAAACATCTACTAGAAGTCTAGTGACTCGTTTGTCAGATTCTAATCCTTATTTAGACTTTGCTCGAAATTTATTTTATTCCGCATTTATTTGCCAAGATTTATTTTGAACACCTATCACCCCCCTTCCAGGTGTTATACTAACACTTTCAATTAATATCAGAGCCAAGTGCTCATTTTATTAAAGTGTTTTTACTTTTGAGCTAAATATCTTCTATGGCTAATATCTTGGCATTAGGACTTATGGAAGGGCAAAGCAACACCAGACCTCCCTATTTCGATGAAAATGAATACAACATTTGAAAAAACAAAATGAAGGCATTCCTACAATCTAGAGATCCCTTGCAATGGGATGTTGTGGAAAAATGAATCAATCTCACTGTTGCATATACATCAAATAAGAATGGCAAAGACAAAGAAACCAAACACCTCGCTCCTATGCCTCGGACGAAGATATCCAAAAGATAAGCTTTTAATGCAAAAGCCATTTATTCTTTATATTGAACCTTGTCTCCTGTTGAATATAACATAATTTCTTCATGTGAAACAGTTAAAGAAGTCTGGGATAGACTTCATGTCACTTATGAAGGAACTGATCGTGTAAAAGAGACAAAAGTAAACTTCATGCTCAACAAATATGAATGCTTTAAGATGAAGCCGGAAGAGTCAATTGAAGATATGTTCAGCCGTTTTACAAAAATAGTAAATGGTTTAGCATATTAAGGTTAGCCAATTTCTGCCTCAATGAAAGTCAACAAACTTCTGTGAGGTCTCTCAAAAGATTGGAACCATGTTAAGACCTCAATCTAAGAGACTCAGAAGATTATGCCACTCTCCGTTGATGAATTGATTGACACTCTTCAATCCTACAAAGTAGAGTAAATCAATGATGAAGAAGATCCTAAAGGTAAGAAATCAATTGCATTAAAGTCTAATATTGATTTTGATGATAGAAAATGATATGGACAACGAAGAACTTGCTTTTATGATCAAGAAATTCAAAAAACTGAGTAGAAAATGAAGGGAATTCAGTGGAAGAAGACAATACAAGCAAAATGTGCAAAAAAAGAACAATGAAAGAAGATGACAGGCAAGGAAATATATGCTTGATAGCACATTCAAACTCAGACTCCAATTTGGAATCAAAATCAAACTCAGAATCAAAGTTAACTCAAACACTGACTTAGAATCCAATGAAGAAATCAAGGTAAGTCATTCAGAAATTCCTATCAAAGTTTTAAAGTATATAAATGAGCTTTGCTTAAATCTCAAATATTCTCTTAAAATGATCTTCGAACTAAAAAATGATTATTCATGGCTTAGGCAACAGGATCTTTCTCAAAAAGAAAAGTTTGAAATTTTGCAAAAAGATTTTCTACAAACAAAAGAAAGTCGAGATTTACTTGTCAAAAAAAATGATTCTTTAAAGAAGTAATTTTCAAATATTTTGACAAAATTTTCAAAGGGTACAAAAACATTAGAGCATATCATTTTCATACAAGTACCTTACTATAATAAGCCGGGACTTGGCTTCAATAAGGAAAGTGATTCTCTAATAGATTTTCCTTATGTCAATGAGAGACTTAGATAAAGACCTCCTACACTTGCGTACAAGAAGCATTTTCAAATGATATTTACAAAATCGGTTGGTCGAAATGCCCTTAAGTATTCAAATTGTGGAGATTCAGAACACTTTGAGAAAGAATGTCCTAAAGTCTAGAGACCTATTAAGAAAGATTGGGTAAAAACAGCATACTCTACTAACTCTCATGGACTTAAGAAAATATTGGTACCAAAGAAAAGATGAGTTGTTTTTGCAAGAAATAAAGGAAAATAAGAAAAAAGAATTTGGTAAGGAATGTATTTTTTGATTCAATATATCTTTGGTTGATTTAGATTTTATAATGATCATATTCTATGATTTGTTTTTGTGATTCGTGAGTTGAAATTTGATTTAATACGTGTGATTATTTTTTATATCTCGCTTATAGACAATTGAGTTTATTTGGTTTGATTTTATGCTCTCAAATTGTCATATTTTGCAAAGTGAAAATCCGTTTTACGTGATTTTAATTTATTCTCCCTTAAATACTTTGTTATGATGAATTAAGAAAGAATATTTGATTATCTATGGAGATTTTATATTTTGTTCTAATGAAATGGAAGGATCCAAATTCATGGATACCAAAAAGGAAATGAGTTGATTGCATGAAATTCTATAAGGGAAGAATGATTGCAAATCTACACAAATCATGGTGCAATCAAAAATGTGAAAAAAGAATCTTCCATATGGATTTTGGAAAGCTAGATTTGAAAATCATGGAGATTTTTTTTTATTTCTAGAGGCTCAAAAATTCTCTTCCTTGTGCAAAGTTTTCGCAAATGTTGTCATGATGACAGGAGGAGAAAGTGAATCCAAAAGAAATGGAAAGATTCATGATCAAACTCAAAAAGACAACAAATTGAGGGGGAGCATTGATCAATTATGGAAGAATTTATTTGAATTGATCATGATCTTGATTATTATGGAAGGAATGAAAAGGTAAATGTGACAGAACTTGTTAAGTTCTACAAAATCCAGTTAGTGCATCTCTTATTACCTTTTGTCATTAACAAATCTCTTAGTGATATTATCATTTTATTATGATAAAAAGGGTAAGTGAATTTTATAATGTATCCGTGATTTTTATTGGATATTTGCTGATATGTATGATTGAAGTAAGCTATATTACATATCTTTAATATTCGATTTATTTTGTAAAAAGCTGATTTTTTTTTAAAGAAATTGTGTTTCATGTAAGATATATTTGTTATCGCTTTTTGATTATGACAAAAAGAGGCAGATAATATAAATATGCATATATGTTGATTGGTTGATATTATTTATTGCATAATATTGAGCTGCGATTATCTTTCTATATATTGTTATGTTCAATCTATTTTCTATCTTCTGCTATATTTTGATTTGAATTACATTCTTTGAATACTCATATTTAAAGATTATTTATGTGCTTGAGATTGTTACTATTATCTTTAAAAGCATATTGATACATCTGCATATTCAGAGATTGTTTTGTCATCATCAAAAAGGGGGAGATTGTTAGGGAATGCCCTTGTGATGTTTTGAAGATGATAAAATAAATCAAAGGTACTAGCATATTTAATGATTGAGTAACAGACTATGCAGATGATAGAACGTATAAAGGATATTATCAAGGTTTATATTTGGAAGACCCAGAAGATAAACTATATGCCAAAGTTAAACTTATTCAGACTGTGTCCAGAACTTAAGGCTAAATATGTTCAGAAGCAAAATATGTTCAGACTTACGTTCAAATTGTAAAGTCTATTTCAAACGGAAGACACTCAAACTCTACTTTAGACAGAACACTCTCAGACTTTACATCCAGAACAAGACACAAATCCAAAACATGACAAGGTCTAGAACAAGACACAAGTTCAGAATATAACAGATTCAAAACGAAACAACTCGACATAACGTAACACAAGCCCCAAACATATAACGACTAGTGATATGGTTTGGATTATATATCAAAATAAATTTGATTGACTCAATCTAATTGATTGACAATTGGATATTGAAGACAAGAACTTTCTATACGAAGAAGATTTACTTATGGAAACCAATATTTTGTTTCTATGGGCAATCAAAATCAATTTAGGATTCTACTTCTATCACTCAACGACTACTAAATCTTCTAGATGCAGATTTGCCCAATGGAAAGATTGGAAGACGATCCTTTAGATATTGTCCAATGGCTAGTTTGGAAGTGGAAGAGTATTTAAGGAGATTAAAGACCGATGAGCAAATAAGAGATGGAGCATAGAATTTATAATTCTAAAGTCCGAGCAAACTTCGATCATACACTTGTCTTTGGTGAGCTTAAACGTTTGTGATCGTGAGAGAAATACCAAAAGAGTGACTTAGTGAGATAGTGTGATCTACCACTAAATGTTTGCACTCAAAGTTGTAATCTCTTGTTAATCACATTTTGAAATAAAACGAAATTAGAAAAAGAATATCATTATTGAACAAATGCATTCAGTAATAAATAGCAAAAACAAGAAGTTATATTCGAACAAACACAAACTTCTTAGGATTAAGTAGTCATGTTTGAATAGATGCGAACTCTAAGATAACCGTTGGAAGAAGTAATAAAATTTGGAAATAAATAAATAAATAATTGCAATTCCTTCCAAATATCACATTGTTTCAATAGGACACTATAGTTAACTTTTTATAATTATATATCCAAATTATAATAAATGAAAAAATAATGATCGTTGAGTAGTGCCAAATCTCATCCGTGCGCGCACTTATATCCTTTTGATGTGGGAGAAGGAACCTTTTAATTTGTTTGTAAAACAAATTACCACCAATCTCCCACTTTATTTGTAAAACAAAATACATAAATAAAACGTTAAAAACTATACTGTCAAAATTTCCGTGAGATTAATATGCATATATAAGTGTCTCTTTCGAGTTAAACATTTACTTAGTACAAATATCTCAAAATTTTATAAAAGTGACAAATAGCTCAGCTTTAAATTTGTACTTTAAGTAATAGAATTGAATATACCGTACATATACTAATCTTTTGTTTCAATGAAAAGTTTTAATTTACTTAGCACTATTATGGCCTTGTCCTTATACATATTTCATGAGCTCTCTAAAAAGTAATCATAACTTTCATAAGAAATGACACCACTTCTAAGCTCGTATAGGTAAAGTATCTACCACATATTTTTGTTACTAATAACACATTACAAATTTGTACTATAACATTACAAATTTATACTATACTTTATTAAAAATTCAATTCAACCTACAAAACATAACAAACAATATCGATTTCTCATATCAGAGCTAATATCAATATCAAACAATCACTTTTAGTAATTTTTTTAACTCATTAAATTTTGTAACTAGTGATATTCTAGAAAAATGTCAGGTTACTATTACTACTGATTTTAAACAAAGGGTTTCTATCCCATTTATTTTGAGGTCATATTTACCTTGTTTCTTGATAAAGCTTTTGTCAAGGGATTAGCTAAATTATTGCTTGACCTTATGTAGACAATTGTTATGATACTATATTTAATCGATTGTCTCACATATTCATGTCTTAGACTAATATGTCTAGACTTACCATTATAAATGCTACTATAAGCTCTTGTCAAAATAGCCTAACTATCACAATGGATAGAAATAGGAGGTATAGGATTAGGCCATAATTTGATATCCAATAACAAATTCTTAGTCTATTTAGCATATTTCCCAATTGCCACTAAAGCAACAAGTTTGGATTCCATCATTGAGTGAGGTATAGATGGTTGTTTCTTACTTGCCCAATATACAACACCTCCACCCAGTGTGAAAATCCATCCAAAAGTGAAATGTTTATCACCCACACTTGTAATCCAACTAGCATCGGTGTATCATTCTAATACAACTAGATAATTAGTATAAAACAATATTAAATTTTTATTTCTCTAAAGATCACTAAAAATTCTAATAATAACTTTCCAATGTTCTATACTTGGATTATTAGTATACCCACTCAACTTACACATTAAATAGACAATATCAAGTCTAGTGCAATGCATTGCATACATTAAAGACCCCATAGCACTCACATATTCAAGTTGTGCTATTACTCTACTAATATGGTAATTTAATTTAATACCGAAATCAAATGAAGTATTCATTTATATAAAACCAAGATGTTGAAATTTATCGTCATCAATTTGGCTGAAGAATAACACTCACTATGTTTTTTAACTTTAATACCTAAGATAATATCTACTTAACCCAAATCTTTTATTTTAAACATGGAAGTTAAATGCTTCTTAGTCTCAATAATTCTAGCCATATCGGTTCCAAAAGTAAGCATATCATCAAAGTACAAGCACACTAAAAAAAAGCCATATTCTTTAGTGAATTTAAAATTGAAAGAGCTAGTATAAACACCTAAAGGGGGTGAATAGGTGTAAAAATAGATTTATCTAAAGATTCAGTAAAAATATTTTTCTTTTAAACTAAGTTTGTTAGACAATAGACTTATGATAAAGATTCAGACTCAAGTAAGATGTTTTAAAATATAGCAAAACTCAGAAAAATATCACAAAAAATAAATAAAGGAGTTTAGAGAAGAAAAAATAAACACAAGATTTATAGTGGTTCAGCTTCGATTAAACCTACGTCCACTCTCCCACGCCAACAGCCTTCTGGCTGGATTTTAGTAAAAATCAAAAGAGAATTTACAACAGTATAATACTGGTTATTCAGTAAAGAGTTTCTTTTTCTCTCACTAAGTCACACATTTGTGTTTTTCTCTCTTTCGAATGCAAGTATCAGCACTATTAATGAAGAACAAGTGATTTGAGAAGTTTCAAACTTTGCAATTCTAGCTTTCACGCTCTCTGTCAAATGACCCAAAAAACCTCCTTAAATACTCCTTCATGCCTTTATAACTGTTGGCACCATCTAGAGAAATTCTTCCAATCAACCCGTTGGTCAAAATTAATCAAAGAGATCTTGAACTGTTTGAAGATTGAGATGAGAGTTCAATGGTCCTGGTCGCCCATACAATCAAAATCTTAGTTTTCATAAGTAGATTCTTTCCAAAAAGAACTTGTCTTCTAAATTGATTTTATCAATCCGTGATTGATTTCATCAATAATATTAAAAAGGTAAGTGAGATATTCAACCAGAAAGCTAGATATATCTTGTTCTTACTGATTCCTTGATGGAAGAACAATAATCCTGAGTTTAATTATTTCTTCACTTTTCACTTGAGTTCAGTCTGGGTCTTCGTCAAAGTGGGGCACACTTCTAATGTAAAATAGACTTGGATAGATTTCTACAGAAGTCTAGTATTCCTTAGAATATAAATAGAATAGGAAAATTTTGTCAACTTCAAAATCTAATAGGAGTTTTCACAACAATCTCCCCCTTTTTTTATGGTGACAAAACTTTCATGCAAATTTAAACATTATATCCTGCAAAACAACGCTTAGCAATACATGATAGTTTATAACAAAAACAGATCATTATAGAACTGAATAACATAAAATCTGCATCCACAAAACACGATAGTCTTAACAATTCTGCAAACAGCAACACGTTAATTAGAGTTCAAGCACCACAAGAGTTCAATCAACAAGTTCAAAAGTTGAAAAAAAAAATCAATTCAAATCCAATCCAAATCCACACAGAAATATATCAAAACGAGAACTTTAAGTCTGCTCTCACTCTCCCCATTTTTGTCATCAACAAAAAGATAGAGTCAATCAAGAATAAGAAAGAGTGAATGAAAAGATGATCAGGGCTATTTTGGAATGCGAACAAGTCAAAAATCCTCCAATGACTGCACAGTCTTCTCAAGCTTATGTAAGCATTGATGATAAACATTCTCCTCTTTGGCTATAATCTGTGAAGCCTGTGAATTTAGTGTATGAACCTAAGTGTCAAGAGACCGTACCTTGCTTGTAAGAAAATCTTAGGTAGATCATAAAGTAGCATGTAACTTCTGAATCTCAAACTCCATGGCATATTGTTGTGCCTTTATCTCCAAGAGGAGTTCTACTATTCTTGGATAGTTTGCTTCAAGTTTGGTTTAGGCACTAGCTTCAATAAAATGAATCTGTGGAGCATCTAGAAGTGAAGGAACATCAACTTGAACATGTGCAATTTGGTTCTTACCCTGACTTGGAGTTTCCTCTGGAACTTCAGGGAAATGAGATGCGAATACATCTTCAGCATCTGCAGGAGATCTACTGATACCATCACTAGCAGTAGGTACATTTAAAGAAGTTTTCTCATGTTCTCCCCCCTGTTTTGGTGCCTTCAAGTTGAGACGAGACTTCTCCTTCTTGTACCTTCTCCTTTCCAGTACGAGATCGCTTCTCTGGTTTAGTCTCCTCTACTTCAGGTGCAACAATGTCCCTAGTTTCCTCAGCCTCCTCTAGTTCTTGGATTACACCAGCGTCTCCTTCTGAATCTTCATCCTCATCCTCCTTCTCTTCAGATTCTTCAGCATAACTCTCTTCTTCTTTTTCTTCTTTTTCACTCTCTTCTTCTTCTTGCTCTTCAGAAGCAGCAAATCCTTGAAGATTGCGCAAAGCTATGGCAGAAATTGTCAAATCATCATCTTCCTCCTCTTCATCTTGCAGAAGGATAGATTTCTTCTTCTTTGATGTCGTCTGGACAACATCCTTTCCTTTTCGCTTCTTTGCAACAATAGATCCTTCCTTGATTTTGCTAAACGATTCCTTTTTCAAAAGATCCAAGGCTTTAGAAAGATCTTTCAGCCTCATTTTAGAAACCATCTTCATTTATATTTCCATAGGAGCAAGAGTCTTTGATTGAAGTTGAGAAGGGGGCTGAATCTGAAAATGCCTCAATAGCCTCGTTATCAAAGCAGAGTAGGTAGTTGCCCTTTTTTCTTCATTACTGTTCTGTACATGTGCAAAAATATAGTATGTGGGAGTGAAAAAGGAACTCCATTGCTTATTGCCCACATTATCTTCGCCTCAAACCTCGAAATATTAATTTTGGAGGCAGTCTTGGGTCTGATGCAATTGATCACTATCTTATGCAACAGTATGTTTGAAGCCGGCATTCAAGAGTAAGCGACACTCCCACTCGGATATCTATCTTTCACAAGAAACTTAGGGGCTGTTTGGTAACCATCTAACCAGTACTCGATTATGATTTTTTGTTCCCGGGAATAGTTTTGGAACAAAATCGTGTTTGGTAAAATTTTTGTTCTCAAGAACAGATTTGGAGTAGAATCAAGAATTAAAAAAAAAAAGTTGATTCTTTGTTCTCGGGAACAATCTAAAATCAAATCTACCTAATTTTTCCTTTTTTTCCTTCTTTTTCTTCTTTTATTCTTTTTCCCTCTCTTGTTCTTCAAGTGTTGCCACTGCCGCCATTGCCGTTTGCCGCCACCACCCGCCGAATGCCGCTGTCCGCCACCCACCGTCGCTGGTCGGTGGTGGACAGGTGGGCCTCCCCTAGCCACCGGCAAGCCTCGCTTGGCCGAGCAAGGCTCGACCTAGCCGCCGGCAGGGCTCGACCTCGCCAAATCTAGGCGCGGCCGCTCGCCCAGCAAAGGCTCGACCAAGCCTCACCCAGTGCTACAAGCAAGGGGAGGAAGAAAGGAAAAAAAAAAAGGAAAAAATTAATAAAATTATTTAAAGTATGAATGGAAATTTTGTTATATATAGAATACATATTTAGTTTTGTATTTTAATTTATTATTTAGTATTTATATGTATAGTTTATACTATAGTTTATTGTTTACTATTTAATAAAAATTTGATTAGTTAATATGTTTATTACTTAGTATAAATATAATTAATCAATAGAATTTCTATAATTTGATAAAATTTTAAAATTGGAATAGAAATTTTATGTAGTTACCAAACGCATTTCTATTATTTTTCTATTCTAGAATCAGAAATTTTGTACAATTACTAAACGTGTTCTTTTCCTCAAAAATTGTTCTCGGGAACAGAATAAAAAAGAATCATTTCTGATCAGAAATTGTTCTCGAGAACATAATCGTTACGAAACGCGCTCTTAATAGCTTGATTGACTGATACATTTATGGGCAGAAAGCCACTCCGTTCTACACCCAAAATGTCAGCCAAAATATCCACATCCACATTAAAAACTTTATCACATACAGTAAACCGAATATGAGTTTGATCCAGAAATGACAGATTCGAGTAAAATATGCCGTTAGTTCAGGATAAGCTTCAGATGTCTCTGCACAAAATTTCTCAAATTGTAGTTTGGCTTAACTTCTCCCTCAAGTTAACCTTTATAGAATCCAAAAAGTCAAATTCTACTGTTCGCGAGTTTATGACCCCTTTGTTCAACAGTTGAGCATAAACCTTTTTTATGCTTTTTTGAACAAAAAAGTTTCATTCTTTCTCCAGCAATCTCAACTGCTACACCTATCTTTGGTGGGAAATTTATAAAGATTCTCTCATCGTCATCTTTAATTTCAAGCTGATTTTCTGACCCAAAATGAGGATCAAAAGGAAAATTCAAAAATTCCTTCTCTGATGTTCCTTTAGGCGCCAGTCCTAACCTTTCCATCGTTCTCAAAAACAGAGTTTCGTTTCTGTGTCCATTGTCTTTCAAAAAGTTAGTGATAAAGTCCATAGGACTTCCACCCTATTTCAGAAACTTGTAATGTTTGAAAAGTACCTCGGGCCTTTTTACTAAGATGGGGGTCGCCTCCTGTGTAACTTCCCCATATGCAGAGTGACAAGGAGAACTCTAGGGAGAATTTTCATCGATCAGATCAAAGTGACTCAGTCCTTTAGGCATATTCCGAGGGCCACAACTAGCAATGTGAGAAGATTTCCTCTAGAACGACATTGTTGCAGATTTGGAAGACTTTGATGACATGCTCTTGTGGAAAAGAGAAAAAGATTTGCAGAGTGTTTTCGCGAGAAAAAATGAGAGAGAGACGAGAGTTCGAGAATTAGGGTTTGAAAACATTGTGCTTGAGAGAAATAATCCGAAGAATTTAAAGAAATTGAAATGAGGCAAATGAATCGACACAAAGAAAAATGCATTTTCGGAAAATAATTTTAAAAAATGCCTTTTCGGAAAATAATTTAAAAATATAACTGCCAAAACTTTTAAAAGAATTCCGAAAAATCAGCAATAAAATTGTGATTACCAAAAATTAAAAAGAAGCGATAATTTAGAAATAATCATACCTGTTCAGATTTTCTTCGTTCCAAAAATAAAATAAATTACCTGGATTAGAAAGATTTCTAGACCGAAGTAACTTCCTTAAGTTAAATTGTTGAGTCTGATCAACCATAGACTTTAGTCGAAAGGAATGATGATATTCAGCTTGCTACGAATTAATTCAAATAAGCTCTTCTCCAACGGTTTGGTAAAAATATCTGTCAGTTGGTTCTTCGAATTAATAAACTAAACATTAATTTCGTCATTCTGAACATGATCTCTCGTGAAATGATGTCGAATCTTGATGTGCTTTGCTCTTGAGTGAAGAATGGGATTTCTAGTAAGGTTGATAGCACTTGTTGTCACATCTAATTTCTATACAGAATTCTTCTATTCTAAAGTCTCTTAGTTGTTGTCTAATTCACAGAATTTGTGAGCAACAACTTCCAAAAGCAACATATTCCGCTTTTGTTGTAGATAGTGCCACAGTACTTTGCTTTCTTGAGAACCATGATACTAGCATTTGTCCTAACAATTGACATGTGCCAGACGTACTCTTTATGTCAACTCTACAACAAGCTAAATTAGCATCAAAATAACCAAGTAAGGTAAAGTCTCCTCCTTTTGGATACCATAAACCTAGCTTTGAATAAGTCGCAATATTTTTGATAATACGTCTTACAACACTGAGATATGATTCTTTGGGATCAGATTGAAAACTAGTACGCATGCAAACACTAAAAAGAATATCGGGTGGAGAGGCAGTGAGATAAAGAAGAGAACCAACCATGCCTCTGTATAGCTTTTGATCTACTTTCTTTCCTCCTTCATCCTTGTCAAGCTTTGATGAGCTTGACATGGGAGTTTCTGTTTTCTTGTAGTTATCCATTCCAAACTTCTTGATGATATTTTTGGCATATTTCTCCTTGTAAATAAATATCCCTTTCTTTGATTGTCTAACTTGCAATCCCAAAAAAAATGTCAATTCACCCATCATGCTCATTTCAAATTCTTCCTGCATAGATCTTGAAAATTTCTTGCAGAGATTTTCGTTAGAAGATCTAAAGATTATATCATCTACATAAATCTGTACAAGCCAAAAGTCTTTTTCTTCTCTTTTTATAAACAAGGTTGAGTCAACTTTTCTTTTCTCAAAGCCATTGTCTATTACAAACTTACTTAACCTTTCATACCAAGCTCGAGGTGCCTGTTTCAGACCATACAATGCCTTCTTTAGTATGTAGATAGAGTCTGATTTTCTAGGATCTTCAAATCCTAGTGATTGTTCCACATAAACTTCTTCTTGTATTAATCCATTAAAAGAAAGCGCTTTTGACATCCATATGGAATAATCTGAATTTTTGAAAACATATAAAGGCAAGTAATAATCTAATTGATTCTAACCTTGCTATCGGTGCATAAGTCTCATCGTAGTCTATTCCTTCTTTTTGTGTGTATCATTTTGTCACAAGTCTTGCTTTGTTTCTGATTACTTTACCTTTTTCATCCATCTTATTTCTGAATACCCATTTCGTTCCAATCACATATTTGCCTTTGGGATTACACATCATTAATACTGAATTATCTGAGTTCTTCCTACATAGCTTCTATCCAGCTTTTGTCAAACAATGCTTCTTTTACTCCTTTTGGTTCTATTTCTAAAATAAGTGCTATTGCACTGGAATCTTCTTTTCCTTTGGATTTGGTATGGATTCCTTCATTTAATTTGCCAATGATGGGTTCTTTAGGATGACTTGATTTTTGTTTCCAGTTGCTATTTGATTTGTCATTCTGTTGATCATCTGTTTCCTTTGATTCTTCTAGTTCTACTTGTTTTTGATCTCTAGAAGATTGAAGTTCTCCGGGAGAAATGGACTTTATTGAGTTTGGAACTAGTTCAAATTCTTCAAGTTGAACCTGATCTAGTTGGTTCTACATATTTTCCTGAAACCTGACATTCATTGATTCCTTTACAATTTGAGTCTTTTTGTTAAAGACCATGTAAACTTTACTTGACATTGAATAACCAAGAAAAATTCCTTCATCCGATTTTTCCTAAAACTTTCTAGATCGATCATTTGCATTCTTCAAAATAAAACACTTACAGCCAAAGACATGAAAGTAAGAGATTTTAGGCTTTTTCCCTTTGTATACTTCATAGGGAGTCTTTTATATGATAAGCCTTAAAAACACCATGTTGATTATATAACAAGCAATAGAGACTGCTTCTGCCCAAAATCAAGAAGGGATTTTGCTTTCTATCAAAAAAGTTCTAGCCATTTCCTATAAAGATTTGTTTTTCCTTTCCACGACTCTGTTTTATTTGGAGTATATAGAGAAGAGAAAACATGTTGAAAACCATATTCGTCATAGAAGTTTGCAAAACCTTGATTTTCAACTCACCTCTATGATATGTTCTTATGCTTGAGATGACATAACCTTTCTCGTTCTGAATTTTCTTGGCAAACTTTGAAAAATAAGAAAAAGTTTTGGACTTACTTGCTAAAAAGAATACCCAAGAGAATCATTAATAATCATCCACAATAACTAGACAATATTTCTTTCCACCAATACTTTGAGTTTTAGTTGGTCCAAAAAAATCCATATGAAGAAACTACAAAACACGACTAGTAGAAACCTAATTTACTGGTTTAAAGAAACTTCTGACATGTTTTCCCAAGTACAAGGAGTGCACAATTCAGACTTTTGATAAACTAAATTCGGAAGCCCTCAAACCAGCTTCTTAGAAGAAATTTTGGCAATCTGTTTCATATTCACATGGCCAAGCTTTCGATGCTAGAGATTTGCTTCATCTTGTATTGAAACAAGGCACTAAGAATTTTCTAGATTTACATCCAGTAGATATATGTCGCCATGCCTTCACCCAGTAAAAGATTGAGAAAAATCTTGACTTATTCCAAAACAAATACCTTCTTGAAAGTTTATTTTAAAACTTGTATCATAAAGCTGACTTATACTTAGAAGATTGTAGTTTAAACCTTTTACTAGGGAAACATTGTTAATTGTCAGACTTATAATCTTCACCGTTCCACATCCTATAATCTTTCCTTTACTGTTTCCACCAAAAGAAACATTTCCTCCTTTTAGTCTTTCAAGCTTTATGAAACAGCTTGAGTCTCCTATCATATGCCTAGAACAATCACTATCCAAATACCATTTGAATTTTCTTTTAATAGTAACCTGCAATCAGAAGAATAACTCAAACTTTCTTTGATACCCAAATTTACTTGAATCCATGAGAGTTAATGTTAAAAACAATCTTTGCTCAATCTTTCTTAACTGGACTACAAACTTTAGGACAATCATTCTCAAAATGTTCTGAGCTGTTACACTTAGAACATCTTAGAGCACTTCGCCCAACTGGTTTTACAAACATTTTTTGAAAATGATGTTTGTAAAATGCCTTTGGAGGTCTTTATCTAAATCTCTCTTTTACTTTAGGAAAATCAATTAAATAAATTGTTTCAATATTCATACCCAAACCAGATTTATTAAAATATGGTATTTGAACTGTAAGAATTTTCTCTAATTTTTCTGATCCTTTGGAAAAAAAATTGGAAATATTTGAAATCTCCCTTTTTAAATAGACATTTTCCTTTGAAAGAAAATCAGAATTTTATTTCAAATCATCAAAACTTCTTTTCATATTTTCAAACTTTTCTTTCCAAGAGACTTCTTGTTGCACGAGCTTAGAATTTTCCTTTTTCAGTTTGGAAATTCTTTTAAGAGAGGATTTAAGATTGAGACAAAATTCATCTATATACATAAAGATTTTAACAGGAATTTCTGAGTGACTAACCTCGAATTCTTTATCAGAATCTGAATCAGTGTCTGATCTGATTTTGAGTCTGACTCTAAATCAGTCATCAGACATATGTTTACAAATTCCTCTTCACTTTCTTCATATACGATGTCACTCCAGGTTTCTGCTTTAAAAACTTTCTTCTACTTCTCAAACTTCCCTTTCTTCTTTTTCAACAACGGACAGTTTGATCTGATTTGTCTATTTTTCTTACATTCAAAACATATTACGTCATTGCTAGTTTCAACGTCTTCTATTGGTCTCTTCTGGGAATTTTGCATGCTTTGCTTCTTCCAATTCAATCTTCTTCATTTTCTGTTTATTTTTCTGAATTTCTTTATCATAAGGGCTAGCTCCTCATCATCTATGTTATCGTTCAAATCTATATCATCAGAATCAACATTAGACTTTAATGCAATTAATTTCTTACCTTTTGGATCTTCCCCATCATTGATCTACTCCACTTTGTACAATTGAAGAGTGCCTATTAGTTCGTCAATTGATAGAGGCATGATCCTTTGAGTTTCTTTGATTGAAGTCTTCACATGATTTTAGTCATTTGAAAGTCTGCGTAGTAGTTTGTTGACTTTCATTGGTCCATAAATTGATTGACCTTGATAAGCCAGGCCATTCACAATTTATGTAAAGCAACTGAACATATCACATTGTGCGGTGATTTTGGTGTGAGCTGAAAATGACGTTTGATTTTGCTGCGAGTTAGAACAACTAGCAGTGGACTGGGTCAACAATACAACCCTAACGAAACAACTCCAAAATCAACATATGCTTACGTAGAGATGCACGTCCTCTCAAATTATCTTGTGCGTACCTGGTGGCGTTGCGGCGGCTATGGAGCTCAAGAGGAAGATAGCTGATAGACGGTCTACAATCTTCTTTTGGGGCTTCGAGGCCCTTCCATCCAGCGACAAAGATGAAGATGAAGATGAAGACGATCGCCATTCGACAGAGCAAAGATCATCGGGTATCTATGGATGAAAAAAGCCTTTTCACCTATTTTCGTTACTGGCATGATAAGTAGAACCATTTTGCCAAAATACAAATTAACTTCCATGAACATCTCCTTCACACAATCAGTCCCCTCATAAGTGACATGAAGTCTATCCCAAATTTCTTTTGTCGTTTCACAAGAGGAGATTTTGTTGTGTTTAGTGGGAGACAAGGCACAGTATAAGGAATAAATTGTTTTTGCATCAAGAGCTTGTCTCTTGGTAATTTTAGCTTGTGTGGAGTCATTAACATCCTTTTCTACCACTTCTTTCCCTTTGTCTGAAGCTGATGTTGCCTTTGGATTGATTCATTTTTAAGAGCATCCCACTCCAAGAGATCTCTGGATCTAAGGAATGCCTTCATTTTGTTCTTCCACACATTATACTTATTTCCATCGAAATAAGAAGGTTTGGTGTTGCTATGTCTTTCAACCAATCCCGAAGCCAAAATACTAGACATAGAAGATCTTTAGCTTAGAAGTAAAAAAAACATTGAAAAAAAAAACACTTCAATAAAATAAGCACACAGGCTCTAATAATTGAAAGAGCTAGTATGAACATCTATGGGGTGAATAGGTGTCAAAACAGATTTATCTAAAGATTCAGTAAAAATATTTTAATATTTCCTTTAAACTGAGTCTGTTAGACAATAGACTTCTGATAAAGATTTAGACTCAAGTAAGGTGTTTTAAAATACAGCAAAACTCAGAAAAATATCACAGCAAATAAAATAAAGGAGTTCAGAGAAGAGAAAATGAACACAAGATTTATAATGATTCGGCTTTAATTAAGCCTACGCCCACTCTCCCACGCTGACAGCCTTCTGGCTGGATTTCACCAAGAATCGAAAGAAAATTACAACAGTATAATACTGGCTACTCAGTAAAGAGTTTCTTTTTCTCTCACTAAGTCACTGCTTTTTGTTTTTCTCTCTTTCGAATACAAGTATGAGCACTATTGATGAAAAACAAGTGATTTGAGAAGTTTCAAACTTTGGAATTCTAGCTTTCACGTTCTCTATCAAATGACCCGAAAAACCTTCTTAAATACTCCTCCATGACTTTATGACCATTGGCACCATCCAGAGAAATTTTTTTAATCAACCCGTTGGTCAGAATCAATCAAAGAGATCTTGAGCTGTTTGAAAATTGAGATGAAAGTCCGATGATCCTGGTCGCCCATACAATTAGAATCTTGATTTTCATAAGTAGATAATTTCCAAAAAGAACTTGTCTTCTAAATTGATTTTATCAATCCATGATTGATTTTATCAATACGTGATTGATTTCATCAATAATATTTAAAAAGTAAGTGAGATATTCAACCAAAAAGCCAGATATATTTTGTTCGTACTGATTCCTTGATGAAAGAACAATAATCCTAAGTCTGATTATTTCTTCGTTCTTCACTTGAGTTCAGTCTGGATCTTCATCAAAGTGGGGGCAGACTTTTGATGTAAAATAGACTTGGATAGAATTCCACAGAAGTCTAGTATTTCTTAGAATAGAAATAGAATAGAAAAGTTTTATCAACTTCAAAATCTAATAGGAATTTTCTCAACAAGAATAAATATACTTCTTTACACTTGTGCCTTCTCCACCTACAAAACATATGCATCCCCAATTTTTGAAGAATCACCACTTCCCAAGCAATGAGTTTTTTTCACCAGGATGTCACCACGAGCTAATCATGCATTAAACACTCATGAACTTCAATATGGTTAGAAACAATAACCTACAGAGGAGAAAGCTTTGATGGCCATTTGCTTGCTTGCTCCACAACCAATCCGAATTTTATTTAATTGACAACATCAAACTCAACGATGTTAGTAAGATTAGCAACACAATGAGACTCGGTCCAACTCGACTTGGCAAAGGTCCAACTCCAAGCCAACGAAATAAGAAATGGAATGGAGCAAATAATTGAGATTATCATCACGGTTGATATGATCATTTATTTTCCTCTAATTTCAAGCAATTAAATCACATACCTTGATGAGGGTGTGCACAAGAGCGGAACCGGCAACTCCGATGCTGATGATAATTACATTGGCAGCGCTGAAGCCATTCTCCATCGAGCAATTGCAATTCACAGTATCATGTAGTGACATGTCATAGGTAGTGACATAATCTCCGCCCTCCCTCAGAACCTGCGCTTTCATGTCACCATTCCTCCGGTGCAGGACACAGAGGAGGATGATGCCATCTTAACAAGACATGGCCCAATGAGACCCTCATGACATTTTACCAATGTCCCCACATTCTTACCCACGTCTCAAGATGGAAAAAATCCGTTGCGAATCTGCCTGACTCAACATTCTAGAAGATGAGGTCTCTCGTCTTCACTCTCATACGCATTCTCATTTTATTTTTTATTTTTTTGTGCGGCCTAGAGAGCATTTCATCGAACAGTTCACATGCACGGAAAGGCTCAAATATTCTCACCAAAATTGAAATCGTTTCTTGCCTGGTTTGTCAATGGTATCTAGGCCGTCACAGATTCTCGAACTGGAGAATGAAACCCTACAATCGTTCACGAACAATTTCTCAACCAGCGAGGGTATTCCAGGCGAGATCAGGAAGCTTCAAACCTTCTCGGCCAAAAGAATTAAAGTAGCATGAAGTAAGGTCATTGTGACAATGGAACAACTAACTCCTACGATCAGCAACCATGAACAACGTTCGGTGGATGATGAGTAGTGAAATTGATGGAAAAATCTCAGAACATAATCGATCGGAATCGGAATGGTCAAAGGTTGCGGTAGCAAGAGATCATCTCGGGAGGGGAATCGAGAATCGATGAAGAGTTTCCTTGAGAAAACCACTAGAGAAAATCTTGAAAAATCCTCTCTCATCAAAGGCCCCTGCCCTTTTTGTTTTGTTAACATAGCCTGTTGGGTAGTTCCTTCAACGCCTTCTTTGCAGATCATGCTCCGCTTCTCTACATCTCTTTCTGGGTCTTGTGTCTTGATTCATAACTTTGATCCATTTGACTTCATTATTGCAAAATAATTCCTCAAAATTGTTGGGAAAATATGATGAATGATTAGGAAGGACAATGAAATCAAACTTTTCGGCATGATATCACTTTTTTAGGGAATTATTTTCCCCACAACGTTATTAATAGTCACAGGCAAATTTTCTTCATGATACAACAAAGTCTCAATTAAGAATACTATATAGCCAATTTAGTATTTCTTCATAATCTCTCAAGAGAAACAATTGGAAACAATAGTTGTATATCTTCTGAAAGAAAACAAAATTAGAAGAAGAAGATCATTATTGAACAAACACGTTCAATAATTAGTAGCAAAAAAAAGAAATTATATTCAAATAAACACAATCTTCTGAATATTAAGAAGTCAAGTATGAACAGATACGAATTCTAAAAAAATCATTGGAAGAAGTAATAAAATTCGAAATTAAATAAATAAAAAATAAAAAATAATCATAATAGTCGCACTATTTCAATAGAACACTATGGTTAATTTTTATAATTATAAATCCATATAATAATAATAATAATAATAATAATAATAATAATAATAATAATAATCTACCAACAATTTATTAGTACCAAATCATGTCCATGTGCGCACTCACATCCTTTCGATGTGAGACGAGACACCTCTTAGTTTGTTTTACAAACAATCTACCAACAATTCTCAGACATCTCCCAAAATTATTACCATATTAGACTTCACATCATTACTCCAAATAATCTCTTGACCATCGCAATCAAAAAATAAAATCAAATCGAAAGAAATTAGTTATTGGGATTGGTATAATTTTTCTCACTTCCAACCCTCCCTCCTCTTTTGACTTGCTTTGAACCTGAATAATTGAAGGTTAGAACAGCCTATACGTAATTAATTGAGCGCAGTCGAAGGACCAAGCAAGAGTTTTTTTTTTTTTTGGTCGAAACTGGAAATTATATTATAACTTCGGAAGCTTACATCCAAACGCTAAGGCGTCGGCATATACAAGGTCTAGCAAAATGTAAGGCGGGAATATGTTCCAATCTTGGCCTGATATATCTGAAAGCTGGGCCTTAGCAACCCAGTCGGTCACAGTATTGGTTTCTCTCTTACAGAACCAAACAATCAGGTTAGGGAAAAGTGAAAGCGAAGCACTTGCCTCCGCAAGCAAAACACGAGTCTCCCATGGCGGCGAGCCCTCACCCGCGACAACTTCAACGATGGTGCTATAGTCTGATTCGAGTGCGATCTGTGCCTGATGAAGCCCTTGTCGCAATAGATGCCGAAGCGCAAAGGTGAGAGCCTGGAACTCCACAATCAGAGCTGATGCAACAGGAAATCGTGCAGTATAAACATCGGTAAGTCGACCATAATGATCTCTGCAAATAGAAGCCATCGATCCATGTGTGCTTTCTGGCTAAAAAGAGGCATTGATGTTGTATTTTAAGAACAATGGAAGGATTGAAAATCGCCTAAAAGCAATGTGATTTGCAAATACCATAGGATTACTACCGATGTCCTTTCATTGCAATGCCATGTTTACTTCAATCCATGAAGACAATAAATCTTCAAAAAATTTTAACGTCACAAAGGGAGAATGGGAAATGGGGGTATAGTTATTCAAATTTTGATGGGTTAATACCACGAAAAATCCTAAACTGATTCACTTGTGACAAATTCACCCTAAACTAATTTTTTTAACTACCAAAAACCTTAAATTAGTATACCTATGACAAATTTATTTTTCGTTAGTTTCTATAAATTTCATCATCAAATTGCTAAATTAGATAACACATAACAATTAATGAGAGTACTAGTTTGGGATCTTACTCTCCATTTGTCAATTTGTGATTTTTTGTAATATTAATTTAATTTAATGAAAATTAATAGAGGGTAAACCTATCCTAAATGTACCAGTTTACAGCTTTTAGTAATCAAAATATTAATTTTGGATAAATTTGTCACAATTATACTAGTTTGAAATTTTTCGTGATATTAACTCAATTTTAATCCCTACATTTTTAAATGAGAGTTTTCATCCTTTTATGTTCATTGGTTGTGTTAGCTCACACGAGCTAACCCGACCTGATTGCTGTTGAATGTTGTTGAGTTATGTCATCGATCAGTATGACTAGAAAGCACCAACCAACTCAACTTGATTGTCAAGTCTCCAAGAAGCGGGCTAAAACTTGAATTCAAGACCCAAATATTGGATTATTCACACGAACTAATATGAGAAATACTCCTTAGCGTTCTGCACAAAATGAAAATAAAATCTCAAATATCATTAAAAAAAAATGTTCAATAGTTTGAAGATCAATTTAAATTGACTTCACACGCTAATGGAACCGGAGGATTATAATATTCAAAAGATTCAATTTGATCGAACGGGTCCATAAGTCGTGTTAGGCCAGTACTGCCTTCACGGCATTATGCGCTTGCATCCTTTATCTACCGGTTCATCAATATCGTATTTCATGTGTTGAGACAAAATATGATCTGACGGCTCTAGTTAAACGTTGGTGATGTAATCACAATAAAATGCAAGTCCATATGGCCCCGAAGTATAGTGGCTATCCACGAGTTGTACTGGACTTAGAGTTTATTAACTCAAGGGTTAATACATTGAAAAATCTCAAATTGGTTGATTCGTGACATATTTATCCCAAACTTACTGTTTGATCATCAAAAACTCTAAACTGGTACACCTTTGATAAATTTTACCAAAAACCCCAAATTAGTACATATGTGGCAAATTAATTTTATGTTAGCTTCCATTAAATTGGATTTAATATAATGAAAAACCATAAATTTGTACACATGTGACAAACGAAAAGTAAAACTCCATACTATTAATACCCATCAACTATCATGTGTCATCGAACTTAACAATTTGACTGTAAAAATTAACAAAAGCTAACTGAAAAAAAAAATATATTACAAGTATATCAATTTGGGATTTTCGGTGGTCAAAATATCAGTTTGAGATAAATTTATCACAAATATATCAATTTTAAACTTTTTGTAGTACTAGCCCTTATCTTAAATTGATATTCCGATGAACTCAATTATTATTATTATTATTATTATTATTATTATTATTATTATTATTATTATTATTATTATTATTATTTTGTAATTTTCAAAGGCTAAAGCCATTTTCACATCTTCAAATTCAAAATATTTTCGGCTACCGCAGTCTTGACAATAAAACGTGCCTAAATGGTAGAAGTAACGCATAAAAAAGAGGTCGGTGCTATCTCTAACCCATTTTAGTTAATGCGCTTCTTTTTTTAGTTAACTAACCGATGTACCCTTCTTCTCTCTCTCTCTTTAGTGGATTGTTTTTTTATTATTATTATTAGGCTAACCAACAAATTTGACTTTTTCTCCTATCACCTTTCACATTGGTTTCAAATTATAAATGCCTCGTCACACCCATCAAGATATCATCTTATCTTGCATTATACTATCACTTTGATTAGAAAATGTTGTAATTTATGGTCTCATAATAATGAAAGCTATATCAAAGATTACAAATTTTTATTTATGATGACTTATAAATACATAATTAATAGTCTATTTTTTATTCAAATAGTTTGAACGAATCAATATTTTAAAGTTGAAAAATTAATTTTCACTCGAATTATTTAGCCAATCTAACCTTGTGGATGTTTTTCCAGAATAAAGGTTTGGAAAGTTAAACAACTTGCTTTGCACTTTCTTTTGAACTTTTCACATTTCTATTTTGAATTATAAGATAGAGTTGAAATTCTAGTGACACCATCTTCACCTTCAAACTCACATCAAATTATTTATAATGAAAGTTCTAAGCATATTGTAAAGTTTTGATCCACCTAATATGAGACTAAAATCTACAATCTATATTCATTACTTGTTCATGATAGACATTAAACAATAAAAAGTTTTTTTTTTTTTTTTTGTATTCCTTATTGTTCTTTTCTTTTGTTTAGATATGATTTAAATATAAAGATATTTGACGATTAATTATGCTTCTAACAAATTAACCTTTTCCATATTTTGATCAATCTTTTTCTCCATTTTTTGATCAAGATCGGCTAGATAATCATATTGAAGTTAATAGTTTCCACTCAAGCTGTTTTACAAGCCATCACAAGAAGAAATTTCTTTCTTCCTTGCAGCTTTAGTGATAAAAAAGAATGGTGATAAGTACACTTAAAGTCTTAAAATTTGTTATAAAAGTACATTTGAGTCTTAAAAAAACTAAAAAGTGCAATGAAGTCCTAAAATTAGTACAATTAAGCCTCTTTGTTAGCTCCATCAGTAACGGGAAATATCCACCCAACTTCTTATTACTTTCTTAATCAAAATTGCCGTGGAAATAACCCCGTCCAACATGAATAGGAGCCCCATATTTGCTACTTGATGTTAATCCTAGTATCGTCACATGACGGTGTATTCGTCTTTTTACATATATTGACCGTGTGTAAAATAGTAGGAGCCCCAACAAGACTAGCATAGTGAGGAGAAGGATCCTTCGACCTCGACGAGCTATGGCGGGGGCAACAGTCTCGAGGATAGCTAAAGTTCTGGATGATTTCGCCAAGGAAGGGAACTCATGGGGTACCCTCGGCGAATTTTACGAGCTCAAAGAAAGCGTTTCTTGTTGGGATTTGTTTCGAAAAACATGAACACGTGGAAGCAAAAATACCCGTCATATCTCCTTAATATTATTGAAGCATTTTAATAATAAGCACATAGCAGGGAAAAGGAGGCTAATCACAATACCCTTGTATCGTGCTCAAAAATTTTGATTCTTACATTCTTTAGATTCTAACCACAAACGTCTAATGTCCTTAAAGCATTGATTTTGACATTCTTCAAATTCTTACTAAGAACATCTAGTCTTTTTGTAACGTTAGTTTTGACATTCTTCCGATCCGTTTAGATCTAGACTGTAAATGCATGGTTTCTTCGTAGCATTGATTCTGACGTTCTTCAAATCATGACTACGAATGTCTAATCTTCTCATGGTGCTAGTTCTAACGTACCCCAGTTATGATGTTCTTCAGTTCTAGCCCCACATGTCATGTCTCTAGTTTCGGCACACCACCAACTCATGTCAAATAGTAGAGAGAAACTTAAGAAATCTCACCACAATAATTGTGTTAGCAATTGCTCTTGTGTGTGACTATTTGATTGATCAATATCATCTCTCACAATCTTCGAATGACCCTCTCTTAATTGCTTTTATAAGCAATTGATCACATTTATTTAATTAATTCGACTCATTAGCTCTAAAACCATTTCAGAGTATTAATTCAGCTGTAACGTTTGAGCTCGCTTTAGACTAAACGTAAGTTCTGAAATCGTTTCAAAGTGTTAATTTGAGCATTAATTTGCAACCGTTATAAGACTTATTGTGGGAATTAACTTTGACCGTTAAATCTAAGAACATTTTAGAACATTAATTTGGTCATTTGAATCTAAAATCGTTTCAGACCATTAATATGACATCTTCAATTTGGACCCCTTTATAAACCGCAAGGAATGGACTAAGGATCAGTATGCTAGTAACGAGAATAGGTTATGACTCAATCCTAAGGATTGTTCATAAGCTAACTAGTTGATTAGGGATAAGGCGACTCAAGATCAAAGTTGCAATAGACCGAAGCGTTTGACCATGAAAGGATCGTTCGACCATAAAAGTCAATGTGGACTATCACATGCCATCACAAGTTGATCAACAAACGAATATAGGTCGATTCAACTCAAGTATATATCAGTCGTGGGTGACACCACATGGTCAATGTACCATTCGTGAACGACTCTAATCCAATCTCAGACAACCATGAGCTCAGGGCAGGTTGATCAATCCCACTCGATTACATGACAATTGAGGATCATACATGGATTGACGAAGCTCAAATAAAAGTCACGCTTAAAATCCTAGGTAGTCGTCAAACTCAATTTGAGTCTAGCTGCATGAGCTCCGCCAATGTCTTCCAAATTCATGTAGGTCGCGTTAAGGGTGTTTCCAATCAAAACTTAGCCACCAACCCGATCCGATTACAAGTATCAAATGTAGATATTATCAAAATATTCCTATCCAATTGAAATGATATTGGTGAGTCGTTAGTGCATTAATTGGAAAAATATGCTAATTTAAGGATATAGACTTTAATGGCCGTAGAGATGAAACTAAATTCTTAGAGACCAATCAAGAGGTGATAAGCACCCCTTAGGATATCACAAGAGGAAGAACATGCTTGGTTCTTGCAAATAAGCTAGTTACTCTTGAACTAGGTGCATTATTGGTCAATGAAACTTAAAGGGCAAGCTTGGATAAATGAAGGGTGGAGATTGCTTCTTGCTCTTCAAGTTAGGAGGGCATCATGTGCTTAGGACAATAATACAACCTTCATTAAATGCTTGAGTGACATTTTTTTTCTCTCCTCTATTATTCCCTTCTCTTAAACCTCATTCTCTCTTGAGTTTCCCTCATTTCTTTCCCTCCCTCCCCCCCCCCCCACCTCCGGCTGACCCTTTCCTCCCTCATCTCTCCCTTTCACTTGCCCTCTCCCTCAATTTATCTCCCTCTCTCACTCTCCCGCCTGTCGCTTGCCCGCCCATTCGCCGTGGTCATCGTTGCACTGTCCACCCACCATCGTTGTTGCCATCATACTGTCAGCTGTCCTCACATCACCTCGCCCTTCACCGTCCTCACGCCACCGTTGTACCATGAGCCTCGAGCCATTGTCCACCCACCGTCCGTGTCTCGCGTCTTGGTTTTTTTGTTTTTTTTTTTTTTTGGTACTGGAGGAACCGACTTGCAGCCAACAGCCACGCCATAAACCCCCAGGTGACACTTAAGCAAGAGGACCCACCAACCTTGAGTTACACTTAATATACCTAGCGCCTCCCCTGGGTTTTGAACACTTCACCACTTCGTTGAGGATCAGCAGAGTCTTATCCAGTGGAGCCACCACGACCGGTGGTTGCGTCTTGGTTGTTTGTAAGTAGATTTCCTAAAAAATGGCTAGGCCATTGCATTATGTAACTCAGTTTAGGTTCGATTCTACTGTTATTGGAGCTATCCTAGGTAGAGGAGTTCATGTGATTAATTTTATATGGTTCGTTCATGATATGCTTGGATTATAAGGTTCGGGGATGGGCGAGGAGGGAGTATGTGATCGTCGAGGTTGTTCGGATTAGCGTGATTAGTAGAAATGGTCCATTTAAGCTTAGTTCATTGCTCGAGTTAGAAGATTGTCGCGATTGTTGTTTGTCGACCATTATTATCAATACCTAGGCTTAGTCTTAATGTTTGATTGTCACGGTTGGTTGTATAAGTGTTATATGATGTAGATTATTGTGTGTCATGACTATTATTGGTTGAATCTTCAATGTGTGTTGCTACTAGGTTTGATTGTCAAAGATTGTTATTGCAATATAGATGTGGTTTTCGCATATAGAAGTCCATAGGTCATGGTCAATGCTTGAAACGATACCGAGCCTCCAAAGTGAGAATTTCATTGGTTCTTGGACATACATGGAAGTATGTTAGGCTAAGTCACTCTCTTGGTTTTGCGATATTGAAACATATCATCCGATCTGGATTTGACCTTAGGCTAGTGCTAGAACATAACAGGTCAAGCCACGATTCTCATTTCGTACTCTGCATATTTTATCGATGTATTTCCGATAGGTCATGAGTTACATATCACTTGGCACACCCTTAAAGCACTCATACTTTGGACTAATGTGGAAGATAAAAATGGTTGTGTACTTAATTCGTATTGTTACATGAGGGATTCCATCACCAAAGGTTTCAAGGAACAATGCTGCCACAAAGAGACGTCAAAGAGTGATGTCTAGTGTCGCGACCTACCCCTTGGAGGAGGGAATAGATTTAGGGACATTGCATAAATGATGGGCCTATGGCCCATGATCAGACACGGGCTCTTCCAAACCCATATCTCGCGCAACATTGCAGGATTCATAGAATTTTGTTATAAAGAGTTGCTACTAGTTTATTAGGGTTGACTAGGAACCAAGTGAAGCATAAGAGTTTATCTCACTTCTTACGCAATTAGAGAATCAAGGTTCGGGAACTTGATTACACTAATTAACCAATTAGTATCATTTCAGTACCTAATCTTGTTTATTTTTAAAAAATGATGTCTTTGTCAAATAATCTTGATTGATTTTATACATATCCACTAATAAGTGAGGTGATCATACGAATGCACAGTCATTAAAATAACAATTAGCAACTAAGGATAGCATTTAAATAAACTGCATGGGAGAGCAAAAATTTAACATCAAAGAGAAGATAAATGTTAATCTTAACTAGACTAAAGGGAAGCCAAAATCAACATCCTAAAATTGTACAATCAAGGGTATTCGTCTTTAAGAACAACTAAAACCTCTTGAGCAGGATTCTAAATTGAAAAACTTCCATTTTTTTAGGAGAAAGAAATTAATTTTAACCTTTTTGAAGATTTTTTTTTTTTTTAGATTTTTTTTTGGAAAATTGAATTTTTTTTTAATTTCCCGAAACCTTTTGTTTTTTTTTTTTGGTTTCTTTTCTAATTACTACTGAAATTTTTAGACTTTTCTGAATTTTGGAATTTTCTGAGAATTTTTTAATTTTCCTTAATTTTATAATTTTTATTTTTTTAATTAATTTTATAAAAAAATCGAATTTTCAATATTTTCTGAAATTTTTTTGAATTTTTTTAACGTTCTTTGAAAGTTGTTGAATTTCTCGAAAATATGTTGAATTTTTATTATTTTGGGAAATTTTATTTTTTGAAAATTTTTGATTTTTTAACTTTTAATATACTTTTTATATTTAACATTGTTATATTCGGGAAAACGGGTTTGGACCGAGTAAACCCGAACCAACCTGCTAGCCTGATCCGACCTGCTAGCTCGATCTGACGATGCGAACTTACCCTAAAAAGGACAAAACCTATTTCAAAATTACCTTTTCTGTTTTCCTTTTTTTTAATGTTAATATTACTTTTTAAATTATTTTTTAAAATTATTTTTTGTCTTTTCCCTATTTTGTCTTTGCTACTGCACTCCTCCTTCTTCACGCATTCTTCACCGAACATCCCCATCTACTATCCTTTCTTCCTTTTTTCGGGTTTTCCTATTCTTCTTCTTTCTTTTTTTCTAGTTTTTCTTTGTCCTTGTTTTTTTTATTCTTTCCCTTCTGCAAGTCGTCTCCTTCCTTGGGCGATCTTCCTCAACAAGCTCCCGCCCTCACCGAAGCTCCTACGTTTCTAAAGAAACCTCGTCCAAATCTCATGCCGTCGCCAAGCTACTACCCTTCAGCGGTCGTACACCACGACCACCACTCGTCGGCCGACCTCCCCGTCGATTCTCTCTTGTCATTGGACGGCCATTGTCGGCCACATAGCATGAAACACAAGACAACGTAAACGATGATGACGGCGGTGGCAGTGAAACGACCGAAAGACCAACGCCTGGGGAGTGCTAATCACAAAAACAACATCTCAACAGAACAAATCAACCCGTGGACATTCGGTTTTGGCCAAAAAGGGCAAAAGCAAAACTAAATGTCGTTGAAGCATTTCATCGAGCGGGTGGTGTGCGACATCGAGCGAAGGGTTTCCGACTCAACCGGGACTCGAAACGGGGCCGGGATTCTCAGCAAACATCCAACAACGCCCAGCGACTTAGCTAAAGACCTACGGGGGCCGGAGTTCGTGTGAGTCGAATGGCCACGAACCTCAGCCCAACGTCCCCAAGAGGGGCAGCAAACAAAGGGAAAAACGGAAGCTTACTAGTTCGGGCTTGAGGACTTCTACCAAGGGGGGTCGTTGGACGGAGCTCGCGTGTGGCCAAGTGGTCAGCCGAGGCTCCCTCTCGCTCTTCGTTCAGTCTCAGCTTTCGCTGTCTCAGCCCCTCTCCTCTCTCGCAGCTCCCTCCCTCTCGCTTAGCTGTCTTGCTGGCCTGACTCCGACCCTGGGATCATGCTGCGCGATCCGCTGCCTCCTCTGCTCCCTTGCCATCCCCGTCTCCTCTAGCTCGTACTTTGCTTTTCCTTCTTTCTGCAAAGAGCGTGAGGGAGAGAGAGGAAGAAGAGAAGAAGATTGGGCCGGTGAAAGAAAGGAAAAATGAAGGAGGCTGGGCCAGGCCCAAGCCAATGGAAATGCATAAAGAGAAAAAGAAAGAAGGCCGAGACGACCTAGCCTCGGCCCGGCCTCGCTTTTTTTGTCTTCTTTTCTTTTTCTTCTTCTTTTTTTTTAGCAACTAATTTCTAATTTTGTATGCGATTGAGTCATAAATAAAATGGTAAAATTTAGATATCAACACCTAGAAGATTTTGGATGCCGTCGCAATGATGATTATGGAATGATGCCTGAAAGGATGCTCAATGGGGGCTTGGATGTCATGCTTGATAGGGCAAGATGATATCCCAGATTTTTCTGGAAAAGCTAGAGGGTTTCGGCTATGTCCGATTAATAATTAGACTCGAGATAGCATAATATTATGAGGTATTATATGACTCTCAATGCACTGAACGTGTGCAAAACATTTGAGTGTTATGTGCATACGTTAGAAGTTAATATATGGCTCATGCATGTTTGATATGGCCTTATATGAGATGTATGAGACACATACATAATTTAATTGTCCTTTTTAGTAACTGAGAAGGTATTTATATGTTATAAAAGCCGTTAGTTGTGACTTAAGTAACACGTAGATGTTTTGGAAGTGATTATTAGAGTCTTGAAGGCCATGATAATATTTTAGAGACTAATATCTGACATGTGGGAATATTATTTGCTATTAATTGCATTATGTGTAACACACGTGAATTTCTATGCTATTATTTAGGACTCAAGGGACACTTATACATTGTTGAAGTGATTAATCGACATATTGAGAATTGTTATGAGCATGAGATACTTTATGGATTCTTGCTGGGACAAAGGTTTAGGTACAGGATGAGTACCCCTCATGTTTACGGTCAAGGCAAAGCAAAGGCTTTGCTATTAATCTGCCATTGATAAATTCGGGTCAGGTAATAGTAAGGTTCTAATGCGAGGCATCTACCTGTGTGAGATTTAGGTTATTTACTTATTGAGTTTTCAATTCATTTGTTATTGTTTGACCATGTTCGGGCCAATAGGTATGAGTATTTTGCCATCTCGTTTTGGTCTTCCTTTATATATGAAGATTATGGTGCTTGACATTGAGAATGCTATGACCAATATCCTCTTCTAACGCCATACCACAACGGTGTGGGTGGACGAGGTCATGTGATACCTAGTTCGCCTGGGTTCACGAGGACTTCTACGATTCTCTTCATAGGTTCAATGGTCCGGATGATGATGCTGACGGGTCGGTGATGCCCCCTCCTAATGGCACCATGGATAAGCCCAAGTCCAACCCCGACAACAACCCAAAGCCTGAGCTCTAGCCATGACGATACTGGCTTTTGATGGAAACCATTTTTTGTAGTCGCTCTTATAGAAGGAGCTAGGACAAACCCCTACCCCCTTATATCTTTTATGTGGGGCGATAATCAAAATGGCCCTAAAGAAATGGGCTTATAAATGAATCCCTATGATTTATATAATGAATCATATAAGATGTATAGTTTGTGTGTGTTTTCCTTACTATCCATTTGGCGTTACTGATTGAGTGTTTGAGTCACACACTTCCGCATGTGCTTAATAGAAAGATAAAATCAATGGAACGACAACGCCTCCCGAGACGTCGCAAATTAATCTTAACGTGGCGAATGTCACATTCCTGTGGCAAGGGAAGGTCTGGGGCATGACAATTAAACTACCCACTGATTCCAAAACCGTTTTAGAACATTAATATAGCTGTTAAATCTAAAACTGTTTCATATTTTTAATTTAGCCGTTAAGTCTGAAACCATTTCAGAACATTAATTTAGCTATTGATTCTAAACTCACTTTAAATCATTAATGATGCCATTTATTCTAAACTCACTTTAGATCATTAATGTGGCTATTGATTATGAGCTCTCTTTAGATCATTAATACGGCTATTAATTGTGAACTCACTTCAAATTATTAATTTGGGCACTGAATCTGAACCCAATACCGATCTTCTATTTGGCCATAAAGTCTGAAACCCACTTTAGATTTTTGATTCAGTTACTTAGATTTTCAGCCCAACTCAATCCGATCGCCTTAATTGGAAACACATTTATAATATTGTCTCTCCCGTTCAAACATCATTTTGAATTAGTAATGGTGTGTAACATCTCTAAGTTCATCACTGAGCTAGCACTAATACTTGTATCAACACATTAGCACAACCAAGAGAACTAATTGTCTAAATCAATCTCTTGTTCCTACAAATCATGATTGACATGTACCAATATGTCATGGCTATCCAGATAATGTGAATATTTCAAGAACATAACAAACTTATTAGCTTTGGTGACCATGTAATTTAATCTTTCCATTTCACTATGTCTTGATCAAATAAAGGCCATGGAAATGTTTGTCAAGCCACCAGTTTGATCATATGCCCAAATCTAATTAAGATGTATTTCTACGAGACATAAACCATTCATTCTTAGTTACAACCTCAGTCAAGGATTCCAATACAGTGTCACAATTATGTCACATTGAACATCAATCTTCTATATTGTGTGTGTGTGCGTGCGTGCGTGCGTGCATGCGTGCATGCGTGTGTGGGTGTGTGGGTGTGTGCGTGCGTGCATGAGAGAGAGAGAGAGAGAAGACATTCCATATTGCGCACTCATGTACTTTCGTATGAAAATAAATTGTGACCGTCAAGTACAGAGACAATTCAACAAAGTATCAATATATACACTTTTGAACCATAGATATCCAACATACAAATCAGCATAATACCTCAAGTCTAGGATTTTACACAAGACCAAAGCACAAACAATTAGTCATTAACCCTACTAAAAGCTTCTATGTTGCTAATTGCTCTATACATGCCACATTTAATGAACTTGTCCAAGAAAAGCACCTGTTCTCTTGCTCAAGTATCATGATACTCAATGATTTGTGACTTATCATCCCCTAAAGTATCTAATATTCAATGATGAAGCTTAAGTCTCAACAGAATCATTAATATCTTCTCAATAATCCATCCACCAAGAACTGTTTAAAGATTCTCTGTAATTGTAAACCCGTCACGCATATTCTTATCATCTTAAGAATATGTTAAGTTGCAACTAATCTTATGGACTCATTCATATAAATGGGACGATGAATGAATATTTCTTTGACTTACGTACTTAATATGTAATTATTGCATGACTGCTTTAGGATATACAGCTAACACAAACCACTTAAAAGCACGTGAGTGCAATGCTGGCTCAACTTTCGTCGGTTCAAGAGGTGAGTATTAAATTAGTTCGTATAAGTTTTGTTTACAAAATTGGTATAAACCCCTTCCAAGTTGGATATTATCGATCTAGTGAGGACGATGCCGTCACGTCACATCATTCTAATTTCCAGTTAAACTAGTTCATTTAGGGTGAACACTAGTTATACAAGTATTATCTTATGGTATTCCTATATTTCAACACAATTAAAAAAACCGATTACCAGAAACGCATTTTGATGGATCCATACATAATACGGAGAGAAAAATTGACTTTGTCACTTGCAATACAGCACGCCATAAAGAGGACAATCACTCCCATTCCATCTAACACAACATGTGGTGATATAACATTAGAGTAACATTATTTAACACAATGATTACTTAAGAAAATGACAAGCAATTCAAGTCGAGATAAATAGAAATAATCCATGATAAACTCAACATATGTAAAATACAACATAAGATAAGTGTACAGCGTATTTATATACAAGGAAAATAAATCCACAATATTCAATTATCTAGATTATGGTATATATTTTTTTCAAGTAAATTTTCACTTCGCTATTAAATTTCATGATTATTGTCACGATACAAAATTGCTATATTGTCGCAACCGACATGCAAACACTCTACTATTAGTTTTGTTAAGAATATTAAATTGGTGAAATATTTGGATAATAACCCCTTTGTTGAGGAAAAAATGGGTTAAAAAAAGGACAACTCAGTCTGAATAGCTCGAGTATGGTCTCATCAACTATTGAACCATTTAAAACGATGCGATTATCGACCAGAAAACACTAATTGACCCTACCTAATTGCCAGGTCTAGAAGAAGTGAGCTGAAATTTGAGTGGGACCCAAATATAGGATTGCCAACTAATATGACAATTAATTATATTTCTACATAAAATATAAATAACATATCAACAATAGAAAAATGTCTAATAATTTTGATCGCCAACTCAAATTGACTTCACATACCAATAGAATCGCAGGATTATAATTTTCAAGAGATTCGATTCGATCGAGCTGGTCCACAAGTTGGGCTTGGCTAGTACTAGCTTGACGGCATCATGCCCTTGCATCTTTTATTTATTAGATCATCAATATCTTATTTTGTATGTTGAGACAACATATGATCTAACTGCTCTAATTGAACATTGGTAATGTAATAACTATAAATTGCAAGTCCTTGATCGCCCCGAGGGTCCTATAAACAAATTTTGTTGGACTTGGAGTTTATTGCCTTCAATGCATTTTTTTATGAGCTCATTTATCTTTTGTATTTTTTAGAGGCTATGGCTATTTCAATGCCTTAAAATTTTAAAGGTTGAATATCAAAAAATCCCAAACTTAACCCTCAACTTTCCCATTGTGATAAAAATATTGAAACTTCTTTTGTCATAAAAAAAAAAAAAAAAGCTTGAATTTATACCAATCTAATAAATATTCTTAGATTGAATTGAAATAAAGGGTATGAGTGTCACACACACACACACACACACATATATATAAGATTAGATTTTTCTGTGACAAAAAAAAAAAGTGGGGGTATTTTTGTTATAATAAGTAAGTTTAGAGTTTTTGGTGATGTAAAAAAAATTGAGATATTTATATGATAATGAGTATAGTTAGGAATATTTTTGTGGTAGTTGCCCAAATTTAAAATACCCCGGCCCCTATAGTCTCAACCATCAAAATGCCTTGACTGGCGAAAGTACCCCGCAAAGGTAGGCCAATCGCACGATATATTACCTTTTTTATTCGATCCACGATCAGCAAGAAACGAAGAAGGAAACGGCAAATAGCATTGCCGAGATGTCTTTGTAATTTCTTGAGGCGACCGCCTAAGATAATATTAAACTATGAAGTTATTGAATTGGGAACGGCAACTGCCATCTCTCTGTTGTTGCACTTTGATCTATATCCTCCATAACTCTTCAAAGAAAAAAGAGGAGGAGCAGGATCCCTTCACCCCGGAAGAGCTATGGCGGAGCCGATCGTCTCCAAAGTAGCTAAACTTCTGGAAGATCTGACGGAGGAGGGAAAATTATGGGATGTCGTCGAATTTCAGATGCTCAAGAAAACCGTTTCCACTCTCCAGAATGTAGTGCCCGATGCGGAAAAGCGGAACCTCAAATCATGGCTTCACGATCTCAAAGCTGCTTTCTATGATGCAGAGGATTTCCTCGAAGAATGGAGATTTGATGTTATGCAATTACGAGAATCGCCGAGCAAAGATGAGAAGTTGAAGCAGGTAGATACCCTCTTTCCACCTTCAAACGAACTTGCTTCAGAGCTGAAGAGCATTAGGAAGAGATTAGAAGCCATCGCTGCTAGAGGGGAGTCTTTGCACTTGCGAGAGCACGCGAAAGATGTACAGGTAGATAAAAGATCGAGGAAGAGACGGTGGTCAGACTCCTCCGTGTCCGAGGTGGAGATTATAGGGAGAGATGGTGCTGAAAGGGCAAGCGCTGCTGAAGGCGCTTTATATTCTGACTTGCGAGAGTACGCGAAGGATGCGCATGTAGAGAGAGGATCGACGAAGAGAGAGCAGTCAGACTCCTTTGCGTACGGGGAGGAGATTACAGGGAGAGATCATGCGAAAAGCGCAATTAAGAAGTTCTTGTTAGACTCTGATACTGAAAAGAAAATTTCCGTCCTGTCAATATGTGGTCCAGATGGGATGGGAAAGACTGCTCTTGCTCGATGTCTATACAAAGATGACATGGTCAACAAGCATTTTGATTTAAGGATATGGATCTGTGTGGGTGACGACATGTCTAATCTCAAAATGGTATTGCAAAAAATGATAGAAAGTGCAACAACAGAGAGAGCAGATGACGTTGAGTTGGAGAGTCTGCAAAATCAACTTATGGAACACATTCGTGGGAAGAAATGTCTCCTAGTTATGGACGATGTACGGTGGTTTGAGTTTCCTGCACAATGGGGGAGCTTGAAAAGTTTATTTATGGGAGGTACCGAAGGAAGCAAGATTCTGATAACTACATGCGATCAGTTAATTGCGCATTTCATGGGCACAACCTCATCTTATTTCCTTGAGGCCCTTTCTGAAAGCTCGTCTTTAGATTTATTGTTGAGAATGGCTTGTAAGGAAGAAGAAGAGACTAGAGATTCAAAAAAGCTAACTATCGGGAGGCAGATAGTTGAAAAATGTCGTGGAATCCCTTTGGCCCTGCGAACATCCGGAAGTATACTATTCTTCAAGAAAACTGAAGCTGAGTGGTTACATTTTGAGCGCGAGATCCCAAGATATTCTGCAGAATCGGATTATTATGGGGTAATCGCACATGTTATAATTAGTTATCATCATCTCCCATGCCATCTAAAACAGTGCTTTGACTTCTGTTCATTGTTTCCCAGAGATTGGGTGATTGATAAACTAATGTTGACGAGTCTCTGGATAGCAGAAGGATTTATCCAGCGCATAGACAACCCAGATCAGGATATGGAAGATATTGCTCACGACTATTTCATGGATTTACTTAGGAGGAATTTCTTTCAAGACTGTACTAAAGATGAACTTGGAAATGTGACCTCCTGTAAGATGCATGATTTAATGAATGAGCTAGCATGCGCAGTTGCTCAAACTGAGTATTCTCAACACTTTTTTCAGCTCGGGTCATCAATTACTGAAAGAACTCGTCATGTATCCTGGGATTCAACTTTAGATTTATCACAGGAACTTTGCACTACTCTACTCAGAGCAAAACATCTGAGGACATTCATCAAAATGGATCAAACTAAACGCTCGAGGTGCCAAGCTCAGATGGGTGTAAAAACTCTTTGTGAACTCATTTCTAGTTTCAAGTTCTTGCGTGTCTTGGATTGTCATGATAGTGGTATTGAGAAGTTGCCAAGTTCTATTTGTGAGTTGAAACACTTGACATTTCTAGATCTCTCCGAAAATGGAGAAATCGTAAGGCTTCCTGATTCTATGACAAGATTGCAAAAGTTGCAAGTACTTAAACTCAATATGTGTTACAAGCTAATAGAGTTGCCAAAAGATATAAGAAAATTGCTCAACCTCAGGCAATTGGAGATTAGCAATTGTAATGCCCTATCTCATATGCCACATGGGTTGGGCCAGTTGACTCTTTTGCGCACTCTAACAGATTTCTTTTTGCCCGATGGCTCTTTTCCAGAGGATTGCGGTGGGCTAGGAGAGTTGAACAGATTAAGCAATTTGAGAGGAAGCCTCAGGATTGAAGTTAAGGGAGAAATAGAAAATGCGGTAGCAGAGTCAAATGCTGCGAACTTGAGGGAGAAGGATTCCTTAGTTTCACTAGTATTAGTGTTTGCCGGAAAAGAAAGTGATGAAGTTCTACTCAGAGAGCTGCAGCCAAGCTCAAATCTTCGAAGCTTAGAAATAAGAGGTTATGGGGGTGCAAGGTTTCCAAGCTGGATGTCTCGCATGCCTAAGTTACTTGAGCTACGGTTGTTTCATTGTGCAGGATGCAAAAGTCTCCCACCACTTGGTGAGCTTACAAGCCTCAAGCGTTTGGAAGTTGGTGAGCTACCTATAGTGGAGTACACAGAAAGTGATCTTCATGCCCTCTCGTCACTTCCTAATCTGTCTGCACTAAGGATATGGGAGTGTCCTAAAATGGAATGGATTCCACCCCTTCTACATATCAAGGAGTTGAAACTTCCTAGTTTTCCTTTGGAATCGTTGCGAACCTCAGTTGCCACTATTGAACACGTAATTGGTATAAATGATCGAGTGAAGGATGTACTCAAGTTATTGGAAATAGATGATGATGATGTTGGAGTGCGCATTGTTGGAATCCATGGAACTAATGGAATTGGCAAGACCACTATAGCGAAGGCCGTATACGACCAACTCTCCTCTTGTTTTGATAGTTGTAGCTTTCTAGCAGAGATTGGAGAAACGGCACAAAAGGCTGGTGGTATTCAGTTTGTGCAAACTAAGTTAATACGCGATATTCTTGGGCGAGATGGTGATGTTACTTCTTTTGAAGGAGGAATTAGGTTTTTCCTGAATGTATTTCACAATATAAAAGTTCTTATTGTCCTAGATGATGTGGAAAAGGAGTCTCATCTTCATGATCTTGTAGGAGACCAGCTTGACTGGTTTGGTTCTGGAAGTCGGATGATTGTTACTTCAGAAAATGGTGGAATTCTCCGAACATATGACTCTCAAGACCTGGTTCGTACATATGAAGTGAATCAGATGGATAATGATCGAGCTCTTCAACTTTTTCGAAAGCATGCTTTAGGATCACACGGTTTGATACCTGGCTATCCTGAAATTGGGAAGCGCATTATCAAAGCTATGGGGCGGGTTCCATTTACTATTGAAGTTATTGGTTCATTTCTGCGTGGAAAAACAATAGGAGATTGGAGGGAGATAGAAGACTTGATAAAACCACGGAAGGAGAACTCTCGAGAGGTTTTGAAGGATTGTAGGGAGATTTTGAAAATCTGTTATGAAGCATTAGATGAAAAGAAGAAACAAATATTTTGGGACATAGCATGGTTTGCCAATGGCGAGGATAGCCGAATTGCATCATATATGTGGCCTGAGCGAGATCTTTTGCCTTCTCACCATGTTTTGATGCCCTTAGTAAACATTCGGGCAGACAACTTGCTTTGGATGCATAAGCTGTTGAAGCACCTCAGTGGATCTATTGATAAAGAAGGAGATCCTGGAAGGCGCAGTAGACTATACGTGGATAATACAAAGCTGGAAGTCATCAACTGGGAAGAGGTAAAGGCTTATGGTTCAATGGTTTACTTTCTTCCGTAAAATGAAAGCCTTGACATATAGGGTCTAATATGAGCTTTACTTATTTCACCATCTAAAGTTTTTCTTTGCACGCACGGAAAAGAAAGCACTCTAGTCCTTATCACATGGCAAAATTGTCAAATCGTGTTTTATAGCTTCAGATTATTTGTTACTTTTGGCAACTGTAGGGAATGGAGGAGGTGGAAGTCCTCTGTTTTGACTTCAAAAATCGCCGTCCCCATGAATTTACAGAAACAGATTTCAAGAGCTTGCCAAACATAAGGTTCTTGAAAATCGATCATGCACGTATGTCTGGAAATTTTGCAAATGTATTTACAAAGTTAAGGTGGCTTCGTTGGCAAGGGTGCCCAAAAGATTTCGAAGTAACAGAATTTACTCTGACCGAACTAGTCATTCTTGATCTTTCATGGAGCAAAGTCACCGAAGACTGGAGAGGTTGGATGAAAATCAAGGTGGTTTCTTATTACTGCTCTAATGCATTTGTTTTGTTAACTATCTAGCAATTGACTTTATGATGTTTTCTGTTCTGTTTTACAGACGGAGCAATTGAGAGTCTTAAATCTCACCGGTTGCACTGAGTTACTGATAAGTCCTCCCTTTTCTAGCTTCCCGAAATTGGAGATGCTGATTCTAGAGGGATGTTCCCGGTTGGTTTATCTAGATCCTTCAATTGGTGGTCTCAAAAATTTGCTTTGCCTGAATTTGAAGTCCTGCACTGAACTCAACATGTTGCCTGCTGAAATGGGTGGCTTGGACGCTTTGAAAGAACTCCTCATTGATGAGACTTCTGTGCAAGAAATTCCCTTGGAAGGTGATTTAAAGAAACTTGAAACTCTTTGCGCCTCCAATTGCTTGTCATTAAGTCTCTTGCCCCATTCTTTTGAACACCTGACATCACTTACAATACTCTCAGTAGATAATTCAAAGATTACCAAACTATCTGATGGATTTGGTGAGCTTGTGAAACTCCGACGCTTGTCATTGAGGAATTGCCGTTGGATACGAGAACTTCCAGACTCCATTGGCCAACTAAACTCTTTAGAGGAGCTGGATATGTCAGGAACAGGCGTTTCAAAATTACCAGATTCCTTTGGAAATTTGCAGAGATTGAGAGTGTTAAAGATGGACTATTGCTTCATTACAGAATTTCCGAGTTTTATGGGGCGTCTACATAGCCTTGAAGAAATGCATGCCTCCTCATGTAGGAGTTTAAAAGGGGAGATTCCTAGAGGCATTGGGGAGCTAATTCATCTGAGAATCTTGAAGCTGCAATATACTGGTATTTGCAGCATACCTTCTGAAATCAAGCATCTTTCCAAGTTGGAGACTCTTGATCTACTTCACTGCGACATGCTTCATGAGTTGCCAGCACTTCCCTCTGGTTTGGTTACTGTGCGTTTGAGTTCAAAATTGAAGGAAAATATGTCTAATCCTTAGAATCTATCTCTGTTTCAAAGAGTTGGGGCTGGTTGTGTTTAAGATCACCTCCAGCAGAATTGTGGAATTTATTTCATCATTGTGTAACTTAAATAACAAGGTCAGTGAAAATCACTTTTTGTCCCTAAATCCAGGGACAACATTAAACATATTCATAAAAGTCATGAACTAAATTGAACATGTTCCAAGAGTCTATAAACCACTTTGAACAAATTAAAAGTTCAGGGACAACATTGCAAATTCGGCTAAAGTTCAAGTATCATATTGAATAAATTTAAAGTTCAAGAATCACATTGCACAATAGGCCAAAGTTCAAAGACCTTTTGTGTTATTTACACAACTGTGAGAGTTTTACACATTCTCTCTTGACCTTTTTAGTCTTCTCTGTTGTGTTTCAGCTGTATCTCACTCTACACTACATTTACGTTCGTGTATGCTCTGATAGGTGAAGACCTTCAGACCAGATTCCATCCCAGTACATTAACCATGACTAGAAACTTCTTGAGCCATCTTTTTTCTTTTTTGGTTGAAATTCTTGAGCCATCTAGTACTGTAGAAAATTGGCCTAATCCCAATTATAATGTCTCGCTTACAAAATGTACCAAAAAGAGCACGTTGAGGTCAGTAAAGGCATCCCCTTTCGAACGTCCCAAAAAAAAGAAAAAGCACATTTTCTTATCCGATGGATATAACGTACCGCTGGTATCATTTCCGTCCAAACGATCATACACCGCAGCAATTCAATTTGATTGACCGATACTTATATAACTGGTCAAATTAGTAATTTATGGACATATATGGGACGTCCGAGGTTCGATTGGACAACGATGCCATATGTGAGATTTTAAAATTGGCTCAAATTTACGCTGTCTACAGCCATCTTTTATTGAACAAACTATTTTTAAGAATATTTGAAAAGTGGGTCATTTTTGTCCTCAACGTATGAGTACACCATATTTCATAGAAGATTGAATTAACCTTGAAACCTCATGATATAACTTCAAAATCAACCTTGGGTACATTGAGCAGAGATGCCTGGCAGCGTCAATCCATCGTAGCAATGATAATGAAGTTTAACACTACTAGCCCTCTTCTTGCAATCACAGTGCCCATTAATTAATGGACTGCACGGTTCTTAACCTGAACTAGCACGCCATAGAGCAGCACCCGACGTAGCAACTACTGAGGAAAACATTGCTCTGCGAACAAGCGGAGCATCGTGGATCTTCTAAATAGTCACGAGAAACGCCTTTACTCATAGGAAGGCCAATCGAGAACAGTACCACATGCTTTCAGTAGCAATACTGGGAAGAGAAAATATACTGTTTGCACCAATAGATAAAATAGAAAAGTAATGTCTTTAATCTTCACATATTCTTTTTGTTGTTTTGCAAGAGAACACTACTCTGCGTGATCTCTAAGGATCATTTGCGAGCTTCCGCCTTCTTCTGCTCTTTGGCTGTAGATGAAAGAGAGTTTTTGAATCAGTTATGGCGATAAGGGCAAAGCAAGACTAACAAATACAGCAGTCTCAAAGACTTTACCAGCTTTCTCTTCCTCTCGCTTCTTGGCAGCTTCTGCTCTTTGTTGCCGAATGAGGGCTAAACGCTCTGCAGGAAACATGAGTGCAATTATGAGCACCAAAAACCAAAACTAGAAAGGAGAAGGGAATGGATATGAAAAATGACCATTCAATTACACCAACGAGAAGAAACTGATGGACAAGTATAGTCAAGATTGACTTTGTGGTTTGCATGGTTACAAGAATATGATCACTTTTCCAACAGTCGTTTTTTTAGCTTTCATCTAGTCGTTCAGTGTATGAATTTACCTATCAAACTCAAATTAGGTTTCAAGTTGCCAGACCACAAGATTTTAGATTAACATTAAGTGACACACTTGATAGAAACATTCATAGCTACATTGATCCATCAGCAGCCGAATCTTAAATAAATCATGAATAAATTGGACGATTCTTTTTTTAACTTGGTTCACACCCCTGAAACAAATTGGTTTATACAAAAATTGAATCAAATTGTACGGTTTAAATTGCGAACCAACAAGAAGAAAAATATTAGTTTTACAGTCTTAAGGAGGCAATGCACATTCCTAACCTATATGGGAAGGAAAAAATGAAAACAGAAGACAATAACATTTCCCATTCTCTGGTCCCTTTCTTTGTAGTTGGATTTGTCTCAAATGAGGTTCATACAGAAAGCTCAGATGCCACTGACATAATTTGTGCAAGCACTTATTTAGCAACCAATATCCAACCTGACCCTAGCTAGCTAGTGTTCACTTGGAATAAGAGTCATGATATCCGGGATTTTATTTTAATATTATATATCATGAATGACTGATTTAAAGTGAATAATTTCAATAATAGGAGGCCCAAAATGAAGGGTTCAAATTAAACTTTGCGGCAGTAAAATTTAGCAATGAGAATTTAAAGTATGTTAGGCTTCACTGGCATATCAACAAAGACAAAAGACACAACACTGCTTATCCTGCTCCCTTTTTATGTTTACATTGATTGACTTAATTACATCTGATAGATTACAATTCTAGTTATTACTTTCCCTCCCCTTCACCAACAACGCAACAACTTGTCTACCAACCTCGATCTTGCTTGACTTCTCCCTCCCACTTCATCAAAATGAAGATACTCATTCCATCAGTCTGATACACTTACTCATTCTAATACACAATCCAAACTCGCCAAGATGTTCATACTACTAACTTCAACGCATAGCCCTAGTTCTACTTAAAGATAGGAAAGCAATAAAGGCCCTCTGGCCCCAGCGACCACTCCCCACCCTCATCAAACCAGGTCATTACAATTAGGCAAGCTAATAGCATATCTATTTTTTTGCTAGATGTTTTTTGAACAAATATGTCGCTCAGGCTAACGTTAAGCACCCTATTGTTTTTCCTTCAAAGACCAAGTTCGTAGAGTTTTCAGCAAATGAGAATAGGTTGTGGGACAAAGAAAGAGGTTTGTTTCAATTAGTGGGAATAGTAGGTGGACAAGGCCGATTTTATTGAGGTGAATATGGTTTCATGATAGAATTTGGAACCAGAGGACCGAACTGGTGGGAGCATGTCCGATCCTAGGTTTCAACAGATGCATGATAAGTTCTAGATTCCAAAAATTAGGGCACCTATTTCAATGGTTGTTTTTTCAAATTCTAAGTAGATAGAACCTAGAACCTGAACTTGAAACAAGTTTTGTATTTTTCTTTGTCTATGTCTTCGTGCAATCTTGTTGTATTCCATGGTGTCCGATGATGAATGTATAATTTGCACCACTATTCTAAGCATACATTTTATGATTGAGACTTTTACTTTATTAATTTCTCTTATAGTTATAAATTGTGGTCAATGAATTATGACATCAAGTAATGGTCATTAAATGTGATAATTCATTACAACCATTTAATTAATAATACAGGTGATCTGGGTAGAAGCTACAACTGACCCTAGAACTTGTGAAAAAATAAGTTCCAAGTTTCAAATAGAACTTATATGGAATCTAGAACCGCTTACCCCTACTATTTTATATTGTTCCAGTGTTCTTAACACAATCAACAAAAAAACAATTAACATAATCAACAAAAGCCCTTACTCCTTAGGAAAACACATTATCTTAGTGAAGAAAGTAAACGGGAAGTTCGGGTTTGTAGTCATGTGGTTCCAGCCCATTACATCCACCAACTATAGAGAAGAAACTCTCTGTCTAATGCTACAGAAAGTTGGCCAAATCCCAATTACAATGGCTCCTTAGAAAATGTCCGGAAAAAAGCAAGTTGAGGACAGTAAAGGCATCACATTTCGAATGTCCCAATTAAAATGTACATTTTCTTTTTCAAGGGACAAAAAGGACCGCTAACACCTTTCATCCATACGATGATACACAGCAGCAATTCAATTTGATTGACCAATACTTAATCGACTCGTGAAATTAGTAATTTTTGGGACATGTCCGAAGTTTGATTGAACAATGATGCCAATTGTATACAACTTGTGACATTTTAAAATCGGCTTAAATTTTTGCTGTCTATGCCAAGTGTATGCTATTCTTTAAAATAATAGAAAAGCCCTCAACATAAGAGTGCGCAATATTTCTCATATGTGGTCATAGAAGATTGAATTAACCTTAAAGCATCACATCCCAATTTCAAAATCAAACTTGGTTTCATTGACCAAAGGCACTTGGTTTCATTGACCAAAGAGCCTTGTTCTACATTAACTTTTACGCTTTAGCCTGTCTCATGTCTAAGTTCACACCTTTAGAGTCCCATCCTAATAAAACTCCTACGTAGGCTTGCTTAATTTTAGAGTCCCACACAAAGTATACCATTGCATTAAAAGACACATCCATGAACTTAATTCCAATTTTCACATGTATATATCTTAAAATAGCTCTCCCCTCACATATATATATCTCATAATCACTCTCCCCCTCTTTGGTACATAATTTGTTTCATTCCTACCCCCTCACAATCCTAAAAGCCAGCCAAAAGTCATTTGTTGTCTAGGCCCCTTGATCCTGACGATCACCCTCCACCCTCATTGGACCAGGTCATTACACTTCTTATCATCATCATTGTCCATATATTAGTGGACAGTCTGACGCGCTGTTCTTAGCATTAAGTAGCACGGGAAAGATCAGTCACCTGATGTAGCAACTTTTGAGCAAAACATTGCTCTGCAAACAAGCCGAACGCCACAGATTTTCTAAATAGTCACCAGAAACGCCTTTACTCATAGGAAGGCCAATCGAGAACAGTACCACATGCTTTTAGGAGTAATACTGGGAAGATAAAATATACTGTTTGCACCAATTGCTAAAATAGAAAAGTAAAGTCTTTAATCTTCACATATTCTTTTTGATGTTCTGCAAGAGAATACTCCTCCATGCGCCCTCTCTTAAGGATCATTTGCGAGCTTCTGCCTTCTTCTGTTCTTTGGCTGTAGATGAAAGAGAAATTTTGAATCAGTTTTGGCGACAAGGTGAAACCAGAACGACAAATATAGCGGCCTCAAAGAATTTACCAGCTTTCTCTTCCTCTCGCTTCTTGGCAGCTTCTGCTCTTTGTTGCCGAATGAGGGCTAAACGCTCTGCAGGAAACAAGAGTACAATAATGAGCACCAAAAACCAAAACTAGAAAGGAGAAGGGAATGGAAATGAAAAATGACCATTCAATTACAACAACGAGAAGAAACTGACGGACAAGTATAGTCAAGATTGACTTTGTGGTTTGCATGGTTATAAGAATATGATCACTTTTCCAACAGTCGTTTTTGTATTTCATCTAGTCGCTCAGTGTCTGAATTTACCTATCAAACTCAAATTAGGTTTCAAATTGCTCGACCACAAGATTTTAGATTAACATTAAGTGACACACTTGATAAAAACATTCATAGCTACATTGATCCATCAGCAGCCGAATCTTAAATAAATCATGAAAAAATTGGACAATTCTTTTTTTTAATTGGTTCACACCCCTGAAACAAATTGGTTTATACACCAATTGCATCAAATTGCACGGTTCAAATTGCGAACAAACGACAAGAAAGATATTAGTCTTACAGTCTTAAGGAGGCAATGCACATTTCTAACCTATATGGGAAGGAAAAAAAGAAAAGTGAAGACAATAACATTTCCCATTCTCTGTTCCCTTTCTTCGTAGTTGGATTTGTCTCAGATGAGGCTCATACAGAAAGCTCAGATGCCACTAACATAATTTGTGCAAGCACTTATTTAGCCACCAATATCCAACCTGACCCTGGCTAGCTAGTGTTCACTTGGAATAAAAGTCATGAGATCCGGGATTTTGTTTTAATATTATATATCATGAGTGACTGACTAAAAGTGAATAATTTCAACATTGAACTTCAATAGGAGGCCCAAAATGAAGGGTTCAAATTAAACTTTGCGGCAGTAAAATTTAGCAATGAGAATTTAAAGTATGTTAGGCCTCACTGGCATATCAACAAAGACAAAAGACACAACACTGCTTATCCTGCTCCCTTTTTATGTTTACATTGATTGACTTAATTACATCCGATGGATTACAATTCTAGTTATTACTTTCCCTCCCCTTCACCATCAAGGCAACAACTTGTCTACCAACCTCGATCTTGCTTGACTTCTCCCTCCCACTTCATCAAAATGAAGATACTCATTCCATCAGTCTGATACACTTAATCATTCTAATACACAATCCAAACTCACCAAGATGTTCATACTACTAACTTCAACGCATAGCGGTAGTTCTACTTAAAGACAGGAAAGCAATAAAGTCGGAGGCCTAATAGCAAGTGAGCAAGCAAGCCAATTTCCTTCCCAAAGTCAATAAGAGATTTAACATGATGGTCATTCGTCTGTATTTTTACGCAGCTAATACTACCAAAAATTACTCGAGTACAGTAGTTTTTTTTTGTTTTTTTGGTCATAACTTCAATATCACAGAAAACTAGCTAGAAAGTCCGCTGCCTCCCTGCAGTAGAAGCTAAAAACTATCAAAACCATTTCAGGAAGGGCATATTTACACCACAATTTCCATGCTATAGGTAATAAATACCCAAATATGTTGCAAATGTGAACATCAAATTACCCTATATGACTTATGCAAACTAAGAATATAAATATTCATGGACACATGAAATCTTCTTTCTGCTCAACCAAACACTGCTTACCTAGATCTTTCTTGGCTTGTTCTGTTTTTCCTTGTTCCTGTAGCCTCATGTATCGTTCATGAGCTTTCTGCTTTTCTATCTCCTCCCTGCTCATGTAAAGACAAGTAACAGATGAATACTTCTTCAATGAATAAAAAAATTCAAAAATGTTTAAATTCAAGCTATAAAAACCAAGAAGTTTTATCCGGTGGGGATTCTTATTTTCCTCAGAAAACTGTCAGATTGCAATATGAATAAATAACTCCTAAAAAAACCAAACTTTCACTCAACCCTAATGCAAACAAATAGCAATCTCATAGAGAGAAGCAAATAAGCATCTACAAACCTTTCCCGCCTTGAAAGTTCCGTTGTCTTGCTCGCCTGAAACACAACACCCAGTGGATTTTTAAGAAGCAGATCTCCAATATTTTGGCAACACTAAAAGGTATCCAGGGCTATACAAACTTACATCAGCATCTTTAGCTTTCAAGTTCTTTGCCTTCACCAAATTTGGATTTTCAATTTGAATAACACTTTCAGTCCCTTTCCGCTTCTGCAATTATTTGGCACAAATACACCACAAAGTTCAACAAAATCAAGTCTCACCATAAACAATTGAATGCACTCAAATGACATTTTCAACCAAGATAGGTAGGTGGGCATTACTCACTTCAGTCTCTTCACCAGATTCTTCTCCTGATTCTTCTTCTGATTCTTCTTCTGATTCTACGTGCTCAGCTTCTTCCTGAGAACAATATATACACTTATTGTAGTATAATATCATGTAAAATAGTGTCAAAGAATAAAATAAAAGCCCTCCAGCGGTAAAGATTCTGTGAGAGAGAGAGAGAGACCTGTTTGAATGAGCGAGGACGACTGGAAGTACCCGCAACTGCAACAATATAAACAACAAAGCCAGCTTAGCCAAGTATAAAGTCAGGCAAAAACACAACATGTTCTTCAAAAGATAGCAACTGCGAGAGCTTGCCAAGTGCAATCTCTCTGAATATTGACTTTAGGTTATTTAGAAGTAAGAGAGCACAAAACTTAAACTTAGTTGTCTCTCTCTCATTTTAATCACTGTTATGGATTTCAAGTAATCCTATTCATTGAATTGGCAAAATAACCCAGCTTGTCCCATGAGGAAATAATGTCGAAAGAGAAAACGCATTCGGTTCTATTAAAAAAAAAAAAAAATGCCGGACCCTTACTGTCATCGAGAATTTAACTAGTGAAAGAAATTAGAATCATTAGCTGACAACCGTTTTAATCTAGGCTCAGATCAAATTGCACGTCACTCCTGTTGCAACGGGACAATCATACTACAGTCTAAATCCGACTACCATCCTCGTTCCTTCTTTCTCAACATCACGACAATGAAACCATAACTCAACCGCAAGAAAAAAAACATCATTCCAGATAAATTCTTAAAAAAACAACCATCCCCACCTCCTCCAAAGTCTCACTTATTCCCTCAATCATTAAGATCTCAAAAAACCAAACAGATCCAGCAAAACAGAACCACACCCAAATCCAGCCCGACCAAGTCCAAACAAACAACCCACCGACGCTCAACGAATGGGCTATTCCCAACAATCACAAGCGATGCCGAACGAAAGAGGGGTCGTCGAAATTCGCAAGAAAAAAATCAAATCTTTGCGTTCTCCAGCTTACTCATCTCGTCGGGAGTCGAGAACTGGCGGCGACCCGTGGGCTTGCCCTTGAACTTTCCCCTCCCCATGGCTCAGAGACGCGCTTCTCCCCCTCCCCCTGCAGAACACGATTCGGGCACGAAAGAGGAGATCGACCCAGATCTGCAAGGAGACGATCGGCCTCGTACCCGACGCGATTGGGTGGTTATCGTTTCGCGAGGAACAAGAATCTTCCGCAGAAGAGCCAAAGAGAGACGGAGCTGAATCGATTCCTTCTTCCCCCCTTTCCACCTCCCCCACTATCTCCGAATCGGAATCCGAACACGAAAACCCTAGCAAGCTGGGTAGGGTCGGTGTCGGGTCGTCGCTTCGGGTCGGGTCGTCTGTGTAAATGTCGTTAGTGGCGTGCGGTCGCTAGATTCAGATATTTAACGAGGAGTCTATCGTTGGATCTTTTTTTCTTTTCTTTTTTTTTTGGGACCTTTTTTAGTTCTGTGGAGAGCACTTGAAATCGGCGTTGACCGAATTAAACAGCACACCTTTTTTCCCCTTAGCAGTAAAAATTATTCAAATATATCTCATCTTTTTCTAAGACAAAGACATGCAGATACCCCGAACTTTAATTATTGGTACATCCGGTACGTCTACCCGAACTTTCGCTTGTTTAGTAAATGAAAATTATAACGAGATTAGTGAATTCTTAAATTATTCACGTTAAGTTGTCATTATTTATGAAGGGATAAGTGTATTAGAAGTATTAATATTTATCATGAAAGAGCAATTAAATCGTAAAACTTTCATAAAGTATAACTAATTCCTGAAACTTATCATGAAAATGTAATTGAGACCTAAAAATTTTGAAAAGTGTAATCAAATCTAAAAGTTTATAAAATTCATTCAATGAAATCCTTTTGTTGACTGCCTTTTTGAAAATTTTAAGATATAATTGTACTTTCGTGACAAATTTTAGGATTTAATTATACTTTTTAAAAGTTTTAGAACTTAATTATACTTTTATAATAAGTTTTGAAACTTCTAATGCACTTATTTCATAATTAAATTTAGCATTCTACATGTTTCATGGTCAAGTTTCTCTACCCCTCTCTCTCTCTCTCCGATTGAAAGTCTCACAACGTTATCTCTAAAGGTCAGATGACCTCAGGTTTGAAGCCCTCAAACGAGAGGGAAAGTTTCGACCCAATAAAAAAACTAGAGCAAGAGAAAGAGAATGTCATCGGTATTGATAATTGCCAGGCGTGGCGGGTGAGGTGACTTAAAGTTGTGGCGACCAGATACGCATATGGAGGAAAAGGAAGAAGAAAGAAAGGTCCATTTCAAATTTGTTGTCGCTCGAATTGACTCTCTTACTTGGTGATAGTTCTTGATTTTTATTGAGAGGGTGATCTAAGTTAGGGAAAAACTCATGATATGGCACGCCATGACCACATCATGCCAAACTTTTAAAAATTAGGTGCTTGATTGAACAAAGAAAACCGTGCATTAAATTGAATATCAATAAAAAATAAATAAAAATTAGATTCTTGCAATGTCATTATTCTACTATTCAACAAAAATAATCAATGAATCTCTGAATTTTTTATTAATTCTCATTAGATGTGCTATTTCCTCATTCCATGCATGTATTGAAAAACACAAATTCCGACTTCTAAAATTGCTTTATGAGTGTGCAAATACAATAATTTGAGAATGATGAGTTATCTATTCTTGGTCTTTAACCTAAGTCTCTCCTTTAAATCATGCAGTAGTTATTAAGGAAATATCACCAAAAATCCTAAATTAACTTTGTTCTATGACAGTAAAAATCATAAACTTATACTTGTACAAGAAGTTTACTCTTTATCAAGATTCTATCATTAAACATCGTTAAAAATCTGCTTATTTGAATAGTGGAAAACAAACAATGTTGACATGATGTCTACATGATTTAAATGAAATAAAAACAGCTAGAGGGCTTATCCCAAGTGATGTGGGACTGCGTTGCATGGCAGTGGACAAGGTTCAACATACACTTAGATTCACCTTATTCTAGCTCTAATGCCAATATAAGGGGACTCGGCTTCAAAAGACGTATTGTGAAGTGAGGAGAGCCGCAACAATTATCGAGTAGATCAAATGGCTTCTCCCAAGAAATATAGGATTGCCCTGCATAACAGTGGACGGGGATCAGCACACACTCGAGTTCACCTTAACTTGGCTCTAATACCAATCCAGGGGGACTCAGCCTCAAAAAACGTCTTGTAAGATGAAGGGAGTTGCAATGGTTATCAAGCAGGTCGAAGCGCAAATCCCCCGATTGAACATTGATGGAGGATAAATGTTTCCCATAAGTACAAGTTAAAGGTTTTTTTACGTTACTGGAAAAATTTTAAAGTAAATGTGTTAGAGTAAGCATATTTATATCACAAAAAATGTTTAAAGTAAATGTATCACAATCGATATAATTTAGAGTTTTTGGTGATTTTTTTCCTAATTTTTATTTGCCAAATATGGAGTATTTAATTACATTCCAATATGATTGAAGGGTCGACAACAACAAAATTGACTGAAGGTTAAAATGTACAGATTAAAATTGAATTACGACTTGTCGGCCAAAACTTTATGGAAAAAAATTCAGACAAAGGTGCTTTATCTTTTGGTCGAGAGGAAAGGTGCAAAAAGTATTACAAACAAAAAAGTCATGTCACTCTTTTATGGCTGCTAACTTATCTCATGGAGACAATGATAAACATTGATTTGAATCCCGTCCTTTTTCTTGTAGTGTCTTTCATAAAACAGAAGATTGAAATCATTGCATCATGGGCTACACGATAGATATTCATATGCTGAATCTAAGGGTGGCAAAATGGGTCAATGACCTATATTTTAACCCACATTTAATGGACTAAGTAGAAAATGAGTTAACTAAAACTTTAACATTAGTTCAAAATAGGTTTATTATAATAGAGCCCAATTGAAAAATGAGTCATAAATGGGTCTATCCCATATTCATTAATAATTTAACCAATCCCACTACTTTTCGGTTTTATGTTCTTTTTCTTTTTTTTTCCTTTCCTTTCTTTTTTTTTTTGCTTCTTCATTATCTAGTCGCCAGCCACACGGTCGAGAATCGACGACCACAAGTGAGCTCAAGCCTCGCCGGTCAAGCTCACCCAACATTGGCTAGTTTGATCCCCGCCCGATGTAGCAACCTAGGTGAGGCTTGAGCTTCACTCGAGGTCACCAAAGCCTCGCCAACATCTAGTGACCTTGGGCTAGTCTCAAGCCTCGCCTAGATCGCTGGATCTAGTGAGGCCCAAGCTCACCCAACTAACCTCAGCAAGCTAAAGCCTCACCAAATCCAACAAGTTGGGCAAGAGCTTGAGCCTCGCCCGAGGTCGCAAGCATTAGTGAGGCTTTGGTGACCTTGAGTAGCTCTCCAAATTCTGGCGAGGTTGGCTAGTCATCCACCATGGTTGGCAATCACTAATGAGGAAGAAAAAGAATAAAAAATAATTGAAATATCAATTTTAAAAATATATAATAAAAAAATTATGGAAAGGGGGTGTGTGAGTAAAATATTTTTTCTTATCAAATAGCAAAAAATATCTTCTAATTTATTTTCAAGTTTCAGCTAAATACTAGTAAATATGATTATTTTCTTAAAAATGATTTTCCTAGAATATTAATGTGTTTTGAAAATATAAGTAAGTTCGGGTATGGGTCGGATCGAGTGTAGGTTACTAAATTTACTTTACATTAAAATGAATCAAAATGGGTTAAATGGATCAATATAGGTCGAATCATTTTCAACTTGATCAAAATTCGATCTGACCCACCCATTTGACAGACTTAATTGGATCTTATATTAAAAAAAAAAAAAAAAAAAAAAACTGAAGCCTTTAAGTTTATATCTGTCCACGGGGAGCCACAATCAACGATAAAGAAACTACGAATCTTTTTTTCATACATAAAAGCAATTTTGAAGCCCTATATAGAAGCAATGAAACAAAATTTTTTAAAAAATTATGGTTATGGTTAATGAAAACCTTCCTTATGTAAGTAGAAGAACCCCAAGATTGCTCATTTGAATATGTGATAATACACGGGGAAGAATGAAATAAACTCTCAGATAATTTGGAAAGCTCATAGTCTTTCTGAGAAAAAACAAATCATATAATTAGAAGATGTTTTTTCTTTTTTTTTTGTGACCTAGTAGTCTTTCGGAGACGAATAATTGAGCACTGAACGTAAATTAATATAGGTTAAATATCTTGCGTTAGGGGAGAAAAGGAATCATCACCCAAGTGAGTGGTGATGATTAGAAGATGTTTGTAGTCTTTCGGAGACGAATAATTGAGCAGTGAACGGAAATTAATATAGGTTAAATATCTAGAAAAGGAATCTCAATTCAATTGCAAATAAATGAATTTGTTGCATAAAGAAAAGAAAGATGATCCGCCTGAGCACGTATTCACCACTCGCCGTGGAGCATTTGTTTGGATCTCTTCGACGGGATGACTTGCCTTTGATTATAATTATTACATTCGACTACCCACATGAAATCCCTATATTTATCCCATAAGAATAGTTTTTTTTTTTTTTTGAAAATCTTTCGAAGGGAAATGATAAATTCACACTATAAAAAAAAAAAAAAAAGCACTCATAATTCACAGATTTTTCCAGAAATCTCTTTTATGTAAAGACATGTCGGTTTAATGGTTTTTATCTTTGTTATATACCGTACGGTATATCTTTCCCGTAAAAAAAGTAAAATGTATTAAAAATACGATTTGTTCACTTAATGAAATAAGCCATGAGCTTTCGAACAAAAAAAAAAAAAAAAAAAAAAAAAAAGCCATGAGCTCCCCTAGAACTCTAATGAAGTCATTTTCAGAAAATTTCACGTCAGCATTTCTAAAACTCTATGTGGTTTTGCCACAATTTTTTTCCTGACGTTTGTAGAAATTGCGAATTCTTCGCGTTCATTCACAATTAATTGTTCTTCCATGCCATTAATGGTGAACATGTCAGTGAACAAGGCAAAAGTTCATTGCATTCGTGTGTACCTTAAAGGTTATCGTTAAATGAGCCATTAAACTATATAACTTTGAAGAGAAACACTATTTTCAGTGTCAATTTCCAATATCAAGGTAAATATTTCTATTGGCCTGCATCCACACATGATAATATTCATATTTTTCAGCCTTCATTTTGAACAAAATCCTATGTTTTGGAAAAACCATTCGGACAATTATTTTCCGGAAAGCACAATGAAACATTAATAACATACATAACTTTCTTTATTGTCGATTTAACACAAGATAGTCACGCCGTGTACCGGTTGTCTCTAACTATTGTGTAATGAATCTCCACTGTACATTTACCTATCAAATAATCATTATGCTTCTTAAAAAAAAAGGATTTCTTTCCATTCATCATAATTCGTTGAGGAGCGCGCACTCATCTATAACGTGCCTCAACACTAGTATTCATTTATGAGAAAAACTAATACAATTATTCTTTCAAGTATAAAAGCTTTAAACTAGATGACCAGTGAAACGCAGATCTTTTTATTTATATTTTCCTTTTTTCCAAATATTGAAAATGAAGAGAACATAATAAAATATAATGGAAGGGAAAAAATTTTCTTGTACTTTTATAAACTCTCACTTATTAGAATTTTCACCTTAAAAAGGGTAGTGTAATTTCCATCCCTATTTGGATTACGGCACTCCTCCTTTTTTTACCCATTTAACTTATTGAAATACACTTCTCTCACTTCAATTTGTTGTTCCTTTTCTTATAAGGCTAATCGACAAAACTGCTTCGACCAACAAAAAAAAAAAATTTTTATTTCTATTATCTTATTAATCAGTTTCATAATATGAATGCCCAATTACATTCAACAAGGTATCATTTCATCTTACATCATGTTATGTTTTCAGAATAAATTTGTAGATTTTTTATGTTAAACATTAATTATTTGGTGTTTTCTTTTTTTTAATCTAAAATTGCAAATCTAGTTGCAGTTTCTTTGCTCTCAAACTCAGTTTAAAGTTTTTATATATTTGAAAATTTTGATCCACTTGCTATGGGGCGAATTTACAATGGATATCAATTACTTTCTCCATGGCAGGAGTAGAACAACAAGAAGTTCCCTTATTTTCTTCTTTTTGTGCTTTTGTTAATATATCAAAATGATCTGAATAGAAGCATTTTTAACATTTGATCATGTTTTTAAACAAATTAACCTTATTCATACTTTGATCAATTTTCCTTTCCATTTTTATCAAGATTTACTAGAAAAAAGATTGATAAAAATAGAAAGAATGAAATTTCAGTTAATTAGCCTACTAAAAAAAGAAACAATATATTGAAGAGAGAGAAAGAATGGTAATTCAGTTAGTTAATCGAAAAAAAAGAGTGTCTTATCCAAAATATAGAGGTGGAAATAACGCGGTTTAAAAAGAAGGATAATTTCGATGAAAATAACAAACTTGTGTTGATCAATAATTTGAGTCCTAAAACTTTATTTTGAGTCATTTAAGTTATAAAATTTATCGTCGTTCTTTGAATTAATATCCATATTAATGTAGCGAAATTAAATAAAGACACCACCACCAAACTCGGTTTGTTTGCCTCGGCTTTGAGGGCACCCGATGGCAACAAGAGCCACTACAGCCACCGTCCGATGAGGTCCCCATGCCCGCCTTCTGATTTGGCTAGGGTTCCGATCCGGCTGGGGCAAGCAAACCCCGCCATCAAAAACAAGTACCGGTTCCGACTACTCGGCCCACTTTTAGATGATGCTTGGGCCCTTGTCGGCTCCGTCCACTAAAAGGCAACGAAATTTCAAAAAAAAAAAATAAAAATAAAATAAAATAAAGAGAGAGATAGAGAGACTAGCGCCAAAAAAACCCACAACAAATTTTAATACTTTAATGTGACCAAAGTTTTAAGATCCGAAGGGCCGAATCGAACATTCAAAATCATTCTCGAAGAAGTAACGTTCGACTCTACCTTATAAATACCGACCGCGCTGCCTCCTCGCATTCCCCCAGATCTCTCAAATTCCTCTTCAGGGCTAGGGTTTGCGCTCTCGTTTCAAGAACCCAGGCGTCGTTCATCAATCTCGGTACGTGTTCCTGCTTTTCCCTTCGATTCTTGAATGTTCTTGAGCAGAATTTGATGGGGCTTTGTTCGGTTGATGCATCGTTAGTCTCTCCGTAGAATGCGTGGTTCGGTATTCGCGATCGAATGCGGGAAGTTTCGGCCTTTCGGGTCGTCGTTTTCTTTCGATTTCTCGTGGATAAACCAGGCACTGATTGTGAAATTCATTTGAATCGTTGTTTTCTGTGGGTATTTGCTTGGGACAGACGGGGTATGGAAGAATCAAGGGGAAAGAAGGAATTTTTCTCTTTCGGGATCTTGTGTTGTTGCGAGAGATTAGATTGGATTGGTTGAGGGTTTTCGTGGAAGGGTAGTCTGAATCTTATTACGGCATGATAGCGGAAGGCTTTCGTCTCTTGATCCTGTGATACTTTTGATGAGTGAATTTGAATAAAAAAGGGGTTTTTAGTGTCGCACGTATTGCATTGATTTCTATCTCTCCTGACAAACTCGAGTAGAATCAGAAAGAATTTCCTCAGAGACCATGATAGTGAGAGCTCTCAATTAGATTTTTGTATGAGGTTGAGTTTTTCCAGGGTTTCTCCGTGTCTATTTTATTTTTCTTTCTTGAATTGACTTTTTGCATTCCCTTTTTTATGCTGGATTACAAATTTTTAACTTGTTTGGTTTGAGTAATTCTGGCCTGTATTATTGACCTTAACTGCATAGATTGAATGTGCGGGTGCGAGGGTTAGGCTTGTGTGAGCATTAAATTTGGGATTTGTGGATTGATCTTGTTTCCTTGATTGCAGACTAAAAGCAGAAGGAACTTGAGCTATGGGGAAGAGAAAGTCTCGGGCAAAGCCACCTCCCAAGAAGAGGATGGACAGACTTGATACAGTTTTCAGCTGCCCTTTCTGTAACCATGGCACAAGTGTGGAGTGCCGCCTGTAAGTTTTACGTTCCACTTTGTTTCTGTTTTTCCACCCTCTCATAGGAATAAGGCTTCTATAGGTTTATCCTCTGAACACTTAAGTCAGAAATTGTGCAACATGTTTTGTTTTTGAAACAGTGCATGATTCATATCATGAAAAGCTTTTTATGGATTCAAGACCATCTTCCTGCTGAAGTGCATTCTGATATTTTCTTTAGAATATCAGATGAGGCCCTCTCATCTGATGTTATGTATTTCCAATCATTTACCAATCCTGATGTGTTACAGTACCATGTGGAGAGTTCCTCTTCAAGTAATCTTTTTGAATATTAATCAGCCTTATAGAGCCTAAAACCAAACCGATAGTTGTAGAGATGCTAGATAAAACAGTTGCCTTACGACTTTCAATTGTTTTTATCAGGAAAAGTTAATTAGAAGAAAATAGGTCAAATTATCTCCCACAGAGAAGGGATGTAAAGAACATTTTCCCTTGAAAGAAGTGAATCACATCATTGAAATCTAGGACTTATAGTTGAGAGTAAGAAAGAATAGGAATAGCATATGAAACTTTTGATTCAGAATTCATTGTAACTGCAATAAACTAAGGCTGCTTACAATGAGGTATAATTTGGTGAGAGTGATTTTATGACTTTTTGCATATTTGTGGTTTCAGTGATATGAAGAACTTAATTGGTGAAGCTGTATGCGGGATATGCCAAGAAAGGTTTAGCACTTCAATTACAGGTATTTTCTCATGTCTGTACATTTGTATGGGTAAGTGTAAGACAGGTTTGGAACTTATAGTATTCCCCATTCTTATGTGAATCCCTAAATTTAGTTAATTCTTAGGACAGCCTCTTTGTTTGTAGTTCATCTGGTTAGAGTTGGTTGTGACTTAAGACAGGTGTGGGAACTTATCATGTTCCCTATCCTTACGCAAATCCTTTAATTAACTTCATTCTTAGGACAGCCTGTGTTTGTAGTTCATCTGGTTAGAGTTGTCGTGAAAGTGACAGATAATGTGCTTTGAGGAGCATCCTGAATTTGTACTGACTCTATTGTCTTCTCTATGTCTTTACAGCTTTGACTGAGCCAATAGACATGTAAGTTCATCTGCCCAAAATTCCTTTTTAGTTCTTTCAAATGTCTCTCATGTCCTAATACAGACCTTGCAAACTTGCAGATACAGCGAATGGATTGATGAATGTGAACGGGTTAACACCGTGGAAGATGATGTTGCCTAGGCTGAAAGCCTCAATGCCCAGATGCATTTAGGGTTAGATGCAAATAGCCCCTAGTCCTTCCAGTCTGTAATTAGGTCCCTAGCGGTATTGCATATGAACCATGTCTTTAATATGCGGGGCTAACTATAATGTAGTTGTTCTGGAGTATTATCTGAGTTAAAGGACACCATGATTGGAGTGTGTATTGGCGCATTGAATTTACGCTTGCTGCAGTCTTTGTCTTTGCTTGTCTGACCCAGTACTCTCTGATTGTATATGTCAGACGTTGAGATTACCCTGATCTTGGTGTATATACATTAGATCGCGAAAATTATCTCTCTCTCTCTCTCTCTCTCTCTCAATGTATGTGCATGTCTTAGACAAATTAGTGTAGGAGACGTGCTGTGTTATTATGCTTGGCGATGAGAAAGAAGATGGAGAAAACATTAAAACATACATAGGGAAGGCGGGTACTTTGGTATTTCAAACGAGCTCCTTCAGGAGTGAGAACGTCATGGTTGGGCGAACATGTGGGGCTTTTCCCCTCGATCCTGTAGCTCTCGATTTCTCGTTGTTTGAGGCCCATATTGATTAAAGAAAAGATGAAAACTATGCAAATTGGAAAAGGTCTTATCAAAACGTTCCAATGAGAGGGTAATCCTCTCAAAATTTTGAGGCCACAATCTGAAAGTATTTTCTGCAACTAAAAGGATGCATGGTTTCTCTTTTATAGAGAGTCAAAACAAAAGTAAATTTTTGGATTAATACTATGAAGAACCTCAAATGAGTACACATGTAATAAATTTATTTTATACTTCCTTTGCACAAAATCTTAAAATGATACACTTGTGACATTTATCTTCCATTAGTTTTCATTTAATTTTGCCATTAAATTTTTGAGTTTTATGACATATGATAATTGATATATATCAATTTAGGGTTTTCCAATTTTGTGGTTCCGTAATATTAATCCAATTAAATATAAATTAATGGAAGATATATTTTTCATAAGTGTATTAGTTTGAGATTTTTTATGATAAAGAAATTAATTTAGGATAAATTCGTTACAATCATACCAATTTAGGATTTTTTATAATAATAATCATAAAAAAATTTTTTTCAATATGTAAAGAACAGAGGTTTTGCTTCTTGAGTTTCGACTTGTTTTACATGTTGGCCTCATTGCCCTTGCAGCTTGTGAATGTGTTCAGTTTGAGGTGGCAAAATTCTGCATTAGACTCGAATTCAACGGGCGGATGACTTACGGGTCGTCTGAAAATTTGAAAATAAGTCAAAATAGGTCAATGACAAACCCAACTTAGTTACTACCTAAAGAGTATGTTAAGAGGAAGAAGAATTAAAAAAGAAAATCTGAGAAGAAACAGAGAAGCATCGAAGAAAAGATGGAGAGAGGATGAAGAGAGCTGCCGCCGGTGATGCCCATTTGCTATCGACAATGTCGCCCATCACGGCCGGTCTCATCGGCGTCATCACCGGCAACAACAGTCCGTCGACTGTTTCGCAAGCAACAGTTCAGTCTCTCTCTCCCGTATCCTAGGCATCTAACTGGTGCCGGATCTGTACGTCGCTGCAACGACGACATTGACACTCATTGAGGGGTTACAATTAGCGATGGCTGCTGGCCGTCTTCTCCCCCGTGTGCTGGAATCGTGTTCTGCAGCTCCAAGTCGCATGGCAGTTCGCAATGCCACATGGCTTGCGCCATATGTCAACAGCCATATGGTTCAGACTCGGATGATCTTTCTGCATTTTCTATGTAAAAATTATAGGGATAAAATCATCATAAGTTTTAAAATTTACTAAGAAATGTAATTAAGTCTTAAAATTTTTCAGAATACGATATGTTTAAGTTAATTTCTCTCTCCTATGTAGCATTTTTTATAAGTTTCATTTTCGACTATTATTTAAATAGATTACAAAACTCAAAAAAGCTAATGTTTTATTTAAAAAACAATATTGAAAAGAAAAAAGAGGAGGGTAAGGCAAGGCCTTGCCAATGGGCGATGTTGCTGCCACTGCCCATTGCCAAAGGGGCTGACTCTACGGACCTTGGGCATGGGTTGACGACCCTCGCTAGGCCTAGGTGAGGGTGCCCAAATTTGGAAGACATCAGTGCTTGTCCAAGCCAAGAGAGTGTCTAGGTGCCCTCACTTGGGCCTAATGAGGCTGGCAAGGCTCACTAGCCCTAGATGGTAGCTTGTGTTGCTCAGATTTGGGTGGGCACGAAGATCAAGGCCTCGTCGCTATCTCCTAGGGTCGATGAGGCCTTGCCTAAGGTGGGCGATGGCCGCCAACCCCAAGAGAAGGTTGGTGTCGCTCAGATTTAGGCACCCTTGCTTGAGCATAGCAAGGGTCGCGGCTTTACTCGAAGCTAGTGACTTGTCAACCCCTGGTTAACCATGAGGCCCTACCCTACCCTTCTCTCTCTTTTCTTTTTTCAATTTTTTTTAAAAAAATTTTAGCTTTATTTGTTTTTAATTTAATTTAACTAAGATTTGAAAAAAAAGAAAAAATGCCACATTGAATAGATAAATTAATTTAAGAATGCCATGTTAGCATTTTCCATTATACAAACTAATGATGTTAATTGAATGACTTGATTATATCAATTTGATAAATTTTATAACTCAATTGCACTTTTTATAAGTTTTATAACTTAGTTGTACTTTCTTGATAAATTTTAGAACTTTTGATGCATATATCCTGAAATTCTATTAAGTTAATTTTGCATATTTTTTCTTCACTTTTTCATTTATTTATACTCGGTTAGCTTGGATGGAGAGATAAAGAAAGGAAAGGGATTCAATAATCATAAATAAATAAATAAATAAAAGGAGAGATTTGGAGGTATTTCAATAATATTGAGTGGGTGCTTGTGAGGGAAAAGAAAGGAAAAAAATACATTATAACATAAAGGTCATTCTATATATGTTTCAATTAGTGTAAAAAAAAAAATATATATATATATATATATAAGTGAAAAAGAAGAGTTTATTTGTTTGTTAATACAAAAACAAACATGGCCGTGTTAGTTGACATCGTTGAAATTCTTAGCAAAAGAATTTTATTAGTTGGATTTGAAGGTCTAATAACTAGATCAAATAATTAAAAAAATTAATAAACCACATTGAATAAGAGTTCATGAACCACCTATGTTTTCATTTCATATGATTTTGATTTCAACTTAATTTGCATTAATGGATTCCCAAAGAAGAAAACAATGCTAACTTCTTACTATAGTCGGATACAATAAATTACAAAAATCTAAATTCTCTGCAAAAAATTATATTTATTGGATTTTAGGTTTAAGGACTAGATGAAAGAATAAAAAGTTCAAAAATCATATTATATATTAAGAAATAGTTCACGAATCACTTAGTTGTCACTTCATATGATTTTGACTTCAACCCAACTTGTACCAACCGATTCCTAAAGTAAAAACCAATGCTAAATTCTTAGTAGAGTAAGATTCACTGAATTACACTGATCTCTGACAAGACATTTAGTGGATGCTAATCATGCCCACTTACTAAAAGAGAAACCCACGGGATGCAATTTCACCGTCCAATCTTTATTTCACGTGGACAACCAATCGCATCGAATTTTAAACAAATTATCTTGATATTCTCAAAAAAGAAACCCACTTTTGAAAAGGCCCCAAGGCGGTGCTCCAGTAATCATCGTATTCCTAAAGACTCACCTGGCTCTGAATGATCTTTTTGGGTGTTCACACAGCATTAGACAGATAGAAAAAGCATGATTAGGAAAAAGAATCGTGCGAAGAATCAGATGCTTCCGATCACTTAAACATGCATCACGTGTTAGGCTGAGCTCATTGCTCATGAGATCATCCTCGAATGCTTTTACCATTCAGATCGCCCCAAATTAGTTGAATTAGGATACATTTTATAACATTTCTATTTTCAAAATAATTTCTGTTGATAAATAATTTTTTTTTTATTTCTATTTTTTTAACTAATTTCTTAGTATTTAAACGCATTTGGAAATTACACAGAACTTATATTCCTAGAATAAAAAAAAAAAAAAACAGAAAAGCATTTTACAACCCTGAAATTTTTTTTGTAACATAAAATTTCTTGTAGTTAAATAATTTTCTTACATTTTTTTTTCTTTTTTTTTCTTTTTTTCCTCCATTCTTCTTCTTCAATCCTTCTTCTTCTTCTTCTTCTTCTCCATTCTTCTTCTTCCTCAAGTTAGTCACAGCCATTGCCTTCCTCATCTAGCCTATCACCGGACTTCAACGACCGGCTAGAGATGAAAGCCGACGACCTCGCCAACCTCAAAGGAGCCGGTGAGGCTTTGCCTCACCCCATTATCATGAGATCAACTTTGCTCGGGGCCTAACCATGGCGAGGCCAAACTTGTCATGGTTGGACGAGGTCAAACTTCAACTAATCATGACAAGATCACTGGACCTCATTTGGCCGGTCGTTAACTATCGTCAAGCCATAATGTCCAGCTAGAGAGTTAGCTAGAGGAGGAGGACCTCATTTGGCCGGTCGTTAACTATCGTCAAGCTCTAATGTCCAGCTAGAGAGTTAGCTAGAGGAGGAGGAAGAAGGAAGAAGAAAAGACAAATAAAATTGACCTATAGAATTTGTTCTCAAGAACAAAGAAATAAATTTTTTTCTAGTTCTTATTATTATTTCAAATTTATTCCTAACCACTGATTTAATTCGGGAAATGAAAAAATTAGCTAACATCACTAAACGGAATTCCGTTTTTTTTTTTTTTTTGTTCAGAGAAAAGAACAAAAAAGACTAAGAAAATAAACGTTATCAAAACAGCCCCTAAGTTATTCACTATACAAAACATGGACCATCCCCACAGAACATGAATCTGTACGTAGAAGACCGCATATAGCAAGCCTCAGAAAAATAGATCACCACCAAATCGCACAGGCGATTCACTTGAAAATGATAATATATTCATTGTAAAACGCCGATGAGGACAGTACGAGAACATATAGTATAATGTGTCCTATAGATTTTAACACAAGCACAATGTTCCAATAGACCTAGAAAAAGATTGGAGCAGTATATTAAGGAGTGGCCACCACCATCACCTTAAGGCGCCACCATCCATTTTCTAGCCGCTGACACAGCAGAATTGGTCATAAAAATTAAGGACAGGTTAATATTCCAGAGGTTAGAATGTACACCAGTTTATGGATCTCTCTGCATGACCCCCCAAACGAATTTGAGGGTTTAGTTGAGCTTATTGTTCATAGGTACTTCAGACTTGAGGCAAGCAGCAAAAGGGTTAGCTCCGTTGCAGCCTGAGATAAAATGCTTAGGCTAATGCAGAAAAGACCAAGAAGAGCAGCTTCTTCGTCTACCTTCCCTTACGTTACGAAATATTCACCTTTGTTCTCGACAAGGTAGTCATATGGGGAAACCAATCCATAGTCGACTATTTCATTTGCCGCTGCACCGTGATTCTGATCTGAATAAATGTATCCAACACTATCCTTTGAATTAACTTTGGTTCTCCCCTTGACGGAGCGCTTACTATCAGGAGGGAACTCAGCTGTCAGCCTTCCCATCTGTTTCTGAAGATCAGCAAGAGAATCATTTGCTACCCTACCCTTTGGATTCTTCTTTCCATCAACAAGCTTCAGTTCCAATCTGTACAAGGCACAGGCATCATACTTGTTGATCTCATACTCATAGAGATGCCACTCAAAGTGATTCAGCGGTTGTGGATCCATATAATAAGACCTTTTCAGCCCTCCAAACTCATTCATGACTTGCTTCCGTGACTCATGCCACCCACGGCCACTGTAGTCAGGTAAAGACCTCTGCTTTCTATTTCCACTTTCAAATGCTCTGCGAGGCTTGTCAAAAAATAGCCATTCCCTAATTGTCTCACCCTCCAGAACTGAAAGGTCAAAAAGTTCTGCAATCATAAAAGACAATCCAGGGAATTAGAAAAACCTAAAAGGGTACATCATCTGTCGCCTGGGAATACATACCTCCAGAAGAAACAGTAAACCTGAACAAAACCAAATGAAAGGAAAAAACTATGAGTTTACCAGGTGCATTCCATGGAGACTTAGCAGTTGCAGCTCCCTCACATTCCGGAATGCCGACATCTTTCCCTTGGGCCTTGGCACTAAGAGCAGCAAAAAGAAGCCCATCTTTTAGACCAATTCCCCCTGGTCGGAGAACTGGGCTCATGCCCGGTGGCCCCTCATTTAATGCTAGAGCAGCGTGAAAGCTACTGCAGTAGTCCTGACACCATTCCAAACCTTGAGCAGGTCTTGGGCAATCCCAGAGTGCACATTTAGGGCCCAGAAAGGCTGAGGGTGGAGGGCAAATACTTGGTAGACAGTTGGCCACATGAGGCATTGTATCCTCTCCACCGAAACCTGTGCTGTTGTAGTTATCATAGTAACTTTGGTTGAACCCTTGATTCAATCCAAACTGAAGCTGTTCCAAGCTGTTGATGCCATCTACAGTGTCTATTGTTGCAGCACCAATGGCAAGATGGGAGTCCTTGCACTGATCTGCGGATGGGAAGCAGCGTTTCTGGGGCCTTGGCTTGCTATTCAATCCCTGAAAAAGATGGATACACCATTTCAAACTCTTAGTTGTCTCATATGCAACTCAGTCTGACAATCAGCAATAGACTGCATCAAGAACCACTATCATCTCCAATCAGATTCCACCATGAATTCTCATGGCATGTAGATAAGAACACGATGCATTTATAGTCTTGCATAACACCAAATGGAGCCCCTTCATGCATTCAAATTGTTGCTCAGCTTTCAATGTACTAGTGCTTTGAATGAGATCAACAGATCTAGATAATTTAACCTCAGTGATCTAGTCTACGAAGTCTGTAAGCAAGTTATGCAAAAAGGGAGCAGGATATGAACCAAAGCAACAAATGATTAAAAGCACAAAGTGAACCACACATCCTTGCAGGCAGAGAACTCAATCACGAAAGGGAGCATTTAGCAGATGAGCAGAAAGTCATATCAGAAGTTGCAGGGCCAAAATAAGCTAAAGTGAAATAATTCTTCAGCATTTTTTCAATCTAGATCATAGTCCTTAACACATGCTCTTGTCACACTTAGATGTTAAGATACACATATCTTGAACCTTGGATCACATGAACCTCAGTAAATTCAGCAGACATAAGCATAAGATGAACATATTGTGGAAAAGAAATTTACTACATTTGAAAGAGTGTTGATAGGATAACACTTCAACTTACATGGAGCATATTGTCAACATAAAAGCTTACTGCACAACAAGTTAAGGAAGCACCTCTGGCAAGTTTGTGCCATCTCCAATGTTTAGGTTTTGATCATTTGGCTCCGCCTTGGGTGGAGTTAATGCACTAGTTGCATCATCTTCTTCCTCACACAGTTGTAGCAATCTACATATATCTGATGAGAAGGAGGCAAGGCTACCGCCCTATAGCCATCAAATAAAGCAGAAAACTTCTCAACATAACTTCAAAAATGGATGCAAAAACTTGCAGTAAGCAATCAAAATACAGCCCATTAAGACAGTTTTAAAACCCACTTCCATTTGAAAAATTAGTCATGCACCAAAGATACAGGTTTGATGACTCTGGTTTTATACCAAAAGGAAATAAAAAGGCCCCCTACCAGGACTCAACCCTTGGCAGGATCATGCACAAAACTGTTTTCTCTCCCAATTAGACATGTCCTCCAATGAAAGTCAAAAGCAACTTAGTAATAATCGTTGATCTTGAGCTCTTTTGACACATTTGCATCAATCAATAGAATTTTCAACATGAAAAGTTAAATGGAGAAGTTCAGGAAGGTGACATATGAGGTAAAAAAGGGCGATGCAGATGAGAAGCTAACTTGTTGCAAAGACGATGCAGGAGAGGGCTCGTTGAGCTCGGCTTTCCACTCGCGAAGCATTTGATGGACTTGCTCCTCAAGGACCACAACATCAACGTTGCGGCTCTCCTTCCTAGCATACTGCAGATCTACGAACATCCCCTGGAGATCGTCCACTCGGTTCTTCGCCTTGTCCTTGAACAGCTTGTGAGAGGCCGACTTGCAATAGTTCTTCGAGCCCTTCCCCATCGCAACAGTACCCCCCCTCCTCAGCTCCTGCCAGAACCCAAAAAACTTTCAGAACCCATCAACCAGATTGCCGCCAAAAAGATGCAAAACCGAACAATCAGAGCAAACATGATTTCAATCACAAGGTTCCGCTAATGCCACCGCATCGCGCCACACAACTTCGGACATACTAAACCCATCAGTCAAGAATCTAACTTCACAAGCAGAGCTCGAATCACCGAAGCACCCGACCACCTCTCAAGTGAAATTCGCCCGAAATCGAGACAAACAAAGCAGACGGAGCAAAACCCAGAAATGCAGAAACAAGAAAAAGCAAAGACGGCGAGACAAAACCCAGTACCCACCAACGCCCTTAAGCTAAACCTCCCCACCCAGATGTCCAAATCGGAGCGCCGGAAAAACCCTTCTCCTCGAAGCGATGCTGGACTTACCAGAGAGACCCAAGAAAAATCTTGGTGGGAAGATGCGGGAGAGAGAGAGATATAGAGAGAGAGAGAGAGGCGGAGACCGATGAGGGAAGAAGGAAGTGCGAGTGGGAATGCGAGGAAGAAAAGGGGGAAGGGGGGCACGGAAAAAGCAAAATATTCTGAGAGGACGAGATTGATCGGACAAAGGCGGAAGATGCCTTCTTACCGCAAAGCGTTTTCCTTTTGATGCCTTGCCGGTCGGTCCTCCCTTCTTCTTCTTCTTCCCAATAGGAAAAAAGGGCCGCCCTTCCTGTCCAAGATTTTCTCCTCCTCTTCTCCTCCCCCTCCTTTCTCTCTCCTCTCTTTTACTTTTTGTTGATTTTGAGGGCTAAGTAAACGGAGCAACTTCACACAGAAGCTAGGAAGACCACCACCTCCTCAGAAAAAAACTTTATTAAGCCAGAAATAGCTAGAAATAGTGGTGAGCGAGTTTAGGTTCTGTTCACATTCAATCTGAAATTTGAAATTTATTTATTTAAATCGAATACTTATTTTTTGGGAACTCAAAATCCACTTGCATATCGAAAAATCTGGAATCTACCTTATTGCGGGTAAATTCATCAAATGAATGAATCGAGAAATAAATGGTCCGATTCGAATTGACATATTTTTTTGCGATATAAATCTAAAAACTCATGTCCGACCCAATTCAACTCATATTGCTAAAATATTTACATATTTAATTCAATTTAAGGAAAATTTGTTTTTTATGATTAAAAAAAATTCTATTGCTAAAACATTTTCGTGCAATATAAATATAGTGGACAAGTTTTATAATTTTATAATAAAATTGAATTCTTTTATATGTTTATTTTCTTATTTCTTTTCATTTTTTTTCTTCTAAGTCCATTGGGGGTCGCTAATTGACTCTCCTCCTCGACCACTAGGCAAGGGCTAGGCCCTTGCTTGTGGTCGGCAAGGTCTACCAGTGAAGGTCAATTAGAAGAAAAAAAAAATCAAAAGTTATAAAAACTTATAAAAATTGGCCTGACATCTCTTCTCCACTTAATATGTGTTAGAAATGAATTTGTTCTTTTAATTTTTCATATGAGTTGAAATTGGATTAGTTATCAACCCATTTATGGTCTACTTAAACTGTTTTTATAACTTAAGACAATTCATTTATGACCCATTTATTGGGATCTATTAGGAATTTGCCCATTTCCTTTTTATTTTTTTGGTTCCATTTTTAGTTAAGCAAAATGAAAATAAATGCAATAACAAAAATGGAAATTTTCCATTTGTCAATAGTGAAAATTTCTAAAAGTTGAGCACGTAGATAAAATAAATAGTAAAAATTTAAAAATACGCAATATATACGTTTTTTTAGTGTTTGGAAAAATAACATTAAGAAACGGCTCCATTTACGTTTTCTGAGGATGAAGACAAAATAAAAAAGTTGACGGCCATTCTTCGGAGTGTAAACTTGAGAGGCAAGCTGATGCAGAACGCCTTGACTTGACAAAGCAAGTCTCTTTTGTAAAAACTACTTCCCGTGTTCCGTGCGACTAAAGATAGGATCCTCTTCAAGAAAATAAAGAAGAGAATGCATTATTTGTTTGGTTTCGAGCCTAAATATCTCCTTAAACTATCTCGAGCCTAAATATCTCCTTAAACTACTTCGTCTGATCGAAAGAAAGAAAAACATATATCTATGAATTAAGGGACTCTCTCATGGGAAGAGTAGACTTCACTGCACCAATAAAGGTATGTGAAGAATTAGTAGGCCGGTATAATAATCATCCCCACTAATAAAAGTGGAAATAGTAGGTGAAAAACCTATCACAAGGTCAATTTGTGCTTTGGAAACGAGTTTCTTTTGTAAAAGGTACTTCTCGTGTTTTGTGCAACTAAAGATGAGATCCTCTTCAAGGAAATAAAGAAGGGAATGCATAATTTAGTTGGTCTCGGAAAGGATTGTCATAGGACAACTCTGGAATTAGTACTTAGATAGAATAACAAAGTTGAAAATGGAAAATAACTTTACCAAGCTAGAAATAGTGGTGAGGGAGTATAGGTTCCATTCAAATTCAATCTGAAATTTGAAAATTAATTTATTTGAATTGAATACTTATTCTTTTGGAACTCGAAATCCACTTGCATACCGTAAAATTTGGAACCTACCTTATTATGGGTAAATCAGTCAAATGGATGAATCAAGAAATAAATTGTCTGATTCAAATTGACATATTTTTGTGTGATATAAATCTAAAAACTCATATCCAACCCAATTCAACTCATATTACTAAAATATTTCCATATTTAATCCAATTTAAGGAAGATTTGTTTCTTATGATTTAAAAAAAAAATTATATTGGTAAGACACTTTTGTGCAATATAAATATAGTGGATAGGTTTTATGATTTTATAATAAAATTGAATTCTTTTATATGTTTATTTTCTTATTTCTTTTCATTTTTTTTCTTCTAAGTCCAATGGGGGTCGCTAATTGACTCTCCTCCTCAACCACTATGCAAGGGTCGGGCTCTTGCTTGTGGTCAGGAAGGTCTACGAGTGAGGGTCAGTTGGCGATCCTCGTAGAAGGAAAAAAAAATCAAAAGTTATAATAAGTTATAAAATTTGGCTTGACATCTCTTAAGTCAAACTCCTCTTCATATGCGTTAGAAATGAATTTGTTCTTTTAATTTTTCATACAAGTTGAAATTGGATTAGTTATCAACCCATTTATGACCTACTTAAGCTTGTTTTTATAACTTAAGGCAATTCATTTATGACCCATTTATCGGGGTCTATCAGGAATTGGCCAATTTGCTTTTTATGGTTTTGGTTCCATTTTTAGTTAAGCAAAATGAAAATAAACACAATAACAAAATTGGAAAATTTCCATTTGTCAATAGTAAAAATTTGTAAAAGTTGAGCACATATGATAAAATAAATAGTAAAAATTTCAAAATATGCAATATATACGTTTTTTAGTGTTTGGAAAAATGACGTTTAAGAAACGGCTCCATTTACGTTTTCTGAGGATGAAGACAAAATAAAGAAGTCGACGGCCATTCTTCGGAGTGTAAACTTAGAGAGGCAAGCTAATGAAGAACGCCTTGACTATTGACTCGACATTACAAGTCTCTTTTGTAAAAATACTTCCCGTGTTCCGTGCGGCTAAAGATAGGATCATTTTCAAGAAAATAAAGAAGAGAATGCATGATTTGGTTGGTCTCAAGCCTAAATATCTCCTTAAACTATTTTGTTTGATCGAGAGGAAGAAAGATATATGTCTATGAATTAGGGGCTCTCTCATATGGGAAGAATAGACTTCACTGCACCCACAAAAGTATTTGAAAAACTGATAGGTCAATATAATAGTCATCCCGCATCGATAAAAATGGGAAGGGTAGGTGAAAAGCCTATTGGAAGGTCAATTTGTGCTTCGCATACAAGTTTCTTTTGTAAAAGTACTTCTCGTGTTTTGTGCGACTAAAGATAAGATCCTCTTCAAGAAAATAAAGAAGGGAATGCATAATTTAGTTGGTCCCGGAAAGGATTGTCATAGGACAACTCTGGAATCAGTACTTAGATAGAATAACAAAGTTGAAAATGGAAAAATAACATAAATGATTCATAAATTTTGACTTAATGTGTAATGTAATCCTTATATTTTTAATATGTTCAATGTAGTCATTAAATTTTAATTAAATATGTAGTATTGTTTATAAACTTTTAATTTGCTCAATATAATTCATAAACTTTTGATAAATATTCAATTTAGTTTTTAATTATATGAAAATGTTTAATCTTATTTGTCCATTAATTCAAAACTAGGGACCATTTTAAACATTTTCATGGACTACATTGAATATATACTAAAAGTTCAAAATCATATTGAATAAATTAAAAGTTCAAGGGTTATGTTGAACATTAGGCTAAAGTTTAATAATCACATTGAATAAATAAAAGTTTAAAAATTACATTACACATTAAGTCAAAATTTAGAAATTAATTGTGTCATTATTCCTGTGAAAAATTATTTTTTAAGAAGTTTTTATCAATCGGCTCTTAGCCTTCGTGAATTTCTTCATGAATGGAAGAGTACGTCGAAAGTCATAATGTGGTCAATGAGAGAAGTTCCATTCAAGATATGTGCTATCCATTTTATACTCACATTGGCTCGGCGAATGCTATAAATCAGCAGGGAAATGATAATAGAAATATGGCCTTCTAATTTAGATTGGAGTCTACTATTAATTAGTAATTTTGTAGGTTCCTGGTTCCTAAAAATATGGAACTAGGAACTAGACTGGATCTCACTGGAATTCGAACCGAACTGATTTTTTGGTTTCCAATTTTACTCTAAAGCGACACTCACTCATACCCCCAAAAAGGAGGAAATCTTCCTAGAGAAAAAGAAAAGAAAAAAAAAAGAACACATGTGCTTGTGCACACCAACTTAGTAGTCCATACAAGGTAAAAGTTGAAGTTCCAATGCCTACCGATTCTTAATTTGTATCTTATGTTTTGATTCAATTGAAAGATTAGTATTGTGGATTTATTAGGTGAACGTAAGAAATACTGTCGTGCAAACCAATTCATTATTGAACTCGAGAATAGAAGCTCTTTTTATGGCCGTATGATTAAATAAATTTGAATAACTAATTTAGTAATCGATATTTAGATCTAAGCACTTCTTTTTGTTTGATATGCATAGACCGATCACCGAATAGGCATGGCCTAGCTTGGAGCGTTCCCAATAAGCTCACAAATATGGAGTTGACCGAGTCAAGGGAGGAATTGCTTCTCGAACGAGTTGGGATTCAAGAACCATTAGTCGTATAGTCAAGAAGCAAAAGATTAGATGAGATGGGACACAAAAAATTCACCAACTTACAAGGGAGCCAATAATTTAAGTGAAGGATTTGAACCGGCAAGTCAAGAACTTCAAATCGAGAGTGCGGAGAGTGTCACTTCAATAAGTGTGAGAGAATGTCATTGATCGGAAGTTTTCAAGGTACAAGAAACCTACGAGGCGGTCAAGTTAACTGGGCATGTTTTGGACTTCTATGAATATAATTTTTCATAAGTATTCTAGGATGTTGTCAAAGATATCGTGGGCAATGAACACTTGTGTTTTAATAAATTTTGATAATTAATGAAATAGTTAGTAAATAGGGAAATTAAATTTCTATTGGTAGATCAAGTAGCAATCTCGATTGTAATTAGAGGGGTGCATATATAAATAAAGGTTCTCCCCTCATTTGCATCATTCCATTTTCAATACAATAAAAATCAATAGAGCATTCTCCCCCATACATTCTCTCCCATACATTCTCTCACTACATGGTCGTGATCCCGTTAGTCCGCCGTGACACACACACAAAGGCTTGCAAACATAAAAACTTATATTTGATCTCAATGACTGCTCGATTGGTCTTGCTTTACTTGTTTAGCTTTCGGAAGGATAAGATAGGAGAATTGGCTTTTATATCAAGATGCTCACCACTTCCCTTTTGGGATCCAATTAACACTCCATTCTTTTTCTAATTCGCACTAATGTCACGTGCCCTCTGCATGGTCACCCAAAATCAAATCCGAATGTGTAACAGGTAAGGGACTTCCATGGTGACATTCAAAGGAGGTCGCTGGCTCCCGCGCCTTTGCCCACCGTGTATCTATCGGGAAAAAAAAAGAATAAAGAAAAGCAGCTCCATTTTTCATTTTGTAGGTATTGTCAACTTCTAAAGAATGCAATTTTCAACCTTTGGCTGCTCTGGAGGATAGATGAGCAAGATGTGACTAAGTATTTGATTGGAATAGACAGAGACGTGTGAGAGATGATTTGAAAGCTTGATGCCGACAAACGGGGTGGGCAACTTGCCGAAGCACAGGAGATGATGGAGGGATGCGTGGTCGCATCGTGCGGTCCGCCTGGGGTTGTATAAAAACCACTCTCGCTAAGGTGGTATACAAAAAAATCAGTCACCTTTTTGCTGGACGCAAATTTTCTTAAACATTTTATGAATGGGATTAATTAGAAAAGATTGGTATCTTTGCAGAAAAAGTTAATTCGATACCTCAAGAGAGAGACTGCTAAAAGGGGGAATCCTCCAATCAAATTGATAAAAATTTTATTCCAAGATCATCTTAACAATGAGAAGAAAGAAAGATATCATTGAACATTATGAGGTCTGAAAATTTAACAGAACTTGAGATTTTAGCAACAAATAAAGATCATGCTCTTGAAATTTTCTATAAGCATGCCTTGGTCTATATATAGGTTTTCGCTGGTGGTTTTGCTCAGATCGAATCCCATAATTGATTGCCAATTGTTATTTATGCACAATTGCAATTGCAATAGACAAATTTTTATGGAAATTATATCTCCTCTAACTCATCCATAAACACGTGTATAAAAAGTCCTAAGCTACTTCTATTCTTTTTTTTTTTTTTTTTTTTTGTCTAGTTGTTTCATCCCTCTTTGTTTTTTTCTTCTCATTTTCCCATTTTATCAACAATAAATACTCTATTTTCCCAAAAAAATTTAGGTAAACGTAAAAGACCGAACCGTACAAGCCATTTCATCTTTGAATTCAAGAATAGAAGTTCCTTTATGTCGGCATGATTAACATAAATTAAATCACCAATTTAGTACCGATATTAGATCTAAGTACTTTTTGTTTGATATGCAAAGACTGTTTAATATATAGCCATGCTAACTTGGGGTAGACCTGATGCGGTCCTAGTTTTTAGGGGCCTGGCTCTGTCCACAGGGAAATTGAGTATATTTCCTTTTCAAATTTCCAGCTACTTATATTAAAATGGGAAAGACATAGAAAATAATTTTAGGATATTATCTTGTTCTTTTTCTCTTGCAGTGAATTTATTTCATGAAAAATAATAATTTAGAGAATTTTTTTCCTAAAAATAATTGTTTATATCATTTATAAAAATTAATTAAGAAAAATTCTTGAAACTAATTTTTGTGAAATAAATGCATCCTTAATATTTATAAGGTTAATCTACAACAAACAGAAAACATGATTGTATCAACACTAAAATTAAAACTAAAGACGAGAGTTGCCACGACTGGTGTGGCAAAGACCGTAAAAGTACAAGGCTGCCTCAAAAATTTACAATTGATGAAATGAATGAGAAACAAGAATAAAGAAGAATTTATGACCAGAATAAATCTTCACTACGAAGAGGGAAGACTTAACCAGGAAGAAAAGAGAGAAAATTAAGGAGAGAGAAAGAGTACATTATTGCGAAATAAGGGGCATTTTGGGTAGCTAGCCAAAAGAAGATAAAGGAAAAGTGTAGAAATAATCCCACCCAAGTTTTTTAACTATATAAAATCAAGATATGTATAAAGAAAATTATAAATCTTGTCGTGAAAATAGAATTAAATTTCAGGACTTTTAAAAAGTGTATTTAAGCATTAAAAATTGTCAAATTGATGTAATCGAATAACTCCTCTCATTACGTCCAATTTTAGCCACGGAAAAAGCCAATGCCCTGTCTTTTGTCTTTTACACATAGTGTTAACGTTACTCTTGGCCGACCACAAGGTCAATTCATTGAAAAACTAAAGCAAAAGCATGAAGGTTTGAATCGCCCTTTGGTATCTACCAATGAAGTCAAAATAGCCATGAAAGTGCGACTCAAAATGCATTCATATCAATATCTGAAACCAAATTTTGTCAATGCCAACACTAAAAATAGTCTCAACTATCCCGATACGTGAAAGCATGATGGGCAGGAGAAAAAAGATTTTACAAGAGACATGTTTTCGTGCTAATATACGGGAAACCCAACTTGATTTATGAACATCCATTAAAATTTCCAGATTAAATTCTCACTACCCGGTCATTAGAAAAATAAAAAACTAAAGTGCTATGCTAGTATCCACAACCAAAAGGAAACTCAAATGGAAGTATATCAAGGATATCATGAATAACATACACTCGTATTCTTGATTTCGTGGTAATTAAGTGGGGTAGTTGGTGGATTGGAGATTGGATTTCCACCTTTAAATTAAGAGGAGATGTATGGTTATGATTAGAGCAACTTATGTATAAATAGGGGTCTTATTTGTGTCATAACATTTCCAACACGATCATTCTCCTCCAACCATTTCTTTCTCTCAAGTTTCTCTCTACAACCCGCGGTGGCCTAGTGTGCGAGTGAGCGATTGGTGGAGAGGAAAGGTGGGCTTAGGGGACTCTAGTAAGGGGTGAACGGGCCAAGTGAGTGAATGAAAGATGGAACGAGGGGAAAGCCAAGGTTAGTTGACTCTACAAGGGGTGAATGGGCCGACTAAGCTGTTGCGACCCTTCCCAAGCACGCTTTCGGGGAGCAGATTTCCTAAATCTTTGCCTGTTGACACCTTACTTTTGTTAGCACATTGCGCATGCAAAAAGAACAAAAAATATAACTAAATTACAAGAAAAAGAAAGGCACAAGGAAAGGGAGACTAAATTTGGTTTTGGGCCAAGCATGTACAGCCCAAGAAGCAATCCTCAACCCAATCTTTTGCCATTTGTTATGATCGGCTAAGCAACGATCGCACCACACAATAAACCCAATCTTTTGCCATTTATTTTGTGACAATCCCTCCATCGATGGGTTCGAAAATTATCTCCATCAAATCTACATTTTCTTTAAACAAAGTTAAAAAAGAAAAAAGAAAAACTAAAAACCAATTCAAAAACGTCTCGATAGAACTAGTTAAAGTTGGACACTAAACAAGTTAAAGTTGGTTCTTCAATCCTCACTCGATCTCCATGTAAATTGGCTTGAAACCAATCGAGTAACGCTGGTTCAATTTTGTTCCCAAATTAAACCGGTTCGGATGTTCACCCCTAGCTACAAGAGCCAGCACTTGGCTAGTAAAAAAAAAAAAAAAATTAAAAGTCTATCTATTTTTTTTTTTTTTTCAAAATATGTGTTATATCCTCACTTTGTTTGCATTAAAATGCAAGGCATATTAAAATGCATGTTTTGTAGTTATAAGGCGCTAAGTCCTCAAAGAAACACTTTGAACTTTTGCCTATAATACAAAAATAATCCCGACTTTCCGAATGATTTGAAAAAAGCACCCACCCTTATGTTTTCTATGGGAGCAACTAAAATGGTAGATGACGAGGCTAACCCGTTGAAGTGAGAATAGAGAGAAAAAGAGTCGCAATAATATCTTGAAACATAATAGAGTAGATTAGTCTCGATCAAGAGAATAGGAAACAAAGACATTTTGGAGAAATAGCATCATCTGACTTCTGTTGACACATTTGCTACTCTTTTGGCTATTAGAAATGTATCATGTCCTACAAGTTGAGACGTTTTGGTAATCAAACGCGCCGTTAGCCCCCACGTCATCATGCGCCATGACAACTCGCAAGGTTGGGAAATTTTAATGGCACATTTCTCGAATAATAGCCTGTTACTTTTTTTTTTTTAGTTCATTTTAAATAAAAATATTTTTGTGTCATGATAAAATTTCGATAGTTTTTTTTTTTATTTTTAAAATTGGCCTATTCTCTAACAAAACTCAAAATTTTAGTTCTAATCTCAATTTTACTCCAACCTTTTCACTCTAGTCCTAAATCTTTTTACATGTCCAAAATATGCCACTACTTTATTCAAAATTATTGACATTAAAATCAGTTAGAAAATCTTCATCAGAATTTGTGTTTTCCTTAGTATCGTCAACTTCTAAGGAATGTTGACACCTAAATTTCACCATCTTACTTAAGACTTAATAGTATTAAAAGTTAGAAATTAGTCGCAAAAAAAAAAACAAAAAATAAACAACAAAAAAAAACAAGAGAAAGAAAAGTAAAATAAAAATTCATTAAAAGGTATTGTGTTTTCATTATTGCACTGCACATTGAATGGTCTTTTCTTAATTTTTTCCCAAAAAATTTGTCATAAAATAAGATTAAAAAATTGTCAAAAGAAATTAATTACAAAAAAAAAAAAGAGACAAGAGACAAGAAAAAGGAGGGAAAATGGGAAATATGAGACCGGGCCGGGGGCAGGTCAGCCCGGCCTCTCTCTCTCTTTCCCTTTTCTTTCTCTTCGCCTAGGCCGGCCCACTTTTCTTTTATTTTGGCCTAAGATGAGCCCAACCTTCTTTTCCCCTCTCTCTTTGTCCATCACGCGCTCTGCGGAAAGGAGGAGAAATGTACCGGCCAGAGGAGCAGGAGATCGCCAGGGGCAGATGCAGAGGCCAGGCGATGCGCGCCAGCTGGTTACCCTTAAAAGTGAGGGTCTCGCTCATTTGCAGGGGTGGTTCGCGGAGAGAGAGAGAGAGAGAGAGAGAGAGCGCTAGAGACAGAGAGGGAGAGAGCTTGAGGGCCCGAGGGGGAGAAACGGAGAGTGACCGGTAAGAGGAAGACATGGAGTCCACCTTAGCCGAGCGTCGCTTAGCGACCCCCGACGCGAGGTCGCGCCTCCTAGCCGGAACCAAGAAGCCGCGGCTTCCCTTGCCAAGTTTTTCAGGTGAGTTTTCCGGTTTTTGGTTCAATCCGTGTAGATTTTCTAAGAATCCCGGCTCGGGGGCGTGCAAGGCGACTGGGCGTAGATCTGTCGATCTCGCCCATCGTTCGCCACGGTGCCCTGCTCTTATCCTGTTCTCTCACATTTTTTGCATGGATTACTACGTCGGGGCGTGCGTTTCAAGTTCGCTTATGCTGTCCTTTGTTGATGTTGAGCATTCCCTGCCATTCTCGTTAAGCTTTGATCTAGTTTCTAGTCTTATTCTTGTCCATGGCTGTCTTGAGCCGACGCACCCTAGGTGCGGTGTCTTTTAGCATCTGGTTATGTGGGTTTTTTTTTTTTTTTTTAAAAAAAAAACGAAAGAAAAAAGAATAAGATGAAGTTGCAGAGAAGGAAGGCGTCGGGGAAGAAGACGACGCCCGAAGAAGAGAACGTGTAGAGCGGTGCGGTGTCCGTAAAGGATGGTTTAGCATCTGGTTATGTGGGTTTTTTTTTAAAAAAAAACGAAAGAAAAAAGAATAAGATGAAGTTGCAGAGAAGGAAGGCGTCGGGGAAGAAGACGACGCCCGAAGAAGAGAACGTTTAGAGGGGTAAAAAAAACAAAAGGAAAAGTAAGAGAAAAGTGCAGCAAAAGAAAAATAAAAAAAATAAAAAAGCCAAAAACAAAAAGGAGAAAAAGAGGTGCAGAAGGCGTGAGGAGAAGATGAAGCAGCCCAAAAAGACAAAAGTGGGAAAAAGACAAAAAGAGAAAAAAATTAAATTTAAAAGTTAAAACAAATCTTAAAAAAAAAAAATGCCTTTCATCCGACTGGGTCGGACCCGGGTTTGGGCCAGGTCAGCGGGTCGGAGTGGGTTCATCCGGTCCGAACCCACTCCATCGAATATTATAATAATTAAAAAACTTTCAAAAAAATTAAAAATAAAAATATAAAAAATTTTAAAAAAAAATTTTAAAAAATTAATTAAAAAATTTCGAAAATATTTTTAAAAAATTCAAAAAAATTGTGAAATCTAGCTTTTATTGGGGAAATTCGAAAATTCATTTAAAAAAACCGAAAAATCCAAAAAAATTCTAAAAAAATTAAAAAAAATCTTCAAAAAGGTTTAAATCAATCTCTTGGGTTATTTTCTCCTAAAAAATTTTAATTTAGAATTCTACTCAAGGGGTTTTAGTTGTCCTTAAAGACGAATATTCTTTAATGTGCAATTTTGGTATATTAATTTTGGCTTCCCTTTAGTCTAGTTAGGATTAGTATTTATCTTTTCTTTGATGTAAAATCTTTGCTCTCCCATGCAATTTATTTAAATGCTTTTCTTGGCTGCTAATTGCTATTTTAATGATTGTGCACCCGTGTAAAAATTGTGCACCAGTGTGATTACATCACATGTTAGTAGATAGGTATAAAATCAACCCAAACCGCCTGATAAAAATCTTTTATTCTAAAATGAATAAGATTAGGTACCGAAAGAGCATTAATTGGTCAATTAATGTAATCAAGTCACTGATTCTAGATTTTCTAGTTGCGTAGGAAGTGTGGCATACTCCCGGGCCACACTTGGTTTCTAGCTAACTCCAATAGGCTAATGGCGACTTCTTTTTGCAAAATTATTAAAAATATCCCAATGTCACGGGGGATATGGGCTTAGGAGAGCTCGTGCTTAATCATGAGTCTGAGATCCGTCCTTTAGGCAATACCCCTAAACTTATTTCCTCCCTCCGAGGGGCAAGTCGTGACAAGGGATAATAGCAACCTCTTGATATTAATAATATTGGAAAATTCAGTGACAATTTTTGGACAAGCAAGCAGATTTGAGATTGCTGTGAAAATTTGGAACGGTTCGAAGCACAATTGAGATCAAACCTAAAATTGAAGATTTTTCGTTGAGGGAATTAACCCCCAAAAAGATTTGGCCAGTTACAAAGATACGGGCAACACATTGATTACCAAATGGAAAACCTTAAAAAGAGAAAACCATCATTTTTAGCCAAAATAGAGAATTCCAACAAAAATAATCTTAGAAAATCATCATTTTTAGCCAAAACAGAGAATTCCAACAAAAATAATCTTATATAAAATATATTTAATATACAACATATTCTAACGTGTCGAAATTTTCTATTTTTTGAAAAATGATGTATCAACAAAAAATAATGTTTGGTGATAATTGTGGCCATGGCTAGGTCGTGACTCGTGAATGACATGCTTGCGACTCGCAGAAACATTGTTCATGGCATGGGCGTTTCGCGTGCATGCCATACTACAAATGAATGTCATGCGGTTAGCGTGTCAAGTTAGAAAGTTGGGTCATAGGTAATGATGCGATAACATGGAAGCACGCGGAAGTGCTTGGCTAGGAAGGTGAAATAATATAACTTATTTTATGTTAGAAAAAGCATTCTCCCATCTCCTCTGTTTCGTTGCCCATTTGTGCTGCGCTTTCGTCCTCCTCGAAGACTCTATTCCTAGCGAGATAAGAGAGAGGGAGATGAGCAAGAACAGCAGCAGTCGGCCAAACTCGGTGTTCTACGCCGAGTCGCACCACCCGATCCAGGTTGGCAGTATCGACGGCACCGACGTCCTCCCCCATGACAACGCCGTGTACCGCGCCCACCTTTGCTCGTCCGTCGACCTCCGTGACACTCTTGTCCATAGCTACCCCTTTGGATTATTTTCCCGTTTTCTTGCTAGTTTCGGGTTCCTGATTCTGTGTTCGATTTGCGCTTTTCCTGCGATTCCCTAGATGACCCGTTTGGCGATCCCAAGACCCGGGTGATGTCGGAGTCCCATTTGCATTTCTGGCAAAATTTGCCGGAATTGCATTTTCTCACGATTAGCCAGATGACGCGTTTGGCGATCCGAAGATCCACGTGATGTCGGAGTCCCATTTGCATTTTCGGCAAAATTTGCCGGAACCGGAAGTTGCATTTCCGGTCAATTCCCATTTGCGGGAAATGCAAGTCTCGACACACAATTTCGATTTTAGCATCATGGTCACCCATTAAGTTTTTCCAATCTTGGCTTCTTGGCCTCTGCAAATCTTGGGTTCTAGCTTTGCAAAAAGTCTGCTTATGGGCGTCCTCTTCTGGATTCATCCCCTACTAATGAAATATCAGGTCCTCTTTTTTTCTTTTCTTTGTGGCCAGAAGGTCGCCTCCTTCACTTCGTTCTTTACCCAATTCCATTTTGCAGCCAAATCTCTTTATTCCTTCACTTCGTTCTTTACCCAATTTCATTTTGCAGCCAAATCTCTTCAATTATTCCTGGGATGGGAAGGAGTAGGTCTTGCTTCATAGTTGTTAATTCATTTCTGGTTTATACGACTTCAAGCAGATAAAGCTTACTTGTTTGGCTCTGCAAGTAGCTTGAGTTTTGGTATCGACCTTTAGGTTTAGTTTGTGAAGACAAAAAGGACAAGAGTATGCCGGTTGATTTTGTAGGACTTGTTGTAAAAATAGTATTCAATGAGCTCTTCTCGATTGTTAAGGAGGTAGTACAAACCATTAGAGCATTTGATCGCAGATTGAGGCCACCTTGAGCAAAATAGACCAAATCATTAAGGAATGTGATGAATATAATGAACGGTTGGGCCGTAGTCGGAATGAGATTGATCTGATCAAGGAGCTATTTCTTAAAGGCAAATTATTGGTTGAGAAGTGCTCAAGGATCCATTATCTTAACTTTTGGAACAAGTATATGCACTCAAAAAAGTTTATCAAGTTTGATGCAGAACTCGTGAGGGAGTTCTAGATTTATATGCCACTGTTGAATGTGTGAGGATGAATGGGGAAATATTGTGGGAGGTGAAGGAGATGAAGATAGAATCCATCATGGTCAAGCAAATGGCAGGGCCCTCTAGAGCTAGCTTGGGACTTTAGTCAACCTTGCAATTCCTGAGGCGCTCGATTTCATTGTCGGGTCAGTGATGGAGGCGTCTTGAGGAAGCTCAAGGAGTGGTTGCTGCAGGAGGGAGTGTATGTGATTGTTGTAACCGCCCCAGGTGGATGGACTCTACTTAAGAAGTTGTGTCGTGACATGGATATTGAAGGTATGCGTTGGTAAGCTTTTTTGAGTGCCTATACTTGTTCCAAAAGTTAAGATAATGGATCATTGAGCAATTCTCAATCAGCCTTTTGCCTTTAAGAAATAGCTCTTTGATCATATCAATCTCATTCCGGCTACGGCCCAACCGTTCATTATACTCATCACATTCCTTGATGATTGGGTCTATTTTGCTCAAGGTGGCCTCAATCTTCTTAAGCTGGTGACTAAATGCTCTAATGGTTTGCACCACCTCCTTGACAATCAAGAAGAGCTCACTAAATGCTGTTTTTACAGTAAGTCCTACAAAATCAATCGGCATACTCTTGTTCTTTTTGTCTTCAAAGACTAAACCCAAAGGGTTGATGCCAAAATTAAAGCTACTTGTAAAGCCAAACAAGCCAAGCTTTATTTGTCTAAAGTCGTATAAACCAGAAATGAATTAACAACAAGACCTACACCTTCCCATCCCAGGAATAATTTATATGCCACAAATGCTTATATCCGAGGGTTTGATTGCATACATACATGAGAAATTCAAGTGAGGACGGGGACAAATGTTACAATAGCCACTATGCTATGCAACACAATATGCTTAGAGAGCTGGCTATCATGGAGTGCAATCAAGGGGAAGTAGAAAAGAGAGAGACTTATTCTCCACTTGATCAGAAATAATTTTCCTAATTGGTGGAGCAAGCAAAAGCAATTGACTCTCAGTGCTCGTCTAGTGTCCATCTCCATAGGTTGGGAACTCTCTCTCTCTCAATGACTTGTAGGGAAAAATTCAGTTGGTTAGCAGTTAAATTACCATTTAACTTTATATGTTCATAATGCATATGAAACATTCTCTAGACCTTGGCCAAATCTTTAATTGCCTAAAGTTGAGGCTCTTATCTTTAACTTAAAGACCAACATTCAAACCAAAACTTATACTTTGCTTGAATTCATTGAGAAAGCAGATAAGCTCAAGGTCCTGATAGTAACAAACTACAGTCTCTTTCTAACTGAGCTAAGCAATTTCCATGTCATTGGGTTCAATTTAAGGAGGATGAGGCTTGAACGCGTCACGGTTCTTTTCGTAAGCATGGGAAAGCTACGCTTGCATAGTCTGCAAAAGATGTCATTTTTCATATGTGGGATTGGTCAGGCTTTAACATTGGACAACGCAAAAATCTTCAATGCAATGCCAAACTTGGTGGAGCTCGTCATCGACTATTGCAATAATCTTGTGACATTACCGGATGACATTTGTGAGATAAAGCCCTTGAGGAAGCTTAGCATCACAAACTCTCATAATTTTTCTGCACTCCCTGAACAAATTAGGCAATGGGTGCCCCTCGAAGTGGATAGGTTTAATTCTTGTACAAACTTGTTGAAGTTACCGGACTCTATTGGAACCCTCCAGAAATTGATATATTTAAATATATCTGATTGCTTGCACCTAAGTATTTTGCTCAATCAAATTGGTCTACTGGTTAATCTCAAGAGGATGAACATGAAAGGATGCATGGGATTCTCTGTGTTGCCACAATCTATTGTGAAGCTTAGGAATCTAAGGGGGTTTGTGATAAAGAAAAAGAAGTCTTGTGGAGCCTCTCAGGAGCAGTCTCAATGGTTTGAGTATAATAGCATATGAAAAGAAGTATAACTTAGATTGGTTGGGTGATTAAGAAGAGGGTAGTTATGTTGTCTCTGAACTGTCTGTTTATATATATATGTTCGATTTATTTCTGTACTTTGCTCTTTTTTTTTTTCTAATGTGGACGGCCGTGGCATTGCTAATTGGACCAAATGATTGATGAGTATGAGTAGCATCGAATCATTTTTTAATGTATCTAAGTCAAAAAAAAATTTCTTTTTTTTTTTTTTCTTCTTTGTTTTGATGAGTATGAGTAGTGTCGAATCAGTTTTTAATGTATTTGAGTCAGAATTTTTTTTCCCTTTTATTTTTTTTCTTCTTTGTTTTGATGAGTATGATTAGCGCCAAATCAGAAGAGCAAAGAAGAAAAAAAAAATAAAAGGAAAAAAAAAACTATGACTCGGATATATTAAAAAATGATTCACCACTACTCATACTCATCAATCATTTGGTCCAGACAGCAATGCCACGGCCGTCCACATTGGAAAAAAAAGAGAGGGCAAAGTACAAGAAATAAATCGAACAAACTTATATATATATAAATAGACAATTCAGAGATAACATGATTGCCTCTTTCTTAATCACACAACCAATCTAAGTTATACTCCTCTTCAGATGATATTATATTCAAACCATTGAGACTCCTCCTAAAAAGCTCCCACAAGACTTCTTTTTCTTTGTCACAAACCACCTTACTTAGGTTCCTAAGCTTCACGATAGACCGTGGCAGCACAGACAACCCCATGCATCCTCTCATGTTCATCCTCTTGAGATTAACTAGTTGACCAATTTGATTGGGCAAAATGCTTAGGTGCGGCAATTAGATATATTTAGAGATATCAATTTTTGGAGGGTTTCAATAGAGTCCGGTAACTCCGACAAGTTTGTACAGGAATTAAACCTTACCACTTCGAGGGACACTCATTGCCCAATTCGTTCAACGAGTGCAAAAAAAAATTATGAGAGTTTGTGATGCTAAGCTTCCTCAAGGGCTTTATCTCACAAATGCCATCCGGTAATGTCATAAGATCATTGCAATAGTTGATGACGAGCTCCACCAAGTTTGGCATTGTATCGGAGATTTTGGCGTTGTCTAATGTTGAAGCATGACCAATCCCACACATAAAAAATGACATCTTTTGCAGACTATGCAAGCATAGCTTTCCCATGCTTACGAAAGGAACCGTGATGCGTTTGAGCCTCATCCTCCTTAAATTGGACCCAATGACATGGAAATTGCCTAGCTTTGTTGGAAAAGACTGTAGTTTGTTACAATCAAGGCCCTAGAGCTTATTTGCTTTCTCAATGAATTTAGGCAAAGCATAAGTTTTGATTTGAATGTTGGTCTCAAAGTTCAAGACAAGAGCCTTGGCTTTAGGCAATTGAAGATTTGGCCAAGGTTTAGAGAATGTTCCATCTGCATTATGAACATATAAAGTTAAATGGTAATTTAATTGCTAACCAACTGAATTTTTCCCAACAAGTCATTGAGAGAAAGAGAGAGAGAGAGTCTAAGTGGCACAGCGATAATTGTTGCCGATGGTGGCGTTGCTTTGGCAAAGGTGGTGTTGCATTTCTTTTCATGAGAGAGAGGGACAAAGGAGAAAGGGATGCCGCACAAGTTAATCCCTTAGCCATTAAGGTTCTCGTCATTGATGTTATCAAATTTTCAAGGGAAAATATAAATTAAACTGAATTTGAGCAAGTCCTTAAAAGGTTTTAAAGAGCGAAAAAACAAGGCGGGAGATCTATCCCAATTTTTCAAAATTCAACATTAATATGAATAAAAAAATAGATGGTATTGAATATTAAAAAGAAGTTCAAAGATCACCATTTGATCAATCTTTACTGTGAAACATTTCTTAGAGACTCGGAGGGATTTAGTTTCACAATTAGAAACAGCTCAAGAAAATGAATATAAACTTGCTTAAAACATTGCTTCTTTTTTAATTCCCATTTGTCCTCTTTCGCTCTTTAATACAATCTATTTTACATTTTTCCAAGCGTGTCTAAATTAATTTTTTACTTAATTTAATAGCTTTTTTAACTGGTTTTTACTTTTTGCCTTTTATTAAAATTTTGCAAAACATGTAATATGAATTTTTTTAAATGATATTGTAATTTGAACGATCACTTAAATGCTATTTTTTTAATAAAAAAATCACTTTAGTGCCATTGTCGATTTGTGTGATTAAAAAATCCAACATGACAATTTTTTAATATTAATTATTCAATGCGACTCGCCAACAAAGTGAACCTGCATAATTGGTGAAAAACATATTTGTTTGTCCCAAATTAAGGAATTGGAGCTAAATCACAAATATTCTTCAAACCATAACTCTAAATTGAGAAATTCGGGCAAAGAGGAAGGCAACTAAATACAAAAGAAGCTAAAAGGGCGATTTTTGTTACCTATCCCTCGCTTTCCAAAATCCTAGAGTAAGCCCCATGACACGTGGCAAGCATTGAATGAAGTGTTCCATTGTCTACTTGGCAAGACTGACCTATTTTATGTTTTCTCTAGATTTACACGTGAGCACTGAGCACGGCTCTGAAGGGAGCCTTGTATGTCCAACGGTTGTGATCTTCTCGGATTTTCCTTTTTCCCATTCAATCAGACCCGCTGTAGTTTCTTTTAGGAGTTGCGATACATACTCCCGACAGTATGTGGACCGACAAACTGTCCCGAATTTTCATAGCTACGTAGCCTTTACGAGGCCATTTTTTATTTTGTGACATTGATCGCAAACTTGAATTTAGGATTATCCCAAGTCTCAAAGTAACGGTTTCTTATTTAACATAAGCTAACACTCTACATAATTTGAAATTTTCAACCAATCATCTCTAGTATATATTGAATTTTGACTATGATATGGACCTAACTAATAAATTGATTTGTGAATTATTAGTCACATGTTGTGTCCATAACATAGTCAAGCCTAGGAATCCTCCGTGCGATTCTTTATTACACAGACCCTAAGGGGAAGATGAACAAAGATGTAGAAGTACAACGCTTGACAAACTATGAGTTCCATACCATCGACCTTTCAAGACTTAAAGTTGTCCTTTCATTAATGAAGATAAAAGATAGATGAATGGCAAAAACAAAATTTAGGTGATAAAAATCCGGACGAGATCCACCACCCTCACCTCAAACCCATCCACACACGTTTTCTTGTCCATTGGTGTGGCAGTTACCCACGTCTTCACATTGTCCGAGCTCCCTGACCGGCTTGGTAAGCCAGTCCATGGAGTTCCTCATAGCTTCATATGAATCGAAAGTTGATTGTATGTGTAGTATACTTTGTAAAAAAAGCCAAAGAGATCTAAATTGGCGCCAACGTGAGGACCTTGAACATATCCAGGCCGTCGATTCCCGTGATAGAAACAAGATTATTTGGATTTGAATGCACTTAAAAGTGCATAAAAGGGAAGTCTTGATGTCCGATCAAATGGTGGACCGTGGAAACGCTTGCTCCCGAAGGCAACAGGGTCAGCATAGCTCAGTCATGGAAGTGGCATCGTACCGTGCAGAGTTGTTGAGATTTTATTCTTTTTCCAACTTCATCGGTGAGACACCCCAAGTCATTCCATTTTGAAGAAACCACCAAACACATCACAGCCCTGCAGCTCCAGAGAAACGCGTTCTCATGGTCGGGGAGCTTCAGAAAGAACGCGTGGACTCCGGGCCGGGGAATTTGTTCATAGAGGCACGTCATTTACGAAAGAACACCAACAACGAGCTCCGACAATGGACTTCGAGGGAGCCGCTAAACCTCTGTACGTTATTAAAACTTTTTATCTCTCTCAAACGAAAGCCCTTTCGCAATTCGGCTTCCGAAAGGACGCATTCTTGTTATTGTTTCTCAGTTGGTCTCTTGTTCTTCATTTTCATTTTTTTTTTTTTTTGGTTCTTTGGCGGATTCAGCAATGGACTCGATTTGGCGAACTTGGCCCTGTCCTCCGGTATTCTTTTCAATTCATGGGCTGCAATCTCTGAACTCCAGTCCCAGATTGACTGCGATCACCAAAGCCCGCATCTTCTGACACGGTGAAAATTCAAGAATTTGAGCACCCTAAATACAAAATCATTGCTTTTGTGACCCCACCAGTTGTTACCAGTTACCTCCAAGGAGAGAGCGGTTTGGTCCCTTATTCTTCATCAGAGGCCTCTGAGTTTAAGTTTCTCTGCTCCAAGAAGAACCCGTCCTTTTCCGTAAACAAAGCTGCGATTTCTCTGTTCAATTCTCTCCAAGATAAGCTGTCTCCCCTGAAAGCTCAGGTAATACCCTTTTATCTTTCGTTTCTTTTCAAATAATCAATGAGCTCTAGTTACTAAGTTTGAAGGTCAATGAGTTTTGCTCAGTCACCGCTTCTAATCATAACAAGTTGATCTCAGATCTTGGAATTAGCTCTTATTGAAGTGGGTTCCTGCAATACATACATGTGCTCCGATAATTGCTTCACTGATTATCATTTTGAGCTGTTTCTTCACATAATATTAGCTTTATTTGATTAAAAAGTGGATCATCCCCCTTTTGCTTCTTTTTAGCAAAATGGCTGATGATGAGCAGTCAGTTAATTGTCTGAACAGCTCCTCTAGCATTGATGGCCCATTGCCTTTTACATTCTTTTTTAGTTGGGTTGACCTTAATCCTACTCATAGCAGAAAAAAGAAACAAAACATTTCCAGTTAATCTTAAGCATACTGCTAGGATCAGGGAATTCATGGCAACCAGCTTCAAATCTTGCTCGATGTCGCTTATCAAAGCTATCCAGAGAATAAGGAAGCAAGTCACCATGAATTTCCTAATCTTAGTGTCAATTGTCAATCTCCTTCCTTTGACTGATTGCCGAGGTAAACTTAAGTCTGGTGTACAAAAGTTGGTTCGGGATTTTGTCTGACTTGGCCACAGTATCTGTTGAGAGCACTTCTTATTAGAGCAACCCTATCAATATGCCTCAGCTTTTGGCTGTTTGATTGTGCGGCGTGCTCTTGAATTCCCTCATGAAGAATTACCGGTGCTTTGAAACCCATAAATCTTATGGTTTAATTTGTGAATTCCTTTATGAGATTGATGATTGTATCGTGAGGAATTGTGAGGTCTAAATTTTGTGTGAATTATTGAGTATAGTTGGTAGTTGGGAAATAGTGATAGTGTTTGAGTGATTCGAGTGTTTTATAATTTTAGGCACATTTGATAATGTTTATGTTAAAAAATTGTTCATAGGAATAAAAATAAAAAAAACTATTTATGTTCAAGGAATAATTTTTGAACATAAGAACACATTTGGTAACTGCACAAAATTTCTATTCCTGAAATAGAAAAAGAACAAAAACACGTTTGGTAAACTTGTATAATTTTTTTTGTTTCTTTTAATTTTTAAATATTTTAATTTTAATTTTAATTTTTTTTCTTCCTTCCTTTTGGTTGGTTGCTGACCTCGGCCATGGCTGGTGACCGGTCGACGAGGGTTGGCAACCTTGCCTAGCCATGGCAAGGCTCGCTAGGCCACTACTAGGTCAATGCCTCTCAGTAGTGGCCCGGCGAGGCCGAGCCTCGATGGTGGCTGGGCGAGCTCGGCCTTGCCAATGGTCGGGTGAGCTTGGCCTCACTAGGGCCGGCAACGCTCCGACGATTGGCCAAAGATAAAAGAAGAAGAAAAATAAGAAAAAAGAATAAGTGTTTCTTGGAATTGTTCCCGAAACAAGAAACAAATTTTTTTTACTTATTGTTTTTACGTTTCAAATCTATTCCCGAGAACAAAAGTGTAAACAAATGTGTTTTTTTATTCTTTTTTTATGTTTTTGAACAAAAAATTTAAACAAACAGCGGCCCTTTTTTTTATTTCTTTTAGAGAACAAAAAAAGAACAAAATGCGTTTATTTGCGTTTTTGTTCCAAATCTATTTTTTTGTTTTGTTCCAGGAACACATTTGGAAACAAGAAACACAAATTGTGTTTCTTGAAACAAGAAAATATTTTTTTTTCTTTTTTCTCTTATTTTCTTGTTCTTTTTTCTTTTGGCTTTTCTTTTCGGCCGTTGAGGGCTACGACCTCGCCGAGGGCGTCGCTCGCCCGCGAGGCAAGAGGCTCGCCGTAGGCCGGGCGAGCTCGATTCGGGCAAGCCCGAGCTCGCCCGGCCAAGGCGGCGAGCCTCGCCCGCCCGCGGTGGCCGTAGGCTCGACCTCGCCCGATCCGGGCGAGGCGAGCTCGCCCGCGAGTCGACGTCGCCGGTGGTGGCCGGGCCGGCCGTGCCTCTCGTCGGCCATGGCCAGGCCGAGGCCGGCGACCGGCCAAAAGAAGAAAAAAAAGAAAAAAAAAAAGAAAAAAAGGAAAAATAAGAAAGAAAAATAGAAAAAATAAAAAATTAAAACAAAAAAAAAATAACATAAATTTACCAAATATGTTTCTGTTTATTTTTTATTCCCGGAACAAGTTTATCAAACACGTTTTTTATTAAAAAATTGTTTCCCTGGAACAAAAACATTTTTTTATTTATTTATTTATGTTTCTCGGAACAATTTTTAAACAGAAATGTTAAAACGCAAACAAATTCCTTGAAACAAAAGAACTAAAATTTGTGTTCCGGGGAAAACAAATTTAAATAAACAACCCCTAACTAACCCTCCTCCTCAACCATTGGGCAAAGGATGGGTGCTTGCTTGTGGATGGCAAGGTCTAACAGTAAGGGTTTGGTTGGCGATCCTCGTAGAAGGAAACAAAAAAAAATCAAAAGTTATAAAGACCTGTAAAAATTGGTTTGGCATCTCTTAAGTCAAGCTCCACTTAATATGTGTTAGAAACGAATTTGTTCTTCTAATTTTTCATATGAGTTGAAATTGGATTAGTTATCAACCCAAATGATCTACTTAAACTTGTTTTTATAACTTAAGGCAATTCATTTATGACTCATTGATCATGGTCTATCAAGAATCGGCCAATTTCCTTTTTATTTTTTTGGTTCCATTTTTAATTAAGCAAAATGAAAATAAATGCAATAACAAAAATGGAAATTTTCCATTTGTCAATAGTAACAATTTCTAAAAGTTGAGCACGTATGATAAAATAAATAATAAAAACTTCAAAATATGCAATATATACATTTTTTAGTGTTTGGAAAAATGACATTAAGAAACGGCTCCATTTACGTTTCCTGGGGATGAAGACAAACTAAAGAAGCTGACGGCCATTCTTCGGAGCATAAACCTGAGAGGCAAGCTAATGCAGAACGCCTTGACTATTGACTTGACATAACAAGTCTCTTTTGTAAGAAGTACTTCCCGTGTTATGTGTGACTAAAGATAGGATCCTCTTCAAGAAAATAAAGAAGAGAATGCATGATTTGGTTTGTCTCGAGCCTAAATATCTCCTTAAACTATTTTGTCTGATCAAAAGAAAGAAAAATATGTCTATGAATTAGGGGACCCTCTCATGGGAAGAGTAGACTTCATTGCACCCATAAACGTATTTGAAGAACTAGTAGGCTGATATAGTAATCATTCACACTAATAAAAGTGGAAATAGTAGGTGAAAAACCTATTGCAGGGTCATTTGTGCTTTGTATACAAGTTTCTTTTGTAAAAAGTACTTCTTGTGTTTTGTGCGACTAAAGATAAGATCCTCTTCAAGGAAATAAAGAAGGGAATGCATAATTTAGTTGGTCCCGGAAAGGATTGTCATAGGACAACTCTAGAATCAGTACTTAGATAGAATAACAAAGTTGAAAATGGAAAAAAAAACATTAATGGTTCATGAATTTTGATTTGATATTTAATATGATTATTGAACTTTTAATTTGTTCAATGTAGTCATTGAACTTTAATCAAATATGTAATATTGTCTCTCAACTTTTAATTTGCTCAACATCAATTTGGTTCTTAAAATTATATGAAAATGCTTGATATATCCATCCATTAATTCAAAAACTAGAGACTAGTTTAAACATTTTCATGAACTACATTGAATATATACCAAAAGTTCAAAAATCATATCGAATAAATTAAAAATTGAAGGGTTACGTTGAACATTAGGCTAAAGTTCAATAACCACATTGAATAAATAAAAAGTTTAAAAATCACACTACACATTAAGTCAAAATTTAGAAATTATGTGTGTTATTGTCCCTTTGAAAAATTATTTTTCAAGAAGCTTTTATCAATCGGCTCTTAGCCTTCGTGAATTTCTTCATGAATGGAAGAGCACGTCGAAAGTCATAATGTGGTCAATGGGACAAGAAGTTCCATTCAAGATATGTGCTATCTATTCTATACTCACAATGGCTCGGCTAATGCTATAAATTAGCAGGGAGATTGAGAATAGAAATATAGCCTTCTAATTTAGATTGGAGTCTACTATTAATTAGTAATTTTGTAGGTTCCCAGTTCCTAAAAATATGGAACTAGGGACTAGACCGGATCTCATAGGAATTCGAAACCGAACTGATTTTTCGGTTTCCAATTTTACTCTGAAGCGATACTCACTCTTACCCCCCAAAAGGAGGAAATCTCCCTAGAGAAAAAGAAAACCAAAGAAAAACACACCTGCGTGTGCACACCCACTTAGTAGTCCATACAAGGTAAAAGTTGAAGTTCCAATAGTGCCTACCAATTCTTAATTTGTATCTTACAATTTGATTCAATTGAAAGATTAGTATTGTGGATTTAGTAGGTGAATGTAAGAAACACTGTGGTGCAAACTAATTGATTATTGAACTCGAGAATAGAAGCTCTTTTTATGGCCATATGATTAACATAAATTTGAATAACTAATTTAGTATCGAAATTTAGATCTCGGTACTTCTTTTTGTTTGATATGCATAGACCGATCACCGGATAGGCATGGCCTAGCTTGGAGCGTTCCCAATAAGCTCACAAATATGGAGTTGACCGAGTCAAGGGAGGAATTGCTTCTTGAACGAGTTGGGATTCAAGAACCATTAGTCGTATAGTCAAGAAGCAAAAGATTAGATGAGATGGGCCACAAAAAATTCGCCAACTTGCAAGGGAGCCAATAATTTAAGTGAAGGATTTGAACCGGCAAGTCAAGAACTTCAAGTTGAGAGCGCGGAGAGTCACTTCAATGAGCGTGAGAGAATGTCATTGATCGGAGGTTTTCAAGGCACAAAAAGCCTAGGAGGTGGTCAAGTTAACTGGGCATGTGTTGGAACTTCTATGAATATAAATTTTCATAAGTATTCTAGGATGTTGTCAAAGATATCGTGGGTAATGAACTCTTGTATTTTAATAATTTTGATAATTTATGAAATACTAAATAGGGAAATTAAATTTGATATATCAAGTGGCAATCTCGATTGTAATTAGAGGGGTGCATATATAAATAAAGGTTCTCCCCTCTTTCGCATCATTCCATTGTCAATACAATAAAAATCATTAGAGCATTGTCTCCCACACATTCTCTCACTGCATGGTCGCGATCCCATTAGTCCGCTGTGACACACACACACAAAGGCTTGCAAACATAAAATCTTATATTTTATCTCAATGACTGTTCGATTGGTCTTGCTTTACTTGTTTAGCTTCCGGAAGGATAAGATAGGAGAATCGGCTTTTATATGAAGATGCTCACCACTTCCCTTTTGGGATCCAATTAACACTCCATTCTTTTTCTAATTTGCACTAATGTCACGGCGCCCTCTGCATGGTCACCCAAAATCAAATCCGAATGTGTCTTAACAGGTAAGGGACTTCTATGGTGACATTCAAAGGAGGTCGCGAATCTCGTTTGCCCATCGTTTATCTATCGGAAAAAAAAAAAAGATAAAAGAATTTTTCATTTTGTAGAAAAAAGAATGCAGCTCCATTTTTCATTTTGTAGGTATTGTCAACTTCTAAAGAATGCCATTTCCAACCTTTGGCTGCTCTGGAGCATAGATGAGCAAGATGTGAGTATTTGATTGGAATAGACAGAGACGTGTGGGAGATGATTTGAAAGCTTGATGTCGACAATCAACGAGGGCAAGTTGTCGAAGGACAGGAGATGATGGAGAGATGCGTAGTCGCATCGTGCGGTCTGCCTGGGGTTGTATAAAAACCACTCTCGCTAAGGTGGTATGAAAAAAAAATCAGTCACCTTTTTGCTGGACGCAAATTTTCTTAAACATTTTATGAATGGGATTAATTAGAAAAGAGTGGTATCTCTGCAGAAAAAGTTAATTCGATACCTCAAGAGAGAGACTGCTCAAAGGGAGAATCCTCCAATCAAATTGATAAAATTTATAGTCCAAGATCATCCTAACAATGGGAAGAAAGAAAGATATCATTGAACATTACGAGGTCTGAAAATTTAATGGAACTTGAGATTTTAGCAACAAACGAAGATCATGCTTTTGAAATTTTCTATAAGCATGCTTTGGTCTATATATAGGTTTTTGTTGGTGGTTCTGATCATATTGAATCCCACAATGGATTGCCAATTGTTATTCATGCACGATTGCAATTGCAATAGACAAATTTTTATGGAAATTATATCTCCTCTAACTCATCCATAAACACGTGTATAAAAAGTCCTAAGCTACTCTTACTCTTTTTTTCGACCATAAAAAAAAAAAAAACTTCTACATTTTCTTTTGTCTAGTTGTTTCATCCCTCTTTGTTTTTTTCTTCTTCTCATTTTCCCATTTTATCAACAATAAATACTCTATTTTCCCAAAAAAAATTTAGGTAAATGTTAAAAGACTGAATCGTACAAGCCATTTCATCTTTGAATTTGAGAATAAAAGTTCCTTTATGTCGGCATGATTAACATAAATTGAAATCACCAATTTAGTACCAAGATTAGATCTAAGTACTTCTTTTTGTTTGATATGCAAAGACTGTTTAATATATAGGCATGCTAACTTGGGGTAGACCTGATGCGGTCCTAATTTTTAGGGGCCTGGCTCTGTCCACATGGATATTGAGTATATTTCCTTTTCAAATTTCCAGCTACTTATATTAAAATGGGAAAGACAGAGAAAATAATTTTAGGATACCGTCTTGTTCTTTTTCTCTTACGGTGAATTTATTTCATGAAAATAATAATTTAGAGAATTTTTTCCTAAAAATGATTGTTTATATCGTTTATAAAAATTAATAAAGAAAAACATCTTGAAACTATTTGTTTGTGAAATAAACGCATCCTTAATATTTATAAGGTTAATCTACAACAAACAGAAAACATGATTGTATCAACACTCAAATTAAAACTAAAGACGAGAGTTGCCACGACTGGTGTGGCAAAGACCGTAAAAGTACAAGGCTGCCTCAAAAAATTTACAATTGATGAAATGAATGAGAAACAAGAATAAAGAAGAATTTATGACCAGAATAAATCTTCACTACGAAGAGGGAAGACTTAACCAGGAAGAAAAGAGAGAAAATTAAGGAGAGAGAAAGAGTACATTATTGCGAAATTAAGGGGCATTTTGGGTAGCTAGCCAAAAGAAGATAAAGGAAAAGTGTAGAAATAATCCCACCCAAGTTTTTAACTATATAAAATTAAGATATGTATAAAGAAAATTATAAAACTTATCATGAAAATGGAATTAAATTTTAGGACTTTTAAAAAATATATTTAAACATTAAAAATTGTCAAATTGATGTAATCGAATAACTCCTCTCGTTACGTCCAATTTTAGCCATAGAAAAAGCCAATGCCTGTCTTTTGTCTTTTACACGTAGTGTTAACGTTGCTCTTGGCCGACCACAAGGTCAATTCAATGAAAAACTAATGCAAAAGCATGAAGGTTTGAATCGCCCTTTGGTATCTACCAATGAAGTCAAAATAGCCATGAAAGCGTGACTCAAAATGCATTCATATCAATATCTGAAACCAAATTTTGTCAATTCCAAAACTAAAAATAGTCTCAACTATCACAATATGTGAAAGCATGATGGGTAGGAGAAAAAAGATTTTATGAGAGATATGTTTTCGTGCTAATATACGGGAAATCTAACTTGATTTATGAACATTCAATGCATTTTCTAGACTGAGTTCTCACTACCCAGCCATTAAAAAATAAAAAAAACTAAAGTGCTATGCTAGTATCCACAACCAAAAGGAAACTCAAATGGCAGTATATCAAGGATATCATGAATAACATACACTCGTATTCTTGATTTCGTGGTAATTAAGTGGGGTAGTTGGTGGATTGGAGATTGAATTTCCACCTTTAAATTAAGAGGAGATGTATGGTTATGATTAGAGCAACTTATGTATAAATAGGGGTCTTATTTGTATCATAACATTTCCAACACGATCATTCTCCTCCAACCATTTCTTTCTCCCAAGTTTCTCTCTACAACCCGCGGTGGCCAAGTGTGCGAGTGAGCGATTGATGGAGAGGAAAGGTGGGCTTAGGGGACTCTAGTAAGGGGTGAACGGGCCAAGTGAGTGAATGAAAGATAGAACGAGGGGAAAGCTAAGCTGTTGCGACCCTTCCCAAGCACGCTTTCGGGGAGCAGATTTCCTAAATCTTTGCCTGTTGACACCTTACTTTTGTTAGCACATTGCGCATGCAAAAAGAACAAAATATATAAATAAATTACAAGAAAAAGAAAGGCACAAGGAAAGGGAGACTAAATTTGGTTTTGGGCCAAGCATGTACAGCCCATAGAAGCAATCCTCAACCCAATCTTTTGCCATTTGTTATGATCGGCTAAGCAACGATCGCACCACACAATAAACCCAATCTTTTGCCATTTATTTTGTGACAATCCCTCCATCGATGGGTTTAAAATTATCTCCATCAAATCTACATTTTCTTTAAACAAAGTTAAAAAAAAAAAAAACTAAAAACCAATTCAAAAACGTCTTGATAGAACTAGTTAAAGTTGGACACTAAACAAGTTAAAGTTGGTTCTTCAATCCTCACTTGATCTCCATGTAAATTGGCTTGAAACCAATCGAGTAAGGCTGGTTCAATTTTGTTCCCAAATTAAACCGGTTCGGATGTTCACCCATAGCTACAAGAGCCAGCACTTGGCTAGTAAAAAAAACAAAAAAAAAAATTAAAAGTCTATCTATTTTCTTTTTTCGAAATATGCGTTATATCCTCACTTTGTTTGCATAAAAATGCAAGGCATATTAAAATGCATGTTTTGTAGTTATAAGGCGCTAAGTCCCCAAAGAAACACTTTGAACTTTTGCCTATAATACAAAAATAATCCCGACTTTCCGAATGATCTGAAAAAATCACCCACCCTTATATTTTCTATGGGAGCAACTAAAATGGTAAATGACGAGGCTAATCCGTTGAAGTGAGAATAGAGAGAAAGAGTGGCAATAATATCTCGAAACATAATAGAGCAGATTAGTCTCGATCAAGAGAAATAGGAAACAAAGACATTTTGGAGAAACAACGTCATCTGACTTCTGTTGACACATTTGCTACTCTTTTGGCTATTAGAAATGTATCATGTTGGAGACGTCAGCGCCATTAGCCCCGTCATCATGCGCCATGACAACTCGAAAGGTTGGGAAATTTTAATGGCACATTTCTTGAATAATAGCCTGTTAGTTTTTTCAATTCATTTTAAATAAAATATTTTTGTGTCATGATAAAATTTCGATAGTTTTTTTTAATTTAAAAAATTGGCCAATTCTGTAACAAAACTCAAAATTTTAGGTCTAATCTCAATTTTACTCCAACCTTTTCACTCTAGTCCTAAATCTTTTTACATGTCCAAAATATGCCACTACTTTATTCAAAATTATTGACATTAAAATCAGTTAGAAAATCTTCATCATAATTTCTGTTTTCCTTAGTATCGTCAACTAGTAAGGGATGTTGACACCTAAATTTCGCCATCTTACTTAAGACTTAATAGTATTAAAAGTTAGAAATTAGTCAAGAAAAAAACAAAACAAAAATAAACAACAACAAAAAAAGAGAGAAAGAAAGGTAAAATAAAAATTCATTAAAAGGTATTGTGTTTTCATTAATGCACTGCACATTGAATGGTCTTTTCTTAATTTTTTTCCAAAAAATTTGTCATAAAAAAGATTAAAAAATTGTCAAAAGAAATTAATTACAAAAAAAAAAAAAGAGAGACAAGAGACAAGAAAAAGAAAGGAAAATGGGAAAGATGAGACCGGGCCGGGGGCAGGTCAGCCCGGCCTCTCTCTCTTTCCCTTTTCTTTCTCTTCGCCTAGGCCGGCCCATTTTTCTTTTATTTTGGCCTAAGATGAGCCCAACCTTCTTTTCCCCTCTCTCTTTGTCCTTCACGCGCTCTGCGGAAAGGAGGAGAAATGTACCGGCCAGAGGAGCAGGAGATCGCCAGGACAGATGCAGAGGCCAGGCGATGCGCGCCAGTTGGTTACCCTTAAAAGTGAGGGTCTCGCTCATTTGCAGGGGTGGTTCGCGGAGAGAGAGAGAGAGAGAGAGAGAGCGCTAGAGACAGAGAGGGAGAGAGCTTGAAGGCCCGAGGGGGAGTAACGGAGAGTGGCCGGGAAGAGGAAGACCTGGAGTCCACCTTAGCCGAGCGAAGGACGGGAAGCGAGACCGGAGAGCTCGAGAGAACGGAGGGTGAGCGAGAGGGAGAGAGTGAGACCGAGAGAGCGTTTCGGCATTTCTCGAGATCCGCCCTTGCTCATCATCCAAACCGGGTAAGCCTTCCGAACCGTATGTGCCCCGTTTTAGGAGGTGTCGGACCGGAGCTCGCGACCGAGCAGTTCGCGCAAGCTTCGGTTCCGCTGGTCCTTCGTTGATCTTGTTGTGTGTTTTGGTATGTTTCGACAAGAACTCAGGGGTGTGTTCGAGTCTCGACCGCGTCGGAATCTCTCGTTCGAGTATCTTAGTTGGTTTTGACCGAGCCTTATTTTCCTCGAGTTCATACTTATGTTAAATTTGATGTGATCTGTCTCTGAGTTGGTCTGGAATGTTGTTTGTGTGTCGATGATCGTTGCTCGGTCCAAACAATAGCCCCGGGCGAGCTTGGTTCCTTCCTTTAGCTGGTGCATTCTATGCGTTTGATGAAATGTCAAAATGAGATTTGGAAATGGTTTCTGCGAGGTTCGTTACTGTGATATTGTCTTTGTTCGAGTTTGAGTCCTTCCATCGTGTTGTTTGCTCATGCTGGTGTTAGTACTCGAATAGACGGAGTTTTGGTTATACGAAAATTTAGAGTTCGAAAATCTAACCTTTAGCCGGAAGCATTCCGGTGAAGGCGTTGATCTCCGGCCAACTAGTGGCCGGCGGAAGTTCGGCGGTGGAAGGGTTGCTGGTTGTTCCGAGCTGCGTTGTTGTTTGGCCGAGTCGCGACGAGGGCATGTTTTGGGGAAGGGAAGCTTCGGGCGTGCTACGCCCGAAGGAGAAGAAGACCAAAGGGGAGGAAAAAATGAAAGGAAAAAAAACAAAAGAAAAAGAAAAGTATAGAAAAAGTAAAAAGTAAAACAAAATATAGAAAAAGAAAGCAAAAATTTGCTTGGGGAAGGAGGAATGCAGAGAAAGGAGTGCAGCAAAAAAGACAAAACGGAAGTGGACAAAAAAAGAGAAAAGAATTAAAAGAAAATAAAAAGGGAGAAAACAAATGTGAAAAGTCGGGCTGGGGTCTTCTGTTGTGAGCTGGGCTCATTTCAAATGTGGGCCGGAAAAAGAGTTAAAAAATTTCATGGGCTTTTATAATTAATTCCGAGCGACCTTTTAGGGTTCATGTTTTTAGTTTAACCCGATTCAATATGGTTCAGGTCTGTTTTGTTGGGTTGGGTCTCAGGACCTAGTCCGAATCCCTTTTTTATCAACAATAAATAAATATTAAAAGAACAAAAAAATCAATTAAAATTTGAAAACAACAAATAAAATTAATTAATCAAAAACTAAAAAAATTAAAAAAAATCAAAAAAAGGTTTTCGAAAAATCCCAAAAAAAAATCGTAAAAACTTAAAATTAAAATTCATCAAAAAAGTTCAGATTAATCTCTTGGTTTATTTTCTCTTAAAAAATGAAGTCTTTCAATTTAGAACCCTGCTCGAGAGGTTATAGTTGTCCTTAAAGACGAATACCTTTGATTATGTAATTTTGGTATGTTGATTTTGACTTCCATTTAGTCTAGTTAGTATTAGCATTTATCTATTCCTTAATGTTAAAGGTGTGCTCTCCCATGCAATTTATTTAAATGCTTTTATCGGCTTTTAATTGCTACTTTAACGATTGCGTACATGCATGATTATCTCACATGTTTGTGGATAAGTATAAAATCAATCCAAAATGCTTGACAAAAATCTTTCTTTTAGAATTAACAAAATTATGTACCGAAAGGACGCTAATTGGTCAATTAGTATAATCAAGTTCTTGACCTAGATTCTTTGGTTGCGTAGGAAGTGAGGTACACTCTCATACCTTACTTGGTTTCTAGTCGACCCAATAGGCTATTGGCGACTCGTTTTTGCGAAATTTTCAAGAATATTCTAACGTCACACGAGGTACAGGCTTGGAAGAGCTTGTGCCTAATCATGGGCCTTAGGTCTGTTCTTTAGGCAACACCCCTCAACCTATTCCCTCCCCCGAGGGTAGGTCGCGACACTTAGTATCGTCAAGATTTTTGTTGAGGGAATTAACCCCCAAAAAGATTTGGCCAGTTACAAAGCATATCGATGGAACGAGCAACGCATTGATTACCAATTGGAAAACCTTAAAAAGAGAAAACCATCATTTTTAGTCAAAAAGGCAAAAATAGAGAATTTAGACAAAAATAATCTTATATTAAAGTATATATTTAATATACAACATATCCTAACGTGTCGAAATTCTTTATTTTTTTTTTTTAAAATGATGTGTCGACAAAAAATAATGCTCGGTGATAGTTGCGGCCATGGCCAGGTTGTGACTTGTGAATGACATGCTTGCGACTCACAGAAACATTGTTCATGGCATGGGCGTTTTGCGTGCATGCCATACTACAGATGAATGTCGTGCATTTCGCGTGTCCTCCAAGTTAGAAAGTTGGCTCAGAGGTAATGATGTGATTACATGGAAGTGCGCGGAAAGTGCTTGGCTAGGAAGGTGAAATAATAAAACTTATTTTATGTTAGAAAAAGCATTCTCCCATCTCCTCTGTTTCGCTGCCCATTTGTGCTACGCTTTTGTCCTTCTCAAAGACTCTGTTCCTAGCGAGATAAGAGAGAGGGAATAGCAGAGGCCGGCCGAACTCGATGTTTTATGCCAAGTCGCACCACCTGATCTAGGCCGGCAATATTGACAGCACCGACGTCCTCCCCCATGACAATGCTGTGTACCGCGCCCACCTCTGCTCGTCCGCCGACCTCTGTAACACTCCCGTCCATAGCTACCCCTCTAGATTATTTTCCCGTTTTCTTGTTAGTTCCTGGTTCCTGACTCTGTGTTTGATTCGCGCTTTTCGCACGATTCCCCATATGACCCGTTTGGCGATCCCAAGACCCAGGCGATGTCGGAGTCCCATTTGCTTTTCTGGCAAAATTTGCCAGAACCGGAATTTGCATTTTCCCGCGATTACCCAGATGACGCATTTGGCAATCCCAAGACCCAGGTGATGTCGGAGTCCCATTTGCATTTCCGGCAAAATTTGCGGGAACCAAAGGTTGCATTTCCGGCAAATTCCCATTTGCGGGAAATGCAAGTCTCAGCATGCAATTTCGATTTTAGCATCATGTTCACCCATTAAGTTTTTCCAATCTTGGCTTCTTGGCCTCTATAAGTCTTGGGGTTCTAGCTTTGCAGAAAGTCTGCTTATGGGTGTACTCTTCTCTTTTCTAGATTCATCTTCTACTAATGAAATATCATCCAGGTCCTCTTTTCTTTTCTTTGTGGCCCGCCTCCTTCACTTCATTCTTTACCAAATTCCATTTTGCAGCCAGATCTCTTCAATTATTCATGGGATGGGAAGGAGTAGGTCTTGCTTCATAGTTGTTAATTTATTTCTGGTTTATACGACTTCAGGCATATAAAGCTTGGCTTATTTGGCTCGGCAAGTAGCTTCAGTTTTCGTATCGACCATTTAGGTTTAGTTTGTGAAGACAAAAAGAACAAGAGTATGTTAGTTGATTTCGTAGGACTTACTGTAAAAACAACATTCAGTGAACTCTTCTCGATTGTCAAGGAGGTAGTGCAAACCATTAGAGCATTTGGTTGCCAGCTCAAGAAGATTGAGGCCACTTTGAGCAAAATAGACCAAATCATCAAGAAATTGGATAAGTATAATGAATAGCTGGGTCGTAGTCGGAATGAGATTGATTTGATCAAGGAGCTATTTTTTAAAAGCAAAAGACTGATTGATAAGTGCTCAAGGATCAATTATCTTAACTTTTGAAATAAGGTTAGGCACTCAAAAAAGCTTACCAATGCATAACTTCGATATCCATGTCACGACACAATTTCTTAAGCAGAGTCGTTTTCCCACACCCACCGGGGCAGTCACAACAATCACACACTCCCTCCTGCAGCAACCACTCCTTGAGGAAGCTCAAGGACGCCTCAATCACTGACCCGATAATGAAATTAGGCGCCTTAGGACCTGCAAGGTTGATTGAAGCCTCGAGCCAACTCTGGAGGGCCTTGCCATTTGCTTGATCGGGATGAATTCTATCTTCATCTTCTTCACCTCCCACAGTATTTTCACATTCATTCTTAGTGGCATATAAGATTGTTGAGAAGTGCTCAAGGATCCATTATCTTAACTTTTGGAATAAGTATAGGCACTCAAAAAAGCTGACCAAGTTGATGCAGAACTCGTGACGGGGTTATAGATTTATATGCAATTGAGGATGAATGGGGAAATGCTGAGGTGATGGAGATGAAGATAGAATCCATACCGGTCAAGCAAATGGTAGGGCCCTCCAGAGTTGGCTCGGGGCTTCAGTCAACCTTGCAGTTCCTAAGGTGCCTAATTTCATTATCGGGTCAGTGATGGAGGCGTCCTTGAGGAAGCTCATGGAGCGGTTGCTGCAGGAGGGAGTGTGTGATTGTTGTGACTGCCCCAGTGGGTATGAGAAAATGATTCTGCTTAAGAAGTTGTGTCATGACATGGATATTGAAGTTATGCGTTGGTCAACTTTTTTGAGTGCTTATATTTGTTCCAAAAGTTAAGATAATGGATTCTTGAGCACTTCTCAACCAGTCTTTTGCCTTTAAGAAATAGCTCCTTGATCAAATCAATCTCATTCCGACTACGACCCAGCTATTCATTATACTCATGCAATTCCTTGATGATTGGGTCTATTTTGCTCAAGGTGGCCTCAATCTTCTTGAGCTGGTGACCAAATGCTTTAATGGTTTGCACTACCTTCTTGACAATCGAGAAGAGCTCACTGAATCCTACGAAATCAACCAACATACTCTTGTTCTTTTTGTCTTCACAAACTAAACCTAAAGGGTCGATATCAAAACTGAAGCTATTGGCCGAGTCAAACAAGTCAAGCTTTATCTGTCATAAACCAGAAATGGATTAACAACAAAACTACTCCTTCCCATCCCAGGAATAATTTATATGCCACTGTTGAATGTGAGGATGAATGGGGAAATACTGTGAGAGAGGTGAAGGAGATGAAGATAGAACTTAGGAGTTGATCCATCCCGGTCAAGCAAATGGCAGGGCCTTCTAGAGCTGGCTCGGGCTTTAGTCAACCTTGCAGTTCTTGAGGTGCCCGATTTCATTGTCGGGTCAGTGATGGAGGCGTACTTGAGGAAGCTCAAGGAGCGGTTGCTACAGGAGGGAGTGTCTGTGATTGTTGTGACCGCTGGTGTGGGAAGACGACTCTACTTAAGAAGTTGTGTCGTGACATGGATATTGAAGGTATGCGTGATTAGTGTTTTGATTGATCTAGAACTAATTAGAGTAAGGATGAATTCATCGATTGATCCTTGCCAATTGGTCACCTCAACAGCTTCTAGTTAGCCATTTATGTTTATAGGAGCTGTTGCCTGAACAATGTTCCATTTGTGCACATACTGGAATAATTGAATCCCTGTTCTCTCTGTCAAGCAATACAGTTACCCTGTAGATGTAAATGTTTGCACAAAAAATTGCTTGCGTTTTATGTATATGGGTGTTTCATAGATTAACAAATTCTTTTTCTCATGGTTTATTTTCAGTTTTGATATTATGTCCAATCTGATAGATCTTTCCCAAGCTTTTAAATATGCAATGACTTGCCTCTGTTTTATTCGCACTGATTTTTCTGCTATATGATATCTGCTTAGCTCTGTTTCTTATCCTACCAAATTCAATAAACTAGTAAGTGTTTCCCAAGCTTTTAAATATGCAATGATTTGCCTCTGTTTTATTCGCACTCATTTTTCTGCTATATGATATCTGCTTAGCTCTGTTTCTTATCCTACCAAATTCAATAAACTAGTAAGTGTTGCGGCAAATTTTCATACTTTTTGCAAGTGATGGGAGTCAGACTTATGGTGGTTGGCATATAGGCAAATTCAACAACAACATTATGTTCGTCCCTGTCTCAAAGAAGCCCAACCTGACAGATATTGCCCGGAAAATGATTCAACATAAGGGTTTCGAGGCACCTATGATTGAAACAGAAGATCATGCAGTTCATTACTTGCAGCAACTGCTGATCAGTATAGGACAGAATCTGTGTTGCTTGTGCTGGATGATGTATGGACTGACTTGCAATCCATAATTGAGAAATTTGTTTTCAAGAAGATCAAACATTACAAGATTGTGGTGACATCAAGATATGAGTTTCCTGCTTATCGTCCTGTGCATCACCTGAACCCACTGACTCATGGCGAAGCCCTGGAACTTTTTCGTCGATCTGTTACTGTTGATGATACTAGCATGGATGCACCAGATGATGAGCTGTTGGACCAGGTATATACCTGCTTGAGTACATCCATTATAGGATTTCTTATGGTTATCGAAACTCTGAGTTAACTTTTTTCTTGAAAGAAATTGATCAATGAAATTCAACCTCCCTGTCCTTTGATCTCTCTTTCATCAAATAGAGGCCTTGGTTTGTACTAATCACAGATCCTATCAAAGTTCCCATAATTGTTTCTGTTTTTTTTTTTTTTTTTCCTGTGGCAGATAGTGAAATGCTGTAAGGGATTGCCATTGGCTCTTACAGTCATTGCCACGTCTCTCCGCGGAAAGGATCGTTCGTTAATAAGGGTGGACAAGTTGTTGAAGGATAGGAGACGGCGTGGAGATGTGTGTGCACGGTTTGTCCTAGATTGGCAATGCCACTCTCAGGAAGGTGATATACAACAAAATCAACCATCTCTTCTATCGTTGTAATTTTCTCAAAGATGTTCGTGATGAGATGGAAAATAAAAGAGCGGTATGACTACATAAAATGTTAATTTGAGACTTGAGGAGAGTATCCCTCTTTTACCAAATCGATAAGTTCCTACCTAAAAAGAAAAGGAAAAAGAAAAAGAAAAAAGAAATCACATTTTCCTGGATGATGTGAATGAATGTGGACAAATCAAACTATTGACCGAGAAGCTAACTTCATTTGGTTCATGAAGCAAAGAACATCTCAATAATCGAAAGAAAAGATGTTTCTGAACATTATTTGTTTGAAAATTCATTTAAGCATACGATTTTTTTTTATCTATGAATGAAAAGCGTGCTCTTGAACTTTTCTATAAGAATACTTTTGCCCATCATAATCTTTTGCCATTTGTTATATCCGCTAAGCAACGATCGCACCACACAATAAATTAACAATTGTTATTCATGCAATAATTGAAATTCTAGATAAACTTGACATTATTGAGAATATAGACCTTCATGAGATACTTGACCTTCACATATCATACGACAACTTCAATCTACATAGACCGACTTTTATGGAAACTATTTCTCCTCCAACTCACCCCTAAAAGCATGTATAGAACTCCTAAACTATTTCTTCTCAATTTTCTGTCTGGTTGTTTCGTCCCTCTTTGTTCTCTTCTTGTTTTTTCATTTTATTGGCGATTTATACTCTATTTTTCCAAACAAAAGTTAGGTGAACGTAAAAAGTACCCAACTGTACAAGACAATTTGTTGTTAAATTAGAAAATGCAAGTTCTTTTTTATGTCCATGTGATTAACACAAATTTAAATCACTGATGCAGTGTCAGGATTAGATCTACACTCTTCTTTTTGTCTGATATACATAGACTGATCACTGGGTAGGCATGAACTAGATTGGGACGAACCCAGTCAGAACTTAATTTCTAGGGCCTTTCTCTGCTCCCAAGAATTATGGATATTACTTCAATTCTAAGTTTAATGTTCCATGGTAGAAGACTCTCCTCACTACACTAGGGTATCGGTCTGGGGATCTCATGACAAGAAAATACTTTTTCCCCTTCTTTAGTTTGCTTTTAAGTATGGAGGTCACGTGGTTGTCGCTGTTCGTCGCGCGATGCTTGATCCGACTCCCGTGACTCATTGGCATTTTTGTTTAGATTGGTTTCGAGGAAATGATGACAATGATTCTAGTGACAAATTAATCAATCCATTTGAGGTTGCACGTGGAGTGTACCGATATGACTAGGGGAGGAAGAATCTTGCGCTACATTCAATGGAAAAACGGCTAGACCTGTCAAGTAGGTGAATTGGATTGAAAATGGTTCGACCCAAATAGATCTATTTAATACGTTTTCACTATTTTAATGAAATGCAAATCTAGTGGCACATACCTAACCTAACCCGATCCATATTCGACTTATATTACAAAAATACTTATATATTCAATCCAATTAATGAAACTCATACCAAAATTAAGGTGAGAGTGCGGAGCGAGTGGATGCGAGATCAAATGAGGGTAAAGGAGAATGAGTTGAACATCATATGAGTGTATTTGGTCTAAGTAAATTATAAACTTATTTATGACTCATCTGCAATCCATTTACTCGTAGTATGTTTAAACCCATAACTCATGTAATAACTTAATCTATCATATTTGGATTAAGAAATGGGTGGTAGACCCATTTTGACACATTGCCCAATGATTCCCAAATGTTGAATTCAATCATTAGGGATTGTAAATGGGTCTTTGAAGGGTTTAGTTCTTTGGTCCGTTCAGAGATTCAGAGGCGGCATGGGCATGGTGGCAAAGATAATCCGAGCATTGTTTCGGCTTGATCTCTCACATGTGGTTGCCAGCTTGCCGGAAAGTGAGATGTGAAATTTGCTAGTGATGGGACGTCTGAGTTCATCCACCCTACAGATGCTATTTTACTCAGTACGATATGTGCTATGTCTATGTACATTCATTAGTTGTTTTACATGGCATAATATATCAATTTGTTGGTCAAATTTGAAATTGGTTCTCAATGAAGTTATCAAATTGATTACTTCTTTCTGCAAGAAATTAAGTCGTCATCTTAGAAGACTGCGATGCTCTCATTGTCTTTTGCAGAAGATGAATTCATGCGCAAATCGCTTGCAATTCATAGTTTCTTGGGCAACTGATCTTTCCTTAGATTTTGTTAAAAGGACCAAATCTTCAATGCCGAAAGTCCAGCTTTTCTTTCTTCACACTCTAGCCTACAACTTCTAGACTTCTATCAACATCATATCCACCTTAACTATCTTATCTTCATGCAATCACTTCCGGGCAAGATTTTTACTGAATTTACTACTCTTTGGTGATATTGACTTAAAGAACGGACTTGGGTCAATATAATCAGGCAAATGGACACAAGTTCGGTTTTTTGTATCATCAGTATGTGAATGATCTCATGTTTGGTCCCTTAACCTTTCGTATTGAGTTTTGTCTATTCCATGAACTTAGCAAAGAAAAATTGTGAACTAACATAGAAACTAATGGACCATCCCACTCAACATGAAATGGGAGAGGATGAGATTACCAAGATAATTCAATAATGTAAAGACACTGGAGATTTAAATGATTTAATCTGAGTGTCAGTACCTATAGCTAAATGTTACTAGGCTCATTAGGCCAGGCTTATGGGTCTTTTCTCGAATGCCTGGCCCCTATATCAGTGTACCTCCAACATGTCCAAAACATGCTCTCCACTTATCTTTATATCCGAATATCGATTAAAATGATTTGGCCACTAACTTGATTCATGGACAGATACATTATTAATCTGAAATATAGTTTAACGTCATAAAGAGCCCATGGTTACTTGTTCCTATATATTCTTAATGAACCGCAAACCCTCCCCTTTTATTATTTGCCTCTTCAGCTAAATTTTCGTAATTAAATGGTTTTAAATAATTAAAGGAGCCATACTTTAAAGAAGGGCAACTTCTGGTTTTCTTCATCTACCTATTGACAAGTCAAATCAATTCGGATGCGCATGTAAGATAACTATAAATATTCTTTAAGAAGAAAAAAAAATCAAATGGCCTCCCATGGACAACAATCCAAGAAATTAATTACGAATTTTTTAAAGTTAATGTTTTGAAAGTGCAACTACGTGCAGTTTGCATGGTCAGATCTACTGTTTGTACTATAATTACTTCTATCCACACCATCCATTCGGTCTACCTATACATGTATCTGTGTTGATAACAGAAAAATATTTTTTCCGAGCTTATACCATCACGACACAAACAAAATACATATCGCTTGCCTCCAGATTAACTGTCCTACGCCACTGTTGACCAATGTCAAATTCATAAATAAGATTTTCAATTAGGCTGATTACGTTAATCTCAAGAAATTAAATTTAGGTGAACGTTAATAATCGAAAAGACTTCTTTTGTTGCGTGTTTTCTCACATGCATTGGACTTGAGTGTTGATCATAGTCGATGTTTCATGCCTGGAGCGATGAGGACTCTGTGAAGATTGCTGAGAAAATAATCATAGACATCGTGACTTGTTGATGGGTTTAGGGTTTGTTGATGGCACGTGCACAGCCAGGGGGGAGGAATAGATGGGACTAGATTTTATTTTATTTTATTTGTTAAGTAGATGAGATTAGCTTAGGGTTAGGTCGGTCTGCCGCATGTTGGTTTTTCAACAGATAAATCACACGGACACGGCTCCTAGTGACTTTCTGGACCATTGGGATAAATCGCAGGATAAGAATTCGTGCAACACGATACAACAGCCATGATTCTAATCAAGGAAAAGTTGCGGCGCCCATAATTCTAGTTCCAAAAGCTCGGAGTGCTATACTATGGCCAAATGGCATCGCCTGATTGCAATGGTTTCGGGTATCCGAAATCCCTTGTTTAATGCTTGAGGGCGCTATTCTAGGTTTAGGTTTATTTTCTACGTTATTTAGGTCCTTTGTTAGTTTCTCAAAATTTCTTTACTGCTCAGGTTTATTTTCTGATTTCTCGTAACACTTAGGTTTGTGAAGTGTTTATTTGTTCTTTTGATGTTTTAGACAGCTTTTAACGTAATTTTACCAAATACAATTTGATAGAATTTTCTCTATATGCGCCTTTGGATGTGTTGCACCATCGTGTGTTGCAAACTGGGTTTATTTATCTTTTTTTTTTGCTGCCCCAAAATCATGCCACTTCCTGCATAGAAACATAACATCTCCCTCTTTATTCCTAGATAAAAAAAAAAAAAAAAGAAAAGTAAAATTAAGCCGTTAGAATCCAAATAACCCTTCACCAGTTTTATTCTAACTCAAAATTGACAGTGCAATTTTTCATAATATTGCTGATAACATATGATTAATATTTCCTTATAGAAAAATATGAATAATAAATGAATCATGTAATTAAGCTATATAAGTTCTTGTTATAAAATAAATTATCTTCACAGACATGGACTAGGCAAATCAATGATTATACAATGCAATTATGAAGCAAAATGCAAATGTGATTACTTTTTATATGATCTGAGAACTGTTAGTTGAGTTGTTCCAATCGAAAATAAATCGGTTGATTACAGTAGAATTGTGCATGAATCATAAAAAGATTATGGTATAGTTTTTTTTTTTTTTTTGGGTAACCGAGGACTCCACCATGGACCCCCGTGCTCGAATGACTCTTGAGGGCCGGGCCCTTATATCTCGGAAGAGACTAGCCCAGCAACCCACCGTCAGGGCCCCCTATTTAAATTGCTAGCAATTACGGATTTCGAACTCTCGACCTCTGCGATGAGGGAGGGACTCTCAACCAATGTAGCTACCCACATATGGGTAGATTATGGTATAGTTGTGCTTTGCATAAGTCATCAAATGATTATTACTGTATGTAAAGTAATTCGCGGTATACTCGTGCCAACCTTTTCTGTGTAAGACAATTAACCATAGACAAAACGAAAACATAAAGAGGTTAAAAGGTCAATCTTCTGCAACAACACCAGACGAAACTACCCTCTCGCCACTTTATGCATGAAAAACGTTGTGGAAGTCTTCGTCAGTTGTTAGATCTAAGCTTGTCAATGTTGCTAATTGAAACTTTTGCCTTGTCGGCCGTCTGATCTAACAATTAATCAACATCAACCTTTGGATTGGAGCATTGGAAATTTACCTTGATTTAGCTCATATGAGGGTAGACTCAGCCACAACGCAACTAGGAGACTTTTTGGTCTATCATCACAATGAGGTCTGGGATTAGTCATTAAAATTTCTGTTAGTATATGTTTTCAGTTTGAGCCTACACGAAATCAGAAACAATTAGAACGAGGGACGGTTCATCGCATTATTGAAGTTTGGCCTAGTAGAATCGTGGAAATTTCCTTTCTTTCTGCAGTTTATTGAGCACGTGGAAAGTTTTTCTTCTATTCGGATGTGGAAAGCATTATTTATCATGCTGACCATTATTCACATTAAAGAAATTATGGGCAGACTCCTTCAGGCGTAAAAGGACTTTTTCGCCATCAAATGCATTAAAATCAGGTCACATGGAATTGAAGGCAAAGAAAGAAGGCATGTTCGATTATTTTATTTTATGAAGAGGAGTACCATCCGCATTATATAAAGAGGAGAAAGAGTGGCTCGTAGCAGCGAGTTCTTGGTGGCCGAGGGGTGATTTACGTGAGTATTCTTCATTTTGGTTTTCTTGTTGTAATTATATTCTGTAGTAATTTAGCCAGTTAAATTATTGTAATTAAAATTTGTGTAATTTCTTTAGTAATTTTGCACTAGGAATTGTGAAGGATTAACATTATGTGAGTTATTGAAAGCAGGGAAACAATGAGATAGTATTTGAGTGCTTGAGTTATTGAAATTTTCACTGTATCATTTATTTCTAAAGTAGAATTTTGTGTTGCTCTTTGTGTGGATATATGTACTGACATTTTGACCGAACTATGTAAAATTCGTTGTCCGATTTATTTCATTCCTTCTATCTATTATCCGATTTTATTGTCTCATATTTTCCACGATAATTTCCTTTGGAAGAACAAAGCCATGAATCATCTCGGCCACTCCGGCGAAACCAAAGAGATGTTCCAAGCCCAATCCCACCTCTACAATCTCACCTCCATCTTCGTATCGTCCATGTCTCTCAAATGCGCCGTCCAGCTTGGCATACCGGACGTCATAAACGACCACAAGCGGCCCATCACTCTTCTCGAACTGGCCTCGGCGCTCCAAATTCACCCGTCGAAAACCACATGCCTTCACCGTCTCATGCGTGTTTTGGTTCATTTACACGTATTTGCTGAGATCCTTGTTCCCAAGCACGAGGGAGGAGGAGGAGAAGAAGTTAAAGCTTACGTTTTGACACCTTCTTCAAGTTTGCTGTTGAGTGATAAAGCCACGGGCCTATAAGTATATATTATAATTACAATGAGATCTGGGATGAGTCATTAAAATTTTTGTTAGTATATATTAAATTATGTTTTAAATTTGAGCGTTTATAAAACGTAATTCGCTTGAATAAAATTTTTATTATCTGATCATGAAGATATTTTTCCGATGAAGAAGCTTTTCTTTTGTTGGACTCTTTATAGTTACATGAAGGAGGAAATCAAAATAAAATAAAAGGGTGCAAAGGTTTCCTCTTCTATCTAGAGGAGTTGAATCGTGCAGGTTATTCATGGTGGGGCCCAAAGTCAAATAATTGACTTTGGGCGCACAATGTTCTACGCCACGGGTTTCTTTTTCAGCCATGAAAACAAAATAAAGGAATCTCCACGAAGAGCCAAAAGGAGGTGAGCCAAGGTCAAACTTTTATAAATGTTTCGAACTTGAACGCGGGATAATTTTGTGCCGTAAGTTTATATCAAAGTGAGTTATTTATTTATAAACACTTTGGATTTAAGATTAAATTTAGATGTGAGAAACACTCGAGCGTGTGGCGATTATAAATTTTGATTTTCTAATTATAGTAGATTATTTGCTGGTAGCTCTCTTCGTGGATGTAAATACTAATACTTGGACCGAATCATGAAAATTTCTGATATTCTTATTATTTTTCCTTTTTTTCTCTAGCGATTTTGTCTTGACATAAATTGTAAGATCCTGTCAATTTACGTATTATATTCTAACAGTATATGTTTTCTTTGAGCATACACAAAATCCGAAACAATTAGAACGGGGGACGGTCGATCGCATTATTGAAGTTTGGCCTAGTAGAATCGTAAAAATTTCCTTTCTTTCCGCAATTAATTGAGCGCGTGGAAAGTTTTTCTTCTATTCGGATGTGGACAGCATTATTTATCATGCTGACCATTATTCACATTAAAGAAATTATGCGCAGACTCGTTCAGGCGTAAAAGGAGGACTGGGGACGGTTGATCGCAATATTGAAGTTTGGCCTAGTAGAATCGTGGAAATTTCCTTTCTTTCCGCAATTAATTGAGCGCGTGGAAAGTTTTTCTTCTATTCGGATGTGGACAGCATCATTTATCATGCTGACCATCATTCACATTAAAGAAATTATGCGCAGACTCCTTCAGGCGTAAAAGGAGGACTTTTTCACTATCAAATGCATTAAAATCAGGTCACATGGAATTGAAGGCAAAGGAAGAAGGCATGTGAGCTTTGTTTGTTTCCATCGATTATTTTAATCATGAAGAGGAGTACCGTCAGCATTATATAAAGAGGAGAAAGAGTGGCCTGAGAGGCGAGTTCCTAATGGCCGAGGGTTGATTTACGTGAGTATTCTTCATTTTGGTTTTCTTGTTACAATTATATCCTATAGTAATTTAGCCAGTTAAATTATTGTAACTAAAGTTTGTGTAATTTCTTGAGTAATATTTCATTAGGAATTGTGAATGATTAAAGATTGCGTGAGTTATTGGAAGCAGGAAAACACCGAGATAGTATTTAAGTGCTTGAGTTATTGTAATTTCCGTTATATCACTTGTTTCTAAAGTAGAATTTTGTGCTGCTCTGTGTGTGGTTATATGTACTGACATTTTGACCGAACTACGTAAGAATCGTTGTTTGATTTATTTCCTTCCTTCTGTCTATTATCCGATTTTATTGTCCCATATTTTCCACGACAATTTCCTTCAGAAGAACAAAGCCATGAATCATCTCGGCCACTCCGGCGAAACCAAAGAGATGTTCCAAGCTCAATCCCACCTCTACAGTCTCACCTCCATCTTCGTATCGTCCATGTCTCTCAAATGCGCCGTCCAGCTTGGCATACCGGACGTCATAAACGACCACAAGCGGCCTATCACTCTTCTCGAGCTGGCCTCGGCGCTCCAAATTCACCCGTCGAAAACCACATGCCTTCACCGTCTCATGCGCGTTTTGGTTCATTTACAAGTATTCGCAGAGATCCTTGTTCCCAAGCACGAAGGAGCAGGAGGAGAAGAAGTTAAAGCTTACGTTTTGACACCTTCTTCAAGTTTGCTGTTGAGTGATAAAGCCACGGGCCTCTCGCCGTTCATCGTGGCCATGCTTGATCCGGCTCTCGTGGCTCCTTGGCACTTTCTCGGAGATTGGTTCCGAGGGAATCATGAAAACAATCGCAGCAACAAATTGATCAGCCCTTTTGCGGCTGCACATGGATTGAACCTGTGGGATTATGGTAGGCAGAATCCTGGATTTGGTGATGCATTCAATGGAGCGATGGCCATCGACTCTCAAATGATAAATTTCGTCATCAAGGATTGTAAACATATCTTTCAAGGGTTGAATACCTTGGTGGACGTCGGAGGTGGCACGGGCACGGTGGCAAAGATAATCTCCGAGGCATGTAGGGGATTGAAGTGCACGGTGCTTGATCTCCCGCACGTGGTCGCCGGCTTGCCAGAGAGTGAGAATGTGAAGTTTATTGGCGGTGATATGTTCGAGTTCATCCCCCCTTCGGATGCCATTTTGCTGAAGGTATGTGCTATGAATATGTCTATATATGTATATGTCTGTGCTTTCCATGGCTCTTTATATTTATTCATCGTTCTTTTCATAAGAAGTTAATTCGTCATCCGAGAATACCATCATGAGGTTAAAGTAGTTCTCTTCACTCACCGTATCAATTACAAGTCGCTTGTGATTCATTAGTTTCTAATGCAGTTGATGTTTCCGTAGAGCAACTGCATAAGACTTGACATACTACAATGTTTAAATATTTTCTTAAAAATAAATCGCTTATAAGTTATACCACAAACAAAAATGAATGAAAAAAACATTTTTATTATCCATGAAAATATATAGATAAAAATCGTTTTTGATAATGAAAACATTTTTCATCGACTTATTTTAAGCGATGCAAGTGTTTACTTTTAGGAAAATATATTACAAATTATTTGTTTTTCATGAAATAAATGGATCCTAAATAATGTAATGCTTGGATTATTTACCCAACTTTTGCTTGTGTTTTAACATGTTCAAGAACTTAGTGAGGTATTTATGGGTCAATACTGGTCAATACTAGTCAAAATGTTCCTGGTGAAATAAAATATCTAGCTGCTTGACAAAAAAATAAAATAAAATATCTAGCTTCCCTCCGGCATTGATTCCTGTGTATGCCATTGTCAAAAAGGTTAGAAAAATCTATTGCTGTCGCATTCAAGTACACGCATTGAAAGTTAGGTGAGACTTTGGAGTTCGAAAAGTCTTCTTCTTTCGCATAGTTTCTACTAATTGCTTGGATGTACTTGTTGATGATATAGTTGATGTTACACGCTTGGAGCGACGAGGACTGTGTGAAGGTGCTGCGAAAATGCAGAGAAGCAATTGTTGACAAGAACAATGAGCAAGGAAAGGTGATAATCATAGACATTGTGATAGGTGAGACCGAGGATGATGATGCCGAAGCAACTGCAACAAAGCTTTTCTTCGATATGTTGATGATGACGGTGGTCACTGGAAGAGAGAGGACTCCGAGAGAGTGGGAAGAACTTTTCTCGAAGGCCGGCTTTGGACGACACAAGATAACTCCTATGTTTGGATTAAGATCTCTCATTGAAGTCTTTCCTTAGGGATTCAATTGTGTCTATTTGCAAATTGCAAGCGTAGCTTGGCAATTCATTAAGAATCATACTATTATGTGTACTAAGAAGTTGTGCTAATCTTGTTTGATATTGAAATGACATTTGGTTATGAATTTTTGTTATGTGTAAATGTATATGTCACTCATCTGATGATTAATGTGTACATATAATTTTATGTTAAATGTGAAGTAACATTAAAGCTAATATTTTGGTGAATTAAACGAACCTACCCGCCTTATCTTGGCCCCATTTCTTTAAGTAATTATTGATCAAAAGATACCTATGCATGAAGCTTCCATTTTTCTGTACCTACTATTCTGACCTTCCTAGAATTGAACCACCAAAGGGAAAGCTAATGAACTTCTAAGCCAAAAACTTAGTATGGACTCTTTGATGTCCTATCGATCACAACTTGGTACTCAATTAAATAATGTAATTTACTCATCTTTTGAGCGCCACAATTAATTAGGTTGCTTAAAAACCCAAGTAAAGTATAAAATAATATTACTTTTATAAACTAGAGATTCCTTGGATTCAATGATTTGATTACGTTGGATTAATTTAATGCTATTTTTGTCTATTTTCTCTTTATTATCAAAAATATTTTGCATGTAGTCTTGGTTGATTTTTAGCATAAACCACTAATATGCAAGAATGATTATGCTGGTGCATAATCAATTAAGTAATATCCAATAATCCAAAGCAATAAATAAATAAATAATTAAATAAATAAATAAATAAATAAATAAATAAATAAATAAATTACTAGAATTAGGCTAACCTATATGCAAAGCAAATCACAACATTATTATGGTTAATTTTCCAAATATTTGTAAAGTGTTAATTAAAATAAATGCATGCCCAATCTAAAGATGGTTTCTAAATAATCGTGCAGTTCTAATTTTTTATTTTTATTTTTATGAAAAATAATCATATGCAACTAATCTAAGTTTAATGTGTATGATTTTTACACTAATGACGTATAAAATGTATTCTATATGACCTTATGATTTTTACCCTAGTGACATATAACATGTACTCTATATGAGCTAATTCAAATGATGGGCAAAAATTATAAACTATTCCAACATGTTATGTAATCCAATTTATATTACCCTACACATGAAATTAATAAATGACATAGAAATTATGACCTGGCAACATGACATGGCAATAATGATGTGGCAACATGACGTGGCAAGGTGATGTAGCCCGGAGCACCACATCAACCTAGCGAGCTTGCACAGCGCAGGGTCTCTTCCCTTGTACAAGGAGCTTTTGTAGCTTGTGGCATTTTCTTTTTTCAGTTTTAAATGATATTGAGGTTTTAGGAAAGTGCTTCCTGAGGTACGTCCCTAATTAAATTTCATTAATTCATTCCTCACAGCATTTGCATTTTCATCATATCTCATTACATTGCATTTGAAAAATGGGTGTCGACTCATTGAGATGAATATTCCCATTGAAAATATTTATTTTCATCATACTACATTCTTGTGATTAAAATTTAAGTATCCTTTTATCTTTAAATTAAATCTCTACGAGCTTTCTTTCGAAAAATAACGACTGTTGACACATAAATGTCAGCTATTTCATTTAATTTTTGTTGCATAGAAAATTGAGCAGTTGATCTGACTCCTTAATAAAAGTATCATTAGCACAGTTTATATTTACATTTTATTCATCATACATTACACATGCGGATCACATGGCCTTTCTGTGATGCCACCATGGACCGTTACACGCGGAATCATTTGGACGCCTACTCCGTGGACTAGCCTAGTCCGGACTACCTTTCCACAAGGTCAGGTTGACTTCAAGATAAGAGTTGGATTTTGAGAGTTTTGTTGGGCAATCTTGAGGTAAAGATGTTCCTGGTAAAACAATCAATAGTCATCATTTTTAAGGTAAAAAATAGCAAACGGTGGGATAGTGATTTCGGTGAGTAGGTAGAGGAAAAATTGAGAGAACCCTTGGGTGGAGAATAAGATGAGGACCAACAAAAATTTGGCTTAAATTCGTTCCATGAGGAAGGAGGGTCGGTCATGGCTTCTTGAGTACAAATCTCCATCGAAGACCACAGGGCAAATTTTGAGATGCACAACAAAATTTTTAAGTCGAAATCTGAAACTCGTTCAGTGCATTCAGAAAGATAAACAAAAACAAACAAATGGCAAATTGAATTCAGTGGAAACATGAAGTTAGATTGGAGATAAGAGTACAAGAGAAGATCTAATCGTGGGACTTCTTTCAAAATAAAAACCAACTAAGAGAGGAATAGAAGGGGCGAGTGGACATCAAATGGTGGAAGCAGGGAAATCTGACACGTTCGCTTGAGAGATCTTCTAATTTCTGAAGCAAAACTTATCTCAACAATCACCATTCTCTATGTTATATAGCTGGATTCTTCGAGATCACAATTCTCTTTTGAAAATTTCACTTGAATCCTTAACTTCAGGGGTCTGTATATTCAGAGTTTCGGCGATAGCAGGGAATACACGAGCAGAAATTAAAAAAGAGGAGCTGCTCAAAAAAGAAAGATTACGTAAAGCACACACAGGAGACAGATGGGGAGGTTGGACAGGAATTATATGCACACGTTCAGCGAAGGAGAAGGCACATCCTCTTCTGCAATACTCAGGATATACGAAGAGGAACAAGGGACGAGAAAGAGTTGTTTTTTTTTTTATCTTTCCTTTTTCCCTTGCAGTCCTCGTACGTGCCTCGTACTGCCGCATCCACACGCTTTCGCGTTCCTCAGCCTCGTTGTGCTGTGCTCCCCGACTTGCGCAACTGCAGTGCTTGGAAACTGCAGCCTCTTCACGCCCTTGTTGCCGCTGCATTAGCACTTTTTGTAAGAATAATTAGGAAAAGGTGCCAAAAAAATCCTAATTTTTTACACTTGTGCTAGTCTAGTCTTAAACCTTTTATTAGTATCAGCTTAGTGCTAAATCCTTTCACTTAGTGCCAATTCAATCCTTTCTGACTAATTTTAGTTGAATTTTGCTAATTGGGTAACACTCAACTGATGTGACACAATCAACATTGACATTGATATTTTTAATAATATTTTAATAAATTTTTGATTTTTGATTTCATTTTTTCTTTTTTTTTCCCTTTCTCCTCTTCCTTCCACCAACTGGTTGTCGGACCTTGGCAACCAACCAGAGGCGATGGCTGGCGAGGTCGAGGTAAACCTTGTTGGCCTTTGGTAGGCCTTACGGCTAATGGCAAGGCTCGAGCCCTTGCTAGAGGCCATGAAGGTTGCTTGCACTAGGTGGCGAGGCTTGCCCTCACCTGATCTAGTGAGGTCAAGTGACCTCGCTAGATTCGATGAGGGTGTGACACCCCGAACCCTTCGCAGGTCGTCACCAGCGCCAATGTTACACTTGATTTCCTTGCCCACCTTCTACTTAAAACAAGCGTCGTTAATCACATGCATTTTTTTTTTTTTAAAGCAGTCCCAGCGCGACTCATAGCGGAAGCAAATTAAACATCTCCATCTCTCCCCTTACTAACCATGATACCAATACACACCAGCTAAACATCAGGATTTTTTTATATACGAACATCGACACTTTATTTACATATTCTTTTAAGATGGGACTCCTCCTTTCTCGGGTCGATACAAAACAAGAAAAGCGAGGACTCTGCCATGTCCTGCCTAAAATCTCAAAAAGAAACCATCAACCCTCTACATCAAGCGCACAACCCCCCATCAAAAGTGTCGATTATCTACATAAAAAAGATTCAGCTCCTACTCATCGCGCGTAGGTCTCACACCCAACCCGGTGCATCAGGCGGTGGCGGCGGCAACATCCCTCGCATAGCTCCATCTCGACAAACGTGCACAGAAATGAACTCCTGAATGACAAGACCCCCAGCCAGGCCCATGTCATACATCATTAAACAACGTACTCGGATAAAAGTCGGTCCGGGAACGGAGGGACAGTCTATCTCAATACACTCGACCTCTACATCGGATGGTATCCCGTAAAACGTACCACGCGTGACGGTAGGTAGCGGCATACTTGCCAATCTGAAATGTTATCCCCAAAAGGGGTGAGTTCAACCACTGAGCAGATAGAGAAATCCAATAACATCCCAATGCATCATGCATATCATCACACGTTGCAAGTATCACTTACCTTGTAATCATGCGTATCATGCATCATCAAATCATATATATCATCATCATCATGGCATATCATGTATCATTATCATCATCATGCATTTCATCATGCATATCATACCATGGATGATCATCATGTCACATCACACATCATCATCATGCATCATCATGCATATATTATCATAGGTGATCATCATATCACATCACATGCCATCATCCTCATGCATCATCATGCATATATTATCATAGGTGATCATCATATCACATCACATGTCATCATCATCATGCATCATCATGCATATATTATCATAGGTGATCATCATATCACATCACATGTCATCATCATCATGCATCATCATGCATATATTATCATAGGTGATCTTCATATCACATCACATGTCATCATCATCATACATCATCATGCATATCATCATGCATATCATGTCATGAGTTAATTATCATCTTTATCTTTCAATTTTGATCACCACATCACCCATTTCTCAAATCATCAATCTCATCATCAACCCTTCGGCGTAAAACCTCCGACAGGGTTCCCGGCAAACTCAGCCATCCCATGGCCACCGGCTTTCAGCCCCTCACATTCCGGGCATCTCGCATCTCAACTAGTATCACGAGGCATTCCCTTCGGGCAAAAACCTCCGACAAGGCTTCCGGCCTTTACCCTTCTAGCCAGGCATCCCGCACCCCAATCCTAGCATCGCGAGGCATTCCCTTCGGGCAGAAACCTCCGACATGGCTTCTTGCCCCCCACATTCCGGGCATCTTGAAACTCCCAGGGAATCTCTGGAATTACGCCACCAGGCCACCAGACAACATCCTCCTCCACAACCTCTTACTCACATATCGTTTTCCACTTCCATCATCCTTTTTAATCTTTTTATTTCATGGCATATGATTCACACATGCATCACAATTCATGATCATACGTACACCAATGTCATACAACAATGCATAACAATTCAATGAAGTTCATAGCCAATAAAATAATTCCTTTTTTTTTTTTTATCATTATTTTATTATTTTATTATTATATTATTATTTATTTCCATAAATATTAAATTTAATATCTATGATTTTCCCAAAATCATGATACTCAAAAATCATTAAACAAACAAATAGAATCACAATTTCATACAAAATTCGTGGCCAAATTGAATTTCTCATAATTTCACAATTTCCACAAAATAGCACCTTATATTCGGATAATGGCCAGACTTGCACAGTTTCCAAATAAATTCGATTAAAATACTCATATGGCCTTCAAAAATTACGAAATTTTACAGGGTGATAGCCAACACATTTTCGTGCATTTCTCATGAAGAACTCTAAGCCAAATTATTTTTAAATTAATTTATACAACCCTACGAAGCTTCTGGAACCACTACCGCGACGTCCAGAACACACTTCTCTGAAATTTTTAGATTTCACCCATATATTCTCTTTCGTTTCTTCTGAAATTTGAGTATGTTATGTAACAAGGTGTCCTTTACAAGTTTCATGAAGAGATCTAGGCCAAATAACCAGATTATGGTCACCATTTTAGTCCATGAAGTCTCGGGTGTCTCGAGATACTTCACCAGAACCATTATTTCCAAGATCTAGCCGATTCACCAAGCTACACTTGTTATTTTTGCTTCAAATTTGAGTATGTTGTAGTTTAAGGTGTTTCCTACAACTTTAAAGAAGACAACAAAGTAAGATCTCCAACAGAAATCAACATGCAATCAAGAAATCAACAAGAGGTCAGTGAAAATTTCGCAGATCTAAAGTCTCCGTACAATAGAACTTTTGACCCCCCAAATATCCATAGTTTTCTACGAATTTTTAGCATGTCATAGTACAAGACGTTAGCTTCAACTTTCATGAAGACATCGAAGCCAAAATCGAACCCCAAACACACATGCAAACTCGAACAAGCTACTGACTTCAACAAACCGAACAAGAACAGTCACACGGTTTACAAATAACCAACTCTTACCTTGGTTTTTCGCACAAATCACACCTAAAATCTAACATGAAACCACCACAACAAACATGCAAGAGAAGTTACGGACTCCACTTGCCTTAAAGATGAACAAGCGACGATGAACGGCGACGATCGGACGGCGAACGAACGGCACACCCCTCCGGCTCCGCCTCCTTCCCTCTCGGTTTCTCTCCCTTTCTCTCAAACTCTCTCTCTTTCTCACCCTCTCTTTGGACGAATTGAAGCAAGTAATCCGGCCACTCTCTCTCCTCATCCCTTTTATATCCCCTTAATCCCATCATTTGCAATCATGAGATTGCCTATAATCCCACCAATGCATGCTCTTGCCCCTTGCCACTTGTCATTTTTATTTTTGAATTGGATTGGGCTTGGGCTTAGGCCCATCCGGCCACTCCCTTTGGGTTGGTCGAATCCTCCTCTTGGGCTTCCATTTGGGCTGGCCATTCAGCCCACTAGGCTTAGGCCAATGGGTCCAAGGCCCATTCCAAAAATAACCCTCTTTTTCCTTTTTTTTTTTTTTTGAATTCCTTTCTATAAATATTTCCAAATTCAAATTTCATCTTGGCCAAAGTCTTGGGACACTTTGTTTATTAAGATTTAAATTTATAATCTCATGGCCAATTATTAATCTATAAATTTAAATACACAAATCATCAAATTAAAAGACAAATTGGCTAAGGCATAAGCCAAAAGAAATTCTTTCACCTAATTAGGAACTTCAACTCACCTTATGGCTTGTCATTAAATTTGGGATGCCACAGAGGGCGAGCCTCTCTAGCCCAATGCGAGATTGCCCTTGCAGCCTGGGTGGCCTTGAGCTAGCCTTGTTAGAGGCTGGGCGAGGCTTGACCTTGTCGGATCTGGCAAGGTCGAGCCTCACCCATGGTTGGCAAGGGCGAGCCTCGCCACCCAGCACGAGCAGGCCTCATGGCCTTTGGTGAGGGCTCAAGCCTCACTAGTGGTCGTGAGGCTTGCCAGAGGCTAGTGGGGTTGACTTTGTCGGTTGTCGCCAGTTGGATAAAGAGGAGGAGAAGAGAAAAAGAAAAAAAGAAAAAAAGAAAAAAAAAGAAAAAAGAAAAAAAGAAATTAATTCAACAAAATATTAACATATTATTAAAAGTTGTCCACGTCAGCATTAGCCATACTTAATTTAGTCGACTGGTGTCCAATCAGCAAAATTTGATCAAAATTAGTTGGAAGGACTGAATTTGTATAACTATAAAAGGTTTAGGACTTTTTTGACACTTTTCCTAGAATAATTGTAGTCCACATGATATAATTGATGGTTTAATGCTAAAAATTGATGGAAGGCTAGAAGACATAAGTCTAGAAGATGGAAGGCTAAAAGACGACCGAAATGAAGATATATCGAACTTTCATGAAAGGCACTCAATTAAAGCACTTATTGATTGATGATCAATAACTATTGAAGTGCTGAAAACATATAGTATATGAAAAGTTTTTATGAAGATACTATGTATTTTGATGAACCATGCATATTAAAGGCATTCATTGAAGACTCCTAATGAATGTACTTATTAAGGGCATCTATTGATAGCTTATATAGAGTCCGGTATCCTCTCCACCTTAAATAACAATGAAATGTTGGGTTAGATAAAGAATAGTATGTGAACAAAGAGAAATCAAATTTCTTCATTCATTGTTTTTGCAGCAATCATTTTCTCAAATGTGGGTAGAATGAGAGAAATAAGATTTCTTCATTTTCCTATTCATCATTTTCTCAAAGTTGTTCCATTCTTAAGATTTTGCTTTCTTGAGGTTATCACATTCTAAAGGTTATTGCTATGGAGGCCTTAATCCCTCTAGTCGTGAATAAATCATGAAGATCTAGCACCCTTTGATTATGAATTTCCACATAATTGAATTATATAACAGTTAATATCAAAGTATGGTTTAGGATCTCAAAATTTTCCGATTTGCAAATTATTGTTTTGGGCTTAGTGCTAGAGTGTGTATATATATATTTTGTATTTTCTAGCACGTCAACTATTTTGCTAAATATGTTCATAAATTCATATGTGAACTGACATCATGATGTAAAATTTGATTCTCATTCCGTTACGACGATTTTATCACTAAAGTAATTAAATCTTAACTTTTAGAGATAATCCAATAATGAAACACTTATTGTGTTTTAATAGTTTGTTAGTCACCAAAGTGGCTGAACCTTACAGTTTCTTGAAATTTTGAACAGTTATCGCTTTTTACAATTTCAAAAAAAAATTAGTTATGAATGGTTTATTAGTCACCAAAGTGACTGAACCTCAAAATTTGCTGAATTTTTGAATTTTTGTAATGTTTTATTCAATTATTGATTATTAATTAATGCTATGACTGAAATTGATATATTACATACCCTTATTAATGTCGTGGGTATATTGAAGACCGAACTTAGGGATTGACAAATACTGAGATAGCCTTTCCCAATCACCCTGCTCGGCTATGTGTGGCCGGGCATTGGGTTGGGGCTGGTTGGTTGCCCAATAGCTAAAGGCTATGTTCGTTTGGCTGGGTTTAAAGGCATATTTTATCTAGGGAAAAATAAAATTAATTGTATTAGCTGTTATAATCCAAATAACCCTTTACCAGTTTTATTCTATATCAAAATTGACAATGCAATTTTTCATAATATTGCTGATAATATATGACTAATATTTCCTTATAGAAAAGTATGAATAATAAATGAATCATGTCATTAAGGTATAGCTATATAAGTTCTTGTTATGAATTAAATTATCTTCACAGACATGGACTAGACAAATCAATGATTATACAATGCAATTATGCAGCAAAATGCAAATGTGATTACTTTTATATGCTATAACAAACAGTAATGATCTGAGAACTGTTAGTCGGAGTTGTTCCAATTGAAAATAAATATTCTAATGGTAAATAGCAATCAATTGATTATAGTAGAATTGTACATGAATCATAAAAAGATTATAGTATAGTTGTACTTTGCATAAGTCATCAAATGATTATTACTGTATGTAAAGTGATTCGCGGAATACTCGTGCCAACCTTTTCTGTGTATGACAATTAACCATAGACAAAACGAAAACATAAAGAGGTTAAAAGGTCAATCTTCTGCAACATCACCAGACGAAACTACCCTCTCGCCACTTTATGCATGAAAAACGTTGTGGAAGTCTTCGTCAGTTGTTAAATCTAAGCTCGTTAATGTTGCTAATTGAAACTTTTGCCTTGTCGGCCATCCGATCTAACAATTAATCAACGTCAACCTTCGGATTGGAGCATGGGAAATTTACCTTGATTTAACTCATATGAGGGTAGACTCAGCCACAATGCAACTAGGAGACTTTTTCTGTCTATCATCACAATGAGGTTTGGGACGAGTCATTAAAATTTCTGTTAGTATATGTTAAATTATATCTCAAATTTAAGCGTTTGCAAAATGTGATTCGCTTGGATAAAATTTTTATTATCTGATCATGAAGATATTTTTCTGATGAAGAAGCTTTTCTTTTGTTGGACTCCTTATAGCTACGTAAATGAGGAAATAAAAATAAAATAAAAGGGACCAAAGGTTTCCTCTTTTATCTAGAGGAGTTGAATCGTGCCCAAACTAAATATTTGACTTTGGGCACACACTATTCTACGCCTCGGGTTTCTTTTTCAGCCATGGAAACAAATCCAAACGAAAGGAGTCTCCACGAAGAGCCAAAAGGAGGTGGGCTCAGGTCAAACTTTTGACCTTTTGGGCACACATATAAATGTTTCGAGCTTAAATTGTTTATTTATAAACACTTTGGATTTTGGGATTTTGGGTTAAATCTAGATGTGAGAAACACTCGAGCGTGTAAGCGATTGTAAACTCTGATTCTCTGATTATAGTGGATTATTTGCTACTGGCTCTTTTCGTGGATGTAGGTATCGATATTCGAACCGAATCACGTACATTTCTAGTGTCCTTATTATTTATCGTTTATTTCTCTGGCGATTTCGCGTTGACGTAAATTGCAAGATCCTGTCGTTTTCGCGTATTGTATTCCAACAGTATATGTTTTCAGTTTGAGCATACACGAAATCCGAAACAATGAGAACGGGGGACGGTCGGTCGCATTATTGAAGTTTGGCCTAGTAGAATCGTGGAAATTTCCTTTCTTTCCGCAGTTTATTGAGCACGTGGAAAGCTTTTCTTCTATTCGGATGTGGAAAGCATTATTCATCATGCTAACAACTATTCACATCAAAGAAATTATGCGCAGACTCCTTCAGGTGTAAAAGGAGGACTGGGGACGGTTGATCGCAATATTGAAGTTTGGCCTAGTAGAATCGTGGAAATTTCCTTTCTTTCCGCAGTTAATTGAGCACGTGGAATGCTTTTCTTCCATTCGGATGTGGAAAGCATTATTTATCATGCTGACCATCATTCACATTAAAAAATTATGTGCAGGCTCCTTCAGGCGTAAAAGGAGGACTGTTTCCATGACAATTTCCTTCAGAAGAACAAAGCCATGAATCATCTCGGCCACTCCGGCGAAACCAAAGAGATGTTCCAAGCTCAATCCCACCTCTATAATCTCACCTCCATCTTCGCATCGTCCATGTCTCTCAAATGCGCCGTCCAGCTTCGCATACCGGACGTCATAAACGACCACAAGCGGCCTATCACTCTTCTCGAGCTGGCCTCGGCGCTCCAAATTCACCCGTCGAAAACCACATGCCTTCACCGTCTCATGCGCGTTTTGGTTCATTTACACGTATTCGCTGAGATCCTTGTTCCCAAGCACGAAGGAGGAGGAGGAGAAGAAGTTAAAGCTTACGTTTTGACACCTTCTTCCAGTTTGCTGTTGAGTGATAAAGCCACGGGCCTCTCGCCGTTCATCGTGGCCATGCTTGATCCGGCTCTCGTGGCTCCTTGGCACTTTCTCGGAGATTGGTTCCGAGGGAATCATGAAAACAATCGCAGCAACAAATTGATCAGCCCTTTTGCGGCTGCACATGGATTGAACCTGTGGGATTATGGTAGGCAGAATCCTGGATTTGGTGATGCATTCAATGGAGCGATGGCCATCGACTCTCAAATGATAAATTTCGTCATCAAGGATTGTAAACATATCTTTCAAGGGTTGAATAGCTTGGTGGACGTCGGAGGTGGCACGGGCACGGTGGCAAAGATAATCTCCGAGGCATGTGGGGGATTGAAGTGCACGGTGCTTGATCTCCCGCATGTGGTCGCCGGCTTGCCAGAGAGTGAGAATGTGAAATTTATTGGCGGTGATATGTTCGAGTTCATCCCCCCTTCGGATGCCATTTTGCTGAAGGTATGTGCTATGAATATGTATATGTATATGTCTGTGCGTTCCATGGCTCTTTATATCCATTCATCGTTCTTTTCATAAGAAGTTAATTCGTCAACCCAGAATACCATCATGAGGTTAAAGTAGTTCTCTTCACTCACCATATCAATTACAAGTCGCTTGTGATTCACTGGTTTCTAATGCAGTTGATGTTTCCGTAGAGCAACTGCATAAGACTTGACATACTACAATGTTTAAATATTTTCTTAAAAATAAATCGCTTATAAGTTATACCACAAACAAAAATGAATGAAAAAAATATTTTTATTATCCATGAAAATATATAAATAAAAATCGTTTTTGATAATGGAAACATTTTTCATTGACTTATTTTAAGCGATGCAAGTGTTTACTTTTAGGAAAATATATTACAAATTATTTATTTTTCATGAAATAAATGGATCCTAAATAATGGAATGCCTGGATTATTTACCCAACTTTTACTTGTGTTTTAACATGTTCAAGAACTTAGTGAGGTATTTATGGGTCAATACTATTCAAAATGTTCCTGGTGAAATAAAATATCTAGCTGCTTGACGAAAAAATAAAATAAAATATCTAGCTTGCCTCCGGCATTGATTCCTGTGTATGCCATTGTCAAAAAGGTTAGAAAATTCTACTGCTGTCGCATTCAAGCACATGCAATGAAAGTTAGGTGAGACTTTGGAGTTCGAAAAGTCTTCTTCTTTTGTATAATTTCTACTAATTGCTTGGATGTGCTTGTTGATGATATAGTTGATGCTACACGCTTGGAGCGACGAGGACTGTGTGAAGGTGCTGCGAAAATGCAGAGAAGCAATTGTTGGCAAGAACAATGAGCGAGGAAAGGTGATAATCATAGACATTGTGATAGGTGAGACCGAGGATGATGATGCCGAAGCAACTGCAACAAAGCTCTTCTTCGATATGTTGATGATGACGGTGGTCACTGGAAGAGAGAGGACTCCGAGAGAGTGGGAAGAACTTTTCTCGAAGGCCGGCTTTGGACGACACAAGATAACTCCTATGTTTGGATTAAGATCTCTCATTGAAGTCTTTCCTTAGGGATTCAATCGTGTCTATTTGCAAATTGCAAGCGTAGCTTGGCAATTCATTAAGAATCATACTATTATGTGCACTAAGAAGTTGTGCTAATCTTGTTTGATATTTGTGCTTGTTTGATATTGAAATGACATTTGGTTATGAATTTTTGTTATGTGTAAATCTATATGTCACTCATCTGATGATTAATGTGTACATGTAATTTTATGTTAAATGTGAAGTAACATTAAAGCTAATATTTTGGTGAATTAAATGAACCTAGCCGCCTTATCTTGGCCCCATTTCTTTAAGTAATTATTGATCGAAAGATACCTATGCATGAAGCTTCCATTTTTCTGTACCTACTATTCTGACTTTCCTAGAATTGAACCACCAAAGGGAAAGCTAATGAACTTCTAAGCCAAAAACTTAGTATGGACTCTTTGATGTCTTATCGATCACAACTTGGTACTCAATTAAATAATGTAATTTACTCATCTTTTGAGCGCCACAATTAATTAGGTTGCTTAAAAACCCAAGTAAAGTATAAAATAATATTACTTTTATGAACTAGAGATTCCTTGGATTCAATGATTTGATTACATTGGATTAATTTAATGCTATTTTTGTCTATTTTCTCTTTATTATCAAAAATATTTTGCATGTAGTCTTGGTTGATTTTTAGCATAAACCACTAATATGCAAGAATGATTATGCTGGTGCATAATCAATTAATTAATATCCAATAATCCAAAGCAATAAATAAATAAATAAATAAATAAATAAATAAATAAATAAATAAATAAATAAATAAATAAATAAATAAATAAATAAATTACTAGAATTAGGCTAACCTATATGCAAAGCAAATCACAACATTATTATGGTTAATTTTCCAAATATTTGTAAAGTGTTAATTAAAATAAATGCATGCCCAATCTAAAGATGGTTTCTAAATAATCGTGCAGTTCTAATTTTTTATTTTTATTTTTATGAAAAATAATCATATGCAACTAATCTAAGTTTAATGTGTATGATTTTTACACTAATGACGTATAAAATGTATTCTATATGACCTTATGATTTTTACCCTAGTGACATATAACATGTACTCTATATGATCTAATTCAAATGATGGGCAAAAATTATAAACTATTCCAACATGTTATGTAATCCAATTTATATTACCCTATACATGAAATTAATAAATGACATAGAAATTATGACCTGGCAACATGACATGGCAATAATGATGTGGCAACATGACGTGGCAAGGTGATGTAGCCCGGAGCACCACATCAACCTAGCGAGCTTGCACAGCGCAGGGTCTCTTCCCTTGTACAAGGAGCTTTTGTAGCTTGTGGCATTTTCTTTTTTCAGTTTTAAATGATATTGAGGTTTGAGGAAAGTGCTTCCTGAGGTACGTCCCTAATTAAATTTTATTAATTCATTCCTCACAGCATTTGCATTTTCATCATATCTCATTACATTGCATTTGAAAAATGGGTGTCGACTCATTGAGATGAATATTTCCATTGAAAATATTTATTTTCATCATACTACAATCTTGTGATTAAAATTTAAGTATTCTTTTATCTTTAAATGAAATCTCTACGAGCTTTCCTTCGAAAAAGAACGACTGTTGACACATAAATGTCAGTTATTTCATTTAATTTTTGTTGCATAGAAAATTGAGCAGTTGATCTGACTCCTTAATAAAAGTATCATTAGCACAGTTTATATTTACATTTTATTCATCATACATTACACATGCGGATCACATGGCCTTTCTGTGATGCCACCATGGACCGTTACACGCGGAATCATTTGGACGCCTACTCCGTGGACTAGCCTAGTCCGGACTACCTTTCCACAAGGTCAGGTTGACTTCAAGATAAGAGTTGGATTTTGAGAGTTTTGTTGGGCAATCTTGAGGTAAAGATGTTCCTGGTAAAACAATCAATAGTCATCATTTTTAAGGTGAAAAATAGCAAACGATGGGATAGTGATTTCGGTGAGTAGGTAGAGGAAAAATTGAGAGAACCCTTGGGTGGAGAATAAGATGAGGACCAACAAAAATTTGGCTAAATTCGTTCCATGAGGAAGGAGGGTCGGTCATGGCTTCTTGAGTACAAATCTCCATCGAAGACCACAGGGCAAATTTTGAGATGCACAACAAAATTTTTAAGTCCAAATCTGAAACTCGTTCAGTGCATTCAGAAAGATAAACAAAAACAAACAAATGGCAAATTGAATTCAGTGGAAACATGAAGTTAGATTGGAGATAAGAGTACAAGAGAAGATCTAATCGTGGGACTTCTTTCAAAACAAAAACCAACTAAGAGAGGAATAGAAGGGGCGAGTGGACATCAAATGGTGGAAGCAGGGAAATCTGACACGTTCGCTTGAGAGATCTTCTAATTTCTGAAGCAAAACTTATCTCAACAATCACCATTCTCTATGTTATATAGCTGGATTCTTCGAGATCACAATTCTCTTTTGAAAATTTCACTTGAATCCTTAACTTCAGGGGTCTGTATATTCAGAGTTTCGGCGATAGCAGGGAATACACGAGCAGAAATTAAAAAAGAGGAGCTGCTCAAAAAAGAAAGATTACGTAAAGCACACACAGGAGACAGATGGGGAGGTTGGACAGGAATTATATGCACACGTTCAGCGAAGGAGAAGGCACATCCTCTTCTGCAATACTCAGGATATACGAAGAGGAACAAGGGACGAGAAAGAGTTGTTTTTTTTTTTTTTTTTATCTTTCCTTTTTCCCTTGCAGTCCTCGTACGTGCCTCGTACTGCCGCATCCACACGCTTTCGCGTTCCTCAGCCTCGTTGTGCTGTGCTCCCCGACTTGCGCAACTGCAGTGCTTGGAAACTGCAGCCTCTTCACGCCCTTGTTGCCGCTGCATTAGCACTTTTTGTAAGAATAATTAGGAAAAGGTGCCAAAAAAAATCCTAATTTTTTACACTTGTGCTAGTCTAGTCTTAAACCTTTTATTAGTATCAACTTAGTGCTAAATCCTTTCACTTAGTGCCAATTCAATCCTTTCTGACTAATTTTAGTTGAATTTTGCTAATTGGGTAACACTCAACTGATGTGACACAATCAACATTGACATTGATATTTTTAATAATATTTTAATAAATTTTTGATTTTTGATTTCATTTTTTTTTTTTTCCCTTTCTCCTCTTCCTTCCACCAACTGGTCGTCGGACCTTGGCAACCAACCAGAGGCGATGGCTGGCGAGGTCGAGGTAAACCTTGTTGGCCTTTGGTGAGCCTTACGGCTAATGGCAAGGCTCGAGCCCTTGCTAGAGGCCATGAAGGTTGCTTGCACTAGGTGACGAGGCTTGCCCTCACCTGATCTAGTGAGGTCAAGTGACCTCGCTAGATTCGATGAGGGTGTGACACCCCGAACCCTTCGCAGGTCGTCACCAGCGCCAATGTTACACTTGATTTCCTTGCCCACCTTCTACTTAAAACAAGCGTCGTTAATCACAGGCATTTTTTTTTTTTTTAAAAGCAGTCCCAGCGCGACTCATAGCGGAAGCAAATTAAACATCTCCATCTCTCCCCTTACTAACCATGATACCAATACACACCAGCTAAACATCAGGATTTTTTTATATACGAACATCGACACTTTATTTACATATTCTTTTAAGATGGGACTCCTCCTTTCTCGGGTCGATACAAAACAAGAAAAGCGAGGACTCTGCCATGTCCTGCCTAAAATCTCAAAAAGAAACCATCAACCCTCTACATCAAGCGCACAACCCCCCATCAAAAGTGTCGATTATCTACATAAAAAAGATTCAGCTCCTACTCATCGCGCGTAGGTCTCACACCCAACCCGGTGCATCAGGCGGTGGCGGCGGCAACATCCCTCGCATAGCTCCATCTCGACAAACGTGCACAGAAATGAACTCCTGAATGACAAGACCCCCAGCCAGGCCCATGTCATACATCATTAAACAACGTACTCGGATAAAAGTCAGTCCGGGAACAGAGGGACAGTCTATCTCAATACACTCGACCTCTACATCGGATGGTATCCCGTAAAACGTACCACGCGTGACGGTAGGTAGCGGCATACTTGCTAATCTGAAATGTTATCCCCAAAAGGGGTGAGTTCAACCACTGAGCAGATAGAGAAATCCAATAACATCCCAATGCATCATGCATATCATCACACGTTGCAAGTATCACTTACCTTGTAATCATGCGTATCATGCATCATCACATCATATATATCATCATCATCATGGCATATCATGTATCATTATCATCATCATGCATTTCATCATGCATATCATACCATGGATGATCATCATGTCACATCACACATCATCATCATGCATCATCATGCATATATTATCATAGGTGATCATCATATCACATCACATGTCATCATCATCATGCATCATCATGCATATATTATCATAGGTGATCTTCATATCACATCACATGTCATCATCATCATACATCATCATGCATATCATCATGCATATCATGTCATGAGTTAATTATCATCTTTATCTTTCAATTTTGATCACCACATCACCCATTTCTCAAATCATCAATCTCATCATCAACCCTTCGGGCAGAAACCTCCGATAGGGTTCCCGGCAAACTCAGCCATCCCATGGCCACCGGGCTTCCGGCCCCCCACATTCCGGGCATCTCGCATCTCAACTAGCATCACGAGGCATTCCCTTCGGGCAAAAACCTCCGACAGGGCTTCCGACCTTTATCCTTCTAGCCAGGCATCCCGCACCCAAATCTTGGCATCACGAGGCATTCCCTTCGGGCAGAAACCTCCGACAGGGCTTCCGGCCCCCCACATTCCGGGCATCCTGAAACTCCCAGGGAATCTCTGGAATTACGCCACCAGGCCACCAGACATCATCCTCCACCACAACCTCTTACTCACATATCGTTTTCCACTTCCATCATCCTTTTTAATCTTTTTATTTCATGGCATATGATTCACACATGCATCACAATTCATGATCATACGTACACCAATGTCATACAACAATGCATAACAATTCAATGAAGTTCATAGCCAATAAAATAATTCCTTTTTATTTTATCATTATTTTATTATTTTATTATTATATTATTATTTATTTCCATAAATATTAAATTTAATATCTATGATTTTCCCAAAATCGTGATACTCAAAAATCATTAAACAAACAAATAGAATCACAATTTCATACAAAATTCGTGGCCAAATTGAATTTCTCATAATTTCACAATTTCCACAAAATAGCACCTTATATTCGGATAATGGCCAGACTTGCACAGTTTCCAAATAAATTCGATTAAAATACTCATATGGCCTTCAAAAATTACGAAATTTTACAGGGTGATAGCCAACACATTTTCGTGAATTTCTCATGAAGAACTCTAAGCCAAATTATTTTTAAATTAATTTCTACAACCCTACGAAGCTTCTGGAACCACTACCGCGACGTCCAGAACACACTTCTCTGAAATTTTTAGATTTCACCCATATATTCTCTTTCGTTTATTCTGAAATTTGAGTATGTTATGTACCAAGGTGTCCTTTACAAGTTTCATGAAGAGATCTAGGCCAAATAACCAGATTATGGTCACCATTTTAGTCCATGAAGTCTCGGGTGTCTCGAGATAATTCACCAGAACCATTATTTCCAAGATCTAGCCGATTCACCAAGCTACACTTGTTATTTTTGCTTCAAATTTGAGTATGTTGTATTTTAAGGTGTTTCCTACAACTTTAAAGAAGACAACAAAGTAAGATCTCCAACAGAAATCAACATGCAATCAAGAAATCAACAAGAGGTCAGTGAAAATTTCGCAGATCTAAAGTCTCCGTACAATAGAACTTTTGACCCCTCAAATCTCCATATTTTTCTACGAATTTTTAGCATGTCATAGTACAAGACGTTAGATTCAACTTTCATGAAGACATCGAAGCCAAAATCGAACCCCAAACACACATGCAAACTCGAACAAGCTACTGACTTCAACAAACTGAACAAGAACAGTCACACGGTTTACAAATAACCAACTCTTACCTTGGTTTTTCGCACAAATCACACCTAAAATCTAACATGAAACCACCACAACAAACATGCAAGAGAAGTTACAGACTCCACTTGCCTTAAAGATGAACAAGCGACGATGAACGGCGACGATCGGACGGCGAACGAACGGCACACCCCTCCGGCTCCGCCTCCTTCCCTCTCGGTTTCTCTCCCTTTCTCTCAAACTCTCTCTTTTCTCACCCTCTCTTTGGACGAATTGAAGCAAGTAATCCGGCCACTCTCTCTCCTCATCCCTTTTATATCCCCTTAATCCCATCATTTGCAATCATGAGATTGCCTATAATCCCACCAATGCATGCTCTTGCCCCTTGCCACTTGTCATTTTTATTTTTGAATTGGATTGGGCTTGGGCTTAGGCCCATCCGGCCACTCCCTTTGGGTTGGTCGAATCCTCCTCTTGGGCTTCCATTTGGGCTGGCCATTCAGCCCACTAGGCTTAGGCCAATGGGTCCAAGGCCCATTCCAAAAATAACCCTCTTTTTCCTTTTTTTTTTTTTTTTTTTGAATTCCTTTCTATAAATATTTCCAAATTCAAATTTCATCTTGGCCAAAGTCTTGGGACACTTTGTTTATTAAGATTTAAATTTATAATCTCATGGCCAATTATTAATCTATAAATTTAAATACACAAATCATCAAATTAAAAGACAAATTGGCTAAGGCATAAGCCAAAAGAAATTCTTTCACCTAATTAGGAACTTCAACTCACCTTATGGCTTGTCATTAAATTTGGGATGCCACAGAGGGCGAGCCTCTCTAGCCCAATGCGAGATCGCCCTTGCAGCCTGGGTGGCCTTGAGCTAGCCTTGTCAGAGGCTGGGCGAGGCTTGACCTTGTCGGATCTGGCAAGGTCGAGCCTCACCCATGGTTGGCAAGGCCGAGCCTCGCCACGCAGCACGAGCAGGCCTCATGGCCTTTGGTGAGGGCTCAAGCCTCACTAGTGGTCGTGAGGCTTGCCAGAGGCTAGTGGGGTTGACTTTGTCGGTTGTCGCCAGTTGGATAAAGAGGAGGAGAAGAGAAAAAGAAAAAAAAGAAAAAAAGAAAAAAAAGAAAAAAAAAAAAAAAGAAATTAATTCAACAAAATATTAACATATTATTAAAAGTTGTCCACGTCGCATTAGCCATACTTAATTTAGTCGATCGGCGTCCAATCAGCAAAATTTGATCAAAATTAGTTGGAAGGACTGAATTGGTATAACTATAAAAGGTTTAGGACTTTTTTGACACTTTTCCTAGAATAATTGTAGTCCACATGATATAATTGATGGTTTAATGCTAAAAATTGATGGAAGGCTAGAAGACATAAGTCTAGAAGATGGAAGGCTAAAAGACGACCGAAATGAAGATATATCGAACTTTCATGAAAGGCACTCAATTAAAGCACTTATTGATTGATGATCAATAACTATTGAAGTGCTGAAAACATATAGTATATGAAAAGTTTTTATGAAGATACTATGTATTTTGATGAACCATGCATATTAAAGGCATTCATTGAAGACTCCTAATGAATGTACTTATTAAGGGCATCTATTGATAGCTTATATAGAGTCCGGTATCCTCTCCACCTTAAATAACAATGAAATGTTGGGTTAGATAAAGAATAGTATGTGAACAAAGAGAAATCAAATTTCTTCATTCATTGTTTTTGCAGCAATCATTTTCTCGAATGTGGGTAGAATGAGAGAAATAAGATTTCTTCATTTTCCTATTCATCATTTTCTCAAAGTTGTTCCATTCTTAAGATTTTGCTTTCTTGAGGTTATCACATTCTAAAGGTTATTGCTATGGAGGCCTTAATCCCTCTAGTCGTGAATAAATCATGAAGATCTAGCACCCTTTGATTATGAATTTCCACATAATTGAATTATATAACAGTTAATATCAAAGTATGGTTTAGGATCTCAAAATTTTCCGATTTGCAAATTATTGTTTTGGGCTTAGTGCTAGAGTGTGTATATATATATTTTGTATTTTCTAGCACGTCAACTATTTTGCTAAATATGTTCATAAATTCATATGTGAACTGACATCATGATGTAAAATTTGATTCTCATTCCGTTACGACGATTTTATCACTAAAGTAATTAAATCTTAACTTTTAGAGATAATCCAATAATGAAACACTTATTGTGTTTTAATAGTTTGTTAGTCACCAAAGTGGCTGAACCTTACAGTTTCTTGAAATTTTGAACAGTTATCGCTTTTTACAATTTAAAAAAAAAATTAGTTATGAATGGTTTATTAGTCACCAAAGTGACTGAACCTCAAAATTTGCTGAATTTTTGAATTTTTGTAATGTTTTATTCAATTATTGATGATTAATTAATGCTATGACTGAAATTGATATATTACATACCCTTATTGATGTCGTGGGTATATTGAAGATCGAACTTAGGGATTGACAAATACTGAGATAGCCTTTCCCAATCACCCTGCTCGGCTATATGTGGCCGGGCATTGGGTTGGGGCTGGTTGGTTGCCCAATAGCTAAAGGCTATGTTCGTTTGGCTGGGTTTAAAGGCATATTTTATCTAGGGAAAAATAAAATTAATTGTATTAGCTGTTATAATCCAAATAACCCTTTACCAGTTTTATTCTATATCAAAATTGACAATGCAATTTTTCATAATATTGCTGATAATATATGACTAATATTTCCTTATAGAAAAGTATGAATAATAAATGAATCATGTCATTAAGGTATAGCTATATAAGTTCTTGTTATGAATTAAATTATCTTCACAGACATGGACTAGACAAATCAATGATTATACAATGCAATTATGCAGCAAAATGCAAATGTGATTACTTTTATATGCTATAACAAACAGTAATGATCTGAGAACTGTTTGAAAATAAATATTCTAATGGTAAATAGCAATCAATTGATTATAGTAGAATTGTACATGAATCATAAAAAGATTATAGTATAGTTGTACTTTCCGTAAGTCATCAAATGATTATTACTGTATGTAAAGTGATTCGCGGAATACTCGTGCCAACCTTTTCTGTGTATGACAATTAACCATAGACAAAACGAAAACATAAAGAGGTTAAAAGGTCAATCTTCTGCAACATCACCAGACGAAACTACCCTCTCGCCACTTTATGCATGAAAAACGTTGTGGAAGTCTTCGTCAGTTGTTAAATCTAAGCTCGTTAATGTTGCTAATTGAAACTTTTGCCTTGTCGGCCGTCCGATCTAACAATTAATCAACGTCAACCTTCGGATTGGAGCATGGGAAATTTACCTTGATTTAACTCATATGAGGGTAGACTCAGCCACAATGCAACTAGGAGACTTTTTCTGTCTATCATCACAATGAGGTTTGGGACGAGTCATTAAAATTTCTGTTAGTATATGTTAAATTATATCTCAAATTTAAGCGTTTGCAAAACGGGATTCGCTTGGATAAAATTTTTATTATCTGATCATGAAGATATTTTTCTGATGAAGAAGCTTTTCTTTTGTTGGACTCCTTATAGCTACGTAAATGAGGAAATAAAAATAAAATAAAAGGGACCAAAGGTTTCCTCTTTTATCTAGAGGAGTTGAATCGTGCCCAAACTAAATATTTGACTTTGGGCACACACTATTCTACGCCTCGGGTTTCTTTTTCAGCCATGGAAACAAATCCAAACGAAAGGAGTCTCCACGAAGAGCCAAAAGGAGGTGGGCTCAGGTCAAACTTTTGACCTTTTGGGCACACATATAAATGTTTCGAGCTTAAATTGTTTATTTATAAACACTTTGGATTTTGGGTTAAATCTAGGTGTGAGAAACACTCGAGCGTGTAAGCGATTGTAAACTCTGATTCTCTGATTATAGTGGATTATTTGCTACTGGCTCTTTTCGTGGATGTAGGTATCGATATTCGAACCGAATCACGTACATTTCTAGTGTCCTTATTATTTATCGTTTATTTCTCCAAGCGATTTCGCGTTGACGTAAATTGCAAGATCCTGTCGTTTTCGCGTATTGTATTCCAACAGTATATGTTTTCAGTTTGAGCATACACGAAATCCGAAACAATGAGAACGGGGGACGGTCGGTCGCATTATTGAAGTTTGGCCTAGTAGAATCGTGGAAATTTCCTTTCTTTCCGCAGTTTATTGAGCACGTGGAAAGCTTTTCTTCTATTCGGATGTGGAAAGCATTATTCATCATGCTGACCAGTATTCACATCAAAGAAATTATGCGCAGACTCCTTCAGGTGTAAAAGGAGGACTGGGGACGGTTGATCGCAATATTGAAGTTTGGCCTAGTAGAATCGTGGAAACTTCCTTTCTTTCCGCAGTTAATTGAGCACGTGGAAAGCTTTTCTTCTATTCGGATGTGGAAAGCATTATTTATCATGCTGACCATTATTCACATTAAAAAATTATGTGCAGGCTCCTTCAGGCGTAAAAGGAGGACTGTTTCCACGACAATTTCCTTCAGAAGAACAAAGCCATGAATCATCTCGGCCACTCCGGTGAAACCAAAGAGATGTTCCAAGCTCAATCCCACCTCTACAATCTCACCTCCATCTTCGCATCGTCCATGTCTCTCAAATGCGCCGTCCAGCTTGGCATACCGGACGTCATAAACGACCACAAGCGGCCTATCACTCTTCTCGAGCTGGCCTCGGCGCTCCAAATTCACCCGTCGAAAACCACATGCCTTCACCGTCTCATGCGCGTTTTGGTTCATTTACACGTATTCGCTGAGATCCTCGTTCCCAAGCACGAAGGAGCAGGAGGAGAAGAAGTTAAGGCTTACGTTTTGACACCTTCTTCGAGTTTGCTGTTGAGTGATAAAGCCACGGGCCTCTCGCCGTTCATCGTGGCCATGCTTGATCCGGCTCTCGTGGCTCCTTGGCACTTTCTCGGAGATTGGTTCCGAGGGAATCATGAAAACAATCGCAGCAACAAATTGATCAGCCCTTTTGCGGCTGCACATGGATTGAACCTGTGGGATTATGGTAGGCAGAATCCTGGATTTGGTGATGCATTCAATGGAGCGATGGCCATCGACTCTCAAATGATAAATTTCGTCATCAAGGATTGTAAACATATCTTTCAAGGGTTGAATACCTTGGTGGACGTCGGAGGTGGCACGGGCACGGTGGCAAAGATAATCTCCGAGGCATGTGGGGGATTGAAGTGCACGGTGCTTGATCTCCCGCATGTGGTCGCCGGCTTGCCAGAGAGTGAGAATGTGAAATTTATTGGCGGTGATATGTTCGAGTTCATCCCCCCTTCGGATGCCATTTTGCTGAAGGTATGTGCTATGAATATGTATATGTATATGTCTGTGCGTTCCATGGCTCTTTATATCCATTCATCGTTCTTTTGATAAGAAGTTAATTCGTCATCCCAGAATACCATCATGAGGTTAAAGTAGTTCTCTTCACTCACCATATCAATTACAAGTCGCTTGTGATTCACTAGTTTCTAATGCAGTTGATGTTTCCGTAGAGCAACTTCCTAAGACTTGACATACTACAATGTTTCAATATTTTCTTAAAAATAAATCGCTTATAAGTTATACCACAAACAAAAATGAATGAAAAAAATATTTTTATTATCCATGAAAATTTATGATAAAAATCATTTTTGATAATGAAAACATTTTTCATTGACTTATTTTAAGCGATGCAAGTGTTTACTTTTAGGAAAATATATTACAAATTATTTATTTTTCATGAAATAAATAGAGCCTAAATAATGTAATCCTTATTTACCCAACTTTTACTTGTGTTTTAACATGTTCAAGAACTTAGTATTCAAAGTTGGACTTTCAGGTCATGTTCCTAGGGAAATAAAATATCTAGCTTCCTTCCCGCATTGATTCCTGTGTATGCCATTGTCAAAAAGGTTAGAAAGTTCTATTGCTGTCGCATTCAAGTACACGCAATGAAAGTTAGGTGAGACTTTGGAGTTCGAAAAGTCTTCTTCTTTTGCATAATTTATACTAATTGCTTGGATGTACTTGTTGATGATATAGTTGATGTTACACGCTTGGAGTGACGAGGACTGTGTGAAGGTGCTGCGAAAATGCAGAGAAGCAATCGTTGGCAAGAACAGCGAGCGAGGAAAGGTGATAATCATAGACATTGTGATAGGCGAGACTGAGGATGGTGATGCCGAAGCAACTGCAACGAAGCTCTTCTTCGATATGTTGATGATGACGGTGGTCACTGGAAGAGAGAGGACTCCGAGAGAGTGGGAAGAACTTTTCTCGAAGGCCGGCTTTGGACGACACAAGATAACTCCTATGTTTGGATTAAGATCTCTCATTGAAGTCTTTCCTTAGGGATTCAATTGTGTCTATTTGCAAATTGCAAGCGTAGCTTGGAAATTCATTAAGAATCATACTATTGTGTGTACTAAGAAGTTGTGCTAATCTTGTTTGATATTTGTGCTTGCTTGATATTGAAATGACATTTGGTTATGAATTTTTGTTATGTGTAAATACATATGTCACTCATCTGATGATTAATGTGTACATATAATTTTATGTTAAATGTGAAGTAACATTAATGCTAATATTTTGGTGAATTAAATGAACCTACCCGCCTTATCTTGGCCTCATTTCTTTAGGTAATTATTGATCAAAAGATACCTATGCATGAAGCTTCCATTTTTCTGTACCTACTATTCTGATCTTCCTAGAATTGAACCACCAAAGGGAAAGCTAATGAACTTCTAAGCCAAAAACTTAGTATGGACTCTTTGATGTCCTATCGATCACGACTTGATACTCAATTAAATAATGTAATTTACTCATCTTTTGAGTGCCACAATTAATTAGGGTTGCTTAAAAACCCAATAAAGTATGAAATAATATTATTTTTACGAACTAGAGATTCCTTGGATTCAATGATTTGATTACGTTGGATTAATTTAATACTATTTTGGTCTATTTTCTCTTTATTCTCAAAAATATTTTGCATGTAGTCTTGGTTGATTTTTAGCATAAATCACTAATATGCAAGAATGATTATGCTGGTGCATAATCAATAATCCAAAGCAATAAATAAGTAAATTACTAGAATTAGGCTAACCTCTATGCAAAGCAAATCACAACATTATTATGGTTAATTTTCCAACTATTGTTAATTTTCCAAATATTTGTAAAGTGTTAATTAAAATAAATGCATGCCCAATCTAAAGATGGTTTCTAAATAATCATGCAGTTCTAATTATTTTTTTTATTTTTATGAAAAGTAATCATATACAACTAATCTAAGTTTAATGTGTATGATTTTTACACTAATTTCTATATGACCTTATGATTTTTACCCTAATGACATATAACATGTACTCTATATGATCTAATTCTAATGATGGGCAAAAATTATAAACTATTCCAACATGGTATGTAATCCAATTTATATTAACCTACACATGAAATTAATAAATATAGAAATTATGACCTAGCAACATGACATGGCAATAATGATGTGGCAACATGACGTGGCAAGGTGGTGTAGCCCGGAGCACCACATCAACCTAGCGAGCTTGCACAGCGCAGGGTCTCTTCCCTTGTACAATGAGCTTTTGCAGCTCGTGGCATTTTCTTTTTTCAGTTTTAAATAATATTGAGGTTTGAGGAAAGTGCTTCCTAAGGTACGTCCCTAATTAAATTTTATTAATTCATTCCTCACAGCATTTACATTTTCATCATATCTCATTACATTGCATTTGAAAAATGGGTGTGGACTCATCGACATGAATATTCCCACAAAAAGATTTATTTTCATCATACTACATTATTGTGATTAAAATTTAAGTATCATTTTATCTTTAAATGAAATTTCTACGGGCTTTCCTTTGAAGAAGAACAATTGTTGACACATAAATGTCAGCTATTTCATTTATTTTTTTGTTGCATAGAAAATTGAGCAGTTGATGTGACTCCTTAATAAAAGTATCATTAGCATATTTTATATTTACATTTTATTTATCATACATAACACATGCGGATCACATGGCCTTTCTGTGATGCCACCATGGACCGTTACACGCAGAATCATTTGGACGCCTACTCCGTGGACTAGCCTAGTCCGAACTACCTTTTCACAAGGCCAGGTTGACTTCAAGATAAGAGTTGGATTTTGAGAGTTTTGTTGGGCAATCTTGAGGTAAAGATGTTCCTGGTAAAACAATCAATAGTGATTTCGGTGAGTAGGTAGAGGAAAAATTGAGAGAATCCTTGGGTGGAGAATAAGATGGGGACCAACAAAAATTTGGCTTAAATTCGTTCCATGAGGAAGGAGGGTCGGTCATGGCTTCTTGAGTACAAATCTCCATCGAAGACCATACGGCAAATTTTGAGATGCACAACAAAATTTTTAAGTCCAAATCTGAAATTTGTTCAGTGCATTCAGAAAGATAAACAAAAACAAACAAATGGCAAATTGAATTCGGTGGAAACATGAAGTTAGATTGGAGATAAGAGTACAAGAGAAGATCTGATCGTGGGACTTCTTTCAAAACAAAAACCAACTAAGAGAGGAATAGAAGGGGCGAGTGGACATCAAATGGTGGAAGCAGGGAAATCTGACACGTTCGCTTGAGAGTTCTTCTAATTTCTGAAGCAAAACTTATCTCAACAATCACCATTCTCTCTGTTATAGCTGGATTCTTCGAGATCACAATTCTCTTTTGAAAATTTCACATGAATCCTTAACTTCAGGGGTCTGTCTATTCAGAGTTTCGGCGATAGCAGGGAAGACATGAGCAGAAATTACAAAAAGAGGAGCTGCTCAAAAAAGAAAGATTTCGTAAAGCACACACAGGAGGAGACAGATGGGGAGGTTGGACAGGTATTATATGCACACGTTCAGCGAAGGAGAAGGCACATCCTCTTCTGCAATACTCAGGATATACGAAGGGAAACAAGGGACGAGAAAGAGTTGTTTTTTTTCTCTTTCCTTTTTTCCTTGCATTCCTCGCACGTGCCTCGTACTGCCGCATCCACACGCTTTCGCGTTCCTCAGCCTCGTTGTGCTGTGTTCCCCGACTTGCACGACTGCAGCGCTTGGAAACTGCGGCCTCTTCACGCCCTTGTTGCCGCTGCCTTAGCACTTCTTGTAAGAATAATTGGGAAAAAGTGTCAAAAAAATCCTAAATATTTTACACTTGTGCCAATCTAGTTTTTAACCTTTTATTAGTACCAACTTAGTGCTAAATCCTTTCATTTGGTGCCAATTAAATCATTTCTGACTAATTTTAGCTGAATTTTGCTGATTGGGCAACATTCGATTGATGTGACATAATCAATACTGACGTAGGTAATTTTTAATAATATTTTAATAATTTTTCGATTTTTTATTTTATTTTTTCATTTTCATTTTCCTTTTCTTTTTTCCTTTCTCCTCCTCCTTCCTCCAATTGGTCGTTGGACCTTGGCCATCGACTAGAGGTGACCGTCGGCGAGGTTGAGGTCAACCTTGTTGGCCTTTGGCAAGCCTCACGACTAATGGCGAGGCTTGAGCCCTTGCTAGAGGCCGCGAGGGCTGCTTGCACTAGGCGGCAAGGCTTGCCCTCACTTGATCTGGTGAGGTCAAGCAGTCTCGCTAGATCCAATGAGGGTGAGCCTCTCTAGCTCAATATGAGGCCACCCTTGTGGCCTGGGTGGCCTCGAGCTAGCCTTGCCAGAGGCTGGGCAAGGCTCGACCTTGTTGGATCTGGTAAGGTCGAGCCTCACCCATGGTTGGCGAGGGCGAGCCTCGCCACCCAGCATGAATAGCCCTCATGGCCTTTGGTGAGAGCTCAAGCCTTGCTAGTGGCCGTGAGGCTCACTAGAGGCCAGCGAGGTCGACCTTGTTGGCCGTCGTCAACTAGAGTAAGGAGGAGGAGAAGGAAAAAAGAAAAAAGAAAAAAGAAAAAAGAAAAAAGAGAAATAAAAAGAAAAATAAAAGACAAGGAAATAATTCAACAAAATATTAACATATCATTAAAAGTTGTTAACGTTAGCATTAACCATACTACATTAGTCGATTGGCGCCCAATCAGCAAAATTCGGTCAAAATTAGCTAGAAGGATTGAATTGGCATTAAATCAAAAGGTTTAGGACTATATTGGTACCAATAAAAGGTTTATGATTAAATTGACATAACTATAAAATGTTTAAGACATTTTTTGACACTTTCCCTAGAATAATTGTAGTCCACATGATATAATTGTTGGTTTAATGCTAAAACTTGATGGAAGGCTAAAAGATAGAAGTCTAGAAGATGGAAGGCTAAAAGACGACCAAAATGAAGATATATCGAACTTTCATGAAAGGCACTCAATAAAAGCACTTATTGATTGATGATCAATAAATATTGAAGTGCTGAAAACATATAGTATATGAAAAGTCTTTATGAAGAGCATCTATTGATAGATGAAAACATTCGGACCTTTCAATTCATAGACCTCCTAATGAATTTACTTATTAAGAGCATCTATTGATAGCTTATATAAAGAGTTTGGTATTCTCTCCACCTTAAATAACAACGAAATGTTGGGTCAGATAAAGAATGGTATGTGAATGAAGAGAAATCGGATTTCTTCCTTCTTTGTTTTTGAAGCAATCATTTTCTCGAATGTGGGTAGAATGAGAGAAATCAGATTTCTTCATTTTCCTATTTCATCATTTTGTCAAAGTTGCCGCATTCTTAAGATTTTGCTTTCTTGAGGTTATCACCTTCTAAAGGTTATTGCTATGGAGGCCTTAATCCCTCTAGTCGTGAATAAATCATGAAGATCTAACATCCTTTGATTATGAATTTCCGCATAATTGAATTATATAGCAGTTAATATCAAAGTATGATTTATGATCTCATAATTTTCTGATTAGCAAATTATTGTTTTGAGTTTAGTGCTAGTATGTGTGTATATAGATTTTGTATTTTCTAGCACGTCAACTATTTTGCTAAATATGTTCATATATTCATATGTGAATTGACATATATTCTTAAGGCATGATGATGTAAAATTTGATTCTCATTCCGTTACGACGATTTTATCACTAAAGTGATTAAATCTTAACATTTAGATATAATCCAATTATGAAACACTTGTCGTGTTTTAATAGTTTGTTAGTCACTAAAGTGGTCAAACCTTATGGTTTCTTGAATTTTGAACAATTATTGTTTTTTTTCAATTTCAAAAAAATTAGTTGTGAACCTCAAAATTTGTTGATTAATTAATGCTATGACTGAAATTGATATATTTCATACCCTAATTAATGTCATGGGTATATCGAAGATCGAACTTAGGGATTGACAAATACTAAGATAGCCTTTCCCAATCACCCTGCTCGGCTATGTATGGCCGAGCATTGGGTTGGAGCTGGTTGGTCGCCCAATAGCTAAAGGCTACTGGGCTCGTTTGGCTGGGTTTAAAGGCCTATTCTTGAGTGCTCGGTCCCCTATACCAGTGCACTTCCATCTCGTCCAAACACCTTCTCTACCTATCTTGATATCCGAATTTCGATTCTTTTGATTTGGCAACAAATTGATTCCTAGACTCATATATTATTCATCTTAAATATAGTTTAATGTCATGAAAATCCCATGGTTACAAGTCATATATTTTTAATGAGCTGCAACCCCTTCCCTTTAAATACTTGCCTTTCTGCTAATTTTTCCTAATTACATAATATTTTAAGACAAAAATTGACAACTTAAAAATAATTGGAGGAAGAACTTTTGACAAATCAAATCAATTCAAATACGCATGTAAGATAACTAAAAATACTTTTTTAAGAAAACAAAAATGAAATGACCTCCTATGGACAGCAATCCAAGAAATCAATTACAAATTTTTTAAAGTTAATGTTTAGAAAAAGCAACGGTGTGCAGTTTGCATGTACAGATTTGCTGTTTGTACTATAGTTAATTCAATCCCCGCCATCTATTCAGTTTATCTATACATGTGTCTGAATTGATAACTAAAAATATTTTTTCTGATCTTGTACTGTCATGACATAAACGAAATACCTGGGGCTTGCCTCCAGTTTTAACTCTTGTTTGCCACTGTTGATCAATGTCGCATTCATAAATTAGATTTTTAGTTACATTAATCTCAAGATATTAAAGTTAGGTGAATTTTAATAATGAAAAAGAATTTTTCTGTTGCGTGTTTTATCGCAAACATAGGACTTAGCGCTCATAGTTGATGTTACATGCTTGGAGTGATATGGACTCTGAAGGTGCGGAGAAAATGCAAATAAGATGATAATCATGGACATCGTGATAAATTGATGGGGTTAGGGTTTGTTGATGGCACCAACAGAGAGAGAGAGAGAGAGAGAGAGATGGGATTAGAGATTTTTTATTTTATTTTTTTTATTGGTAAGTAGATGAGATTAGGTTAGTGTTAGGTCGGTTTGTTTCTTGTTGGTTGTTTAAACAGATGAAACACATGAACACGGCTCCTAGTGACTTTCTGCAGCATTGGGAAAGGTAAAATAATAGTCGGCGGGCCCGGGATAAGAATTCGTGCATTGCGTGATAAAATTGAGATTAGCATATGATTAATAAATGAATCATGTCATTAAGGTATTGCTGAATAAGTTAGTTTTATAAATTAAATTATCTTCAAAAACATGGACTAGATAAATTGACGATTATACAATGCGATTATGAAACAAATTGCAAATGTAATTACTTTTATATGTTATAATAAATTGTAAAGTACTAAGAACTGTTAGTTGGAGTTGTTCCAGTCGAAAATAGTTGTTCTAATGATAAAAAACAATCGGTTGATTATAACGGTCGTACATGAATTATAAGCCATCAAATGACAACTATATGTAAAGTAAACTCATGTCAACTTTTTTTGTATATAATAATTAACCTGATTATAGACAGAATGAACACATGAAGAGGTCAAAAGGTCAATCTTCTTCAACAACACCGGACAAATGTACCCTCTTGCCACTTTATGCATGAAAAACGTTGTCGAAGTCTCTATTGGTTATTAGATCTAAGCTTGTCAATGTTGATAATCGACATACAAACCTAAATTTTGTCGACAAGTTCATCATATATTTTTCATAGAAACAGTGGTTTAGGGGAGCTCGATAAGCGGACCTCCAGATATTAGTTTGGCCTGTTTTACACAAGCTATGTTGATGTCTTAACTTATTCCCCTCAAATTTTCAGCTAAATCGGACAAACAACGAGAATGAACTTCTCGGTTTCGTGCGACTGTGCAATTCGTTAGGGGTAACTTGATTTTGCAATTAGTCAAATCCCTCAAAAGCCCATAGGCACCAATCTCTCTCCTCCGAACACCCTAACATTTCCCTTTTTCCTATTCTACCATTTGGAGGACAAAGTGTAGACAAGTAGACAAAAATTTAGAAAATGACCAAGGACGGACAAGGCAATATTGATGACCCTCTCACTTTTTTTCCTCTCATAGTTATCCACCATCGTCGCCTACTCGCCGGTGTCAATCCCTCTCCAACGGCCAGTTGCTCTCAACCTTTCTCGGCATCCTCTTCTCTCTCAGTTCCTCTCTCTTCTGATCATTCAAGGTATGAAATCCATCTTTGCGTTTGTTCCCTCGTCCTCTAAGGATCCCAAATTGATGATGATCAATAAATGGGAGGTGGAAGTTCATCATGTTCTTTCAAACATCACGAACTCTTCCTCCATTCCATCATCTTCGTTCGGGCAGGCCTTTAAACGATTGGACATTTATTTTATCGTGATTTCATTAACGTTTATGTGGAGCTTGATCACTGTCCTCGTCTCATTTGTCTACCTATGTTCGTTGTTTGGCTGAGCTTGCTTCGATCTCCTCTTCCGTAGAACCAACCTCGCTGAACTTGCCCATTTAGGTGCCTTGTTGCGCTTTGCGTTTTGTTTAATTTTTGCTTTGTCTATGTTGTCTATCTTGATATGTATGTCAAGGCTTAATATGTGTGTTAAGGTCTTGTCTGTCGCTGAATGAAGTTTGGGCATCGGTTTCACCCATTTGGTTTGCCGGAAGTTGAGTTTTCATGCTATTATGAGAATTCATGAAATGACATGTTTACGAAAATTAATAATTACGTGACATTTAACTTTGAATCTCAAAATTTGTTCTTTAGAAATTCGTGGGAGACAACAAGCTTTGTTTTGATAGGTTGCACGTCCAAGGGGAGATTGTTTGCTCCGGCTTAACCCCCTCAAAATCCAGGGGTCCCCTGCTGGTCCTCTGGCCTTTTTCTAGACTGAATATAGTGACTCTTTTTAGGGTTTTGCAGCACCTGAGGTGAAAATTTAGAAAAGCCAAAAACTACGTAGTTGTAGTGGGCTTTCCGTAGCTTCCGTTTAGCAGGTGGATCCTTAAATTAGGATATAGTTTGGTTCGTTATGTCGGCCTCGAATGTACCATTTTTCTATGGGCCTTGGTTCAGGTCCTAAGCGACATTTTGTGCTGTATTGTTAATTATGTATTTTTGTGGGCTGAACTTGGAATATTCACATACTTACCTTTTACCAAAAAAAAAACTTGGAATATTCACAATAGGAAGTTGTAAGGCACACCTTAAAATTTCAGTCTGGGAAATTTCACTGGAATTCTAAAGTTGATTTACTACTTTTTCAAATTTTCACAAGAACCGGGTCTGTTTAGAGAAAAAAATGGACATTAGGGGCTAAATTGCAAATTCTGTATTTTTTGGGGCAAAATCGCAAACGTTGTCTTCTAACGAATTGAGGTAGAATCAGTTAGCTTTGAATTCATGGGTGTTTCACCAAAATGGGACATCATTTAGTGGACCTAAGGCACTAAGATTTGAATGGTCAGATCATAGAAAAACAGAGGAGTCCACACTAAGTATTAACTCAGTCATGACTTGCCTTGCTTAATATGCTTGATGAATCATTGAATGACATGTGCTGAGTACCGATTCCTTTTGTGATCGTTCTAATGCTCTTACTGATTGTGGTGAATAAGTGAATGCCGTCACATTGTGATATATCCAACCGTGGAGGTAAAGTAACGGTGGATTGAAAAAACTTAGAAATCTTCATTGGTTTCCTTTAAAATTAGGGTTGATTCTAGGATTTAGATTCTAGATTAGAATAGATCATAGATGGAGTCTCTTAGTTGAATAATTATAGGCATATGATTAGATTAGTATCGCTTAGACATAGGTTCAATAGCTTAGCTTAGACATCGCCTTTAAAGAAAATTTTAAAAAAGAAGATAAAAATTGGTAATAACTAGCTTAGTTCAAGTTATGACTCACCTCAAAAATCTCTTTTAAATTTAGAATTAGAATTAGAATTAGAGAGGATTATTAATTCAAGAAATTAATACCACGAAAAATCTCAAACTGATAAATCATGACAAATTTACCTTAAACTAGTATTTTAATCACAAAAAATCCCAAACTAGTACACTCATGACAATTTACTTAAAACTAATTTTTGATCACTAAAAACTCTAAATTGGTATATTTGTGATAAATTTGCCATTCCATTAATTTTCATAAAATTGGATTAATATCACGAAAAATTACAAACCGGTACACATGTGACAAATGAAGGGTAAAATCCTAAACTTATACACCCATGAAACTCAGTAATTTGACGATAAAATTTAATGGGAGTAAATTTGTCACAGGCATATCATGATATTGGTCAAAAAATTAGTTTGAGATAAATTTGTCATAAATGTACTAGTTTAAGATTTTTTTTTTTTGTAGTATTAACCCTAAAAATCAATAAATAAAATCGCAATGGATCATGTCTTGGGCCCGCACACAAAGTATTGTAATATTCTTTAACCGACACCATATCGGGTTACTTTCTATATTCTATTTTTACTATTTTTCCTTACTTTCTTTTTTGTGTGTTTACATTACATCATTTATTTAATGGTGTGCTTTTAGTTTAGTTGAATGGTTAGGCTAAACTACTAAGATCATAATCAACTCAAAAACATGGCATGGTCACTTTAGTGGGCGAAACCTTTAGGGTTCATAATTTGATAAAAAGACAATGTGGACACTTAGAAAACAATTCAATCAAGTTAGATATCGAATGGCCATTAGTTGAAATAACTAGTGTAATCAAATTTCTATACTTGGATTTCTGGTTAGGTAGGCAATGAGATATGCTCTCATGTCTCACTTGATTTCTAGCCGGCTCCAATAAGTTAGTGACGATTCCTTCACAAGATTAAATTCTCATAGGCTAAATAAAACTAAAATGACAATCTAATGTCATGCAAAATAAAGTTTTGGAAGAACTCACGTCAATTGAGGACCATTGGTTTGTTTTTGGCATCACCTCTAAACCCGAAACCCCTTTGGGGTTGTGATGATTGAAACTAGTGTCTTTTTAGTCCACCCATCTAAAAACTTATCAACGTCAACCTTCGGATTGGACAACCGGAAACTTACCTTGATTCGGCTCACATGAGGGCAGACGCCGCACCAACGCAACTAGGGAATTTTTCCATCTATTATCACGATCAATTTGTTCACGAGTAATCAAAATCTTCCTCAGAGCAGAGCCATGCATCATCTAGGCCACTCTGACGAAACCAAAGAGACGTTCCAAGCTCAATCCCACCTCTACAATCTCACCTCCATCTTCGTATCGTCCATGTCTCTCAAGTGCGCCGTCCAGCTTGGCACTCCGGACGTCATAAACGACCACAAGCGTCCTATCACTCTTCTTGAGCTGGCCTCAGCGCTCCGAATTCACCCGTCGAAAACCACGTGCCTTCACCGTCTCATGCGCGTTTTGGTTCATTTGCACATATTCGCTGAGACTCTTGTTCCCAAGCATGAGGGAGGAGGAGAAGAAGTAAAAGCTTACGTGTTGACAGCTTCTTCAAGTTTGCTTTTGAGCGATAAGGCCACAGGGCTCTCGCCGTTCATCGTGGCCATGCTTGATCCGGTTCTCATGACTCCTTGGAATTTTCTTGGAGATTGGTTCCGAGGGAATCACGAAAAAAATTGCAGCAACAAATTGATCGGCCCTTTCGAAGCTGTGCATGGATTGAACCTATGGGACTATGGGAGGAAGAATCCTGAATTTGGTGATGCATTCAATGGAGCAATGGCCATTGACTCTCGAATGATGAATTTCATCATCAGGGATTGTAAGCATATCTTTCAAGGGTTGAATACCTTGGTGGACGTTGGAGGTGGCACGGGCACGGTGGCAAAAATAATCTCTGAGGCGTGTTGGGGATTGGAGTGCACTGTCCTTGATCTCCCGCATGTGGTTGCCGGCTTGCCGGAGAGTGAGAATGTGAAATTTGTTGGTGGTGACATGTTCGAGTTCATCCCCCCTCGGATGCCATTTTGCTGAAGGTATGTATAATGAATATGTATATGTTCATTTTTTCCATGGCTCTTTATATCAATTCATTGTTCTTTTGATAAGAAATTAATTCGTCATCCTAGAATATGTCCTGATGTTTGGATAGTTCTCTTTACGAACCATATCAATGACAAGTCGCTTGTAATTCATAGTTTCTAATGCAGTTGATGTTTCCCTAGAGCAACTGCATAAGGACTTGACATACTACAGTGATAAATGACCAGCTCTCCAAAGCCAAACCTCTAGATTTTCCTCCACTTCCTGGCCGGACCACAACTCTTTGATTTTCCTATTTTTACTCCTGTTCATGGGATTGACTAAGTAAAAAAAAATGAAAAAACAAAAAACTATGTGTGGATGGGATATATGATAAAGTTTGACTCTTCACGTTAGTTTAAACTTCCCTTTGTTTTACGAAAATGAATGATTTGTTAATTATTTTTCTGAAAATGATTGCTCAATAGTGCTTATAAAAATGAATGAAAGAAAATTATTTTATTATCCATGGAAATATATAAACAGAAATTATTGTTAATAATGAAAACATTTTCCATTGATTAATTATGCCAGGTGATGTAAATATTTACTTTTAGGAAAATATTTTTTAAATTATTTAATTTTGATGAAATAAATGGGCCTACATAATGTAATGTTTCAATTATTTACCCAAGTTTGACTCGTGTTTTAACCTGTTCAAGAACTTAGCGAGGTATTTATGGGTTACTTATGCAAAGTTGGAGCTTCAGGTCATGTTCCTAGTGAAATAAATTTCTAGCTTGCCTCCAGGATCGATTCTTGTGGATGCATTTGTTGAAGAAGTTAGAAAATTCTATTGTGATCGCATTCAAGTAATTATAACCTATGAAGCACGGACACATTGCCCGTGCTTCTGTGTCGTGTCCAACACGTGTCAGAGCGTGTTGGACACGTTGACATGCTCTGACACGGTCAGACATGCGGTCAACGCGTGTCAGATTTTCCGACACACGGTCAACTTTTCTCAACACATGTGTCGACGTGTGTTCGGAAGATTGATGGAGGGTGGAGGTGAGGCAGGGTGAGGGAGCAAAGGCTGCAAGCGCCGGCGAGACGAAGCCACGAATGGACCACCGCGACAGTGAGAGACGACCAGAGAGAGTGGCAAGGGCCGCCACTGTTGCGATGGATCGGCGACGAGGAGGAGGAGGAGAAGGATCAAGAGGAAGAGGAGAGGAAGGGGGTCGTGCAGGGAAGAGGTGGAAGAGAAGGGTTGAGAGGAAGAGGAGAGGAGGGAAGGGGGTCGTGCGGTGAGTGGCAAGGAGAAATAGGAAAAGGAGGGCTCGCTAGGGTTTTTGATAATGAAACCCAAAAAAATAAGAAAGGAGATCTGATGGCGCGAGGGGGAGGGAAAAAAGTAAAGTAAATTTGGGGTAGAGGGAAAAGATCGAAGGAAAGAAAGGGTGGATTTTGGGAATTTTTTTTAACCAGAAAATTAAATAAATGAAATTAAAAAATAATTTTGAAAAATAAAAGTATTGAATTTTGAATAATGATAAATTTTGGTCATTGTAGAAAATCATGGATTTATTTAAATAAATTGATTCTAATTTCTTATTAATTATTAGTTTCATCAATAACTTTTGTTAAAGTTAAAAACATGTTTCGCGTTAACTATGAATATATCTTTCGAATTTCAAATGAATTGATTTATTAATATTATTAGTGTAAATTTATTATAGGCTCTTTTTTAATTAATTAATTATTTATGAATTTGAATCAAATTAATTAAAAATAAAAGTATTAATTTAATATATAACGTGTCGTAACGTGTTAAAATTCTCTACTTTTTAGAAATGACGTGTCGACGTGTCGTGTCGTGTCTTATCGTGTCGCGTGTTTGTGTCGTGTTATAATACGCAATGAAAGTTACGTGAGACTTTAGAGTTTGAAAAGTCTTCTTCTTTTGCATAGTTTTTACTAATTTCTTGGCTGTACTTGCTGATGATATAGTTGATGTTACATGCTTGGAGCGACGAGGACTGCGTGAAGGTGCTGCGAAAATGCAGAGAGGCGATCGTTGGCAAGAACAACGAGGAAGGGAAGGTGATAATCATAGACATTGTGATAGGCGAGACTCAGGATGACGATGCTGAAGCAACTTCGACAAAGCTCTTCTTCGATATGCTGATGATGACGGTGGTCACCGGAAGAGAGAGGACCGAGAAAGAGTGGGAAGAACTTTTTCGAAGGCCGGCTTCAGTCAGCACAAGATAACTCCTATGTTTGGATTAAGGTCTCTCATTGAAGTCTTTCCTTAGGCATTCAAATTACGCCTATTTGCAAGCACCGCTTGTAAATTCGTTAAGATTTATACTATATATGTACTAAGAAGTTGTAATAATCTCTTTTGATATTGAAATGACATTTAGTTATGGAATTTTATTATGTGTAAATGCATGTCACTCATACTGTGATAAATGTGTACAAATAATTTTACATTCAAGGTGAACTAACACTGATACTAAATATTTTGATGAATTGAATGAACCTCCCTCCTTATTTTTGGTCCCATCTCTTTAAGGAATTATTGATAAAAAGATACCTACACTTGAAGCCTTTTTTTTGGGTACCTACATGACAAGCTCTACGCTCTAATTTTAAATCCCGTTTTTGTAAACTAGGGTTCTTGGATGATTGAAAAGCAACACTGTGTGGATTTTTTTTTTTTGGCCAAAAACACCGTGTTTAATTGGGAAGTACTAAAACTCCTCTGGAAATATTGTTGTTAAATGATGTGACAGATTAGAGCATGTCATTTAACAAGTGATATTCAGTACCGAATTGAATATGACATTACCTCAAAAAACAATGGTAGGAATACTAAGCCTCGTCACCTAAAATAACGCATCCCTTAACAAAATAATTTAGTAGAAGAGTCTTAGTATGTCTAGTAATATTTTTACTTATTGTGCACTAATTTAGAAAAAAATATTAAGGTATTTCACATTCTTCAATTTAAACAGTAAGTGATATTCGTGTAAATTTGTCGAAGTAATGTTCATGATACTGTGATTGGATCATTAAACCGGTCTATAAAGGAATATGGCTAGCTGTATAAGTGAACATTTCAAAAAGAATGAATTTATAACGTCAAATATACACTTTATATATTATTAAGCAAAACCTATCTTAATTTAGTAAATCCATCATATCTATAGAGGAAAAGATAGATCTATTTCTCATCTCATGAGATAGCTATTGTTGAAAGGTATGAGGATTTTCGCTTACCGAGACTTGCTGATGTGGGATGAATTAGTCCACCCCACAACTTATCGTTTACACACCTCTTATTTCAACGTGCCAATTGAATGGTCCAATTAAGCATGTGCAAGAAGCTCCCCGATCTTATCACTTCTGGTCGACTAATGAATCCATTTCTAGTTGTCCTTTTTTGAACCTATACAAGCAAAACCTAAGAGGCCGAAAAGTCATTGAACCGCCTCCTCTTGCGGGATAAAAGCCGTGTCTATGAACTTATTCCATCGACTTCTCTACAGAAACAAATTGATCCCTCTGTTATCTCAACCGAGTGATTTCCGAATCGTCAAGTCTTGTTCACAACCAAACCATGCATCATCCCAGTCGTTCTGAAGAAGCCAAAGAGATGTTCCAAGCTCAATCCCACCTCTACAATCACACATTCAACTTCATCTCGTCCATGTCTCTCAAATGCGCGGTCCAACTCCGCATCCCCGATGTCATACACGACCACAAGCGACCCATGACCCTCCTTGAGCTAGCCTCAGAGCTCCGAATCCACCCGTCCAAAATGACGTGTCTTTACCGCCTCATGCGTGTTTTGGTTCACTCGGGCATTTTCGCAGAGACACTTGTTCCCAAGAATGGAGAGGAAGAAGAAGAAATTAAGGGTTATGTCTTGACACCACCTTCGTGTTTGCTTCTGAATGATAAGGTCACGGGGCTCTCGCCATTTGTGGCGATCATGCTGGATCCGGCTCTGGTGAGTCCTTGGCATTTTCTTGGAGATTGGCTCCAAGGAAATAACCATGACGATTGTAGAGACAAATTAAACAATCCTTTTGAAGCTGCGCATGGAGTCAATATATGGGACTATGGGAGGAAGAATCCCGAATTTGGGAATACATTCAACAGAGCAATGGCCGGCGATTCTCAGTTGATGAATTTGATAATTAAGGATTATAAAGAGATCTTTGAAGGGATAAATTCTTTGGTGGATGTCGGAGGCGGCACGGGAACCATGGCAAGGATAATCTCTGAGGTGTGTCCGGGCTTGAAGTGCACGGTGCTTGATCTCCCGCACGTGGTTGCCGGCTTGCCAGAGAGTGAGAATGTGAAGTTCGTTGGTGGTGATATGTTTGAGTCCCTCCCTTCTGCAGATGCTGTTCTACTCAAGGTATGCACTATAGCATTTTACTGTTATAAATTAGATGTGGATATTAATTTGCACAGGATATTAATTTACACAATAAGTTGATTACTTCTGATTATTTGGAAAGAAACTAATTCGGCATATCCGATACGTAATTTTCATTTTCATAAAGATTACCCAATATAGGACATTGATTTATTTATAAAAAAAAAAACACTATGCTAGATTCAATTCATTGTCAAACTGTAAAATAATGAAACTTATGCTCCTCTTGCTAGATTAGAAGTTGTATGTTTATTACTTGATGCATGTTTCCACTATTTCAAGCTTTATCAAATGAATGTGAAAAGTGCATTCCACAACATTTAGGGAAAAAGCCACTAAACATCCCAAACTTTCTTCAAAGTGACAAATTTATCCCAAATATTTTTTTCGTGATACAAAAAATCCCAAACTTTGCTAATTATGACACATTTATCCCATACTCTATGTTAAGGGCATTTCGTCTTTTCTTTCTTTTTCTTATTTTTTTTTTTCCCCTTTTTTCTTCTTCTCTCTTCCCTTCATTGTCTAGGGAAGCTGGACTTAGGTGAGGGCAGCCCTCGCTTGGGTGTTGCCCTCGCCAGCCTAGGCGAGTGCAACCTTTGCTTGGGTCGAGTGAGGACAACCCTTGCCAGATCAAGTGAGGGCCACCCTTGCCTGATGCCACCTAGGTCGGATCTGGTGAGGGCTGCCCTTGCTTGCGTCAGGCGAGGGCTGTCCTCCCTCGACCTAGGTAAGGGCCACCCAGGCGAGGGCGACCCTCGCCTGACATTGGCGAGGGCGGCCCTTGCCTGAGTTTGGCTTCCCTCCGCCAAGCTGGCGGAGGGAAGAGAGAAGAAGAAGAAAATTTTAAAATGTAAAAAGATGAAAATACCCTATAGTTTGAGGTAAATATGTTACATGGATACAAATTTAGGGTTTCTTGTGCCACGAAAAAAAAGTTTGGGATAAATGTGTCACAATTAGTAAAATTTGAGGTTTTTTGTGTCATAAAAAAAAGTATGGGGTAAATTTGTCACTCTGGCTAAAGTTTGAAGTTTTTGGTGGCTTTTTCTCTAATAGTTATATCAAATGAGAAGTGTTTATAAAACAGTCACCAAGTTTTGAAGAACCAAGAAAGTAGACTATAGCTCAATATGGAATGAAGCAAGTGTTAGAAGTTTGGTTGAGAAAGGATTTGATAAAATTGAGGTGGACACAAAACTGATTAGACAGAAGGAAGATAAAGGTATCTTACTTGTTCAAATTTGTGTCGATTAACAAGTAAATATATTTAGCTCAATTGATAGTATTTTGTGAAGAGTGTTGCCAATGTTATGCATAAAGAGTTTGAAATGAACATGTGGGGAACTAAACTTCTTCCTTGGACTCCAAGTGAAGTAAGCAAAAGGTTGCACACTCACATATCATAGAAATCTGCAAGGAAATGAGGTAGAAACTCCCATGATTTATTTTCCAAAAACTTGACAATGATGAAAAAGGAAATGAGGTAGATTCTAAACTTTGTAGAAGCATGATGTGTTCTCTTCTACATCTCACTGTGTCTAGACCAGATATTTGCTTTGGTGTTTGCATATGTTTAAGAATTCAATCAAATCCTAAAGAATCTCCAAAGTGCATCATCAAATGTATTTCAACTTTTCTAGAACTTGGCTTGTGGCACCCCAAGCGCTCAAATTTTCTCTATTGAGGTACTTTGATGCTGACTTAACCAGTTGTAATATTGATAGGAAAAACACATGTGGTACTTGTCAAATGAATGGGTGTATGCTTGTATATTGGTTTTCGAAGAAGCAAAATTCCATTGCTTTGTCTTAGGTTAAAGCTAAGTATGTAGCACCATGGAGTTGCTGTATACAACTAATGTGGATGAGGCAATAATTGAATGATTTTGGAGTAAAAAGTACAAATATTCCCGTCATGTGTGACAAATACTTGTGCAATTTATCTAACAAAAAATCTCATACTTTGCTTAGAGCCAAGGGTACCTACATCATCATTAAATATGTGGTCATGTTTACAAGGGAAGTATATGTTGACTGAAAGCAACAATTAGTTGTTATTATTCACTAAACCTCTTGGCAAAGCATGCCTTGAGCTTATTTAAAATGAGTTAAGAATCAGAGATCCATTCGATCAAAGGACTGTGTTGTATAGAAGCACGTGAATCTGTAAGCGTGCACCAATTACTTTTTTGCAGAACTTTTCTCTCTTCTCTGTCATATCTCATCTAATCAAGATTTGCCGACTCACAAATCTGAAGAACCCAACGAAAGGGACCTCCCTTCTAAGTATTGCAATTTCCTAAAAATGATTGCTTGTATTGAATATGGAATATATGATGAAATTTGACTCTTCCTATTGGTTTAAATTTCTGTTTGTTTTGCAAAAATGAATGATTTATAAAATATTTTCCTAAAAATGATGTTTATATTGTTTATAGAAATGAATGAAAGAAAAATATTTTATCATCCACAAACACATATAAATAGAAATTATCTTTAATAATGAAAACATTAATTATGCCAGGTGATGTAAACGTTTATTTTTAGGAAATTTTGACAAAATAAATGGGCCTATATAATGTAATGTTTGGAATATTTATCCAAGTTTGGCTTATGTTTTAACCTTTTCAGGAACTTAGTGAGGTTATTTATGTCTTAGTTATTCAAAGTTGGAGCTTCAGGTCATGTTCCTAGTGAAATAAATTTCTAGCTTGCCTCCGGGATAGATCCCTGTTGATGCCATTGTTGAAAAGGTTGGAAAATTCCACTGCGGTCGCATTCAAGTACTTATATAACGCAACGAAAGTTACGTGAGACTTTAGAGTTTGAAAAATCTTCTTCTTTTGCATAGTTTCTTCTAATTACTTGGATGTACTTGTTGATGATATAGTTGATGTTACACGCTTGGAGCGATGAGGACTGTGTGAAGGTGCTGCGAAAATGCAGGGAAGCAATCGCTGGCAAGAACAACGAGCAAGGGAAGGTGATAATCATAGACATTGTGATAGGCGAGACTGGGGATGACGATGCTGAAACAACTGCGACAAAGCTCTTTTTCGATATGCTGATGATGATGATGGTCACTGGAAGAGAGAGGACCGAGAATGCGTGGAAAGAACTTTTCTCGAAGGCTGGCTTTAGTCAGTACAAGATAAATCCTATGTTTGGATTTAGGTCTCTCATTGAAGTCTTTCCTTAGGGATTCAAATTACGCCTATTTGCAAGCACCGCTTGTAAATTCGTTAAGATTTATACTATATATGTACTAAGAAGTGGTAATAATCTCTTTTGATATTGAAATGACATTTAGCTATGGCTTTTTATTATGTGTAAATGCATGTCACTCATACCGTGATAAATGTGTACAAATAATTTTACATTCAAGGTGAACTAACACTGATACTAAATATTTTGATGAATTGAATGAACCTCCCTCCTTATTTTTGGTCCCATCTCTTTAAGTAATTATTGATAAAAAGATACCTACACTTGAAGCCTTTTTTTTTTTTTGGGTACCTACATGACAAGCTCTACGCTATAATTTTAAATCCCGTTTTTGTAAACTAGGGTTCTTGCATGATTGAAAAGCAACAATGTGTGGATTTTTTTTTTTTTTTTGTGGCCAAAAACACCGTGTTTAATTGGGAAGTACTAAAACTCCTCTGGAAATATCGTTGTTAAATGATGTGACAGATTAGAGCATGTCATTTAACAAGTGATATTCAGTACCGAATTGAATATGACATTACCTCAAAAAACAATGGTAGGAATACTAAGCCTCGTCACCTAAAATAACGCATCCCTTAACAAAATAATTTAGTAGAAGAGTCTTAGTATGTCTAGTAATATTTTTACTTATTGTGCACTAATTTAGAAAAAAAATATTAAGGTATTTCACATTCTTCAATTTAAACAGTAAGTGATATTCGTGTAAATTTGTCGAAGTAATGTTCATGATACTGTGATTGGATCATTAAACCGGTCTATAAAGGAATATGGCTAGCTGTATAAGTGAACATTTCAAAAAGAATGAATTTATAACGTCAAATATACACTTTATATATTATTAAGCAAAACCTATCTTAATTTAGTAAATCCATCATATCTATAGAGGAAAAGATAGATCTATTTCTCATCTCATGAGATAGCTATTGTTGAAAGGTATGAGGATTTTCGCTTACCGAGACTTGCTGATGTGGGATGAATTAGTCCACCCCACAACTTATCGTTTACACACCTCTTATTTCAACGTGCCAATTGAATGGTCCAATTAAGCATGTGCAAGAAGCTCCCCGATCTTATCACTTCTGGTCGACTAATGAATCCATTTCTAGTTGTCCTTTTTTGAACCTATACACGCAAAACCTAAGAGGCCGAAAAGTCATCGAACCGCCTTCTCTTGCGGGATAAAACCTGTGTCTATGAACTTATTCCATCGACTTCTCTACAGAAACAAATTGATCCCTCTGTTATCTCAACCGAGTGATTTCCGAATCGTCAAGTCTTGTTCACAACCAAACCATGCATCATCCCAGTCGTTCTGAAGAAGCCAAAGAGATGTTCCAAGCTCAATCCCAACTCTACAATCACACCTTCAACTTCATCTCTTCCATGTCTCTCAAATGCGCGGTCCAACTCCGCATCCCCGATGTCATACACGACCACAAGCGACCCATGACCCTCCTTGAGCTAGCCTCAGAGCTCCGAATCCACCCGTCCAAAATGACCTGTCTTTACCGCCTCATGCGTGTTTTGGTTCACTCGGGCATTTTCGCAGAGACGCTTGTTCCCAAGAATGGAGAGGAAGAAGAAGAAATTAAGGCTTATGTCTTGACACCACCTTCGTGTTTGCTTCTGAATGATAAGGTCACGGGGCTCTCGCCATTTGTGGCGATCATGCTGGATCCGGCTCTGGTGAGTCCTTGGCATTTTCTTGGAGATTGGCTCCAAGGAAATAACCATGACGATTGTAGAGACAAATTAAACAATCCTTTTGAAGCTGCGCATGGAGTCAATATATGGGACTATGGGAGGAAGAATCCTGAATTTGGGAACACATTCAACAGAGCAATGGCCGGCGATTCTCAGTTGATGAATTTGATAATTAAGGATTATAAAGAGATCTTTGAAGGGATAAATTCTTTGGTGGATGTCGGAGGCGGCACGGGAACCATGGCAAGGATAATCTCTGAGGTGTGTCCGGGCTTGAAGTGTACGGTGCTTGATCTCCCGCACGTGGTTGCCGGCGTGACAGAGAGTGAGAATGTGAAGTTCGTTGGTGGTGATATGTTCGAGTCCCTCCCTTCTGCAGATGCTGTTCTACTCAAGGTATGCACTATAGCATCTTACTATTATAAATTAGATGCGGATATTAATTTGCACAGGATATTAATTTGCACAATAAGTTGATTACTTCTGATTATTTGGAAAGAAACTAATTCGGCATCTCCGATACGTAATTTTCATTTTCATAAAGATTACCCAATATAGGACATTGATTTATTTAAAAAACAAAAACACTATGCTAGATTCAATTCATTGTCAAACTGTAAAATAAATGTGTTCCCAAGAAGTAAAAGAAAAATGATTATAATGAAACTTATGCTCCTCTTGCTAGATTAGAAGCTGTATGTTTATTACTTGATGCATGTTTCCACAATTTCAAGCTTTATCAAGTGGATGTGAAAAGTGCATTCCACAACAATTAGGGAAAAAGCCACGAAACATCCCAAACTTTTTTCAAAGTGACAAATTTATCTTAAAATTTTTTTCGTGATACAAAAAACCCAAAGCTTTGCTAATTATGACACATTTATCCCATACTCTATGGTTAATGGCATTTTCATCTTTATTTTTTTTACTTTTTCTTATTTATTTTTTTTTTTTTTTCTTCTTCTCTCTTCCCTCTATCGTCTAGGGAAGCCGGACTTAGGTGAGGGCCGCCCTTGCCTGGGTGTTGCCCTCGCTAGCCTAGGTGAGTGCGACCTTCACTTGGGTCGAGTGAGGACAGCCCTCGCTAGATCAAGTGAGGACCACCCTCGCCAGCCCTTGCCTGATGCCACCTAGGCCAGATCTGGCGAGGGCCACCCTTGCTTGCGTCAGGCGAGGGCTGTCCTCGCCCAACCCAGGCAAGGGCCACCCAGGTGAGGGCAGCCCTTGCCTGAGTCCGGCTTCCCTCTGCCAAGCTGGCAGAGGGAAGAGAGAAGAGGAAGAAAAAAAAAAGAAAAAGATTTTTTTTAATGTAAAAGACAAAAATACCTTATAGTTTGGGGTAAATATATTACATGGATACAAATTTAGGATTTCTTGTGTCACGAAAAAAAGTTTGGGATAAATATGTCACAGTTAGTAAAATTTGAGGTTTCTTGTGTTATAAAAAAAGTTTAGAGTAAATTTGTCACTTTGGCTAAAGTTTGAAGTTTTTGGTGGCTTTTTCTCTAATAGTTATAACAAATGAGAAGTGTTTATAAAACAGTCACCAGGTTTTGAAGAACCAAGAAAGCAGACTATGTCTACAAACCCTCAAAGGCTCAATATGGAATGAAGCAAGTGTTAGAAGTTTGGTTGAGAAAGGATTTGATAAAAGTGAGGTGGACACAAAACTGATTATAAAGAAGGAAGATAAAGATATCTTATGGGTTCAAATCTGTGTCGATTAACAAGTAAATATATTTAGCTCAATTGACGATATTTTGTGAAGAGTGTTGCCAATGATATGTAGAACGAGTTTGAAATGAACATGTGGGGGAACTAAACTTCTTCCCTGGACTCCAAGTGAAGTAAGCAAAAGGTTGCACACTCACATATCATAGAAATCTTCAAGGAAATGAGGTAGAAACTCCCATGGTTTATTTTCCAAAAACTTGATAATGATGAAAAAGGAAATGAGGTAGATTCTAAACTTTGTAGAAGCATGATGTGTTCTCTTCTACATCTCACTGTGTCTAGACCGGATATTTGGTTTGGTGTTTGCATATGTTTAACAATTCAATCAAATCCTAAAGAATCTCCCAAGTGCATCATCAAATATATTTCAACTTTTCTAGAACTTGGCTTGTCGCACCCCAAGCGCTCAGGTTTTCTCTATTGAGGTACTTTGATACTACCTTAACTAGTTGTAATATTGATAGGAAAAACACATGCGGTACTTGTCAAATGAATGGGTATATGCTTGTATATTGGTTTTCGAAGAAGCAAAATTCCATTGCTTTGTCTAAGGTAAAAGCTAAGTATGTAGCACCATGGAGTTGCTTTATACAACTAATGTGGATGAGGCAATAATTGAATGATTTTGGAGTAAAAAGTACAAATATTCCCTTCATGTGTGACAAATACTTGTGCGATTTATCTAACAAAAAATCTCATACTTTGCTTAGAGCCAAGGGTACCTAAATCATCATTAAATATGTGGTCATGTTTACAAGGGAAGTATATGTTGACTGAAAGCATCAATTAGTTGGTATTCACTAAACCTCTTGGCAAAGCATGCCTTGAGCTTATTTAATATGAGTTAAGAATCAGAGATCCATTCGACTAAAGGACTGTGATGTATAGAAGCACGTGAATCTATAAGCGTGCACCAATTGCTTTTTTGCATAACTTTTCTCTCTTCTCTGTCATATCTCATCTAATCAAGATTTGCCGACTCACAAATCTGAAGAACCCAACGAAAGGGACCTCCCTTCTTAGTATTGCAATTTCCTAAAAATGATTGCTTGTATTGAATATGGAATATATGATAAAATTTGACTCTTCACGTTGGTTTAAATTTCTTTTTGTTTTGCGAAAATGAATGATTTTAAAAATATTTTCCTAAAAATGAATGTTTATATTTTTTATAGAAATGAATGAAAGAAAAATATTTTATCATCCACAAAAACATATAAATAGAAATTATCTTTAATAATGAAAACATTAATTATGCCAGGCGATGTAAACGTTTATTTTTAGGAAAATATTTTCCAAATTATTGAATTTTGACAAAATAAATGGGCCTATATAATGTAATGTTTGGATTATTTACCCAAGTTTGGCTTGTGTTTTAACCTTTTCAAGAACTTAGTGAGGTTATTTATGGCTTAGTTATTCAAAGTTGGAGCTTCAGGTCATGTTCGTAGTGAAATAAATTTCTAGCTTGCCTCCGGGATAGATCCCTGTTGATGCCATTGTTGAAAAGGTTGGAAAATTCCACTGCGGTCGCATTCAAGTACTTACATAACGCAACGAAATTTACGTGAGACTTTAAAGTTTGAAAAGTCTTCTTCTTTTGCATAGTTTCTACTAATTACTTGGATGTACTTGTTGATGATATAGTTGATGTTACACGCTTGGAGCGATGAGGACTGTGTGAAGGTGCTGCAAAAATGCAGGGAAGCAATCGCTGGCAAGAACAACGAGCAAGGGAAGGTGATAATCATAGACATTGTGATAGGCGAGACTGGGGATGACGATGCTGAAACAACTGCGACAAAGCTCTTTTTCGATATGCTGATGATGATGATGGTCACTGGAAGAGAGAGGACCGAGAATGCGTGGAAAGAACTTTTCTCGAAGGCTGGCTTTAGTCAGTACAAGATAAATCCTATGTTTGGATTTAGGTCTCTCATTGAAGTCTTTCCTTAGGGATTCAAATTACGCCTATTTGCAAGCACCGCTTGTAAATTCGTTAAGATTTATACTATATATGTACTAAGAAGTGGTAATAATCTCTTTTGATATTGAAATGACATTTAGTTATGGCTTTTTATTATGTGTAAATGCATGTCACTCATACCGTGATAAATGTGTACAAATAATTTTACATTCAAGGTGAACTAACACTGATACTAAATATTTTGATGAATTGAATGAACCTCCCTCCTTATTTTTGGTCCCATCTCTTTAAGTAATTATTGCTAAAAAGATACCTACACTTGAAGCCTTTTTTTTTTTTTTTTTTGGGTACCTACATGACAAGTTCTACACTCTAATTTTAAATCCCGTTTTTGTAAACTAGGGTTCTTGCATGATTGAAAAGCAACACTGCGTGGACTTTTTTTTTTTTTGGCCAAAAACACCGTGTTTAATTGGGAAGTACTAAAACTCCTCTGGAAATATTGTTGTTAAATGATGTGACAGATTAGAGCATGTCATTTAACAAGTGATATTCAGTACCGAATTGAATATGACATTACCTCAAAAAACAATGGTAGGAATACTAAGCCTCGTCACCTAAAATAACGCATCCCTTAACAAAATAATTTAGTAGAAGAGTCTTAGTATGTCTAGTATTATTTTTACTTATTGTACACTAATTTAGAAAAAAAATATTAAGGTATCTCGCATTCATCAATGTAAACAGTAACCGATATCATGAACATTACTTCGACTATATTATTAAGCAAAACCTATCTTAATTTAGTAATTCCATCATATCTAAAGAGGAAAAGATAGATCTATTTCTCATCTCATGAGATAGCTATTGTTGAAAGGTATGAGGATTTTCGCTTACCGAGACTTGCTGACGTGGGATGAATTAGTCCACCCCACAACTTATCGTTTACACACCTCTTATTTCAACGTGCCAATTGAATGGTCCAATTAAGCATGTGCAAGAAGCTCCCCGATCTTATCACTTCTGGTCGACTAATGAATCCATTTCTAGTTGTCCTTTTTTGAACCTATACAAGCAAAACCTAAGAGGCCGAAAAGTCAGTGAACCGCCTTCTCTTGCGGGATAAAAGCCGTGTCTATGAATTTATTCCATCGACTTCTCTACAGAAACAAATTGATCCCTCTGTTATCTCAACCGAGTGATTTCCGAATCGTCAAGTCTTGTTCACAACCAAACCATGCATCATCCCAGTCGTTCTGAAGAAGCCAAAGAGATGTTCCAAGCTCAATCCCACCTCTGCAATCACACATTCAACTTCATCTCTTCCATGTCTCTCAAATGCGCGGTCCAACTCCGCATCCCCGATGTCATACACGACCAAGCGACCCATGACCCTTTGTTGTACTTTAACTAGTACGTCCATGATGGGGTGCGATTGGACCGCACTATTGGCTCCAAGGAAATATCCATGACGATTGTAGAGACAAATTAAACAATCCTTTTGAAGCTGCGCATGGAGTCAATATATGGGTGTCATGACCTCCTTTTTTCTGTCCGGGGAAAAGAAGAAGGTTTAGAGATATTTGCCTAAAGAGGCGAACCAATGGCCCTAAATTAGGCGCGAGCTCTCCCAAGCCCATACTTCACGTGACATTGGATTTTGAATTTTAGTTTTTAACAACCTATGTAATTCTAGGAGTCGCCACTAGCATATTGGGGTCGGCTAGAAACCAATCAAGACACGGGAGTGTTGTCTTGATTCCTACGCAACCAGAAATTTCTAGGAATGGGGACTTGTTTACACCAATGTTTCTATTAGCTCTCTTGTGGTACCATTAACTTGGAAGGTTGTTTATCTAAATTGCCACACAATCTTGATTACCAATTATAATCTTTATGAAACCACTAAGTGTCCATGCAAATGTTTTTGTAATTTTTTTTTAATGTCTAGACTAATCTTAACATAATTTAGAAGAGAAATTTACACTCAAATTAATGAAAAACGGCGCGTAAGTAAACATCCAAGAAATTGAAATGACTTGAAAATAAACGCGGAAAAGGTAAACCCGATACAAGTCGGACAAATAATATTACATGGCCTTCTTATCACGCCCCGAGACAGGATCCCCATGAGCAAAATGAGATTTAAATATGCATGAAATTACTCTATATGCATGAAATTACTTTAAATAGTTTTAATCTACGCAAAATGGATTATTTACAAAAATGGTTGTAAAATACCAAAATAGCATTAAATTAGGAAAATGACCTTTTAAAATTAGGAAAATTTCATATATGTCATTTTTATCCTAATTTGATGCTAGCTAACATTTTTTGATATTTTTGAAATTTTTGAAATTTTTCTCTTATTTATTTATTATTATTATTTTTTAAAAAATTAATAAATTCCTTAAATTGATCTATGCTAACATGGAGTAACACAACACATGAATATAACAAGAACCAAGCTCAAATCGACCGTTTCAAGATTGAAACTTGGTTTGCGCATTTTGTCGAACCCTTGGTGTGCATCAAATTATCCCGAACCAGCTTTCTCGGGTCATGTTTGCGACCTTCAATCTTAACGCATGAGCAATATTATGTGGAACTAAAACATCAAGGTTAAACTATCACATGCAAAGAGTAATATTAGATAAAGATCATAGCCTAAAACACACAAGAACCAAGCTGAAATCGTCCTCCAATATGCGGCTTCGAGTGAATTTTGCAAATCTGGGTTTGAATCCAAGTCAAGCAAACAGGTTGAATGCCCATATTCAAGCCCCGACACTCATCACATACGAGATCTAAGGGAAACACTACTTGATCCGAGTGAAAGTAGATAACATGAGCTTTCAAATGCAACAAACATCATAGAGAATGGCCCACCGAACAACATCAAAACGACCTCTCCAAGAAGCACACATGCAACACTCTTGAAGAACTTTCAAACACTTAGAAAAATTTCAGCCTCAGAAATCAGTTTTCCGGGCTGGTTTTCCTCTTGATTTTCATGATCAAAACATGCTCAAACTCGAAAATAAGTACATCTAGGATGCTTAACTTACTTCCTAGTTTCCTTTCCAAGTGGTTCCTGGCCGATGAAACCGACAAATTATCCTCGGGGGCCTGTGGAAGTTGGTTTCTTCAACTGGAAATGAGATATGCAAAAAAGAACAGTCTCAACACTTAGAAAAATTTTCGGACTTTCTTGGCCCGCTAGGAGGGCTCTGTTTCGGGGGGCTTTAGGAGGCCTTCCCGATCTCCATTTTGGACGTGCGACTTATGGTTGAAAATATATTTGAATGAAGTTTCACTCTCTAATTGAAGGTTTTGGCTAATTTTGACCACAGGTGTGTGAAAATCTCACTTTGCTCTCTCTAGGTTGGTCTGGAATTTCAGAGTTTCTCTTTTCTTGAGTTGCTTCTGAGGGCTTCTTTGGGGATCGATTTCGAGCTCTCCCCTCCCTCTCTCGTCCCTTCTCTTTTGTAATTTGAAAGACCTTGCTTCAGTGATCTTATCCCCTGAATTAAGGGATTTTTGGTCGATCTTTTGTCCACCTACCAAGCCTGCAAACTGAGCTGGTTCACCTACTCTTCTGACTTGGCCAATTTTTTTAACTTCTGCAGCTGTTGAGTGTGCGGAATTTACTGCAATTTTCCCGTGCTTTCAACAACTTATCCCTGGCCAATTTCCATCCACTTGCACTTCTATATATGGTATTCTATCACGTGCAAAGATCAGGCTGATTGAGATGCTGAGTCGGATATGGTGGGGCCACAAATAAGCTTACTTAGTAGCTCCGAAATGAGGCTAAATCATGGACTAAGATTTGGCAGCTGGTTTGGGTGCTTTAATCCATCAACTTGGCTGCGGTTTTTAATCAATTAGCAAGTTCATGTATAATAGTTTAAGATCTTGACAAGATTTTGCAATTGTGCCCACCCAATTTTTGCAAAAAAGTCCCTCAAAGTTAGCCATTTTCTTATTCGAAAATACCCAATTTAATGCAAATTTGGTCCTTTTGGCCCGATTTGATTGATTCGACCTGGCCCAAGCTCAATTTCAACTTAATTGGGGGCTAAGATGATGATTTAAGGGCTCGGGTGAAATTTTGTAAAATTTGCGAATTGGTCCATCAACTTTTGGAAATTGCATTTTGGCCCCAGTTTGCCATTTTATTTCCAATCTGACCTCCTGGCCTTGGCTAGTCACATTCAGATTATCAGCTCCAACTTTTTTTTTTTCCGTTCTTTTTTCTAATCGTTTTTTTCTTTTTTCTTTTTAAATAATTTTTTAAATAATTTAATTTTTTAAATAATTTTTTTAAGGAAACAAATCTTCCATTTAAATATATATATAAATATAAATATAAATGTATATATATATATATATATATATATATACTAAACACCTAGATGAAATATTTTTGGGCAAAAATTTAGGTGTCAACAATGGGACTATGGGAGGAAGAATCCCGAATTTGGGAATACATTCAACAGAGCAATGGCCAGCAATTCTCAGTTGATGAATTAGATAATTAAGGATTATAAAGAGATCTTTGAAGGGAAAATTCTTTGGTGGATGTTGGAGGCGGCACGGGAACCATGGCAAGGATAATCTCGAGGTGTGTCCTGGCTTGAAGTGTACAGTGCTTGATCTCCCGCATGTGGTTGCCGGCTTGCCAGAGAGTGAGAATGTGAAGTTCGTTGGTGGTTATATGTTTGTGTCCATCCCTTCTGCAGATGCCGTTCTACTCAAGGTATGCACTATAGCATTTTACTATCATAAATTAGATGTGGATATTAATTTGCACAATAGGTTGATTGCTTCTGATTATTTGGAAAGAAACTAATTTGGCACCTCCGATATGTAATTTTCATTTTCATAAAGATTACCCAATTTGGGGCATTGATTTATTAAAAAAAAAAAAAACTGTATGCTAGATTCAATTCACTGTGAAACTCTAGCATAAATGTGTTCCCAAGAAGTTAAAAAAAAATGATTATAATGAAACTTATGATCCTGTTGCTAGATTAGAAGCAGTACGTTTATTACATGATGCATGTTTCCACAATTTCAAACTTTATCAAATGAATGTGAAAAGTGCATTCTGTAACACTTATAACAAAGAAGTGAATCTAAAACAGTCACCGGGTTTTGGAGAACCTAGAAAGCATATTATGTCTACAAACCCTCAAAGGCTCACTATGGAATGAAGCAAGCGTTAGAAGTTTGGTTGAGAAAGGATTTGATACAAGTAAGGTGGACACAAAATTAATTATAAAGAAGGAAGATAAAGATATCTTACATGTTCAAATCTGTGTCAATTAACAAGTAAATATATTTAGTTCAATTGACGACATTTTGTGAAGAGTTTTGCCAATGTTATGCAGAATGAGTTTGAAATGAAAATGTGGGGGAACTAAACTTCTACCTTGGACTCCAAGTGAAGTAAACAAAAGGTTGCGCACTCATATATCATAGAAATCTGCAAGGAAATGATGTAGAAACTTCCACGATTTATTTTACAAAAACTTGACAATGATGAAAAAGGAAATGAGGTAGATTCTAAATTTTGTAGAAGCATGATATGATCTCCTCTACATCTCACTGCGTCCAGACTGTTGGAGAAATCTTTCCAGAATATTTTGAAGCTGACAAAACGTTTCTATCAGTCTAGTCTGGATATCTGCAGATCGTCTAGTTTAAAGTCTGAAGACTCTCTGATCTCCAGACTCAAGATTCAAGACTCAAGACTCAAGACTCAAGACTATTCTCATTGACAGTCTTTTTGATCCAATGACGAAGGAAATCCAGAGCCGAAGTATATGGTTGAGGATTTAATCCTATCATTTGGAGAAGATCTTTTGGTTGGATAAATATAACGGATTCTTTTGTTCGTATCTAGATCAATTGAAGATCCGATGGATGACGAAATATTCTTGGAATGTTCTATTATTGGAAACCAAGATCCTGATTGTATGGGCGAATAGGATTGATGGGCTATCGTCAGGTTCCTTTAATAGCTCGAATGATCTTCTTGATTGATTCCGTCCAATGGGTAGATTGGAGGAATTCCTTTGGAAAGTGCCAACGGGTATGATGGCATAAAGGAGTATAAAAAGGAAGACGTTCTAGTTGTTTGAGTACGTGATCGATAGAGAAATTCCAGAGTCTGAAACACCTTGATTATTTTTATTTTTTTTTTATTTTTTTTTTGGTGACCCAGGGAACCTCCGAACGCCGCTTCGCGGGGAGAGTAAACCCTGGAGCGCCGGGGGCCCCCACCGCTGACCCCCAAGCGCAGGTAAGACGCGCGTTATGCATTGAAGCATCGCTTCCACGGAGGTTCGAACCCTTCCCCCTGCGTTTGGGGTACCAAGCCCTAACCAACGCTTCCACCGCGGGCGGTGGTAAACACCTTGATTATTAGTCGATTCATTCTGAGCGAAATTGTATACACAGAGAGTGTCCATACTTGGTGATACCTTGAGCGAGTGTGGTAGATCATCTACACCTAGAAATCAAGGAAGATCGACACTGTAACATCTCTTTGTTCATAGTGGAATCTAGCCAATTGGCTGTCAGTGCAGAAGAGTGGATGTAGGCTTGAATCAAGCCGAACCACTATAAACCGCGTGTTCAATTCTCTCTTTCTTTACTTAGTCTTACGTTGATTATTACTTAACGCAAATCCTTCAACTGTCTAAGTATTGCGTTATCAATAAATTATCAAGAAAAATCTTTTATATACCTATTCACCCCCTCTAGGTACTCGTACTAGCTATATCAATTGGTATCAGAGCTCGTGTTCTTATTTTATTTGAAGTGTTTTACTTCAGAGTAAAAGATCCATGACTAGTATGCTAGCACCAGGGCTGGTGGAAGGGCAAAGCAATACCAGACCACCCTACTTTGATGGAAAGGATTACAACATCTGGAAGAACAAGATGAAAGCTTTCCTACGATCAAAGGATCCTCTGGAATGGGACGTTGTGGAAAGAGGAATCACTCCTACTGCTGCATCAGTCTCTAAAAGAGGGAAAGAAACTGTTGAGACCAGCGGAATGACTCAGGAAGAGATAAACAAGAGACAAGCACTTGATGCAAAAACAATTTACTCTTTATATTGTGCCTTATCTCCAACTGAATATAACAGAATATCTTCTTGTGTTACAGCAAAAGAAGTATGGGACAGATTACATATCACCTATGAAGGAACAGATCGAGTGAAGAAGACCAGAATCAACATTCTCCTCGGTCAATATGAAGCCTTCAAAATGAAACCAGGAGAATCTATAACTGACGTGTTTAGTCGTTTTACAGATATTGTCAATGGTCTTGAGAACCAAGGACAAAAAATTTCTGATCCCATGAAGGTGAACAAGCTACTACATGGACTCTCCAAGGATTGGAATCATATAAAGACTTCAATAAGAGAGACGCAAAGAATTATGCCTCTATCTGTTGACGAGCTGATTGGAACTCTTTAGTCTTATGAAGTGGAACGAATTAATGAAGACAAAGATCCAAGAGGTAAGAAATCCATTGCATTAAAATCAAATGATGATTCTGATGATACAGATTCAGGAGATGATATGGACGACGATGAGCTTGCTCTCATGATAAGAAGGTTTAGAAAACTGAATAGAAAAGGAAGAATGTTCAACTCAAAGAAACAAAGTTTCCAAAGACAGCAGACCAAGTCTGTTGATGATTAGGAACCAAACAAAGATGTAGTCTGCTTCGAATGTAAGAAAAAAGGGACACATCAGACCCAACTGTCCTCTTCTGAAGAAGAAAAGAGGAAAAGTTGAGAAGTTTAGAAAAGCTCTCAAAGCCGAAACTTGGAGTGATACAGAATGTGAAGAAAGTGATAATGAATATGCCAACATATGTCGATGACACATTCGGACTCGCACTCGATCGGATCGGACTCGATATAGTGAATTTGAGGTAAGTGATTTTAAAATTCCTGTCAAAGTTTCTAAATACATTGATGAACTGTGTTTTAGTCTTAAGACTTCTCTCAAAAGGATTTCCGAACTTAAAAAGGAAAACTCAGCTCTAAAACAAAAGGAAACCATTTTAGAAGAAAGAGTTAAAAGCTTAGACTTGAATGTTTCTACTCTTAAAGAAAAAGAAGATAATATTTTGAAAGAAAATGTTTTCTTAAAAACTGACTTATCAAATATTTCAAAGAAATTTTCGATAGGATCCAAAAAGCTTGAAAAAGTTCTTTCAGTTTAAAGACCTTACTTCAATAAGTCTGGTCTAGGCATGACAGCAGAAACAATTCCCTTGATTGATTTTCCTAAAGTAAAAGAAAGAATTAAGAAAAGACCGTCGAGAGAGGCTTACAAAAATCATTTCAAGAAAGTTTTTGTAAAGTCTGTAGGTCGAAATGCTCTAAGGTGTTCAAAGTGTAACGGTCAGGATCACTTTGAAAAAGAGTGTCCTATGGTTTGGAAGCCTGTTAAGAAAGTATGACCTAATAATGTTTATCCTACTAACACCAAAGGACCCAAGAAAATTTGAGTACCAAAGAAAGCTTGAGACTCTCTTTTAAATGTAGGTCTCTGTCAAGAAAAAGGTAAAGTGGTATCTTGATAGCGGATGTTCAAGACACATGACAGGAGACTTAAAGTGCTTTATAAAGCTTGTTCAAGTAAACGGTGGAAATGTTTCATTTGGAGGAAACGGCAAATGAAGCATTGTGGGATTTGGAACTGTGAAAATTGGAAATCTCACAATAAGCAATGTTTCTCTAGTGGAAGGACTCAACTATAACCTTCTCAGCATTGGCCAATTGTGTGATACTGGTTTCAAGATCTCCTTTCAAGAAGGAATTTGCTCTGGAATTAGTAAAGACTCTATTCAATCTTTCATGGGTCGAAGATATGGAAATATCTACCTCTTAGACATGAAATTAAATGAATCACAATGCCTAATCTCAATTCAAGATGAAGCAAGCTTATGGAACAGAAAGCTTGGTCACGTCAATATGAAGCAATTAGCAAAAATCTCATCAAAGCAGCTTGTTCGAGGTCTACATAAATTACCATATCAAAAGACCGATCCATGCACACCATGTATTCTGGGAAAGCAGGTAAGAAATTCATTTAAGCCAATAAATCATGTCTCTACTAATCATGTACTACAGTTACTGCATATGGATCCTTCGGACCAATCAAAACCCAGAGTATTGGAGGTAAGAAATATTGCCTAGTAATTGTGGATGATTACTCCCGCTTTACTTGGGTATATTTCCTTGCAAGTAAATCAGAAACCTTTTCGTATTTTGAAAAATTTGCTAAAAATGTACAAAATGAAAAAGGATGTGTTATCTCAAGTATAAGAACAGATCATGGAAGAGAATTTGAAAATCAAGATTTTACAAAATTGTGTGATGAATATGGATTTAAGCATGTGTTCTCCTCTCTCTACACTCCTCAGCAAAATGGAGTTGTGGAAAGAAAGAATAGATCTCTTTAAGAAATGGCTAGAACTCTTTTAATTGAAAGTAAAATTTCTTCACGATTTTGGGCTGAAGCTGTTTCAACAACATGCTATATCATCAATAGAATCTTTTTAAGACCTATTCTTGAGAAAACCCCTTATGAATTATTCAAAGGTAAGAAGCCCATTGTTTCATACTTTCATGTGTTTAGTTGCAAATGCTTTATATTGAAAAATGCAAAGGATCAAGTTGATAAGTTTGAAGAAAGATCAGATGAAGGCATCTTCCTTAGATATTCTACATCAAGCAAAGCCTACGTAGTCTATAACAAGAAGAGCCATCGGTGGAGGAGTCAATGAATGTCAAATTTCAAGACTCTACGCAAGATGAATCTAGTCGGACTCGCATGAAGAGTCTGAATCGCTCCCGACCTTCCAAAGCTCACAACTCAAGAAATGTCTCGGACTCGGAAGACCAGCATCAAGATGTTCATGAAGATTCAAATAAAGAAAGAGATCATCATTCGGACAAATCAAAAGACTAGTCATCCCAAAGATCTCATTATCGAAATTAATGAAGTCTAGATCCAAAAGACAAGAAGAGTCTAGTGCTGTGGCTCTCATTTATGAAATTGAACCAAAAAACATAGAAGAAGCTTTATCTGATGAAAGTTGGATCGAAGCTATGCAAGAGGAGCTCAGACAGTTCAACATTAATGATGTCTGGGAATTGACATCTAAACCAAAAGGTAAAACTGTTATTGGAGCCAAATGGGTGTTCAGAAACAAGATGAATGAAAAAGGAAAAGTCGTACGAAATAAAGCAAGACTCGTAGCCAAAGGATACACGCAAGAAGAAGGAATAGACTATGATGAGACTTATGCTCCTGTAGCAAGATTAGAAGCTATTCGTCTAGTACTTGCATTTGCTTGTTACAAAAATTTCAGGTTATTCCAAATGGACGTCAAAAGTGCCTTCCTAAATGGATTTATCCAAGAGGAAGTTTATGTGGAACAACCACTTGGGTTTGAAGACCCAAAGAAGCCGACTCGCCTTGATTGAAAAAATGCCTTGTATGGTTTAAAGCAAGCACCTCGAGCTTGGTACGACAGACGAGTAAGTTTTTATTACGAATGGTTTTGTCAAAGGTAAAATAGATACTACTTTATTTATCAAAAAGGAAAACAAAAGCTTTTTACTTATTCAAATATATGTGGATGATATTATTTTTGGATCCTCTAATGAAAGTCTATGCAAGAAATTTTCTAAGTCTATGCAGGATGAGTTTGAAATGAGTATGATGGGAGAATTAACATTCAAGTAAAGCAATTGAAGGAAGGAACTTTCATTTACCAAGAAAAATATGCTAATGATCTTGTCAAAAGGTTTGGATTGGAAAATTGCAAAACGACCGATATACCAATGTCAAGTTCTTTGAAGATAGACAAAGATGAAGAAGGCAAGAAAGTTGATCAAAAGCTGTACAGAAGTATCATTGGTTCACTTCTTTATCTTACTACTTCTAGACCTGATATTTTGTTGAGTGTTTGCATCTGTGCTAGGTTTCAATCAGATCCTAGATAATCCCATCTCAGTGCTGCAAAACGTATTATTAAATACGTTGCTTCATCTTCAAGCATTGGTCTTTGGTATCCTAAGAAGGGAGACTTTAATCTTTCTGGGATATTCGGACACGCATCTGGCCGGCGCGAGTCGATAGAAAGAGTACTTCAGAACTTTCCGCTTGCTTGGAAGCAGGACAGTGTCTTGGTTTTCAAGGAAACAAAGCACTGTAGCTCTCTCAACAACTGAAGCAGAGTATGTAGCCTTTGGAAGCTGCTGTTCGCAAATTCTATGGATAAAACAACAGCTACAAGACTTTGGGATTGAAGACTTATGCACAGAAATTAAATGTGACAACACCAGCGTAATCAATCTTACCAAAAATCTAATTCTTCATTCAAGAGCAAAGCATATAGAGATTCGACATCACTTCATTAGAGATCATATTCAAAATGGAGAAATCTCGATTCAATTTGTTGATTCAAAAAGTCAACTAGCGGATATATTCACAAAGCCTTTGGAGAAAAATCAATTCGATTTTATCCATTCCAGACTCAACATTTTGAAGCTCGAAGAAGTTAAAGTCTAGAGACTCTCCAACCTTCAGACTCAGAAAGTTGATGATCGTCAGACTCTAATCTCTCAGACTCTAAATCTCTCAGACTCAGATAGTGATGACTATAGACTGTAAGTTGTTATTTTATCTAAACTCGAAAAGGTATGATCTTTCGTTTAATTATTTTGTAGACTCCGTGAAAAACGAAAAACTTGTCTTTTCAAAAGGATTAATTTTGGCAGTTATTGATTTCGAAAAGAGGTATTCGTACACTTTCCTTGTGCCGATTGAACTTCCTTTTCCAAACTGAGTTATATATATACAGTTTTCATTTTCAATCTTCAAAACCCTAAAAAGCATTCTCCTCCCAATCCGGTTTCTATTTCGTGTTCATCTTCGAGAAAGTTGTCATATTTTCTTGGGAAAGCAAGTAAAGGAATCTTCCAGCGACAAGGAAGGATGTCTTCTTCGAGGAAGTCTTCAAGAATCGCGAATAGGGGACCATAAAGGATGAATGAGGGACCTACCCATTTCGATCTCATCGAAGAGGAAGAATTATCGAGTCAGCAATAGAACCCGACTCACTCTCCACCATGTCACTCAATGCCATCTACCCCACATGATGCGGGTCAACAACCGGAGGAAGAGATAATCGAGGACACAGACCTAATAAGAGTCCAAAGACCCTCGTTTATTTACAAAATTTACTATGCGTTGAAAAGTACTGGGACTCCGTTGAAATACGTGGATGATTTTCTCAAAGATAAGAATTATGGGAATGAGTATATCTTTCTAAAAAAAAATGGAGGATTTGGGAATTGCTCCCAAAGGTAAAGCAGAGGAAGCACTTGCGAATATTCCTAGTGACCCTCGTATGTCGGGACCAAATTTGACTGATGGGAACGGCGATGAAAAAATGTTCATTGATTTTCAACCTAGAATGGGTATTGCTGCAAATGTGAAGGGAAAGAGAATGGAGTTATTCAAATCAAAGGATCAGGAGAATTTGTTTTTCAGACTGCTGAAACGAGGGGTGATAAACCCTAGGAGTGTCGATTTCGATTTCTTGGATGCTGTTAATGTGAACTTAAGGGAGAAGTTCAGTCTGCTTCAACTCGGAATGTTTTTGCACCGATACCACGATGGTTATGCACAATCGATCGCATATTTCTATTCGAATCTCAGCTTTATAGATGCGAATAGAATCTCATTCAGTGTTCGAGATCAGGATTATGTGGTAGACGTGGACATGTTGGCGGACATAATTGGAGTTGAACTAGGACGTTATCAACCAGTCAAAGTCTCAGTTGCTCATGCCTCAATGGAACTTGTCGAAGATGGAGACATCGAGGGAAAAATCATCTATTCAAGGATGCGTGCCATCAATATTGTGCTGCACAAAATTGTGATCAATTGCATCAGGCCCAAGTCTACATCAAAGACTGATGTGTCTAATTCAGAGGCAAAATTGATGTACGCAATCAACTCAGGGATGAAGTTCTCTCTTCCTCACACTATTCTCTTTCACATGTACAGAGCAATGTCGAAGGACAAGGGACAATTGCCTTATCCAGGTCTGGTGACCAAGATCTTCAGACACATGAATATTGAATCGCCACATTCACTTTGTGTTCGACCGTGCGATAAGATGGTGGTAGGTTTAAAGATGTTGACGAAGATGCGTCTGCAAGAACTTTCCAAGGCAATGGAGAAATTCAGAGTGAATACTCCAGTTCCGTCTGCTTCAAAGACAAAAGGGAAGGAGGCCATTAATGCCTCATCCAAAAAGAAGAGAACTCTCATCTTGGAGGATGAAGATGAGGAGGAAGATCTCACAATCACTGCCTTGATAAGGACGAGATGTTCTGTTCCCCAATCAACAGAACATCAGAAGAAACGGAGAGAAGAAGAGGAGCAAGCCAAGAACAGAGAAGAAGAAGAGCAGCGAGAAAGGGAGAAAGAAGCTGAAGAAGAAGAAGGAGAAGAAGAGCAAGAAAAGTCTGCAGCTGAATCTAGAGAGAAGGGGAATCAAGATACAGAAGAGCATGATCATCACTCTTCCCCTTTTGATGTCCTAGAGATAGGGGCAGTTGGCGAGCAAAGGTCCACACCTCATGCTGCCAATAGTAAAGGTCTAAGACAATCTCCAGCAGATTCAAAAGAATTTCAGGCTTCTCAATTGCCTGAAGAAGGACACGATACGTCAACACCAAATTTGCAAAACTATACAGAAGCGCCATCGTCTGCATTCACTCCATCTGAGAAAGCAAATGCAAGTACACAGACGGACAATTCTGCAGATTTTCGTCGTATTCTAGATGTTCTTTTGGAAATGCGGGGCCAAATCTATGCTCTGGACTGTGAGATTCAAATCATAAAGAATGCTGGACAAGCATCTTCGGTTACCCTGGAGGAAAAAATGAAAGACCTCGCTCTACAACTTCAAGCCAATGCCAAAGGAGAGGAGGTAGCTCGACTAAGGGAAGACTTGAAGAGGTTAGAAGGCGTAGTCCAGTCCATAGGAGATTTCCAGATCGTGCGCATTCCCAAGCAGACCTGACTCCTTTCTCACTTTTTTTAATGATGACAAAAAGGGGGAGAAGCAATTTGAACCAACCAACCAACTTTCTTTGACTTTAAATTTATTTTTGTGGTTGAATATGTTTGTTTTTGAGTATGACTTGAGTGAACTTGGGTGTGAACTTGAATTTGAATGAATTGGCTGTGGATTTTGATGCTTGACTCGTTTGCATTTATATCAAGTGTTGTTATATGGTATTACTCATGAAAGACTAACCAATTTTCTGTGGATGCATAGTCTGGTTGTTTTGTTAATCTTTATGAGATAGCCATATTGCTTGAGAAATGTTTTTGCAGGTCAAAGTGGTTCAAATCTACAGGAAAGTTTTGTCATCATCAAAAAGGGGGAGATTGTTGGAGAAATCTTTCCAGAATATTTTGAAGCCGACAAAACGTTTTTATCGCCTAGTTTAATATCTGCGAAGACGTCTAGTTTAAAGTCAAGACTCAAGATCTCCGAGACTCAAGATTCAAGACTCAAGACTCAAGACTCAAGACTATTCTCATTGACAGTCTTTCTGATCCAGTGACGAAGGAAATCCAGAGCCGAAGTATATGGTTGAGGATTTAATCCTATCCTCTGGAGAAAATCTTTTGGTTGGTTAAATATAACGGATTCTTTTGTTCGTATTTAAATCAATTGAAGATCCGATGGACGACGAAATATTCTTGGAATGTTCTATTCTTGGAAACCAAGATCCTGATTGTATGTGCGAACATGATTGATGGGCTATCGTCAGGTTCCTTTAATAGCTCGAATGATCTTCTTGATTGATTCCGTCCAACGGGTAGATTGGAGGAATTCCTTTGGAAAGTGCCAACGGGTATGATGGCATAAAGGAGTATAAAAAGGAAGACATTCTAGTTGTTTGAGTACGTGATCGATAGAGAAATTCCAGAGTCTGAAGCACCTTGATTATTAGTCGATTCATTCTGAGCGAAATTGTATACACAGAGAGTGTCCATACTTGGTGATACCTTGAGCGAGTGTGGTAGATCATCTACACCTATAAATCAAGGAAGATCAACACTGTAACATCTCTTTGTTCATAGTGGAATCCAACCAATTGGCTGTTAGTGCAGAAGAGTGGATGTAGGCTTGAATCAAGCCGAACCACTATAAACCGCGTGTTCAATTCTCTCTTTTCTTTACTTAGTCTTACGTTGATTATTACTTATCGCAAATCCTTCAACTGTCTAAGTATTGCACAATTATCAAGAAATTATCAAGAAAAATCTTTTATATACCTATTCACCCCCCTCTAGGTACTCGTACTAGCTATATCACAGACCAGATATTTGGTTTGGTGTTTGCATATGTTTAAGAATTCAATCAAATCCTAAAGAATCTCCCAAGTGCATCATCAAATGTATTTCAACTTTTCTAGAACTTGGCTTGTGGCACCCCAAGCGCTCAGATTTTCTCTATTGAGGTACTTTGATGCTGACTTAACCACTTGTAAGATTGATAGGAAAAACACATGCGGTACTTGTCAAATGAATGGGTGTATGCTTGTATATTGGTTTTCGAAAAAAGCAAAAATCCATTGCTTTTGTTTAAGTTAAAAAGCTGAGTATGTAGCACCATGGAGTTGTTGTATACAACTGATGTGGATGAGACAATAATTGAATGGTTTTGGAGTAAAAAATACAAATATTCCCGTCATGTGGGACAAATACCTGTGCGATTTATCTAACAAAAAATCTCATACTTTGCTTAGAGCCAAGGGTACCTACATCATCATTAAATTTGTAGTCATGTCTACAATGGAAGTATATGTTGACTGAAAACATCAATTAGTTGATATTCACTAAACCTCTTGACAAAGCATGCCTTGAGGTTATTTAAAATGAGTTAAGAATTAGTGATCCATTCGATTAAAGGACTGTGCTGTATAGAAGCACGTGAATCTATAAGCGTGCACCAATTACTTTTTTGCAGAACTTTTCTCTATTCTCTATCATATCTCATCTAATCAAGATTTGCCGACTCATAAATCTGAAGAACCCAACGAAAGGGACCTCACTTCTAAGTATGGCAATTTTGGAGACCATAAGTCTTCTTCTGTTGCATAGTTTCTCTTAAGTAATTGGATGTATCTGCTGATGATATAGTTGCTGTTACACTGTTGGAGCGATGAGGACTCTGTCAAGGTGCTGAGAAAATGCAAAGAAGCGATCGCTGGCAAGAACAAGGAGCGAGGGAAGGTGATGATCATGGACATTGTGATAGGCAAGACCGAGGATGATGATGCGCCAACAACTGCGACAAAGCTTTTCAGTGATATGCTGATGATGACGGTAGGCCCTGGAAGAGAGAGGACTGAGAAAGAGTGGGAAAAACTTTTCTTGGATGCTGGTTTCAGACGGTACAAGATAACTCCTATGTTTGAATTAAGGTCTCTCATTGAAGTCTTTCCTTAGGGTTTGAAATTGTGCCTATTTGCAAGCGCTGCTTGTGATTTCATTAAGAGTCCTACTATGTATGTGCTAAGAACTTGTACTAAATCTTGCTTGATATTTTATATGGTATATGCTTACAGATTATTAATGTTTGTAGATTTATATGACTGTATAAAGATTAATGTGTAAAAAGAATTTTACATTCAACGCGGCCTAATAATGAAACTATATTTTTCGGTGAATTAAATTAACCTGACCCCTTATTTTGAGCCCCATATCTTTAGGTAATAATTGGTCAAAGGATACCTATGCGTGAAGCCTTCATTTTACACACCTACATGGCTTGCTCTAGACCCTAACTTTTTATCCCATTTTAGTAAACTTAGGTTCTTGCATGACTGAAAAGCAGCATTGTGTGGAATTTTGATATATTAGTTGGTTAAATGATGTGACAAATTAAAGTAGTCCATTAACAAGTGACTCATCTTCAATATTAAAAAAATTACAAGATATTGTCTTATAAAGCAATGGTAGGGATACTTTGACTTGTCAACTAAGTGATGTAGACACTTTTGTAACGATAACTTATATTAATGTGCCCATTTAAGCACCCAAAATGACTATGTCACATCACTCGATAAATAAATTTAGTAGAAATGTCTTTGTATGTCTAACATTATTTTACTTAGAAAGAATGACACAAATGATTTATGAATTTTTTCTTAATGTGCAATATAATTCAAAAACTTTAAATTTATTCAATGTGGTTATTGGACTTTTGATACATAAATATTTAACGTTATTTTTCTAGATATTACACTAAATAAATTAAAAGTTCGGAGACGATATTATATATTAAGTCGAAGTTTATGAATCATCGATATCATTTAACATTTTACTTATTATTTACTTGTATTGTAAACTTAAATTAGGATGTCGTTCATTATTCAATTTGAAAAGTAGGTGTATCTGGGTAAATTTGTCAAAGTAACGTTAGGAAAATGTGATTGGGCAAACGAAAGAACAAAGAACATGAACTTTGAAAGGACGTAAAACGAAAAGTCACAAGATCACGTGGTCCTTCGATGTTGTCTGATCTTGAAAACTTTCAAAAACCGGTGAGCTTTCACTTTCCCACTCTACCGCAAGACTGTCTGGTAGAATCTGTCTCATCGTGCATATCTTTGATCTCTATCTCTTAGATACTATTCATGTTTGTTGACTAGAAACTCCTATCATATCACTTCTTGTCAAATCAGGTCCATTTTTAATTGGTTTTTTTATGGCATGTACTTGGAATTGGTCATACCAATGTCTAAATAATAGCTTTTATGTGAATCAAGAGAATATATATAGTCTCTTGCATAAAGCTATATTCAATCGTCAACCCGCCTATCAAGCAAGCAAAAGCCATGTCTATCAAGTTATACCAGCGACTTCTTTACAGAACCAGGAATTTCTCCCTCTACCATCACAACCGAGTCACGCCCGATTCATCCAGTCTTGTTCACAACAAAACCGTGCATCATCTCAGCCACTCTCATGAAGCCAAAGAGATGTTCCAAGCTCAATCCCACCTCTATAATCACACCTTCAACTTCATCTCTTCCATGTCGCTCAAATGCGCTCTCCAACTCCGCATCCCTGACGTCATTCAAGACCACAAGCAACCCATGACGCTCCTCGAGCTAGCATCAGCACTCCGAATCCACCCATCCAAATCAACATGTCTTTACCGCCTCATGCGTGTTTTGGTTCACTCGGGCATTTTTGCAGAGACCCTCGTTCTGAAGAATGGTGAAGAAGAAGAAGAAGAAGAAACAAAAGCTTATGTCATGACGCCTTCTTCGCGTTTGCTTCTGAGTGATAAGGTTGTGGGGGTCTCACCATTTGTAGCAGCCATGCTCAATCCGGCTCTTGTGACTCCTTGGCATTTTCTTGGAGATTGGCTCCAAGGAAATAACGATAACGATTGCAGAGACAAATTAATTAATCCTTTTATGGCTGCACATGGAGTCGATCTATGGGAATATGGGAGGAAGAATCCTGAATTTGGGAATTCATTCAACAGAGCTATGGCCAGTGATTCTCAGATGATGAATCTGGTTATTCAGGATTGTAAAGAGATCTTTGAAGGGTTGAATTCTTTGGTGGACGTCGGAGGAGGCACGGGAATCGTGGCGAGGATAATCTCCGAGGCGTGTCCGGGTTTGAAGTGCACGGTGCTCGATCTCCCGCAGGTTGTTTCAGGCTTGCCGGATAGTGAGAATGTAAAGTTCGTTGGCGGTGACATGTTTGAGTCCATTCCTTCCACAGACGCGATTTTACTCAAGGTATGCACAACAGCATTTCATTGATGGCAATTGGCTGGAGGATCTTAATTTGCATATCAAGTCAATCGCTTCTAATTTGCTAATATGAGACGGTGGATTTTAAAATTTTTTGCCTGCGGTAATTCATTGTCGACGGAGTCAATCTCGATCACTGACTATGACTATGTAATACGTCTCACATGGATTCATATTATTCAAAGACTTAGACATTAGTGAGTGGACTTAACATTTGAATAATCTTTTACATATTTCTATTAATTGTTGGATGCATCGATTATTGATCATAGATGATGTCATGAACACGCTTGTAGTGAAAAAGGATTTTGCGAACGTAGAGATAAGTATAAAAAAAAGTCTTAAATATATTGTACGGATGTTTATTTAGTCTTAAATTTTTTGATTTGATCAATTTTGTCATAGACCTTTTGACGATTCTGGCCAATTATGGCCTAGAACCTTTGAGAAGGATGCCAACCATTCTACATATCATGGCCGATGCTAATATTGATAATTTTATAATTTTATAAAATATTTTTGATTTTTCTTGTTCTATTTTTTTTTTAAATATAATTTAAAATAATAAAAAATAATTCATATTAACACCGACCATACTACATAAGAGGGCCGGTGCTCATGTTAGTAATTTTCATTCAAAATTGACTGGAATGACTACATTAGCAAATCATCAAAATGTTTTGAGCTAAATTGGCCAAATTGAAAAATTTAGAATTAAAATGGCATTTGTACCATAAGTTTAAGACCTTTTTTTGTTGATAATTTTCCCACAAAACATGTGAGTTTTAAAAACTTAAACTATTAGATTAAAGTGTATATATCATGTGAGATTTTGTAGAATTAATATCAATTGTTCTAAAAATTTAAGTTGTTCGATAAAACGTTATTAATATCTAAATATTTTAGCAAAATAGAGTGTCGAGTTTTGAGTTTGTGACTTGCACTCTAATTAAATGTCAAATAAATTATTTTTCTCAAAAGTTTAAGTCCAGTAGATATATTTGTTGCATATGTTAAATAGAGAAATTTATATTGGAGATCTTCACTCTCCGTTGGCAAATTAATGTACTTTTCACATTCCACAGTGAAATTTTTCTATTGTCTAGTCCTCAGATTTGGTGTCACATTGACGAACTTCCCACGTCATATGCATTAGCTGGATTCCATAATGTAAAACACAAGTTAGTCAACATTTGAAAAGTCTTATACTTTTGCATATGAAGTCCTAATTGAATGCATTATTCATTGGTCGTAGTTGATGTTACACGCTTGGAGCGACGAGGACTGTGTGAAGGTGCTGAGAAAATGCAAAGAAGCAATTGGTGACAAAAACAACGACCGGGGAAAGGTAATAATCATAGATATTGTGATCGATGAGACTGAGGACGATGCTCAAGAAAATGCAACAAAGCTCTCCTTTGATATGTTGATGATGACAGTGGCAACAGGAAGAGAGAGGACCGAGAAAGAGTGGGGAAAACTTTTCTTGGCGGCCGGTTTTAGACAACACAAGATAACTCCTATGTTTGGTTTGAGGTCTCTCATAGAAGTTTTTCCCTAGACAGTGCGTGTTTGTTTAATACGAGGGATGCGTTATCACTTGTCTTTTATCGCGAATCCACAAGCTGTCTACAACCTGAGATCGCATGAACTGTCCATTTCAATTGTACTTACTATCACAACTGATCCAAATGCCACTAACCCGATCGTTGCGCCTACTCTGCCCTCGCCACAGTTAAAGTCCCGCTACCTAGTTGGGGCCCAACCACCATCACCTATTAGGCTGAGCTCTCGTGCTTGGAAACAACATATGGGATTATAGTGGGATAGGCAAATCTGCATCTTAACACGAGATAGTATTATGCACCGATCGTAATTTAATTATGAAGAATACATATGTACAAATTAGTTTTTTGAGACCTTATTTAACATATAATGTGGCATATGATTATTGGATAATTAAATGAATTCATCCGCTTTACCTTGGGTATTACCTTTTAAATAATTGACCAACAAAACACCATATGCATGAATATATTTATCTTTCCGTTTCTACATGACTAGGCGGACACTCTACTTTTAAACTCTTTTAGTAAAATTGGATTCTTGCATGACTGAAAAGGGAATATGGCGAAGGATATGAAGTACAAGAAAATTAGTTTATTAAATAATGTCAAAAAGCCTAAGCAGGCTCTTTTAATAAGTAGATTATATTCAGAATCAATAAAAAGATCCATCACGTCATTTAACAATACATTGATCAAATGATAGTCGTAGAATAACCTGCATTAAATTAAATACAAAAAGAGTTCAACGTATGTACATCTTTATACCTTGAGATTTCACCCTAAGCACCACTTCGCACCTTGCCATCAGTTACTATTATGTCTTTATTTACAAAAGCGTCATTTTCCTTCCAAAGATGCCCTTATCCACATTCTAAGTTCCCCACCACACAATAGCCCCAACCAAACTCAACATCAGCCATACTTATTTGTCACCATCACTAGTCATCGCGGCCCAGTGCCGTGCCGATCTCCACTCCCGTCCCTATCCCTTCCCTCGTCGTGCGTTGCCATCATCACATTCTGTGTGTCCATTTCCTCCCTCGTCCTGTAGTGATTCGTCTTTGGTGCCCATCTCTCTCTCTCTGTGGGTGCCGAGAACAGTAGGGACTCCGTCAAATTCAAGGTCGTCACGGCATCCATGACTTCAATCTGAGGTCGCCGAGCCAGCACATCCTTAAATCGAGGTTGTCCATGGCAGCACAGCCTCAGATCGAGGTTGCCGCTAAGTGGCAAGCTTCAATTAAGCACGATAATTTTGTGTTTGTCAAGCATTGCAGGTCACAAGTGTTGACACATATTTTTTTATTTTAAAAACAACAAAACAACCCAAAAGAAAAACAAAAAAAAGAAGAAGAGAAAAACGCTTAGGGGGTCGGGTCGGGCCGGATCCGGCCTTGGCCCGGCCCGCCTCTCTTTCCTGCCCCCACGCGGCCCAGCCTCCTCTTCCCTTCAGCCCGGCCCGCGCCCCAGCTTTTTCCTTCCTCCTGTCTTCGCGCGCAGACCTGCAAATGAAGAGAAAAGACAGGAGCACAGGAGAGCAGGAACAGGAGCAGGCAGAGCAGGAAACCGGGAAGGAGACGGCACCGCTGCGACAGAACAGAACCCAGGACAGAGGACCAAGAGGGAGACAACCGAGGGAGGAAGGGAGGAAAAAGGAGAAAGAGGATGGAGAGCTAGCAGGAGGAGAGATCGGGAAGTAGAGAGAGTTTAGAGGGCCGAGAACAAGAGAGCCTTATCTAGCGACTCAGCCACACTCCACCACACTACGCCGACCACATCCACAGCCCCAGCCTCGCTCTGGCTCTCGCGAGGTTCCGAGCGCCGCTGGTCCCTTTGGCGCCTTCGGCGGACGCGGCAGCAACGGCGGCGGCACCACGTTCCTGAGGACGTTCTCGCCAGCACCTTCGAGCACGGGGACTGGACCGATGGGGGGAGCTGCCCAAGGACGCGGCCGTTCGGGAGCGACGAGAAGAAGCTGGAGGGCTACGACCTGGAGTTCTTCGTGGCGCAGGAGGAGGAGTTCCTGGAGCTAGAGACCGGGGAAGCAGGGAGCGACAGATCCAAGCGACTGAGAGACATAGAGAGTGGGAGCCTCGGCCAACGCCTCAGCCACGCGAGGACCCATTCGACAACCTTCCCAGCGACGTCCTCAAGCTGAACAGGTAAGCTCGGCTCTCCTCGCGTTTGTTTCAGGCTTGCTGGGCCGGGTCTCGTGGCCGTTCGGCTCACACGTGCTCCGGCCCTCGTCGCTTTTACATTTTGTTTCCATAGCCATTGTATGTCATGCACCGAGGCCTCCGGTGCACATTTTTGCTTTGTGTTCTTGTTTCGGCAATACTAGAAACCGCTAGCCAGCTAGTGGTGAGCGGCTACCGGTGTCGGTCGGACCGAACGACCGACGCCGGACAGTGGCTCCGACGCCTCAAAGGCTGGTGAGGGGCTCGTCGTAGCGGTGGCGCTGGTTCGGGCAAGAGAGCTGCGGGTGAGTGTTCGGTGAGGAGAGGGGAGTCGTCGAGGAAGAAGGAAGAAGACCGGCGTAAAGAAAAAGAGAAAAAAAAGAAGAAGAAGAAATAATGCAGAAAAAGTGAAAAATGGAGAAATAGCAAAACAAGAATGGCTTCGGGCCTATGGAGAATGCGCGAGGAAGAAGAAGTCCAAGAGAGAAGAGAAAAAGTAAAAGTAAAAAGAAAAGAAAAAGAAATAAAAAAGAGGTGATGAAAGGAAATGAAAAGACAGAGAAAGAAAGGACAGTGGATTGAAACCTTCGGTGAAGAAGTCGTATAGCGAAGATGGAGCAGCAGAAAAAGACAAAACAGGGATAAGACAAAAAGAGAAAAAAAGAATTTTTTTTAAAAACACTAATTTTTTTTTATCCGACGTGGGTCGGATTTGGGCTCGGATCGGTCCTACCCGGTTCGAATCGTTTTTCCGAATATAATAATATTAAATATTAAAAATATAGTAAAAAATCAAAAAATTTCAAAAATTTCGAAAAATAATAAAAATTCAAAAAATAAAAAATTCAAAATAAATAAAATAAAAAATTCGACATTTTTTAAAATTAAAAAGTTGCAAAAATCCATTTTTTTTGAAAATTCGAAAATTCATTTAAAAAAAATAAAAAAATTCTTTTTTTTTTGAATTCCTTGAAAAGGTTTAAATTAATCTTTGGAGTAATTTTTTTCCTAAAAATAGGAAGCTTTTCAATTTGGAATTATGCTCAAGTTTGACTAGACCTTTAGGATTTTACCTTAGGCTTTCAAATGTCCTTGATTGTGCAATATTGGTTTATTGATTTTGACTTCCCTTTAGTCTAGTTAAGATTAATATTTTACCTCTTCCTTAGTGTTAAATTTTTGCTCTCCAATGTAATTTTTCCCTTTTTTCAATTGTCTTTAGGACAAATGCCCTTGATTATATTCACATGATCACCTTATATGTTAGCGGTGTTGCGACTTACTTTTGGAGGGAGGGAATAGGTTTAAGGGTATTGCCTAAATGACGGACCTAAGGCCCATGATCAGACGCAGGTTCTCCCAAGCCCATATTTCACGTGACATTGGGTCATTTTTAAGAATTTCGCAAAAAATGAGTTGCTGCTAGCCTATTGAGGTCAGTTAGAAACCAAGTGAGGCACAAGAATATGTCACACTTTCTACACAACCAGAGAATTTAGGGTCGAAAACTTGATTACACTAATTGATCAATTAGTATATTTTCGGTATCTAATTTTGTTCATTTAAAAAGAATGATGTTTTGATCAGGCAACTTGAATTGATTTTATATTTATCTACTAACATGTGAGGTAATCATATGGGTGCACAATCATTAAAATAACAATTAGCAATAAGGAAATCAATTAAATAAATTGCATAAAAGAGCAAAAAGTTAACATCAAAGAAAAGATAAATACTAATCCTAACTAGAATAAAGAGAAGCTAAAATCAACATATCAATATTTGTGCATACAAAGGCATTTGCCCCTAAGGACAATTGAAATCTTAAGGTAAAGCCCTAAAGGCTTAATCAAACTAAAATATAATTTCAAATTGAAATGTTTCCTATTTTTAGGAGAAAATTACTCCAAGATTAATTTCAACATTTTCAAGGAAATTTAATTTTTTTTAGATTTTTCTATTTTTTTAAAACGAATTTTTGAATTTTTCAAAAAAAAAAGATCTTTGCAATTTTTTAATTTTTAAATTAATTTTTTAGAAAAAATGTCGAATTTTTTTAATGTTTTTTTAGTTTTTGAATTTTCGGAAAACTTTTTTGAATTTTATTATTTTTCGAAATTTTTGATTTTTTTTGAAAATTTTTGAATTTTTAATATTTAATATTATTATATTAAAAAAAAAAAGGGTTCGGTCCGATAAACCCGTTCCAACCCGTTAACCTAACCCAAACCCGGATTAAAGTTTATTTTTGTTTTTTTTCGTTTTTTATATTAATGTTAATATTTTAATTAATTTTTTTGTCTTTTTCTTGTTTCGTCTTTCCCACTACACCTCTTCTCTGCACCCTTCCTTCCCAAAGCCAACTTTTGTTTTCTATTTCTTTGTATCTCGCTTTTGCTGCATTTATTATTATTTCTTTTTCTTTTTCTCACTTTGTCCTTTTTCCCATGACACTCCTCCAACTCAGCATTATCTTCATCCTCTTGCCCCTCTTTCAACGAGATCGAAGGTCCTCAGAAGGCCATAATACACCAAACTTATTTCTCTAATAACCAAAAAAAAATTAACGATTCAAAGCATTAAAAAAAAATTAAGCTTAATCAAATAATTTAAGCTTCTTGCAAACTATACCCGTCTATCCCGTAACTACCATTCACGTCAATAAACACCATTTTTCAAGTCTACAAGTCAAGAAATGGTTATCTAGAAATATGTCACACATATGAAAACATTGGAACAAGAACATATGAAACGGAGGCTAGTAGTGGGGACCTACTAAAACTCATTTGACAAGCTAATGACCCAAAAATGCATGGAGGATTAAGAATAGATGTATGTATTTTGGTTAGACATTTCATCAAACACATGAAGGGCATCGGCTAAACATGAAATTATACTAAAACCAAAGAGCAAGGTTCAACTTTAGAGTGAAAGCAACTGGTTATACTTAGTGTGAACAAAATAATAGCAAGCATCGGACACAAAGAAGACCAAATAGTAGCATCTCGCTTGGGCATTTTATCAAGCATATGGCATGCACTAAAGAAACAAGAGATTTTGCCTCGGCTGAGACTCAAACGCGAGCCTAGGTTTCTAACCAAACATGTTAGGACACAGAAACATCCATGAAAGATCAGCGGGGCCGGAGCTCACGCGAACCGGTCGTTCACGAGCTCCGGCCCAACACCTCCCAAACGAGGCACTTACGTTCGGAAGGCTTACCTGATTTGGGCGGTGAGCAACGGGCGGACCTCGGGTAACGGCAATGCTCTCTCGATCTCACTCTATCCCTTTGGGTGATGCTCTCTCAATCTCACTCTATCCCCTTGGCTCACCCTCCGATCCGAGAGTGAGATCGAGAGCATCACCGTCACCCAAGATCCGCCCCTTACTTGCCGCCCGAACTAGGTAAGCCTTCCAAATCGTAGGTGTCTTGTCTGGGAGGTGTTGGGCCGAAGCTCGTGAATGATCGATTCACGTGAGCTCCAGCCTTGCTGATCTTTCATGAATGTTTCTGTGTGTGCTGGCATGTTTGGTTAGAAACCTAGGCTCTAGTTTGAGTCTCCGTCGAGGCAAAAATCTCTTATTTCTTTAGTGCACACCATATGCTTGATAAAATGCCCAAGCGATATGCTACTATTTGGTATTCTTTGTGTCCGATACTTGTTATTATTTTGTTCACATTGAGTATAACTAGTTGCTTCCACTCCAAAGTTGAACCTCGCTCGTTGGTTTTGATATGATTTTGTGTCTAGATATGAAACTTCCATTTAGTTGATGCCCTCCGTGTGATTGAAGAAATGTCTAACTGAAATACATACATCTGTTCTTAATCCTCCATGTATTTTTGGGCCCTTGACTTGTCAAATTGGTTTTAGTAGGTCCTTGTTGCTACCCTTTGTTTCGTATGTTCTTGTTTTAATGTTTTCGTATGTACGACATATTTCTAGATAACCAATTTTTGACTTGTGGGCTTGAAAGATGGTGTTTATGGATGTGAATGGTAGTTGCGGGGTAGATGGGCATAGTTTGCAAGAAACTTAAATTATTTGGATTAAGCTTAGTTTTTTTTTTTTTTTTAAATGCTTTGAATCGTTAAATTGTTTTTGGTTATTAGAGAAGTAGGTTTGGTGTATTCTGGCCTTCCAAGGACCTTCGATCTCGTTGAAAGAGGGGCGGGAGGATGAAGATGATGTTGAGTTGGAGGAGTGTCAAGGGAAAATGATGAAATGAGGAAAAGGCTAAAGAGAAGAAGAAAAAGAAAAAGATAATAATAATAATAATAATAATAATAATAATAATAATAATAATAATAATAATAATAATAATAATAATAATAAATGTAGCAAAAGTAAAAAAAAAGAGAAATAGAAAACAAAAGTTGGCTTTGGGAAGGAAGGGTGCAGTGGAAAAGACGAAAAAGGGAAAAGACAAAAATTTGATTAAAATATTAACATTAATATAAAAAATAATAATAATAATAATAAATGTGGCAAAAAAAAAATAAGAAAAAAACAAAAAAAAAACAAAAAATAAAAAACTTTTAAGTAATGGGTTTTGTCTATTTTAAATTTAATCCGGGTTTGGGTTAGATTAATGGGCTGGAATGGGTTTATTGGACCGAAACTTTTTTTTTTTTTATAATAAAATTAAATATTAAAAAAAAAAAAAAATCAAAAATAAGAAAAAAATTCAAAAAGTTTTCTGAAAATTCAAAAACTCAGAAAAAATTAAAAAATTTGACATTTTTTTTTCTAAAATAATTAATTTAAAAAATTGCAAAAATCCAATTTTTTTTGGGAAAATTTAAAATTCCTTTAAAAAATAGAAAAATATAAAAAAAAAAAATAAATTTCCTCAAAAGGGTTGAAATTAATTTTGGAGTAACTTTCTCCAAAAATAGGAAACCTTTTAATTTAGAATTATGTTTAAGTTTGATTAAGCCTTTAGGGCTTTATCTTAAGGTTTCAATTGTCCCTAGGGACAAATGCCTTTGAATGCACAAATATTAATATGTTGATTTTGGCTTATCTTTAATATAGTTAGGATTAGTATTTATCTCTTCTTTGATATTAACTTTTTGCTCTTTCATGCAATTATTTAATTGCTTTTCTTGGTTGCTAATTATTATTTTAATGATTGTGCACCGTATGATCACCTCATATGTTAGTGTATATGTATGAAATCAATCTAAGTTGCTTGACCAAAACCTCATTCTTTTTAAATTAATAAGATTAGGTATCAAAAATGTACTAATTGGTCAATTAGTACATCAAGTCCCCGACCCTAAATTCTTTGGTTGCGTAGGAAGTATGGCATACTCCCGTGCCTCACTTGGTTTCTAGCCAATCCTAATAAGCTAGTGGTGACTCATTTTTGCGAAATTCTTAAAAATGCCATAATGTTATGTGAGGTATGGACTTGGGAGAGCCTGCGCCTAATTATGGGCCTTAGGTTTGTCATTTAGGTAATACCCCTAAACCTATTTTCCTTCCCCCAAGGGTAGGTCACGACAGCTTGGCGACTCCATTGGGGAGTTGGTTTTAAACCTTAGAAGACTTAGGCCAAAATTAATCTTATTTAAGAATATTTTTGTTTGACAGCGAGGATTCCAAATACGCCCTTAACATTAAAGATGTTGAATGGTTTTGTAGAATAAGAGGTATAAAGGGAAGTGTTTGCTCATTTTTGTCTTGCAGGGAGGTGTAGGAATGTACGATTTATTTTTTTATGTACGGAGTGTAGTTTGCTTATAAATTGTTGTGCATGTATCATTTGCATTGTACTACACCCTAGCACACGCAACTTGCTGTTGGACCTAGGCCGCATAGGATTTCTTAGGATGGTGTCGAGATGGATACCATTCCGATTATGATCATGTAGTACGAGTCGCCCATCTCGAGTCATAAAATTACTTTCTTGATGTCAAAGGTCCCCACCCTAGTCTGCAACCACGTGACACATGTCGGTTCTTTGATGAAGCCGGAGTCATAGGTAACACGGCCTAGCTACGATCTTGCAGGTTCAGTCTGGTGATCCTATGGCTCCATTTTGAGCCGTATAGATTAGAAATCGAACTACATCCCATGTGTATGTCTATGCAATTTTTTTTTTTTTTAAAAGAAGTCACCCCCCATTTTAAGTATCATTCTTATTTTTATTCGTTTTTTTTAGTTGAAATTTCATCTGGAAATTCGCGGAAATTAATCAAATGCCCTCGGTGTTGTAGGTTTATGATTAAAAAAATTGGCAATCACTCTTGATAAGTGAACATTGAATGCAAATTGTAAATACTTTGATTTGGCCCTATTGAACACATGGTTTTGTTTAAATTTTTTGTTATGGGCTCAAAATCCCATCTTAAAAAAAAAAAAAAAAAAAGAAAAAGCTTTCAAGTTGCGATTATACATTGGGGCACAAAATTGAAATTGCTTTTTTAATCAAATTCTCTCCATTTTGTGTATAGATTTCTCATAACAAAAGTCATCTCATTTCTATGAGTAAAAATCACAGATTAATCTTTAAAAAATCAATGCCACTTTTGCATATGAAACTTTTGGAGTAGAATGGAATTTCGATTGATAGTTGTTGATTGATCTTTTAATGATGTCCATTCTCTTATGACAAATCTTGGTGAAATACCAAAATCCCATAATATGGACTATGTGGGGTAGGTTCCATCATCATGATTTTGCTAAAAGGACTATGGGGCAGGTACCCTCATCATGATTTTGCTATAAGAGGCGACCTCATTGAAAGATCAATTTTTCATTCACACACTAACATTGTCTTCTTTTTTGCAGGTCATGCGTGATGACACTTCTTGACTTTGTTTGCTTGATCATGCTAAGAAGTCGACTTTAGAATTAGGATGAGAATGGATTTATACGCTCATATATGCAAGTGTGTTTTGTATGATGTCATTGTCTTTATTCTTGGTAGTAATTATATTTTCAGTTTTGAGTTTTGCATGCGAGCCCAATTGGCATTTTTGTAAATCATGCAACTCACATTTTTGAGTAATTTAAATTTGATTTCATAAAAAACATCATTCTTAAAAAAAAAAAAAAAAAAAAAAATTGAAGTATTTCAAATGGACCCTTGGAGTTGAGTTGTTATACCTTAGCTTCGAAATGTTTTGAAAAAAAGAGTTTCAAGAAGGATTTGTGTAAAATTTTATCTCTTCACTTAGTCGCTTTCTCAAGTTGGCCCATAAATGATACTTTGAGATGGCAAGGTTGTAATCGTTCCAGTAGGAACTTTTGATATAACAACTCATTCATTCATCCATTTTTGTTAAATAGGTAAAATAAAGGGATGTGTATAGTTCCTAAATGATTCCTAATCGAGCGAGGAAATAACATGTCCAATTTTTTCTTTGCAAGCAATAAATAAGCAAAGCATCTAAAGAATAATATCCCCAAATGTGGAAACAATGAGCAATCCATCTCCTTTCAAAGAAAGATCTTGAAAAACACATCTAATGATCCATATTTAAAATTTTTAAGCTCATTGTCAATTAAACGACTCTTCGAAAAAGCATTTGAAAAAGCAGGAATTGAACTTTATCAATTGTGGTATACAATAAAGAAGTCATTTTCATGGATAAAATCAGAGCCACATAGCCATTTTTCAATCAATTCTAGCCACTTTAGGCAAAATTCATACCTTGAAGAACGGAAACACGTGAAGGGAAGACATTAGACACTTAAAGGCAAATGCAAGTAAAGGGCAATGTCGAGTTACCAAATATCCACGAGGATGGATCCAAGAAATGTTAGCACTCAAAGGATAAGAGCGAGTGAAGGGTAATAATGTATCGTTTCCAACATTTCAATCCCTAAAGATTTTTACACTAACATACTCTTTCACATTCTTTACAGGGTTATCGGGTCACCATGCCCAAGTAAGTACTCTCATTCTCAAAATTAAAAAAAATGGAGAATTTTCATTACAAAAAAAAAAAAAAAAAACCTTTGGCACTTTCCTAAAGACAAGCACAAAAATGAATAATTGAGAAATAATTTCCACAAACTTTTTTAGCATAATTTTTATCTCAAAATTGTTTTATTGTTTTGTGGGTTATTCATTTTGAATCAAAATTCCCTATGGAGATTAGTCTACTAAGATGATCTCAGCAGAGTGAAATGGAGATGTTAATCATGCCAAGCAGAGGATACTTAGGATGAGGAAAGGCAAGCTATTTCCAAATACATCCTTCAAAGACATTCTCTTAAGACGAATGATTCATTCGCATTGAGTGCAAAGATCAAAATGATAAAGGAGTTTCCTTCATCAATCCCAAGTACCAAGCTGACATTTTGCTAACCCTTTCGGCTGAATAAAGATGATCCTTCAAAGTACCCATATCCAGAACAACCCTACATTGGGGCAACATAGGAGGTTACGATCGTATTGTAGAGCGAAGGATTGAGAAAGATTCTATTACTTTCACTTGTATCAATCTTCTGGTGATAGCTTCACATGAATTCTCATTAGAGCTTGACTTATCCCAATGTGAAGAAGAGCATTTCCTTCTCTACCCAAACATTGATATCTATTGCTTTAATCAATTTGGGCTTGATTATTCATTTCTGAACCCCGAGCGGTGATCATCTCCCTTCACTAGGGCAAGGCATAAGAATTGACTAAATACAATTGACAATTACAAGAAAATGTGAAAAGTATCTCGAAAGTCATAAGAGCTCCTAAAGTTCAAAGATCGAAAAGTTTGACAAATTAGGAGGCATGAAAAAGCAGTGTGCTTGGTAAAAGCAATGCCAATACCTATCAAGAAAAAAGCCGAAATGCTGCATCTTATGTGAAAGAAAAATTATCAAAGTCCAAGTGCTTGCATAAATTATCATCGCAAGTATAAAGGAAATTAGAGAAATGAGCAAAGCTTCCATGCAAAAATGATTAGTGAAGGAACTTTTGAGATACGCTGTGTTCCAAAAGCCAAATGATTTCAGAAGATCGAGTGACTTGGTCACGATGCCATAATGATCACCGACTTTTAAGAACCCTCTTGAAAATTTTAAGCCTTTTGAGCCTTTCCCAATCTAATATTACAACCCTCTTCCGAAGTCTCTTCTAATTGGGATGGTTCAAGTGAAAATGAGAATGCCACAAAGAAACTACCACTTGAAGGAGTGAAAACAATTATATCTTATCTTATCTCCCGAGTTCTTAACTTGTAAATCCAATGAAGATAACGACAAATGTTACTTTATTGGCCTCAAAACAATAATCCCTTTGTGTAAGCCCTAACCAAGCCTATATTGCGGTTCATTCAAAAGACCTTTTTGATCGATCAAATTGCACTCATCGCGAATGTTTCTAAAAACCTTTGACATAGGTTATGTGAGATATCCTTAGCAATCAGTTACTTCCCACGCGAATAGATGGGATCAATTAGTCATTTTATTGAGAATGTGTGAGAAACATTTTTTGACTAAGAAACTTTAGTTTGGCATGCTTAATGAGTCTTTTCATGAGTCCTAACCGTTTTGATAAAAACTTGACTCTCGAAGAATTTGATGATTAATAATATATCCCTGAGCAAGATGACAGTTTTGCGTCACATGATACTGATTGACATTGAATGTTTTTTCTAAAGCAATTGGACTTAGCTTGATTAGCTTGTTCAATTAATGTTGCAATATTACTAATACGTCTCTTGATGACGTCTCTAATGACATTTGCTCAAGTTGAGTTTGATAGAATTTCTCAGTGAAGTCATGCAGTTTTCAAGGGATTAGCGAGTGCTTTCCTCAAAACCAAAGGTTCATGGTTAGTTTTAAACCATGCCATTTCCAAAAGTTCATGATCAGTCTTAAACCATGTTATTTCCAAAATTGGTGGGTTTATCCTTAAACTACGGGGTTGGTGGCTTTTCCTAAACCATACGGTTCGTGGGTCATCCTTAACCCATAAGGTTGGTGGGTCTATCCTTAAACCACGGGGTTGGTAGCTTTTCATAAACAACACGATTCATGGGTCATTCTTAAACTACAAGATTGATGGGTCTATTCTTAAATCACAAGGTTAATGGGTTTATCCTTAAAACCATGGGGTTTGTGGCTTTTCCTAAACCAAATGGCTTGTGGGTTCATCCATAAACCACACTTGTCCGAATTCGATCGAAACCGTTTTTACACGGTGAGACATTTCTTTAAGTTGAAATCCATTTGTACACGATGAAACTATCATACCCAGTCGAAACTCGTTTTTCAATGGTGAGACTATTACATCGGGTTGAAACCCGTTTGTACACGGTGAGACATTTCTCCCAGTCGAAATTTGTTTGTACACGGTGAGATTATCATCCGGTTTGAGATTATCATCCAGTCAAAACCCATTTTTACATGGTGAGACTATCACATCTGGTCAAACCCGTTTGTACACAGCGAAACATTTCTCCCAATCAAAATCTGTTTGTACACGATGAGGCTATTCATACCCAGTCGGAAACTTGTTTTTTCATGGTGAGACTATCACATCCGATCGAAACCTATTTGTACATAGTGAGACATTTCTCCTAGTCAAAACCCGTTTGTACATGATGAGAACCCGTTTTTACATGGTGAGGCTATTACATCCGGTCGAAACTTGTTTGTACACGGTGAGACATTTCTTCTAATCGAAACCCGCTTGTATACGATGAGGCTACCATCTAGTCGAAACCCGTTTTTACACGGTGAGACTATTACATCCGGTCGAAACCCGTTTTTACACTATGAGACCTTTCTTCTAGTTGAAATCCGTTTGTACACGGTGAAACTATCATATCCAATCGAAACCTGTTTTTATACGGTGAGACTATCACATCCAATTGAAACCCGTTTTTACATTGTGAGACATTTCTTCTAGTTGAAACTTGTTTGTATATGGTGAAACTATCATATCCAGTTGAAACCGTTTTTACACGGTGAGACTATCACATCCAATCGAAACTCGTTTTTACACGGTGAGACTGTCATATCTAGTTGAAACCCGTTTTTACATGGTGAGACATCTATTCCGATCGAAACTCATTTGTACACGGTGAGACTATCGTATCCAGTCGAAACCCGTTTTTTTTACACGGTGAGACCATCGCATCCAGTCGAAACCCATTTTTACACGATGAAACTGTCATATCTAGTTGAAACCCGTTTTTATAAGGTGAGACCCATTTTCTAGTCGAAACTCATTCTTACACAATAAGACCTCCCTGCCAATTGGAACTAGTTATCATACAATAAAATTTTCCCATCTCGGTTGAGGGACATCTTTTACAAAGTAAGGTCATCACTTCATATCATTTTCCCGTTTGCAACCCCGATTGTCACCGTTTAGAGCGAAAATTTAGGCATCTCTTGTCTTTGAAGGAACCTCTTCGAACTCTCATTCAAAGAGAGGCAACTGTTGACACCTAAATTTTGTCATTTTACTTAACACTTAATTAAAAGTTAGGAATTAGTCATTAAAAAAATTAATTAATTAAAAAAATTATTATTATTATTTAAAAAAAAAAGAGATCCGGGTCAATTCAAATCCGACCTTAGCCCGGCTTGCCTCTTTTTTCTCTCCCACACGGGGCCCGGCTTAGCCCCTGTCCTTTTTTTTAATAATAATAATAATAATAATAATAATAATAATAATAATAATTAATTAATTAATTAATTAATTAATTAATTAATTTTTTAGCAACTAATTCCTAACTTTTAATGCTATTAAGTCTTAAGTGAAATGGCAAAATTTAGGTATCAACAAGCGGATTGGTCTAAAGTTAATGCAAACTGCCTAACAAACATTTTTTTTTAAAATGAACAAGATTAGGTACCAAAATGGCACAATTGGTTAATTAGTGTAATCAAGTTTCCGAATCTAGATCTTCCGGTTGCGTAAGAAACGAGGCATACTCCCATGCATCACTTGGTTTCTAGCCGACCCTAATAGACTAGTATCGACTCCTTATTGCAAAATTCTTAAGAATATTCCAATGTCGCGTGAGGTATGGGCTTAGAAGAGCCTGTGCCTAATCATGAGTTTTAGGTCCGTCTTTTAGACAATACCTCTAAACCTATTCCCTCCCTTCGAGGGATAGGTCTTGATAACAAGACATAGAGGAGACATAGAGATTAAGGCTGAGAGTGAAGGGCATAAGCCAAGGACCGCTTTAACGGGCAATGCTTGAGCTTATCAACCAAATATGGGGATATTGATTTTGGAAGTTTTAGAACCCTATCTTATGAAGTTGGAAAATTTTCTATTTTATGTATTTATTTCCTGGCAAGTAAATCTTTTAGAGCGTACTCTTGAGTATATAATTCCTATTTAAGCTTAATGGAAATTTAGAACAATTTCTATCTCAACATGTTATCAAGAGTCATATAGGGCTCATGCCCCTTTCAACCCTAGCCTTCTTCTTCCTTTTATTTCTTCTTTTTTCGCAAGGATGGTTGGCATGGACTTGGAGAGTTCCGTTGCCACCATAATTTGCCATTATAAACCATTCTTCTACTCTTCCTCCATTTGCATATGTTCACCACTTCCTTTCTTTACGTCTCACATCATCCAATTACTTGCTATGAAAAGCACATGTTGTCTTGATTCTCAAGGGAGAAAACCTTTTCTATAATGTCGATGGGATTAAACCGTGTCCCTCCAATACAACCCAAGCAGCTTTTTGGCAACAACATGATGTTGCCATCATGACTCTTCTAATTATATCCCTCTTAGAATTGGTTTTACCTCTCATTCTTGATACATCAACTAGCAAAGCCATCTAGAATGCTCTTTATGCCTCTTTTTGGCTCAACTTCTATTATCCATATGCTCTCTCTTCATCTCAATCTTTAATGTTTGCAACAGAAACAAGATGAATCGGTTATTGATTTCTTTAAATATGTTCAATTCAAAGCCAATGAGATGGGTGCTGGAAGCAAGCCTCTTGACCCAAGGATTTCATTGTCACGTCTTCTATGGTCTTGATTTGATTTCCATGACATTGTTCCTACATTACTTGATGTTTCTAAATCAGTCACATTTATAGATTTTCAAGGTCTTCTCTTTAGTCATGATAGTATTAAGGCAATTCTAAAAGTTGTAGATCTTCGAACCTTTCTCTCAAGCTAACTCTATTATACGAACTCTGATCAACGAAATTCCTCCACCTCTACCTCCATTCATCCTGGTTCCTCTTTTTTGGCCGTGGTCATCCAAATCAATTATAGATTTCCTCCAGCATGCTAAATCCATTGCCAATGAGATAGGTGCTATAGGCAAGCCTCTTAAGTCGGAGGATTTCATTGTCCACATCTTCCATGGTCTCGATCTCTCCATGACATTGCTCTTACATTACTTGATTGTTTTAAATCAATCACGTTTATGGATCTTCAAGGTGTTCTCCTTAGTCACAACAATATTAAGGCATTCTAAAGTTGCAAATCTCAGAACCTTCCTCTCAAGCAAAATCTATACAACAAACTCTGATTAAGGCATTCTAAAAGTTGTAGATCTTCGAACCTTCCTCTCAAGCTAACTCTATTATAGCAAACTCTGATCAACGAAATTCCTCCACCTCTACCTCCATCCATCCTGGTTTCTCTTTTTTAGCCGTGGTCATTCAAATCAATTATTGATTTCCTTCAGCATGCTAAATCCATTGCCAATGAGATAAGTGTTGTAGGCAAGCCTCTTGAGTCGGAGGATTTCATTGTCCACATCTTCCATGGTCTCGATCTCTCCATGGCATTGCTCTTACATTACTTGACTGTGTTAAATCAATCACATTTACGGATCTTCAAGGTCTTCTCCTTAGTCACAACAATATTAAGGCATTCTAAAAGTTGCAGATCTCAGAACCTTCCTCTCAAGCAAAATCTATTACAACAAACTTTGATTGATGAAGTTCCTCCACCTTTACCTCTATCTATCCTATTCCTCTTTCTCTTTGGCTGTGATCGTGGTATCCATGGTGCTAAACAAGGTTGACTACGGTATTCCATCTATCAACATACAAATCACATTGCTGTCACATGCTACTATTGCCCTTTAGGTATGCCTTATTACTCACCCTCAACACACTCCTTCGTCTACTTCATCTTATCAATCCTCTTACTCTCCTAATGCTAACTTGAGCCATGCCCTTCTCCCTCCTTTATTTTCTTCTACCAACATCCTACCTTGGTACCCTGACTCATGTGCCTTTCACCTTGTCACACTTGATATACAATCACTCTCTATCTAGGAAGCTTAGAATTGATCAGATCCACGAAGCATGGGAAATGATAAAGGTCTCAAAGTCACTAAAATTGGTGCTTCATTATTCATTCCTATATTTCAAATATTTCTTTATGTTTAAATGATGTTCTTCATGTTCTTGATATTTCTAAACATTTACTTTTGGGTACAAAATTTGTGATTGACGATAATCTCTTTTTTTGAATTCTATCTTACCCACTTTCTTGTTAATGATCTAATGAACAAGGCTATTCTTCTTTTTGGCCTAGTAGTGGTTTTCTTTACACCATACCGCCATGTCCATTGTCAATATTGTATAATAGACTACCATGGATGGTTGGCATCAATGTCTTGGCCATCCCCATAAGCATCTCTTACAGTTTATGATCAAAGAAAATAATTTACTGTGTGAGTCCACATGGTTGAGTTAGTTATATACAGCCTATCAATTGGGCCAGGCTAGTCATCAATCCTTAGGATTGTCTCCAACTTGTTTGTTTCTGTTAGAATTTTATTTATAGTGATGTTTGGGGTCCTTCTTGTTATGTTTCAACTGATGGTTATTATTATTTTGTTGATGATTGCAAAATTTTTATTTGGTTCTATCATTTTAAAGGAAAAGAATACCTCAAGTGCAACAACTTGACATTGGGGGAGGGGACACATAAGTACTAGAACTTCCTAAATGTACATTTAAGTGCCATTTATAAAAAAAAATTGAACACTTAAGTGCCAACTTCGACGAGACTTGCTGAAAATCTGAAGTGGCATTATTTTATTAATAATTCCAGTTTACGAGGCTTGCTTAAATTTTTACTTAGTAATTCTTGTCTAAAATGATGTTGTCCTTCATGTTTCCCCTACCTCTGCTTATTGCCAAAGGCCATCGCTACCTTAGGTGAGGGTGGCCGGCCTTGTTGGCCCTAGGGAAGGTCAGTGACCCTTAGATCTAGGCAACATCGGCCCTTATCTAAGGTTGGTGACCATTGCTTGACCAAGGCGAGGCCTCGCTAGTCCCAAGCAAAGGCTAGCAGCCCTCACTAGGCTAGGGCGAGGACTTGTCAGCCTAGATCTAGGTGAGCATCGTCGACCCCGGGTAAGGGTTGTCAAGGCCTTGCCTTGGCTTGGTAATGGTTGCCAACCTCAGGTGAGGGCCAGCATCGCCTAGATCTAGATCTAGGCACTCGAGCTCGACCTTGGCAAGGGTAGCCGACACCCTTGCCTAGGGTCAGTATCGGTCACCGGCTCCTCTAATGATGGGCAGTTGGTGAGCCTTGCCATTTTTGTTTTGTTTTTTTTTTTTTACCATTTTCTATTTTAAATAAATTTTGGCTTTTTCTTTTTTTATTTTTTAATCTGATTTTAAAAAATTCAATAAAAATTATTAAAAATGCCATACGCTGAATAAAAAATCATGTTAGCTGTTTGGTCGGAAATTTTCAACATTGGTACTAAATTGTCAATTTATAGTGGGTGTCCTTCAATATGTGACATTGACAAGATCGGATCTCTTGTTTGCCATTGATAAAGTTTGTTAATTCTTGCATGCACCAACTGAAGATCACTGGAAAATGGTAAAATACATCTTGCACTATCTCAAACATACAAGGTCATTTGGTTTGCTTCTTTCCCAATCCAATGACATCTCTTGCAAGCCTTTTCCGATGGTACCTTTGACGGCAGGAAGTCAACTGGAGTGTATGCTATTTCTCTTAAATCTAACTTGAACTCTTGGAGCACTAGAAAACGGAGAACCATAGCACGGTCTTCCACAAAGTCTTAGTATGAAGACCTTGCCGATGCTACAGCTGAATTAATCTGGCTTGAGACACTCATTGAAGAGCTTGGGTTCCCTCTTCAAGGCCCTTCTATCCTTTGGTGAGATAATATTGGTGCCAATTATTTGTCCACAAATTTAGTTTCCCATGCTTGTGTTCAACATGTTAAAATTGACTTCCACTTTGTTTGTGATTTTGTTGCCAAATGACAATTTATTGTGTAGTTTATTTCCAGCTGATTCTCTCAACAAATCTCTTCTTGCAACACATTTTGATTTTTTACAAGACAAGTTGAAGATTTGGGGTCTTACTCTTCCACTTGAGGGGGGTGTATCAACCAAATATAGGGCTATCGATTTTGAAAGTTTTGGAATCCTATCTTTAGAAGATGAAAAGTTTTCTATTTTACGTATTTCTTTTCTTGTAAGTAAATCTTCCAAAATATACTTTTGGTTATATAAATATCAGCCTAAGTTTAATGAAAATATACAACAATTTCTATCTCAACAGTGCCGTAGTCATGATGGTCATAGGCCAATTGGGATAAGACATCCGTCGGAGGTGCAAAGGAGGGATGGCAGCTGACAACATTTGGTCCCGACTGAGGACAATGGTAGTGAATGGTGGAGATGTTAGGTTAAAGGGTGATTGGAACTATGATTTGAGGGAATTTTGGGGCTTTAATTGTTTATGAGGTGATAATCTTAAAATAGTCTTCCTCAAATAGACAGCTTTCTGTTTTTCTCTCGCGTTATGTTCGAGTTTTTCTCTCGCGTTATGTTCGAGTTCTTCTTTCTGAACATCTTTTCTCCAGTCCTCTACAGCTCAACTTCTTCTTTTCTTCTGCTCTTTTCACTTCAGTTCGCTATAAAGTTTCTCTGCCTCATCTTTTTCCACCATCGCTCTCGGCTTGTTCACACCTGCACCGTCTCTTTAGTGGAATTTTGTTGCGTCTCCATTTGCATGTCTCCGATCCTTGACATGCAACCCTCGAATCTCCTGTCTTTGTGCCGGGTCCCTCTCTCATTAATCATCTTCTTTATTACCGGCAACGCAATGTCTACGGATGATCAAGATGACTCATCCCGTATCGCTTCCTTGTGTCACCGACTCGGAAGACTTTGTGCCGAACAAGAATTGGACGCCTGGGAAGACATACAAGCCACCGACAACATTAAAGAGTGTCGCCTCATCCTGATTGGTAATATTTTTACAAACCCCACTATCAACTTACCTTTTTTCAAGTTGCTATGACGAAGGCCTGGCGTGTTGATCATGTGGATATATCTTCTAGCGATGGTGGCCTCTACATCATCAAATTTCGTTCTGAAACAGAAAAACGAAGAGCATTAGATGGCATCCCCTGGCTATTCTCTGGTCATCTAGTTAATTTACGCCCCTGGAAACCGAATACCCCGGTGCATTGTTATGATTTTTCCACATGTCCATTCTGGGTTCATGTCATAGGTTTACCGTTGGAATGGAACACCCCTCAGCTTTTAAGCCGCGCAGTTCGGCAAATGGGTAGTGTGAAGGAGGTCAAACATGACACATCTGGGAGAATTCGAGTTGAGATTGACCTGAAACAACCATTAAAATCAGGGAAGCTTATTAGTATTGCTGGAAAACCTCTCTGGCTTGATTTTCGGTATGAGCGTCTATCCCATTACTGCTACTCATGTGGGAAATTAGGACATTATGCAACATCATGCAAGGACTTCACTTATGAGGAATCTCAATTTGAGGGCCGTGAAACTATGGTATATGGCCCTTGGTTACGAGCAGAGATTAAACAACACAGCCCCTATTGGGATGCCTTTTATAATCCTCTGTCACATGTTGAATCAATGGAAGAAACCATACCTGAAACTCCTCCCACTATCCACCCCCCTTTGTTAGCTTTACCTCCCATAGTTTCCGCTCCTGCGATTCACACCCCTTCCTCTGTTACCCCGCCTGCAACTACTGTGATGAGCCCCAGAACCACTGACTTGGTCCCTGCAGACTCAAAGTTGAAGGGTACTCAAACTTCCTCCTCTGGCTTTCTGCCTCAGAAAAAACATACATCTCCTAGATCTCAGCTAGGAATTGGCTCTAGTAAGAAACCTAAACGATACTCACCTTATGAGACCCGATTAAATCCTCTACAAGTGTTGGATGAATCCACTTTACTTGACACCCCTGTTATTGAGGTGGCTGACCCCTCTTCTTGGGCTTCGGCGGCTGGCCCTAAATAGCCCCCACAGTCAAAATGAAAATATTAAGTTGGAATTGTCAGGGGTTGGGCACTCCCCTGACAATTCAAGCCTTACAGGCTTTGCTAGCCTCTGAAAGGCCCGACCTTATGTTCTTGATGGAAACGAAAAATTCAGCTTCAGTTTTGAAACACTTACAGCGTCGCTTTACTTTCTCCAACTCCTTTTTGAGGAATCCTGAAGGCTTATCTGGAGGTCTTGCGTATTTTGGAATGACCTCGTTTGACATTATGGTTCTTTCTTCGGATCAGCATCATGTACATATGTTAGTTTTGGATACTCAGTCATCTATATCCATGCAAGTTACCTGTCTTCATGCTCCTGCTTCCTTTCTTCCTCGGCAGGATTTCTGGAATACGATCCGAATGTTTCATGAAACCACTAACTTACCCTGGTTATGTATCGGAGATTTCAATGATTTCCAATTCCCCTGGGAGAAGATGGGAAGAAGACCAGCTAATTATCATCGAATGTCATTATTTCGGCAGTTACTAGATGATTGTGCTTTAATAGAGCTGGAAAGTAAAGGTTGTGAGTTCACCTGGTCTAACAATCGGGATGGGGATGAGTTGGTGAAGGAGAAGCTCGACCACGCCTTCGCGTCTCGCGGACTGGAATTTCATATTTCCTTCCACCACGGTGTTTGCTTTACCATCGATTGGCTCGGATCATTCTCCGCTTATGTTGCATACCCATTATATGCCTGTTAAGCCACAAAAGAGATTTCACTATGAAGCATACTGGAATCAACATACAGAATGTACTGACATAGTTCAGGCAGTATGGGAGAGAAAACACTCCTCCTTACCTTCTAAATTGCTTGCCGTTACTCACAGGTTAACCAGTTGGAGTCGCTCTCGCTTCAGTAATGCCCGGCAGCAAATTATGCAACTAAAGCAACAGCTTCAGACCATTACCAATCAAAAATCCTATCGAAGTGGAGATAAAGAGTTAGCCACTACAATTCGTACGAAATTCACCAACTCGGAATCGGGAAGAACAATTAAGGGCGCTACGTTCAAGACTTAAGCTGGTTAGCATGGGGAGACAAAAACTCAAAATTTTTCCATGCTTGTACAAAGGTGCAAAGGAGACAGAGGAACAAATTTGCTTACTAAAGGATGAAGACCAGAACGGTATAGAGAGCCGATCAGCTTAAATCAATGACTCTGAATTTTTTTACTCAACCGTATCATTACAGGGGTCCCCGGGATTTTCTTCCATTCCTCAGCAAATGTCCCACAATAGTTACATCACAAATGAATACTCATCTTATGAGTTTAGTCACGGAAGAGGAGGTCTCCACTTGCTACTTTTCAATTGGGTCCCTCCAAGGCCCCCCGGTCCCGACGGTCTCAATGGTCTCTTTTACCGGCATCACCGGAACATCATCAAACAACAAATTGTCAAGACTGTGCAAGACTTTTTCCAATCTGGTCATATGCCTCCTACCTTAAACCGAACGATACTCACCTTGGTTCCCAAAGTTCCTTGCCCTGAAAGCATTGACCAGTATCGTCCTATTAGTCTCTGTAACTTTGCATATAAGATTATTGCAAAAGTCATGGCAAACCGATTGAAATGCTGGCTCCCAATCTGATTAATCCAGAACAAGCGGCTTTTATCGGGGCCGACGATCCAAGATAACATTATGATGGTTCAGGAGGTACTTCACCAATTCAAAGTTAGATCTAAAACAAAACATTTCAATCTTATTCTCAAGACTGATATGCAGAAAGCATATGATCGTGTGGAGTGGGACTTCCTGGCAGCATACTTAAAACAGTTGGGTTTCACAACTCATTGGGTTAAGATGGTTATGGCATGCATTACAACGGTTTCCTATAGTATTCGCTTCAATGGAGAACAACTTCCATATTTTACACCTACTCGAGGAATCCGCCAAGGCGACCCCCTCTCCCCCTACATATTTATATTATTGGCTAATGCGTTTTCGACAGTTATCAAGCAAGCAATCAATATGGGTCATTTACAGGGGATCCAATTTAACAGAACCTGCCCTAAGCTTTCTCATTTATTTTTTGCTGATGATGCAGTGTTCTTTCTCAAAGCTTCAATCTCAGAAAGCCAAAACTTCACTCAGCTATTGCATCAGTACTGCCATGCCACTGGTCAGCTTCTAAACGAGAATAAGTCCTTCATCTTTTTTAGCCCGAATTGTCCTACCACATTACAGGAGACTTTACAAGGAGAATTTCGCATACCTGTGGAGCGCAGCTTTGGCAAGTACCTCGGAATCCCTTCGATTGGGGCGGTCTAAACGTGAGATGTTCTCCTGGATTTTGACAAAAACGAATGCAAAATTAGCTGGTTGGAAGGAAAAATTTTTATCTAAAGGGGGTAAGGAGATTTTACTTAAGGCGATCATACGGGCCTTACCTCAATATGCGATGTCCCTCTTCTTGCTCCCCTTATCCTCTCGCAGATTAATGGAAAGCAAGATATCACGTTTCGTGGAGTAAACAGCAAAGTGACTCGGGCATACACTGGATGAAATGGTCGAGGGTAAAGCAATTGAAAACTGATGGGGGAATGGGATTCGTAGATCTCACGACCTTTAATCTCGCTATGATCGGAAAACAAGCGTGGCGTTTTTTCAGCAACCTAATGCACTTTGGACTCGCTTGTTTAAAGGTCTATATTTTAAACACTCTTCTTTTCAAAAAGCCACTTTGGGCTATAGACCTTCTTGGGGTTGGACAAGCATATTAAAGGCTAGGGACGCTATTCTTCCTAAGACTCGTTGGCTGGTCAAAGATGGTTCCAACATTAACATCCGATCAGACTATTGGCTATCTATTGGTAAATTAGGAGGCTGCGCAGCTGCAGGGGAACCCCTCGTAGTAGCTGATCTTTTAGACTCTTCGTCAGCCACTTGGAAATCAGAGATTATTACCAATCATTTCAATCACCAGTTAGTGAAGCTATCCAAAACACTCCTATCAATTCCTCTCTCAACTCGATCAATTAGTATGGACAGCCACATCTTCGGATCCTATTCGGTTAAGAGTTGCTATCACTACTTACTTTCAACACAGCGAAACTTACCTATCATGGCCTCATCTTCTTATCGGCCTCCTCATCAATTGTGGAAAAGAATCTGGCATATGAACACTGCTCCTAAAATCCGCGTCTTCCTGTGGTTGGCCTGCAAAAATGCCATAGCAACAAAAGACAACCTATACATCAGACATCTTTCTCCCAATCCCTATTGCACTCTTTGTGATCAACAAACCCCAGAAACCGTTGAACATATCTTTTTCTATTGCAATTGGACTCGAAGCATATGGCAAAATGCCCAGATCAGCATACCTGTTTCTCTTACCTCTGTAAAACGGTTAGATGCCTGGTTGGCTACTCGCGCCACTCATCCTCACTCTTCCCCAAAATTTGAAGTCATTGCGAACCTGTTGTGGGAGATCTGGTGCCATCGCAACAACGCCATATTCCGGCAGACTGTTCCGAATCCCATCCAGGCGGTGGAAAATGCAATACTCCAGGGCCGTCTCTTCGACAGTCTTCAATCCCCAAAATCTAGGGTTCCAAAATCACAAATCAGCATGGATCACCGATGGAAACCACCGATAAGGGCATCATCAAATGTAATATTGATGGGGCTTTCATATCGAGCAATTGTCACGGAGCTATAGCTTGTATTTACCGAAATAGTAAAGGAGAAATTACTGATATGTTTACCTCTACTGTACCCGCGAAGTCGGCGTTCCAAGCGGAGATCTTCGCCATGATTAGGGCTCTTCAAAGCATCTCATCAAGCGGGACTCCACATCCATCGTGTCGCGGTTGAATCCGATTGCCTCATACTGCTGGAGGTTCTTCAACAGAAGCGGCCGCAGCCCTGGGAAGAACGGCACCTTTTCGCATCTCTCCACGCTCTCCTCTCCCAGTGCCCTAATGCGATGCTCAATCATGCCAATAGAGAGGCTAACCTAGCTGCGGATTGGGCCGCAAAAGCCCATAGGGCTCAAGGATCAGGCCATAATTGGCTCGTTTTCCCTCCCCCTCCTTTCTTGAATATTATCCTATGTGATGCTATTCTAGCTGGTTGTATTTCCCCTTTTATCTAATATATCAGCTATTGTGGCACCCCTCAACGGCCCCCGATCCGCTAGAGTCACCACAGTTCGCTTACCTTTCATTTTCCTTATTAACAAGTCACTCTGATACCATTTTTAGTTGCAGCGGGTCCATACAACTTGGGGGTTTACATTTTTTTTTTTTTTTTTTTTATCAATAGGTCCCTTGCGCAGTTTATATAACGGAAGCATATCCAACAATTCCCTTCCCTACATTCAGAAAACGATGCACACCTACTAAATATTTATAAGTAAAAGCCGTACACTTTTTATTTACTTAAACCAGATGGACATTGTTCATCGGTACATCAAAATGCCGTAGTCTTCTATATTCGGCTACACTCCAAAAGATGACCGACATTTCCTCCAACAGTCATACACTTAAAGTCCATCGATCGTGTCGGCGTCCAAAAGCTCCTTCCTTGCTATCCTCCTCCTCACGGTTATATCCAACCGTTCAAACCATCTACTAATCTGAAATGTTGGTCCCCAAAAGGGGTGAGTACAACCACTCAGCAGATAGGGAAATCCAATAACATCCCAATGCATCATGCATATCATCACACGTTGCAAGCATCACTTACCTTGTAATCATGCGTATCATGCATCATCACATCATAGATCATCATCATCATGGCATATCATATATCATTGTCATTATCATCACCATGCATATCATCATGCATATCATCATCATCATATGTCATCATCATAATCATTATCATATGTCATCATCATAATCATCATCATGGCATCATTATATCATACATGTCATTCTTATCATGACATCATCACATCGCATTATCATCATCATCATGCATATCATCATGCATATCATGCCATGGGTGATCACCATATCACATCACATATCATCACCACCATCATGCATATCATCATGCATATCATGCCATGAGTGATCACCATATCACATCACATATCATCACCACCATCATGCATATCATCATGCATATCATGCCATGAGTGATCACCATATCACATCACATGTCATCACCAACATCATGCATATCATCATGCATACCATGCCATGAGTGATCACCATATCACATCACATGTCATCACCAACATCATGCATATCATCATGCATACCATGCCATGAGTTAATTTTCATCTTTATCTTTAAATTTGATCACCACATCACCCTTCCTCGATTCATCAATTTCATCTCATATTTTACACTCGCATCTCATGCGAGAAAACCTCCGGGCATGTATCCAAGATACAACCGGGCATCCGGCCCCCCACATTCCGGGCATCTCGCATCTCATCTAGCATCACGAGGAACCTCCGGGCATGTATCCACGATACAACCAGACTTCCGGCCTTTACCCTTCTAGCCGGGCATCCCGCACCCCAATCCTGGTGTCGCGAGGCATCTCCGGGCATGTATCCAAGATACAACCGGACTTCCGGCCCCCCACATTCCGGGCATCCTGAAACTCCCAGGGAATCTCTGGAATTATGCCACTCGGCCACCGACATCATCCTCCACCACAACCTCATTCTCATCCACATTTATCTTTTATCTCAATTTAACATGGCAATTTGGCATGGCATCAAACATATCACACTTGCATTTCAATTCACATGTCGTGCACATGTCGTAGCTTAATCACATAAGCATTTCAATTCACATGTCATGCACATGTCATAGCTTAATCACATAAGCATTTCAATTCACATGTCATGCACATGCCATAGCTTAATCACATAAGCATTTCAATTTAATGCATGTACAAAGACCTCATCACACAAGTGCCACACAAATGGAATTGAATCCATGGCCAAATAAAAATCTATTTTTTTATTATTTTATTATTTTATTATTTTATTATTATTTTATTATATTATTTTTTTATTTATTTATTTTTCATAAATAAATATTTAATATCCATGATTTTCCCAAAATCATAATATTCAAAAATCATTTATAGGATCACAATTTTATATAAAATTCGTGGCCAAATCGAATTTCTTGTAATTTCACAATTTCCTCCAAAAACATCCTAAAATTCTCGGAATTTAACCCACTGCACAGTTTCCGAATTAATTTAATTAAAATACCCATTCGGTCTCCAAAAATTACGAAACTTTACAGGGTGATAGCCAACACATTTTCGCACCTTTTTCGTTCAGAACTTTAATCCAAATTCCTTTTAGATTAATTTCCATAGTCCTACGAAGCTTCTGGAATCTCTACCGCGACGTCCAGAACACACTCCTCCGTATTTCTTAGATTTCACCCATCAAATCTCTTTCGTTCCTTCTGAAATTTAAGTATGTTATGTAACAATACGTCCTTTACAAGTTTCATGAAGGGATCTGGGTCAAATACCCAGATTATGGTCACCATTTTAACCCATGAAGTCTCGGGTGTCTCGGTACACCTCACCAGAATCAACCATCTCCAAGATCTAACCGATTCACCAAGTTATACTTGTTATTTTTGCCTCATATTCGAGTATGTTGTAGCTTAGGGTGTTCCCTACAACTTTCAAGAAGACAACAAAGTGAGATCTCCAACAGAAATCAACATGCAACCAAGAAATCAACAAAAGGTCAGTGAAGATTTCGCAGATCTGAGGTCTCCGTATAACAAAGCTTTTGACCCCACATATCATCATCGTTTTCCATGAAATTCGAGTATGTCATACTACAAGATGTTAGCTTCAACTTTCATGAAGACACCGAAGCCAAAATCTCACTCCAAGTACACATGCAAGCTCGACTAAGATACTGACTACCACAAACCGAACGAAAACAGTCACATAGCTTGAACACATCCAACCCTTACCTCGGTTTTTCGCCCAAATCACACCTAAAATCTAACATGCAAACACCACAACAAACATGCAAGGGAAGTTATGGACTCCACTTGCCTTAAAGATGAGCTAGCAACGACGAACGGCGGCGGGATACGGCGAACGAACGGCACTCCCCTCCGGCTCCGCCTTCTTCCCTCTCGGCTTCTCTCCCTTTCTCTCAAACTCTCTCTCTCTTTCTCACCCTCTCTTTGGACGAAATGGAGCAAATAGCTGGCCATTTCTCTCTCCTAACTCCTTTTATATCCCCTTAATCTCATGATTTCTTGCCTCTCAAAGGGACCAATGCATGAGGACTTGTCTTGCCACTTGTCATCTTTATTTTTGAATTGATTTTGGGCTTGGGCTTAGGCCCATCCGGCCATTCCTCTTTGGGCTGGTCGAGCTCCCTCTTGGGCCCTAATGGGCCGACAAGCTTGGCCCACCAAGCTCTAGGCCAATGGGTCCAAGGCCCATTCCAAAAATAACCCTCTTTTTTCTTTTTTTTTTTTTTTTTTTTGAATTCCTTCTATAAATATTTTTAAATTCCAATTTTCATCTTGGCCAAAGTCTTTGGGCATTTTTGTTCATTGAAATTTAATTTATAAATCTTATGGCCAAGCATAGATTATTAATTTATCCTATAGTCCTAAATTCAAAATTTATAAACACAAGCACAATAACACCTAGCCTTAAGAAAACTAATGGCTAGCACATAGACCATAGGTAATTTCATTACCTAATTGTAGGCTTTAATTTCTCTAGAGGATGTCTTGAATTTTGGGATGCCACAATTCTCCCCTCCTTAGAGAATTTCGTCCTCGAAATTAGACATTTCCTATGTCTCTTGAAATAAATGAGAGTACCTTTCTCTCATCTCATTTTCACTCTCCCATGTGGCTTCCTCCACATCATGATGTCGCCATAACACCTTAACCAATGGGATCTTTTTGGTCCTGAGAATTTGTTTCTTTCAATCCAATACTTGCACAGGCTCCTTAATGAACCTCACTTTCTCATCTATTTTGATGGCTTCATGATCGTGTATGCAACTAGGGTCGGGTTGATACTACCTCTAAAGTTAAGGATGCAAGCTCTTAACATATCTTAATTTATCTCAATACCATAGACAGTTTTAAAACATCAACCACATCTGAAATTTCTTTTTGAATGCTTGAGAATCTTCCTTCATGAAATCAAACAATACAAACTGAGGTTTTTGAAAGCATTCAACAACAATAGCAAGCTTTGAAATCATATGTCATTTCCATGTCAAAACGTTTTCAAATCACCAATGTGGAAAATCCTTTGAGTTCTTCAAAATTCCACCTCATGATATCAGATAATGTAAAATAGGGATTTCAAAGACACAACAATATAACAATAATAGTCTTTGAAAATAAGGTAAATCTCATATCGTTGAAACAATTCACAAAATCAAAGCATGATACCAATTCCATAAAATCCATGATCACGTTTAAATTTCAAAGGTTTTTCGAAATCCATGTGTAAAGCCTTGAGTCGTACTTGCATCACGGCACGAAATAAAATACTTTATCAAAACCCTTAGTAAAATTTAAATCGGTACGTTGGCAAATTCCAATCTCAATCCCAACTCCGATGGGTTGGAATGTTTTCTATAAAAAGTTCAGAATTCTTTGTACGGTGTCACAAGTACTCATAAATTTTGATGGAATTTCAAGAGATTTTCTAAAACAGCTCACAATCAAAATCTGATTCTCGATTGAAGTTCAGAACTTGGAATGTACAGGTGATAATTTTCTCCAAAAACCATAAGCATTTCTTGAAGTATTGAAAATCATAGTTCGGCGAGTCGATAATATTGGTCCCATTGTAAAGATTTTTGAAACTAAAAACTTTGAAATACCAAAATCCTAAGCCTTTCTTGAAATACCGAAATCAATGCATCGGCGAGTCATCAAACTCAATCCCAACCTTAAGATTTTCAAAGTAATTTACATGCAAAATCTTAGAGCTTTGAAAACATCCAAACTCAAGTACTTCCAATCTAACACACCATTTAGCCGAATCATTCCTATACCTTAGTCACCACCAATTCAAGCCTAGAACCATCAAAATCAACACCACCAATAACTCATTTGGTTCAGTCCAACAAAGACATTCACTACACCTTCATTGCAACATGAATTCAAGCCTAAAATATAGCATCATTCCTTCAATTCAAATATCTATAGTCCACCAAGACTTATTCAATTCAAAGATCGACAATCCACCAAAATAAAACTTGTCTAGTTTCCACCGAATATATCTCAGATCTCATCCTAAATGATCATCACTTAGACTAATCACTCATCAAATCCACAATATGAACTTTCACCATTTCACCTTGGAAAGACTATAACCACAAATGATCATGTTCACTAATTCCACCAAACCTTTTTCAAACTGAGATCATCACCTAAAATTAAAAGTTGATCATCGTCAATTAAACCTATTATTCCAATATATAAACCGCAAATAATTTCATATCTCATATGACCACTCAAACTCATGACTTCCAATATCAATCTATACATATTAAATGCCTCCATGTAATGCTCCAAGACTTCCAATGAAATCCTCAAATAGGAAGTCACTACTTAGCTCAAATGATCATAACCTAATCCTCAAATTTATAATTCACTTCTTAAGCCTTGCTTGTAGCACTACGCTTAGATGCTACGCATGATCTTCAAGTCCTTTAGAATATATCAGGATATCATCAGATGAAGACAATCACAATTTAATCCAAATAAGGCTTAATTATCCTATTCATTAAATCCATGAATGCAGCTAAGGCATTCGTCAATCCAAATAGCATAACTAGGAACTCATAGTATCCATAGCGAGTCCTAAATGCAATCTTAGAAATGTCTTCCTTCTTAATCCTTAATCGATATCCTGATCTCAAGTCAATTAAAAACCAAACTTCCTTGCAGTTGGTCGAATACGTCATCAATTACATGATTCAATTGCCTATTATCAAAGCACAACTGCATCAACCATCCTTCTTTCTCACAACAAGAGTTCTACAAGCTTAACCATGCTTCCACTGCGCTACTCTGACAAAATTATCCCAGAAACACTACCTTTCCAGTTCAGTTCATAGTTCGGTTCACTCCTGTCCCCTTTTGCCATTCTAGAAGCCTGCCAGGAGCCGCTCCTTGTTCAGGTCCTCTGACCTCGGCGTCCACTCCCCGCCCTCATCAAACCGGGACGTTACAGGTACACCAGCTTTCGCCTGGTTCGAACCCAAACTACACATCTACTGAAGGGTCTCGTTTCAATAGGGATTTACTTACAGAGTTATTATCCGTTTTGGCCTATCCCATACTAGGCCTCACGGTTTTATCCTTAGCACACGGGCAAGTACTATCACAGGAGATCATTCATCCTAGTCCATTGCTTACGGAGCTAGTCCATTCCTATGATGACATCAAAGTCATACATAACTATCACTATCAAGTCCATTTCCAAATCTCATTAGGGTTATCTCACTCATCTCACATACTAACGTAGATAACAACATATCTTTCAGCGATGTAGAAATACGAAGAGGCATGTCTTAGAGATTTGTTCCTACTCCTCACAATCATCTATATTTTTCGGACACAAATGAATGCATGTCACTCACATCAAATAACACATATACCTACTTATCCCCCTATCGAAATCGTACCTGAGATAACACTTTTGGAAGCTCTTGCTTCCTCTTGAGTGGCCGCATACACTCTTCCTTGTGGTAGTGGCCTCTGTGGATTCCTTGGTGGATTTGGTCCAATAGTACTTTGTTGTACTTGTCGCACCGAGTTGACATTCGGCTGCGACCTTCCTTGGGGACAATCTTTCTTAAAGTGACCTCTCTGCCCACAGCCAAAACATTTCAATCGATCATTACAGGGTCCTGGTCCATGTTGTCCACCACATCTCTGACAAATGTTACCTTGGTAGGGTACTCTTCCTAGAATTGGGCCACTCATGACCTTTCTAGAATTCCCAAAATTATTCCTCTTCTTAGATTCCCAGGTCTGACCTTGACTAGGATAGGGTCTCTTATCCCTTCGAACATCATTAAAGGTCATCTGTTTCTTAGATTCTGATTGCTCTCTTACTAACTCTTGCTCCACCAACTGTGCCCTCTCATAAATCTCATTATAATCCCTTATATTCAAAGGCACCAGTTGTTTTCTAATATCAGTCCTTAATCCTTTCAGAAATCTCTTAGCCTTTTCCTCTCGATCCTCAATCAACCTAGGAGCATACCTAGACAATTCAGAAAATTTTGCCTCATACTGGTCTACTGTCAGCTCCCTTTGTTCTAATTGAACAAATTCAGTGATTTTCCTATCCTTGGCACAATCAGAGAAATGCTTCCTATTGAAAGCCCTAACAAACTCATCCCAGTTCACATCAGTACCTGGTGGAAAGATTATATCCTTCGAAGCTCTCCACCAAAACTTCGCATTTCCCTCCAATTGGTACTCTGCTAAAACTATTTTCTCAGCATCAGTGCAGTCCAATAGCCGGAAAATTCTTTCCATTCCATCGATCCAATGTTCCGCCTCCTCAGGACTTCCCATCCCACTAAACTTAAGTGGTTTCAACTTTAGGAATTGTTCAACCAGTCCCTGAGGGCGACGTTCCACTCCAGGTTGTTGCTGCACTTGCCTTTCCATCAGATTTCCAATATTGGCCAATGCTTGCAGGATATCTTCCATTCGGGGTTCAGCCCTTGCAGCAGAGGTTTCAGCCCTCGATGGATGAGCACTTCCAGCTCGCACCATGACTCTCCTGCAATTTCCAAGCATTGCCTCAGGAATAATCTGAGACTCACTATCTCCATTCAAAGCAATTACTACTACTACATAAGTAACATATACATGTTACTGGTACCTAAAGGCAATTCAAAGCAAACTACTAGGGATCTACAAGTGAATTCTCATCACCCGTTATTCAATTATTTCGTTTTATATCCTATGGTGTGCATCTTTCTATCCTCATTTCCATCTGAGGCTCCTTATCACTCCAAATAATCCATAGCTCTGATACCAAAACAGGCTGTGGCACCCTCAACGGCCCCGATCCGCTAGAGTCACCACGTTCGCTTACCTTTCATTTTCCTTATTAACAAGTCACTCGATACCATTTTTAGTTGCAGCGGGTCCATACAACTTGGGGTTTACATTTTTTTTTTTTTTTTTTTTTATCAATAGGTCCCTTGCGCAATTTATATAACGGAAGCATATCCAACAATTCCCTTCCCTACATTCGAAAACGATGCACACCTACTAAATATTTATAAGTAAAAGCCGTACACTTTTTATTTACTTAAACCAGATGGACATTGTTCATCGGTACATCAAAATGCCGTAGTCTTCTATATTCGGCTACACTCCAAAAGATGACCGACATTTCCTCCAACAGTCATACACTTAAAGTCCATCGATCAGTGTCGGCGTCCAAAAGCTCCTTCCCTTGCTATCCTCCTCCTCACGGTTATATCCAACCGTTCAAACCATCTACTAATCTGAAATGTTGGTCCCCAAAAGGGGTGAGTACAACCACTCAGCAGATAGGGAAATCCAATAACATCCCAATGCATCATGCATATCATCACACGTTGCAAGCATCACTTACCTTGTAATCATGCGTATCATGCATCATCACATCATAGATCATCATCATCATGGCATATCATATATCATTGTCATTATCATCACCATGCATATCATCATGCATATCATCATCATCATATGTCATCATCATAATCATTATCATATGTCATCATCATAATCATCATCATGGCATCATTATATCATACATGTCATTCTTATCATGACATCATCACATCGCTTATTATCATCATCATCATGCATATCATCATGCATATCATGCCATGGGTGATCACCATATCATATCACATATCATCACCACCATCATGCATATCATCATGCATATCATGCCATGAGTGATCACCATATCACATCACATATCATCACCACCATCATGCATATCATCATGCATATCATGCCATGAGTGATCACCATATCACATCACATGTCATCACCAACATCATGCATATCATCATGCATACCATGCCATGAGTGATCACCATATCACATCACATGTCATCACCAACATCATGCATATCATCATGCATACCATGCCATGAGTTAATTTTCATCTTTATCTTTAAATTTGATCACCACATCACCCTTCCTCGATTCATCAATTTCATCTCATATTTTACACTCGCATCTCATGCGAGAAAAACCTCCGGGCATGTATCCAAGATACAACCGGGCATCCGGCCCCCCACATTCCGGGCATCTCGCATCTCATCTAGCATCACGAGGAACCTCCGGGCATGTATCCACGATACAACCAGACTTCCGGCCTTTACCCTTCTAGCCGGGCATCCCGCACCCCAATCCTGGTGTCGCGAGGCATCTCCGGGCATGTATCCAAGATACAACCGGACTTCCGGCCCCCACATTCCGGGCATCCTGAAACTCCCAGGGAATCTCGGAATTATGCCACTCGGCCACCAGACATCATCCTCCACCACAACCTCATTCTCATCCACATTTATCTTTTATCTCAATTTAACATGGCAATTTGGCATGGCATCAAACATATCACACTTGCATTTCAATTCACATGTCGTGCACATGTCGTAGCTTAATCACATAAGCATTTCAATTCACATGTCATGCACATGTCATAGCTTAATCACATAAGCATTTCAATTCACATGTCATGCACATGCCATAGCTTAATCACATAAGCATTTCAATTTAATGCATGTACAAAGACCTCATCACACAAGTGCCACACAAATGGAATTGAATCCATGGCCAAATAAAAATCTATTTTTTTATTATTTTATTATTTTATTATTTTATTATTATTTTATTATATTATTTTTTTATTTATTTATTTTTCATAAATAAATATTTAATATCCATGATTTTCCCAAAATCATAATATTCAAAAATCATTTATAGGATCACAATTTTATATAAAATTCGTGGCCAAATCGAATTTCTTGTAATTTCACAATTTCCTCCAAAAACATCCTAAAATTCTCGGAATTTAACCCACTGCACAGTTTCCGAATTAATTTAATTAAAATACCCATTCGGTCTCCAAAAATTACGAAACTTTACAGGGTGATAGCCAACACATTTTCGCACCTTTTTCGTTCAGAACTTTAATCCAAATTCCTTTTAGATTAATTTCCATAGTCCTACGAAGCTTCTGGAATCTCTACCGCGACGTCCAGAACACACTCCTCCGTATTTCTTAGATTTCACCCATCAAATCTCTTTCGTTCCTTCTGAAATTTAAGTATGTTATGTAACAATACGTCCTTTACAAGTTTCATGAAGGGATCTGGGTCAAATACCCAGATTATGGTCACCATTTTAACCCATGAAGTCTCGGGTGTCTCGGTACACCTCACCAGAATCAACCATCTCCAAGATCTAACCGATTCACCAAGTTATACTTGTTATTTTTGCCTCATATTCGAGTATGTTGTAGCTTAGGGTGTTCCCTACAACTTTCAAGAAGACAACAAAGTGAGATCTCCAACAGAAATCAACATGCAACCAAGAAATCAACAAAAGGTCAGTGAAGATTTCGCAGATCTGAGGTCTCCGTATAACAAAGCTTTTGACCCCACATATCATCATCGTTTTCCATGAAATTCGAGTATGTCATACTACAAGATGTTAGCTTCAACTTTCATGAAGACACCGAAGCCAAAATCTCACTCCAAGTACACATGCAAGCTCGACTAAGATACTGACTACCACAAACCGAACGAAAACAGTCACATAGCTTGAACACATCCAACCCTTACCTCGGTTTTTCGCCCAAATCACACCTAAAATCTAACATGCAAACACCACAACAAACATGCAAGGGAAGTTATGGACTCCACTTGCCTTAAAGATGAGCTAGCAACGACGAACGGCGGCGGGATACGGCGAACGAACGGCACTCCCCTCCGGCTCCGCCTTCTTCCCTCTCGGCTTCTCTCCCTTTCTCTCAAACTCTCTCTCTCTTTCTCACCCTCTCTTTGGACGAAATGGAGCAAATAGCTGGCCATTTCTCTCTCCTAACTCCTTTTATATCCCCTTAATCTCATGATTTCTTGCCTCTCAAAGGGACCAATGCATGAGGACTTGTCTTGCCACTTGTCATCTTTATTTTTGAATTGATTTTGGGCTTGGGCTTAGGCCCATCCGGCCATTCCTCTTTGGGCTGGTCGAGCTCCCTCTTGGGCCCTAATGGGCCGACAAGCTTGGCCCACCAAGCTCTAGGCCAATGGGTCCAAGGCCCATTCCAAAAATAACCCTCTTTTTCTCTTTTTTTTTTTTTTTTGAATTCCTTCTATAAATATTTTTAAATTCCAATTTTCATCTTGGCCAAAGTCTTTGGGCATTTTTGTTCATTGAAATTTAATTTATAAATCTTATGGCCAAGCATAGATTATTAATTTATCCTATAGTCCTAAATTCAAAATTTATAAACACAAGCACAATAACACCTAGCCTTAAGAAAACTAATGGCTAGCACATAGACCATAGGTAATTTCATTACCTAATTGTAGGCTTTAATTTCTCTAGAGGATGTCTTGAATTTTGGGATGCCACAGCTATTTCGTCCAAAAAAAAAAAAAAAAATTGTTTATGAGGTGTAATGTGATCTTTTTGTTGTTGTTTAAAGGTATGAAAAATGTATTTAAAAAACAGAGTTATGAAAGTGGTTTTGGGGTGAAAAGTCAGATGCAATTGTAAAATTTTTCGAAGTTATTATTTCTTTTTTTGTGAACACGGTTAAATTTAAAAGTAAGCAATATCTTTGTAAATTTAGCTAAGTGATGCTAGGATAGTGAGATGAGGTTTCAAAAAAAAAAAAAAAAAAAAAAATTCAAAACAAGGTGACAAATGTACAAGCGACCATTCCAATGAGTGAGCTATTATTAATGACTAATATTAATTGGACATAACCTTGTTCTCAATTTGACACCACACAAATTGTACCTTGGGTTGCTGCGGCTCAGTTGGCAATCGTTCGTTTGCCCCTCGATGTTGCTGCAACCACACCTTCTCTGCCATTGTGATGAGTAGCCTTTGGATTTGCACAGTAAGTTATCAAGAAAATTATCAAAGAAGTTGTAAATTTATTGGACTTCCGCCAGTCATATACTTTTCATTTTAGCTAATTTAGTCTTAAACCTATTACACTTATGTTAATTTACTTACAAACCTTTCAATTGTGCATTTTTAATCCTAAATCTTTTGATGATTTGCAAATTTAATTTTAAACATTTTAATAATTTATCAATTTTGTCTTTTTGACTAATTTTGATCGAAATTCACTAAAGTAGGTAAATATTTGAAATTGTCTGATTTTTCTTTTTGCTTTTTGTTTTTTTTTTCTAACCCAAGGCCAACAAGGCCATCGGTTGATCCTCACCAACCACGATTGAGCGTGTCGGTCCATGCTTAGATCTAGGTAAGGGCTATGACGCCGTAGACGTTCAACAAGTGAAGGTCGCGGCTCTCATCTAGACCAAATGAGGGTGCTTCGACCCTCATCAGCCAATATGCAAGGGTCACGGTCCATGCCTGGATCTAGGCAAGGGCCAAACGCCTTCTCTCATGGTTGAGGAGGGACATGCTGACCTAGAGTTAGAAAAAATGCAGGAAAGAAAAAAAGAAAATTTTATAATAAATTTGAAAAAAACTGTCCATGTCAACATCGGCCATATCTCATAAGGCAATTGACATTGACTAGATTGTCATGCCAATAATTTCTAGCTAAAATTTTCTAGAAGGATTAAATTGGCGCAATTAGAAGAATTAGGACTAAATTAGCTTAAACACAATAACTTTATAACTAAATTGGCTCAATTGAGAGGTTCATGACTAAATTAACAAAACTGCAATAAATTTAGGACTTCCTCGATAATTTCCTTGTGAGTTGCCATATTGTGAATTACTCGTGAATCGAAGGATGCCTGTAGACCTTTGATTTGGGTTGTTTGTGGCAAGCAACCTTCGGTCAGAACCCATGACCTCCAATCCAAGGTCACGTCCATTGTCGTGATTATTGGAACCAAATAATTATATAAACTTTGGTAATATGGAGCAATAGCACAAATACTTAAATGGAGGGAGAACTTCTTACTGAAATGTTTTCTCTTTGGCTTGGAACATATAACTCTCAAATTCAGAGTTATATATAGAAGTTGAATGCCTGCAAATGTCAACAATAGCATTTAATGAAGAAAGCAAAAACAGCCCATACATGGTTGTCCTAAGCACAAATGTCAACGATAAACACACAATAAATATGAACATACAATGTTAAAAGACGCCCGACAACTACGGTAACAAAATTCTTCAACTGCCCGTTTTGAAGAAAATGTTAGCACCCTTTATTTTTGAAGTTGGTGAAGAACAAGCAGCTCACCATAAATCAAGACTTTCTTTATTTTTTTGTCCTCTTTCATTTGTTGATTAGAGCTGTTGTCATCAAAAATCAATTTTACTATTATTTTAATAGCCTCCCTTAATGTGATTGGAAATTAACAACACCAAGCATTTTTTTTTGAATTTTTTGAACGACTCTATTTTTGTTGGTTTTGCCAAATTATCTGCAACATGATCTTATGATCTATAGAAATTAAGCTCAATCTCACAATCTTTGGTTAACTTCCGAATATAGTGATACTTGATAATATTTTATGGGTTCCTTCTCTCTTCAACTCTAGTCGTTTTGCTATTGGAGTTTGAAATTAATTTGAGCGATTCCATCTTCAACCACTTAAAAATATTATTAACATATTTCTACTGTGAAATAAATATAAAATATTTTAATTGATTCACTTCAAGACCTAGGAAATATGATATAAATCCTAGATATCTCATCTCGAATGAGCTAGCAATAGTCATCTTGAATTCACCAAACAATTTTTCACAGCTCTATGTGAATATAAAGTGTTCAACACAAAATCATACAATTATTATATCAACGTTAACTTTTGACTTATGTACATTGTATACTCATACGAGCACTTTTAAAAAATCAAGCTCTTACAGATGCGTGTCGTTGCATGTGTTCCAAGCTTGATGTGTTTGTTTTACCCTATGAAATGTCTTTTTGTCTATTTGTAAACTTGACTTTCATTGCATTTCTTCTCATAACCTTGTTGTTGCTCCATATAAACTTTCTCTTTGGGGAAACCATTAAGAAATGCTAATATCACATTTGTTTGATGGATCTTCCAATGATTTTGAGCTGCAATTGCTAAGATAATTTGAATGGTAATCATTTGAGTCATTGGTATAAATACTTCAAAAAAATCAATACTTGACTTTTGCTTGTAACCTTTTACAACCAGTTTTACTTTGTAACAGTCTACCAAACCCACTGGGCTTGTACATTGTTGTGTACCAAATTGACAGCAATGGACTTCTTAATGGGTGCTAAAGAAGTCTGAACACGTGTCATTCTTTTCAATGCAGTGGGGCTTTTATCCATTGCTTAGATTTACTCCTCATCTATAGTTGCTTCATAGTAGGATAGCAGCTAAGCAAAATTTACCATGTTTCATCAATGATTTTATTACTATCACTATGCCACATAATCCTTGAATTTCGCTAGCATTTGTCGCCATTGCTGTGAACACATATGGAGGGTTCTATAGCTACTATTGGTGAAGAAGATGAATTATCAAGCAAAGATAACGAATCTTCAGCTGAAGATTATTTTGTCTTTCCCACCAATAGTTGATATTTAATGGTCAACCTTTTGGTTCTAATCCAAGGCTTTATCTTAAAAAGAAGGACATCTCTACTAATGATTACCTTTTAAAAAATTGACTTGATTATATAGCTTATAACCCTTAGTCATGTCAATGTAGTCGATGTAGATGCATTTCTAATTTTTATTAGCCAACTCTTTTCCTCCGTTTATATGATATGTGGGGATATGTCATGCACCCAAACACTTGTAAGAATGATATATCTAGCTTGTTGCTGCTTCAAGCCTCTTTTGGGGTTCTTCCAAGAACACTCCTTATTGGACACATGTTTAACACAAACATAGCACACATGATGACTTTTGCCAAAAACTTCTTGGGTTTTTTTTTTTTTTTTTTAAGCTTTTATAATACTTATCACCGTTTCTAAAAATTATATAATTCTTTTTTTTTGCTACACCATTTTGTTGAGAAGTATAGTTGACAGTCAACTGACGTTTTACTCCATGAATTTAATAGTACTTGTCAAATTAATATGAAATAGAGTTTTCTTTTGTATTTGATCTTGATGTCTCTAGATTAAAGCTAATATGTTTTTCATCATAGACTTTACTTCTTTAAATTTGCCAATAACTTTTGATTTTCTTAAGAAATATACCCATGTTTTTCTTCTAAAATCATCTAAAAAAAATTAATGTGTACCTTTTTTGTATGAATGATTACACCTCAATAAGGTCATAGATCATAGATGTTTGTATTAACCAATAAGACTGTCCACACATGGTTGTGCTAGGCACAAATATCAACAATGAACACACGATAAATGCGAACATACAATGTCAAAAGACAGCATAAATATGGCAACCCAAGTCTTCAGCAACTCTTCTCGAAGAAATGTTAGCACCCTTAATTCTAGAATTTGGTAGAGAACATAGAACCCATCTTAAATCATGACTTTCTTGATTTCCTTTTATCCTCTAGCATATAATGGTCACGAGCGTTTTCACTAAAAACCAATTTTACTGTTATTTTAACAGTGACGAGGGCATCAGAAAGAGGTGTTGAGCGTGAAACATAGATTAATGGTGGGGGCCCCCGGGGAGATTATCATACTAGGCCATGGTGGGTGGTCGGTCACACAGCCCGACGGGACAGTACGGATGATGTGTTGACGAACGGAGGAGCGACAAAGACAGTGGGCTGCCCCGCTGTATGGGTGCTAGGGTGCGAACTTTTGTGCGCGCGTGCACGACACAGAGTACGACGTCTGGGCAGCAATCTTGCTCGGGGAGAAGTAACGAATTTTTAAGAAGTTTAGACTCAAAATTAAAATTAAAATTTTGTTCTTATCTGAATTGTTTGTTTTTTTTTTTTTTTTTTTTTGAAGATCAATAAAAGTTTCTGAGAATAAAAGAGAGTTATGCTGCTCTAAGTTTTTGCGATGTTAAGGGAATAAAGACTTCCGACATAAAAGAAAAGGACATAAAGACAAATCATTGACATGCTTGCGACTCTACTCAGCCTAGAGATTCTTTTGAAATGGAAAAATACTTAATAATTGGTGGCGGGATCGGCAATGTGAAGCCAACTACAAACCGAGATCAGCTAGCTGGGAGATCTGTTGTAATGCGATATCTATGTAATTATAGAAGGCTGTATTTTTCTCCTTTTCTAGTTGGATGTCAAAGTGATCATTCGGCAAGTTGAGATCTGGTCGGGCTCTAAAGTCAGGCCTAAATTTAGATTCTGACCACCCATCATCATAAAATTTTTGTACACAAATTTTTGGGTGGGGTTGGGATTTCTCAATAAATGTCATTGCCGAAACCGTCCAAAACATATTGATATCTTGTGCCTTAGGCCAGCCTGAGCTAGCTAATGGTCTGCTAGGCCCATGATCATGAAATTTGCTCGAACCATTTCTTTTTGAACCGTTGGATTACATAATTTGACATTAGCCATTAAATGTGCAAGATGTCGTTGTTTGCTTTTTACTAATCAGAATATCTGTTAGAGAAGGAAGAACATACCGTCCATCATAGAAAGAGTAAAAATAATAAAAGTACATGTATTGACACTTAAATTTTAGCTATCAATTTAAGCATTCATAAAAAAATTAGGAATTATTAACCAAGGAGCCCCTAGCTCGAAGCATACTCCATGCAGAAGCAATAGAGAACTGACCTGAAGAGTGGCCAAGCCACACCAGACGGTCATCATGGCTGTTGAGGCTGGGGAGTGGATCATCCCAAGTATGGATAACAGCAGCGGCATTAGACGGGGTAGACAGGGCAGCAATACCCTTAGCAACGGAAGCATTCCGAGGGATACGTGAGCAATATATGTCACGATCCGAGAATAACTTGTTGAATGGACCACGAGGGTGCCAGGTATCAAACTAGAATGAAGCCGATAGCCCATTACCAATGTTCCAGGCAAAATAACTCTGAATCAATTCACGCAGGCCAAATAGTTTCTTCCAAGACCAAGAACAAACAGTTGGCCTAGGCGCAATCCATAAATTCTTGTGCTTTAAAAACACTGAATGGATCCATTTGGTCCAAAGTGATTCCTTATCAGAAAAAAGCAGCCATATATGTTTAGTCATGGTAGCAATATTACTTACTTGAAGTGAACGAATACCTAATCCTCCTTCCGCTTTAGGAAGACAGACTTCTTCCCAAGAAACTCTAGCACCACCAGATCCAAGATTCGGGCCACGCCAGAGAAATTGGCGAAAGATTTGCTCAATTCGATTAAGAACTGCGGAGGGGAGGATAAAAACCAAAGACTAGTACACCTGAATGGAATGGAGAACAGATCTAATAAGTTGGAGCCTACCAGCAGTTGACAGGAAGCGGTTGGTCCATGACTGGACTCTCTTCATTATAGCATCAACCAGAGATACACAATCTTCCTTACTTAATCTTGAGGAAATAATGGGAATGCCAGGTACCGAAAAGGCAAGGATCCAAGGTTGAAACCCGATGTATTAACCATGGCACTCTTCAAAGATTCAGGCCCCCCAGAGATAAAAATTTCACTTTTGTTAAGATTGGGGATGAGGCCAAACCAGGCAGCAAAATTGTTAACTCCATCCATTAAAAGGCTTAGAGACGGCATGTTTGCTTCCGAGAAGAGCAGCACATCGTCAGCGAAGAATAAATGGGATAACTTGGTGGGTTTACAACCCCAGAAGAACCGAAATCCAGGCTTGCAGGTGCGGGCATTAATAATGCTAGTGAAGACTTCCATTACAAGAGTAAAAATATATGGGGATACAGGGTCCCCCTAGCGGATACCTCTCCCACTTGGGAAAAAACCATGCAAATCACCATTTAAAGCTATAGAGAACTTGGGGGTTCTAATGCATGTCATAATTCGATCAATGAAAATAGAAGGGAAGCCAAACGCTTGGAGAGATAACTCAATAAACTTCCAATCAACTGAGTCATAAGCTTTGGAGAAATCAACCTTAATAATGTTTTTCGGAAAGTATGGCTCATGGTGGAAGTGAGCAAATAATTCTTGAGCAAGCATGATATTATCACTTATCCTCCTTCCTTTAACAAATGCGCTCTGGGATACACTAATGATAGATGGGAGGACAGAAGCTAACCTGTTGGCTAATAGCTTTGTGATACACTTGTATACGGTGTTGCAACAAGCAATAGGACGGAAATCATTTACTGTGGAAGCATTGGGGGTCTTCGGGACCAAGGTAAGAATAGTCGAATTGATCTCACGAAGCAGCTGACTCGTAGAGAAGAACTCCCGAATTGCCAACAGAACGGAAGGGCTTACAATATCCCATGACCGCTTGAAAAAATCCACATTAAAGCCATCCGGGCCAGGGGCTTTTCTGCTGGCCAGAGAAAATAGAGTAGATCGGATTTCTTCATCAGTGAATGGTTGAGAGATGGCTTGGATGTGATTGTCATCGAAAGTAGAAGCCAGAATCGCACGGATCTCATCAACAGACGGAGTGGCAGAAGGGGTAGAGGCTGATAGCAGATTTTGAAAGTGATCAACAAAGAGTTGCTGCACTTCAGATTCATCAGTAATTACATTACTACCATCGGAAATCGAAAGAATTCCATTTCGGAGATGGCCACGCTTTATCGAATGGTGGAAGAACTTGGTGTTTAAATCACTTTCTTTAAGCCATCTGACCCTGGACTTTTGTCTGTAGAAGGATTCTTCCTTGAGGCGAAGGTCAGAGAAGACACGGAGGTGGTCCTTTTCAGCATCAGCTAGAGCTTGATTATGAGGGTCAAGCTGGATAGCATTCTAAGCTTCCAACAGAAGGCGTCTAGCTTTAGATGTTCTATCCGAAATATCAGAGTAAGCCTCCTTGTTTAATAACTTGAGTCTGCGTTTGAGGGACCGAAGCTTAGTACAAAGAACAAACATAGGTGTACCGGAGATACGCAGCTCCCAGATTTGTCGGACCAACTCAAAAAAGTTGGGGTGGGACATCCAGAAATTGAAGAACTTGAAGGGCTTGCGCGAGCTAGGAATAGGGAGAATTCTGACCACCATAGGAGAGTGATCGGACACTCCAGGGGCGAGAAAGTTGGCTTCCGAATAGGAGAAGGCGGAGTTCCAAGCTGCATTAGTAAGCACTCTGTCTATCTTCCTTTGCCTTCGATTAGGGCCAGAAGAAGCAGACCAAGTAAACCCGTTACCGACAAAATGGAGATCATCAAGACCAGCTTGGATGAGGCAATCTCCGAAATCCTCAAAGGCTGGAATCCAGTAGTTGGATCTATCTGCTCTGTCAGAAGCATAACGAATGGCATTGAAGTCACCAGCCACAATCCAAGGGATGTCCAGACAAATGGAACTAGTGGAGTTCAGATCATTCCAGAGCGGTCTTCTCAGGACAAAAGAATGCTCCGCATAGACCACCGAAAGATTAAAGGCAACACCAAAAATAAAACACTCCAACCGACCATGAATGGCCTGAGCAGTACAAGCTGAGGTACAAAAAGAAGCGGCCAAGGGATTCCAACCCACCCAGATACGACCCCTGATGGAAAGAGAATAATTCGTAGACCAAGACCACCCAGGAATAAGGGATGCCGAAACAGGGGAATGGGCAGCAGGGGAGATTTTAGTCTCCAAAATACCGATATAGTAGAGGCGGTTAGTCCTCACAAAATTTCTAATCTTAGCTTGCTTGAGGGCTTGTCCAAGACCCCTAATATTCGAAACACCAAAAAACATATGATGGGGAAAATAGAATTACCTTCTCCTGCCACCTTGTTTCCTCGCCGAGGGTGGCACAGGATTCGGGCCAGCAGGAATACTTGCCTCAGCAGATTCAGAGCGGAGGATACCTTTTTGACGAACAGGGGCCTCCTGAATGATCTTTGAAGGGGGAGTTTTATCGCGTTCCTCCGGTATAGACGAGGGCACCTTACACGGGGAAACAAATTCACCATCACCGGAGCTGATATCTTCAAACTCTTCATCTAAAGGTCCAGACTTATTCAAGACAGGGGAATCCTGCCTTTGCATCATAGCTCCTGGGTCAATAGAGGTGCCAGGGAGTAAATCAAAGGAAGGATGATGATCCTCCTGCCTGGTTAACTTTGGTTGCATATCAGGGGCCACCGGAGTCTGAGGTAGCGGATCTCCAATCTGATTTCCATCAGAACGGGGGGGGCTTGGGGTGATTCGGAAACGGACCATTCATCAGCCCATCATTTGCAGGCACAGGGGTGTGCTTATTGCGTTTACCACACACTTCATGCCATTCATTTGGACGAGGGGCGGGGGCCTTCGGGACTGAGGGGCCAGCTTTAGAAGGACCTGAGGAAATGGGAGCAGGACATCTATGGCCAAATGAAGAGCAGGTTGGACAAAGTGTCGGGATCCACTCATATTGGATTGTTACTAATCTAAGCTCACCCTTCATCATAAATTCTATAACTTCAGGGAAGGAGTTAGATGTATCGATCTCTATACAGACTCGAGCAAAAGCCACCATCGCCATCTGTTCTGTTCGGTTATTAACGAATAGGAGCTTACCAATACCACTTGCCAGAAAACTGATCCCAGCAGTAGACCATAGTGCGACAGGGACGTTCCTGAGGCGAATCCAGATGGGGACAGTATTATGAGTTGATTTCTTGAGCTTCAACATAGGGTGCCATTGTTGCAGGATCAAGGGCATTTTAGCTACTGTGATCGGGCCTCTATCCAAGACTTTCCTCCTGAATTCGCCATCCAGAATATGGAAGAAGTAAAAACCAAGGTCAGCAGCAATGACTTCAACCAAGTGATGACCCCAAGCGTTCTTGAGGGCGTTCTCTATGAGCTGGAAGGGCAGCCGCTTACTAATGTAATATCCAACTAGACATTCCTCCCATTTCGGGTGAGTAGATTCCAGGATCTCCTCTGGCATCTGCAGAATTTTAGAGTTTTCAATCGTGGCCGGAGGGACAAAGGATAATCCATAGCCTTTGGTTGCCGAACAGGTTACAGCAGCCCAAGAGCGAGCAGGGGGGAGAGTTTCCTTCGTAGGGGGGGCCTGCAAGTTCCCAGAGGACTTCTCCAACGCCTTAGTCGGAACATTCGGATGGTCTTTGGCTTGTCGATCGTGCAGAGGGATTGACTGAGAAGCAGTGTCTCGGCTGAAAGAGATTCTCTTATCCTTCTGATTTATACGACCAGAAGAGACGTTATCACGCCTAATAGCATGAAGCCGAGCTGGTATACCCAGCAAAGGTCGAGCCCTTCTAGCCCTGCTTCGTCCCCTGCTTCGCGATCGCCCAGAATGGGGTCGAGATCCTCTCAGAGCCGAGGAATACCGCATGACAGGGTTGCGAGCGGGTGTGGGGGGAATGAGGGTGCTCAACCGGAGCAACAATGTGGGCTTTACCCTGGGTATCATCCGCTAGATCAGAGGACGACGCCATACGGGATCAGCGAACCCAAAGCTTCGAACCCTAAGAACTCATATCCAAAATTCCAGATGAGGAAGACATACCAGGGATAATCGATCGGTAGAAAGATAGATTAGTTGTAGAGGAATGTTGTCTCCAAGAATGGGCGTAATTGGCCGGCCAGAACGGCCGGAAAAGGAAGGCGCGCAAGCGGGTGAACAGTAGCCGTGCGAACCAGTCGAGAGCTTTAGCATGAACCAGTCGAGAGCTTCGTAATTGCAAAATGTTTATAAAAAAAATTAGGAATTGATCCCCACTTCTAAACAAAAATATTAGGTGAATTGCACCTAGATATTTCGAGCATTTGCATTAATCATTAATTAAATTGATATAGTTTGCATATTCATTAGATTGGCGGTGAATGGATTTAAGCGAGTGGTCTTGAACTTTACCTAATAAAATGAACCAAGCGCATGAGCTAACAATATGGCCAAGCCCATTATTCCTTTAAATATCCGAAATTCATATATGGTGCCAAGATGAAAAATTGATTAATCTACTATACTATAAAGGAACACGCGGCATTATTCTTAAAGTGTTCCCACATCCAGAGGTATTAGAGGATGTAAATATGAAGAAGATGGCCAGATCAATTTTGGTGGGCATGGGTAATAAGGCCAAAAGAAGAAAAAGAAATAACAATCAAGAAAAAATGCTTGTGCTTTCACAAAAGGAAAGTCCAGCTCTCACTTTTCTTCAAAGATTTACTTTTTCGCCGGTGTGCTCAACAATCTCCGGAGCCGTTCCTCCACAGCGCAGCCTTGCCGAGCCTTGCCGAGCCTTGCCAAGCCATGAAGCAGCAGCTCCGTGCCTAAGTTTGCCGACATCTCTGTCAACGAAGCTGCCGGTTCTTCGCTGCACTTGCCGTTTCTCGTTGTCTGCACCACTGAAAGTTCCAGCTTCGACGACAAAACTGCTTTCCAGACATGTCCCGAGCTTGAAGTTCACCGTTAATTTCCAGCAATTTCAGGCTAAGTCCGACCACTGCTCGGTTGTCCAGCGAAGGCAGCAACTCCACTCAAATTCTAGCAGGGCTTGAAGATTCCCTGCATGTTCAGTCCAGTATTGGTGCCAACGAATCTAACAACGTCCAATTTGTCGTCAGAGCTTCATCACACTTGATTCTTTGATCATACTTTTGTTTAGTGAAAAGTCCAGGAACATTGAAGTCCATCCTACCGTGTCCAACACTTCCCGAGGACAGTTCAGCGAGCCTCGTCGTGAGCACTTCCTCGACAATCCTTTAATGTCGCTGCCCTTCCTTCGGTGATCAAACAGCCTTTGCCCTTGGCTGAGACAACCAGCTGCTGTAAGCCCTCTCACCAGCGGCCACCGGCCGCCACCATCCTAGCTGAACCGGTCGTTGGTCCAATTTGGGAACAAATCTTCCAGTTAGGTAATTATTAAAATTAAATTTGATTTTTGATTTTATTATGAAATCTAACATTGCATGTTTTGAGTAATGGACATTCCCCATTGTGATTATTTCCTAATTTGCAACGTGCACATAATCGGTAATTCAATTTTTAAGGCTTGAAAGATTTTATGGATTGATTAGTGGCAACTCCAAGGTAAAATTGATTTGCATATTAAAACTTAAACCAAGTTGTGAATTGATATGGGTTTAAAAGAATTTGACTTAAGTTTAGGTTTAGTAATCCATTAGTCCCTGTAAAAAGGTCACAACAACATGCATTTGCTAAATCCTAAGAACGTTGGAATATCTATTAGCAAAATGAGTGGCAAAACATTCGAACATGCCTGAAGAAAGTGAGTTTGGGCTCCAATTCATGTGGGCTTCTTTCAGTACTTCAGTGGGCTAAGAGGGCCCTGGATCTCTCGGCCCAGCCATGGGCTTATCTGATATTTTGCATAGTACAATGCTAATTATTATTTCATTATAATACTATGCTTTTAACTATACTATTCTGTACCAATAAAAAAATTCCCATCACACTATGAAGGCCTAAATGAAAAATTACTTCTAAGCGGTTATAGATAGATGCAAAGGATTTCATAGTCATCTCTGGGGTGAACGTTCCATCTGACATGTTCTTAAGCATATATACTTCCTTTTTATTTTTGTTGGGAGTAAATCTTAACAGCTTGGAAAGTTAATGTTTCTGAACAAGAACGGAATCAATAACAGAAAGCAAAGTCACATGTGAATTCAAACACAATTCGAAGTCGCATCCAATACCGGACAAGCTCTTGAATACGAAACGTGTCTCCAATGTCAAGAACTCCTTCAGAATTTCAGACCTTAAAGTCAATAATATAAAAGTTTATCAACCTGGAAAATGATCGATGAACTTGCCCTGTACGTTATTGTGGAATGAGACGCTTTTGTCCCCATTGGAAAAAATGTATATGGCGAAGAAAGAAAAAGAGAATTCAGCAAAAGTCAGGTCTTGGAAACTTATATTGAGATTCTCCGTCATTGGCCGCTGCCTGATCTTCTCCATGTCATATTCCTAGTTGTAATCAGCTGGATTTATATATCACTTAATGTCAAAATTATAAATGGAAAACACTTGCTTTGCTCAATTCTCTTTTGTGGAATGTTGAGCTAAATTGGCTTCTCTGTACTGAACCTACTTTCCTTGGATCTTATCTGTTTTCTTAGTTTTAGTCGCTTTCTTTTAGCAGACGCAACAATGGTTTCTTTTCCTAGACTTACAAATTTTTTCTTAATTGGGTTAATACAAAACTTCCAAACTGATATCATATGATACATTTACTTGAGAATAAATTTTGTCTTGCAAAAATTTTAAACTGATACCCAGTGACACATTTACCAAGAACTAATTTTTGTCTCACATAAAAAACTAAATCGATACCTCAAAAGCAAATATACCATGCATATCTAATGTAAAATTGTTGATAGAGAGTATATTTGGGTCAAGGGTTTCATTTTGAAAGTTTTTGATGGATGAAAATTAAGTTGCATAAATGTGTTATGAGATACAATTTGAGATTTTTTATAAGAAAAAAACTAATTTAGAGTAAATGTGTCATAACAAGATCAATTTAAATTTTTAGTGGTATTAATCCTTACTAATTTAATGTAGTTTGAATTCCCCCATAGTGAAAAGGAAAGAGAAGTGAATTTGACATGAAATGATATTAAAATATTTTGTTTTTTTATTAGTAAACTATATTTCAATAATTATAATAATATTTGCAAAGGATTGCAAATTGGTTAAAATGACTAATAAAATGGGCTCTGGTATTAAATCCACCTAACTTTTCACCAAAAAGTCAAAATTGTCTTCAATCATTCAACTGCAATTTAAAATGGTGTCACAAAATTTATTTATTTTCTTTTTTAAAAGTTATTATATTTTTATGTAGAATCTAGTTACCCTAATTAATAATTTCACATATTTTGTTATTGTTTAGAATGGACATCCCATTTATGTTAAAGGCACTATCTTTTCATTTTCATTGTTAGATTTTACTGTCTTAGAAATTGGTTCTCTCGAAAAGAAATTTTTTTCATGAAATGTAATTCTTTTGTAAGTTACCGAACAAAGTTATGGATTAATCGGTAGGTAGAATCTAGAGATAGAACTTTTAATAACACAATCACTTGTTTATATCCTTTCACTTTAGTTGTACATATCATTGTGAAATCCCTTTTTATCAGTTGTCTTTATATACAAATACATGTAATGGGATGATTGAATGCATTTAAAAAAAAAAAAATCTCTCTAAAGATTTTCCCAAAATCAAATCACAAGTTCAATCTCCAATGTGAAAAATTTAAAAGATGAAATTTAATTAATCAAAAAATTGTCTAAAATAATACTTTTTTTTTAACAATACTTGTGAAATCTCATCAATTTGGATAAACGAAAAAATATCTTCCATGAAGTTTATATGGAAAAAATATCAAGATAAGAAATAGTATAATGATAAAATATCAACATAAGAAAGGGTTTGATTGTGTTGAAAAGCTGTCGATCTTAATTTTTTTTAATGGATTCTATAGACAATTGATCATAAATTGCCTATGTAGATAAGAATTGGGTTTCTCGGAGATTATATCCATGACCGAGAATTACCCAAAACAAGTATAAAACATTAGCTTGATAAATGATGCCCAAAAGTCTTGGACTTGCCCAATAAGATGTAAAAATGGAATGAAATTTTGTGTCGTATTTGAATAAAGTCTGTAACTAAAAGATAAAATAAGAATATTCTTAGTCTTAGGCTTCTATCTGATCCTTTCCCACCTCATATTCCAAGTCATGGTCAGGTATATGAATTCACAGTTATAATTGACTTGATGACAATACAAATTAATTGCAAAAAAGACTTGCCCCGCTTAATTTGATGTAACAATTAGGCTGAGTTTAGCGCAATCAAGGACATGACCACTATATATGGGCTTCCTTGTATATTCTAATGAAAATTAATTATATCATAACTTTTTGTATGATGCTTACTTTAACGGCAAAATATCTCACCAAATCAACATTGAAGAAAAATGACCACTTGAGTACTTCGAGTAACAAATTGCGACAAAAGGTCTTATGGAACATTTTTAATAGAATTTTATCCCTAGGTGACTTTTTATGTAGAAAACAAGTCCAACATGGGTAATGAAGTGGCCCTTGGTGGCAAAACAAAGACGTATATTTTGAATATTATCTCTCTCTATAAAAATAAAGACATCTCTCTCCATGTATTGCCTAAACTTTCTCTCTCTCTTTCTCATTGTTTGCACTCGCTCATTGTCTCCCCGAGTCTTTCACTTAATCGCTTAATTGTCGTTATCCTCTGAACATTGTCACATCGATTGAAAAAAGCATTAAAATATTTTCATGTCATATTTTGGGTAATTATTTATTGAAGTTGCGTTGAAGTGATCTATTGAAAAGTTTTGACACTACAATAAGCATTGCGCAAGGTTATAATATTTTTAATGTCCTTTTGTCTTCGTTGACCTTATCTCTTTTGGAAAGGTTTACACTAATACAAATTAAAAACTAACTAAAGCATATTATTATATAATAGGACAACTACAATCCTAGGACTCTTCGGAAGTTGTTACGATTGGACGGTAACGTGGGAACCAGAAAAAGGGCTGGGATGCTTAGACGGAGGTTCCCATGTTCATGTTCTATCTAATCGATTTGGGCGTCCAACATGGATTGCACATATATTTAAAAAAGAAAAGTTAAACAATTTGCATAAGCAAGCTGCAAGGATTAGAAGTCAATGGTGCCATAAATAACTATTTCTTAATCAGGACCCCAAAATCCCTGATTTTTTCCCCAAGAAATCAGTTATTTAGTCAACAATTTTTTCTAAGCATACAACTAATCATCTTCTCGTCCAACATGGATTGCACATATATTTAAAAAAGAAAAGTTAAACAATTTGCATAAGCAAGCTGCAAGTCTTAGAAGTCAATGGTGCCATAAATGATTATTTCTTAATCAGGACCCCAAAATCCCTGATTTTTTCCCCAAGAAATCAGTTCTTTAGTCAACAATTTTTTCTAAGCATACAGCTAATCATCCTCTCTCTCTCTCTCTCTCTCTCTCTCTCTCTGAGATTGTCAAGTCACTGAGCAACACTCGAGAGAGAGAAGCAGAAGAATGGGGTTTGAGAAGAAAGATCTCGATGTAGTGTTGGTTCCGAGTGGCTTGCTGATTATGTTCGGGTACCATCTGTTCCTCCTCTACAGATACCTCCATCAGCCTCACACCACTGTCATGGGCTTTGAGAACTACAACAAGCGCCTCTGGGTTCAGGCCATCATGCAGGTCTAATCTCTCTCCATCCAGTTCTATTTTGATCCACTCTACGTTCTTTGATCAATTAAAGATTGCCCGAGAGCGCAGCCGAATTCGCACTCCCCCAATTCCCACGCATCAGACCAGCAAAAACTCTAAACTGTGATCTGTGCCGTTCCCTTATCGATCACCCTTATCTAATTAATGGTCGCTCGCTCAGCTTGTGTGAAATTCACGAAAAGGGTCATGGTGAAAAGAGCTGAAACTCGACCGATTCGGGTGCTTGTGCTGTTTCTGTGCCATTTCTGATCAATCAAAGCTCAAATTATCAACACAATGTGATCTTGCAGGGTGAGAGGAGGGACATCGGCTCGTGCATCTCAGTGATCTCTTCGAACATAACCGCAGCGACGTACCTGTCCTCTATCTCGCTCACCCTCTGCTCCGTGATCGGGGCTTGGATCAGCAACAACACCAACAACTTCTTCGAGAGCGGCCTTGTCTATGGTGACACCGACTCCACCACTCTCTCCATCAAGTACGTCAGCCTCCTAATCTTCTTCCTCATCGCCTTTTCATGCTTCGTCCAGTCGGCCCGCCACTTCGTCCACGCCAACTACCTGATCAGCACGCCGAGCCTGAGCGTCCCTCTGAAGAGGGTCGAGGTTGCTGTTATCCGAGGCGGCGATTTCTGGTCTGCTGGCATTAGGGCACTGCACTTTGCTCTGAACTTGCTCTTCTGGTTCTTCGGACCAATACCCATGTTTGTTTGCTCCATTTTCATGGTCCTATTCTTGCACTATCTCGACTCGAGCTCCACTCCGTTGATTGAAGAGTTTGATGGGAGGCAAGTGGTGAAGAAGGTGGAGCAGAGACTGTCTGAGATGGCAACGGCCATTCACATGCCCTCATCAGAATTAGACAAGGCCTGATTTGTTTGTGTACATCTGGGAAGAAAAAAACACGGTCAGAATTTTTCTTGAGGTAGATAGGCTGCATCAATTGTACTAAAATACAGGAAAGGTTCTTCACAGTTTATACAATCAGCTCTTGTATTCTCGATTGGCCCTCTTTTCCAAAAGTTTAAGGTGGAATGACCTCAATTTTGGTTGAATCTAAAAATCTCGATGTAAACACTGGTGCTCCAACGATCTCTTCAGAGATCATTCATAGATTGCTTTGGCTATTGATCACTAAGTAAAAGATCTCAGCCGTTAAATCGATTCTTATAGGATATGAGACTTTATACGAAGACTACCATAAGATGCACCTACTTTCAGCAGGATCAGATAGAAATTCGAATGAGCATAGAAGCATCAATCTTGAAAAATCCCTGCACTTTTGTCCCTGCCGAAAGTGCTTTGTTACTGCACATGTAATGAAAAGCTTTAATGTAAATTCCAAATATAAATCAAAGTCACATACGCACCAAATAAGCTCATGAGTGTGAAACGCTCCTCAACCTCAAGAGCACCATTTAGAATTAGGCCTTAAAAGTGGGCGATATAAAAGATGGTTAAAAGTGGGCGATATAAAAGATGGTTCGATCGTTGCCGAAGTCTTCAGCCTGCCCAATATATAATACTGGAATGAGATGTTTTTCTCCTTGATTGGATAACGTCTAAAGCGAAGAAAAATGGACAAAACTAAACAAACGTGAGGAATTGGATATTTACATGGGATTCTCCATCTTTGGCTGCTGTCTGATCTTCTCTGTCTCATATTCGAACTGGTGGTTAGCTATTCATATCTAGCTCTTTTTTTTGGTCGAATACATATCTAGTTCACTTGAGGACAAAACTAAACAAGAGCCGTTTCAAATTCTCACGTCTCTCTCTCTCTCTCTCTCTCTCTCTCTCTCTCTCTCTCTCTATCTCTAGATCAAAATTCTGGTTTAGTTTGCATCCACTTCAACTACTCCATCTCCTTAGACGTATAAAAAAAAGGCAATCCCCGCTTTATCTAAGGATTTCACTAAAGGGGTTAACCCCATTCTTGTTGCTTGTTCCAAGGTGTAACTTAACCAAAACTTATATCTTTGTCCTTCTAATCGACTCTTGCACTATTTGCTTTACCATATAAGCAATGTTGCAAATACACAAAGATACTCAAAATGCCTTTTGAAACTGACTTGATGGGTTTTAACTCGATCTGAAACACATTTAGTCCTTTTTGTCAAGTTCGCTCCTCCACTTAGAAAAAATGGCACCTCAAGTTGATTAAGCTATCGCATGGCCTTATTAGCCTCACTAGTGAGATTTCATATCTAACCCGAGGTTGGTTGTGGCATGGATTAATTTCTCCGAATGTGTGGAACGAAAGAGAAATTTTTAACATAATGAATCTCACCTTTGAAAAAGCTCTCTTTCGGAGAACTACCCTTTACCCTCATGGCGGCAGCTTTCAAGAACCCCCGGAGCCCCTTCTTTCTTCTCCTGTTATCCCCGTGCTCCTCCTTTTCAAAGCATTTTGCCTTTTCCTCGCCGGATTTCTCTCTCTGAAAGATTCGAATGGAGGTAGACGTGGGCTCTGATATCCGTCTGGCCTCCCCCTGCAAAAGTCAGGCAAGTTTAGTCAGAAAACGAAATTGCAATTATGATGGTGTAGTTTCAAATGAACAAAAAGAAAATGTTGCCTTTCTCTTTTTGGTAAACTCTACTTAAATCGGAGCCTGAATTTCCAAGCCTTCTAGAAAGGTTGGAGGACTATTTGCTTTTCAGATCAGAAGGGGAAGAAAATTGGGTACTCTAGAGTAGCCCCTGCTCTTTTGCAAACCGAACAATCAACGCCACACCCCCTCATCTACCTCCTTTTGTCATGAACTGCCAATTTGGCAGATTTTGCAACATTAGAGTTGATGTTAAAGGAGATGCAACACATACAATCGGCAGCGCCAAAATCGAGATCAAACTGGAGATACCTTTGAAGTCCGGAAGGAAGGAAACTCTGGCTGGACTTTAAATATGAAAGACTGCCCCATGACTGTTATTTGTGGGGTTATTATGCAATGTTTTGTGAAGAAATACCCTTTGATGAAGCTAAGCTAGCGTCAGAGGATGAAACATGTTTTGGCCAACTGTCAAGAGCTGAAGATCATGAGGCCAGTCCTTTTTGGAAAGCTTTCTATTGAAAATATAATGTTATAGCTGAAGATGATGAAACAATTGCTAAGATCCCAGTAAACACTACTCAGACAGTGCAAATTGTTAAAAGAACTACCAGCCTGTCTAGAATGATTGTGGAGGAAATTGAGGAAGAATGAGCAGAAATAGTAAATGGAAATAACAGCAACCAGTGGAACAGGGGATGGACGATTCAAGGTCAGCAAAATGGGCTTTTTAATAAGCCATCAGGTCACAAATATATATTTATATTTTTTTTTTTTTTTTTTGGGGCCACACCTTGATAGTCCTTGCATTATGAGCCATTATGGCTCGGAAAGGCCAGGTGCGGCGTCCTCGATGAAGACAAAATATCAAAAGGTTGTCTTTTAGAGAATGAAAAAGGAGACTAAATTTTAGAGTTGCTCTTTGTTATACTATGCTTTTGTACTCTGCTAATGTCTATCAATAAAATATTACCATCATCCTAAATAAACACCTAAAATAAAAGTCACTAGTCTCAGCTTGTGGCCAATGCTTTCAAAAGATTTCAGAATTCTGTATAAAATTATGAAAAATGCAATCCAGTCCCCAAGGACATGGTGTAAAATTATGTAATTTAATCTCTAAATTTTCAATCTATTCAATTTACTCCGACTTTTCATTATTCTTTCGATACTATTTATGAGATTTTATAACTACACTATCTTCCATATTTTAGACTTTAAGGTGGATATTATTAAAGCTTATCATCCTGGAAAAGGAAAAGGGAAAACAAAAAAAAGTAATAGTTTGATCGATGATATCGGAAGTCTTGAGCTTGGCCAATACGTTACAGTGGAGTAAAATATTCTCGCCTTATTTGAATAGTCAATGGCGGAAAATTTGGAAAAAGAAAAAGAAAAAGAGAATTGAACAAAAAGTCAGGAATTGGAAACTTGTATGAGATTTCCTCCGTCTTCGGCTGCTGCATGATCTTCCCGTCTCGTTTTCCAAATCGTGGCTCCCCAGAATTGTAAATTTTCTTATAAATCGCTTGAAAACTCTACATGTACTAGTTTTCGTTGACATACGGTGAAGTAGTTCAATCGAGATTCAGATCTCCAAATTTTAAACGGCAGTGCAGTCGTCTTCTAGATTGTACCACATTTTGTTCAAAAAGCTATTGATTTTCCTTTCCATAATCGATCTTATGGTCAGATTGTGTTTGGTCTAGTTCACACTCACCTCAATTACTGGAGTTGGTCCTCAGTTGGATCAGTTCCGAGCCTACAATCGGGGATCGATCTTGTGACTCTTAATTCCAAAAGATTTGGAACCGATCTTAGGGGTCCAATTTTTGCTTGTCCAAAAAAAATTCAAATTTTTATAAAAAATACTAAGATTATATGATTTCACTACAAAAATATACATTAGTAAAATGGTATTATTTTTGTTTCTTCATCATAAAGACCATGTTTTGATTCCAATGTGTGCCAAAGAGCTTTTTTTTTTTTTTTTTTAAGAGTAGTTTGACTCAAGAATCGAACTGGTTCTCTAGTAAAATCGAGGGTTCTGGTCTTGGAACCAGGAACCAATTCTCCCTATGTTTTTGTCGTTTGTCTCTGGATTAAATTGAACCTAATGCTTGCCACTATCAATTTCTCCATCGATATAGATGAGTCAAAAATAGGGCAGTCCCGCTCTATTAAAGGGATTTTACAAAAGGGGAAAACCCCTTCCTTGTTGCATGTCCCAAGGAGTGACCTATTATCTTCTTTTTGGTTTTTGAAGTTAAGACTAGTGACCCTTGCTGACTGTGGGTGAGGGCCGGCTACCACCATTGCAAGCCCTAACTCCAAAACCCAAAAAAAAAAAAAAAAAAAAGAAAAAAAAGAGAAAAATACCATAAAAATTCAAAATATTATTAAAAAATATTTATGTTAATGCTGGCTGTGTCATGTAGGACAACCAGCATCCATGTCAATGAATTCAAGCCAAAATTGAACCGAATGGACTCAATCACAGAAGGTGAAAATGTTTGAACTCAGTTGACAAAATTGAAAGGTTTAAGACTAAAATATGTTTAGGACTTTTTGGACAATTTTTTCCATTGGGCAATATGTAAACCAAAGTTGAGAACTTAATTAATTCTCTGGATAATCAGGTTTTTATGTTTGTGCCATTGGATGATGCAAACAAGAAAAAAAATTAGAGGTGGATGAGAGTAGGTGTTGAAACGTATTCTCCCATTTTCTAAGACAACCGGCAAAGATAGGACCTCATGTATAGAAGGATTACAAAGTTTAGGTTTACCATATAAACAGTGTAGCAAAAACCCAAAGATATTCGAATTGCTGATGTTTAAAATGACTCGATGAGTTCTAACTCGATTTGCAACAAATATAATCCTTTCTGTCAAGTTCGCTTCCTCACTAGAGAAAATGGCACCTTGTTATTTAAGCTCTAGCACAACCTTATTAGCCTCACTAGTAAGATCTCATTTCTAGCCCTAGGTTAGTTGCAGCATAGATTAGTCGCTCCAATACGTGGAACGAAAAAAGAATACATCATTACTTGTCTAAAATTTTGCAACGGTAAGAAGGCTTCTTCAGAACAATCCATATGATGAAGACAAGATTGATTATTCAGTCATATTTTGGACGCTATCCGTATAGATATGAATCAAAATTAAAAAGATCAGGCCTCCATATAAGAAGGCTTCTTCTGAACAAAACACATAATGGAGATAAGTATTGAAATAGCAAAGCAAAAGGGAACAAATCGAATGTTTGCAGTGCAGAATTTTCTACAAATCAATATAAAGATAACAAATCAAGCAAAATCAACAGTTCATCATTTGGAGATCATGCAAAATCTTCTCCAAATTAGTATGAAGATAATAAATCAAGCAAAGTATCAATGAGTTGATCATTTGGAAATCTTTTCTGATTTGTTTTTTATTCAACTTCCTTGTAGATAAAAATGTTATATTTTATCTTTAACTTTCACCACCTGATAATATCTCTCTATTTATTGCATAACATATCAATGAAAAGTAACGCTTCATCGACTTGAGTTTCTTTGATAAGATGTTAGAATGGGATGGAATGTTTCATTGCATTTGAATAAAGTCTATAACTGGAAGCTGAAATAAGAATACTCTTCGTCTTTGGCTTCTGTCTGGTCCCCTCTTACCTCATATTCCAAGTCATGATCAGCTAGACATATGAATTCACATTCATAATTTATTTGATGACAAAAAATTAATTGAAGAAAAAGACTCGCTCTGCTTAATGTGATATAATAATTAAGCTGAATTTTGCGCATGAGGATGTGACCAATCTTGATGGGCTGCTGAGCCTACTTTTCTTGATCTCACCACCTTCCGGAAGGTTTAGAAATGTTACGAATTAAAAACTAGCTAAAGCATTTCATTATAAAGTAAAACATCGACGACGCTAGGGCTATATTAAGTGAAGAAAAAATCACATTTATGTTTAAAACGCAAATAAAGTTAATTTCAATGTTATGACTGAAATTGTGACGTATTGCCTTATAAGTCACCATATTTTAGGTCCAATTCTGCAACCAGAACATGCGTATATGCAAAGACCGTTATGATGTAAGTTTAACCTCGTCCTCCAATATTATCGCTAACCGTAAAAACTTTTCAGAAAACACGTTGCCAAGCCCCTTCTCTCCAAGGCAAGCGACAAACTAGGTTGTGCATCTTGGAAAGAATCTTGAATCTTGAAGTTCACGTGGAATTCCAACCTGAATTTCACAAAAATGCTTTAAAAAATTGCCATTTGCATAAACAAGCCGCCTAGGAATAGAAGTCAATGGTGTCATTAACAGCTATTTTAAACAACCCCCTAATCCCTCATCTACTCCCCAAGAATTCCGTTCTTTAATCACCAATATTTTCTAAGCAAACACCTTATCAACCACTCTCTCTCTCTCTCTCTCTCTCTCTCTCTCTCTCAGAGACACAGAAGCCGAAAAATGGGCTTTGTGAAGAAAGATCTGGATGTGTTGCTGGTTCCGAGTGGCTTGCTCATCATGTTCGTGTACCATCTCCAACTCCTCTACAGATACCTTCATCAGCCTCACACAACTTGCATGGGGTTTGAGAACTTCAACAAGCGATTCTGGGTTCGGGCTATCATGCAGGTCAAATCTCTATCCTTTCAGTTTAATTTTAGTCCCTTTACTTTCCCTGATCAATTAGTGATTGCCTAGCGCAATCGTATTCCAACTCCCTTAATTCCCACACATCCGACTGTCAAAAACTTATAGACGGTCATCTGCGCCATCCTCTGACTGGTCGACCTTATATGAGTAAATGGTCGCACTCAGCTTCGTCCGAAATTCACGAAAAGGGTCATTGCCAAAAGAGCCGAAACTTGATCAATTCGGTTGCTTCTGCTGTTTCTGTGCTACTTCTGATCAATCAAAGCTCAAATTATTAACACTGAGTGTGATCTTGCAGGCTGAGAGGAGGGACATTGGCACGTGCCTCACGGTGATCTCCTCCAACATATCGGCGGCGACGTTTCTGGCAAGTATCTCGCTCACCCTCTGCTCCCTGATTGGTGCCTGGATCAGCAACACCAACAACAACTTCTTTGTGAGCGACCTTGTCTATGGCGACACCCGGCCCACCACACTGTCCATCAAGTACATCAGCCTCCTCATTTGCTTCCTCCTCGCCTTCTCATGCTTCATCCAGTCAGCCCGGCATTTTGTCCACGCCAATTACCTGATCAGCACGCCGAGCCCGAGCATCCCATCGAAGAGCGTTGAGTTGGCCGTCATCCGAGGCGGCGATTTCTGGTCCGTGGGGCTCAGGGCACTGTACTTTGCTCTTAACTTGCTTCTCTGGTTCTTCGGACCAATACCCATGTTTGCTTGCTCCATTTTCATGGTCCTGTTCTTGCACTACCTCGACTCCAACACGTCTCCATTGATTGAGCACGAGTTTGATGGAAGGGAAGTGATCAAGAAGGTGGAGCAAAGAGTCTCTGAGATGGCAATGGCCATTCACATGCCTTCACATCAGAATTGACCAGGCCTGGTTTGTTTGAGTACATCTAGGAGGAAAAACACGGGGTTTGATTTTTCTTGACGTAGATAGGCAATTGCAAAGTGTATCGATTTTAATTAAATACAGGAAATAAGCTTGGAAAGGGACTCTATAGTTTATATTATCATATGTCATTTTCTCAATCGGCCCTCGTGTCAAGGAGTATATGGTGGAAAGTCCTCAATATCGGTAGAATTACTAAAACCTCCCGATATAAACACGGGTGCTCCTACAAGCTCTATAGAAACCATTCACAGATTGATTAGTCAGCGATTGTCCACAAAACAAAAGATCTAGGCTTTACCTTTGGAAACCAATTTGTACCTTCATATTTTCCCAATTTATGAAATGTATTCTTTCCAAAATTGACCATTATTAATCTTTTAATTTTTATGTTCATCCAAAATACTAAAAACCGACTACTAGCCAAACAATTGACGAACCTTTAAACAAGATGTTAAAATGAATTTACAAGGAGGGACAATTTGGTTATTTCAATATGGAGCTTTGCCCAGATATATATGAATGGTTTTCCAAAAATAAAGATATGAAAGTGGTTATTGGGTCTAAAGTGAGGGGTACATTTTCCATATTTTCCGGGAACAAATCTAATCTTTCACCACCGTTGACTGCGGTTGGGGTTGGGAATGGGTGGGGGATTACAACCACATTTAGTACAGTTTCTATCATAAGGATTAAGCATAATGACATTCCATCTACTGATAATTAAAATTAACCATGCATATTAGAAAACTAATCTGTTGTTTTTCTATTCTAAATTTGTTTAATTAGTTTGTCGGGACTTCTAGTTAAGAAGCTTCTAGCATACTTATATGATATGGTCAACATACTCTTGATGCGGTGGTCTCATGCGAATTAAATACACGAGCTAATCTGTCAAAGTCTGACTCTTCTCCAAGTTAGTGAGGCAAAAAATTCTTCTCAGGAGTCTCCCCAATAGCCAGTCCATTGTATAAAACTATCTATCTAACTTTTCAAATTCAAACAGAGCAATTATATAATACAATTGTATAAAACTATCTATCTAACTTTTCAAATTCAAACAGAGCAATTATATAATACACGCATCTCTGTCTATTATATCTTCGCCCTTCGTTTGCTATGTGCAAGAGATAGTGAACTCCACGCACTTTTGACCAAGTTAGGTGCTGTGTACAACGTCGAAGAAAGTGATATCATAGCGATGTTTCATTTTGCAAATTCATCCTCGATTTCGCCCACCTAATAAACCCCCCCTCCTCCCATTTTTTTTTTTCAAAGCAATAATTTTTTTTTTCAAAGCAATAATTTTTTTTTCAATGCGAATTTTGATCTAGTGAGGACGTTTCACTGCTGATGGGATATTTATTTCAAAGGCCAGGTCTGAGCAACTATAGAACAAACCGTTTTCTGACAAAAGTTTATGTTGTTAGAAATGTGCCAACCATGTATGCAAACATATTATTTAACAAATATATTTGCATTTTTCGTTTCTAGTGATTTCATTTATTCAATAGGTGATTTTTTTTTTTTTACAAGCTTGGATATGTGTAAGAGAACTCTATTAGATCAATTATTCATTCTGATTACTCTATTTGGTGGTTAGGTTTGTGAAGCAATTTGCAAGGTTGAATTTGGACCAAGCAGACCAATGGGCCGAGGAATTTTTCTAAATTTGAGCGTGATTTGGCCCCCTCAAACTTTTGTACAAGCTTTATAGGCAAAAAGTAGATATAGTGATGTTCAACAATAATTTGATAAATTACAGACAAATTACTGTTACATCATCAAATTTGCTCTCAATTGGTTGAGTATTTAATTGATTGACGAGTTTTCTTATGCATAATTTTGAATATAGTTTTGCACATAATGATCAATAATTAGTGCGATCGATTGGTTAAACTAAACCAGGAGAGTTCCTTTTAGGGATATTTTCGGAGTGCCTTTCCTTTCTAGGTTTGATACTTCGACATTTTTCTTTTTACGGATATATTTAGAGTGCTTTCCCTTTTACATTGAATTTTGTCCTTTCCCTCCTAGATTGAAGCCTTCCTGCATGAGATAAACAAAAGAAGAAAATCTTAATTAGTAGTTAATGATTAAGTCAGCAATGGGGCTTAATTGATTGTCAATGAAACTTGTAAAAGTCCGGAGGATGTGAATCACTTTCGTATTAACTTTTGTTTTGAGATTTTGACCACCATTTCCTGTAAAATCATCTTTTGATATGACCCCAACAACTAACCTTCATTTTTTGGCCATATAATAAATGGGAGAGAGGAACATTTTATTGATATAATTAAATAGAAAAAAAAAAGGTAAACGTCTCATAGGTATCAAAAGTTTAAGGCCTGTAAATGTATTTATATCATATTTTTCATTTGAGAAACTAATATTGAAATACTTCATTCCTTTTTTTTTTTTTTGGGGTCAAAATTAACAATATTTCATTACTAACTTGGCGTTGAAGAAAAACAAAAGGTTTCGCTGTCCGAATATAAAATCAACAAAAGGGAATTAGGAAGATTGGCAATCCAGTTCGTTGGAGAGACCTAGCTCGGTGGGTTTTGGCAGCCAACTGGCCGCTTAATTATATATCCTCGGCTCAAAACAAAGAATCACGTCCTTCAGCTGGCCCAGTAGATATTGGTAGCTTTGACTACGGATTAAACGACCCATGTTGGCACTGCCTGACCCATTATAAAATTGACTATAGATAAGCCATCCTTGAGCAGGTGCGACTATGCCTCTGTCTTTTTAGTTCATACGCTTCTCTTCCCTTTCAACCAGAGTAGGGCTTCCTTTCTTTTTAGGGTTTTGGCGACCGGGGCAGAAGGGGCAGTGATCCGACTCACAAACCCATCGAAGAGAGCTCCATCCTTGTTTCTGCAGATGCTAGCTACTGTTCATTCCTGATTTGAACCACTTTAGGAGCTATCCAAATTGATTTTGCAGCAGATTTGTGTAACGACGCCAACTCTATCTCTAGGGTCTTGAGCAGCAGGAGTTATTCTCGAAATGTCTTAGGCTCGTTGCCGTTTCGATTCTTTTTATCTTTTCATTAAGAGCATGTAGAAGCAACCCATACAACAGTAGTAGCTAGGAAAAACAACCATTTGCAAACACACTGCTTATATTGCGTCAGTATATTTTACAAGCCCTTTTCTACGGGCCGTTCTACTTATAAATTTGTTTTCTACGTTAACGGCTAGGGTAACCTTATGCCTCTAACATCATTGTAGCTCCCAAAATTGGTGTAAGACTTCCATGCCTACAAGTCTAGAAGACAATGGAGTTAGTTGGGAGACTTAGTAAGTAAATCCACTAAACTTTAGTTAGAAGGATGCCTCGCCGTCGAACAAGATACATGAACATAACCGCAACAATGTCGATGGAAGATCAATAATAAAATATACTCTAACAACTCAACCATATATATGACAAGAGTTTCATTTACCTCTAATGGTCAAACAACTAAAACCATCACAAAAAAAAAAAAAAAAATGCACCAAAGGGGTTCATTTATTATCATAGCCGTTCTTATGGTTCTTTCGGAATACTCAAGGCAACATCTCCTGATCCAAGGGTGACAGCTATCATCCAAACTTAATTGGGCATCCGAAATTCATAGGGCATCCGAAGTCCATCAAGCATCCAAGATCCATTAGGCATCCGGAGTCTACTAGGCATCTCATTTTCATGAAAGAGGCATCGCCGCCAACGTTATGTGATGACGGGTCTTATCTTTCATTTAGTAATCATATGTTATACAACAAACAAACTAGTGTATTATTTTTCCTCTTAGCCCACACATACAAGACTAAAGGGCGTGCTCATATAAGGGTGTGCATGTCATATTCTATAGTACCATAAGTACATAACATGCTACACAATGCACAAGGTTTGTGGCTTGAATCAATTGGCCAAGCACTGACCTATGCCAAGCAAGGCTTGGATCAGTTCACCTTAATACCAACCCACCAAGCAAGGTTCATTCCAACATGCCTTGACACCGAATCGAACCAAGCGAGACCCATCCATGACTCGGGGCATGTTTCCGTTCATAGATTCCAATTCATGAGCAAACCATACAAAATCTTAAATGAGCAAATAATGGAACATGAATACGCCACCGAAACTCAATCAACAATAAACACATGCATTGCAAGCACGGTCAAGAACACGTCTTGCTCAACCAACATAACACAATGCCCTAATCAAGGTTTAGTAAGTCTACTTAGTACAACTTGAACCTAGCTCCGAGATGCTTCTTTGGTGACCGGTTGGCTCTTGGGCGACTTGGTGGATGGAGGGCATGGAAGAGAAGAGAGAGGAAAAGAGAGAATGACCAAACCTCAAAATACAAGGATGCCTCTTCCTATTTATAGGCCTTCCCCTCCTCAATTATTAGTGCAAACTCATGATTAGGCTTAAGAGACAAGTTAGCCTATCTAACATCTTTAGTTGGTGCCTATGTTCATTTATGTTTAATTATGAATGGTCCATCTATTTACTTATTCTCCAATGCTCAATTTAGGCTCGTTGTTGCCTAGGGTGCCTAGGGGACACATAAGCCCTCTATGATGCCTAATGTCCTCTCGTAATTGGTTTACTCTTGCCTTGTTCACTGATGCGATATTTTAGGGCAGAAGTACAGCCCAAGTGCCATAACTTGGCACGCAGGGACACTTAGGCTGCGCATGGTAAAATTTCTATTTCTCGATTTCTCTATTTCTCTGTTCCCCGGAACAGGTTTGGAACAGAAATCCGTTTGGTAACGCAAATTGATTTCTCTATTTTTGTTTCAAATTTCTGTTTCAGAAATTGTTTTTGAGGAGAAATGAGAAGCTAAAAATTTTAGCTTCTCTATTTCTGAAACAGAAATAGAAATTGTTTCTCCTTTTCTCCAATCTGGGCATCCTTCTTCATTCACCATACGGGGTTTTCTATTTGGGCGTTCCTTCTCCTCAACCTTCAACCAAAAACCCTAGCGCCGTCGACTCCAACTCCGTCCGTCCTCACTGTCGACTCCAACTCCGCCCTCTTGCCGGTGACATCGTCGCTCACCTCGCCGTCGACTCTGACTTCGTCCTCCCTGCAGTCGACGACTCCGTCGGATCCGATTGCGTCGAACCCATCTCGGGTTCGTCTCCGAGATCAGAACCCGCGGCCCTTCCTGTGAATCTCCGAACCCGCGCGTCGTTCTCTGACGCCGGTTAGCAATTTGCCGTCGGCTGCGCCTCTCCTGCCGAAATAGCAGCAGAGCTTCGTCGAGGAGGATCGGGTCGGCTGCTTTCGTTTGATCTGGCGGCATCGACCTCGTCAAGGTTGAACCTCTGCCACCGACTCGTAGACCGGGGGCCGTTCGATCGAGTCCTCCGCAAGTTCCGCGAGGAGGACTATCGAGCCGTTGTCTGGGTCCGAGCTCAATTCGAAGATTCTGACGAGGGGATCGTGGACTCGACGGAGGTTAATCGACAGGTGCCACAATCGGATCTCAGTGCTCTAGGTAATTTTCAAATTTGGAATTGAATATCCCGATGGTTCGTCGTTTTAGAATCCTCAATCGGATAGTGGGTTACGGTAGTAAGAAGGTTGTTGAATGAATAATCGTATGATTGCGTGTCTTGTTTGGGCAGAACAGAACGCCAAATGTTAGTTGTTTTGCCCTAACCAAACATGTTTTATGTTCTTATTAAATCATGGGGGGTTAGCCTTTGATTTCTTGAAGATCTTGCAAACTACACATAGTCTCGGTTATGTTCTTGGGAGGTATTGGATTTTCATTACCTTGTCGTATCATGATCTAGAAGTTTCATTTTCATCTGTATTGGTTCTTGGCCTGCCATGATCTGAATGCTTTATTTGTTATGCTGATGCATACTCTGCCCCTTCTCTTCATCTTTTGAGAAAGGGTCTCCATTTCAATATGATCAGCTTTTCGTAAGTCTAACGTGAAAGCTTATTCGTGTATCATTTGAATGTGGTCCCATTGCTTCTTTTGATGTAGAGTAGGGTATATTATATTCATGGAGTACCAACACATTCAACATCATAAATCTCTTGAAAGTTTATTGAAATGGATTTCTTAAATCAATCATGTGTGGGTTTCATGGCCTTATTTGAAATTTTGGCTACTTGACATGTGGGATACTCTCTTCAAATTCGTTTGATTTTAGGGTCAAGATTAACTAACATGAAAAGAGTAGGTGATTTTTCTTTACACATTTACCATCTCTATGTTATTGAGGGGAGCAGAAAATGCCTCGATACATGCATGTTTGTATTTTTGTTAGATGAAAAGGAATGGACGGAGGAAAATACATGATCATGTTAAATACTAACACGTTCCGTGCTTCTTTAGTAGGAAATAATTCAAAATGTGCTTTTCTTCTGTCGGACTAGCATGACGAAATCCTGCCAAGTATGGGGAACTATAATGGATGCTTAGATACTTAAAGGAGCAAAAGAGGCTGTAATATCCACCTTACAAAAAATGGTTTCCCTCTTCTTTTGCAGTCCTCTATATGACGAAATCATCTCACTGTGTCTTGACCTTGGAGAATTGGATGCTGCAGTAGCCATTGTTGCAGACATGGAGACTACTGGAATCACGGTGCCTGATCAGACCCTGGACAGGGTCATTTCTGCACGGCAAGGCATTGATAGTCTCACCGATGATGTGCCCGAATAGATCCTTGCATTCAAGGGTTATCAGAGTTTGTATCAGGGTATCAACGAGTACTCCAGATACCTGAATGTGGGGCTTGAGATTATCAACAAAGCTGATTGCAAGGACGAAGCCGATTTTTGTCATGATGAAGATGATTATGAGTGAGATCCTATGTTTACATTCGAGGACTTTGCCAGAAAGAAAGTGAACTTGACATACCGATGAGACACATCAGAGATGAAATCTGAATTGTACATACCTTAGTCTTATAGTTGAATGGGGCCGTTTTGGTAGTAGATTTATACGTTTATTATTTATTGGATCGAGAGTCGCTTCTTGTACACCCCGGAAAACGAGCGAGATTCTCGCATTTTCTACGTACATCTTAAATATGTCATCGAGGGGAGCTTTTCCAATAGTAGACGAAAATGCAAGAGGCCTCTCATGCTTGTTTGTCATTGTAGAGATGGTTTTTCAGAAGACTCGACTCGCAAATTTATTCTGTTATACCGCTTGAAGCATCCCTCGGTGCAGCTGTGCCTTGTTTTGATTGGAACTCGCTAAAATCCCGAAGTGACGATCTGGTCTCGTATGACCAAACTATCCGGAGTCCGTGGGGAAGTAACCTTTCAAAATGACATATCATTGTCTCAGCTTCATGCCGAAGCAATCGCATTTGGAATATTTATTAGTTTTCTATAAAGTTCACATGATTCGATCAACTTGTCTTTGAAGCAAAGAGCAAGCAAGATTTGTCTTGCCTTCCATCTCAATTTTCCACTAATTTCGCATGCAAGCCAACTTATTAGGTTCTTTTATTTTTGACAAGTCTAGAAAAAAAGAACTCTTTTTTTTTTTTTTCTTTTTGTAAAATGTTTTATGCTATACAACGTTCCTTGCGCATGATGCCAATGTTAAAGAAGTTAATTCTTTTTAGTTTTAGAAATAGATATGCATTGTTGAAACATCTTGTTGTAATGTCTTAGTATTATTTCGATTATTATTTTGTATTTGAGAATTTCCTATATAGTTATCTAATCAATTTCTATTCCTAGAAATAGAAATTTTATTCTATTATCAAACGGATTTCTGTTTCAGAAATAGAAATTTTGAGTCGTTATCAAACGGGTTTCTTTGCTCAGAAACTTGTCCAGGGAATAGAAATTGAGAAATCAATTTCTGGCCAGAAATCAATTTCTGTTTCAGAAATTTTGTCATGCGCACCCTTAAGTGCCATAACTTTAAAATGGTACACTTGAGTGCCAGTTTTGAAGTTAAATGGGACACTTAAGTGCCACTCCGGCGAAAATCCGGCCAAATGGCTGACATGGCGACTTTTCGACGAGTTTGGTCCAAAACAGCGTTGTTTTACACGCTGACATAGCGGAAAAATGCAAAAACGATGCCGTTTCGTGTTTAAGTGTAAATAATAATATAAAAATTAAGTAAATTAGATTTAAAATTAATTTTATTTAAAATATTCAAAAAATTAAGAAAATTTAAAAAAATTTAGAAAAATTTTAAAATTTTAAAATATTAAGAAAATTAAAAAAATTAAAAAAAGGGGGGGTCGAACGGGCGGGGCTGAGGGCGGAGCCCTCGCCGTTACCGCCTCCCCGCCATCGCTGAGAAGGGTCGGCGACGGAGGGGGCAGGGTCGGCTGGGGTGGCCGGCCCCCGACCAACCCTCCCCACTCCGTCGCCAGCCCTTCCCGGTGGTGGCGGGGAGGCAGCGAGGGCCCGCGAGCCCTCTCCCATATTTGGGGCAAGGGTCGCGGCCCTCGCCGCGATCCGGCGAGGGCTCGCAACCCTCGCCATCAGTCAGCCGGGGGCCGGCGACCCTGACCGACCCTCCCCCCTCCGTCACCGGCCCTTCCCGGCAATGGCGGGGAGGCGGCAACGGCAAGGGCTCAGCCCTTAGCCGCCCCATTCGAACCCCCCTTTTTTTTTTAATTTTTGAAATTTTCTTAAATTTTCTAATTTTTTGAATATTTTAAATAAAATTAATTTTAAATCTAATTTAATTAATTTTTATATTATTATTTACAAATAGACACGAAACGGCGTCGTTTTTGCATTTTCTCCACCACGTCAACGTGCAAAATGACGTCGTTTTGGACCAAACTTGCCGAAAAATGGCCACGTCAACCATTTAGCCAGATTTTCGCCGGAGTGGCACTTAAATGTCCCATTTTACTCCAATATTAGCACTTAAGTGTACCATTTTAAAGTTATGGCACTTAAGTGTCCCTCCGTACCAAGTTATGGCACTCCATGTGTCCAACCTCGATATTTTAGGGTCATTATAACCTAATGTCCTAGAAGACACCTAAGCTTGGTGATTCATCAATGTCATTAATAAACTAAAGTCCAAAGTCATTTAATGAGGCCTTGATATTTTTGCCAAGATCCTTAGGACGCACGTTCTCTCTCTCTCTCTCTCTCTCTCTCTCTCTCTCTCTCTCTCTCTCCTCTCTCCCCTTGCAATTGGCGTGTGGCTTTAATTGGATAAGGATGGACTATAGTCCAAAGGCATGGAAGGTTCTAGAACCCCTATCATCTCTTGACATTTGTCAAATGACTCATTATCCACATTAATTAATTGTATCCAAAGTTCATCCAAGGCATTCATGAGACTATCATAAGGTGTTGCCCCATTGGAGAAGTTGTTTATATTTGCACACGATCGACTATTCTATGAAAACTGAGGTTTGTGCCAAAATTTACTAAGACTTAACCAAATGAGCACGACTATATCAATTACTCTCTTGGACTTGTACATGACCATTTCCAATTATAATTGGTCCATTGGATCTCTTAAAAATGAATCTTGAGGTTAGTCTCGATCATTCACCTTGATCGGGTCTTGGTTGGGTGGATTGGGTCCAAAGCTGAGCCTACTCTGATTTAGCATAAATCGTGCCTTGGTCTATCCAAGGTCTTATTCCTTTGATTCTCATGATCAACCCTCGGTTATTATTTGATCATGTGGACTCATTCAATCCACAACCAATTCGCTACTAAACAAGATCGACTCATGGATCACTCATAGTTGGTATAAGTTCCGTGTGGAATCACTTGCAACTGATGTACTGTCCACACATAATCGATACATGATCGTCTTTCATGTTTGCAATGGTGTGTGATCAATCCATAACTAAATCTCATGGTCAAAGGACCAATTCATGTTCAATGCATAAATTCGGAGCATAGCACCAATCCTTGTGCATCGACTTAGTTAGGTTTCGCATTCACGCATCAATCAATAAGACACCACGATACAATCCAAGCTAGGACTTACCAAACTTTGTACCTTATTCTCATGGCTTGGAATCAAGGATGTTACAATCTGGGTTTGCAGACTTGCTGCTGTCATTGTTGAACAAAAGGCTCATTCTCAGTTTGTTGTTTTCTTCTTTTGTTTTGACGGTAGTTGTGTCAAAAAGTATGCTTAATCTATTATTGAGCTTGGATTGAGACTTTTTACTTTGAAGATCCAGGCGTTATGAGCCTTCCATACTCTCCAAATTGAATCAGCTCGATGGATGAAATTTTGGGCTGTGTTCAGTGATTTATTTCTCTTTCCACAGAACGAATTGGACTTGGTTTTCTTCATGAAAAATGTCATTTGGGGTCTTATCTACAACATATTAAAATTTTATAATTTTTCAAGCCCATTTGATAAGGTATTGACGCTGATTTAAAAAATTATTCGAAACTGTTTCCATCCGGGATAAGAGGGTTGCACACCCAACTTGGATAGCAATCATTAGGGGAGATAAGGAGGATCACTTCATTTACTAAGAGCCATCAATACAAATCTAGATGGACTAATTAGGAGCATGCCACTTGGAGCTTAGAAGCCTTTGGAAGAAGCTATAGACTTGCCACATTGCTTTTAGAATTTCCACTTAAGCTATTGACATTAAATACCCTATCAAGACCATTAATGAAAGGTGTCCTATAATTAGGGGGGGAGGACTCACAAATTTCTCCTCCTTTCTTCTTCTTCTTCCTTGGCCGCCCACACCAACCCCTCCATCTTTCTCTCCTTGGTTCTCTCTTTAGGTGTCCTTGTTGCCATTCGCCATCCCTTGAGGCCACCGGTCTAGAAAGTTGTAAGTAGACTTACTAATGGTTAGGACATTGTGTTGCATCCATTCAAGCTTGTAACAAGTCAATGTTTGATTTTTTGTTATGATTGAGGTTTGATTCATGCTTGCTTGTGTTGATTTTAGATTAATGTTGGACCTTGGTTTAGCCTTTGGCTTGTGAATTTAAAGTGTCCCGGTTCTTGTGCCTGTTTTACTATGCCTCTATTTTACTTTGATCCAAATAATTTTGGAAGATATTTGAAGAAAACCCGATATTATTTTATAAACTATTCTAAATTACTTTTGTAAATGCATGTTCATGACCCGATTTTTGAATAAGGGTTTCGTCGGCTTAGGACGAATGCAAGACCACAATGGATTGGTTCCTCTCATGATCTCGGTGTGATATTGAGGCGTATTGTTCCCAAGCCAAGTTTGGTACTAAATCAGTGTAGCAAGCTAATCGAACCAAGCCACAAACCCTAATTCATACTCGGCATACTCAGGGACTTGTAATCGATAAGACATTCCACACACTTATGCATAGCACGCCTTCAGGCCTTGGATTAAGATGAAGATAAGAACCGGATTATGATGCTTGATGGATGGACACACGGGGGACTAAACTCTAGCCGTCAACCAATGGATTTGGTGATGTTGCCCAATTAAGTTTAGATGCCCGACAGACTCATTGATCTATCATCGACAAGTGTTTGGGATAAGTTATGTGCTTGTGGAAAGACAAGGCATCATTTTACCCAAATTCTAGTAAGTTTTATTTACTGAGTTATACTCACATGTTGTCTCTTTTCAGACTTGTAGGATGGCTGCACCGCCTGTGAGGTTCGGTGTTCCCAAGAAGATGATCATATCGAAAACGTTACTCTACTTTGCTAGGATAGATAAATATTATCGGATGGTTACTACGACATTTGGGTGGATGAAGGGTTGAATGAACTCATTCCCCACAAGTATTGAGCTTGGTATGAGTGTGTCGATGGGGATTTTATTGGTCCACTCTGTGGCTTTGATGGTCTGCCAAGGCTTGATGGAGATGCTCCACCCAACGGTGCCGTAGATGACTACTAGTTAGTTGGTCCTTATAGGGGGAACTGTTTTTGGTTAGAATCTCATTAGAGGAGATAGGGTTACCCCAAAGTTGATGTACTTTTGGAAAGGACTATATGTTTTTGTAGTGTAAAGCTTAGCTCAAGTAGAAGGGCTTGTAATATTAAAAGGAAAGATATGTCATCATATGTAGTATGCCATGTATATGTAAATATATGGTTGCACGTGTATTTTCGTACTACTTTTGATGTTGCAATACTATGGTGATTGGGTGTTGATTTATTACTTCCGCATGTGCATAACTTAAAAACTTATAAAAAGAAAGAAGTACAGGTTGGCGACACACCTGGGATGTCGCGAAAAATATAACACTTACTGCTCGTGACCCTAGAGATGAGGTCAGGGTCCTTACAGTGATAGCCTTATCTAATTCCTCTAGTTGTTTGGATATAATCACATGACTCCTCATTTACTCTCACACTAAATGATATCAAGGAAATACATTTTTTAATCAATACAACCCACTTTTCACATAAACCCATTTTCAACATACAATCATATAAATAAATCATATTCTACCATGTCATAGGCCTTTTGCATATCCAATTTAAGGTTGACTTGAATTTCCGCTTCATTTTTCTCACTCTAAGTTGATGTAGCACCTCCTGGACCACGAAGATGTTATCCTATATTTGATGGCCCCCGACAAAGGCACTTTGTTCCTAGCATATAATTTCTAGGAGCCAAGGTTTAAGTTTATTTGCCTTGACCTTTATGATGATTTTATAGTTGAAATTGCAAAGACTAATGGGTATCTATTGGGTAATGCTTTCTGGATTTGGAACTTTTAGAACAAAAGTGATATAAGTCTTATTTATGTCAGTATCAAACATTCCTTGACTGAAGAATTAATCTACCATGCTGAATATATCCTCATGAATATTCGATCAGGTACTTTGGTAAAATAATTCATTGAGTGCGTCTGGTCCAAGTGCCTTTATTACACCTAATTGGAAGGCTACTATTTTCACTTCTTCTCGCGTTACCTTCCCAATTAATGCCTCATTACTTGTGGACATTATCTGTGACATCCTAGATTTTACAGTTTTTCTTTCAATTAAATTAATCGGGCTTTTCATCGACGCGCCTATAGTGTTGTTCTCAGAGTTGATCACTTTTGAGATAACTAGACTATTTGGGAAAGTCATTAAGAAATTTTAATGCACTCTAGACTTGAGAATTCAACCAGGAATCGGCTACTCGACCGTGCTCATCTTTAGAGGTCATTATGGCACATATATAAGTTGATTGGAAATAAGAAATAGGCCGGTTCGACTAAGATGTGTGGTTAAACTTGGGTGATTCCACCAAATTAAGAAATTCTTGTCGATCGGCACAAGACTAATTTTTTTGTTGTTTTGGTACCCTGTGTCCGTATTTGAATCCTTAAGATTTTCACGACAATCGAAAGTCGCCAATATGTTAAAGAGATTCATTCTGGCTTAAAGAAAATCGTCCATGGGTCATTTACACTATAAATTTCTAAAAGCTACCCGGTAGATTAAATCACGCTAAAAACGCGCCAGAGTGAAATTAACCACGAATTTGAATCCGATTTCAGAAATTGTAAGTTTTGTCATGTCACGAGTCATTTTAGGAACGTCGGCTCAACTTCCGAAGATTTTTTTGCAAATCGAGACTTTTTGAGAAAAAAGTCGTTGTATGACCATTTTTGTTCAGAAAAGTTTGAGGGTCATTTTCAATTGCGAAATCAGGATGCAAATGAGATCAATTGGTGAGGAAAAATACCAATTTGATTGAGGGCTTGGTATTGGAATTTATAGAGGTCAAATTGAATTGAATTAAGAAGCATTTGGAGTCAAATTGAAGGAAAATCATTTGAAATTCGTAGCCCCCCTTGCCACGACTTATGGACAACTTCAAAAAGGCTTCTAGAAGAGTTTGAAGGTTGGAAATTGAGGGTGGAGACAGCCATGCAAGGTGGGCCAAGTTGGGGGACAAAGAGATGAGATAAGAGAGAGAAGTGGTCCCTTTGCCACCTCTTCTTTCTCCCCCATCTTTGCTTGTCGACCCCCTATCTCACTTTCCCCCTTTGTTGTTTGAACGTCTAGTAGCCACGAAGAAGCCAACCAAGACTGCCAACGCCGTTTGTTGCCCACCTGAGCCGCCCGCAACGCCACCGCCCGCCCGCGAGAGCCCCTCTGCCTTTACCGTGTTCAACTGCGTCCCTCGCCATTCCAGAGCTCCATTACGCCTCAGCCACGATCCCAGGAGCTGGTCTGACTAGCTTAAGCTACCGTGTGGCGCCTTTGACTACCGTCGAAGTTTAAAGCCGCTAAAGCTCCGCTGGTCCACCGTCGGTTTTGCCTCGCCGAATCAACCTCGTTTCCTCTTCTTTCAGCCACCAAAACCGAGTGGGTCTCATGAATGCTGTCTTGGCTCGTTTTGGTGCCTTTCGGACCCCGGTTGCCAAGCCCGCTCTAGAGATAGTTGATCCTCGCCTCATCCCCATCGATTTGATCCGAGTGGATCAATTAACAAGTGAGTTTAACTCACTAATCCTCATTTAGTAAGTTAATAACGCTTAAGTGTTGATTAGTTTAAGTTAATCATGGATTATGTGGTTAGTTAGATTAGATTAATGATTTAATTTATTATTATTGCATGTTAGGTGATTAGAGTAGTGTAGTTAGAACTTAGACAAGCTCTAGTATTTAACTAAAGTGGTTCAGTAATTTTTCAGGCCGATCTCGGCTTTCAACTAGGTTTTATGGGACTAAGTTGCATTTATTGGTATTATTTAATTATTTATTTATTTTCTGAAAATTAGATTGGGATAGCCGGTGATAGGAATTTTATGCTAATTGCAATGGTGTGGTCTGTTTATTTAATTGAGCTCTAATTTGTGCTGATTTAGTGTGATTTGTATTTTGAAAAATTAATCCAAAATATTTAATTTTGGTAGTTAATTAGAAAATCAACATGTGTCAGTTTACAGCGTAAAAAATGAGTTTATGGATCAGTGAAATTAGTGGGAATTTTCAAGTGAGAAAATTTTATATTTTAATTAAGGCCTACCCTATACCCACACACAAGCATTTTTATTATGTAGGATAAAAATGGTGATTTGATCAGATGATCACAATCAATTATTGCGACAACTTCTTGTGAGCATAAATAGTATACTATATGAGTATAATTGCGGTAGCTTCTAGCGAGCTATACTACCTATTATCGGCTTCTAATAAGTAGTCATAGGTATGATTGGACTTATAGGTAGTATTGATTGAAATGACTGGGGAATGGTCTCGATAATATCTAATTGATTGAGCCGATTGATTGATGATACGATCTATCTTGATGTGTTGAAATGATTGGTTGAGTTTTGAAATATGATTAACTTGCATGAAGGAATATAGGTAAAGGTAAGACCTCCGACTCATATTTGTACTTAGGTAGTCTTAAGGCGTATTTTCTTTCTAGTCGGGTCTTAGGGGTAGAACTCATTGAGACGTTGTTTCACCCCGTTGTGGGATAACATTTCAGGTTCTTGTATGGCAGCTCTTGAGTTTTTTTGGATGACCTAAGAGTGTTATGGAGCAAACCTCTTATATTTCGATGAATCAGGGCCCTAGGGGTTGGAATTATGAGTTGCTAAGGTTTGTAGTCTGGGTCGATACAAGTCCCACCCATAATGTGCCTCATCAATACATATCGTGGTATCGCCAGGCTCAAGATGGCCAGATAGGGTCCTATTCTAGAATATGAGATTCCTCTGTATATTTTGAAGGTTGCTTTTGGGAAGGGCATAGTTGATCCCCTCAAGGCTCTATCTTAGATGCGGTGGATCATGCCCTTGAAGTTCCAAAGTCCCCGGTGCAGTCTGTTGAAGGCTCCAGTTGGAGTGTAGAGGAAGGTGAAATCAAAGATGACGGGGAGGATGAGGACCCGTAGAGTTGTGATACCCCACCCCTACTTTTAGACTTGTTTTCTTGAACTGGCTTGTATTATATATGTCATGACATAGTTTGTTATGCGCGCGTGCACACACACACACACACAAGTGTGGTTGTGTTTCAGTTCGAAAAAATTTATGACCCTACTTTTCTATCCCATTATATTATTGTATGAGGATTATTTATCTGTTTTCACATACGTATTAAAACAAATGGGTTGGCGATGCGTCTTGGGACGTTGCTATTAATCGACCAAGGAGGGATGGGCATATGCTCGGAGGATCAAGGCGTGACATTGTCTAACACTTGCTGGTATTCTCTATTTCCCATTGTGATATATAGGGCCTAGTAGAAGTTTGAAATGTGTTGTTTCAAAGTCAAAGGGTCTCTACTCCAATTTTCATCATCAATTTGCAGCATAGAGATTTTATTTGTTATCTTCTCTATATGCTAGTAGCATAGAAGTATTTTGTATTTTTGTCCCCCTTTTTTTATCCAATTAATTATTGATCTCATGCCCTTGTACATTTCTTCTTGTCTTCACCACTTTCAATATACTTAATAATTTGGCGTTATTCCTTCTAGTTTGGACTTCCTTTAGCCTTATTTATCAGCTCAGTAAGTCTTTCCTATATAGATTCGATTTCACAAGATGCATATTTGAATTTTTTGTTGATCCATCTCTTTAGTTTCTTGTTTTGTTAAAAATGTTCGGTTGGTCACATTCTTCAGCCCTCTAGGCTCTTTTAATCACTTCATTATACTCTAAATATTTTCTCCAGAAGGCTTTGAATCTGAACAGCTTTTGTTTTCTTCCCCTAGCTAAATCTCTATGTGGAAAAATTAGGCTATGATTTGAGTTGATTGCTAAAAATGCATATGCCTTCGCATTTGGGAAAGATATCCAATCTAAGGGTGTGTTTGTTTTATGAAAAAGAATTTCCGGAAAAATGTTTTCCTCATTTTCCAGTGTTTGGTTTATTTAGAAAAATGAGTCAATGGAAAATGTTTTCTTAGTCAACGGAAAATGTTTTCCTTCCAAAACTTAAATTCAGGAAAACGATTTCCTTTTTGAAAAAACCTGAAAACATTTTCCAAAATATTTTAAGGTCTTTGCTTGATGAAAAATTTATTATTAAAAAGAATTTCTAATTAATTTTTTTAAATTTTTTATTATTATATCTTTTCTTTTCTTTCTTCTTTCTTTTTTTTTTATTTTCTCTTTTCTTTTTTTGCTTGTGAACATAAACCCTAACTCCTCCTCCCCTCTCTTCTTCTCCTTCGCCCCCTCCTTTTCGTCACCGCCGCCTCCTCCAACCCTAGCCCCTCCTGCGCTCCCGTTGGCTTTGCTCCCTCCTCTTCCTCTTCGTTGGCGTCTTTTACACCTTCAATCATTTTTCAAATACAATCAAAATACTAGAAAATATTTTCAGTCATGTATCACAAGATAAATGAAAACTAACTGTTTTCCTAGAAAATGGTTTTCTAGAAAACATTTTCCAAAAAACGTTAAGTTTTTAGTGAAACAAATACACCCTAAGTTATAGAGAGCCCTAGCAAGTCTTTTCTTAACAAGCTCTGCTCCTTCCTGGTTATTAGTCTATGTGTAGGAATATCCCTTGCTCTCTATATCTATTAATGAGCATGAGTTTATAAAATCTCTGAATATCACCATTCTAAATCAATTTGATTCCCACTTTCCAACCTTTTCCCACTGATATAGAACTTCATTGAAATCTCCAACAAATAGACATGGAAGACAATTAGAAACATGGATAGAGTTTTAGGCTTGCCATAATTTCAGCCGTTCTCAATAATTCATGGATGTGCATAGGAAGGATATTTTCATCATTACTGCACTATTAAGTTGCATTGCATTTAACATCAACAAGCTCTTTAGTGTCAGTTTTCATTTCCACCAAAATCTCCTCATCCCACATAAGTACCAATCCTCCCCTGATTCCAATGGGATTAATAATAATTGCATCTTTATATTGAAGATGCTTTTGAACTCGCTCAACTACAATTTCCTTGTTCTTGGTTTCCATCAAAAACACCAAGTTGGACCTCTCTCGAGCCATTAAGGCTTGAAGATGCTGAACTGTTAAAGGATTGCCCAATCCATGATAGTTTCAACTCAACAACTTCATATCTACCCTGGTGGCTTATTTGGGCTAGCCACCAAAGCCTATTCTTTGTCTCCTTCCCACACCTGGACTAGGGTATCTAGTAGATTCTTCTCATCTAACAATTGCCCTAAACTTCATTGCTTATCATATGGGGAAAAGCATTTCTATTTTTTTGCAGTTGATGTATTAAGTCCTACCTTTTAAAATCCTTGCACATCTATAACTTTTAGTTGAGGGGAGAGATAGTACCTAAGTTTGCTGTGTTCTCTTTCCTTTGTTCATGGCTACATATTCTGCCATTTGTCCATCATGCATTGTCACATTTGCTTCTGAGTTGTAGACTACTAGGGACTTAAGTATGACTTTCTCTTCTTCAAGGCTTGGGTCTATTTTCCCATAAAAAGTCTTCCAACACATGTGTTCTTTCACCTTAGCCTTCAACCAAAAACCATATCTACTAGGTTTGTCTTGGCCTAATCCTATGTTCTCATACGGATATTTTGGGCCGAAATTTACATAGTGTCCAATACAACCGCATGAATAACAAAAATGAGGCAAACGTTCATATTTGAAATCAATTCACCATTTCCTGCCTCCTAACTCGATCATGTTCTTGTCTTCAGCGGGATTTATAATTTTAGTAGAACTTGAACTCTCCCATTTTTGCAAAAGTTATTATTCCTTACTTATATTTTAACATCCTCTACTTTGCCCAGCTTTGAGGTGATGTTTCATAAGGCTTTTTCAATAACCCAAGCATGTGGTATACCCAGCAAATATACCCATGCTTTCGTAGCAATGTCAAGGACATTGACGTATTCATCCTGTAATATAAGGAGATTACTAGCAAAGGACCAAGCATTGGGATCTAGCACACATTTCTTCTCCTCTACCAAGTGGGAAAAAAAGAAGATAATACCCAAGTTTGATCATTTCGCATTTTACTAAATCTGTCTTCCATGCTTTCTTCATAATGTTGAAAAAAGCTTGAAAGTTAACATTCAGTTTTGAGAAAAGTTTACCATAGAGAATAATTTCACTTTCCTATTTCTCTTGTTCAGGCATTTCATCAACTAGCTTGGTGATGTCCTCCTCTGACTACAAATCACCTATACTCTTGTATAGCGCCATCACTCTAAGATGATTTTCATGTGTGCCCTCCATCTTGCGGCTAATAAGATGAACTAAAATCTTGGAGTACATGTTGCTAGCAAATGGGAATGCTGGTGAGTTGCTGGATTTATGAGTGAAGGGAGCCCGAACTAGGTTGAAATCTTTCTGGGCGAACAATGCAAATAATTTACACAAACTATTACTATAGGATTTTTCTGGAGAGAAGGATTTTGCTACCAAGTGTGGAGTCGCCCAAGAATGGAGGTTTAGTCAAGTCATACCCATTTTTCAGTGCAGTGGTTGTGAGACAAAGTCCAATCCATTGAGGGAAGTGAAGTAGAGGAAGGGGATGAAGATTGGTCTAATTTGGGTGGAGAAATGTTGAGGGATCTTTGGAAAATCAAGATGAGGTGATTAGATTTAGGGTTTTAGAAGGGGAAAAGTATCACCCAATGGGATAGAGAGAAACTCCATCAGAAGGGAGAGAGCGTAGAATGCAATAAATTGTATGTGTATAAATACTTTGTTCTCAGTTGGCACATTTATGTACTTTTGAAGTTCCACAATGATAGTTTTCCATTGTAAATCAACAAATTTGATGTCACATTGACAAACTTCTCTCCTAATACATAGGAACGTGGATCAACAATAATAAAACTCATTATAAAAGTATAACTAAGTCCTATGTCTTTCAAAAAGTATATTTAAATCTTACTTGTCAAATTGGTGCTATTAAGTTTTTTCGTAAACTTTGTCTAATTTGGCTAATGGAAAATACTGATGTGGCTTTTTTTTTTTTTAAAAGTAATTTTACTTTCTTACATGGCATCGATGTCATTGAAACATGAAACATGAATATGTAACATATGGTTAAAACGACGTTGTTTTCATCTAAATCTTATTTTTTAGCCCACATTTTAATTAAACTAGATTAAAAAAGTAAAAGGATAAATAAAAAAAATACTAACAAAAGAAGAAGAAAAAAAAAATTTCGTAAACCCTTAAATGGTAGGGCCTTTTTCAGCCCCCCCTTTTCCTATTCTCTACAATTTTTGCCCCATTTAAATATGTTGTAGGAAGACATGAAGAGAGATATTTCATGCCAAAAATGGCTGGTGATGGTCGATTAAATATCCAAATGACAATGGCCAACTAGGGCTACTAAGGCCTAGGTGATGGCTAGCAACCCTTACCAACCACAAGTGAGAGTCACCAAATCTTGGCAAGCATTGGCCAACCAAGATCTTGACGACTCTTGCCCGGGTTCCAATGACTCTCATTAGGCATTGACTACCATCGTTGGCCCTTTCTAGCAATGGTGGGGTGGCAACAACTTGCCTATATATATTTTTTTTGTGTTCTTATTTTTTTAAATAGCCTTTTTATTTTTAATCTAATTTAACTAAAATTTTGGGTTTAAAAAGAAAATATTTGGACCAAACAACATCATTTGAGCTTATGTTTCATATTTTCGTAATGTCTATGTCATGTAGGAGAGAAAATAATAATAAAAAAAAAAGCCTTTTCCATTAGTCAAGTTGGATAAAAGTAATGGAAAGACATTATAGCACAAATTTGACAAGTTTAAGTATTCAATTGAATTTTCATCACAAGTTTTAATACTCTTGATTCACTTATACCTATTATATATTATAAGGATTTTATAATCTCCAACAGAAGTGGGTCAACATTTGGTAAGTCTTCTTTGATTGCGTATGCTCTGCTAATTAAATGCATTATTCATTGGTCATTGTTGATGATACACGCTTGGAGCAATGAGGACTATGGGAAGGTTATGAAAAAATGCGAAAATGAAATTGGTGACAAAAGCAACGAGCAAGGGAAGATGGTAATCATAGACATTGTATTAAGTGAGAATGAGGATGATGCTAAAAAACTTGATGAATGTATGATGACCGTAGGAGTGGCAAAATCTTTTCTTGAAGGTCGGCTTCAGACAAGACAAGATAAATCTTAAGTTTGCTTTGAGGTCTCACATTGTAATCTTTCCTTAGGGAGTGCTTGCTTCTTTAATACGAGAGATGTAGATTTATCATCCCCTCCCATGAGCCTTTACGTTGTCTCCATCATGAGATCGCAATAATTGTCCATTCACTTATTTCCAAACTACATATCTAAACCCCATAATCTATAGCGCACGAATAAACTTGTCTTCTCTTTCTTCCTCCTCCTTCTTTGAGCTACTCCATGTGCGATTGTCATGCCTATCCTATTGTAGAGGTGAGCATGGTCCAGGTTGGGCCGATCCACCCCCTAACCCTAGGACCAACCTGCACAGTGTTGATCCTCAATTTTTGGGACCGAGGACTGAACTGACTCAATGGATTCGGTCCGGTTCTAGGGTCAACCCGGGACCAACTGAAAATTTTTTATTTCATTTTTTGTATTCCTTAAATAAGCAATTGAGGACCGGACTGACCCAATGGGCTCAGTCCGGTTTCAAGGTCAACCCAGGACCAACCAATAATTTTTTATTTCATTTTTTTGTACTCCTTGAAAGAGCAACTAGGGATCGTACCGACCCAATGGATTTGATGATGAGCGAGGTTAGTTAAGAAAGGCAAGCGATGAGGGTTAAGTGGGGTGAGCGTCAAACATAATGAGTATCGAATGTCGAGTGGGGAGCAACAAGCCAAGCGAGCATCAAGCAGCGAGCGGCACGAGTGACCCAAAGCTAGTGAGGCGAGTGTCGAGTGGCAAGTGGAGAAATTGTTTCTTTCGATTTTGGAAAATTGAAGACTAAGAGGACAAATAAGACAGAAGAGAATGAATAATAAAGGAGGATGCCATAAGGTGCCTTTTTGAACGCCGTGAGGACTTCTCACAAAAATATTTTCCTCTTTCATAAATTATGATTATTAACGCAGTAAAAGACATTAAAAATGTAAGTTATTAAAGAACAGTGTAAAATTACTTAAACTCTTTATTAAAGAACTATTTAATGTTGTTGATACCGTTTATTTTAAGGTTTTCTTTATATAAAAAAAATTAAATATATATATATATATAGTCAGGGTTGGTTCGGGTTGGACCGACTCAGAACTCTTAGGACCGAGGACCGACTTGCACAGTGCTGATCCAGAAATATCAAGACTAAGGATCGGCCCAGTCTCCTTGGGAACCAGACCAGGACCAGCAGGATTGGGCTTGTCTAGGGTCAATCTAGGGTTGACCCTGGACCGATGCTCACCCCTACCCCATTGGTGTCACAACTAAAGTTGCTACACCTTCATTTGAGCTTGACCACCATAGCTTGTTAGGCCAAGCCATTGAGTTGTCATCCTGTTCTCGGAGATAGTACATGGTCTTAGAGTGGCAGATGACAAATCTGCATCCTTATACTAGATAGTATCACACAATGGATCGTAATTTAATTAAGAAGAGTACTACTGTACTAATAAGTTTTAAAATAACTTATTTAATAACGTGGCATATTATGTTGGGGAAATTTGATTGTTGATGAAGATGGAGAAGTAGTAATAAATCCTTGATGCTTTGATATGTGATGATGATCACTATCTCTAAGGTATTATTTGCCACAATTATTGTTGTTGTCATGTTTAGAACAAATATATCTCCAGGATATACACCAAAATCGTAGTGAAACGAGTTCAACAATTACTCAATTTCTCTCATGGAATTACGTTTTAAATGTGTTAAAGTTACGTGTATGAAAAGAGAAAATAGAAGTTGTGAAGTAGTAAAATTTATGAACAGTTGTGGTTATTATAAATAATATGTGAATTAATCTCTATTCACTGACAACCAATCAACACATCTTTTAGGAATAGGTACCTTATCCCCAACCATCACCACTCTTCATTTCAAGAATAGCTTTTGCTCATAACTATCAATAACCTCCTTTTAGGACAAAGAGTCATCTCTTTTCATAATCAAGAGTTATGTTTTCTTTGATCAAGATTCATGTCTTCTCTTAATTAAGAATCACGTATTTTCTTAACCAAAAGATACCTCTTTTATGATAACAAACTATTTCAAAATCTCCCACTTAGTTTGTTATCTGCAATAATTTACATAAATTCACATATAAAAGAAGGTATCTATTAAGATTTGAACCTTCAATTAGTGTAAATAATTCCATTAACTAAATCAGTGGTAGATAAAATTTTGAACCATGATTCCACCTGTTAATTAAATTATCACGCGTATGAATGTATACAAATTCAGTTAGAAATTTCCTATGCCTAAGCACTTTTATGGCCTTATGCTCCTCTTGCATCCATAAACATTTACGAAAGTTCATTCGACTTTTGTTAGAAGCAGCACCACTTCTTTTGTTCATATAGGTGAAGTTCCTAAATTTGTTACTTTAGCATTGCCTTGCTAAAACCTTGAACTTCATTAAGAGTATTTTCTTAAACTCATCCTCCTAACTTTTTATGAGAACTAGCCTTGTGTCGCAATATTTGATCATTGTCAAGTTACAATAGCTCTTTGTTACCCATTTAACTTTAATAATTTCATTAGAAATTATCAAGTTGGGTTTCCACAATGCTTGACTATTATCAATTGGTCTAAGACCCATTTCCTTGGCAATACTACTTATTAAAGTTCTTGAGATTCCCTTAGTGAATGGATTAGTCAAATTATCATTTGTTCAATCATAAATTACTGAAATAACTCCATCAATAATTAATTATTGAACATACTCATGTTGCAAACTAATATGTCTAGATTTTCCATTGTATATTTTCTTGTATACCCTAGACATAGTTGTCTCACTATCACAATGTAAAAATATGATTGCCATTGGTTGTGGCTAGAACTCTATATGCAATAGCAAATCCTACATCCATTCAACCTCATATAAATGTAGATTCCACCATTGAGTGTGCTATACATGTTTGCATCTTTGATGCCACAAAGACCACATTTGCAAGCTTGAAAATCCATCCAGATGTTGACTTGTTATCAATTGTGCAAATTATCCAACTAACATCTAAATATCATGCACATATAGTAATTTCATTTGAGAAGAGTAATAAGGTACTAATAAGTTTAACGATTGTTTATTTGACAATTAATGTGCCATATTATTATTGGCGAACTAAAAGAATCCGTCCTCTTTTCATCGGGTGCTACCTTTTAAAAAAAATTACCAAGAAAATTCCATACGCATGAAGATTTTCATCCTTTCATATCTACATGACTAGGTGGACACTTGAACCCAAGTGTAGTAAACTCGTATTCTTGCATGACTGAAAAAGGAATATGGCAATGCCTATGAAATATACGAACACTATTTTACAAGATTAGTTTATTAAACAATCTCATAAATCCCAAACTGGCCTTTTAATTAATGAATCATATTTAGCGTCAGGAAAAATGTATCACATTACTTAATATTAAAATTTTGCAGCTTGAGTTTTTACTCTAGGTACCGCTTTGCCCCCTACCATCAGTTACTATTGTTCCTCTACAAAAAAAAAAAATCATTTTCCTTCTAAAAAGGACCAAATCCACATTCTAGATTCATTATTACACACAATAGCCCTAACCGAGAGAGAGAGAGAGAGAGTTATGTTTTGAATTTAGAGTATGTTCTTGGGAATAAAAAATACTTAATAACTGTTGGACTAGATCAACAATATACCTTGAAAAAAGAGGACGCTGACGATAAACTGAAATTCATATTGAACTTCAATTTAATCTTGAAAATTATCCAATCTATCCTATTTTTCAAATAAATTCAAATAAATTCAAAGGCTTGACATAAGTACTGTCGAGTTCATCTCATAGGTTGCTAGCTGGGATATCCATTGTACTTGCATGAATATGCAATGTTGTAGTAACAACAAAAGGTTCAAATTTCCTCCATTTGTAGTTAGACAAAAGAGAGATCATTCCTTAGGTTGAAATTTCTTACTAAGCTTAGTTTGTTTCATAGAAAATGAATAATTTGAAAAATATTTCCCTAAAAATAATCAACCTTTTTCTAAAATAATGTATTGGAATGATGACTAACAAGGCTTCTGAATGGTGGGCGTTATAGTGAAGCAAGAAAGTCAACCGGATATCCCACAGCAAAGTCCAACCTGATTTCACATATAAAAACAAGAAGATAATTGCAATTTGCTCAAGCAAGCCGCCTAGCAATAGAAGTCAATGGTGCCATAAACAACTAATTTAACAAATCCCAAATCTCTCATTTATTTGCCATGAATTCAGTTCTTTAATCAACAACTTTTTCTAAACAACCCCCTAATCATCCACTCGCTTTTTCTCTCTCGGATAAGTCGAGCACTGAGTAACATCTCACAGAGAAGCCGAAGGATGGGGTTTGAGAAGAAAGATCTGGATCTGGTGCTGGTTCCGAGCGGTTTGCTCATCATGTTCGGGTACCATCTCTTCCTCCTCCACAGATACCTCCATCAACCTCACACCACTGTCATGGGCTTTGAGAATCATAACAAGCGCTTCTGGATTCAGGCCAACATGCAGGTCAATTCTCCCTCCTTTCAGTTCAATGTTAGTCCACTGCACATTCTTCGATTAATTAATGATTGCCTGAGATCGCGATCGCCACAAATCAGACCATCAAATACTATAAACTGCAATCTGGTTGGTCGACTTCATAGATTTGATGGTCCTTCGATCAGCTTTGTACGAAATTAATGAAAAGGGTCGTTGCGAAAAGAGTCAAAACAAGATCAATTTGGGTACTAGTGCTGTTTCTGTGCCATTTCTGATCAATCAAAGCCCAAATTATTAACAAGATGTGATCTTGCAGGGTGAGAAAAGGGACTTCGGCACTTGTCTTGCGGTCATCTCCTCCAACATAGGGGCAGCAACGTTCTTGTCCTCCGTCTCGCTCACCCTCAGCTCCCTGATCGGCGCTTGGATTAGCAACACCACCAACAACTTCTTCCAGAGTGATCTTGTCTACGGCGACACTCGGCCCATCACCATCTCCATCAAGTACATCTGCCTCCTCATCTGCTTCCTCCTTGCCTTCTCATGCTTCGTCCAGTCAGCCCGGCACTTCGTCTACGCCAACTACCTGATCAGCACGCCAAGCCCAAGCATCCTTCCCAAGAGTGTCGAATTGGCTGTAATCCGAGGCGGTGATTTCTGGTCTGTTGGGCTCAGAGCACTGTACTTTGCTCTGAACTTGCTTCTCTGGTTCTTTGGACCAATTCCAATGTTTGTTTGCTCCCTTGTCATGGTCCTGTTCTTGCACTACCTCGACTCGAACACGGCTCCATTGATTGAGCACGAGTTTGATGGAGGCAAGTGGCGAAGAAGGTGGAGCACAGAGTGGCAGTGGGCATCAAACATGCTGTCACATCATAGTTTATAACTTTATACTATGCGCTGATATGTTCTCCATCAGCCTGTTTTTCCGAAAGTTTATGGTTGAATGACGTGGTAGAATAGCTAAAACTCTCGATATAAGCACGAGTGGGCCTACAGTCTCTCCATAAAGCATTCTTGGGTTGCTTAGCATATATTTGGTAATGTCCCGAGAATAGATGTTTCTATTCTTTTATTCCCGGAAGCAGAATTAGAATATAAACGCATTTTGTAAGTTTTTTTTGTAATAAAATTATTAATAAATTTAAAAAAATTTAAGTTACAAATTTGTTTTTAGGAAACAGAAATTTTGTATAGTTACGGATTTTGAACAAAATAAAAAAATTACTTTTTGAAAATCTCAAATCAGCATCATTTTGTACCTAATGACCATCAACTCCAAAAATATACAAGAATCAAAAGACAAAAATCAAGTTACTTTTTTTTATTTTTGGATATCACTTTGCCCCATTTGATATTTCATTTTGGAAGATATCTAGATAAAACAAATAACCTTTCACATGGGAGGTTTAAAAGTAAAACAAATATCTCAAATAAAACAAATCTCAAATAGCAAAGTAGATCAACAAAGCACAATCTGCTATAAAAAGCAAACTCTGCTATTATCCTGGAAAAAGGGAGGCGAAAGAAGGACCAACGTGAATATTATTTGGAATTTTAAATGGCCATACAAAGTAGAGAATTTTTTTTTTCTAAATTTGTATAATTAAATTCTTAGAACCTCTAATTAAGAAGCTTCTACATCCTAACATAACATTGTGAACATGCTCTTTAGATGGTGGACTTCAATATGCTAATCTGTCAAGTCTGACTCTTCTAGCCAGTCGTTTGTATAAAGCCCATCTAACCTTCGAATTCAACGAGAGCAATTATATGTTACACACGTCTCTGTCTATAAAACGTGGGCTCTTCTTTTTCTATGTGCAAGAGATGGTGAACTCCACTGCACACTTTTGAGCAAGTTAGGTGCTTGTGTATAACGTTGAAGAAAGCGATGCCATAGCATCGTTCCATTTTGCAAGTTCATCATCGTTTTCTTTTACTATCGTAATTCAGTGAAGGATATCTACTCCCTTGTCCAAGGCCTGCTGATAAAACCTTTTGATCAATGCAAATGTTAATCAGCTGGGACACTTCACCACTGATGGGACATTTATTTTAACAGGCCAGGTATGAATAGCTATTAGACCATTTTCTCACAAAAGTTTTTTTTTTTTTTTCGGTCGGCATTTTCTCACAAAACTTCAAATTGCTAGAAACATGCCAACCATATACGCATTATGTATTATCTAACAGGTACATGTCTGTTTTTCATCTATATTGATTTCAATCATTCAACGGATATGTGCATTTTTTTGTTTGCATGGTTGGATATGTGTAAGAACTCTATTAGATAGAGAGTCGATGTAACAATAATTCATCATGATAAGTCAATCTAATGGTCAACTTCATGGAACAATTTGCAAGGTTAGATTCAGGCCATACCAACCGGTTCCAACGTGATTTGCCCTACCAATGGGCTAATTCTCTAAAAAAAATCTCAAACTTTAAGTTCAATCACAATTTTGCATCGACAAAGACATAGATTTTAATAATGAATCTCTAATTGGCCTTGATGTCAATAATCTTAAGGAAATTAGTTGCGATTATCAGATGCATGAACAGATTTGAGATGGGTGTGAAAGTTGAAGTATTTTAAAGATAAATAATAGTTTAGAGCAGATTGACATTGGTCATAAAGTTGAAGATTTTTTAGGGAATTAGGCCCCTTTTAGCACTTTTATACAAGCTTTATAGGGGAAAAAAACAGTGATGTTAAAGAATAATTTGACAATGAAATATTGAATTCTGTTCTTATGAGATCACAGGAAAATAGAGTTCCATCAGCATTCATCTTTTAACCTCCCTTGTTTTTATGTTTACAACTTACTGTTCCTTATACATGATTTTGAATATAATTCAGCACATAATGGTAAATGAGTGTGAACAATAGGTTAAACTAAACCATAAAAGTTCCTCATAAGGATACTTTTGAAGTGTTTTTTTTTTTTTTTAGTTTGACAGTTTGACATTTGACATTTTTTTTTTCCTTTTTAAGGATATATTTGCAATGCATTTCCTTTAACATGGAAGCTTTGTCCCCGCCCCGCCACCCCCCCCCCCCCCGGGGGGGGCCAGTATTGAAGCCTTCACGCATGATATAAACAGAAAGAAACTTAATTACTGTTAAATGATTGCCTCAGCAATGGGTCATAAACGAGTGTCAATGAAACTTGTTAAAACAGAGGAGGTGAATAACTTTTGTATTACCTTCTGTTTTTTTCAGGAATTTAACCACCATCCCTTTAAAATTATGTTAAGGTATAACCCCAACACCTAAGCTAAATTTTTAGGTCATATAATTAGTCCGGGAGAGGGACATTTTATTGATATAATTAATTAGCAAAATAATAAGTTAAAAGTCTTATAGGCCTCAAAAGTTCTAGGCTAGTAATTGTATTTATAGCATACTTCTCATTCAAGAAATTAATATTAGAAAACTTCACTATCAATTGAGGTGAAATTACCTAATTGGTTATAAACTTATTGTATGGATGTCAATTTGGTCTTAAACTTTTTGATTTTTTCATTTTAGTAATAGACATTTGCGTGATATTCTATTGTATTCATTTGGTCGATTTTTACTAGAAATCATTGACATTGAGTCAATTCATCATCAATCGTCTTAACTAGCACACCATGATGTTAGTAGTTTCTTAAAAAAATTGGCCAAATGACTACATTGGAATTTTGCACAAAGATTAAGGATTAAATTAATAAAATTAGAAAATTTAGGATTAATATTCACATCTCTATAATAGGTTTACATCTGATTGAACAATTTCCCCCGATTGGGACATTTATGTACTTTTGACATTCCACAAAGAAGTTTTCTATTGTTAGTCAACAAGTTTTGTCACAGTGACGAACTTCTCACTTCATGTAAATCAGCTGGATTTTATAATCTTCAATAGAAGTGGGTCAACATTTGAAAAGTCTTTTTCTATTGCATAAGTTCTACTAATTGGATGCATTATTGGTTGGCTATAGTTGATGTTACCCACTTGGAGTGATGAGGACTGTGTGAAGGTGCTGAAAAAATGCAAAGCAAGCAATTGATGACAAAAACAATGAACAAGGGAAGGTAACACTCATAGACATTGTGATAAGCAAGACCGAGGACGATGCTCAAGAAACTGCAGCAAGGCTCTTCTTGGCTGTGGTCACAGGAAAAGAGTGGATCGGGAAGGAGTGGGAAAAACTTTTCTTTGAAATCGATTTCAGACCATACAAAATAACTCCTATGTTTGGTTTGAAGTCTCCATTGTTTTTACTTAAATCGTGCATGTTTGTTTGATTCGAGTGATGCAAATCTATTGTCCCCTATTATGAGCCTCTATGCCGTCTTCATCGTGGAATCGCAACAAGTGTCCATCTAATTATAGTTTCTACTACATCTGATTCAAATCCAACAACCCCACCATGCAACAAAGTCAAACCTCTTTTCTCTCTCCTCCTCCTTACCTCTGCCGCTTCCTGCGTGATCGTCACGCCTACCTTGTGGTGCCACAATCGAAGGCGCCGCCGCCCCTGGATTCAGGCCCGACCACCACAGGCTGTCAGGCCAAGCTGTTGAGTTGTCTTCTTGTTCTTGGAGATAGCACATGGGACTTGAGTTGGAGACGGCAAATTTGCATCCTCTTACGGTACCTTATTTAATATTTAATGTGGCATATTATTATTGGTGACTTAAATGACGACATCTGCTTTATGTTGGGCATTACCTTTTAAATAACTGACCAAGAAAATACTGTATCCATGAAGATTTTCATCCTTCCATATTACATGACTAGTTTGACACTCTCCTTTCAAACCCCAGTCTGGTAAACTCGGGTTGTTGCATGACTGAAAAAGGAATGTGGTCAAAAATATATTAAGTATACGAAAATTAGTTTACCAGATTGATTTATAAATAAATTCATAAATCCCAAACATGTTTTTTTAAAAGTGGATTATCTTTAGTGTCCAGAAAAAAAATCTATCACATTACTTAATAATACATCTTTGCACTTGGAGCTATTATTCTAGATGTCACTTTGCAACCTACCATAACTTACTATCGTGCCTCCATTTATGGAAATATAATTTTTCTTCTAAAAATGCCCCTATGTACATTCTAAATTCACCACCACTCTCAATAGCCCCAGCCAAAACTCAACTTGAACCCTACCTCCCGGCGTCACCACTAGTTGTGGCCCATTGCCTTGCCGGTCTCTGCCCCTGTCACCATCCGCCGCAACTTCACCAGTCGTGCGCTGCTATCATCCCGGTCCATCTGTCCCTTTCCTCTCTGTTTCTTCTAGTTCTCCATCTTCAGGGCACATCTCTCTCTCTCTGCCTTGTCACCATCCGCCGCAACTTCACTCGTCGTGCGCTGCTATCATCATGGTCCATGTGTCCCTTTCCTCTCGGTTTCTCAAGTTCTCCGTCTTCAGTGCACATCTTTCTCTCTCTCTCTCTCTCCCAAGCTGTCAATGTCGAAGACGGTGGCAAGGACCTCAAACTCAAGATTGCAACGACCATGTGACATCAATCGGAGGTCCAAGCCAGCACAGCCTCGAATTGATGTCGTCCGTGGCGGCTCAACCTCGGATCAAGGTTGCTGCTGAACGGCAACCTTGATATGAGATCGTTGATTTTGTGGTCATCGAGCATCGCAAGTCTCGAGACAGGTTTGTTGATCTAGAGAGTTTCACTAAAATAAATACTTGTTCTTAAAAGTAAATACGAATTCTTATAACTGTTGGTGTAGATTTGAATGCATGTAGAAAAGAAGCAATGGGAGGCCAACTATAAATTGATGGAGAAAAATTAAATTAAACTTATTCTTATAAATTTGAATTTACTTCAAAAAAAGAAAAAAAAAGAAAAGGAAATATCCAATAATTTTCAAAACTAAACAAAAGGTCAAATATAGAGCCCATGGGACGATAAGGCAAAGGTGATAGCTATCGAACTTTGTAACATGGTAGCTAGCTGGGATATCTATTTTAATAGGATTGGGATGTGATGTTATATGTAATATCAAAAGGTTGTATCTTCTTCCATTTGTCGTTAGACAAAAGAGTAATCATTCAAGAGGTTGGGATTGGATTGGCCCTCAAAGTCGGGCCTAAAATTGGACATCAATCACAAGCAAAGTTAACTAAATATAAACAAACCACTTAGAGTTGCCCCCATAGCAAGAGGTATGGAGTTCGATTCCCCTTATTATTGGGCACCGGGGGTGGGGACATTTAGTTTTAGGTGTAAGTTTCAACTCCCATGATTTGTAAATAGGTAGGGTAAAAGTTTAAGAATGAGTTGAGAATTAAAGTATGATAGAAAAAAAAAACACCAGACATAAATAAACATGAATATGCAAGATGTCTATGTTTGTATCTTGCTTATCTAAATGCTGGTTAGAGAAAGAAGAAAATAAGAGTAAAAATGATAAAGTTACATGCATCTTTCAAATCCTGAGGAAAATTGGAATGTCCATTAGCAAGATGAGCAGCAAAGCGTTGGAACTTGCTTAGAAAGAGAACAGTCTGGGCTATAATCTATCTGGGCTTTCATCCAGTATTTGGATGGGCTAGGAGGGCCCCGGAACTCTGGGCCAGTCCATGGTCTTATATGATATTTTGGAAGATACAGTGCTAATTATTATTTTTATTTAATATGCTTTATACTATGCTATTCCATATCAATAAAATATTACCAGTATGCTAAATAAGGGCCTGAAATAAAAGTTACTTCTATGTGATTATATATAGATGCAAAGGATTTCAGAATATCTCTGGCTTGATATATTACACGTTCCATATTCTTTGGCATTTACTCTTCCCCTCCATTTGTGGGAGTGAATCTGAACAACTTCGAAAGTTAGTCTTCGGATAAGAATCAAATGGACAACAGAAATTAACGTCACCTGCAAATTCGAGCACAGTTTAAAGCTGCATCCGTACCCCAATATGCTCATGAATATGGAAAGTGTCCCAAATGTCAAAAACGCCATTTAGAATTGTAGACCTTACGGTGGGTAGTATAAAGATTTTCATCCTGGAGAAAACAAGAAGGAGAAAAATAATAGTTTGATTGATGATGCTAGAAGTCTTGAGCTTGACCTAAGTTGAGGAAGCAAGTGATATAATAATAAAATATACAGAACAAAAAAATAAATCAAACACCAAATTTACTTGATTTGGCTAATGAGAGTAGTAAAAAAGTTCATCATAGATCTTGTGATATAAAGAAAATTACAACTATATTTAAGTCACTTAAACACTTTCAATATTCAAAATCCTTAATTACCCCCAATAATTTACAAAGTATTTAGTTTGAATCTCCCGAAGGAATATATAGGCTTCAACGCATTAACACGCACCATCTGTCGGAACTGGAATTTCTACATGTGAAACATGCAAAAGGCCTTGGTCAAAGTCAAACCTGATTTTCCTACCTTGAGTTTTCTTCTTTCGTAGACCGCAAATTTGGACTCCAATAGGAAACTCAACCAAGAAAGCATATATAAACATATCCCACCGCGATAAGATCTTCAACCGAGTGAAATATCCAACGTGATTCATATCCCGTGGACTCCAACACTAAACCAAATTTCCGAATCTTACGTATTTGATTTTCAACTCTCATGCTTTTATACAATCCAATTGTAAGTGGAATACTTTGAATGGGCTTAAATTCAAGATATAATTTCTACAATCTATGTGTTAGAATGACATGAAATGTGGGAAAATTACCAAAACAATTCTAAATCTATTGCAATTTTTCCAAATCAATCGTAAACTTTTTTTTTTTGCCAATTTAGTTCTAAATCTTTTGCAATTATGTTAATTCAGTCCATCCATCCAATTTTGACTGGTTGACATTGATATGGTCATTGCCCGGCTTGGCGATGCTAACATAACAATTTATTAATAATAATTTTTTCGAATTTTTAATTATTTTTTCTTTTTTCTTTTCTTTATCTTTATCTTTTTTTTTCCCCCTTCTCTTCCTACTTTTCTTCTTCTCTCCCCCCACATTGGCCAGCGTCGCTCTAGTGAGCCTCACCAGTCATTGTCAACCACTAGGCGAGGGCCACGAAGCCTTTGCTAGCCACTGATGGTCCTTGCTTGGCCTTGCCCAAATTTGGGTGAGGCTTGCAAGCTATAAGGGCTATGGGTGAGTCGGCTTTGCTTAGATCTAGGCGAGACCACCTCGCCATGGCCTTGCCATAGGTAAAGGGGGCCTCACCATCAGTTGCTAAGGCCATGGCCATTGTCGTTAGGGCTTGAGTGAAGGTGACCATGGCCTTGCTAGCCACAAGTGAGGCTGCATTCGCCCACAGCAAGGCTGGCCTCGCCCAGATCTGGTCAAGCCATGTGGGTGAGGCTAGGTGAGGGCCACAGGTTGCTAGTGAGGGATTTGCAGCTTTTACCTAGTGGCTAGTTAGCCTCACCAACAATTGTGGGGGATAAGAAGAAGAAAAAGAAAAAAAGAAAAAAATTAATAAATAGATTCTAAAAAAATTATTTTAAAATTACCATGTCAACTTCAACCAATGCCCACATTAGCATTTGATAGACCAAAATTGAATTGGATAAATTGAATTGACACAATTGTAAAAGGTTTATGATTAAATTGACCAAAATAGTTTATAATTGATTTGAAAAATTTGCAATAGATTTAGAACTGTTTTGATCATTTTTTCATGAAATGTTGTTGTCCTAATTTAATAAAGTTTATGGCCAAAAGATAAAAAGAATTGGACAAATGTCAAGAATTGGAAAGCTATAAGATCCTTTGTGTTCGGCTGCTGCCTGGTGTTTTCCTTCTCATATTCCAACTTGTGGTCTCCATAGTAATATGGCACAAATAAGTGATTAACTTTTGATTATTATTGACAAATGGTGCATTCACTTGATAAGAGCAAGATTTGATCGAAATAGAAATTGTCAATGAACAAAGCAATCGACAAATTGAAGTGAATTGATAACTTATCAAGAAAATCATCCAAAGCAAACATTACAAAAATTATCGATGAGAGCCTTCACCAATCAAAGAGGGTCATCAATAGTGAGCTATTGCAATATTTGGTAAGTGTTGACATCTAAATTTTAGTGGCCCATTTAGTCATTTATTGAATAGAAAATTAGGGGTTAATGTTATCCCTAAAAAAAAAAAAATTAATTGCATAGCATATAGATTTAGGTGATTTATTTTTAATTTACATTTTTTGCATTTTATTTATTGGACCGGTGGCAGATGGGTTGAAATTAGTAGTTTTAAGCTTTAACTTGGCAGGCAAGTCTAAACTTACAAAGTGAACAAATTGGCTCAAGCCTGTTTTTTAATGATTGGAAATTATCTCGTGAGAAATTGGAATTCAAAATTTTTCTGGGATAGGGAAGATGTGACGAAATATTGCGATTTATCTTTGCAATTTAGAGAAAAGTTCTCTCATAATCTTGAATCCTTATCAATATGGGATAAAATTGGTGAAGGAATATTAAGTTCGAAAAATTCTCGTGGATGTTGATCTAAAAACCCTAGTCCACTCGCCTATAAATAGGTTGCTACACCACAGTAAAAGGGAGGTCACACATTGAATACATGGCCACATTAAATGGGTTTTTCTCAAGTTTTAGGTCAAAATCAAACGAAGAAAAGTTTTCCCAGGGGTTCTTCTCTAGTTTTTTAGGTCAGAAATTTGAAAATAAGAAGAGAAGATTTTTTTCCTTTTGGTTTTGGTTCATTCGTCGGGGGTCTTCGAAGGAGCAGCCAAAAAGTCAAAAGGAGAGGGTTGGAAATTCTGAAGAAGTGCAGAGAAGGGACGTGAGTGGGAAACACGTGAGAGACAAGAATTGGAGAATCCTTCTTCCGCAAGTTGGACGTCTACACGTTGAAGAAGCCTTGAAGGAGAATCCGCGAGAATCATCGACACGCACTAGAGAGAGAACGAAATATTCTCTCTCCACGACGCTGCCCGCAAAACCTTGACTCCATCTTCGTTGCATCGTCTTCACGTGACCACCGCAACAGCGCGTCCAAGACCCCCACGAATCCCGCAAATCGGATGCCACCCTTGCCGACATAGTTCCATTGCCTCACTCGAGTCCTTCGTTGACCCACCGCCAGGCACATCAGCCGTGAATCATCATCCACCACGAGCCATCGCTGTCCCACCTGAAGCGCCGGTTGCAATCCTGATCCAATTGCGCGAAGTCCAAATTGAAAATCAATATTTGAAATAGATAAAAATTTTGTTTATTTTGATTTACCAAAATTCCGTTTCTTTATTTGATATATTTGTTGATGCAAATGATTGAAAACCCTAGCGTGATATTCGCAACTCGATGAGCTCTCAAATTAGGGAATGACAGTCCGATTTTCATGCCCAAAATCCGGCTCTCAATCCCTTGCAAAAATCGACAATCCGATCTCACGCCCGAGATTCAATTCACGATTTAATTTTAAAATTGGTCAACCTGATCTCATGCTCAAGATATGATTCGCCAATTTTTGGATATAAATCTTTTAAATTTGCTATCATGGTATTTGAGTCAATTTTATTTTCGTAAAAGAAAAAATCCAAAAAAAAAATTGAATTAGGATTAGGTTTGTTTTAGAATATTTCTAGTCTTAGGGTTATCTTGCATGTTTAGAATTGCAATCTTATTTCAAATTTTAAATAAAAAAATCCAAAAAAAATGCGTTCATTTAGGATGTTAGTTTTCTTTAATTTAAATGGCCTATTTAATTATTTGGCAATTTTAAATTTCGAATTTACAAAGAAAAAAAATCATCATGCATGTATCATGAAGAATTAGGGCATCCTTGGCACGTCATTGCATATTAGGTTGATTGCATGTTTAAGTTTTATTTAGATAGATCCTTTTAGATAGATTGCATTTTAGGTTAGAGATTACTTGGTTAAGATAAGATTCTAGTTCAAATTAGGATTTTGCTTAACCTAATTCCTAATACAAATTGAATAGAATCTTAACATGGATTTGGCTTAACCTAGATAATCTTTGCATTTTTCTAATTTCAAATTTCATGGAAAATTAATTGCCTTAAAATTTATCAATTTCACTCTTTAGTATAGACTGTATTTTATTTATGTCATATAGCTTAGGTCATGTTGCCATGTCATATTAGATTATTAGCATTCATCGCATGATTCTCATTAAATAAAGTGAAAACAAAAAATTGAGTGATGGCGTGTTAATTAGAAATTATATCTAGGATTGCTGATGTGAATTCTGATTTAACATTGTAGATGCTTTTGTTGCTTTGAGGTAAGTTTTGCAATTTATTCATTGCTTTTCTTGAGTGTTAAATTGATGGTTTGCACACCCGCATGGTCACTAGGGAATTAAAATAAATTCAACTTGCTTGCCAAACATTTTTTCAAAATAAAAAAAAAAGGTACCGAAAGGGCGTTAAAAAAAATCTAGCATAATCAAATTCCTATATCCAAAAATCTCTGGTTCATAGAAATAAAATAATTCTCCAATTATTTTACTTAAATGTCTAATTGACCTACTATAAACTGATTAGTGGCGACTCCTAATTCAAAGATCATTTACATGTTAAGAATTTGAACCTAAGTTGCAAATTGGTATGGGCTTGGAAAAGCCCGAGCTAAGTTTAGGCTTAGTAATCCATTAGCCAAACCCTAGGTGGTGCATTCGAAAATTTTGGTCGCGACAGTAAGTGTCGGAGCTCAAACACAAACATGATGGAATATGTTACTCCCTATGCATAACCATTGTTACATAATAAGGGATCATGCTTAGGATCTTGAAAAGAATGATGATGGTCAATAATTGTAAATAGTATTAGGAATTTATTATAAATTCAAAATTCTTAATTGTTTGTAAATAACTGCAGGTGGTGGAGTATAAATACCCACATTGTAATCTTTGTAATGATTGTTCAATCAATCACAAAACACCCATTCCTGCAAAATTTGCTTATCCCGTCAGTTTTTCTGCAAATTTACTATTTCAGTACCTGTAAAATCTTTAATTTAGTACTTGCAATTTTATTTCCTTTACATTTCAATTATTTACTTTCTTATCCAAAATCAACAGAGAACACATTTTGCCTAAAAATCCGTCAATTTCATTCCTGATATTAGAATTTCTCTTTTCAGTCACACACAAACCTTACATATCGATGTATATTCATATTTTCGACCAAAAAAATGTATATTCATAGTTCATATTGATGATAAAATAATAATTGAAAAGGAAATACACTTGCTCTGATCAACTCTCATTTGCAGAATATTAAGCTAAATCGGCTGCCAAGTATGCTCCCAAACCTTCTATTCAGGAATCTCATCTCCTTTCGGAAGGCTCAGTCGCTTTTCTTTTAGCGGACGCAACAAGTATTTCTTAATTAATCTGATGTCGTTCGAATTCCCGGATAGCTAGAAGGAAAGAAAAGTGAATCTAACGTCAAATTTGCCACAGTAAGAAGGCTTCTTCAGAACGGGACATGTAATGGAGATAAGGTCGATTATTTGGTCGTATTTTGGAAGCTATCCGTACTGAGATGAACCAAACACAATTAAATCATGTCACACTATATCAAAATTAACCCTAAAAAGAAGAAGAAAATGCTGGGAGATACGCCAAAAATCAGGCCGACTTGTAAGAAGGCTTCTTCTGAACAAACCGCATAATGGAAATAAGTTTCATCATCTTGAGCTTCATCAAAGACGGCACAAGTCCTGAGCTTGCCCCCACAAGATTTTAAAATGGGATGAGATTATTCTGTGTTATTTGCGTGAAGTCAATAATTGGAAGCTGAAATAAGAATATTCTTTGTCTTTGGCTTCCGTCTGATTGTATCCGACCTCGTTATCCCGGTCATAGTCAGCTAAATATATGAGTTGAAATTCAAAATTTACATGATGACAAAAAAATTAAGTGAAGAAAAGTCTTGATCTGCTTAATTTGATATGGAAATTAAGCTGAGTTTTGCGCGTAGGAGGATATGATCACTGTACATGGGCTGCTTTATATGCTTCTCAGTCTACTTTTCATTGTATAGTAAAACAACTTCAATCCTAAGGGTATCTTGAGTAAAATGAGATGTTCATATGCACACGATCCACTACCAATAGTACCAATTTTTTTTTTTTTTAAACATAGATAAAATATTCTTGCTTCCGGACTCAATCTTACATAATGTTGTCAGAGTACAATTAACCTCTGATTTGCTTTGCATAATAACTTATATATAATTTATAATAAACAATAAACAATCATAATAGTTATATTAGGCAATATTCTAATTAATCCGTATAGGGATCATATATATAGAGACACACACACACACACAATATTCAAGATTCCTAGTTGCTTTATCTATAACTTCCTAGTTTGTGGCTACTTTACATATGGCAGAATTCAGTTTTCCATGGAGCGTCTTCCACTTCTAATAGGACATGAACAAGACATTTACATTTGGAAATGCGTTAAAATTAATTTTGATGTACAATTGAGTTATGATATTGGTGCCGAAAAAAGGAATGGAGTTCCAAATTGCAATTTTCTTAAAATAAATTGGATTATGAAACCTGATATTTCAGGTCCAACCTACGACGGGTAATATGCTTGTGTCCGAAGACCGTTTTTACACATCTTCAAACTCGTCCGCCTATATTATCCTTCACCATGAAAAGGTTTCACAAAGCAAGTTGCAAGATCACATTCCTTTAAGGCAACCGGCCAATTAGGACGTGCAACTTTGAAAGAATTTTGAATCGTGATACTCATATGGAAAATGTGTATGTCCTAATCGAATTGGAAGTCCAACATGAATTTCACATATAAAATAAGAAAAACTTGCAATTTGCAGGCAAAGCCGACTAGCAATAGAAGTCAACGGTGCCAAAACAACTATTTAAACAACCCCCAAATCTCTCATTTATTCCCCAATATTTTTTATTCTTTAATCAAAATTTTCCAAGAAAATACCTATACTCTCTCAGAGAGAACTCAGGTCACTTCACGAGATTTCACAGAGAAGCAACAGAATGGGGTTTGAGAAGAAAGATCTGGATGTGGTGCTGATTCCAGTTGGCTTGCTTATTATGTTCTTGTACCATCTCCAACTCCTCTACAGATACCTTCATCAGCCTCATTCCACTGTCATGGGATTTGAGAACTTCAACAAGCTATTCTGGGTTCGGGCCATCATGCAGGTGAAATTTTCTTTTTAGTTTGATTTTAGTCCACTTTACTTTCCTTGATCAATTAAAGATCGCCCGAGAGCGCAATCGAATTCAAAGTTCCCTGATTCCCACACGTCGGACTGTTAAAAGCTGTAAACTGTCATTCGAGCAATCCTCTGATTGATTGGCCTCACTGCGTAAATGATCGCACTCAGCTTTGTAGGATATTCGCAAAAAGGGTCAATGCCGAAAGAGCTGAAACTTGATCAATTCGGGTGCTTGTGCTGTTTCTGTGCTACTTCTGATCAATCACAGCTTAAATTATTAACACAATGTGGTCTTGCAGAGTGAGAAGAGGGAAATTGGCACGTGCCTCGGGGTGATCTCCTCCAACATATCAGCGGCGACGTTCCTGGCCTCCGTCTCACTCACCCTCAGCTCCCTGATCGGCGCCTGGATCAGCAACACCAACAACAATTTCTTTGAGAGCGAACTCATCTATGGGGACACCCGGTCCACCACCCTCTCCATCAAGTACATCAGTCTCCTCATCTGCTTCCTCCTCGCCTTCACATGCTTCATCCAGTCAGCCCGGCACTTCGTCCACGCCAATTACCTCATCAGCATGCCGAGCCCAAGCGTCCCACCCAAGAGTGTCGAGGTGGCTGTTATCCGAGGCGGTGATTTCTGGTCTGTTGGGCTCAGGGCACTGTACTTTGCTCTGAACTTGCTTCTCTGGTTCTTCGGACCAATACCCATGTTTGCTGGTTCCATTTTCATGGTCTTGTTCTTGCACTACCTTGACTCGAACACGATGCCATTGATTGAGCACGAGTTTGAGTTTGATGGGGGGCAAGTGGTGAGGAAGGTGGAGCAGAGAGTGTCCGATATAGCAATGGCCATTCACATGCCTTCACATCAGAATTGACCAGGGCCTGGTTTGTTCGCGTATATCCAGGAATGGAAGGACAGGGTTTGATTTTTCTTGACGTAGATAGGCAGTTATAAATTGCATGAATAGTTATACAATAGAGAATGTAAGTGTGGAAAGGTACTCTATAGTTTATACTACTCGAAAAGTTCATGGTGGAATGATCTCAATGTTTGGTAGAATTGACTAAAAAATCTCGATATAAACACGGGTGCTCCCAAAATCTCTATAAAAACCATTCATACATTGTTTAGTCAGTAATTGTTACAAATTAAGAGTTCTATATATAAGAGTTTTTGTAACGTAGATTATATTAATTGATATTATAATTTACTATTTTATGAGATCGATCTAATAAAGTGAGATAAAATGTTTCTTAATTAGTCTAATATGGGGTTAGCTAGTATGAGTTGAGTTGAGCCCGGCTTATACTAAGATGACATAATTGGAACTTTCATAAATAGTGCTCAAATCTCTCATCTAACCTTAACACATACAATTATCCTCATAAAGAACGATGCTAAGGCTGACGGGTTGTCTCATTGAGCTCGTGATACAAAGGACAATAGAGGAAAATCATTTGTGCTTGAATTGTCACTTTTCCGCATTAAGAACAATGGATTCCAAAATAAGTGTGTTAATCTTTCTACTCGATTATATGTATTCTTGTTCTAACTATGAAGATCGTGGGATTGCATTTTCTAAACTACCATGTAGTATCAAAGCCTCCATAGACTAGAATAGGAATGTATAGTTTTTGCCCTTTTCGTGATTTTTTGTGCAGCAAAAATTGATTTTAATTATGTAAATAAAAAGAGCTTGTCAAGACAAGAAAAATCGTAGGTGGTGCACTGCCAGGGAGGCTATATGCACCCCACACATAGCCAGGCATTGCTATGTAGCGATGTGCATTGAGCACACACCCCTAAGCACTCTCACACGCCCTCACGCGCGGTCAAAGCTAACATGTACGTTGCATGTGCTAGGGCTGACATCATTGTGACATTAACAATCCAGCAACCTAAGTAACCTGACTTGACTCAACCCAACCCGATGAATCAACTTGGTTGACTTGTGACCCAACTCAAGATTCGACTTGTTGACTTGCCCGAATTGATTTACCATTGACTAGACTGTATGAACGAACTGGGACCCGATCAAATCATTGCCGATCGAACCGAAAAACAGCCTTGGGAGCGCTTGGGCATGTGCTCCATATGCCTCACACTCAATTGGCACATGCAAGCATGTGGAGCCTCCGATCAACGCTTGGTCAAAGGCTATGTGCTTGTATGGTGGTTATCTACATTATGGTATATTTATTTTACATGTTTAATATTTTATTGATGTAAAAATACATATAGAACCCTAAATATATGTATTTTTAGGGTATTTTTACGTATCTTCCTATATTTTTCTATAATTTTGGAAATACATATATTGGTTCATAGGTACATCATCACATAAATAATGTTTAAAGTGTGATTCATTGATAATATGTATAAATTCTAATGTGCATTAATGAATAAATCAATTTGATTAGTATGATAGGTGATTTTAGTGACAAATTGCTCCTATCATTAAATTTAAAATCACATGTATGTCATATATGTGAGAAATAAAGTTTATATCCCTGGTATAAGAAAGTTTTGATAATTCAATTGAGTTGTAACTACTAAAGTGACACACTTAATTAGGTTTGAGAAATATTGGTCTTGTACAATGATAATATGTCTCATGTTCTAATCTATGGTCATACTTTCAAAGGAGTTGACTATATATTAGATCATGGAGAGATATATGAATAGCATATGATTAAAAAGTGACTAATACTAATGAATCATACATTCAAAGGTGATGCATTTACAAAGATTGGAATATATTCTCATGGCTATTATCATGTGAAGGTGTACAATTACATGTGATATATTCTTCCCAATAATAATTATATGATGATGTATGTAACTCTCTAAATGTGTACTTATACATTTTTAAGTTACACAATACTTACACGATGCTAATTATATACATTACTAATTTTTTAGTCACATTTTCTATACATGGTAACTAAGTCATTATTGAGGTTCTTAGTAGTTCAAACTTTAAGAGATAGAGAGGGGATTTTTATTTGGTATGGAGATGGAAAATGTTCATATCACTTTCTTTTTCTTTTTTTTTTTTTTGGTAAAGGTAAGAATATATAAATAGCTTTGAACCAATGTACACAAGATCGGCACCAAAACTTTCACTCAAGGAGACAACAAGTCTAAATGAGTGAATGGGAGCCAATGTAAGAAAGAAACACCCTAACATGAGGGGCAAGAAGAAGAAAACCACAAAGGCAGACTAACTAAAGCTACACTAGCCAAGACGGAAAGAGCACCAAAACCAGAAGTCTTCAAGGCGGTCAGCAAACAACCGAGCGGATAAAGCAACCAGTAACAGGGAGCTGCGAGACCAGACACGAAAGCAGCCCGATGAAACCTGCAGCAAAACAGAAGAGGAAAGGACCTCCAAGAGTCGAGAGGATGCGAGGCTAGGAGTTAGAAAAACCACCGCCTAGCTAAAACCACAATGTTCATATCACTTTTACTGTTAATAAATTGGTAGATCTTGTGACAACCTGATTTTCAAATCTGTTTTTGATTGAATGAATTGGACTTTTCATTGACATGCCTATGGCTTTTTTCTCTGAATTTGTCACTCATGAGATAACTAGTTTATCATGTGAAGCCGTTAAGAAATCTAATGAGATAGACTTGAGAATTCAATCAGAAATCAACTACTCGACCGTGCTAATCTGCAAGAGTTAATACAACACCATCGAAATTGACCAGAGGCCAGAGATAAGTCGGTTTGACAAAGGCATGTAATTAAAGTGTGGGTGATTCCACCTAATTGCAAAATTCTCGTTGAATGTCACTAAACCGATTTTTCTGTCGTTTATGTACCTTGTGCCTGTATTTGAAACCTCGAGATTTCTATGACAACCGAGAGTCGCCAATGAGTTGAATATGTAAAATGTGGCTCGAAAATAATTGACAATGGGTCAAATGAGCTAAAAAATTTTCTAAAAACTATCTAGTAGGTTAATTCATGCTAAAATTGTGTCCGGTTGAAATTAACCATGAAATTGAACCTAATTTCATAAATTGAAAGTTCTGTCATGTCACAATTTATTTTAGGAACGTCGACTCATCTTTCGATGAATTTTCAACAAGTTCGAATTTTTGTTGAAAAATCAAAGTTTGGCTATTTTGAATCGGGAAATTCGAAGGACCGTTTTTGGGTGTGTTTTTAGCCGTCAAGTTGGATATTTGGGCAAGGGAAATTGGGGAATGGATGTAGATACCTTGGCTAGTATTTTTGGGCACCAATTGGGATTAATTGAAAGAGAATTGAATTCAATTGGAAAGAAACATTCAAAATTCGTAGCCATGGGTGGTGTGCAACATTTGTACCACCTTTGGTGGCTTCTTAAGGAAGTTTGATGAAGGAAAATGGGCAGGGGATAGGGCTAAAGGTGGTGGAGCAGCCACTTGAGTTCTTGGGACATTTGTGAAGACTTTTAAGGCTTTATGGTCACCCTCAAGCTACAACAACTCTTCTTCTTCCTTCTTGCCTCCTTTGATCTCCATTGTTGTTGTTTTAGAAGCCAAGAACCAGAGAACCAGCCAACCAAGCCTCCTACTACCGTTGACCACCCCTCCTTGCCATCTAGCACCGCCTAGCATCGCCTGAGCCTGTCAAAGTCGCTTGACCACGTCTCGCTTGCATGCCATTGCTCACGAGCCCAGCCCGTCGCCCGGTCACCGTCCCAAAGCCCCTAGCCACCGACGCAGCTCTGCCTGAGCTCCTCCATCGCCTGTCCAAGCCATCGTCTAGCCCTAGTCGCATTGCCGTTTCGCCTTGCCCTTCCCACGATTGCGGGATTGCTCAACCAGCCCCTTCCAGCCTTGGACAGAAGCCGAACTCTAAGTTATGGGTTGAGACTTCGTGGCCCCTTTTTGGCCCCTTCCGGACCTCATCGGGTGTCATCATAGACTTGAGTCTCGCTCACCTTTGCATCACCGTCGCCGTGAACTTATCGACCCGCAAAACCAGTGAGTTTACTTGCTAAACCTTACTTATAGGGTTAATTATGCTTAATGGGTAATTAGATTAGCTTAAGATTGGTTTAGGTGGTTAGTTTAGATTGAATAGTGGTTTAGTTGCTTAATTAAGCTTATTAGATGGTTAGATTAGATTAGTTATGGGTTAATTAGATTGTATTATTTAATTAGCATGGTGTATTATTTTTCTAGATCCAATTAGGTGGTTAGATTAGTATATTTAGTTTAATTAGGCATTTATTCAATTAAATTGCATTTTTTAATTAATTTTGCAATTTATTTAATTATTTATTATTTTCCAGAAATTATACCGGGATAGGTGGTCATCAAAATTTCATGCCAATTGTCGTGGTATAATCAATTTATGCAATTGAGTGCTAATTTGTGCAATTGAGTGATGATTGTTGATTTTCAATTATTATTTCAAGATCTTGGATTTTTGTATTTAATAAGAAAACACCAAATGTTAGTTTTTGATGCCAAAAATGTTTTTAAGTATTATATAAAATAGTGGGATTTTTAAAAAGAATGATATCACCTTTTCTAGTTCAATTCAATCGTGTACCCACACACGATTATTTTACTAGATGTTTTTAATATGAAGAAAATAGGCCAAGTTTATTATCTTAATTAAGACATTTGAGTGCAAATCATAATGTCTTTGGCCAGGATTGGATGGTCATGTGATGATTATGAGAAACCGTCACAATGCTTTTGAGCTAAATGATGCTTCTTCAGGAATACCCCAAGTCAATGGATGCCGGTCGCAATGGAGGCTAGACCGCTACTCCTATGTGGAATGCCATTTAGATGTAGACGTTACCATGCTCGATGGTGCGAGACGATGCTCGGCTATGTCAGAAGACCGCTAATTGTTGAGTCAGTCGTGCATGTTGGGTCGTAATCAATTAGGACACATTAATGGTTGAAATAGATGTGCCAAATTATGAGACAAAATTGTGTGGCACAGTATGGACGTATCATAAGGATTTGGCCTTATAATCGGGACCCTTGTATTTGTTTGAAATATAAGTTGATGCGTTCAAATTGGTTGAGTTTTATTACTGTTTATGTCTGTGATTTGAATGGTACTAACATGCAGGAAGGAACTGAGACAAGGTGAGTCTTCTATGATGTGTGGTTAGATTGTCTATAGGCGTATTTCTTTCCTAATCGAGATTTAGGGTATAGACTTTCTGAGACATTATCTCACCCCATCATGGGTTTAATCTTTTCAAGTCCTTAGATGAAGAAGCGGCAGGTATGATATTGGGTTCCACAGATGTTGGATTTTGAGCATACCTTCATCCCCATTCCCGAGACCACCCTAACTCGGGAACTAGTCAAGTCCGTGATATAGGTCAATAAGGGACTTCCTCATTTAATGCCTCATCGATTTATAACATGATTCATTGGCTTTCGACAAGGGGGTCGGGAGGGTCCCCTACTAGGTTATGGGATAGTTAGTAGGAAATGCCTTTTTATCATGTCGATGCATGTGATTAATAGCTGATTGGTAGCTTTTTCTTGTGTGGGGTCCAATTTCTAATTCTGTATGGAATTAGAAAGCATGTTTAGTAGGGAGTCTGCAAGATGAGTGATCAAGAGCAGAGGCCTATAAAGAGGACTATAGGATCCGTGACTCAAGGTAGGAGGACGCCGACAAGGGTCGATACCCGAGGTGGTCAAGGTAGAGCGTAGGTTTAGGCCAGCGTAAGTGGGATAGCGCTGCCGGTTAGTGCTGGGGTAGCAACCCTTGGTGATCCTAGAATCGAGGGGATCTTATAGGTGCTAGAGATGCTTGGGAATGTGGTAGGGCAACAGGCCCAAAATCAAGCTACCGCTACCACCGCTACCACCGCTATAGCCGCCGCTACCGCCACTGCTACCACCAATGCCACTGCTGCCACCAATGCCAATACGAAGCCATTGTTGCTGTTGCAGCCGTCGCCACACTTGCTTAAGTTCCACCTAGGAATGTAGTTGCTAAGAGGCTGATGCACAAAGTCGTCGAATAGTTTCTAAAGTTAACTCGTCGAGGTTTACAAAAGCAAGAGACCCTAAGGCTGCAACACTCTAGGTCCAAGACTTGGAGAAGGCCTTTGCACTATTGAGGTGCACTGAAGAAAAAAAGGTTGTCCTTGCGGTGTATCAATTGCGAGGCAACGTGAGTACCTAGTGGAGGGCTACCAAAGGGCAAGTGATTCTAGAAGGTGTGGTTCTGGTGTGGAACTCCTTCCTTGGAGCCTTTAATGGCAAGTACTTTTTTGACTCTGCCAAGGAGGAGAAGATGGAGGAGTTTTAGTGCTTTTGTCAAGGTCTGATGACTGTAGACCAGTACGAGGCCAAGTTTGCAAAGTTGTCTCAGTACGCCCCGAGGTTGATAGAGGATCCAACTGACAAAGCTAGGAGGTTTAGGAATGGCCTTCGACCGGAGCTAAAGAACCTATTGGTACCACTCAATCCAAAGGATTATGACGACTTGTACGAGTGAGCCTAGTTGATAGAAAGAAATCTGAGTGAGCAAGCTGCCTCATTCAGGTCGAGGTTCGCTTAAATAGGGATGGAAATCGGTTTGGGAAGAAACTGATGACTGGAGGAATGTACCCTATTCCACCCAATTGGAAGGGTGGGATAGGAAAGTTAGTGCAGAGCTAAGGTGGAGTGTGTTGCTTCTGTGGAAGGCGACATGGATCAACCCCATGCTGTTCTACGAGTGTTTGTTATGGGTGTGGCCAACAAGACCACCAAGTCAAAGATTGTCCCCACAAACCAATGGGACCATAGCAACTACCTCCGCCACCGCCTTTGGGTCAGAATAGAGGATTCACACTGTAGAACACACCGCAAGGTGGTTTGAACCGACCTCCAGCTCTAGGAAGAGTGTATGCCATTACAAGATGACACGTAGAGGACTCGCTCGACGTGGTCACAAGTACAATTTTGCTGAATGATTATGCTGCTTATGCTTTATTTGATCCCGGGCTACTCATTCATTTATAACCAAGCAATTTGTTAAGCTAGTAGGGTTGAGTCCTGAATTATTGAGTCAATGGTTAGTATCTCTACATCGTTTAAAGGATAAGGTGTTAGCTGCAGTAGGTTGTCCTAGCTGGTGAGTGATAGAAGGTTGTCCTAACTGTAAATTGGTTATTGGTGAGTGATAGGAAAATGATAGATTTGATAGTCCTAGTCATATATGATTTTGATATGATAATTGGCATAGACTGGTTCACCAAACAAAGAGCTAAGATAGACTGCTATTGTAAAGCAATTCAATTTAACCCATTAGTGGATAAAAATTTTGAGTTTATTGGGAGTCGAGGAGGACCCTCAATCATCTTGATCTCGTCGTTTGAGGCAACCCATTTGTTAGACGGGGGTTGCCAAGGTTACCTAGCGATTGTCGTGGATACGACAGTTGATGAGTAGAAGATTAAGGACATCGCGGTGGTTCAAGAGTTTCCAGACGTGTTTCTAAATGAATTGTCAAGTTTGCCACTAGAGAGAAGATTGAGTTTGTGATTGAGTTAGCCTCCGGGACGGAGCCAATCTCTAAGGCTCCTTACCGAATGGCATTGTTAGAGCTTAAAGAACTTAAGGTGCAAATGCATGAGTTGTTGGATAAGGGATTTATACGTCCCAGTGCATCACCTTGAGGAGCACCAGTTTTGTTCGTGAAGAAGAAAAATGGTTCGTTGTGCCTTTGCGTCAACTATCAACAACTCAATCTTGTGACAATTAAGAACAAGTACCCATTGCCAAGAATCGACGACTTATTTGACCAATTGCAGGGAGCATCAATATTTTCTAAGATCGACTTGAGGATAGAGTATCATTAGCTGAGGATCAGAAGAGGACCACCGAAGAAGGCATTTCATATATAATACAACCATTATGAGTTCACTGTGATGCTGTTTGGTTTGACGAACACCCCAGCTACTTTCATGGATTTGATGAACCGGATGTTCAAGGAGTATCTGGATCAATTTGTGATCGTTTTCATCAATGATATCCTAGTGTACTTGAGAAGTCCAAAGGAGCACAAAAGACAATTAAGGATAGTGCCTCAAACCTTGAGAAATCATGGACTGTACGCTAAGTTTAGTAAGTGCGAGTTTTGGTTAACTCGTGTGACTTTCCTAGGTCACATGATTTCAGGTGAAAGAATCTCCATGGACTCAACCAAGATCAAAGCAGTTATCAACTGGCCAAGACTGACGATAGTGACAAAGATCAGAAGCTTATTAGGTTTAACAAGTTATTACAGAAGGTTCGTGAAAGAATTTTCAGCTTTAGCCTTGCCTTTGACTCGACTGCTTAAAAAGGAAGAGAAGTTCGTGTGGACAAATAAGTGTGAGTGTAGTTTTCAAGAGCTTAAGCAGAAGCTGACTATCGCACCAGTGTTGACAATTCCGTCTAGTCTTAGAGGATACGAGATCCATAGTGATGCATTGTTCAAAGGATTGGGTTGTGTGTTAATACAGCATGGCAGAGTTATTGCATACGCATCCCATTAGTTAAGACATCATGAGCTTAATTACTTGACGCATGACTTAGAATTCGCAACGATTATCTTCGCTTTGAAGATTTGGCACCATTATTTTATTTTTATTTTTTTTGGTAACCCAAGAAACCCCATAAGCCGACAGTCGACGAGTAAACCCTAGGGGAACGATTGCAGGACCCACCATCATAATAATCCAAGTAAGAATCCCTAACTACGCCTTTGGGATTCAAACTTCTCCCCTTTGTGAGGGGGAGAGAGCCCAAGCCAGCTGCGTCGCTAAGGGCAGTGATAGATTTGGCAACATTATTTGTATGGAGAAATGTTTCAGATCTTTACTGATCATCAAAGTCTCAAGTATTTATTCTCTCAAAAGAAATTGAATATAAGACAACATCACTAGATGGAACTCCTTAAGGATTATGATTGTGACATCCTGTATCATTTGGGTAAGGCTAACAAGGTTACGGATGTGTTGAGTCGGAAGTTGTTAATTGTGCAAATGGTGATCAAGGAATGGATCTTACTTGAAGGAGCTCAAGATTCGGTTTTCAAATTTGAGGTAGGCCACCTTTCAAATCTTATGGCAACCCTTAGAATTGAGTTGGAAGTGCAAATCAAGATCAGAATGTTACAGTTGACAGACCCAGTGATCTAGAAGATCCTGCAAGAAGATACAAATAAGAGAAAGCCTGATTTTCAAATTTCTAATGACGGAACACTGAAGTTTCATCTTCACCAAAAAAAAAAAAACACTGAAGTTTCATGAACAATTGTGGATACATGACGATGCAAAGCTTAAAGAAGAGATCTTATTAGAAGGTCATCGTAGCAATTATAGCATTCATCCTGGCAGTACGAAAATGTATCAAAATCTACATCAATACTTTTGGTGGATTGGTATGAAGGCGGATATTGCCAAGCATGTCGCCAAGTGTCTAACGTGTCAGCAAGTGAAGGCATAGCATTGTAAGCTAGAAAGACTTCTGCAACCTCTCGAAATTCCCAAGTGGAAATGGGAACACATCACGATAGACTTTGTGATGGGCTTACCAAGGAGTTAGAGGGTTAATGATTCCATTTGGGTTGTGGTTGATAGATTGACGAAGTCGGTTTACTTCATTACCATACGAAAGGACTATGTACTAGACAGATATGCTGAGTTACATGTGCATCAGATTGTTCAATTGCATGGAGTGCCAGTGATAATTACATCTAACAAAGACCCAAAGTTCACAACAACCTTCTGGAAAAGTTTACAAACTACCTTAAGAACGAAGCTGCAGTTCGGTATGGCCTATCGTCCGTAGATGAATGGCAAGTTTGAGAGGATGATTCAAACCCTCGAAGACATGCTACGAGCTTGTGTGTTGAATTTCAAGGGAAGTTGGGAAGAACAGCTTTATTTTGTTGAGTTTGCCTACAACAACAACTACTAGCAGAGTATTCAAATGGCACCTTTTGAAGCATTGTATGGCAAAGTGTGCAGAACTCCAATTTGTTGGGATGGAGTCGAAGAACGAAAGATCACAGGTCCAGAGTTAGTTCAGCAGTTAGTGGATGTAGTTGTAGTTATCAGAGACAGACTGAAGACTGCTTAGAGCTGCCAGAAAAGCTATGCAAATAAGCGTCAAAGACCTTTGGAATTCCAAGTTGGTGAGCACGTCTTTCTAAAGGTGTCACCAATAAGGGGTACTTCACGCTTTGGCAAGAAATGAAAGCTGAGTCTGAGGTACGTAGATCCCTTTGAAATTTTGGAGAAAATAGGTGTCGCGACCTAATTTTTTCGGGTTCACCACCTAAAACTAGGTTAATGGATTACTAAGTCTTTAAGCTTAGCTCGGGCTCTCCCAAGTCCATACCAATTCGCGACTTAGGTTTAAATTTTTAACATGCAAATAATTTTCAATCAGGAGTCGCCACTAATCTATTTTTGGTGGGTTGATTAGAAACCCAAGTAAAGTAACGGGAGATTTACTTTAATCCTACGAATCAGACATTTATGAGTTCGGGGACTTGGTTACACTAGACTACCCTAGTGCCCTTTCGGTACCTTTTTATTTCATTTTCAAAAATGTTTGGCAATTGAATTGATTTCAATTTGACTTCCTAACATGTGAGGTGATCATACATGTGCGCATACCACCAATTTAACACACAAGAAAGCAATTAAATATTGCAAAACATACCTGAAAACAACGAAAGCATCTGCATTGTTAAATCAGAATTCACATCAGCAACCCTAGATATGATTTCTAATTAACACGCAATTTCAATTTTTGTTTTTGTTTTCACTTTATTTAATGAAAGTCATGCGATGCATACTAATAATCTAATATGACATAGCAGCATGGCATAAACTATATGACATGAAGAAATGTAATGATTAAATGCAATCTAAATGACCTAATTTTAATGACATGCAATGTGATGCAATGACATACAAAATTATTTAAACTAAAATGACATGCAGCATATAATTTAGTATGCGAGTTATATGTCATGCAACATTTATTAAATGACTTAGTCTAATGACGAAAAAATTCCTAATAAAAATTAGATGACGTGCAATGGATATTTCTATCTTTAAAAATGCAAAAATGATTAGCTAGATTAAAATTTATCTAATTTAAACTAAGGATTAAGTCATATTAAATCCTAATTTAAACCATGCAATTTATGACGTGCAAGAATGCCCTAATTCAACATGATATATGCATGATAGTTTTTTTATTTTTTTATTCGAAATTTAAAATTTCCATGTAATTAAAAATGCAACTTAGATTAAACAAAAACTAAAAATCCTAAATGAATGCATTTTTTTTTTTTTTGGTTTTTTTATATTTTCCGAACTGAAATCCCTATCCTAGATATGCCGGATAACAAAAAATATTCCAAAACAAACTGAATCCTAATTCAAATATTTTTTAGATTTTTTTAGTGGCTTTTCAAAAACAATCAATTATCAACCAAACATTAAATCTAAACAATCAAGATATTCAATCAAATAAAGGATCAAAATAATCGAAAAAATAACCTGTTGTCTCACAGGTTAAATTAACGATTATCCTAACCCTAATTATCACGACAAAGAGTTCAAAATAACTAAAAATTTGATCCGAATTCTTACGGATCAAATTAATAATTATATTGATTCAGTACTTAAAAACTATCAACAAACCCCAAAAAGTAATGTAATTAAAAAAATAACCCGACATCTTACGGGTCAAATTAATAATTACAATAAGTTTAGGGATAACTCTTGCGGATAATGCCTACAAGATTCATAAAGTGAACATTGGGATCCAATTAAGTAAATAACTAAAGAATATAAACAAAATAAAGTAAAATAAATGAAAAAATAAAAACAACCTAATTGATTTTGCTTTTTCTGTTGTTTTTCCTTTTCTTCTGAGCAAGGCAGCACGTGTTGGCCGGTCCGGTGAGGAGTCACCGGCGTGAGGGGATGATCGTCAGAGTTCCGGCGAGAGGAAAACAGCAGCAAGCGATCGGCGAGGAGGTGAATCGGTGGTAGCTTCGCAAACGGGGGCGCTGCAAGGGCGTCGGCTCGATGTCCGGTGGGGCGAGGCGGTGGCAAGGACAGAGCATCGGCGTGCAGGCGCCGATCCGGTAGGGGCTGCGTTGCAGCTGAGGAGGAGGCGCGGCGGACAAGTCGGACGGCGTCTCCGCAGGAGGCTAGCGTTCTGTTCGGGACTTGCTGGAGGAGCAGCGAGCTCATGGGCGATGGAGAGCTCCGACGACAGGCGAGATGGCGGTGCGGGTGCAGCGGTCGGTGGTTGCAGCAGCGTTGTCGTGGTGTGGGCACGGCGTCGGAACAGACGCATCGCGGGTGGAGGCGCTGCAAGGGAGATGGCAGAGGCGAACGGAGGGGGTCGTCAGGGCTCGTGCGGAGGAACGGACCCCCCTTGTACACTTTCCTTTTCCGCAAAGAACTAAAGCTTTCCTTCCTTTTCTCTCTTTTTCACTTTTCTATTTTTTTCTTTTTCGACGACTAGTGCAAGTGCAGAATTTTTGCACTGATTTTTTTTAACCTTCCACATGTCGATGTTGAGAAACCTCTCAACAACAAAATGTAAAATGAACCTAACCCTAATCAAAGATTATTTTCACGTGCTGAATTTTGAAAAGTTTGATGTGGATGACATGGAGAGACTAGTTCATATTGTAGAATACTATATATCAAATGGAATTCTACTATGTGGGTTGATATACGAGGTTTCACGAAGTGGGTTCTTTTTTGGTTAATTACCTAATATCAGAATCTTGATGGTGAGTTAGTCGGTTTGTTTGAGGGATTTCAACCTTAACAATGGAGATGTAGTAAAGGGAGAAGTTATTGATCTGCGACTTTAGTTTGAACATTTATATAAACAAACTTTTAGAAGTATAGTATAGTATGGAAATAAATCTCCCCACCCTTATCCAAACTATTTTCTTTTGCTTGAAATAGAGTATAGTGGTAAACTTGAAATGTGGATAAATAAAGAAGTTTGAGTACATTATCTATACTTGTGCAATTTTCTTTGTAAAGATATTTTCAGAAAAGTTTGATTACACTTCCGTATGTTAAAAGAGAATAATGTTATACTAAACACATGTCACAAGTGACACTCTAAGACATCACACATATACCAGTATATTTCTTCTTGCCTCCATAAACCTTCAATATGCTCAACAATGTTTCTATGCTACTCATTGTTTGACCTACTTTCTTGTAAGCCAACTCCGTAATTCTTTTTCGAAATGGCTTAATCTATCAAACTGCATTCTAGAATCTCTTTCTACTCCATTTTCCTAGTTCGGCTACCACCTTCCTTATCTTTCTTACAACATTCAATTGGTTGATACTCTCAACACCCTAGGCTCTTTGAACCACTTCTCTATACTTGATTTCCTCAAACCAATATGCTTCAAACTTGAATACCTTCTTCCTTTCCACCCCATTTGAGTCCAAGGAGAGGAGAATCGAGCTATGACCCAATCTTATTGCGGGTAATGCAACTCCACATTTGGAAAAATGTACTCTCCATTCTAGGTTACAAAGAGCCCTATCCAATCCATTTTCAACTAGCTCATCACCTTCCCCATTGGTCCAAGGGTAGGCACACCCCTTACTCTTGATATTCATCAATGAACATGAATTCAAAAGCTCCCAAAAGGCCACAACGCTATATTGATCTGCCTCACATTTTCTAACCTTTTTGCATTGATATAGTACTTCATTAAAATCTCCCATATATATCCAAGGAAGATTGTTAGAAGAATTAACAAAGTGCAAGGTTTGCCATAGTCATAACCTCTCCTAATAGTTGGTAGAGGCGTGAAGGAATGATATCCTCATTAGGCTTCCATTGTTAAGGTCCTTACAAATAACATTAATAAGCTCCCAAAACTAAATTTCACTTCCACCTTTACCTCCTTATCCCACATGAGTGCTACCCCCCTGGCAATTCCATCCATTGAATTCAGTTTGCAACTTAGTATATTTGATTATTTTGGCTACTAAGAGAAAGTGAAAATTAATCAAAATGAGTCACTTTTAAGCTTCATCACATTGATGACCTTATCTTCATGGCAAGAATTTCTACTTTCAAGGGATATTGCATTATACCATTAAAATTAGGATTAATACCACAAAAAATCCCAATCGATATATTTGTGACAAATTTACTCCAAATTAATTTTTTGATCACTAAAAACTTCAGATTGGTATATTTGTGACAAATTTACCCTATTAGATTCTAGTTAAATTGGATTAATATTAAAAAAAATCAAAAATCATTACACTTGTCATAAACAGAGTGTAAAACCTTAAACTGGTACATCCATCAACTATGACATATCATCCAATTTAGTAATTTGACAGTAAAATTTAACTAAAAAAAATGAGGGTAAATTTATTACAAACGTACTAATTTAGAATTTTTGATAGTCAAGAAATTATTTTGGGGTAAATTTTTCATATGTATACTAATTTGGGATTTTTCTAATATTTAACCATTAAAATTATACGGGATGATTATACAAAAAATTCAAGGGAAATGATACAAAATTTCAAGAAATAGTATGTCTTCTAAATTTAATTATGCACCATTGAAAATGGTGAGTCTAACACAAGTCTCATTAGATATCCATATTCAATTAAGTGCTTTCTCAAATCAAAGTACATAAATTCTGAAAAATCGAGAAACGTCCTTTAGAAAATAAGTTCAAGTATATTAGAGCTTCAATTCATTAATTAAGCAGCCAATATAAATAAATTGGACATAATGACCGTGAAATCTCAACATATTGTGAAGACAGAAAACATCAAAAATCATACATACGATGTTAACATAGTTATAAATTTACTTTGCACAATTTTCATAGCTCAATTTTACAATATGGACAGAATTTTAAAAAAGAAAAGAAAAGAAAAAGTATAACAGTAATGCTTCATGGTGAAGACCCGCATGAGTGTTCCAAGGTTCACCTTTACCAATTCGTAAAGAGCAGATTGAGCGTTAAACTAGGTTTCTTGCATTTTTCAAATTTTCTACATAGTCAGTGGTAATGTTAATTGTGCCAATATTATGTGAGAAGTAGGATGATTAATTAATAGCCTCTTTTTAATTATCCTTTTTGAAAAACTATGTATATACTTGTAGGCATCAGCTTTAATTGATAGGGGGTCGGATTTTAAATTTGATTGGGTGCATCAAAAGCTTCAGGAAATTGATTTTACTTTCAAACCTTTAGAAATTGAACTTTGCTTCCCTTAGTTTTGTTTAGACTTTCAGCAGCGATTTTGCTTAATGATTAAAAGAAGTGGAGAAGGGTGATCAACTCTAACAATCCACTCTAGGCATTCCCATAAGGGTCCTGCACTTGGGACAAAATATTTGGTTAAGATCATGGATATTCCATTTCATATGCGATCCAAAGATTTGAAATTGGAGAGCCATTATCGCCACCCCCACTAAGATGTTAATAGCCATGAAGTCTCTTTGGATAAAGCATGTTGTAGCTAAGCAGCACAAGCCATCTAGAGGTTCACACAACATGAATCGAACTTGTGACCTCATGAAGGACAGGTGATACCTCTATCACTAGATCAACCACCTTGATAATACTTTTTGAGATTGAGGTACTTCGCCAGAATTGACTCTCTGGATTTGTTGAGGTGCCCTTAATTATATTTGGATCCTCAACTTCTGTCGAGCTAGCCCCCAAGCTTTTCCTTTTTTATAACCTTATCGCCTTCGAGTTTGTAAAACAGGCTATTTGGATTTCCCCAACTCATATTTAACAAAATAAACCATCTTTACAGGCGTGGTGCAGCTATCTTGCTTTGACTTGAGTGAGTGATGCTCTCTCTTTGCATCGTTAGACGGTTGCTGGGGGATAGCTAGAGAAAGAATTTCATCAGCACACTGCCATAGTACTTTGGCACATACGGAAGCAGAGGAACGGCTTTGTCTTTCGTTCATTAAGCCCAGATCCACAGACAACAGTCGACGCAACGCCTTTGCTTTCGGCAGACCTTCATCAACACGAATCTAGTTCTGTACTTTCAGAAGAGAAGACATCACCATGGAATATCCTGATGAGAAAACCCCAACCTCAGGGTACTGCAGAAGTTAATTTTCATGGTTTTGAACTCGCTGGAGCAATTTCTGTTATGTGTAGAGACAACCGAGGATTCGTCATCATGGAGGCGCTTGGACACTGTTCGTGTTTGATGATTACGTGTTTGATGGAGCAGAATCATCAAACACGAACTTTGGAGCCGGAAACCCTAGCCTTAAATATGCGATCGATGCTATTGAGGAGAACAACTAAACGAGAGTTGAGTTTAGACCGATGGAGCAGAACCACCTTGGGAGGTCAGCAAGATGGTGCTTCAGGACGGTCGCTCTCGGATGAATTCTCCTTCGGGATATTCACATTCAGTCCGGGAGAAACGAACCGGGCCGCAGATTGATCTGCCCAAGCCCAGCGCCAAAGTAGAGTCACTACAGACTGGGCCATCTTTGCAACTCATTAAGTATTTACTTGAACAAAATGAAACAAACTCTCTTTACGGAAAAGGGAGGGTGACATTGAGAAAGAAAATGTTCGAGTATTACATAGTGAAATAGACACAACTTGAGAGGTTAGATAAACAACTCTCTTTCATTCGCTAGGGTACCCTATTCCTTGTATATTGGACTTCTTCGACCTTAGATGAGTTGACGATCGATCTTGACCTTGATTTGGGTCAATCACAATTGTCGACCTTACAATATCGAGATCAATACAAAGAGAACCACCGCTTTTCAAGATGAAAAGAGAAAGGGAGAGGGGACCGAGATGAAATTGTTGCCCAATGCGATGACGATGGTGATAGTCAACCAATAGGGCTAGGACGACCATAGCTTCTCCTATGTGAGAGAGAGAGAGAGAGAGAGAGAGAGTGGAATTAGGGTTCTTAAAGTCGTTTGCTGAGAGCTAGAACATGAAAAAGCAGTGTATTCTTACTTTTTTAGGAAGAAATGCCAAATTCGGTGAATTTGGTGTAATTTGCAGTCTAATAACAAATTCCAGGATATAAAAATAAGAATTTTGGAAGTAGATGATGCAAAATGAAAATCTAAGTGAAAGACGACAATGGTTTTCGATATTTTTTGCTAAATAAAAGTTTCCGTGTCGAGTCTCGAGTTCCTCTTATACATTTGATAGCATCATTGCTGGTGAAAAGTTGGTTTGCCTCAATTGCTCCCCGCTAACACCTATAGGCACGATTCAAGTCCTTATGACCCATTAAGTTTGTTGATTCATGTGACACTCACCAAACATCTAACTCAATACTAAACATCTATAACAACAATTAAAATGCAGCAATGCCAGCAAGAACACAATTACTTAATCCATCAAAGTAAACCCAAATATATATATATATATTATATATTGCTGCAAGATGTTTCCAACACGTGATATAATGTAAGGTCCACGCATTCTTTCAATTTCAACCAATTACTTGAACTTCACATCTGACTTCATCCGTTGCGGGTGCAAACTCTTTCAAGTCAATATCTTTTCTGAGAAACAAGCTCAATTGTATACGCATTATGAAGCTTGATCTCCAAGCGAAAACTCACATGGGGATCGGATAAGAAGTTGCCTCTTCCTCCTCCTCCATTAAAACCCACGAATTCCTTTCCATGGGGTCAGCTTTTTTTAGCAGAGAGACGAAGAGGGATCGATGGCTTTTCCTCAGGAAGACCTCGATCTGGTTCTTGTGCCGATTGGGTTGCTCCTCATGTTCGCTTACAATCTCTTCTTCCTATACAGATACCTTCACTTCCCCAAAACGACAGTGATGGGAATCGAAAACGAAGATAAAGGGGCTTGGGTTGAGGCGATTTTGCAGGTAATATATGCAGCTTTACTTTCAAGAAGTTCTAGGTTTTATGGCACTTTTTCATTGTAGTTCTTGTTAATTTGTGTGGACAGGGAAATGTGGACGTACAATCGGTCGGGGTGAGCGTCGTCACATCGAACGTGTCAGCCGCGACCTTCTTCGCCTCGGTGTGCCTGACCCTCTGCTCCCTTCTCGGCGCGTGGATTGCCAACTCGCCCTCCTCCTCAAACATCTTCAACGCCGTCCTCCTCTTCGGCGACCCGAAGCCGTCCACGGCAGCGGTCAAGCACCTCTGCCTCCTCTCTGCTTCCTCGTGTCCTTCGCTTGCTTCCTCCAGTCGGCAAGGCACCACGTCCACGCGAGCTACCTGATCACCACTCCGGGATCCCTCGTCGACCCCGAGGATGTCAAGGTGGTGGTCATACGAGGGGGCGAGTTCTGGTCGCTCGGGCACCGGTCGCTCTACTTCGCCCTGAGCTTGCTGCTCTGGTTTTTCGGGCCCGTCCCGATGTTCATCACGTCGGTGGTCCTAGTGATGATTCTGCATCACCACGACAAGTATTCAATTCCTATAAAGAGACGTCCGCTTGGAAAGAAAACTCAGATTGAGAGTAGAGTGTAAGAGCAACAACTTAGGGTGGAGTCAAAATCGATGCACGAAATCAATTTTCAGATTTTTAATTAGATATATGAAATTCATTGTATTCATTTGAATATTTGTTGAAAAACTGGGTACATGTCAAATTGAGATGGAAAATCTCTTGCCAACACTCAATCCATTGTAATCATACGAATCCATAAGAAAATCACCAAAAAAATCCTAAACATATTATAATTGTATCAATTTAATTATAAACTTTTTTTTACCAATTAAAGTCTAAATCATTTATATTTATGCTAATTCAATCTATCCAACTAGTTTTGGCACGGAATCGTTGACATGAACATCGGACCTACGTTACATGGTCGGTATTAACATGGATAATTTTTAAAAATATTTTAATATTTTTTGGAATTTTTTATTTTTTATTTAAATTTTTTTTCTTTTTTTTTCTTTTCTCTCTTTTTTCTTACTTTTCCTCTAGCAAGTGCCAGATCTCGGCACTGCTAGAGGCAAGGGCCAGCAAGGTTGACCTTGCCAACCTCTGGCAAAGCTCGCCCCCACCAACCACTTGTGAGGGCGACCCTCAACAGCCACCTAGCAAGGGCAAATCTCGCCCAGAGATGGTAGGGAGAGGGGAGATCCATCTAATATGGGTGTTGAGCAAGGGAAAGCAAGGGAAAAAAAAAAAAAAAAAAGCAAAACGCAAGAGAGTTTTCTGGGTTTTAGAGGATTATCTCTCGCGGCCATTCGAGTCCTCTCTGGGTCACGTTCGAACAGTTTCGCTTGACCTTGGTTCTCAGCAACAGCCCCCAGCCAAAAGTCTGAACGGACGAAAGAAGTTATCGGCAAAACGGTCTCCTTCGATTTAGTCATCTTTAGTTCCTCAGACCTCTACTCACCATGTCTATTCGTCATCTTCATCTCAGCTCATCAATTATCGGAAAAGATGGATTCACGCACTTTTGGAAGGGCGAGACGCACTTTTGGAAGGGCGAGGCTTGACCGGCACAAGAGGAAGAAGGAAAATAAGGGAAAGACTAAGAAAAGGAAAACAATGATTTAGAAAAGAAAAGAAATAAATAAATAATTAGAAATGTATTTAAAATTGTCTATATTACTGCTAGGCTCACACCTAGGACTGTCAACATCTATATCAACAATTTAAAGCTAAAATTAGTCGGATTAACTAAATTAACACAAATTTAAAAGGTTTAAAACTCAATTAGAGAAAAAAAGTATAACAATAAATTGATATAATTATAATAAATTTAGAATTTATTTTTATTTTATAATTTCCCTACAATCCATCGTGGACTTGGCGGAAGGCTTACATGAGTTTGAGGCATGAGGGATAGAATGATTTGGGCTGAGGGAAAGATTAAACTGATTTCCAAGATTGGGCAAAATGCACCTAAAACAGCTGGGGGAATCTTAATGTATTTAATTAAGCATGGCATAATGGGTTTACCTGTACGATGGTGGATCCGTTAAAAACATCAATTCCAGCATCGCCGAGATATCGGACATCAGGGGACAATGGACTAATTTTTGTTGGGTTTTTTATGATGTCACGTAATTACAGGGTCATGGTCGCATCGGTCCAGGATTGACGGTGGGCCTTAAAAAGCTGGTGACGGCAGCGAAGCTCGTTTCCTGACGCGGAACATATAAAAAAAAAAAAAATGATAGAGAATATAATCGATGAAGCGTTACCTTTCTATTGATATATTGTATTGTATAAATAGGTATATCACCATCTATAATTATGATAAAAATAAAGATAAAATATAACAATCTAATGTAATGGAAATTGAAAAAAACAAATCATAAAAGATATCCAAATGATCAACTCATAGATACTTTACTTAGTGTCTTATCTTTATACTGATTTGTAAAAATTCTGTGATGTAAACATTGTGATTTTTTACTTTTTGATTTGATACTTCAATAGTCCCCTATGGGGAGGACTAGAGACCAAGTTTGATTCTTAAAACAACAAACCTATCTTGAGTCAATGGTTTGATTAGCAACTTGTGATAAAGATGGGACATAAAGAGTTACAATAGAACCAAATGCAGATTTTTCTCAAACAAAATGATAATCGATCTTGATGTACTTTGTTCAAGAATGAAAAAATAAATTAGCTGTGAAATGCAATGCTAACACATTGTTGAAAAAGTAATGAAGGTTAACATTGGTAGATCCCAATGTGATGCAATATGTATGAGATCCAAGCAAGTTCTTCATGAGTCAGTATTTAGCTTCAACTATGGAGCAGGCCTTAGTGACTTGTTTCTTGGCATATCATGAATTACAATTTGAGCCAAAAAAAAGTACAATAGCACCAACCCAATTTGCATCACCAAAGCCAAACAAATGGAGAGAACTACAAAACCAATTGCAAAACCCATGGTGTAAAGTATTGTGAGCATATCGCATACGTTTTAAAATCTAATAGTGAGCAATAGTTATGGGTATCCATATGTTGGCAAACTATATTGACTACAAGTGGAAAAATTTGAATGAGAGAGGGTAAAGTATTGAAGAACGCCTACAATGCTTTGAAATGGGAAGGATCAACACAAGGCTTATCACCATGTTTGAGGGGTGGTTGCTTGGTAGCTATTGGAATAGCAATTGGCTTACATTCCACCATTGATGCTCATCTCTAAAGATCTAATGCCTATTTTTGTTGTGAGAGAAAGAGCCCATCGGAGAAGCGGTTGACTTTTATGCCCAAGAAATAATGAATAGCACTAAGGTCTTTCATAGAAAATACTTGACCAAGTGCATGCACAAGATGGTTTAGTAATTTCAATGAATCACTAGTAAGGACTATGAGCAATAGAATGATAGTATGACCACGGTGATGATTGATAAATAGTGATAGATTAGCAATGTTGCAAAAGAATCCATATACTAAAAGAAAGTTCCTAAACTTGTCAAACCATGCCCTAGGAGCTTGTTTGAGGCCATATAGTGCATGCCTGAGTAAACAGACGTGGTCAAGATAAGAGAAATCACAAAAGCTCCATTGTTGTTCCATATAGATGGAAAATTGAGATCACCATGTAGTAAGATGTTCTTGATATCTAATCGGTGAATTTCCCAATTCTGAACAGTAGTAACAGATAGGACAATGTGAACTATGGTTTGTTTATCTACTGGACTAAAACTTTCTAGGAAGTCAATGCCCTCCTCTTGATGAAAGCCTCTTGCAACAAGCCAGATTTTCAATTGATCAAGCGAACCATTTGCATATAGCTTTGTCTTGTACACCCATTTATGTCCAACCACATTCATTGAGGGACAATGAGAACAAGTTCCCATGTTTTATTGATTGCAAAAGCATCCAACTCCTCAAGCACAGTGGTTGTCCAACCAAGGTGTTTTAATGCTAAACGGACAGTGCGTGACTTGAAAGGAATAAGATGATATTGCTATATTGGCACACCTGGGGTTTGCCTTTGAGATCCCAACCTTTGAATGTGTAAGCATGGGATGCGCTAAGCATGTAAGGCTTCAAATGGAGATTGAAGTAAAGAATCATTATCCATTGGTTGTCGCATATGATTAGAGAGAGTAGCAAATGAAGCATTTGAATCTGGTTCTATTTTACCAAATAGACATGCACATTCGCTTGCAGATTCAAGATCTGTTGGTGAACCAACATTTTGACCAACTTTTGGACTAGGATGTGACATAGTCCAATGATTATTAAAAGCTTTTATTTGTGAAGGACTTAAAGTTGAGTTCCATTGCAATAGCTCTCCCTCAGTCACAACAGAAATTTGAGAAGAACAGGCAAAAGGAAAATAATGCTCATAAAAAATGTGTCAAGATACATAAATACAATTGGTAGATTTATGAAGACAATGATATCCTTTGTGCTTCTTACTATATCCCAAAAATACGATAGCAAAGAGCGCTTGTCAATTTTTTTTCATTGCGTAGTTGCATAAATATGGATAACAACGAGAGCCAAACACTCAAAATTGGTATGGACTTCAATTGCCCAAAGCAGTTGAAGGAAGCCGATTTATTACATAATTTGTTGTTGTAAATGCTTCCACTTATAGTTGAGCAGCATAGATGCCTCAAATAGTGTAACAAGCCCAAGTTCAATGTGTCAATGTTTCCTCTCAACAACACCATTTTGCTCTAATACCATAAAGAAAATAGAGATATAAGTCAATGAAGCATTGCATTTTCATTGATATATTGTACAGTATAAATAGATATATCACCATATATAATTATGGTGGAAAATAAAAATAAAAGATAACAATCTGATGTACATGGAAATTGAATAAAAACAAACCGTAAAAGATCTCCAAATGATGATATACTCTGTTTGATGTGTTATTTTCATGCTGATTTATAAAAGATTCTGCACTGCACAAACTTGTGATCTTTTACTTTTTGATTTGATACTTCAATAGAGCACGCCAAGGGGCCTCAAGGGATGCGCCAATCCACTTAGGCATCATCAATCTCGCTTTATCATCTTCTCCCATTTCCATCTTCTGCCCATTCTGGGCTCAGTTCTTGGCTCCATTCAAGGGCAACCGATAGAAGTCCAAATGAGGGATGGTTTTTAGGCATTTAGAGGCGGTGCAACTAGTTGGAGATCTAAGAAACAAGTTTTGCAGATTTCACTTTTGGGCGATAGAACGGAAATTCTATCTCAGCCTTCGCGGGAGCCATCACCATAGAAATTCCAGAAACAATTACGGAAGTTATCACAAAAGGCCCTAATTTTGCTCTTGAATCAGACCTTAACTCAAACACTAACTCAACTGCACTTCAATTTCTCCGATCAGTCAAGCTAGGACAAAAAGCCCCATATTTATGAGAACAGTTCCAATACCAGTTTGTTGCGGAAAGAGGATTGTACAATCAATCACAATAGCAAGATTAACGCATAATTAAGCAAAAAAACAGAGAAAACAACGCATTAAGAATTATATGGTTCGGTCCGCGTATCCACATCTACTCCAAGAGAAAGTGACGATGATGAACCAATGTAAACGATAGACCTTACAAGCAGAAAGTACCAACCCAAGCCCATATTGCACCTAATCAATCACTACCCAGGGTTCCACTCAATTCCTCAATTGTTTTTCCTCACACAACTTTCAAAGGGAAACCCAAAAAACACTCTCAACATGCTATCTTGTATCAGAAAATTATTTAAAAAGTTTTATATATATACCAATTCAGTCTAAACATTTCAATTGAACCGAGTTAATACTAAACATTTTCCACATTGATAACAAATCAGTCTATCTAGTCAATTTTGGCTGGATATCATTGACCCGGACACCGGCCGTCCTATGTGGCATGGTCACTACTAATGTGAACATTTTCTAAAACATTTTAATAATTTTCAATTGTTTTCCTTTTTAATTTTTATTTTTTTCTCCTCTTTCCATCGATGGGGCGAGGGTGTGCGCCGGTGAGGCCAGCCATCCCCTTGGTTTAATCAAACCAAGAGAGAGAAAGAGAGAGGTTTCTCTTTTCTAGAGTCGATGACTTGGGTAAAGAGAGCTCTTTTGATGTGTCTTGTTTGCCGTTCGCATTTTGCAGGGTTCGAAAGATAACAATCACTCCCTTATTTTTCTTATCCCTTCAAGGCTTCAACCCTTTTTTTCTACCATTCTGTTTCTTTGTTTGGGTTTCGATCAGTTTTGGGTCATTGAAGCTCCGACGCTTCATGATTTTGAGTTCTTGCGATGCTTGACTACGGAAATCTAGTGTCAATTCGTTCTACGAATTTGATAATATGAATTGACGTAATCTATAATTTAATTGGTCGGCAAGGCCAACCCTCGCTCAAGCAAACACCCGGTGAGGCCATGCTCACCCAAACAATGCCCAGCCTCACTAGTGGTCACCCTCACGTGTGGTGGCAAGGGTGATCCCCACTCTAGCAAGGCCAGTCCTTGTCGGCCACCAGCAGAAAGGGGAGGCAAAGGTAATTTAAAAAATAAAAATAAAAGAGAAGAAAAAACCATAAACTATTAAAATATCATTAAAAATATCCAAGCCAATGCTAGTCGTGCAACGTAATATACCCAATATCCATGTCAGTAATATCCGGCTAAAATGGACTGAATGGACTAAATTTATACCAAAGTAAAAATATTTAAAACTAAATTGGTTCAGTTTAAAATGTTTAAAACTAAATTAGTACCAATACAATAATAGGCTTGTACTTTTCCATAATCTGTCTAAGATAAGGTTAAAGCTTGCCCGGATTGAGCTTTGCATCGGAGGAGGGTGTCCGGCGAAAACAGGCCCGAATACTCGTCCACAGCATTGAAAAGCGCTTTTGGTTTTAGAAGAGCTCCTCGTTCGGGGTGGCCGTCTAGTTGCCTGTTTTGTCCAAGCGCTAGGCGGGCCATCTTTTCATGTCCCTTGGTCAGTCATCGTCTCCATCTCCAACCTTCAATTCTCACTCGACACCTTTGTCAAAATTGGAAACATAACCCCAATAATGCATGTGGGTCTCTTCCAAATGCGTGTTGTTCTCACGGCAGGTACAATGTGCACATGCTGAGACGAAGAAAGCTTCGAGAATTGGCCGGCAAAGGCTCAGTATCTTTAGGGCTCGGGGATTGACTTTCCTCGTGTGAACATCGCAACTTCACGAAATCGTCCAAATCGGTGGGCCCAACACGGTCACCCTTGGTCAATTCCCATCGATGTTTTCTAGGGTTTCACATCCTGTGGACACTCAAGACTATCTCCGCCCACTTGATGGGCCCAATAAGGGGGACAGAACACGGCTAAAGAGAAATTAGAGGTTGTTGTTCAATGAAGTTCCATGGAATTTTAGAAAGAAAGAGAACATAGTTACAAAAAGTGACGCCTGAATGTCAACTATTCACAAATCGAAACTAGCTTTTTTTTTCCACATTCACAACAATTTTTGACTTCATTTGTTTAGAAATAGATTAAGTCTTCGGGTATTATTTCTTTTTTTATGTATTCGAATTCTTTTTACATTTTTTCGAGACTGCTTGATATAGTCTTTTCACAGTAGTTTCAACTGTGAAAATAGGTGATGCAGCTTTATACATGTTAAAAGCTTGTGTTCTTGCTGTAAGAAAAATGTCTTAATAAGAAAATCAACTGTTTAGCTCTTTGTGATTGCTGTTCAATTATGGAAATCATCATGATATGTGCCATGTCAAATAGACAATTTTAGGATAATGGTGAAATTCTCTTTTAATCATCTCAATCATGAAAGTTGACTAACAAGGAATTTAGATATGTAAAATGGTTTAAGATTGCGCAACTTAACACACACATATATATAATATAAATCTTTTTCAGTGATGTTTCGAAAGTGATGTGGTGGTATGGCTTTAGCCAAATTTCTTCTTGAGGCATCCCTACGCGAAACTATGCATTCAAAATTATTGCGGATTGCCTTCTCTTGCATCAATGATTCGAGAAAAAATCCAATCAATCTTTTGATTGGGGGATTATAAATATGCATGTATTTATAATGAATTAATCAGAGATATGATTGGAGGAAGTTTACTCCAATCAAAACACATTGGATTTGTTTAGTATTTACATGTAAATCGCTAGAAGAAGGTCCGCTAGGCCCAACCTACTGACCTATTTCATTGCAGCCATTTGACGAATCTGCATCTCAAATGTAAAAATATTCATAATTTTTGTAAAAAGAAAAAGAAAAAGAAATGGCCCCCAAAATGCATGATCCGAAATCCATATTATATGGGGCCGTGGAAGTTGCAAGTTGTTAAAAACGAAGTCTACACTCTACATCAAAAACTATTCTCTTAAAGTGACCGCTAGTGAGAACACGTGTTTGTATGGGACCAGAAAGAAGAAAATGAAACAAGGAAAGATAGATAGGAGAGCACGGACATTAAACAAATTAAAATGAGTTATATTTGATGAGAGCAATAGTTTTACGAGTTACTTATATTCAATAAAAGAACCCTAAATTGATTTAAAATAATAAAATTCAAAATAATATGGGTGTTAGATTAATTCACAACTTACTTAAATGCAACCCGCCTCTAGAACTCTCTCTCTTACCCTCACTTGATCTCACATTTGCTCGCTCCACTATTTAACCTCAATTTGGATATGAGTTTTCCTAGATTTCTTTAAATATGAAATTAAAGGTAGATCAAGTCACGAGATTTGCATTATAAGGAAATTATTCAAAATGGATTACATTGATTTATTTGGATATGACGTTTTATGACCACAAACAAAAAGTCTTCCAGCCTCTTGCCTTTGGAGACCCTTTGGTACGCTTTTTTTCACTTAACTCGGTAGGTATTTATAAGGGAAGACCAGATAGGATGTGAGAGATGCTCAGTAGACGTCGGAGAGAATAGAAACATGCCTCGATCATACGTCATATTGGAATACTTATAGGCCCCGCGAGGGGCTGTCTATTTGTCTATCACATGTCTCAGGTGGGCCCATTAGGCCTGCTTTTAAATTAAAGGGTCTGCGTATTATTTGACTATGCCATGTGTATTATCTCCATCATAGGATTGCGACACATATTCATCTAACAAAGCTCCTCACCATACTTAATTTAGATCCCAAGTGAAAACCTTAATACCAATATATATATTTATCACGCCGCCATTGATCTCAGCAGCTCCATCACCGTTGATATCTTGATCTCACCATCGACTCTCATGGCCATGGAGGGGCCGCTGCCTCCAGTATGGAGGATCGACACCTTCATGGATTTGGAGGTTAAACACAAATTAAATTTCTATGTATCATTGTCTAGTGCATTTAAATTAGACTATAGTAAGAGATGTTCATGAAGCAAGGTCTACACGCATGTGATAGAGATTAAATATGCCTTGTAAGCACCTAAAAGTTTTCAAGAAAATGCCTACATGGAATTGCTCCATCAAATTTTTGAATGTCTATACCATAACATGTTTAATTTATGTTAGTCAAATGGAAGCATTTAATTACTATTCTTATTTTTGTGCATATACATTAATTTGCATCTTCACTTTTGAACACCTACACTTTCCACGTTGAGGAATGGACTTCAACTTCCATCTCCCATTCATCATCCTTGTCTACTTATTTACAAAACTGCAATTTCTTTCCCTTATTACCCCCATCGCTCTCTTTACCCATCTTTAAGAAAATCCTAAAACTCCAACATCTCTCAATCTTTTCTCCTCCTCCATCTGAACCGTAGTCGTCTTCGGGGGCTCGTCCTTATAGAAATCCGCCACCCTCGTCATGGGCTTCATCCCCCCGCCCCCCTCTCCCTGAGGGCTGAGGCTATTGCCATGGTCTCTGATGAAGTCGGCCACGATCTTGACCGCCATGACGCTTCTTATTTCTCATTAATTCACAATAAAAATTTCATTTGCTAATCGTTGTACTGACACCCAATTCAATTTATTACTCATGATCGTATCTCTGTATAACCTTGTTTCCTAACGAATAGTTTCATACGCATAAAATAGCTATCGAGCATGTGTTTCAAATGAGTAAAAGGTCACTCAAGTGTTGAGGGTTTCACTTGCTAAGTACTCAAAGTCGACCTTGAACTAATGCTTGACCAGTTGATTGAGTTCGACCTTGTAGAGTATTATTTGGTGTATAAAAAGGTATTTGGAAACGTAGAAGTTCCCTACAATTTTTTGCCGCACATTGTTTGGAAAATCTTTTTTCATTCTTTTTATTAATGAGCTAGCTTTCGAATAACCCCCCCCCCCCCCCCCCAAACCAAACCCTACACACACCCCTAAATAGGAAAGCCTACATCATTTAGAAGGTTCTTCTAGTACTTTTCTAGTAGGAGAGACAATTATACTGACTTCCAATCAAAATCTTGCAATACACCCACTTTGACTTTTTCAAGTCTGCAATTCTTGTAACTTTCATAGTACTCAAAATGTTAAGACGTAAATTCAAATATAATTTTCTTCATAATTTTCTGAAAATCAAATAATATTGTTCTCATAGCTAGTGCAATTAGGGGCGAGCACTAGAATTAAACCAAACTAATCGGTTTTGGGTCATTCTCAATTCCTAAAATTTGTCATCAATGACATTCAATCCAGTTTCAGTTTTAGGTGTGGACCGAATCACTTGGACCTCCCAAATCGAACAATAATTTTTTTATATAACTTTTACTATTACAAAACATTTCTTAAAAAGATGATTGGGGTGGTATGTGTAATTTCACATTCGCTTTAAGTCAAAACCCTAATTTCCCATTCTCAACCCCTCTCAGCTCTCGCTTAGTCTCTTGCCTCTCACTTCTCAATTTTACGCTGTCACGCCTCCTTCGGTCCCTCTCGCCTCCCTTCCACTCAACGTCATCTCGAGTCTCAACTCTTGCCTCCCTCTCTTAGTCTTACCTCTTAGCTCGTGGACTCTCCTGCCAGTAACCTCCTCCTCTCATTCTCGCGGCCTAGTTGTTGCTCTCTCGCTCTCACCTCTCATCAGACTCACCGTAAATTGCTCCCTCTCTTGTAAATAACATTATTCATCCTAATTTACTGATTCTTGGTTAGGTTATCTATTTCAATGCCTTTTGAAATATTAAATTGGGATGTGTATTATAGGGAATTTTTCATTTTTGGCAATCGATGCTCCGACAATGGCCAAGCATGACTTGGTGCTTCTTCTATGTTTCCATATAAAGGGATTAGTGATATATGGTTGAGAGTGCACATGTTCATTGATGTGGGAAGAGGCACATTTGCAATCTTGCAAGAAATAGCAAAAAAAAATAAATAATAAATAATAATAATAATAATAATAATAATAATAATAATAATAATAATAATAATAATAATAATAATAATACATAAATAAATCACTATCAATTTCAAGAGCAAGTGAGCCATTTCTTAGTTTCACAAACTAGAAATCAAGGGTGTGTTTGTTTGTATTTCTATTAAAAAATTGTTCCGGGAAACAGAAAAAAAAAACTATTTATATTTTTGGAACAATTTTTAACTAGAAAAACGTGTATTTGGTAAACTTGTTCCGGGAATAAAAAAAAAGAACCAAAACACGTTTGGTAAATTTGTGTTCTTTTTTTGTTTCTTTTAATTTTTTAATTTTTTATTTTTTTTTCCTTCTTTTTTCTTTTTTCTTTTTTTCTTCTTTTGGTTGATCGCTAGCCTCGGCCTTAGCCGACAACTAGCTAATGAGGGCCAGCAGCCTCGCCCAACCATGGCGAGGCTCGCCGGCCCCCGACGAGACCGAGCTCACCCAACCACCGGTTGCTTGGCGGTGACCCGGTGAGGCCAAGCCTCGCCGATGGCTAGGCTAACTCGGCCTCGCCAGGGGCTAGCAATGCTCTAGCGAGGTTGCCGATCGCCGGTCATGGCCGAGGCCGGCAATCAACCAAAGAAAAAAAAAAGAAGAAAATAAAAAGAAAAGAAAGAAGAGAGAGAAAATTTGTTTCTCTAAATTATTTTAGAAACAATAAACAAATTATTTTTTTTATTATTTTTTGTTCCAAATTTGTTTTTGGAAAAAAAAAATTGATTTAACAAAAACGTAAACAAACACGTTTACGTTGCTTTTTTTTTATTTTTTAAATTAAAAAAAAAAAAAAAAAGAATTATATTCATGAACAAAACATAAGAACACAAACAAACACTACCCAACTCTATTGATCCAGTTTCAGATTTCAGATAGGAAATTGATTCACTTTGAATTCAAACATCTCTAGGTATAATATGCACGTTGAGATGAAGGAACCTTCGACAATGGGCTTGCGATGATTCAGGATCCTAGGCGGCGGTGGTCGACTTCCTTGTGTGAACCTCGCACCTTCACATAGCCAAATCGACGGGCCCATACGGTCAGCCTCGGTCAATTCCCATTAATTTTTGTAGGGTTTCACGTCCTATTTACACCTAGACCATCTCGCCCGCCCGATGAGGACGGGAGTAGGCTGGGCCCCAGTTTCTCTAGTGTGATTGATTGAAAATGAGGGAGACAGAACATGGGTGCAGAGAAATCGGAGGTTGTTAAATGAAGTTCCATGGATTTAAAAAAGTAACAGAACATAGTTACGCAAAGTGACCCTTGAATGTTCAGACCCCCCGAAAAAAAAAAAAAAAAAAAAGTGATTCTTGAATGTCAACTGTCACAAATCGAATTGACGTTTTAATTTTCCAGATTCACGAAAAAAATTTAATTCATTCATTTAGATGTGGATTAAATCTTCAGATATTATTTCTTTTTCATGTATTCAAATTCTTAACTTTTTTTTAATACTATTTGACAGGGTCTTTTTGCGATAGTTTCAACTATGAAAATAAATTATGCGACTTTATTCACATGAAAAGCTTGTGCTCAAAATTGTCCTAATGAGAGAATCAACTATCTAGTTCTTTGCAATCGATGTGGGATTATGGAAATTAGCATGTTTGGTGCCATATCAAATAGGAATTTCAAAAACCAAACCAAAAACCAAACCGAACTGAATCAAAAAGTTTGGTTTTTTCGGTTCGATTATACTTCTGTTAAAAACAGAAAATTTTTAACCAATTCGGTTTGTATCACCTATAAAATCTTTAAAAATTGTCATTATATTTTTTTAAAAATCATTTTTTTATTTTTTCTTTTTCTTTCTTTTTCTTCTTCTTCTTCATTGGCCGGTCACTAGCCAAAGGCAAGTTGGAGCCTCGCCATAGGTCGAGGAGGCTCCACCTAGCTTGATCAGGTGAGGCTGAGCTCGCTCGATGCTAGCAAGCTCAAGCCTTGCCAAATCCAACCACTTCGACAGGGCTTGAGCTTTGCCAAATGTCACCAAACGTCAGCAAGGCTTTGGCGACCTCTAGCAAAGCTCGAGCCTCGCCTAACTCGCCAAATCTAGTGGGCTCGAGCTCATCGGAGTCGAGCAAGCTGGCCTCGCCACATGCCAGCAAGACTCGACCTCATCTAAATCTAGTGAGCTTGAGCCTCACCGCCTGTGGCAAGGTTCCAGCTTGCCCTTGGCAAGTCACCGGCCACCACCATGTCCAACGACTGAACAATGAAGAAGAAGAAGAAAAAAAAAAAAAAAAGAATAAAACTAATTTTAAAATTTGATTTTTCTAAAAAATAAGAAATTTATTGAAAGGAATGCATGTAGGGAGAAAACAAACAAAAGTAAAAACCAAGCTGAACCAAACCGGGATTTCAGTTCAAATCGAATTTTGGTTTTGTTCAATAAACTTCCTTATTGGTTCAATTTGGTTCCTTTAAAAATAAAAATAAAAAACCAAACCAAGCTCAACCATTTACACCTATAATGTCAAATAGGCAATTTTATTTGACCAAAAAAAAAAAGAAGGTAATTTTAGGCTAATTGTGAAATTCTTTTTCAACCATCTCAATCATGAAAGTTGAGTATTGAGGAAATTAAATATGTAAAATGGTTTAAGATTGTGCCTCCTAGCGTGTGTGTATATTATACAAATCTTTTTCAATGATGCATTTGAAAGTGATGTAGTGACGTGGCTATACCCAACTTTCGTCTTGTGACATGCCTTCGCAAAACTATATGTCCAAAATTATTGTGGATCACCATTTCCTGCATCAATCACTTGAGAAAATTCCAATTGATTTTTTTATCAGAGGGTCACAAATATGCATGTATTTGAGATTTCATTGAAGGCAGTTTTCTCCTATCAAGACACGGAGGGTTTCCTCAGTCCTGAAATGTACATCGCTAGAAAAAGGTCTTCTAGGCCCAATCACTTGGGAGTTGCAACTTGCAAGTTGTGAAACAACGAAGTCTACATCAACTGTTCTCTTAAAGGGACCGCTAGTGAAAACTCGTGTTTGTAATTGTAGGGGACCAGAAAAAGAAGAAAAAGAAACAAGGAAAGATACACGGGAGAGCACAGAAGAAAATTTGCAGCGTCGTGACACTAGAAAACTCGGTTTGTATTGTGAAAAAATACATTATGTAGATGATCATTTAAATCGCTTATAAAAATGAATAAATGAAAAATATTTTCACTGTCGACGACAATGTTCAAACATAAATTGCCGTCGGTAATGAAAACTTTTTCTATTAACTAATTACTTTATGCAATATAAATAATCTTTTTTAGAAAATATTTTTTAATTCATTCATTTTCTACAAAAACAAACGAAATCTAATTCTTGCTTGTTGATGTACGAAATTCTGTAATGCGATAACGAGCACAATCTGTAATTCCATTAATCAAATCAAAATCCTACGGCACACCCATTTTGACTTTTTCAAGTCTAAAATTCCAAAAGAATCCAACAGAGAAACTGGGTAGCTAAGGTCCAATGGAAAAATTCCCTCCCTCAGAATTGGCACCTCCTATCCCCCTCCCAATCTTTGGAGTCTTCTTTGTTTTGATGTTGTGCCGTTGTACTCACAAACTAAGACTTAATGATGGAATAGATATTGTTATTCTGACAAAAAAAAAAAGTCTAAAATTCCTGAAATTTTCACAGAACTCAAACTTCGACACAAATTCAAATATAATTTTCTGAAACTTGAATAATATTTCACACTTTGGCGCGAATTAACGCTTGGCTTATTTCGTATGTTCTTTCTTTCTCCAACTGTTTAGTCTAAGAGCATAATAAGGTTCTGAATTCATAAACAAGTTGGAAGAACTCCCCCATTGTCCTCATGCAGGGCCGGGAAATATCAATAAAGTAAAGATTCCCACATGCACAGTTTCCCGAAGTAGTCTAATATTTTTCTTAAAGTAAACAACCTCTTGAGAAGCCAATGGGATCAGCGCGTGGTCTCACGGGGTCGACTAATCACCAAAGTCGCCCGGGGCATTTCATTATCTAACGCACCACACACGCCTCATTTCATTATCTAACGTGGCGTGTGTGGTGCGTTAGATAATGAAATGAGGCGTGTGTGGTGCGTTAGATAATCAAATGCCCAAAAATCAAGGAGATTTTTATAATTATTGGTATCGAGCCTTACGCCCACTTCTCATAGAAAAGGTATTTCATGTAATGACAAAGTATATGAGACCGATAACATCATGTAATAGACTAAATTTTGAGTTGACTATCCAAAAATTCTAGATACATTTTGCAGCGATCAATTCGATTTTAAACTTTTTGATTATGTCAATTTAGTCATGTACCTATTTTATTAATTTAATTTTAAACCTTTTTAATTTTGTCAATTTAGTCCTAATTTTTTTAATGATTTGTTAATTTAATCTTTGTTGGTCATAGGCGAGGACATCGAGCCCTCACCTGAATACACGTAAATAGGGGTGAGCATTGGTCCAAGGTTGACCCTGGATCGACCCTGGACCAACCCAATCCTGCCAATCCTGGACCGGCCCAATCCTGCCAATCCTGGTTCGGTTCTCAGAGAGATTGGATCGGTCATTGGTCCTAGAATTCTTAGACCAGCACTATGTGGGTCAATCCTCGGTCTTGAGAGTTTTAGGTCAGTCCAAGCCGAACCAACCCTGACTATATATATATATATATATATATATATATATATATATATATATATATATATCAAATATATTATTTATATATTTTTATATAGAGAAAACCTTAAAATAAACGGCATCAACAACATTAAACAGCTCTTTAGTGAGGAGTTTAAGTAATTTTACATTGTTCTTTAATAACTTAGGTTTTTAATTTATTTAATTACGTCAATAGTCATAATTTATGAATGAGGAAAATGTTTTTATGAGGAGTCCTCACGGCATCCAAAAATGCACCTTATGCCATCTTCCTATAGTATGCGTTTTATTCTATCTTATTTGTCATCTTAGTCTTCAATTTGCTAAAATAAATAAATAAAATTTCTGCTCGCCACTCGACACTCACCTCGCTCGCTTTGGGTCACTCGTGCCAATTGCTGCTTGATGCTTGCTTGGTTTGTTGCTTCCCGCTTGACATTCGATACTTATTCTACTCGATGCTCATCCCACTTGACCCTCACCGCTTGCTTTTTTTAGCTGACCTTGCTCATCATCGAACTCATTGGGTTGGTACGGTCATCGGTTACCCTTTCAATGAATACAAAAAATGAAATAAAAAATTATCAGTTGGTCTCAAGTTGACTCTAAAACCGGACCGAACCCATTGGGTCAGTCTGGTCCTCGATTCCAAGCTCAATGGGGTCGGTCCTCGGTCCCAAAAATTAAGAACCAACATTGTGCAGGTTGGTCCTAGGATTAGGGGGTGGACCGGCCTAACCTGGACCATGCTCACCCTTATAGATAAGGGCCGCAACTTGATTTGCTCTTCAAGCAACATTTGAGATCTGAAGTCCATTTTGGATATTTATAAACAAAATCCACTTTGCGGACTTGAGATTTTAGCATCGGGGGTAATTTGCAACAAAACCTACTTCGAGGGCATTTGTAAGTTTTACATCCATTTCAGACGCATTTTGGGGGAAAAAAAAACAAGTCAACAAAAAAAAATCAAATTGAGACTAAACTCAGGCCATCTGGTTGGACGTCTCGCCAAAGAGGAGGCAAAACAGAAGAAATGGCAACAAGATGTCAAAAACCATGTCTAAGTAATATTTGAATTCATGGCCAACATAGTTAGGTAATAATTAAATATAGAGAAAAATATGCAAAAAGTTAGGGATGATGTAGAATTTTTTCTCCACTTTTAATATGCAATGAAAAATTCTGTCGTCTTTACCTACCAAATTCTTATATTAAGACTTTGATAATCATAGATGGACTTTTGCTATATGAGGGAAAACGTTAGAATTATAAATAAATAAATAAAAAAATCCTAGTTACCCTTTTCAATTCTCACCTCATCTTCATAGGACAAGCCCACATTTCTAAAGTGAGTAAATTAGAAACAGCTCAAAAAAATATGTAAACAAAAAAAAAAAAAAAAATTGACCCTAATCACAAATTAAACCATTGACCCTAAGCGGAAAGATATAGACGCCCTAATCCTCTCATGATCCACCGATGCTGCCATTGCCTAGGAAGTCCCAACAAATTTCGGGAGTTCTCGTGTCGTGTCAAACATTCCAACATGTATCTAACACTTGCCGGCACTCTCAAACACTCTAACACTAGATCAACACATGTTGAAAAATCTAATACTTGATCAACTTTTTCATCCTACGACACTCGAGTTGGAATTCCGCAAGTTCCCAAACGCGATTCCAATACGTAAGGTCAATTTTAAAAATTTTCAATAAATGATGGGTTAAAATGTATATATGTAAATAAAAAAATAATAAAAATAATAATAAATGGGAAAGAATAAAAAAAAAAAACTTGTATTTTCTTCTTTTCTGACTCACTTCCGTAGTACACAATTCACTCCTAAGTTTTTTTTTTTTTTTTTCTCTTTTAACACATCTCACCCACAAGTCCAAAATGTGAATTACTTGTTTTTTTTTTTTAAGATTTATGGATTATTGAAATGAAGTTAAATTTGTCAAATTGAAGTAATAAATTATATTAATAAATTGTGGATTAATATGTTTAGTGTAAATTCATTCTTAGCTTTTATTATTATTTATTTATTTGTGAATTTGAATCAAATTAATTTGATTGAAATAATCATAAAAATGATAATTTATCATGTATGTATAAAAATATACATTTAATATGTAATGATCCTAACGCGTCGTCAAAATTTATTTTTCGGTAAATAACGTCGTTTGATATCGCCACGCCACGCGTGCGCGTGTTGGTATTGGTGCTACTTAGATCATCACTAGGCACCATTCTCATCATCCTTGGCAACATTGTCCACAATAGGCATCGGCAGTCTCGTTCTTCGATAACATCCGACAAAGGCATCGCAAAAGTTGCAATCGAGGCAAAGCCTCATGGATCGCACGAGGTGGTGACCCAGAGGAAGCCGCGACTGCCGCAACGCTCATTTGATGTCATGATCGTGGCCCGAATGGCCGTCAAACTGATAGATAATGAAAATATCAAGATTCTAGTTTTGGAGATCCTTCATTAATTTGAGAGAATTCAAAATGCATAATTTAAAGGAAAATTTCCCCGGGAAAAATTTATGGTTTCGTAAGTACGGTTGGGTAAATTCGAGGTCGGGGAAACGATAAATCCACGGTGCAAACTCAAATTCATAAATAAATAAATAAATAAATAAATAAATAAATAAACCTAGAAATTCAACCGAGGTCGATAGCAGTACTCCATTACACTTTTGACTCCCTCAAACTCCGCGGACTTTCCATAAACAAACGAATAAACAAAACACGACGGAAACGCGCGTTGCCTCGTACGTTGATGTCGTCTCTCGGTTTCCCCATATATGGTCGCTCTCCGTCGGCAGCAAGCAGGAATCCCGCTTTCGCTTCTCTCCAACCATCTCTGTTGTGGCTGAGCCCGCCTGCGTTAGACAGAGAGAGAGATACAGAGAGATGTCGGAAACAAGCGCCGAGAGCGTCGAGGAACTAACGCTCGAGTCGACCCCGACATGGGCGGTGGCAACGGTTTGCTTCGTCCTGATATTGGTCTCCGTCTTCCTCGAGCATCTGATACATCTTCTAGCTCAGGTATACAGTCGCCTGCTCTGCCTTTCGCGCTCGGCGTTGAGCTAGTCTTCTTCAAATGGGTTTTGATTGGAGATTATATGCAGTACTTGCAGAACAAGAGGAAAAGGGCTCTAATTCAGGCGCTCGACAAGATCAAATCTGGTGTGCTCATCTTTCTTCTGTTCTTCTCTCACTTGTGCTACTGCCTTTTTCCCCTTTCTTTTTCTCCCTTTTGCTGGTTTGTTGATGAAATATGTGTTTGCAGAGCTGATGCTGTTGGGGTTTATATCGCTGCTCCTGACCGTGACGGAGAGGCAGATCGCGAATATCTGCATCCCGAAGAGCGTGGCTCAGAAGTTCTTGCCTTGCAGCACCTGGGAATCTAGTGAGGAAGAGGAAGAAACGAAATGCCTTGAGCAGGTACATACACGTGTGCAGAATTGCTTCATACAGATATACGATACATTCTGTGCCGCTCTAGAGTAAGTTAAAATTTCATATCGATTGACCGTGAAATTTATAATTCCGTACCGCGACGGTAAATGATTAGTCAGTATCAAACCAGGACGGGAGCATTGCTTGTTTTGTTCCTCAATCTCAGGGAATTTGATCATCTATGAAGGAAAAATTTTAAATACACGGCTGAAGTACTACTCTCTTTCCGTCTTAGCTCTCTTACTACGCACCCACTTTCCTCTACATGGATCTGATTTATTATTGAAGTGAAACAAGGGATCTAAAGGAAGAAGAGCATAAGCTAGACCATATTAGCAATGAGTAAATCCTTTGTATCTAATACAAGAAGTTTCAAAATAATTTGAGAGTAAAGTTCAATCGCAAGGTCGAGATAGCTTTAAAATATGCATTGCAAGCTATTAATCTAGTTGCATACTTCACATTTTTTTCCCTTATTTCTTCATATTTATTTTTTTTCCATTTGTCCTTTATGCGGGTTCATGTGATTATTGTTTGCATGTGGGTCCAAAAATGATATAAACTTAGCTTTTATTTAGTTGTTTTTAGTAAATTTTGTCGAATTGCCTTGAACAGGGGAAGGTGTCTCTTTTGTCGAGGGAAGGTGTGCGGCAATTGCAGTACTTGATCTTCGTGCTCGCCTTCTTCCATTCTCTTTCCTGCATGCTCACTTTCGCACTCGGGATGGCCAAGGTAAAATCATCATTCATTGATCGATCTCAAATTATTTATTCTCCTTTTTAATGTGTCATTTTCCTTTTGAATCCCATATTTTCCCAAATTCAACTTGACATGAAGATTACGTCGGCTTTAAATAATGCCAAAAAGGATGTAAACATTGTCGCCGTATCGTCTTCTACTAAAAAACGTGCAAAGAAATCGTATTACTAACTAGGCTATTGAACCAGTGGGCCGTTGAAATCCTACGTATGGTTCAGATGACGTTCGTCATTGATTGCGCAAATTCTCGGGTTCTCTAGAGGGCGATTTGATTAAACGGTGCTGGACCAATGAGAAATGCGTTTACTATTCTTGTGAGTGGAACTTGGAGCAAAAGCAAAAGGAAAAGCAATCATCTAATTTTTCCTTTTAGACTTTTGCTTTTCTTCTTTTGACTTGCATGTGGACAAAGCAAAATCCGGCGACGAGGAACTTTACCTTGGGGAGATTATTTTCTCTCCGTCTCTCGTTTTCATTTGTGCGGCTTTTACCAAACCCTTCTTTTTTTTTTTCCGGTCTTCTAGATAATGCGTGTGAGTGGGAAACGTAGACTTGGGTTTGACCAATAATTGCAACTTCTTTGTTTTTTATGGTTAACTTCATTTATTTAAAAATTTATTTCATTTTAATTTTATTTTCAGATGAGGAAGTGGAAATCTTGGGAGGCAGAGACGACGACTCTGGAGTACAAATTCTCAAACGGTACGTCGTTACGTGTCCTGCTATTGTAAGTCCGTGTCGGCACCCACAAATTTTTTTGGCCCACTTTCTATAATTTTAATCACCGACTTTGAGAATTTGACATCTTAGTCGTAAACCACCGACCTTCGCTCGTAGCCGTCTTTTCTTTCATTTTTTTTTTCAGTATTTTTCTGAAGATCGAAATTTCGTTATTACATACCCTTTGTAAATGATTTTGGAGTAGTCCGTAGAGATTATCTTCAATATCGACCATGATAAAACTCGAGTCACCCGGCTAGATGTGCCCATCTTTGGTTTACAGAGATAGCTAGTTTAAAATGAATTTCAGTCATTCCATCCACTTCACCTTGAAAAATTAGAACTTTGACTTGTGGTTCACTGGACGCTATGTCATTCCATTTATTTGGAAAACCTCACTATTTAGTCACGCCACACCAGAGATTGACTGAGATGGTCCCCTCCAATGGATTTGTACCACATTAGATCAAAGCCGTTGATCTCCATCTCAAAATTTCTGAGTATTATCCACGCCGTTCACATTGGAAGTCCACATCAATTGATTAGTGTCATCAACCAAAAGATACTTTTCCTTGTGGTGGATAAGAATCGGTGGAATTTGATATTTTTCTGGGGAAACAAACAAAATCGTCTAGGGTTTCGTCCAAATCTCGAGATTCTCTAGATCTAAGATAAAAAGAGGGTATTATCAGATATAAAACAAGAAAAATATAGCGTCCCCACATGGGATGTTGACACGTTAAAATAAGAAACGTATCCGTGTCATGAAACCCAGTATCACTATATTACAAACAGACGGGCCAAAAACATGACTTATTATATATTGAATTTTTCAAAGAAAAAGATTGAAGGGCTGCTTTTAATTGCCGACTCTGTTCATTTTATTGACTTATTGTTATGTCGGCACAGACCCAAGAAGGTTCAAGCTCGTCCATCAGACATCATTCGCAAGGCGACACTTGACTTGTTGGAGCGATCTCCGTATTCTCCGTTGGCCGGTTAGTAACCAAATAAATAATTAAAAATATTCACATTTTATTCTTTAATATTAATTTGTCAAAAAAAAAAAAACCCTAAATCTCCTTATTTTTTTGGTCCTGGGCAGGGATGTTTTCTTCGGCAGTTTTACAATTCAGTCTCGAAAGTAGATTACATGACGCTGCGTCATGGATTTATTATGGTACATTAATGTTGAATTAAATTAATAATCACTTTAATTTGCGGAAATTGTGTTAGAAAATCCCTATTCTTAATATTGGTCGTTCATCTTGACTGCAGGCCCATTTGTCCGAAGAAAGCACGTTTGACTTCCAGAAGTATATCAAAAGGGCGTTGGAAAAAGATTTTGGTGTTGTTGTAGGGATAAGGTAATTATTTTTTTATAATTATAAATTAGTATAATACTAAATTTACTTCTTCTTTTTTTTTCTTATAAAATACAAATTTCTCACTTTCCTTTCCCGTGCAGCTTCTGGATTTGGATCTTCCTAGTCATTTTCATATTCTTCCACGCACATGGTAAGATGGGTAACAAAATAACTTAATAATAAAGAATAGCTCATTTTTTCACAAATCCGCTTATGTAATTTTTGCAGTGATGCTAATGTGAGTTTAATTTTCTTCAGTCTTCTATAATTATCTATGGCTTCCCTTTGTTCCACTGGTGGTAAGTAAATTTTATAATTTGATCAATCTGGGCTATAATAAAATGAATATGGGCTTTAATTTTTCGTCTAAATTAATTTGCAGATGCTGTTGCTGGTGGGGACAAAGCTACAAGGAATAATAACAAAGATGTGCATCGATAGCAATGATAAGTCCAACGTTGTGAGGGGGACTTTGCTGGTCAGACCGAGCGACCATTTCTTCTGGTTTGGGAGACCCAAATTGCTACTTCACCTCATGCACTTCATACTTTTTCAGGTAAGTCATTACATGTTTTCGAATTTTCAATGAAATATGATCAAAATCTAATCTAAATCAAATGTGGCATATAGACGGGTACTTGTGACAATGTTAAATTTGAAAAAATCCATCAGGTGCATCATATAATTTGTATAAAGTTTGATGTATTTAGGCTTCCCTAGTTGAATTTGGCTAAGATTACATGGCACATTCCAAACATCATGTTTATCCCAACCTTTAAATGGATAGTGTACATAACGTACCATGTTTGGTGTATATATGACCAACTCAATTCTTGCAAATACCTAATAAGTAAATAATAAACAAAGCATAACCTACTGAATAATTTCTTCTATATATTGGCAATGCTTCTAAAAATAGAATTCGTTTTGATCATAGACGTCCCTTTTAGCTCACACTAAAACTCTCTCCTCTTGATTTTTTAGAACTCCTTCCAAGTGGCATTCTTCACATGGACTTGGGTAAGCATATAAGCAACTTATCGATTATATATATTAATTATATGGAAATTTATTTTTCGCTTACTGATTTATTTAATGTTTTCTTGGAAAAACGCAGTACAAGTTTGGGTTCCGGTCTTGCTTCCACGAAAGAACAGAGGATATTATCATCGAGTTCACGATGGGAGCGTTAGTGCAATTCCTCTGTGGATATGTCACTTTGCCTCTCTATGCTTTGGTCACCCAGGTATTAACTAACCCTCAATTCATATTATAATTGTACAAAATTAGCAAAACAAGACACGAAAATATGCACTTCAATTCGAAATATATACATTTATCGGAAAATTCACATTTAAATTGTTCACATACCATGCATTGTATGAATTTTATAATAAACATCAATTGTCTTACTACTCCATGCGTTACCTTGAGTTTAGAAGTAAAAGAATTTTTGCATGTGTTACTGCAAACAGATGGGCACGTCCATGAGTGAAGCCGTTTTCACGGAAAACGTTCGCGAGGGACTAAAGCGATGGCGAGCCACTGCTCGGAAAAACATCGCCCCCGTGACCCTTACGCTGCATGCCTTTCGCTCGATGCCTCCGTCACATCGCTGGACGCTTCGGTCACGTCGCTTGATGCTTCCGTCACGTCGCTCAATGCTTATTCTCCTTCTTTCGGTCACGACGCCGCCTTCTCCATCGATCTTGACCATCCCGACCTTGAGTCATCAATCACTCTCGACGACGACGTGGAAGATCGCCGGAAGAAGGGATCTTTTGATGGTTTTGTAACCAGCTCAACGACGACGTGATTGAAAGTCAGATTGGAAGAGGTTATTGAGCTTAAAATCAGTTCTAGTGATCGGAGGAGAGATTAGTACAATGGTTGTCTTGCTCAACTCATGAAATTACCAGATAAGGGAAGTCGATGCACAGCCATATCCCGGAGCTTGGACAGATTCCGGCACCGATGATTGATTTTGGAGAAGAGTGGAAGGATCGGGCATTAAATTTGCTATGCTCATTTTCTCTCTAGAATTGCCACTACTATACGTCAGTTTGGTGTAAATGTTTATTTGTTGATATATGAATATATTAATAGTGACATAGTTGATAATTCATTTCTCTTCCTTTTCTTTTTGAATTTGGTCCAAGAATGCACAAAAAGAACTATTGAGAAAGCATTCTCTAAATAATTTTGAATATTGACAAAGCTTATCCCGAGTAAAACTTTGATTCTGAAAATAGATATTTTTTAGGTGTAAAGTCTTATAGGAAATAATCAGACGATATCAATCAGAATTAGAGTTGTAGCTTAATTATTTCCTTCGTTATTTGTTTTGACAAATGGCTAGGAAGGAGGCCATATACTTGTGCAATGGCTAATGGCAATTGGTTGGATTTCCTACCTTATTCATAAAGCGTTCCAAAACGAAAGTCTTTTGAATATCTCTTGAAGATTTGACTTTCCTGAAATAGTAAACTTGAGATGAAACATTCTTTCCAAGTTGATGTACTTGGCTTATGGAAATCCAAACTTCTATATGGGTGGTATAATCTATAGGAAGCATCATCCTTGATGATTTTGAAGCAATCAAACCTCCTAAGCAAGATCCAGGCCAATGGATAGATTGACTGGAAAGTTCTCCTAGAGATATGTCGAACATTCAACTTGGACTGGGAGGAGTATAAAAAGGAGGTCTTGAAGCTAAAAGGATTATCGCATTAAGGAGAATTGAAACTTTAAATTCCAAAGTCTGAATAGTTTTTATGATCTTATACTTTCGTCTCTATGACCAACATTGTGTAACCTTTTAGAGGTTGAGAGTGTGTGAGGAGTTATTCTCACGAGTTTGAGTATTCATTACTCAGATTTTGTAACCTCCAATGGGTTCTTCATAGTGAAATCCTGCTAATAGGTTGTTATCGTGGGAAAGCGGACGTATGCTTGCAAAAACCAAATCACTATAATCATTTGTGTGCAATTCTCTATCCCTTACTCTCTTTACTATTATTAGTGATAGAATCGCATACCGGTAAGATCTAACCACTACACTTTCCTTCAACGAAAAAGACTACAACATCTGGAAGAACAAGAAGGAAGCGTTCATCAAATCCGAGGATCCCTTAGAGTGAAACGTTGTTCTGAAAGACATAAGTCCTAAAACTTCTTCAACCAAAGAAGAAGGCAAAAGGCCAAAAGTCTTAGACTCATTTGACGCAAACATCAAAAAAAGAGAAGCATTAGATGCTAAAACAATTTATTTCTTATACTGCACATTATCTCCTTTTTGAATATAACCGAATTTCCTCATGTGAATCAATGAAAGAATTTAGGACAAGTTGCAAGTGACGTGTGAAGGAACTAACAGTGTCAAGGAGAAGAAAATATTCTTCTCCAACAATACTAAGCCTTCAAGGTGAAACCTAAAGAATCCATAATTGACATGTTCAGCAGCTTTACTAATATTGTCAATGCACTAATGTATCAATGGCAACCTCTATCAGTCCCTATGAAAGTGAACAAGATTCTTTGAGGATTGTCAAAGGAGTGGAACAATATTAAGACACCTATTCAAGAAACTCAAAGAATATCACCTCTCTTTGTGGATGAACTCATGGGAACACGAAAGTAAGAAATCAATAGCTTTAAAATATAGTCTTGACTCTTATGATTCAAATTCAGATGATGCCGATGAAGACAACGAGGAAATTGTGTTTATAGTGAAAAAGCTTTAAAAAAATGGCTAGAAAAGGAATGGAGGAAATTTAAAGGAAAAAGACCCTTCAAATCATCTGAGCAAAAGAGAAGCTTCAATGATAGAGACACAAATAGAGATGTTGTCTATTTCAAGTACAAGAAGCGAGGACACATCAAGCCTAATTGTCCAATTATGAAGAAAAGAAAGAACAAGTATGAAAAGACAAAGAAAGCACTAAAAGCCAAAACTCGGAGCAATACTAAGTGCAAAGAAAGCGATAAAGACTATGATAATATCTATTTGATGGAAAAATCTAATTCGGAGGAAGAATTTGAGGTAAATAATTTTGAAATTCCAGTTGAATTATCTAATTACATAGATGAATTATTTACTTATTACCAGACCACGCTTAGAAATTCTCATAATTGAAGAAGGAAAATTCAAAATTGAGACAATAGGATTCTTTCCAAAAAGAGAAGATTTAGTGTCTTGGAAAAGATCTTTTTCAAGCAAAAGAAAATCATGATTCTATTTTTTTCTTTAAATGATCTTTTGAAATAGGAAATTTTGGATGTTACAAAAAGGTTTTTAGTTGGTTCAAAAATTTTGGAACATATTTTGCCCATTCAAATCCCATATTACAACAAATTGGGACTTGGATGTAAAAAAAACAAAAATGATGTAGAAAATTATTTTCTAAAACACAATTTGAGGAAGAAGCAAAAACCTCAAAGAATCTTTTAAGAAAATCATATTAGAAAACAGTTTATAAAACAAGTTGATCAAAACCTTCTTAAATGCTCAATCTGTGATAGCCATGATCATTTTGAAAATGACTATTCAAAAGGTTGGAAGTAGATTCAAAGAAATTTTCTAAGCATGGTTGATCCTTCTAACCAAAGAGTACCTAGACAGATATGGGTACCAAAGAAAACTTGAACTTCTTTGATTTTTGAAATTACCAAAGAAGAAGAAAAACAAGTGGTACTTTGATAGTGAATGCTCAAGACACATGACTAGTGATTCAAGTAAGTTCATTGAATTCACAAGATTTAATGGTGGAAGCATATCCTTTGGAGGAAACAATAAAGGAAAGATTATTGGCAAAGGAAAATTTGAGATTGGTAACTTGACTATAAGAAATGTATCTCTTGTCAAAGGTCTTAACTATAATCTCATCAGTATCAACCAATTATGTGATACTGGCTACAAGATCTACTTCCAAGAAGACAAATGCTTAGGCACAAGCAAAGATTTGAAGCAATCTTTTACCAGAAAAGGACATGGAAATATCTACTCATTTGATATAACAATTGATAGTTCAATGTCTGATATCAATCAAAGACAAATCAGACCTCTAGTACAGGAAGCTTGGGCACATAAGTACTAAGCAAATCTTGAAACTCTCCTCAAAGAGACTGGTACAAGGATTACCGGATCTTAAGTATGCACAATATGTGCTCTTGGTAAATAGATGATAAGTTCTTTCAAACCCATCAATTATGTTAGTACTAACCGAGCTTTGCAACTTCTCCATATGGTCATCTTTGGATCTATAAGAATACGGAGTCTAGGAAGTAAATGGTACTACTTGGTAATAGTTGATGATTACACAAGGTACACGTGGGTTTTCTTTAGAGCACACAAGCATGAAGCAATTTCTTTTTTCTCAAAGTTTATAAAAAGAATTCAAAATGAGAAAAGATATTCAATTTCTTGCATCAAAACGGATCATGGGGGAGAGTTCAAAAACCAAAGCTTCATAAAATTTTGTGAAGAAAGTGGTTTTGAGCTTTAATTTTTGACTCTCTATACACCTGAGCAAAACGGTATAATAGAGAGGAAAAATAGGTCATTGCAAGAAATGGCAAGAACTCTTCTTATTGAAAGTAAAATTGAGTCACATTTTTGGGCAAGCACCATTTCAAAAGCATGCTACATTATCAATCAAGTTTTTCTCAAACCTTCTTTTGGGAGAGAAAAAAAAACTATGAGCTTTTCATAGTTAAGAAACCAAATATTTCATATTTTCCAGTCTTTCGTTGTAGAAATATTTTATTTTGAGAAATGCTTATAAGCAGCCTAGTAAATTTAATGAAATATTAAATGAAGATATATTTCTAAAGTACTCAACCACAAGCAACGCTTTTGGGGTTTACAATAAAAAATCTCACACAGTGGAGGAGTCTATCAATATGAAGTTTGATGAAAATCCTTAGACTCATAAGATTTTGGTCAAGGAAAGCAACAATCTGAAGCAATTCAAGAACAAGAATAAATCAAGGAATTAGAATCAAATGAACATCCTCAATCGGCAAAAGAGTTTGAGAAGCACAATAGTGAGAAACCCACAACATCTAACGATAGATTCAACAAAAACTGGAAGTACAAGTCTAACCATCTAAAGGATCTTATGATCGGAGACATCAATGATAAGATCAAAACGAGATCAACATTAAAAGAAGCTGCCAATACTCTAGCACTCATTTCAAAGATTGAACTAAGAAGTACTGAGGAAGCTTTGTTAAATGAACACTAGATCCTAGCAATGTAGGAGGGACTTTTAACAATTTCTAATAAATGAAGTATGAGAATTGGTTATTGGACCAAAATACTATCCTGTAATAGAAACAAAATGGGTGTACAGGAACAAGCTAAATGATCAAGGAAAAATCACAAGAAACAAAGCAGAATTGGTCACCAAATGCTACTTGCAGGAAGAAGGAATCAATTACAATGAAATTAACGCGCTAATAGCAAGGTTAGAAGCAATTATACTTCTACTCACTTAGACTTGTTTTCATGGTTCCATACTTTTCCACATGGACGTAAAGAGCGCTTTCCTAAACGAATTCATCAAAGAAAAGGTGTTCGTAGAACAATCTTCAAGTTTTGAAGAACCAAGAAAATCTTATCACGTCTATAGATTAATGAAAGCCATGTACGGTCTAAAGCAAGCTCCTCGAGCGGTATGATAGGCTAACAAATTTCTTCATTCATAATGATTTTGAAAAAGGTAATGTTGATACTACTTTGTTTATAAAGAAAGAATGTAAGGAAATCTTTTTAGTACAAACCTATGTCAGCGATATTATTTTTGGATCTTCTAATAAAAATCTTTGCAAGAATTTTGCTAAGTTAACACATGATGAGTTTGAGATGAGTATGATGGGAAAATTAAATTTTTTCCTCGGATTGCAAATCAAATGAATGGAAGAAGGAAATTTCATCTGAAAGTGCTAGTATTACCACCTAGAGGGGGGTGAACAAGTGCAAATACAAATTTAACCAATAAAAATAATAAAAGTTACTTTCTCAAACAAGGTATGACTAACATCAAGCTTCTAAGTTCAATTTATACTCAAATAAGATATTTTGGAATTTAGCAAGACATAGAAAAATATTACAACAACAAAATTAAAGAAGTTAAGGAAAGAGAAAATTACACAGAATTTATAGTGGTTCAACTTAGATCAAGCCTACGTCCACTCTCCCATGTTAACAGCCTTCTGGCTAAATTCCACTATGAAATCAAAAGAGAATTACAGCGATTTGAGTACGATCACTCAATGAAGAGTTTCTTTCTCTCTCACTAAGTCACTCATTTGTATTTTTCTCTCTTTGAGTACAGTTGTAAGCGCAATTGATGAAGAACAAGCGATTTGGTAACTTCAGACTTTGGAATTTTAATCCTCACACACACACTCAAATGAACTGCATGACCTCCTTAAATACTCCTACATGCCTTTCTATCCATTGGCAATTTCTGAAGGAAATTCTTCTAATCAATCCGTTGGACAAAATCAATTAAGAAAATCTTGTAACCGTTTAAAGATTGAGGTGAAGATCCGATGATCCTAGTTGCCCATAAAATCATAATCTAGGTTTCCATAAGTAGATGTTTCCCAAAAAAGAACTTGTCTTTGAAATTGATTTCATCAATCCATGATTGATTTCATCAATATATTTAGAAAAGATATGTGAGAATCTTCGCCAGAAAACCAAATATGTCTTGATTGTACAGAATCCTAGTTAGAAGATCAATAAACCCAAGTCTGATTATGTCTTCATTCTAGACTTGGTTCAGTTTGGATCTTTGTCAGAGTGGGAAAGACTTCTAATGTAAAATAGATTTTGACAGCATTCCATGATATTAACACAGAAGTCCAATATTCCTCAAAACAAGAATAAGAATAAGAATAAGATAACAAAAGTTTTGTCAACTTCAAAACCAAATAGGAGTTTTCTCAACATCATCTTCCAAAAAAAGTACGGAAAAAAAGCTTATAAAGAAATTCCACATGGAAAATTCGAAGCGAATGGAGACTCTTATGTCTTACTCTTCAAAGCTCGACAAAGATGAAAATGGCAAGAAGGTTAATTAGATGTTGTACAAAAGCATAATTGACTCCTTATTTTATCTCACATCATCAAGACTTGATATTCTTTTTGCTGTATGTATGTGCAATAGATTTCAATCAGACCCTAGGGAATCTCATCTATCTATACTAAAAAGGATTATCAAATACATTAACACTTACCCCTTTCTAGAACTCTAGTATCCTAAGAAATCATAATTTATATTATTTGGGTATTCCGATGCTAATTTTGCAGGATGTAAGATAGACAGGAAAAATACTTCTGGAACTTGTCAACTATTGGGTAGCATGCTTATACATGGTTTTCTTAAAAGCAATCGACAATAGCTTTATCAACTGTTGAAGCTAAGTACGCTGCATTAGGAAGTTATTGCACCGAAATTCCTTGGATAAAGCAACAGCTGAAGGACTATGGAGTCATGGATTTGAATACAACAATCAAATGTGATAATACAAGTGTGATCAACCTAACAAAAAATACAATTTACACTCCAAAGCCAAGCACATTGAAATCAAGCATCATTTCATACGTGATCCTATCAACAACGGTGAAGTAAATGTTTAGTTTATTGATTCTCAAAATCAATGGATATTTTTATTTAAATAATTATTTTATAAATTAATTGCATAATATAATTTTCTTGGAATTTGTTTGAATTATTTTCTAAAGAGTGTTCTATGTTTCTTCCTTAAAAATTGGATTTTTTTGGAAGCTGCTTTTTCTTTTAAATCATGTTGTTCCATCTCCCTAAAAAATCCCTTATTTTTCATTCTCTTTCATTCTTCTTCGTCTTCCTTTGAGAACTTCCTTTGTGAAACCCCTCAAAACTTCTTTCTCTTGGCAAAAGATCAAAACTTTCTTTTGTTCTCATAACCATGGCCCCAAAATCTACACCCAAGTCAAAGCCCAAGCCTTTTGCATCATGGAGATCAAATTGTATTGCGGGTATATAGTCTAAATGAGAGGAAGCACTGAGTTCTTCGACTTGTCCGACTCTTTTAACAACATTGATGGTACAACCAAAAAAGAAACTTCTTTTGAGTACTCACAGTTAAGATCCATTATTGATACTCTCAAAGATATGGGAACCAGTGAAGAAGTTATCCCTAGATTACTAGCTAAGCATGGTTTCAAAAATGAGAAAGTGTTTGAGTCGATGTTTGTGAAACCTATCAGTAGCATGCCTCCTGTGAGTGCTAGTGACTCGAGTGGTGTAAAATCTCAAAAAGGAAAGAAAAAAGTGGCCAAAACATCGACTTCTAAGAAAAAGGCTGGTGGTGATGGTTAAAGAGGAGACGGTGATGAAAAACGGTATGCAAATTTCAAAAGAAGAATTACTGGTTATGTGCCTAATAAAGATCGTGCAGATAAGTTGATCAATTTCGTGGAACACTAGCAATACTTCAAAATTCTTCTAAATAGAGAAGTAATATATCAAAAGATTGTTGACTGTGACTTCTTTGAGTCATCTGCAATTCAGTTCAAACAACTCTCCGATGAACATCAATTAACTGATCTCTGTGTTACAAAATTTTCAACTTATCCAGCACTGACTGCTTATTTCTAATCTACTCTCTCGTTTTAATATGTTGATATAATTGAGTTCATAGTGTTTGATAAGCCTTATCTAATCCAAACCTAGGATTTGGCAAAAATCTTAGGAGTTAAGTATTCAAACTTTGAGGCAATCTATATTGATCCAAATATTGCATTTAGACTTCTCTTTGGAATTCCTAACTTTACTAGAGATGATAAGTCGCATGTCTCTCATCATTTATTTCCTCTTAAGCAAATTGTTATTCATAAGATTATCATCAATTGTTTGAGGCCTAAGGGATCTTCAAAGACTGATGCCTCTTGTTATGAGGCCAAGCTCATTTGGAAAATTTTGAATGGTCATTCATTTTCTGTTGGAACTATCTTGAAGAACAAGGGTCAATTACCTTATGGCTCTTTGTTGACACCTAAATTTTGATTAGGTTATTAATTAGGCCTTAATTTCTTTTTTTTCCTCTTTATAATAATAAATAATAAATGACAAAAACAACAAAAAAACAAAAATTGGCAGCCCATCGGGGCTGGGTCTTCATGCCTAGCCCCCCTCCTTTTTCTCTCCCCCTCGCATGGGCCCCTATGGCCCAACCTACTTCTCCCTCGGCCCGGCCCCCTCTTTCTCCTTTGTCTTCTTCCTCCCATCTTCTTCTTCCTTCCTCCTTCTTCCGCCTCTGCAGGTCATGTGCGGTGACGAAGACGTGCTCGAGCACAACCTACAACAGAGAGAGGAGCGTAGGCCGACGGCTGAGAGGACGCAACATTGAAGGCGAGCATGCCTCCGTGGAAGGGGGAAGATTTGACGCCGGTTCGACCGCACCCAGGGCCGATCGGCATGCGAGGGCCGACGGCTGAACCTCCGTCGGCCGGCCTCCACCTCGCCTATAAATAGATGAGCACCTCCGTCAACGAAAAGAAACGGAAGCGGCAAAGGATCGAGGGCTGCAAATCTTCGAAACCTCCCACTAAAAGACTTCAGAAAGGGGGGCCGAGGATGAGCAGGCCGACATCTGAGAGCTCATAGCCAAAGAGAGAGCGATCAAAAGCGAGCGAGCGTCATAAGCTTCCCTCGAGAGGCCCAAGCGCTCACACGCCCAAATCTATAGGAGGGGGAGAGATCTGAGCAGAAGGGCCGAGCGAGAGAAGAATTGGAGGAGAGAGGGTCGAGATCTGGGCGCAAATCTGGAAATCTGCCATGCTTCGAGTCGCCCCGAGCCAGGCCGCCGCTGTCGCTGTGACCGAGCACCAATCCCGATGCCATCAAACCGTACTCTCGCCCTTGTGCCTTGCCGCTGCTATTTTTCCCGACGCCGACTACTACTTCCCCGACTCAGACTTGCAACTATTCGAAGACTCAACCGAATCAAAGCCCTTCATTACGGAATCGTCCGGTGCAACTCGTAGAGACAAGTACAAGTTTTGTCGCCGTCTACCGTTGTATGCCATCATCACCCCCGTCACCGCCGAACGGAAGCTCCCCTCCTTCTCAAAACCCTAATCATCGTTTTGCCTTGCATCTCAACCCGCGTGGTCGCCTCCGTCGCCGCCGTTCGGAGGCTTGCCCCCCTTTTTGTCGAGACCCTAGCCTCCGTCACCACCGAATGCCGGACCACCGCCGTTCGACCTCCTAGCCCTTCCATCAGCGCCGTGGATAGATGAGGAGGGAGGAAGCATTGCATCGGACCCAACCCGGGTCGGATCCAGGCCACTATTCGGGTAGGGTTTCGCGAATTGGGGGCGGATGAAAGCCGGGTCGTCGGGTCAGGTAGGGTTTTAGGAATCGGGGTCACAATTGCAAGCCGGGTCAACAGCTTAAAACTGGGTCAGGCGTGGGTTTAAACCGGGTAAGGTTTGGCTTTAAAGCGGGCCGGGTTGTGTGCATGGGCTGCATAGATGTTGGGCTGGAGTTTTTTATAAAGTGGGCCAAAATCGATTTGGGCCTATAAAAAACAAGAGAGAAAATCCCTTGCGGGTCGCGAACCGGGTCGATTTTTTATATTATAATATAATATAATATAATATTTTTAAAATAAAAAATAAAAAGAAATAAATTATTTTCCAGAAAAATCAAAATAATCAAAAATATATGTATTTTCCCAAAAAAAGCCAAAATAGTAAAAAAAAGTCAAAAAAGATTTATATTTTCAAAAAAAATCCAAAAATCCCTTTTATTTTCCAAAAAAAGAAAAAGGTCCAAAAATGTTTTTCTTCCACAAATGCATGGAAAATCCCTAAAAAATCCGAAAGGCCTCAAGGTTTAAACAAGATTAGGTATTGAAAGGGCATGAGTGATTAGCTAGTGTAATCAAGCCCCTGATCCTAATTTCTTTGGTTGCACAGGAGTGAGTATTTCTTCCGATATTTCACTTGGGTTTCTAATTGACCCACTCCAAACCGATTAGTGGTGATTCTATTTTAAAATTAATTTATAAGTTAAAAAATTTGGACCATTAAGTCATGAATTGGTGGACTTGGGAGAATCTAGGCTAAAATAGACATTAGCCTCCGCAAGGCACTTGCCCCTAATCGGGCGCCAAAAAAAAGAGGTCGCAACACTCTTTGATCACAAAAATTTTCTATCATCTAAATATTGAAATTCCAAGGAAGCTAAGGAAGATACAACTGCCTCTGATGAACATGGACTAACAGATGATGAGGAAAATGAGTTTCAAGCACACTACAAAAGGGTTGAAAAACACGAAAGGCAAACTTCTAAAGGTGGATTTAGATGACAATACACCCAATCCCTCTTCTTGCCCCACCAAGAGAATGAAGACTATTGTTTATAGACAGAGTTCTCAAGCCTTTTTACAGAGACTTAGTGAAGAACTCCTAAATGAGTTAGATGAAGATATTGATGATGATGATGTCAATGAAGGAAATGATAGATTGGGTGTATTGTCAGCCCAAATCCAATGAAGTTGAGTTTCTTGTCTAGTAAGATCAACTCCAATAAAATCCCAGTCTAGGCTACAGGTACGCTTATGTTTTATAGATCCTCCTTCAAGTACAGGCACAATAGCAAGTTTGTTTACCTCCTATTGTTCTATTTCCTAATTAGTAGCTTGTTGGTTGCTCTAAATAGGGGTTTCAGATATCATTTCATCTATATTAGGTTCTAGACTGATTTCTCCATTAAATACTTTCCAAAAAGGGCTATATTTTCTTGCTTCAGCCCTTAACCAGTTGCCAAACTTGCATGTTCTGTTTTCTTCAAGTCTTGATTGTTCATAAGGAATGATTTTGCAATAAGTAGCATAATGTCCTATTTGACCATAGGAGTAGCAAAAGTGCAGAAGTCTTTCATACATAAAATCCACCCAAAGTTTTTTATAATCCAAGTTAACAATAGTTCTAGACCTTAGGGGTTTAGAGAGGTCTAGATTTACCTTAGCCTTGCCCACATTAGTCTAGCCATAGTCATTTGGTTCCACCTTCACTTCCAGCACTTGCCCTAGTTTTATAGCTATGTTTGAAACTATTTGTTCAGTAATTCTTCCTCCAGGCAGCCCCAAAATGTGTACTCAAAACTCACATTGAGTAAAGACATATGAATGATCAGGGTGTCAGGGTTACATTGCTTTAAAATGAGCAAATTACTGGAGAAAGACCATGGGCCTAATGTCAATACTCTCTCCTTTGTCAGTCATCGAGCTAAATGTAAATGAAAACAACCCTGGTCCTATTGAATCACATATTACCAAGTCTGATTTCCACGCCCTTTTCATTGTGCTAAATAATGCCTTGAATTCACAATTGGTTTGGAATATAGCTTTCCAATAAGAGTTAACTCACACTCTCGTTTCTTCTCCACAGGTACATCATCCTTTATCATTACCATATCCTCCTCCGACCATAGATCTCTAAGACTTCTACAAAGGGCAGCAAGTCTTTTGTCTTTTTCTTCCCCTTCATCCATATTGCTATTAAGTGTAGGACCAAAGAATACCTATATGGGTTGGATTTCATGAAGAAGCTGTGGGTTTTGAAGATTGCTTAACTAAACAAATTCTCCTCTTCCACCTGTTGCACGAAGAGATCTATCTAGCCAATTGAAGGGTTTGAAGGGAGATCTAATCAAGCCAAAGGTGGATAGCCACCCATTTCCTCTCCATGGTTACGTCGATCAAGACCCAGCTAGGCGGGATGGCGATCGACCCACCTAATGTTTGCCGGAACAGGGAAGATAGCATTCGTCAATGGAACAATTGAATCATCTTCTAGACTTTAGGGTTTTGTAATATGGAAATGGATTTTAGGTTGCATTGTCCATTGTAAAGGAAAGGGATTCTGAATCTGAAACTGTGGGAAAAAAGTGGAAAAGGAAACAATAGAGATTTTGATCTAGGGTTTAAGGAAAGGGTTTTCTGGGGGAGACTATCGCGAGTATAGAGAGAAGCTCACATGGGTGAGAGAAGAGCCACAAACCCCTCCGGATGACGACTTGCAGAGAAGTCCAAATTTGAACAATCTTAATTGGGTCGACGTTTCGACCAAGTCACGATTGCTTGTTGGAAGCCTAAATATATTGCCACTTTCCCACAACCTCTCATGGGCTAAAGCGCCACAAATATCTTCCAAATCCAAGCCTCACTTAACTATGGATCTCATCAAAACAGTAAGTCCACCCGCACTTTTGACTTATCCACAAGAATTTTCTAACACAACCTTCTCAATTGTAGATAAAACAAAACCATGTACCACATACGTTGTTAAACTCAGCAATTACAGCGACTATTGGCTTTACAAGCCCTATCTCGCTACAAGCACCAACCATGTAGATAACTCTGCTAATACCCGCTACTTCCAAAGTTTATAGTTATAACTCCATCTCAAGGTGAACACCATTCAAATCAATATAAATATTGTCATAAACACTCCTACCTAGAAGTGTTAAAGACTCATTAAACATAACTTCTCCAATGATAATAGGTGAATTTAGTTTTAGGCACCACAATCAATAGCCCTACTCACTTTGTGCACAATCTAAGAACATGCACTGTCTTGTCGTTCCATCGAGTTTATCATCACTCACTCGAACATAACATAAGCAACCGAATATTCTAACAATAAAATAATTAGCAACATTACATGACGACTCTTCTTCAAGAGTTTGACTTCCAATCACAGTTGATGGGGATCTATTCACTAGGTAGCTTATTGTACTAAGCGCATCCACCAAGAATCTTCTAGCATGGATTGTCTCTAGGAATGTTCTACTCATTAACCTTGCAACATGTCGTGGTTCACTAACACTAATGTGATTTCTCACTATATCTTCATTCATGCATAATTCATTTAATAACCTGAGTAGAATTCCACGTTACTGCCAACTCACACATGCTTGATCATTAATCTCATTTTCAATCAAAGCTCTCAATTTTCTTATTATGGCAATAGCATCAAATTTACACCTCAGCACATATACTTAAGTCTTCCTCGAGTAATCATTCACAATTTTTAGAATAAATCCAACACTCTTCCTTGAAGGAAATCACAACAACCTAGGAACATCCAAGTGAATTAACTTTGTAATCTTTGTGGTTTCTCCGATAGTTGCACTAAATCATACTTTCAAAGTCATTCATCTAAGTCACAACACCTGCATACATTCGGTTTGTTAACAACATAATTACGTAATAGATTCCTTTCACTTAGAACTTTCAAGTTTCTCTCGCCAATGTGTCCCAAGAGCATATGTTACAATTCAATATCTTGAACAGATGCATCCAACAACTCCGCAGCGAAATTCGTCGCTATCTCACTTTGAAGCTCATATAGGCCACTATGTTTGATACATTTCATTATCACCAAGACACCTCGAATAGCTTTTAGAACTTCACTTTCTAAAGTATATCAACACGTTGCTGAATCTAAGGCACTCAAGAAAATTAAGTTCTTATTCAACTTTAGAACATGCCTTACTCCAATCAATGTCCTCATTATATCGTTATACATTATGATTCTAACATCAGCAATACCCACAACATCATACTCAACATTATTTCCCAATGGCACTTTGCTCTTATCTTTGCACTAGGTAAGTAGTAAATCAATTTTGAATCCATAAACCATTCATCAAAAACAAATTCTCATTGTTAGACAAGCCAAAATCAACACTATTGAAATTACAGTTAACTACAGCAACAATACCATCAATAGACTCAACTTTGATTTTCTTACCATTCTCATTCTTTAGCTTAAGGCTTGCCATAGCTCCAACAAATAGCATCACCTGCTTTAGCATGACTATGTTTGTTTAAGTTTATACTAATTCTATTAATATGAGTACTAGTTCTTCCTCCAAAGACACAGCTTTACTAGATTCTCTCCTACGGGTGACCTTACTCAAATTCAAATCATGAACCGTATCAAACATTAAGCCCGTTGACCCAAAGAAATTACAACAACAGTAACAATAGTATTTACTATCAAGCAATGAGAATGAATCAAAGCATGTGACTCATTTTCAAAATCAAGATCTCAACTAATCTCACAGTGGCTTTTCTCTTTCACGCTATTAAACGCAACGCTATGAGCCAACGTCAACTGAATAATATCCAACAATTTTCTTCCAATAAATCCCATTCAACTTACTTCATCGACTATGATTTCTCCCTAGACGGGGCAAGTGCAGGTTTCTTTGGTACAAATAATCCTCAATTTGCATCTTCAACAAGCAAATTCTATCGATTCTCACTTTTCCTTCTTCTACCACCATCGATTTGCTTCAAATCAAACAAGCCTAGCTCTAATACAAATTGTTGTAAAAGTAAGCAATCAGATAATAAAATAGATAGAACTTGAAAATAAATCAAATACTAGATTTATGTTATTCAATTGGGGTAACCTACTTTTCTACACGGAGGGCAACAAAAAATTTCACTATAAATCAAGCGATACAATGAAAATTATAACCACACTTGAGTCATTCAAACACTCTCAATGTTTCCTAACCTTCAATTAAACCCAATAACTCACACAATATTTAGCCTCATAATCCCTCACAAATTGATCTCTCAATTTCATTAAGGATTTCACAAAATCTTAACACAAGATTTATTAGCATCAAACACTTTAGGAAGTAATTCACAAGCAACTCCTATTTGATAATCTTCACAAAGAACATCCACTTCTTATATATAGGCAAGAATTGGATCCAAAATAGGAAACATTTTCCAACCAGGAAGCAATTCAACTAAGAAACTTAATTGAATTAAGAAACTTTCATTTTCATGCTCAAACTCGAGACATATTTTAATAGAGAACAAACATTGCATAAGTAATGTGGGTCCTAAAAATTGAAATGCCAATTTGAAAATCTCTTGTATTTAGCTTAGTGAACAAAAAAGGACTTTTACGTGTGACTTTGGTGGATGAAAAGGTTCAACTCCCAATAGCGTATAGTGCAAACAATCTAATACTTGAACCCCCCAATGGCAAGACTATGTCATACCATGTACCATTACCAAATAGCCAACATCGTATCGTACATAGATGGTATAGGTCCTGAAAATTAATGTTGGACCATAAATATAGTTGTAATGTCCCAATCCGTTCCACATAGGTCATACTACCAAAAGTACTCTCAATAACATTATAACTAGGTGACAATTTGGTGTTAGATCTTTACTTAGGACTAAAATAATGGGGCCTCACCTAACCTATGTGGGATAGAAGTCCATGATGCTCTGACGTCTCATGAAATGTGATATATATGTTCTTGTGAGGACATACCACCTATTCACATAAACGTTAGTAAAAACACCCCCACACTTTGAGGATTGTCACAAAGTCGCAGACCCAATACTAATTTGCGTGCAAATGTGCGTATGACCAAATCTGCATGATGGTGGCTTGCGCTCGGGGGTCATTGACCTCAAGCAATGAGTCATTGGACAGAGATCCAATAAAATTCCACAATTTTTTACCATTTTTAAGTCTGAGCTAAGCCTACTTACAGCTTAAACTTTTAGATTACTCAATCGTAGTTTCACAAAATTTACTGGGCATATATTTTCACGTACTAGGAATAATTGTTGTCAATTTTTTATAGAAACATCAACGTCTTAGGAGTGAAGATGTTGTCTGAAAGGAAAATAGGGAAATTGGTTTCTTTTGACAGCATGAACATACCTATATTTTGACGGGGTGACATAACTTGTCTTCTTTGACGGTGTGAACATGGATATGCATATACTCTAATTTTTTTATTTTGATAAGCCGTCTCTTGAATTGCCAAATATTCCTATTTTCCACTATTCTAGTCAAATCTGGAATACTGAAAAAGGTGACATAATTTGGATTGGATATTTAGAGGAATTGAAATGCAAGGAATGGTGACGTGTCACGTCATTTCCTTTTAACAATGCTTGTGTTAAAGGGGAACCGACCAGAAGAAAACAAAGCACAAAACAGAATCCAGCATGCATGGTTGATGATCTCCCCAAGATACAGTATTTATGTTCATATATTAAGAAACTCTCTCCTTATAAATTTATATCGAAATAGAGTACCATTCACACTGAGACAACATGGAAGGATAAATGCATCATAATGCTTTCAATCCTCTCTTAGCACCAGGCTTCAGGTTCTATCCAACAGACCAAGAACTTATCCTCCATTACCTCAAAGAGAAGGCGTCTTCCTCCTCAAACCCTTTTCTCTCTGTAATTGCTGATGTTGACATATACAAGTACAATCCATGGGAGCTTCCTGGTACGACTTGATCTCTTTCTTCAAACGTGTAGTAAAACAAAGGGGGCGCATGCAGTGAGACAATTAACCAACCTAGTTTTCTTTCGTAGCAACTTCAAGGGCACTGGATTTTGATCATGGTTGCGTAAATAAAACCTCTTTTCCTTAATTTAAATGGGCTTGATCATACTGGCAAACCCTACTCATCTTCAGCAACCACACAGTTCTAAGAAATATATATAATCAAGTTTTTGTCCTTACATTCATATAGTGGGGAGCATGGATATGGATCTACCTATTTGTAATGGAGATAGTTTGCTGGAAATTGAGCCGCAGACGTGGCTTTCTCGGTGTGTCACTAAAAAATACAGAATTGTTGATGGGCCATACCCATAACTTGTTACCCCTTAATCAGAGGCATGATTTAAGGAAAGGTTTCTCTGACCAGGATGGAGAAAATAGCACTTGATTGATTTTATCAAAATGGACTAAAGCCAACATAGTCCCTAATTGCAGTTTCTTCTTAAATAACGTCATGTTGAGAAGAGGAAACTTCATAAACATGATTTTGTTTGCAGAAAAGGCCATGTTTGCAGAGGAAGAGTGGTTCGTCTTCAGCCCAAGAAACCGGAAGTACCTGAACGGCACTCGCCCAAACAGGACCGCAGCATTAGGCTATTGGAAAGCCACTGGGGGCGATAAGCCAATCCTCAGTTCTAGTGGTTCACGGTGTCTTGGGGTTAAGAAGGTCCTGACCTCTTACAGAGGAAGGCCTCAAAAAGAAGTGAAAACTAACTGGACGATGCATGAGGACAGGCTTCTTGATCACAACCGTCATTATTCTCACCAGCTTGGAGGACCCCTGCTTGTAAGTTTCCTTTTCTCTAGCTCGGAAAGTGAGATAGGATCCATTAACCATGGGAACTACGAGTCTCGTTTTTGTCATTCAATATGGATAAGAGCATGCATATTATACAATTTGCCCTCATCTTAACGTGTCAAATGCTCTCTTGAGAACAGGTCCTCCTTGACCTGAGTCAATTACGACAATTCGTATGGATGAGTTCCGTGGACGAGATCCAGTAAATGTGAAATTCTGTATCCATACACACGATTTACACTAGGACTCATTTCATATATCAGAAAGTTTTTATCATCAGGCAAGACAAATATTGTTTTTCAATATATGGCCACCATCGCACGAGGGCACTTGCCCTCACCCACATCCAGGTGAGAGAAAGAATGACCTCGTTGTCGACTGCATAAGGCCTGCAATAGCACTCACCGACACCGCAGCTCAGGCTGCCGAGTCTTATCGCTGTCTGCCTTCTCACTTTTAGTATTTAGACCTTCTAACTAATGTAACATCTACTTAGAATACATTTGATAACAGTTCTATTCCGAAAAACAATTCCTTTTCAAAAATAGTATTTTTCTAGTTCTATTCCCTAGAACAATTTTTGAGTAAAAAAAAGTGTTTGGTAGCAACACAAAAATTTTATCCTAAACATAGAAAAAGAATAAAAATGTGTTTAGTATAACCTACAATTTTTTTTGTAACGTAGAATTTTTTTTAATCTTTTAATAATTTTTATAGATTTTTCTTTTTTTTTCCTCTCTTCTTCTTGCTCCTCCACTAGCCTCCGGCCGCAATGGCCAGTGACCGCCCATATTGAAGCTGAACTTTTCCCTCTCCTTGACCGCCGACTGACGGCTAGCTTCAAAGGCGCACCTGGACACAAGTTCAACGAGAGCGATGGAAGCAGTTCCGATTAAATGACTGATAATGGGGTCTTACGTGGTCAAGAGTGCATAAAGAACTCGCCCATATTGGACTCTAATGAGGGGTAAACTGGCGTTTTGGCAATAGGAAGAGCGAGTCTTGACGAATTCCAAGAAACGTTACCTGAATTCACTACTAATGAAGCCTACTCGTGCAGGTTTGGAATACCTAGGGTCGTTTCTTCCTTCAAAGAAGCCCTTGAGTCCATTAAGAAGACGCTTTCAATTGAAGATTTCGATGAGCTAGCACTATCAAAAACTTCTCCTTCATCTCCGGCCATTATTTGGTCATCACCTCACATTATAAGTTGACGCTCATAAAAGAAAAACTACCAAAGCTATTGATTCGTAAGTTGATTGAACTTTGGGAAAGCATGGTCCGAGTATTGAGGAATAAAGTTGTGGATATAATCATCTTACCACAGTAAGTAATGATCGATGTTCTGCATCTGTGCGTATTTGTTTTGCGCACTACAAAAGTATTGGAATCTCAACGAGAGCAATGAAGGGTTGCGACTTCTGAGCATTCATACTGTAAGTTTATTATGTGTGCTTCTTGTTTCATGAAGTTTGTCATATGTGCTTCTTGTTTCATGAACCATCAAAAAAAAATTATGAGAATTTTGAGACCACTACCAACTATTCTAAAACCTTAAACTATTAGATGAATATGTGGTTTAATATTTAATTACTCTAACACTCCCCATCACGCTTAGTTTGCACTTTTGCCCAATACTAAACATGGAATTTTAATTGGAGAGGCAAATGGAACTTAGAAATATTTAAACTCAAGACCTTTAGCTCTGATGTCATGTGAAAATTTATGGGACTATTGCCAATTATTCTAAAAGGTAAAGCTATTAGACGAGGGCGTGGTTTAATATTTAATTATTCTAATATTTTTTATGATCCAAGGGCGTGAGCACAAAGCCTCATGAACCAATCAAATTCACACATTTGACTTATGCAAATGGTCTCGACCTAGATAATTTGCACACACAGTTAATGGGATTTGAACAAATACTTTAATTTTTAGAATTTAAATATCTCCTAACGCTCAAACCAATTGCGTCAACCTTGTACTTCAATCATCAAATGACTTTATTTTTTTTCTTATAGCATAGGATATGAGATCCTTGACTTGATTAATTGCTAAAAATACATATAAATTGCCTCATCTATTGGAATTAGATGACGGTCCACGATATAGCCGTAAAGTTGTTTGGTGTTTTTTGGAAAATAAAATATTTTTAAAATATTTTTTAATATTTCTGGAAAATAAATTATTTTTTTGATTTTTCTCGATTTTTTTGGAAAATAAAAAATTTTTAACATTTTTTAAATATTTTTTAAAATAAAACATTTTTTGATTTTTTGATTTTTTTTTAATAAAATATTTATTATTTATTTATTTATTTAAAATATTATTTTATATTAAAATAATATAAAAAAAAAATGACCCGGGTCGGATCCGCGGGTTGGATTCGACCCGGGCCGGCGACTCGGATTTTTTTTGCTTTTTTCATAAAAATTCAGCCCACACACACGGAATTGGGCCTATTTGAATTAAATAGAAAATACCCAGCCTGAGTTTAGAAACAGGCCCGAAGAGTGCAGGTCCGACCCGGGGAAACCCTACCCGGAAACTGGGAAACCGAGTTGGACGGATCCGCGAGCTGACCCGGTTCCCGGCCTCCTTTCTCCTTCGCTCGCTCGCGGCGTTGGTGAGGGGGAGAAACGTCACTGGCGATGACAACAACGACGGCGGCCACAACGGTGGCGACAACAGCAACAACGACGGCCACAACGGCGGCGACAACGGGCTAGACGGCGACGACATGACCGAAGGCGTCGACAAAACAGTTACGGCGAGGATGAGTGAGGATAGGTCTATGCCGGTGTGGTCAACGGCGGCACGGTTCAAAAAGGGGGGGTGCAACAAGGACGGCGCGACCGAAGGCGGTGGATACGAGTGTCGTTACCTGTCCGTGACAAGATGCGTGAGTCGGCTTCACGGCTCCGATTTGCACAGCACGGCGGCGATGTGAGCAGCAGGTGTAGGGGTGTGACGGGGATAGCGCGGTTCAACGATGGCGACGGAACCCTGCTCTCCGAAGTTCACTCAGATCTGGACGACGTCGGGGAAAGCGGCGGCGGCGAGGCATGAGGACGGCGGCACGGCAAGATCTGGGGCAATAACGGCATCGGGGCGGGGAACAGCAACGACAGAGCAACGATCGCAGGTGGCGGAGAGCTTCCGGCTTCCCAGATCTGGCCCTCCCTCCTCCGGCTGACCTCATTCAACCCTTATTTCACACATCCAAGCGCTCAGATCTACCTTCCTCGGGCTCGCGCGCCGCCGGCCTCCCACGAAGTCTCTCGGAGGGAGGTCGTTCGAGCTTCGCGACCCGATCTCTCGCATGCTCGCTCGTCGATTCTCCCTGAAGTCTCTCAAGAGAAGATCTCCGAGTTCGTCGTGCCTTGCCATCGTCGAGAGAAGCCTATTTATAGGCAAGGGGGCTGCCGGTCGATGGAGCTTCGACCGCCGGTCTTCGCACGCCAAACGGCCTCCACCGGCCGAACTGGCGTCCCATCCGAGCTCCTCCAACAAGGCGTGCTCAGCATTGAAGGAAGCTCATGATGGCGCTTGAGATCTATCTCTTCCGGCCGATGTCGGCCTACACTCCTCAGCCGTAGGTTGTCGTTCGCGCACGTGAGTTGCAGAGGCGGAGGGGAAGAAGAGGGAAGAAGGAAGAAGAAGAAGAGAGAGGGGGCTGGGCTTGGGCCCGCGAAAGGGAGAGGAAAAGGTGGGGGCTAGGCCTGGCTGCCAATTTTTTGTTTTCTTTTGTTTTTATTGATTTTTTTGTTGTCTTTGTTATTTATTATTTATTATCTAAAAAAAGGAAAAGTAAAATAAATTAAGGCCTAATTAATAACCTAATCAAAATTTTAGGTGTCAACAGCTACCCCTCTTTGAAGGTGAGTTCGCAGAGGTTGCATTCAAAGATAAACCTGATACCTAAATTTTGTTTGTACATATGCAATAGATTATATCTTATTTGGGACCTAGTGTCCTATGCAGAAAATGAGTAATATAACATTACACATAGTAAGACAAATAAGAAGATACCTGTAGTTACTTACCGCGAATGAGTGAGAAAGGGTGTGAACCCCGAGTTTTGGCAAGTATCAAGGTGTCATCTTACCTGGTGACATGAGGAGGCTACTTTTCCAGGACCCGAACTATTCTTCGGTCGCCTATTGGAGCAATAAGTGGTTTGTCTAGGACCCGAACCTTTCTTCGGTCGCCTGGAAGGGGAATTGCTTTTCCAGGACCCGAACCTTTCTTCGGTCGTCTGTTAGAGCAATAAGTTGGTTTGTCTAGGACTCGAACCTTCACTTTTCCAGACCCAAACCTTTCTTCGCCGTTAGAGCAATAAGTTGGTTTGTCTTGATGGGGAATCGCTTGGGGAATCGCTTTTCCAGGACCCGAACATTTCTTCGGTCGCCTGTTAGAGTAATAAGTGATTTGTCTCGGACCCGAACCATTCTTCGGTCGCCGTGATGGGAAATTGCTTTTCCAGGGCTCGAACCATTCTTCGATCACCTGTCAAAGCAGTAAGTGATTTGTCTCGGACCCGAACCATTCTTCGGTCGTCGTGATGGGAAATTACTTTTCCAGGGCTCGAACCATTCTTCGATCACCTGTCAAAGCAGTAAGTGATTTGTCTCGGACTCGAACCTTTCTTCGGTCGCCTTGACGGGAGACTAGCTCCGACCTTTCTCAGGGCATCTCATTTATGGGTGCCTAATCTGTATCAAGGACACCAGTTGGTACCCGACCTTTCTCGGGAGATACGCCGACCTTTCTCAGGGCATCATATTTGTTGAGGTGTCTGACTTCTGTCAAAGACACTAGTTGGAACCGACCTTTCTCGGGAGGATGCACCGACCTTTCTCAGGGCATCAATTTGTGGGGTGTCTGACTTTTGTCAAAGACACTAGTGGGAACCCGACTTTCTCGGGAGGATGCACCGACCTTTCTCAGGGCATTGATTTGTGGGGTGTCTGACTTTTGTCGAAGACACCAATTGGAACCCGACCTTTCTCGAGAGGATGCACCGACCTTTCTCAGGGCATCGATTTGTGGGGTGTCTGACTTTTGTCGAAGACACCAGTTGGAACCCGACCTTTCTCGGGAGGATACGCCGACCTTTCTCGGGGCATCAATTTGCGGGGTGTCTGACTTCTGTCGAAGACACCAGTTGGAACCCAACCTTTCTCAGGCGGATGCACCGACTTTCTCAAGGCATCGATTTGGAAGATACCTGGACATTCACAGGCATATTAAAGAGTACCTGGATATTCACAAGTACTAACATGAAGGATATTTGGGCCTTTACAAGCGTCGAAGGGGTACTTGGATGATCGCAAGTACAAACTCTTGGAGGGTGCCTAGGTATTCGCAGACGTTGAAGGAGTGCCTGATTGCTTGCAGATGTCAAAAGGGTACTTGGATAATTACAAGTACAAACTCTTGAAGGATATCTGGCATTCGCAGGTATCGAAGGGGTACCTGGGATATTCATGAAGGTCCCTCACCTTTTGATAATTAGGAATATCGAGGACGTACCTCGCATATTCGTGAAGGTCTCCCACCTCTTGGCAATTGGGAATATCGAGGACGTACCTCGCATATTCGTGAAGGTCTCCCACCTCTTGATAATGGGAATATCGAGGATTTGCTCCAAATATTCATGAAGGTCTCTCACCTCCTGGTAATGGGAATATCGAGGATGTGCTCCGAATATTCATGAAGGTCTTTCACCTCCTGGTAATGGGAATATCGAGGACGTACCTTAGATATTCATGAAGGTCTCTCACCTCCTAGTAATGAGAATATCGAGGACGTACCTTGGATATTCATGAAGGTCTCTCACTTCCTGGTAATGGGAATATCAAGGACGTGCCCCAAATATTCATGAAGGTCTCTCACCTCCTGGTAATGGGAATATCAAGGATGTACCTTGGATATTCATGAAGGTTTCTCACCTCCTGGTAATTGGGAATATCGATGGCGTACCTGAGATATTCGTGAAGGTCTCTCACATCCTGGTAATGGGAATATCGAGGGTGTACCTTAGATATTCGTGAAGGTTTCTCACCTCCTGGTAATGGGAATATCGAGGGCGTCCCTTGGATATTCGTGAAGGTTTCTCATCTCCTGGTAATGGTAATATCGAGGACGTACATGGGATATTCATTAAGGTTTCTCACCTCCTGGTAATTAGGAATATCGAGGGCGTACCTGAAATATTCGTGAAGGTCTCTCACCTCCTGGTAATGGGAATATTGAGGGCGTGCCCCGCATATTCATGAAGGTCTCTTACCTCCTGGTAAAAGGGAATATCAAGGATGTACCTTGAATATTCATGAAGGTTTCTCACCTCCTGGTAATGGGAATATCGAGGACGTACCTGGGATATTCATAAAGGTTTCTCACTTCCTGGTAATTGGGAATATCAAGGGTGTACTTGAGATATTCGTGAAAGTCTCTCACCTCCTGGTAATGGGAATATCGAATATCGACATTCGGGTGTATCGCCCCGGGATATTCATGAAGATTTCTCACCTCCTAGTAAAATATCGGGAATATCAAGTTCTCTCACCTCCTGGTAATGGGAATATCGAGGGCGTGCCCCGCATATTCATGAAGGTCTCTCACCTCCTGGTAAAAGGGAATATCAAGGACGTACCTTGAATATTCATGAAGGTTTCTCACCTCCTGGTAAAAGGGAATATCAAGGACGTACCTTGAATATTCGTGAAGGTTTCTCACCTCCTGGCAATGGGAATATCGAGGACATACCTACGATATTCATGAAAATTTCTCACCTCCTGGTAATTGGGAAATATCGAGGACGTGCCTCAATTATTTGTGAAGGTCTCTCACCTCCTGGTAGTGGGGAATATCGAGGATGTGCCCCAATTATTCGTGAAAGTCTCTCACCTCCTGGTATTATAAACTTGAATGTGATATGAGGCTTACTTGGATTGCTGCGCAGGCACTTAAAGGGGTGGAACACCTAGACGGTGGTGCCAAGTAAAGCAATGGAATGCTTGAACAGCTGCTATATTATTTGGGGACAACTCGGGCAAGTTGAGTGTCATGAAAGGGAAGTACCTGGACAACGGTGGATACTTGACGATATGGGGATACCTAGACAGCAGTAGGAATTCCAAGAGATACTTGGTCAGTCACAAGTATTAACACTCTGGGGACAACTCGAACAGGTCTAGTGTCAGGAAAAGGGAGTATCCGAGTGGTGGCCGGTACTCAAAGACAATGGGGATACCTAGACAACAGTAAGTACCCAAACTCAAAGGACAACTCAAATAGGTTAAGTGTCAATAAGAGAGTACCTAGATAGTGGTAGGTACCTTAAGACAAATGTGGATAGGGATATGCTTACCTGGCAATATCTCTGATCTCTTAGAGTATGTCTGCTATTTGCACGGTATGCACACATGATTGTATGTGTTGTAAATTCATGAGTTTAAATGAGATTCATGCATGATAATTTTGTTAGTTTTGCATCATCCGAATTTCCACCGGGGAAGATTTTGAAAGACAACCTTCATTTAGAATGTAGATGTCTTGAGCATGCCAGATGAGGGACTTTCAGTCTGAAAGGACTTTTCACTCACTCTCATGGAGAAGGCTATCCTGACCATTGATGCAGGATTTATAAGGACCACACTATCTCACTGTCATCATGTCAGCAGGGGTCCGAGTATTCTCGCAAACAGTACGATTTTACCAATGTGAGAGGTCTTTGTCGAAACTATGATGAAGTCTTGGCCAGTGGCTCATCAAAGGGGACCATCAAGGTCAAGGCTTATGAATGGAGTGCCGCACGATTGTCTCCGGGCTTGGAAGTCAAGAATCCTATGAAAAGAGATAGAGTAATCTTGCTCGTACTTCTTCGAGCAATGTTTATAGACATATGAAATCCTACGTTAATTGAAGTGCCCTAGTCTGAAGAGACTTTTACAATGGGATGTAACGTAGACTTGGCTCACATGTAAGAGGGTGAGAGTTAGTGACTGTCTTGGCATTTGTCACTAGTCTTTCTTGTAAGATGGAGGTTCTATGGACCACAACAACTTTTCTTGGCTATATTTTTGACTGGGGGGCATTGGCCTCGCTTTTACCAGGCACACTGCTTTTTTCATGCCCCTATTTTTATTCCAGTTCTTCTTTTATGAGCATTGACCTTGCTCTTACCAGGTACACTGCTTTTTTATGCCCATGTTTTTTCATTCTTGTCGTTAGAGGAACTAGCCTAGGCAAGTTCAATCACGACACTGTTGTTAGACTCTTGAGTCTTCGTCTTCAGCTAGCGCTCCGAGCTATGCTGTTTAAATGGTAGTAACTTCTATTTTGTCTCAATGTGAGGGTAAAATTACATACTCACTTGAGTTGTACAATGAATACAAGTGCGTAGAGAAAGAATTGCTCTTCATCATTCTAAGGCACTTAAATTAACGTGAGTGTTCATATGTAATAAGGACACCCAAAGATTGATGCAAGTGCGAGCAAGAAAATTTCTATCTCACTTCTCACCTTGTGATGCTGCTTTGTCTCCGATCTGCCCCAATGTGGGGTGGTTCTTGACAGGGGTATGAGAGATGCTTCTCCAGTGTATGGGGCTCAATGGGGTGAGCGATGGAATGCCTCTCACTATTTTGGTTATCATACCATTCGCGAGAGAACTCTTTACCCTGCAGTCATGAAATCTTCTGCACTCATCTCACAAGTGTATAGATGGGGGACTGTGTGTAGGATATAGCTTGCCTGTCATCATTCTGACGCGCCTCATCTAGCATGCTCAATCAATCTTGTATTTTTCACTTATCTGTCTATTCTGATAATCCTCAGTGGAATCAATGACTTAGATAGACGAAATCATCATGCAAAATTCATCTGGAAATGACATGCAACATTTTGAATATGATGGAGTTTGAACTTTTCAAAGCAAGTGAATGGTTTTGACTTAAAAAGTACCCTATTGACAACTTTAGGAGTTAACATAATGGTGTTTCCAAATATGTTAAATTTTGAACATCAAAAGGACTATTCGCAAATGGGTGTCGATAGTTATCCCTATTGATTAGGGATATGACACATGAAGGATCAGCCGAGGTTGGGGATCTGATAGGGCATCTCTGTTTTTGCCCCTGCAAAGAGAAAATGAAAATGGATCAATCAACAGGGCCAAAATTAAAGGTGAATTGAGGCCTAAAGGATCTCTGTCATTTGCTTTGGCAATACTTGAGACGCCATTATGCTTGGGAGAGTTTGACATGCCTCTCATTGATTTGTTATCTTTGTTTTTGACAGTCAGGTGATCCTGCAACAAACAAAAGGGAATGTGTTAGTCATGAACTCTTTCAAGAGTCGAATAATTGGAATCGATACAATTTTACCCTTCACTGGTTTGCAGATGATTGGGTGAACCTGAAGTGAGAGGGGGACACGAAGTCCTATGTCCCTTGTTTCGTTAGGTCAATCATTCTCTGTATTGGCTCCTGGATGACATGTCCTTTTACACGAAGCCAGGTGAATTTGATGTGGGTCATTTCCATGTACTAGCTTGGCCAATATTGATTTGCCAAACCTAACCATCAAATTTGGCTCTTGAATCCCGGTGCTTCCTGCCAATAAGGGGAATATGTCAAAAGTGAATTCAAAGAGGGGGGAGTATTGGAAACTATACCAAATTACTCTTCTCCAAAGTTTGTATTTGCTGACTCCTAGGGATATTTGAATGTCAATGACAGCCTTTTCGTCTCAGCACAATTTGACATTTCTTTCGATTGACCTTCCTCACTCATGGCCATGTATGCATGATTGATGGTTGTTGATTTATCTTCAATGCCCTCCTTCTGTGGAATTTTCTTATGTCTTTGACTATATGACCATTAGCAACATTGAGCAAAGTCATATACTTCAAGCTTCTATGGAATCTGAGATGGACAATCAAAACCTCCAATTCTCTTATGGCAATTACTTATTGCGAGAGCATGCGTCTGAATAGGAAGTCAGGTTTCTAAGTCCTCATTTTGAATAGGAGCTAGGGACTGCTTCAACTGTCTGGATTTCTTCCATGTTGACAGTAGCCAATTCAAAGAAAGAGAAAAGATCCCTTCCTTGTGCTTCTAGGCTTGTCGAAGCTGGAAGTCCTGTTGATGAAACCACAGCATCTGGTTGCTCAAGCATATTGTGGGGAAAGGATATTGCTCTGGCTTGTGAAGGAGTTGGGCAGGAGCGAGGTGGAGTGCACAGTGCTCTTAGGGACGGCTTGATTTTCAACCGTATGCCTGTACCTATTACATCTCACCTTTTGTATCCTGTAAATAGAAGAGATGGGTTGTCATTCTCAAATTATATTTAGAGAATAAGACACCCTCTTTTGGTGTAAGATGATTCTTTCTATTTGCCCTTGTTTTCTTGGCAAGGTGTCTTTGAATTTAGCGAGTTCATCCGATGCGCTTGCTTCAAATGCCCCCTGTCACACTAAGTCAAAGGGGACAGGAATGATCTTCCGAGACATGAAGTGAGTGAGTCAGAAAGACAAACATGATTAAATTTATTATCTTGTTTTAACAAAAGCTTTTGGGTGATGAAATATTTTTTATTTTCAAAATACGTCTTTGGGGGAGAAAAAGCATGAGGAAGCCCAGCTCTCAGTATTCTCCTTGGATGATATTTTCTTTTCATGGTTGGATAACATCACTAGGCTGGTTTGGAGTACCGCCTCATGCTCTTAAAACAAAATATTAGAACTGTACAATAGAGTACTTGGAATGGAAAATACAATAGTAGCACACTAGACAAGATAAGAAATATGAAATTATAAAAACAAGTAAAACCCATGAAAACTCCTATGTAAAGGAGTGTTTTGATAGTGTTGGTTCCGAAATCAAGTGCCTTTGAGTTCCTCGCCTCCAGTAGACTCGAAGTATTCACATGAGAGGACCACTTCATTGAAGCTATGGAAGTGCAACCCATGCAACCAACAACGATGCTTGCGAGGTAAAGTCCTTATGAACAGCTTTATCATTTCTTCTTCGGCCAGTTGAGGGTAAATTTGCATCATAAAAACCTCCCACCTCTTTGCATACGCTCAGAAATCCTCCATTGGTCTTCTTCTAAAGTGAACCAAGTTCTGACAAGGCACTTCAGTCCCAATCTGGCTTTGATACTAAAGCAGGAATGCAGAAGACAGCTCATTCCAATCTCTCATGAGGTAGATATCTGCTATGATGAACCATTGTAATGCAGACCCCATAAGACTTTTTGGAAGGCCTGAGTTGTGAATAATATCGAGCCATAGTACCGACCCATTTCAGCATAGAGGTACTGCAAATGGGCCACGAGGCAAGTCATGCCGTTATACTTGCGGAGATTAGGTATCCACATTTCTATAGGGGTCATGATCCTATGAGCGCAAGACGGGCTTGATATATCCTGGTTAGGCCACTGGTTTTCCCACTGTATATTCGCTATAGTGGAGAATTTTTTTGTTTCGGAAAGTTGGACTCTACTGAGATTACCCCATTGCTTTCTTCTTGGTCAAAATTTATGAATGAAGATGAAGTATTAAAGCTATTCTCATGGTCAGAGGACGAGCTTAGTATTCGTTAGGATCGTAATGGATAAAGAAGTATGCTTCCTCTTTTGACGGGCCTTCATCCCAGGATGAGAGTAGGAAACGGTTATATGATGAATCGTTAGTTTCATTGTCGAAATAACACTGGAAGTCCTTGGGATTGTATTCTAGGGCCGGGAAGTCTTCAGGGTTGTACTCTAAGGGATGGTAGCCTTCAGAGTTGTATTCTTAGGAATGCTCGAAGCTTTGGTGCGGTGGCTCGTCGGCAGATGCTGCATTGATCTGCTTAGGCTTTCTTTTCTTGGCTTCTTGTCCAGACCTTTTGAGTAAGGCCCTTCATTTTGCTAACTTGATTCTATCAAGGGAAGTAAGAGACATTAGAGTTTCACTGTCTGATTCACTTTCCAGGTTGATAGGGGTTGGTATTCTTTGGACTCTAGCTCTTGAAGTAAGCTTGGGGAGTTGTCCAGTTGTGCCCTGCTCTTGAACAGGCTCTGAGTCTATGATCTCGTACAAAGGCTCATTGCCTTTCCTAGTGGGAAATTTTCCAGTAATAGGATGTTGCTCAGCTACCCATTTATTATGCAAGGCTTCATTGACACGTTTCTCTCCTATCTCAGCAACTAACGGCTCCTCGTGCTCTGCAATCATCGGCTCTTCGTAGGGCAAGGTGATGTCAAGGGTGATGTCAATAGTGTACTCTTGGTGAAAAACATGAATTAGTTCCCTCCAGGTTTTAAGGGGACTAATCTTCCTGACAATGTACCATCGCAAGTCAGGGCCAGTCAAATTCGATTGGTACGATTGAATCATCCTTCAGACCAGGTAGGCCTGCAAGTAGGTTTATAGGCGGGAGGTATCAGCATACCTTTTCGCATTCAGATGCTTTAAGCTCTTCAAGGATTTCAATGCCGACATAATTAGAAAGGTCTATGGGATTCTGTCCCTGCAGCTGGTTTAACTTTTTCATGATCCTTTCAAACTGTCTATGGTACTGGCTATTTTCTAGCAAATTTGCGGGCATCATGACGGTGTTTGAGGCAACTAAAGAGTTGGGCTCAGCTTGAGTGGATTTCATTTGTCTCGAGAGTTGTTGAAGGACAATGGACATCTGTCCTATGCCGTCTTCAATGTTAAAGAGATGATTTTGTACATCATTCTGATCGATCCCTATTGGATGAGGCCATTCACGGACGAGTGGTGGCCGACGATTCATAATTACCTGTCGTTGCGAAAATAATGAATGAGCACGAAAGTAAACAAAAATTGACCCATAGCAATGGTCTAACTGCTTTTTTATTCATCAAAAGAGGATTTTATGGACCGCAGACTTCTGACATCTAGAACTTAAAATTGAAATGACAGAATAAAATACTAAATATTAAACAAAAATCCCTGAACAATGGGACAAAACTTTCATACTATTAATACTAAGGGGCACATGATTGCTTATTTCTATGCAACAGGGAGCCTTGCACTTGCGCAGATGCTTGCTTTCTTGGACCGTTCTGAGGTGTGCATCTAGTCCATTCCTAAATCCCTCTCCATGAGCTCTACTTGCTCATGCTGGCTAATCTCGCTAATTGAGTGAGGGATAATGGCTTCCATTTTGTCGGATACGATGGTTGTGGATGTAGGACATGGAGGCGTGGTGAGCTTTTTCTTCTCCCTCAAGCACTTCAGGTACCACGATCCTTTTGCGATGGCACTTGTTCCATGCTTCCTCAACAATGTCAACCATGTATTCAAAATTTTGATGAGTGAAGAGAAGTGGAGGGACCCTCTTCTTGAAAGATGGCATAATCTCCTGAAGGGCTCCATACTATCGTGTCACCCTTTGTGAGAAATAGGAAAAGGCACCGGTGAGGCCAAGTAACGGAATTGGATAGCGGTGCTTGAAAGCAAAGCAAGCTCTCTTTTCATAGAACCAACCAGCACACCATTGGAATGCCTCAGGAGCCGGGTCTCTTAGGAAATTTATCCAATTTAAACAACTTTGATTGGGAATGTATGGTCCTAAAACCATAATTTTTTGTAATGGATTTTCGAAATCATTCATTCCAGATGATCGCATGAAGCCTCGGAATTCACTTAGGTGAGAAAAGAACTAGACTTTAAAATTTCCAAAGAGACCCGCATGATTTTTTCCGTGTTTTCTTTAAAACGATTAAAGGACAAAAATGTTTCAGTTAAAATCATGTTGACATAATTTTTCCCCCTTAAGATTTGATCAACTATCCATGCCATCTTAGGACTTATGACATTTCTTTGATGGGGGAAAATGATGAACCCAAAAAGGCCAGGAGGAAAATCTCGCTTTTTTGGGTCATAGGTTGATTTTGAAAACAGGCATTCATGAATTCTAGTGGGCAAGTATTATGGTTGTTTTCAAGAATTTGCCTCATAACATGGATTTCAATTCCTAAAAGTCGCGCTAATCCGCACCACGGGAGGGCGCCTGTCGATGGCCTAACAAGCTTTTTCTCAAGAGGCATTCCAGTGATGATGCTATATTCTTCCAGAGTTGAGGTTAGCTCAAACCCATCAAACATAAAAGTAGTCATCTTCAAGCACCAGAAATGTGCCATGGCCTGTATGACTTCGGGACGAACAGTGATTTGAATCAACGATAGGAGATAACCGATTTTGGCTTTCACGCGCTCTTGGGCAAACTGGTCCAATTGACCCCACCATCTAAGAGCTCCGCCTTGGGAGCAGGAATGAACTAGATATCGTCTTTCCCCATCGCATATAAACTGGGACTTGAAAAGCTTATCCTAAATTGCCATGGGCCAAATAAAAAGACTGAGTAAAAGTAAAGAAGTCACTTTGCTTTTAAATAAAATGGCAAGCACAAAGACATACAGATGGGATGTGCGGATCGATTTCTAACTTAGAAGGCTTGATGAAATTAAAAAGGTATCCACCCTTCGCAGTCTCGCGTTAGCAATATACCCCCTTAACCTCGGCTAAGAAATTCAAGGAAAAGAAAGGCAACCTCTACATTGCAATCTCGCGTTCGAGGTCGTATCTTTCTTAACACCATCCTAGAAATCCTATGGCGGCCCAGGTCCGGCGGCCGGGTTGTATGTGCCATGTGTGGTGTTTAAAATAGTAAAGCATGCACAACAGTTTATAATCACAAGATAATCTATTTTAAGCAAAAATTTAAAATAAATTTCTAAGCTTTTGACCTGCATAAAGAAAAAAACCTAAGTCAATAAAGAATTTAAACAAGACAAAAAATTGCCTAAGTCTTCAAATGTCCCCAGCGGAGTCGCCAAGTTGTCGCAACCTCTCTTTTTTTTTTGGCGCCCACAATCGAGTATGAGCACCTAAGGAGGCTAATGGCTCGGCTGAAATTAGTTATGCTCGGACTCTCCCAAGTCCACCAATTCACGACTTTAATAGTCTAAATTTTTAACCTGTAAATCAATTTTAAAATGGAGTCGCCACTAATCGATTTGGGGTGGGTTGATTAGAAATCCAAGTGAAGTATCGGGAGAAATACTCACTCCTGCGCAACCAGAGAAATTAGGATCGGGGACTTGATTACACGAGTTAATCATTAATGCCCTTTCGGTACCTAATCTTGTTTAAACCCTAAGGTTTTTTGGATGTTCGAGGGATTTTCCATGCATTTTTGGGAGGAAAAACATTTTTTGAGTCATTTTCTAATTTTTTTAGACACAAAAGGATTTTTTGGTATTTTTTTTTGGAAAAATACAAGTCTTTTTGGCTTTTTCTGAATCTTTTTGGCTTTTTCATGAATTTTTGGCCTTTTTTGGATTTTTGACATTTTTTGGAAAATATGAAATATTTTTTATTTTTTGATTTTTTGGAAAATAAAATATTTTTTTAATATTTTTTAATATTTCTGGAAAATAAATTATTTTTTTGATTTTTCTCAATTTTTTTGGAAAATAAAACATTTTTAACATTTTTAAATATTTTTTGAAAATAAAACATTTTTTGATTTTTTGATTTTTTTGAAATAAAATATTTATTTTTTATTTATTTATTTAAAATATTATTTTATATTAAAATAATATAAAAAAACTCGGGTCGATCCGGGGTAGGGTCCGATCCGCGGGCCGGCGACTCGGATTTTTTTTGCTTTTTTCATAAAAATTCAGCCCACACACACGGAATTGGGCCTATTTGAATTAAATAGAAAATACCCAGCCCAAGTTTAGAAACAGGCCCAAAGAGTGCAGGTTCGACCCGGGGAAACCCTACCCGGAAACTGGGAAACCATCGGACGGATCCGCGAGTTGACCCGGTTCCCGGCCTCCTTTCTCCTTCGCTCGCTCACGGTGCTAGTGAGGGGGAGAAGCGTCACCGGCGACGACAGCAGCAACGGCGGCCACAATGGTGGCGACAACACCAGCAATGGCGGCCACAACGGCGGCGACGACACGACCGAAGGCGGTGACAAAATGGTTACAGCAAGGATGAGTGAGGACGAGTCTGTGCCGGTGTGGTCAGCGGCGGCACGGTTCAAAAAGGGGGGTGCGACGGGGACGGCACGACCGGAGGCGGTAGATACGAGTGTCGTTACCTATCCGCGACGAGATGCGTGAGTCGGCTTCACGGCTCCGGTTTGCACAGCACGGCGGCGATGTGAGCAGCAGGTGTAGGGGTGTGACGGGGATGGCGCGGTTCAACGATGGTGACGGACCCCTACTCTCCAAAGTTCACTCAGATCTGGATGACGTCGGGGAAAGCGGCGGCGGCGAGGTGTGAGGACGGCGGCACGGCAAGATCTGGGGCAGTAGCGGCATCGGGGCGGGGAACAGCAACGACAGAGCAGCGGTCGCAGGTGGCGGAGAGCTTCCGGCTTCCTAGATCTAGCCCTCCCTCCTCCAGCTGACCTCGTTCAACCCTTATTTCACAGATCCAGGCGCTCAGATCTACCTTCCTCGGGCTCGCGCGCCACCGGCCTCCCCCGAAGTCTCTCAAAGGGAGGTTGTTCAAGCTTCGCAACATGATCTCTCGCGTGCTCGCTCATTGATTCTCCCTGAAGTTTCTCAAGGGAAGATCTCCGAGTTCGCCGTGCCTTGCCATCGTCGGGAGAAGCCTATTTATAGGCGAGGGGGCTGCCGGTCGATGGAGCTTCGACCGCCAGTCTTCGCACGTCGAACGGCCTCCACCAGCCGAACCGGCGTCCCATCCAAGCTCCTCCAACAAGGCGTGCTCGGCATTGAAGGAAGCTCATGATGGCGCTTGAGATCTATCTCTTCCGACCGACGTCGGCCTACACTCCTCGGCCGTAGGTTGTCCTTCGTGCGCGTGAGTTGCAGAGGTGGAGGGGAAGAAGAGGGAAGAAGGAAGAAGAAGAAGAAGAGAGAGGGGGTTGGGCTAGAGAAGAAGGAGGCTGGGCTTGGGCCCGCGAAAGGGAGAGGAAAAGGTGGGGGCTGGGCCTGGCTGCCAATTTTTTGTTTTCTTTTGTTTTTATTGATTTTTTTGTTGTCTTTGTTATTTATTATTTATTATCTAAAAAAGGAAAAGTAAAAGAAATTAAGGCCTAATTAATAACCTAATCAAAATTTTAGGTGTCAACAGGCTCGCAATGCTTTATTCAGCAATTGAATAGTCCGTTTCATAGACCACTTCTCCCTACTGTACTTGATCGAACACTTCTTCTCCCATGTGCAGTTTCTTTTTGAACTGCAGAAACTCCAACCCGTGCAAAATCGCTAGGGTTTCGATTTGAACATGGGAGGAGGCTCGTACCTGTCACACAAAGCCGTCAATGAGTTGCCTAACTTGATCCCGCAAGATTCCGGCGACTAAGCCTACCGGATCGCCATGTACCCAGGAGCCGTCAACATTGAGTTTCATCCTCCCTTCCTCTGGCGGTCTTTATCTTCTCTGTAAGTGCAGGTTTGTGGGTTTTCCATCCTCTGTTTTGTGCTGCCATCTACTGAAATTTTGGAGATGTGCTTGCGCCAAGTTCACTATGGTGTTCGGATTCAATTGCTTTGCTCTAAAGATCAAGTTATTTCGGGCTTTCCAAACAAACCACAGCACCGTTGCCACCAACTCTCTCTCTGGTAGGTCTCTGTCACCTGCAAAACTCTCTAATAGCCATTTATCAAATCGGGTTATGAGGTTAGGTTTACAATTAAGATTGATCCGTGGATCTATCCATATGTTCTTTGTCCATTTGTAGAGTAGGAACAAGTGTTCAGTGGTCTCCGGATGTGTGTTGCAGAGCGAGCAAATTGGGTCGAGTAACACTTTCCATTTGTATAGATTCTCTCTTGTCGGGATTGCATTATGGCAAATACTCCATATTAAGATGCGCATCTTAGGGGGAATAAATAAACTCCATATCTTTGTCCACAATGTTCAAGGAGGCTGAAATGATGTTAAGGCTCTATGATGTTCTGCTGCTTTAGTTTGTGCGCATGCTTTGTTATATCCGCTTTTAACCGTGTATTTTCCCGTCCAGCTACCCTTCCACACTAGGGTATCTTCCTTCTCATTCGGGCTTAATGGGATAGAAAGAATTTCATTTGCAATTCTTTCTTCAAATAGGTTCAGCACCTTTGTTTCTTTCCATCCCCTATTTTCATCATTTATAAGTTCAGCCACAGTTATAGGGTCATCTTTATTTGTCGGGCCACCTATCACTCCAGATTCCAGCCATTTATCCTCTCTTATTTTAATTTGCTTGCCATCACCTACCCTCCATTGCACCTCCTTTTCAATAGCTTCTCTCCCCACCATAATGCTTTGCCAACCCCATGATGGACACTACCATTCTCCTGCCTTCCATATATCTCCATTTGGAAAATAAACTCCTTTAAAATTCTACTCCATAAGGCTGTGGGACATTGAGATAACCTCTAGGCTTGCTTTCTCAGCATTACTTTGTTAAAATTTATTAAATCTCTAAATCCTAACTCCCCTTCATCCTTCCTCGTTTTCAATACTTCCCATTTCTTCCAGTGCAACCCACTGCTTGTATCATTTTGTTTCCACCAAAAAGAGGTGATTCTTCTCTCAATTGCTTTACATATGGAGATGGGTACTTTAAAGATCGACATGGCATATTGAGGAATGTCTTGTACAACACTTTTAATCAACGTTTCTTTACCTGCTTTGGACAGAATTTTCTCTTTCCAACCCTCCGTTTTCATGTTTACTCTAGCTAGGATCCAATCAAACATCTCTTTTTTTTAATAGCCCCAATCTGTCGGAATGCCAAGATATTTCCCTATTTTGTCTATGATCGGGACTCTGAGTTCATGTGCCAAATTCCTTTTCAAATTCAAAGGGCAACCGTTGCTGAAACTCACTCTTGATTTATTGAGGTTGATTGCTTGGCCCGTAGCATAACAATACTGGTTAAGGAAAGCTGCTAGGTTTTGGCATTCTAAGATAATCCCATCCAAGAAAAAAATAGAATCATCGGCAAAGAGAAGATGTGAGAGGGTAGGGCAATGCGTATTCAATGTTATCCCTTTTAAGCTCCCATCTACCATAGCCTTGTGCATCAGCCATGATAGAACATTTGACACTAGTATGAACAAATAAGGTGAGAGAGGATCACCTTGCCTTAATCTCCTGGATGGTTTGAAATAGTTCATAGGCTCCCCATTTACCTTCACACTAAAGGTGACTATTGAGACACACTGCATTATCAGCCCTACCCACCTTGAATCAAATCCCAGTTTCAACAAGCACTCACTAAGAAAATCCCACTCCACTCTGTCGTATGCTTTTTGCATGTCTAATTTCGTAATGGCTTGAAACTTCTTTTTTCTTTTCTTAATTCCAAGCCGATGGATAACTTCCTGAACTATTAAAATATTATCTTGAATTTGCCGCCCTTGCACAAAGGCACTTTGTTCAGGAGTAATAATTTATGGGAGCCATCTCTTTAGCCTGTTTGCCAACACTTTAGCAATGATTTTATAGCTGAAATTACATAGGCTAATAGGTCTAAACTAGTTTATACTTTCTGGATTTTTGACCTTTGGTATTAGGGAAATATGGATTTGATTTAGGGTGGGATCAAGAGTACCTATCTCAAAGAAGAGCTGTACTAGCTAAAAACTTCCTACTTTAATTCCTCCCAATAATGCTGATAAAATTGCCCATTTAACCCATCGGGCCCTAGAGCTTTGAGTGCACCCAATTGGAATACTGCCTCTTCTACTTCTTCAATTGTCACAGCTTCCATTAGATATGTGTTCATTTCCTCATTAACTAGACTAGGACATTGATCTAGGACTGGCTGGAAATTCCTTGGGCCCACGGTTTCATAAAGTGTTTGATAAAAGTCCCTGATGTGTTAAGCATATCGGCTCCCTGCACCATGAGTCTTCATTTATCTTCAGCATTGTGATTTTGTTTCGCTACCTTCTTTGGTGTTGAATATGAAGATAGATGTGCCAAATTCAAATCAAGCGTTCAACCAACATTTTTCTATCAAAAGAAAATGAAATTCATTGCTTAAAAGGATACTTAAGAAGTACATGGACTTTATGATAAAACAAATCTAAACAGAACAAATTCAACCATACTATAAAACAAAACCAAATCCAGAAAATGAGGAGAATCAACAAAGCACTAGCAAGGTTAAGCATGCACTCATTCCCCAATAATAAATCTATCAAGCAAAATAATATATAGCCAATTACTAGATCTCATATCTTCGTTTTTTTTTTTTTTTTTTTTGATATCGTATCTTCGTTAGTGATTAACAAATGTCAAAAGTCCCTTCTGCAATAACTAAGGCAATTGTTAATTGGTAGTGCACATCTTAGTTCAGTTTCCTCTACACAACATAGATCTAACATGTTAAAAAGAAAATCTTCATAAATTAAAAAGACATTAAAACTTCTACGATTATTATTGAAGTTGGAAACAGAGAATCTATATACAAAAAGAGCAGAGGGGTATCAAATCCTAAAAAGTATATTCATTTAACTCCTAGATCTAGATCAAGATAGGATAACTCCTAATTTAGAGCTAATCGGAAGAGTTCAAACTCTCAAATCTAGAACCAGGCCGAAAGAAGAGAGCTCCTAGATATAAATCGGGAAGAAAAAAAAAAGGACAATAAAACATTTATAAAAAATCAACAAGAGAGTGAGAGGGATTAGATTAAATCAAACCCTCTCCAATTACCAAAGGTTGAAGAAGACGATGGAGAGAGAAGAGAGAGAGGGATAGAATAAGATTTTTCAGCTGTCAATCAACTTATTTAAATATTCCATTTTTAAGAGGTTGGTGCAAAATATTGCATAAGCTATTGAGGACTCATGAGTCTCTTTAATAATACTAGAGGATATGGGCAACATATAAGAGAACTTCCAACTGATTTCAACTTTAATATATTAGCGATGGACCAACTCTTTATGGAGCGTTTGCACAATAGACAGAACAAAATGGTTCCTCTAAATAAACTCTCAGTAATCTCATTGCTGCGGGAGAGACTCCCTTTTTAGTAATATATACAAGGTTCAACACAATAAAGTTGACTTTGGTACAAGGTTTAACACAATAATGTTGACTTTGGTGCAAGGATTTATTCAATGATATTGACTTTGGTTAAAACCCAATATTGAGCTGCGTCTCATGAAAAATGGTTATGGCTTCGACTCTGAACATGACTGTCATATGACGGGAAGATTGTCGCGATTCGATAGAAATAGTCAGCCGCTCCAAGATATTTAAATACTTAACATTATTCGTAAAATAAATCCTGAATTAATCTGGTCTTTTTTTGCCTAGTAATTATGTGTGGAAATTTCATTGGAGAGATAAATAGAGTTTGGAAATATTTGAATTTAGGACCTTTAGTTTTCATACCATGTGAAATTTGTGAGACCACTGTCAATTGTTCTAAAAGCTTAATCTATTAAATAAATGCGTGATTCATTATTTAAATATTCTAATAAATCCAAATGAAATGTCATGCTCTTCGCATGTATAATTCAACAATGGGCTCATTTGCATGATCTCATGCTCTTGTGGCATAATTCCTAGTTCTAGTAAAATAGCACACCCAATGAAAAGTTGACTGTAGTTTGATAGATGTCGAGTAATATCATCTTATTACATGGATTTTATGGTGGGTCTTCATAATTAGCAGCTCAGAGAGTTTAATCTCACTAATTTATAAACCATAAAATATATTTTTCTAGATGGATATTTGCAAAGTCTAGGATCCAAGTGCCATGTTGATTGGCTCAACTATCGGCTTATGTATATTAATGTAGCCTATTGTTTAAGATTAAGCAAAAGGCAAAAGCCGATTTTTGCTCTCTATTAATACTTAAAATATTATTCAATTTTAAGAAATTACGAAAAAAAAAAAAAGCTATAAATTTACATGTCAACATTTTTGGACATTGTTAAAGTTAATATCAAGTGTTTTGAGTAAAAAGCTGAAAAGTATAAGGTAAAAGTGCATTCTATCACTTGAAAATTAATTAATGGCCTTGGAGTAAATTCATCTTCTTTTTCCATGTTTTTCTATTTGTGTTTCTTCGTTTTCACTTATGTTTAACAATAGCTCCAGCGTGTGAGGCCGTGTCGCTAAACTTACAACCAAGATAAAGACCACCGAACTTAGATCCGCTAAAGATAAACATTGATGGATCTCACCTCTCAGGGACCACGGAAGGGGTGATTGTGTGCATGTGCCACAATTCAAATAGGAAGATTGATGGAAGGCCTCGCGCAACCAGTCCGAGCGTCATCCACCCTTCAAGTCGAAACCCTTGCCTATCTTTATGCTCTCAACCACTTTGCCAATCAACCTCATCTAAAACTAATGCTAGGGTCTGACAGTTCAATTTAAGTTGTCTAAAACAGTTGTCCCTCTGTCCTTAGGATGTTGAGCCACTATCACTGAATGTATTGGCCTATTGGCCCTATTTGAGAGTCTAGAATTGGTCCTTTACCCCCCATGACTCAAATAGATTGGCAGATTGGATTCTAAAAGCATCTAGACGTAAGACTTTTCCTCTAAACTAGGTTTTTAACCCCCTCCCCATTCCCCTTTTTGGGAAATCCCATGTTTTGATGCCCCTTATTCTTCTACAAGGGCTTTGCGTCTAACGAAATGATATCTTTGTTTCTACTAAAAAAAATAATAGCTCTAACAAAATGTAATTATAATCAAATGATTTCATTCTATTTATGTTAAATTATGTATATGAAAATAAAAAGTGAAAGGCATCATAAGTACTATAACTTTCACACAACACACATCAGTGTCAAAAATCTTTGAGTGGTCACTTCATTGCCACTTTGAAAAAAAAAAATGGGAAAAAGAACAGTTCAATACAGTGGGCAATTTGTGTGGATGGAAGATAAGATTTGACATGATGGGCCCATCAAGAGAGTTGGCAAAGTTAGTGTAAATGACATCCTCGGCCATATGTAGTCCCCTAAATTAACAAATTGAGGCAAAATTTTATATGGACCCTAACCTTAATTCCTCATACTGAGACAAATTACCCTGTAATTTTTGGGGCAATAGACAAGTGAAGAATGAAAATAATTAATTTTACTCTTGATTTCTTCTTTTTTTCTCTTCAATTTTTTTTTTATTGTTCTTTTTAAGAAACAAATGCCAATGTTATTGCAACTAGGCATCTTCATAGTCAAATGGTCGTCATGGATTGTTTATGGCCCTCGCGGAATGAGGACCAAGAAATCATGGGAGGACCAAGAAATCATGAAGTCATCCACTAAACTCACTAGAGGTCCATTGTTCTCGATTATAGATTCACAAAGCATGAATCATAGCTTTAGTGGTAGAGAGAGAGAGATTTGGTGGAACTACTGTCAATTATTCTAAAAGTTTAAGCTACTAGATAAAAGCATGGCTTACCTCCTACTCTAATTCCATGCTAAATTTGATGAAACCATTGCCAATTATTCTAAAAGCTTAAATTATTAGATAAATGCATAATTTAATAAATATATAGTGGTCAAGAAAATGATTGGGAAAGAAAGAGAAGAAAAATGTGTGTGAAAGTTAGAACCGTTAGCTGAAGATGAAGATAAACCCAATTTATCCAAAAAGCTAAAATTGTTAGCTGAAAAATGAGTATGAGTATGGTAGTCTTTTAACGAGGATTGGACCAACGATTTATCCATATTGGACTTAAATTTTTTTCAAAAATTCCATAGTAAAAAGGTCAATAAAAAAAGTCACTTATCAAGAATTGCTCCAATATGACAATTAATTGATTATACTAAAGTAAGCATCTTTTGAGAATTACGACACTTATTATGTCAATTTCATCAAAATAAATGTACTCAAACCCATTCATTTCATGGAAAATGTGTCGTTTTCATGGAAATATTTTCCAATAAGCTATTTTTTACTAAAATAATCATATTTTTTTACATTCGGCTGAAACTTGAAAAGGAATTAGAAAATATTTTCCGCCATACAGTTTGGATTATTTGATTCGATTTTCCTCTGTGCACTCATTTTAACAATTTTTTTCTTTTTTTCTTTTTTATTTTTTCTAAAAAATAATTTTTTAAAATTTTCTTTACACTTTTTTTTTGCCCCTCCTTCTTCGTTGGCTTGTTACCGCCACGTGATGATTAGCGACTTGCCAAAGGCTATCTCAGCTCGCTAGCAAGCTCGAGCTTGCTCGCCAACCTCCCGCTTGCCATGAGAAAAAAAAAACAAGCAGGAAATAAAAAAATTCGAATTAAAAAAGAGAAAGAAGTGGGGAATAGTAAGAGTGAGTAAGGAAAATGTTTTCCCTTATTTGAAAAGCGGAAAACATTTTTTCTCATTTTAGAAGACTTTTTCCTTTTCATGAAAAATGTTTTCTTAAGTCAATTTATTTTCTATGAAACGAATATTGAGAAATCATAAAAACGTTTTCTCAAAAAATATTTTTCGCAAAACTAACAAAGATTCTAAAAAATGTAATGAAAACTCTTCATGCTTTCGACTCTAATGATTAAGGATTGCGATTTTTTGACATATAAAAATTAAAGAGCACAATATAAAAAGGACCCATAACCTGATCAGAACAACGCTCTTCTAACTTAAAAAAGTCCAAAGAATTCGCATCCAACATTCTTTAGTTACGATAAGTCATCCTCTTCCCAGTAAAAAAAGACATGACATCATCCAGTATGGAAGCAACGCTTCCACCATCCGACCAACTAAAAAGAAAAAGCAGAGGACACAATTTTCAACGTAGCCGCCGCCAGCACCTTCAGGCTCCGCCGACAGCGACTTGAGGCTCCTCGCATGGAAAGAACAGAACCACGATGGTCACTCCTGAGCAGATGTGAACGCTGCTATGCCCAGCTCTGTTCAGATCTCCCCGTTATCAATTTTGGTCGGGCGTGAGCCAAGGAGGGAGAGGGAGAGGGAGAGGGAGAGGGAGAGAGGGAGAGACGAGGGAAGAGGGTGAGAGACGACGAGGGTTTCGGCAAGCGTATGGTTGCTAGTGGCGGCGCACGTAGGAACTGTTGGCAAAACGGCGGCTGGGAAATGACACCAGCTGGAAGGGAATTATGTGAGATTTATTATTTAATAAATATGAAATTTAGTATTTAAATATTTTAACAAATCCGGATGAAGTGTCATGCACTTCGCATGTATAATTTAATAATGGGCTCATTTCTATGATATCATGCTCTTTTGGCATAATTCCTAGTCCTAGTAAAATGGCAAATCCAATGAAAAGTTGACTACTTTGATAGATGTCGAGTAATATCATCTTATTATGTGAATTCTGTGGTGGATCTTCATAATCAACAGTTCAGAGAGTTTGATCCCACTAATTTATAAACCATATAATTTTTTTTAGATGGATATCCACAAAGTCTAGGATGCAAGTATCGTGTTGATCGGCTTTTGTCTATCGGCTTATGTATATTTATGTAGCCTATTGTTTAAGATTTAGCAATAGGCAAAAGACGATTTTTGCTTTCTATTAATACTGCAAATATTGTTCAATTTTAAGAAATCATGAAAAAAAAAAAAAAAAGAGAGAGAGAGAGAAGATATAAATGTACATATCAATATTTGGATATTGTTAAAGTTAATGTCAAGTATTTTGAGTAAAAAGAGAAAAAAGTAACGGTATAAAGGTAAAAGTGCATCCTAGCACTTCTAAATTAACTAATGGCTTCGGAGTAATTAATTTTTTTATCTTCTTTTTCAATGTTTTTCTATTTGTGTTTCTTCATTTCCACTTAGTTTAACAACAGCTCTAGCGCGCGAGGCCGTGTCGCTAAACTTACAAGCAAAATAAAGACCATTGGACCCGGATTTGCCGAAGAAAAACACCAATCGCTCTCACCTCTCAGGGACCACGGAAGGGGCGATTGCATCCGTGTCCCGCTATTCGAAAGGAAGATTGATGGAAGGCCTCGCGCGACCAATACGTGTGCCTTCTGCCCTTTAAGTCGAAACTTTTGCTTGTCTTTATGCTCTCAACCATTTTGCCGATCGACCTCATCTCTAGTTTAGGTGGCAAAATGGGTCACTTATTTTTTGAAGAAACTAGTTAAATGGGTTTAACAATTAAAGAGTTAAGATAGGTGGGCCTTAAGTGGATCTTAAATGGGTTGAATCTAAAATCCATTTTCAACCAAAACCTCACAATCTCTCTCTTCCCTCTTTAACTTTACAAAAATATTTTTTTTATAAAAATCAAAATTATAATTATTTTTTATTTTAATTTTCTTCTCTTTTTTCTTTCCTTTTTTTTCCTTTCTTCTTCCTCCTTTCGATGGCCGGCGACCGACTAGGCGAGCCTCGAGCTCGCTAGATCTAGCGAGGTAGAGGCCTTGCCGACATCTAATGAGGTTCAAGCCTTGCCAATCAAGCGAGACTCAAACTCGCCGGCATCAAGCGAGGCTCCGATGAGTTCAAGTCTTGCCAGATTCAGCGAGGGGCGAGCTCAAGCTTGCTAGATCTGGCTAGGCGGAGGCCTCACCAATGTCCAGCGAGGCTCGAGCCTCGAACTTGCCGATGTCCAGCGAGGCTCAAGCCTCGCCAAATCCGACAAGGGGCGAGCTCGAGCCTCACCAGATCTAGCGGGGGGCGAACTCGAGCCTCATTGATCTAGCAAGACTCGAACTCGCTGGCGTTGGGCGAGGGCCAAGCTCAAGCTCACCGGAATCTGGTGAGGCGGAGGCCTCACCGACATCCGGCAAGGCTCAAGCCTCATTAGATCCGATGAGGGGCAAGCTTGAGCCTCACTAATCTAACAAGCCTTGAGCTTGCCGACATCGGCGAGTTGGCCGAGCTCGAGGCTCACTTGTGATCGATCGCCAACTGTCGTCCAAGCCGGCGGCCAACCAAAAAGAAGAAGAACAAAAAAAAAATGAAAAAAGAAAAGATAAAAAAAAATTAAAAATTATATTCTTAAAAAATAAAAATAATTAAAATTTTAATTTTTAAAAATAAAAAATTGAATTTTTAAAATTAATTATTTAAAAATTATAAAAATTGTCCATTAAATTTGTGTTTTATAAAACTATTTTAGCAATCCCATTTTTAAAAAACTTTCTTAAGTTTAATTAAATGGGTCGGGTATGAGTCGATGGGTTGGGTCAAAAAAAAAATTTGCATTATAATAAATAGGTCATAAACAGGTTAAATGAGTCGATTTTGGTAGAACCATTTATGACCCGACCCACCCATTTAACGGATCTATCTTAAACTAATGCTAGAGTTTGATTGTTCAACTTAAGTTGTTTGAAATCATCCCTCTATCCTTGAGATGTTGAGCCACTGATCATTGAATGTATTGACCTATTGGCCCTATTTGAGAGTCTATAATTGGTCCTCTTCCCCCATGACTCAAATAAATTGGCAAACTGGGTTGTAAAGGTTTTAGATATAAGACCTTTCCCCTAAACTAGGTTTCTAAACACCCCCGCTCAAAGTCCTTTTTTTGGGAAATCTCACATTTTGATGCTCCTTATTCTTGTTCATGGGCTTGGGTTTAATGAAATGATATCTTTGTTTTTATTTAAAAATAATAATAGCTCTAACAAAATGTAATTATAATCAAATGAGTTCATTCTATTTATATTAAATTTTGTATATGAAAATAAAAGGCAAAAGATATTATAAATGCTATAACTTTCATACAACACACACTTCAGTGCAAAAATCTTGATGTAATCACTCCATTGCTACTTTTGGGAAAAAAACAACAGTTCAATACAATTGGCAATTTGGGTGGCCAGAAGAGCTGACATGACTGGCCGACCAAGTGAGTTGGCAAAGTTAGTGTAAATGACGTCCTCAGCGATATGTATACCCTAAATTAACCAATTGAGGCAAAATTTTATATGAACCCTCACCATAATTCCTCATACTGAGGCAATTACCTTGTAATTTTTAGGGCAATTGACAAATGAATAATGGAAAATATTGATTTTGCTCTTGATTTCTTCTTTCATCTTCAATTTTTCGCTTGTTCTTTTAAGAAATGAATTCCAATGTCGTTGCAACTAGGCTTCTTCATAGTCAATTGTTCATCATGGATTGTTTATGACACTTGCAGAATGAGGACCAAGAAATCATGGTGACCACAAAAATCATTTACTACACTCGTTAGAGGTCTATTGTTCCCAATTGTAGATTCACAAAGTATGAATCATAGCTTCACTACTCAAGAGAGAGAGAGAAATGACTACTACCGACTATTCTAAAAATTTGAGCTGTTAAATGAAGGTGTGGTTTATTTTTTACTATGATTACATGTGAGATTTAAAGATATCACTATTGACTGTTTAAAAAACTTTAACTGTCAAATAAATGTGATTTAATAAATATACAATCGTCAAGAAAATGATTGGAAAAGAAAGAGAAGAAAAATCTGTCTAAAAGTTAAAATTGTTAGCTGAATATGAAGATAAACCCGATTTATCCAAAAAGTTAAAATTGTTAGCTGAAAAATGAGTATGAGCATGGTAGTTTTTTAACGAGGATCTGACTAACAATTTATCCATGTTGGACTTAATTTTTTTTTTCAAAAATGCCATTCATTGTAAAACGGTCTATAAAAAAAAGGTCATGTATCAAGAATTGCTCCAATATGGCAATTGATTGACTATCTAAAAAGTTTTGATATTGAAATAAGGGTCATTCGAAAAACACAACACTCGTTAATTCTGCCATTTCCTCAAAATAAATATATTTTGCAAAACGTAATGAAAACTACTTTCCACTTTCCACTCTAATGATTGAGGATTGTGATTTGTTGACATATAAAAATTAATGAGCACAATATAAAAAGGACCCACGACCTGATCAGAACAACACTCTTCTAACTTAAAAAAGTCCAAAGAATTCGCATCTAACATTCTTTAGTTACGATGAATCATCCTCTTCCCCAAGAAAAAGACGTGACGTTACCTAATACAGAAGCAACGCTTCCCTCATCCGCCTAACCAAAAAATAAAAGCAGAGGATACAATTTTCTTTTTAGCCGCCAGCACTTTCGAGGTCTGCCGACAGCGACTTGAGGCTCCTAGCATGGAATGAACCGAACCACTATGGTCACATCTGAGCAGTTCGGGACGACGCTATGCCCAGATCTGTTTAGATCTACACGTTATCAATTTTGGGCCTTTGATTTCGGCCAGGGTCATCACAGATCGACGGCAAGGGTTGGCAAAACGGCGTCTGGGAGATGACAGCTACTGGAAGGGAATCGAGCCTTTTTTCATTCGAGCCTCTCAATTTTTCAGCGGCATTACGAATCTATGTTAGTGTTTGGGTCCCTCTCTTATTTTGGTTTTTTATTGAAATTATTTTTTTATTAAAAGTATAGAGAATCTCTGCCTTTATGGGTTAGCTAAATGATCAAAATATCTTTAATTTTAAAAATTTATAATCTAGTTCTAAACCTATCACATGATGCTCAATTCAATTATCAACTTTCCAATTTGATCAATTTAGTTTTAAACTTTTGACCATTTTCAATATAGCCCTTCTGATCAAATTTGGGCAAAATAACTAACATAGATACTAGTCATTTTTACATGGTACAACTGCACTAACATAGACAATTTTTGCCTTTTTTTCTTTTCTTCTTTTTTTTTTTTCTTTTTTCCTATTTCTCTTTGCCAATCTAAGGCTTCGATGGAGACTGCAGGCTACAAGCAAGGGCTGAGACTACCTAGCCTCGCCTAGAGTTGGCGAGTCTAGGCCCTCACTTTTGTGGCCCACATCACTAGCCATCACAAAGCCCTAAATGGGTGGAAGGAAATAGAAAAAAATTAAAAAATAATTAAAAAATGAATTTCCACAAATTGTCCATGTTGGTGATTTTCGGGCATGTTTAGCAGGAAAGTCAACATTAATAAATCATCAAAATGTTTATAACTAAATCGATCAAGTTAAAAGGTTTAAAACTGAATTGGTTGCCATACAATAAAATTTAAAACTTTTTGAACAATTTCATCACACTCCATGTTCCTCACCATCCCCTCTACCTCCGCCAGCCCTAGCCCCATGCCCATGTCACCGGACATCACCGAGGCCATGAATAGGTAGAAGGAAATTTAAAATATCATCAAAAAAATTAAAATGTACAAAATATTTAGAATTAAATTGGCCAAGTTAAATAGTTTAGAACCAAATAAATTTTAAAAAAAATTGGGCAATTTCTCTCCACAATCCCTGTTCCTCAACATCCCCTTTGCTTCGTGACCAACCATGTCAGCTTCAAGCGACCCCAAGCAGGGATCCACCAAGGCTGGGGACCTCGGATCCTAGGGTTTTAAGCTCAAACTTGAGGTAGCCGCCGTTGGGAAAGAGGGAAAAGAGAGAGTGGACAAAGAAAACTCAAGCCATTTAATATCTTTTTATGTTGATAAGTCAATCTCTCGAACGATAATTTGCTTTCGAACTTTGAACTGTGCCAATTCTCATCAAAAGGGTTTCTGGTCAAGCCAAATCTCATGTAGATTGCACAAGCTAGTTTTTCGGCTTCATGAGACAATATTGCATCATCATCTGTGTTTAAGAGCTTCTTTATATTTCACAAATTCCAGCCAATATGATCATCTCTTTTATTTTTTTATAAATGCTTCGTCCAGCAATGATATTTTGATGAACGAAATGATAATCAGTGACATCACTTATTATATCAATTTAATCGATTAATACAAATAAACAGCATAAACACAAACTCAAAACAGTATGATTTAATTCAATGTCATGACCTTTCTACAAGATTCTCATCGGGGTCTCCATAAATGGAGCATTCCCATGGAACCAAGTCTCTCATCAATTGTGTGTTCCTATCAGATGCGTGTGAAAGTTTCAAAACAATAAAACAGGTAAGGACCCAACAGAAGTTAAAATTTTCACGTCCAACTTACTATCTTGATCCAGAAAAAACTTCCCCAGATTTTCGGCGGCCTGAAAAGCAGCAATTTCCTCTTGTTCCCACTTAGCTTCCCTTGTCAATATCACCCAAAAAATATATTAAAAATCAAGAAAGCATATACATAACTTATTGTTGGTGTTACGCAACAATAATGATATTTCTTGAGCTGACCAATCAACCACCACCTCCATCTCTGTTTCTTACAAGCTTCCCCTTGCTTGCATCCGCTGTGAACTGGATGAACGAAGACCCGTCACCTTGTACCACCAAATTCGGAATCAACTGTGGTGGGCTTTCTCTATTTGGGTTCACTTGGTCGTAATTAGAAATGAAATTAGGATTGCTGTAGTTGTAGTAATCGACCACGCTTGTTCCGTGCAACACCTGATGTTCCTTCGTGTATCTCTTGTCTAGCGATGGATCTCGAACGCTTGACCCACATTGCCTAGGCTGCGTTTGGTAGAAAACCTTGGACATGACCAGCTCACCGTCTTTCTCCTCCTCATTGTCACCGAGGTGGTACTGATGCATCACCCAGTTCGTCTTCTCGGGCTTCCTTTGTCTTCCGTAATTCGTGTAGAGTACCAAGATTTTCTTGAACCCTCTCACTGCCCCGCCGATGAGGACAGGGCGGGTCTTCCCCGTCTTGTGCCATCTAGTCTCACCCCCGTCTGTGTCACCATGCACTTTTCTCCGTTTCCTGGTCCCGGTCGTGTATGCCTTCGAAGGTCGGTGAAAGAAGTGGCGAACTTGCCCATCTTTGTTCACTCCTGCATTAGATTTAAGGTGATAGTATAAGCGGAATGGCATTACTACGAGTTTAATCCCCACATATGTGGACTTCTGAATAATGTAAAACCAACATTCCGAAAATTCTGATTTGCAAATTGTCTAATCTTAGTTGTCCGATTTTCTTAGGCTGAAGAAGTAGACACTGTATATAATATGGAATAAAAGAGGCATTGTGTCGACTGTTGCGCCAAAGTGAAAGTTCAAAGAACAAACAACACTAATCAGCTGAATTTAGAAGATTCATGGCTAAACGATGGATTAGCAAAGAAACGAAAGCCCTAATCCCTTGATAAATCTATCAAAGCATTATGAAATCAGCTCGATAACACTTTTCGTACTCATCTCGTAGCGCAGCCAACAATCGATCTTGGCCTCTAGTCGTTAACCAGGATGTGGTGGAAAGTGTTGGCTTGAGTTTTCACAGATGAAACCATAATTTTCACACACTAATGTAGCTCTAACGTCTTACGTCAAAGAAAACAGTTTTTTTGGGTTAAATATTAGCAAGTGAAGCAGTCACTTCCGAAAGATTATTTTAGGTGAAGAGGATGCTTACATCCGGCATTCATCTGAACCGTTGAGTTTGATGGTTTCCTTGTATAAAGTAGGTACATCCCACCAGAATTTTTTTTTTTTTTTCGGTCGAAATATCGCGCCAGAATTTTTTTGTTTGGTCGAAACATGCACCTAAGGCATGCAATAATCTCTCGTTACCTTGACTAACCCTTGAAAGTGGTATAACCTTCCCACTCAAGTTTTAAGGAAGAAATATTATAACAAGATCCACAAAGAATAATATGGATGGATAGGTATAAAAGCTTTTCAAAATCGTAGCTGGTGATATTTAATTAGTCAATAACTTATCCGCGTCTCATATCACGTTCCTCTACAACCCCAGTTTTCATTCAATGTTTCCAACCCGCAAGTTCCTGAACTTTAGGAGATGAATTACTTGTAGGACACTTCAATCACGTTAAGACTTCATTCGAGATCGTCCTTCATAGAGCTATTCCAGCTAAGCAAAGATTACACATTCAGGTTGCAAAGTTTACTCACTTTCTGCAGCTTATTTGCACAAAATGCACGCTTTTCGCATATAGTTTATACGATAGCATTGACGTCCGTCGATTCACATGATGAGCTTTAGTATGTATATTCCCGTATTAAAGCGTACGTACCTGGTAGCTTCTCTGGGTGGGTATAGCAGATCCCATTCTCTCCCTCTAATGTTGGTATGAATTCATCGATTAGCGGATGTATTTTACGAGCATCTGCTGCTGCTTTCGCCTCCAAATGTTCCAGAATTTCTTGGTCATTTGGATCAAACTTAACCCCAGACGGTAAGCCCGGCAGATCATGTATCATGCCCTAATCAAATTTGGAAAAAAAAAAAAATTTCAAGTAAACTATTCAATGAAGAGGATCTTCCCATATTAAGGACTTTAAATTCTAAGGATTTTTATATTTAATGGACTTTCAATGCGATATTGAATGAGATTAGGCACATTATTTCGGCGTGGTCCTCTTATGCTTCTGTTGAAATTTTTATCCTGTGTAATTGCATTTTCTTTTTTTCTGGTGTTTAAAAAAAAAAAGCTCACTACAAGCAGTAACAATCCATTAGCAAGAAAAAAAAACAGTTTTTTTTTTTAATTTTTCCTTTATGAATGCGTCCTAAGCGAAATACTATTCCTTAAAACATGTTGATCTAATTGATCTATTCAGGAATACAAGAAACTAATGGTCTTCTTGATTCAAGTACAAAGTTAGTCGATCAAATAGTGCGATCGAAGATAACATGGAACATGCCAAATCCAGAAACAATCTATATCAAATGCAAAAAAGAAGAATAAAATTAAATAAATAAAAAAGATCAAAAGATCAAAATCAAGACCGAAAAAAATAATGCAAATTTGTACCTGATCTAGCAATTCAATATTGTGGCCGCATGAAGGACACGTTACTGTCCGGACAGCGCTACCTTGGGGATCGATTATGCAGTTGCCTCTAGAAGCATCGCCGGCGACAATCTGAATTGCTTTCCCCCCGGATCGGAGTTATTGCACCATGTCATGATCTCTTTCTCTTCGCTTCGAGTCTCTCATCCAAAGCAACAGTATTCAGCCGCTCCTGCTTTCCCCAACTCTGATGAAACATGCGCCGAGTTTAGCACAGAAGAGAAAAGATATCGGGGAATTGAGAACTATATGTAAAGCCCGTTTCAGATAATTTTGAGTACTCTCTTCAGCTATATCGTATTCATCTCCCCGATTGAGTTGTGATCTGCTTTTCTAGCTTGTTCAATTCAGCATCTTTATTTCTAGAGAGACAGAAACAGAGAGAGAGAGCTATAAAAGAAGAAGGAGGGGAGAGAGAGAGAGAGAGAGAGAGAGAGAATGTGTTAGCACCTAGAAATGGGACAGGTTGCTTGGACGTCAAGTCTAGTTTTGATTAGGTATATACGATGGAATAGATACCACGTTAAATAGAATGGACTCGGTGATATCATGCATGAGAGAAAAAAAAAAAAGTTAAACTTAGGAAGAAGAAGAGAGTTTGACGACAACATGAAAAAGAAGTCAAATTGATTTTTATTGCGAAAGGAGGCGTAGAGTGGAGATGGGGCAATCTTCCCTTGGTTCTTTCCGGGACATTTCACCTCTTTTGAGAGAGAGAGATTGAGGTTGTAGCTGCAGTGTCGGTCTAGAGTACGGCTAAAGACATGTATGCTAATGTAACATACAAACCAACGTAGATAGAAATAGTATATTTTTCCTTAGCATATAAAAGACATATAAATTGGTTAGAGTATCTCTCAGAGTTGAGAACGTATTTTAAGTAACAAAGGGTTGTGTCCTAAAGCAATTCCGATCATTCAATCACATATTATATTCTGTTATAATTTTTCGAAGTTTATTAACAAGCATGAAACCTGATTAGATGGATGATTTGTATCGGCTCCAATCTAAATTTCAAAGCGTATACATGAGGATTAATGTCTGTAGCTCACTAATAGTTTAACGGTCTTCTTGTAAATGGAAATTAGATCTAGTTAGGAATGTCTATGATATTTCTGCATCTTTTCACATAGAAGAACTTTTGGCGAAAAGCTTTTCAAGTTTGCGGTCTTTGGATTTGACTTAAAACTTCTAGTTGGTGCGGACTCCCAACATGACGTTTATATCATTAGCACAAGAGAAAATATTATGTAGATTCAATCTATCAATGATGCGGTGAATAGAATGAATCATATTACATAAACTGCATAAAAATTACGATTTTTTAATGAGATCGATCCCAATAATTTTAAATGCGATTGACTCAATTTGGTCTATCCAATACTCATCCTAAACAGCAGTAAACACGCGTACTCTCAATTTCTTAGTCAGAATATTCTCTCTCTCTCTCTCTCTCTCATTTCTGACATAGACTTCTCAAGCCAAGCAAAGAATCTCTCCTTCTCAATCTCTGCGTCTGTGCGTGTTAGGGTTTCAGAGGATACAGCTCTGGAAGGAGCTTCTTCAGGTCAAGATGGCGTCAAAGAACATATCCATAAAACCGGTCACGACTCTGAGTTTAAGGGCATCCTTTTTCGCCTAAAACGCAACGCTGTGGAGGTTTGATCCTCCTATTTCGAGTGGTCTTAGCTACGCCCGGAACACCTTTCATCTATGGAGTTCGGAGGATGCCTTACAAGCAGAAATGATCATGTGGAGAAGAAGATGAACTCATAGTTGTTTTTCCCCGTTATTCTGGCCACCTATAAATTATAAATGAATGAAAGACTACCAAACTTTTCTTTTCTCCTGAATTAATAGGTCGAATTGAACAGACACTAATTCCAGAAAGCAATCTATTTCTTTAATCCATCAGGAACGATAAGGATGCTCAAAGAAAGAATTACTTATAAGCATTCCTAGTTTAAGGAGAAATCAAAAATAAAGTACATATCAGAAGGGAAATCCAAAATATGTGCATTTAGCTTAATTCACACGAAATGCAGATCTTATCAACATAAGGTCGCTTTCACCTTCCCAGATATCTTCCGAAACACAATTGCAAGCATGTCGCTACCAGATCATACGAAGGTCAGAGAAAATTTAATGAAAATACTGTGAAGAGAAACCCTTACCGGAGGACTTCCCCAGCGGAAACTGCTTAATATCTTTTTCGCTAAGCTGACAAGCTTGGTGGGAAACGATGGTAATGTTTTCCAAAAGGAAGATGCTCGTACCCGATTGGACTTTATATATAGACAATTTTCATTAGCCGACATATGCGGTCTTTAGCTTCTCCAGGAAGCTAAGGCAACAGAAGCTTCGTGAAGAAGCTTTTGGAGCTAAATAATCGCCTTTGACGTGTGGTTTAGGGTTTTTGCTTGGAGAAGGGACCTTATCGTATCGTTTTTTTCCTTTCTGGCCCCCTTATGGAGACGATGGCTTGTGCTTGTACGGTAAGGAGAGTTCTAAAAGTGTTGACAGGGACATTTAGAAGGAAAAATGAGCCTTTTTTTTTTTTTATCAGTCAGAATAAGCGTTATGACGTGCATACCGTGTTCAAGAGGTAATCGCGTATGATAAAATTAAGGGTTAATACCCTGAAAAATCTCAAACTGGTACACTTGTAACAAATTTACCCCAAACTATTTTTTTGACCACCAAAAACTCCAAACTGGTATACCTTTAACAAATTTACCCAAAACTGATACACTTGTGACAAATTTACCTTCTGTTAGTTTTCGTTAAATTTTATTCTCAAATTATTAAGTTAAATGACACGTGACAGTTGACCAGTATACCAATTTATGATTTTACGCTCCGTTTGTCACAGTTTATAATTTTTGTGATTTTTTTGTGATATTAATTCAATTTAGCAGAGAGTATATTTGTTACAAATTTACCATTTTAGATTTTTTTGCAATCGAATAAATTAGTTTAGGGTAAATTTGTCATAAATGTACCAATTTAGGATTTTTAATAGTCAGTCGGGGTAAATTTGTCACAGGTATACCAATTTGGGATTTTTCATGGTCAAAAAAATAGTTTGGGGTAAATTTGTCACAAGTGCACCAGTTTGGGGTTTTTTAAGGTATTAACCCTAAAATTAACGACATAAGTATTTTTTTTCTTTTATGATCCACTACAAAGGTCTGATTGGTCAGCATAAGTTGTTCTTATTTTCCGGAAGGGAGTAGCATGCTCAATGAAGGTCTTGGGACTAAGCAAGGGTGTGCTAAGATTGTGGAACAAATCTTGTCTTTCATCGGTTCTAACTGGAAGAAACTCTCCTCCTTCAAAATTAGTGGGCTTTTTGAAAAGTTTTTACACTAAATGACTTCAGCCCATATTGAAATCCTAACCTGAAATAATGCCCCGTCTCTCTACGTAGTCATCTCTTTCCTACATTACCACTCTCGCCAATCGGCAATCATCGTCATAGGTGAAATCGATGAAGATGCGGGGAATTGATGCATGGGAACTTTCCCTTTCTAGATAATCCAAGCCTATTAATACACCCAATTAAAAAATAACAATTGCTCATCAAATACCAACACAATGACGTGAAACCACCTCAACAATAACATATTACATGGTAGAGGATATTACATAGATTGCATGCTATGCTCTACCATGGTGGAATAAACTTCACGTTTCTTCTTCGATGATAACTCAAGACTAGTTTGAGTAACCCCATTCCATGATCCGCTGATCGTGTCGGTAACCAAAGCAAGTACAAATCAGAACTCCTCCAAGAACATTGCCAAGTCAAATGCAGTATGAACTCTCATTAAATTCAAGGACCACCTAGGTAGGTGTTCTTAAATTTGCATATGTAGCATAGGACTTTAGTAGATGCAGAGACGTGCAAAATCGAAAGTTATTAGGGGGTGTGTGCCGGGTCCACTGCACCGGAGAACCGACCTAGTCGGTCCGGTTCTAAGCCGAAGCAGGGAAGAACGCGTCGGATTTTTAGTTTTGAAACACTAGAACCGGCAATTATGAGGTTCGGCTCCTTGGTCGGGAGTTTAACCGGTCTTGTACCTTATTTTAAAAAAAAAAAAAAAAGTCGAATACGAGTTTAACGCACCTCTGATATGAGGAGCGCATACAACACCCATTGGTTTGGCATTTTGACAAATATTGAAATTAATAATAATAATAATATCTATGATCGAATTTTCCATTAAAAAACTCAGTACCCGACAGAGCCGAGGGCCAGCCGGTTCAGTTCCAGGCAAGTTCTTCCAAGTGTATCCAATTCTGTGTTCTAATTTTTCAGAACATGGACCCACAAGATAGGTTCCGGTGTTAGGTTTCATAGCAAAAATTGAAAGTTGAGTACTTATTCGAAAATGCAGCTAATGCAATTTTGCTATATAAAAATAAGTCTTCTTTCCTTTTGAATTCGTCAATTTCTTAACACCGATGCAGCTGAAGCTGGATCGCTACATATCTCATCATATATTAATTTGGGATGTTTTCCTACTTTGTTCCAAAGATGAAAAATACTAGTCGTCAAACACTGCTTCAATGAAAATCTAAACTCTAGGATAATCTCCGCACACATTAATTTTTCTCTCTCGCCTATGTAGAGACTTTTCTCTCTCGCCTATGTAGAGAATTTTCCTCTCGTCTGTGTCGAGCTTAGTTTTTTCGTTCTCCATCTCTGCTTCTGGGTAGCTGGTTTCCTTTAGTTCATGGAAGCAATTTCGGATGATGGCCCTCCCAGATATTGCTTTCCATCCATACCGTCGTGAACGTCCCTTTCTGTTCTACCTGGGTCCTCGTCCATTTTCTTCTTCTCCTTAGTCATTCTCTGGTCTTTTGTCTCATCGCTCTCTCAACGTTGCTTCTCTTCTGCTGTCTCTCTCAAATTTCGGTAATTTTTACCTTGCATGTTCCCGATCTACCTTGCTCTCTTTGCATGGATGGCTTTTCACTTGGATAGTGCTCTGTTCTTGGCTGATCCCACCATATCGTAGTGTTTTTTTCTCTTCGGATGGCTTCTTCGTCTCAGGGAGAGGAAGCCCGACCCGGCCGCTCTTTGTAGTCGGTTGGGTCGTCTATGGACTCCTCGGCCAATCGAAGTCCGGGAAGACGACGCCCGCAGCAACGCTTGCTGAATGTAAGTTATGTCTCATAGGGAAAATTCTCTCTACTTCTACGGTCAATATTCCTGCTTTCAGCATACCATGAATCGTATCGCGCACGAGAGAATGTACAAGTTTCACAGCGGGAGGAAGGTCTCTATGTTATCAAATTTAACTCGGAAGCTGAAAAACAACGTGTATTAGACACTGGTCCCTGGCTATTTTCTAGTAATCTGATCATTCTAAAGCCCTGGTCCCCGAATACCCCCTTTCACTGTTATGACTTTACATGCTGTGCCTTTTGGGTCCAAGTATTTGGCCTTCCTTTAGAGCGATGTACCCCTCAACTTGTTAGCAAAGCTGTGTGTGACGTGGGTACTGTTTTAGAGGTCCGAATTGAATCAAAAGATAAGTCACCTCTCAGAGTTGTCCGAGCCAAAGTGGAACTCAACCTCTCAGAACCCCTAAAATCTGGGAAACTTATTCGTATAGCGGGGAAAAACATATGGCTCGACTTCCGTTATGAACGTTTACCCCATTACTTGCTATTCTGTGGAATTATTGGTCACTATGCTTCCTATTGTAAGGATGTCCCCTATGAGGAAGCTAAATTTGATAGCCGAGATCACCTATACTATGGTCAATGGCTTCGGGCTGATGTTAGGGAACACAGCCCTTTACGGCAAGCCTTTTATGATTCCATAACTCCCCCGAAACCTTTGAAGAAACCGTACCTGAAACTCCTCCATCGGGTCAGCTTTTACTCCCTGCTGCTCCTTGTGAGAGCCATCAGTCACCCCTCCTATGGAGCCTCGACCAACTCGCAGCTGCACTCTTCACACGAGCCTATGGTCTTGTTCCCTTCCAACCCCGCACCAAAGACAGCAATATGATCATTTCCCACCCACAACAGGCTTCTTCCTCAAAGAAAACAAAGCATTCTCACTTGATTACAAAGCCAAATCCAACTAAAAAGGCTAAACGCTTCTCGCCATATCTCTCTCGTTCCCTCCCACTGGATACTCTGGATGAGAGTCAGCTCTTAGATACACCCATACTGGAGGCCCAAAGGGCCGAGGATTGGGCTATGGTGGCTTGCCCTAAAAAGCCACCTCTGGACAAATGAGGATATTAAGTTGGAACTGTCAGGGACTGGGCAATTCCCTGACAGTTCAAGCCCTGAGAGCCTTAGTGGCTCAAGATCGGCCTGACATCATTTTTTTGATGGAAACTCGGAATCGAACAGTTATTATAAATATACAACAGAAGTTGCATTATCCTCATAGATTTGTAGTTAATCCTATCGGTCTGGCTAGGGGCATGGTTCTTTTTTGGCGGGATTCTGTTTCTCTCTCAGTTACTGCTCACAGTTCCTACTTTATAGATGCTATATGTTCTGATGATTGCTGTCTTTCCCCAATGTGTACTACATACCTACATGCTCCTGCTATCTATAGCCAAAGACTTCCCTTCTGGGATGACTTGAGGCGGCTCAGCCTTTTACATACTCTGCCTTGGCTATGCATCGGCGACTTTAACGAGATTTTACATCATTGGGAAAAACAAGGGCAAAAACCAGCAGATCAGTACCGCTTAAATTCTTTCAGAGAAATGCTACATGACTGTGCTCTATTAGATATGGAGTCAAAGGGATGTGCCTATACGTGGATCAATCAGCGTTGTGGTAATGCTATCATCAAAGAGCGGCTAGATCGTGCATTATGTACAGTTGATTGGCGAGTGAAATTTGCCAATGCAGAAGTTATAGCCTTACCTGCTATTGCATCCGATCACAGTCCACTTCTACTTACTACTGATCTAAATGCAGTCAAAAAGCAGCGATTATTTACCTTTGAATCTTTCTGGCTGCAAGATCCTGATTGCCACGGGGTGGTTTTACGAAACCTGGTCTTCTTCCTCTCTCATACATGCTACAATTTCCAAGAAACTCCGGGCTACATCGGCTGCCTTGTCTCGGTGGAGTACTAATAAATTCAGAGCGGGCCATCGTCAACTTACTATCCTTCAGCAACAACTTCAACAATGCACCAACCGACCTGTGGTGCATCAAAATGATAGTCATATCAATTCTCGAAGACACAAATTCAGAACATATGGTCTCAAGAAGAGCACTACGGGCGATGCGGTCTCGCATTAAATGGCTGCAGTGTGGGGATAAAAACACCAAATTTTTTCATGCTACGACTATCCAACGCAGGAAACGAAACACCATCGGTACCCTGAGAGATAACAATGACAACTGGATCCGAGAACCCAACAAGCTGAAAAAGATGACTTTTGAGTTCTTTAGGGACCTCTATTCTTCCGAAGGCCCTAGGGATTTTCATCCTATTCTTGCTCAATGTCCTACGGTAGTTACAGATGATATGAATGTTTTATTGACTGCTGAACTTACTCGGGAAGAGGTCAAACAGGCTACCTTTCAGCTGGGCGCAACCAATGCCCCGGGTCCGGATGGCTTGAATGGCCTCTTCTATCACCACCACCGGATATTCTTCGGAGGACATTTATCGTATGGTCCACACTTTCTTCGTTCGGGAGTGCTTCCAGCAGAAATCAACAGGACATCCATCTCTCTAATTCCCAAGACTCCAAACCACGAAAGGTTAGATCGGTTTCGTCCGATTAGTCTATGTAACTTTAGTTACAAAATTATCTCAAAAATTTTAGCAAATCGCCTGAAAACTTGCCTACCTAAGCTAATCTCCCAAGAACAGAGTGCCTTTGTTTACGCGGACAAATACAAGACAACATACTCATTGTTCGGAGGTTCTACATCAAATCGAAATTCGCAAAAACAAGAAAAAGTTTCGGGAATCTTAAAAGTGGACATGAAAAAGGCCTATGACGGGGTGGAGTGGGATTTCTTGGCTGCCTATCTTTCTCGGTTGGGTTTTCATGCTAAATGGATCTCCTGGATTATGCACTGCGTCTCTTCCACATCTTTTAGTGTTAAATTTAACGGCGAACTGCTCCCAACTTTTCAGCCATCTAGAGGTCTACGCCAGGGTGATCCGCTCTCTCCCTATTTATTTATCCTGGTGGCTAATTTGCTCTCCTCTCTTATCCTACAAGCTGTGGAAATGGGTTCTCTAAAGGGTATCAAACTCAATCGATGGTGTCCTGTTTTATCTCATCTACTTTTCGCAGATGACTCTATCTTTTTTGTGGAGGGTACAACTAGCGAATGTCAAAATCTCGGTAACATCCTCAATCAATACTGCTTAGCCACTGGTCAATCACTTAACAGAAACAAATCCGGTCTATTTATGGGGAAATCATGCCCCCGGCCTCTTCTAGTTAACCTAGCTAATGAACTTCGGGTTCCTATTTTGGATAAATCGGTAAGTACCTCGGTTTACCTTCGATTGGGGTTCTTCCAAGAAGAATATGTTTGCTTGGCTATTTGACGGGGTTAATGCGAAACTGGAGGGTTGGAAAGAATCTTTTATTTCTAAGGGGGCAAGGAGGTTCTTCTAAAAGCGGTTGTTCAATCCCTACCTCAGTATGCGATGTCTATATTTAAGATCCCGGTATCAATATGCGGATCTATAGAGCAAAAATTTCCAGGTTTTGGTGGAAAACAAACAACAATAAATCTGGTATCCATTGGAAACAATGGGATCTCTTAAAAGCCAAAAAAGATACGGGAGGTATGGGATTCGAGATTTTCTCACCTTTAACAAGGCCCTCCTGGGCAAACAAGCCTGGAGATTGTTCCAAGATCCTTCCTCCTCATGGAGCCGCGTCTTTAAAGGTTTGTACTTTCCTTCCAAATCATTATGGCATGCAGACAGGGGCCATCGACCTTCCTGGGGTTGGCTGAGCATCCTGTTAGGAAGAGATTCTATTAGTCCACACCTTCAATGGTCAGTCGGGAATGGCCAATCCATAACAGTCCGTGAGGATAGATGGTTACCTGCTGGAATTCTAGGTGGTCCCGCTCTCCGCGATGAACCCCACTTCGTCGCTGGTCGATATGCCCCTCTTCAAATGAATGGAATACCTCTCTGCTCAATCGCTTCTTTGATGACTCAACTGTACAGCAGATCCTTCAATTAAAACTTTGGCCACAATCTACAGCCGATAAACTTATATGGACAGGCACATAGGATGGCATCTATTCTGTCAAAAGTGGCTACAATGTTATTCATCAATCCACACTCCAACAGGTACAATCTCAGCCTTCATCTTCCTACCAACCTCCCCAAATTGTTTGGAAAAAGATATGGAAAGCTCAAACTCCACCCAAGATTCGTCATTTTTTATGGTCAGTATGCCAGAATGCCTTACCAACTAGGGACAATCTATTCCGCAGAAAAATCATTCAATCTCCAGTCCAAGTGCTCTGTTCCTCGACTCCCCGAAACCACAGAACATCTCTTCTTGCACTGCCCTTCGGCAAAACGAATTTGGACTCATGCTAAAGTACAACTCAATATTTTTGCTTATAACCCTATTCGCATGGATTTATGGCTAGCAAACTTCCTCGGTCTGTCCCAATCGAGGCTTACCCAGTTTGGAGCAGGTCGCCACCCTCCTTTGGGAAATCGGAAGGCACGGAACAACGCCATCTTTCGCCGCTTTCGGATCTCCACCGATCAGCTGGTCGATTCCCGCTCTTGCCATGGCCTCTCTCCCGAATAGACTCCATCACAAGGTTTCCACGGGCCATTCATCTTGGCTAAGCCCTACTCGGGTTTGGCAACCCCCGCCCGGGCTCGCTGAAGATCAATCTAGACGGTTCCTTTCCCACGGCGTCAAACGGAGGATCGATTGCTAGCCCGACCCGTGACCACTCGGGAAGACCGCGTGGAATCACTCGCTCGGTCTCGCCTCCTCGCCCTCGAAACGGAGATCCGGGCGTTCACGTTCTCTCTTCAAGATCTCGCGGCAAGGGTTAACAGATTCTCCCTTGATTGTCGAATCCGACAACATCGTCCTCGTTGAAACCCTAAATCGGGGTCGCTTTGCCGCCGTGGGAGTGCCGCGCCCTCCTCTCCGAGTGTTTGGATCTCCTTCGCCGATTCTCCCATATTTGTGTTCAGCACTGCCGTCGGGAGGCAAATACTCTAGCAGATTGGACAGCGAAGGCTCATGGCCGTGGATCCCTCTCTTCCGCTTGGTTTATTTCCCCTCCCCAAGTTATGCTCGATCTCCTCTGTAACGATGCCCTTACGCAGGGCTTCTTTGTCTTTCCCACGTGACTTTTATCAATATATATTTCCTTTTCTGATCAAAAAAAAAAAACACTGCTTCAACAAGGTGAAATGCCAAAATTGAGCCTATTGTTGTTTTAACTCAGGTCGATCCAATTCACTCCAATCCGCAGCCCCATCCAAAAGTGGAAAACTCCTTTTGTTCACGTGCTTTTCATAAAGCTATCAAAAGCTTGAGCAGATTATGATAGATTCGTGTCATGCGGAATTCTGATCGCATTAGCAGAAAAATAGCGCACGGGATATTCAAATGGATTTACAAAATATTATATAAATGATGTAAAAGAACGTTAGCTGTAATTGTTGACTTTGTGTCCTTACTCTTTAAACGTTTTTCTACGATGTTTACGTCGCTTGTTTGACCAATTTCATACGAATCTTGTTGATAAAGTGCCCAATCATTAGAAATCGTAAGAGCCACGTATCAACATACTTTGAAAATTGAAAAATAACATTTTTCAATCGCTAGTAACAAGTGCCCTAAAAGTAACAACGAGATGTTGATTAAGATGGTAAAAGAATTTACTCTTCTACTTATAATTCGATTCAAGTCTTGTTGGGAATATTTTAAGAGTAAAATTCTAAATGCACTAATCGAATATGAAAGAATGCGCTTTTAAGATTGCCCAAGAAGTATGAACCAGTCAAGATGCATGAGAGCTAACCGGAGCACCACCTGACCATTAAACCGGAAAAAAATAAAATAAAAAAGTACTACATAACATTTTGCAGCAACTCTATATAAATTAGGCCTCATATTGTAAGCATTTTCTCTAGAGACTCAGATGATTACGGGCCAGCTTTAAAAATAGTTGTAGCTGAGGCCTCGTCTGGCAAGGTCCGGGCCGATGTTTAGCTGCCATCGACAAGTAATTGAACTCTACAAGACGACCACTTCTCAAAAATTCTCTGCTTCACGGGCCTAGCCCAGGTTTTTTCAAGGCCTTAAAGTTTGAAAGGCCGGGCCGGAACAAATGGGCCTGTACCGATTCAATGCAATCTAGAGAGGGCGGCGGGATAGGTTTGGGCCGGGTGATGTTGCCGCAGCCCGTCCCTACTGACATTTGAATATTTCCCAAACCCGTCTCACTTAAGTAATCAAGTACTCGTTAGATGAAACTATGATGCTCATTATTTTCTTCAATATAATTTTTTATCAAAATAACACAAAATAATTGATTATTAAGTTTTCCCCACGCACGTATGTATTTATTGGGATACCCAAGCCATTCGTGGAGGCTCAAAAACTGAAACGATCGATTAAAAGGTGAGTGAGGACAGCTTGCCCAACGCCTAAATTACACAAGATGTCAAATGGGCGCCCAACCAAGGAGGGACCCGGCCAATGTCTAGAAGCAAGACATGTTTCCAGCACATTCCCAGCCACTCGGGCTCAACTTTTGCCAACTCCCAACCTCCAGCACGGCCCTGATGCAGGCTTATTAAAATTCTATTTTCTAGAGATTAGATGAGATCAGAAACTTAAGAAAATTTAGAGAGTTTTTAAGAGTCGTCATTCAAAAGAGTTGAGAGTATGGCAATTCTCCTCTTCCGTAATTAATTCTTGTGGGTTTTGAATGGACCCGGAATTGGGAAACACGAAAGAAAGTGTTCCGAGCAATCGGAAAATACTTACAAAGTGGTCCACTTCAAAGACATAGGAAAAACTAAAAATTGCGACATGATGAGAGCCACAGCATCGCCTAGCTCACGGACTTTCTCGCCAGTCAGGTTGTGGTCTCATTGTCTGTGTGGGCGCACATGAGTCTATGTCTATTGGAGGAGGAGGGGGGATGATGTCGCCAACGCTTGCTGTTGGATCTCTCTCTCCCTTGCGGGAGGCTAGATTTTGCCTTGTGTGTCTTTGTGATCAATTGGAGGTGGACCGTTGTCTCTTGAGCTTGAAAAGATCCGACCACTCCAACCGATGGCCAAGCAATGGCGTAAGAGCTTGCGCAACATTTAACGGCTGCATCGACATTTTGATTGGATTTTTTATAAGAATGGCGCCTTGAAAAGGCAAATAAGTATATTTTAAAAGCTAGACTGCCCACAAAAATAACTCTAACGAAGATATTGAATAGTTTCAACAAAAAAAAAAAAAAGTATGTACCTGCCATGTTTTTATACCTTTATTTATTCTTCACCACAATCACTAGGTGAGTGTGCAACCAGCATTAAATCCTACGGGAGGACTTCACAGCCGAAAGAGCTCAATATCTCTTTGCGTTAGCTGACAGATTGTGGGAACAGAGTCGATGTTTTGAGAAAGGAAGATGCTTGAACACGATTGGATTTTTGTATAAAGACGACATTCATCAGCCGACATATGCGGTTAGCTTCTCGAGGAAGATAGGAAAACAGAATCTTCCTTAAGAAGCTTTTGGAAATATTAGTAATCGGCTTTGACGTGTGGTTTGGGGCTTTTGCTTCCAGGGGGGTCCTTGTCATAGTTGTTTCTTCTTCTTTTTTCTTTTTTTCCTTATGTGGACGGTAGCTTGTGCTTGTAGGGGAAGGAGAGTTCTGAAAGTATTGATAGGGAAATTTAGAATGGGGAAAAAAGTTTTTTTTTTTAAATGGGTCGGAGGAGGTGTCGTGATGTGCCCAATGTGTTTAAGAAGCAGTCGCATGTACCGAAGTTATACGGCATGAGATTGTTCCTAATTAGACTTGTCCCGAAATTGAGTAAGAAGCTCAATAAGGGGTGTTTGGGACTAAGCAAGGGTGTGCTAAGGGTGTGCTTTCATAAGATATCAACAGTGAGGGCAGCTTATAATAGATTCTTATCATATGGAATTCTGATTATATTTGCAAGAAAAATAGCACTTGGAACATTCAAATAGATTTACAAGATGATAAATAAACAATGTAACAAAACATCAGCACTAGTTGTTAACTCCGTGTCCTTATTCTTTGAATGTTAACATTGCTTGTGACCAATTTCTATATGAACAGGACGTTGGATTACAATATTAAGGAGTTTGCTCTTCTACTTATAGCTCGATTCAAGTCTTGTTAGGAGCACTTTAAGAGTAAAATTCCGAATGCACCAACCCGATGTAGGGAAATTCACTTTTAAGATCACCTAAGAAAATGGACTAGCCGAGATACATGAGAGCTAACCGGAGCACTACCTGACCATTAAACCAAGAAAAAAAAAAAGTACTTTGTAACATTTTGCAGCAATTCTCTATAAAAAATAATAATAAAGTTTTATATTCCAAAAAAATTTTCTTGAGATTCAGATGATTACGGGCCAGCTTATAAAATAGATGTTAGCCGGAGCCTCATCTTGCAAGGTCCGGGCCGATGTTTAGCTCCATCGACAAGAAATTGGACTCTACAATACGCCCACTTCTCAAAATTTCTCTGCTTCACTGGCCTAGCCCAGGCTTTCAAGGCCTTATAGTTTGAATGGCCCAGCCCGAACAAATGGGCCTGTACCATTATGGTCATTATTTTCTTCAATATAATTTGTTTATTAAAAGATTTTCCAACACAAAGTCATTGAATATGACTTGGAAGTTTTCCCGCCACACACATATATGTTTTATCCAGGTAGGAGGGGCGAATGACGTGCCAACGTTATGAACCTCTCTCTCTCTCCGATGCTAAGCATCGACGTAAGAGCTCATGCCACAACCATGTAAGAGCTCATGTGGCATTTAACGGCTAAGTCAACAATTTTCGATCGGATTTTTAAAGAGGATGACACCTTGAAAAGGCAAATACGTAAATTTTATAGGTTAGATTGCACATTAAAAAACTCTAAAGATGATATAGAATAATTTCAAGAAAGAAAATTTTATGGATCTGCGATGTTTTTATCACTTTCTTTATTCTTCACCAAAATCACTAGGCTAGTGCGCAACCAGCATTAAGTCCTGACATAACTAAATAATTATTAGAATACTTGTTAGAGAAGATGAAAATGGGCTTATGAACATAGAGAACGAACATTCAATGTGTCCAAATGGATCGCAACTATGTTTTTATCTTTCGTCCATTGATGGTGTACTAATCATCCACAAGCGAACTCATTTAACTATAGTTAGTACCTCTTGATAAACTACTATTTACAACTTTGATTCGGCATTACAAAGTCTAAGACTATGTCCGTGTCCTAAAAATGAATAATTTAAAAAATATTTTCCTAAAAATAATAGCTTCTAACCTTAAAAGTAAATAAGTGAAGGGTTTAGAAATGAATCACTATTGATAATAGAAACCTTTTTCGTTGACAAATTATTTCAAGTGATATAATTTATCATTTTGAAGAAAATATATTTTTAATTTCTCATTTTTTCAAGAAACATGCGCGTTTTAATCTGTCGGGTAGATGCCGATGACTTCATGTATCAAAGTCTTCATCTTCTCCTGTCAAATCCGACCTAGAAGAATATAGAATTTTCAACACACCTATAGCGTCATCAAAGCAACATCCCTTTTCCTTCATATGGAATCACGTCTCAATCAAGTAAGCGTGGACCGAAAGAGGTGACTGGGAGGGGCCGCCTAGCGTCTGGTCTTGGATGCAAATATATGTGTACATATTTAAATATATGAAATTTCATGTTAAATTAATTTTATGTGTCCGCAAGTTTTTTATAACTCCAGTAAGTGCCGTTAATAAATTCGGCTAATAAATTCGGCAATTAATAAAATTAAACAGGTTTGTTCATCAAACTAGGTTTGACTATGTTAAGGGTCGGTAACTTAACTCATTCAATGGCAGAGGCATCTAAAAGGAATCAAGGCCTTGCATATTACATCACTAAAAGCCCTAAGCTTACCCATAATCTCCATAAAATCCATATATGATAAGGAGATAATATCATTTAACACTCGATATAGTCAGTTATTACCGAATGATATTTTACTTTTGTTTGCAGCACTTTAATGGGTCGATACTTAAATTTACAGTACTTTCCAAAGTTAAAAGCGAGCAAAAATTTGGATGAACACACGAAGATATTAGTATATCAACTGATCTGGTCGTTTTCCCTAAGCTGGCAATTTCATACGTTCTTTATAGCCGGTCAATACAGAAATCCAACAGCGCACACGGCAAAAAACGAGTACAATTTGCGATCGACCAGCCAAGAAAATTCAATGGATGGCGTCCCTTTCAATCCCCTCAAGGGATGCCCCCCATTCCACACGAAAGCAAATTGCTCACCCCACCCACCCAACGCCACCGCCCTTTCGACCTTTCCACTTCACTTCACACCAAACCATTAAAAAAGCAATTTCCAGGGCAAAAAAAAAAAAAAGAACTTCATGAGAATATGCTATAACTCCGACGTATTTTGAATGCGCTCAATTCATGTGGATCCAATGCGTTTCGACCGCCAGATCGAGTCAGCGATCTCATTTGAAATCAATAAGATGTCGTAAGCTTACATAATCTCGTACATCCAAACGCGTTTAATAGATGGATGGATTTTGCTTGAGAGTCAAACGAGACTCCGTGACAAAGAGGTGAAGCCGTCATAGTTTACCAGTTTCTTGCAGGCCTGTCCTGCTTGGGAGGCGGTAAGTTCTCATTGTCCACCGGAAGAAGCAATTTCCCTGACCGGAGAAGGTTCGATGGAAACTACTGATCATTATCGCGAGAATCAAACATATGTGCTGGATCGAAACCCTATCGGAACCCTTCTACTGCCTAGATCAGGTGGAGCCTCCTGCGTCGGCAGCTTCTCTTTGTTCATGCTCGAAGTAAAACTGCCTTCCATCATTCGGGAGCGATTCACGATTCGAGACTCGTGTGAAGATTGTCCCGCGGTACGATCAGGAGCAAATCTCCATCTCCAAATTGTTCAAAATCACCACGACCTGCGCGATGGAAGGCCTGCTCTTTCTTGAATTGCCTACACAAGCCAATGCAACTCTTGCCATCCTCACGAGAGGCTTCAAGTCGCTGGGAATGACGAGCCTAGGATCCAAGAGCTCGCCAAACCTCATGTCCTTGATCAAAGGCAATGCCCACTTGACAAGCAAGCCTTCCTCGCACCTCCTTCCGCTCAAAAGCTCCAGCAAAACCACCCCAAATCCATAGACATCAGTCTCTTTGCAGGCCAAGAAGGACCCTCCTCTCCCGCTCCAGTACTCTTCATCCACAAACCCGACAAGGCCCTTCCTCTCCCGTGGCGCCAAGAACGCCAAGCCGTAGTCGGAGACCCTAGCGCAGAAATTGGCGTCAATCAGGATGTTGGAGGCCTTGACGCACCCGTGGACTACAGCAGGCACCATGCCCTCGTGCAGGTACTGGAGTCCCCGAGCCGCCCCGGCCGCCATCCGCACCCGTCGGTTCCAATCTAGAAGAGACGCCCCGTCCGGGTTCTGATGTAGATAGAATTCCAAGCTTCCCAAGCTAACGAACTCGGTTACCACGATTCTCTCTGCCGGCCCTTGTGAAAGCCCGATGATCGGGACTATGTTCGGGTGCAGAGCCAGAGAGATTGTCTTGATCACCGACGAGAACCCAAAGCCCGCATGGCTCAAGACAAGGCCCGGATGGATCCTCTTCACGGCAACAAGTTCGCCTCCGGCTAGCGCGGCAGCATAAACCGTCCCGACCCGTCCCTGGCCAATGATTCTCGTGGGGTTGAAACCGTCCGTAGCAGAATCGATATCGGTTAAAGGGTATGGCCGTGCACAAACCTTGACCGGAAGTGCATCTTCAGACTCGACCGGCTTCTTCTTGCACGATATTGCCAGGAGGATCCCGAGAATGATCACGGAAGAAGACAATAGAGCCATCACCAGATCATAACCGATCTCCTTCGCGTCGCTCTCCATCATCTTGGTGATTATCTCAAGATTTCGATTTCTAAGGGGGAGGACTTATAAGTGAATTCCGAAGAACAAGAGCAGATGGGCAGATGTAAGGAACATTGGAATAGATCGAAGACTGTTTATTTGGAGCCTATATATATGGATTGAAAGTAGGTGAAGACTTCCAAGAAAGAACTTGTAAAAATGAAGATTAAAAAATGGAAAGGTACCAATCGCAATCTAATATGAACGCTTTGAAAATTGGGGTAGATGGGTTAGAAAGATGGTCCTCTCTTTTTGTTTATGTTGGTCCATGGTTTGGCCACCTCCTTTGCACAACAAAGAGGGGAAAATCAGATCATACAAAACCCAACAAAAGAAATTTATTTAAATCCTTCGATAATTTACCAAAATAAAGGTTTTTTTCAGTTACATATCTACTGTTCAATGCTTGAATAAGATCTTGTGTTGGCAGATTAATCATGAGATTTTGTCTCGATTTAAAAGAATTTTGTCTCTTTCACTTGGGCCAGTGTCGAGGAAACCACGCATGATTCGCCCTCCTGAAATTCTGAGACAGCAAATGTTGCTTTCCCAGGGTTTTGAGCAGATCAAGTACCTCATCTTTAAATTAATGTATAAGGGACTGCTAAGTTTCACCTTTTCTTTTGGGGCCATCCACCAATTTATTATTGTATCGTCAAGAATCTGTTTTTTCTTTTTCAAACAAAACGCATTTAAAAAGCTGAATAAACAGAAGCTGGGACAAGCTAAACGAAAAGTTAAATTAGTTGTGACAACTGAACCTAGATTGATGTACGAAAGTAAATCAAAGTCCGCTAGAAGTTCGTTGAACTTGGATGTCGAACTTGGTTGCTTTTTAACTAAACTGGAAGCTCCTTGGTTTCTTTTTTCATTGTCAAAGTCTTCTTTGAATCATTTCCACAGCCATAGGATGATTCGTATAATTTCAAAAGAGTATAAGGGACTCGGACTATTTGGTAATTATAGAAGATATAGTGTGGAACCACATATGGTGGCAACAATGTAGAATTGAACCAAAATAAGAATTTATGCAGAATCATTACTTTTTTCAAAGAGATAAATGCATTGAAAGTCCAAAAACTTATCAAGAAAGTGCAATTAAATCATAGAATTCTTCACAAAGTGCAATTAAGTTCTAAAACTTTCAAAAAATGCAATCAAGTCTCAAAATTTATCAAATTGATCCAATTAAATCCTTTCATTGATTGCACTTTTGAAAAAATTTGAGACTCAATTGTACTTTTGTAATAAATTTTAAGAATTAATTACACTTTTTGAAAGTTGTAGAACTCAATTATATTTTTATGATATTTGATTATACTTTTTAAAAGTTTTAGAACTTAATCACACTTTCGTGATAAGCTTTAAAATTTCCAGTGCAGTCATTTCTTTTTACAAATGTGGGGATAGATGGTTGATTACATGACCTAAGTCAATGTTACACGTGTTAATTATTCGGTCAAACATTGACCTTTCTATCAGTTGTGGCAAAGAATCTGGTCTTGAGCCAATTGCCGTATGTACGAAATTCAGTTTATTAAGTTGTCAATGAAGGGCAGCCTCCACTTCATTCTCTCCTCATCTCAATCAAAGAAACAATTATAGAATGCATGTGAAAGTGAAGAAAAACAATGAAAATTTAGCAAAATTCCAAGTGACTTTTCAAAGTTTATTTTAAAGAGTCACGTGGAGACCGGTCAATAACTCACTATGAATGGAAAAGAATGTGACTAACCATTAGGAATCAAAGAAAAGTACTTACATTTGGATTAATATCTACTAATGTACTTATAATAAATTTATCCCAAATTAATTTTTTGACTACAAAAAATCCCAAGATGCTATATATTTGACAAATTTATCCTCCATTGAGGCTACACTCATTTCGCACAAAAAAAAATTCTAAAAAATATTTTTCAAGAAACCATTTTTCAGGTAAATAACAATATATTCTAGTGTTTCATTAACATCTAAAAAAGAATTAAAAAAAAATTCTATCATTTAGTAAGAAAAAAATTATTTTTATTTATTTTTCTTTCTTATTATTTTAATTTTTTTAATTGATTTTTTTTCTTTTTTTTTCTTCTTCGCCAACCAGTCGCTGGCCCCAAGCGAGCTCAAACTTCGCTACAAGCCGGCTAGCCTAAGCTTGCCTAACTGACCTCGAGTGATCTTAGGTCTCACCAGATTAGGCGAGTTAGGCAAGACTCAAGCCTTCCCCAAGGTCACTAGACATTAGCAAAGCTCTGACAACCTCTGGCGAGGCTTGAGCTCACCTAGCTTGCTGAATTTAGTGAGGCTCAAGCTCGCTTGAGACCAATTAGGCAAGCTCGGGCCTTGCCAGCCTCCTAGGAGGTTGGATTTCACTTGTGGCCAATTGCTAGAGAAGAAGAAAAGGAAAAAAAATAAAGAAAATAATTAAAAACTTTATTTTTTAAAAAAAAAAAGAAAATAAAATAAAAATGAAAGGAAAAGGTGTTTGGTAAAAGCAAATGAGGTCAAAGAATGTATACAAAATGTCTTCCCCTACTTGAAAAGCAAAAAATATTTTCCCCTATTTTAGAAGGCTTTTTTTCATTAATGGAAAAAGTTTTCCCCAAACAATTCATTTTCATTAACCGAATGTCGGAAAATCCCAAAAAAAAAAATCCTCAAAGTTATTCTTCGCTAAATAAACGAAGCATAAATTCTATCAATTTTACCATTAAATTTGCTAGCGTAGATAACACGTGGCAAATCCACATGGAATTCCATATAGTTGATATAACAAAAAACTCCAAGCCGGTACACTTATGTCAAATTTAACTCAAACTAATTTGTGAAATCACCGAAAAATCCAAACTAAATTTCTCGTCACGGCCAGGACTCGCTGGAGACGGAGTCTGCGCGGGTGGGGGCCCTGCTCGTTCGTGGCTGTCCCAGAAGAAGACGATGGTGAAGGAGAGAAAAGAAGATCTTGTGTTGAGCACTTCAATAAGAGCTTGTTTTGGCAGATTGATCATTATATTTTGTCTAAATTGAAAAGAGTTTTGTCTCTTTCACTTGGGCTTTTATTGAGGAAGCCAAACATCATTGGCCCTCCTGAAATTCAGAGGCAGCAAATGTTGCTTTCCCAGGGCTTTGAACATATCAAGTACCTCATCTTTAAATTAATACATAAGTGACTGGAAGGTCTCACCTTTTCTTTTGGGGCTGTCCGCCAATATTATAATTGTATTATCGACAAATTCTTTTCCAAAACAAAACGCATTTAAAAAGTTGAATAAACAGAAGCTGGGACAAGCTAAACGAAAAGGTAGATTAGTTGCGACAATTGAACCTAGATTGACTTACGGGAGTAAATCAAAGTCCAAGTTTGGTGAACACCGATGTCGAACTTGGTTGCTTTTTAACTGAACTGGAAGCTCCTTGGATGCTTTTTGATTGTCTAAGTCTTCTTTAATCATTGCCACAATCATAGGATGATTCGTATAAGTTCGAAAGAGTATAACGGAGCTCGGACTGTTTAGTAATTATAGTGTATGGCAGCAACAATGTGGAATTGAACCAAAATAAGAACTTATGCAGAATCAAATCTATACTTAACTTCAAGGGAAGCTAAATTATCCTAGAAATCCTAAAATTTATTGAGAAAGTGCAATTAAGTTCTAAAAAAATTTAAAATGTGTAACTAAGTCATAAAATTTGTCACAAATTACAATTAAATTCTAAAACCTATAAAAAGTGCAATCAAGTTTTAAAACATATCAAAGTTCAATCAAGTTTTTTCTTTAATTGCACTTTATGAAAAAAATTTGATTCGATTGCACTTTTATGACAATTTTTATGACTTCATTGCACTTTTTAAAAATTTTAAGATACGATTGCAATTTGTTATAAGTTTTACAATTTCATTGCATTTTTTAAAAATTTTAAAATTCAATTATACTTTCATGACTTATTTTAAGATTTTCAATATATTTATCCTTCTCAAAAATAAGGAGATGAGATTGTTGACTAGATGACCCAAGTCAATGTTACACGTGTTAATAATTCTGTGACCAAATCAAACAATGACCTTTCTATCAGCTGTGGCAAAGAATCTGGTCTGGAGCCAATTGCCGTATGTACGAAATTCAACTTACTGGTTTGTCAATGAAGTACAGCCTCCACTTCTTTCTCCCCTGTTCACAATAAAATAAACAGATATAGAATGAATGTGAAAGTGAAGAAAAACGATGAAAATCCAGCAAAATTCCAAGTGGTTTTTTTCAAAAAAATAATTTTCAAGAGCCACATGGAGATTAGGGTCAATAACACACTTTGAATGGAGTTTCATAGAGAGAATGCGTGTACTAATTATAAGAGCAATGCAAAAGAATGTGACTGACCTTTAGGAATCAAAGAAAATGACTTAGAATTAATATTATAAAAAATCTTAAACTAATACACTTATAATAAATTTATCTCAAATTAATTTTTTTATCGTCAGAACTCTCAAAACAATACACCTGTGATAAATTTACCATCCTCAAAATTGTGTGCATTTCACAAAAAATGTGATGTTTCTAGAAAATGTTTTCCAAAAAAATCATTTTTCAAAAAAATAACAATATTTTTTTATATTCAACTGAAATCTAAAAATGAACTAGAATATAATTTCTACCATTTGGTAAGAAAAATATTTTTTCCATGCACTTTTCAATAATTTTTTTAAATAAATTTTTAATTATTTTCCCTTTTTATTATTTATTTTTAATAATATATTTTAAATTTCTTTTCCTCTTCTTCTTTCTCTTGGTTGCCAACCATAGGCAAGCTTCGGCTTCACCACTAGTTGGCAAGCCCGAGCTCATCCAACCGGCCTCGAGCAAGCTTAGGCCTCGCCAAATTAGGCGAGCTAGGCAGAGCAAGGCTAATCTGGCAAGGCCCAAGCTCGCTCAAGGCTGGTCAAGTGAGCTCAAGCCTCGCCTGCCTTATCGCAAGGCAGCAAGGCTTGATCTCACCTATGTCCAATCAATAGGGAAGAAGAGAAAGAAAGAAAAGGGAAAAAAAGAAAAAAATAATTAAAAACTCAATTTTAAAAAAAATAAAAATAAAAGGAAAATGTGTTCGGTGAAAGAAAGTGAGGTAAAAGAAGATATGATAAATGTTTTCTTTGACCAATTCATTTTACATTTTCCATGGACTAAACGCCAAAAAATCTTGAAAATATTTTTCCGAAGAGTTATTTTTCACAAAATGAACTAAACCTAAGTTTTATCAAATTTGCTGTTGAATTTGTTGACGTAAATGATACTATGACAACTGCATATGGAATTCCATATTGTTAATATCAAGAAAAACTCTAACTCATATATTTATAATAAATTTATCACAAACTAATTTTTTAGATCATCAAAAACCCTAAATAGATACATGCGTAACACATTTACCCTCCATCAATACTCTAAAATAGGGCCTAATTATTATGTGCAATCAAGTTTATTTTCCAAATTTCTCTAACGTCGCCTCTATATTTTTAATTTTTTAATTCGCTACAAAATATTACAACAACAAAAGGGCTTTGCTATTAAAGTAAAATCAGTGGGACCATCCATCATAGACGACATCCTGAGGTAAGTCAAGATGGTGGTACCGACCAAAAAAAAAAGTCAAGATGGTGCTCAGTGATTACCTGGCAAAAGGACAAGAACGACCGAAGGACAGAGTCTGGCCTGGATTTCTCGTTCACGTCCATGGCCAGCACTGGCGAGAGAGATTGAGGGTGCGAATGTAATATTTCTATTCCGAAGAATAAATTTTTTTTCAAAAATAGTCATTTTCCATTTCCTCTCTCCAAAATAATTTATGAGTAAAACAATATGTTTAGTAACCATATAAAATTTCTATTCTCAAAATAAATAAAGAATAGTATTAGGTTTGGTATGATCCACAAAAAGAATTAAAATGCGTTTGACTACCACCGCCTACCACTACTACCATCAACCACTCGCCGCCATCAATCGCCATTGTCCGCTACCACCGTTGCTAATCGTTGGCGATGGCGGTGGTGGTCGACATTAGATTGCGGCGATCGGTGGGCCGGCAATGTCAATGGCCGATTGTCGCAAACGGTAGCTCATGGGAGTGGCAAGGAAAAATAAGAAAAGAAAAAAAAACTAGAAATTATTTTTAGAAACAATATATTACTTTTTTCTACTTCTTATTTCTATTCTAAATCTATTCCTGGCTACTTTTCTATTCCAAAAAATAAAAAAATTAGTTAACGTTATCAAATAAATTTTTTTTTTTTTTTTGGAGAGAAAAAGAACAAAAGAGTAGAAGAACAGAAACATATCCATGCGCTACCTAAGTCTAGTCGGTGGGGGGTTGAAGTAGAATGGACTTTGGGCTCAATTAGTTTAATGAACCCACGGCTTTTGGTAGGTTTTATGAGCATGGCTCAGTTTGGGTTTGCGTGGGCTTTAGGGGATTTGGACTAGCTGGGTCAAAGTTAGTCTGGGCTGGATTTGATTTTCGATGAAATTGGGCTTAATCCAATTCTGCTAGGTTTGCCCGATTTAGGTCCTAGCTCGATCAAGCTGCAGCTCGAGTCACTAATTTTCGTAATAAAAATATGGAAAAAAATCAGAAAATGGTTAGGAACCTTGACCTATTTGTGTGAATTAGTTTATTTTTCTTATATTTTAGATATTTTAGTGACTTACCTTTGGTATAAGTTTGGTCTTACTTGATTTGAATTTGGCTTATGAGGATCCTATCCTAAGGCTTACAACATGACCATTTATATTCTTTGTCCGATTTGTATCGGGTTTTCTTTTCCACATTTACTTTGAAGTCATTTCAATAATTGAGTGTTTCTTTATCGCACCACATTTAAATAAAGGGAAAAAGTCACAAAAAACCCTAGACTTTGCCAATTGCCACACATATACCTCAAACTTTTTTTAAAACACCAAAAAACTCAAAAGTTTTACCCATTTGACATATTTACCCAATATTTTTTCTCTGTGACATCAAAAATCCAAAACTTGTGTAATACATCTACCCCAAGCCTTTTTTTGTGACACCAAATTTTTGAGATAAATGAATCACACAAATATAGGTTTTACATTTTTACTATCACATAAAAAAGTTTAGGATAAATATGTCACATATGAAAAAAAAAATGCAAAGTAAATGTATCACAATGGGCATAATTTATGGTTTTTTGTGACTTATACCCTTAAATAAATTCTTTGTTAAATTCATTTCTAGAATGGTATAATAAGCCCCTTAAGAAAACAATGAAAATTTGGCAAAATTCCAAGTGATTTTTCAAAGTTTATTTTAAAGAGTCACATGGAGACTAATAGCGGTGAGCGGTTCACAATTCTTTACAGGTTTCGCTTGGAACTTGGAACCTACCCTCAGGTACAGGTTCCTTATTTTTTAAAACCTGAAACTTATCCTGTCACAGGTTCCAAGATCGGTTTAAGATTCCAACAAGTTCTTTTCTTTTCTTTTCTTTTCTTTTCTTTTCTTGATTTCTTCCTCCTTTCCTTTATCAGTTGAGTACCCCAAAATTATAAAGGGTGGTACAAACTTAGTAACAAAGAAGAAAAAAAGCCAATAGATGTGTTGTCAACATTTACATAAGACCAACGTTTGAGAAAGCTAAGCAACAAAAAACCCATGAGAATTTCCTATCAGCATAGTAAAACTCATAGATGCTTGCATCAAGCCATAGGCCCATGACCAAACAATAAGTCATAAGCTACCTTTTGATAGAATCTTTATTTGGATCAAGCCAATGCATATTCACTTAACACCAGTATAATCACAATACAAATGGTGACACAAGGATTACCTCAAGAAGAAGAAGTCCCACAACACCATGTATCAGCCCTGCACCTCCAATTAACCCAATGGATTCACCGAACAATAGGGATGCAAGTATAGCCCCAGTAAGCCAAGCAGAATAGCTCATTTCCTGTCAACTAGCAAATCTATTGAACAGATGGGGAACAAATATCAAGACATCTAATTCCATGTCAAGGATACAATTTGTAAAGACTAATCCAACTTATAGTTGTAGTCATACTAAGATTCTAATCTATCTTTGTATTACATATACTCATTCATCCATTAGTGTCGTGGAAAAGAAAAAATGCAAGATTTTTCAGATAACAGAACAAGATTCAGCGCAAGTGACATCAATCTTTTGACATGAGCCATTTCCTTATGGGCACATTTTCGAAGCAATGTGCAAAAATTTCCATTACTTAGTAGCCATAATTAACATTAAAGAACCTTATAATTCACCTATAAGGTTGAAATTTTTTTGCCTTTTTCTTCTCATTGAGGCATTTAAACTGAGATAGAGAATATAGTGAGTTCAACATATGCTTCCAAGACCCGTCAACGTCCTCTACAACTCTTTGACGAGAAATCCCTACCCCAAAAAACCCATCAGTAGGGTAAAATAATTATCAATCAAACATGTCAATCTCACTTTTTTGACAAGAAAGAAGAGCAAAAAATGGAGAGCCAAGAGCTAAGGCCAGAGGGCGGCTTGCAGCTACAAAAAAACCACCCAAACCGGCACTTGGACCGGGCTGGTTTTAGGCGGTTCCCATAGTCGGCAGTCCGGTTCTCGGTTCCTAATCTTGGAACCGATGGCCGATCAATTCGGTTCCCGATTCCAAGGTGTGACCAAACCAATTTTCTTTATATATACTTTATATACATAGAATATATAAAATATATAGACATTATAACTTATTGGCAATTTGTCCTTTCTTGTTACAATAAAGAAAATCTACTTATTAGTTTCATCTTCCACTCAATGTGAGACTAAGGCTCCAAGAGATCCACAAGGCACTTCAAGTCTCCAATTCAAAGAGTATAAGAGAGATTGTCTATAAAACTTAAGCCAAGCACAACCTTTAAACAAATTGTCCATGGCCTTCATGGTTAAGGCCATGAAACACACGATGTGTGAATCACACAAGTGAAGTTTGAATATTTTGCACATGGAAACATGTGTGATTAGCTTTGTTGAATCGCTCGAGAACCGAATTGGATTGCCCCCAGTACCAATGGTCCAGTCGGGGATGAGGCGGAAGGAGGACACAAAGAAGGAGGGCCAGGATGAGGTGGAAGGAGGACACGAAGAAAGGGCCGGCCTTGGGGAGGACCTCCTTCATGGCCACCATGGCCGTGCCCCGGAAGGAGGGCAACACTAGCATGGCCCACTCCCACAGTGAGATTACATGGCAGTTGGATCGAGATAACAAGTGCGTCGGAGAGCGGCTAGGCGAGCAGTGTCGGGTGGGCGGGCGAGAGGTGAGCGACGTCAAGGGCAAGCTAGGCGAGCGGTGAGCGGCGTCCACCGAGGGGACAAGCGACATCCAACGGCGAAGTCGAGGGCGAGTGGCATCCAGTGGCGTCGTCCAGTGGCTGAGCGTCAGGGCAAGCGAGGGGTGACGGCATTGAGGGAGGCAAGGGCAGGGTGAGCAGGCGGCGAGCGGCATCAAGGGTGAGCGGCGTTGGGCGACGACATCGAGGGCAAGCGGCATCGGGGATGGGGCAGAGGCAAAGAATGGGAGAGAACAACTGAGATAAAAATTGATTTGGGGTTGGGGGTATTTACTTTTTAAGAACCCTAACCAATTTCGGTTCTATTCCATTCCCAAAAAGGGAACCGGGAACTAGAACCGGCCTCTTCAAAACCAAGACCCTCCGATTTGGTTCTAAAACTGGGAACCGCGCTCACCCCTAAAGACAAAAGTCAATAACTCCCTATGAATGGAAAAGAATGTGACTAACCATTAGGAATCAAAGAAAATTATTGACATTTAAATTTATTTTTTTATGACCTAGGAAACCCCAAAAGCCAACAGCCGGCAGGAAGAACCTAGGGCTGATGCAAGCTGGCCACCACACTCACGCCAGCGGTTAAGTCACCAAATAACGCCGCTGGGATTCAAACTTGACACCTTTCGTGGGAGGCACCAAGCTCGACCCAACAATGCCACCACAATGGGTGGTATTATGACATTTAAATTAATATCTCGAAAAATCACAAACTAGTGCACTAGTGCACTTGTAATAAATTTATCTCAAATTAATTGTTTTACCACAAAAAATCCCAAAAAGGTAAACATGTGACAAATTTATCATCCATTGAGGCTACATTCATTTCGCAAAAAATACAACATTTCTAGAAAATATTTTCCAATAAGTCATTTTTTCAGGTAAATAACAACATATTCTAGTGTTTTATTAAAATCTTAAAAAGAAGTAGAATATATTTTCTATCGTTTAGCAAGAAAAATATTTTTCTCCATGCACTTTTCAATATTTTTTATTATTTTATTTATTAAAATTATTTTTTAATATTTTCCTTTTTTATTATTTTAATTTTTAAAATCAATATTTTTTTTTCTTGTTATTTTTTTTTTTTTTCTTCTTCTTCCTCAATGCCAATCAACAACCCCAAAGCGAGCCCGAGCTTGCCCAACCGACCTCAAGTGATCTTAGGCCTCACCAAATTAGGCTAGTTGGGCGAGACTCAAGCCTCCCCAAAGGTCATTGGACATCAACAAAGCTTTGACAACCTCAGGCAAGGCTTGAGCCCCACCCAACTCATCAAATTTGGTGAGGCCCACCTCGCTTGAGGCCAATTAGGCAAGCTCAGGCCTCACTAGCCTCCCCATAGGCTGGCAAGGCTCGATTTCACTTGTGGCCAATCACTAGAGAAGAAGAAGAAGAAAAGGAAAAAAAAAAAATAAAAAAAAAAATAATTAAAAACTTGATTTAAAAAAACAAAAATAATAATAATAAAAGGAAAATGTGTTGGGTAAAAGCAAATGAGGTGAAAGAATATATGAAAAATGTTTTCTCCTACTTGAAAAGCAAAAAATATTTTCGCCTATTTTAGAAGGCTTTTTTCTATTAATGGAAAAAAAATTCCCTACCCAATTCATTTTCCGTTAACCGAATGTTGGAAAATCCAAAAAAAAAATCCTGAAAATTATTTTTCATGAAATAAATGAAGTACAAGTTCTATCGATTTTATTTTACCAAAAAAAAGAAAAAATTCTATCAATTTTACCACTAAATTTGCCGACCTAGATAACATGTGGCAAGTCCATATGAAATTCCATAGGGTTGATATTACAAAAAAACTCCAAATTAGCACACTTATGTCAAATTTAACTCAAATTAATTTTTGAGATCACTGAAAAGCCAAATTAATACGTCAAACCGATACACACGTGACATATTTACCATCCATCAATACTCTAAACTAGGGCCGTGTTGTGATGTGCAATCAAGTTTATTTTCTAGATTTCTCTAACATCATCTATATATTAACAATACCTGAATTTTTTTTCATATTCACTACAAAATATTACTAACAAGAAAAAGGCTTTGTTATTAAAGTTAAATCAGTGTGACTATTCATCATAGGCAACATCCCGAGGAAAGTTAAGATAGTGGTCAGGGATCACCCGGTGATCCGGCAAAGGGCAAGAATGGCCAGGGACAGAGTCTGGTCTGAATTTCTCGTCACGGCCAGGACTCGCCGGAGACGGAGTCTGGTCAGGTGGGAGCCCTGCTCGTTCGTGGCTGTCCCAGGAGAAGACGACGGTGGAGGAGGGAAAAGAAGATCTTGTGTTGAACACTTCAATAAGAGCTTGTTTTGGCAGAGTGATCATTATATTTTGTCTCGATTGAAAAGAGTTTTGTCTCTTTCACTTGGGCTTGTGTCGGGGAAGCCACACACGATTGGCCCTCCTGAAATTCCGAGGCAGCAAATGTTGCTTTCCCAGGGCTTTGAGCAGATCAGGTGCCTCATCTTTAAATTAATACATAAGTGACTGCTAAGTTTCACCTTTTCTTTTGGGGCTATCCCCCAATATTATAATTGTACTATCGAGAATTTTTTTTCCAAAACAAAAGGCATTTAAAAAGCTGAATAAACAGAAGCTGGGACAAGCTAAACGAAAAGTTAGATTAGTTGCGACAACTGAATCTAAATTGACGTACGAGAGTAAATCAAAGTCCGCTTGAAGTTTGGTGAACGTGGATGTCGAACTTGGTTGCTTTTTAACTGAACTGGAAGCTCCTTGGTTGCTTTTTGATTGTCTAAATCTTCTTTGAATCTTTACTACAATCATAGGATGATCCATAGAAGTTCAAAAGAGTATAAGGGAGCTTGGACTGCTTAGTAATTGTATAAGATATAGTGTCGAACCACGTATGGCAGCAACAATGTAGAATTGAACCAAAATAAGAACTTGTGTAGAATCAAATCTATACTTCAACTTCAAGGGAAGCTACTTTCTCTAAAGGGATAAGTATATTAGAAGTCATAAAACTTATTGAGATAATGCAATTAAATCTTAAAATTTTTAAAATGTGTAATTAAGCCATAAAACTTATCATGGAATGTATTTGAATTTTAAAACTTTCAAAAAATACAATCAAATTCTAAAACATATTAAATTAGTTCAATAAAGTCTTTTAGTTAATTGTACTTTTTGAAAATTTTGCAATTCGATTGTACTTTTATAATAATTTTAAGATTCGATTGCACTTTTTAAAAATTTTAAGATAAGTATTAATTTGTTATAAGTTTTAAAATTTCATTATATTTTTGAAAATTTTAAGATTTAATTATACTTTCATGACTTATTTTAAGATTTTCAATATATTTATCCTTCTCAAATATATGGTGATGAGATTGTTGACTACATGACCCAAGTCGATGTTACACGTGTTAATTATTCTATAACCAAATCAAACATTGACCTTTCCATTAGTTGTGGCAAAGAATCTGGTCTCGAGCCAATTGTCGTATGTACGAAATTCAACTTACTAGTTTGTCGACCAAGTACAGCCTCGACTTCTTTCTCCCCTGTTCACAATAAAAGAAACAAATACAGAATGAATGTGAAAGTGAAGAAAAACGATGAAAATCCAGAAAAATTCCAAGAGGTTTTTTTTCAAAAAAGTAATGTTCAAGAGCCACATGGAGATTAGGGTCAATAACACACTTTGAATGGAGTTTCATAGAGAGAGTGCGTGTATTGATTATAAGAGCAATGCAAAAGAATGTGACTGACCTTTAGGAATCAAAGATAAATTACTTAGAATTAATATCACGAAAAATCTTAAACGGGTACACTTATAAAAAATTTATACCAAATTAATTTTTTGACCGTTAGAAACTCTCAAAATGGTACATTTGTAATAAATTTACCCTCTTTAAGGCTATGTGCATTTCACGAAAAATATGATGTTTCTAGAAAATGCTTTCCAAAAAAATCATTTTTTAGAAAAATAACAATATGTTTTTTATATTCAATTGAAATATAAAAATGACCTAGAATATTTTTCTACCATTTGGTACGAAAAATATTTTCTTCCATGCACTTTTCAATAATTTTTTATTTTTAAAAATCAATTTTTATTTATTTTCCCTTTTTTTATTATTTTATTTTTATAATAGATTTATTATTCTTTTTTTCTTTTTCTATTCTTTTTCTCAGCTGGTTGCCAACCATAGGTGAGTTTGAGCTTCACCACTAGTTGGCGAGCCCAAGCTCATTCAACCAGCCTTGAGCGAGCTTAGGCCTCACCAAATTAGGCAAGCTGGGCAAAGCAAGGCTAGCAAGGCCCAAGCTCGCTTGAGGCAAGGCCCAAGCTCACTTGAGGCTGGTCGAGCGAGCTCAGGCCTTTTGCCAGCTTTACCACAAGGCAGCAAGGCTTGATCTCACCTATGTCCAGTTGCTAGGGAAGAAGAAAAAGAAAGAAAAGGGAAAAAAATAATAATTAAAAGTCAATTTAAAAATTTTTTAAAAATAAAAATAAAAGGAAAAGGTATTTGGTGAAAGAAAGTGAGGTGAAAGGATATGAAAAATGTTTTCCCCAACCAAGTCAATTTACATTTTCCGTGAACTAAACACCAAAAAAATCTCAAAATATATTCCTATGAATTATTTTTTGCGAAATGAACAAAACCTAAGTTTTATCAAATTTGCCATTGAATTTGTTGACATGGATGACACATGACAACTGCATATGGAATTCCATATAATTAATATCAAGAAAAACTATAATTTATACATTTATAACAAATTTACCCCAAGCTAATTTCTTAGATCACCAAAACCCCTAAATAGATATACGCGTGACACATTTATCCTCCATTGATACTCTAAAATAGGGCCTAATTATTATGTGCAATCAAGTTTATTTTCCAAATTTCTTTAACGTCGCCTCTATATCATCAATACCTTGATTTTTTTTTTCTTTCTAATTCGCTACAAAATATTACAACAACAAAAGGGCTTTGCTATTAAAGTAAAATCAGTGGGACAATCCATCATAGACAACATCCTGAGGTAAGTCAAGATGGCAGTCAATGATTACCTGGTGATTCGGCAAAAGGGCAAGAATGGCAGAGGATAGAGTCCAGTCTGGATTTCTCCGTTCATGTCCATGGCCAGGACTAGCCAGGGACTGAGGGTGCGAATGTAATATTTCTATTCTAGGTAATAATTTTTTTTTCAAAAATAATTTTTTTTTATTTCTACTTCATGAAATCATTTCTAAGTAAAATAACATATTTGGTAATAATATAAAATTTATATTCTCAAAATAGAAAAAAAAAAAAAAAGTAATGCGTTTAGTATAATCCACAAAAAGAATAGGAACGTGTTTAACTAGGGGTGTTAACGGTTTGATTTGGTTTGGTTCCATTTTTATTAAAAATCGAACCGAACCAAACCGTTAGGAAAAACTTCCAAACCGAACGAAATGAGACTCTAACCGAATACGAACCGAACCGAAATTTCGGTTGGGTTCGGTTTTTCAGTTTTTTGTTTTCAACTTTTAGTTTTTGGTTTATGCATTTGTTTTTTTTTTCATTTTTTTCTGTTGTATTTCCAAGAAATAAGCTCTTATCGGTTTATTGGTTCGGCTCAGTTCGGTTAACCGATAAAAAAAATTTCAATTTTTAATGAGAACTTAACCAAATGAAAACTAAACCGAAAAAACCAAATTTTTCGGTTCGGTTTTTGACACCTCTACATTTAACCACCACCGCCTACCACTGGTACCGACTGCCACCAACCACTGTTGTTCACCGTCGGCCGACTGTCGCAGCCAATCGATGGTGACAGCGGCGGTGGTCGGCGTCAGGTGACAGCGGCGGTGGTCAGCGTCAAGTTGTGGCAATTGGTAGGCCGGCGGCAACAATGGCCGGTTAGCGGCCACGGAGTGGCGAGGAAAAAAAAAAAGAAAAGGAGAAAATAAAAACTAAAAAATTATTTATGGAAATAATAAATTATTTTTTTCTGCTTCTTGATTATGTTTTGAATTTATTCCTCAGTTACTTTTCTATTCCGGGAAATTGAAAATTTTGTTAATGTTACCAAACGGTTGTTTCTTCTTTTTCTATTCTTCTTTTTTTATTCCAAGGAGCAAAAGAAGAAAAGAGTGGAGGAACATAAATATTTCCATGCGCTACCTGAGTCTAGTCGGGTGGGGGGCTGAAAGTAGAATGGACTTTGGGCTCAATTAGTTTAAGGAACCCAAGGCTTTGGTAGGTTTTATGGCTTAGTTTGGGTTTGTGTGGGCTTTAGGGGATTTGGACTGGCTGGGTCAAAGTTAGTCTGGGCCGGATTTGATTTTAGATGAAATTGGACTTAATCCAATTCTGCTAGGTTTGCCCAATTTAGGTCCTAGTTCGATCCAGCTGCAGCCCGAGTCACTAATTTTCGGAATAAAAATATGGAAAAAAATAATAAAAATCGTAAATAAAAAAAAAATCAGAAAATGGTTAGGAACCTTGACCTATTTATGTGAATTAGTTTATTTTTCCCATATTTTAGATATTTTAGTGAGTTACCTTTGGTATAAGTTTGGTCTTGATTTGAATTTGGCTTACGAGGATCCTATCCCGAGGCTTATAACATGGCCATTTATATTCTTTGTGCGATTTGTATCAGGTTTTCTTTTTTGCATTTCCTTTGACTTTGCCATTTGCCACACATATACCCCAAAGTTTTTTTTAAAACACCAAAAAACTCAAAGTTGTATTCATATGACATATTTACCCTATAGTTTTTCTTTGTAACATCAAAAATTCAAAACTTACACTTGTGTAATACATCTACCCAAAGCTTTTTTATCTAACACCAAAATTTTGGGATAAATGTGTCACACAAATACAGGTTTTAGGTTTTTTCCATCACATAAAAAAGTTTAGGATAAATATGTCACATATGAATAAGTTTAGACTTTTTGATATAAAAAAAATGTGCTGAGTAAATGTGTCATAATGGGCATGGTATATGGTTTTTTTTGTGACTTTTACCCTTAAATAAATTGCTTGTTAAATTCATTTCTAGAATGGTATAATAAGCTCCTTAAAAAAAAATTTGATTGATAATTGCAGTTTTGATACCCTTTGGTCTCATAATTAGATTGTTAGGGAATGGGCTTACAATAGTCTTCGCCTAATTCAAGGCTGCTGGCTCACCTTTGGACAATACTTTATAAACTTGTCTTTTCTACTTTCAGACAGAAAAGAGAGCTAGCAATGTTACCTAGTTGATTGAATCGATAATGATGAAGCTGTTCATGCGAGGTATGCCCCATGAGCTCCGTGTTCGAATGCAAGGACGCACTTCTATTCTTTCAACAAATTAATCCTAATGTGCAAACCCGCTGAATTTGCCATACAAACACTCAACGAGATCTAGAACCAAAGAGAGTTTTGTTGAACGAATCGTGGCGCTTTCCTTGCATCCGGAAGCGAAGCTCATAGGGCATAGCTCGTATGAGCAGCTTCATCATTCCCAATTCAATCAGCTAGGCAATAACTTGTGCAGCCAAAGCTTCCAATCTCTTCACATATGTTTTAAAAGACTCCATCAGCTCATTTTTTGTGCGGGGCAAATTATCACGAGACCACATAGTTTCAATGTTGGATTGGTATTGCTTGAGGAATGCATAAGATAACTCTCCCCAACTCTTCAGAAGATTTTTCTTCTTTTCGAAGAACCATTGCAACGTAGTCCCAGCTCTTGAAAGGTTCGAATTATCAGTGTTGTTTAATCAGTATATGATACCATCTTGATGTGCTAATATTGCAGATGCCCCTTGGCCCTTAGGGTAGGTCGTGTCATCATATTTGTAGAAGTTGGGCGCCTCAAATCTTTGAGGAGCTTTCACCGTGCTACGGTGAGACGATCCTTCACCTTTTGGTAAGCTATTTTCCCTTTCAAATACACCATCAATATTTTCACTGTAGCACCGAACTCCATTATTTCAGGTAAAGTAGACTGTTCAAAGGACATATGGTCTCTCCATGTCGGACCGAGGTTCTCACTGAAGACAATGCATCCATATTGTCATGACATTTTTGCTTAATGAGATGAGCTACTGTAGCACGCAACTCGTCCACTTGATTTTGGAGACTCGCAATTCACTTATTCATGTCATTGAGATCCATTTGTGATGCAACTGTGTCACCTAAATCAGTGCAAAATATAGCAATAAGCACAAGAATTTAATATGATCGAGCATAACAATGGTTGAATCGCCTATTTTATCATGACCGTTCATTTTGTGAAAATAAATTTACAAGAATATTGAAATTATGAACTAAAAATAACCATTTTAAAACATTTTTTCAAATAACACGACGATTGGTTCACTTGCCATGGACCGACACTAAATTAAAAATTCAACCAAGTAAGTAAATTGCATGGCAAATGGTGTAAGAAACTTACTTGACCGACATTATGTAACAAAAACAAAGACACGCACATAACAATATATGGTTCAACACCAAAGGTGGGATACACCAGGATTGAAACTGTGGACAAAGAGGTACCACTAGCCTGACGTGCTCCCGGCTAAATCGGTCCTCTTGATATTGTCTCAGTCGAAATGTCGTCCTTATAGTCTAACCACTTGGTAAGTTCGCAATTTTCATTCAACTATTTTTCTCATGTTACGTATAATTAATGATTTGAAAATTAAAATAATTCTTTATTTTAAAAAAAATGGTTGACAAGTGCTTCAATGGAACATTCGTTGATGATACCTTTTTTTTAGTGAATTTTTTTTATTTAAGTAACATGTAAGCCAATTTTAATCCACAATTGACTAGAGCACTGCCCTGCAATGTTTGCCTCAAACTTCAAGTGGACAATCCCAAACTTTCAAATTTTGAAAGCATATGCAATTAATATTTGCATATGGTCCTTGGAGCTTGCCACTTCAATGCTCAAGGCAAATGCTATAGTAGTTTCGATTTGCATTATTACTTTAGAGAATCAGCAATGCCCTACAAAACGAAATAAATGTGAGAGCAACAAGAAAAAAGTCACTCAGTTTCAACAATTGGCAAAAAAGAAATCTACAATTATACCTTTATTGCTTTCATTTTCTCGAGAGAGAAAGAAATTTTGTGATTACTCTCGTGGACACTTTGGATATTGATTTGTAGATAGGAAAATCCGGTCACACATAGATTTGAAGATACTATCACATGAGCTTAATTAAATCTGGATCATTGAACGGAGAATCCAAACATATTAGACACATGATCTACCCAAATCAATGATTAAGATGGATTAGGAATGCAATCCACTGAGCCAATGCATTAACTTTTTTCAGAAACTAGTCGATGGATCTTTTTCAATTCTACAGTTCTAGTAAACAATAGGTTGCGCTGGAGAATTACTTTTATGGATCTAATACATATAAATCGAGATCCAAAATTACTTAATATCATAAACAAAGTGGCCAATCGAAAAAATTCTGAGCGAGATTCACAACTCCCCCTTGGTGAGGCTCTTTACTTTGATGTTACACAACTATATGAGAGATGGAAAGTGAGATGAACCCTAAGGGAGTAGCTGGACAGTAGAACAAGCTCGACATAAGTCGTAATATCTTGAATCCGATTCATATATGCTAAGGTCACCTTACAAAAAAATGATTTCTTAGAAATCCCCTAGTCCACCCACCATATGAACTAGCTAATTCTTCGATCGGATCGGGGAGGTGGATGTATGACAGTAGATAGAAGTTGGGTTAGGATAGTGAATACAATGATGTATATACAAAGAAATTTGTGTCATGACTATACCTTTTCAAATTGAGCGACACAAGGAAAAGGCCAGCTTATCAACCCACTTTCCAAGTGCTGGCGGGCCAAATGTTGAGCAATAATAACATTGTCTCCTTCAATGAAATTGATTGGTGGACTTGTGGACAATTCACAATCCATACAGAACGTCCGGCCCGGCCGACAGCCCCAAGGACAACTGAAGTATGATCGAAAGGCGACATGCTTGGTTTTAGAAATTGAATACCAGCTAACAAAGGTGGGAAAGTCCTTCTAATCAAGCTAAGAGATAAGACTTCGATGGTTTTTTTCTTTGGGTTACATGGAGTTGATAGAACAATAAATTCCAATTCTAGGGTTCAATAATTAGTTGGAAACTTGCAAGAGTTTGTCAAAAGAGGAGAAAAACCTAATCTAATTTACCAATGAAATGTCGACCAGGAGTGAAGATTTTGCTTTTATATGCTGAGCTGTACCCAAAAGGTCGGATATTTATTACGATTTTATTGCAAGTTTGAAATTTCTTTGAGGAGTGTATGATTCCCGAGCAAGAAAATTATAAGAAAGTTAATATTATTTTTTATATCATGGAGTTTTATTCATCACATTCATTATTGAAAATGTACATTATATAAAATTTAGGTGGGTCGATGTAAATAACACCAAGGTAATCTATTTTGAGGAATGAATTATTACTTAGTGTTATGTATGTATTAAACTCCATCTGGATCATCTAAAATGACAAACATAACAGGGTCCAATGACCTAGATTCATCTTTTAAGTAAATGCAAATTAGTTTTTTTTTTTTTTTTTTTGGCGATCCAGAATGGAGCAAATTCTCTACCGTCCAAAAAAACAAATTGTTCCTCAATCAAGATGGGTGTTTAAACTTTGAAGAGATTGATTGTGACCAGCAGATGTCCATAACAAAAGTCCCCTTCAATCGTTTCACATCAATTGGTTCAATCGTTTCACATCAATTGGCCCTTTCGAAATAAATTTTGAAAATTCAACCAACCAAAACCCACAGCGAAATTAAGTTTCGAAACTTTCGAGATTGGCCAACCAAAGCCCATATTCAAGCAGCTCCTCCTCACTCCTCAGTCATCTTACAGAAAGACTGAATACTTACAGCTAAAAATGCTGGTGGAGTAGTAAAAGCAATAGCATAAAGATGGGGTCCCTGGGCTATTGAATGACCCCAAGCGGGTGGGGACCAACCAACCTACCAGGCCGGACAACCTTCACAACTCATTCATAGCTTTTAGCCACCCCCCCACATTCTTGAGGTAACTGCTAACCAGACACCCCAGAAAATTTCAGAGATTTGCTGTAATCAGAAATTCAGGACGAAGCCAAAATGCATGTCAGCCGAACAGCCAGCACAGATCCACAGAATTCTGTGTCTTATGATCCTCTTCTTCTTTTTCTCTGTTCTTTTTTTATCCCTTTCTCATTGACGTGTCTACTTTATAAACGCTTAAAACACTTGTTAAGTATACTTAATAAGAAGTAACTCGAGTTCCAAAATATTTAATACACATAACACAAGAAAAGTTGGTCCGTTTCAGAATAGGGTAAAGGCATTTTAACTCTTTCCTTGGCTGTAAACTTCCCTAAGTTAACCATTTTTTCCTGTAGATTGGCCATTTCTGGGTCTCTGTAGTAAGTTTGATAGAGAGAATTGAATGCCATAAAAGCTTCAAGCAAAGAGAGTTCTCTGGATAAAGGTTCAAAATAAGGCACCTGAACCTGCTCAAGAGAAACCCTTTGAATCCAAAATTTCTTAAAAGTGAAATAGTATGCAACCAGAGAACAGAGCCTGTTTCTATTTTGTCTTCTTCCATCTCCAGAACTTGCTTCCAGTTTTGTCCTCTTTGCATAGACACGAGAACCGAGTGGTATTAAGTACCAAGTAGGAAAGATAAAACATATTTTAAGAACTTGGGTTGCCAGATTCCTGATCCTGGCTCAAACTGCATTTTCAGGTAAATGGGAATTTTTCGGGATCAGTCATAAAAAATTCACAGATAGAAATACCATAAAAGCAAGAAGACTAGCATAAAATTAGAATTTTGAATACAAAACAAGGAGGAGATTTACAAAAGAAATCCAAGATTTTCACCTCAGAATCATGGAAAGCCAAAAGTGATATATTTCACTATTGCGGGAATTGTAATTAAAAGCCACAGCTTCTCATTTTCAGAAACACCTTGACTATACCAGAGATTGCACCTTCAAATGAACCTTGAAGACAAAGGGCAAAGCACTCTCAGGAAGGTGTAAAACCAAGAACCTACTCACAAACTCAGTGGAATAGAAAATTCAAATGATGATATTAAAACTTTACAGGTGTAAATATGCACTAAACTTCTTTCTTTTCTGGCCAACCCCTCTTCTTTCTTGGATATTTCCACCTTGAAAAAGAAAAAACTCTTCCTCTGGCTTTTGATTTCTTCATCGGTCGTCGAAGCAAAGCATCAGGCAAGATGACTGAGTACTGAGGGTACTCTGCAAAATTCAAAAGGAGAATAGTTTCTCCTTCCCGTGACAAAGAGGGGTAAAAACTTCTCAAGCCACGCTTCCTGGATCTGAGGCGTCGTCGTAGTAATAAGGCGTCAATTTGCCATCTTTATTGACTTTCTTCGGCGCGTTTTCGGCGCTGATTTCTTGCAACATCTTGACGACCCTCCTCATGGATGGTCGGTTAATTGGGAGAGGGCTCGTGCACTGCAGCCCAATGTTGAGGACCTTGCATATATCTTCTTTGAAGCAGGAATCAAGTTTCCTGTCGATCACCTGGTCCACGCCTTTCTGATCCAAAGTGATGCATACCCACTTGACCAGGTCCTTCTCCCCAAACTCTGGATCCACGGGACGTCTCCCCGTGACCAACTCTAAAAGAACAACCCCGAAGCTGTAGGTGTCGCTTTTCTCATTCACTCTGAGCGTGTATGCATATTCTGCAGGAAGTCAATTGACAGAAAAACTTGAGTTTGCTGCTAATCCAAATATAATATGAAGAAAAGAAATGATTAATTCACTGTAGCACACTTCAGTTTTCTGCTAATCCATATATAACATCGATTAGGAAAAACTGATTAATTTACAATAGCATGACAGAGACTGTCTTTACGCTACTGAGCCAATATTTTAGCTGAAACTTTGGATCAAAAGGCTGCAATTTCAACAACTTTTCCAGAACTAAGCTGCGTGTGCCCCAGCATCTCCGCTTTCACTTATGACCAAAAAACTATATCTCTAATGTTCCCCTCAGAAAAGTTAAGTTGCTAAAAGAATCCAAATGATAGCTTGAATTGCAAAGACAGATGCCTGACATGATGTCAACTAGAAACCTTTTATGCTTAAAATTTAGATGGACAAACTGCAATGTTCATGCTTTTCCAAGATTTAACTTCCCCTAAGAAGAGTTCTAAGATGACTAAGCTAAGACCTCGATAAGCATGAATTTCGAAAGACAAGTTGGAGCAGCAAGTTATGGATCAGATAAGTTTAAGAACGGGCAATACAGTAATAAATGACTTATCACAAACCTGGGGCAATATAGCCACAAGAACCAGCAATCACGGACATCGACTCATGGCCCTTCCCAGTCCGTTCCACCACCTTAGCAACTCCGAAATCAGCCACCCGGGCTCCGAAATCCGCATCCAACAAGATGTTGTTCGACTTCACATCCCTGTGAACAATCGGAGGCACGCAATCGTGATGCAGATAAGAGAGCCCCTCCGCAGCGTCCACTGCGATCCGGTACCTCGTAGGCCAATCCAACAGCCCTCCTTTACTGCTATGCAGCAGATCGCCCAAGCTACCGTTAGGCATGTACTCGTAAACGAGAAGCTTACAGTCTCTCGTAGTGCAAGAGCACCAGAGCTTCACGATGTTCTTGTGCCGAATCTTCCCAAGAGTTTTAACTTCAGCATCAAAGCCATCGTCCTGCACAGGACCCTTCTCGACATCATGGCTCTCACTTTCCTTCCTGGGTCCATCCCAAAGCTTCTTCACTGCGACCGCATCCCCACTGCTCAACACAACCTTGTATACTTTCCCAGAGGCTCCGGTTCCGATAACGTTATCCTCGTCGAGACAATCCAAGATCTCGTCTTCGCTAAAGCCCAGCTTGTGAAATGACATCAGCGTCCACTTCGACTTGTCGATAGCTCTCTTGGCATTCTTGAAGCTCTTGTACTTCATGTAAAACCAACCCACGCCGACGATAAAAACCAACCCGGCAAGTATAAAGATCGATCTAAGCAGCCACACGTAGCCGGAGTTTCTTTCTTCGCCTCCGCCATTGCACAGACCCTTCATTTCGCCTCCACACAAGCCAGGGTTGCCCAAGAAGCTGTTTTTGTACATTTGCTTGGTAAACATTGGAGGCAGAGGACCAGATAGGCTATTGTAGGACAAATTGAGCTGATTGAGCTTCAGATTCTGCAACTCGGCCGGAACTTTCCCGGAGAACTGATTCCCCGAGAGATCGAGATAATTGAGCACCGATAAGCCCCCAATCTCAGCAGGAATACTCCCCGAGAGCCGATTATCCGCCAAATTCAGCTCATTCAGCTTCTTCCAGTGTCGAATGCCGCTGGGCAACTCACCAGACAGATCGTTGCTGCGGAGATCAAGCCTCCCCAGCTGCCCAAGGTTCACAATACTCTCCGGCAGCGACCCAGTAAGATTATTCTCACTAGCGGAGAAGTCTACAAGCTTCACTATAGTCCCAATCCCTTTTGGAAGAGGCCCGGTAAACTCATTTCTCGATAAACTCAAAACAGAGAGATTGCTAGCTCTCGCTATTTCTTCTCCAATGGGTCCCGACAACTTGTTATCCGCAAGCTCGAGCAGAGAAACCCGAGGCAAACCCCAGAAAGAAGAGGGAACTTCACCGGACAACCGGTTATTGCCCAAGCGGACTCGGGTCAACCTCCGGCAACTGCCGAGCGCCTCCGGGATCGGACCCGAGAACGAGTTCCCTATCATCAGGAGCTCCTCCAGCTCGCCATGAGCGCACAGACTCGCCGGAATTTCGCCGGAGAAGTTATTGGTCGACACGTCTATGTATTGCAGCGGCGCATTTTGCCCGAGATTTTTGGGCAACTTGCCGGTGAGGTGGTTGTTGAACAGCCTCAGCTCATTCAAGTTGGGGGAGTCGGCAATGCTCGCCGGCAGCTCCCCGGAGAACTGGTTCTCGTAGAGATTGAGCGACTCGAGAGGCAGCCGAGTCAGCTCGTCCGGAATCGTGCCGTTGAGGCGGTTCATGGATGCGTCGAGCAGCCGCAATGCCGTCAGCTTCGACAGCCCCGCCGGCAGCTCCCCGGTCAGGGAGTTATTGTAGAGCTCAATCTGGACGACGCTCTCCAACTCGGTGAGCGAACTCGGTATGGGGCCCTCCAAGTAGTTGAAGGCGAGGTCCAAATCGGTGAGCCTCTTGAGCCTCCCGAGCGACTCCGGGATCTCCCCGGTCAGGCCGCACTCGGTGAGCCAGAGCACCTCGAGGTTCGTCAAGTTCCCGAGCTCCGGCGGGATCCGGCCGGGGGCGAACGGGTTGTACGAGATGTTCAGCATCTTAAGCGTGCTGACGTTGCCGAGGAAGCCCGGGATGGCGCCGTCGAGGAGGTTGTTCACGAGGGACAGCACCTCGAGCCTCGGGAACCAACCGAAGCTGGCGGGGATGTCGCCGGAGAAGTTGTTGGCCGAGAGGTCGAGGTAGGCGAGGTCGGGGAGGTCGGCGAGGGAGGCGGGGAGGTCGCCGGCGAGGAGGTTCTGGGAGAGGTCGAGGTGGACGAGGGAGCGGCAGGCGGAGACGCCGGCGGGGAGGGAGGAGATGGAGTTGTTGTTGAAGGAGAGGAAGGTGAGGTTGGGGAGGCGGCAGAGGAGGAGCGGGAAGGGCCCGGCGAGGTTGGCGCCGGAGAGGTCGACGGAGACGACGGAGCCGGAGGAGCGGTCGCAGCCGACGCCCGGCCAGCCGCAGGGGGAGGCGTCGCGGTCGTCCCAGGCGGCGAGGGAGGAGTCCTGGTCGGAGAGGGAGAGCCTGGCGCGGTGGAGGTAGAGGCCTTCCTGGTTGAGGGACAGCGCCGGCGGAGCTGCGGCGCCGGCGAGCAGGAGGAGGAGGAAGGAGAGGAAGGAGACAAACATTGTGCCTATGGTGTCTTGGTTTTTTCTTTTTTTTTTTTCTTTTTTTTGCCCTCTTCCTTCTCTGCAAGCTGCTCTCTTTCTCTTCCCTTCTCTTCCCTTCTTTTCTCTGTCCTCTATTTCTAGCTCTCTGCAAGCTGCTCTCTCTCTCTCTCTCTTCTCTCTCTCTCTTCTCTGCTCTGTCCTGTGTTTCTGGCTCTAAGGTCAGCTGAGGGTGATGGCTGGTCTGGGGGTGAATATATGGGGAGCTGAGGAGAGAGACAGAGAGGGGTTTTGGGAGCGTGGGGGGAGTGGTGTGATGTTGTCGGGTTGGGCAGTGAATTGTCTGGATAATCATAAAAACTTAGCTCTTGATTTTACCACTCATGTCAAGCATCCCCACAACGCTTTCAAAGGAAATTTCGGTTTTCCCATCTCCTTCACCTAATGGTAATAATAATAATAATGTTCATTTGCCTTTGTGAATACCTAAAAATCCACATCCCCTTCCTTTCTCTCTCATCACATGAAGTCATTAAAAGTGTGCATGACAAAATTTATAGAACAGAAATTAATTTCTCAATTTTTATTTTAGAAATTGAAAAATTAAAAATTTTAATTTCTGATTTTTTTCTTCAAATCTATTTCTAGAATAGAAATCTATTTCAGAAATAGAAAAATTAAATTACGTTACCAAATGGATTTCTGTTCCGAACTTGTTCCGGAAAATAAAAAAACAAAGAAAGATAAATAAAAAATTTATCATGCATGCCCTAAACCACCACTCATAAAAAGAAAAAAAAAAGTTATAGTATTCAAATGAAAATCATGTGAAAATTACAACATTCATGCTATTGGTGTTTTATTTTCTTGAGATATTGGATTTTCATTTTCAAATCAACTAAACTACAATTGAGGTTACTTTAGAGGGGTGGCTTCTTTCTTATTAAAAAAAAGTATTTCCATTTAAGAAGTTTAAAAAAATTCAAATGGAGTTTAAACATTAATATCTTTTTGTTGGAATGATTTTGAGCGTGCTACGTATACAACCTTACGAATCTACTTTTTACATAAAAAGAGGACTAGAATATATTCCATTAATATTAAGATAATTATACATAAGCGGCCTCTGACGCTCTTGATTTGAGGATTATAACCAAGACTTTAATATGGTATGTCAGTAATTACCACCCCAGTGATCAAAACGTTTGATCTCAAGTCTACTTGTGCAAAGAAAATTTATGCTGCCGTGTTTTTCTTAAATAAATTCTTAAAACTGCCCACTTTCTTTGGCCAATAGTTTACGTATCTACTATTGTTTCTCTAAATTTGAAAGTAATTAAAAATAGAAATGCCAATGGTCAAACCAAACCCCTGCATATATTTTCAAGTGTTTGTAAAATATAATTTCATAGAATATTCGAATTTTAATATCAGTTTCTTTTTGTGTTTGTGCTTTTGCTTTCTCACGATGAAGCAATAGATTTTAGAATCTCACCTTTTCATTTCTTTCTTTTTGACACTCCCTCGCTCAATTCTATGCAACCTAATTATGTTTTGATCGTACCAAGTGCAACATCGAAATTAGCCAAGACATGGACCACACATTGTTCAATGTGATGAAGATAACGAGAGGAGGGTGGTGGGGGGGAGAACCTATGGATTATCTCAATGTCATTTGATTAGTTTATAATTCTCAACTTAGGAATCTGTAAATTATAATTTTCAACTGCCCACTTTCTTGAAAGCGTTTCTCTCATGTTTACAACTTTTAAGGTACATTGTCAAAATTGTCAATGTTGGAATTATCGCTAGGGAACTATTTTCTTTACTTAGTTAAAGTTCATTTATCTGATAAACGAATGGCAAAATATCACAAATGATTCGTGAACTTTGGCGCACGTACAACGTGTGATCTATAAACTTTTAGTTTTTTCAATGTAGTCCATGCACTTTTACTCAATATATAATGTGAATCCCTAAACTTTTAATTTGTTAAATAATGTCTATGAACTTTTAGTATATGTTTAAGTTTGTCCATAGACTCTATGAAAAAGTTCAGTATTATCCATGATCTTGAATTAATGAAAAGATTATATTGAACATTTTTATATAGTTCATATACTATGTCAAACATATACAAAAAGTCCATAAATCATATTAAGTAAATTGAAAGTTCAAGGGTCATATTGTACATTTTGTGAAATTTCAAGGATCATTTGTATCATTATCCCTAAAGGAATTGGTCACATTGCACCAAACTCTTGTAAGGTCTTGTGAATGAATGTAAAATCTCACGTGATCATAAGTCCATTAGCAACATTCGGCTTCACCCAGCAAAAAGTTATCGCATGTTTGTTTGATTCGTCACAAAATTGGATTTTGCGAGGAGCGATGATCCTATACAGCGAAGATTGTCATGTTTTCAAGATCCCGGCTTCGAGATAAAGATTTCCATCCCAGCATGAAAAAATAAAAAAATAAAAATCCCCCAATTTCAGGAACGAAACAGAGCAGATCTTCAGCTCCCCATCTGATTTCAATGTTCAATCGATTGCAACGTTCGTGCCTCATGTTGGGTGCTCGAGCAAATGAGTGTGTCGTCGTGGCATGTTGGAGAGCCTGCTTTTGTCTTCTCTCGACTCCCATGATGCTGTTTTGATCATTCGAGTGTCGACAAGGAAAATTTGCAGGTCGTATCATGGTATTTTTATGCTGGCCGCGGCCGTGGCTTGAGTGTGTCTTGGAAACGTGAGATGTCCGAAAAAGTAACTAAAATCGATTATGGTGTGAAGCCTTTTATTGATTTTGTTGGGGGGCGAATACACAAAGCAAAAGGACCAAGTTCTACCTACTCTCATAAATTGGAAGAATAATCATGCTGATCCGAATAATAATTTTGATTATATGAATTCATTAAAATTCGTTACAAAGAGATGTGATGAGGGCATTGCCCGAGTTCATTAAAATAAGAGGGGATAATACCTAAAATAATTTTTTCATCTCGCCAATAATCCTAACTGGTATAGGAAATCCAAAAGTACCTTCCATTTGAATTGCATACATTATAGCCCGTAAAAATCCGATGCGACAGCATTCGTACACAACACTAAGCAAAAGCGTGCCCTGCTGTGTCATATTTTTAACGTGCATTATGAACGGAGGCACAATTGAAAGTAATTTTGGCTATTTGTTACGAGTATTGTGCTACTGGTGAGACTAAAAAGAGTAAAAGGTGTAGGATTTTTAGTGGGATCATCTCCAAAAGAAAATGTTTTATGCGATTCTTTCTTATTTTCGTGCACCATATCAAATGCATGACATTGTATGTTAAAAATAAAGCTTGAAATAAGGCATACATTTGCTTAGAAAAAACCTTAAGTGAACAGGTGGGTTGAAATATGAAGGGCCAAGGTTCTGAGTTACTCAAGAACAATAAATAAAATAATTCAAAAAAATTAAATTTAATTGGTGTTGTCTATGGAAGTATATTAAAGAAATAGTAACGGTAAATTAAAAAATATGGGAAAATAACTCAATCAATTATAAACTTACTGTATGGATGTCAATTCAATTTTAAATTTTTCAATTTTGTCAATTTGATCAAGTTTATCACTAGCTGTCCTATGTAGCACACCACCACATTGGTAATTTCCGGCAATGTAAAACAAAATGGGCATATTATAAATTTATAACTGAATTGAAATATATATAATAGGTTTGGAACTGATTGGACAACTTCTCTCAAAAATTTGTATATTATCTATCAACTAAGTTGGCATTAATTAGTGCACGTCTCCAAAGTTAATCGTTCGAAAAATAATTGATACTCGACACACAATATATATATATATATATATATATATATATATATATATATATATATATATATATATATATATATATATATATATATATTCCTTTTCTACATCTCTCAAGACATGAATCGAACTTGACACATGTGCTTGTCCGAACGTAATTCCTATGCTTCCTCACACCAATCTAAACGCATTCCACAATGAATGCATTTGCAAAATGATCATTTGGCCATTCTTGATTCTAACCTACTATCATTTGGTCAAAATTCATGTCTTCCATGCGTACTCATTCCATATGTACTCTTGAATACGATTTACAAATGATCGTGAATATAATAATTATTTTTAAGTAGTGTAAGTGCTAAAGTACTGACTAGTGATGGTGGAACAAATGCACATGAAGTGTATCCACTCCATGATTCATTACCATGGTCGCAAAATAGTTTCGGACTATCTTTTGACGAATCATGATAGCGAGAGGCAGTTGATAGCCAAAGATGAGTTGCATCTTGTGCATTATTCTCAATATTCCAATGTTTATGACATTATATTTCACATTAATTGATACTTGAAACAAGAGATCAAACCATTTCAAATGAGAAAATATAATCAAATTGAATGCTAGATTTACATGACTCAACCGGTTAGATCTGCCTCCATAAGGAAAGCAACACAAAATTCTTCCATGAGTCAAGTTATCTAACTTAGATGACAACCATACTGAGCCCCAGTAACACACCAAAAATAGTAATAGTTATGAGGTTACATTATTGAGATATATAATTGACAAAAATCAAAATAAATTTGGGGCCTACTAATCGACCATTTGCTAAATATCATTGAGAGTAGTTATCTTGTATCAACTGAATATAAGGAGTTTAAGGGATACAAAAAATGCAGAGCACGATTATAGTGGTTTGGCTTTTTGACTTAACCTAGACCACCCTCCAAGATTTAACTGCTAAAATCGAGGCTACAATCCACTCCGTAATCCCCATATGTTGCAACATCTAAAGATGCTTCCTTCAATCTATAGTTGTTGCTTATATATATAATCATCGCTACACTTAATACTCTCTTTTCTAATTCCACGCTCAACATTCTATGAAGAAATACGATTAGATTTATGCAGCTTTTACACAGAAGAAAAGCAAGAAGATGAACTCTTAGAGCATAGACTAATTTGTGTCCATTTTCACACACCTTACTATTACCTCTAGGTTGATTTATAGCCATATATTAGTTTTGCCATCTACAATTACAAAGTGTCACTCTACTACTCTATAGAGACAATTCTCCAAAATAGTTGGTTTCACTTCCACAACAGTTTGTCATCCTTTATTGTCTATTGAAATATGAAGAATTGTTTTCATTACCACCGGCCGTGGTGGCTCCACTAGATAAGGTCCCTACTGATCCTCAGCCTAGATGTGAAGGGTTCGAAATGCAGTGGAGATGCTAAGTGTCTTAAGTGTAACGTCGTGGTGGTGGGTCCTGCGCTAACGTCATTGGGGGGTTTACGGCGCGGTTGTCGGCTACAAGCTAGTTCCTTCTGTCCCAAAAAAAAAAAAAATTGTTTTCATTTTTTTCGGTCATTTTTTTTTTTTTTTTTTTTTTTGGTGGATTCTAACAACCGAAATTAATTGCAAAACATCAATTCTAGTTCAATCAAATTGATAGAGAGTTTTGGTCTTCCCTCCGGAATTGGAGAGAATTGTAGTAGAACCACTACTCTGTCTATAGAGAAAAGTCAAGTCTATCCACAATTCTTCTCCTTCTACATTTAGGTACCTCCAAGTTTAATAGATCCTAAATCCCTTACAAGTTCCATCTAAACTTTTCAATGATCACACGTCCTCTAAGTTTGTTCATCATTTGCAATGTCTATTCAAACTTATCGATGTCTTCATATGATCTAGTCCGTTCACCTTCTATTGGTCCATCCTTTATACGATCACATGTCCTCTAGTTTATTCACCATCCATGATTTCCTTTTGACACTAACATATTCCCCATCCAATACCTCGTTTTATCTAGTCATCAATATATTTCAGGTGTAATAGCATGATCACCTTTTGGAGAGAAAAGGTCCTTCTGCACTCTTAAACGTCCTATGGCTGATTCTACATTTGGATCTATGTATGCAGATGCAAAATATTAGGCACGTTCAATTACACATATTATTATACATAGGTTATCTCGTTGTCCTCGTAACACCATAGAGTTTTTTCCCAACACCCAAGTCCCATGAATTGGTTAAGTCAAACATTTAATCATACAATTGGTCTAAACCTAGAATAGTTCATACGCAGTCTATGAATTTGAACAAGCAATCTCTAATTTCTAAGTTGGAGATTTTTCAACTCTCCAATCAATCATGCCAACCCCTAAGAGTTAAATAAATGTAATTTCTATTGGTCCAAGTTATCATCATTTTGTTATTCAATTGGCAAGTTAATGATTTCATCACAAGTTCAAAAGTAAATGTTAGATCTTTTGTTTGTAAATTATCACCATCGAATTTTCCTATCATATATAACTTTATATGATCACACACTAAAATCTTTTATACTTCTAACCCTTGATGAATGTGCAAAGATGTGCACTAACGTGTTTAGATTTTCTGAAATTTATACATGGAGTTGAAATTCACGAATCTATTGAAAACGAAAAAAAAATATTCCTAACAATTGTAACTTCCGACGTTGTATTGTCAATACATTTACAAAGTAACCGATAGAAGATTTTTTATTGAGACCAACCAACCGACAATTCGAAGGGTGAAGAACTTTTCACGTCCAGTTTTGCATCCTTCTCCTTTTTGCATCAATATAGATAACATTCTTTTTCCTTCCACAAGCGGAAAAAGAGAGAGAAAATAGTAAAGATTATTCCCAACACAAATCTGCTGCAGTAAAAATCGCGATCCTCCGACCGGCGGCTGCGACGGAGGGTTCCAGTGAAAAAGCCAAAGGTCAATCGGCGGGACGCGAACTCCAAAACGACGCCGTTTGAGGCAAAAGCTTTGGGACTTTTAAAACCACCGCGCGCGCTTCGTCTTTTGGAGCTCTTTGTTTTCCGGGCCTTTGACCGATTCCATGCATGATTCCCAAGATTCGGTCGTCCAACGTGGATTTTTGTTTTAATTGCTCTTCACTTCTTTCATTTGAAATTTTACTTTCGGTGAAAAAAATAATATCCCCAAAAAATGTTCTTTTTAGTAGTATGGAATTTCTGTAAGACTTGATTAAAGTTCCGTTTATTCTGTAAAAAAAAAAATTGAATATTTTCAAAAAGGTCTTTGTAAAAACGGTTACTTGCATTACTTACAAAAATGAATTAACAAAAAATATTTCTATTGTTTATGAAAAAATCCTCAACCCAAAATATCCTCAACTAGTTTTTCAGATTGTTTTATGGGCTCCATAGTTCCTTTTGAAGATGAAAAAGAAAATGCTGAGTATATGGTTGGGGGAATGCTTACTTCAAACCCGCCATTCGATTTTTCTTTGTGTGAATGTTATGGAAAGTTTCATCGACACCATGCAAACTTGATTAATTATGATGATAAAAAATATGATTTGGAGATTTATTTGTCGATTTTTCCTTTCATGAGTAATGAAAGTACAATTAACCATTCATGATTTTAACGGCTTTGGTGATCAACCAAACAATTTAAAAAACATATTTAACTTCAATTAAATAGTGCATTCACGTTACACAATGTAATTTCTTATATCAATCGTCTTTTTGTATCTTCATGCTAGCTATATCGCACTAATCCGATCATTTTTATTGCCTCAATCGTCTTTTTCTTTTTTGCTAGGAAATTGCTCGATCCGACTTAATCGATCATATTTCCAAATGAATGTAACATTAAAGCCATTGTGATTGTCATCGGCAACATGTATCTTGAGATTAAAAAAAAAACAAAAGACAAGGAAATAAAGATGCAATCAAAAGAGAAAATGAATATGAAGTACACTAAATTATCGTCAAGTAAATGAAGAAGCAAATGAAGCACAATCCGCCTTATAACGAGATTGTACAAGAAGCAAGGCTAAGAGCCATTTTTTTCTCCAGTCTCTCTCTCTCTCTCTCTCTCTCTCTCTCTGCACGAGAGCTGACAATGGCGGATTCTGCGAGGACACCCTCGATCTGTGCAGGAGCATTGCAGAGGCAAAATACAAAAAGGGCACGGGTTAAAGAACTTGCAGGAGGAAGAAGACGAAGTAGAGAGAGAGAGAGAGAGAGAGAGAGAGAGAGAGAGAGTCTGGGTGTTATGAGAAAATAGCAAATGTAGGAAAAGGAGGGGAGAGAGAGAGAGAGGCTCCTTCTTGTGTCATATCTGCATTGGGAAGTGCCCAAAAAGAAAGTCAAAAAAAGCAGCGATGGCGAGAGCTCAGTTCCCATGATTCCTTTTTCTCGATAAATACAAAATTTCACGTCAAATCATTTTTGTTTATATTTCATTAAATTTTCATGTTATGCCTCATTGGTGTATCATAATAAAAATATTTTTTATTGAAAAAATTAATAAGTGTCCCAATAACACGAATACACCACCAATGAATATATGATACGAGTGACATCAAATCTTACAATTTTTCTGTTATTTTTATATATAGACAAAAAAAAAGCCTTAAATATATGACACCATTGTACATTCAAATGTTTTATTTTTAAATTCAGTAACATTATTCATAATAATGCCCCCGAGAAATTAGGGAATTAGAGAGGTACAAGCAGGAGCTTCCGCACCCTCAAGCTTTCATAATTTATTATAAAATATCAAGAAATGTAACTATTAAAAATGTTTTTGGATAGGTGTTACTTAATTCAAATCTCACGACAAATACACTTTGACTTTTTTTAGGTGACACTTGAAATTTTAACAGTGTACAAATTTTAACATATAAATTCAAATATAGTTTTCCAAAATTAGACTAATAGGAAATATTGTCCAGCATCACAAACTTGAACCTCGAAATGTAGGTTTCTTTTTTTTTTTTTTGAAAATCTTGTGGAGTATCATGGGATCAACACTACAATTGTCAGTTCTTCCAAATGACAAATACCAAATATTTGTTGCTCAACATAATCATTTCTAACTAACGCAATTGAAGACTCACATTCTCTGATAAATTCAATTTTTAACTCAAGTTGAAATACTATTGTTACAATTAACTTTTAGTGTCCCTGAGAAAGATGAAACTTCACATAAAAAAAAATTAAAATACTTCACTTATAGGTAGTTGTTAAATCTATTATTATTATATATTCTATCATATTACTTTATAAGAAGATATATTATTCATTTAATCATAGTACATATAGACTGTCGCCCTCCTAGAATAAAAGATTCAAGTTTTGTCATTTTCCTGAAATATATAACGTTTATTCCTTGAGCGTAGCTCATGGGCAGGGTTCAACAGTGCTCAAGCCGCTCTATCACTACAATTAGGTGAGACTGACAATTCAAGTTGTATATAATATTAAATGTTTTACATTATTACCAAAAAATGGCTCGATTGGACTATGCGTCCTTTTTAAGAAAAATGAATGAAATTTTGATAATATCCGTTAATTTTGAGTTCATAAGTATTAGGTTCAAACTTCTGTTTATTTTAGTAGGGTTCAAGTTTATCTCAATAAATTCATGTCGGGCTTAAATTCCCTTTGATAAATTCATGTTACTTTTGAGCTGTGTCGAGCATGAGCAAGAGTTTCCTCATCGCTCTTCCTTTTCTTCCTTATGATGTCCATTATTTAAAACATGGTTATTCACCAGACAGGGCAACTTTTTATAATTCAAACGAGCTTCTTATTGGATGGCTGACTTACCAAACGGCAGGTCACTGGCCATCCCAACTCGAAAGTCTTACCGCGTTGGCGCTGTTCTTCTAGAGATTTAGCCAAAAAAGATTGAGGTCAAACAAAGAATGAGAAAGGGTGAAAAATTAGTCGGAAAAAGACAAAGTTGCATTTGACAATGGTCCCCGACAAACGCTACGGGAAGGTCTAAGGAAGAAGACTCCTGTCTTCACCGCCAGTTCCATGTTTACGCGTGGAAAAACGACAAGCACGTTGTTTTTTAGTTCTTTTTTCTTCCCTTTTATGGCCAACAAGCGTGCATTTTGGTTGATTGTTTATATACTTCTTACACTCAATTTTCCCCTTTTCCACACCCGGTAGTGATTGGACCCCGTCTTATGCTGCCCACGATTTTGACATATTTTGTAACATTTCCAGTCTCGCTTTGAATGGAAAAGGGCATATTAACACCTACTTTTCAATGGTAAAATTTTATGTGGTTATATAAAGGGTTGCTTCTAGAAAATTGATCCGCATGAAATGGGTCGAGTCCTTTTATACTTTGACTCCAATTTAGGTCTCTCTTTCTCTCCGTGTTCTTTCTAGAGGATTGATCTACATGAAACGGGTCGAGTTCTTTCATACTTCAACTCCAATTTAGGTCAAGGGTTCCTTCTAAAAAATTGATCCGCATTAAATGGGTCGAGTCATTTTGTACTTTGACTCAAGTTTAGGTCTGTCTTTCTCTGTGTTCTTTCTAGAGGATTGATTTACATGAAACGAGTTGAGTTTTTTTGTACTTTAACACCAATTTAGGTCAAGGGTTCCTTCTAGAAAAATTAATCCGCATGAAACGGGTCAAGTCATTTTGTACTTTGACTCCAGTTTAGGTCTCTCGTTCTCTCCGTGTTCTTTCTAGAGGATTGATCCGCATGAAACGGGTTGAGTTCTTTTGTACTTCGACTCCAATTTAGGTCTCTCTCTCTCTCTCTAGATCGAAGATCAATTGGAGACACAGCTAAAAAGGGTCGTTAGAAGGTTTCTATGAAGACACCAAGATCATGAACATCAAATCCTAAAAAAGAAAAGGATTATTGAAATGTATTCTTATGTGATGTATATTTTGGTGAAGAATAACTAAGATAACTAATCTTCCATATTGAGGCAGGAAAAATATTAGATGATTATCGCCTTTTTAAATATTCATTAATTTATTGGCTATTCATGTAATATGAGAAGGAGATGTTATGTGACCTCTTGCCAGTGGATTCTGGATTGCTTTATTGAAATCAAAAACGAACTGTGCAAATAATTCTAATCCTGCCAATTGTGTTAATCGCAACTTTAATTTTTCTAACTAATTTAATCACGACTTTTTTGAGCTACGCATCCTACATTTCAAGACTTTGACTGAACCTATGGATCTTACTTCATTGAATCTTACTTCTTTGATTGAACCTATGGATCTTACTCTAAAGACAGAAGTACCCACATCAATAGTAGGTTTATTCCAGTATTAAATAGATTGATAGATAATAATTTTTGTCCATCTAGAATAGAGATTTCATTAGTAGAGCGAAATCTTCAAATTTTCCCCTTCCTCTGTCCCTATCTTATAAGGACAACGTTTTGTCTCACGAAGTCATTATTATGGTGCATGACTAGCGAAAATTTGCTAGCCGTTATAGATGACTCGAGTTGGGAGAGTGTATGAGGATGTTACTAATTATTCTATCAACTAATGGCATCCTAAATCACATACTCAATGATAAAAAGAAATATGTAACTTTTTTAGGCAAATTGTCATTTTAAAGAAACTTCCAAAGGGTAGGAAGCTGAAGGAACCTTGGGTTTCAACTTTTCCATTAATTTTGCATATTGTACATAGCTGATAAAAGGGAAAATTCCAAATAAGAGCATGAAGTGCCTTCATTTTTTCAAATAATAACTTAAAATAGACATTATTTCAAATAAAGGTACAAAATGCCATCATTTTCTCAGATAAAGGCATGTAGTAAATATTATTTCAAATAAAGGTCTAAAGTAGGCATATCAATCTTAAATAAGAGCTTGAACTTACTAGCTGTGAATGGCAATTTTGTCTTTTTAAAATTTTCCTTTTTTTCTTCATTTTTTATAATTTTTTTCATAAAAATCGAACTAAATAAAACTAAAATGAGAGAGAGAGAGAGAGAGAGACAGAGAGAGAGAGAGAGAGAGAGAGAGAGAGAGAGAGGAAAACACAAGCGAGATGGCTTGCTCCTACTTGTGGCCGCCTCCCCTTTGCTGGTATGGAGATGGCGACGGCTAGCAAGGTCACCAGCCCTCGCCCCCTTACTAGGGATGAGGGAGGGCGGCAACCCTCTCTTAAATCTGGGCAAGGGTCGCCAACCCTCATGCCAACCTAGCAACCCTTGCCTAGGACCCTTGGAACTTGCTGCCTAGGTCTGGGGGGTTGGGCGAGGCCAACAGTTCTAACCTAAACAGGGGCAAAGGGCCATGACCCTCGCCTAGATCTAGAAGATGATCACCCTCCCCTGTCCCTAGAAAGGGACAACAGGCTCTCGCCTCTAGTCGGCGAGGTTCATTGGCCCTCGCTAGGTTGGTGACCACATTGGTTATCATCATTGCCCTTTTGTTTAAAGTTTAATATAATTAAATTTAAATTTAAATTATGTTCGACAAAAGAACCTCAATCGATTGGAATTTTTTGCCGACCAATGAGCTAGTCAGGTTAGACCCTTATTTGAAATAGTCATAATCACTTCAAGTCCTTTTTTAGACTAATATAATCATTTCATATTCTTATTTGAAACAAGTTTACTTCAGGCTCTTATTTGAGAAAATAAGAGCACTTCATGCCTTCATTTAGAATTTTCCTATGATAAAATGTTAATTCAATTTTATTTTAGGGAAAATAACATAAATTGTCTTTGAACTTTAACTTAATGCATAATGTGATCCATGAATTTTTAATTTGTTCAATGTGGTCTCTAAATTATAGCTTAATGTGTAATGTCATTTTTAAACCTTTAATTTGTTCAATGTGAGTTCCGAATTTTTGGTGCATATTTCATTTAGTCCCTAAATAATATAAAAATGTTCATGTTGTTCCTAAATTTGAATCAACAAAAGGAAAATACCGAATACTTTCAGAAAATTCAGGGACTATTTTGAATATATATCCAAAGTCTTGAGACCAATTCAACATATTGAAGGTTTATAAATCACGTTGCATATTAAGTCAAAATTAAGAGATCATTTATGTCATTTGCCATTTATTCTGTTAGTAATATGTGCCATGCAAATGTTAATGATCGTCTTTAGATACATGCTAATTCATATTTAAAATGCATGATTTAGTGATATATATGGACTATGCACGTTAACACTTAAATTTTTTTATAACGATCAAAGGAAATGGAAAATCAAAATGGGACAATCAATCAATCTGGCGAGGCTGGTGGTTGTGGCATTTTCCAGAATCAATCGGTGGGCCCCAGCCAGCCCGTACAATTTTAGAATTTTGCACTGTGTTTTGAATTAGGGGGCAAAATAATTATAGTTGTTATGGGAGGTTGCCTCCTAAGATAACTTCAAATCAGATTTTCGTCCTTCAAAACTTTTGCCAGGAATAATTGGCGATTCCTAACATCGAGTCGAAGTAAAAAGTAAAAATCATATCAAATTGATACCGTTTTAAGATTAGTTGACAGCATGCACACAATTGAAATACAGAGAGCCACTAATAATTAAATTTATCAAAAATCCGACGTAACAACTTGTGTAAATATCAAGAGAATTCATAGCTCAAAATATATTCACATCATATTTTTAAACTTCATTATAATGGAGGATATATTTGTATCACTTATAAAAGATTAGGGTTTTGAAAAAACATAAAAAAAAAAAAAAAAATTGGATAATGATATCCTACAGAGAAAGTTCAGAGTTTTTGATAACATAATTTCCAAAAATAACCGATTGTTCATGCATGCATGGAATTCGGTGGCACTCATGGCTTCTCTTGGACGGGGCCTTCCTCTTTCTCACCTTTTGCTTTCGTTAGATGATCTTTTACGAAGCCACCAACAAGGCCAATCGAACACGCTTGTCTCTGTCTATAAATGTTTCCTTTTTACGTCACGTTGTTGTTGGGAAAGATGTCGATCTTTGCCTAAGTTAAAGTTCATCGCTGGAAAAGCAGGTGTTTGCCATCAATTCTAAAGGTAAAAAGAGAGAAAGGAGTTTAATGATGAGCCATGTCTTTGGCCTATTGCAAGCCTCACGTAAAGTCTAAAATAAATTTCTTGTCAGTATAAACGCCGACCTTATAAATTCGATTTTACCAACTCTTCACGTTTTCATTTAATGGTGGAATGGATATGAAAAATTGAGCATAACCAATGTTTTGTCGAAGGACCCGACATTAATGATCGACCACACTTTTTGCCAATTTTCTTATTTATTGTCGACAGTTTTGTTGGGTTTAGTAATTTCACCTTTGATGAATGCAATAAGTACATGTTCTTCTTGGGTAGCTGCGCATTATGTGAGGAAGACTTCGAGATTACATATCACCAACTTACATAAAAGATCTTGCTACAACATTGACTCCATTGTTCTAGGTAAGGGTATGATTGGATAGAGTAGCACGCACATAGACGAGTTAGAGTATTTTGAACTATATTAATGCAGTTGGACAATGAAAAAGGAGAAAGAAAAAGGATCATTTCTGTATTAGAATATTTAAATAATAAATCACGCATTCATCTAACAGTTTAAACTTTTAAGACAGTTGACAATGGTCCAAGCAAAACCTCATATAAGCTCCATTTGTAACCTCAATTAAATAGTTCACGCCTTAGTATTAGGCAAAAAGACCAGAACAAGCCTAAGGGGAGTATTAAAATATTTAAATAATAATTTAAACTTTTAGAACAATCGGTAGGGGTCCCATCAAAATTTCATAATTCTCACATTTCGAACATGTATATATTATAATAGGATACATCATTATATTTATTTTTATATGAATATGAATATCGTTTAGAAAAAATAATTATAGGCTCTTAATGGTTCTATTTTGTCCGAGATCAACATGTGAAGACAAAAAAAGGGCGATTTTTATCATTTAAAACATTTCACATCACTTGTTTATTGGGTTACATGCTTGAGAAGATAATGTGCTAGAATGTGATAGTTGATGGGATTTCAATCAGTCTTTTAACTCTCATGTTCAAGGAGAAGCTAGCAGCTAAATGGTGGTTGCTCTATCAAAGCTTTTGTCCTTAGAGAACTGCTATTTTCCCCTTAATCCGAAGGAGTGCCATTTAAGCAAAGCCGAGGCCATTACAACGGCGATCGTTAAAGCCTTGAATGATGCTTTGGAAGATGCGGCGCAATCTTCGGAGTCGAAAGTGGAAATGAAGAAAGTAAACACTTTACTAATTTATAAAGGCTTTGCCTATTTTTCCCGACTGTTTGAACGTGTTTCTAAAGATGAACACATGAAGAATAACTTTAGGGCGAGAGTGAAATTGAACAACGTGTCAATGCGTTAAATATGCAACCGCACGTCAAGGTCAAGAGCCATCATCGGATTAGCCCCCGTGAAATGTTAAAGATAATTAAGGATTTCTCTAAGTTGATTTTATATGTTGGGGATATTTGATAGCCTAAAGTTTGACCTCGAACAGCCGCCGGACGTCAATTCATGCGCCGCTAAGCGCTACAGATTCACCAAGCCTGACGCTGTTGATTGCTGATTTTATGAAGAAACAAGTTTATGTAACATCATTTGACTCGATTTTAATCTCAAGATAACTTACTATGTTAGAGATAATTAGAGATTTTTCTAAAATAACTTCTTAGGTTAGAGATATTTGATAATTCTGTTAATTCTTTGTATCTTTCAAGATTGCGCATATATCTTGATTGATATGTTATCTTAAATAATCATCTTGTGAAGTTTGTAAACAAGCTCATGTACTATACATTATCATACATAGAGATATACAGAAAATTCCACAATTTTCTCTTCTGTTTTGTTATTCTCAACTTGACAAATGAGCTTTGGGTGCGAGCAATCACCCGCTGGAAAAGAAAAATTAAATTAATTAAAAAAAAAAAGGAGCACGCTAATGAAAGGTTCATTCTGAGCCAAAAGCCTATGTTTATATCAAAGATTTGGCTACAATTGAAAAGTTGGCGTTTTATCACTTCTCCTCCGAAATTTAAAAGCTACGAAAAATACACACATTTTAAGTTCGAAAATGGATCATAAATCACTCAACATGCCTAACAATATTTGTATATTTTGAAAGAATTAAAAAGTTTGACAATACATTTGATATAGCCTTACGATTTGTTAAAAATAACACAAAAATTAAAAATGTTATATCAAATGGAACGTGTTAGGATTAGACAAGCGTGCATGCGATTGAAATATGGAGAATCACTAATAATTATTCTACTAACGTTATCAAATTTCAACTTTCCATTATTGAGTCTATAAGTAGAGTCAAATAAATAGAATATGAAAATTAATAAATAGAATATGAAAAAAGAAAATAACAAGAAATGAAAGGGATCGAATTCTATTTGTCCTTGAATGGATAACTTGTTTATAAGTAAAAGGGATAATGACACAAATGATCCATCAACTTTAGTCTAATATGCAATGTGATCCCGAAACTTTTAATTTGTTTAATGTAGTCCATAATTTTTTAGTCAATTCAATGTGGTTTCTGAATTTTATTACATGTTCAATATTGTCTCCAATCTATATAATGATGTTGAATATTGTCATTCCATTAATTCGAGTTTAAGGACAACACTAAACATTTTTATATAGTCTAGGGACTAAATTGAGGATGTATCAAAAATCGAATGATCAAATTGAATAGTTTAACAATTCAAGGACTATATTGCATATTAGGCTAAAATTCAGATCATGTTAAACAAATTAAAATTTCAAAAATCACATTACACTTTGGGCCCAAATTTAGGGATCATTTGTATCATTTTTATAAAGTTAAAAATTATATCTTTTGATAATAGAGTACATTGATAACTCTATCTATACAATGGGGACATTAATAAAATTCTAATTTTCTTATTTATGATCACCTATTGACTACATACTTCAACAATATCTATACATCGATTGTTCATGTATGCATATAGACCAGTGGCACTCATGACTGCCCATAGACGAGCCCTCTTTTCCCCATTTTTATTTCTTTATTATTATTATTATTATTATTATTATTATTATTATTATTACTATTACTATTATTATTATTATTATTATTTGTGTTTCTGTTAGATGAGCTTTTAAGAGACCACCAACAAGAGAATTTATAACTCCTTTACGTAAAGTCTAAAATAATTATTTGTCAGTATAAATGCCAACTCTTATCAATATGATTTTACCAAACCTTGTAATGGTGGTATGAATATGAAACATTGAGTAATTTCACCTTTTTATCAACTTTCTTATTTTCTTTTATCCAAAAAAAAATTGTACTTATTACACAAGGATAATCGATGCAACATTTGCAAAGTTAACACATGAACCGATCTATCAAACAAAATCAACAACCAATTATTGGGTTTCGTGTCTTTATCAGTGATGAGCACACACCAGAATTTCCTTCTTCAATAATTATGACGTTATCAATCGATAGTGCTGTTAAGTTTAGCTTCATCTTTACCATTGTCATATGAAAACAATCATAATAGGTTAAACAAACACAAATTTAATATATGGAGTAAATCTTCATAATCAACGAGATGTCAAAACTCTTGTTATCATCATTGAGATTGGAGGTAGATAATCTATACACAAACCGAGTAAAAGGGCATTGAATCCCCAAAAGCATATTTATTAAACTCCCGAATCCAGATTGGAAGAGGACAGCACCTAAATCTAGAACTAGATCGAGAAAGTTCAAATTCTCAAATTGAGAACTAGACCGGAAAAAGCAAAATCCCAAATCTAAATCAAGAAAGAAGAAAAAGTAAGAAAAAAACAATAAAATGCAAACAAAATCAACAAAAGAGAGAGGAGAGGGTGAGACTAGCTCAAACCCAACTCCATAACTGAAGGTTGAAGAAGACATTTGGAAAAGAGAGGAGAGAGAAAAAAACTTCACCAATTTTCTTATTAATTGTCCAAAGCTTTGTTGGGTCTAGTAATTTCACCTTTGATGAAGGGAGTAAAAGTCAATTTTCTTCTTTGGTAGTGGCGCATTGAGTGGGGAAGACTTCGAGATCACATAACACCAAATTCTCCTAAACGTCTTATTAAAAATTGAAAATTTTTGTTGGATCGTTATCAATTATTCAAAAAATTAACTCATTTGACCAATGAAAAAGGGAAGAAAAAAGACACAACGTTGAAAACTATCTAAATTGAATGGGATTCACCATAGTAATTATTTCTATAATAATATGATTGTCATTTGGAAGTAAAAATCCTAGGCTCTGGTAGACACGCAACACGCATTAGCGATGTATGAGATCTATATCTACCAGTTGATTTCAGACAAACTAGACGTGTTAAGAGATTGCATATGTAGTGCGATTTATCTATACCTCATGCCAATTTTCATTGTGGAAGAAAACATAGTGAATAGAGGCATTTTTTATGTGTTAAAGTGTTCCACGCTTATTCACCGGGTTTATACACGTTTTATGTATTTTTATGTGTTAAAGTATTACAATTAGGTTCTGTCCAAGTTTATTTCTCATGTGCAGCCCTTCGTTTGTCAAATTCTACGTGTTGTTTTTAATTCACTTGAATGTGAGGGAAGGTATTAAAATATCTTATGGCGCTTGTTTACAATACTTATACACTGTTCATATATACGTGGTCTCCCTCTACCATTTAATATAATATTTTGAATTAAATATTTCAACATTATGCGCAGCGACTTTAGATAAGATGGCACATCACATCTATGTTATTGTGGTACGACACCCACCTACAGCGGCATAGACAAGGACCACCACTACTGTATAACTAACTCGAGAAATAGCTATTTGCAAGTTAATTATGTAGCTATTTACCTTAGAGCCTTAGATACAGTTAGTTAGCCCCCAATATCTATGACAAAGCCTTTTCAAAAAGGTGCCAAGCTTACAGGAACAACTAAAATCAAGTTTGGAAAAGGCTACTAATATAGATCAGGGTCATGCTACTTAAGGGGAGATGATACCACACAAAGTTAATTGATTGCCTAGGGATCCAGTTTTGGCAAATAAAATAAACGATAAAAATTAATACTTTCATCTTGCCCCATTCACAACTCTACATATTAAAAGCATCTGTCTTCATCTACTGTTTTATCCGTTATGTGATAATAATACATTAGAGTATTTGAAATTTAAATTACATGCTTGGCCCGACAATTTTTTTATATATAGTTACAGAATACGGGTTTCTAAGTTAAAATAACATTCCTGATTTTTCACTCTAATTACATATTTTATAGTTTTGGCTTGAGCTAAAGTTCAGTCTCTATGCGAGCAAGTTTTTCTGAGTATTACAAATATTACAACTCGCCTCTCATAGTTTATATTTTTAGAACTGTTAGGGGTCTAACCAAGTTTTACGCAATTCGAAGAATATTTTAAATCCAATCTTTATCCTTGCCAAACATATCTAATCAAATGACAACCAGCACTACCGAATATCGATTATTGCAGCATTAAAAACAGATGACCCCAATCGAAGGTAATTGCCTCAATCAATGATAATGGGCCCCATGGGATTTTGTATGCGATCATATAAATTCTATATTCATGAGATTGTAAAGATTCCCTTTCTATTTCTTTTTATATACATAAAAGTTTTATCGCACATTATTTTCAGTGTAGGATGGTTATTATTCTTATAGCATATTTCTTCCATTTTGTACGCCAATCTTTCTATTGATTTGCTCTGCAAACTTTAATTTGACACACTGAACGCAAGTCTTCCCACTCAACCTCTTTTCGCATTTAACTTCCTTAGATTCTATTATAATCACATCTAATCGTGTCGGTTCACGATTATGAAACTTTGAGTTTCAGGAAAAATTACCATAGAATTGTGATTTGACTGGACCAATCTTGTGAAGTAACCCATACTTTAGAAGTAGTAAGCAATCACATATTGATTTTTTTTGGGGAGATTATGGATCGGGCTAAACGCAATAGAATAACACCCATCAATCTTTTCACATAATGACTAAATTATTCAAGTCTAGAATGCATTCAACCAATTTGTCAAAAAAATATCACAGCGTAGTGGTTTGACTATACTAATTTTGTGAAGTAGCCCATACTTCATAAATAGTAACCAATCACATCATTCAAAATTGATCTTTACAGGATTATGGATTGGGCTAAACATGTTAGAACCTATTCATAAGTTCAGCTATAATAACCCTCCTGTCTTTTCATATAGTAACTAAATTATTCAAGCCTAGAATGGATTCGATCAATTTGTCAAAAAAGCATTCTTCATGCCCATCAACTTCATACGGCCATGAGTCGATTTCTTCCTCGAAGACTCGGGGGACACCTTCTCTATACTTCAAAATCTCCAGTCTCTGGTCGGCATAGTGCAAGTGCAACTAGTGTGGTCCAATTAGATTGACCAGGACGGTTGGGCAAGCTCCCACCTTAGTTTCAACGTCAATTATTTTATTTTTCCAATACCTCGGTCTAAAAGGAATCTTCTGCGGTCTCTGCCCAACAAATGCCCAACTTAGCACATTCCATACTAATGATGGTCCAGCCTTTAGGATCACCTCAGAAAATTGACAACTTGGTGTAAGGTTGATCAACAAATAATTTTTCGATGCGCCATGTATATTTTGTAAGGTTCGGTCTAGTTATTAAACATATCTGAGATTAGCAAAAGGGGAAAAAAAGACGCATGCTTTAGTGGACTATCTCTCATTACTCATATGATCCAACACTTTATGCTGGGTGGTTTGTACTAGAATCGCCTACTATATCAGCCATGTTAGGGGGAGGTGCAATAAAACAAATGAGAGCATTTTCAAGGACCCCACGGAGTAAGATCTTCGGGACCAGAACATAAGCTTTTCATTTCTTTACGAACTTTGAGGCAAACCCACTTCATATTATCTCTTGTATATATGAATGTTCAATGAGTGAGCAGTAGAAAAAGTAGGAAAAGGGAAAGAGGGCTCCAACCCATTTGAGTCTGTTCCCATTCTCAATCATGATTGTCCTCTTACGCTTCGAAATCGCAGCTATTTTCCAAACCACCATCTCCCCCCTTTTCTCACCTTTCCTCACCGCCTTTTGGTGGGGAAAAAGAGACTTTGCGACTGTTGAATGGGAGATTTTTCGTAGAGCTTGAGAGTATCTTTTGCTTTGTTTTGTTTTCTTTTGGGATCACACCCCACATTCCTACTCTCTTGAATGATTAGTTGTGGAGACTTCGGAATATCCTATTAAATTTGGTAAGCCTTTCTCTTTTTTCATTTAATTTGATATTAGGACGGGGCACGTCAGGTGCAATATATTCTTTCCACATACGTGAATTAAGAATTGCGTGCTTTTGCTTCTTGGTCACATTGATTCGAAAGAGATGATCTAGAAGTACGCTCCTGAAACTTGCCAGAAGAAATAATAATTGAGCCACAGCAGTTTTTGCCATATTATCCATGGGATCACTTTGAAATTTCGCGGCCAAGAGGGACATATCTTTTCAAAACAATTCAATCATTGAAAAATGATCTGCAAGAAAAAACCAAAAGGATATTGACATTTCTCCATTGATATTGCTACAAATCCACTATGAATTATATAACCCAAATTTCATAGTTCTATTAGCTGATATTAACACGTATGTATATAAGTTTCAATATAGGTTCACTAAGTCAAATTATGGTACTTTTTGATGAAATATTGGTTTCTTGACATGTGACCATCTTGGCTAATTAACCATTATCCTGAAGATTCCGTGGCTTAGATATTTGATCTTAAGACACTTTAGGAAATAATTCCATCCACGCCTCACAAGATTTTGCTTGTCATTCCTAGACAATCATAGAGAGATCAAGTCTGCATGAGATCAGTCATGATTCTTGTTAGTTATGTAGGAGATCTTCGGAGATTTCTCCAAATTGGGTTCACTCATTATAGTACGAGGTGGCTCTACAGCAAGTGACCATTGTTATATGTTGGCGAGAGAGGGGAAAAGAAAATGATCTACTTTATCTGTTGGCTGAGAAATGCATGCTTAGTTTTTTTTTTTTTTTTTGAGCAAGCATGCTTAGTTCAAAATTGATGCTTTCATGGCGATCACATGGCTTGAAGAGGGCGATGAATGTGGGAAAGGGGACCCCCAATTTTCACCTAATTCCAACTTTAATGGCGATAGCGAGCTCTGTCTAATTTGGGGCCAGCTTGCTTTATCCTTTGTTTTAAATTTCTAATTAGTCTACGATTGTGATTTTCAAGCAACAGAGCTAGGGAAGAAAAACAGGAAAAGAGTAAAATACAATAACATCCAAAAGTTCATCGTGATCAAGAAAACTCCCACGTAAATCCAAAATAACATATCATGTCAAGAGTACTTTCCGTGACTGATTGATTGATTGGATTTCCACTTGAAGACTGCTTAATTTTCTTAACAAATTCGAAGAGGCAATTCAAGGCTCTCGCTTTGATTGGAAGATCTAATTTTGGAAAGGATTTTTTTTTTTTTGGTAAAAACAAGAATATATAAATAGCTATAAACTAATTTGCACAATATCAACACAAAAAACTTTTACTTAAAATGACAATAGGTCAGAATGAGTGGAAGGGAGCCGATGTAAAAAGAAGACTCCCTAAAAGAAGCGGGAGACCAAAACAAAGACAAAAAACAAGCTAACAAAGCAGAACAAGTCACGGCGGAAAGGGAAGCTGAAAGTAATTTTGGAAAGGATTAATACTATGAATCTTAAATTAGCAAATTTATGATAAATTTAGTCAAATTTAATTTTTTGACAAGAAAAGAAGCCCAAATTTATAAAAAAAAAATTGTGACAAATTTTTTCTCCATTTATTTGTAATATTACAATAACTGTAAATTAATACATCTATAACAAATGAGAAGTAAAAATTCTCAACTGGTATATCCGTCAATTGTTATGCGTCATTCAACTTAGTAATTTAATGATAAAATTTAATAAAAACTAACGAAATATAAATATATTATAAGTATAACATTTATGAAATTTGGACTTTTCATGATACTAGTGTTTTTGAAAATGGTGTAACGTGAGTCATTTTGGTTGAAAAGTGGGCCCATGCACAGGGTTATCTCTTGCAACCTAAGCATGGTATCTTTTTCAATTAAACTCACTGTTAATAAAAGAACCCACAAATGAAAATTTATTAAATAAAAAAAACAATCTAGGTCCAGTAATAATTCACAATAATTGCTCGCGAATGATTTCTTTTACTACAAGGATGGTCCTAATTTATTAAATTGTAGCCACATCGTCAACTTAGATTCTCTGGACATATGTTCACAATGACATATTAGTCATTGTGCTGTCAAATCTTCTAGACACGTGTCTAAACGCCTTTTTTAACTTTTGAAAATTGTCTTATTTTTTAAGTCTAAGTAGGCGATGAAAATGACACTAGATGGCTCGACTACTGTCATTGGTGTGACTGATGGACGGCTCTTCTTTGTCTTTATTTTCCTCCGCTAAAGGCGTTGTCCAAGATCGAATAAAATGAACGTAAAGACTTTGGGGGCTAGCAGTGGACCTAGTGATGCAACAACACAATAGAAAGCAAAGCCAAAAAGAGCGAAAAGACCTAGCGGTGCACCTTAGCGACCGTGTCCGGATCCATTGAGGCCGGGCGCGGGAACCAGTGCTGAGTTCTCTACTTAGACCGCGTAAACATATATATTTGGAAAATTACAAATTACATTTGGTAAAAAAAATTATAAAATTATTTTGACATAAAAAGTGTTTAACAAATCCTTTTTTATAAAGGGATTTTAGATTTCATTTTTCTTTTCTATTAAAGAATATTAAACTCCTAGAGTGAGAGTAGTTTTGGCACAATGAGAGGTAAAACCGAAAAAGTGAAAAAATTATGATAATAGTTTTGAAAAAAAAAGAAGTTGTTTCAGTATTTGACCAAATATTGAAAACCCAAAAGTAGTTTCTATTAGTATTGGACTTTCATATTTCTTAAGGTTGGCATTTTTTTTTTTTTGAGAAAATCTTAAGGTTGGCATTTGACTGAAAACTTATTGCACAAGTTTGCTAAATACTCTAGTATTTCTCTGGGTAAACATATCTTGAGGATATATATCTTTTGTTAAACAATTTTGGAAAAATACAAATTACATTTGGTAAAAAAAATTTATAAAACTATTTTGACATAAAAAGTGTTTAACAAATCCTTTTTTTTTTTTATAAAGGGATTTTAGATTTCATTTTTCTTTTCTATTAAAGAATATTAAACTCCTAGAGTGAGAGTAGTTTTGGCACAATGAGAGGTAAAATCGAAAAAGTGAAAAAATTATGATAATAGTTTTGAAAAAAAAAAGTAGTTTCAATATTTGACCAAATATTGAAAGCCCAAAAGTAGTTTCTATTAGTATTGGACTTTCATATTTCTTAAGGCTGGCATTTGACTGAAAACTTATTGGACAAGTTTGCTAAATACTCTAGTATTTCTTCGGGAACTTTGGAGGCTAAACCACCGCCCGCAACGGCAGCGTTGCCTTTGCGCTCTCACCCTCATCCGGGAAGGGGGGGGGAGTTCAAACCCCAGCTTTGTCGTTAGGGATTCTTAAGTGTGACACCTTGGTAGTGAGTCCTGGGTTAGCACCGCCTCTAATTTACCTCGCCTTTTTAAGTATGACACCCTAGTGGTGGGTCCTAGGCTAGCACCGCCCCTGGTTTACCTTGCTAGTTGCCGGCTGTATGGGGGTTCTAGGGTCATCAAAAGTATCATTATTTTTGAAAAATGATTTCTTAAAAAGTATTTGCAAGAAATATTATATTTTTGGCAAAACAAACATAACGCTGGTAATTTTTGATTTTCTAGTTGACCAAGCCTTGTACTATTCAATTCCAAAATAATTTCCCAAAAGGTTAATTGTGGTCTCTATTAATGTAGTAATATATTTTCTCGATTCTAGGGAAAATGCATACACGTTCGTCAAAAACAAATCGGCATGAGATTATGTATATTGTGAAAAATAATTGGATTTCATGATTTTTCAAAAACTAAATAGTATGTTGTATTTTAAAATTTAGAGAAGAAGTTGTAGGCGAAAGTCAAAAGTAATTGATAAAGGCCTAGATGCAATTAAACTAAACAATAAAAAAAAACTTTGGAAAAAAGCCACAAAATATCTCAAATTACGTTGACATTACCTTTTTCTTATAACAATAAAAACCCAAAATTATACTCACCATTATATATTTATTCTAAACTTTTTTTGGTGATATAAAAATTCAAAACTAATACTTATATGACACATTTATCCTATGTCAATATTTCATTAGATGATTTTATAACAGAGATGTTTGCATGCCACGTCGACATTGACATAATTTTGAATATGTTACGATATGTATAATTTAAGATATTTTATAGCTTTTAGTTGAAGACTTATAATAAAAATGGTTAATATCACGAAAAATCTCAAATTAGTGCTTTAGTGACAAATTTATTCTCCATTGATTTCCATTAAATTTCACCATCAAATTACTAAGTTTGATGACATATGATAATTGATGAATGTGCGAATTTAGAATTTTACTCTCCATTTATCAAAGATGTATAAATTTGTGATTTTTATGATATTAATCTAAATAAAAAATTTAATGAAAGGTAATTTTTTTTTAATATACTAATTTGGGGCTCTTGATGGTCAAAAAATTAATTTTAGATAAATTTATCATAAGTGTGACAGTTTAAAAATTTTTATGATAAAAAATGAGTTAGGTATATTAATTTGAGATTTTTCGTAATATTAATGTTAATAAAATTAAATCATGCTCTCATAGGAACAGAGGAAGTAAAAAATTGGAAAACGATGACTATGAAGTGACAATATCTTGACATGATCGTAGACTGTACAAAGTACTCGACTTTGATTACGTTTAACTGCGATTTCATCTGTGAAATGGCCATTTCATTAACAAGAATGGGTATTGCGGAGACAACAATTCATCCCTTTTTAGTTAAAAGAGATCAATCCATCACATCATCGCTCCCTCCCAAAATCCGGAATTTCCGAGGAAAAGCGACCGAATCTATTTGATTCGAAATAAAATCTGGAGATATGTGAATTGAGTGTAATAATATTTTTGAAAAATTGCACAAGTAATTTTTAAAATTTTGTCTAACATACATTCAATGATTAGGCGTTTGATAAAGTGTAATTAGCTCATAAAATTTTAAATCCAATGTAATTAAGTTATTTCGCCTACAATCCGGACAATTTTGCTGAGATATTGCACAGAGAATTAAATGTAACATTTTTAAAAACTTTTTTAGCATAAATGGCACTGATATGGCCGTTTCACTGGTAGCCATCATCGCCTGAGGGTTGGCCGACCCTCTCGTTGCGGAAGTAGAGCCACCGTCGCCTGAGAGCTCAAACGCCCCCTCCCTAGATAGTTCATTCTGTCCCTTCTTGGGTTGCTTTTTTTATCTAAAGAAAGTTGGCTGATTTTTTTTTTTTTTTTTTTGCTTTCAAGTTTTTCTTCAAAAATCATATTTTTTTTTATGCGACACCACATCAACATCACTTATACCACAAAATCTAAAAATTTCACATTAGCATTATCTATGCTACATAATCATTTTTTTTTATATGACGCCACTCATCAAAATATTTTGGCATGCCACATTAGGAAATTCTGAGATGGTCGCTTGGAAGATTTGATTGCATTTTATTAAAAAAATTAGCTCTCATGTTGAGTTAACAATACATTATATTTTTCAAGAAGAGAATCGACCTCTCAATATGCTTGTTAATATTGGCATAGATACTACATTTTACTTGTAACCTCTTAGAGAATTATCTCATATTTTTCTTAGTGATTGGGATTTTAGACTTTAGATGTTAATTTTCTCAGTTTTGTACCTTATGCTTACAAAAAAAAAAAAAATCAATAGCACTTGATTGCACATTTTCTAAACATTTAGGACTCAATTGTATGTTGGGTGAAACATTTGGAACTGTCGATACAATCTTCCCTATCATTTTCTTTCTATGTTTTAGTCTTTGAAGTCTGTTTAGGGAGAGTATTACAACATTCAAACGAGAAATTATGTTTTTATCCAATAAAATAATTATTTAGATAAATTATATTGTTCTCACTTCTCATAAAATTTATAGATAATCATAGTGAGATGACTTGTGTTCAGATCTTTATATGCCCCCTTTGCCCCTTTAGTTGTCCATTTTTAGGGTTCGACCTTGGACAATTAATTTGAAGGAGTGTCCCAATATTTAAATATTAAATCATGATTTCATGGATTTAAATTTTTTTATCAATTGGCAATTATCCTACCCAATTTTACCATGACAATTACAATTGTTTAACTTGTGTTTTTTGGAATAAAAGAATTCTTTGAATATCAAGTCATGTTTTCCTTTATTAACTTAAAATTCTTTTTTATGAATCACGGAATGTGGTGGGCCAATGACATGGGCTAATATTTCCACATGCAAGGTCATTGTTTCGAACTTGGTTAGGGGAATAGTGTGTTTCTCGCTAAGGTTGGCAATTTGTATTATGTCGGGTTAGTCATGGCTAAACGGATTAAACATTTAAACCATACGAGATTTTTGTCATGTCGGACAAACTTGAGCTTATTTAATTCTGATGGTCCGATAGAGAATTGCCGGCTCTTTCCTCGCACCGGTAAATGGCTAGATCTCTAACCCCCCACGAATTCCGGTGGCGGCCATGTAGCGTAGAGTAATGACCTCTTCACGAGTTCAAACTCGACTAGTTCGTAGCAATTGCGAAACTTCCCCGATAGAGCTCATAAAGAGGAGCAATCCGGTTGATGTCAAAAAGTTGAAAAAAAAGAAGAAAAAAAGCAGCAATTAATGGCGTGTCCTTGCGTTCCTAATTAATTTAGATAATGATGAAGAATGGCTTCATGATAAGGATTCGACACAAGAGAATGAGCAGCCATCACCGGCATTTATAATGCAAGCTGGTGGAGAGAAGCGATCATGGCGCCTTTTGCATTATTTCCAACACTCCTCTTTCACTTCCTCCATCCTTAAATCGAGGGGCAATTTCAGGTGAATAACCAGAGAATCATATATAAAAAGGTCAACAATATAAAGGAAAAGATGGAGAGAATCTATGGGACTCGATGGTCTCATGGGGCCATCCAAATTCAATCATGGAGGAAAAGGATATAAAAACAAACTACTCATCAACTTGAAAGAAATCGCTCTCTATCAATAATGTTTGTGCAAAGGGGCCATCCGTCGATGAGCTGTTCATAAATATAGGCTTGTCTTCAATGCCATAGAGACAATTCATCATGGTTCATTCATGTAACACATCTCTCTCTCTCTCTCTCTCTCTCTCTCTCTCGGGCACAATCGCTCGTGCACACACTGACTCCTATCTCAATGTTCATCCACGGATTATCAGACGAAAGGATAGTCAAAATGGACCACGAACCATTTTAGCATGAAAAAATATAAAATATTTTGACGTGTTATTAGGTGGAAAAGGTACATGCAAAATTATACCATGAGCATGGGTTCAAAGTAAAATCATGAACTAACCAAACACCAAATTGCCATAGGAATTGGTTCGGTTCTAGGTTCCCACAGTCATCGGTTTGATTTCCGATTTCCAAAAAACCAAAACCGATGCTATTCATTAGGTTCTAGATTTTTGGATAAGAATTGAACTGGAAATCGAAAAGTGAAAGTTGATTTATTATGCTGAAATGAAAAGTATTTCTTGAATACAAATTGATTGCAACCAAATTTAAAGAATGAAAGAGGAGAAGGATTGGGAAAGAAATGAAAGTATATTTATATGGCTATTTTTGTGAACAAAGTGTCAAAACCTTTTCTTACAAGTCACAATAAAGAGAGTCCAAATCAAAATCTTAGGTTGCATAACTAAAGGCAACATTTAGAGAAAACATCATTATGATATATGTTCATATGGATTTTGATATGACAAGTTGTGTTTTCATTTCACGCCATATGAACATTTTACAATAAAACCTACCCACGCATGGCTGCGTTGATGGGGCATTCCCCCTTGAACCAAGAGGTCAGGAGTTCGACCCCTAGGTATGCTCCGTGATTTAAGTGGGAGGCTCCAACGGTAGGTTACTGGGCCAGTTTCCCCTGATGTATAATCAATGCTATGCTCCTATAAGGTGAGTTAGGCCAGATTCTTGGTATAAAAAAAGAAAATTACAATATACTTTTCACCTCACTTCTTCTTATAACATCATAAAGTTTATGAACAACACAATAAAATGTGGACAGAGATCCTCAAAAATTAGTCCTTTGTTATCTTGAAAAGACAAAAATGCCCTTAGATTTAGAGGGAACACCCCGACAAATCGAACTCGAATCGAAATTGAAGCCCTAACCCTAACCCCCTCCTTCCTTTGTTGACGTCAGCAATTGTTCTCGCTCCCTATAGGTGAGGTCACGTGCAATTTTAAATCGTGCTACTGCAAAACCTGTCCCCGCATTATTATACGACACCGCAATTTGACTGATTTCAATATTCCTAGGCTAGCAATGTTTCTAAATCACATAAATTAATTAATTAAACCATGCATGTTCACGATAACCTAAAATCCTCCTACACATTACATTTATACGTTTCAGGTAGAGATACCTTGAATAAACAATTTCCCTAATTCACGTGGACCTTTTCCCAAATTTTCAATTTTTTTTTTTTTAAAAGGGGTGTGTTGAACAATTACCAAACTCGTTGGACTGGATTCCAATATTCCAAGCTATGACTTTATTGAAATTTTTGTCCCAGAAATATTATAAAAATTATAGATTCAGTGCCCTCAATATTAACATTCATAAATAAGGTGGGAGTTGTGCCTACTTTCATCTAACTTAAAGATAGATTAAATGACCATGGTTTACCCTAGTCATTAACTACAAAATCTCAGTGCCTTATTATATATAGCTACTAATTCAATATTCCTATCAATATATTTTTATTCTACATCGTGTATGTGCACATGGGAAGTGCTGATGTACATCAACCCCTTTAATTGAAAATAAGGAAATTAGCAGATGGTTAAAACTTAAAAAGATATTAAGAGGAACCTCGAATCTAATTGGCATCTAATCGTGGAAAAAAATTGCACTGCAGATTTGAATAATTATTTTATGGGATACAATTGAGTGATAAACATTTCTATTGATTCAATTGAGTCCTTTATCTTTACCAAAAAGTGCAGTTAAATTCGATAGATTCAATTAAGTCCTCAGCCTTTATCGAAAAGTACAATTAATTCTAAAATTATGTCGAAAAGTGCAATTAAAAAAAGTCATATAAGTACTTCTTTGAGTGGCATGTGGGTAATTTTAGGTATTGTTTATCGAAATAACTTATTTACACATTTTGAAGAAGGTTTAGGACTTAACTAAACTAGTTTGAAGGTTCAAGATTTGATTGCACTCCATATGCAAGATTTAGTACTTTTCCTTATATCGTGTGTTATCAACAATGGTCAAGTAGGACTACGGCGTGTTCACTTTTTTTATTTTAATAAATATTTGCAGTCACTTTATAGTGCTCCAAAGACTTTTATATAAAGGGATTCGACGCACTTCATAACTCATGGACATCCTTCACAACTATTATTAAATCCACGTAAATCACGCCATAAATTCTACCATTTCTCTCTCGAAGTCTCTAGAAAGATACTCTATGCACCATTAGAAACACGATCGATTCTTTTCTATCGCTTTTAACTCGAATTTCTTGAGGGAAAAGGCCCTCGGCACCACGAGAATCACATTTCTCCTTCTTCCTAGGAATGACTTCCTGGTGCAAAATTAGGGTTAACCAGATGAGAAGCAGAATCGACAATGGCAGCTGATGCTCTACTAGGAAGTTACAAAAAGGGTATTCTAGAACATCCTTAAAACGACAAGATTTCTATTTCCCAGGCGCTTTAACTTACAGTTTCAGTTTTCGTCTGGACTGAGCAGGGGGAGTTCACGCGATTCGCGTCGTTGCCATAAAAATGCCTGCAAAAGGTCCGATTTAATGGTAATGTCCGGACCGGGACCACTTGGGCTTGAAAATCTGTAGATTCTGGAAATATCTCCCAAGTATCAATAAATACCAATAACAGAGACCTTACCAAAAAAAAAAAAAAAAATAATATCAGAGATATTCGTAAATTATTTACAAAGTGATTTACTAAAATTAAAATATGAGTAATTATTTAAGATATCGAGTCTGTTTGAACACCCAATAAAAGTCTGTATTGTCGGTTTATAAATCGATTCGGAATACCCACCTTGTAATTTGTGTTGTAAATAATTTTAAGAGGCACCATAACAAATATCGTATCATTTGTCAATTTCTGTCATTATTTCATGTAATTTTGCATTATTTCATCTGTCAATTTTAATTTTAATTTTTAGGTTGTTAAAGATTCATTGAACACTTTTTTAAAAAAAAAAAAATAAATTCCATGCATGATTAAGTTTGCTCATGTTGAGTGTCGATGCAGCCAATCGAAGATTAATTACTCGAGTGATGCCAATTTTGATTCCCTCCACTTTGGTTCAACTAATTACCATTTCTCAATTTCAGTCTCTTTCTCGTTTAATTAATTAATTTTCTCATGGCAATTTATCTGGACAGCGGCGAATGGGAACAATCTAAACAACGTCATGCTTCTTGTCCTGCTTATTGACTAATTTGCCATTTCATTTTCTCTCTCTCTTGATTATATTATCTAGCTCATCATCTTGTACTCGTGCATATCTAATTAAAAAGGAACAAAAGAACTTCGCGTCAATTATCTTTTAATTTTTCTGTTGAAGTATTACTGCTATTCTAGATTGTCATTGTCAGAACCGTGGCAATCCAGAACAGTTGTAAGTAGGTCGACAAACCTGGTTAAATAATTAATTAAATTACTTAATCCATACTGTAGTTTTTAACTATTTTTAGCTTTAAAGTTCCCGAGTTTACTAATGGGAGTATAGGGTGCGAAGCTAATGATGTTGACATGTGTCTGTCCATTAATTGAAGGCGTTATCTGTAATCGGTGGAAGATTCCTCATTTGGCCCTTTCTTTTTATAATAAAGGATAAATTAATCTCGAATCAAGCTTTTTGAATCTCGTCATTTCTAGAAATTATGGCATGTCCTGAAGGGAAGCAGCAGTTTTTTTTTTTTCGGGCCATTGCTGTTTTGGGCCCGACGAGGTAGCCTGACCCGATTAGGCCATGGATCTGTTTTGGGCCCGACGTCTTTTTATTTTATTTTATTATTATTCTTAAAATTCTATTAATTGAATTATCGAGTTTCCTGACATGCAATCCCATTATTATGGAAATAGAATTAAATCCGATTATACTTAAAGGATCAATTTTTTTAACTGGTTTTTCGGTTCAAATGGATGCTTACGGGCTTGGCTCGACATGTTCAGACCGCTTTTTGAATTCAACCTGTCTCTTATTATTTTGCTGTTTTTGACCGAAAGGTTTTTTACTAGCTAGTCCTCGGTATTATTTTCTACTGTTTTACTAGCTTTTGAGTTGATTAAGAGGAAGTTCAATGGATTTCGAGGCAGGTATGCTATCCCAATGCACAGCCCTTTGGTATTCATAGATAATATCGAGCAATATTATTAAACCTTAATTTACTTTTAAAGATTAAAGATTAACTAGAAAGTTTTTTTAGAAAGATTTTTTTCTATGAGTGCGTTTGTTTTGTGGAAAAAATAGTTAAGCATAGATTGTTATTGATGATAAAAATATTTTCCGTTAACTAATTTTTCTAAATGACATAAGTAATAATTTTTTTTCCGAAAAATTTTTTTTTTTCAAATCACTCATTTTCCGTCAAATGAACTCCCCATAGCTAGTCGATAAATCATCAAATGAATATATATATATATATATATATCGGGTCTGTATTTTGTTTTATTGAAGATTGATGTAGACATGTTCTTGGAATGTGATAATTTGGGTGCTAGTGGTAACAAGACAACTCAATGGAGGAGGAAGAAACAAGACAAGGACTAGCAGACTTTGAAAATGGTCCTCTGGTCAATTATTGAGTTTTTGGAATGTCCCCATTTTTAGCTATATATATATTTTCTATTGCATATGCATTTCGAATGCATGGTTAAATAGGAAAATAAATGTCTTATATTATTATCTGACCAATTTTTTTTTTTAGCTTTTCCTTTATACTAAGGATGGGATACAGTGAAAATCTTGAGTCCTTGAAGGCTCATGAAATAACCTACAAGTCTCATGAATTAGTTTAATTTACGTTTCCTAGGTTTGTCCAAAATTTTTTTCATATAGGCAGTTTTGACTCAAAATATTTGTACGCAATTGGTGAGATTTGAATAAGTGACCTTCAATTGTTGAACTAGAAATTACTTGACTCTTCAACCAATCATGCAATCTCTATGGGGGATGATTTTAGCTTCTGAAGCAGCACATAATTGTTACCTAGAATCATGTGCGCATCCCACATTTGATTCTCTATATTCTTTTTCGACACTTTTTGAATGGGTTATTCTTTTGATTGCTGAAATAATAGCTTAGGGCACTCATCTTAATCAAGATGCAAAATCCAAAGTAATCACATTGTATCCCATAAATGCTTACAAGCTATCATCATTTTACAAGTCGCCATCTTCACCAACTAGATAATATCCACAACGCGTTGTGCATACAAATAATAAAAATGTCAAACATGACCAAAACAAATAAAAACTTTTGGACTTAAAGACTAGAGGAGCGAGTTCACACGCAATTGACTGATCATACAGCTAACTAATCAATGATCACATAACATAATAAAACTTGGTTATGCCAGTAAACAGTCATAACTAAACACATAGACCAGTCCCCCACGTTCCAAGCTTCCAGCGATTCTCCTAGCTAAATAAACAAAGAGATTAGCCATGACCAAACTCAAGGTCTACGTCCATGCGTGTAGCATGGATAATGCACGCGATTCTTCTTGTTCAATATGGTAGGAGTTGTGCCTACTCTCATCTAACATATCTAGGTCAGCCTAAGATAAGAGAATTTTCAATATCACCTTTCATTTTGTATTCGTATTTCATCTCTACGTTCATTGCACGATTGTTTTGCTACTCCAATTTAAAGAAATTGTCTGTCCGTGTGTGCACAAGTTCGTGCGTGTTTTCAGTTGATATTTGTTGCTGATGATCTTTCATCATGTAAACAATAACTTAGTCAAGAAGCCATTGGTTTGAAGACCTTTCACTTTTTTAGAAGAGGAGATTAAAGTGTAAACAATCTCAAATTTGAATCATATCCGGGTTTAACCATACGTCTTATTTGATTCACGTGATTAATGATGTACGTGGATCACGTAATTCATGTGATGGACTTTCTTGTCATAAGAAAAAAGAAGATAGGCGTGACGAGTTGAGATATCAATGGATTTCCAGCTTAAAAACTAGAGTTTATTTGTTTGATTCCGTCAAGTGCATCTGAATTGCTTTAGATTGGGGCAATTTGCACATGTCAAAGGTTTAAACTTAACTGAATCGTGAGCCTCGTGGGGCAGTGTTTCATGAGCCTTCAAGGGAGTCGAGCCTTTGAGTTTGTATTACAAGAAAATTAAGATGGGAAGGGTTAGAACCAGTGTTGAAACTTACATTGTACTGAAATATAGAAAGAAAAATGACCTTTACGATAGTTGTTGGGCCATCTCCAAGGAGAGCCGAAGTAAAAGTCCCATCAATTACCCAATTTCTTCGAAAATAAAAGGAGAAGTAATGGGAATCCTATGTCCTTGAAAATAATTCACTCTCGTTTTAAGAGGAGAGGAAGAACATTTCAAACTTCTATTTCAAATTTTAATCGAAAAGGTGCTTTCCATTTCCTTCGAAGGACCAATCTCCCATCATAGCTTGTCGTATATGGTCACGGAGCCATGGAAGGCAAGCAAGGACAATTACTGTCGTTCCCCTTGGGACGTTTTAACCTACTATTGTGGGTCCTACAAAACCCGTTATTTATGGTATTACTAGGTTTCGAATTATAAAAATATGATTTATTTTCATCTTTTAATGAATTTCTCAGCCTTTACAATTAGCCCCACGCTCGAACTGTTCCGATTCACTCTGAAAACACATGAAATATAGTGTTGGAGCAGTTGATGCATCACATTTTCATACATCATATAGCTCTATATTTGCGTTACAAAGCAAGTAGCTGGAAAAAACCTAAAAAAGGAATTAAAAGACGACATTCATAAGTAATGTCAGGCAATATAATTAAATCACTGATAATTTTATTTTTTGTTTGAAAATTATATGGATCTTGGGTCAATCCAAAAGCGTGAATATTTCACTCGTATCATAAATAAAGATAACTGGACTTTATTTCAGATGTTTCGCCAAAAGTCCACAATCGTATGGCCTTAAATTGTCTCAATAGATCATCAAGAGGTCATCAATCGAGGAATGGGCCCACTAAAACGATTCTTTTCCCACTGAAAATAAAATGAAACAGCTAGTGGACAAATTACTGAATAAAAATATATAGATAACTTATATATATGTATATAGCATTGAAAAATAATTGGTTTTTCAAGAGTAAATTGGTGCTTGTCTTTGCGTGTGCATTTTGTTATATCGAAGGTTGAAGCAGACATTTTCATGGATAGGATCGTGGAATGCGATAATTTAGGTGCTAGTGGAAACAACTCAATGGAGGAGGGGGAAAAGAAACAAGGCACTAGCTACACTTTGATAATGGTCCTCTAGTCAATTATTGAGGTTTTGGAGTGTACCCATTTTTAGCCGTGTGTATATTGTCTATTAGACGGTTAAATGGGAAGATAGATGCCTTAGGATATTCTTTGATCATTTTGACTTTTCTTATGCAATGTCTAATATGATTTTAAACTTGGTTAACATATAACCAAGCAGACAGCCTGCATTTGATTCTCTACATTTCTCCTTTCACGCCTTTTAAATGGGTTGTTGGTCTATCGATGTCTAATATAAATCGTTTCAGACCCTCACGTTAACCAATATACAAAATTGAAAGTAATCATAAGTCAGCTTAAGTTTGGATAAAAACTCCTAAAAATGCCTAGGTGAATTGCTGGTTCAATGTGCTGAAAAAGGAATCAGTCAATATCTGTTGGGTAGGCAATATGTCGTTGCACATGAGATTGTCCTTGATGAAATTTCTGGGTTGTTTGAGATTGGTAAGTCCGATGGTGGTGTCTATCGTCCAAAATGAGTAGTGGAAGAGTCTCAAACAACATCTAAAGCTGTGGACCTAGCATCATTACAAAATAGATTAATGGAGATTCCTCAAATAACATGACTTTGCATAATGTGCGATAATAGAACAGGCCGACATTAGCTATCGGATGATGTTGAAATTGATGTTGATTGGAATATATTAGGATTGATTTGAAAAAAAAAAAAAAATGTTGACACATGAGATTAGCTTCAGATGTGCACTTAGGTGTGCACCACATGTGAGAGTACAAAGTGTATTTGCAAGATCAACTAGCTCTATACCAAGATAACAAAATAATATGTGGAAGAGAAAAATTTGAAACTTATGTTTATTTTTTATTTCAATCTTTTATGGTAAAGAGTATATAAACCCGTGGGTAATATATCAATTAAAGATATGCATAATCAAAGGCAAATATAGTGAATTTCCTAAATATACACATTACCACCAAAGATATGAAAAATCAAAGATAAATATCTTTAATATCTTTATGAAATCCTAAATATCTCTAACAAAATTGAGTACACTAACGCGAAACCGGTTATTCATTTTGACCAACATGATTTTTTGATCTAATGTTTATAAACATTGATTCCCCTCCTTTTTCCTTGGTACCCTTCCACTCGCTCTGACTTGTTTGTCTTCGTGAGTGCAAGTTTTTGATGCCGACTTTTTTCTGTATAGCTATATAGCTCTTTGGTTTAAAGTCAATATATCTCTTACCTTCTACCAAAAAAAAAAAAAAAAAAAAAAACATTGACCATCCACATGTCGCTATCTTCACCAGCTGAGATGATCTCCGAGACGTGTTGAGTATGATTGCCAAAATAATCTTATGTCAGATCTAACCCCCGCACAAATAAAAACTTTTGGATACTTTCACTAGAGAAGCAAGTTCACACACCGTTCATACTACTGACTAATTAATGATAAAATTAGTAATAAAAGTTAATTATGCGGCAAAACAGTTGAACTAAATTCATAGACCTGTTCCACACATTCCAAGCTTCTATTGAATCCCTTGGCCAAAGAAACGGAAAAGAGTTGTCATTATCAAGCTCAAGGTCTACGTGCATGCGTGGAGCATTGATGGGATAGCGCACACGATCCATTTCACTCGATATGGTAGGCGTTGTGCCTACTCTCATCCAACCTACCTAGGTCAGCCTAAAATAAGAGAATGTCGAACGTCACCTTTCATTTGCATTTGTATTTCATTTCAAAGTCCCATTGTAAAGTTACCTTTTTGTGCCAAGTTAAAGAGACTGTCTGTCTGTCCATGTGTGCGCGGGCCTTATTGTTTTCCTTTCGAGATAGATATTCGTTGACGTGTGTTGATTATGTTTTCCCATTATACAAAGAACTTATCAGGAAATAATTTTTAGACTTTTGTCCAAAGTATAATGTCATTATTGAACTTTTAATTTATTTAATGTGGTCCTTGAACTATTCATTAATGTTCAATCTAGTTTATAAATTTTCAATTTGTTCAATTTACTCAACTTTTCATAAAAAAATTATGTAATTGGACTATTACCTGAATTTTCCATTTTTTTTTTTTCATTTCAATTCATTTCCTAAATCAACAAAAAGAAATGATGGTTACATTTTTATTACTTCTTCAACTTGGTATTTGTAAATATTATGGTACTTCTTTTATAAATTACATTAGCCTATTACTTTTATAATACTTAAAATAGAACCTCATTTGGAGAGTTGTATCGGATTGTTATCTTACCATTTTAATTTCTTCTTACGGCTTAAATTAAATTAATTATGCAAACATAAAACACAAAAACTTGAAAATTTGATTTATCTAAGAAATTGGGAACTAATTTAGATTATAAGTACGAGAGATCTATAGACAAATTAAATATTCTTATGAAAAAATTATTTTTAAAACAAAAAAAATGGATATGATATAACTCTAAATGAGGTGATATTTTCATTATTGTAGAGACAATAAATCAAAATGTACTTAAATGGAACAATAGAACAAATTAAAAATTTAAGTATGACATTGCATATTAAATTAAAATTTATAAATTGTGCCATCTTTCCTTGTTTTAGATATATTCCACTCCTTTAGCATAGGAGATCAAAGGGTAAACAATTTCATATATGGATAATACCTGGGATTGACCATTCGCCTTAAGTCACGTGATTAATGATGTACATGGATTTGACTTTTTACATAAGATGGACAATCTCGCAAATGAAAAAGAAGAATTGGCATAGCAGGTTGGGGCATAAAGGGATTTCTTGCTTAGGAGCTGGAAATTGCTCATACGTAAATCAACAAGTATATATAAGTTGCTTTGAGTTAGGGTCACATACATAGGCCAAAACTTTGTGGGAAATTACTCATACAGAAATTATTAAGTACATATAAGTTGCTCTGAGTTAGGGCCACATACACAGGCCAAAACTTTGGGTCTTGAGCAGGACCTTAAAAGGCTCTGACCACCGGGAAAGTCTGGGTAGAGGCGGGTTCAGGTCTCGAAAAAGATTTTGACCCCATTGCTCCTCCTGTCCACAACCCCTTTACGGGGGTAAGGGGGCAGCCTGGATCCCCACGATGCCTTCCTCCCTGAAACACGGAATTTTCGGTGGATTCTATGGGCTTTTTAGGGCTTTGAGCTTGTGCTCTGGACTTAAGGAAGACAATATAAAAAGTGTCCCTATCACTATGGTTGTAGTGGAAGTGAGGTGCCTTTTTGCATGGACCTGGGCCTTCTTTGATGATGGGCAGGCTTGTCGTGCCTCGGCCCTTCTATGGGCTTTCATGAAAGAAAGCAGGCATGACTAGCCTTTCTACATTTTATTTGAATTATATTTGTTTTTCTTTCCCTTTTTATTAAGAGAAGAACGTATTGTTATTATACTAAGTGGTGCAAAAAGGAGAATAAGTGCTGGATACAAGGATCAGTGCGATAAAGAAATGTGACGAAAGCTAAGTTATTGAAAAAATGTTAAATACTTGAGGAGGGCGAAGAAGGGATCAAAAGTTTGAAATTTATATTCAAATGTCATATAGTGTCCGTTGTGATAGTTTTCTGGCCGTTACCCAACATAGCCAAAAGTAGTAAAAAGTCACATAAATTACCTACTTACAGGAAGGCAAAAAAAAAAAAATTAAACATTATACAGCTTTAAAAATAATTCACTTGCGTATTAAGAGGAGAGAAGAAAAATTTCCAAATTTCTGTTTCGAACTTTTCTTGAAGCTTTTTATGTTCTTCAAAGGACCACTCTCCTTTCCCAATCCGCATTTCATTTCATTTATTTCTTTCTTTTACATACAAATGTAAAGAAAATTACTTTTTTTGTGATAACTATTAGATAAGGACATTTTATCTCTTAGTAATATTATTTGCAATTTACAATTTACATTGATAAGAACACAAGACTTTTGATGAAATTAACTTATTTATATAAAGTGAAAGATTATTGTAATAACTACTACTTGGCGTCTTTAAATATCAAAATTCACACGATGTGATCAAAATCCCTCCATTTACTAAATTCATTTCAATAATAATTTTTGGTATTCTAATTCCAGTCCAAAAGTATTTCGTTATTTCACTTATTCACTTTGATTTGTACGTAATATCTTCTATGCATGTAATATAATAATAGAAAATTACACATGACTTTTTAGGGGTAAATTTGTCTTTTCATATCATTATATGATTGAAGTCTCCTTTATCCTTAATTTCTGTGAAAAATGAAAAAAAAATGGAAAATGTTGATGAGATAGTTCAAGGAAAAAGACACAATTTATTAAAAAAGAAAATTACCTCCAAAAATGTGAATAAAAAAATCGAAGACTCATTGTGTATTTTGAAATGGTCATTAATGAAAAATGATTAATCAATAAAGCATTTAAAAGAATCACTGTAGATTTCGATAGGCTATTTATTTTTATGAGCTGATGACATCGTTCTATTTTAATTTTTTTTCTGTATATACTTGTTAATCAATCATTTTTTTTTTTACATTAATAAATCCTTTCAACAATGTGGATCTAGGAAATAAAAATATTGTGCAGGGAGTAAAGATAATTGGAAAATGGTAAATTTGTTTGATTTTTTTTTTGAGGGGTTTCTACTAGATGGCCGGTGGCTTTTATAGTAGTTGTGTGGTAACTACTCCGAGGGTGAGCGGTTCTAGATTTTGTACAGATTTTACTTGAACCTACCCATTAGAGAACGTTCCAAAGTTCCTTATTTTTTGGAACTTTGAACTTATCATGTATATTTTGGAACTTTGAACTTATATGTTACAAGTTTTGAGTTTTTATTCAGGTTCTATCTATATTATTAATTGAATGATTAGAGTAAATCATCATCTTTAATAACCACCAGCTATTGACACCGAAATTTTGATTGACTTTTCAAGTATCCATTTTATTTTACAAAAATAAAACAATATGTAAAAAAAGGAGGATAAAAGATAAAAAGCAAAAAAAAGTAAAATAATAATAATAAAAAATACAAAAAATGAATTAAAAAAAGAGAAAAAATGAGGAATAAAATTTTGTTGGTTGGCATGTCCGACCCATTTTTCTACAATTCAGCATTCCCTTCTCTAGTCCTTTTTTTTTTTAAAATAAAAAATTTAAATGGTTAGCCCATCATTATTTATTTCCTTAAGCCCAATATAATAGCCCAAGAAGAGAGAATCAAAGGCTTTGAAGATGCTACTTGGGCTAAACTTCTATCATGTCAGAAGCCATTCTTGAAAAAGAAAAATGCAATGACTAGATGGCTTAAAGAATGTCCACTACATGGGCAAGGTCAAATACACACAACAAAGATGCTAGGTAATTGTATACGTCATTAGTCCAATCCTTTGTAAGAACTACCCGTAACAACGAACTTGCAAAATGGATCTGTTTATCATAAAGAGATTCGTTGTTCCTGACCCTGCTTTACCTTAATTGTTATTTGAACAAGTAAAAGTTATGTCTTGGTCCGAGTGGGGATAGCATTTCTCTTCTGCATGTCCATGGAGTTTTGAAAATTCCAAACATCTCAGAGATAGATAGAGAGGTAGGAATTCATAACATTATGAACTTGAAGCTTCATCTACTTTGATGTCACCTTTATGAGGCAAGTTGTTCTCTCTTCTGTAAGTAGATTTAAAACCTTGAAAGATTGTCCAAAGCTTTAGCATAAAGCTTGAGAACATCTCAATAAGCATTAGGATATTTAAGAACCGCTTAGCGGACATGCAATAAAGTTGACTTTATATTGACCACATTAATTCGCTAGAGTGAATTGAGTATGTCATCATTCTTGTCTTATGAAAATTCTAGATAAATCTCATTTTTGTTTTTTCCTTCATTCAACTATTTGAGCTCATCCAGTTTATGAATCAAAGTCACAGCATCGAAAGCTGCCTTCACTTGCAATTTTATTTGGTGTCCCTTATCTCGAATCCATTCCTCTACAAAAGGTAACTTCATATGTTGTCTATCATTCTCAAGTTTTCTAGCAGCTTTTCGCATGTAGGTACAACTATTAGTATGAAGCATGGCTTCTCCAAAAGCTGCCTTGGAGAGGCATGTTTTCTCTGAATTTGCCCACTTCACAAACTCTTCAATTTGATCTTCGACGAAAGGCCAAAGGCGATCCTTCAAAATATTTTTAAGTTTTTCTTCCCTTTCATTTTGTAGCGCCTTCTTTTTTTCCTGAATTTTTTGCCAACGGACTACACGATCTTGAGAACCTTCTTCAGCTTCAATCCTTATGGAAGAAGCCAATCCAAGTTGCCCAACATAATCTTTGAACAAGTCACTCCCAAAAAGCATCCCAAACACGGCTGAGGGTTGCAACATGGTGTCTTGAGTGACTCTTGCCTTTGGAGAAGCCATGTTAGACCCCTTAGCTATGTTTGGGATGCTTCTTGGGAATGACTTGTTCGAAGATTATGTTGGGCAACTTGCGTTGGCTTCTTTAGTAGCGATTGAAGCCAAAGAAGATTCCCAGGACCCTATAGTCCATTGGTAGAAAGTTTAGGAAATAAAGAGGGCACTAGAAAATGAAAGGGAAGAAAAACTTACAAATATTTTGAAGGATCACCTTTGGCCTTTGGTCAAAGGTCAAACGGAAGAGTTCATGAAGTGGGCAAATTCAAAAGCAACACACCTCTCTCTAAAGCAGCTTTTGGAGAAGCCAGGCTTCATACTATTGGTTATAGTTCCAGCAAAAAAGCTGCTAGAGAACTTGGGAAGGATAAGTGATATATGAAGTTACATTTTGTAGTAGAATGGGTTCGAGATAAAGGGCACTAGATAAAATCACAAGTGAACTCAACTTCTGGTACTGTGACTTTGATTCATAAACTGGATGAGCTCAAACAGTTGAATGAAGGAGAAGATAGAAATGAGATTTATCTAAAAACTCTTGAAGACAAGAAGGATGCCATGCTCAATTTACTCTGGCGAATTAACGTGGTTAATATGGAGTCAACTTTATGGCATGATTGCCAAGTAGTTGTTAAAGACCCTAATACTTCTAGGGATGCTCTCAAGCTTCATGCTCAGTTGAAAGTCCACATTCGTCATCCGCTAAGATATAGAATAGCCTAAAACTCTACCTTAGATAAAAACACATCAAATAACCGCCAAGCTACAATTATGTTCGATGCAAATGATAGGCTTTTAGCACACTACTTTGGCTAAATTTCAATCATGTTAGAAGCTCTTGCTTGAAAAAGAAAAAATGCAATGGCCATAGGGCTTTAAGAAAGTCCATTATACGAGAGAGGTCAAATACAAAAAGTAAAGATGCCGGGTAAATAGAACATTATGAACTTGAAGCTTCATAAGCTTTGATGTCACCCTCATGTTGCAAGTTGTTCACTCTTTTGTAAGTAGATTAGAATCTTGAAAGATTGTCTCAAGCTTCTTCAAAGCTTTAGCACGAACCTAAGAACATCCCTATAAGCATTAGGGTCTTTAAGAACTACTTGGCAGACATGCGATAAAGTTGACTCTATATCAACCATGTTAATTCGCCAGAGTGAATTGAACATGACATCCTTCTTGCCTTCTAGAAATTTTAGATAAGTCTTATTTTTGTTTACTCCTTAATTCAATTGTTTGAGCTCATCCAGTTTATGAATCAAAGTCATAGCACCGAAAGTTGCCTTCACTTGTGATTTTATTGAGTGTCCCTTATCTTGAATCCATTATGCTACAAAAGGTAACTTCATATATTGTCTATCCTTCTCAAATTCTGTAGCACCTTTTCGCATGTAGGTATAACTAATAGTATGAAGCATGATTTCTCTAAATGCTACTTTAGAGAGGCGTGTTTCTTCTAAATTTGCCCACTTCACAAACTCTTCTATTTGACCTTCGACGGAAGGCCGAAGATGATCTTTCAAAATATTTATAAGTTTTTATTCCATTTCATTTTGTAGTGTTTTCTTTCTTGAAATTTTTGCCAACGAAATACACGATTTTGAGAATCTTTTTCAGCTTCAACCAATGTGGAAGAAGCCAACGCAAATTGCCCAACATAATCTTTAAACAAGTCACTTCCAAAAGCATCCCAAACATGACTGAGGGTTCGAACATGGTATCTTGAGTGACTCTTGCCTTCCCATGCTTGACATATGCCTCTCTAAAGCAGCTTTTGGAGAAGCCATGCTTCATACTATTGATTATACCCCGGGCGAAAAGTTGCTGGAGAAATTGGGAATGATAGACGATATATGAAGTTACCTTTTGTAGTAGAATGGGTTTAAGATAAGGGGCACTAGATAAAATCACAAGTGAAGTCAACTTCAGGTTCCATGACTTTGATTCATGAACTAGATGAGCTCAAACAGTTGAATGAAGGAGAAAACATAAATGAGATTTATTTAAAACTCTTGAAGATAAGAAGCATTTCATGCTCAATTCACTCTGGTGAATTAACTTGGTTGATATAGAGTCAATTTTGTGGCATGTTTGCCTAGTAGCTCTTGAAGACCCTTACGCTTCCAGGGGTGTTCTCAAGCTTTGTGCTCACCGAAAATCCACATTCGTCATTTGCCAAGATATAGAATTGCCCAAAACTCTACCTCAGAACACATTAAATAATTGCCAAGCTACAATTATGTTCGATACAAATGATAGGCTTTGAACACACTACTTTGGCTAAATTCCAATTATGTTAAAAGCTTGCTTGAAAAAGAAAAAAATGCAATGACCATAGGGCTTAAAGAAAGTCCACTATATGAGAGAGGGCAAATATACACAGCAAAGATGCTAGGTAAATAAAACATTATGAACTTTAAGTTTCATCTACTCTGATGTCACCCTCATGTTGTAAGATGTTTGCTATTCTGTAAAGAGACTTAGAACCTTGAAAGATTGTCCCAAGTTTCTTCGAAGCTTTAGCACGAAACTTAAGAACATCCTTGTGAGCATTAGGGTCTTTAAGAACTACTTGGTAGACATGCGATAAAGTTGACTCTATATCAACCACATTAATTCGCAAGAGTGAATTGAGCATGACATCCTTCTTGTCTTCTAGAATTTTTAGATAAATTTCATTTTTGTTTTCTCCTTCATTCAACTATTTTAGCTCATCTAGTTTATGAATCAAAGTCACGACACCGAAAGCTACCTTAACTTGCGACTTTATATGGTGCCCCTTATCTCGAACCCATTCCACTACAAAAGGTAACTTCATATATCGTCTGTCATTTTCAAGTTCTCTAGCACCTTTTCGTATGTAAGTATAACTAATAGTATGAAGCATGACTTCTCCAAAAGCTACTTTGGAAAGGCGTGTTTCTTCTGAATTTGCCCACTTCACAAACTCTTCTATTTGACCTTCGACAAAAGGCCAATTATAAATTTTTCTTCCTTTTCATTTTGTAGCGCCTTCTTTTTTTCCAGAACTTTTTGCCAACGGACCACATCATCTTGAGAATCTTTTTTAGCTTCAATCCTTGTGGAAGAAGCCAACGTATGTTGCCCAACATAATCTTCGAACAAGTCACTCCTAAAAGGCATCCTAAACACGGTTGAGGGTTCCAACATGGTGTCTTGAGTAACTCCCGCCTTTCGATGCTTGACATACGCCTCTCTAAAGCAGCTTTTGGAGAAGCCAGGTTTCATACTATAGGTTATACCTCCAGGCGGAAAGCTGCAAGAGAACTTGGGAATGATAGACGATATATGAAGTTACCTTTTGTAATATAATGGGTTTGAGATAAGGGGCACTAGATAAAATCGCAAGTGAGGGCAACTTTCAATGTTGTGACTTTGATTCATAAACTGGATGAGCTCAAATAGTTAAATGAAGGAGAAAACATAAATGAGATTTATCTAAAAAATCTTGAAGACAAGAAGGATGCCATGCTCAATTTACTTTGGCGAATTAACATGGTTGATATAGAGTCAAACTTTATGGCATGTCTGCCAAGTAGTTGTTAAAGACCTTAATGCTTCTAGGGATGTTCTCAAGCTTCATGCTCAGATGAAAGTCCACATTCGTCATCTGCTAAGTTTTAGAATGGCCCAAAAATCCACCTAGGATAAAAACACATCAAATAACCGCTAAGCTACAATTATGTTCGATGCATATGATAGGCTTTGAACACACTACTTTGGCTAAATTTCGATAATGTTAGAAGCCCTTGCTTGAAAAAAAAAATGCAACAACCACGGGGCTTAAAGAAAGTTCACTGTATGAGAAAGATCAAATACACGTAGCAAAGATGCTGGGTACATACAACATTATGAACTTGAAGCTTCGTCTGCTCTGATGTCACCCTCATGTTGCAAGCTGTTCACTTTTCTATAAGCAGACTTAGAACCTTGAAAAATTGTCCCAAGCTTCTTCAAGGCTTTATCACAAAGCTTGAGAACATCCCTATAAGCATTAGGGTCTTTAAGAACTACTTGGCGGACATGCGATAAAGTTGACTCTATATCAACCACGTTAATTCGCCAGAGTGAATCAAGCATGACATCCTTCTTGTCTTCTAGAATTTTTAGATAAATGTCATTTTTGTTTTGTACTTCATTCAATTATTTGAGCTCATCTAGTTTATGAATCAAAGTCACGGCACCGAAAGCTGCATTCTATTGCGATTTTATCAGGTGTCCCTTATCTTGAACCCATTCCGCTACAAAAGGTAACTTCATATATCGTCTATCCTTCTCAAGTTCTCTAGCAGCTTTTCGCATGTAGGTATAATTAATAATATGAAGCATGACTTCTCCAAAAGTTGCTTTAAAGAGTGCGTGTTTCTTTTGAATTTACCCGCTTCATAAACTCTTCTGTTTGGTGCTTGACGAAAGATGGAAGGAAATCCTTCAAAATATTTATAAGTTTGTATCCCCTTTCATTTTGTAGTGTTTTCCTTCTTGAACTTTTTGCCAACAAACTACACGATCTTGAGAATCTTCTTCAGCTTTAATCCCTACAGAAGAAGCCAATGCAAATTGCCCAACATAATCTTTGAACAAGTCACTCCCAAAAAGCATCCCATATACAGCTAAGGGGTCCAGCATGGTGTCTTGAGTAACTCCTGCCTTTCCATGCTTGACATACGACTCTCTAAAGCAACTTTTGAAGAAGCCATCCTTCATACTATTGGTTATACCTCTAGGTGAAAAGTTGCTAGAGAACTTGGGAATGATAGACGATATACGAAGTTACCTTTTGTAGTAGAATGGGTTCGAGATAAGAGGCACTAGATAAAATCACAAGTGAAGACAACTTCTGGTGCTGCGACTTTGATTCATAAACTAGATGAGCTCAAATAGTTGAATGAAGTAGAAAATAGAAATGAGATTTATCTAAAAACTCTTGAAGACAATAAGGATGTCATGTGCAATTCACTCTGGTGAATTAATGTGGTTAATATAGTCAACTTTATCGTATGTCTGCTAAGTAGTTCTTGAAGACCCTAGGGATGTTCTCAAGCTTCGTGCTAAAGCTTTGAAGAAGCTTGGGACAATCTTTCAAGGTTCTAAGTTTGGTTAAAGAAGAGGGAACAACTTGCAACATGAGGGTGACGTCAAGGGAGACGAAGCTTCTAGTCATAATGTTCTATTTACCTAGCATCTTTGTTGTATGTATTTGACGTCTCTCGTGTAGTGGACATTCTTTAGCCTAAGCAGTGTGTTCAAAGACTGTCATTTGCATCGAACATAATTGTAGCTTTGCAGTTATTTGATGTGTTTTCATATGAGGTAGAGTTTTAGGCCATTCTATATTGTAGTGGACAAGGAACACGGGCTTTTGGGCTGTCTCGTTCTGAAAGTATGTGGTCTCCAAAGTCAAGGCCATGCTAGACAAGCATGCGGGCTAGTGAGGATTGAAGAAGGAAGAAGATGATCTTGTATTAGCATAGAAGAGACAAAATGTAAGCTTTTGCAACTGCATGGTTGCTTGCTTGATGCTTGATTAACTCTCTTTCTTTTTTGGATTTCGGCCTTAGTTCTATGTTGCAACTTATCAAGTAATTCATTAGTCATTATATATATGAGTAAATTTGCACTTACATTACCTATCAACAAAATTCGGGTTGCCACATAATCTTTTTGGAAGAAACTCTTCTAGTTCTCTTCCAAAAATGGGTAGTTATTAACATCCAAACTTTTCTTGGTTTTTTTTTTTTTTAAATATCCATTTACTTTTTGCAGCCATATGACCATTTTTTCCAATTAGGGCTGGCTTCTCTATTAGTACTTGCATTGGTTTTTTCTCAGTCACGAGCAAGATTTGATGATGGAGGGTGTATTCATGTAATTGATGTGATAGCCAAATCAATGCTACATGGGTTTTCTCCACTTTTGAGTAATTCATTTCAGAAATGGTGAACTTCTTGCTGAGATAACATATTGCACATTCTCTTTGATCACTTGGCCTTTTTTAGGCAAACATGGCTCCCCGTGACTCCTCATGGATGGCCAATTAAAGGACTAGTGGTATCCTCAGGACTAGTGGTACCAGCACTGGTGGGTGTGTAAGATTTTGCTTTATCTCTTCAAAGGCTTTTTGGCATTCGGTGTCCTACTCAATCTTAGCATTTTTCTTCAAAAGTCTAAAAATGATTTCGCTGTCTCTGGTAATTGAGAAATAAATCTTGCGACATAGATTAATATGCTCGAAAGGCTCCGAACTTCCTTGACAGTGGAAGAAGCTTTGAGGTCATTGATGGCCTCAACTTTTGATGAGTCAATTTCAATGTCCCACTATTGACCATGAAACCTAACAACTTCCTAGACTTTGCCCCAAATACACACATTTTGTGGGTTAAGTCTCAACATAAATTTCCTTAGTCGGTCAAATAACTTCTTTAAAATGCAAACATAGTCTTCCTCACGCCTTGATTTGGCGATGATGTCATCAATGTATACCCCTATTTTCTCTTGCATCATGTCATGGAACAATGTGACCATCGCTCTTTGATATGTGGCTCCTGCATCGTTTAGACCAAACGACATCACCTTGTAGCAAAGAGTCCCTCATGGTGCAATGAAGGATGTTTTGCTTTTATCCTCTCTTTTCATCATAATCTGATTATATCTAGAAAATGCATCCATGAAGGAAATAATTCAAATGCTATGGTGTTGTTGACCAAAATGTCAATGTGAGGTAACGGGAAATCATCCTTTGGGCTTTGCTCAGTTCAAGTCTCGGTAGTCTATGCAAACTCGATCCATCCGTCCTTCTTCATGACCGGTATACTATTAGCAATCTAGTTAGGATAGTGGGACACTTCAATAAAATCCACTTTTAACAACTTCATAACTTCCTGTGCTTGGCATTGGTGTCGGCAATCAACTTGGTGACCAAGAGGTTTCGGAGGGAGTGGCTCAACAGGAGCAATTTGAATTGGGCATGTTGGGATCTTTACTTTTCTGGGCCAAGAAGTTTTGAGATCTTTAGACCTTTCTGTTGCTGCTTGTCGCGACCTCCCTAAAGCGGGTGAACTACCTAGGGTTTGGTTGATGAATTACTAAATCCAAATTTAGCTTAGGTTCTCCTAAGAAAATACCAATTTGTGGCTTAGGTTCAACTTCTTAACATGCAAATGAATTTTCAATTAAAATTGTCACTAATCTATTTTTAGTGGGTTGATTAGAAATCAAGTAAAGTAATGGAAGAATTATTTCACTTCTATAAACTAGAGATTAAATGAGTTCAGAGATTTTATTACATTAGATTTCTCTAATACCCTTCAATACATTTTCTCTTTCATTTAAAAAAATGTTTTGCAAGCAACTTGCATTGATTTTAAATTGCTCTTAACATGTAAGTTGACCATACGGGTGCACGCAATCATTATTTAACGCTCAATAAAGCAAAGCAGTAAATAAATTGCGAGCATGAGAAGGGAGTACTTACCTCATAAAAACCAAAGCATTTGCAATGTTAGTTAGAAAATCACATCAACAACTTAGATATTATTTCTAATTAACATGCAATCACTTAATCTTTTTATTTTTTATTTTCACTTGTTTAAATAAAACCTAATTTACGTGCAATGCAATGCAATGACGTACACAAATGCCTAACTAAAATGATATGCAACATGCAACCTAATATGCGAATTATAAGTCACGCAACATTTATTAGATAACCTAATCTAATGATGGGCAAAAATTGATGCAACTAATCTAACATGTCACGCTTTAATTTAAATGATTCCTAAACATGCAATTTCTAAACAATAGGTGAACTAACTCTACATGACGGGCACATGATATTTTTGGTATTTTTATTAAAATTCGTAACTAAAAATAAATTAAAATAGAGATAAACCTAAAGTAAGATATTATTTAATTTAAGTTAGGAAATGGACTCACCTAAATCCTATCTTATCTTGAATACTTATCTCAACATGTCATTCTATTTAAAATTGGTATCTAGCCTAGATATTATCTAAACACACATTTAATTTAAAATGAAAAAATATCCACCTAGTCCTATCATGCATTCAAAATGATATGATATACCTTGCAATCTTTTTTGTTTTTTTTTTTAATTTATTAAAGCTAACAATTCTATCTAAAATTTCAAAATCATTAAAGATATCAATCAATAGTCAAATAAAAGATTACGATATCCAGAAAAATAACCCGTCATCTCGCGTCTTAGATTGATAGATATCATAATCTTGATAAGGCACTTACTCAAAATCAAACATAATCAAAAAATGATCCGTTATCTCATGGCTCAAATTATAGATTATCGCAATATCAGACAACGTAATTATCCAATAATAAGTTGAAATAATTAAAAAAAAGATCCAATATCTTTAAGGATCAAATTACTGATGAAATCAACTTTATCAATAAGCTCTAAAACATTCAATCCGAATCAAGGAATGAAATATTCCAACTGAATTGGATAAAGATTGTTACCTAATTCGAACACGCGTAATCCAGATCAGAATTGGATCAGGTCACGGCTTGTGGATGAGGCTTGGCAAATTACGAACGGCGGTGCTCACGATGGGGAGTTCATCGGCTCGGACTAGCGTTGATGAGGTCTTGGCTTAATGCTGACGTGTACAGCTAGCAAGGAAGCTCGTGCTGGTACTTGGTAAGCGCTCTTCGCCGCAATGAAGCTTGGACTGGGTGGGGTCGAGCTAGCTACTGGTAGTACTCGCTGGACAGGAAGCAGCGGACAAGGAGAACTCATGCAGGACGCAGCTACTGCCGTTGTCGAGCGCGAAGCGGGACGGTTCACAGGATGGTTCGTCGTTGAAGGTTCGTAACGAGGACCGTCGTGGGAAGGAGTTGGAGGAAGTGCTGGCAATGATCGGCCGGGGCGAACAGTGCAACAACCTCGTTGTCGGACGGATCACAGACTGCAATTCATCTCGGCTGAATTCGCGGTGCAAGGGGGCCATGTCGTCAACGCTTGCGGCGTTGACCACTCACTGAAAAATCGGGAAACACCCTGCAAAAACAGAAACGCGGGTCATGGGGCCGAGAGGAAGCAGCAGCGCAGGGTTCGATCAGGCTAGCTGCGGCACGTGAGAGGATGACGAGGCTTGAGCGGGAATGGCGAGCCCCGTGGTCAGCAGCAAGAATCGGTGACCAAGCAACCGCCTCGTAGAGGCAGGGATCTCCTCAGTGTTGCATGAAGGATATAATTCATATAAAATCTGATGCGGAAATTCATAACAAAACAAGGATCTTTGATCTTCATGATTCTCACAAATAGATGAAGACATACCTTTATCCATAACGCTGCGCTTGAACTTGATTCAAAAGAAGAAATCCGATTTCTCTCCCTTAACCCACTAAATCTTAATGTATTCAATTGATGGAGGAGAGAATACATTCTTTCTGTTTTGTTGTTCGTATGTGGGTGGAGAGAGGACCGGACTCAATATATACGTTCGTTGAAAGGGTGCCTTCCATCAAAGCGATATACCCTTTCGTTTTATTAGAGTCGTACCTTCTTGTAACCAATAATTATTTATAGCATTTCAATAATTATTAAACCATATAATAAATCACATAATATGGGCCATAATAATTCTTACATTCTCCCACTTGGCCCATATGATTCTCCTTTCATGGTTTAATAAAGACCATAATGTGCACAATAAGGTTATGCTATAAATTTCAAAATTTCATTAAATTGGCAATCACATAATAATCACAATTAAGTAAAGAAAACTAATGCGAGTCATAGCGGTTGTATGTCATTAATCGACATAATCCCTTCTATGTACTACAACTATAGCACTTTACTTAACATGATCCATAAATGAGAAGTACATTAATAGTCCAACTATAATGTTTCTTTAGAAACTATCCTATTTAACATTCATCTATTTCCATAATGTATACTAGATAGAAAACAGGAAATATCAGAAACATGTAAGTGAGCTCAAAGTGTCAAATACATAAACTTAATACAAACATAATACAAACACTAATGACGTCCAATAACGCCCATCCTTTCAACATGCTCATTAAATGTTTTGGGCGGCAGTCCTTTTGTTAAGGGATCTGCTATCATAAGATTGGTGCTAATGTGCTCAATTGACACTCTTTGTTTCTGAACTTCTTCTTTGACAGACAAGTATTTGATCTCCATATGCTTAGCACCCTTAGAATATTTGCCGTTCTTAGAGAAGAAAACTGCTACAGAGTTATCACAATAAATTTTCAACGGCTTGACAATACTGTCAACAATCATAAGCCCTGAAATAAAATTCCGCAACCATAATCCATGAATTGTGGCCTCAAAGCATGCCACAAATTCAGCTTCCATAGTGGATGCAGCAATAACCGACTGCTTCGCACTTTTCCATGAAATTGCCATTCCAGCCAAAAGAAACAAGTAACCAAACGTTGATTTTCTTGTATCGACACATCTAACTAAGTCTGAATTTGAATATTCAATCATCTCAAGATGATCAGATCTTTTATAAGTAAGCATATGATTTTTCGTTCCTTGCAAATATCTAAGAACCTTCTTTGCAGCTTTCCAATGATCCATTCCAGGATTACTTTGATATCCGCCCAAAGATTCCGACAAAGAAACTGATGTCCGTCCGGTGCAAGTTTGTGCATACATTAAGCTCCCCACAACAGATGCATAAGGAATATTTTTCATTTGTTCTCGTTCCAATTCACTTTTCGGACATTGCATAAGGCTAAATTTATCACCTTTCTGAATTGGAACTATTCCCGCTGAACATTTACTCATATTAAATCTCTCTAAAATTTTCTCAATGTAGGCTTTCGAGACAATCCTAATAATCCTTGTGATCTATCACGGAATATTTCTATTCCTATCACATATGTTGCCTCTCCCATATCCTTCATTTCAAAATTCTTAGAGAGAAATTTCTTGGTTTCATGTAACAAACCAAGATCATTAGCAACAAGCAAAATATCATCAACATACAGAACTAGAAAAATAAACTTGCTCCCACTAATCTTCATATATACACCGATCAACGGTGTTTTCCTTAAATCCAAATGAAGTTATGGTATCGTTAAACTTAAGATACCATTGTCGGGAAGCTTGTTTAAGTCCATATATTGACTTCTTTAATTTACATACCATGTGTTCCTTTCCTTTAACTGAAAAGCCTTCGGGTTGGTCCATATAAACTTCTTCCTCTAAATTCCCATTAAGAAAAGCGGTTTTAACATCCATTTGGTGTAACTCCAAGTCATAATGAGCCACCAAAGCCATAATGATTCTAAGTGAATCCTTCTTAGAGACCGGTGAAAATGTCTCTTTATAGTCAATGCCTTCTTTCGAGTAAAACCCTTTGCAACAAGTCTGGCTTTATGTCGTTCAATATTGCCTTTTGAGTCACGCTTGGTCTTAAAGACCCATTTACACCCGACCTTCTTATATCCTTTAGGCAATTCAACAATATCCCAAACTTGATTTTGATGCATGGATTTTAATTCTTCTTCCATGGCATTAAACCATTCATTAGAATCTTCACATTCCATGGCTTGGGAAAATGAATCTGGATCATTTCCAATTCCTAAGTCAATTTCTGACTCTTGTAGATAAACCATATAGTCATCAGAAATAGCCGACCTCTTTTCTCTTTGAGATCTCCTTAATGCTATTTCTTGTGACTCGACCATTGGAGGTTCATTATTGACAACTTTAGAAGCTTTGGGTATAGGAACTTCCACCCTTACTTCTTGAATGCAAGCATCACGCATTCTTTCACTCCCACTAATGTCGCCATTCTCAATGAACCTAGCATTTCCAGATTCAACAATTCTTGTACTATGATTAGGACAATAAAATTTATACCCTTTAGATTTCTCTGCATAACCAATGAAATAACCACTGGTTGTTCTTGAATCCAATTTCCTTTCATGTGGATTGTAAATTCTTACTTCTGCTTGACAACCCCAAACATGCAGGTGTCGTAAACTAGGTTTCCTTCCCGTCCACAGTTCAAATGGAGTTTTTGGAACTGCCTTACTAGGAACCCTATTTAATAAGTACATAGAAGTCTTTAAAGCATACATCCACAAAGACAAGGGTAAAGATGAATGACTCATCATACTCCTAACCATTTCCATTAAAGTACGGTTACGCCTTTCTGCTACACCATTTTGTTGTGGTGTACCTGGCATTGTGTATTGAGCACAAATACCATGTCTTTCAAGGAATTTAGCAAATGGACCTGGACATTGTCCCGATTCATCATACTTTCCATAATATTCACCGCCTCTATCAGATCTTACTATTTTCACTTTTCTATCTAATTGCCTCTCAACCTCTTTAATATACACTTCAAGTACATTCACTGATTGAGACTTATCATGCAATAGATAAATATAACCATAACGTGAAAAATCATCAATAAAGGTTATGAAATAGCTTTCCTTACCAAAAGATGGAACATCAAAAGGACCACATATGTCAGATGTATAATCTCAAGAAGCTCGTGCTTCTTGTGGCACCTTTCTTAGTGTGTTTTGTTTGTTTTCCTTTAATACAATCAATACACACTCCAAGATCAGTAAAATCCAAATTTGGAAGAATTTCATTCTTCACTAATCTTTCCATTCTTTCTTTGGATATATGACCCAACCGTTTATGCCACAAGTAAGCAGAATTTTCATTCACCAAACTTCGTTTAGTGCCAACATTATGATGCAAGGTCATTAATGTCTCAACAAAAGTATTATCAAGTCTAAGTTTGTAAAGACCATCATATAAAGTTCCAGTTCCAATAAGAGTATCACTCTTAAACAAACTAAAAGATCCAGATCCAAACTTACAATAAAATCCCGCCACATCAAGTCTTGGCAAAGAAACTAAATTGCGAGAAAATGTAGGTACATAAAGGGTTCAAACAAATCCAAATAATGCCCAGTATCTAAGATCAAACGATAAGTGCCAATGCCTTCAACTGGAGCTTTGTCTCTGTTCCCCGTAATCACATAACTTTCATTTGGCTTTATAGTTTGGATCGTAAGAAATCCCTGCATCGTATTTGACACATGAGTGGTGGCACCAGAATCAATTCACCAAGTATTATAAGGAACTTCAGTAAAGTTTGATTCAAAACATACTAAAGCACAAGGCTTACCTTTCTTTTCGAACCAAGCCTTACATTTCAGACAATCTTTCTTCAAGTGTCCAATTTTATTGCAAAAATGACACTTAATAAGATTGTGTTCCTTCTTGTGGATTTGAGAAGCCTTCGAAGAGTCATTCAGGATGTGTAGTCCTTTCTTCTTGCTCCTTCCACCTTTCCTCTTAAAATTCTTTCGAACTCCTTGATGACTTGAGAGATGAACAGAATGAGCCTTTTGATTCTTTATCCTTGTTTCCTCTTGAACTAGCATACCGCCAATTCGTTTACATTCCACTTATCCTTTATAGTGTTGTAATTCATTTGAAATGGCCCATATTGCTCATGAGGTAAGGAATTAAGTATAAATTGTACTAAAAAGTACTCATCCACATTCATTCCCAAAGTCCTTAACTTTGCTGCTAAATTGGTCATCTCAAGTATATGCTCATGCATAGTACGCGAACCATCATATTTCATGGTGGTCAGTGTGCTCATCAGTGTACCAGCAAGTGACTTATCAGCAGTTTGAGAACGCTCTTCCACAAATTTCATAAATTCCTTAGCATTGTTAGTCTTGGGAAGAGAAGTCTTTAAGTTGTTTGCAACTGTCATTCGCATAAACATTAAGCTCATCGTTCGATCTTTCCCAAGCTTTATGGAAAGACTTTTCATCATTGCTACTTTCATCGGTAATAGTAGCTGGTTTCTCGCTTGAAGCGCTAAATCAAGATCCAGGACACCTAAGTGAAACTGGACTTGTTCACTCCAATCGGAAAATTTATCCCATTGAATAGGGGAACAGATGAGGCGTGCGAATGGAGTGAAACAGTACGATACTGCAAATGTGCAAGAAAATACTCATACATTAATGCTTTGAGAATATCACCTAATCAGATTCAAACTAAACTACACATACACATCATAGTTCTCCTTTGGGCGATCCTATGATATACAAAAATATATAAATCATAATGATGCTAATAACTTTTATTTGATAATTGTAAATATATCTTATTAAAATTTATTTGTTATCTTTGGATATACAAACAAATTTAACAAGTCATATTAATTATCAACCATCATGTTCATGAATTATAAGAAAATAATTAACCTTTGGGTTAATCCCTAAGTTCTTATAATAAATGAACTTCAATATACCCACAACTCCAATAATGATATAAAACATATCAATTTCATGTATAGCATCAATTAATCATGGGTAATTGAATAAAATAATTTACAATATCAAAATTCATAAGACTTTAAGGTTCGGCCACTTTGGTGACTAACAAACCTTTCATAATATGAATTTTTTTTTTAATATTGTAAACTTTTGAATTTTTTAATATCGTAAATTATTTTATTCAATTACCCATGATTAATTGATGCTATTTTTGAAATTAATATGTTTTATATCATTATTGAAGTTATGGGTATATTGAAGTTCATTTATTATAAGAACTTAGGGATTAACCCAAAGGTTAATTATTCTCTTATAATTCATGAACATGATGGTTGATAATTAATATGACTTGTTAAATTTGTTTGTATATCCAAAGATAACAAATAAATTTTAATAAGATATATTTACAATTATCAAATAAAAGTTATTAGCATCATTATGGTTTATATATATTTGTATATCATAGGATCGCCCAAAGGGGAACTATGATGTGCATGTGTAGTTTAGTTTGCGAGTGGACAAGGACAGAAATGGACTAAAATGGTGAAGAACATAAAGTTATAATCCAGGGGCAAAAATGGTAAATAATCAGCAATGGCAGAACTGTAATTATTAATTAAACAATGGCAAAACAGTAAATAAATTGCGAGAAGGACAAAATGGGAATTTTAAAAATGATAAAGGGGCAAAAATGTAAAAATGGGCGCGCGGGTACGTCAGGCTCGTGCCGAGCACGCGCCTTATCCGCCACGGGCGCGTGCCCCGCACGCGCCGTCCGACGCGCAGCGCGTGCGTTGCACGCGCCCGCAACCGCGGGAAGCCCGCGCGCGTGGACCCCACGCGCGCAGCGCTCGCGCGCGAGTATGGGCGCGTGGCGCGTGGGTTCCACGCGCCTGCAACCGCGGCGCGCGCGTGGATCCCACGCGCCTTCTTCCTCGCGCACAGACGCGATTTTTCGCCGGTTTTTTCGCCGTTCCACCGCCGTTTCGCCGCCCGTTTCTTCTCCGACAGCCCATCCCAGACACAAATAATTAATGGGTTTTGAAGAGCATGCCGGCACGACCACATGGGTCCAAGTTTCAGAGAAAATGACCAAAAATTGGCCCCAAATCAAACCAAAGTTTCTCAGAACACAAAACCTCCACCACCGCCGCTTCCGCCGCTCGATTAGCCTCCGGCGAACACCGATATGCCGGAAAAAATCATGGCTAATGTTCCTCATGGTCTTGCGACGGTGTGGGTCCGAAATCAAGTGGTGGGTCGCCGGATTTTGCCCGGAATCGAAAAGTTTCTTCCTTGCCCTCAAAATTCCGAATTCCTCCATTTTTGTCCATTTTCACACGCGCACAGTAACTTTATCTTCGCCATTTTCGTTTATGAAAAACGTTCCATCATTCGGATTTTCTTTTAATAGAACATTCCAAAACATTTCAACAACAACAAATGCTACGAACAGGATCATTCAACAAATCATCATGCATAAATCATAATATTTCTTTAAACGGAAAAATCATGAGATCATAAACCAAATGGCTCTGATACCAACTGTTAGATATAATTCATATAAAATCTGATGCGGAAATTCATAACAAAACAAGGATCTTTGATCTTCATGATTCTCACAAATAGATGAAGACATACCTTTATCCATAACGCTGCGCTTGAACTTGATTCAAAAGAAGAAATCCGATTTCTCTCCCTTAACCCACTAAATCTTAATGTATTCAATTGATGGAGGAGAGAATACGTTCTTTCTGTTTTGTTGTTCGTATGTGGGTGGAGAGAGGACCGGACTCAATATATACGTTCGTTGAAAGGGTGCCTTCCATCAAAGCGATATACCCTTTCGTTTTATTAGAGTCGTACCTTCTCGTAACCAATAATTATTTATAGCATTTCAATAATTATTAAACCATATAATAAATCACATAATATGGGCCATAATAATTCTTACATTGCAAGCCAGGGATGAAGGAGGCTGTGATTCAGAACAGATGGATGCAGCGATTGATTCCACGAAAGCAGCAGCAACACGGGTCGTCTTCAAGGATGGAGGCGGAAAGGGCAGGGCAACAACGCTGGGCCGGCGTTAAATTCGCAGCAAGGGAGTGGCACCGGGTTGCAGAGTCGAAGAGGGTCGGTCGCGGAGACTCGCCCGAGGAAGAAGACGCTTCCTCCCTCTTCTTTTCTCTCTCTTTCTCTCTCCTTTTCATGCTACGTGCTGTCAGACCAGAAAAGAGAGGGCACAACGCCCACGATTTCTCTCTCATTTATATGGCCCCCACAAAGACTCTTTTTATATCCTTTTTCTTGCGGACTCTCTTGACATATTTTATTTCCTTTTATCCTCGGCTAAATATTCAGTCAATATTCATATTAAATTGGTCTGAATCTTTTAAAGGCCAAGCGTGGGCTTCATACGCAATCGGTGGCCGCATATTTGTCATTCTCTCCTTATATTTTTTCTTCAAAAGCCGATTATGCACAAATATAATGAGGATTATGCCGATTGTTTCCCTCTCTGCCACGTGACTGAAAGATTTCAAAATATTGATTTTGAATTTGCCTCGATCTCAATGTCCATGGACTTGGCCAAAAATTTTCTTCACCGTGGGCTTAGTCCATTTTCATTGAGTTTAGAGCAATCCATCAAGTCCATTTGCCGCCGGTCTAATCAATTGCAATTAATTGAAATATGTTTCTAATAACCATATGTAATTTAACTTAATATTTTTGCTAGGGATCGAGGTCGAGCCCTAATTTTCTATACAATGAATTACTAAATGGGATGTCAAAATTTAGGTGTCACCACCACTTCGACAATTGGGTCATCCTTCTCTTACTTTGTTGGATAAGCTCTGCACTTTGGAGGACCATCCATTCTTGGTGCATCATCTGATGCTTGAATTTCATAGGGTTTAATTGAGGCATCGGTTGATATTGGTTTTCCCTTGCACCGATAATATATGAGAATAAAAAACATGCATCTTGGGTTTGCAAATGGCCATTGACATAAAAGTTAAGAAAGCATAAGTATATGGTGACTGCACTTATTATCTTGCAATGGCCATTGACATGAAGGTTAAGAAACTACAAGTATATGGTGACTGCACTTATTATCTTGCAAACTGAGGGCCGAAGGCGAATCCACGATCCCAAGCTAATCCCATACCATGAATTCCTTGAAGAATTAATGAAGGAATTCGAAGAAATAACTTTTGGATACCTGTCAAGATCCCAGAATCAATTTGCTGATGCATTAGCCATGTTGTCATCAATGTTGAATGTAATGGAGGGACTACATATTGAACCATTAAAAATCAAGATCCTTCAACATCCGGCTTATTATATGTCTATTGAGAGTGAGCCAGATGGAAATCCATGGCTACTAAGAAATCTTGAACTATCTCCAATTGGGAGAATTCCCTCAAGGGTGTGAGGTAGCTAATAAAATATATCTCAAAAAATTGGTGTTGAAATTCTGTCTCTGGCAATGTACTCTACAAAAGATCATTTAATTCAATCTTGTTGAAATTTGTTGATACCAAAGAAGCCAACCAACCAATTAAAGAGATACATGAAGGAGAATGCGGCCCACATATGAATGGCCACTTGTTAGCAAGAAAGATCATGAGGCCGGGGTTTTTTAGTTAAGCATGGAAACCGATTGTAGCAAGCACATTCGTTATTGTTATCGATGTTAGGTTTATGGAGACATCTGCCAAATGAACCACATTTAATGTCTTAACCGTGACTATTTTCCATGTGGGGAATTGATATAATCGGGCCAATTAATCCTAAGGCCTCCAATGGGCATCGCTTCATTTTGGTTGCTATTGATTACTTCACGAAATGGACTGAAGCGAGTTCATATGCCAAAGTCACCACGAGAAATGTGGCCAAATTTATTCTCGTAACATTATTGCTCGTTATGGTGTACCTGAAGCCATTGTTACCGAAAATGGTTTGAACTTAAACAATAGGATTGTGGATAAATTGCTTTGTGAATTCCAAATCCGCCATTTGAACTCATCACCTTATCGCTTGCAAATAAATGGGGCCATAGAGGTGGTTAACAAGAACATAAAGAAGGATATGTTTAAGACAACGGATAACTACCAAGATCGGCATGAGCGATTGCCATATGTGTTGACGGCATATCGGACTTCAATATGCACATCAACTGGGGCAACGCCTTTGTCACTGGTTTATAGTATGGAAGTAGTTTTGTTGGTAGAAGTGGAAATCCCCTCATTGAGAATTCTCTCACAACTTGAACTCTCTGAAGTTGAGTGGATAGAACAGAGATATAAACAGCTACATATTATTGATAAAAGACTCAATGCATTATATCATGGCCAATGCTATTAGAAGTGAGTTGTAGAGTCTTTCAATTGCAAAATTCAACTGAGACATTTCCAAGTGGACGACCTTGTGTTGAGAAAAGTGTTGTCTATCATACTAGATTTGTGCGGGAGTTAACTCCAAATTACGAGGGACCATGCGTCATCAAGAAGATATTAATTGGTGGTGCTCTAATCCGTGGTAAAATAGGGTTGCGCATGAGAACATTCCCTGGCCAAAGAATTTCTATTCTTTTGTTCCCCGGAACAAAAAAAGAATAGAAACCCATTTGATAATGGCAAGTTGGTTTTTTATTCCCGGGAATAGAAAATTAGCCTGGGAATGGTTTTGGAATAGAAATGAGAAGTAAAAAAAAATTACTTCTCGTTCCCGGCCAAGAATTCCCAGGAACAAAAATAAGAAATAAATTGGGCAACCCTAATTTCACTTTCGCGTTCTTCCATTTTCACCTCTCCCTTCGTCCGCTTGCCTCTCTCCGATCTCTCTCCGGTCGCCTCTCTTCGGTCTCGTTGCCGTCGGTCCTGTCGTCGCCGGTCCTGTTGTTAGTGGTCTCGTCTTCGGTTGGGTCACCTCTCTCCGAGCCGGTTGCGTCCATTCTCGTCGTCTTCGCCTTTCTTCGGTGCCGTCAATCCCGTCGTCTCTGGTCGCGACGAGACACTCCTGTTGGGTCGCCTCTCTCCGAGCCAGTTGCGTCTAGTCCCATTGCCTCCGCCTCTCTTCGGTGCCGTCAAACCCGTCGTCTCTGGTCATGATGAGGGTGCTTGTGATGTTAATGCGGATTGTTGTATTCTTCTGGGGAAGACCGAACTGGCCTTGAAAATAGAGGCCCTTACTGCAGGATCCGATATAAGAAGGTGCGTTCTCTCTCCTAGGGTGAAAAATAGAGAACCCTTCTTTGCAATTTGCAGAAAGAGAGAGGTACCGTTTAGAGATCCGCGTTTCTTGCAAGGTTTTCTTGTGATGTCACGAGCCTGTCCGTGGCTTTGTCGTGAGGATTTTTTTTTTTGGTGTGATTGGTTCTGACCTTTGTCTAGATGGTCTTTGTTTATATTGATGGGAGTGATTGTAATTGTATATCAGGTTGCGTTGTTGAGGGTTGTGATTGGTTTGAATGAATTCAAAGCCCTTAATTTTTTTTCAGCTCGTCTGCGGTGTTATTTTTTTGTCGAATTCTCTTAGGTTGATGGTGCAATGTTTTCCAGGTTTTGACTGATCGAGGGTCTGCTATTTTTCAATGTGTAAAAATGTAGTGCAGGCGGGTGGATTAATGATGAGGATCTATACGGCGTCACCTTCACTTCTGTTGGATTATATTGTATCAATTAACAGAGAAGTTAAATCTGATTTGGTCAATTATCGAAGACATAGCATTGAGTTAGATATGTCAGAGCTGCCTCAATTACAACCTATTTGCTCACATCTCTAATAATAAAGTGTTTTGTGTGTGTGCGTGTGTTTTTTTTTTTTTTTTTTTTGGGGGGGGAGGGTGAGCTATTGTGAAATCCTTACACTGAGTGGTATGATTTGCATTGGTGGTTCTGCATACTTCCAAGACTTCAGTATCATATATCATATGACTGTTCATTATAAGAAAGGCTAGAGCTGAGAGTTGTAGAATTCTGAGTGGACTTGTGCGTATCTTTTGTCAGATTTGCTAATAATTTGTTCTCGAGTCGGTTGGTCATATATGGTTTGTTGCTTTGATTACTTCTCATTGTACATGTTCTAGTTTTTTTAAAGTTGAATCTGCTGCCTGCAGTGCCATCGCGTCCGATCGCCTCTCTCTGATCCTATTGCCTGCAGTCTCGATGCCTTTGGTCAAGTTTCTTTGGCTCGCATCGCCTCTGGTTGCGTCGCCTCGTGGTCGTCTTGCCCTAAATCAGGTTTGTTACTTTGATTCCTTCTCATTTTACTTGTTCTAGTGGTGATTCTCACTTTTTTTTGAAGTTGAATTGTGTCGCCTCTGTCGCGTTGCCTTTGTTTGTGCTTGCTTCTCTCACGTTGCTTCCCCCCCTGCTTGTGTCGCCCTTGATCAATGGAGGTAAAGTGGATACCTGGACCTAATGGTTCGGGATATGCATGTTAAATGAAGGAAAGCTTCATTTCTTGGATGTAGATAAGCATGTTGCGCCTTATGCACATATATTTATTGAATTTTATGGTTGATTTATATTGAATAAGGCTTATGCGATTTGTCTCTCTCTCTTTCGATATGACACTTGCTCTTTCTCTATTTTCCCCTATCAATTGCATACCCGAAACTCTGCTGTAATCTGTCAATGCTGTTGAAGTATTGATTACTAGAACATCATGTTCAGTTTATTATTTTTATATGCCTAATTCTAGTTGTCATTGATGCTTGTGTGAAGCTTTGGGTATGTACTTCATCAAACTTTTTGTGGCAATTTTCTGATCAAGAAATACCTCATAGATTCAAAGTTATATCTATCTGATGTGTTCATGAACTAGCAAGGGATGCCCAACCTTACAAAACTATAAAGCAAAGGGGATGAACGCTTATAAATGAGAGCACCTTAATGAGGATGCCGCCTTATGTGCTGATAATTGCTTTGATTTTTCATTTAACTGCAAGTTTGCAATGCTCATTGTCTTTCTTGTTGGAGTATCTCATGTAGGAATTAGAAAGTATTTCTGAGATTCTTTTTCCTAACATCTAGTCTCGCATCAAGTAGGAAAGCAATGAGGTAGTTAGTCTGTCATATGTAGACAACCTTCTGCTCATCAGTGTAATCATGTTTTCGTTAATTTGAAGCTCATTCCTAGTTGATTCCTTTCTTGTACCTGATCCTTGGTTATTGCTGTTAGTAGTGAGTAAAGTGAATCACTGCTGTGATTTGTTGTTATCATGTGTGATTAGTTTGTCTATTAAAGCTTATTGTTGTATCACTTCCGTCCTCACTAATGGCTTTGTGGTTCAATTATCTGGTACTTTTTTGTTTGAATCTTGGTTATGAGTCTAGAGATATTGGTTGTCTTATGCTGTGATGTTGTATTAAGCTTTCCCTGCTTGTCCTTCTCTTGAATCGTGCTTTCGTATGGTGAGGATTCAAGTAATATAGAAAGCTAGTTATCTTGATATTATGTTGCTGGTGCAAACAAATGATTTAATCATGCTTGGTGAGGAACTGATTTTCTGCTGGATGTTATGTTTAGATTCACGAATCGAGCTTAGGATTCGACTTTAGATTCACATAATATGCTTAGATCTAGTGATTGATGATGTTATTGGATGATTTTTTGTGGTCTGATGATCAATGATCATGAACTTGAGGTTGATTGAGCTTGATTTGTATTACTCTGCAATTTCGTATCTTTGTGATGGACTTACTGTTTTGGCTGAAACGAAGTGCTAGATGAATTTTTTTGACCTTGAGCCCTTCTAGACATAAAAAAAAAAATACACTTCTAGAGCTTTGATTTGATATGTCGTACGCCCATAATGGATGTCGTTTGGTTGCTGAAAAACACATTTGAGATCTGTCAAGATGGACAGGAACTGTGCCCTTTATGGAGATCTGGATTATCCACTTGGATCTACAAAAGACGAGGTTGTAGATGATGCACCATGTGATGAGGCAGCTAAGATAAACATGATTAGGAAAAATATTGCAAATATGATGGCAATGGATCACAATATGCAAGAGATTCCATGACTTTTTATTTCCGACTTTTGCGACGTGTTTTTTGTTTTTTGGTGAAAACTTTGGCTATGTGTTTGTAAACTATTATGAATACATTTCTATTAATAGTATTAAGGTCATCCAATTCTATCTCCATGAGCATAAATGCCATTGAATGTATCATAAATGTGGACAAATAGAAGAGAAGCAAATGGTAAGCTATTGTATAGTTGGCACTTCAAGACCTACAAACTGCCGTTCGAAGCTTGTATGCTAGTCAAGAAAGGAAAAAAGCAAAAGAGGAGAAGAAAAACACCTCCCTTTATCAAAATTAGCTAAAACCTTATAATGACAGCAAGGTAATTCGGAAGAAGCAAGGTAAAAAGTAGCATTAATATGGGATGCATCGACGGTTCAAAATGCAAGAGAACGAGGTCTTTACTAAGTGTTTTAGGAGCATACTATGAACTAAATGCAAAATGACAACAAAGCCACACCGTGCATGCACCATTCCAACAGTTAAAAATTTCCAACCCCAACCCGACATCCATGTCAAGATTAGAAGAGACTAGAATCCCCAAGCCACGCATGCACTAAAATTACAATTTTTTTTTTTTTTAAAGAGTAAAAACTTAGTCCCAAGGAAATGAGTATAAATTAATTTGGTTGACAATATCACGTGTGCTTTTTTTGCAATATTTGCCACACCAAACATTAAAATTCGCAAAAAGAAAATATATTAGTGAGAATTATACTTCAAAACATCAGTTTGTGAATACTAATTCCAACAAAGCGCTACATAAATTCAATATGCTATAAAACATGAGTAAAGATCCTCACACATAAATATAAAATAATAGCTCACGTTCCATTACAATACCACTTATGTTACAAGCATATTCGACTAGAATGCTTACACCTAAGCAAATGTATTATTAATCTAATAATATTTTGATCTTGTCAATTTTATGTAATATCTAATTTATTCCTTTTTATTATTTTTAATTTTTTTAAAATAAAATTTGGAATAGAAATTTTGTACAGTTATCAAACGGGTTCTTTTGCTCAGAAATTGGTCCCCAGAATAGAAATTGAAAAGAGCTATTTCTGAAAAAAAATTTGTTCCCCGGCCAAGAAATGTTGCCATGCGCAGCCTAGATGGCTGAGAGTTACTAGAACCTGTAAATACTGATCCAGCGAAGAAATATTTTCCATGAATGAAAATCAGGGGCTCGAGAGACATTTTCGATGCAATTTGAGTCATTTAGATAATTCGTATTGTTCATATCATGCATCTTATGCACATAATGCACACATGTCTATGTGTTATTAACTTACAGATTAATCATTAAACATCCAGTTGTGCGACATCAACGAAAATTAGATATCCATGCGAAAGAAGCAAAGGTGAACAAGTGGGGGCTGTCACAATCTATCCTTCGAGGGAGGGAATGAGTTTAGATTTTAGTGATAATGCCTAAAAGATTGGCTCAACGGCTTGTGATTAGATGTGGGCCCTCCCAAACTTATACCTTGCATGATGTCTTAAAGATTGGCTCAACGGTTTTAAAATTTGTGTTATTAGAATTTTCTAAAAAAGAGCTGCTACTAACCTATTGGGGTTGGCTAAAAATCAAGTGAGGCATGAGAGTATACTTCATTTCGTACATCGGGTATTAAATTGACGTTATGAGAATTTTCTAAAAAGGAGTTAGCACTAACCTATTGGAATTGGCTAGAAATTAGGTGAAGCATGTGAGTGTACCTCACTTCCTATGTAACCAGATAATTTATGGTCGATGACTTGATTACACTAATTATTAGTGCCATTTCGATACTTAATCTTGTTCACTTTAGAAAGATTATTGCTAGGTAGTTTGGATTGATTTTAGACTATTCACTAACATATGAGGTCACCATGCATGTGTGAAATTATTAAAATAAAAATCAACAGTTGAGGAAAGCGTTAAATAAATTGCATGGGAGAGAATAGGTTTAACATTACCAACTAGGGAGCATACCATCTCTAGCTAAACTAAAGGGAGGCCAAAGTCAACACAATGAAAAAGCAAAGCAAAGGGCATTCATTTTTAAGGACAATTAAAATCCTAAGGTAGGGCCCTAAGGGGTTTGTCCAAATTGACTACAATTCTAGATTGAAAGGCTTCCTCTTTTAAGAGAAAATTAGCCAAAAACTATTTTAAAACTTTTTGAGGCATTCTAGTTTTTTTTTTTTTTTTTTTTTTTTTTTTTCAATTTTTGGATTTTGTTTTTGGAATTTTCTATTTTTTTTTTCAAACAGAATTCTGGTTTTTTTAATATATTTTACACTTTTTATTATTTTTTTAAATATATATTTTATTTTATTATTATATAAAAAAGAAATTCGGACTGGCTCAAGACATCTGGCCCGACTAAACTGACCTAGACCCTATCGATCAGGGTTAAAAAGGAAAACGGGCCGCCCTAAGCCCCACTCACAATTACCTCATTTACTTGATCAGCCCACAATAGCCCGAAGCCCACATGAAGAAAACCCAGCCTGTTTTCTTTCTTTTTTTCTTTTTTCATTTCTTTTCTTATTATTTTTTTCTTTTTTTTTGCCCAATAGCTCCCTCTTTCTCTAAACCTCTTCCAAGCGCACGGAACACTAAACCATTCAACTGTAAACACTCACACTAAACCATTCAACTATAAACACTCCAAATTTCAACCACAAATTGTATACACACCAACAATGATACCCCGCATCATCAATAACCCCCAATCACCATCACCGAGCCAAATTCGTCAACTGCTTCGAGCTAACATCTCAGACTGTCCATTGGCAACAACACGCAAAAAGATGGACCGAAAAAGGAAAACTATGGCTGCAAACTTGAGAAAATCACACTCCAAGGTCGGCAATTTGAATGTGCGATTACACCTTCAAGTTTGGCTAAACTAGCTTTGAAATCACGTGTCAGGTCTGTTTCATCGAGTACTAGATGGGCATCGACTAAAGGGGATCCAAAAAAGGCATTTGGGATAAGTACTTAAACCAAAACAAACCCTAATCAGCCAACAACACTTAGGATAAATAGAGAAAGGCATAAGCAAGTCCGGGTCAGCAAGCCTTGCTCTGACGGTTTGATCAAGGTAAGCAAACGGGGACATGGGCTTACTTTGTTAGTGTGGCGTCGCCGGCTATAGTCACTCGTTCAGTTGAGAAGAGTGGGCTTCACTGGGCATCGTTGAGCCAACATTCCTCTCCCTTAGATTCCTCTCTACCTCGAGCTCACTGTCGGATCTCCCTCCCTCTCACTCACAGCTCGCTCTCTCTCGGCTGCTTCCTCTGTCTCAAATCTCTCTCTCGGTTAACCAACAGAATGCCGAGCTCCCCGAGCTCCCCTTACGTCTAAAACTAAGGTCTAGAATCTATTTGAGCCCAAACTAACCCAAGCTCTCTCAATCAACCAAAAACCCAAATCTCATTAAACCTACCAAGCCCATTGTTCACAACTCACGGCCATTTCAATGCCAACTTCTCCTCTCACCAATATCTGCACACACTCTTTTCCCAGCAAAAGGATAACGCTCATGGATCTACAAACTGACACAATCTATCTTGAAACAGAAAATATGTATGGCCGTAAACTTAAATCTCAGGGTAAATCTATCAAAAGCATACCAATTTGAGATTTTTTGTAGTAAAAAAAATAGTTTGAGATAAATGTCATAAATGTATTAATTTGGAGTTTTTTCAGGATATTAACCCTTATTATATATATATATATATATATATATATATTATAATTGACAATAATAATGCAATGGTGCCTAATGTCCACGTGCAATGCATTCTAATGAAAACATACACGATGCCTTTTAATAAAAATGATGTATTTTATTTTTCTTTTAATTAAATAATTTTTTAATATTATTTTTAATTTTTTTAAATAGAAAATTTGTTAATTAATACTAGCGATGCTAATGCTCCTAATGTCTATATGTGATGCAATTTAATGAAAATTAATTTTTATTTAGGGATTAAAAATTAATCCATAATTTTCTACGTGATAAAGCCCTTAATAAAATAGCTAAATTTAGGTATTAACAAGGGCAACATTATAACCTTTTCGATTGTCATTCCCTATGGTACATTTATTTAAAATACTGCTAACGTCATCTAACCGCCACATAGAGGGTGTGTTATTTTTCAAAAAAAAAGAGAAAAAATTGCCGAATGTGACTACTTCCTTTAAAAATTGTTTTTCGGCTTGATGGATTATTTATTTTGAATCAAAATTCCCCACAAAAATTAGTCTACTCAAATGATCTTGACAAAATGAAATTGAGATGTTAATCATGCCAAATAGGAATCACTTAGAATGAGGAAAGACAAGTTATTCCCAAACATGTCATGTAAACACATTGAGAGTTAAGTGAGAAAAGAAAACCTGTGTTGTTTAAGGACAACTAACTCATTTGCAAGGGTACATGAATCAAAATGAAAGAGGCATTTCTTTCCTTACTGTAGGTGATTATAGTTAGCCCCTTTGAGCCTTGTAATGTGGAGATTTTTCTGCAAAAAAACCCCTGTTTAGAACCATCCTAGAATGGAGCAAATTTGGAGGTTTTGCTTGACATGGTTTAGAGGAAAAAAGATGAGAAATATTTATTTGCTTTCTCTTGCATCGATTTTTTTGTGGTAACTTCAGCTTGATTCTTATTGAAGCTCAAAGCGTCTCAATGTGAAGAAGTGCATTCCTTTCTCTATTCAAAAACCGATAGTTGTTCCTCAAACCAAGTTGAGCCTATATAGTCATTTCTAAAACCCAAGTGGTGATTATCTCCCTACATTGGGGCAATGCACATGATTTATTAATGCAATTGGTGTTTACATGAAAATGTGAAAAACATCTTGAAAGTCCTAAGAGCTCAAAAAGTTCAAAAAGTAAAAGTCGAATGAAAATTAGGGGCCATGAAAGAGTAGTGTGCTTGATAAAAGCAAGATCAATGACTATCATAGAAAAAGAATTAGGAAAAACAATCACGTCAAGTGGAAATACTCTAATGTGAAAGAAAAATTATCAAAATCAAAATGGTTGCATTGAAAAGAAGATCAACGCAAATGCAAAAGTCATTACAGAAAAGAGGAAAGCTCTTATGTTGAAATGATTAGCCAAAGAACTTCCAAGACGAATTAGATTTCAAAAGTCGAGTGCTCTTGAAAAACAAGATAATATGGTAATGATGCCATGACAATCACCAACTCTCAAATCCCTTTTTGAAAAAGTTCTAAGCCTTTTGAACCTTTCACTAAACTAGCATTATGACAAATTTCTAAAGTCTCTTTAAATTAGGATGATTTGAGTGGAAATTAGGATTTCCCCAAAGAAGCTACCACTCAAAGAAATGATGGCAAGGTTGTCTTGTCTCGTTTTAAGGTTTCTTAACTTGTAAACCTGGCAAAGATATTAGTCAATGATTATTTCGTTTCATAGCCAATGATGCCTATTCTATGTGGAAACCATGACCGAGCTTGCATTACGATCCTTCTAAAAGACCTTTTAGATTGGTCAATGTGAACTTATTACAAATGATTCTCAAATCCTTTGGTGCTGGGAGGGCGAGGGGTATTGAGTGATTAGATCATTTGTCACATGAATGGATAGGATCATATAGTATTTTCTTGAGAGTATGTAAGAAGTCCTTGCTGACTTTTTCATGAGTAAAGATCATTTCAAGAAAGATTTTTCTCTTAAGAGAATTAGATGATTGATGAAATCTTTCAAGTTTGATGGCAACTTTGAGAGATTGAATGATCCCAGATGTTTACCAAATACTTGAAATTAGTTTTGTTTACTCATGCAATCGATGCTTTCTCACTGTTGGCACTTTATTAATATTGTCTCTCGTGACATGTGTTAAATGACATTGATCTTGCTTGTCACGCCCTTGCTATCAGAGCATCTATTATAACACCTATTGTTGGATGTGTAGTGGCCATTTTAGAAATTTCTTGAATGATATGTTTCCTAGTGAAACCATGCAATTTCAAAGAGTTTGTGGGTCAACTTTAGACCACATAATTTCAAAGGGTTTGTGGGTCAATCTTAAACCACACAATTTCAAAGGGTTCATGGGGCAACCTAAAACCATGCAATTTAACCACGCATTTAAGTCGAAACGCGTTTTTTACATGGTGAAACTCTCATTTCTAGTCCAAACCCATTGTTACATGGTGAGACCTCATTCTTAGTCAAAACCCATTTTGCATGATGAGACTCTCATTTTTGGTTGAAACCCGTTTTTACACTATAAGACCTTAGTCCTAGTTGAAACTTGTTTTTACATGGTGAGATTCTCATTTTTGGTCGAAACCCATTTTTACATGGTGAGATTCTCATTTCCAGTCGAAACTTGTTTTTTACATGATGAGACTCTCCTTTTTACACGATGAGACTCTCCTTTTTACACGATGAGACCTTATTACTAGTGAAAATCTATTTTCACATGGCGAGATCCCCTTTCTAGTCTAGACCCGTTGCTATATGGTAAGACTTTTTCCTTTCTGGTTAAAATCCCTTATTACATGGTGAGATCCCCTTTTTCAATCTAGACTCGTTACTACGTGATAAAGCTTTTACTTTTCCAATCAAAACCTATTGTTATATGGTGAGATCCCATTTCCAATCTACACGGTAAGACTTTCCTTTTCAGTCAAAACTTGTTTCCCTTTACAGTCTAGACCCATTACACATGGTAAGGCTTTTTCCTTTCCGTTCAAAACCCGTTGTTACACGGTGAGATCCCCTTTCTAGTCTAGACTGATTACTACATGGTAAGACTTTTTCCTTTACGGTCAAAACCCGTTGTTACACTACGGTGAGAATCTCCTTTCCGGTCAGAAGTTGTTGTCACAATGGTGAGACAAATAAAAAAATGAAAAAAAATGAAAACTAAAAATTGATGATGAATAAATAAAAAAATTCTTGTTCTTGTTACCCGTTAACAAAAACTTTAGGGTGTCACCTAATCTTTAAAAGTAATCTCTTTGAGCAATCTTCCTGAGAGGTGTAGCTGCTGACACTCAAATTTTGATTGGCTTTTTAAGTATCTATTTTTATTTTACAAAAATTAAAATAATATAAAAAGAGGGCTAAAAGATAAAAAGTAAAAAAGTAAAAAAAAAAAAAAAAAGTACGAAAATGAATACAAAAAAAAAAAGAGAAAAATGAGGAATAAAATCGCGTGGGCCGGCAAGTCGGGCCCGCTCTTCTGCCCTTTCAGCCTTCCCTTTCTTAGTGCATTTTCCTCTTTTTTGTTTATGCTTAGCCCATTGTTCTTTATTTCCTTAAGCCCCAACATATCAGCTTAAGAAGAGAGATACGAAGACCTAAGTCCCCCAACACCTCAGCCCTTCTCTTTCCCTTTCGCACATGAGTGAGACGCACTTGCGCCTGGGACGTGGGCAAAGCTGACGCCACCATAGTGACGTGAGCAACGGAGGAACGATGCACTATCGTCAGGAGATAGGTGACAAATGAGTGAATGGGAGAGGAGCGTAATGGAAAAGATTCCTCAAGCGAGTGACTGACAAGTGCGTGAGTGAGTAGGGGTGTTGTGCAAGGTTAAAGAAAATAAAAAGAAGAAGAAGAAGAGGGACAAGATAGAGACGAAGAGGGGATCTCATCTTCTTTTTTCGGCAAAGAACCGGATTGCAGAGAAAAAGAGAGTGAGGACCAGAGAGAGAACTGAAGATATGAACCGTTCGCCGAAGGATACCTTCGTCAGATATGAGTTCGTTTGAAGAGAGTTCTGTCCATTTAACAGAACACTCGACGGGTTGTTCCGCAGTAGAGAGAAGAAGTTTGCTGGAGTTTTAAAACATGTGCCGAAGGTCCCTTTCGAGTTGCCCGAAACTCCACCAGAAGCCGACTTGCAGTCTACCATCCGCCACAACTGATTCTTAAGCCAGTCTGCCGTGAATCCTCATTTTCGTCAGAGACCTCCCCCTTACTAGCGAGCCAGTGGTTCAAGGCCACTCTAGTCCGTTTATTTCCTTGCATTTTAATATGCTTACGATTGTGTTCCTATTAGAGATGTTAGGATTGAATGGCTTTGTTTCGATGAATGTTGGTTGTTGATTTTTGTGGTCGCCGGAAGGAGGGGCCGGAGATATTGGATGCCGGTTGGAATAGCGATCGACAGTATGTGGTAGTTTGGCAGAGGCATAGGTGCCGGCGATGGCGCGTGTGAAAAATGATATAGCTTCGATGATCCATGGTTCGGTGAGATGAAGTTGCAGGGAAGAAAAAAGGGGCTTCGATGAAGGAGATGGGAAGAAGAAACTTGCAGGAGAAAAGGACAAAAAACAGAAAAAGAAAAAGAGAAAAATTAGAAAAGAATTAAAAAAATTGAAAATTAGAAAAGAGGGGAAACGGGCTGGGATTTTGTTCATGATGAACTTCGGTCTGAAGGCTGATCGAACAAGGAAGGGAGCTCGTGAATAGGCGGAGAAAGAGAGGGGCGTTGGGCTTGTTCGTTGTGGGCTTTCTTTTAGAGTTTGGGCCCAAAATGGTTCATGGGCTTATTTAATTAATTCCGAGCGGGCCTTAGGGTCTTTTTAGCCCAACCCGATCCGATAGGGTTCGGGTTAGTCTTCGACCCGGTCTATTTTTTTAAATATTAAAAAAATATAATAAATAAATATTTAATTTTTTTAAAAATTCAATAAAAATAAAAATAAAAATTCAGAAAATAATGAAAATTTTTAAATTCTAGGAAATAACAAAAAATTTAAAAATTCTAGGAAATAACAAACAATTTAAAAATTCAAAAAACATTAATAAACCAAAAACATCCAAAAAGTCATTAAAAAATTTATAAAAAAAAAAACTAGAATACCCTTAGAAGTTAAAATCTAAAATTGGATAAGACTTTAGAGATTTAAAATAGGGTTTCTTATTTTGCGTTGTCTTGTTTTTATTTATAAAGACGATATTAGGATGCTTGTATGCTTTCTTTCATGATTATAATTGATTGCGCATTTCAATATTTTGGGTGTTACTTTCATGCTCTAGAATGATAGGGAACGAACCTTAGATTTTTGATAGGCTATCATGGCATAAGTTAGTACATGATTAGGTTAGGTACTGAAAGAGTATTAGCTTTACGGCTAACGTAATTAAGTCCCCAAGTCCAAAATTTTTGGTTGCGTAAATAGCAACATATCCTCCCATATCATATTGAGTTTCTAACCGACTTTCCAAAAGGACTAGTGGCGACTCCTTAGTAAAAATTTGCGTAGGCTTAAACGATTTAAAATTTTAAACACTAGACGTTGCGTGAGGTTTGGGCTTGGGACAGCCTCAGTCAATGAAAGCCCGAAGTTGACAAATGCCCTTAAACCTAACAATCTCCTGCGCAATGGGTTGGGTTGCGACAACCACTATTTGCTGCTACAATCCATTAATCACAATTCATATTTAAGCATGTGATAAATATGGAATATTAACAAAGTAAAAGTCTTAGTCATATAGTAGAAGCTTAAATTAGTGGTTGCAAATTATACATTCATTATTAAATACCATGGAATATTGCAAGATCATGCGAATATATAGAAAAAAACACGAAAACTTATTCCAAGTTTTAGGTTCTAGGTTCCACCTAACTACAAATTAGAACCTTAAATCTATCCATCTAAAAAGGTTCATCAATTTTTGAAACTTGAAACTTATCTTGTATACCATGGAACTGGAACTAGACATGTTCCCACGGATTTGATTCTAGGTTCTACCCTAGAACCATGCTCACCACTAACTACTCCCAAACAATTTCTGGTTGTTTTATTCTCCTCAAGTGGCCTTCAGCAGTTGTATTCTCCTCAAGTGGTCTTCAACGGTTGCATTCTCCTTAAGTGGTCTTCAGCGGGTGCACCACGTTTCTCTGCTTCTGAAAGTCTTGTGCTTAAGCCCTTACGATCTCATGATCCTGTTCTCGAATGGTTGTTCCCTTAGAAACGCATGTCAATTGCTTCACGATCTCAACTGCTTTGGTGGTCTTCACCTTGTAGCCGTGCTTCGATACTCCTCACGTAAACATTGGCCAGTTGCTCCATTATTTTAATTGCTTTGGTGGCCTTGAACTTTGAATTTTGTCTCAACACTTCTAATTTATTCAACGAATTGTACCCTGTCCTTTGCTCATCGGCACACTTGTTGATAATTATTAGTCATTTGTCATCGTATATTGAAAATTAATTAGTAGTATTCATCAACATGTGTCGCTGATGTGTGTCAATACTGATTGCTAATATCGATGTGGTTGTCGACAATTGGTCACAAGCATGACAATGTCCATACATTAATCACATGTTCGTCACGTGATCCCCATGTTCATGCATTAGTCACGTTCTTGTTCATGTTGATGACTTGATCATTTTTTGGTGTGAACACCTGCATCGCGGCAAGTCGGAGGAATGGCATGAAATGGCCAGCCCTAAGGAACAGACCTATGTTAGGAGGTTGTGATGTCCTCATTGTTAATGGCATTTTTGGACGATCAAGAGATTATAGAGATTGCCAAATAGACACTGAACAGAGGTTTTATAGTAATTGAAACAGATATTTGTTGCTGTAAGCAGATATCGGAGATTGCATTTGTCGAGCATTTGTTTGTGTTTTTCTATTGTATAAGCGACAAAATAAAGGGAAAATGTCATAAATGGTCCCTGGACTTTCATTTAATGTTCAATTTCATCCCTGAACTTTCGATTCGTTCAATTTGGTCCTTGAACTTTTATCTAATGTTCAATTTTATCCTTGAGCTTTCGATTTGCTCAATTTGGTCCATGAACTATTAACAAATGTTCCAATGTTCCATCTAGTCCCTGACTATTTGAACATTGACCAATTTCATCCTTCCGTTAGTTAAAGTTAACGGAATTGGCTTATATGGCTTTTAGGGTGCGCATGACAAAATTTCTGTTTCTTGATTTCTCTGTTTCTTTGTTCCCCGGAACAGTTTTGGAACAGAAATTCGTTTGGTAACGCAATTTGATTTCTCTATTTCTGAAATAGATTGCTGTTTCAGAAATAGAGAAATTGAAAAAATCAAAAGCTGAAATTTTTAACTTCTCAGTTTCTGAAATAGAAATCAGAAACTGAAATCAAACTATATAAAAGAACATTGCGCTTTCTTGCTAACTTAATTTACTCATAACCACAACTTCATAAATTATTGCTAATTTTCTTTTTCTTATTTTGCTCGTGTTTTTTTTTTTTTCAATTTCTTTTGATAACTTCTTCTTTAGGATGAAAGGCAATCGAATGGGTCCCCAATTTTAAAAAACGACCAAAGTTCTTAAATGCTTACTTAAAACAATTGGGCTCTTTCCTCCTAGAAAAGGCACACGCATGGCCAATTGAAGAAAAAGTTTTTACGTAATAGATGAATAAAAAACGTGCCTAGGAATTTAACCTTATTTTTTTATGGATTCAAAATTCTTGCAAAATCAAAATAATTAGATTGTTACACAATCTTGAATTTTAATTTGAAGGCAAGAGATTTAAGAGAATCTTTCTCTTTGCTATGCAAGGGCCATTAAAGGTTCATTAAGCAACAATAAAGAAATTAGGGATGAGCAACTAGACTGATTTAATTCGAGAATCAAAATAAACCAACCTTCCCTCGATTGGTTCCTAACCATAAACGTTACTTTAAGGTAGAATTCTCATATATTTCTTTACACAATTAATTTTACTTTGTTGATAATCTTGTATCATACTAGTTTTTGACAAAATGGCAAGGCTGTATAGGCGCCATTGATGGCACCCATATTCATGCTTCTGCAGCACTTGTCTGAACCTACGCAGGATGAGCTTGTAAATGATACATTGACCGAAGAGGTAAACCAAATAAATACGCTTAGGAAAACAATTGCTAATAAAATGGCAATGGATAATAATATGCCGGAAATTCCATAAAATTGTATTTTCAACTTTTGTAATGTATTAGTATTATTTCGACTATTATTTTGTATTTGAGGATTTCCTATGTTGTTATCTAATCAATTTCTATTCCTAGAAATAGAAATTTTGTTTTGTTATCAAACGGATTTCTGTTTCAAAAATAAAAATTTTGAGTCGTTATCAAACGGGTTTTTTTGCTCAGAAACTTATCCCGGGAATAGAAATTAAGAAATTGATTTTTGATCAGAAATCAATTTTTGTTTCAGAAATTTTGTCATGCGCAGCCTTAGTCTTTTAAATATAAAATAAAAAAGGACATGTGAAATATCCACATGAAAATTACCTTTAAAACATGTTAAATTATGGCCACCATCCAAAAAAGAGATACATAACCACTTATTTTCTCTGCTTTTGTGATCAATGCTTTTATTTCTATCTAACCCCTAATTTGTTTTCATTTTTAAAGATATATATTGACTCATAAGTCTAGTAATCCAACTTAGTTCCACGCCATCAATTAATGCTCCATGTCATCACTTAACGGTTTGAACAAATGGAAGGACTAGATGGAACATTTGTTAATAGTTTAGAGACCAAATTGAGTGAATTGAAAGCTCATGGATGAAATTGAACATTAGATGAAAGTTCATGGACCAAATTAAGCAAATTGAAAGCTCATTGATGAAATTGAACATTAGATAAAAGTTTAGGGATCAAATTGAGCAAATCGAAAGCTTAGGGATGAAATTAAATATTAGAAGAAAGTTCAGGGACCATTTGTGACATTTTCCCACAAAATAAACAATGAACTTGTGTGGGTGGGTCTTTCTCGGCCAGGAAGTGTAGGTGGGTTCGTTGAGTCATGTGCAGGATAGATGAGGAAACTTAGATGCCATCTACGACTCAAGGATTAAACTCCTAGAAAATGATCTTTCTTTCTATGTTATATTTTTTTTTAAACAAATGTTGTGTAGAGTATGATTTACTCAAGTCAGCTCCTAGTTATTTGTGAACAACTTAATTTTATGTCTTGGGAAGTGAACTGTGTAAAAAATAGTCGTATACAAACTTTATTTAACATCTCATGTTCCATGTGAATGGATTGATGTTTCCAAAAGTTACCACCAGAGTAATCGTCTTGGGGGTTGGCAAACATGGAATGGCCGAGTCTTTACATATGTACCTGTACCGGTAGGAAATATGAGTAAGACAAAGGGCTCTACCGAGGGAGATGCCTCTAATGGTGTGGCACATTTGGAAAGAAACTTTGTGCATAAAATTTGCCTTGTTAACGAAATAATCAGGATAAGTGTATCAAAAGTTCTAAAATTTATCACGAAAATACAATTGGATCCTAAAACATTTAAAAGTGCAACCAAATCTTAAAATATATAAATTTAGTGCAGTTAAATGTATCTATTAATTGTATCCAATTTCGTTAAAGGGGCTTTACTTTTTTAATACACGTGGCACTCATCAAGCGTCACATCAAGAAAGAAAACTTGAATTTTTTAAAAAGATAAAAGATAAAAATTTAAAAAAAGGGAAGAGGATGTTGAAAGAAAAAAAATGATTTTTCCAAAAAAAGTCTAAAAATAAAAATTAAGGAAAATAGCAAGACATTGCCCATTGCCGACCTAGGTCGGTCAAGCTCAAGTAGCCATTGTTGTGAGCCCCTAGGGAACTCAACCACCTTCAAAATCCACTGTAAAAAAATCATGCTTGTAATTGTTTACACCAAAAAAATGATCAATTTTTGGTTATTATCGATAAGTGATCCACTTAGTTAATAAGAGTAAAGTTTGGTCATTTATGAATGTAATTATTTTTTTTGGTAAAGATTATGAATATAATTATTGACTACTTGAAGAATCGATAATTGGAAGGAATTGATAGAAAGTGGAGTTGACAATCTTGGATGCAACTATCAAAGAAGTAACTGTTAACGTAGTGAAAAAAAGCAACCATCAATGTGGTGCAATCAAAGAAACTATTAATGTAGCTTAGTTGAAGAAACCGTTGATATAATTTTTTGTAATCTTTGTTGATAACTATTGGTTGTAGACTTTAAATAAGCACATTGTATTCTTCAGAGGCCTCCTGGCACAAATTAAACAAATCAACTATCTTTCAGTTATCTTTACTTTTCTACATTGTACTTTATTTCCAGACTCATGTAGTCGATTAAATTCTAATATGTTTCTTAGTTGTAGTTTTCAAACTCAAGTCTTGATTAAATTCTGGTATTTATATTTATTCTGGGTGTTCTGTTGTCGATTAAATTCAGCATATCATGTTTTTGTGCTCAAGCTTTGTCATTGATTAAATTCTGGCACATTTTGGTTACATTCGATTTCATCATAAAATACGTATATTTCAAGCTTTGTTGTCAATGAAATCCTAGCACGATTTGTGTTTGTATAGTCCGTCTGAATTCAAGTTGGTATCTTTATCTACTTGGATATTTTCTATTCGGAATTGCCACAGAATCTGTTTTCTTCAATTAAAAATAAAAATAAAAATCAAAGATCGACTTTGGGCGAAAGATATTTCATTGAAGTAGCAATTTCGGCGAAACAGTAACAGAGTTCAATCAAGAACTCAAAAGTATCGACCTCCATCCATTCGTCGATGCAAAACTGCAATTCTTCTTTCTCTCTTATTCTTCTCGTTCCATTGTCAAGCGCCTTTTTGCTCAACACGAAAAGGTACTTTCTCTGATAATTTGCAATTCCCCTAAGCTTTGTCTTTTTCTTTTGATTTCTCGTGAATTCATACACCTACATTTCACTTTTCGCTGCACATTTCTTTCTGTTTTCCACTTTCTTCTGCAAAATTATTTAGTTAGGAAATGACTTATTCGTATCCCTTAATTTGTGGGACTATAGCTGTGCTTTTCAGATTTGATTTTTCCTATTAGGTACTTAAAGTAGTCCTATACATAGCTTTGTAATCGTGGTACAAAAAGGATATAGAATTATCGCAATTCTTTTCTCTAAATTCTTCGTGGTATTAGAGCTTTAAGCTCATTTTTTTTTGGGATAATGTTGCATTGCAGCCTTTATTGCTTCCGTTTTGCTCTTCCTTTCTTAGTACTTTCCCTATGCTTGGAAATATCCATGTCTAAGACAAAAATTCAAGACGCAGATACTTAGGGTCAAATTGAGGAGGCCAACACCAACCACATGTCTGGAGATCTACAAAATGTGAGGGCAACTCATTGGTTGAATGAAAAGAATTATCTTAAATGGTCACAGTTTGACAAGACCTACTTGAATGATAAAGGAAAATTCAACCATCTTCTCAGAACAAGTCCACAACTAGGAAATCCCACGTTCAACGCATGGGATGAAGCATATTCAATAGTAATGTCATGGCTACATGATTCAATTGATCTTACCTTAAGTGATACATGTATGTTTCTAAAGACTGCAAAGGAGATTTGAGTTTCCATTCGTAGGACTTATTCAATGGCTTGAGATGTAGCACAAGTGTATGATATCAAGGTAAAGACAAGTGCAACAAAATAAGGGAGCAAAACTGTGACGGAATATGTTAATTCCCTTCAAAATCCATGGCAAGAACTTGATAATTAATGAGTATTTGAGATGAAGTACGTGGATGCTGTTGCAACTCTAAAGACCTTCATTGAAAAGGATCGAGTATATAATTTCTTAGTAGGTCTTAATTCTGAGTTTGATCAAGTTAGAATTCAAATACTTGGAAATGAAGAAATCCTTTCTTTGGAAAAGACAACCTCTTTAATCTGGGCAAAAGAAAGTTGAACGAGAATAATGCTAGAGCCTTAAATTGTGGAAGGCTTAGCATTAATAACTCATAATGAATTAACACAAGAAAGTGGAAAGATGGATGCTTGCCTACATGGAGGGATAACTGTTATAGTATGTGGTGTACCTACTGTAAGAAGCCAAGGCATACAAAGGAGCTTTACTGGAAGCTGAATGGCAAACCAACAACCTCAAGCGAAGAATTGGGAGATAGAAGAGGATAGCCAAGGCCCAAGCTCATCTTATTGAACAAACCAGCGAGGATAGGAGAAATAATTCTTCAACAATGAAGAAATAGAAAGAATTAGAGGCCTTTTTAGGTCTCTTGAAAAACCCTCTAATGTATGTTCCTTGGCATTCTCAGGTAAGCCTCCATTCTCTTTTAGTCTAAATGCCTCAAAAACATTTTTGAGTGAAACTTGGATAATAGACTTAGGGTGTGTTTGGTAATGTTTCTATTCAAAAATTGTTCTAGGAAATGTTCCGGGGAATAATTTTTGAACAGAAAAATGCGTTTGGTAACTGTATAAAATTCATGTTCCTAGAATAGAAAAAGAATAGAAACACATTTGGTAAACTTGTATAATTTTTTTCTGTTTCTTTTAATTTTTTAATATTTTTATTTTATTTTTCCTTTTTCCTTTTTTCTTTTTTTCTTCTTTTTGGCCGGTTGCCAGCCTTAGCCATGGCCGATGAGGGCCGGCGGCCTCGCTTGACCATGGCGAGGCTCGCCGGCCCCTGGCGAGGCCAAGCCTCATTGTGGCTGGGTGAGCTCGGTCTCGTTGAAACTGGGTGAGCTTGTCGGTGGTTGGGCGAGCTTGGCCTTGCTAGATCTGGGCGAGCTTGAAATCACCAGATTTGGGCGAGCTTGAGCTCGCCCAGCCAAGGCAAGGCTGAGCCTTGCTGGGGGCAGGCAACACTCCAGCGAGGTCGCCGGCCCTCGACAGCCGGTCACGGGCTGTGGTCGAGGCCGGCGACCGGCCAAAGAAAAAAGAAGAAGAAAAGAAGAAGAAAAAAAGAGAAGAAAAAAATAGGAGAGAGAAAAATTGTTTCTCAGAAGTGTTCCCGGGAACAAGAAGCAAGTTTTTTCTACTTCTGTTTCTATTCCAAATTTGTTTCTGGGAATAAAAAGATAGACTTTTTGTTTTCAGGAATGAAAGTATAAACAAACGTGTTTTTGTTCTTTTTTTTTTCCCGGAACAAAATAACAGAAATTGTGTTCCGGGGAATAAAAAAAGAACACAAACAAATAGATGCTTAGATGCTACTAATCACATGACTCACACTTCACATTTTTCTAGTACCTATACCCATGTCAAAACAGTTGAAACATACTGGTTGCAAACGGTTGCTTGGGCACCGTTGCAGAAATTGGTGATATCCACATTAGACCCATTCTCACTCTCGAAGGTGTCCTCCATGTGTCGAAACTATCAGCCAATCTTATCTTCATACAAGAGCTCACCGAGTCCTCAATTATTATGCAATTTTTCACCTATCTATTGTGTTTTTCAGGAATAGGAGTCGAAGAGTAAAATTGGACTTGCTAAGGAAAAGAATGGGCTGTACTAACTTGAGATGTTGAGGATTTCAAAGAAAATCATGAAAAATTCATCCTTGTCATTTCTTGGTACTTCAAAGAATGATGTTGTTTGGTTTTATCATTTTTGTTTTGGTCATCCATTTTTTCGTGTCTTAAATATCATGTTTTCGTCTTTGTTTAGGGGATTAGGTATAAGTTAATTTCAGTGTGATACTTGTGAATTTTCTAAGCACACTTGTGTATCTTTTCCTATTAACAACAAAAGAAGTTCTCATCCTTTGATTTCATTCACAGTGACATTTGAGGACCTTCCACAATTCCAAATATCTAGGGGGCTTGATGGTTTGTTTATCTAATCAATGATTGCAGTTTGGTCACATGGATATTTTACTTAAACACGAATATGATGTAAGTTAGTATTGTTCCTAATTTCCATTTCATGGTTCAAAATCAAGTTGGAGTTAAAATTAAAGCTTTAGATTAGATAAAGCTAGAGAATAATTTAATCAAATTTTGTCAACCTCTTTCTGAAAAGAAGGGATCATCCATAAGGCATCTTGTGCAAACACATCACAACAAAATGGGGCTGCTAAAAAGAAAAATGATCATTTGCTTAACACCTCTAATTCGAGTTCCCACCTCTTGACTTACCTTATGATAATCTTCCAATTCGAGCTCTCACCTATGATCAACCATTCCCTGATCAATCAGCTCCTAACCAATTAGTTTCCAATGCATCAGTTCATGCTACTTCAATCCCGGACTCACCCTCTACATATGAGTCTATTCTGAAACAAATATCCACTCATGTATCTACATGACACTAAGGTTTCCTCAAGTGTACTAAAAAAAGGCAGCTGTTCTAGACTAAACACAAGTTCAAGAATCCCATCCGAGTTTTGCAAATAAAATTTTGGTAAGTTCCGACTCTCCTTTGCATACATAGTTGCTTGATATACCAGAAAATGACTCTCACATCCCTATTTTTGTTAAAAAAAAAAAGGTACTAGAGAGTGCACAAAGCGACCTTTATATCAACTATCTTATTATGTGTCACTTGAACGCCTATCATCACCTCATAGAAATTTCATTGTGAGACTGAACACCATTTGTATTCCTAATGCTTTATCTAAGGCATTGTCTAAAGTAGAATGGATGAATGCAATTAGAGGAGAAATAAATACACTAGAAAAAACCAAACTTGGGAGATTGTTGAAAAATCGAAGGGAGAGAATCTTGTAGGTTGCAAATGGGTTTTTACCTTGAAATACAAAGTTGATGATTCTCTTGAGAGTTATAAAGCAAGATTGGTGGCAAACGGTTATAGTAGACTTATGGAGTAGATTGTTAGGAGACATTTCCTTCGGCGGCAAAGATGAACACCGTAAGAATTTTACTTTTTGTGGTGGCTCATTTTGATTGGCAACTTCAATAGTTTGATGTGACATGGAGACCTAGAAAAGGATATCTACATGAGTATTCCAATGGATTTTGAAGGAGAAATGACAACAAACAAAGCATGTAGATTACAAAAAGCACTATATGGGCTCAAGCAATTGCCTAGAGCCCGATTTGGGAAATTTCCAGAGTAATGAAAGCTTTGAGTTACAAATGAAGCCAAGGCAATCATACCCTCTTCATTAAGCATTTGGCAACAGGGAGAGTGCTGGCATAGTGTATGTTGATGATATAATTGTCACAGGTGACAATGGTAAGGAGAAACATGAACTAATATAGTGTTCGATTAGAGAGTTTGAGATAAAGGAGCTAGCAAGACTTAAATACTTGGCATTGAAGTTTCTTACTCTAGACAAGGAATTTTTGTCTCACAACAAAAATATGTGACCAATATCTTGAAGGAAACCAGAAAACTCGGTTGTAAACCAGTAGTTACATCTATCGAGCTAAATAAAAAACTTGGGGAGGCAAAGGAAGAACCTATTGTAGTTCAAGAGATGTATAAAAAATTTGGCTCATACTAGACCCGACATTGCCTATTTAGCAAGTGTGATTAGTCAGTTTATGCATGACCCAAGAGAATCACACTTACAAGCCGTCAATAGAGTGCTACATTACTTAAAAGGAAATCCCGAAAAAAGGAATCCTAATAAGAAGAAATCAAAATCTGGTGCTACAAGCTTGCCCTGATGTTGACTATGTAGGATATATGTTGGACAAAAGGTCAACATCTAGTTATTGCACATTTCTTAGTGGAAATTTAGTGAATTGAAGGAGTAAAAAACAAAATGTAGTTGCAAGATCGAGTAATGTCCCAAAGAATATGTGAGCTATTAAGGATCAAAATCATCCTAGAAGATTTGAAAATCAAGTGGTAGAGTCCTATGAAGCAATATTGTGACAATAAATCAACAATTAACATTGCTCATAACTCCGCACAACATAATAGGACAAAACATATTGCAATTGACAAACATTTCATCAAAGAAAAGATAGAAGAGGGGTTGATCTACATGTTTCACATACCTTCTAGAAATCAACTAGTAGATGTGCTAACCAAAGGACTTAATGGTGGGATCTTTCTTGAAATAATTTCCAAGCCGGAAGTGGAAGGCATCCATTCCTCAGGTTGAGGGGGAGTGTTGAATTATCTAGATTTCTAGAACTTGATTATTAGGAATATTCGATCATGGTTTTTAGGTACTGATTATTAGGAAATAGCTGTAAATAATTAGTTAGGAAATGACTTATTAGTATCCCTTAATTTTGTGGGAACATAGCCATATTTTTAAATCTGCTTTTTCTTAGTTGGTATTTAGAGTAGTCCTATAAATAAATTTGTAATTGTGGTACAAAAACGTATAGAATTATCACAGTTCTTTTCTTTAAATTATTCATTGTGACCTCCGCCTTTGCCTTTACTGGAACCAAATCAAATCCCATCAGAACCCGAGTGACCGCCATTACTAATTTTAGCAACATGGGTAGAACTCTCGACCGAATCTCCCCATTTCCTGGAATCCGAAGTCATCACACGACAACGAGTTTCCTCCAATTAAACGAGAGCACGAATAGTGACAAATTTGGAAAAAGTAGAACTCATCGGAATCTGCCTCTTAAGGTCTTCAAATTCAGGCCTAAGACTGGTCAGGAATTGAAAAATCTTGTAAAGAATTCCACAGGGACTTGGCAGTCTCTGAATAAGCAAATGTCTCCTAAATTTGAGATTCCATTGAATTAAACAACCAAGACATAAGCATATCGTCATCCACCTGCCATTCAATGAATTTTGCATCTATAGATGCAAGTGCTTTGATAAGACCATTCACATGACCCAATTTTTGATCTACCCCGAAGAGTTATAGAGACAGCTCTAGACAAAGACAAATAATTACGCTCATTTAACATAATTGCTGTAAGTTTATTGGACATCTCGGAGACAAATTTTCTGTTATCAGCCATAGTGCTAGATTGAAAAAGAGCACAAAGTTCAGCAAAATTATCTAGGATCAACTGAGTCCAACGACAAAACGTACTTTACGTAAACCTAAAAAACCACCGCAAAAATAGATCCGCAAATATCGAAACACGTCATAGGGGATAGGACCACCAAGATAGATTGGTCCAAAGAATAGGATTGTAGGAATAATTCTCAACGAGTTGTTGGTAGTGCATTACTGCGACAACAATAGAGAAATTAGATTCTCAATCACCAACAAATAAATGTAAACATTGACAATAGAGAGCCGGCCTTAGGATCATATTCCGCTTTGATACCATATTTTAATGATGATCATGTATTAAAAAGAGATAAACGAAGAGAACAACGACGCTCAATAGTTCATGTGGTTCAGGCGATGAAGAGTATAATTCCTTGGAAGATTACATCCATGGTGGCATATCCCCAATGGGTTATAGTCATTGATATGGTAACTACAATTATTGCACAACTCAGTCAAATTGTCCTAATCCCAGCCAGATTTCCTACTATATTGGGATTAGGATGATCTGGCATATTTATCATTCCAACATAATGACACCAAGAATGTTGCCGATGTACAAATTTAGTGTAGAAGTTGGCTGACACATCACGCTCAATGTCCGGTTTCTCCAATGTTAGAGGCTAGACCAAAGACACATTCCTTGATCTCGAATTTCCCCTTATGGCATCCTAGAAAGAATTGGTTTGCCAGAGTCCCAAGGATGATGCATTGGACAACAAGGTCATCGATGGTCGCAATGTTCTCTTAGCTTGTCAAAAGCAAAAGCATACAAATGAACGACAAAGCAACGTTCTCCCCGTCAGCTTAATTTCGGCCCTCGACCGATGGTTGGGGAGATGGAATTTGTGGGAGGGACCTTGCCATGGTGTAAGGCAAGGAGATGTTCAAAGCAATTTAGCAGTATATGTTGGAGTGGATTTTGCTGGAGAAGGCTGAGGATCTTCTTGCCAAAGTGTCGAAGGTAAAGGGAGTCCGAGATGCCTCCTATGGTGATTGCAATTTTAATTATGCTTGCCTCTTATTTATTTCTTTTCTTTAATTTCAGCCTTTTATAATTATTTTTCATTTTTTATTGTATCCTTGTTTTCTTTTCTTTTTAAATACTTATTATTTTTTTCTGATTTGGTACTTGGTGGCACCATATCAGCTCTATGTGTCTTAAGAAAATAATAAAAAAAAGATCATGTTAGCATTTTCCATTATCTAAATTGGATGGAGTTAACAAAAAGACTTAATTGTATCAATTTAACAAGTTTTATGATTTGATTGCACTTTTGAAAGTTTTAAGACTTTTTGTGCACTTATCCCAAAATAATTCTTTTGGTGACATAGTTCATGCAATGTAAACGAGGTGGATTTGAGATGACCTACCTTGATAACTCTCCATCCTCCATTATCAGCCATGCCCATTGTCAAAAATATTAATATAAAAGTTTAAATTAATAGTTGAAGAGAAATAACACGAATATAGAACATTTATGACCCATTATCAAGCGATGTGGGATAATCAACCACCCGTCTCACGTGATATCACTAGTTCTATAAATAAATGTGTTATTTAGTATTTAAATATTCTATCACTCCCTTTCATGTTTAGTTTGGTCTTTTTGCCTTAGACATATTTAATTAGAAAAGCAATTAGAGCCTAGAAGAAATTAAACTTAAAATCTCATGTCCAAAAGCTTAAGTTGATGAGTGGAGGAAGACTGCATGAATGTAAACAACATTTAAAACCCGTTGATAAGTGATGTAGGATAAGACTTCAACACCTATTGCGGGTTTTGACATAAATTCCCAAACTTGACTTACAAAAAAATAGTTAGGTTTTTGCTACATACTTGAAACGTGAAGTTAATATTCATGACTATTGTTATTGCAAAACTCAAAAACTTAAAAGGATTATAATTAATTAAGTATTGTTGGTGTATGTAAGATAACATGAATAACCATATTTGTTTTTAATTTTATTAAGAAACCTAAACTTTTTAAAATGCAAGACCATTCTATTTTTGGCTAGATCTTTTTTTTTTTTTTTTGTGCTCTTGAGAACATGTTTGGAATAGATATCTATTTCATAACATAGCTTCATTTTTCTATTTGTGGAACAAAATTTTAAGTCTAGAAATAGGTTTGGAGTAGAAATGAGATGTAAATATTTTATACTTTTTTATTTTTAGAACAAATATGAGAAATAAAAACTCTTTTCATTGCTCACTCTCACTATTAACTGGTCGCTTACCCTTCGCTACTCGTCATCTGCCAACTATCACCAATTGTCATCTGGGAGGGAGAAATTTTGTGTCGTTATCAAACACATATTTTTGCTTAGAAATTTGTTTAGGGAATAAAAATGGATAAGTGCAATTAAGTCCTAAAACTTATTAAATTGTTTCAATCGAGTCATAAAGTTAACACCGTTAGCTTTTTTTGTTAAAAATGTTAACATGGAATTTTAAATAATTTTTCATTTTCCACGTGGATTTATTATATATTTTTTATTAAAATTTTTAAAAATTAGATTTTAAAACTAAAAAAAGTTAAAATTTATTTTTAAAAATTGTTTAAAAAAAAAAATAAAATCAACGGCTCCTCCCCTGCCACTGTCGCCACCCATTGCCAGAGGGGCCGGTGACGGTCACCGGCTTTGGGCGGGGGTGGTCGGCCCCAGGCAAGGGCCAGGCAAGGGCCGGCCACCTCCGCCCAGGGCCGGCGACTATGGCTGAGCGGCGACAACAATGGGGGAGGAGCTGCTGATTTTATTTTATTTTTTTAAAACAATTTTTAAAAATAAATTTTAACTTTTCTTTTTAGTTTTTAAATTTATTTTTTTAAATGAATAAAAATTAATTAAAAAAGCCATCTGAAAAAAGAAAAATTATTTAAAAGGCCACGTCAGCGCCACGTCGGTATTTTCCGTTAAAAAGGCTAACGGTGTTGACTTTAAGACTCGGTTGAAACAATTTGATAAGTTTTATGACTTGATTGTACTTTTTGCAAGTTTTAGGACTTAATTACATTTTCGTGACAAGTTTTAGGACTTCTACAACACTTATCCCGAATGAAAATAGAAAAATATATTTTTAGTTAGAAATTGTGTCTAGAAATACAATGTTTATTATTTGTGTCCATAATGGGTAAAATGGATTGGGAACCTGATCAAGCGTGAATCTCTTCCATCCCTCAATAGAAAGTGGACCGTGGATTTACACTATAAATCTCTAGAACTAAACACACTCTGAAGGTTTTTAATTGATGGACAAGTCTTTTGCCTATAATGCTAAATTAAGGCTCCGTTTGTTTTGTGAAAAATCAACAATTGAAAAAATATTTTCCTAACTTTAATTATTGTTATTGACAAAAATGAGTCAATGAAAAATACTTCCATGATAAACAATAATCACTTCCTAAACATTTTTGTTGATAATAAGCATATTTTTTGTTATCTCTTTTTCTGAGAGATATTAATGATCATAATTATGAAAATCTTTCCCGAAGCATTGTTTTTTCGTGGAAACAAACGAAGTCTAAGTACCCAAGTAGTTGTTGACCCGAGCAATGTAGGGTATCTATACATGTGAGTCCATACATATATACATACAACCAATTTTATTCATTCTTGATTGAAGAATTGTAACTGTCACTCTATCAAATAAGTGATTTATAAGGCCAATTGTGTAAAATAATTTTTGCATTGGTGGTGCAAGCTATACATTGAGAGATGGACCGATCAAGCGGATGGCAAGAAAACAAAGTCTCTTACTATGTTTATCCAAACATACAGTCTCCTTCCTTCTGAATACTTCTTTAGAATGTACTTATGAAGTCACTAGCCAGTGTCATACAATTCTGATGGGAGAGTAATCTGACTGATATTCCCCACCTTCCTTTGCATTGCAGAACATGCTCAATGTATTAAAGTCCCTGGCAAGTATCATACGAGTCTAAAGTACGAGAATAACATATTATGATCTAGGCACAAACAATGAGATCATGCTCGATTGGACAGTACCAGCGTTTGATTTGCTAAATTTGTGCTAACTGATCTTTGGCTCCTTGGATATTGCCACAATCACTTTTAATTCACCAACACCTTTTCTTCTCTTTTTAATCGATTGCTTGGCCATCCCTTCCATAATGCAGATGGTGAGCCAACACTTGGTGCAATAGTTTCTGAAGATAACGGATAATTTTTATGGAAATGGAAGGATCAACGAGTTAATTACATCCTTAATCACCCTGTTAGAGTTCCCACCACTCCCAACAGCCTTCCCGGCCTCTTCTCTCACCTTCTTGGCTCTCTCTCTCAGCTTCTCATCTGTCATCAACTCCACAATCTTCCTCTCAATTTCATCCCCTTTCACAACCCCACCGACACGCCAATCCCAGTTCCTCTTCCACAGCCCCAGTCCGGCGTCCTCCACGACCTTGCATTCAGCCTCTGGTCCCCGTTTTGCGGCCATGCAAGCATTGGCACGCCCTGCCAGGCCGCTTCCATCACCGAGTTCCACCCGCAGTGGCTCACGAACCCTCCAATGGCCGGATGATCCAGTATCTCCTGCTGGTCCGTCCACCCTCTTATGATCATTCCCTTGTTCTTGGTTCTCTCCAAGAATAAAGTGCTCATGATGTCTTTCACATCCTCCCGGTCGTCCTTGTCTATTATGCTGGTTTTCAGGTTCCAGCAGAATCTACGCCCGGCCTTCTCCAACCCTCTTTCCAGTTCTTGCACCTGATCCTGGGATATGGCTGTTCTGCTCCCGAAGCTTATGTACACTACGGATTGGGACGGCTGGTTCTCTAGCCATGACCGGTATCGGTTGTCCCTGTCCTGCGGAATATGATACGGTTCTAGTGGCCCAATGGGCAGAATTGGCGCCAAGCTTGCTGTCACCCTGGCTTTGTTGAGAGTGCCAAGTTTCGATCCTTGGAAATACTCAAAAGTGTTTGTCAAGATTCCATCAGCCTTGGATAGAGCTTGAGAGTTCATAATAGTCATCGAAGTAAAAAGATTGCCGGGATCGAGGAGTGCTTGTGGGAGGCTGACATGGCCATTGGTGGCAATCCCGGAATCTTGATTTCAGTGGAAGCATTGTTGAACTCAGTCTGATTCGACGTAAGAACTGGAAAGTATGCTATGAGCGAGGTGGCCTCGACGGAGGTGGTGGAAACAACACAAATAGGCAGGTGGAGTTCCTTGGCAATTGGAGCAGTCTTAGCAACTAAAAAGAAATCCACAAACGTAGCCAAAAAAGGTGGAGATGATGAAGACAACAGAGGACGGAGAAGATGGATTGACTGATTCATGAGATCAAATTGGAGAAAGAAAGGGTTGGCAAGGGCCGAATCTTCTTGTTGGGAGCTAGGACTGAGCCGGAGGACTGGCATCAGGTGGCCCATTTCAGCACCCGGGAAAAGAGCTATATGAGGAGTTGTGTTGTGCTCATTGCTAAATTGGCCTTCTCCGATGATCAAGAGAGTGTAGATGAATGCAAATAGCAGCTGAAACGGGCTAATATAGAGACTGCTGTGTTGCAGACTGTGGAGACTGCATTTCTCTTCCATTTGTTTGTGTCCCTTATAAAAGCAATTGTCAAGAACACAAAGGATGAGTGCAGGGGGGTTGGTGGAGTGAATGGTAGGTGGTTTTGTGGAGTGAACGGCTACATAAGTGAGCAACTCAGATGCTATCCATTGGACTTCGTTCCCGGCGTCAAAGAGGGATGCGACACATGGTACTAACCAAAAAAAAAAAAAAAAAGAAAAAAAAAAGGCGCTGCGCATATGGAAAGAAGTTAAAATTTGGCCTATTTAGGAAACTTCCCGCAAATAAGGAAAAATGGCAGGAAAACTTCCAATATAAATGTTTGAAAATTTGGTTGATTTAGGATGTATGAACTCGCGCTTTTGGTGGCCGGATGCCAGGCCCAAGAGGAAAAATTGTCCCGTTCAGTGTTTGGCGACACACTTTGAATCAGATACTTCCAAATAAAAAGCCAAGTAACCTATTGATTAAAATAAAAGAAAAAGGCAATAAATGAATAAAGCATGTGTAAATATCGATTCGTATCAGTCTTGCTACCCAGTGGCGCCGTTATTCACCACTGCTCGGCGGTTGTTGACTTCCGACGATTGTCACCTGTGGTCACAACTCTCAAACATTTTATCAAATATCTATGTTGGAAGTTTTCCTGCCCTTTAGGGGCTGCATGTTTTCGTTCTTTTTTTTTTTTTTGTTTGTGAACAGAAATTTTGTTTTTTTGTTTCCGGGAATAAAAAAAGAACAGAAACGTGTTTGTTTGCGTTTTTATTCAAAATCAGATTTTTTGTTCTTAGAACACAAAAAAGAACAGAAATGAGAAACAAAAAAAAAATTGTTTTTTGCTCCGAAACACTTTTGAGAAACACTTTTGAACAAAAAATTGTTTCTTCTCTCTTCTATTTTCTTTTTCTTTTTTCTTTGGCCGGTCGTCGGCCTCGGCCATCAAGGGCCGGTGATGCCGTCAAGGGTCGGTGACCTCGTCGGAGGGCCCGCGCCAGCAATGCTCGGCCTCGCCGTGGCTGGGCAAGGCTGCCAGCCCCGTCGGCCGCTCCGGAGGCCGACGAACGGCCGAAAGAAGAAAAAAATAAAAAAGAAAGGAAAAATGAAAAATAAAATAAAAATATTAAAAAATTAAAAGAAACAAAAAAGAATATAAATTTACCAAACATGTTTCTATTCATTTTTTATTCCCGGAACAAGTTTACCAAATGCATCTTTCTGGTCAAAAATTGTTCCCCGGAACAGAAACACTTTTTTCTATTTCTGTTCCCTTGAACAATTTTTGAACAGAAACGTTACCAAACACGCCCATAAGTAAAAATATATTTTAATAGAACTATAGTAATATTTGTAAAGAAAGGTAAAAAGTAGTAAAAAGATGAACATGTTTTATTTTTAATTTTTTTATATAGGAAATGGATTGAAATAAAAAGAAATCCAAAAATTCATGTGACTATTTTAACATTTGACTTTTCTAAGGAAACTGAGAAACTAAGGGCCTGTTTGTTTGCAACTTGTTTCTTTTTTTTTTTTTTTTTTTGTTCCCGAGAATAAAAAAGAAACAGAAATGCGTTTGTTTGCGTTTTTGTTCCAAAACTGTTTTTTTTTTATTCCCAGAAACAAGAAACCAAAAAAAGTTGTTTCTTGTTTCTGGAACAAAATCTAGAAACACTTCTCTCTTTTTCTTCTTCTTTTCTTCTTCTTTTTTCTTTCTTTTTTCTTTGGCCGGTGGCCTCACCTTGGCTGGGTGAGCTCGAGCTCGCCCAGCCCGGTGCGGCGAGGCCAACCTTGCACTTGGCTGGGCAAGCTCGATCTCGCCTAGATCCAACAAGGCCGAGCTCGCCCAGCTACGGCGAGGCTCGGCCTCGCCGGGGGTCGGCGAGCCTCGCCGTGGCTGGGCGAGGCTGCCGGCCCTCGTCGGCTAGTCGTCGGCCATGGCCGAGGCCGGCAATCGGCCAAAAGAAGAAAAAAGAAAAAAGGAAAAAGAAAAAAGATAAAAAAAAAAAAATAAGAAAAATAAGAAAGAAAATAGAAAAATAAAAAAAATATTTAAAAATTAAAGAGAAATAAAAAAATTATACAAATTTACCAAATGTGTTTCTATTCTTTTTATATTTCTGGAACAGTTTACCAAGCGCGTTTTTTTGTTCAAAAATTGTTCCCTGGAATAGAAACACTTTTTTCTATTTCTGTTCCTAGAAACAATTTTTAAACAGAAATGTTACCAAACGCACCTTTAGTCGGAGTAAACCACTAAGGTAAAGAATGATAATTAATTATTTTAAAGATAGATGAGAGTAGGCACAACAGCCTGCCCTATTTATGAATGTTTATCTTGAGTACAGAAGATCTTATCATATATTCAGGGCACTGAATCTATAATTTTTCTTATAACTTTTTGGGGCAAAAATTTAATTAAGTCATATCTTGGAATATTGAAGTCCAGTCCAACGAATTTGGCAATTGTTTAACACACCCCTTTTTGAAAACCCACATTTAAAAAGAAAATCCATGTGAATTAGGGAAATTGTTTATTCGAGGTCTTTAGTTGATACATATAAGTGCAATGGGTCAGGAGATATGAGGTGATGCGTGCGTAGATGAGTGCTTTCAAGAATGAGGAATTTTCTGGATAGTGTGTGTATGTGTGTGGATGGTTGTCGATGGATAAAAACAAATGCAAGGTATAATATGACCACCACTAAGGTTAAAAGGATGCACCACCAATTGAGGAAGAAGATTAGGATCGACAAAATTCACCATTGAGGCATAAAGAATAGGCCACCAATCAAGGATAAAGGACTTTAGGATAGGAGAAGCTCGCTGCCAAGGGCTAGAGGGAAACCACTAACCAAGGAAAGAGCACTTCTTGACTTACCACCAAGAAAGAATCCATCTTCCAAAAATAAGGAAATCGGAATAGGAGTTATTCACTATCCAAAAGTATTAGCTTGCATAGGAGAATATCAAATATTTTCATTTATCAAAATCTTCTGCCTTACAATTAAGATAATTTAAGAAAAACACATAACTAAATAGAAAGGAAAATGCCTCGATAGCCAAAAAAAGTCAAATAGCAAATATTGGCATTCATCATGTATATTAAAAAGGTTAATTAATGTAACAAGTGATTGATTAAGAAGAATATACAAAAAATTCTAAGAAATGATTATCCAAAATCTAAGGTGATTCTTCTAAATACTTTATTGTCAATCATTTTTTTTCATTAATTAACCATTTAAAGATACACAATGTATCTTTAATTTTTGCTAGTCGACCTTTTTGGATACATTTTTCCTTTTTTTTTACATTTAATCCTTTCCTTAATATATTTTGTTAAGTTCAACTAAAGGGATTAATTTACGACATTTAATCGAACTTTGTTGTTTAAGATATTTATTTTTTAAATATCAGTGCTGTTTTGTTAAAGTGGTTTCTCCCATATTCTATATTTTCCAGTTTTCACAGCAATAAAGGGTAAAAAGAGCGATTACTTTTACCTCATAAAATTTATGAATTGCACATGCTAACCGAGAGAGCAACTGAGTACAGTTGCAACAAAAAAGAAAAATTCAGTGATATAGCGTTATAGCTAAATGTTCAGGGATAAGAGTATATGACCTCCAAAGGTCAGTGGGGTGTTATACATTTCCCCCTAAGAACAATAAAATAGCAATCACGTTTTTTAAGTCTAGTGCCTCCAAAATTTCGAATCTTCAGCCCGGCCCTTCAGTGCCGTCCGAGCACTGGGGCCTGTGGTGGAGTCCTTGATTATAAAAAAAAAAAAAAGAAATTTCGACTCTTCTCTGAAATCATGGCTTCGTCACTGTCCTATCGAAGTTCCTTTTGTCGTAATTCCTACATTAATCGTTGCACCTATAAGCTCTCAGAAATCCTCAACGAATATTTGTTTATGTGGTATAACACTTTGTATTCGAATTAACATATGATAACCCGAGCACAACAAGTTGTGACAAAATATCGATCGCTCGAGAGACAATAAAATAGCCCACCCTAGCAGCTATGGAAAAAAGAGAAAAAACTGAGATACCCATGAACTGCCATGTTTTTGATGTTCATAGAAGGGATAGTGACACAAATGGTTTTTGAATTTTCATTCGATATACAATGTGGTTCATAAACTTTTAATTTGTTCAATGTGATCTCTAAATTTTAGCCTAACATTCAATATGATCATCGAACTTTTAATTTGTTTAATGTGATCCATGAACTTTTGATATATATTCAATGTAGCATTTGCCATATATTAAAATGTTCAAAGTAGCCATTCCGTTAATTCAAGATAAACAATAACATTGAATATTTTCATATATTAAGGAACTAAAGGAACATATACCAAAAGTTTAAGGATTATATTTAACAAATTAAAAGTTCAGGAATCACATTACACATTGGGCTAAAGTTTAAGGACCACATATTAGGCTAAAATTTAGTGATCATTTGTATTATTTTTCCTTCATGAAACCACGGAGGATGTGCAGTAGGAGATAAAATGAAAGTTGTGAGAGTTCAGGGTAATTGATTCTAAGGTGAGCAATTCCTACACTGGAACCGAGAATCATCTGTTAAGGACTAGTTCTACAAAATAAGAAGTGAGAACAGTGTGTCGGTTTCATGGAGACCATGGAACTAGTCTAGTTTGGTAGTACCTCATTTATGTTGCATAATATGAAGTTCAAAATCTGCATTATGCAAGTCCAAATAGAAGGCAATAATACATTTAGTAAATTAGTACCTCATATATGATGCATAATATAAAGTTTGAAACCCACATTATGCAAGTCCAAACAGAAGGTAATAATACACTTAGGCTGCATTCGTTTCACGGAAAATGGATCATCTCCGGAAAATATTTTCCCAGAAGTTATTTTCCAGGAAAATGACTATATTTTCCGGTGTTCGGCTGAAACTTAAATTTTGGGTGGAAAACATTTTCCACTGTTCGTTAACTAATTTCTTTCTTTTTCCTTTTATTTTTTATTTTTATTTTTTCCTTTTCTTTTCCTCCTTCTCCTTCCTCCTTCCTCCTCCTCCTCCTTCTCCATCCTCATTCCTCCTCCTTCTTCCTCCTCCTTCCTCCTTCCTCCGCCGCCGCACGCCTGACGATGGCGAGCCGACCAAGATTCGGTCGCCAGATCCAGTCGCCAGATTCGGCGAGGCCAGAGCTCCACCCTAAGCCGGCGAGGCTCCGCCTCGCCCGATCTAGCGAGGCCGGAGCTCGCCGAGATCGGGCGAGGCGGAGCCTCGCCGGCTTAGGGCGGAGCTCAAGCTGGCTCGCGACCGCAGCCGGTCGCCAGTCGCCGGCCACTGGCCAAGCTAAGGAAGAAAAAAGAAAGAAAGAAAGAAAGAAAAAAAGACAGAAGAAGTTATGAAAATGTTTTCCACTTTTCAGAAGTGGAAAACATTTTCCTTAGCTTTGAGTGTAATTTTTATTGTTGATGGAAAACATTTTCCTTGAGTTGTTGATTTTCCGTGAAACGAACACCGGAAAATTCGGAAAACATTTTCCTGGAAGTTATTTTCCGTGAAACGAACGCAGCCTTAGTAAACTTTCTAATGCCCAAAGGAGCCTTACAAGGACCGTGTTCATGGAAGGAACAATAAGAGGGGTTTTTTTTTCCGGAGCGTGAATCATGTTCTTGACGTCTCACAAAGCTTGAGTTTTTCGAGTATATAGAGCAAGGCGCTGAAGTTTAGCGTCTTGGTTGCTATTAGTGCTGTGCTTATAATGATAGACACAGTAGTTACTTGGCTCGTGCGTTTTGAGTTTTGGACGTGGCTTTTTTATTGTACATAGTGATTTCAAGAGGAGCAGTACCCGTTACAGATCCTTCCGCTCTCCTTTTTACGCAGCCTTTTTTTTTTTTTTTTTTTGCTGTATTTGCAAACAATAGTTTCTCTCTTCTCTTTGCTTGACATGTCTCTTTTGTTTTATATATATATATATAGAGAAAAGTATATTACAAGTGCCATAACTTTGCACAAAGGGATACTTAAAAGGATCATAACTTACGAAAGGTAAGCACCACATTTGAAGAAAAGTGGGACATCTAGTGCCACATCCGGTGAAGCCATCCGGAAATCATACGTGGCATTTAAATATTAATATTTTCACCGAGGTAGCTCGCTCGCTCTAATTCAACCCAAACGAGCTTCGAGTCAAAATCTAATTCACCCAAAACAACATCATTTTGACATAATTTGAATTTTAATATTATATAAAAATTAATTAAATTAAATTTAAAATAAAATAATAAAATAGTGTATATTTATTTTAAAAAAAAACTGGAAAACAGAGGAGGAGGAAGGCAGCCTATGGCTGAGGCCTAAGCCCTCGCCGCCGCCGCCTCCCTACCATCACTGGAAGGTGGGGGAGGGTCGGTTCGGGGCCGCCAAGCCCGGCCGAGGGCTGGAGGCCCCAGCCGACCCTCGGCTAGGGCTCGGCGGCCCTAGTCCTAGCTCGGCCAATACCCATTATAGATCCTTCCGCTCTCCTTTTTACTCAGCCTTTTTTTTTCTGTATCTACAAACAATAGGTTCTCTCTTCTCTTTGCTTGACATGTCTCTTTTGTTTTATATATTTATATATATACATATATATAGAGAAAAGTATACTACAAGTACCATAACTTTATACAAATGGACACTTAAAAGAATCATAACTTACGAAAGGTAAGTGCCACATTTGAAGAAAAGTGGGACATCTGAGTGCCACCTCTGGTGAAGCCATTCGGAAATCATATGTGGCATTTAAATATTAGTATTTCTCACCGAGGTAGCTCGCCAAAGAGCTGAGTCAACTCTAATTCACCCCAAACAACGTCGTTTCGGGTGTTGGCCAAAATAGAACCCTTAAATCGGCCAAAACGATGTCGTTTTGACATAATTTGAATTTTAATATTATATAAAAATTAATTAAATTAAATTTAAAATAAATAATAAAATAATGTATGTTTATTTAAAAAAACCGGAAAACAGAGGAGGAGGAAGGCAGCCTATGGCTGAGGGCTGAGCCCTTGCTGCCGCCGCCTCCCTACCATCGTCGAAAGGTGGGGTTGGCGGCCCCGGTTGACCTTCCGCCAGGGCTTGGCGGTCCTAGCCCTCACCACCGGCCGCCTCCCCCCCCTTTTTCTTCCTACTCCTTGGCCGTCGGCTGCTTCCCCTCCTCCCTCCTTCCTTTGTTTTATATATATAATATAAATATATATATATATATATATATATATATATATATATATATATATAGAAGTACATTACAAGTGTCATAACTTTGCACAAAAGGACATTTAAAGTATCATAATTTACGAAAGGTATATTGAAGTGCCACATTTGAAGAAAAGTGGGACATCTGAGTGCCACCTTCGGCGTAGCTAACCGGAAATCATACGTGGCATTTAAATATTAATATTTCTCACCGAGGTGGCTCGCTAGAGAGTTGAGTCAGCTTTAATTCACCCCGAACGACGTTGTTTCGGGTGTTAGCCAAAATGGAACCCTTAAATCGGCCAAAACGACGTCGTTTTGGCATAATTTGAATTTTAATATTATATAAAAATTAATTAAATTAACTTTAAAACAAAATAATAATATAATTTATATTTATTTAAAAAAACGGAAAAGGAGGGGAGGAAGGCAGCTAGTGGCGAGGGTTAACGGCCCTTATGCGGCCGAGCCAAGGGCCGTTGCTCACTAGGGGTTTGCCTCGCGGGCGGTGGCCCTTGGCTTGGCCGGGCGAGGGCCACTGCCCACTAGGGGTCGCCTCAGCGGGCGATGGCCCTTGGCTCGGCCGGGCGAAGGTCGTGGACCCTTGCCAGATCTAGGTGAGGGCTGCAACCCTTGCCTCGATCTGGGGCGAGGGCTCACGAGCCCTCGTCGCCGGTCGGCTGGGGTCGCCGGCCCCAGGCCAAGGCCTGGCGACCCCAACCAACCCTCCCCCCTCTGTCGCTAGCCATTCCCGGCGATGGCGAGAAGGCGGCGGCGGTGGTTGAGGGCTCAGCCCTCGGCCCACCTCCCCACATTTTTTTTTAAAATTTAAAATTATTAATTTTAATTATTTTAACTAAATTTAATTTAATTAATTTTTATATTATTTTTTATCACGTTGACTCAAAACGACGCCGTTTTTGCATTTTTTTTTTTTGGCCATGTTAGTGTGCAAAACGGCGTCGTTTTGCACTCGCTTTGTCGGAAAAATGCCATGTATGCAATTTGGCCAGATTTTGATCGGATTGGCACTCAAGTGAGCTGTTTTGTTCCGATTTTGGCACTTAAGTGTCCCTTTATACAAAGTTATGATACTCCAAGGTCTGCATCTCCATATATATATATATATGTATGTTATATTTATATAAGACACTGTCCACTTGACTAGTTTTAGGTTAGAACTGAGAACCAGATCGGACTCTTATGAACTGCTCGGAACTAGACCAAACCTCGTCTGGGACAGACCGGTTTGGTCTGATTCTAGATAGTTCTGGTAGCTCCTAATTCTTTTGCGCCCCCTAACGAGAGCACTTTGACAAGGTCCAATAAAAATCTGTATCAAGCTTGTGCCTTGCCGAGATGCAATGACCATCAGGGCAATGCATATTTTGTTGGAACCGTGAAAGTTCTTTATGGTTCCTACTTTTGTGGGATGCAAAGCAATCTTTCTAGATTCCAGTTCAGTTGATTGGAGAAATTGATTCCGGTTCAATCACAACACCAAATTGGGAAACGCAGTAAGAAACATAATTGATGGGATTGTCCGAGGACTACTTCGTCCTGAGGTTGAGGTAGATAGAGTACAGGCCAAGCAAGGTGCACTTCTTGGGCTAGCTTGTGTATTACTATGAGTTTGGTGTTATTTTTTTGGCTGATTCGAGATGGGTATTGGGTGAGATCGGCAACGAAACATTGGTCCCTGGAATTCAATCCAGTGTTGGGAGCTTTAGAGCCGGAGACATTGATGAAGTTCTAGACCGGTACTCGGATCTGAGACGCAGGGAAATTGGCTCGTAACCCTTCGGTCATCACTTTTAGCCTGGAAGGTAGCGTTGAGTTGAAACGTTCAGAATTTGGGGGACGAGTTCGGTGGATGGTTTCACGTTTTCGTCTCGATGCAGATCTATTAGGAGGGGGGAGTGGTTCAGCTCTTTCTGGGATGTACTCAACATGGGGAGCATTGAGTATGCATCCAAATTGTTTGACAGAATGACCGTTAGAGATGTTGTCACTCATACCTTGATTGTTATGGGGCATTATCATCTTGATGATCTTCATGCTCACAAGGCTTTACGGTTTGCCTGTCATATGCAAGGATTGTTAGAATATTTAATACCAAACTAAGTCTTTATGAGAGCAGGAGCTTTTGAATTCAAATTTTTCCAGGTCTCTTATTTTCCTCACTTATTATGTATTTTCAGCTTAGTATTGTATTTTCTGACAGAAGGTCTCAGAAAATCTTATAGGGAGAATGAGACAAAACCAAATCGAGTCACTCAAGTGAGTTTATTTCAAGTGACAGTAGAGTTGGGAGAACTCGGGATTGGTCCCTCTGTATTATCCTGCATTTAGACGAAGAATTTGTTGTTATAATGAATTGCTGAGAGATGCCTTATGTACATGTATGTCAAATGTGGGGTGCACAGATTGGCGGCCTTCCCTTTGGCAGAAATGGATACTAGAGGTAACTTTCACATCATTGCTTACTGCTTGCAGCGTGCAGCCACGTGGGCTTGGTAAAAGAGGGTCTACTCATTTTCAGGTCTATGTTTGAGGAATATTCAGATGTGCCCCCCAAAGACCATTAAAGTTTTGATAGATTTATTAAGTCGAGCAGGACATCTTGAAGAAGCTTATGATCTCATTAAGTGTCCTCAATCGAGACCAAACCCTTTAGCATTGGGGTCACTTGTAGGCTTATAGATTGGAAGAGATCGAGAGAGGGAAGAGGTTATTAGGAGGGCACCTCCTTGATTTATGATCCAACAATTCTAGAACTTAATGGATGATGTCTTTTTTGTGGATGGTGAACATTGGGATGATGTAGTGAGAATCAGATCCCTGGCTGTAAGATTTTAAATTCAAATAACTAGGCTTTATAACCTACCTTTGTTATCCATTAGTTTTCATTTTAACTCCTGATAAGATAAGAGCACCATGTCTTTTAATTAAATTATTGAATTTTTCTGCAGCCAATCCATATCAGAAATAAAGACAGCATACAAAATTCAGTATGTGGCTTCACGTATTGGGAAGATAAGTTGTGTGAAACAGAAACACTTTCTGAAACGGTATGATTAAATGAACCTCTCTAATACAGCAACTGATAATGAGTCTTCTGAGGATGATGTGTATAAGACTGATGAATCAGGTAACACTTAAATTTCTCTTGGGTCCTAATAGGTTATTAGTAATTGAATTTTGTTAGCAAGGGGCACCTTGTTAAACACCTCAATAAATGAAGTTTATCATTTTTAACGTATTGTCTTTCTCCTGTTATGTGTAATCAAATGCATTGAAATTGAAAACATGTCCTTATTAACTATCACAATGCCCTTAACTATCAATGGCTATAGCTTGTTACTTTCCTACTTCTTATGATTCATTGATACGACTGCTTACAAACATTGGAAAGGAATTTTTTTTTAATTAAAATCCATTTTCTTTCTTTGCATTACATTACATATATCATATATTGAAGGCAGTAGCAAACATGATACAAAACTAAGAATGCACAGAAACATCACGATCCTAGGCACAGATAATGAGATTGCGCTTCATTGACTTTTATTTCTTTTTCATGTGAAGGCACAATCGTGGATTGATTTGTAAATTTGCTTTCTTCATTGATCTATAATTCACCAAGGGCAGCCTTTATCAATCACTTGACCATCCATTGCATATTGTAGATTTTGAGCCAACACTCTTTAGTTCAGAGCTTCATATAACAAATGTACCTTCTGTTAGAAAGGAGTAATTAACGAATTAACTACTTCTCTGATCACCTTGTCGGAGCTCCCACCTCTCCCAACAGCCTTCCTAGCCTCCTCTCTTACCTCCTTGACGCTCGCTCTCAACTTCTCATCCGTCATCAACTCTACGATCTTCTTCTCAATCTCTTCCCCTTTTACAATAACATTGGGACCCCAATCCCAGTTCCTCTCCCAGAGTCCCAATCCCGCATCCTTCATGACCTGTGCATTCAGCCTTTGATCACCGTGTTGTGGCCAGGCAAGTATTGGGACTCCCTCGAGAGCTGCTTCCATCACCGAGTTCCACCCGCAATGACTTAAGAACCCTCCGATGGCAGGATGCCTTAGAATCTCCAGCTGGTCAATCCACCCCTTTATGATCAACCCCTTGTCCTTTATTTTCTCTAAGAAGGAATGATTCAGAAAGTGTTTTGCATCCTCTTGGTCATCCTTATCCACTTTACTGGTTTTTAGGACCCAGAAGAATCTCCACCCGGTATTCTCCAGCCCTTTCTCCAACTCTTTTATCTGATCTCTGGACATCGCCGTTCTGTTACCAAAGCTAATATACACTACAGATAGAGCTGGCTGGTTCTCCAGCCATGACCTGTATTGATCCCCATTATCATCATGTGGAAGATGATATGGTTCTAATGGCCCCATAGGCAGAACGGGCGGCAAGCTTTTAATCACCTTATCTTTGTTGAGAGCAGCAAGGGTAGATGCTTGGAACCACTCAAAAGTGTTCATCAAGATTCCTTTGGCCTCTGATAGAGCTTGACAGTTTGTAAGAATGGTTGACGTAAAAAGATCACTGGAATCAAGGAATACTGGTGGGATGCTTGACATGGCCATGGGTGGCAATCCTGGTATCTTGATTTCAGCAGAATTTTTGTTGAACTCAGCTGGGTTTGATGTCAGCACTGGAAGATATGCCATAAGGGAGACGAAAGCGACTGAGGTGGTGGAAAGAATATAAATAGGGAGGTCAAGGGTCTTAGCAATTGGAGCAACCTTGGCAACTAGAGGGAAGTCCACAAATATAGCGGAAAAAGGTGGAGATGATGAAGATAAGAGTGGATGGAGAAGAAAGATTGACTGATTGATGAGATGCATCTGGAGAAAGAAAGGGTCAACAGGAGCAGAATCAGCTTGCTGGAAGCTAGGAGTAAGCTGGAGTTCAAGATGATTGACTTTGGGATTGTGGCGAAGGAATGAGGATATGTGATCTGACTCCGCGATGGACACGGGGGTTGACCTGTAATTACCGTGACGATGCTGTCTTGCTTTGCTAGCATTGCTGCGAGCCGGAGGAATGGCATCAAATGGCCCATTCCAGCACCGGGGAACAGAGCTATGCGAGGAGGTTGTGGAGTAGTCATTGTTAAATGGCGTTCTTGGATGATGAAGAGACTATAGACGATTGGCAAATAGATGCTGAAAGGAGGGATTTATAGTAAATGAAAGAGTTATTTGCTGTTAGCAGACGTCGGGCAATACATTTGTCAACTATACGTTTGTGTCTTCTATATTATAAGCGATAGAGAAACAATGGATGAATGTTGGGTTTTATTCGGCCAGAAGTGTAGGTGGGTTCGTGTTGTCACGTGCTGGATTAGGTGAGAACTTAGATGCCATCTGCCACTCAATGAATTATTTCGATTCTCTCAGTTGATAATAATCAAATGAGATAGGTCCCAAATATGTAGTTCTGATTTTTCTGGTAAATGTTGCATTAAAGGATGTATTAATCCTTTAAATCCGGTACCAATGGGTATCATCCCCCCATGAAATGATCTTTTTCTTTTTCTTTTTTAAACAAAGGTTGCGTAGAATAGATTTTCCCAAGTCAGTTCCTATGTCGGTCGAGGTGAATTGTGTTAAAAATGTTTACACAACCATTCTCTAACATCTACTGTTCCATGCGAAGTGGGAAAAGAGTTTGTGAATTGATATTTCCAAGAGTCGCCATCGGAGCAATCATCTTCAAGGTTGGCAAGCATGGATTGACCGAGTTCTTACAAATGTCTCAGAGCACCATCACATTAGTCGGAAATAAAGAGTAAGACAAGTTGTTCTACCAAGGGAGAAGCCTCTCCTGGGGGGCCGCATAATAAGAAAAAAACTCAGCATGTAAAAGTACGTATCATCGTCTAAGTACTCCTTCTGGAGATATGGGTCCCCAAAGAGGGATAGTATGGCCCTGTTTGTTAATGTTTTTTTTTTCTTCTTCTGCTTATGAACAAAATTTCTATTTTTTTTTGTTCTGGAACAAAAAAAGAACAGAAACGCGTTTGTTTGCGTTTTTGTTCCAAATCTATTTTTTGTTCCCATGAACACATTTGGAACATAAATGAGAAACAAGAAAAACATGTTTTTTGTTTCTGGAACAATTTTTAAGAACAAATTTTCTCTCTCCTCTTTTTTTCTTTTTTTCTTTTTTCTTTTTTTCTTTTTCTTTGGCCGGTCATCGGCCTCGGCCATGGCCGGCGATCGACTGTTGAGGGTAGGCGACATCGTCGAGGGTTGGCGACCTCGCCGAAGTGTCACTGGCCCTCGGCGAGGTCGAGGCTCGCCAGCCTGGCGGTGGCCCAACAAGGCCGAGCCTCGCTGGTGGCTAGGCGAGCTCTGGCTTGCCCAGATTCGGCGAGCCCGAGCTCGCCCAGCCAAGGTGAGGCCGAGCCTCGTCGGTGCGGGGCAAGGTTGGGTGAGCTCGGGCTCGCCGAATCTGGGCGAGGCCGAGCTCGCCCAGCCAAGGCGAGGTTGAGCCTTGCCCAACCACAGCAAGGCTCGGCCTCACCAGGGGCCGGTGAGCCTCGCCATGGCTGGGCGAGGCCGCCGGCCCTCGTCGGCCGGTCGCCGGCCATGGTTGAGGCCAACGACCGGCCAAAAGAAGAAAAAAAAAAAAAAAGAAAAAATAAAGAAAAAATTAAAAAATTAAAAGAAACAAGAAAAGAGCACAAATTTATCAAACATGTTTCTGTTCATTTTTTATTCTCGGAACAAGTTTACCAAACGTCTTCTTCTATTCAAAAATTGTTCCCTAGAGCAGAAATAATTTTTTCTATTTCTGTTCCCTGAAACAATTTTTGAACAGAAATGTTACCAAATGCGCCCTATAGGACGGGCGGATTGGATACAACCCATCATGATGACTCTCCAATCTCCAGTTATGTATTATGTATTAAAAGAAAAAACTTCTAAATTTAGACCAGATTTGAAGAGAAAGCTCTTTAAAATGGGAGGAAAGTAAGAAAAAGAAAACAGAAAACTAAATCAGCCAAGGAAAAAGGAAAATAAATGGGAGGGAGATATCTAACTCAAACCCTCACATATAGGAAGGATGAAGAAGAAAACTGTGTGAAGATGAGAGGGAGAGGAAAGAACCCTAGGATGGGGAAACGCAGAAGTTCAAAAGACAGAAAATTAAGAACATGCAAGGTGAAGTGTCCTTTTATGTGCAGTGGCCAATAGGAAGAAAACAAAACGTCCGCTTGCCGATTTCTTCATCTTTGAGCAGTGCGTGCATAGAAATTATTGTAGAAACACACCAGATCAAAGGCGGAGCATGGACTTTATTAGTTCGGCCAGATTTGGCTCGCTTTAATTGAAATTATTTTTATTCAACAAGTTTAAATTCGAGAAATATTTTAATAATACATAATTGAAAATGAAAATAAAATCCCAATTCTAGGTAATAAAATTGAGCTTCATTGGCCATAGATTCTTTTTTATGTCAAGACACAAATCCATTCCATATTGTAGATAGTGAACCAACACTCTTTAGTTTAGTTCATGGACTTATTTGATGTGACAATTTTCTTGGATAGCAGACATACCTTTTCATAATGGAATAATTAACGATTTGACTACTTCTTGGATCACCATATCAGAGCTCCCACCTCTCCCAACAACCTTCCTAGCCTCTTCTTTCACTTTCTTGGCTCTCCCTCTCAAATTCTCATCTGTCATCAACTCTACAATCTTCTTCTCAATCTCTTCTCCTTTCACAATACTATTGGGACCCCAATCCCAATTCCTCTCCCATAATCCCAATCCTGCATCCTCCACGACATGTGCATTGAGCCTTTGATCACCATGTTGCAGCTAGGCAAGCATTGGGACTCCCTGTAGAGCTACTTCCATCACCGAGTTCCACCCGCAGTGACTCAAGAACCCTCCGATGGCAAGATATCCTAGAATCTCCTGCTGTTCCACCCACCCCTTTATGACCAACCCCTTATTTTTTGTTTTCTCCAAGAAGGGTTTGTTCAGAAAGTGTTCCGCGTCCTCTTGGTCATCCTTATCTACTTTAATAGTTTTTAGGACCCAGAAGAACCTCTACTCGATTTTCTCCAGCCCCTTCTCCAACTCTCGTATCTGATCTCTGGACATCGCCATCTTGCTCCCAAAGCTTATGTACACCATAGATTCAGCTGGCTGATTTTCCAGCCATGACTTGTATTGATCCCTGTCATCGTCATGTGTGATGAGTTTTTTACTTGATGGGCCAAGTTAAGCATGTCCACCCATGTTGGGCCAAAACCCAGGCTGTAAATGAAGTGCCCATAAGAGAAAGTGCAGTAAATGTTGTATAAATATAAAAAATGAGGACATTGAATTAAAAAAAAATATAGGGAAAATTTCAAATAAGGACCTACAATGCCATGCTTTTCTCAAAAGAGGATCCGAAGTGAAGTTTGTATCAAATAAGGACCCAAAATGCCTTCATTTTCTCAAAAGAGAACCTGGAGTGGAGTCTGTCTCAAATAAGGACCCAAAGTGATCATTTAGTCTCAAAGAAAGACCTCATTTGCCGGCTGATGAATAAATGCATCTCCAATGCATATTCCGGTAGCCTGATCAAGGATATTTTTGTCAAATTTTATTTTTTAATTTTTAGTTGTCTTGTTCTTTATTATTATTATTATTATTTTGGGTCAATGGTGGCACTATTCATCATCTTCTTCATCCCATGTTCATCTTGTTCTAAAAAACATCGGACTTGAACAGGGCAATCAAAAATGAAAAAAAAAGGACGAAAATACCGTAATCAAGCTACCGGAACATATATTGAAGATGCATATATTTTCCAGCCGGCGAGTGAGGTCCTTCTTTGAGATTAAATGACTACTTTGGGTACTTGTTTGAGACAAACTTCACTTCAGGTCCTCTTTGAGAAAATGATGGCATTTTGGGTCATTGTTTGAGACAAAGTTCACTTCAGGTCCTCTTTTGAGAAAATGATGGTACTTTGGGTCCTTATTTGAAATTTTCCCAAAAATATATATAGTGAATAAAACAGAACATACTTTTTCTCTCATTGGACAACAATGTTTTATCTCTTAACAAATGTAATTCAAGGGTCTCAATTAATTCTTTTGAGATTGCAACAATAATTAATATATGGCAAATAAGATATGTCTATTTCCGTGATATATCTTTTGATTGGTATTACATGTTTCTTGAGTACAATTTTGCGTTTGTTTTTGGTGTTCAATTGTTTGAGTATCGATTCGATTTTTTTGGAATCCATTTCCTATATTGGTATTAAAGCGACGTTGTTTATGTTTCCCAATCACTATTGATGTTTGTAATTTGTTTTTGGCCAAAATTTTGAGAAACATCACCATTAGATGCTTGGGGATGGAAATCTTAACACCCATGTACTATTCACCCTTCCTTTTTGATTTTCGTTAGTCAAAACTCTTTTTTGAATGTGTAGGGTCATAGTTCTCGTCGAGATGAAAAAAACGATGGGTGGCTTGTTGCCTAGGGCTGCCAGATGCGCCGCCACGTGCAGCTGGAGTTTCCCAAGGTGCGTGTGCCACATGTGCCTTGCCGATGTCATCGTAACGTCAATTGGCATGCTTGTGCATGTGTGGGACACTTGTTGATGATGTCACGATGACATCACATTGTTAGTCGGTCAACTTGACCTAACCCACCTGACCCAACCTGGTCATCCATTGACCGTGTTGACCTTCGACCCTCGTTGATCGTTGACCTTATTTAAAAAATAAAAAAAGGGAGAATGTGTTTCTTTTACAATTATATCCCTATGGATTATAAGTAACCCTTTTATTGTTCTACATTTGTTATGGGAAAAATGCCTCCCTATATGCATACATCTACTCATGTATAGTCGGAAAGACAAAAGGCGAGACTTGTAGGGAATAATAGTTGAGTTGGCTAATTATTGATGGGAAAGTGATTATATAATTGAATATGTTTTTGAGGTCAATAAGAAGATATAACAAGTCATTTGGAAGGTTATCCCATGTCAGCTTTTGAGATGTGTGATTCTTCATTAACACTTTTCATTTGAATGGCAAGGAGTATTGAATTGTTTATGGGAGGTCAATGTGCCTCATGATTATAAGAAGCTTGTGTTGGCTTTTTTGAAGGAATATTATAGGATTGAAGCCACAAAGATTTCGACCCAAAGGAATGAGTTCAACCCAATGGGCGATGAATGTGCGAGGGAGAAATTCTAAGAGATTTCCGTATATTTTTTCATGGTTGTCAAGTGTGCCTATAAAATTTTCAAATGAAATTACTAAGAAACTAAAAAAATATTTCCTTGTTCATAAGTTAATTGGCGTTAGCTATTTCTATTTAGTATGTTTTGTGGATATCTTATATAGATAATTCCTATCATATTGATGTTGTTGTAACTATTGATGTATTGGTTATTATGTGGAAATATACATATATTTTCTTTCTTTCCTCTCGTTAATGGATATTCAATGTCAATTGCTTTTATTATTATTAATTATCATGGGTAATTCATAGAAGTTTTTGTAGTTTCAAAGAACTTATTTTGCATAGAAAACTATATTAATGATAATTTCAATTTTGGATTTTGGATGATAATTGGAAACAATTGTTACCTTTTGATTCTGAAACTTTATTTGAAATCATTCATTAATATGATAAGTTTATGCAAAATGGATGCATAAATGATAGGCATCAATTTATGCATATGTTTCTAATATGTTCAGATCTAATGGCTTTAGCATAGTCATTGAATTGAACAAATGTGAAAAGTTGAATGATAATTATGAAATATGGCATATGAAAATCTAATATATGTTGGAAGAACAAAATGTACTAGAAGCTCTTAACCTGATTATGGAATAACTTGAAGATGAGAACATTGCACAACACAAAAAGATAATGATGCATTTGTTGCGTGAAAAAGAAAGAACTCCTTTACTCACATTACGTTGCTGAGTAACATGGAGAATGATGTCATGTGAGAGTTAAGGCATTTTGAGAATGCCAAAAAAATGTGAAAAGCATTGATGGCAAGATTTAATCATACATTAATGACCAAACTAAGATAGCTTATTATAAGGTTTAACTCTTGCAATAAGATTTATGGTTAGACCATGAAATAACACTTGAGAAAGATGTTAAAAATGATTAATGAGGTGAAGGATGTGGCCATGTTTTGATTGATGAACAGCAAGTACAAGCAGGGATCTGTTTCTTACCTCAAAGTTGGGAGTAGATGAAGGTGCACTTGACATATAAAGAGAATATTAAAACATTTGAGGATGCAATGCACCATCTTGAGCTAGAAGAGGACCGCTTTGTGGTGGCTAAGTTGGAAACTGACATTTATCATGTTGATTCTAGCTAATAAGGGTTCAAGCTCCAAGCACAAATGTCCTAATTCGTTTAAAAGGTAGAAATGTAAGGGAACAAGTTCTTGATGAAAAAATCAAAAGTTGACCAATGTGAAAGAGGAAAGTGTCATCGAATGAAGAAATTGTCAATGATGAAGTATTATAACTATGACAAGAAAGTTAGTATGTTCGTGACTATCATAAGCCTAATAAGGTAAATATCTATTGTATTTTTGAGAACTTTGCTTATGTATTAAATTCTATATTCTTAACTAAATTTAATCCTTTGTGGATTGTAAATTTGGGAGCAATAGACCACATAGTAAATGATGGAGAATCCTTTGCGGAATTCCAACAAATACTAACTCGAAACTAAATAGATCTATATAATAAATAACTCTAGAGATAAAGTAAAAAAGATTGACACTTGCTAACTAAATATGTGTGGTGGATGCACTTTGTTCCTAAATTATGTATTATATGCTTTAGAGATTCGTCGAAATTTAATGTCCGTGTTGGTTTTGGTTAAACTTGGTTTTAGTTTGAACTTCCATAATAATGGTATGGATTTGTGTTTGGATACAAACTATTATGGCTGTGATTATTTTCTAGATAGTTTTATTGTATATGATATTAATTATGATAATGTCAATTTTTATTATTCTCTATTCATGTCTTATAATTCATATAATAATGATGTGAATGTGTAGTATGCTAGACTTGGTTATATTAGCCAATAATGTATTAATAGACTAGCAAAATAGGGCTTATTTGGCAACATTAAAAAAGTTGATTTGTCCATATAAGAGTATTGCTTAGTAAGGAAAATGACAAGGAAATGATTTGAAAAAAAAAAGAAGGTAAAAGAGTTGAATTTCCTTTACAATTAATTCATTCTGACATCTGTGGTCCAACAAATGTGAGAAAAATGTATGTGGCTATTTGTTTCATCTATACTTTATTCCAATATGTTTATTTGATTTCTTTTAAATCCGAAGAATTGAGTTGCTTCAAAATATTTTTGAATTTGGTAGAAAATTAATTAGATAAGAAAATAAAAGCATTAAGATCCGATTGAGGTTGAGAATATCTATCTAATGAGTTCATAATTTATGTGATGAAAAAAAATAGAAAAATAGTTGTCTATTCCCTATACTGCTCAACAAAATTGTGTTGTGAAAATGAAATAGAACCCTACTGAAAATGGTTAAATTCATGATGGCGTATGCTAACTTACTTATCATCTTTTGGGGTGATATTTTATTAACTTCTGCCTATGTACTTAACCGTATGCATTCCAAATCATTTACTTTCACTTCATATAAGTTATAGATATGTATAAAACTTGACTTAAGTTTTCTTAAATCGTGGGGTTGTACTACTTATACTCATGAGTCCTCTCACAAATATGCAAAATTGGGTTTTAGAGGCAATAATAGTATTTTAATAAGATACTTAGAACATTCACAAATGTATGTGCTCATAGGTGAGCAGGAAAATGAGAGTATAATTAAATTTGAATCACGGGATGTCACATTATTTGAGAATGAATTTCCTAAAAGAGCGAAATAGGTAAAGACTATTCCCTATTTAAAACATTGAATCAAGATAATGAACTTTATAGAGTTCGTCTAAGTGGGAGTAACATGAAAAGTGATGAATTAAATTAAATTCATTCTTAATTACAACCACTTGATAAGACGATATCGTCATTATCTAATCTGAGTGTGAACATAATTGAGAATAATGTGTAAAGTGTATAATCTCTTGTACGGCAACAAGTTGTAAAAATGTTTTTTATCGACATTTTGACATTGAAGGGAAAACTTTTATGATTGTTCTATAAGATGAAGATGAGTCAAGAAATGTAAATGATGCTTTAAATTACCATAATAAGAAAGAATGGATGCAATGTAATGGAAGATGAAATGGAGTCAATGACGTCAAATCATGTTAGGGAATTGGTTGATGTTCTAAAAGGACACAAAACTATTGGGAACAAGTGGACTCTCAAAATAAAGCGTAAAACGGATGGGTCAATAGAAAGACAAAATGCTCATCTTATGACAAAGGGGTATAATCAACAGAATGAATTGATTATGAGAAAACATTTTCTCCTATAGTGAGATTTACCTCAATTCATCTTATTCTAGCAATAGTGGCTACTATGAATCTTGAGTTACATCAAATTGATATAAAAAATGATTTTCTCAATAAAGAATTAGAATAAGAAATTTATATAGAACAATCTGCTGGTTTCATTTTGAAAGGCTAAGAATAAAAAGTATGTCAATTTTTTATATCAATATATAACCTTTAGCAGTGGTCGAGACAATGGTATATAAGTTTTCATAATGCTATAATGACATATGATTTTACCATGATTTATGAGGGTCATTGTGTGTATATCAAAATATTTAAAGATCAATTTGTGATTATATCATTATATATTGATGATATACTGATTGCTGGAAACAATATAGAGTTTATTAATACTGTCAAGAGTTGGTTATCTTCCAACTTTGAGATGAAAGATATGGGTGAGGCTGCATACATTATTGAAGTTAAGATTTCAAGGGATCGTTCAAAGAAATCATTGTCTTTTTCGTAAGAAATGTATATAAGCAAGGTTCTTAAACAATTTCGTATGCAAGATTGTAAACCATATACTCTTATTACAAAGGTGAATGATTAAGTCATAAAATGTGTCCAAAGACTTCACAAGAGAATGAACAAATGCAACATATTTTTTATGCTAGTATTGTTGGAAGCTTAATGTACATTATGATGTGTATAAGATTTAACATATGTTTTGTAGTTAGAATTGTAAGTAGGTACCAATTCAATCCAGGTCAAGTACATTAGAAAACCGTTAAAAGAATATTGAAGTATCTGAAGAGAATTATTGATTATACACCAAGTTATCAAGGAAATGATTAGTAACTTGAAAGTTATTCAGATGTTGATCGGGGAAGAGATTTAGATAAAATGAGATTTACCTCTAAATTTGTTTTCTTATTGAATAATGGCATCATATCTTGGAGCAGTAAGAAACACACGTGTATAGTTTTGTCTATGATGGAAGCTGAATTTATGGCATTATCAGTAGTAATATAATGAGGTGTTTGTCTTTAGAGATTTTTAAATCATTTAGGTGGTTATTAAAAATGCTACAAACTCATTATTGATTAATTGTGATAACCAAGTAGCAATAGCGTATACCAAAGATCCAAAATATCATGGTAATACCAAATATATAGATACTAAGTATAATTTTGTCAAAGATATGATTGCATAAAAATATATGAATTTATAATACATATTATGCATAGAATAGAAGTAGATCTATTGATGAAACCAATACCTAGAGACGTATTATGTGGCCATGTAAACTCTTCCAAACTGCGTAGAAGCTAATGTGTTGAATATTATAATTTTAATACCTAGAGACGTTTATGAATTTTAATACTTAATGTATCATATAAAATTGAGAAATTATGTCAAATAAATAAGAAATTAATCTACCCATATGGGTAATCACTTCTATTTACTATGTGATAAATAGAGATGAGATAGTTTTTAAGCTTATTATCTAGGTGATAATCGACTCACATATTTTACTTTATTTGTTTTTTTATGCCAGATTTGAGTTCTGATGGATTTTTTAAGGGAGTACATAAGTGAACTCAAGTTAGACATTAGGTATGTCTGAACTATCATTTGTACGGTATTGAAAGTATAGACATATACTCCATAGGAAAAGAGTTAATATCATAATATGTATTTTATACTACGTATACATGAGACAATCAATAAGAGGTAAAAGTTTTGATATCAACTTTTATACCATGTGAGACTCTTGAAATTGAGAGTTTCAAGGAAAGAGGAAGACCGAGTTTGAAGAATCACATTCTAGTTTTGTATTAATTGGTTGACCAATTATGATTGTTTTAAAATTAATCATAATTGAAAATAAATATTTTATTTATTCAATATATTATTTTAAAATGAGATCAAAAATAAAAATAAAAATGATCATTTATTTGGCAAAACACTCAAGGCAAATAAAAATAAATTTATATCTACTAAAAAATGTGATGTTTATTATAAGCATAAATATATTTTTAACAAATGTATCTTTAACAAACTAAAAATAAAATGATAAATAAAATAATTTATTTATTTTAATTATTTATTTTAATAAATTTATTTTTAAAATGTAAAATGAATATTTTTATTTTTATTTTTAATCAAATGAGGATAATGGAAGATGATGAATTTTTTATTTAATGAGCCAGGAGATGAGGGAGGACTTACCGTTAGGGTTTATGTTGGGCCAAAACTATTTCGATTTCCTTAAATGAAGGGCCCATAATTTTCCAAATCAATTTCTAGTTACTATTGTATAAATATAAAAAAGGAGAACCTTAAATTAATATATATATATATATAGAATAGAAAAAATTTTTGGAATAGAAATTTTTTCTTATCATGACAATAGTGTTTTTTCTTTTGATGAATGGAATTTTAGGGTCTCGATTAATTCTTTTGAGAATGCAACAATACTTAGTCTATGGCAAATATAGTATTTCTATTTCTGTGATATATTTTTCGATCGATATTATATGTTTTTCGGGCACATTTCTGTGTTTGTTTTCGATATTCGATCGTTCAAGTATCGGTTTGATTTTTTAGGAATCCGTTTCCTACAATATGATTCTAGTGGCCTACGGGCAGAATGGGCGGCAAGCTTTTGATCGCCCTATCTTTGTTGAGAGCCGCAAGTGTAGATGCTTCAAGCCACTCAAAAGTGTTCATCAAGATTCCTTTCGCCTCTGATAGAGTTGGAGAGTTTGTAATAATAGTCGACGTAAGAAGATGACTGGAATCATGGAATATCGGTGGGAGGCTTGACATTGCCATGGGTGGCAATCCGGGTATCTTGACTTTGAGGTAAGTTTTGTTGAACTCAACTGAGTTCGATGCCAACACTGGAAGATATGCAATGACCGAGAGGAAAGATACTGAGGAGGTGACAAGAATATAAATAGGGGAGTTCGAGGGATTTGGCAATTGGTGCAACCTTGGCAATTACAAAGAAGTCAACAAATATGGCAGAAAAAGGTGGAGACGATGAAGATAACAATGGATGGAGAAGATTGATTGACTGATTGATGAGATGCATCTAGAGAAAGAAAGGGTCAACAGGAGGGGAATCAGCTTCCTAGAAGCTAGGAGTAAGCTGGAGTTCAAGATGATTGATTTTGGGATTGTGGTGAAGGAATGAGTATGTGGTCTGAACGATGTTGTCTTGCTTTACCAGAATTTCCGAGAGCAGGAGGAACGGCATTAAATGGCCCATTCCAGAACCAGGAAATAGGCAATGTGAGGAGGTTGTGGCATGCTCATTGGGACAGGGCGTTCTTGGATGATAAAAAGACAATAGATGATTGCCAAACAGATCTTGAAAAGAGGTTTTTATAAATGCAATGAATGAATGTAGGCGGGTTCGTATAGTCACGTACTAAATTAGGTGGGGGATTCAGTTGCCATCTACCAGTCATTATGGAATTTTTTTTATGAAATGATCTTTCTTTATTTTTCTACAAAGGTTTGTAGAATAGATGTACTGAAATCAGCTCCTCTCTTTAACATTTAATGCTCCATGTGAAGTGGGAAAAGAGTTTGTAAATTGATATTTCCAAGAATTGCAATCGGAGCAATTATCTGCGAGGTTGGCAAGTGTGGGTTGACCAAGTCCGTACAAATGTCTCGGACCATTACACCAGCCGGAAATATGGTGTATGACGACTTGTTCTGACAAGGGAGAAGAAGCCGTGCCACATAAAGGGAAAACTCAGCATGTAAAAATTCGTATCATCATGAAAGTATTCCTTCTGAGATATGGTCCCCACAAAAAGCGATGGAATAGGGGTAGATTTGATAGGACCCATAATGATGACTCTCCAATCTCCATTATAATCGGAACCCATTACGGGTTAATTTACGAATTCCCAAATCCAACTTACTAAAATAGTTGGGTACTTGCAACTTACTTGAAACTCGTCATAATAATTTTGAATCAGTAAATTATCTAAATGTGTATTGCGAATCAAAGAAAAAATATTATATGTAATCATGTATTTTTTGCTTATGTAAAATGACAAAGATGATGTTATTTTGTTTAGTTTATAAAAGAAATGTATCTTGCAAAAGACCAATGACACTTTTAGAGAAAATGACCCTACAAATGTAATAACCTTTATATAATGATCAATTCAATGTCAAAACTTTTCAAGCAATCACTTGAGTGTCAATTTGGAAAAAAATCAATTACTTTAATGCCATCACAGATTTGAAAAGCCAAAAAATCCGACATGTCTCATTGGCTATATAGACTTAAATTTTTTTCCACGTTGGACATCTTTTTAATTTTTTCCACTCTTTCAATTTGCAGAGATTACAATTAAAGATATCAATAATCGTCCATGGTTCTTAAAGAAATTACCAAGAGAACAGAGCTATGTGAGGAGATTGTGGAGTAGTCATTGTTAAATGGCGTTCTTGGATGATGAAGAGACTAAGACGATTCCCAAATAGATGCTGAAAATAGGGTTTTATAGTAGATGAAAGAGTTGCTGTTAGCAGACGTCAGGCAATACATTTGTCAACTATTCGTTTGGGGTTTCTATTTTATAAGCGATAGAGAAACAAGGGATGAATGTTAGGTTTTCTTCGGCCAGAAGTGTTAGGTGGGTTCGTGTAATTACGTGCTGGATTAGGTGAGGACTCATATGCCATCTACTACTCAAGTAGCATCGATTATCAATATGTGATATGTAACACGACACGACACGACACGCTGACACGTTATTTTACAAAAAATAAAAAATTTCGACATATTAAAACACCTTGTATATTAAATGGATATTTTTGTATATACATGATAAATAATCATTTTTATTATTACTTTAATCAAATTAATTTGATTCAAATTCACAAACAAATAAATAAATAATAAAATAATCTAAAATAAATTTACACTAAAAACAATTTTGAGCAATACTAGCAAGAGGAGCAACGCTCGCCGAGAGAGGAGGGAATTGTGTGTGACGAAAAGTGAGAGTTAAAAGAGGAGAAAACTAGATTTATCTTCTTCCCCATTTATTTATTATTTTTTACATATTTGCATTTTGACTCCTTATTTATTGAAAATTTTTAAATTGCATATTGAAAATCTAGACTCACCTATCAGAATATATTGAAAGAATTGATTACGTGTCGAATTTTTCAATACTTATTGATTGTATGTCAGAGCATGTTGGACAAATGTTAGAATGTCCAACACTATACAAAAGCTCTAAAAAGTGTCGATACTTTTAGTCTACAACTCAATGAATTATTTTGAGTCTCTCATTGATCAAATGAGATAGGTCCAAATTATGTAGTTCTGAATTTTTTGGTAAATGTTGCTTTCAAGGATGTACTAATCCTTTGAATCCGGCACCAATGGATACTATCCCCCCTATGAAATCATCTTCTTCTTTTTTTTTTAAACAAAGGTTGCGTAAAATAGATTTTCCCAAGTCAGCTCCTATGTCAGTCGGGGTGAATTGTGTTAAAAATGTTTACACAACCTTTCTCTAACATCTACCGTTCAATGTGAAGTGGGAAAAGAGTTTGTGAATTGATATTTCCAAGACTCGCCATCGGAGCAGTCATCTTCAAGGTTGTCAAGCATGGATTGACCGAGTCCTTACTAATGTCTCAGAGCACCATCACGTCAGTTGGAAATATAGGGCAAGACTAGTTGCATGTAAAAATACGTATCATCTTCGAAGTACTACTTTTGGAGATACGGTCCCCCAAAGAGGGATACAACAGGAGGGGCGGACTTGATACGACCCATCATGATTCTCCCATCTCCAGTTTTGTATTAAAAGAAAATAACTTCTAAATAAAGACCAGACTTGAAGACAAAAGCTTTTTAAAATGGGAGAAAAGTAAGAAAAAGAAAACAGAAAGCCAAACCAGCCAAGGAAAATAGAAAAATAAATGGGAAGGAGAGATCTAACTTAAATCCTCCCATCTATGAAGGATGAAGAAGAAAATTGTGTAAAGATGAGAGGGTGAGGAAAGAACCGTAGGGTGGGGGCACGCAGAAGTTCAAAAGACAGAAAATTAAGAACACGTAAGATGAAAAGTCCGTTTATGTGCAGTGGCTAATAGGAAGAAAACAAACAAGTTCTTCGCTTGCTGATTTCTTCATTTTTGAGTAGTGCGTGCATACAAATTGATGTAAAAACACACCAAATCAATAATTGCTCGGCCAGATTTGGCTCCCTCTAATTGAAATTATTTTTATCCAACAAGCTTAAATTCGAGATATATTTCAGTAATACATAACTAGAAATGACAATAACATCTCGATTCTAGGTAGTGAAATTGTGCTTCATTGGCCATAGATTCTTTTTTATGTCAAGACACAAATCCATTCCATATGGTAGATCGTGAGCCAATACTTTCTAGTTTAGTCCATAAACTTGTTCAATATGACAATTTTTCCGGATAGCAAATATACCCTTTATGGAATAATTAACGATTCGATTACCTCTCGGATCACCGTATCAGAGCTCCCACCTCTCCCAACAGCCTTCCTAGCCTCTTCTCTCACCTTCTTGGCTCTCCCTTTCAGCTTCTCATCTGTCATCAACTCTACAACCTTCTTCTCAATCTCTTCTCCTTTCACAATACTATTGGGACCCCAATCCCAGTTCCTCTCCCACAATCCCAATCCTGCATCCTCCACGACTTGTGCATTAAGCCTTTGATCACCATGTTGCGGCCAAGCAAGCATTGGGACTCCCTGTAGAGCTGCTTCCATCACTGAGTTCCACCCGCAGTGGCTCAAGAACCCTCCGATGGCAGGATGCCCTAGAATCTCCTGCTGCTCCACCCACCCTTTTATGACCAACCCGTTATTCTTTGTTTTCTCCAAGAAGGCTTCGTTCAATAAGTGTTCCGCGTCCTCTTGGTCATCCTTATCTACTTTACTAGTTTTTAGGACCCAGAAGAACCTCCACCGGTTTTCTCCAGCCCCTTTTCCAATTCTTGTATCTGATCTCTGGACATCGCTGTCCTGCTCCCAAAGCTTATGTACACCACAGATTCAGTTGGCTGATTTTCCAGCCATGACTTGTATTGGTCCCTGTCATCATCATGTGGAACATGATATGGTTCTAATGGCCCTATGGGCAAAATGGGCGGCAAGCTTTTAATCGCCCTATCTTTGTTGAGAGCCGCAAGTGTAGATGCTTCAAACCACTCAAAAGTGTTCATCAAGATTCCTTTCGCCTCTGATAGAGCTGGAGAGTTTGTAATAATAATCGATGTAAGAAGATGACTGGAATCATGGAATACCGGTGGGAGGCTTGACATTGCCATGGGTGGCAATCCCGGTATCTTGACTTCAGGGTAAGTTTTGTTGAACTCAACTGGGTTCGATGCCAGCACTGGAAGATATGCCATGACCGAGACGAAAGAGACTGAGGAGGTGGCAAGAACATAAATAGGGAGGTTGAGGGATTTGGCAACTGGTGCAACCTTGGCAACCACAAGGAAGTCAACAAATATAGCAGAAAAAGGTCGAGACGATGAAGATAACAAAGGAAAGAGAAGATTGATTGACTGATTGATGAGATGCATCTGCTGAAAGAAAGGGTCAACAGGAGGGGAATCAGATTGCCGGAAGCTAGGAGTAAGCTGGAGTTCAAGATGATTGATTTTGGGATTGTGGCGAAGGAATGAGGATATGTGGTCCGACTCCGCGATGGACACGGTGGGTTGACCTGTAATTACCGTGACGATGCTGTCTTGCTTTGCTAGCATTGCCGCAAGCCGGAGGAACGGCATCAAATGGCCCATTCCAGCACTAGGAAACAGAGCAATGTGAGGAGGCTGTGGCATACTCATTGTTACAAGGCGCTCTTGGATGATAAAGAGACAATAGATGATTACCGAACAGATCCTGAAATGCGGTTATGTAGAACCAATGAATGAATGTAGGTGGGTTCGTGTAGTCACGTACTGAATTAGGTGAGGAAGTCAGTTGCCATCTACCGGTCAATGATGTATGGTCTTTTTTTTTTTTTTTAATGAAATGATCTTTCTTTATTTTTTTACAAAGGTTTGTAGAATAAATGTACCAAAGTCAGCTCCTAGTTATTTGTGAACTATTTAAATTAATGTTCATCGATGAGAATCGTATGAAAAATGTTCACACGACCTTTCTTTAACATTTAATATTCCATGTGAAGTGGGAAAAAAGTTTATTAATTAATATTTCCAAGAATTGCAATCAGAGCAATTATCTTAGAGGTTGGCAAGTAGGATTGCCCGAGTCCTTACAAATGTCGTAGAGCACCACATCAATAAGAAAAATAGAGTAAGACAAGTTGTTCTATCAAGGGAGAAGCCTCTCATGGGGCGTCGCATAATAGGAAAAAAACTTAGCGTATAAAGGCGCATTTGGTAACGATTTTGTTCCCGGGAATAGATTCTGACCAGAAATAATTATTTTTGAATCTGTTCCCGAGAACTTATTCTGAATAAAAGAACGCGTTTGGTAACTGTCCAAAATTTCTGATTTTGTAATAAAATTGTGTTTGGTACCGTGCTAATTGATTCTGTTCCAAATCAATTTCTTTTAAGAACGCGTTTGGTAACTGTCCAAAATTTCTGATTTTGTAATAAAATTGTGTTTGATGCCGTCTTTCATTGATTAATTCCAAATCAATTTCTTTTAATTTTTAAATAATTTTTTTACTTTTTTCATTTTTCTTCTTCTTCTTCTTCTTCTTCTTCTTCTTCTGTGACCTCATCAAAGCGTCGTTGGCCCTCGTCGGTTGAGCCTCGTCGGTAGTTGGGCGAGGCTTGGCCTCGTCGGTGGCCAGGCCGGTCTCGCTGGGACTGGGCAAGGCCTGCCTGGCCACTGGCATGGCTGGGCGAGCCTCGCCGGTGGCCAAGTGAGCGTAAGTGAGCCTCGCTGGGGTTGGGCGTCGCAAGGCTTGCCCAGCCTCGGTGAGGCTTGGCCTCCCAAGATCTAGCGAGGCCGAGCCTTGCTGGTGGCCAGGGGAGCCTCGCCGGGGTTGGGCGGGCCTCGCCTAGCCTTGGCGAGGCTCGACTGGCCATCGGCGAGGCTCGGCCTCGCTAGATTTAGGGAGGCCAAGCCTTGCCGGTGGCTGGGCTTGCCTCCGGTGTGGTTGACGACGGTAGCGGCGGCGGGTGGCGCTGGACGGAGCGGGTGGCGGAGGACGGTGGCGGGCAGGGGTTGACAGCAGTGGGTGGGGGTGGCCAAAGGGAAGAAGAAGAAGAAGAAGAAGAAGAGTTGGTTTTTGATTCTTAAATTTGTTCCCGGACCAATAATTAATTTTTTTTTTTATTCTTGATTCCAAATTTTAACAAACGTGATTCTCGGCCCAAACTGATTCTCGGAACAAAAAATCAAAATTTGGTCGTATTTGGATGGTTACTAAACAAGGCCTAAAAATCCGTCTCATCGTCGAATTACTCCTTTTGGAGATATGATCCCTGACAAAGAGGGATAGAATAGGTGGCGCGGATTTGATACGACCTCATGATGACTTTTCAATCTTCAACCCCACTACAGCTTGTGCTATGAATTCCCGAACCTACCTCACTAAAATAGTTGGGTACTAGCCACTTGCTTGAAACTCGACGTAAATTTTATAAATAAGCAAATTATCTTAATGTTTATTGTGAATCATGTCATTTTTGTACGTTGCTTATTTCTGTGCTAAAATTTTTCATTGGATCATTTAAGTTTCAATTAATTAATTTTTTTAAAGTAATCATTTTAGTGCTATTGTCATTTTAAGAGGCCAAGAAATCTGACATGACTTGCCGGCAAAGAGCCACATCAAAATTAAATTTTTGTCCATGTTGGACATCAAATTTATATTTTCAATTTGCAAAGGATTACAATGATATCAAGAATCATCCATGGTTCTCAAAGAACTAGCCGACAGAACTCACGGAAACAGCTCAAACCCTATATTACCAGTGACAACCGGGGGCTATTCTCCTCAAAGCACGGAGGAAATGATGAACGTGGTGGGAGAGGCAATAAACCCACCTCTAATAGCCAAGCCAGCCAAAGATTTAGGTCGGTTTGTTGATGAAAGATGAAAGACCTAGACGCAGATGTTGATCAAGAAGAAGGAGAAGAAGATGAGCTTCTAAGGGCTAAACTACGAAGTTTCCCATTTGTTTGCCGTAAATTACGAATTTAGAATAAATTCAGTAAATTCGTTTTGTTTTATAAGACCCTAATCCCTCATCCGTTTTCTCTCTCGCACATCTTTATTTATCACCGGTCTCTATCCCAGGGCCCATAATGTTGCCATTGTTGTTGTTTTTTTTTTGAACAACTAAGCTGGGATACATTACTAACTGAGAGTTTGAACAGGTACAGTAAGAGCATCACTACAAAGTAAATTGAAAAGAGCATAAGGAGGATTGTTAACCCAGTTTCTAGGCAGACAGCCCATACGATGGGCTTTGGCTAACCAATCTGCCACTTTGTTTGTCTCTCGACTACAATGAGCTAAGATAAGTCCCGACATATTCTCCATTTTTTGCTTAACCCGGTCCACTAGAGGCTGCACAGCCCAACTTAAAGTAGTTGAGGAGAGAACACTCTCCACCAGTGTGTAACAGTCAGAGTGGATTATTATTTCTTTTTCCATATTATTCAGAGAAAGCTTCGAGGAGATAAAATCTAGGGTTTCAATCAAAGCTACGGCCTCTGCTTGTTCAGCTGAACTTACCTCAATGTTTTTAGCAAACCCATCCCTGATCCTGCCAAGAGAATCTCTGCAGACACAGGCAACTGCAGCTCGAGAGGAAGGTCTGCTCTGTTGAGTTCCGAAGATCCGTCCATTCTTTCCTCCGGGCAAGACGAGGCTTTGTGCTAGGTCAGGGCTTCCGTCGAGTTGTCCTTCGGTGAGATTAGGATCGGGAGATGAGTCGGGTCCACCATCAGCGTCGCTGCTGTTCAGGTAAGGACTGCCCCTATTTTGTGCTTCCGACCTGCTTCTCCTTATAAGGTGCGCTGCATTATTGTTCATTTGATCCTGTTGCTGGGTTGGGGATTTCAAAAAATTAGATCTGATTTCGTGGCTTGGGTTAGATCGTGCAGCAAATTGTACATCACTGAATCCGCTGGTCGAAGGGAGCTTGCTTCGATCTCGCACTTCCGCATTACGCAAGGGGGAGCTCTTGTGACTGGGGCTGTAGTCTATCTGTCTTTCAGTGAAATCTGGGCAAGAATGATGCGAGTCGGACCCATCTTCACTGGCACTGCAGTTCAGGTTAGTGTTGTCTCCATCTATTTCGTCCATCCTGTTGTTCAGATCAGGGTAGAGTAAGCCGGTACATCTCCTTTCTTGATTATGTGTTCTGATGTAAAAATCAACAGGTTTGATGTTGAGAAGGGGGGCTGTTGACGCTGCAGAGTCTTCTACATTGTTAGTGGTAGACAAGGGACGTTTCCCTCGGTCTTGCGCTTGGCATCTTCCTAGCATCTCGGTTGTGGCTTTGCTGATATTCATATTCCAACTCTCCTTTCTATTGTAGACTTTGTCTTTCATTTCTGTTTGGGGCATCGCAGGTCTCTTACTTTTATTCTTCCAGGCGTTGCTGTGTTCTTTTGGGTTACATGATGTGTTGGAGTCGCTGTCCACCATGTCTTCTATCCTCACTGGTGTTGAGTTATGCAGATCACTCTGCGTGGGCGCTGCAACATCGCAATTTAAGTCTAAGCCCAGGTCAGAATCTGAGGCTATTTCATGAGTATTCATCAAGATTTCTTGGTTGAATTCTGGGGATGTGTTGGCTATGCAGGTATTGTCGAAAGAAGCATCAATATTGATTTTGAGAGCTCCTGGTTTTGGGGGTTGCCACTTGCTAGGTAGGGTGTGATCTTGTTTTCTTTTTTGTGACTTTTCATTCCAAGCTATGAAGCTTTCCTGAAGCGTTGTCGCTCTGAACAGGGTTTGAAGTGGATTAAGGGGAATTTTTCTGAAGATGAAATGGTTACGATCCTTCCATATGCACCATAGGACTGTTGCAACCAGTTCAAAGCTGCGTGAATTCCTTTGTCCTGCAAGATATTTACATAGCCAGTCATCAAAACGTGTCAGACCAATCCGATTAACATGGATTTGCAGTGGTGGCTCATTCCATAGCTGTGTAGTCCAGGGGCAAAGTAGCAAAGTGTGCTCGATCGTTTCCGGTTCGAGATTGCATAATGGGCACATTGGAGCAGGTACTATTTTCCTCCTATAAAGGTTATCCAATGTAGGCAATGCATTTTGACAGGCACTCCATAGGAAAAACTTAATTTTTGGTTGAATGCCGGAGTTCCAGATATACTTCCACAAATTTGCATCGATCTGGTGAGATGTTGTTGGCAATGAGATTCTATGATTCCTTAAGAGATTTCTGGTAAAAAAGTATCCACTCTTAACCGTATAAGCTCCGGATTTATTATTTTCCCAAACCAATTTGTCTTCTGTAGTTGGGAGGCCGAAAGGGACTTCTTTAATTTCTTTCACTAGGGTATCGTCAAACATGGACCGCAATAGGTCTTCCTTCCATTTTGCTGCTTCAAAGTCTATCAAATCCTCCACTTTGCGTGGTTCATCTGGTCTTGTAGATCCTCCAGTTAGTCCTATCTTCAACCATTTATCCTCTCGAATTGAAATTTTTTGACCATTACCCACAACCCACCTAACTTGAGGAGCAATCGCATCTCTACCTGCTAGCAAGCTTTGCCAACCCCATGATGGACGTGAGCCTTTCCTTGCCTTCCAAAAGTCACAATTTGGAAAGTACAACCCTTTCATAACTTGACTCCAAAGTGTGTTTGGATGTTGAGAAATCCGCCAGGCTTGTTTACCTAACATCGCGGTATTGAAGGCAAGTAAGTCCTTAAAGCCAAGGCCTCCTTCTTTCTTAGAAAGCTTTAGGAGCTCCCATTTCCTCCAATGCAGACCAGCTGTCTTATTATTATTATTCCTCCACCAAAAGTTAGCAATTTTCTTCTCAATGGCTTTAATGATGGATACTGGAATTTTGAAAATTGACATCGCATATTGAGGTATTGCCTGCACAACTGATTTCAGAAGTATTTCCTTTCCAGCTCGCGAAAGCAGATTTTCTTTCCAACTTTCCAGCTTCATATTTACCCTTGCAAGTATCCAGGCAAACATATCTTTTTTCGAGGTTCCCCAGTCTGAAGGGATTCCTAGATATTTTCCTGTTTTCACAATTTCGGGAACTCTCAAGACAGAAGCCATGCTTCTTCGAAGGTTCTCTGGACATCCTTTACTGAAATACATTCCAGATTTATTCAAGTTTATAGCCTAGCCTGATGCATAACAATATTGATTGAGAATATCTGCCAAATTTTGACATTCCGAAACTGTACCATTCAGGAAAACAATCAAGTCATCTGCAAATAACAGATGGGAAAGAGTTGGGCAGTTTCTGTTTACTTTAATCCCATGAAGTGTACCTGCTGTGAGTGCTTGCTTCATCATATGAGATAGAACATTTGCTACTATAATAAACAAGTATGGGGATAGAGGATCTCCCTGTCGAATACCCCGGGTTGGTTTGAAATAAGGTGAGGATTCCCCATTAAACTTAATACAATAGGTCACGGTGGTGACACACTGCATAACCCACTGCACCCATTTATCGCAAAAGCCCATCTTGCGAAGACACTCTTTGAGGAAGTCCCACTCTACTCGATCATAAGCCTTCTGCATATCAAGTTTAAGGATGGCTCGGAACTTATTCCCCCTGTCAGTAGTTCTTATTCTGTGGAGAACTTCTTGTACTATCATGATGTTATCTTGAATTTGCCGGTTTCCCACAAAGGCACTTTGCTCCGCTGCAATTATGTCTGGTAGTAGAGGTTTTAGTCTATTTGTGAGAACTTTAGAGATGATTTTATAGACAAAATTACAAAGGCTTATGGGTCTAAATTGTTTAGCTTTTCTGGATTCTGGTTTTTGGGGATGAGAATAATTTGTGTTTTGTTTAGGGCTGGATTTAGGGCACCAGATTCAAAGAAGACCTGCACCTCCCTAAGGATATCCGGGCCGATGACTTGCCAATGTTGCTGGAAAAATAAGCCATTCAATCCATCCGGTCCAGGAGCTTTGATAGCGCCCAACTGGTGCGTTGCTGCATAAACTTCTTCCATAGTAACTGGTTCAATAAGTTTGATGTTCATAGCTGCATCAACTGAATTCTGGATATGGTTGAGAATAGGCTGAAAATTCCTAGGACCCCCTAAGGTGTATAAATTTTTGAAGAAATCCACTGTCATTTCCCTGAGTGTATCATTATTTCTAACCCAATCGCCTTCAGAATTCATTAACATGGAAATGCGATTTCTGCTTCTCCGTTGTATAGTAGTAGCATGAAAAAATTTTGTATTCTTATCCCCCCATTTGAGCCACTTTATTCTAGATCTCATACCCCAGAACATTTCTTCTTGTCGCCAAAGTGATTCGATCTCTTTTTGTATAAGCTAAACTCTACACTGATCATACTGCAAGGAGGGGTTATTCATTAGAGTCTGAAGTTCACTTTTCAGTTCTTCAATTCTCTTATAAGCATTGGGGAATCTTTGTTTGCTCCATGCCATTAGTTTAAATGCCACTATCTGCAGTTTGTCAGCAATATTCTTCCGGTGTGAATTCTCCCAAGTGTGCTTGACAACTTGCCTACAATTCTCATCTTCGGCCCAATAAGCTTCATACTTGAACTCTCTTAACCTGCGACTTAATGTTGGTTTAGTTGATAGAATGAGAGGACTGTGGTCTAATCTGATAGCTGGTAGGGTTGTAACATCTGCTTCTGGATAATCTATTCTCCATTCCATGGTGCATAGGGCTCTGTCCAACCTTTCTTTAACAATCTCATCTCCATCCCTTCTATTCGACCAAGTAAAGGCGCATCCCTTGCTTTCCAAATCCATTAATGAGCAGGCTTGTAAAAAATCTCTGAAAGCTGTGAGTCGAAAGTGTTCAGCCATCCTCTTTCCCACTTTTTCCCAATGGTACAAGATTTCATTAAAATCTCCGATGCAGAGCCAAGGAAGACGATTCAAGATACTTGTTCTATACATTTCGTCCCATAGTAAAACTCTATCCTAAAAAGCAATAGGAGCGTGAAGGAACGAAATCCGCATAACCTGTCTACTTTCATGTAGAAGGCACTGCGCATTGATCAAATATTCAGAATGCGATTCTATAGACATGGTTACGTGCTCATCCCAAAAAATAGCCAAGCCCCCTGAAAAACCAACTGGATTAACCAAAAAGCAGTTGGAAAACTTCAACCTCCTTCTTATTCTAAGCACCGTCTGCTCTTGGTTTTTTGTTTCCATTAAGAAGATAATATTGGGCTTTTCCTGAGTCACAAGGACTCTAAGGGCCTGAATTGTCAGGGGAGAGCCCAACCCCTAACAATTCCAGCTTAGTAATTTCATGGGTGAATCGGTGGCTTATTAGGGCTAGCCACCAAAGCCCATTGAGTTGATTTCTCCTCCTCCGTGACAGGGATCTCCACAAGTTGTGAGCTATCATTGGACGTCGTCCTTGAGGATTGAGCTCCATACGGGCAGAACCTCTTTCCTTTCTTTGCTAAAGGGAGCTTGGTAGATCTGGTCTTACCCTTGGCTTCGCCTCTTTCATTCCCTAAATATTGTAGCCTCTCTTTTTCCACTTCTTTAAGCTGTTCTTTATACATTGTCATCGAGGATTCCGCATCTAAACAGCTGCTGTCTCTTTTCTGTGGTGCTTTACCTTCTATAATAGTTAGGCCTCGAGAAGAGTGTAGATGATCAGCCGGAATGTTGGTTCCCTCCTCCGAGAATTGCTGGGGTTGAAGCGCCAGAAGAGGTTGTGCGATTGGTTTCATTGCTTGCTGATTTCCTTGTTGATTTCCTTGAGTATTCGAAGCAAGTGGAGTTTCCGGCACCATTTCTTCGCCTTCTATGAGTGGGGTCTGTTTACCATAAAAGAGCTTTCCATATGGGCTAAGCTCCCTTACCTCAGCGCGAAGCTAGTTGCCGAAGTTGCCCGGTAAATCTTCCTCCAGCCTTGTAGTTTCATAAGGTATCTCTTTACATTCGGTCGCATAATGCCCAATTCTACCACAAGAGTAGCAATAATGTGGTAGCCTCTCATATTTGAACTCGATCCATAATTTTTTGCTGCCCAAGTTAATGACGACCCCTGTTTTAAGAGGCGAAGCAAGATTCAGATTAATTCTGGCTTTTCCAACCTTATAAGTGCTGTTTCCTTTAGCTTCCAGCTTTACTTCTATGACTTCTCCAATTTTAGAGGCAATCCCTCTAACAGTTTCCGTCGTTACACGGCCGAATGGTAAGCCAAACAAGTGCACCCAGAAGGGGCAGTGAGAGAAATCATAACACATTTCTGGAATGTCAGGATCACATTGCTGGAGCACAAGGAGGTTGTTGGAGAAGGACCATGGCCCGGTTTCTAAGACTCTCTGCTTCTCGGCTTCTGATTTGAAGGAGAATGAAAAGAAACCTGTTTGTAATAAGGTACAAGATACATTCTCTGTCCTCCATGCCCGTTTCATAATGTTAAGAAAGGCCTGAAAGTTTACATTGGGTCGAGAATATAGTTTGCCAAATAAAGTAAGCCTGCATTCTGTTAATTTTTCGTCAGAAATGCCATCCGTAACATCAATTACATCATCATCCGACCATAAGTTACCCAAGCTTTTACACAGCGCTTCAAGTCGACTAGCTTCAGAATTCAAGTCAGTCATAATGCAGTATGCTAAGAGAGTCAGTGGAAAATTAACAGGATATCACAGCTCTGAAGGATGATGATCAGACTTCATGCAGGTGACAGATAGCTACATATGTTGCTTGAACTTTGAGCAGAGTTCTCATTAAAACTATATATAAAGTTTGGTAGCTGGCTTACCTTTCTTCGTGTCATCCTTACTGATGTTCAGCTTGGCTATCTGGCCAAACGTAAGAGGGTGAAACCAAAACCTTGAAGGGCCAGTTGAAAACCACCAGGGGGAGGAGAGGGGAATACGTATAATGGTTTGGGCTGCGGTCGGGGAAAACGAAAAGGAGAGCTAGCGGGGGTGGGTGATGAGTTGAGGCGTGGAGCGAGGATCAGATAAGTTTGGGCCCGAGCATTAGGGTTCTGAAGGAGACGCTCGAGAGGACAGGGATAGCAGGGGAGGAGGTGTGGAAAGAAGCCCAAAGCTATTTTAGGGTTTGGACGGGTTTCGGACTAGAGTATACCGACACAAAGGCTTGACACTTTATAGATTTGAGCTGGAGATGGAACGTCGTATGACGAAGAAACAGAGGTCAAGAAGGGGAACGCCGATGAAAGTTTCATCGAGAAGATAATCGAAGACTACCAAGAGGTAGAGGGAAACCCAGAGCGATTGGGAGCGCAATAAGAGGTATATCAGTCAAATCCCAGTTAAAGTGGATGAATTTGTAGTCTTTCTTTGATCATTGTTGCCATTGTTGTTTACTCGCATCATCGTGCAGTTGCCCTCAAGGGTCACCCATTGGCTGGCCACGATTTGCGTCCTTGTTTCTCTCCTCGAGACTCGTGACTGCTTGCGATCATGGCGTTGCTGGTCATGGGCGACACCGGATCTATGGCTGCCCTTGGCCGACAAAGCTAGATCGGGGCTTGGTATCCTTGAGCGGGTGCCCATCCCTTGCGACGTCCCAGGACGCGTCGCCGACTCATTTACTTTAATGTGCATGCGGAAGCGAATTACTAATCCCCTAACTACAACAAACGTGGGATAGAAAAACAGGACAACACATTTTAAATCAATCAACACAGCTTTTATAAACATTCTGGTTTACAAACATATGCCAACTCTAGGATCTAAGTACAGGAGTTCTATCTCCAAAAAGAACTTCTGAGCCACCCATCCTCCCAACCCTTTCGCCTCAAGCTCCAGGTTCTTCACACTAGGGACCTGAAAAGTTAAGCCTACAACAGGGTGAGATAACGTCTCCGCAAGTTCACTCTCTATTAGGAAGGAAATATGCCTAGGGGCGACAAAGGACTTACCTTGCCTCAGTCTTTTCCCGCACATCAGTACAATTCATATATCACATATGTACAGTAATAACACTCGATCAATTGGAGCATTTAAAATCACATTTTTGTCAATCACCACATCTCAGTCAATCAATCTATCCATCGATCTACCATAAAGGTCCCGATTATAAGATCAAATCATTATGACACGTCTCATTTCATATAACACAATTTCATCTCATAATCAGGCGCGGGTAAGTTATATCAGCGGTTTAATCCACGCCCGATATTCACTCTCAATATTCCAATTCAACATCCCCACTCAATATTCCAACTCCATGTTCCAACTCAATACTCATTCAATCATGCATTCCAAGTGATTACAGCCACACAGGCACGGCCTATCATGCGTTTCAATTGATTACTGCCACACAGGCATGATCTAACCGTCACATAGCGGTCTTCCGGCATAGCCGTCTTTCCTAGACGGCTTTCCATATAGGAGCATCGCCCACCCAATACACAACGGGTGACGGATTCTCTTAACCAGCACACGATCATCCAATCCCGACCAAAGACATTGTGCTTTGCACTCCAACGCTTCAATTAAAATAATGTACTTGGCCTATTTTCACCGTGTTAAAAATACCCGATAAAATAATCGTGTGTGGGTACATGGTCGGTCTGAGCCAAAAACGAAATATATTTCTTTTCAAAAATCCCACTATTTAATATAGTCCATAAAAACATTTGTGGCATTATAAACTGAAGCCTGGTATTTTCTAATTAAAATACCAAAATCACACAATTTGTGATAAATACCCAAAATTACACTTTCTACTCAATTTGTACAAACCATCACTCAATCAAATAAACCGAACATACCACTACAATCAGCACAAAATTTCGGTCACTGGCTATCCTAATATAATTTCTGGAAAATAATAAATAATTAAATAAAAAATTAAATAAATACCATTAAATACCATAAATAGAAACTTAGGTCGGAAATGCCTAATTAAATACCAAAACGGGCTTGGAAAATTTCTGAACTTATCTAGATAAATAGTACAGTTTATCTAGTCTCTAATTAAGCCGATTTAACCACCTAACATGCACAAATGAATATTTAAATCGCTAATCTGTTCTAACAAACCACATAAATCATACATAGCCTAAACTAATCAACTATTAAGTATAATTAGCTTCCTAAGTAGAATTTAGTGAGTAAACTCACCGGTTTTGCGATCCGGTGAGTCCACGATGACAGCGTCGCAAAGACGGGCGACAAACCTCCTAGTGATGACATCCGACAAGGCCCAGAAGCGGCCCAAAAAGGCCACAAAGCCCACGGCTGGGCTGCTCAGTTCTATTTTTGGACTGAGTTGACTTTAACGGCTTGAGTTGGACTCGGCTCGGGATTGGGTTGAGCTGCAGCTGCACACGGCTGAAGATTTACTTCGATGGACGCTGGGCTTGTGTGAAAGTGGGCTTACTTGAAGAAATCTGGTGGATGCTGAAGTCGTTCGAAGCTTGCATCGTGGACGTGGAGAGAGCGTTGCTGACATGCAAAGGAGTTGCTGGAGTCAACTTTGGCTTCGCTGGGTTAACTGGTGGGATGCTTTGGTGGAGGGAGAGACGTGTGGCCACAGGGGTTGTTTTGGTGAAGGGAGACAAGTGCTGGTGGAGGGGTGTGAGGCTTGTGAAGTCAGCATTGGGGTTGTGCTGGAAGGGAATTGACCCGAACATGGCAACAGAGTGAAGAATTCGGTGGAAGGTGGACCACAATGGTGGAGTAGTGAGCACGGGAATCTGTAAAGATGGGAGACGAACGTGTGGTGTGAGGCGGTGACAGCTTGGAGGAGGCAACTGGCGTGAGCGTGGCGTCCGAAGGAAGAGGGAAGAAGCCCACACAAATTCCACAATTTCCCTTTGCCAAATAGCTCACTAAGGAGGTTAAACATCCACTCAATTTGGCCCCTCCGAATTTCCTTTCTTTTCCGAATCGTCCAAATTGATTTTCCGAAAATATCTCGGGCTCGCTGAAAATTCTTCGAAGGATGAGTCGACGTTCCTAAATTAAGTCATGACATGCCCGAACTTTTGATTCCTGAAACTAGATTCAATTTCGTGGTTAATTTCAACTGGACGCGATTTTAGCGTGACCTAACCTACTGGGTAGCTTTTAGAAATTTTTAGTGCAATTGACCCGTGGTCAATTATTTTCGAGTCACAATATACTTTTTCGATACATTGACGACTCTCGGTTGTCGTGAAAAACTCGAGATTTCATATATGGACACAAAATACCAAAACGATAGAAAAATCGGTCTAGTGTCGATTGACGAAAATTTTGTAATTAGGTGAAATCACCCACACTTAATCACACACCTCTATCGAATCAACCTATCTCCGGTCTCTGATTGATTTTTAACTGTGCTGTAGTGACCCTTACAGATTAGCATGGCCGAGCAGTTGATTTCTGGTCGAATTCTCAAATCTATTGCGTTAAAATCCCTTAATGGCTTCACCTGATAGGCTAGTTATCTCGTGAGTCGCCAACTTAAAGAAAAGAACTTCAGGCGCGTCGATGAAAAACCAATTTATTCAATTGAAAATAGAGCTTGAAAATCAGCATGTCACAACTCTTCTCCTCTTATAAAAATTTCGTCCTTGAAATTTAAACCATTACCAATTTTTAAACAAAAAGATGGTGGTACAGTCGTCTCATTGAATCTTCACTTTCTCAGATTGCTCTTTTAGTCCCGTGGTGTTGCTAGATCATTTTGACCAAGGGGATCGTCTTAGTACACAAAACTTGCTCCTTCCGATCTACAATATGAACATGGTTTTCCACGAACGACACTCTGTCGTCCACGTCTAATTCTTCAAGATTTAGCACATAGGTTGGGTCAGGCTTATATGTCCTCGACATCGACACGTGAAAGACGTCATGCACTTGCGTCAACCTCGGTAGCAATGCAAGACGATACACTAGGATCCCAATTCTTTCCAGAACTCAAAGAGACTTACGTATCTCGGACTCAGTTTTCCCTTCTTACCAAAGCGCGAAGTACCCCTCATTAGTAACACATTCAAAAAGACGTCATCACCAATTTGGAATTCCAATGGCCTTCGACGTTTATCAGCATAACTTTTCTAGTGGCTCTGAGCAGTCTTTAATCTGCCTCTGCTAACGGCAACTGCTTTCACTGATTGCTAGACTAACTCTGGGCCTATGATTTTTCGTTCTCCAACTTCATCCCAATGCACTGGCGTTCTGCACGTTCTGCCATATAACACTTCAAAAGGAGCCATTTGATTGCTCTGCTGGTAGCTGTTGTAGTAGGCAAACTTGACAAGATTAAGCCGTTCCTCACACATGCCCTCAACATGTCCTTGAGAGTTTGAATTGTCATTTCAGACTGACCATCCATTTGAGGATGATAGGCTGTACTGTATTGCAGTATCGTTCCTAAAGCAGTCTGCAAACTTTTCCAAAAGGCAGCTGTGAACCTTGGGTCTTGGTCTGATGTAATCATCACTAGCACTCTATGCGAACAAACAATATGATGTACGTACAACTCTGCGTATCTATCCAATGCATAGTTCTTTCGTACTGCGATAAAGTGAGCAGACTTCGTCAGTCTGTCAACCACAACCCAAAAGGAATCATTACCCCTTTGACTCCTTGGTAAGCCCGTCACAACATCCATTGTGATGTGTTCCCATTTTCACTCAGGAATCTCGAGAGGTTGCAGAAGTCCTCCCGACTTATAATGCTGTGCCAAGATATCAATAATCATCCATGGTTCTTAAAGAAATGACCAAGAGAATAGAGCTAAGTGAGGAGGTTGTGGTGTAGTCATTGTTAAATGGCGTTCTTGGATGACGAAGAGACTAAGACGATTGCCAAATAGATGCTGAAAATAGGGTTTTATAGTAGGTGAAAGAGTTATTTGCTGTTAGCTGATGTCAGACAATACATTTGTCAACTATTCGTTTGTGGTTTCTATTTTATAAGCGATAGAGAAACAAGGGATCGGCCAGACGTGTAGGTGGGTTCGTGTAATTACGTGTTGTATTAGGTGAGAACTCATATGCCATCTATTATTACTCAAGTAGCACAAACATCGACATGTGACGCTTGATACAATATGGCATGACACCTCGACATATCATTTCTTAAAAAATAAAAAATTTCGACACATTAAAACATATTATGTATTAAATGTATATATATTTTTATATATACATGATAAATTATCATTTTTATTGTTATTTCAATCAAATTAATTTGATTCAAATTCACAAATAAATAAATAATTATAAAAGAGCCTGAAAGGAATTTACACTAAAAACAATTTTGAGCAATACCAGCAAGAGGAGTGATGCTTGCTGAGAGAGGAGGGAATTATGTGTAACGACAAGTGAGGATTAGAAGAGGAGAAGACTAGGGTTTTATTCTTTCCCCTTTTATTATTTTTATTATTTTTATTTGTTACATATTTACATTTTAACCCCTCATTTATTGTTTTTTTTTTTTTAAATTAATCTTGTGCATATCGGAATTGCATGTTAAAATTATAGACTCATGTGTCAGAGTGTGCTAAGAGAGTTGATCACGTGTCAAATTTTATATTAATCGTGTGTCGAAGTGTGTTAAACACGTGTCATAATGTCCGATATGACACTAAATTTTTTAAAAAGTGTCGGTCCTTCTAGTCTACAACTCAAAGAATTATTTTGAGTCTCTTAGCCACTAATGAACAAATGAGATAGGTCCAAATTATGTAGTTTGGTAAATGTTGCTTTAAAGGATGTACTAATCCTTTGAATCTGGTACCAATGGATATCATCCCCTATGAAATGATTTTTTTTTTTTTTAAACAAAGTTGTGTAGAATAGATTTCTGAAGTCAGCTCCTATGTCGGTCGAGGTGATTTGTGTTATAAATGTTTACACAACCTTTCTCTAACGTCTACCGTTCCATGTGAAGTGGGAAAAGAGTTTGCCAATTGATATTTCCAAGAGTCGCCCATCGGAGCAATCATCGTGAAGGTTGGCAAGCATGGATTGACCGAGTCAAGACAAATGTCTCAGAGCACCATCACATCGGTCGGAAATATAGAGTAAGACTAGTTTCTTCTACCAAGGACGAAGCCTCTCGTGAGGTGCCACATAATAGGGAAAAAACTCAGACCGTAAAAGTTCGTATCATCGTCGAGTTAGGGTGTGTTTGGTTGTTTGGGGAAAGTCATTGAAAAAATATAAATAACTTTAGGTTGAAGAAGCTTTTGAGAATGCAAATTGTGTTTGTTAAATTGTAATATAAAAGTCCATTGTTAAGTATCTTTGAGCAAAATAGTGTTTGGACAAATGATATTTACAAAGGACTTTTGTCATTAAAAAAATTCCCAAAAGAAAAATAAAAAAAAAATTGGCTGGCAGCGGTCGCCGTTGATCAAAATTTATTGCCGGCGGCCGACATCTGACTCAGGCAGCCTTGGAGACAATTAAGGAGGGCTGCCCAGGGTCGAGTGACCCCTGAAGACCACCAGCGAAGGCTGCCTGGGGTCGAGCAACCTCTAGCGACCCTGCTGCGACCTAGATTTGGGGCGGCGAGGTCGCGAGAGGACCTCGCCACCCCCGGATCTAGGTCGCGTGACCTCTTGCGATGTCGCCACCCCAGATTTGAGGGCGATGGGGTTGCGCGAGGTCACTAGAGGTCGCACAACCCCGCGTCTACCCAAATTTAGGAGTGGTGAGGTCATGCGACTCTCGAGACCCAAATCCGGGGCTAGCAAGGTTGCGCAACACTCATGACCCAGATCTAGGGGTGGTGGGGTTGTGCCACCCCAGATCTAAGGGTGGTGGGGTCGCGTGACTCACATGACCTAGATCGGGGGCGATGAGGTCCTCCCGTGACCCCGCCGCCCCAAATCTAGGTCATGGCAAGGTCGGCAACCCAGACCTTGCCGCGACCTAGATGGCACAGCAGTCGAGCCACCTCCCGGTGACGATGGCACCACCCCCAAGCGACGGTTGTCTGGGCCACTGCGACCATGCTTGCCCTTTGCCAGCAATAGCTCACGGAGAAGAAGAAGAAGAAGATGAATAGTGAGGGCAAAATCGGAAAAATAAAAAAACTAACCAGGATAATTTGGGAAGAAATTTTTTTGATTTAACCCCCTTAGCTCAGCATGTCAAGAAGGCTGAAAGCCCAAGGCAGCCCCCAACCTGCCTTGGGCTTTTTCAACCTTGTGAAAGCTGGCATTTTCCAAATGGGGTTTGAAAAAATTCTACCAAACACCCCTACATTAGTTCAAGGATCTTTGGGGGTTCAAAGTGGCTTCTCAAAGCCACTCCCAAACGCACTTATGAATTCCCAAACCTACCTGATTAAAATAGTTTTTTTTTTTTGACAAGTACCTGATTAAAATAGTTGAGTAGTAGCCACTTGCTTGAAACTCCACGTAAAATTATAAATAAGCAAATTATTCAATGTGTATTGTGAACCATGTCTTTTTCATACGCTGCTTGTATCTGTGACAAAATTTTTTATTGGATCATTTAAGTGTTAATTAAGTAAAAAAAAATCATTTCAGTGCTATTATTATTTTAAAAGGTTAAAAAATCTGACGTGGCTTGCCAGCAAAGAGCCACATCAGACTTAAAATTTTGTCCATGTTGTACATCAAATTTATTTTTTCAATTTGCAAAGAATTACAATGATATCAAGAATCATCCATGGCTCTCAAAGAACAAGCCGAGAGAACTCACGGAAACAGCTCAAACCCTATATTACCAGTGACAACCAGGGCTGCTCTCTTCAAAGCACGGAGGAAATGATGAATATGGTGGGAGAGGCAAGAAACCCACCTCCAATAGCCAAGCCAGCCAAAGATTTAGGCCGGGTGTTGACGAAAGATGAAAGACCTGGACGCAGATGTTGATGAAGAAGAAAAAGGAGAAGAAGAAGATGAGCTTGTAAGGGCTAAACTACGAAGTCTCCCATTTGTTTGCCCTAAATTACGAATTTAGAATAAATTCAGTAAATTCGTTTTGTTTTATAAGACCCTAATTCCTCATCCGTTTTCTCTCTCGCCCATCTTTAGTCACAACCGGTCTCTATCCCAGGGCCCATAATGTTGCCATTGTTGTCAACTCGCCTCATCGTGCAGTTGCCCTCAAGGGTCACCCATTGGCTGGCCACGATTTGTGTCCTTGTTTCTCTCCTCGAGGCTCGTGACTGCTTGCGACCACGGCGTTGCTGATCATGGGCGACACCGGATCTAAGGTTGCCCATGGCCGACAAAGCTGGATCGGGGCTTGGGAACGTCCGACCCGACATTTGGAGCCCCAATCCAATGCACAAGGACAAAGGAGAAAGCTCGGTGGCTTTCGGATCAATGTTCGGGGTTGCGCCTATTGACTCAATACCGAGCTTGCGCTAACAAGGTAGCGGCAAAGAGGGGGGCGAGCTGCTGTGGCAGTGGCTTAGGGTGGCGGAGCCAATCGATTCTCGTCCCTTAGGTTGGTCGACTTTACCGTTTCTCCTCATATGAAGTAAATTTAGTCGCCATGTGGTCTTGTATTTTGTCCACGTTGGATTTCAATTTTTTTTTAAGAGCCATATTGGAATTAAAAAGTTCATTAAAAAGGCCATGTAGGACTCTTTGTCAAAATATGTCATCGGAGACATTTAGGTAACCGTTTTCTTCATCGAAGTGGCACTCATATGATGATTCCAAACTGAAGTGAATGTTGTACAAAGACTGATACTTGTAATTTTCTTTTCCCATAGTTTTATAAGCGACTTAATGAGTTTGGGGTCGCTTGTTAGAAAAATTAAAGAAAAGCAACCCTACTTTTTTTTTTTTTTTTATGTTGATGCCTAAATTTTGGCTACCCAATTATTCATTTATTTCATACAAAATTAGGGATTACCCATAAACAAAACTATTAGAATTAAATTGCATTGCATTAGAATTAGCCAAACGTGTTTGTTTTTTAAGGGACTTGTGAAATTTGGCGGTGGATGTTTGAAATTGCGGGCAAGGAGCCCACTTACGTATGAATTTTGAAAAATTGGCTTGGCCAATAACCAATAGCTGACCAATATTTCTGCTGAGGAAGATAGTGAAGAGAAAGGAAGTACAAATTTAGAGATACTGACCATATATTTTCTTCACACGTATTTATGGCAGTCTATTTGGTTTGTCTTGAAGAAATTTGTTTCATGGACATGACATGGGCAAATAAAGCAAATAAAAAGAAGAAAGAATACGGCTGATTCTGCAAAAACGCGGTTAAGAAGATTGAGGAACATGGATGGAAAAGAAACTATCATCGTTCTAAACTATAATATGCAGATTTATTCTCCTTCCTCAAAAACCTAGGTCATTCCTACCTATAAAAGGGCCATCTACGGACAAGAAGATACACTCAAAGGGGTCTCTCTTCTTGTCTAGTGGTCAACAGAATATGCGCCGCACCCTCACGTTGCGCGCCTACCTCTTGTGCTGAGCTACTGCTGCCCTGCCCGACGAGCTGCTGCCTTCGCCTTGACGCGCCACGACACAATGCCGTCTTTGTGCATTGTGATCCTCGAAGGCGCTGTGGCTTTCTTCTCTGTTTTTGCAGCTTGCGGCTGTTACTGATTCATAAGGACGCCCCCTGCGAAGAGCCCCATGGCCTCATCACCACTATCACATGCAGGAGACGCCACTTTTTGATTTCTTTTGAGATAAAGTGGTGGTCAAAGTGGATTGCCTGGTCGAAGTATCAAGTCTCCGGTGGAAGCTCGGACAAATAGATTCACGAAGAGATTTGCGTATTGAGGGTCGAGGTACGCATCTGACTTGGTGGCTCACCAGCGATCCCCAAGTTCAAAGGCTGTCGTCCAACATTTAAATTTGGTAACGATATATGTGAAATAGGTAAAGATATTAGCTGAATTTAATTTGATTATTTCATTACTTAATTCATTGATATTGTGAACGAATTCAAATCTCCAACCATATTGTCCTATCCAAAGTTTTGCCAATAACTGTTTTAAATTAGGGACCATTCCCTAATTTCACAATGTACACACAATCGACAATCCAATTTCATGCCCGAAATATGACTTACAATCACGTGGAAAAATCACCAATCCGATCTCACAGTCGAGATATTATTTGCGATTTCGTTAAAATTGGTAAATCAAATCTCATGAGCTAGATATAATTCGTCAATTTATTTCTAAAATTAAGCGGACACGAATGATATACTGCCTGATTTGTTGTTGTGTTGTTTTTTATGCCTTTACTTGAATTGATTTTGCTCCGTAAAAGAACACCCAAATATATATATTATGAGCTTGCTTAGAAGATCTACATCTTCCTCTAGTTCTCTATCACAAATGGGCTTAGATCCAAGTCCTATACAAAGAGAAGAAGTAAGGATAGAAGATTTCAACAAATCTATAGAAAATTGGGAGATTCCTAGAATACAGCTTAAAGAAATGTATACAAAAAATCAAAGTTGAAATTTTTCGTTTTTATACAGTTAGTTTTTATACAGTTTTCGCTCGACTGGGATCGATCCATGCATAGTTTTGTTGGATCGAATTCTCGCTAGAATACTGTTTGTTTTAGGATTGTTTGCATAGTTAGATTAGACATTTTATATATTTCGAATTTTTGAAATATAAATCCCAGAAAACATTATTTTAGGATGTTAGATTTTATTTTCCTTAATTTAAATTGCATGTGTAATTATTGGGCACATTTAATTTCGAATTTTAATTAAAAAAAACACAATCATGCACGTGTCACGCTAGATTAGTTCATTCATTACACGTCATTAGTAAATTGCATGTTTAGGGTAATGCATGACATGTTAGAATAGTTGCATTAATCTTTTTCTATCATTGGATTAAGTCAATTAATAAATATCGCGTGATATATAATTCACATATTAAGTTGCATGTTGCATGTCATTTTAGTTAAGCATTTTCATATGTCATTGCATTGCAATGCACGTAGATTAGTTTTCATTTAAACAAATAAAAACAAAAAAAATTGAGTGACCGCGTGTTAATTAGAAATCATACTTGTGATTATTAATGTTGATTTTGAGCTAACATTGCATATGCTTTCGTTGTTATAAGATAAATCCCATAATTTATTTATTGCTTTCTTTGGTGTTAAATTGATGGATTACGCACTTGCATGATCACCTCATAAGTTAGGGAGTAATAAAATAAATTCAAGCTGCACGATAAAACATTTTTTTCATGAAAAGAACGGTACCAAAAGGGCATTTCTAGTGTAAATAAGTCCTCGTATCCATAATCTTTGGTTCGGATGAGTAAAATAATTCTCCCATTATTTTATTTAAGTGTCTATCGACCTATAATAAACTGATTAGTGGTGACTCCTAAATAAAATTCATTTGCATGCTAAAAATTTGAACCTACGTTGTTAATTGGTATGGGTTTGGAAGAGCCCGATTTAAGTCTAGATTTAGTAGTCCATTAGACAAACTTTAGGTGGTGCACTTGAGGTTAGGTCGCGACATATTATTTATAAATGAGAATACCAAATGGTCGCCACTCGCTTAGGACCTGCCATGGGTAGAATGGGCAGGGAACCCGATCAAACCTGGATTCTCTTCCATCCCTGAATACAATGCGGACTGTGGGGTTACCTTATAGAACTCTAGAACTATATAAATTCTACGGGATGTTGGAGCGAAAGGCAGGTGGAGTGAATGGCTTCACAACCAAGACTAGCAAAAAACTTGGCCTATTGAGTAGAAGAACGGATTGGAGACTGCAGTTTCTCTTCTCTTCCATCGTACTCTGTTTCCGCCAATAGATTCTTTACCTTATCATTCAAAAAGAACTTTTGAAAAAATGCTGCCGCTTTGCATGCGGAAAGAAGTTAAATTTGGCCGATCTAGGAAAGTTTTTGCAAATATGACAAAAGAAAGGAATTTTTCCCACATAAACATTTGAAAATTTTGGTTGATTTAGCAACCATGAACTTAGCCTGTGTTTGGTGGCCTGATAGGACATAAATTATCATGTCTAGCATTTAGTCACACACTCCGGCCAGACAAATCCAGCTAAAATGTCAGATATTCCATTCTGAGCTTTGAGTTGGCATGAAATTATCCTATCTGAACTTAATTAGAAAAAAGTAAAAAAGGGATGGAGCATATACGAATAGTGGTTCGTATTTGCCTAGCTACCCAGCGGCGACAATGCTTGGTGGTCACTAACCTGTGGCAACGCATGGTGGTGGCATCTCTTTTGTGATTATCGGATGGTGGTTGCCTGATAGTTTCACTCTCCATCGCAAGTGCAGTGACCAGATGTCGTAATCCCATTAATTTGCTCGGTGGTCTTGCTTCGGAGACCACTGGGCACTTGTTGCACTATGGGGCGACAATGATCACCACATGTTATCGTCGGTCGTGAGGGGAACACCACTGTAGTGACTGCCAAAGTGTTTTGCATTTAATTTAGTTTTCAATTTGGATTGTATCCCTCCTTTAATATATTTCTTTTCATGGAATTCATTAACAAATATTTGAGTTTAAAATCAGTTTCGGTTTGCTTCATTATAAGGGTTCAAATATCAAAGATCTAGCTAATATGCAATTTTTTTTTTTTTTTTGGAAAGGTAGCTAATATGCAATTAAAGAAGGGAGGATAATTAAGTATTTAGGTTAAGCCTCGTCACCACTAAACTACAAAAGTTCCATAGGCACTATACGTTAGCTAGAGAAGGGTTTATTACTCCACCAGTATTCGAAGGTCAATAATAATTGATGGAACTCATTGTGTTCATGCCCTTTGATGTCTACTGTTTACGAAAAACAAGTCAGACCATGCAACAAAGAAAGTCTTCTGAGGAGAAACATAGCTTATCTGTTCCAAACGCCAAGGAATTTATTAGTCTTTTTCAATGATATTGAAATAATTAAGCTGTAAAATCTACCTTTATTATCCATTAGTCATTTTAAGTTGTTAACCCCTCGACAAGATAATAGAGTGCCATGTCTTTTAATTTAATTGTTAAATTTTTCTGCAGCAAATCCGTATTAGGGATATTTAGGGAAAAGTAGCAAAATAAATTATAAATCTATTGCACTTGTCCTATTCCAATTATAAACCTTTCAACCGTACCAATTAAATTCTACACCTTTTGACCATATGTGGTCCATCAAGCAAATTTTGATCGGAAATCATTAACATGAACGCTAGCAATCCTACGTGACATGATTAGCACTAATGTAGACAAAAATTTCAAATTTTTAATATTTTAATTTTTTTAGGTGACCCTCGCCAACCACTGGGCAAGAACTGCAACCCTCCAAGGAACTAGGGAGGGTCATGGCCCTTGACTAGGCTATTACCAGCCGCGGTCAAGGGTCATGAAGACCTTGCAAAGTCTAGTAAGGGCTCGTCGAGGCATGAGTTGCAATGAAAAAAAGAAAAGAAAAGAAAAGAAAATCAGAAAAAATGGGGAAAAGAGCCAAAAACATCCTAAACCTTTTGTTTTTATGTTGATTTAGTCATAAACATTTTTTTTTTGGTGCCGATTTAGTCATAAACATTTTTACGTTGTGCTAATTCAATCATTTCCAGCCAATTTTGGCCGAATTTTGCTAACTGGATATCGGCCGACTGACGTTGCATGATCAGCGTTAACGTGGACAACTTTTAATAATATTTTAATATTTTTGAATTATTTTTATTCTTATTCTTTTTCTTTTTTTTTTCTTCTCTTCTTCCTCCAACCAGTCACTGGACCTTGGTGATCGGCCAAAGGTGACGGCTGGCAAGGTCGAGGTCGACCTCGCCGGCTACCTTGCTAGTGGCCACAAGGGTGGCCTTGCACTGGGCGGCGAGGGCGAGCCCCGCCAGCTCGGCGCGAGGAGGAGGCCTCGAGCTAGCCTCGGGCCGAACTGGTGGGGCTCGCCCTCGCTGGCCATGGGCGAGGCTCGACCCTCGCCAGATCTGATGAGGGCGAGCCTCGCCGCCCTCGCGGCCACTGGTGAGGTGGCCAGCAAGGTCAACCTCGACCTCGTCGGTCGTTGACTCTGGCCGGTCACTAAGGTCCGGTGACCGGTTGGAGGAAGAAGAGGAGGAAAAAAGAAAAAAAATAGCAAAATATTATTAAAAGTTGTTTACATCAATGCCGATCATGCCACGTTAGCCGGCCAGCGTTCAGTCAGCAAAATCCGGTCAAAATTGGCCAAAAAGGATTGAATTGTTGCGAAGTAAAAGGGTTTAGGACTAAATCGGCACCAAAAAAAATGTTTAGGACTAAATTGGTACAAAAACAAAAGATTTATGACTTTTTTGGCACTTTTCTCGAAAAAAATATTTAAAAATGTAATTTTTTTTTTTTTACTTAACACCGGTCGTGCTACAAAGGACGACTATCGTCCAACAAGGGAGGGTAGTGGCCCTTGACTAGGTTATTGCCAACCATGGGCAAGGGTCACAAAGACCTCTCAAAATCCAACAAGGGCTTGTCTAGGCGTGGGTTGCAATGAAGAAAAGAAGAAAAAAAGAATAAAAAATTTAGAAAAAAATATTTAAAAAATTTAAAATTTTATATATTAGCATTGGTCGTGCTACAAAGGACAACTATCATTTGATAGGGCTAGTAAGAGCACTTAGAGGGGGTGAATAGGTGATCAAATAAGTTTTTGCGAAACTTAATAAAATAAATCGACTTCTAAGAGTAATAGACTGAAGGTGTAAAAGACTATAAACAGTTATATGGAGCCACGAATTAAAGTAAAGAGATTAGGGAAAGAGAATCAAAACACAAGGTTTATAGTGGTTCAGCTTAGACCAAGCCTACGTCCACTCTCTCGCACTGACAGTTCACTGGCTGGATTCCATTAAGAATCAAAAGAGATTTTACAGTCTCACGTCCTTGATTTCATAGTATAGAGACTCCGCTACACTTCCTCAAGGTCTCACGAGTATCTAATTTCTCTTTTAAGTACAATTTAAGTTCAACAATTGAAACAGCAAAGAACTAGGAGTTTCAAATTTTGGATTTTCCTTTCACGCACACACTCGAATAACTTTAAGCATCTTCCTTATATACTCCTCCATGCCTTCATAACCATTGGCACCTTCCAAAGGAGTTTTTCCAACCTACCCATTGGACATAATCAATTAGGGAAATCTCTAGTTATTTAAGGAATGTGATAATAGGTCATCAATCTTGCTCGCTCATACAATACGAATCTAGGTTTCCATAAGTAGAACCTTCTAAGTATACTTTGCCAATCAACAGATCTAATTACTCGAATTAATTTCAATATGAATAATTGATCATTAGATGTTATCTCTAGCCATGAGAACTTCTTCAACCGTACGAATCAAATCCTTAAAGATATACTCACATCTAGATAAGTCTTCTTCAACGAATAAAACTTTTCTTCGCCGGTCTGGAAACTATCAGTGAGGGCAGACTTTAAATCTTGAGTTTGGAGGTCTTCAGACTTTGACGATAGAGTCTACAAGTCTTCAGACTGGACTGATGGAAACATTTTGTCAATTTTAAAACAAATAAGGGAGTTTTCTTCAACAATCTCCTTCTTTTTGATGGTGATAAAAATTTCTCGTAGATTTGGACACTTTTGACCTGCAAAACAATACTTAAGCAAAGCAAGGTATCTCATAAAAGATAAGTAGATTAGGATAATGATAGTGGCGATTTTGCAACCACAGAAAACGTGTTAGTCTTGTAAAAACAACTATTTTTACCATAATCATTAACATAGCTTAAGTTATTGCTATCAAAAGATCAAATCATCGACCAGTCCAAATCACAACCAAACAAAAGATAAGTCCAAAAAATCAAAAAGTCAAAACCAATCAAAGTCAAATCTCAAATCTGCATCAACTTCTCCCCCTTTTTGTCAACAGCTCCCCCTTTTTGTCAACAGCAAAAAGTGGAGAACAAATAAACGAGATGTTTGAAAATGGAGTCAGAATCATAGTTGTTTTGGAATGCAAACAAGCTCGAACTCTCCCATAGAATTCACTGTCTTCTCAAGCCTTGCAAAACTTTGCTTCAATGACTGAAAATCTTTACCTTGCACAGTAGACTGAACTTGATTCTTTCAGGGCTTGTACTTAATCGTGCAAAGACATTAAAGTGGCCATGAAAGCATTCTTGAGATCCTGCATCTCATAGCCCATAGCATATTGCTGCTTTCTTACATCCAATAAGATCTCCAGCAGTCGCGAAAAGTCTACTGTTTGCTCTATTGTAGCATTAGGACCAGCTGACTCAATTCTGGGGGTTTTGAGAATGGATGGAACTTCAGCAGATTGTCCACCATGACTATGAGTGGAGGCTTCGGGATAATGAGAGGCATACACATTCTCTGGATCCGCTGCAAAACGACTCACATCACTAGTAAAGATAGGTGAAGAAATACCATTCTGTCCAACAGCTTCCCCTGTTTGGTTGCCTTCAGGTGGAGTAGGTAAGATTTCTTTTTGATCAACTTTAGCTTTAGAGTGACGCATGTCACCAGTTCCAGCTCCTACCATCTCAGAATTGTTGGACAAGGAGACAACCAAAGTTGGCTCAAAAGAGTCTTCTCGACCCTTGTCTCTCTCTTCTTCTCCTTCTTGTCCTCTTTCTCCTCTTCTTTCTGCTTCTTCTTCATCTTCTCTTCTTTCCACTTCTTCCTCTTCTCTTCCTTCCTCTTCTTCCTCATCTCTTCTTTCTTTCTCTGTCCTCCTTTGTTCTTCATCTTCCTTCTCAGTCTCTTCTCTCTCTTTTTCTCCTTCTTTTGGCTCTTCTCGAGTCTCTTGAAAACTGACAAAACTCTTCAAATTTCGTAAGTTTGAAAGAGTCATTTCATCCTCATTCTCTTCATCCTGCAAGATGAGAATTCTTTTTCTCTTTACTGGAGCAGCCATGGGCTCCTTGCCTTTCCTCTTTGCAGCAGGAGAGTCTTGTTTTTCTTTGACGGGAGACTTCTCCTTCATACGTTTCAACATGTTGTTCAGCTCTTTCAAACACATCCTTGTGACCATTTTAAATCCATTCGCCATTGGAGAAATGGTTGTCAAACATAATGGTGCAGGAATGTGAATTTTAAAATGTCTAAAAAGACGTGAGATAAGAGAAAAATAAGGGAGTTGTCCCTTATCCTTCACCACTGATCGGTACATGTGAAACAATATGGTGTGAGGTAGAGAGAATTTGTAGTCAATGTTGATGGCATACATCAATTTTGCTTCAGACTGAGAGACATCAGTCTTGGATGTCGACTTTGGACGGATGCAGTTGATTATGATCTTGTGCAACAAGATGTTAAAGGCATTCGTCCTAGAATAGGAAATCTTGCCTTTAACATCTCGATCTTTCACCAATGATAGAGCAAAATGAGCAACAGACACACTAATTAGTTGGAAACTCGATCTTTCTACCCCAATTTTATCAGCCAGTGTGTCCATATTCACCAAAAACTCTTTCTCCCTCACTGTGAAAGAGAAACTGTTTGCATCCAGGAAAGATAAGTTTGAGTAAAAGTATGCAGTGAGTTCAAGATAAGTAGTAAATTCATAACAAAATCGCTCTAATTGCAGTAGAGTGAACCTCTCTCGCAGACTTACTTGCACTGAATCAAGGAAATAAAAATTGACACTCCTAGGGTTCATGACCCCTCTCTTCATCAATTTCAAGTAAACCCTCTCGTGATTTTTCGATCTGAAAAGACTTGAACCATCACCAGCAATGTTTACAGCCACTCCTATTCTAGGCTGAAAATGGGTAAACATGCATTCGTCGTCGTCATTGCTGAAAATGTTCAATGAGTCTTCGATTCCAAAGTCTTTCAGTTGTTGTTTTATCCATAATATTTGAGAACAATAACTTCCAAGGGCCACATACTCTGCTTCTGCTGTTGAAAGAGCTACAATACTTTGCTTTCTTGAAAACCAAGATACTATCATGTTACCAAGCAATTGACAAGTGCTGAAAGTACTATTTCTATCAACTCTGCAACATGTTAGATTTGCATCAATGATACTTCTGTATAGCTTCTGGTCAACTTTCTTTCCTCCTTCATCTTTATCTAGCTTCGAAAAACTTGACATTGGTATATCAGTCTTTTTGTGATTCTCCAATCCGAACTTTTTAACGAGTTCTTTTACATATTTTTCTTGGTAAATGAAAATTCATTCTTTCAATTGTTTCACTTGTAGTTCGAGAAAGAAGGATAGTTAACTCATTATGCTTATCTCAAATTCATCCTGCATAGACTTAGAAAACTTCTTGCACAGGTTTTTGTTAGGTGATCCAAATATAATATCAACATATATTTGAACAAGTAAAAGGTTTTTACATTCTCTTTTAATAAACAAAGTAGTGTCCACTATTCCTTTATCAAAACCATTTTGAATTAAAAACTTACTTAACATGTCGTACCATACTCGAGGTGTTTGTTTTAACCCATATAGAGTCTTTTTCAGTATGAATATCGAGTCTAGTTTCCTTGGGTCTTTAAAACCGGGATGTTGTTTCATATAGACTTTTTCTTGAATAAATCCATTTAGGAAAGCACTTTTGATGTCCATTTAGAATAACTTGAAATTCTTATAACAGGCAAAAGTTAGTAATAATCTAATTGCTTTTACCTTACTACTAGTGCGTAGGTCTCATAATACTTTATCTCTTCTTCTTATGTATATCATTTGGCTACGAGTCTTACTTTGTTCCTGACCATTTTACTTTTTTCGTCCATCTTGTTCCTGAAAACCCATTTAGCTCTAATAATAGATTTACCTTTTGGTTTAAGAGTTAATTCCCAAACATCATTAATACTGAACTGTCTGAGCTCTTCTTGTATAGCTTCAATCCAGCTTTTATCAGTTAAAGTTTCTTCTATACTTTTGGGTTCTATTTAAGAAATAAGTGCCACGGCGCTAGACTCTTCTTGCATTTTGGATCTGGTATGAGTCCCTTCATCAATATCACCAATGATGAGTTATTTGAGATGACTATACTTGTGCTTCCAGCTGCTGGTTGGTCTGACAGATTGCTGATCTTCTGCTTCAGTTGATTCTTCAACATCCATTCGTTGTTGTCCTTCTGAAGTCTAAGCTGCTTCAGGGGAGGTAGATTTTGTAGAGATTGGAGCAGATTTAGATTCTTCAGGTTGAGTCTGAATTAATTGATTTTGCAAAGAGTCTTGAAATTTGACATTCATAGATTCTTCCGTAGACTGAGTCTTCTTGTTGAATACTCTGTAAGCTTTGTTGGAGGTTGAATATCCAAGGAAGATTCCTTTGTCTGATTTTTCTTCAAACTTACCAGTTCGATCATTTGCATTTTTTCAAGATAAAACATTTGCAACCAAACATATGAAAATAAAAGACAATTGGCTTTTTCCCTTTGAATAACCTATAGGGAGTTTTCTCCAGAATTGGCCTTAAGAATACTCTGTTAATAATATAACATGTTGTAAAAACTGCTTTATCCCAAAAACGAGAAGAAATATTACTTTCAATTAAAAGAGTTCTTGACATTTCTTGTAAAGATCTATTCTTCCTTTCCACAATTCCATTTTGTTCTGGAGTCTATAGAGAGGAGAAAACATGTTGAAAACTAGATTCATCATAGAATTTTGCAAAGTCTCGATTTTCAAACTTACCTCCATAGTCTGTTTGTATGCTTAAAATAGTATATCCTTTCTCATTCTAAGCTTTCTTGGTAAACTTTGAAAAGTGAGAAAATGTTTCAGATTTACTTGCCAGAAAGTAAACCCAAATAAATCGTGAATAATCATCCACTATTACTAGGTAATATCTCTTTCCACCGATACTTTGAGTTTTGGCTGGTCCAAAGAGATTCATAGGCAGGAGCAACAACACACGATTAGTAGAAACTTGATTTATTAGTTTAAAAGAACTCATAACATGTTTTCCCAATACACATGGTGTGCATAAGTCAAACTTATGATATTTCAGATTAGGGAGTACTCGAACAAGCTTGGATTTGACAAATACCTCTTATTCCACTTCACTGCATTCTAGTGCTCTCTATTTGGATTTGACAAATAGTGACTAACAACACCAACTGCATGCGCCAAGTTTGGGCGTGTACATACCATCACATACATTAAGCTTCCTACAGCTGAGACATATGGAACATTTTCCATATCTTTCTTTTCTTTATTAATCGTAGGGCTTTGCTTCATATTTAACTTAAAGTGGGCAACAAGAGGAGTACTAACCACTTTAGCCTTATCTATGTAAAAATTTTGAAGGATTTTCTCGATATATTTCTCTTGCGACAAAAACAACTTCTTAGCATCTCTGTCTCGGGTAATTTTAATGCCAAGAATTTGTTTCACCGAGCCCAACTCTTTCATGGCAAAATACTTGCTCAACTATTTTTTCAATAACTCAATTCTTGAAGCATTCCTGCCAACAATCAACATATCATCAACATAAAGTAAGAGAGTAATAAAGTCATCATTAAAATTTTTTGGACAAACGCACATTTATCCAAGGAACTCTTCTTATAGCTTTGTTCTATTGTAACTGACGCAAACTTTTTGTACTATTGCCTTGGTGCTTGTTTTAGGCCATAAAGACTTTTCTTCAATTTGCACACATAATCCTCTTTCCCTTTCACTTTAAAACCCTCAGGTTGTTCCATGTATATCTCTTCTTTCAAGTCACCATGTAGGAAGGTTGTTTTGACATCCATTTATTCAATTTCCAAATCTAGGGTAGCTGCCAAGTCTAGTACCACATGGATAGAAGACATTTTTACTACCGGAGAAAATATATCATCAAAATCAATACCCTTTCTCTGTTCGAATCCCTTAACAACCAATCTAGCGTTGTACTGTGGTCGTGAAATATGTTCATCTTACTTCAACCTATATACCCACTTGTTTTTTAAAGCTCTTTTACCTTTAGGTAACTTCACAAACTCACAAGTATAATTATCATAAAGTGATTGCATCTCATTTCGCATAGCATCAAACCAATTGCTTTTGTACTCATCTTTTATTGCTTCTGTATAGCACTCTGGTTCACGTGCATCAGTTAATAATACATACTCATCTTCAAAATACCTGGTGGAAGGTTGTTGGTCTCTAACGGATCTCCAGACTTGAACATCTAGTGGAACATCTAATTAAGCCTCTGGTTCAAGAATATTATTATTTGTTTCAACATGTGCGTTATTTGGAACATTTACTTCATGTTGCTCTTCATCAACCTGTGTAGGAATATTTATAAGAGGAACTAGATCCAAATCAACCAAATTATCACTAACCTGTGGTGCTGAAATCATCTCTGCTTTTTCAATATCCTCTATTGTTTGATCTTCCATAAACACAACGTCTCTGCTTCTTACAATTTTCTTTTCAACCGAATCATAAAATTTGTAGCCAAGCATATCATGTCCATAACCAATAAATATGCACTGTCGTGTTTTCATATCAAGTTTAGACCTCTCATTTTGGGAATATGCACAAATGCTTTACACCCAAAGACACGGAAATAATCATAAGAAACATCTTTGCCTATCCAAACTCTATTAGGAACATCAAACTCTAAAGGAGTGCATGGAGTAAGATTTAATACACGCACAATTGTACTTAAAGGATCTAGGTAGCTTTGACTGTGAAAGTAAGCATCTTACCCTTTCAACCAGTGTTATGTTCATTCTCTCAATTAAGCCATTTAACTGAGGCGTCTTAGGAAGTGTCTTTTGATGTCGAATACCTTATTGTATGCAATATTCACCAAAAGGTCCAATATACTTTCCCCCGTTATCAGTCCTGATGCATTTTAATTTCTTTCCAGTCTGTCTCTTAACTAAAGCCTGAAATTGCTTAAAAGCATCTAATACTCGATCTTTAGTTTTCAAGGTATGAATTCAAATTTTTCTTGAAAAATCATCTATGAAGGTAACAAAATAAAGAGAGCCACCAAGTGATTTTGTTTTCATGGGATTGCAAACATCATAATACACTAAATCCGGTATACCTGACTTTCTTGAAGGAGGGGAGCTTTTAAATGCAACTCTGTTATGTTTTCCTGTTAAATAGTGAGCACACTTCTTTAGCGCCGAACTTTTCAATCCTGAAATGAGCTTCTTCTTGGCCAATATTGACAAACCCTTCTCACTGATGTGACTGAGTCTCTTATGCCATAACTCAGCTGCATCTTCGTTGCTACTGCATTAATTTTGTTTGTAGACAACTTTGCCTGTATAATGTACAACGAAGAATATTTTTCACCTCCAGCCACAAAAAGAGAACTTTTGATGAGCTTACATTGACCATTATTAAAGGTACTGTAATACCCCTCATCATTCGATTTGCCTGTAGAAATCAAATTTAAGCATATATCAGGTATATGTTTAATATTATTCAATACTAACCTTGTGTCATTGCTGGTTTCTAGGCACACATCACTGATGCCTACAACTTGAGCTAGCCCATTGTTTCCCATCTTCATAGATCCAAAGTCACTTGAGTTGTATGATGTAAAGAAATCCCTACGAGACGTAGCATGAACGGATGCACCACTATCAATTACCCAACTGGTCTCATGAGATACAAAATTCACCACATCACCATAAAAAATAATAAGAAAGTCTTCTTTAAGTGCAGCAACACAATTATCATCACTGTCATTATCATTTTTCTTCTCTTTACCTTTCTCCTTTTGTTTCTTCCTTTTTAACTGGTGACAAAATCTCTGAATATGTCCTTTCTAATGACAATAATGGCACTCAACTTTAGCAAATTTATTATACTTATCTCTGCTTTTATCTCGACTTTTATCTCTATTTCTCGGACCTCGAGATTCACTTCTTCCCCTTTTTCTCAACAACCAAGGCATCAGAATGTGAAGAGGACGATCCTTATGTCTTCCTTCTCATCTCTTCATTCAAAATACTATTCTTGGCCAAATCCATGATAATCATACCATCCAGGGCAAAATTAGACAAAGATGTTCGGAACGTCTCCCATGAGTCCGGCAAAATACCAAGCAACCATAGTGCTTGTATCTCATAATCAAACTTGATTCTCATCGCAGCCAACTGATTTATAATTCATCGAAAAAAATTTAAATGATCAGTCAAACAAGTACCATCTTGATATCTCAGAGTCATCATATGTTTTCTTTTTTGGTACCTAGGGAACCTCCGTGCGTCGCTTCGCAGCGGAGTAAACCTTGGAGGAGCAGTAGAGTCACCAACACCCTTGCTACCCCGGGTAAGTAGTGGGTTCCTTTCTCGCAAGGCAGACGACGCAGTGATTCGAACTTAGGACCTCTCCCGAAAGGAACCTATGCTCAACCACTACACCGCCACCATGAGTGGTAAAGCCATCATATGTTTTATAAAAAAATAACTTATTATTCCTAGTCTTTCGAGCATATAAGGGTGCGTTTGGTAACATTTCCGTTTAAAATTTGTTTTACGGTAATAGAAATTAAAAAAAAAGTATTTACATTTCAGGAAACAATTTTTGAACAAAAAAACGTGTTTGGTAAATGCTGTTCCAGAAATATAAAAAGAATAGAAACATGTTTTGGAAATTTGTATAATTTTTTTTTTTATTTCTTTTTAATTTTTTAAATATTTTTATTTTATTTTTCTATTTTCTTTCTTATTTTTCTTATTTCTTATTTCTTATTTCTTTTTTTTTTTCTTTTTTTCTTCTTTTGGCCGACGGCCTAGCCCAGCCACGGTGAGGCTCGAGCTCGCCCAGCCAAGGCGAGGCTCAGCCTCACCTAGCTGCGGCGAGGCTCAGCCTGGCCGGGCCACCGCCAGGTAGCTCGCCTAACCAAGGTGAGGCCGAGCCTCTCCAGGGGCCGACGACGCTTTGGCGAGGTCACCGGCCATGGCCGAGGCAGGTGACTGACCAAAGAAAAAAGAAAGAAAAAAGAAGAAGAAAAAAAAGAGAAAAAAGTGTTCTTAAAATGTGTTCCAGAAATAAGAAACAACTTTTTTTTTGTTTTTTTTTTCTTTCGGATGTGTTTCTGGGAACAAAAAAATAATTTGGAACAAAAACGCAAACAAACGCGTTTCTGTTCCTTTTTTGGTCCCATGAACAAAAAAAAGGAAATTTTTGCTCCAGGGAACAAAAATAATTTTTAACAAACGCAGCCTAATTGTTCGAGCTTATCCCATAAACTGCATGCATGTGTTTCCTCAAAGATATGGTTTAAAACATTATCATCCACCCATTGCCTAATATAACCACACACTTGACGATGAAATATAGACAATTCAGCATCAGTTTTATTCTCCAATTTCTCCTCAGCAAATACGAGCAAATAAAAATCTTTTACATATAAAATGTCTTCCATCTTCCATTTCCAAATATGATAATTCAAACCATTCAGTATAACTATTCTACTCGTATTATTTTCCATTGTTTAATATAAGACAGAAAAATCAAGCAATAACCAGATACTCTGATATCACTCTGATAAAAGAACAGTTACAATTCGAACAATTTCGAATCAACGTAGCAGAATAAAATAATCTCTCATCTTTTGTAAACCTAATAGGAATTGATATAGTAGAGTAAAATAAATACCAAGCACGCGAACACAAGACAATTTTTTTATGTGGAAAACCTCCTCGATGTGAGGAGATAAAAAAACCACGGGATCAGAGTCCACCCGAAAATCTTCACTATTAACAAAATTGAGTGAACAATGTTCTTCTCTAGCAAATACTAGAGGTACATAGCAGCAAGGACCTCAAGAACATAATTCTTGGCAATATACATGAATTTCACTAGAGATCAATGATAAATCTGACCAAAAACACAGGTTTTCATCAATCAATAAAAAATCTGATATAGGGAGCTTCAAATGAAAATCAAACCGTTAAGATTCGAGAAAATTGAGCCAAAAACATGCTGAGAAAATTTCAGTTCAATTGGACCACGAATTGACCTCCGATACCAGCTTGATGTAAATAAGATATTGCCCCAACTCTCAGATTTTCTACTTTCTCCTTTTCTCTTGTTTCTATTTCCTTTTATGGCTACCACTTTATAAAGATAGTGAGAAACCCTATTTCTCTATATAACTTATCATATGGGGTCAAGCCCTTTTTAGGCTTACAACTCATTGGGCTTCCTCCACATAAGAGTGAACCCAGCTAACAGTCTCTTCTCTCCATTTCTTTTTCTCTTGGCCCAACAGAAGGTTTCTTCTTCTTCCTCTGCAATGTTGCTGCAATTTCGAACTCAAGAGGCCTGAGATCTTGAAGAGCCAGCATGTGAGGAAGGCGAGGATTTACCGATTAAGGAAATGGTGGGATTTTAAGTTGTGATTATCTACGGGTTGCTGAGTGAGGTACAAGACGCACCAGTTTGAGGAAGAAATGGTCTTTGATGGTTTTGTTTTGCGGTCTAGCTCACTAGTTGTAAGATTAGATTGTCTTTTAGTGACTTGCATGTGGGTTTCACAGTGGTTTTAGGAGGTATATACTTGGGAGAGGAGCTGTGGTGTTCTCGTTGTTTCAATAGATGGTTGGGCATGCTGCAATGAGAGTTGTGCATGTCGATCTAGGTAGGCAAGTAGGTTGTTCGTGGGTTGCAAGCTTCGTTCTAGTTTGAGAAGTCATTTGGTGTTTGATGTAGGCTCTAGTTGCTGCATTGTGTGTGCTTGAGGTTGGGCCAAGGCTAGTTAAGAAGGTGTTGTGTAATAGAGGCTGAGTTGTGGGAGTTTTAGCGATACATGGGGTCTGTCCAGAATTGAGTGCTTCTGGTCTTGAGATTTTTTGAATTTCATATTGAAGATTCTGCAATGACTTTAGGCTTGTTTCTTAGAAGTTGTAGCAAATAGTCTGTTCTATGTCATATATTTTTCTTACATTTTTCTAGAAGTAGTACAAGAAATGAAAAGGTGAACTCTTTCTAGTGTAGTAATCCGCAGATAGGTGAAACTAGGGTATATCGGTCGGTTGTTTGATATTCTACCATTTTCGGGATAGAACCAAGTCTTATACTCTTCATGAAAGTTGTAGAGTTGATTCTTGTGTATAACATACTAAACTTTGGTAGCAATTGGTTAAGTTATGAGTACCGAAATGCCTTTTATTAATGTGCGGTAGAGTCTAGAAAATTTCACAGGTTTTAGGGTTAATTCAACGACTTGCTACTCTCTGTACACTGAGAAATAGGACTAGATTCCTCTATATAAAATGTTTATCAATGTCTTTGCTAAACCATATTAAAATTTTCACAATATTTCCAAAATGATTTATTATAGTTTCGACCTCTGTGTTCCAAATTGCTTGGAACTGTCTATTTTCTACTCTAATCCGAATTTTTACAAACATTTGTAAACAACTTGTTTGAACTTCTTGGTGACCCCTTGGAGTCTTGTGGTCCCTTATACATTGCCAATTTATTATAGGGGTGAGCGGTTCCCAGTTCTTTACAGGTTTTACCTGGAACTTGGAACCTACCCTCGGGTACAGGTTCCTCATTTTTTGGAACCTGGAACCTACCCTGTCACAAGTTTCGAGGTCGGTTCCAGGTTCCAACAGGTTCTTTTTTTTTTGTTCATTTTTAGTTTTAAAAGAAAACAAAAATGAATACAACAATAATAAACAACCTTATACCTCTTAAACCTTGCTCTTTTTTTGAGCTTATCCTTCAAATCATGATTAACACAAAAAAATAGCCTAAACTAACTCACCATAATGGGGTTCGACACCTTGACAATCCTTCAAACTGCAATTCACAAGCTCTATGTGACTTGCAGCCAAAACATTTCATTCTTAAAGTGAGACAACCCTAGAAGTACTTTCTTTATGCTTACCTTCAAATCTTTGCCAAGCTTCCCAGCTAATGCTAGAAGTAAGGTGGTCTTTCTAGAGCATGGAGGCCTTAGAAGTAATGTCATTCTGCAAAAGAGAAATAAAAATTTTGTCAGCAATATCTGAACTTCACTCCTTGAGCAGTGTATGCTGATAAAAATCTCTCTTCTTACTTGCGAAGCTTGATGATTCCGCTGACATCGTTGAGGATCGGTAATGGTTTCTTTCTACTAGGAATGATGTGAAAACCTATTGACATTGATTAACATGAGATAGGGTTCAATCAATTTGAGCAGAATCCTAGAAAATGTAGCTATGTCATGAATCAAATGTTAAATTACCTCAAGTATGTTAACAGTGAAATTGAATATTGTGGGTAGAGCTCGGCTCCCAACATAAGCTTTGGCCTCAACATTTAGATGCTCAAATCGGACTTCAATTGTAGGAATGTCCAATCCAACTCTGTTTGTTATACAATAAAGCAAACGCAGACCTTATAAAGATTTGCCTTGAAACTTTCAGCTCATGGAAGAAATTACAATTCCCAAATTGAATCTCTTTCTCAGGGTAAGAAAAAAAACGAATATCAAACCACTTTCACATTCTTTTAAGAAATATTGCAGTGACCAACTAATTGAATATCTAAAGTGTTCATGAAAAGTCATCAGCATGTACCTCTCAATCCTTTGCTTAAGCTTCAACAAGAACTTCTCAATGTCTTCCTCAGTTGTCTTTAGCAACCTCTCTAACAAGTTCCTCCTCTCTATCAACCCAAGATTCCCAATATCAAACCTTCTTCTTTGGTGAGAATGCCTTGCCAAATACGCAAGTATGTTGGGAGCTTTTTAAATACAGCCCTTACTATCAGCTGTCTTCAATTGTCCACATATAATGAACATCACCTCATTGACAGGGTTCCCTTCCCTCACTATGTATGTACTTAGATCAGGGCACACAAGCATGACACGCTCACATCTCAGAAATTGACCAAATAAAGCAGTTAGATTAAATCTAACAGTAAAGAGCAGAAACGACAAGAGATTGGACTTGTGATTGAGGCTGGAGGAAGTGAGTTTCTTTGGTGTCGAGGGTAGCGAGCGGTATCAAGGGACGTCGGGCGGCGTCGAGGGGGTCGAGCAAGTGTCGAGGGGGTAGTGCGGCGTCGAGGGGGCGTCGAGGGGCCGAGTGGGCTGAGCGGCGTCGAGTGACGGAGAGGCATTGAGCGGGCATCGAGGGGACGAGCAGCGTCGAGGGGGTGTCGAGGGTTGAGCGGCATCGAGGGGTCGAGCGATGTTGAGCGCAGTTGGGGGGGGGGGCAGCATTGAGAGTGGCGAGCGGCGTCGAGTCGTCGAGAGGAGCGAGCTAATTCGGCGTCAAGGGAGTGGGGATACTAGAGTGGACAGGAGAAGACTCGGAAGAGTGTGAAAACCCTAAAACTAAAACAGAGGGGAGTCGCGAGAAGAGGGAGAAGGAAGAATAGAAGGGGGAAGAAAAAAATTGAAAAACCAATTAGGGTTTTTCCGGTTCCGGTTCCGTCTCCAAGAATCGGAACCGAACCAGGAACTGCCGATTCCCAAAAAAAAATAAAAATCAAGAACTAGAACCTCCCTCCTTGGAACCTAGAATCGAACCGGAACCTTCGGTTCGGTTCTTCGGTTTCCGGTTCTACCCGGGAACCACGCTCACCCCTAGCTAACATTGCAGATACTTTGGTTGCTATGAAGTAAGTTCTGCAATATATATTTTATTTTATTGGGTATTAAATTGATGGATTGCACAGCTGCATAGTCATCTTTCATGTTAGGAAGTAATAAAATGAATTCAACCTACCTGAAAAACATTTTTTCATGGAAAGAATAGTACCAAAAGGGTATTAGAGAAATTTAGTGTACGTATGTCCTTGTATCCAAATTCTCTGGTTTGTATGAGTGAAATGATTCTTTCGTTATTTTAATTAGATGTCTAATCGATCTATCATAAGCTAATTAGTGGCAACTCCTACATGAAATTCATTTGCTTGCTAAAACCTTAAACTTTGATATGGATTTGGGAAAGCTCGAGCTAAATTTAGGCTTAATAATCCATTAGTGAAATTCTAGGTGATGCACCCAATATTAGATCACGACAGGCTCCTTCAATTATTGTGCCAATATAAGGAGATAGAAAAAACCCACGTTCCTTTATCTTTTTCACTTTCTCTTGCACTTAGCATGGCCCTGTTATTTTATTTATATGTAGTGGCCATTATGGATTTGCAAGATTTTGCTTTCCTCATCAATCTTTGATTCACCAAGGCATCTTTTTAATCACTTGACCATACATTACATATGAGACAACAATCAATAGTTTAGTTCATAGACTTGTTCGATATAACAATTTTCCCAAATAACAAGCGTACCTTTTTAGAATGGAATAATTAACGATTCGACTACTTCTCTAATCACCTTATCAGAGCTCCCACCTCTCCCAACAGCCTTTCTAGCCTCTTCTCTCACCTTCTTGGCTCTCCCTCTCAGCTTCTCATCTGTCATCAACTCTACAATCTTCTTCTCAATCTCTTCTCCTTTCACAATACCATTGGGACCCCAATCCCAGTTCCTCTCCCACAGTCCCAATCCCGCTTCCTCCATGACTTGTGCATTCACCCTTTGATCACCATCTTGCGGCCAGGCAAGCATTGGGACTCCCTGCAGAGCTGCTTCCATCACCGAGTTCCACCCACAGTGACTTAAGAACCCTCCTATGGCAGGATGCCCTAGAATCTCCTGCTGCTCCACCCACCCTTTTATGACCAACCCCTTATTCTTTGTTTTCTCCAAGAAGGCTTTGTTCAAAAAGTGTTCCGCGTCCTCTTTGTCATCCTTGTCTACTTTACTGGTTTTTAGGACCCAGAAAAATCTCCACTCGGTCTTTTCCAGCCCTTTTTCCAACTCTTGTATCTGATCTCTGGACATCACCGTTCTACTACCAAAGCTAATATACACCACAGATTCAACTGGCTGGTTCTCCAGCCATGACCTGTATTGATCCCCATCATCATCGTGTGGATCATGATATGGTTCTAATGGTCCTATAGGCAGAATAGGCGGCAAGCTTTTCGTCACCCTATCTTTGTTGAGAGCGACAAGTGTAGATGCTTGGAACCACTCAAAAGTGTTCATCAAGATTCCTTTGGCCTCCGATAGAGCTTGAGAGTTTGTAATAATGGTTGATGTAAAAAGATGACTGGAATCAAGGAAATCGGTGGGAGGCTTGACATGGCCATGGGTGACAATCCTGGTATCTTGATTTCAGTGGAAGTTTTGTTGAACTCAGCTGGGCTTGATGCCAGCATCGGAAGGTATGCAGTGAGGGAGTCGAAAGCAACTGAGGTGGTGGAAAGAATATAAATAGGGAGGTCGAGGGTTTTGACAATTGGTGCAACCTTGGCAACTACAAAGAAGTCCACAAATATAGCGGAAAAAGGTGGAGATGATGAAGATAACAGTGGACGGAGAAGATTGATTGACTGATTGATGAGATGCATCTGGAGAAGGAAAGGGTCAACAAGAGGGGAATCAGCTTGCCGAAAGCTAGGAGAAAGCTGGAGTTCAAGATGATTGATTTTGGGATTGTGGCGAAGGAATGAGGATATGTGCTCAGACTCCGCAATGGACACGGTGGGTTGAGCTGTAATGACCGTGACGATGCTGTTTTGCTTCGCCAGCATTGCCGTGAGCCGGAGGAACGGCATCAAATGGCCCATTCCAGCACTAGGAAACAGAGCAATGTGAGGAGGCTGTGGCATACTCATTGTTACAAGGCCCTCTTGGATGATAAAAGAGACAATAGATGATTACCGAACAGATCCTGAAATGAGGTTATATAGAAGCAATGGATGAATATAGGTGGGTTCGTGTAGTCACGTGCTGAATTAGGTGAGCAAGTCAGTTGCCATCTACCGGTCAATGATGTATGGTAATTTTTTTTTTTTTAATGAAATGATCTTTCTTTATTTTTTTTACAAAGGTTTGCAGAATAAATGTACAGAAGCCAGCTCCTAGTTATTTGTGAACTATTTAAATTAATGTTGATGGATCAGAATCGTATGAAAAATGTTCACACGACCTTTCTTTAACATTTTATGTTCCATGTGAAGTGGGAAAAAAGTTCGTTAATTAATATTTCCAAGAATTCAATCGGAGCAATTATCTTCGAGGTTGGCAAGTATGGATTGACCGAGTCCTTACAAATGTCGTAGAGCACCACATCAATAAAAAAATATAGAGTAAGACAAGTTGTTCTACAAGGGAGAAGCCTCTCATGGGGCGCCGCATAATAGGAAAAAAAACTCAGCACGTAAAAGTCCGTATCATCGTCGAATTACTCCTTTTGGAGATATGATCCCTGACAAAGAGGGATAGAATAGGTGGGGCGGATTTGATACGACCTCATGATGACTTTTCAATCTTCCATTAAATGCCAACCCCACTATGGGTCGTGCTATGAATTCCCAAACTTACCTCACTAAAATAGTTGGGTACTAACCACGTGCTTGAAACTCGACGTAAAATTTATAAATAAGCAAATTATCTTAATGTGTATTGTGAATCATGTCATTTTTGTATGTTGCTTATTTATGTGCCAAAAATTTTCATTGGATCATTTAAATGTCAATTAATTTTTTTTTAAAACAATCATTTTAGTGCTATTGTCATTTTAAGAGGCCGTGAAATCTGACATGGCTTGCCGCCAAAGAGCCATGTCAAAATTAAATTTTTGTTCATGTTGGACATCAAATTTATATCTTCAATTTGCAAAGGATTACAATGATATCAAGAATCATCGATGGTTCTCAAAGAACTAGACGAGAGAACTCACGGAAACAGCTCAAACCTTATATTACCAGTGACGACCAGGGGCTATTCTCTTCAAAGCACGGAGGAAGTGATGAACGTGGTGGGAGAGGCAAGAAACCTATCTCCAATAGCCAAGCCAGCCAAAGATTTAGGCCGGTTTGTTGATGAAAGATGAATGACCTGGACGCAGATGTTGATCAAGAAGAAGAAGAGCTTCTAAGGGCTAAACTACGAAGTTTCCCATTTGTTTGCCCTAAATTACGAATTTAGAATAAGTTAAATTCGTTTTGTTTTTCAAACCCTATTCCCTCATCCGTTTTCTCTCTCGCCCATCTTTATTCACCACCGGTCTCTATCCCATGGCCCATAATGTTGCCATTATTGTTTGCTCGCGTCATCGTAAAGTTGCCCTCAAGGGTCACCCATTGGCTGGCCACGATTTGCGTCCTTGTTTGTCTCCTCGAGACTCGTGACTGCTTGCGATCACGGCGTTGCTGGTCATGGGCGACACCGGATCTAAGGTTGCCCTTGGCCGACAAAACTGGATCGGGGCTCGGCAACGTCCGATCTGACATTTGGAGCTCCAATCCAATGCACAAGGACAAAGGTAAAGCTCGGTAGCTTTCGGATCAATGTTCGGGGTTGCGCCTAGTGACTCAATTCCGAGCTTGCGCTAACAAGGTAGCAGCTGCTGTGACAGTGGCTTAGGGTGGCGGAGCAAATCGATTGTTGTCCCTTAGGTTAGTCGACTCTATTGTTTTTCCTCATATGAGGTAAATTAATTCACCATGTGGTCATGTATTTTGTCCACATTGGATTTCTTTTTTTTTTTTTTAAGAGCCATATTGGATTTAAAAAGTTCATTAAAAAAGCCACATAGGACGCTTTGTCAAAATATGTCATCGGAGACATTTAGGCAATCGTTTTCTTCATCGATGTGGCACTCAGGTGATGGTTTTAAACTGAAGTTAATGTCGTACAAAAATTATGATACTTGTGATTTTCCTTTCCCATAGTTTTATAAGTGACTTAATGAGTTTGGGGTCGCCTTTTAGGCAAATTAAAGAAAAACAACCCTAATTTTTTATTATTTATAAATGAGAATACCAAACGGTCGCCTAACTCACTTAGGACCTACTATGGGTAGAATGGGCTGGGAACCCGATCAAGCCTAGATTCTCTTCCATCCCTGAATACAATGCGGACTGTGGGGTTACGTTATAGAACTCTAGAACTAAATTTATTCTATGGGGTGTTGGAGCGAAAGGCAGGTGGAGTGAATGGCTTCAGAACCAAGACTAGCAAAAAATTTGGCCTATTGAGTAGAAGAACGGATTGGAGACTGCAGTTTCTCCTCTTCCATCGTACCCTGTTTCCGCCAATAGATTCTTTACCTTATCATTCAAAAAGAACTTTTTCAAAGTACTGTGAAAAAGTGCTGCCGCTTTGCATGCGGAAAGAAGTTAAATTTGGCCGATCTAGGAAAGTCTTTGCAAATATGACAAAAGAAAGGAATTTTTCCCACATAAACATTTGAAAAATTTGGTTGATTTAGCAACCATGAACTTAGCCTGTGTTTGGTGGCCTAATAGGACAAAAATTATCATGTCTAGCATTTGGTCACACACTCCGGCCAGACAAATCCAGCGAAAATGTTAGATATTCCATTCTGAGCTTTGAGTTGGCATGAAATTATCCCATTTGAACTTAATTAGAAAAAAGTAAAAAAAGGGATAGAGTTGATAGGGCTAGTAAAACACCTAGTGGGGAGTGAACATGTGTTAAAAGAAATTTTCACAAGACTTAACAAATTAATTTGACTTTAGAGTTACGAATTAGTTATAGGCTGAATATGTAGACGACTATAAGTAATATAAAGTTACGAATTAAAATAAGGAGTTTAGGGAAAGGGAATAGAAACACAATGTGTATTGTGGTTCGGCTTAGATCAAGCCTACGTCTACTCTCCTGCACTAACAGTCCATTGGCTGGATTTCATTATAAATCAAAAAAGTTTTTACAGTCTCATGTCCTTGACCCCACAGTGTAGAAACTCTACTATACTTCCTCGAGGTCTCACAAGTGTTTTATCCCTCTTTTGAGTACAATATAAGCTTAACAATTGAAATAGCAAAGAACCAAGGGCTTTAGACTTTGGAATTTTTTTTTTCACGCACACACTAGAATAACTTAAGCGTCTTCCTTATATACTCATTCATGCCTCTTTAACTATTGGCACTTTCCAAAGGAGTTATTCCAATCTACTCGTTGGACAGAACTACTCGTTAGACAGAATCAATCAAGGAGATCTTGAGTCATTTAAGGAATGTGATGATAACCCACCGGTCTTGCTTGCCCATACAATCAGGATCTAGGTTTACATAAGTAGAACCTTCCAAGTATACTTTGCCTTTCAAAAGATCTAATTATCCAAATTGATTTTAATAAGAATAATTGATCACTAGGTGCTATCTCAAGCTGTAAGATCTTCTTCAAACCGTACAACCAAATCCTTGAAGATAAACTCGCATCTAGATAAGTCTTCTCTTTGTCGGTCAAGAATCTGTTAGTGAGGTTAGACTTTGAGAATAAAGTGTAATCGGTCTTCAGACTTTGGTAGATGATTCTTGAGTTCTTCAGACTATAACACTTGAGTTTGCAAGTCTTTAGACTAGACTTTTAGAAAGGTTTTGTCAGCTTCAAAAAAATTAAGGAGTTTTTTCTAACAATCTTCCCATTTTTTATAATGACAAAACTTTCCTACAAATTTGTAAAATTTTAACCGGCAACACTTAAACAAATCGTGATGTCTTTGAAAGATAAATTAATGAAGGCCTAGATAATATTGATTATGCAACCACGGAAAACATGTTAATACTACATAATAAATAACTATCCATCCATAATCACAATCTTAGTTGCTACAAGAAAAATTTAAATCCAAATAACAGTCAAATATCTAAAGTCCATTAGTCCGAAAGCAAACCAAAATCAAACCAAGTTCAAATCAAGCAAAAGTCATCAAAAGAAAATCATCAAAAGATAATTCAAATTTGTACAAACTTTCTCCCCCTTTTTGTCAACAGCAAAAAGTAAAAACAATGAAAAAAGTTTGGATAAAATCAGGGCTGCTTGAGGATGTGAATGAGCTGGAAATCCCCCACAGACATGACTGTCTCCTCTAGCTTTCTTAGGTCCTCCTTCAGTTGTGCAATATCCTCACCCTTTGCAGTTGCTTGAACTTAAAGATTAAGGGCTTGTACTTGGTCGTGCAAAGAAATTGAAGTGGCTTGATGAGCGGTCTGCATATTCTTAAATTCACACTCCAATCCATAAACCTAAGCTTTGATATCCATAAGAAGCTCGAGTAGTCTCTTAAAGTTTGTTGTATTATCGATTTAAGTACTCGTTTCAGCATGATCGGTTTGAGGAGTGTTGATTGATGATGGAAATTTAGCAAGAACATCCATACTTGGAGATGAAGCCTCATTACCATCTTCAGGAAATTGAGAGGCATACACATCTTTTGGATCGGCAGGAGAACGACTAACATCATCACTGGTAAAAACAAGTGAAGAAGTACTTCTTTTTTTTAGCAGTTCCCCTTATTTCAGTGCCTTCGGGTGGAGAAAAATATTCTTCTTCTTGCTCTTGCTCTTCTTCATCATCTCGCGGATGTTGTCCTTCTTCCTCTGCATTAGAATCATCATGATCCTCTTCTTCTGCTTGTTCTCTTCCTCTCTTTCCTTCTTCTGTTCTTCCTTCCTCTTCCTTTGTCCTCATCGCATCTCTTTCTTCATCTCTCTGCTCTGTCTCTTCTCTGTCTCGGTTCTCTTGATCCCCTGTCTCTGGAAAGCTAACAAAACTTTGTAAATTCTTCAAGGCGAAGAGAGTGATGTCATCCTCATTTTTTTTGTCCTACAAGATGAGTGCTCTCATTTTCTTATATGGTTTTGTCATGGGCTATTTGCCTTTCCTTTTTCCTATTGCAGAGTCTTGTCTTGCCTTGACAGGGGTCTTCACCTTAATGCTCTCCAGAAACTTGTTTAGCTCATTCAAACGCATTTCGGAAACCATCTTTAGTCCCATTACCATTGGATCAATGCTTCGAACACACATAATTTTGGGAGGCTAAATGTTAAAGTGTCTGAACAAATGAGTGACTAGAGCAGAATAAGGAAGTTGCCCATTGTCCTTCACTGTCCTATACATGTGCATAAGGATAGTGTGAGGCAGAGAGAACTTGTAACCAATGTTAATTGCGTACATCAGCTTTGCTTTAGAGTTTGAGACATCAGTCTTTGATGTGGATTTTGGTCTGAGACAATTAATCACAATCTTGTGGAGCAAGATATTAGAGGCATTCATTTTGGAGCATGAAATCCGACCTTCAGTAATTTTATCCCGAACAAGCTCCAAAGTAACGTGAGCAACAGACACAATGATTGGTTAGAAATTCCCTCTTTCCACCCCAATTACATCAGCCAGAGTGTCCATATCGACCACAAAATCCTTGTCTCTAACAATAAACGAAAATCTATTTGTATCTAAAAATGATAGATTAGAATAGAAATAAACTGTAAGTTCTAGATTAGTAACATTCGTCTCAAAGCAAAAACATTCGAGTTGAAGGAGTGCAAACTTTTTCCTTAGATTCACTTTCAATGAATCAAGAAAATACAAATCTGCACTCTTAGGGTTCATCACCCCTCGTTTCAGTAGTTTAGAATAAGTTCTCTTGTGATCCTTAGAACGAAAAAGATCCATCCTTTCACCACGAATGTTTGTTGCAACATCCATCCTAGGCTTAAAATGTGTGAACATCCTTTCATTGTCATCTTTCCCTTTAGGTTGATTAAACGTGCCAAAACGTGGGTCACTAGGAAAGTTAGCGAAAGTCTTTCCAGCCATCGTTTTTTTTTTTTTTCGCAATGCCCAACTTCTTCATCGTCCTAAAAAAAGAGTTTCATTCTTGTAGCCTCTCTCGCTAAAAACTCATCGATCAAAACATCATGCAGTACCACCTTCTTTCAATTTAGAATAAAGTTTGAAAGAAATTCGGGCTTAAGAGTCCTTACAGTTTCTACATTTTCAATCATTTCTTCCTCTACTTGTTGTTGCGGAGGAACTTGAGTTCTAAGCTAAGAAGAGAGGCATGGTTAAGAATGTTGATATTGACTTTACCGCTGCTACTGTGGAGAATCTTCTTCCTCGGTCAGATCAAAGTGCATAGGACTCTCACGCATATGCTGTGGTCCCTTGCTCGCAATTCTAGATAACTTTCTTTGGGAAGACATTGTTGCTTTTTGGGAGATTTCCTTGAACTTGCTTTGAAAAAAGGTGAGAACTTTTGGATTAAACTAGAGAGAAAAAGTAAGAAAGTGAAATTTTGTATTTAGGGTTTGAGAGTGAAATGGAGAAGAAAAATTTCAACACTATATAAAGCAAATGAAATGAGGTATACGGATCGTCAGAAGGAAAAATAAAAACTATCTTTTTGAAAATAAACAACTGCCTTTTTGAAAATGAAAAATTGCCAAAAATTTAAAGTTTAAAAGATAATTGCTAAAAATAAAATAAGTAATGATTTAAAAAGATAAACGTACCTTTTCAAATTTTCACCCAGAAATTTAAATTATTAACATAGGATTAACTTACAATTGCAACTTTTAGTCATTTTGAGTTTGAACACCTCCAGACTTTACTCGATAAAAGATGTGATGTTCAGTCTGGTGCGAATAGACTCAAATAGACTTTTCTTCAATGGCTTTGTAAATATGTTTGCCAACTAATTCTTCGAGTCAATAAACTATATCATGACTTCTCCATTCTGAACACGATCTCTAATGAAATGATGTCGAATCTTTATGTGTTTTGCTCTTGAATGAAGAATTGGATTCTTTGTGAAATTGATTGCGCTGGTGTTGTCGCATTTGATCTCGACGCATGAGTCTTCGATTCCAAAGTCTCTTAACTGTTACTTTATCCATAAGATTTGAGAACAGCAATTTCCAAGAGCCATGTACTCCGCTTCTGCTGTTGAAAGAGCTACAGTACTCTGTTTTCTTGAAAATCAAGATATTGTCCTAATTCCCAGCAATTGACAAGTATCAGATGTACTCTTTCTATCAACTCTGTAACTTGCTAAATCTGCGTCTGAATATCCAAGGAGAGTAAAGTCTCATTCTTTAGGATACTACAAACCTAACTTTGAAGTAGTTGCGACATATTTGATGATACATTTTGCAGCACTTAGATGAGATTCTTTAGGATCTGATTGAAATCTAGTACAAATGTAAACATTAAACAAAATGTTAGGTCTAGAAGCAGTAAGATAAAGAAGTGAACTAATAATACTCATGTAGAGTTTCTAGTCAACTTTCTTTCCTCCTTCGTCTTTGTCCAACTTCGAAGAACTTGACATTTGTATCTCAGTCTTTTTGCAATTCTCCAATCCGAACTTTTTGACAAGGTCTTTTGCATATTTTTCTTGGTGAATGAAAATTCATTCCTTCAATTGTTTCACTTGTAATCCAAGAAAGAAAGATAATTCATCCATCATGCTCATCTCAAATTTATCTTACATAGACTTAGAAAACTTCTTGCACAGATTTTTGTTAGATGATCCAAATATGATATCATCAATGTAAATTTGAATAAGTAGAAAATCTTTACCTTCTCTTTTAATAAACAAAGTAGTATTCACTTTTCCTTTAACATAACCATTTTGAATTAGAAACTTACTTAACCTGTCATGCCATGCTCGAGGTGCTTGCTTTAAACCATATAAAGCCTTTTTCAATTTGAAGACTAAGTCTAGTCTTTTTGGATCTTCAAATCCAGGTGATTGTTCCACATAGACTTCTTATTGGATAAATCCATTTAGGAATGCACTTTTGACGTCCATTTGGAATAACCTGAAATTTTTATAGTAGGCAAAAGCAAATAATAATCTAATTGCCTCTAACCTTGCCATTGGTGTGTAGGTCTCATCAGAATCTATCCATTTTTCTAGCGTATATCCTTTGGCCATGAGTCTTGCTTTATTTTTGACCACTTTTCCTTTCTCGTCCATTTTATTCTTGAAAACCATTTAGTTCCAATAATAGATTTATTGTTTGGTTTAGGAATTAGTTCCCAAACATCGTTAATGCTAAACTGTCTGAATTCTTTTTGCATAGCTTCAATCCAACTTTCGTTAGCTAAGGCTTCTTCTATACTTTTGGGTTCTATTTTAAAAATAAGTGCTAGAGCGCTAGACTCTTATCGCCTTTTGGATCTGATGTGAATCCCTTCATTAATATTGTCAATGATGAGTTCTTTGGGATGACTAAACTTATGCTTCCAATTATTGGTTGGTTTGATAGTTTGTTGATCTTCTACTTTAGTTGAGTCTTCAATTTATGTTCGTTGTTGTTCTTCAGAAGTCTAAATCACTTTAGGAGAGATAGACTTTGTAAAGTGTGGAGCAGGTTCAAATTCTTTCAAGTTGAGTTTGATTCAATTAATTCTACATAGAGTCTTGGAATTTGACGTTCATAGATTCTTCCATAGATTAAGTCTTTTTGTTGAATATTTTGTAGGCTTTGCTTGTGGTTAAATATCCAAGGAAAATTCCTTCGTTTGATTTCTCTTCAAACTTACTAGTTCGATCATTTGCATTTTTCAAAACAAAACATTTACAACCAAACACATGAAAATAAGAAACATTTGCCTTTTTTCCCTTTAAATATCTCATAAGGAGTTTTCTCTAGAATATGTCTTAAAAATACTATGTTGATAATATAACGGGCTGTAGAAACTGCTTTCAGCTAAAAACGAGAAGAAATATTATTTTTAATTAAAAAAGTTCTTGCCATTTCCTGCAAAGATTTATTATTTCTTTCTACAACTCCATTTTGTTCTAGAGTGTATGGAGAGGAGAAAACATGTAAAAACCATATTCATCACATAATTTAGTAAAGTCTTGATTTTCAAACTCACCTCCATGGTTTGTTTGTATACTTGAAATAACATATCCTTTTTCATTCTGAACTTTCTTGGTGAACTTTAAAAAGTGAGAAAATGTTTCATACTTACTTGCTAGAAAGTAAACCCAAGTAATCGAGAATAATCATCCACGATTACTAGGCAGTATCTCTTTCCACCAATGCTTTGAATTCTAGTTGGTCCAAAGAGATCCATATGCAAAAGCTGCAGAACACTATTAGTAGAAACTTGATTTATAAATTTAAAAGAACTTCAACACATGGTGTGCATAAATCAAACTTTTGATAAGTTAGATTGGGAAGTCCACGAACAAGTTTCTTAAAAGAAATCTTGGCAATCTGCTTTATGTTAACATGGCCAAGCTTTCGATGCCAAAGGTTCGCTTCATCTTGAATGGATATTAGACACTGAAAACTTTCTGGTTTTATATTCATGAGATAAATATTCCCATGTCTTTGTCTAGTGAAAGATTGAGAAAAATCTTTATTAGTTCCTGAACAGATTCCTTCTTGGAATTTGATTTTGAATCCAATGTCGCACAATTGACTAATGGTTAGCAAATTCTAATTTAATCCTCCCATCAAGGGGACATTATTGATTGTGAGACTTCCAATTTTTACAGTTCCACATCCAACAATTTTTCCTTTGCTATTTCCATCAAAAGAAACTTTTCTACCATTTAAATGCACAAGCTTTATAAAACAACTTGAATCTCTAGTCATGTGTCTTGAACAACCACTATCCAAATATCATTTAATCTTTTTCTTGATAGTTACCTACAATTACAAAAAGAGCTCAAGCTTTTGGTACCCAGATTTTCTTGGGTCCAAAGGAATTAGTTTTAAACATAGTCTCTGCCCAATCCTTAACAAGTCTCCAAACTTTAGGACATTCTTTTTTGAAATGTTCTAAGTTGTTACACTTTGAACATTTGAGAGCACTTTGGCCAACAAATTTTACAAAAGCTTTTTGAAAATAATTTTTTTTTAAAACATTTTTGTAGGTTTTTATTTGATTCTTTCCTTTACTTTTAGAAAATCAATTAAAAGAATAGTTTATGGAGTCATTCCTAAACCTGACTTGTTAAAATAAGGTCTTTGTACTGAAATAGTTTTTTCCAACTTCTCAGGTCTTAATGAAAATCTTTTTGTAATATTTGCAATGTCTTCTTTTAAGAAAGTATTTTCTTTTGAAAGAGAATATGCATTTTCCTTCAAATTGGCAAAATTTTTGTCTAGATTTTCAAACTTTTCTTTTCAAGAAATTTCTTGTTGCTTAAGTGTAGAATTCTCCATTTTTAGCTCGAAAATCATTTTAAGAGAGGTTTTGAGACTAAGACAAAGTTCATCTATGTATTTTGAGAATTTAGTAGGAATTTTAAATTGCTTACCTCGATTTTGCTGTCTGAGTTTGAGTCTGAATCTATCTTAGAGTTAGAGTCTAATTCTGATTTTTCCATTAGACATATATTGGCATATTTTTCATCACTTTCTTTGCATTCGGTATCACTCCATGTCTCTACTTTGAGAGCTTTTTGTATTTTTAAGTTTTCCATTTTTTTCTTCAATAAAGGACAGTAGGGTTTGATGTGTCCGTTTTTCTTGCATTCAAAACAAATCACATTTTTGTTGACTTCATCATCCTCAGTTGATTTATTTTGAAACTTTTGAATGCTTTGCTTCTTTCAGTTGAATCTTCTACCTTTTTTTATTCAACTTTCTAAATTTTCTTATCATGAGTGCTAGTTCTTCATTGTCCATATCATCTTCTGAATCTATATCAGAATTATCTTTTGATTTTAAAGCAATTGATTTCTTACCTTTAGGATATTCTTCCTCATTAGTTTGCTCAACTTCATATGATTAAAGTGTGCCAACTAATTCTTCTATAGAGAGCGACATGATCCTTTGAGTTTCCCTTATTGAAGTTTTTACGTGATTCCAGTCTTTGGAGAGTGCATGCAGCAATTTGTTAACCTTCATTGGTCCTGAGATTAGTAGTCTTTGATATGCTAGACCGTTTACAATTTTTTTAAAACGACTAAACATGTCGGTGATAGATTCTCCTAGCTTCATCTTGAAGACTTCATACTGTTCGAGTAAAATATTGATTTTTGTTTCTTTAACTCGATTAGTTCCTTTATAGGTAGCATACAACCTATCCCAGATTTCTTTGGCTATTTCACAAGATGAAATTTTGTTATACTTAGTAGGAGATAAAGTATAATATAAAGAGTAGATAGCTTTAGCATCAAGAGCTTGTCTCTTGGTTATTTATTCTTGTCCCATTTTGCCAGTATCTACAACTTCTCTTTCTTTTTTTAAGGTTAATGTAGCTTTGGGAATGATCATTTTCTCTACTACATTCCATTTTAGATGATATTTCGATCTTAGGAATGTCTTCATCTTATTTTTTCACACATTGTATTCTCTCCCATTAAAGTAAGGAGGTCTAGTGTTGCTCTGGCCTTCAACCAAGCCTAGAGCGAAAATACTATCCATAGATTTTTAACTCAGAAGTAAAAACACTTCAATAAAATGAGTACACAAGCTCTGATACCAATTGATAAGGCTAGTAAATACACCTAAAGGGGGGTGAATAGATGTTAAAAGAAATTTTCGCAAGACTTAACAAATTAGCTCATGTTTAGAGGATAATAGACTGAAGATGTAAATGACTATAAGTAGTATTGTAAAGCTACGAATTAAAGTAAGAAATTCAGGGAAAGAGAATAGAAACACAAAGTTTATAGTGGTTCGGCTTAGATCAAGCTTACGTTCATTCTTCCGCATTGACAACCCACTGGCAAGACTTCACTATGAACCAAAAGAGATTTTATAGTCCCACATCCTTAATCCCACATTGTAGAAACTCTACTACACTTCCTCAAGGTCTTACAAGTGTTTTATCTCTCTTTTGAGTACAATATAAGCTCAACAATTGAAATAGCAAAGAACCAAGAGCTTTAGATTTTGGAATTTTTCTTTCATGCACACACTCGAATAACTTGAGTGTCTTCCTTATATAATCTTTCATGCTTCTATAACCATTGGCACTTTCCAAATGAGTTCTTTTAATCTATCCGTTGGACAGAATCAATCAAGGAGATCTCGAGTCATTTAAGAAATGTGATGATAGCCCACCAATTATGCTTGCCCATACAATCAGAATCTAGGTTTCCATAAGTAAAACCTTCCAAGTATACTTCGCTTTTCAAAAGATCTAATTATCCAAATTGATTCCAATAAGAATAATTGATCACTAGGTGCTATCTCCAGAGATAAGATCTTCTTCAACCATACGAACCAAATCATTGAAAACTTGCATCTAGATAAGTCTTCTCTTCGTCAATTTGGAATTTGTTAGTAAGGTCAAACTTTGAGAATAAAGTCTAATCAGTTTTCAGACTTTGACAGACAAGTCTTGAGTTCTTCAGACTATAACACTTGAGTTTGCAAGTCTTCATACTAGACTTTTGGAAAGATTTTGTTAGCTTCAAAACATTTAAGGAGTTTTCTCTAACGCGTAGTTGCACTATGGGGCGACATTATGGGGCGACAATGACCACCACATGTTATCGTCGGTGGTGAGGGGAACACCACTACAGTGACCGCCAAAGTGTTTTGCAGTTAATTTAGTTTTCAATTTGGATTGTATCCCTCCTTTAATATATTTCCTTTCATGGAATTCATTAACAAATATTTGAGGTTAAAATCAGTTTCGGTTTGCTTCATTATAAGGGTTCAAATATCAAAGATCTAGCTAATATGCAATTAAAGAAGGGAGAATAATTAAGTATTTAGGTTAAGCCTCGTCACCACTAAACCACAAAAGCTCCATAGGCACTATACGTTAGCTAAAGAAGGGTTTATTACTCCACCAGTATTTGACATTAGCGAAGGTCAATAATAATTGATGGAACTCATTGTGTTCATGCCCTTTGATGTCTACTGTGGCACCCCTCGATGGCCCCCAATCCGTTAAGGTTGCCACAAATTTCTTGACACTCATCCTACTACATACCAGTAAGGTAACCTTTAAATTTTTGTGAAACCATGGTTCATGGGGGGTTGATCAATAGAATACTTTTTTCCATTTTTTTTTTTTTGGTAAGGGTCCTAGCACAGTTCATCAGCGGAAGCATAAGCAAGTCTCACCAACTCTCCCTCCAATAATAATAATGCAATGCACACCAACTACACACCAAAAGAAAAGATAAAGCCGATTTACTTTTATTTATATTTTCATGATGGACATTTCGGGTTGATACAACAAAAGGCCAAGATTTTTAACTATACTTGGCTATACCCAAAAGAGAACTCGACCCTATATGAAACATGTACATCCTTCCATCGACAAGTGTCGGCTATCTCCAAAAAGAAAATGTCAGCTCCCACCAGTCTTACGTGCCATCACACCCAACTTGGTGCATCGAGTGACGGCGGCGGTAACATCCCTAGCATCACCCCATTGCGTCGAACGTGAACGAACAAAAACTCTTGGATGATAAGGCCATCAACTGAACCTACGTCGTACATCGCCAATACTCGAACTCAGACATACTCCAAACTAGGTATACTAATACAGGAATGCTCGGTGCGCTCCACCTCGACGTCAGTAGGTATGCCATAGAATGTACCACACTAACTGGTGAAAGAGGCATCTTTCTAATATGAAATGTTAATCCCCAAAAGGGGAGAGTACAACCACTCAGCAGTAAAGATCCGCCAAACTACATAGTGCATCAAATAGAACAATCAAGGTATCATGAATAAAACAAATATCATTCACGCATTTAAGCATACCTTACCTTGCAGCCAAGCATATATCACCATGCAACGTGCATATACCACCATGCGCTTATCATCAAGCAGTTATGCATATATCACCATGCAATGTGCAATATACCACCATGCACTTATCATCAAGTAGTCATGCATATATCACCATGCCATATGTACACATCCATGCGCATGATACAATCTCAATTTTTTTTTTATCTTTCTAGGGACCGGTGTTTGCATCCCTCAATTTATCGCTCGCATCCAACCTGGAATCACGAGGAACCTACACCTCCGAGCATCCGGCACACACACTCCAGGCATTTCGTACCCCAACTAGCATCACGAGGTATCCTCCCTGGCACACACCTTCGGGCATCCTGAAACTCCCGAGGACATCTGGCACACACACTCTGGGCATCTCGAAACTCCCGAGGTATCGTCGGCTCACATCTCCGACGGTCTTGTTATTATCTCAATTTATATTCACCTATGTATCTCAATTTCAACATGGCATTTGATGCATCAATATCAAGAGTCTCAACCAGCTTTTTGATGCCATATAACATGCCATATGTCATCACATATGCAGCAAAATCAACCACTCAAAGCATTGCATCACATGGAAAAATTCATTTATTTTTGAAAACACATCAATTTTTAGATAAAACAGAATACACTCCTTTGATTAAAACTCTAGGAAAATTAGTGAAGGGTATAAATAAATTCTGAAAACTTGACACATTATAGATGAGACCTAAAGGCAGATATCTTATGAAAAACACCATACCAAAAGAATCTCACACAAAACAGTACGGTCCATACATCACAGTCTTCAAAATTTTAACACTTCAACTTACACAGTTTCGGAAGTAATTTAAATTAAATATCCAAATGAACTCCAAAACTTCTGAAATTTTTAGATGTTATAGAAAAATTCTAAGGTTAAATATCTCGTGAAGAAATCGAACCCCAAATCGTTCTAGATTAACAGATTTATACGATTAATTCCCCCTGTTCTCGGTGTCGTTTTTTCCAGATTATCTTCTTTCAAAGGAAACTCGTTTAACCAATCTACATATGTCCGTTTCTTCTAAATTTTAGTATGTTATACCTCAGAATATTACCTAAAACTTTCATTGAGGACACATGATCAAATTTTAATTGTATGATTTTATAAAAATCACAGAATCATACTAGGTCGAGGTAGCATTTTCCCAGATCCAGTTTCTTCAAAGGACAACGATTTCACCGACCTATTTTTGTTCATTTCCTCTAAATATTTGATATGTTTTACCTCAAGAAGTAAACTACAACTTTCATTAAGAACTCAAAGTGATAGTTTCGCAAGAAAGCTATTGAAATCACTAAAGGTCAGCACAACAAATTCCAGATCTAATCTCTCTAAAGGAAAATCGTTTTACCATGAAATCCTTGTCCGTTTTGTCTCAAATTTTAGTATGTTATCCCTGAAGATATTATCTACAACTTTCATGAAGAGATCGAATTGAGATTCCAACTAAAAAGTTGCATGCAGCTCACAAACTCGTGAACGGTCGGACTGATTTTTCCAGAAAACAGCATACTAAGCCAACGAACTCCCCAAAGCTTCGACCTTTCATCACATCCACCACAACTGAAATTTACCATCTTCTACACACACATCACAGCAAGCAAAGGGTAGGTTTTAGGACTCTACTTGCCTATAATCCGAGCACAAACAGCAACAAAGATGGCGGGCAAGGCGGCGAACGAACGGCGGCGAGCTAGGCAGACGATCGGCAAACAGACCTCCTTCTTCTCTCTCACATGCACAGTCTCTTTCTCTCTTCCTTTCTTCCTTTCCTTTCTCTCTTTCTCTCCTCTTTCTCTCGGACGATTCCCTCTCTTTCTCTCCCTTTCCTCACTTAATCCGCCCCCCTCATCCTCTCTAATTTCTTCCCCCTCATGATTAACAATCATTGATCTTGCATGCCGGCGCCACTTGGCAATTGCCATGCAAGATGGGCTCTATCTGGCTGGGCTTGGGCCAGCTTGGTCGACGGCAGCTCCTCCTCCTCCTTTGGGCTTCACGGGCCAGGCCCATATGGCCGAATGGTGGGTGATCATAGGCTGGGTTTTTGGGCCGGCTTGGCCTAAGAATTTCGGCCCTCTTCCCCTTTAATAATCTACTAATATCTTCCACTTAAATAAATACCTAATCAGAAAATAATATGGCCAAAAACTTGCAACATTAAACCATAAGAATCAAATCTATAAAGTACATGGTCAAGAACCATAATCCTCCTTATCAAATTGTCCTATAGCACCAACCTTAATTTACCCATGAACACAAGATACATTTCCATAGGTTTTAAGGTATCTGGAGGTTGCCATGAATTTTTGGGATGCCACATCTACTGTTTACGAAAAACAAGTTAGACCATGCAACAAAGAAAATCTTCTGAGGAGAAACATAGCTTATATGTTCCAAACGCCGAGGAATTTATTATAGTCTTTTTCAATGATATTATTGAAATAACTAAGCTGTAAAATCTACCTTTATTATCCATTAGTCATTTTAAGTTGTTAAGCCCTCGACAAGATAATAGAGTGCCATGTCTTTTAATTTCATAGTTAAATTTTTCTGCAGCAAATCTATATCGGGGATATTTAGGGAAAAGTAGCAAAAAAAAAAAAATCTAAATCTATTGCACTTGTCCTAATTTAGTTATAAACCTTTCAACCGTACCAATTGAGTTCGACACCTTTTTACCATATGTGGTCCATCAAGCAAATTTTGATCATAAATCATTAACATGAATCCTAGCAATCCTACGTGACATGATTAGCACTAATGTAGACAAAAATTTCAAATTTTTAATATTTTAATTTTTCTTTTAGGTGACCCTTGCCAGCCATTGGGCGAGAACTGCAACCCTCCAAGGGGCTAGGGAGGGTCATGGCCCTTGACTAGGCTATTGCCAGATGTGGTCAAGGGTCATGAAGACCTTGCAAAGTCTAGCAAGGGCTCATCGAGGCATGGGTCGCAATGAAAAAAAGAAAAGAAAAAATATTAAAAAAAAAGGGCAAAGTGCCAAAAAAGTCCTAAACCTTTTGTTTTTGTGCCGATTTAGTCCTAAACATTTTTTTGTGCCGATTTAGTCCTACACATTTTTATGTTGTGCTAATTCAGTCCTTTCCAACCAATTTTTGCCTGATTTTGTTGATTAGACGTCGGCCAGCTGACGTGGCATGATCAGCGCTAACGTGGACAACTTTTAATAATATTTTAATATTTAATATTTTAAATATGTTAAATATTTTTCTTTTTTTATTTTTTCTTTTTTCTTCTCCTCTTCTTCCTCTAGCCGGTGAGGTCGAGGTCGACCTCACCGGCCACCTTGCCAATGGCTGTGAGGGTGGCCTCACGCTAGGCAGCGAGGGTGAGCCCCGCTAGCTCGGTGCAAGGAGGCGGCCTCGAGCTGGCCTCACGCCTAGCTGGCGGGGCTCGCCCTCACTGCCCAGGCCTCGAAGGCCACCTTGCGCTAGGTAGATGAGGCTCAACCCTCGATGCCTAGCGCGAGGTTCGACCCTCGCCAAATCCGGCGAGGGTGAGCCTCTCCGCCCAGCACAAGGCCACCCTCGTGGCCACTGGCGAGGTGGCCGGCGAGGTTCAACGACTGGCTAGAGGAAGAAGAGGAGAAGAAAAAAAGAAAAAATTCTAAAATATTAAAATATTATTAAAAGTTGTTCACGTCAGCGCTGATCATGCCACGTCAGCCGGCCGGTGTCTAATCAGTAAAATCCGGCCAAAATTGGTCGAAAAAGACTGAATTGGCGCAACGTAAAAAAGTTTAGGACTAAATCAACACAAAAAAAAAAGGTTTAGGACTAAGTACAAAGACAAAATGTTTAGGACTTTTTTGGCACTTTTTCCGAAAAAAATATTAAAAAATGTAAAAAAAAAATACTTAACACGGTTGTGCTACAAAGGACGACTATTGTCCAACAATGGAGGGTAGTGGCCCTTGACTAGGCTATTGCTAGCCATGGGCAAGGGTCACAAAGATCTCGCAAAATCCAGTGAGGGCTTGTCTAGGCGTGGGTCACAATGAAGAAAAGAAGGAAAAAAAAAAAAATAAAAAATTCAGAAAAAAATATTTCAAAAATGTAAACTTTTTTATATTAGCATTGGTTGTGCTACAAAGGACAACTATCGTCCATGTCAATGTTTTCAACCAAATTGACTGAATAGACTATATTGGCAAATCGTTAAACATTTAAGACTCAATTGGTACAATTGAAATGGCACAAGGTGTAATAGATTTAGGAATTTTTTATACTTTTCCTGGGATAAAGACTACATATAAGATTAAGTATGTGGCTTCACAGATTAGGAAGATAAGTTGTGAGACGGAAACACCTGCTGAAACATTATAATGACATGATGCACTCTTCTACATCAACTGATAATAAGGACTATGTCCGATGAATCAGGTAATACTTAAATTCCTCTTGGGTCCTATTAAGTTATTAACTATTGGATTTTATTAAAAAGGGGCGTTTGTTAAATACCTTAATAAAATACGTTTGTCATTTCTAGTGGACAGTTTTTCTCATGTCATGTATAATGAATGTTTTGAAAATGATAACATGTCCTTGCATAACACTGTTAACTATTAATGGCCGGTAGTTTTTTTATTTCTTCTTACTTCATTTGTTACGTCCATAAAGGTGCTTGCAAACACTGAAAAGTAATTTCTTTTTCTAATGAAACCCCATATTCTTTCTTTGCATGACATTACATTCATCACGTATTGAAGGCGCTAGCAACTATGACACATGTTATAAAAAATAAAAATAAAGCAAGTGGTCGGATAAAATGGACTAAATGAAGGAAATAAATTGAACACCGAATTTACCTGATTTGATCGGAGTAACCTACCTCTCATGAGGAGAGCAGCACACAATTCCATTATAAAGCAAATGACATAAGGGAGATTACAATCGCTCGAGCACTCAAACTCTCTCTCAATGTTTTCTAACCCTCTATTACACCCAAATAACTCACACGGTATTTAGTCCTTTCAATTCCTAGTGAAATGTGACACTCTAAATTTTCTTATCCTAGAATTATGAACGGACAAGTATGGGCTTAGAATATTGGAAGTGGGTCAAGTGGCAAGTTCGGTGGGCCATAAGGAAGACATGAACTTAAGGGCTTAGTGGGCCGTGTGGAGGCCACGAGTGTGGGCTCAATGGGCCATGAGTTGAGCTTGACACAGAATAGTCTGAGTAAAGGGCCCGGTGGGCTATGGTTAGGGCCAATAGAGTTAGGGAAGTATACATGAGGTTCGGTTTAGGCAAATAAGATCTTTGTTTGTCAGCAGGAAGTTCTCTTTGACCGTGTTTGATTTAATCTAAGAATTTATGCACGAACATGGGACTAACCTTAACACTTTCTCTTAGTACTTAACCTTGGGCTTAAATTGTGACATCAATGCAACTCTAAACATATGCAAATTGACAAAACCTAATCTTCTCTTTTAGGGCCGAATGAGTAGGGGCAGAAATGGAATAAAGAAAACGAAGTAGGAGTAAGCATGTATGCATGGGAATTGTATGCAAGGACTACTCTTGCCGCCCTTCATTCCTTTGGCACATCCGCCCATCTCTTCGGTCATCATGGCCTTTGGATTGAAAACTTTTTCAATCATGAGCCACCTAGGGACTCATGAAGATTTAGGGAACATTCTCAATGCAAGAAATCATCATTGCTCTCTCTCTCTCTCTCTCTCCGACTCATCTCTCTCGCACTCTCTCTCGTCTCTTCTCTCCACTTCTTTTCTCTCGGCTCGACAGAAGGTTTCTTCTTCTTCCTCTGCAATGTTGCTGCAGTTTCGAACTCAAGAGGCCTGAGATCTTGAAGAGCCAGCACGTGAGGAAGGCGAGGATTTACCGATTAAGGAAACGGTGGGATTTTAAGTTGCGATTATCTGCGGGTTGCTGAGTGAGATACAAGACGCACCAGTTTGGGGAAGAAATGGTCTTTGATGGTTCTGTTTTGCGGTCTAGTTCACTGGTTGTAAGATTAGATCGTCTTTTAGTGACTTGCATGTGGGTTTCACAGTGGTTTTAGGAGGTATATGCATGGGAGAGGAGCTGTGGTGTTGCCGTTGTTTCAATAGATGGTTGGGTGTGCTGCAATGAGAGTTGTGCATGTCGATCTAGGTAGGCGAGTAGGTTGTTTGTGGGTTGCAAGCTTCGTTCTGGTTTGAGAGGTCATTTGGTGTTCGGTGTGGGCTCTAGTTGCTGCATTGTGTGTGCTTGAGGTTGGGCCAAGGCTAGTTAAGAAGGTGTTGTGTAATAGAGGCTGAGTTGTGGGAGTTTTAGCGATATATGGGGTCTGTCCAGAATTGAGTGCTTCTGGTCTTGAGATTTATTGAATTTCGTATTGAAGATTCTGCAACGACTTTAGGCTTATTTCTTAGAAGTTGTAGCAAATTGTTTGTTCTATGTCATATATTTTTCTTACATTTTTCTAGAAGTAGTACAATAAGTGAAAAGGTGAATTCTTTCTAGTGTAGTAATCTGCGGAAAGGTGAAAATAGGGGATGTCGGTTGGTTGTTTGATATTCTATCATTTTCGGGATAGAGCCAAGTCTTACACTCTTCATGAAAGTTGTAGAGTTGATTCTTGTGTATAACATACTAAACTTTGGTAGCAATTGGTTAATTTTTGAGTGCTGAAATGCCTTTTCTCAATGTGCGGTAGAGTCTGGAAAATTTCACAGGTTTTAGGGTTAAATCAACGACTTGCTACTCTCTGTACACTGAGAAATAGGACTAGATTCCTCTATATAAAATGTTTATCAATGTCTTGTCTAAACCATAGTAAAATTTTCACAATATTTCCGAAATGATTTATTATAGTTTTGACCTCTGTGTTCCAAACTGCTTGGAACTGCCTATTTTCTGCTCTAATCCGAATTTTTACAAACATTTGTAAACAACTTGTTTGAACTTCTTGGTGACCCCTTGGAGTCTTGTGGTCCCTTATACATTGCCAATTGAGATATATATATATATCTTGTGAAAAGATGACTTTGAATTGTGAATGGATGAGTCTTTTGTGTACGATGAATGAAGTGCACCATGAGTTTGTGTATGTGAGCATTGAGTCTTGGCTTTGGAATGGTTTTGTACACTAAGTTGGTAAGCATGATGTTGTGGTGTGATTATTCCAAGATATGATGCATGAAATGTGTGGAACAAATTGAATATAAAAGATTTCCATCAGTTTTGTGATACCGGTGATGCCCTAGGGAGTGGAATGCTCACACTGTGTGATTTTGGATGCCTCAAAATGAGATGTTCCTCTTGTGTGATCAGGAATGCATCAATTGTGTGATATCGGGATACTTTGGAATGAGATGCCCCTGTTATGTGACTGGGATGCCTTAGCTATGTGATGCTGAGATGCCTTGGAATGAGATGCCCATTGTAGGGATTCCATGAAAGTTTGGATGAGGGAACCAGAAGTGACTAGATCGAACAACCTATGATCCAATGAAAATCTGATTCGAGAATGGATATTGAAATTCATGATTAATTAAATATACTTGGCATGTGTGTTTGTGTGTGGTTTGCATCACATCTTGGTCAGTTGCATTAGGGTCGAATGCTAATATTATTGTGCTTTGTTTGTGGTACATATGAATGTGAATAAGTGTGACAATGGAGTGGTTTATGTAATAGTATGTTCTAGTTTATGTGTGCTGCTTATTGTTGAATCTTGCATTTCCTTAGCAACTAATGGATCACCTAAAGAGACAACCTCTGATGTTGTGACCTATTTATAGATAAACCTTTCCCGGGAAAGAAGGAAAGATCCGTTAATTTCCCGTCTCCCCTTATAATCTGTTGGATTCTCTTCCTATTGGCATTATAGAACACTATCCGTGATAACTAACTACACTATTGGATTTGTGCTCGCTATCTATCTTATATTTATATCTACCCCAAGCATTTATCTCGACGTGTCTTTCCACAATGTTTACTACCCCGACATTGAAATGACCTACACTCGGTATGAAGCCACACTATGGATGGATGATGGGCATGTTGACTAGATCCCTATGCGTTTGAGGCTCGCTTCATTAACCATGAAGAAGAGTTGTTCGGACCTCTTCGGTTCGGCGATGGTGGGTCCAAAGCAAGTGGTTCTTAGAGAACATAGTTCATGTGGAAGCTGAGGATGTTTTGTTTCTTTTCGAGTGACATGGGTTAGCTTAAGGGATAGCGAAGATAGGCTCCTTTTGACCTCTTCTTAGGCTTGACGCACACGCTTTTGGTTCATGTCATGTAAATATCTCCCTATGTATGCATAGTACATGTAAGCTCCCATATTTATGTAAGTAAGAAACAAGTGATAATCGCAAAAGGAAATGAGATGGGGCCACTTATATGATGGATCATGTATATTTATAGATGGATTGTTGATATTAACGATGGGCTGAGACGACCATGCCTTAGAAGATTTCAAGATCTTGTAATACTTGAAAGGGCTAGTAAGAATACCTAGAGGGGGTGAATAGGTGTAAATAAAATTTTCGCAAGATTTAATGAAAGTAAATTGTCTTTAGAAGATAATAGACTGAAGATGTAATCAACTATAAGCAGATATATAAAACAACAAATTAAAGTAAGGAGTTCAGGAAAAGAGAATAGAAACACAAATTTATAGTGGTTCGGCTTAATTCAAGCTTACGTCCACTCTTTCGCACTGACAGCTCACTAGCTGAATTTCACTATGAATCAAAAGAGTTTTTACAGTCTCACGTCCTTGACTTAATAGTGTAAAAACTCTACTACACTCTCCCAATGTCTCACAAGTATTTGCTCTCTCTTTTGAGTACAAGTTAAGCTCGACAATTGAAATAGCAAAGAACTAGGAAGTTTCAGACCTTGAAATTTTTCTTTCACGCACTCTTACGAATAACTAAAGAGTCTTCCTTATATACTCTTCCATGCCTCTATAACCATTGGCACTTTCCAAAGGAGTTCTTCCAATCTACCCATTGGACAGAATCAACCAAGGAGATCTCAAGTCATTTTAGGAATGTGATGAAAGCCCATCAATCCTGCTCACCTATACAATCAGAATCTTGGTTTCGATAAGTAGAATCTTCCAAGTATATTTCATTTTTCAAGAGATCTGATTATCCGAATTGATTTTAATAAGAATATTTGATCATAAGATGCTATATCCAGCCATAAGATCTTTCACAAACCATACGAACTGAATCCTTGAAGATAAACCCGCATCTAGATAAGTCTTCATTCTTCGGTCTGGAACCTATCAGTGAGATCAGACTTTGAGAATAAAGTCTGGCGGTCTTTAGACTTTAACAGTAGAGTCTGGAGTACTTCAGATTATAACAGTTAAATCTGCAAGTCTTCAAACTAGACTTTTGGAAAAGTTTTGTCAGCTTTAAAATAATAAGGAGTTTTCTCTAACAATCTCCTCCTTTTTTATGGTGACAAAACTTTCCTGCAGATTTAAAAAATTTTATCCTGCAAAACAACACTTAAGCATAATATAATATAAAATAAGTTGATTAGGACCTAGATAGCATCGATTCTACAACCACAAAAAAACATGTTAATCCTGCATGATAAATAACTATCTAGCCACAATCAAAATCACACATTTAGTTGCTGCAAATGTCAAAAATTCAAACCCAAATAACAGTCAGAAGTTTAAAGTATACCAGTCTAAAATACCAAACAAAAAATAAGTCATCAAAATCAATCTAAGCCAAAAGTACCAAAATAAGTACCAAGCAAAAGACAAGTCAAATTCAAATTTGCACAAACTCTCCCCCCATTTTGTCATCAGCAAAAAAGTGGAGAAAAAATTTAAAAAGAATTGGGTAAAAATCATGGTTGTTTGGGGATGCAAACGATCTAGAAATCCCCCATAGACCTGACAGTCTCTTCCAAGTTCCTCGAGTCCTCCTTTAGTTGCTCAATATCCTCATCCTTTGCAATGGCTTGAACTTGAAGCTTTAGGGCTTGTACTTGATCGTGTAGAGAGATTGAAGTAGCTCGATGTGCTAACTGCATGTTCTAAAATTCACACTCCAATTCATAAAGCTGAGCTTTGATCTCCACAAGAAGCTCAAGCAGTCTCTTAAAGTCTGTTACATTATCTGTTTGAGTACTCGCTTCAGCACGATCAGTTTAAGGAGTCTTAACTGATGATAGAACCTCAGCTGGAACATACAGACTTGGATATGATGCCTCAATACCAGCTTCAGGAAATTGAGAGGCATAGACATCCTCTATATTAGCAGGAGAACGACTAACATCATCACTAGTAAAAACAAGTGAAGAAATACCTCTTTTGTCAGTAGCTCCCCCTGTTTTTGTGCCTTCAGGTGGAGAAAAATATTCTTCTTCCTGTTCTTGCTCTTCTTCAACATCAAGGTGATATTGTTCTCATTCTTCTCCTGCAAATGTTTTTTAAGAGAATCATCTTGACTCTCTTCTTCCTCTTGTTCTCTTCCTCTGTTCTTCCTTCCTCTTCCTTTGTTTTCATTGCTTCTCTTTCTTCATTTCTCTTCTCTATCTCTTCTCTTTCTCTTTGCTCTGATCTTCTAGCTCTCTAAAGCTAACAAAACTCTGTAAATTCCTTAAGGCAAAGGCAGAGAGAATAATGTCATCCTCATTTTCTTCATCTTGCAAGATGAGTGCTCTCCTCTTCTTGATTGGTACGCTCATGGGCTCTTTGCCTTTCCTTTTTCCTGCTGCAGAGTCTTGTCTTGCCTTGACAGGGGACTTCTCTTTAATGCTCTCCAAAACCTTGTTCAGCTCCTTCAGATGCATCTTGGAAACCATCTTCAGTCTAACTACCATTTGAGCAATGGTTCGAACACACAGAATATTAGGAGGTTGAATGTTGAAATGTCTGAATAATCGAGTAACAAAAGTAGAATAAGGAAGTTGCCCATTGTCCTTCTCAACTGTCCTATACATGTGCATTAGGATAGTGTGAGGCAGTGAGATTTTGAATCCGATGTTGATCGCATACATCAGCTTCGCTTCAGAGTTTGAGACATCAATTTTTGAGGTGGATTTGGATCTAAGATAGTTGATCACAATCTTGTGAAGCAAAATATTGGAGGCATTCATTCTAGAGTAAGAAATCCTATCTCAAACAAGCTCCAAAGTAGCGTGAGCAACAGACACACTGATTGGTTGGAAACTTCCTCTTTCCACCCCAATCACATCAGCCAAAGTGTCCACATTGACCACAAATTCTTTGTCCCTAACCGTAAAAGAAAATCTATTCGTATCTAAAAAGAATATATTTGAATATAAGTAAGCCGTAAGTTTTGGGTGAGTAACCGTTGTCTCAGAACAAAAACGTTCGAGTTGAAGGAGTGTAAATTTCTCCCTTAGTTTCACTTTCAACGAATCAAGAAAACCAAAGTCCACACTTCTAGGGTTCATCACCCCTCGCTTCAGTAGTTTAGAATAAGTCCTCTTATGGTCCTTCGAACGAAAAAAAATCCTTCCTTTCACCACGAACATTTGTAGTGACGCCCATCCTAGGCTGAAAATTTGTGAACATCCTTTCATCATCATCTTTCCCTTCAGGTTGATTAAAGGATCCAAATCGTGGATCACTTGGAAAATTTGCAAAAGTCTTTGCTGCCAAACCAGCAGGCGCAACGCCATACTTTCCATTGTCCTAAAAAATGAGTTTCATTTTTGTACCATTTCTCACTCAAAAACTCATCAACGAAAGTCATTGCAGTACCAACCTCCTTTAACTTAGAGTAGAGTTTGAAGAGAAATTCAAGCTTAAGAGTCCTTACAAGTTCAACATTTCGATGATTTCTTCTTCTGCTTGTTGCTGCGGAGGAACTTGAGTCCTAGGTTGAGAAGAGTGATGCGGTTGAGAATGTTGTTATTGACTTTGCTGCTGCTACTGTGGAGAGTCTTCTTCCTCGATCAGATCAAAGTGCATAGGTCCCTCACATATATGTTGTGGTCCCCTGCTTGCGATTCTAGAATACTTTCTTTGGGAAGACATAGTCACTTTCTCTGGGAGATTTCTTGAACTCGATCGTGAAAAAGGTGAAATCTTTTCATATTAAACTAGAGAGAAAGTGTGAGAAAATGGAGTTTTGTATTCTAGGGTTTGTAAGTGAAAACAAAGAAGAAGAAAATCAACAGCATATAAAGCAAATGAAACGGGGTATATGGATTGTCATAAAGGAAAAAGTAAAAATTGCCCTTTTGAAAATGAAAAGCTGTCTTTTTGAAAATGAAAAACTACCGTAAATTCAAAACTAAAAAGATAATTACTAAAAATAAAATAACTAAGTAACGATTCAAAAAGTAAATGTACATTTTCAAATTTTCATCCAGAAATTAAATTACTAGTACAGAATTAACTTATAGTCGCAACTTTTGGTTGTTCTGAGTCTGATCATCTTAAGACTTTAAATGATAGAAGATATGATGTTCAGTCTGGTGTGAATAGACTCAAATAGACTTTTTTCCAGTGGCTTTGTAAATATGTCTGCCAACTGATTTTTCGAGTGAATGAACTATATCATAACTTCTCCATTCTGAACATGATCTCTAATGAAATGATGTCAAATTTCTATGTGCTTTGTTCTTGAATGAATAATTGGATTCTTAGTGAGATTGATCGCACTGGTGTTGTCGCATTTGATCTCAGTGCATGAGTCTTCAATTCCAAAGTCTCTTAGCTGTTGCTTTATCCACAGGATTTGAGAGCAACAACTTTTAAGAGCTATATACTCTGCTTCTGCTGTTGAAAGAGTTACAGTACTCTACTTCCTTTAGAACCAAGATATTATCCTGTTGCCCAGCAATTGACAAGTACCAGAAGTACTTTTTCTATCAACTCTGCAACCTGTTAAATCTGCGTCTAAATATCCAAGGAGAGTAAAGTCTCATTCTTTGGGATACCATAGACCTAGCTTTGAGGTGATTGCAACGTATTTGATGATGCGTTTTGCAACACTTAAACGAGATTCTTTGGGATCTTATTGGAATCTAGCACAAATGCAAACATTAAACAAAATGTCAGGTCTAGAAGCAGTAAGATAAAAAAGCGAACCAATAATACTCTTGTAGAGCTTCTAGTCAACTTTCTTTCCTCCTTCATCTTTATTTAGCTTCGAAGAATTTGACATTGGTACATTAGTCTTTTTGCGAATCTCCAATCCTAACTTCTTAATGAGATTTTTTGCATATTTTTCTTGATGAATGAAAATTCCTTCTTTCAATTGTTTCACTTGTAATTTGAGAAAGAAAGATAATTCACCTATCATGCTCATCTCAAATTCATCCTACATAGACTTAGAAAACTTCTTGCACAAATTTTCATTAGATGATCCAAAGATAATATCATCAACATAGATTTGAATTAGTAGAAAATATTTACCCTCCTTTTAATAAACAAAGTAGTATCCACCTTTCATTTAAGAAAACCATTTTGAATTAGAAACTTACTTAACCTATCGCACCAGGCTCAATGTGCTTGCTTTAATCCATATAAGGCATTTTTCAGTCTGAAGTCTACGTCTGGCCATTTTGGATCTTCAAATCCAGGTGGTTGTTCCACATAGACTTCTTCTTGGATAAATCCATTAAGGAATTCACTTTTGACTTCCATTTAGAATAACCTGAAATTTTTATAGCAAGCAAAAGCAAGTAATAATCTAATTGCTTCTAACCTTACCACCGGTGTTTAGGTCTCATCATAGTCTATCCATTCTTCTTACATATATCCTTTGGCAACAAGTCTTGCTTTATTTCTGACCATTTTTCCTTTCTTGTCCATTTTGTTCCTGAAAACCCATTTAGTTTCAATAATAGATTTACCTTTTGATTTAAAAATTAGCTCCCAAACATCATTGATGCTAAACTGTCTAAGCTCTTTTTGCATAACTTCAATCCAGCTTTCGTCAGCTAAGGCTTCTTCTATGTTTTTGGATTCTATCTCAGAAATGAGTGCTAGAGCACTAAACTCTTCTCGCATTTTGGATCTAATATGAATTCCTTCATCAATGTTGCCAATGATGAGTTCCTTGGGATGACTAGGCTTATGCTTCTAGTTACTGGTTGGTCTGAAGCTTTGTTGATCCTCTACTTCAGTTGAATCTACTAGTTTTTCTTGTTGTTGTTCTTCAAAAGTCTGAACCATTTCAAGGGAAGTAGACTTTGTAAGGTCTGAAGCAGGTTCAGAATCTTCAAGTTGAGTCTAATTTAGTTGATTCTACGAAGAGTCTTGGAATTTGACGTTGGTAGATTCTTCCATAGACTAAGTCTTCTTGTTGAATATTCTATAAGCTTTGCTTGAAGTTGAGTAGCCAAGGAAAATTCATTCGTCTGATTTTTCCTCAAACTTACTAATTCGATCATTTGCATTTTTCAGAACAAAACATTTACAACCAAACAAATGAAAATAAAAACATTTGGTTTTTTTCCCTTTAAAGACTTCTCTAAAATAGGCCTTAAAAATACTTTGTTAATGATATAACAAGCTGTAGAAACTGCTTCAGCCCAAAATTGAAAAGAAATATTGCTTTCAATTAAAGGGGTTATTGCTATCTCCTGCAAAGATCTATTCTTTCTTTTCACAACTCCATTCTGTTTTAGAGTATATGGAGAGGAGAAAACATGTTGGAAACTAGATTCATCACAAAATTTAGCAAAGTCTTAATTTTCAAACTCACATCCATGGTATGTCCGTATGCTTGAAATAGCATATCATTTTTTATTTTGAACTTTCTTGGCAAACTTTGAAAAATGAGAAAGGTTTCAGACTTATTTGCCAGAAAATAAACCCAAGCAAAATGAGAATAATCATTCATGATTACTATATAGTATCTCTTTCCTCCAATGCTTTGAGTTATGGTTGATCCAAAGAGATCCATATGCAGAAGCTGCAAAACTCGATTAGGTTTAAAAGAACTGATGACATGTTTTCTCAAAACACATGGTGTGCATAGATCATACTTTAATAAGTCAGACTGGGAAGTCCACGAACAAGTTTCTTAAAGGAGATATTAGCAATCCGCTTCATATTAACATGGCCAAGCTTTCGATACCAAAGGTCTACTTCATCTTGAATGGATATTAGACACTGAGAAATTTCTGGTTTTATATCCAAAAGATAAATATTCCCATGTCTTCGTCCAATGAAAGATTGAGAAAAATCTTTACTAGTTCCCGAATATATTCCCTCTTGGAAATTAATTTTGAATCTGGTGTCGCATGGTTAACTAATGCTGAGTAAATTGTAATTCAAACCTTCCACCAAGGAAACAATATTGATTGTGAGACTTCCAATTTTTACAGTTCCATATCCAACAATTCTTCCTTTGCTGTTTCCACCAAAGGAAACTTTTCCACCATTTAATTGCACAAGCTTTATAAAACAACTTGAATCTCCTGTTATGTGTCTCGAACAACCACTATCCAAATACCACTTGATCTTTTTTTTTTTTTTGATAGTGACCTGCAATTACAAAAAGAACTCAAGCTTTCTTTGGTACCCATATCTTCTTAGGTCTAGGAGAGTTAGTACAAAATATAATTTTTGCCCAATTCTTCTTAACATATCTCCAAACCTTAAGATATTTTTTCTCAAAATGTTCTAAGCTGTTATACTTTGAACATTTGAGAGCACTCCGGCCAACAAGTTTTATAAAAACTCTTTGAAAATAATTTCTGTAAAATGTTTTTGTAGGTCTTTGTTTAATTATTTTCTTTACTTTTGGAAAATCAATTAAATGAATAGCTTTTGGTATCATACTCAAACCAGATTTATTGAAATAAGATCTTTGTACTAAAAGAATCTTTTTCAACTTCTCGATCCTATTGGAAACCCTTTTGTAATATTTGAAATGTCCTCTTTAAAAAAAATATTTTCCTTCAAAATAGAATTTGCATTTTCTTTCCCTATGACAAAATTTTTGTCTAGATTTGGAAACTTTCCTTTCCAAGAAGTTTCCTGTTGCTTAAGTTTAGAATTCTCCCTCTTCAGCTCGGAAATCCTTTTAAGAGAGGTTTCGAGACTGAGACAAAGTTCATTTATGTACTTCGAGACTTTAACAGGAATTTTTAAATTACTAACCTCGATTTCGCTGTCTGAGTCTAAATCTATTTCAAAGTCTAAGTCTGATTTTGAATTTGCCATTAGACATATATTGGCATATTTTTCATCACTTTCTTTGCATTCAGTATCGCTCAATGTCTTTGCTTTGAGAGCATTTCTGTATTTCTCAGTTCTTCCCTTATTTTTCTTCAACAGAGGACAGTTGGGTCTGATGTACTCATTTTTCTTGCATTCAAAACAGATCACATCTTTGTTGACTTCATCATCCTCAGTTGATTTGTTTTGAAATTTTTGAGTGCCTTGCTTCTTCCAGTTGAATCTTCTTCCCTTTCTATTCAACTTTCTAAATTTTCTTATCATGAGTGCTAGTTATTCATCGTCTATATCATCTTCTGAATCTGTGTCAAAATCATTGTAGATTTTAAAACAATTGGCTTCTTACTTTTAAGATCTTCTTCCTCATTGATTTGCTCCACTTTATATGATTGAAGAGTGCCAACTAGTTCGTCTACAGAAAGCAGCATGATCCTCTAGGTTTCTCTTATTAAAGTCTTCATGTGATTCCAATCTTTGGAGAGTCCACGCAGCAATCTATTAACCTTCATTAGTCCTAAGATTAGCTATCCTTGATATGCTAGACTATTTACAATCTCTGTGAAAACGACTAAACATGTCAGTAATGGATTCTCCTGGCTTCATCTTGAAGGCTTCATAATGTCCGAGTAGAAAATTGATTTTTGTTTCTTTAACTCGATCAGTTCCTTCATAGATAACGTGCAACCTATCCTAAACTTCTTTGGCTGTTTCACAAGTTGAAATTTTGTTATACTCAATAGGAGATAAAGCACAATATAAAGAGTAAATGGCTTTAGCATCAAGAACTTGTCTCTTAGTTAGTTCTTCTTGTGCCATTTCACCAACGTCTGCAACTTCTTTTCCTCTTTCTGAGATGGATGTAGCTTTGGGAATAATCCCTTTTTTTGCTACTTCCCATTCCAAGGGATCTTTCGATCTCATGAATGCCTTTATCTTGTTTTTCCACACATTGTATTCATTCCCATCAAAGTAAGGAGGTCTGGTGTTACTCTGGCCTTCAACCAAACTTAGGGCCAAAATATTAGCCATAGATCTTTAACTCATAAGTAAAAACACTTCAATAAAATGAGCACACAAGCTCTGATACCAATTGAAAGGGCTAGTAAGAACACCTAGAGGGGGGGTAAATGGGTGTAAATAAAATTTTCGCAAGATTTAATGAAAGTAAATTGTCTTTAGAATATAATAGACTGAAGATGTAATCAACTATAAGCAGATATATAAAGCTACGAATTAAAGTAAGGAGTTCAGGGAAAGAGAATAGAAACACAAAGTTTATAGTGGTTCGGCTTAGTTCAAGCCTACGTCCACTCTCCCGCACTGACAGCCTACTAGTTCGATTTCACTATGAATCAAGAGTTTTTATAGTCTTACGTCCTTGACTTCACAATGTAGAAATTCTACTACACTCTTCCAATGTCTCACAAGTGTTTGCTATCTTTTTTGAGTACAAGTTAATCTCGACAATTGAAATAGCAAAGCACTAGGAAGCTTTAGACTTTGAAATTTTTCTTTCACGCACTGTTACGAACAACTAGAGAGTCTTCCTTATATACTCCTCCATGCCTCTACAACCATTAGCACTTTTCAAAAGAGTTTTTTCAATCTACCCGTTGGACAGAATCAATCAAGGAGATCTCGAATCGTTTTAGGAATGTGATGTAAGTCCATCAATCATGCTTGCCCATACAATCAGGATCTTGGTTTCGATAAGTAGAACATTCCAAGTATATTTCGTCTTTCAAGAGATCTTATTATCCGAATTGATTTCAATAAGAATAATTGATCATCAAATGCTATATCCAGCCATAAGATCTTCCACAAACCATACGAACCGAATCCTTAAAGATAAACCCGCATCTGGATAAGTCTTCACTCTTCGGTCTGGAACTTGTTAGTGAGGTCAGACTTTGAGAATAAAGTCTGGCAGTCTTTAGACTTTGACAGTAAAGTCTAAAGTACTTCAGACTATAACATTTAAGTCTGCAAGTCTTCGAACTAGAGTTTTGGAAAGATTTTGTTAACTTCAAAACAATAAGGAGTTTTCTCTAACAATACTCATGTTATACATGCTAATCATATAGGCTGGAATGCCTTAGTGTAATTATTGATGATTAGTTTCTACTTGCATTTAGTATATGACACTGCCGGGACATCACATGAAATCTAACTCAAAGAATTTTACAAATTTTAGTTACAAGAAATTAACTGTAAATCACTATAGGGTCTAATTACGACAAGCAAACTCTCGTGAGAAGATCTTTTTGCACGATTCTCCATAGTTTAGTGTCAAAGTTTGTTCTCTCTCTCTCTCGCCCATTAAGAAGAAATTTGGAGCTCTTCATATCTTGTCCATTGCCCCATTTATAACACAAAATTAAGGAGTTCCCATCATGCTCATGGGCTCTGTTGACATCTAAATTTTGACTACCTCATTTAGTCTTTTATTGCATAGAAAAATAAGGTCAAACCTGACCCCTAAAAAAAAGAAAGTTAAAACTACATATAGTTTTCGGAGCAATTTTACTATTTGATAACTTTGATAGGGATGGGCTCATATAGTTGCATCAGATCAGTGACGAATGGACTCGATTGAGGAAAGTTCTGAGTTTAATTGGGCTAAGTCCATAAGAATGTGAAATTTGGGCAAGCCCATTAGATACTCACCGTAATAGAAAATTATATGGGCATTGCGCCTATCAAACAAATTGAGAAAGATACTCTCTATTCCTTGTGGAAGTTGATTGATTCATTATTTTCATGAATAAAGAAAGCGAGCAGGAGGCGAGTCGGCAAGATATTAGACACCGGGTTGGATGTGAGAGCGAAAGGCAACAAATGGAGATGATATCTTGCGGGATTTTCATAAAAATTTTCGCAAAAAAATGGAAAAGATATCCACCTTGGCAAGCTGGGCTCCATTGAATATTTGCATGATACGAAGAATATATTTTGAAGATCAAGCTTCCAAGTGAAGCATGGGATATCAGCTATTTAAGGAGCACACACGGACAAGAAGAAAGCAGGCCCCACATTTTAGAATGCACGGCCACCATTGAGAGAGGGCACGTTCGCGAGGGAGCTCTCTCTCTCTCCGCGATATTCAGTCATCCACGGCGGGGACACAATTGATATACACAGCCAAAGGAGAGAAACAAGAATTCTGAGAGAGGAGGGACAGAGGTCCATAGCCGGAGAGAACTCATACACGATTACAAAAAGAGTGTTGATTCTTTTCATGTGGTGGTCGTCGCTTTTTCTTGGTGCTATAGTGAGCAGCTTCACGACTTGGCTGCTGCTCGGTGTCCCGTGGTGCCTGCCGCCTCATCAATCTTCCGCGGATTCCCTGCAGTGGCGACGTTCAGATCAAGCAACTCAGTCCGACGAGGCATCTTGTAGCGTCGGCGCTGTTAAAGTCCGATACTTGCGCTGTTAAAGTCCGATACTTGCGCAGCCACCGTTACTCGTCACTGTCCCTGCACCCACAATTCTTCCAAGTGACGTTCCAGTATTTGTCCAACGCAGAATAGCGAGTTTCAGGCGGTGCTCAGCCAAGCAGACGAGCTTTAGCGAATTTCTACTGACGATCCAACCGCAAGCAGTGTCTTTGTTCCAGGTGATCCCAACGATTTCCATCGAGCCCACACAAAACGATCACTCCCATGTGCGCCAAGGGCTACAATTGATACAAGAAGACAAAACTAGAGCAACCGGAAGAAATTTGTCCTACAGCTAAAGAGAGTTTTTTTTTTTTGGTCGATATACAGCTAAAGAGAGTTCAAGTGCTGGAATTTGGCAGCGCACTATTGGGTGGTCCAAGCTCTAAGAGGAAAAAGCCAAAAGTTGACTTCAGCGGCTACCCGTACAAGCCATCGTCCCCGCAGCACTTTCTACGGCTTGACATCACCAGCAAAGCCTCGTTGTTCTTTAAATTCTCGATGTCCGTTTTTGCAGGTTTCTAGGTCCTCAGGAGCTTACCTTCGATCACTAATCCAAGCTAAAGCCGGCGAGGATCTGCGAGTCCCGCCGAGAAGCACCCCCAATCAAGCCAGGCCACCGCACGGCCGATTGCCAAGCCAAGCACCCCAACTCGCCAAGCATCCTCGAGTCATATCGAGCCCCGATCGTGACTCATGAACTGCCGTCCACGAGCCATTGTCGAGTGTCACCGTAAGCCATCACCGGTGCCACCATCCAAACAAGTCCAAATTTGGGAACGATATCCACGAAATAGGTTAAGATATTATCCGAATTTAATTTGGTTATTTCCTTGCCTAATTCGTTAATATTGTGATTAAATTCAAATCTTTGAATGATATATCTTATCAAAAATTTCTTGAAAAGCGTTTTAAATTAGGGATTGTTTCTTAATTTCATAATGTGCATATGATTAACAGTCCGATTTCATACTCGAATATGACTTTCGATTTCATAGATAATCATCAATCTGATCTCTACGATTCGTGATTTTGTGAAAAAATTGTCCAATTCGATTTCATGCCTGAGATACGATTCATCAATTTAATTCTAAAGTTAAATGGATATGGATGATATCTTGTGTGATCATGCCATGTTTGTTGTGGATATGATTTCTTTTTATCTTTGCTTGACTTGAATTGAATTTAAAACTATAAAGAAAACCAAAAAAATACATATTGAAATTTGATTCGTGTTGATAATGTTGCTAATTTTGGACTATATTGCATGTTAAATTAGGTATTTTATTTATTCCGAATTTTTAAATTAAAATTCAAAACAATTGCTTTAGGATGAATTAGGTTCCCTTTCTTAGAACAGATTGTATGTTTAAATCTTAGGTATTTCTAATTTCGAATTTTTTTGAAAAAGAAAAAAGCAAAAGAATCTCATGTGCTCGTCACGTAGATTAATACACCTATTGTTTAGAAATGGCATGTTTAGGAATCATTTAAATTAAAGCGTGTGACATTTTAGAATAGTTGCATTAGGTTTTTTTTTTTTTTTAGTCATTAGATTAGGTCATAAAATTAATGTCACATGACATATAGTTCACATGTTAGGTTGCATGTTGCGTATCATGTTAGTATAGACACATTTTTGTACGTTATTACATTGCACTACATGTAGATTAGGTTTCATTATTAAGAGAAAATCCTAAAAAATTGAGTGACCGCATGCTAATTAGAAATTATATCTAGGACTATTGATGTGAATTATGAGCTAACATTGTAGATGCTTTGGTTGCTATGAAGTAACTCCTGTAATATATTCATTAGTTCATTGGGTGTTAAATTGATGTATTGCAACCGCATAGTCATCTATCATGTTAGGAAGTAATAACGTGAATTCAACCTACCTGATAAACATTTTTTTATGGAAAGAACGGTACCGAAAGGGTATTAGAGAAATTTAGTGGAAGTGCATCCTTGTACCAAATTGTATGGTTCATATAAGTGAAACAGTTTTCTCGTTATTTTAATTAGATGTCTAATCAACCTATCATAAACTAATTAGTGGCATCTCCTACATGAAATTCATTTGCTTGCTAAAACCTTAAACTTTGGTATGGATTTGGGAGAACTCGAGCTAAATGTAGGCTTAATAATCCATTAGCCAAATTCTGGGTGGTGCACTTGAGATTAGATTGCGATAGGCTCCTTCAATTATTGTGCCAATATAAGGAGATAAACAAAACCTGCCTTCCTTTATCTTTTCACTTACTCTTGCACTTAGCATGGCCCCGTTATTTTATTTATATGTAGTGGCCATCATTGTAAGAACAACACAATCGATTCATGGATTTGCAAGATTTTGCTTTCCTCATCAATCTTTGATTCACCAACGGCGTCTTATTAATCACTTGACCATACATTCCAAATGAGACAACAGTCTCTAGTTTAGTTCATAGACTTGTTCGATATAACAATTTTCCCAAATAACAAGCGTACCTTTTTAGAATGGAATAATTAACGATTCGACTACTTCTCTAATCACCTCATCAGAGCTCCCACCTCTCCCAACAGCCTTCCTAGCCTCTTCTCTCACCTTCTTGGCTCTCCCTCCCAACTTCTCATCTGTCATCAACTCTACAATCTTCTTCTCAATCTCTTCTCCTTTCACAATACCATTGGGACCCCAATCCCAGTTCCTCTCCCACAGTCCCAATCCCGCTTCTTCCATGACTTGTGCATTCACCCTTTGATCACCATGTTGTGGCCAGGCAAGCATTGGGACTCCATGCAGAGCTGCTTCCATCACCGAGTTCCACCCGCAGTGACTTAAGAACCCTCCGATGGCAGGATGCCCTAGAATCTCCTGCTGCTCCACCCACCCTTTTATGACCAACCCCTTACTTTTTGTTTTCTCCAAGAAGGCTTCGTTCAAAAAGTGTTCCGCATCCTCTTGGTCATCCTTATCTATTTTACTGGTTTTTAGGACCCAGAAGAATCTGCACTCGGTCTTTTCCAGCCCTTTTTCCAACTCTTGTATCTGATCTCTGGACATCGCCGTTCTATTACCAAAGCTAATATACACCACAGATTCAACTGGCTGGTTATCTAGCCAAGACCTGTATCGATCCCCATTATCATCGTGTGGATCATGATACGGTTCTAATGGCCCAATAGGCAGAATGGGCGGCAAGCTTTTCGTCACCCTATCTTTGTTGAGAGCAACGAGAGAAGATGCTTGGAACCACTCAAAAGTGTTCATCAAGATCCCTTTGGCCTCCGATAGAGCTTGAGAGTTTGTAATAATGATTGACGTAAAAATATGACTGGAATCAAGGAATATCGGTGGGAGGCTTGACATGGCCATGGGCGACAATCCCGGTATCTTGATTTCAGCGGAAGTTTTGTTGAACTCAGCTGGGTTCGATGCCAGCATTGGAAGGTATGCCGTGAGGGAGTCGAAAGCAACTGAGGTGGTGGACATAATATAAATAGGGAGGTCGAGGGTTTTGGCAATTGGTGCAACCTTGGCAACTACAAGGAAGTCCACAAATATAGCGGAAAAAGGTGGAGATGATGAAGATAACAGTGGAGGGAGAAGATTGATTGACTGATTGATGAGATGCATCTGGAGAAAGAAAGGGTCAACAGGAGGGGAATCAGCTTGCCGAAAGCTAGGAGCAAGCTGGAGTTCAAGATGATTGATTTTCGGATTGTGGCGAAGGAATGAGGATATGTGCTCAGACTCCGCGATGGACACGGTGGGTTGAGCTGTAATGACCGTGACGATGCTGTCTTGCTTCGCCAGCATTGCCGCAAGCCGGAGGAACGGCATCAAATGGCCCATTCCAGCACTAGGAAACAAAGCTATGTGAGGGAGCTGTGACCTACTCATTGCTCCAGGGCGTTCTTCAATGATGAAGAGACAATAGATGATTGCCAAGCATATCCTGAAACGAGGTTTTATAGAAGCAATGAATGAATGTAGGCGGGTTCGTGTAGTCGTGTGCTGGAGTAGGTGGGAAACTCAGACGACCATCCGCCGGTCAATGATTTATGAAATATTTTTATGAATTGATCTTTCTTTATTTTTTTACGAAGGTTGTTAGAATAGATGTATTGAAGTCAGTTCCTAATTATTTGCAAACTACTCAAATTAATGTCGATCAAGGTGAATCATAAGAAAAATGTTTACACAACCTTTCTTTAACATTTAATGTACCATGTGAAGTGGGAAAAGAGTTTGTTAATTGATTTTTCCCAGATTCGCCATCGGAGCAATCATCTTCGAGGTTGGCAAGTATGGATTGACGAGTCCGTACAAATGTCTCGGAGCATTACATCAGCCAAAAATATAGCATAAGACAACTTGTTTTACCAAGGGAGAAGAAGCCTCTCATGCTGTACCACATCAAGAGAAAACTCAGCACGTAAAAGTTTGTATCATCGTCAAGGTATTCCTTTAGAGATATGGTCCGCACAAAAAGCGATGGAATAGGGGTAGATTTGATAAGAACCATCATGATGACTCTCCAATCTCCATTATATGCGGAACCCATTACGGGTTGCCTTACAAATTCCCAAACCCAAATTACTAAAATAGTTAGGTACTTGCGACATACTTGAAACTCGTCGTAATAATTATGAATGAGTAAATTATCTGAATGTGTATTGCGAATTGAAGAAAAAATGATTATATGTAATCATGTATTTTTTGTTTATGTAAAATGACATAGATGATGTTATTTTGTTTAGCTTATAAAGGAAACGAAACTTGCAAAAGACCAATGACAGTTTTATAGAAAATGACCCTACAAGTGTCATAACTTTCATACGGTGGTTACTTTAGTGTCAAAACTTTTAAAGCGATCACTTGAATGTCATTTTGGTAAAAAAAAAGCCAAAAAATCCAATGTGGGTCACTGGTTATGTCAGACTCAAATTTGTTCACATGTTGGACAACTTTTTTTTTTTTTTTCTATTTTCTCAATTTGCAAAGGATTACAATTAAAGATATCAATAATCATCGATGGTTCTTAAAATAACTTACCAAGAGAACAGAGCTATGTGAGGAGGTTGTGGTCTACTCAGTGTTTAATGACGCTCTTGGATGATGAAGAGACTATAGACGATTGCCAAATAGATGCTGAAAATAGGGTTTTTATAGTAAATGAAAGGGTTATTGGCTGTTAGCAGATGTCGGATAATACATTTGTCAACTGTTCGTTAGTGGTGTCTATTTTATAAGCAATAGAGAAACAAGGGATGAATGTTGGGTTTTCTTCGGCCAGAAGTGTAGGTGGGTTCGTGTTATCATGTGCTGGATTAGGTGAGAACTCAAATGCCATATACGAACTAGGTAGCACCAACACCGATACACGATACATGACACAATACGGCATAACACGCCGACATGTCATTTCTTAAAAAATAGAAAATTTCGACACATTGGGATACATTATATATTACATGTGTATTTTTATATATACATGATAAATTATCATTTTTATTATTATTAATTTGATTCAAATTCACAAATAAATGAATAATTTTAAAAAGATCCGAAAAATAATTTTGAGCAACACCGGCAAGAGGAGTGATGCTCGCTAGGAGAGGGGGGAATCATGTATCATGGGAAGTAAGAGTTAAAAAATGAGAAAACTAGATTTTTTTCTTTCCCGTTGTATTATTTTTATTATATTTTACTTTTACATATATGCATTTTGACCCTTCGTTTATTGAAATTTTTGGAGTTGACCCTATACATATCATAATCGCATGTCGGAATTCCGAACCGAGTGTGTCAAGAGAGTTGACCACATGTTGAATTTTCCAACACCTGTTAGCCATGTGTCAGAGAATGTTAGAGCATGTCGAACATGTATTGGAATGCCCAACACGACAAGAAAGCTCCCCTAAAGTGTTGGTGCTTCCTAATCTAGGACTCAATGAATTATTTCGAGTCTCTCAATCAATGATGATCAAATGAGACAGGTCCGAATTATGTAGTTCTGATTTTTTTGGTAAATGTTGCTTTAAAGGAGGTACTATCCTTTGAATCTAGCACCAATGGGTATCATCCCTGTGAAATGATCTTTTTCTTCTATTATTATTATTATTTCTTTTTAAGAAAGGTTGTGTAGAGTAGATTTTCCGAAGTTAGCTCCTATGTCAAGGTGAATTTTGTTAAAAAAATTTACACAACCTTTCTCTAATATCTACCATTCCATGTGAAGTAGGAAAAGAGTTTGTGAATTGATATTTCCAAGAGTTGCAATTGAAGTAATCATATTCAAGGTTGGCAAGCATGAATTAACCGAGTCCTTACATGTGGTACCCCCGAAACGGCCCCCGATCCGTTAGGGTTGCCACAGTTTGCTTATCTTTCACTTGCCCTAATAGCATGCCACTCTGATACCATTGATTTATAGTGGGTCCATATGTCCTAAGGGATTATGTTATCTTAATCGGTCCCAGCACAATTCATATAACAGAAGCATATTCAACATCTCCCTAACCTATACTCAAACTAAATAATACAATACAATATACACCAACTACACGTCTTATATAAGTTGAAGCCAAACCACTTTTATTTACATAAGTATGATGGACATCACGAGTCGGTACATCAAAAGGCCAAGACTTTACGAAGCTCGGATATAACCAAAAGTACCCGACTCCACATCAATCATGTACATCGATCCATCATCCAGTGTCGGCTCTCCAAAAAGTGTTATCCTTTACCAATCACACGCGCATTCACACCCAGCCCGATGCATCGGCTGGTGGCGGTGGCAGCATTCCCATCATAACCCCGTCGCTGCGGACATGAACGGACAGGAACTCTTGGATTACAAGACCATTAGGTAGACCCACATCATACATAACCAAAACATGAACATGGATGAACACCAGTCCACGAGCACCAACACAGGGATGCTCCGAACACTTAACCTCAACATCAGACGGTAATCTATAGAAAGTACCACGCGTGACCGGTAACAAAGGCATCTCCTAATTTGAAATGTTAGTCTCCAAAAGGGTTGAGTACAACCACTCAGTAGTAAAAGATCCATCAAACTACACAATGCAACAGGCAAGACAACTACATATTCATGTGAAATGCACATATCATTCATGCAATCATGTTGTATTTCCATGAGATTCATTCATTAAGGCAATTTATGTTCCATGCCATATGCACATACATGCGCATGATTTATATCATCCATACAATCATGTATATATCCCCATGACATCCATTCAATGTCTTCATGATCGCATTCTTAATGTCAAATAGTATCAATTCAATTTCATAGGCAATTCATGCATCATGCCATATGCACACACATGCGCATGATTCAATTCCCAATTTTAATTTTCAAAAGAATCTCATTTTCTTTCTTCCAGGGACCAGTGTTTGCATCTCTCATATTGCTCGCACCCAACTTAGTATCGCGAGAAATCTCTGACACACACCTCCGGGCATCTGACACATACCTTCGAGCATCTCTCACCCCGACTGGCGTCATGAGGCCATTTGGCACATACCTCCGGGCATTCGGTACACACCTCTGGGCATCTCAAAACTCCTGAGGACATCCGGCACACACCTCCAAGCATCCGGAACACACCTCTGGGCATCCCAACACTCCCGGGGCATCGTTGACTCGAGGGTCCGATGGTATCATCAACATCACAATGCATATTCACATATATGTTTCACTTTCACAATAGCATTTGATGCAATAATATCAAAGGTTTTCAATCAACTTTTGATGTCATATGATATGCTAAATGTCACCATACATGCTGTATAATTAACAACCCAAGATATCACAACTCATAGAGCAATTAATTTGTTCTTGAAAATAAACAATTTTCGGATAAAACAGAATGCACTCCTTTAATTAAAATTCTGGAAAAATTAGTAAACAATCTTAATAAATTCTGAAAATTTAACATGTTATAAATGAGATCTAGAGAAAAAATTTTCATGAAGAACACTATGTCAAAAGAACTTCATACGAGTCGCTATGGTTCATGCATCACAGCCTTAAAATTTCAAACATCACCATTGCACAGTTTAATTCATAAATTCGGTATAAACCTTAAATCAACTCAGAAAATTCTGAAATTTTTATATGTTATATAAAAAACCTAGAGGTAAAATTTTCGTGAAAAACTCAAAGTCAAATTCATGATATATCAAAAGATATACTCACCATAACTCTTCCTAACCCTCGGTAACGATTTCCAGATTTAATACTTTCAAAGGAAAATCATTTCACCAGCCAATACTTGTCCGTTTCTTCTAAAATATTAGTATGTTACTTCTCAAGATTTCATCTACAACTTTTATCAAGAACACAAAATAAAATTTCAACTGGATGATTTTATAAAATTTATGGAGTCGCAAAGGGTCAGGCTGTTCTTACATGAAATAGCCTGCTTGTTCTAGGAAAACTACTACCATTCATTCGAATTTCAGCATCCAACATCACAACTCAAGCATCTCCAACATCCATTACCCTTCACACGCAACCACAGCAAGCAAAGTGTAGATCAATGGACTCTCACTTGCCTTAAGTTCATGAAATCACAGCAAGCAAAAACAGTAACCTGGGGCTTCAGGCGTTGCTCAACCCATGGCAGAGCTAGGCGGCGCCGACGGTGGCAACTGGCGCACACACGGCGAGGCTGGTCTCCTTCCTTCCTCGCTGGAGCACCCTCTCTCTCTCTCTCTCTCTATCTCGCTCAGCTTCTCTCTTTTTCTCTCGAATTCTCCCTCTCTTGCGAACACTCCCTCGTGCAATCCGCCCCTTCTCTCTCCCTTTCTCTTCCTTTCACCCTCATGATTAGCTAGTAATCATGAGGTTTTGCATGCACGAGACACTTGGTTGATCTCTCTTGCCACTTGTCAACTTTCATGCAAAGAGGGGTGGCCTTAATGGGCCGGGCTTGGGCCAGCCTTGGTCGATCGAATGAGGAAAATGGTGGGCTGGTTTTGGGCTGGTTCAGCCTTAAGAAATCAGCACACACCTTCTCCTAATAATCCACCTTAATCCCCACTTATAATTACTTAATTTCAAATATTCACATGGCCATAAAATTTTGCAACATTAATCGATGGTAATCCAACTTATAAAGTATAAGACCAAGAAATTTCCCTATCAATTTATCTTTTAGTACAATCCTTGATCACACATGGACATAGGATAGATTTCCAACAAAAAAATTGTTCATTAAATGCTTTGCCTTGTTTAATTGTAATCCATTAGTCTAATGACCATAATATAGTCCAATGGGGCTTCCATCTCCTATTCATGGTTCATGGTGTATCCAAGAGTTGTTATGAAATTTTAGGGTGCCACATTACACATGCCTCAAAGTACCATCACGTCAGTCAGAAATATAGAGGAAGACAAATTGTCCTACCAAGGCAGAAGCCTCTCATGGGGTGCCAACACATAAAAGTTCGTATCATCGTTGAATTACTCCTTTTAGAGATATGGTCTATGAAACACGGATACGTTCTAGGATCTTCTGTGTAGTTTCGAATATCCCTAGACGTATTCGCCACGTTCGACATGCTCCGACACACGGTCAACACATGTTGGAAAATCCAACACACGGTCAACTCTTTTCAACACGTTCCAACATGCGTGTCTAGAAATTGCAAGAGGCATGGTGGTTTTTGAGGCAGGTTTGCAAATGAGAAGGGAGAGAAAATAGTTAAAGAAGGCGACAAAAGGTGGAGGCAAGGGCGAGGGAGCGGAGGCGAGGCCGCGACTACAAGGAGGAAGGCCGTAATTGCGATGCCGCGATGGAGGATCAGAAGCAAGGCTATGGCTATGAAGGAGGGAGGGCCGCAGGTGAGGTGGCAAGCGATTGCAATAAGGCAATGGAGAGAGGGCAGGGATCAAGATGAAGATAATCGAGCGAGGAGGAGGAAGAGGAGACCGTGGAGGAGGGTTTTAACAAGAAGAGTAGATAAAAAAAAATAAAATAAAATGGGGATTCTAATGTGGAGGGATGGCTATGGGGTGTGACTTCAATTTTCAAGGGAAATGATAGCCTTGACAAGTGATGGGGAGGTGGGGGGGAAGGAAATGAGGGAAGAAACTGAGGGCGAAAAGGGGGGGTTTGGTGGTGTGGTGGGGTTACGGAGAGAGAAATGCACCATGTCACAAAGCTGATTAGAGAACCTGTAGTGAATAGTAAGAGAGAAATAAGAAGAGAGAAGGAATAGAGAAGAAGAGAAGGAGAACGTAAAAGAAAGAAAGAAAGAGGGGCTGCAGATTTCTGTAGTCACAAAAACCCTACACCCATTGTATTTATATTGAATATAAACTGTATATGACAATAATACCTTATGTATGTAAAAAAGGAAATAAAACTCTAATAATAAAGGAAACTCAATTAAAGTAACTTAACACTCCCCCTCAAGCTGGAGCATATAGGTCACCCATGCCCAGCTTGGAACAACCAGCAACAAAAGCAAGACGAAATAATGCTTTGGTAAACATATTAGCAAACTAATCTCTAGAGGCAACGTAAGGAGTAGCAACCAACTTTTGCTTCACAGCATCACGAACAAAGTGACAATCAACTTCTATATGCTTAGTTCACTCTTGAAAAACAGGATTCCCAGCAATATAAATAGCTGTTTGATTATCACACATCATGTCAATAGGTTGATTAATAGAAAATCCAAGCTCTTGGAGAAGAGATTTCAACCACAACAATTCAGCCACAGTATGTGCCATAGCATGATATTCAGCCTCTACACTAGACCTAGCAATGGTAGTTTGTTTATTGCTTCTCCAAGTAACCAAATTACCACCAATAAAAGTACAATACCCAGTTGTAGACCGTCGATCATATGTTGACCCAGCCCAATCAGCATTAGAATAACCAACCAAAGTGGAAGAACCATTAGATTTATAAATTAGTCCCTTACCAGGAGAGCTTTTAAGATATCGAAGAATGTGGCATCCATCATCCCAATGAGCTTTCTTAGGTGAGTCCATAAACTAACTCACATGCTAATAGCAAAAGAAATATTGGGACGTGTAATAGTAAGATAAATTAGTTTCCCAACTAGACGTCGATATTGATGCTTATCTTCAATTTCTTTTCCATCATCAACTCCAAACTTTTGATTTGGATCCATAAGAGTATCAACTGGCTTGGAAGCTAGTGTACCTATCTCAGACAAAAGATCAAGAACATACTTTCGCTGAGACAAATTAATACCTTTTTTACTTCATAAAACTTCAATGCCCATAAAATACCTAAGAGTTCCCGAGTCTTTAATTTGAAAGTGCTGCTGAAGAAAGGACTTAACCTTAGAAATGCCAGTCATATCACTACCAAAGACAATTATATCATCCACATATACCACACGAATGACCACCCCCGATTCCTTCTTGCGAACAAAAACAAAATGATCATAATAACATTGGTGGAAACCACATCTGGAAACCACCGAACTGAATTTTTCAAACCATGCTCTTGGAGACTATTTCAACCCATAAATGGCCTTATGTAGCTGACATACTTTACTACGATTCTCCCCCTAAGCAACATACCCAGGAGGTTGCTCCATATATACTTTTTCAGACAAATCACCATAAAGAAAAGCATTCTTGACATCCAATTGATATAATGGCCAATCGAAATTCACAACAAGAGAAATAATAACATGAACATAATTGAGACGTGCCACAGGGGAAAAGGTCTCAAAATAATCCATTCCATAAGTTTGAGTAAAACATTTAGCAACGAGTCGAGCTTCAAGACGCTCGATTGAGCCATCCGGATTGTACTTGATAGTGTACACCCACCAATACTTCACCACATCTTTCCCAATGGGAAGATCAACCAATGACCACGTTTGCCGAGACACTAGAGCTTCCATTTCCACATCCATGGCTTTCTTCCACTTAAGGCGAGACAAAGCCTCAATGGTAGAAGTAGGAATTGTGTGAGTTTGTAATGATAGAGCAAAGTCATGTAATGGAGAAGGAAGATGTGAGAGAGACACATAACACTCAATAGGGTAAGCCAAAGAGGATTTTTGTGTGCAAGACCGAGTACCTTTGCGAAGGGCAATCGAAAAATCATCTGGACCAGGAGATAGGGAGGAAGATTGATTAGAGGGCATTGAAGAGCTGGAGACTGGTGGTGCCGTAGACTGCTTTCGCCGTTGATACACTTGCAAGGGAGGAGATATTAGAGAGGGACTAACATAATCTAGAGGAATTTGTTGTGGGATAAGAGGATCAGCTACAATGTTAGTTGAAAACTCTTTACCCTCAATAGAATAGTATGGTGTGCCCTCGAAAAAAGTAACATTAGCACTAACATATTGGGTATAAGTTGTAGGATCATAACACCGATATCCCTTCTGTGTACATGAATACCTGAGAAAAATACATTTAGTAGCACGAGGAGATAGTTTATCAGAACCGGAACGTAGGTTATGAACAAAATAGACACACCCAAAGACACGCGGGGTAAGAGAGAATAACGGCTTGTCAAGAAATACAACACTGAATGGTGACTGATGATTGAGGACAGTGGAAGGTATACAATTTATGAGGTAACATGCGGTAAGGACAGCATCACTCCAAAATGATTTTGGCACATTCATATGAAATAAGAGTGAACAAGCAACTTTTAGAAGGTGACGGTATTTTCTCTCGGCCACAGCATTCTGCTGAGGGGTATAAGTACAACTTGTTTGATGTATAATGCCAGGATTAGAACAAAACAAAGAAATTGATTTTTGTGTATATTCTAGAGCATTATCTGTTCGCAAAATTTTAAGGGATGTATTAAACTGATTAGTAACCTCATGATGAAATAATTGAAAAACTTGTAGAAATTCAAAGCAGTCATGAAGCATATAGAGCCATGTTAAACGAGAATAATCATCCACAAAAGTAACAAAGTACTTAAAACCATTTCTACTAGCAATACAGGAAGGTCCCCAGATGTCTAAATGAACAAGTTCAAGTAAAGTAGATGCACAAGAATCATTACGACTAGGAAAGGGACTATGATGATTTTTCCCAAGTTCACAAGCCTCACACTCATGAGTAGAAATTGATTTACACTAGGGAATTATTTGTTGTAACTCAAATAAAGATAAATGCCCTAAACGAGGATGCCATAATAGGGGGGGTAATAGAACTAGTAGCTAGACCATTGGCGTTAGCAGTGGAGACACCATTGAGATAGTAGAGTCCATCACATTCATGCCCTCCACCAATCATCTTCTTTGTCTGAAGGTCCTGAAAAACACAATGAGATGGATAAAATGTAACTAAACAACTAAGGGCTTTAGTTAATTGACTAACAGATAACAAATTTACAGGAAGTTGGGGAACATGTAAAACATATGACAAAGATAAGGAAGATGTAAGTGAAACAATCCCTGATCCAACCACTTGAGTCGATGAACCATAAGCTAAAATAACTTCGGATGAAGGACTAGAGTTAGTGTGGGAAGAAAATAGTTCTTGCTTATAATTTTTTGGGGGATGGCAGTTTTTGTGTGTGGGGGAGGGGTTTTTGAGGGGGTGGTGGTTTTTGTATTTGGGAAGGGAGGGGGATTGCAAACGAGAAAGGAAATTGGGTGGAAAGACTTTTTTTGTTAAAAAAAAAATAAATAAGGCTAAAAAGTGATTTCAAAAGATTAAAATACTAAATATTAAATAATGATCAATTTTTATCATTATAGAAGATCATAGATTTATATAAATAAATTAATTCTAATTTTTTCTTAGTGATTAGTTTCATCAATAACTTTTATTAAAAGTTAGAAACATGTTCCCAAACATGGGTACACATTAACTATGGATATATCTTTTGAATTTCCCATGAATAGATTTATTAATATTATTAGTGTGAATTCATTTTAAGATCATTTTTATTATTTATTTATTTATTTGTGAATTCAAATCAAACTAATTAAAAATAAAAATATTCATTTAATATATAATGTGCTCCAACGTGTCGGAATTCTCTATTTTCAAAAAATAACGTGTTGACGTGTCGTGTTATGTCGAGTCGTGTATTCATATCACGTGTTGGTGCTACCTAAGATAGACCCTATAAAGAGAATTGGCAAGCTAGATTTGATACGGCCCATCATAATTCTCTATTTCCTTCCTGCAAGGTAGAATTGGGAAGGAAACGAGGGAAGAAACCGTGGGCAGAAAGGGAAGGGGGTTTGGTGGTGTGGTGGGGTTACAGACAGAGAAATGCAGGAGGGAAATAATTTTTTGGGGGATGGCAGTTTTTGTGTGTGGGGGAGGGGTTTTTAAGGGGGTGGTGGTATTTGTGTTTGGGGAGGGAGGGGGCTACAAACGAAAAGGAAAATGGGTGGAAAGACTTTTTTTTTGTTAAATAAATAAATAAGGCTAAAAAGTGATTTCAAAAGATTAAAATACTAAATATTAAATAACGATAAATTTTTATCATTATAGAAGATCATATATTTATATAAATAAGTTGATTCTAATTTTTTCTTAGTGATTAGTTTCATCAATAACTTTTATTACACGTTAGAAACATGTTCCCAAACATAGGTACACATTAACTATGGATATATCTTTCGAATTTCCTATGAATAGATTTATTAATATTATTAGAGTGAATTCATTTTCAGCTCATTTTTATTATTTATTTATTTGTGAATTAAAATCAAACTCATTAAAAATAAAAATATTCATTTAATATATAATGTGTTCCAATGTGTCGGAATTCTCTATTTAAAAAAAAAAAAATAACGTGTTGGCATGTTGTGTTATGTCGAGTCGTGTGTTCATATCACGTGTTGGTGCTACTTAAGATATAGACCCTATAAAGAGAATTGGCAAGGTAGATTTGATATGGCCCATCATAATTCTCTATTTCCCTCCTGCAAGATAGAATTGGGAAGGAAACGAGGGAAGAAACCGTGGGCAGAAAGGGAAGGGGGTTTGGTGGTGTGGTGGGGTTCCTAAAAGAGAAATGCAGGAGGGAAATAATTTTTTGGGGGATGGCAGTTTTTGTGTGTGGGGGAGGGGTTTTTGAGGGGGTGGTGGTTTTTGTGTTTCGGAAGGGAGGGGTGCAAACAAGCAAGGAAATTGGGTGGAAAGACTTTTTTTGTTAAAAAAATAAATAAGGCTAAAAAGTGATTTCAAAAGATTAAAATACTAAATATTAAATAACGATAAATTTTTATCATTATAGAAGATCATAGATTTATATAAATAAGTTGATTCTAATTTTTTGTTAGTGATTAGTTTCATCAATAACTTTTATTAAAAGTCAGAAACATGTTCCCAAACATGGGTACACATTAACTATGGATATATCTTTTGAATTTCCTATGAATAGATTTATTAATATTATTAGTGTGAATTCATTTTAAGCTCATTTTTATTATTTATTTGTGAATTCGAATCAAACTAATTAAAAATAAAATATTCATTTAATATATAATGTGTCCCAATGTGTCGGAATTCTCCATTTTCAAAAAATAACGTGTTGGCATGTTGTGTTATGTCGAGTCGTGTGTTCATATCACATGTTGGTGCTACTTAAGATATAGACCCTATAAAGAGAATTGGCAAGGTAGATTTGATATGGCCTATCATAATTCTCTATTTCCCTCCTGCAAGATAGAATTGGGAAGGAAACGAGGGAAGAAACCGTGGGCGGAAAGGGAAGGGGGTTTGGTGGTGTGGTGGGGTTACGGAGAGAGAAATGCAGGAGGGAAATAATTTTTTGGGGGATGGCAGTTTGTGTGTGTGGGGGAGGGGTTTTTGAGGGGTGGTGGTTTTTGTGTTTGGGAAGGGAGGGGGTTGCAAACGAGAAAGGAAATTGAGTGGATAGACTTTTTTTGTTAAAAAAATAAATAAGGCTAAAAAGTGATTTCAAAAGATTAAAATACTAAATATTAAATAATGATAAATTTTTATCATTATAGAACATCATTTATATAAATAAGTTGATTCCAATTTTTTGTTAGTGATTAGTTTCATCAATAACTTTTATTAAAAGTTAGAAACATGTTCCCACACATGGGTACATATTAACTATGGATATATCTTTCGAATTTCCTATAATAGATTTACTAATATTATTAGTGCAAATTCATTTTAAGCTCTTTTTTATTATTTATTTGTTAATTCGAATCAAACTAATTCAAAATAAAAATATTCATTTAATATATAATGTGTCCCAACGTGTCGGAATTCTCTATTTTCAAAAAATAACGTTTTGGCGTGTCGTGTTATGTGGAGTCGTGTGTTCATATCACGTGTTGGTGCTACTTAAGATATACACCCTATAAATAGAATTGGCAAGGTAGATTTGATACGGCCCATCATAATTCTCTATTTCCCTCCTGCAAGGTAGAATTGGGAAGGAAATTAGGGAAGAAACCGTGGGCAGAAAGGGAAGGGGGTTTGGTGGTGTGGTGGGGTTCCTGAAAGAGAAATGCAGGAGGGAAATAATTTTTTGGGGGATGGCAGTTTTTGTGTGTGGGGGAGGGGTTTTTTTAGGGGGTGGTGGTTTTTGTGTTTGGGAAGGGAGAGGGTGCAAACGACAAAGGAAATTGGGTGGAAAGACTTTTTTCATTAAAAAAATAAATAAGGCTAAAAAGTAATTTCAAAAGATTAAAAAACTAAATAAAAAATGAAAAACTTTTATCACTATAGAAGATCATAGATTTATATAAATCAGTAGATTCTAATTTTTTGTTAGTGATTAGTTTCATCAATAACTTATATTAAAAGTTAGAAACATGTTCCCAAACATGGGTACACATTAACTATGGATATATCTTTCGAATTTCCTATGAATAGATTTATTAATATTATTAGTGAAATTCATTTTAAGCTCTTTTTTATTATTTATTTGTGAATTCGAATCAAACTAATTCAAAATAAAAATATTCATTTAATATATAATGTGTCCCAACGTGTTGGAAATCTCTATTTTCAAAAAATAACGTTTTGGCGTGTCGTGTTATGTCAAGTCATGTGTTCATATCACGTGTTGGTGCTACTTAAGATACACACCCTGTAAATAGAATTGGCAAGGTAGATTTGATACAGCCCATCATAATTCTCTATTTCCCTCCTGCAAGGTAGAATTAGGAAGGAAACGAGGGAAGAAACCGTGGGCAGAAAGGGAAGGGGGTTTGGTGGTGTGGTGGGGTTCCCGAAAGAGAAATGCAGGAGGGAAATAATTTTTTGGGGGATGGCAGTTTTTGTGTGTGGGGGAGGCGTTTTTGTGGGGGTGGTGGTTTTTGTGTTTCTGAAGGGAGGGGGTGCAAACGACAAAGGAAATTGGGTGGAAAGACCTTTTTTGTTAAAAAAATAAATAAGGCTAAAAAGTGATTTCAAAAGATTAAAATACTAAATATTAAATAATGAAAAACTTTTATCACTATAGAAGATCATAGATTTATATAAATCAGTAGATTCTAATTTTTTGTTAGTGATTAGTTTCATCAATAACTTTTATTAAAAGTTAGAAACATGTTCCCAAACATGGGTACACATTAACTATGGATATATCTTTCGAATTTCCTATGAATAGATTTATTAATATTATTAGTGAAATTCATTTTAAGCTCTTTTTTATTAGTTATTTGTGAATTCGAATCAAACTAATTCAAAATAAAAATATTCATTTAATATATAATGTGTCCCAATGTATCCGAATTCTCTTTTTTCAAAAAATAACGTTTTGGCGTGTCGTGTTATGTCGAGTCGTGTGTTCATATCACATGTTGGTGCTACTTAAGATATACACCCTATAAATAGAATTGGCAAGGTAGATTCGATACGGCCCATCATAATTCTCTATTTCCCTCTTGCAAGGTAGAATTGGGAGGGAAATGTGGCAAGAAACTGATGGCGGAAAGGGAGGACGGGGGGTTTGGTGGTGTGGTGGGTTTACGGAGAGAGAAATGCAGGAGGGAAGTAATTTTTTGGGGGATGGCAGTTTTTGTGTGTGGGGGAGGGGTTTTTTGAGGGGGTGGTGGTTTTTGCGTTTGGGGAGGCAGGGGATTGCAAACGAGAAAGGAAATTGGGTGGAAAGACTTTTTTTGTTAAAAAAATAAATAAGGCTAAAAAGTGATTTCAAAAGATTAAAATACTAAATATTAAATAATGATAAACTTTTAACATTATAGAAGATCATAGATTTATATAAATCAGTTGATTCTAATTTTTTCTTAGTGATTAGTTTCATCAATAACTTTTATTAAAAGTTAGAAACATGTTCCATACCATGGGTACACATTAACTATGGATATATCTTTTGAATTTCCTATGAATAGATTTATTAATATTATTAGTGTGAATTCATTTTAAGCTCATTTTTATTATTTATTTATTTGTGAATTCGAATCAAACTAATTAAAAATAAAAATATTCATTTAATATATAAAGTGTCCCAATGTGTCGGAATTCTCTATTTTGGAAAAATGACATGTTGGCGTGTTGTGTTATGTCGTGTCGCGTATCCATATCACGTGTTGGTGCTACTTAATATATAGACCCTGCAAAGAGAATTGGCAAGGTAGATTTGATACGGCCCATCATAATTCTCTATTTCCCTTCTGCAAGGTAGAATTAGGAAGGAAACGAGGGAAGAAACTAATGGCAGAAAGGGGGGGGGGGGTTTGGTGGTGTGGTGGGGTTACGGAGAGAGAAATGCAGGAGGGAAGTAATTTTTTGGGGGATGGCAGTTTTTGTGTGTGGGGGAGGGGTTTTTTGAGGGGGTGGTGGTTTTTGTGTTTGGGAGGCATGGGGTTGCAAACGAGAAAGGAAATTGGATGGAAAGACTTTTTTTGTTAAAAAAATAAATAAGGCTAAAAAGTGATTTCAAAAGATTAAAATTACTAAATATTAAATAGGAAAAAAGCCATGAAAAACCTTGAACTTTAATCAAAGTGACACATTTACCCCAAACATTTTTTCTTTGTGACGTGAAAAACCGCAAACTTTTCAAACTGTGACACGTTTACCCAATCAAGGGCATTTTTGTCTTTTCATTCTATTTTTTCCGTTTTCTTTTTTTTCTTTTTTTTCTTCTTCTTCCGTTCGTTAGCCATGGCGAAGCCGACGGAGGGAAGCTGGCATCTGGCGAGGGCAGGGACGGCCTTGCCCGACGTAGGCGAGGGCGGCCCTCGCCGGCAACGAGCAAGGACGCTCCTCATCAGATCTGGCGAGGGCAGGGATGCCCTCGCCCGACTCAGGCAAGGGCAACCCTCGCCGGAGTCTAGCAAGGGCAGGGACACCCTCGCTTGACGCAGGCGAGGGCGGCCCTCGCTGGCATTTGGCAAGGGCAGGGACACCCTCGCCTGACACATGCGAGGGCGGCCCTCACCGGCGTCGGGCGAGGATGCCCTTGCCAGATCTGGCGAGGGCACTCCTTGCCTGACGCAGGCAAGGGCAGCCCTCACGGGACGCCGGCTTCCTATTCGCCGGCCAGCTGGCGGAGGGAGGAGAGAAGAAAAAAATGAAAAAAGAAATGAAAGAAATTTTAAAAAATGAAAAGACCAAAATGCCCTATAATTTTGGGTTAAATGTGTCACATAACGAAAGTTTAGGGTTTTTTGTGTCAGAAAAAAAAAGTTTTGGGTCAATGTGTCACGGTTAGCAAAGTTCAGGGTTTTTCACCTCACTAAAACAAGTTTGAGGTAAATGTGTCACTTTAGGCAAAGTTCAGGTTATTGTGTTTTTTCCCTATTAGATAATGATAAATTATTAGATAATGCAGGAGGAAAATAATTTTTTGGGGATGGCAGTTCTTGTGCGTGGGGGAGGGGTTTTTGAGGGGGTGGTGGTTTTTGTGTTTGGGAAGGGAGGGGGGTGCAAACGAGAAAGGAAATTGGGTGGAAATACTTTTTTTTGTTAAAAAAAATAAATAAGGCTAAAAAGTGATTTCAAAAGATTAAAATACTAAATATTAAATAATGATAATTTTTTATCATTATAGAAGATCATAGATTTATATAAATAAGTTGATTTCAATTTTTTCTTAGTGATTAGTTTCATCAATAACTTTTATTAAAAGTTAGAAACATGTTCCCAAACATGGGTACACATTAACTATGGATATATCTTTCGAATTTCCTATGAATAGATAGATTTATTAATATTATTAGTGTGAATTCATTTTAGGCTCTTTTTTATTATTTATTTATTTGTGAATTCGAATCAAACTAATTAAAAATAAAAATATTCACTTAGTATATAATGTGTCCCAATGTGTCGGAATTCTCTATTTTCAAATAATAACATGTTGGCGTGTCATGTTATGTCGAGTCGTGTGTTCATATCACGTGTTGGTGCTACTTAAGATATAGACCTATAAAGAGAATTGGCAAGGTAGATCTGATATGGCCCATCATAGTTCTCTATTTCCCTCCTATAGGGTAGAATTGGGAAGGAAACGAGGGAAGAAACCGTGGGCAAAAAGGGAAGGGGGTTTGGTGGTGTGGTGGGGTTACGGAGAGAGAAATGCAGGAGGGAAATAATTTTTTGGGGGATGGCAGTTTTTGTGTGTGGGAGAGAGGTTTTTGAGGGGGTGGTGGTTTTTGTGTTTGGGGAGGGAGGAGGGTGCAAACGAGAAAGGAAATTGGGTGGAAAGACTTTTTTTGTTAAAAAAAACAAATAAGGCTAAAAAGTGATTTCAAAATATTAAAATACTAAATATTAAATAATGATAAATTTTTATCATTATAGAAGATCATAGATTTATATATAAATAAGTTGATTATAATTTTTTGTTAGTGATTAGTTTCATCAATAACTTTTATTAAAAGTTAGAAACATGTTTCTAAACATGAGTACACGTTAACTATGGATATATCTTTCGAATTTCCTATGAATAGATTTATTAATATTATTAGTGTAAATTCATTTTAAGCTTTATTATTATTATTATTTATTTATTTGTGAATTCTAATCAAACTAATTAAAAATAAAAATATTCATTTAATATATAATGTGTCCCAACATGTTGGAATTTTCTATTTTCGAAAAATAACGTGTTGATGTGTCGTGTTATGTTGTGTCACGTGTCCACATCACATGTTAGTGCTACTTAAGATATAGACCCTGCAAAGAGAATTGGCAAGGTAGATTTGATACGGCCCATCATGATGACTTTTCAACCTCCATTAAATGCCGACCGTACTATGGGCTATTCTATGAAATCCCAAACCTACCTGACTAAAATAGTTGGGTACTGGCCACTTGCTTGAAACTCAACGTAAAATTTATCGATTAGCAAATTATCTTAATCTGTATTAGGAATCATGTCATTTTCACTTACTTCCATGTCAAAACTTTTCGTTTGATCATCTAAGTATTAATTAAGTAAAAAAAAAAGTCATTTTAATGTTGTTATTTTGAGAGGGCAAGAAATCTGACATGACTTGCCGGCGAAGAGCGACGTTGGACTTGAATTTTTGTCCATGTTGGACATTGAATTTACGTTTTCAATTTGCAAAGGATTGCAATGATATCAAGAGTCATCCATGGTTCTCAAAAAACTCGCCGAGAGTGCTCACGGAAACGGCTCAAACCCCATATCACCAGCGACAACTAGAGCTATTCTCCTCAAAGCACGGAGGAAATGGCAAAAATGGTGGGAGAGGCAAGAAAACCACCTCCAATAGCTTTAGGCTGGGGTGCTGATGAAAAAGGAAAGACCTGGATGCAGAGGTTGACGAAGAAGAAGAAGAAGACGAAGATAAGCTTGTAAGGGCTAAACTATGAAGTCTCGCATTTGTTTGCCGTAAATTACGAAGTGGGGATAAATTCATTAAATCCTTTTTTTCTTCAAACCCTAATTCCTCATCCTTTTTCTCTCTCATCCAGTTTTAGTCACCACCGATCTCTGTCCCAGGGCCCATAGTGTTGCCATTGTTGTCAACTCGCGTCCTCGTGCAGTTGCCCTCAAGCGTCACCCATTGGCTGGCCACGATTTGCATCCTTGTTTCTCTCCTCGATACTCGTGACTGCTTGTGACCGCGGCACTGCTGGTCATGGGCGACACTAGATCTAAGGTTGCCCATGGCCGAAAAAGCTGGATTGGGGATCAGCGACGTCGGATCGAGGATCGGCGATGTCGGATCCGACATTTGGAAACCAGATCCAATGCACAAGAAGAAAGGGTAAAGCTCGGTGGCTTTGGGATCAATGTTCGGCGTTGCGCCTGGTGACTCAAGCCGAGCTTACGATAACAAAGGTAGCAGCAAAGAGGCGGGCGAGCTGCTGTGGTAGTGGCATAGGGTGGCGAGCCAATCGATTCTTGTCCCTTAAGTTGGTCGACTCTACTATTTTTCCTTGTATGAAGTAAATTTAGTTGCCATGTGGTGTTGTGTTTTGTCCTTGTTGGATTTCAATTTTTGAGCCATGCTGGATTTAAAAATTTCATTAAAAAAGCCACGTAGGACTCTTTGTCAAAATATACCGTTGGGACATATAAGTGATCGTTTTTTTCATCAATGTGGCACTTAGGTGATGGCTCTTAAAGTTTTGGTATTGAAGTGAATGCCGTACAAAGACTACGATACTTGTAATTTTCTTTTCCCACGGTTTCATAAGTGACTTAATGGGTTCGGAATCCCGTCAGGCAATTTAAAGAAAAGCAACCCTAATTTTTATAATTATTATTTTTAAATGAGAATACCAAATAGTTGCCTAACTCACTTAGAACGTACTATGGGCAGAAGGGGTTGGGAACCCGATCAAGCTTGGATTCTCTTCCACCCCTAAATACAGTAAGGATTGGAGGGTTACGTTATAGAACTCTAGAACTAAATATATTCTATGGGGTGATGGAGCGAAATGTAGGTGGAGTGAACGGCTTGATAACCAAGACAAGCAAAAAATTTGGCCTATTGAGTAAAAGAATGGTTTGGAGACTGCAGTTTCTCTTCCATTCCATCGTACTATGTTTTCGTCAACAGACTCTTTACCTTATGTAACAACCTCAATTTCGAGCCCGTAAGGATTGGCCATAAGGTCCTAAAAGGATCGATCATTGTCACGCCCCAATCCTCGAGCGCGTGCCCATCCCTCGGTGGTCGATGAAATTTGCAACGACCCAAGACGCGTCGCCGACCCATTCATTTTATTGCACATGCAAAAGCGAATTAAAAACCCTTGATAGCAAACAACATGGGATAGGAAAAGCAGGACAATTACATCAAACCAAACACCTTTATACACAAGCTGAGTTTATACACAAGGGTCTAGAAAAGATCGGCTTTCCAAAAAGGAACTGTCCTACGACCTACTAGTCAGACACATTCACCGATCCTTCAGACTCCACTAGCTCCAAGGGCACTGGTTGCTCTACAGTTGCATTAGGAGGGTTAGCTACACCCTCTCCAAAAGCGGCATCGACAACCACCGTGAGAATCTCAAAACCCTGGAGGGCACCCACCCTGTACCCACTGAGCCCATGGCGGAACCACGCCCTGAATTGATGAGGTGCCCTCTCATGTAAGCCCTCATCAACCCAAACGGTGATCACAATTAACTCATAAACCCAACAACTACCAGGGATCCAGACATCTATCCCCTGCTCAGTAATAGCTCACGACTGTCCAAATGTTCCAGAGGAACTACCATCTAAGGACTTGAAAATATTGAGCCAATGACGGGGTGAGATAATGTCTCAGCAAGTTCACTCGCTAAACTCTAACTAAGAAGGAAATATGCCGAAGGCATCCTAACCACATAACCACACAATCACAGAGACTTACCCCATCTCAAATCCTTCTTGCATGTTAGCACATTTTATATATCCAACCAAATGCGGTAATCAAACTCAAACAATTGGAATGCCATCACTTTCATCTCTATAAAATCTAGGGATCCCGATTATAGAACCAAATCGTGATGACATATCCCATTCCGTGCTACACAATTTTGTCCCATAATCGGACACATCGATTTCACTTAGCATGCATTCCAATTGTTAATCACGGCCACACACAGGCACGGCCTACTCGAAGTTCGTCGGTCTTTTGGTGTAGCCAAGCGTTGTCTCACGCCATCGAACACAACATCGTCATTACATCAATGGCATTTCATAAAGAAGCATCGGTCCAGCCTCTATTGCAACCGGCATCCATTAGTAGGGCATCCCATATAGGGGCACGTCCAACTCAACAGCTCGAGATAGGTTCTCATAACTATTCATGCACCCATCCATTTCTCGGCCAAGACATCGTTCTTTGCACTTAAATGTCCCAATTGAAATAACGTACTTAACCCATTTTCTTCATATTAAAAACACACAGTGAAAATAATCGCATCTGGGCACACAGTCAATTTGAACTAGAAAAACTGATACCCTTCCTTTTCAAATCTCACTATTTGATATAGTATTTAAAATTATTTTTGGCATCAAAACCCGACACCTAGTAATTTCTAAATAATTACCAAAATTTCAAAATTTTGAATTAAATACTCAAAATTACAATCATCACTTAGGCGCGTTTGATAACGATTCTGTTCCTAGGAACTGATTCTGAGCAAAAGAACGCGTTTGGTAACCGTACAAAATTTCTGATTTTAGAATAGAAAAAAAAACTGAAATGCGTTTGGAATCGCATAAAATTTCTATTCCGATTCTTTTTTTAATTACCTTTTTAGATAAATATAAATTTGATTTTGAATTCTCATAAACCCCTCATTGATTAATTATATTTATACTAAGTAATAAAAATATTAACTAATCAATTTTTATTAAATAGTTAATAATAAACCATAGTATAAATTATACTAATATACCTAAAATATGTAATAAATATAAATACTTAATTATAAAGAAAAACTAATTATGTATTCTATATATAGCAAATATATATTTTAGAATAGGAGGAAATTAAAATAAAATATAGAAATAAATAAATATAAAAACGAAAATTGTTGTTATTTTAATTTTTTTCTTATTAGAATTTCAATATTTTTTATATTTAAATAAGATTTTTTTTATCATGGTGATTTCTTATTTTCAATAAATACTTACATTTCTATGATTAAATATCTAATCCATTTTGAATTTAATATGGATGGATGTTAATTTTAATTTAACCAAGATTCTTCTCTCTCTCTCTCTCTCGCTCGCTCTGTATATATATATATATATATATATATATATATATATATATATATATATATATATATTCCCTTCTCCAAAACCGAACACCCAACGTTTAAAAGAATAAGTCTTCAAACCAACATGACTCTTTGAAATAAAAAAAAAAAAAGACTTTAATGAGAGACTCATCACTACAACTTATCCATAAATGAATACTGAAGTAACTTAGTCCATTGTTCAACTTTGAAATATTGGCTTTGATAAGTCAATAATTAATAACAATATTACAAAAGTCGGAAACATAAAGTTATGGAATCTCTGGCATATTGTAATCCCTTGCCATTTGATTTGCGATACTTTTCTGAAGTATGTTTATCTCCATTGCTTGCTCATTTGATGTATCATCCACAACCTCCTCTTCTCTAGTTCCAAATGGGTAATCCGGATCTCCATATCGGGAAAAGTTTTTGTCCATCCTGTCTTGGTCACGAATATAATTATGAAGAGCACAATATGCAATTACAATAAGTGCTTGCTTTTTAATTGTAAATGGAGGCATGCGTCTCAAAATGGTGAAGCGATTCTTTAATGCCCCAAATGACCTCTCAATGACATTTCTTAAAGAAGAATGTATATGGTTGAATAATTCTTTTGCTGTCCTTGGCCGTCTTCCATTCCCCCTATAATCGTTCAGATGATACCGTTCTTTTTCGAATGGAGTTAAAAATCCTGGGAGTGCTGCATAGCCAGAATCTACCACGTAGTATTTGCCTATCATGTATATATATAAATTAGTTATGATATGTAACGATGAAACAATCATAAAATGAATTTCTTCTTATAAACAAATTAAATACCTGGTGGCGGTCGAGGAAATTGCAATTCAGGAGTCTCAAGTGCTGCCGAAAGCACTCGACAATCGTTGACAGATCCTTCCCACCCAGAATATACGAAAGTAAATTTCATGTCAAACGAACAAATACATAACACATTCTGAGTGGTAGTTCCTTTTATGCCTCTAAATGGGATTTGTTGAGACGTGCGGACGGTAGCATCTATATGGGTGCCATCAATAGCACCTACGCAACCTGTGAATTTATTTCGAAAAAAAAATCACGTGAATTTATGAAAAGAAAAGATTATCAACTACATATATTTGATGATGCAAAATTGATATGAAAACTATACCTTGAAATAGGGTTCATGCTTGGGATTCATAAGAATTTCCGGTGGAACGATATCAAAGGATGGTGGTTTGATAATCTCTTTTGCAAGTTTCAGAACTGTTTTCAACACTAAATTAAAATACATGCTGATTGTTTGTCCTGAAAGTTGAAATCTCTCACATAAATCTCTAGTAGAGTTATTATGACCAACCAAAGATAAGAATATCCCAACTTGTTCATCTATCCTAACATACCGACTATCTTTCAACCAACCTCTTATCTTCATCAAATCACATAGGTTCAGAAAAACATGTCTCTCCATCCTGAAGGCTTCATATATTCTATCTGAATGTCCACAAATAATCTCTCTTATCCATTCCGGTCCCGCTAGTCTGCTGCCCCTAATAGGTTCTCTCGTATGCATGGACATGTCCATCGCAACCATGCATGACCATGCTACCAATATATCAAGATTCTCGTCACAAGAATTGGTCAACTGATTCTACATGCTCATTAGACATACTATTTGATCATTCTTCCATGGTACCTATATTATCACACAAATACAATAACATTAATAAAGAGAGATGAAAATAATCCAATAACAATCAACAATGTAAGTTTTAAAGTAAAAGCAAATCAAATATAAAAATTTCAAACAATACATCTTATCCATACAACCATAGGGTTTCCATAATTAAATACACAATCAAGTGCAACCACGTGCAATCCACAAAACACATCTCAACATCCACTAAAGAAGTTGAAGAAGCCCATGTCTCCTATCAGCTGGTGTTCTGACGAATGCCTCTCTCCATATGGCACTATTACATGCTCGCTCCACTGCCTTGCTGTAAAGATCTTGGTCCAAGTCATTCATATTAATAAGGATATCAATCACAACTGCTATAGAGAAGGGGTCTATAGGTGGTGGTGTCACAGGTGGTGGTGTCACTTGTGAGCTAATAGATCCACTCTCAGATTGACTTGACCTAGATTTGAGCATGTCCTGTTTAGCTTTGCACGTGTCTGCAATACTATATGAGCTACTATTTCTTCTCTTCTTGACATTTGGAGTCCTATCCAACCTGTGCTGGTTATGAATGTGAGTTGAAGTATGGTCGGATGTAAAAACGTCATCATTAATGGGGTGTTCACTTAAGTCTTCTGGATCACTGATTGCATTGCCACCACCATCACCTTCATCTGACACCGTCAAATCTTGGATATTTCATATGGCATGATCTCCAGTAGCATATGTATCACCAAATACAATGCACAGTTGGGGATATTGAGGAAATCCATCCTTCTTGAATTTTGCCCACCCATTATTGACTTGCAATTTTCACAATAATAACAAATGTCAATAACATAATCAATTCTTCTAAAACTTACATCTATAATAATATCAAAATGATCGAAATTTAAAACATACCATGATGTGAGAGTCCCAAATACTTGGATCATCGACAACAACTTTGTTATTCACATTATCCCAGCCAAAACCAGATTGTGAAATGAGCTTCTTAAAACTACCATATTGTCTTCTCAGTTTATTCACCTTATTCTTCAACTGCAATAGGTTATATTGGTATCCTGACTATTTAGTGAATTCTGCTCGTATGTTGTTCCACCCTGCTTTGTTAAAAGTAGAAGTTGTGCGATTTCCCTTTTGTACCTCCCCTACCAACAAACTTACAAACAAGTTGGTTAAAGGCTCGGTCCATTTTGCATTGAACATCTCTTTCTGGGATGCCATTTAACCTTGATTGAGCATCATATAAGTTAATTGAGATGAGACTTAAAACTATCATGGAAAGTATAAACTTAGGAGTCAATATGTAATATAGAGAGCTAAACGCAAATGGAGAGCTGATATTAGGCTCATTACTTATTTCAAGTGCTATGGTATCTCTTGGAGAAGTAGTAAGTATGGCTTCAAATTGGCTTCAAACTCTTGCAGCATTTTCTATAAAAGATCCCAATAGAAGAAAAGAATTTCAGGCGGGGCGGATAATCCAAATAACCATGTTAACTTCAGAAAAAAATGCAAAAAAATAAGAACTTAGTGAGAAATTATCAGTAGAGTATGAACTAGTACAATTTTTCTCTCCTCCTCCGTTTCTTTTTCCTAGTACAGCAACACTATATGCCATTCATAGCATTGACAAACAGAAAACCAAGCAGAAATCGCGAGCTCGGAGCTATATCATTCACATATTGGACCATAACAGCACTCTCTCCACGCCTTTCATCCTTAAAATCACTCCTCACCCCAAACAAAACCGCACGAACCCAACTAATCCCCGCACCGTACGAATCGATTCTGAGCAGAGACTCCCCACGGAACCAAATTGTATCCCCCACCCTAAAAAGCAAATGAAACCTAATCAATGCCTTCACCAAAGCACTCGACCACCATGAACAGGGTCAAGGCATCACTGAAAAAACACTCCACCACCTTGCCTTCGATGCCTCGAACAGTGACGAGATTGCCAATGTCGCTGAGGGCTTTGCGGTTTCTTCCTTCTGCTGCGCCACTCTTCTTCTGCTGCTTACTCGCTCTTCCTCCTCCTCCTATCGCTGCCTCACCCATATCATGGTCGCATAAGAATACAATCAACATGGATATTAACGACTAATTGGATAAATTACATACATGAAAGAAAAAACATAAACACACTGCGGTCAATTTGGTTGCCCAGGAAATCCTTTGGCATTTGCCATTTGATTGCCTCTCAGAATTTTCTGAAAAACCAAACACGAATTGAAGGGGAGAAAAGCCCCGTTTTTTTAAGGGCCTATTCGCTCATCAAGGTCTGGGTTTCACACAAGCACTTGTCCACATAAGAAATCGTTGTCGATGAAAACACGAGATCTTCAACGTAATACAAGAACATTCCTAAGAAGATGCACACACGGGTCTACTAATTTCCAAGACTACAGAACAGAACCCATCAAGAACAGAACATCAAGACAGCCAAGGGAGTCCCACGAATCATCGCACAAGACCGGAGGGGTTCAAAGAAGATCATCCCAGAAATCGGCTGTCGCGACCCAATCTCGCCGCCCCTCGAAAAGTATCCAAGGTGGGGAAAGGTCAGGTTTATGAGTACTTTGATCATGAGAGTTTCCTTACGAGATCACGAGCTCTCCCAAGCTCGTACCCCGCGCGACAGCGGATTTATTTATATGATCTAGGTATTTAACAACCTAAAAAATATACAGGAGTCGCCACTAGCCTCATTTTTGGGGGTTGGCTAGAAACCCAATCGAGGGTCGGGAGTATTCCCTCGATTCCTACGCAACCAGATATCTAGGTTCGGGGACTTGGATTACGCTAATATTATTATTAGCGCCATTTCGGTACCTAAACAGTATGTTGTGTTTTTCCTAACATGTTCATGCATTTCTTTTTATATTTTCAGGATCGTCAATTATAGGCTAAGTGATCACGCGTGGTGGATTATTTCATTCTATTTTATTCCTAAAAAATGAAAGGAAAACAATCAATGAAATTGAAATTGCAAGACATGAAGTAAACAATCAAGAAAAATAGTAAATCTATCATGCAAACCTAAAAGAAAATATAAAAGAGAAATATATGGGAAAAAGAGAGAAAAACGCGCAACTCGTCGGGTTTTATACAATGCATGGAACCTGAGACATATGTCAGGAAAATGGGTATTACATGAAAATGGTCGGAATGGACATTGACCTCCACCATCTTCACGCCTTCTCCATCTTCAAGGTCCTAATCTAAACCTAATCTAAGAAATTTATGACTAGGTGCGTACAAATAAAAGAAATAGTCAAACACATCAAGCAACCAAAAACAATACATCATATCAAAACCAATTGTTTAAAAGAAGTACAATGCGAAGTCAAGTTTCGAGTGATATCCTAAAGTTCAGCATTAATATGTGTCACACCAAAATCATTCATCAAATGATCACATGCAAAGCATATAATATGACATACATCCAAGTCATATAACCTTGGTTCTCAGTTAACCAAATAAGTGAATTTGCTGACAAAAGATCATTCACCAAACAATATGCATCATCGAGGGTGTTCATGCTACATGTATGTCCATCTAATCAATGCTTAATCCACAACTTCCAGCATGCAATCAGAATTGTAGCAGAGCACGTGAGACTATAAATTGTAATTGTTTGATGACAAATCGCCATGAAATTGAAGCCATATCTTACCACAAGCACGTATGAATTTTCTTGATCAAAATGGCATCAATTAATAACCAAACTAACCTCAAGTTATAATCAAATGCACATCCAATCATGGTAACAATTTTCATGGAAAAAGTTTTTAACGTGAGCTACATAGAAGTTAAAGAAAATTCAAGAATGCACAATATCACGTCGGAATTGCAGCAAAATATCGGGATGTCATGACACATTAATAGTGATTTGACCTAAAAGAAAATCTGAAGAATATGAAATTCTACCACAGCGCGAACAAAAGAGAGACAAACAACTTTTGTTAAGAATCCAATCTTAGAATTCCTTAACAAGAAAATCTTAGGAAAAATGACGAGGTTAGCTTTGACAAGGAAAAACGGGGGTTATGAATTTCATTTTTTATAACAGATTTCTATCATGCGAATCACAAGAAAAAGTTGAGTTCAATTGATATGCAAATCATGTGAAATCAGCATCATAGGAACAAATTTCACGAGGAAGCCTCTCAAAATTTTTAACACGTGAATTTCTAAAAGTTCAAGAACATGAACAAGTCAATCAAGAATAGAACATAGTAGCATGTCACACCATCATTCTACAACATATTGGAAGCAATTGGACAAATCTACTATCTCATCTTAGGACTAACAGCAACTAGCCACAGAAAAGACAGCATTTCATTATATGTTGTAACTAAAAGCACGTGAATTTACAAAATCCTGAAAGAGATCAAGGTCCATCAAAAGTAGAACAGAGCAGCAAGGCAAACATACAACCATTTTTTGCAGTTTTTATGTGAAGGACCACTTTCGTGAAGGACCTAATCCCAAACTCCTCACACAAAAAATCCGCACCAAATTCACACATGAACAGCAAACATCAATTGCACGTGATCTGCATTTAACTCACTAAAACACACATAATCGCATTCTAGTAAAACTTTACACAAGAAGTGCGGTAAGATACAAGCATTGCAACTTTAATGGGACATTGGAACGTAGGTAAACATAACGCAATAGGGATTAACTATATATGACTAAGCCAAAAGTCACAAAGCACAACATGTAAATTGAAGATAAAGAGAGAAAATAAGCATAGGAAATCAGCCAATATGGATCACTAAACCCACATATTTTCATCATACTCCTAAGCATTTACTCTTTCTCATAAGCCAGATCTATCAAGGCAACGGGAAGTAATTGAATGATAACCCATGTAAAGAAAAATACGCCTAAAAGAGAAGTGAAGTCCAGCCTCCATTTAGTTTCAGGTTTAGGTATTTCTTTAACGAACTCAAACATCATTGTTGTTACTAGCCCTAACAAAAGCTGAACCAGATTCCCAGATCATCCAACATGCACCAAGGATATAAAATCATTTCCTGATATAAAATCATTTGCTGCTGAGGAAATGTTTCTCCACTAAGGTGAACTTCAAGCACAACTCATACCGGTCTACCGACAACTACAAACTCATCAAAGGGCAAAATACTAGACATCAATCCAGATTGAAGTGTACCAATGAACTCACAACTTTCAGGCAAAGAACACATTCAATATTATGAACAAGGAATTCTAGAAAGAACACAGCAGCAGCAAGGGACCAATTTTATTAAAACCAATCAATTTTCTTCTTGTACATGTCCTGTTTGCTCAGCTTGCTTTGCACTGGATATGTATCTAACCCAAGAATTTCAATAACAAATCCTAAAACGGCTAGTTACTAAGTTCTGAAATGAAAGGAAACGAAATACAAGTAAAGTCTATACAACAAAACTAATGTATAGATCAAGCAAAAGGAAGCTCTCAATCATATTCTGAATCAAAACACATACTGATCTAATTCAGGAATTTTATCAAACAGGTGGAGAACATTTCCAGGTTATGGAGTAAATGGCATCAAATAGAACATCACGAACACAGCAATTAGTATGAACGACACACAAGCTAAGGTGACTTGGCAGAAGAGGCTAATGAAAACACACAACCTCGAAACTAAAAAAAAAAAAAAACAAATACAAGTACAAAATCGATGACCCGAGTGGATTCAAAGAGAGAACTGAAATCAAAACCCTAACGGATTGAGATGAATAGAAGGAGAACTCACCGATCTAGTGAACCCCATCTAGAGACAAAAGCAGTTAACCATCATCGTCGTCGCAGCTTCGGATCTCTATCCTCGGAGCTTGGAGCACCGAGTCAGTGCCGAGGCGAGCAGGCGGTTGATAACGAACAGAAGAGGTCGAATCAAGCTCCGCCGCTTCTGCCGTTGCTACTACCGATGCCGATCAGTTTCAGAAACCGGATCCTCGAGCAAACTCCTCGCCAAATGGAGGACACACCTCCAATTGCACCCCGACGGAGGAAAAACCCTAGCCTTCAACGAGAACCACGAGAGAGAGAGAGAGTGAGAACGCTCGATCAAGAGAGAGTCCCCAAAAGAGAGAATCCCCTGCGGAGAGCCCGTCAGAGAGAACTCGCGCACATCCGAGGAGAGAGAGGGCTAGCGGGAGTCCAGAACCCCTCGGGAGAAAGAGAGCGAGCGGAAGCAGAGCCTCCGAGAGAGAATCCGCGTTCCCACTCAATTTGCACAATTTAACAGTAAATTGTAGAAACTAAACACAACATTGCAATTAGCACGAAATTCCAATCACTGGCTATCCTAGTCTAATTTCCAAAAAATATAAATAATTTAAAAAATACTAAAATTAATTAAATAATGCAAATTAAATACCATAAATACCAACTTAGGCTGGAAATGCTAATTTAACCACCTAAACGGGCCTAGAAAATTTCCAAACCTATCTAGATAAATAGCATGACTACTTTAGTCTCTAATATATCCGTTCTAACCACCTAACATGCACAAACGGATAATTAAATCACTAATCCATTCTAACTAACCACCTAAACCTTAATTAGCCTAAACTAATCATCCCTTAGCATCATTAACTCTCTAAGTAGAGTTTAGCAAGTAAACTTACCAATTTAGCATTTCGATGAGTTTATGGCTATGGCGATGCGAAGGCAGGCGATAAACAACCTTACGGTGACACCAAGCGAGGTCTAGACGAGCACGGAAAAGCATCACGAAGATTCAGCTTGAAGTTGAAGCGACCGGGCAAGTCACGAGACCTGCGAGTAAATGCGAATAGTAGTGCTAGACCGCGGGATGGTGAGGACGAGCAAGCAGACTCACGGTGCTAGCTCGAGCTCGCGGCTGGCGTGCGGCTAGTCTGATTGCTTCAAGCGGTGGTCGACGGCAAGGGGGAGGCTGCTGGCTGGTTTCCTCTATAATTTGAGCTCACAAACACTCACTAATGGAGAAAGTGAGCCAAGGGAAGAAGAAAAAGCTACTAAAGCTTGGAGAGGGCCACCAAAATATCCAAACACTCAAGTTCTCGGCCCTACCATGCATGGCTGTCTTCCTTAGCCAAATTGCAGCAGCCAAAGCTTCCTCAACAAGCCTCTAAGTGGTCCAAATGTTACACACCCCAAGACCTACGAACTTTGGAACATTTGCCACTCAATTCATTCAATTCCCCTTCAATTCTCCTCCAATTGAGCTCAATTCAGTCTCTAAAAATTCAGCCAACATGTCATTGTCCCTCTTAGAATTTTTCCTCATCAATTTGTCCAACTTGAATCCTAAAAATGCGACCAAAAATGGCCCTCTAATTTTCTCAGTTCAAAACGGCCCTACTTTGAATTTTTGCCAAAAATCCTATTTTGCAAAAAAATCTTCAATAAGTGAGTCGACGTTCCTAAAATGAATGGTGACATGAAAAAACTTAATCAATTTCAAATTCGCGGTTAATTTCAATCTGACACGATTTTATCGTGACATAACCTAGTGGATTGCTTTTAGGAATTTTTTCATGCAATTGACTCATGGTCGATTATTTTTTAGCCACATTATGCATCTTCGACACATTAGCGACTCTCGGTTGTCGTGAAAATCTCGAGATTTTAAATACGGACCCAGGGTACAGACTTGACAGAAAAATCGGTTTAGTGTCGTTCGATAGAAATTTTGTAATCAGATGAAATCACCCACGCACTAATCACATACCTTTATATAATCATCCTATCTCCGGTCTCTGATCGATTTTGATAGTGCCGTAATGACCCTTGTAGATTACCACGGTCGAGCAGTCGATTCCTAGTAGAAATCTCAAGTCTATTTCGTTTAGATTCTTTAACCACTTCACCTGATAGACTACTTATTTCATTAGTGGCCAACTCAGAGAAAAGAACTATAGGCACGTCAATGAAAAGCCCAACTTATTCAATTGAAAATAGAATATGAAATTTAGGATGTCACAATCATGGCCTATTGGCCATGGATTGATCAGTTTGATAAGTAAGGAATCACGGATTAGTCATGGTTCGACCGACGGGCCAACCAACCGATTGGTCACAAACCAATCGAGGTGTCAGCCATGAAATTCTACCAACCATATCAATGGGATAGGATCATCGGCTCATAAGATGACTTTTTGATCAAGAGAATTGGTCATGGGATGATTTTAGATCAGTGGATAGTCATGATCGGTCATAGTGCCTAGCTGCGAGTGATTCCGCTCGGTTATGCACCAATATACGGACGATCCGTCGCGATCAAATATGATCATCTTCTGATCAAAAAATGCATCATTCCCTATTTAATTCTTAGTGATTGGAAATGAATCTTGAATTGGCGATGTCCGATCGTGGATCGATAATGCACCAAACATGAGCTATACGGATGGATAAGGTGCTGACTAAAATGAGCTCAAGGATAGACCCTACTATTCCTTCACTAATTCTAAGATCCATGAGTACCTTGGCTTAGTGCAAGGCCATGGGTATCCTTAGGATTGACCTTGAAACAACCGAAGGACGATTGACCTTGAAATGATCGAAGGACAACTAACCCTTTAGGCCAACCGACCGTTCAAGGGAACGGTTCGGGCAAGCATGGGGCATGATGGCCAAACCTCGGGTGTACGTGTTTCAGTTTTTTGAGGTGTACCTAATGATCCCTTTCTTCGCTTCAAAACTAACTTAGACTACGGAATTTTCTAGACCACTTTCTTAATGAAAAAAAAAAGGACAAAAAAGAATAAAACTCTAGAACACCCTAGCTTCTTCATGAAGGATTTTGACTTATCATTCAACCTAGATTTTTCTAGATATGGTCATGATTACCAAAGATTTACCTTGAGGATTAAGCAAAGTATCCAAGCCAAGTATTCCAATAAAAATAGGACATATTAAAACTAATTATGGCTATCCTATAGCCTTGATGCCACCCTATCTTTTAGAGTGCCACCTATCCATAATGAGTTGTCCCCTTAATAATGAGCTAAGTGCTAATGTGGTCCAATGAAATAGAGAATTGCAAGGCCTTAAATGATGACACTAAGTCATTAGATCTCCACCTCATAAGCCTAGGTGTCCACTCGAAGATTTGGTAATGATGACTTGAGATTTGCCTTGGAGAAGAAGTTAATAATTCATGCTTAGGTGTCCTCTAGAATCTTAGGTTATGATGAACCTAAAGGATAGCCTTGGTGAACAAGACAAAGGCCAACCAATCAAGAGAAGACATTAGGCATCAATGGGCTTATGTGTCCCCTAGGGCCATAGGCACATCATAAGCCTAAAGTGAGCCTTGGAGGGTAAGAAAATAGATGGACCAATCACAATTAAACACGAATAAGCATAGGCACCAACTAAGAAGACTAGATAGGCCAACTCATTCCTTAGGCTTAATCATGAGATTGGTATCAATAATTGAAAAGGAGGAGGTCTATAAATAGGAGAAGGCATCCTCACATTTTGGAGGCTTAGCCATTCTCTCATTTCCTCTCCCTTTCTCTCATCTCTTTCACATCCTTCTCGTCTAAGCCGTCTTAGGAGCCATCCGATCACTAAAGGAGTATCTTTGAGCTAGGCTCAAAAGTTGTAAGTAAAATCTCTAACTCTCTGCTAAGGTGATATAGCCTACGTCGTCGAGTTTAGTGGTGTGCTCACCCGTATAAGCTGCATGTATGTTGTAATGTTCTTTTGTATGTTTGCTCATGTTTGCATGCTTGAGTGTGTTCACGCCCCGGGACAAGATCAAGGTTTGCTCGGCTTGGAATCGACATCAAGTCGCGATAGCCTAAGCATGCGACTCAAGCCACAAACCAAGTATCATTCCCAACATATTTTATAATATGATGTTGAGGGTCATAGCACACTCACTTGAATGAGCATGTCCTCAGGCCTTGTATGCATCGGCTAAGATGAAAGATGAAAAACCAGCTTGTGTGATGCACGTATATGATGCACTTAAAGAGGAAAAAGTGTTGTCATCACATAGCGTTGATGGAGATGCCTCATTCATTGAATGGTTTGCCTTGGTTGAGCTAGGATGCTTGGGTTTAAGTCCGGATGCCTCGGGTAAGCTAGCCTCAAGATGCCCTTATTGAGCCAAGATGCCTGGGTTGAGCCCGGATGCCCTAGTGAGCTAACGCCAAGATGCCTCGGTTATGCTAGAATGCCATAGTTGAGCAAGGATGCCTAACTTGAAGCTGGATGCCTCGATTGTATGTTTGTAAATGATTGTTTTCCTAGCCGTTGGTTGTTGTATGGGTGTTGTTTGTAATGCTTCCACATGTGCTTAATGAAAAGATAAAAAGAAACGAAACGGCGATGTGCTTGGGACATCACGAAAACAACCCCTGCTGCTCGAGACCCTGGAGGTGGAGTCAAGGTCGTGACACCTTATCATTCGAAAAAAACTTTTATCAAAGTACTATGAAAAGTGCTGCCGCTTTGCATGCGGAAAGAAGTTAAATTTGGCCGATCTAGGAAAGTTTTTGCAAATATGACAAAAGAAAGGAATTTTTCCCACATAAATATTTGAAAATTTTGGTTGATTTAGCAACCATGAACTTAGCCTACGTTTGCTGGCCCGATAGGATAAAAATTATCATGTCTATCATTTGGTCACACACTCTAGTTATATAAATCCAGCGAAAATGTAAGATATTTGAGAGCTTTGAGTTGGCATGAAATTATCCCATATGAACTTAATTAGAAAAAAGTAAGAAAAATAGAGCATATACGATAGTGGTTCTTATTTGCCTAGTTGCCCAGCGGTGACAATGCTTGGTGGTCACTAACCTCTGGCATCGCATGGTGGTGGCATCTCTTAGGTGATTATCGGATGGTGGTTGCTTGATAGTTTCACTCTCCATTGCAAGTGCAGTGATCAGATGTCGTAACCTCATGCCTTTGCTTGGTGGTCTTGCTTCGGAGACCACTCGGCAATAGTTGCACAATGGGGCGACAATGACCACCCCATGTTATCATTGGTCGTGAGGGGACCACTACTATAGTGATTGCCAAATTAGGATTGAAATGGCACAAATGTAATATGTTTAGGACTTTTTTATATTTTTCTCGTGATAAAGACTATATATAAGATTAAGTATGTGGCTTCATAGATTAGGAAGATAAGTTGTGAGACAGAAACACCTGCTGAAAGATTATGATGACATGATGCACTCTTATACATCAACCGATAACAATGATTATGTGTCCGATGAATCAGGTAATACTTAAATTCCTCTTGGGTCCTATTAAGTTATTAACTATTGGATTTTGTTAACAAGGGGCATTTGTTAAACACCTCAATAAAATAAGTTTGTCATTTCTAATGGATTGTTTTTCTCATGTTATGTATAATCAATGCTTTGAAAATGATAACATGTCCTTGCATAACACCGTTAACTATTAATGACCGGTTGTTTATTTCTCTCTACTTACTTCATATGTTACATCCATAAAGGTGCTTGCAAACACTGAAATGTAATTTATTTATTTTTCTAACGAAACCCCATATTCTTTCTTTGCATGACATTACATTCATCACGTATTGAAGGCACTAGCGACTATCACACATGTTATAAATAAAAAATAAAAAATGAAGCAAGTGGTCAAATAAAATGGACTAAAGAAAGGAAATAAGTCGAACACCAGATTTATGCAATTTGGTCGGAGTAACCTACCTCTCATGGGGAGAGCAGCACACAATTCCATTATAGAACAAGTGACATAAGGGAGATTACAATCACTCGAGCAGTCAAATTCTCTCTCGATGTTTTCTAACCATCAATTACAAGCAAATAACTCACGCGGTGTTTAGTCCTTTCAATTCCTTATGAAATGTGACACTCTAGATTTTTTTTATCCTAGAATTATGAATGGACAAGTATGGGCTTAGAATATTGAAAGTGGGTCAGGTGGCAAGTCCGGTGGGCCATAAAGGAGACATGAACTTAAGGGCTTAGTGGGCCGTGTGGAGGCCACGAGCTTGGGCTCGATGGGCCATGAGTTTAGCTTGACACGGAACGGGCTAAGTAAAGGGCTTGATAGGCTACGGTTAGGGCTAATAGAGTTAGGGATGTATACATGAGACCCGGTTTGCGCGAAAAAGATCTTTGTTTGTCTGCAGGAAATTCTCATTGACCGTGTTTGATTTAATCTACGAATTTATGCACAAACATGGGATTAACCTTAACACTTTCTCTTAGTCCTTAACCTTAGGCTTAAATTGTGACATCAATGCCACTCTAAAATATGCAAATTGACAAAACCTAATCTTCTCTTATAGGGCCGATTGAGTAGGGGCAGAAATGGAATAAAATAAAACAAACTAGGAGTAAGCACGTATGCATGGGAATTGCATGCAAGGGCTACTCCTGCTGCCCTTTTTCTTCCTTTGGCACATCCGCCCATCCCTTCGGTCATCATGGCCTTGGGATTGAAAAATTTTTCAATCATGAGCCACCTAGGGACTCATGAAGATTTAGGGATCATTCTCCATGCAAGAAATCATCATTGCTCTCTCTCTCTCTCTCTCTCTCTCTCTCTCTCTCTCTCTCTCTCACTCTCTCTTCATCCCTCTCTCACTCTCTCTTGTTTCTTCTCTCCACTTCTTTTCTCTCGACTCAACAGAAGGTTTCTTCTTCTTCCTCTGCAATGTTGCTGCAGTTTCGAGCTCAAGAGGCCCGAGATCTTGAAGAGCCACCACGTGAGGAAGGCGAGGATTAACCAAGTAAGGAAACGGTGGAATTCTAACCTGGGATTATCCACGGGTTGCTAAGTGAGATGCAAGACGCACCAGTTTGGGGTAGAAATTGTCTTTGATGGTTCTGTTTTGGGGTCTAGCTCGCTAGTCGTAATATTAGATCGTCTTTTAGTGACTTGCATGTGCGTTTCATAGTGGTTTTAGGAGGTATATGCATGGGAGAGGAGCTGTGGTGTTGCCGTTGTTTCGATAGGTGGTTGGGTGTGCTGCAATGAGAGTTGTGCATGTTGATCTAGGTAGGTGAGTAGGTCGTTCATGGGTTGCAAGCTTCATTCTTGTTTGGGAGATCATTTGGTGTTCGGTGTGGGCTCTAGTTGCTGCATTGCGTGTGCTTGAGGTTGGGCCAAGGCTAATTAAGGAGGTGTTGTGTAATAGAGGCTGAGTTGTTGGAGTTTTAGCAATACATGTTGTCTGTCCAGAATTAGGTACTTCTGGTCTTGAGATTTTTTGAATATTCATACCAAAGAATCTGCAATGAATTTAGGCTTATTTCCTCATAGAAGTTGTAGCAAATTCTTTGTTCTATGTCATACATTTTTCTTAGATTTTTCTAGAAGTAGTACAAGAAGTGAAAAGGTGAATTCTTCCTAGTGTAGTAATCTGCGAATAGGTGAAAACAGGGGATATCAGTTGGTTGTTTGATTTTTCTGTCATTTTTGGGATAGAACCAAGTCTTATACTATTCATGAAAGTTGTAGAGTTGATTCTCATCTATAGATACTAAAATTTGGTAGCGATTGGTTAAGTTTGGGGTACTGAAATGCCTTTTCTCAATGTGCGGTAGAGTCCGGAAAATTTTACCGGTTTTATGGGTTAATTCAACGACTTGCTGCTTTATGTACACTAAGAAATAGGACTAGATTTCTGTCTATAAAATGTTTACCAATGTCTTTTCTAAACCATATTAAAATTTCACAATTTTTCAAAATGATGTACTATAGTTTTGACCCCTGGTCCAAACTGCTCAAAACTGCCTATTTTCTGCTCTAATCCGAATTTTTACAAACATTTGTAAACAACTTGTTTGAACTTCTTGGCGACCCCTTGGAGTCTTGTGGTCCCTTATACATTGCCAATTGATATATCATTCTCTTACTTGTAACAAGATGACTTTGAATTGTGAATGGATGAGTCTTTTGTGTGTGATGAATGAAGTGCAATGAGTTCATGTACGTGAGCATTGAGTCTTGGTTTTGGAATGGTTTTGTGCAATTAGTTGGTAAGCATGAACTTGTGGTGTGATTATTCCATGTGACGCATGAAATGTGTGAACAAATTGAATATAAAAGATTTCCATCGGTGATGCCATAGGGAGTGGAATGCACATGCCGTGTGATCTTGGATGCCTTAGTTATGTGATATCAAGATGCCTTGGAATGAGATGCTCCGACTGTGTGATTAGGAATGCCTCGATTGTGTGATATCGGGATACTTTGAAATGAGATGCCCCTATTATGTGACTGAGATGCCTTAGCTGTGTGATACTGAGATGCCTTGAATGAGATGCCCATGGTAGGGATTCCATGGAAGTCTGGATGAGGGATCCAGAAGTGACTCGATCGAACAACTGTGATCTAATGAAAATCGAATTCAAGGGTGGGTATTAAATTCATGATGAATTAAATACACTTGGCATGTGACATCCTGATTTTTCAGGTTTTGATTTCGATTGAATATGTTAGGCCTTTCATCGACATGCCTATAGTGATTTTCTCTAAGATGGCTACTCGCGAGATAACTAAACTATCTGGGGAAGTCATTAAGAGATTTTAATGTAATAGACTTGAAGATTTGACTAGGAATCGGCTACTCGACCGTGCTCATTTACAAATATCATTTTGGCATAGTAAGATTGATTAGAAATCAAAGATAAGTTGGTTCAATTGAGATATGTGATTCAACGTGGGTGATCCTACTAAATTGCAAAATTCTCATTGGCACTAGATTGATTTTTCTATCATTTTGGTATCTTGTGTCGTATTTGAAATCTCGAGATTGTCACAACTACCAATAGTCACCAATGTGTTGAAGGGGTTCATTGTGGCTCGAAGAAAATTGACCATGAGTCATTTGTACTAAAATTTCTAAAAGCTACCCGGTAGCCTAGGTCACGCTAAAATCACGCCAGATTAAAATTAACCACGAATTTGAATCTGATTTCATAAATTTAAAGTTCTATTATGTCACAAGTCATTTTAGGAACATCGGCTCAATTTTTGAAGATTTTTCTGCAAACCGAGACTTTTTGAGAAAAAAATCGAGATAGGGTTGTTTTTGTCTAGAAAATTCCAAGGACCGATTTTGGTTGCACTTTTAACATCCAAGAGGGTTCTATGGACAAGGAAAAATGTGGAATTAAGTGAACACACCTTGGTTGGATTTATGGGCTTCAATTTGGATGGATTGGATGGGAAATTGAATGAATTGATGAGGGAAATATGCAAAATTCGTATGCCATAGGATACACAACATTTTGGACCCATTGGCAAGCTTGTGGAGGAAGTTTGAGGAGAGAGAATGGCTGAGGTTGAAGGCTGGTGGTTGGTGGGGGCATATGAGCTTAGAATTGGACAAGTGTTGAGCCAAGAGAGCTCTTGAGGTCCCCCTCTTCAGCTGAAGCTTCTTCTCCCTTGAATCTTGGCTTTCTCCATTGTAGAAGCCTTGAGAAAGCTTGAGAAAACCATAGGAGAACCAAGAAACCAAGCTAGCCCCTTCCCCCTTGCCGTCGACCTCATTTCCTCCTTTGTTTTCTCTTTTGCCGATTTATGCTCTAGCTGACCTTTTGCTAAAGATGTGAGTTGAAAGTGGTCTTCCTAATGAATTAGCCTTCATGCCACCCACCGTTGTCTTTAGCACATCGAAATTGTTCAAAGGAGCCGACCTCATGCCAAACGGAGCCGCCAGCCGTCTTGTACGCTGGCGAGAAGAAACCGCCCGCCGAACCGTCTAAAAGCCACCCGCCTGCATTGTTTTGCCTGTTTCGCGACTTTCAGCCGTTTTCTCCTCATTTTGACCCTACCTCCACTCATACCAACCACCAGTAAATCCCTCTTGACCCTCGAGAGTCACCGATTGCCGACCACTAGCTCACCGGAGCTCCAATTAGCATGTTTTCACCGTTGCAGTTGTTGGTTTCCTCTTTGCAGTTTAGCCAAGAACAAAAGCAAAAACCAACAAGGGTCTTTAGTCTTCATGGCCCATTTTCAAGCCCTTCCCGATCTCGGTTGGCATTGCCACTAGGAGGATTGTTGCTCGCCTTGGCGTTACTATCGCCATGGACTCACGGAACGCTAAACCGGTGAGTTTGTTCACTAAACCTAACTTAGTAGGTTAATTATACTTAAAGGTTGTTTAGATTAGCTTAAGCATGGATTAATGATAATCTAGAATGGTTATATATTTATGAATTAGTGTTAAGCTAATTAGTGAGATTAGCACCGTTGATGATGGATTAGTCAAATCCAGTGGAATTCCTGCAGTTCTGGTTTCTGGACCCTTGCCATTTGCCATTTTTGTAGATCAAAATGGGTTATGGTTTTGAGTCAATGTCTTGAGAAATATTTTAGACATCCTCAGCTATAACATATATTTTTCTCAAGATATTTAGGAATCTAAAAGAATGAGATATCGGATCCATCATTTTCAAACAAAACCTCAATTTTCACTGAAATTGGTGACATTTTAGGATTCTAGGGGTTTTTATTAACTCTTAGGATTCAAATTTCAAAATGGTTTCTTCACAAAAGTTGTTTGTCATATCTTCTAGTTTAATAGAGTCAAAATTTCAGATCAAATGGACATGTTTTATACCTCGAACCAAACTAATTTTGGAGAATAGACTTTTTGGAAACAGACCCAGTTTTGATGCTGGATTGAGCGATTTACTAGGCCAAATCCAAAAGGATCTGGGTTAAGGTGTCTTCATAGAAAACATTTATTTATGTGTCATTTACAACATAATAAAATTTGAAAATTTTCCAAACTTGTTTAATTTGGTTTCTCGATTTAAACTTGGAGACGTGCGAGTGGGCCTATTCTACCGGTTATGGCTGGTTATGATTTTGTGATGGTTCTTGATGCGTTGGTGCTGGAAATTGCACATTTGCTGATATATGGTTGGTTGGTGATATGCCTATAATTTATGGTTGATGATCGTGTAAAAATTAAGAGAATCCGTCCCGAGTGTGTGTTGGTGGACGTTAATAGTTGAGAGAATTTGTCCCCAGCATGTTGGTGGACATTAGTAGTTATTATTCCTCCCCACATGTGTTGGTGGATTTTATTCTTCCCGGTGTGTGTTAGTGGATTTTTCTCTTTCCCAGCATGTGTCGGTGGATATTATTTAACCTTGATGTATGTCAGTGGATTTTATTCTTTCCTGGTGTATGTCGGTAGTTATTAGTCTTTCTCGGTGTGTATCGATGGATATTATTTAACCCTAGCATGTGTCAATGGATATTACCTAACCCGGCGTGTGTCGATGGATATTACTTAACCTAGTGTGTGTCGGTAGTTATTATTCTTCCCCGGCATGTGTCAGATAAAACTGCTCGTGTGGGTAGTAATAATTCGTTAATTGGAACACATGTTGAGTTGAATTGATGGATCGACGTGCGTTGGTGATTCTTGTTTTGATGTGTATTGATAGTTCTTGCTTGTGTGGGCAGTGATTTAATTATAATTCTTGCTTTGATGTGTATCGGTAGTTCTTGCTCGTGTGAGCAGTGATTAAATTATGATTCTTGCTCATGTGAGTAATGATTGGTTTGAATGTTCCAAATTGGTGTGTGAATTTGCTATATACACATGGTTGTGATAAGAACTGTGTTGACCTATAGGAAGGATCTAAGACAAGGTAAGTCTCTATGATTGTATGATTGTGTGATTAAAACGTCTTAGGTGTATTACCCTCCTAATCGAGGTTTAGAGTGTAAATTCGCCGAGATTTATATCTCACCCTATCGTGGGCTTCATTTTTCAGGACCGTAGCATGGAAGACCTAGAGCCAAGTTGAGAGGATCTGAAGTGTAGGTCAGATAGGACAGTTTCTTTTTTAGAGTCAATCATTTGAAGTCGTGGGATGGTAGACTTTTGTATTTGACTCGGTGTGTATTTAAAAGCATGTTTGTTTGAAAATTTGTTGTCTTACTTTTCTATCCCGAGATGGTTACTATCAAGGGATTTGTTATTCGCTTTCCGCATGTGCAATAAAAAGAAAGGGTCAATGACTCATCTTGGGAACTCGCAAAATTTTATCACCACTAAGGGATGGGCACACGCTCGAGGATCGGGGCGTGACATGGCATGTGTGTTCATGTGTGGTTTGCATCACATCTTGGTCAGTTGCATCAAGGTTGAATGCTAATATTATTGTGCTTTGTTTGTAGTGCATATGAATGTGAATAAGTGTGACAATGGAGTGGTTTATGTGATAGTATGTTCTAGTTATGTGTGTGCTGCTTATTGTCGAATCTTGCATTTTCCTTAGTGACTAATGGATCATCTAGCTTAGAGCCCTATTGTTTCTTTATTGGGAATTACTCATTCCTTCATCTTTTTTAGATCGTTAGAATGGATGTTCCACCTGTGGCATGGTAGAGGGCGATCGCTTATCTTGACATGTCTTTCCACAATGTTTATGACCCGACATTAAAATTACCTACACCTGGTATGAAGCCACACTATGGATGGATGATGGCCGTGTTGACTAGATTCCTATGCAGTTTGAGGCTCGATTCATTAACCATGAAGAAGAGCTGTTTGGACCTCTTCCCTTCGATGATGGTAGGCTTGGAGCTAAAGCAAGTGGTGCTTAGAGCACCTAGTTCATGTGGAAGCTAAAGATGTTTTGTTTCTTTTCGAGTGACATGGGTTAGCATAAGGGGTAGCGAAGATAGGCTCCTTTTGACCTCTTCCTAGGCTTGACGCATACGCTTTTGGTTCATGTCATGTAGATATCTCCCTATGTATGCGTAGTACATGTAAGCTCCTATATTTAAGTAAGAAACGGGTGATAATCACAAGAGGAATTGAGATGGTGCCACTTATATGATGATCGTGTATGTTTATAGATGGATTGTTGATATTAATGATGGGACAAGACGACCGTGCCTTTAGAAGATTTCAAGACCTTGGAATACTCATCCTATACATGCTAATCATATAGGCTGGAATACCTTAGCATAATTATTAATAATTAGTTTCTGATTGCATTTAGTATGTGACACTGCCTGGACGTCACATGAAATCTAACTCAAAGAATTATAAAATTTTAGTTACACGAAATTAACTTGGTAAATCACTATAGGATGTAATTACACAAGCAAACTCTCGTGAGAAAAGCTCTTTGCATGATTCTCCTTAGTTTAGTGTCAAATTTCATTCTCTCTCTCGGCCACTAAGAAGAAATTTGGAGCGCCTCATATCTTGTCCATTGCCCCATTTATAATGCAAAAGTAAGGAGTTCCCGTCATGCTCATGGACTCAGTTGACACCTAAATTTTGATGACCTCATTTAGTCTTTTATTGCGTAGAAAGATCAGGGGTCGACCCCTGACCCCTAAAAAAAAAAAAGTTAAAATTACAAATAGTTTTTAGGAGTAATTTTATTGTTTGATAACTTTGATAGTGATAGGCTCATATAGTTGCATCGGATCAGTGACGAATGGACTCAGTTGAGGGAGCGGAGTTAAATCGGGCTAGGTCCATAAGAATGTGAAATTCGGACAAGCCCGTTGGATACTCACCATAATCGAAAATTATATGGGCATTGCGCCTATCAGACAGATTGAGAAAGATATCTCTATTCCTTGTAGAAGTTGATTGATTCATTATTTTGATGAATAAAGAAAACGAGCGGAGGCGAGTCGGCAAGATATTAGACACTAAGTTGGACGTGAGAGCGAAAGGCAACAAATGGAGATGATATCTTGCGGGCTTTTCATAAGAATTTTCGCAAAAATGGAAAAGATATCCACCTGGGCTCCACTGAATATTTGCATGATAGGAAGAATATATTTGAAGATCAAGCTTCCAAGTGAAGCATAGGATATCGGCTATTTAAGAAGCGCACACGGACAAGAAGAAAGCAGGCCCCACGTTTTAGAATGCACGGCCACCATTGAGAGAGGGCACGTTCGCGGGGGATCTCTCTCTCTCTCTCCGCGATATTCAGTCATCTGCGGGGACACAATTGATATACACAGCCGAAGGAGAGAAATAAGAATTCTGAGAGAGAAGGGACAGACGTCCATGGCCTGAGAGAACACATACACGATTACAAAAAGAGTGTTGATTCTTTTCATGTGGTGGCGTCGCTTTTTCTTTGTGCTAAAGTGAACAGCTTTACGACTTGGCTGCTGCTCGGTGTCCCGTGGTGGCCGCCTCATCAATCTTCCGCGGATTCCTTGCAGTGGCGAAATTCAGATCAAGCAACTCAGTCCGACGAGGCGTCTTGTAGCGTCGGTGCTGTTCGAGTCCGTTACTTGCGCAGTCACCGTTACTCGTCACTGTCCAAATCTTGTAGCGTCGGCGCTGTTTGAGTCGGTTACTTGCGCAGCACCGTTACTCGTCAGCGGCTACCCGTTCAAGCCATCGTCCCCGCAGCACTTTCTACGGCTTGACATCACCAGCAAAGCCTAGTTGTTCTTTAAATTCTCCATGTCCATTTTTGCAGGTTTCTAGGTCCTCAGGAGCTTACCTTCGATCACTAATCCAAGCTAAAGCCAGCGATGATCTGCGAGTCCCGCAGAGAAGCACCCCCAATCAAGCCAGGCCACCGCACGGCTGATCGCCAAGCCAAGCATCCCATCTTGCCGAGCATCCTCGAGTCGCACTGAGCCCTGATCGTGACTCATGAACTACCATCCGCAAGCCATTGTTGAGCATCACCGTAAGCCATCACCGGTGCCACCATCCGACGAGTCCAAATTTGGGAACGATATCCACGAAATAGGTTAAGATATTATCTGAATTTAATTTGGTTATTTCCTTACTTAATTCGTCAATATTGTGATTAAATTCAAATCTTCGAATCATATATCCTATCCAAAGTTTCCCAAAAAGTCTTTTAAATTAGAGATTATTCCATAATTTCACACTCAAAATACGACTCGCGATCGCATGGAAAATCGTCAATCTAATCTCATGCCCAAGATATGATTCGTGATCTATTGAAATATTGTCAAATTCAATCTCATGCCTGAGATACAATTCATTAATTTAATTTCAAAGTTAAATGGATATGGATCATATCTTGTGTGATTTCATGCTGTGTTTGTTGTGGACATGATTTCTTTCTATCTTTGCTTGACTTGAATTGATTTTACTTCTATAAAGAAAACCAAAAAAATACACATTGAAATTTAATTCATGTTAATAATGTTGCTAATTTTGGACTAGATTGCACATAAAATTAGGTATTTTGTTTATTCCGAATTTTTAAATACAAATTCAAAAAAATTGCTTTAGGATGAATTAGGTTCCCTTTCTTAGAACTGATTGTATGCTTAAATCTTAGGTATTTTTAATTTCGAATTTTTTTTGAAAAAGAAAAAAGCAAAAAAATCTTATGTGCTCGTCACGTAGATTAATACACCTATTGTTTAAAAATGGCGTGTTTATGAAGTAAGTCATACAATTTACTTATTATTTTTGAAACAAGAATTAAAGTAGTAGATCTTTTAGCCCCTTATCGGCGTGGAGGAAAAATAGGACTTTTCGGGGGGGCTGGAGTGGGTAAAACAATACTCATTATGGAATTGATCAACAACATTGCTAAAGCTCATGGGGGAGTATCCGTATTTGGAGGAGTAGGTGAACGTACTAGTGAAGGAAATGATCTTTAAATGGAAATAAAAGAATATGGAGTAATTAATGAACAAAATATTGCAGAATCTAAGGTGGCTCTAGTCTACGGTCAGATGAATGAACCCCCCGGAGCTTGTATGAGAGTTGGTTTGACTACCCTAACTATGGTGGAATATTTCCAAGATGTTAATGAACAAGACGTACTTCTATTTATCGACAATATCTTCCCCTTCGTCCAAGCAGGATCAAGGTATCCACCTTATTGGGTAGAATGCCTTCTGCTGTGGGTTATCAACCTACCCTTAGTATTGAAATGGGTACTTTACAAGAAATAATTACTTCTACTAAAGAGGGATCCATAACTTCTATTCAAGCAGTTTATGTACCTGCGGACGATTTAACCAACCCTGCTCCTACCACGACATTTGCACATTTAGATGCTACAACCGTACTATCAAGAGGATTAGCTGCTAAAGGTATCTATCTAGCAGTAGATCCTTTAGATTCAACGTCAACTATGCTCCAACCTCGAATTGTTGGTGAGGAACATTATGAAACTGCACAAAGAGTTAAGCAAACTTTACAACGTTACAAAGAACTTCAAGACATTATAGCTATCCTTGGGTTGGACGAATTATCTAAAGAGAATCGCTTAACCGTAGCAAGAGCACGAAAAATTGAGCATTTTTTATCCCAACCCTTTTTAGTAGCAGAAGTATTTACTGGTTCCCCGGGGAAATATGTTGGTCTAGCAGAAACAATTAGAGGGTTTAAATTGATCATTTCCGGAGAATTAGATGGTCTTCCTGAACAAGCCTTTTATTTGGTAGGTAACATCGATGAAGCTACTGCGAAGGCTACGAACTTAGAAATGGAGAGTAAATTGAAGAAATGACCTTAAATCTTTGTGTACTAACCCCTAATCGAATTGTTTGGGATTCGGAAGTGAAAGAAATCATTTTATCTACTAATATTGGACAAATTGGCGTATTACCAAATCATGCGCCTATTGCCACAGCTATAGATATAGGTATTTTGAGAATACGCCTTAACGGCCAATGGTTAACAATGGCTCTGATGGGTGGTTTTGCTAGAATAGGCAATAATGAGATCACTATTTTAGTAAATGACGCGGAAAAGGGTAGTGATATTGATCCACAAGAAGCTTAGGAAACTCTTGAACTAGCGGAAGCTAACTTAAGAAAAGCTGAAGGTAAGAGACAAACAATTGAGTCAAATCTAGCTCTCAGACGAGCTAGGACACGAGTCAAGGCTATCAATGCAATTTCATAATTAGTTGGTGCATACGAACAATCAAAGGAACTTCGATAGAAACAAAGGTTCTGTTTATACACCCCCTTATAAACATTTTTTCATGCATAGTCATCTCTTATGTTAGGAAGTAATAAAATCAATTCAAGTTACCTAATAAACATTTTTTCATAGAAAGAACAGTACTAAAAATGCATTAAAGTAATTTCGTGTAATTACGTCCTCATACCCAAATTCTCTAGTCTCTCATTATTTTACTTAGGTGTCTAATCGACCTATCACAAACTGATTAGTGACAACTCCTACATAAAATTCATTTGCATGCTAAAACCTTAAACCTAAATCGCGAATTAATATGAATTTAGGAGAGCTCGAGCTAAATTTAAGCTTAATAATCCATTAGCCAAATTTTAAGTTGTGCACCCGAGATTAGGTTGCAATAGGCTCCTTCAATTATTGTGCCAATATAAGGAGATAGACAAAACCCGCGTTCCCTTATCTTTTTCACTTTCTCTTGCACTTAGCATGTTTTCCTCGTGCACCTCTTTGATTAAGTTGTGTAAGAACAACCAAGGCGAAGTGTCCGTTAATGTGGGCCCATTATTTTATTTATGTGCAGTGGCCATCATTGTAAGAACTGTCACGACCTCTCTTTCTCCGTCTGAGGAAAAATGAAGAAGGTTTAAGGGTATTTGCCTAAAGAGGCGGACCAATGGCCCTGAATTAGGCACGGGCTCTCCCAAGCCCATACCTCGTGCGACGTTGGATTTTGTTTTTTTAGTTCTTAAGAACCTATGTATTTCTAGGAGTCACCACTAGCCTATTGGGGTCAGCTAGAAATCAATCAAGACATGAGAGTGTTGTCTCGATTCCTACACAACCAAAGATTTCTAGGAACGGGACTTGTTTACGCCAATATTTCTATTAGCGCCCATGTGGTACCACTAACTTGGAAGGTTATTTATCTAAAAGGCCACACAATATTGATTATCAATTATAATCTTTATGAAACTACTAAGTGTCCATGCAAATGTTTTTTGTAGGTTTTTTCTTTTCATGTCTAGACTAATCCTAACATAATTTAGAAAAAAAGAAAGCTACACTCAAATTATTGAAAAGCAGTGCGGTATATAAACATCCAAGAAATTGAAAGGACTTGAAAGTAAAGCGGAAAAGAAAGATCCGATACAAGTTGGGCAAATAATATTACATGGCCTTGTTATCATGCCCCGGGACAGACCCCGTGAGCGAAATGATAATTTAAATATGCATAAAATTACTCTAGATGCATGAAATTACTATAAATAATTTTAATCTATGCAAAATTGATTATTTACAAAAATGGTTATAAAATACCAAAATAGCATTAAATTAGGAAAATGACCTCTTAAAATTAGGAACATTTGATAGATGTCATTTCTATCATAATTTGATACCATCCATTTTTTTATATAATTTTTTTGAAATTTTCATATTTTTTTCATTTTTATAATTTTTTTTTTTTGGTAAGGTAAAAATATATTGACTAATAATCAAGCTATACAACTTGGAAGAACGGCATCAAAAAAACTTATACTCAAAAAGGCAACAAGCCAAATCGAGTGGAAGGATGCCGGGAAAAAGAACAAAAGCTACCGAGGTAGCAACAAGGAAGCCAAACGGCACCCACCAACAACCAAACAAAAGGGAACAAGCAATAGCAACAACAACTAGCCAAGTAGCGGAAACAACAAAAGGAGAGGAGACGAAGAACAAGGGCCACCGAGGTCCTCCAACCGTCTCAGCACCAACCCTCAGAAGAAGAGGCTTGAAGAACTCGTACGCCAAGGAGGGCACCGAACAACAGCAAAGGCCGGAGCACCCAAAAGGCTAAGAAGTGAACATAGCCGGGTCAAGAGCCCACATGCGTTCAGATCTTCTATTCCTTGGAGTATCCACCACCTGGCTAAATGATATAGCTTTGTCCCTCACAACTTTAAGGAGGTGGTTCTTCATGGTAGGCACAAAGAGAGAATTACCTTGGAACAAAATGCCGTTCCTAGTTTTCCAAATAAGATGGCAGAGAGCAGCGAAGGAAAATCTAGTAATCGACTAAAAAATGTCATCGCACGAAAGAAATTTTAGGGCCCAGGAAATGGTATCTTGCCATGGTCTTGTACCATGCTAGATTAGGTTGCATTTTGAAGCCCAGAACGACACCAATCCCACTGTAATCCGACAGTCAAAGAAGAGATGATCAATGGAATTCGGTCTAGTACTACAACGAACACAAGAGCCATCGACAATCCTACCGAAGGAGAGTAGAAGGACCTGAGTGGGAAAACGGTTCCTCGTGATGAGCCACAAGTGAAATTGGTGCCTTGGGGTAATAGATTTGCTCCAAACGAAGGGGAACCCAGGAACCACATTACGCTTTGAATGTATAGCTTCCCAGGCCGAAGCAGTCGAAAAAACACCCGAGGTGCTCTCAAGCCACGTTAATCGATCCGAAGACTTGGGATAATGAGAGGGTGTCCCCCGCTTCAATAAGGAGCTTGGTCTCCAGGCCTGGAGAGGAAAATAGATCAGCAATCGAAGCCTACCTAGACAGACCCGACCGGTAGATGTAAGTATCAGGGAATACCGAGTTAAGAGGGCCCTGTGGGAGCCAGGGATCAAACCATACACCATAAAAAGAATCACTGGAACTCATTCCTTAACGCAAGGAGTTTCCTCCAAGCCCAAGAGCACACCGTAGGCTTCGGCACAACCCAAAAGTTCTTTCTCTTTAGGTAAATGGAATGAATCCATTTACACCAAAGGGACTCTCTCTCAGTGAATAGAATCCAAATATGTTTCAGCATAGCAGCCGTGTTACAATCCCGAAGAGACCGAATCCCAAGTCCTCCCTCCTTCTTAGGAGGCAAACTTCATCCCAAGCAACTTTTGCACCCCCGCTACCTAGAACCGGTCCTTTCCACAGAAATTGCCTGAAAATTTATTCAATGCGATCCAAGACCGCTCTAGGAATCATAAAGATACCCGCCCAAAAGACTTTGATGGAATGGAGAACCGACCTGATAAGTTGAAGGCGGCCCGCAAATGAAAGGAAACGCTAAGTCCACACTTGAACTCTAGCTATAATAAGATTGACCAGGGCATTGCAATCAACTTTGCAAAGACAAGAGGAGATGATAGGAACCCCAAGGTAACGGATAGGTAGCACGCCTTCCTGAAAATCGAGAGCTTGGATGATGTCCAACCGCAACTCATCAGTCCCACCTACTAAAAAGACTTCGCTTTTCCTCAAATTGGGACAAAGCCTGCTCCACGAAGAGAGCAAGTCCAAGCCCTCCTTGAGAAGAGCAACAGAGAGCATATTGCCTTCACAAGAAATGAAAACATCATCCGCAAAAAAGAGGTGCAACAAGGAGGTCGGCTTACATCTCTAGAAAAACTTAAAACCTGGTTGCTTGGACTTGAGAAGAAGAATCCCAGATAATACCTCCATGGCTATGGTAAAAAGATAGGGGGACATGGGATCGCCTTGGCGAAGCCCCCTCCCGCTTGGAAAGAATCCATGAAGTGCTCCATTAATAGAAACAGAGAATTTGGGGGATTGGACACAAGTCATAATGAGCCGAATCAAGTGGTCAGGAAAACCAATTGCAAGGAGGGCTAATTCTAAGAAACCCCAATCAATAGTATCATAAGCTTTTTGAAAATCTACCTTAATGGCACATTTTGGCAAATACAGGTCAACATGGAATCTACTAAATAACTCCTAGGCCAACAAGATATTATCACTAATTCTCCGGCCCTTCACAAAAGCATTCTGGGGCAGGCTAATGATGGAGGGCAACACTATCGCTAGACGATTAGCAATAAGCTTCGTGATGCACTTGTAGATTGTGTTGCAACAAGCAATAGGTCTATAATCATTGACTGAAGTCGTATTAGGGACTTTAGGCATCAAGACCAAGATTGAAACTATAATCATTTTTATAATTTTTTATTTAAATATAATTCCTTAAGCCGATATATGCTGATTTATACTAATATGGAACTGCCTAGTACATGAATATAACAAGAACTGAGCTCAAATCGACCGTTTCAAGATCGAAACTTGGTTTGCGCATTTTGTCGAACACTTGGCGTGCATCAAATCACTCCAAATCAGCTTCCTTGGGCCATGTTTATGGCCTTCGATATCAACCCATAAGAAATCTCACGTGGAACTAAAGTGTTAAGATTATACTACCACATACAAGGACCAAGATTAGATAGATATCATAGCTTAAAATACAAAATAACTAAGTTGAAATTGGTCTCAAATATGCGGGTTTGAGCTGATTTTGCAAATCCAGGTTCAAGCAAACAGATTGCATGCCCATATTCAAGCCCCAACACTCATCACATACGAAATCTAAGAGAAACATTACTTAATCCGAGTGAAAGTAAGTAACATGGGCTTTCAAATGCAACAAACATCATAAAGAATGACCAACCGAACACATCAAAACGACCTCTCCAAGAAGTACACATGCAAAGTCCACACTGACTAGCCATTAATTAATGTGGATAGGCTTGGTTTTTTGCTAAAGTTTTAGATGATCTCATAGTTCACACGAGGATCTAAAGACCAAACCAAGCCAACCTCAACATCATTGGTACTCCCATATAACATTCATCAAGCTCATGAAGACAAGTAATACACAAAAATAGACATAACAAATCAAACATGCAAGACTCTTGAAGAGATTTCAACACTTAAAAAAAATTCTAGCCTCAAAAATCAATTTTCTGACTAGTTTTCCTCTTGATTTTTCATGGTTGAAACATGTTTAAAATTGACAAAAAATACATCTATGATTCTTAACTTGCTTCCTAGTTTCTTTTTCAAGTGGCTCTTGACCGAGGAAGCCAATAAATTATCCTCGGGGTCTCGTGGAATTTGGCTTTTTCAATTGGAAAATGAGATTTGCGAAGAAAGAATTGATAACGAAGGTTTTTGTTGGTCCCCAAAACTTGACTCCATGACTTTTGTTGTTGGAAAAGTGAATACCAAACCAAACTATATGTATTATAGTTTAGGTTAAAACTCATGGTTTCCATCATTTGTCTCTCAATTTTCTCAACAGCACTCGCTTTCCCTCACTTGTGACCAACCGTGCCCAACACTAGGAAAAATTTTCGGACTTTCTTGACCCGCTAAGAGGATACTATTTCGGGGGGCTTTAGGAGGCCTTCCAGATCTCCATTTGGGACGTACAACCTATGGTTGGAAATATCTTTGAGTGAAGTTTCACTCTCTAGTTGAAGGTTTTGGCTAATTTTGGCCGCAAGTTTGTGAAAATTTCACTTTTCTCTCCCAAGGTCGGTCTGGAATTTCTAGGTTTTGCTTTTTCTAGAGTTGCTTCTGAGGGCCTCTTTAGGGGACAATTGTGAGTTCTCACTTCTCCTCCTCGTCTCCTACCTTTCATCTCCTGAAAGGACTTCCTTCCGTGATCTTATCCCCTAAATTAAGGGATTTTTGGTTGATCTTTAGTCCACCTACCAAGCCTACCAACAGGGCTACTTCACAACTTTCTGACTTAGCCAAAATTTTCAACTTCTACAGCTATTAAGTGTCCGGACTTTGCTGCAATTTTCCCGTGCTTTCAGCAGTTTATCCTTGACCAATTTTTGTCCACTTGTACTATCAATAATGTTCTTCCATCACGTGCAAAGATCAAGCTAATTGGGCAGCTGAGTGGGATGTGATGGGGCCACCAATATGCCTACTTAGCAACTCCGAATTAAGACTTAACCGTGGGCTGGGTTTTGATAGTTCGGTTTGAGTGCTTTAATCCATCAATTTGGCTGGGGTCTTTGATCAATTAGCAAGCTCATGTATAGTAGTTTAAGATCTTGACCATTTTTCACAATTGTCTCCACCTAATTTTGCAAGAGAGTCCTTTAAAGTTGGCCATTTTCTTGCCCGAAATTGCCCAATTCAATGCAATTTGGTCATTTTTGCCCGATTCAATTAATTATACCTAACCCAAGTTCAATTTCAACTCAATTGGGGGCCAAGATGATGATTTAAGGGTTATGGCAAAATTTTACAAAATTTGCGAATTGGTCCCTCAACTTTTGAAAATTGCATTTTGGCCCCAACTTGCTGTTTTAATTACAATCTAACCTCATGGGCTTGGCTAGTCACATTCATATCATCAGCTCCAACTTTTTTCCTTTTTTATTATTTTTTCATCTTTTTTTTATTTTTTATTTTTATTTTAAGGAAAAACATCTTCCATTTAAAACACTATATTAAATGCCTAGATAATCTATATTGTTGCGACCTAAAATTTCGGGTGCACCACCTAATTTTAGGCTAATGAACTATTAAGTCTTTAAACTTAGCCCGAGCTCTCCCAAGTCCATATCAATTCGCAACTTAAGGTTCAAATATTTAGCATGTAAAAGATTATTAGCCAGGAGTCATCACTAATTGGTTTACGGTAGGTCGATTAGACACCTAAGTAAAATAATAAGAGAATTAATTTACTCTTACAAACCAGAGACTAAGGATACGGGGATTTGGTTACACTAGATTTCTCTAATGCTCTTTCGATACCATTTCTTTTTAATTTTCAAAAATATTTTTGTAGGCGGTTTGAATTTATTTTAACCTAAATTACTATCATGCAATGGGGTGATCACACAGATGCTCAGTCACTATTAAACAATCAAAAGACTTCCATTAAAATAAATAAACACACAAAACATTTTTTGGGTTTTCTTTTATCTTGAAATTGAAACGTGCATTTTAACTTCATGACCTAACTTTACTAATAAGCAAATTCTAATTAAATGAACCTAACATGCAAACTATGCACCTAATATTTTTTGTATCTTTTATTGAAATTCGGAATTAATAAAAACCCTAATTAAATTATATAAAATGAATAATTTTCTAATTTATTTTAGGGGTTAATTTGACTTAAACCTATCCTATCTTATAAAACTATTTTTTAAAGAAAAATGAGATTATCTAAATATGCAGACATTATCTAAAATCAATCCTAATCTATTCCAAAAATTATCTAAAAATGCAATCCTAAAAATGCAATCCTAATTTACTAAACCAATATACTCTAATGCAAGTTATGATTTTTTTTTTTTGAGTTTTTGATTTTTATGTTTTTTTTTTTTTTTAGTGTTTTTCCAAGACTAGCAATTATCAAATTACATCTAAACTAATCAAGACATCCACCAAATAAAGGATTAAAATAATTGAAAAAATAATATGTTGTCTCATAGGTTAAATTAACAATTACTCTAAACCTAAACATTACGACAAAATGTTCAAAATAATTAAAAATCTGATCCGAAATCTTACTGATCAAATTAATAATTATAATGATTTAACAATTAAAATACTATCAAAATACCCAAAAATTAATATAATTAAAAAAAAAATGCAACGTCTTACAGATCAACTTAATAACTACAATAATTTTGGGCAAAATTCTATGGATAATGCCTATAATATTCATAAAATGAACCTCAAAACCACTGATTTCATCATCTATTACTAAAGATAATATTGCAATGCGATTTTCTTAAATTCCAAAAATCATCAAATTTCCATTTAGATAATTTTTGTTATTAAAAAAGGGGCTCAGGTCAATTTGCTCGTTTCATGGGCTTAGTCCGGCCTGTTAATTTAAACACTGATTCGACTCATCTGCCGTTGGTTCAATAAATAAATGCACAAAATGTAAATTAAAAACAAATGCACCTAGATTAATATGCTAGCAATTAATATTTTTTTCAAGGATAAAATTGACCCCTAATTTTCTATGCAATAAATAAATGATCAGATCGTCAAAATTTGGGTATCAACATATATGCAAAAATTTAACTTGAAATATTTTTGTGAAAAAACAAGTTTCCATTTTTTTGAGATGATTTTTGGCAAAAAATTTAGGTGTCAACACGAACAACACGATTGATTCATGGATTTGCAAGATTTTGCTTTCCTCATCAATCTTGGATTCACCAATGGCATCTTTTTATTCACTTGACCATACATTCCATATGAGAGAACAATCTCTAGTTTAGTTCATAGACTTGTTCGATATAACAATTTTCCCAAATAACAAGCATACCTATTTAGAATGGAATAATTAACGATTCGACTACTTCTCTAATCACCTTATCTGAGCTCCCACCTCTCGCAACAGCCTTCCTAGCCTCTTCTCTCACCTTCTTGGCTCTCCCTCCCGACTTCTCATCTGTCATCAACTCTACAATCTTCTTCTCAATCTCCTCTCCTTTCACAAAACCATTGGGACCCCAATCCCAATTCCTCTCCCACAGTCCCAATCCCGCTTCCTCCATGACTTGTGCATTCACCCTTTGATCACCATGTTGTGGCCAGGCAAGCATTGGGACTCCATGCAGAGCTGCTTCCATCACCGAGTTCCACCCGCAGTGACTTAAGAACCCTCCGATGGCGGGATGCCCTAGAATCTCCTGCTGCTCCACCCACCCTTTTATGACCAACCCCTTATTTTTTGTTTTCTCCAAGAAGGCTTCTTTCAAAATGTGTTCCGCATCCTCTTGGTCATCCTTATCTATTTTACTGGTTTTTAGGACCCAGAAGAATATCCACTCGGTCTTTTCCAGCCCTTTTTCCAACTCTTGTATCTGATCTCTGGACATCGCCGTTCTATTACCAAAGCTAATATACACCACAGATTCAACTGGCTGGTTATCTAGCCATGACCTGTATTGATCCCCATTATCATCGTGTGGATCGTGATACGGTTCTAATGGCCCTATAGGCAGAATGGGTGGCAAGCTTTTCGTCACCCTATCTTTGCTGAGAGCAACGAGAGTAGATGCTTGGAACCGCTCAAAAGTGTTCATCAAGATTCCTTTGGCCTCCGATAGAGCTTGAGAGTTTGTAATAAGGGTTGACGTAAAAATATGACTGGAATCAAGGAATATCGGTGGGAGGCTTGACATGGCCATGGGCAACAATCCCGGTATCTTGATTTCAGCGGAAGTTTTGTTGAACTCAGCTGGGTTTGATGCCAGCATTGGAAGGTATGCCGTGAGGGAGTCGAAAGCAACTGAGGTGGTGGAAAGAATATAAATAGGGAGGTCGAGGGTTTTGCCAATTGGTGCAACCTTGGCAACTACAAGGAAGTCCACAAATATAGCGGAAAAAGGTGGAGATGAAGAAGATAACAGTGGAGGGAGAAGATTAATTGACTGATTGATGAGATGCATCTGGAGAAAGAAAGGGTCAACAGGAGGGGAATCAGCTTGCCGAAAGCTAGGAGCAAGCTGGAGTTCAAGATGATTGATTTTGGGATTGTGGCGAAGGAATGAGGATATGTGCTCAGACTCCGCGAGGGACACGGTGGGTTGAGCTGTAATGACCGTGACGATGCTGTCTTGCTTCGCCAGCATTGCCGCGAGCCGGAGGAACGGCATCAAATGGCCCATTCCAGCACTAGGAAACAAAGTTATGTGAGAAGGCTGTGACGTACTCATTGCTACAGGGCGTTCTTCGATGATGAAGAGACAATGGATGATTGCCAAGCATATCTTGAAAAGAGGTTTTATAGAAGCAATGAATGAATGTAGGCGGGTTCGTGTAGTCGTGTCCTGGATTAGGTGGGAAACTCGGACGATAATCCGCCGGTCAATGATTTATGAAATATTTTTATGAAATGATCTTTCTTTATTTTTTTACGAAGGTTGTTAGAGTAGATGTAATGAAGTCAGCTCCCAATTTTTTGCGAACTAGTTAAGATCAATGTCGATCGAGGTGAATCATAAGAAAAATGTCTACAGAACCTTTCTTTAACATTTAATGTGCCATGTGGAGTGGGAAAAGAGTTTGTTAATTGATTTTTCCCGAGAATCACCATCGGAGCAATCATCTTCGAGGTTGGCAAGTATGGATTGACGAGTCCGTACAAATGTCTCGGAGCATTACATCAGCCAGAAATATAGCATAAGACAACTTGTTCTACCAAGGGAGAAGAAGCCTCTCATGCCGTGCCACATCAAGAGAAAAATCATCACGTAAAAGTTCGTATCATCGTCAAGGTATTCCTTTGGAGATATGGTCCGCACTAAAAGCGATGGAATAGGGGTAGATTTGATAGGAACCATCATGATGACTCCAATCTCCATTACATGCGGAACCTATTACGGGTTGCTTTACAAATTCCCAAACCCAAATTACTAAAATAGTCTTGCAACTTATTGGAAACTCGTAATAATTATGAATGAGTAAATTATCCGAATGTGTATTGCAAATTGAAGAAAAAATGATTATATGTAATTATGTGTGTTTTTGTTTATGTAAAATGACATAGATGATGTTATTTTGTTTAGCTTACAAAGGAAACAAAACTTGCAAAAGACCAATGACAGTTTTAGAGAAAATGACCCTACAAGTATCATAACTTTTGTAAAGTGATTACTTTAGTGTCAAAACTTTTCAATTGATCACTTGAATGTCAATTTGGTAAAAAAATCAATCACTTCGATGCCATCATTGATTTGAAAAGCCAAAAAATCCAATGTGGTGCACTGGCTATGTCAGACTTAATTTTTTTTTTTTTCATGTTGGACATCTTTTTTTTTTCCCTACTTTTTCAATTTGCAAAGGATTACAATTAAAGATATCTATAATCATCGATGGTTCTTAAAAGAACTTACCAAGAGAACAGGGCTATGTGAGGAGCTTGTGGTCTATTCATTGTAGAATGACGCTCTTGGATGATGAAGAGACTATAGACGATTGCCAAATAGATGCTGAAAATAGGGTTAATAGTAAATGAAAGGGTTATTTGCTGTTAGCAGATGTCGGACAATACATTTGTCAACTATTTGTTTGTGGTTTCTATTTCATAAGCGATAGAGAAACAAGGGATGAATGTCGGGTTTTCTTCGGCCAGAAGTGTAGGTGGGTTCGTGCAATCACGTGCTGGAATAGGTGAGAACTTAGATGTCATATACGACCTAAGTAGCACTGATATCGGCACACGATACGCGATATAATACGGCATGACACACAGACATATCATTTTTCAAAATATAGAAAATTTCGGTGGGTTCGTGTTATCGCATGCTGGATTAGGTGAGAACTCAGATGCCATATGAGACCTAAGTAGCATTAACAACGACACACGATACGCGACACAATACGGCTTGATACGCTAATACGTCATTTCTCAAAAAAAAAAAATTTCGACACATTGAGATACATTATATATCGAATGTATAATTTTATATATACATGATAAATTATCATTTTTATTATTAATTTGATTCATATTCACAAATAACTAAATAATTAAAAAAAAAAAAAAAAGAGCCTAAAAGGAATTTACACTAAAAATAATTTTGAGTGACACCCACAAGAGGAGTGATACTCGCCAAGAGAGGAGGGAATCATGTGTCTTTGGAAGTAGGAGTTAATAAAGGGGAAAACTAATTTTTTCCCCTTTTATTATATTATATTTTTACATGTATGCATTTTGACCCCTCGGAATTTCAAATTGAGTGTATCAAGAGAGTTGACCACATGTCAAATTTTCTAACACTTGTTGATCGTGTGTCAAAAAGTATTAGAGTATGAATGTTCGACATGACAAAAAGCTCCCCGAAAGTGTTGGTGCCTCCTAGTCTACAATTCAATGAATTATTTTGGGTCTCTCAATCAATGATGATGAAATGAGATAGGTCCGAATTATGTAGTTCTGACTTTTTTGGTAAAAGTTGCTTTAGAGGATGTACAATCCTTTGAATTTGGCACCGATGGGTATCATCCCCTATGAAATGATCTTGTAGGCGGTTCGTTTAGTCATGTGCCGGATTAGGTGGGAAATTCAGATGCCTTCTACCAATCAATGATTTATGGAATTTTTTTATAAAATGATCTGTCTTTATTTTTTTCCGAAGGTTGTTAGATTAGATATATCAAAGTTACCTCCTAGTTATTTGTGAACTATTTAAATTAATGTCGATTGAGGTGAATTATAAGAAGAAAAAAATGTTCACAACTTTTCTTTAACCTTTAATGTTCCTGCGAAGTGGGAAAAGAGTTTGTTAATTGATATTTCCAAGTCTCGCCATTGGACCTATCATCTCCGAGGTTGGCATGCATGGATTGCCCAAGTCCGTACAACTGTCGCAGATCATTAATCAGCCGGGAATATAGCGTAAGACAACTTGTCCTACTAAGGGAGGAGCCTCTCATGCTATGCCACATAAAGGGAAAAACTCAGCACGCAAAACTTCATATTATTGTCAAAATATTCCTTTTGGAGATATGGTCCACACAAAAAGCGATGGAAGAGGGTCAAATTTGATGGGACCCACCATGATGGCTCTCCAATCTCATTATATGCGTAACCCATTAGGGGTTGTGTTAAGAATTCCCAAACCCAACTTACTAAAAGAGTTGGGTACTTGAAACTTGTCGTACTAATTGTGAATAAGTAAATTATCTTGATGTGTATTGCGAATAGAAGAAAAAATTATTATATGTAATGGTGTATTTTTTGTTTATGCAAAATGACATGAATGACCTTATTATTATTTTTTTTTTGGTTCATAAAGGAGACGAAACTTGCAAAAGACTAATGACAGTTTTGGGAAAAAAACTATACTATAAGTGTCATAACTTTCGTATGATGACAACTTTAGTGTTAAAACTTTTCGAGTGATTACTTGAATGTCCATCTGATAAAGCCTTAATCATAGCAATGCCATCTCTGATTTGAAAAGCCAAAAAATCCAACGTGGCTCTCCGGCAAAGAGGCATGTCAAACTTATATTATTTTCCACAATGGACATCCTTTTTTTTTTTTTTTTCCTACTTTCTCAATTTGCGGAGGATTACCATTAAAGATATCAATAATCATCCATGAAGAACATACCAAGGGAACTAATGGAAAAGGAATTGTAGTGTCATAACATTTGGACGATAGTCAAAGTGCTATAACTTTTCATTGATCACTTTAGTGCTATGACTTTTTTTCTTTTTTCTTTTTTATCAATTGAGTGCTATTGTCAGGAGCACTCTATGAATATCGGGAGATCGCTATCAATATATGAGGTGAACAAGGTATTGGGCTTAAGATGTCTATAAGCTAAAAGGATCATCAAATAAGGTGTATATTTGGGAGAACCTTGATGAAGCGTGGACAAGTCAAGAAGAACGGGGATGTTTGTGATGACTTGGAAATATCAAGATCGAGTGAACGATTGGATGGACCCAGTGATGGTGACGAGCCTATAACAAGGTTGTTCAATAAAACTTGGGAGAACCATGAAGATAACAGCTTGGCAGAGTTGAAATTGCCAATATACTTGAAAGGACTAGAAGAAAGATCAACAGCATCATTATCGAAAGCAATAGATTATGAGCACGTGAGCAATTGCCGATATTAGAAAGGTGGAAGACATGTTAAGTCCTCGTTCTAGTATCTATTATTTTCAAGGTTTGGAATTTCAAAATGAGTACCAAAATTGATCAGAGCAGTTATGGCATTAATGGGTAAGTCTTACAAAAGCATATTGACATTGTTTTGGGAAACGACCGTCGTCAGAGATGTCATTGATGTTAGAGAGCCATTATAACAATTCCTAGTGACATTCTATTGCTAGCAATGGTAGAACCAACGGCTCCTTGGGGATTTCAATTGGGAGTAGTCATCCGAACATGAATGGCTACATATTGAGTCGAAGAGAAGTAATTAGGTTGAGTTGAAGTGAACAAAACAAGTCATGTATTTTTGTTAACATCTAAATTTTGGCAATCTAGTTAGTTATCTATTACATAGAAGTCTAGGGATTGATCTTGGCCCCTAAAAAATAATATTTAAATTGCATATAATATTAGGAACATGTTTCATTAATAAATAAGTTCGTAAATTGCATTAACATTGGACGAGCAGTGGATTAAAGTTGTGAACTTGAATGAATTGATTGTAAGCCCAAGAGAGAAGCAAATTTGGCCAAGTCCATTGAGTGCCTTGCATTCGACGACCAAGCTGTGCTACCCCGGCCATGAACAATACTGCGGCACCACCGCAAATCTAGAAAACGAACCAGCGACGATATGTGTTTTCCTTGCTCCACTGGCCACACTTTCAGCCTTGCCAACGCCTGCATCACTGCTTCTTGACGACCAAGCTGCTGCCCCCACAACGACTACGATGCTAATCCCCTGCTCCGGCAACGTTGCTTACTGCTCTCTACCCGCCACCGTTGCACCTGCTTTGACGACGCAACTGTTGACCTCCTGACGCTAAGCTGCTGTCCTGATCTACCTGCCACCGCGATCTACCCCTGCTCGGCACTGCAACACTCCCTGCTCAGAGAAGGTCTCTATTTTCTAAAAAGTTGTCTAGTTCTAAATAGGATAGAACTAGTATGAAATCCTAGGATTTTGCTATATTATATCCACTATTAGATGAATTACAATAATACGGTCGGATATATTTATATCATACCTTATACATTTTTTTGATACAAACGACATATCAGTATAAATGAACCTAAAAGTTCATAAACGGAGATGATGAAAATCTTTCACGATACTATTCCCTAATTTATTTTTATTTTCATTATTATTCTATTTTCCCTCTCTTTTTAAATTATTTTATTTATTATTTCTTTTTTCCCCTTCCATCATTCTCTAATAAAATTTTATGTAATAGTAAACTATATTAATATACCTAAAATACAAAAATACCTAAAATATTTAATAAATATAAATATTTATTTACATTTATAGATTGAATGTATATTATAAGATAGAATTAAAGTTGCATAGATAAATAAGATTAAATTAAAAAATTATTTTTTGTTATTTTGAATTTCTTGTATTAGAATTCAAATATTATTTATCTTGAAATTTAATTTTTTTTATGTGCATATTGAAATATAATTTCAATTGTGCTAATTTAATAAGTTTGTTATTCCAGAAAAAATAAATTTCCTATTATAGATATTAAAAATCCTATTAACATTTATCTCACCTCCTAAATGGAATAATTTTTTATACAGCTTAAATTCCTTTTGTATCAAACTTTATTTTATCATGAGATGCCACTAAACATAAGATAGGACAAACCATATACTATTCTAAATTTTATCTTGACTACCAAACGCGACCTAAGTGTTTAAATTTCCTCATACGAACTAAGTAGCCTCAACCTTCGTTGGCTCCTCCCGTGACAAATGGCAGCGACCACCGAGACACCAACCACGTGACATTACCAGCGATTACAACCACAGTAGCTCATCGAGCTGAGAACCACTCAAGCCCTGGCCACGAGTTCCACCGGGTTACCACCACCGTTGTCCACTACCGCCTTGAGCTATCATCCATAGGTATGAATTTGGAAGTCAAGTCTCCAAATTAGGTAAAAAGATCCTGTCCAATTCAATTGAATATTTGTTTATCTAATTTGTGTTTATATTTAACGTGCATATTTTGAGTGAAAGATATATCCTAAATTAGGATAAATTCCTAATTAACAACATACATATAATCAATAATTCAATCTCTAAAGCTTGGGATAGGATTATGATTTACGGGAATTTGATAACTTGATCTTTGAGGCCTAACCTTAGGTTCGATTTTATTTGCTTCCAAATTTGAGTTGATTGGATATCTTTGGTGATTTTATATTTATCTTTTGTGATATTGTGCATAGCTTGTTTGATTGGGTGCTTATCTTGTTTATTTAATTTCCTTATCTAAATAATTAAAAAAAAAGATCACGTGCTATATTAGGTTAGATTTTTAAAATAACATTGTATATTAGATTTATTTTCTAGAATAGACTGCTTACTAGGATAATATCTATCAAGTTAAGATAATTATCTAATAAAAATAGGATTTGATATATTATTTCTTAATTGAAATTGGACAGTGTATGTCTTAAGAGAGTTAATTGTTCATCATTTTAATTACAACATTTAATAGAATATAAAATATATATATATCGTGTGCATGTCATAAAGAAATTATATGTTCGTCAATGCCATGCATGTTTAGGTAACTTAATTAGAATTATAAGCTATGTTAGAATTAGGTCACCTTCATATGTCATTAGAATAATACATCATGTATTTTCAGCCTAGGTTAGAATAACATATAATTTTTTTTTTTTTTTTGGTAAAGACATATAATTAGTCTTCATTAAAATGAAAAACCAAAAAAGAAATAATTATGATTGTATGATAATTAGAAACCATGTTTAGTAATTTATTAGCATTGTTGCAGATTGCTTTGCTTCGAGGTGAGTAAATTCATTCTTTATTTTTGTAATTTATTTATTTATTTGCTTTCATTGTTGAGTGTTATTTTCATTGATTGCAAACCTACATGATCACTTTTTGCATGTTAGTGGAAAATGTTAAAATCAATCCAAGATGCTTGACAGTTTTTTTTAAAAAAAAAAAAAGAGAGAAAAGATATCAAAACGGTGTTAGAGTAATTTAACATAACCAAGTCCCCGAATTAATTTACTCTCTAATTCATAGAAGTAAAGTGCTCTTCTATAACTTGCTTGGGTTTCTAATTGAACCACCAAAAATTGATTAATGATGACTCTCGAATTAATTGATTTGCATGTTAAATTGATTAATTTGTGTACCAAGTTGTGATCGGTAGGGATTGGGAGAGTCCATGCTAAATTTCTGGTGTCACGACCTACTCCTCAAGGGGAGGGGGTAGAATTAGGGGTATTGCCTAAAGGATTGGCCTATAATTCATGATTAGGCGCAAGCTCTCCCAAGTCCATACATTTTGTGACGTTGGGGTATTTTTAAGAATTTTGCAAAAAGGAGTCGCTATTAGCCTATTATGATCGACTAGAAGCCAAGTTAAACATAAGAATATATCTCACTCACTTCCTACACGATCAGAGAATTTAAGATCGGAGACTTGATTACACTAATTGACCAATTAGTGTCATTTCAGTACCTAATTTTGTTCATTTTAAAAGAAAATATTTTTGTCAATTTGGATTAATTTTATACCTATCCACTAACATATGAGGTGATTATGCGAGTATGCAATCATTAAAGCGATTATTAGTAATCAAACTCCTAATTGCAGTGAAATTAACACATGTAGCTAAACAATCACAAATATAATTAAATATATAAATTAAACCTGCAACATAATCAAAATGCGAGTAAATAAAGGCCTAATTACACTAAGAATGCAAGACATGTCAATTGCTAACCAAATCCTGCATTTTTTTAGATTTTCAAAATTTTTAATTTTTTTAATTTTTTTAAATAAATATTTTTTATTTTTATTTTTCCAAAAAACATATATATATATATATATATATATATATATATATATATATATATATTTTTTTTTTTGGAACTGGGTCAAGTCCAATCTGACCAGTCGGGTGGATCAAACCAACCCGCCCAAGTCCAACTCGGATGGGGGCAAGTCAAGTCAAACTCGCTCGGGTCTGACCCGCTTTGGGGGTGGGCCGGTCAGCCTGCCCATAAGGGCCAGGATTGGGCCTATTCAGGGGGGCCCAATCCTCTTGTAAGTGGGCTCCCCTACAGGCCCACGTGAAAAGAAAGAAAAAGAAAAAGAAAGGCTGAGTGGGCCAGATCTGTGATCTGGCCCAACTCAGCTTGTCCTCTAGTCTGCGACCGCTCGGTCGTGACCAGAGGAAGCCACGACGGCGTGCAACTCCGAGGGGTCCTCTGTGGAAGGCAGCGGTGGCCGACGCCGGTCAGGGGGCTCGTCGGAGCGGTAAGGGGGCGGTCGAGGGCGGCGCTCTACCGGAACACGACCCCTTTGCTCCGCAACTACTCGATCGTAGCAAGGAAAGAGGAGGAGGCGCACGGCTCGGGTGGATTCTAGTTGGGGCGCGATGGACGGGTTTCGGCTAGGCAGAGGCACAGCTCGGCTTCCGGCCGAGACACGGCGGCGCTCCGGCAACCGAAAAACCAACTTGAGGTTCGGGACGACGTCTGGTTTTCGCTTGGACATTTCGACAAACAGGTGGGGGGCGCTAACAAACCTAAAGGCCTTTGACTCGATTAAGACCCGAGCACGAGTCCAAAGAGCTGTAAAAGCGTACCGGGGCGATAGGAAACGCAGCGAGGAGATGGGTGGTGGCCGGAGCTCGCCCGAAACGGTCGGGGGAGTCCGGTCGACTTGGTTTCAAGGACGCCCGCAAGGTGCTCGACGAAATGCTTACTTGTGTTTTTGGAGAAATGGCAGTGGTCCGAGTCGTCCGGCGGCACACCGGCGGCGATAGGGCGTCCTGGGGGGCTTCCTCCTCCTCGGCTTCCTCTCCACCGGCTTTTATCCTCCTGTTTTCTCTCGGTCACCTTCTCTCTTCTCCGTTCTCCTTCGGTTCCTCCTCCTCACGGTTCTCCCTCGGTCCCTCCTCCTCACGGTTCTCCTTGGTTTTTCCCCGTCCTGTCCCCTCCTTCTGCTCTGCTCTCCTCCTGCTCTTGCCCTATCTTCTGCACCTGCTGCCTACCCTGTTTTGCTGTCTTTTCTTTTCTTTTGCTGCAGGTTCCGCGCGCGAAGACACCAAGCGGGGGAGAAGACAGGTTGGTCGCGGGCCGAGCTGAAGGGAAGAGGAGGCTGGGCCACGGGCTAAGCTGAAGGGAAGAGGAGGCTATGCCGCGCGGGGGGAAGGAAAGAGAGGCGGGCCGGGCCAAGGCCGGATCCGGCCCGACCCAACTCCTAAGCCATTTTCTTTTTTTGTTGTTAATTTTTTTTGTTTAAAAATAGGTGTCGACATATGGGCTATAATCCATTAGCTTTTCCTTGGATGGTTTCCCTTTGGGAAGGACATGACAACTTTGAATCTTCTCCTTTGCTCTGTCTTTGTTAATATTTGTGTTCATGATGTCAATGGTTGTAATCAGTGACAAGAGCAAGAGTGCAAGAGTGGTAGTATGTGAGTCCTAATAATGTGATCTATAGAAAATGCGATATTTGCTTATTGTAACTTGCCTTGAAGACTAGTAATAGATTCTATCCTTGTTGTGTCTACTAGTGTTGATAAACTTAGGATAAAACTGGATCACTATATATTTGCTCACAAAATCTACTCCCTTCACTATTAACATCAATTGTTCATTATCATCACCATATGTTAAATAAAACTAAGCACAACTAATTTATACAATTTGTTTATGCTGATGTTTAAAATTGAATTTGTTATATTCTACAAAATATTATTTTTTGAAATAGTTTCTTAAACAATTTATTCATCATTCTAGGTTGTATTGTTGGCCCTTAACAAATGGTAAGAGAGGCAAGATAACATCCTCTAATAGCTAAGCCCGCCAAAGATTTAGGCTGGGGTGTTGATGAAAGATGAGCAAGGCAATGAAGACCTGGGCCCAAAGGTTAATGAAGAAGAAAAAGAAAATGAAGAATAATTTTTAAGGGCTAAGTTACGAAGTCACACATTTGCTTGTCCTAATTTGACGAATTGGGGGATAAATTTATTGAATTCGTTTTGTTTTTCGAACCTTAATCTCTAATTCCTTCTCTATCTCCTTCGTCTTCAGGTCACCGTCGGTCTCTATCCCTGGCCCTATAGTGCTGCCATTGTCGTCAACTCGCGTCTTCGTGCAGTTGCCCTTAGGCGTCGCCCATAAGCCAGCCACGATTTGTCTCCTTGTCTCTCTCCTCGGAGTTCACGACTACTTGCGACCGCGGCAGATGGCATCACTGATCATGGATCTAAGGTTGCCAACGACCGACAAAGTCGGATCTGGGCTTGGCGACGTTCAATCCGACATTTTGGGCTCAGATCCAATGTGCAGTGCACGAGGATCGAGGGTAAAGCTCGATGGCTTTACCTGGTGGCTCGATGCCGAGCTTGCAACGACAAGGGAGCAGCGACCAAGAGGGCAAGCTGCTATGGCAATGGCCCAAGATGCGGAGCTAATCGATTCTTGTCCCTTGGGTTGGTTGACTCTACCGTTTTTCATCAGATGAAGTTGATTTAGCTAGAAATTTTACATCATCTTGTCTTTTATCCACGTTGAATTTCAATTATTTTGAAGAGCCATGTTGGATTTTTGAAAATTTCATTAAAAAAGCCACATGTGGATACACCCCGTTGGAATATGACATTGGAGGCACCTAAGTAACTGTTTTTTCATCAATATGCCACTCAAACGAGCATTCAAAAAATTTTGATATTAAAGTGAATACTGCATAAAAGTTGTGTACTTATAGAAGTCTCTTTCCACATTTTTGTGACTTAATGGGGTTGGGGTCACCCACTAGGCAAATTTATAAGAACAACCTTAATTTTTTATGGATGAGAATACCAAACCATGGCATTACCCAAATCCAAAATTCACTTCGGTCCTATTATGGGTAGAATGGGTTGCTAAAACTATTCTGGCTGATTTATATGCAGGGACATGTCATTCCTTGGGAGTGACATCTTCATCTCAATTTTGCCTAAAATGTACATAAGTTGCCTAGCAATTGACCCAAGCAATCAAATCAATGATGTATGAGGCCGCATTTTCTTTATGGTAGATATGTATAATATATGTTTTTGTCATATTCATATAACTTGATAGATGAAACCGTTCGATAGATGGAAATGAAAAAGGCTCTTACAATCTTTATCCAAAAATACAGAGACCTTCCTTTTGAATATTTCTTGTGTAAAATGTGCCTACGAAGTGGCTGGAAAGTATGGTACGACTCTGAAGGGAGTGTAATTTGATTGAATTCCAGACAATTCTTTGCATTGCATACCATCCACAAGTTGGCAAGCATGATACAATTCTAAAGTACTAGGAGGACATGCCATGATTCTAGGCACGGCCAACGACACCATGCTCGATTGGCCATTGAATCTATCTAATGTCGGGCACTACCCGCGTTTGATTTGCTGAATATGTGCTAATTGATCTTTGATTCCTTGAATCTGGTCACGATCATTTTCAATTCGCCAACTCCTTTTATTTTCTTATTCTTCAATTGCTTGACAATCTCTTCCATATTGCAGATCGTGAGCCAACACTCGGTGCAATAGCTTCTCAAGATAACAGGGGATAATTTGTATCAAAAAGGAAGAGATAACGAGTTAATTACATCCCTAATCACCCTATCAGAGCTCCCACCACTCTCGACAGCCTTCCTGGCCTCTTCTCTCACCTTCTTGGCTCCCTCTCTCAGCTTCTCATCTGTCATCAACTCCACAATCTTCCTCTCAATCTCTTCCCCTTTCACAATCCCATCAACACCCCAATCCCAGTCCCTCTCCCACAGCCCAAATCCCGCATCCTCCACGACCTTCGCATTCAGCCTCTGGTCTCCGTGTTGTGGCCATGCGAGCACCGGCACACCCTGCCAGGCTGCTTCCGTCACCGAGTTCCACCCGCAGTGGCTCACAAACCCTCCGATGGCAGGATGCGCCAGAATCTCCTGCTGGTCTGCCCACCCTCTTATGATCACTCCCTTGTTTTTGGTTCTCTCCACAAAGAAATCGCTCAGGATGTCTTTCTCGCTCTCGTGGTCGTCCTTGTCTACTTTGCTGGTCTTCAGGTTCCAGCAGAATCTCCACCCGACCTTCTCCAACCCCTTTTCCAGCTCCCGCACCTGATCCCGGGACATTGCCGTTCTGCTCCCGAAGCTTATGTACACTACGGATTCGGAGGGCTGATTCTCTAGCCATGACCGGTGGTGATGGTCCCCGTCTGGCGGAATGTGATATGGTTCTAGTGGCCCGACGGGCAGAATTGGCGGTAAGCTTGCCACCGCCCTCTCTCTGTTGAGAGTGCCGAGTGTCGATGCCTGGAACCACTCGAAGGTATTCATCAAGATTCCTTCGGCCTCAGATAGAGCCTGAGAGTTCATAATGATGAGCGAAGTAAAAAGATGGCTGGGATCGAGGAGTGCTGGTGGGAGGCTTGACACGGCCATCGGTGGCAATCCCGGAATCTTGATTTCAGTGGAAGCATTGTTGAACTCGGTCGATTTCAGTTGGATAACTGGAAAGTACGCCATGAGAGAGACGAACTCGACTGAGGAAGTGGAAACAACATAAATAGGGAGGTGGAGATCCTTGGCAATTGGAACAGTCTTGGCTACTAGAAACATGTCCACAAACAGCTGAAAAAGGTGGAGATGACGACGATAACAGAGGATGGAGGAGATGGATTGACTGATTGATGAGATGGAACTGGAGAAAGAAAGGGTCTGCAGCTGCAGAACCGGCAATCTGAAAGCCACGAGTGAGGTGGAGTTTGAGATGATTAATTTCAGGATTGTGGCGAAGGAACGAGGCTATGTGGTCTGATTCGGCGGTGGACACGGTGGGGGAGCGGTGATGACCGTGACGATGCAGTTTCGCTTGGCCAGCATCGCGGCAAGCCGGAGGAGCGGCATCAAGTGGCCCATTCCGGCACTGGGGAAAAGAGCTATATGAGGAGATTGTGTCGTGCTCATTGCTTAATTGGCCTTCTCGGATGATCAAGAGAGTGGAGACTGCTGTGTTGCAGACGATGGAGACTGCACTTCTCTTGCATCTGTTTATGTCCCTTCTAAAAGCAACCGCCAAGAACACAAAGGGTAAGTCCACGTGGGTTGATGGAGTGAATGGCCTAATTTTTCGGCCGACCTATTCTGTACCTCTACCGGTCAAAAGGGATTATTTTCTCTTTTTTCGAGAAAATATTGGGTCGTCTCGCTCGGATGAGGCCCTTGCATTTTTCGCGTTTTCTTTCTGATGAAGTTTGGGAAGGTTAAAGAAGCAAGAATGGTTTTTATGGTGTCCCCAGAGAGATGTTGTGAGTTGCCGGGCATGTGATGTTTTTATTTTATTCTTCGAGACGTGTAAATATGGCCTTAGGTGGCCTACTCCCGTGATCAAGCCTGTGAGGGAGTTGGGAATTTAGATCCAAGCAAATCAGTTCGTGGGTTTGTACTTGCTTGGAGATGGGTGACGATGTTTTGGTTCTCACACCCTGGTAAATATGCATACTAAGTTGGATGATGTTGTCAATGCTCGTTGAGTTTTGACGACATAACAATGATAAATTATAATGGATTAATATAAGCTCTCCTTGATGTTGGAGAAAGCCATAGCACATTTTGCTTTCCCTTATTACCTTTCAAACGAATCTTGCCCATAAAAACTCAAGTATACAACAAAACATGAAATGAAGAACAATTCCATGTCAGAAATATACTTGCAAAACTGAAATCTTATTCAAATTGTACAAAGTAAAAATCAAGGAAGAAAAAATAAGGAACGTGGTTCCAGTGCTCCACACCAGAAATAAAACAAAAGCAAAACCTCTTCAACAAAACTCAACAACTCAACAAAGCAATCCCTTTTCACCAAAATAGAAAAAACAAAACTCCATTCCCCATGCTCAACAGCAAAACCAACTTCGTCCTCTCCTTCGCCACGACCTTCGTCTTCGTGGTCCTCACCCTCCTTCGCCGGCAGCACTAGCAGCCACACCCTGACACTTGTTATGTCACTGTCCTCGACTTCTCGATAGCCTCTTCAATGTTGAAACAACTTAGATTCGCCGAAACAAATGTCCGCCGTCAAAAGAGTGCAGAAGCAGCGAAGAGCCCCCGAGCAGTAACGAATGCCAGAGCAGAGGACCGGAGGAGCAAAATCTAAGAGCGAAGGGGAGATCCAAAATTTGAATGAAGGAGGGAGAGAGAACTCCTTTGCCCCAGAGAGAAGGACGTCTCTTTTCTTCTTCAGAGATGGATGGAGAGAGGATATAATAGAGAGAGTGTGAAATAAATGGGTTCAAGTGCAGTGTAGATCTAGTGATTGGGGAAAGAAAAAAAAAATTGTTTTGGGGAGAAGAATTCCCCCTGCTCTAGCGTCCCCACACATCCACATGGCGCTTGATGAGTGATCAGAAACCATGCTGACTTGATGGTCCAGGACTACCCAATATTTTATCTATTTTTTTATCTTTTATTTAGAGTCGCAAAAGTCACCCGCTGTGCATGTAGGAAAGAAGTTAAGTTTGGCCTAGCCTACTTAGGAAAATTTTGGCAAATATTCAAAAGGGCAGGAAGAACTTTTAATATGAATCTTGTAATATTTTGTTGATTTTGAAAATATGAACTTCCAGCGTGGCATCACTATCAACCACCGCTCGATGGTCGCTAATCTCCAGAGACGGTTACCTAGTGGTCACAACTCCTAGGTGACCATCAAACTATGGTCGCTTGAGATGGGCTTCATGTGACATTGTTTAGATAAGCCAGCCACCTCAAAAGTCCACGTTGAACTCGCTTTTAATAGAAAAAAGTCATGTCAAATTAAACAATTTATTATAAAATATTTTTGGTTGGAATTTGTCGTGACACTTAAATTATCATTTTTTCTCCTATTTTGGTACTTAACTAATTTAATAAAAACTTTTGATACCAAAATAAGTACCATATAAAACTTTTGACATTTTGGTATCCTTTTCTCGGTGTTGTATGCATGTTGTTTGCTCTCTCTTTCACAAGCCCGTCTACCACTTTAAGCAATAATCTTTCCATCATCAAAGAGTCTTTCCAAGCCAAATTAGCCAGAAGAGCGATTTGAAAAGCTCGCAATGACATGATCCTGGAAAACCAGTGATGACCAACACAATTGAAACAGAAAAAAGAAGAAAGGAAGAAAGCATAACTTTATCTTCATTTTATTTCAATTGCCTGAGCATCACTCCCATATTGCAGATCGGTGCAATATTTTCTCAGGATTACAGGGGATAATTCTTATTAAAATGGGACAACTACCGAGTTAATTACATTATTAAGCACCCTGTCAGAGCTCCCACCACTCTCAATAGCCTTCCTGGCCTCTTCTCTCACCTTCCTGGCTCGCTCTCTCAGCTTCTCATCTGTCATCAACTCCACAATCTTCCTCTCGATCTCTTCCCCTTTCACAATCCTATCAAGACCCCAATCCCAGTCCTTCTCCCACAGCCCTAGTCCCGCCTCCTCCACGGCCTTCGCATTCACCTTCTGGTCGCCATGTTGCGGCCATGCTAGCACCGGCACACCCTGCCAGGCTGCTTCCATCATCGAGTTCCACCCACAGTGGCTCACAAACCCTCCGATGGCAGGATGCGCCAAAATCTCCTGCTGTTCCGCCCACCCTCTTATGATCAATCCCTTGTTCTTGGTTCTCTTTAAGAAGATATCGCTAAGGATGTCTTCCACGTCGTCCTGGTCGTCCTTGTCGACTTTGGTGGTTTTCAGGTTCCAGCAGAATCTCCACCCGGCCTTCTCCAACCCCTTTTCCAACTCTCGCACCTGATCCCGGGACATTGCCGTTCTGTTTCCGAAGCTTATGTACACTACGGATTCAGATGGTTGGTTCTCTAGCCATGACCGGTAGAAGTGGTCCCCGTCTTGCGGAATGTGATACGATTCTAGTGGCCCTATGGGAAGAATTGGCGGTAAGCTTGCCATCACCCTGTCTTTGTTGAGCGCACTGAGCATGGATTCGTGGAACCATTCGAAGGTGTTCATCAAGATTCCTTCTGCCCCGGGTAGTGCTTGAGCGTTCGCAACGATTATTGAACTAAAAATATGGCTAGGATCGAGGAGTGTTGGTGGGATGCTCGAGATGGCCATCGGCGGCAATCCCGGAATCTTGATTTCGGTGGAAGCAGTGTTGAACTCGGTCAGGTTCGATGCAAGAACCGGAGCATACGCCATGAGAGATAAGAACTGGACCGACGTGGTGGAAACGGCATACATAGGGAGGTGGAGGTCCTTGGCAATTGGAGCAGTCTTGGCAAGTAGAACGAAGTCCACAAACATAGCGGAAAGAGGGAGGGACGATGAAGATAACAGAGGACCGAGGAGATGGATCGACTGACTGATGAGATCGAATTGGAGAAAGAAAGGGTCGACAGGGGTGGAATCGGCTTGCTGGGAGCTAGGAGTGAGCTGGAGTTCGAGGTGATTAATTTCGGGATTGTGGCGAAGGAACGAGGATATGTGGTCCGACTCAGCGGCGGACACAGTGGGTTGAGCAGTGACGAGCGTGACCACACAGTTTCGCTTGGCCAGCATCAGGGCGAGCCGGAAGTATGGCATCAAGTGGCCCATTCCGGCACTAGGGAGAAGAGCTATATGAGGAGGTTTTGATGTGCTCATTGCTGAATTGGCCTTCTTGGATGAGGAAGAGTATAGATGGTCAATTTAGAGACTGCTGTGTTGCAGACGCCGGAGACTGCACTTTCTCTTCCGTTTGTTTGTCTATTATATAAGCAAATTGTCGAGAACTTGATGAGTAAGAGGTTGATGGAATGGGAGGTGGGCAGTTGAAGGGAATCGAATGAGCGACTCCGATGCCATCCTACGCTATTTTTTTAGGCCAACAGACTCCCTACCTTATGGTTCAAAACCGATTTATTTTTTCAATAGAACTAGCCAAAAAAAATACGCACTATGCATTTGGAAAGAAGTTGACTTTGGGCTATTTAGGAATTTTTTCGCCAACATTAAAAAAAAATGATTAATACCACAAAAAACCCTGAATCGGTACCAACAAATTTACCTCGAATTAATTTTATAACCACCAAAAACTCTAAACTAGTATATATGTAACAAATTGAACCAAAACTAATTTTTTGACCACAAAAAATGCCAAACCAGTACATTTGTGACAAATTTATCATTCATTAGTTTTCACTAATTTGGATTAATACCACAAAAAAGCATAAACTAGTACACTTATGACAAACGGATGGTAAAATCCAAAACTAGTACACCCATCAAATGTCATGTGTAATAAAACTCAATAATTTGATAATACAATTTTAAGGAAACTAACGGAGAGATAATTTATCAAAAATGTATCAATTTGAGATAAATATGTCACATGCACACTGATTTGAAGTTTTTCCATGGTATTAACCATATGAAAAAGGTAGGAAAAATTTTCAGATAAATGTTTGGAAATTTGGTTGATTTTGGAAATATGAACTCAAGGTGTGTTTGGTAGCCGAATAGGATAAAGATTTGGGGAGGCACATTTGGTAACAAAAAAAATTATCAAATTGCTCAAAAAAAAAAAAAAAAAAAAATCCAACTCACACCTATACCTTGTCTATAGAGAAATTACCAAAAAAAAACATAAATCTATAATGCTAATTCAGTACCAAACATTTTAATTTTGTCAATTGAGTTTTAATTCTTTTTCACATTTTGTCAATTAAGTCCATCTTACTAATTTTGACAAGAAAGTACCAACATAAATGTTAGCCATTCTACATGGCAAAATCAAAGTTAACATGGAATTTTTTAAAGATAATTTTTAAAATATTTATTATGGTTTATTTATTTACTTTTTTTTTAATTGAAGGCCGACAATGGTCATTGGCCATAGGTGAGGGCCAGATGTGGGGAGGCCATATTGGCCCTCATCCATGCCCTCACCAGCCATGGCGTGGCAACCGCCATGCCCTCGCAGACCCTCAATAAAAAAGAATGTAATGAAAAGAAAAGAAAAAGCCAAAAAAAATTAAAATATTATTTAAAATTTTCCACATCATTCGGTGTCCACATTAGTAATTTTGGGTTAAAATTGGGATGATGGACTTAATTGGAAAAATGAGAAAAGTTTTAGGAGTGAATTAGGGTAACTAAAATGTTTATGAATGAATTGATACGTGTTATTTATATAAGACTTTTTTGGTAATTATCCCCTTTCTTCCCCCACCCAAGAGGCTTGCTTAGTTCGACGCACCACCATCATGTCTTCCCCCCTCCATTAAGCAGGTTGATGTTGCTCCTCCAGGAGGCATCGCAAGCATGACATCTAAGGTTGGCGATGGTCGCTATGCCAACTTAAGGCCCGGTCAAGGTCCGCCAATGTGACAGCCATGGCCAATTTCTGCTAAAGAGCTTGCATGGCTCATGAGTTTGTCATTGAGGCTCGTGGCTGAACGAGGCCCTTGCAAGCTCAAGGCCAACCTCCCACGGTCTCGGCGACCGTGAGCCAAATGATCAAGTTGAACTAGTGTGATCTCGCCTTGGCGGGCCGCCAACAATAATGCCACAGACAAAGACAATGGATACAGGGAGAGGAGTGCGGGCGGCAGGCAAGGACGAAGGGTGTCATTATCGGCGTCTGTGTTACGCTTTGCCATTGGTTAGCCGCGCTACGCAATAGGTGTGAGGATAGTGAAATGGCGTGCAAAGAGAGTAGAGAAGGGTTCTGGCGTGGATGTTGTTTGTGTATGAGAGCAAATGAGTACGATGAGACTATTTGACTTGGTAAATAAACCCGACGATGGTTTTTGCAATTATTTCACCTGCCAACCTTCTTGTAAATGGGAGAGATTGGTACTTTCGAAAGGTCATTTCCTGGTACTCTCCTTGAAAGTTGGCGTACTTGGAGTATCACTAATCGTGCTATCAAGGAGCTACGCTTAAAAAAAAAAAAAAAAAAAAAAAAAAAAAAAAAAGGATTAGGACAGCGCCCCATTAAGATAGAGTTCTCTCATGGATTGAACCCGATAGTTACCTTGCAGAACCTAGGGATAAAAAGGAAAAGTCTAGTTCGCGTGTCGGCAAGAGATTTAGAGTTAGGACTTGTTTGATAAGAATAAAAATTAAATGCTGAAAATTTAAGTACTTAATATTAAATGTTGATAATTTAAGTGTCGAAAATAAAATTCAATTTTTTTATAATAATTAAAAATTGATAGCAGAATATTATTAATCTCTTATCAAACATAGAAAAAAACCATCATTAATTAGTATTCTCAATATATTTAATAAGATTCTAATTACCATAAATTATTTGTCTATAAAACGAATTAAGTAGCTCCCGTCATACTTAAGGTGATCGGACAACTTTAATCTCATTAAACGTTAAAAAGAAATTTCGGCACTTTATTTAGTTATCAAACAGGTTTTAGTCAATGTGAGTAAATATTAAATGTCGTAAAATCCATATCAACAAAATTCGTCATTGGTTTAGGCAAACGACAAATGGTGGTTCATTTATATTTTCTTTATTTTTTACGCAATACGGCGGAACCGTGGACCAAATGAAGATAATTAAGCTCTCAATAAACACTGAAAACAAAATCGAGACAGATGATTAACGTGGTTTAGCTGGGCGTATCTACTCCATGAGAGAGATTGGCGAGATGTTTCATTAAATTAATAGGAGGAAATTGCAATCACTCAAAATGCACAACTCTTTAGTATTTTTCAAACCCCAATTATATCCCATAAACCTCAAGAACTCAGATCAAAGTTAATTGATTGATTCTATTTATGTGAGTTGCTTGAATATAGTCCTACAAAACTTGATCTCAGCTGGAATTTAATACTTAGGGTGGCACGGATTAACTCAGCTGCTCTAATTAGGCTTCCAAGCTTATAATTGATTGATTCTAGTCATGTCTTACCACCTTCATGTTTAGATACTTTTTTCTTTTTTTGTGTAAAAATTCAGCATTCCCTAATTACCCATTTTAAGACTTTTTGCTATGCACTTAGGGCTGAAAATAATATAAATAAAATAACTTGGATCTTTCTTTTCTTGAGATTTATGCATATTCACCAATTGAGTGTATACATCCTGCCAAGAGTTTTGTTGGTGTAAATTTGTCATTTGGAAACCAAAAAAGCTAGGAAAAAAGGACATTATAAGTGTCATAATTTTCGCATAGTGCTCACTTGAGTGTCAAATAATTTTTTTCGATCACTTAAGTATCGTAACTTATGTACGACGTTAAGTTGAGTGCCATAACTTTTTTTGCATTCACTTAAATCTCATGTAACTTTTCATTTGATCATTTGAGTACCACAACTTTTAAAAAATATTTACCACATGTGTCATACTACATTAGATTTTTGACACTTGAGTGAATGTATTTAAAAAATTATGAACTCAATTTATCAATTATAAGTTATAGTACTCAAATGAATGTTTTTTAGAAGTTATGGCACTCAAGTGGTTGGAAATAATGTTATGACTCTCAAATGAGTGTCATATAAAAATCATAACACTTGTAGTGTGCTTATCCCAAAAGCTAGTATCGCTTGAAATCATCTTAAACTTGACTTAAATTGAGCTTGCTCAGTTAGTCTCAAATCTGAAACATCTATTCTATAGCTCAAGCTTTTCAACTTCAAATGATGCTAAATATTTCGTGTAGAATATTTTAGCAGGGTCAAACTCCTCAAAATAATGGGGTCAAACCAATAGAAATTAAGAATTTTATTTGTATGCTTTTTTATCAATTTTTTTAATTTTATTTTTATGGTTGAAAAATGGATATAGTTGTAGAATCTATGTGCCCTCTATAAAGCGCCCAAAATCAAACTTATGGTTAATTTCCTCCAAATTTCTCAAACTACTTGGTTTTCATTGCAAAACTAGTAGAGAATAGATTTTATGGTTTTATAATTTCTAGTAAGAAACCCCTACACAAGACTACCATTACCAAAAATACACACATTATCATAAAAAAAAAAAAAAAGAAAGATATCACTACAAGTTCTAAAACTTATCGCGAAAGTGCAATTGATTCTTAAAACTTTCAAAAATAATAGTCAAGTCCTAAAATTTATCAAATTAATTCAATCGAGTCCTTCCATTAACACCCTCAATTTGTTTAATGGAAAATAGCAATGTGAAAATGTTAAATTAATTTAATTTTCCCATGTGGCATATTTATTACTCTTTGCTTTAAATACTATTTAAATAATAGTAAAAAAAGCTAAAATAATTAAAAAATACTGGAAAAGAAATGGTAGGGATCGTGGCTGGGCATTGCCCACGACCTCGCTAGCCCTAGGTGGCAAAGTGAGTAAGGCTCACCCGAATTTAGGCAAAGTGAGTAAGGCTCACCCGAATTTAGGCAACACCGGCCCTCACTCGAGCCTAGTGAGGGTCGTTGGTTCCTGCTTAGGGCTGGGGAGGCTCATTGGCCATAGGCAAGGGCTAATGTCGCCTTGATTTTGGCAAGTTGCTCTTGCCCTAGTTGAGGCGTCGCCCAAATCTAGGCAAGCCTTGATTGGGCCGGCAAGGGCTGTCCCCCCTTTGCCACCTTGCCGGCCCCCTCGCATGATTGGCGGTGGTGGCGTGCCCAACCATGATCCCACCCTTTTTTTCTTTGTTTCCAATTTTATTTTTTGAATTATTTTAGCTTTTTAAAAGTTTTTAACTATTATTTAAATAATATTTAAATAAAAATGATAAAATAATGCCACATAAGATAAATAAATAAATTTTAAAATGCCACATTAGTATTTTTTTCGTTAAACAAATTGATGGGGAGGACTCAATTCCACTAATTTGTCAAATTTTAAGACTCAATTATACTTTTTAAAAATTTTAGCACTCAATTACAATTTCGCAACAAGTTTTTAGACATGCATTGCATATATCTCAAAAATGAAAAAGGGCACTTTATCTTCGCTCTCATTTTCAAAGTAACGTCGAGTCAATAGGGATGGTGAGTAGCTCATCTTAGCATATATCTCAAAAATGAAAAAGGGCACTTTATCTTCGCTCTCATTTTCAAGGTAACGTCGAGTCAATAGGGGTGGTGAGTAGCTCATCTTAGCATATATCTCAAAACTGAAAAAGGGCACTTTATCTTCGCTCTCATTTTCAAGGTAACATCGAGTCAATAGGGATGGTGAGTAGCTCATCTTAGATCTTCTTGTGCGGCTTGCATTATTGAGTTTTAGGGGATGTAGCTTGCATAATTGGTTTTAGGGTATGTTTGATTCATTATTTTCATGGAGCCTTTAGCCTCCGAAGCCTCTTGAGGAAATGCTGGACCGTTTGACAACTATTTTCAAATAGCTTTCAAGTGAAAGCTAGCATTGGGAATGCTAAAAGCCCAATACTAATAAGGATTAGTTTTGAGCTTTCAGTATTTAACCAAATGCTGAAATTTATTTTTTTTCTTTCAAAACTATCCTAACTCATTCTTCAAATTTTTGATTTTGCCCTCATTATTTTTTTTAAATGCCAAAATAATGCTAAAAAAATCAAATATATATATATATATATAAATATATATATATATACGTTAAAAAAATTACATATATTTTGGTCTTTTTTAAAAAATTATTTATATGTTTGATTTTTTTAGCATTAGTGTCAAAATGTATATTAAAAAATTTGCATACATTATTTTTATCAATTTTAAACAAATAAAAATTAAAAAATTCTGATGAACGGTTTGGTCTTTTTAAATATATATATATATATATTTGATTTTTTTTTTTAGCATTATTTTCAAATTTATATTTAAAAAGATGCATAAATTATTTTTTCAATTTTAAACAAATAAACATCAAAAAATTTCAACGAAGGATTTGGTCTTTTTAATATATATATATATATATATATATATATATATATGTATGTATTTGATTTTTTTAGCACTATTGTGAAAATTTATATTTAAAAAGTTGCATACATTATTTTTCTCAACTTTAAACAAATAAAAATTAAAAAATTCCAACGAAGGGTTTGGTCTTTTTTTTTAAATATATATATGTATATGATTTTTTAGCATTATTTTCAAATTTATATTTAAAATTTTGCATACATTATTTTTTCAATTTTAAACAAATAAAAATTAAAAAAATTCCGACAAAGGGTTTGGTCTTTTTTTAGCATTATTTTCAAAATTATATTTAAAAAGTTGCATATATATTTTTTTTTTCAATTTTAAACAAATAAAATTAAAAAAAGAAATATTAATCACCCAAATGGCTTTTTAAATGTATTTCCTACCAAATGAAATTTCTTTCAAAGTTGCTTCTCAAAACATAGTTTACTAAATGGCTTTATATTTGTCTAAAGTCTTTTAGGCTAAACTACTTTACATTTTCCCAATGGATTTTCAAAATATTAAACCAAAGGCACCCTTAGTCTGCCCAAGACAATCTAAGAACGGAGAGTAGCTCATCTTAGATCGGTCCCGTGGAGCTTGCATTATTGAGATTTAGGTACTACAGATTTGCATAATCAGTTTTAGGCAGGAAAAGTGTCAGAAAGTTCTAAACCTATTGTCAATTTAGTTCTAATTTTTTTTTTTAATCTAGTACCAATTTTTTTTTTTTGGAACTATATCTATTACCAATTTAGTCATAATCATTTTGACTTAATGACAATTCAGTCCTTCCAGCTAATATTGGCCTAATATTGCTAATGTGAGCTAGCCTATGTGGCATGGCCGGTGTGGCCAACACTAATGTGGATAAAATTTAATAATATTTTAATTTTTTTGAATTTGTTATTTTGAGGTCTGGCAATCGGCTAGAGGACGAAGGAAGGTAAAGAAAAAAAGGAAAGAAAATGAAAAAAAAATTCAAAAAATATTAAAATATTATTAAAAGTAGTTCCACATCGACGCCGACCGTACCACATAAGCTAACCGGCATCCACGTTAGCAACATCCAACCAAATTTGCCAAAAAGATTAAATTAACATTAGGTCAAAAGGTTTAGAATTAAATTAACACTAAAAGGTTTATAACTAAATTAGCACAAATATAATAAATTTAAGATTTCTAGAGACTTTTCCCGATTTTAGGCTGCACAAGACAATATGAGATGGGCTACTTGTTGTCCCTATTTATCTTACCTTGGAAATGAGAGCGAAGACAGCGTGCCGTCTTGGTTGATGAGGTGGTCGTGGCGTGCAAAGGGAAGAGCCGTTGCTCAAAGCAACAATTCTGGATTTGCCTGACCTCAATCTAAGCAACATCTTCCGGTCATCCCAATATTATACAAGGGACATCCGACAACTGTCTTTGTCCAGATGGTGGAATTGGGATTGGACCGTGACCCATTTCTATCGGTTTATCGATATATAATGATGGTCTAGGTCCGATTCACCCGCGTCACTAATTACGGATGATTTTATTTCGCTAGCACGATTATTTTTTTATGACGTCTTAATGGATTCTTGACATTAAAAAAGTATTCATAAACTTAGAGTCTATCTTAGTGACGTCGAATCCCGAGAAATAAGGTAGGGAGTCTCTTGTGATTTACGAGCAGAAGCTATTTTAACTTTACGTTGGTTTTTTTTTTTAAAGGGAAAGTACATTAGAAATCGTGAAGCTATTGTATTAACTGCAGTTCAATACTTTAACTTTCTTGACAAATCGCTTTAAATTCCAAGACTTTTTATAGATTGCTCGATAAAGTAGCTAAGACTAGTGTTGATGGAAGTGGCATCCTAAAATTTTCTCTTATTTTGCTCCGTCACTCTCCCAAATGTAGGAATCCGTGTGCAATGAACATATTCATGCGATTCGGCCCTACTTAGAACAATAGTGAATGGATTAAACTTTTTTTAATTTGTTTTTTATGCTCCCACCAATTTAGTAACGATAAAGAGTGTCCACGTAGGCAATATTTAATCTACTTCACACTCCGGCATCCTCCGATGGTGTCGTCAGCTGGATTTGGCTGGATTTTGTGTCGGAATGACTTGGTTAGGCTTTTTGTCTAAGTAGTCGGACCTGATTAGAGAAATCGAAAGTATAGAGATAGAATTAGAAAAGTAACGAAAATACAAGGATGAAAAAGCACTTCCATGAATATATCCATGCATTTTACTGGAAATAGAGGTTACTCATGGACTGTCCGAAGCGTCTATCAGCCCACCCGCGGTTACGGTTGGCCCACCTCAAGCCCCTTGGGCTTTGCTATGCACTGTCAAGTAATGAAATAAATCTTTCTCTGACCAAAAAAGAAAAAGGGTCGATGCAACCAGATAAAAATCAATTTGCATAGAACAAATTGCAAGAACAATATCTCCTGATACAATCATGCAAGTATGTAACAGATTTTAATTGTACGGCTAAGTGTCATAATTTATATATGGCGCTTATTTAAGTGTCATAACTTATTTTCCAACCATTTGAGTGCCATATAAATTTTCAATGGATTACTTAAGTACTGAAACTTTTAACAAATGTTCACCACAAGTGTCATGACACGTCAGATTTCCAACGCTTGAGTGAATGATTTTAAAAAGTTATGGTGTTCAAGCTAGGGAAAATAATATTAGAGATGTCATAACTTTTGTAAGACGCTCACTTGAGGACCATAACTTTTTTTTTTTTCAATCACTTGAGTATCATAACTTATGTATGATGCTCACTTGAGCACCATAACTATTTTTTCCGATCACTTGAGTGTCGTATAACTTTTCAATTGATTACTTGAGTATCACAACTCTTAAAAAAATGTTCACCATAAGTGTCATGCCACATCATATTCTCGATACTTAAGTGAACATTTTTAAAAGATTTTGACATTCAGGTTATTGGTGTAAAGTTATAGTATTCAAGCTAGGGAATAGGATATCATGGTGTCATAACTTTCGAACAATACTCACTTTGAGTGCCATAATTTTTTTTTTTTTTAAATTACTTGAGTGTCATAACTTTTTTTCTCTATCACTTGAGTGTCATATATCTATTCAATTGATCAATTGAGTACCACAATTTTAAAAAAAATTCACCTTAAGTGCCATGCCACATCAAATTTCTGACACTTGAGTAAATGTTTTTAAAAAGTTATGACACCCAATTCATCAATACAAAGTTATGGTGTTCAAGCTAGGGAAAAGGATATCACTTGTATAATAACTTTCCTTGCAAAGCTTGCTTAAGTGCCATAACTTCTTCTTTTTTTTCAATATTTTAAGCGTCATAACTTATATATGACACTTACTTGAATATCATAACTTTTTTTTATCACTTGAGTGCCATATCACTTTTCAATTGATCCCTTGAGTATCATAACTTCTAAAAAAGGCTAACCACAACTGCCATGCGACATTAGATTTTTGACACTAGAGTGAACGTTTTTAAAAAATTTTGGCACTCAGGTTATCAATTCCAAGTTTTGGTACTAAAATGATATTTTTTTTTTTTGAAGTTATGGCATTTAAATGATTGGGACAAAAGTTATGGCCCTCAAATAAGCGTCTTACTAAAGTTATGACATTTATGGTACACTTATCTCCAAAAACTAGCATCACTCAAAGTCATCTCAAACTTGACTTGAATTGAGCTTGCTTAGTTAGAACACATTTGGTAACCATTTTCTTCCTAAAAACAATATTTGATCAGAAATGGTTTTTCCTAATTTTGTTCCCTATATGAGTTTCTAAGCATTTGAAAACATTTGATAACTATCCAAAACTTTTGCTCCTGAGATAAAAAAGCGTTTGGCGGACTTTTTAATTTTTTTGTTTCTTTTTAATTTTTAATACATTTATTATATTTTTCTTATTTTTCTCTTGTTTTTCTTTTTTCCTTTTCTCTTCTTCTTCCTTGTTCTTTGTGGCTAGCCGCCAACAACGCGATGGTTGGCGGTTGGTCGGCTAGACGAGGTCCAATGAGTTCGCCAAAGGCTCACTTGGCCATCGCGAGCCTCCGGTGAGCTCGTTAGACCTTGCCTTGGCCTGGCAAGACTCTAGTGAGCTTATCGGACCTCGCCCAACTGGTCACCAACCATCCCAAGTAGCAACAGTAGTGGCTAGCCGTGGCTAGTGACTAGCTAGGAGGAAGAAGAAGAAAGAAAGATAAAAGAAGAAAATAATAGAGAAAAAAGAAAAAAATTGGGCTTGATTCTTGAAATTGTTCTTAGGAACAAGAGGCAACTTTTTTTCTATCTCTTGATTCTATTCCAAATTTATTCATGGGAAAAAAAAAATGGATTTTTGTTCCAGAGAACAAAAAAGTTACCAAACAGAAATTTTTTTTTTCTTGTTCTAGAGAACAAAATATAGAATCAGTCACTATTTGAAGTGCTACCAAACACACCCTTAGTCTTGGATCTTAAAAATCTATTCTATAGCTCAGGCTTTTCAAGTTCAAATAATGCTAATTTGTCATGTAACTCCACAAAATAATGGGTTCAAACCAACAGAAATTAGGAATTTTATTTTTTTGGTTTCATTTGTCAATTTGTTTTTATATTTATGGTTGAAAAATGGATGTAGTTGCAGAATTTATTTGCCCTTAATAGAGCGCCCCAAATCAATCCTATGGTTAATTTCCTCAAAGTTTTCTCAATTACTCTGTCTTCATCACGAACCTAGTAGAAAATAGACCTTTTGGTTTTGGTTTTTCTGGTAAGTAACCCCTACGTAGGACTACCATTACCTATGGTTAATTTCCTCAAAAGGTTTCTCAACTACTCAGTCTTCATTGCGAACCTAGTAGAAAAGAGACCTTGTGGTTTTGTAATTTCTGGTAAGTAACCCCTACGCAGGACTACTAATACCCAAAACACATACATCATCTTAAAAAATAAAATATAAAAAAGAAAAGGCACTTTGTCGTCGCTCTCATTTTTAAGGTAACGTCGAGTCAATAGGGATGGCGAGTAGCTCATCTAAGATCGTCTTGTGTGGCTTGCATTATTGAGTTTTAGGGGCTGCAGCTTGCATCATTGAGTTTTAGTCTGCACAAGACAATCTAGGAACGGCGAGTAGCTCATCTTAGATCCTTCTTGTGCAGCTTACATTATTGAGGTTTAGGGATTTCAGCTTTGCATAATCAGTTTTAGGCAGGAAAAGTGTCAAAAAAGTTCTAAACCTATTGTAATGATATCAATTTAGGTTTAAACTTTTTAATGGTATCAATTTAGTAATAAAATAAAGGAAAATAAAAAGGAAATAAAAGTAAAATAAAATTCAAAGAAAATTAAAATATTATTAAAAGTGGTTTCATATCAACGACCGGCCATGCTACATAAACTGACCAGCATCCACATTAGTAATATCTAGTCAAAATTAATCGGAATGACTGAATTGACACTAAATCAAAAAAATTATAATTAAATAGGCATCAATAAAATGTTTAGAATCTTTTGACGATTTTCTCGATTTTAGGCTGCACAAGACAATATGAGATGAGGGTACTCGTCATCCCTATTGACCTTACCTTGGAAATGAGAGTGAAGACAGCGTGCCGTCTTGGTTGATGAGGTGGACGTGGCGTGCAAAGGGAAGAGTCGTTGCTCTGAGCAACAATTCTGGATTTGCTTGACCTCAATCTAAGCAACGTCTTCCTGTCATCTCAATCTATATAACGGGCATCCAACTGTCTTTGTCCAAATGGTGGAATTGGAATTGGAGCGTAACTAGAGCTGTCAATATGGGTTAGAAACCCACTTTGTGACTCACTTTTAGGGGGTCAAGTTACAAATGGTCACTTAAAATTTTACAAATGGGTGGAAATGGATTTAAGATATCTGAGCCTAATTGTATATGGGTCTATATGGGTCTATTTGGGCTTGCACATGACCCACATTTGACCCATTTAGTTTACCAGCCCGACCCATATTGATGTCTTCATTTTGCTCGCTTGACTCTCTTAGAGAGAAAAAAAAAAAAAAAACTGCTTACAATAGTGTGTAACCAACACTGGTGCTCAGGGATCCACAGCTCTTGAAAAGCTGCATTGGAATGAGTCGGGATGCGCTGTCATGAGCACTACAAGTCTACCGCGACGCCTTCTACTGGCTGCTCGACCTGACGAGCTAGCCGTCCTGTGTTATGAACTAGCACAACAAAGTTGAGCGGTCAAGGGAGAAGCATATGGAAGGAGAGTGCTGCGCAAGATAGTGAAGGTTGATGCACGTTGGGGAGGCAGATTTGTGTAAGAAGGAGGTGAAGGTGGCAGCGGAGGCATAGGATGCAAAGGTGAAGAAGAAGGAGGGGGAGGTGAAGGAGGAGGCAACGAGGACGAAGGAGGAGAGGGAGCAAACCATTGCCGATCAGCCTGAGCTAAGTCCTTCTTCTGGTGGTTGTCACCATTTTTCTATTGTAGTAGAGAGAGAAAGTGGATTTCTTTTTCAAGAGAGATTCATAAAAGCACCAACACTCTTCAGAAGCTTTCATATCGTATCCGACACTCCGACATATTTCCGATACATGGTCAACAAGTGTCAAAAAATCTGACACGTTGTTAACTCTCCCCGATACACTCCAACATATGAGTTTGGAATTACGACGCATGATTTCAACACGTATAGGATCATTAGTAAAAATTTTCAATACTTGAGGGTTAAAGTGTAAATATATGAAAAAAAAAAAAAAAACACATGATAGGGATTGTGGGGGTTGGGCGTCGCTACCACTACCCTTGTCAGAAAGGGCCGATGACCTCACCAACCCTAGGTGGCGGAGGGGGCCAACCTTTGCCGGCCAAGCAAGGGCCGACAATGGCTCGCCCAAATCTGGGCGATGCTACACCCTCGCTCGGGCCTAGTGAGAGTTGTCAACCCTCGCTTGGGACTAGCAAGGCCTTGCCTAGGGCTAGGGAGGCTTGCCAGTCATAAACGACAACAAGCGTCACGCAGATCTAGCGAGCCTCTCCCGAGCCTCGCCAAGGTTGGTAAAGGCTACCCCACCTCCGCCACCTACTGCCAGTGACCTCATCTTCCATCATCCCTTTGATGATGGCAGCAATAATGATGGTGGCATGCCTAGCCACCCATGACCTTTTTTTTTCCCAATTTTTTTAAGACTTATTTTAGCTTTTTAAAAAGTTTTTTTACTATTCTTTAAATAAGATTTAAAGAAAAAATTTTATAAAAAATGCCCATATGATAAATAAATAAATTTAAAAATATTAATTCAGCATTTTCCATTAAACAAATTGATGGTAGTAATAGAAAGACTCGGTTGCATTAATTTAATAAGTTTTATAAATTAATTGCATTTTCATGATAGATTTGAGGACTTATAGTGCACATAGTGGAATGTGGATTGTTTGTTTTTTTTTTTTTTTTTCCTTTTAAGTTTTATGAATTATTGTAATGGAATGTAGTTGAATTTGTTAAATTAAAATAATGAATGACATTAACAAATGTTGGATTAATATTTTTAGTGTGAATTAATTATAGGCTCTTTTTATTATTATTTATTATTTGTGCATATATATTTAATATATAACATATCAAAATTCTTTATTTTTGGAAAAATGATGTGTTAGCGTATTATGTCGTATCGTGTTGTGTCACTTGTCCATGTTGGTACTACATAGGTGGCTTATGTTCTAAATGGGGAAGAACATAAAGTTTTTTAAATTTTGATTTCATTTGAAATTAGATTTTTAGGTTTTAATTTCTTTTTCATTTTTTCGTTTTTTTATACTTTTCATATTATTTTATTGGAAAAGTATGATATATCCCAAACAAACTTGAGAAGCAGTAATATCTAATCTCCATTATTTTTAAGCTCGATTTGTAAATTATTTTGTAAATTATCTAAACATTATTTTTGTGTAAATATGAGTCGATCGATTTCAAAGTCATTGATTGACAAAACCAAAAGAAAACCTTTAAAGTCATTCCCCCAAAGTCTAAATAGTAAAAAAATGGAAAAAATTTACAAAATAAGTTTTGAAATTTGTCCATTTCCTTCACTTTTTTTCTCAAGCCATTTATAACTCATCTAAAAAGCAAATGAGTTGAGATTGAGCTCATTGAATCTGAGTCACAAAATGGGTAGAGAACCCATTTTTCCAGCCCTAAGTCTGTATAAGTATTGCAATTTATAAGTTTTTTGCTTTTTTTATTTGATTTACTTATTTATTATTATTTTTTTCTTTTGACATGAAGTTTTTATCTAAGTAACATATACAAGTGAAGAACTTGAAGTGGGTTAAATAAGTGGGTATAGGTTCTCCTAGAATATTAATTTGTTTTGATAATATGGGTTGGGTCGGATCGGTCGGGTATAAGTATTAATTTACATTGCATGAAAATATGTCAATATGGATCGGACTATTTTCGATCCGACCACCCATTCAACGGCCCTAACTATGATCCATTTTCATTGGGTATCAATATATGTATTGATAGTCTAAGTTCGATTCGCGCACGTCCCTAATTGCGGATGATTTCCAATCATTTTTTTGACATCTTAATGGATTCTTGACATTAGTAAAGTATTTCAGAAACTCAGTTTTATTTTATTGATGCCGAATCCCGGGACATAAGTTCGGGAGTTTCTCGTGATTTACGGGCTATTGTAACTTTATATCGTAAGGGGAAATACACTAGGAGCCGCGAAGCTACTGTATTAACTGCAGTTCAATCTTTTAACTTTTTGACAAATCACGTAAATTACAAAAAGTTTTAAAGATTGCTCGATAAAGTACCTGAGACGAGTGTTAACAGAGAGGGTATCCTAAAATTTTCTGTTATTTTGCTCCATTACTCTCCCAAATGTAGAAACTTGTTTGCGATAAACATATCCACGCAATTACGTCGCATTTGGAACAATAGCGAATGTATTAAACCCTCTTTTCAAAATTTTTTTTTTATGCTCCTACTAATTTAGTACCCACAAAGTGTTCACATATGCAATATTTAATCTACATTATACTTCGGCGTATTTGACGGTCTTGTTAGCCAAATTTGGCTGGATTTTGTTTGAAAGGATTTGATTAGATATTTTGTTTAAGTAGTCAGACTTGATTAGAAAAATCGAAATATAGAGATAGAATTAGAAAGGTAACGAAAATACAGAGATGAAAAAGCAAAATCCTTGCTTAAACATATCCATTACTGGGAAGAAAGAGATTACTGATCATGGACTGTCTGAAGCTTCTATCAGCCCACTCGCGGGTACGGTTAGCCCATCTCAAGCCCTTTGGGCTTTGCCATGTACTGTCAAGTAATGAAATAAATCTTTCTTTGACCAAAGAGGGAAAAAGAAAAAAAAAACAGAAAGGTCGATGCAGCCAAATAAAATCAATTTGCATAGAACAAATTGCAACAACAATATCCCGTGATACAATCATGCATATACATAACAGTTTTTCATTGTACGGTTAAGCTGACCATTTTGATATAAAATTTCGATTTACTGAAGTCGGAGGCAGGATGACTAGTATCCTATTTGGTAAAATTCGACAAATCGAACCTCACAAATTCTATGATCAAATCGGAAGAATTGTGCAAGTATAGGGGGTAAAAGGTATTGTTTTTTCCCCTCATTTTCCGAAAGGGTGTCTTGGAAGATGGCCCTCCCATACAACAAGCAACATCATTGACCTAGAATTCCGTCTCTCCCTTATCCAGAAGATTCTCTCTCTCTCTCTCTCTTTCTGAGAAAACAACGTATTTGCCGATGCCAAAAGCTTCCCGTAAGAACGGAATTGAATGATTTGTGCGCAAAATAACGTCATCGATCCATGTTCATCGCTAGACACAGTTGGAAACAGAAATTAGAGGCACCGTGCAAAACCCAGTTATGTCTCGGTCTCGGTTACTTGCAAGACATCACGAAACCCCACCCTTCCCCTCGCTTATCCTCCACTCATATTTTGCCCACATCAAATCCCACACAACCTATAAAAACAACCACATCCTCTCTTCCCGGTCCAATCTACAAAGAATTCAATATCATCTACAGAGATAGAATTTAAGCAAATTCTTGCGGTTTCAAGACTTGGGTTTGGCGTTAGCGACAGTGGAGATGGAGATCAAAGTGCGGGACGAGAGCTCGACAGAGCATACCCTCCCGCTCCTGAAGGACGAGGATGCGGATAGGAGGAACTTGATACAAAAGGCCATGAGGCAAACGTTCGAGAGCACCGCCCACTTGGCCAAACTCTTGCCCACCGGGACGGTCCTCGCGTTCCAGCTCCTGTCCCCGATATTCTCGAACCAAGGCCACTGCGACCCGGCAAGCCGGGCCATGACGGCGGGCCTGGTGCTCCTCTGCGGCCTGTCCAGCTTCCTCCTCTCCTTCACCGACAGTTTCAGGGATGAGAAGGGGGATGTGTGCTACGGGTTCGCCACGCCGCACGGCCTGTGGGTGATCGACGGGTCGGACACGCTCCCGACTGAGCTCAAGGATCAATACAGGCTGAGGTTCATAGACTTTGTGCATGCGATCTTGTCGGTACTGGTGTTTGGGGCGATCGCGCTTTTCGACGAGAACGTGGTGAGCTGCTTCTACCCGGCGCCATCGGACGAGACTAGGGAGGTGCTGACGGCGTTGCCGGTGGGGATCGGAGTCATGTGCACTATGTTGTTCGTCGTGTTCCCGACCAAGCGGCACGGGATCGGTTTCCCACTTTCCAGTATTTGAACCACACCACATCTAGAACTCTTGTCTTTTGAGACGATGCACAGTTGCAAATTGAATGTGTTCATTTCTCCCTAATTCATTTCGGCGTGGATCATGTCATCGATAGTAATAAAAGAATGACTTTCATACCATAGTCATTTCCTTACTCAAGCATTTTTAAAATAAATTTTACAAGGAGATTTTGATTTTTATACAAGAACCCATATAATTATCTTAATGGTTGGCTAAACTATAATAAAGAGCAGATATCAACATAAAGTACAATATGATTACAAAAAAAAAAGAAAAGAATTGGCTAATATCATTCCTTTAAACTCAAGGTTAAATAAAAAAAATTCGAAGAAAAATATATATATCAGCAAAACATTCTCATGGATAAACTTTGGTCCTGCATCACTATATTGACCAATCGAGATCATTGGAACCAAGCGTATGATCACATGGAATTTATGGATAAAAAAATTTCTTCATTTTCTAGTCCTTTTTTATTTGGTATAAAATGACAATTTAATTTATATTTACAAAAAAAAAAAGTGGACAATTTATTTAGGGATATCATCCCTTGTAAAAGAGAACATTAGTAATTCCTTTAAACAGATGCATATTTTGAGTCTTGATCGCCTTTGTACTAATAATACATGCAGCGCAGTCCACATCTTGTATATTGTCTATACTCGAATCATGTGAGTCCAATCCTTATGGAGCTTCGGATGACGAGGACTCAACTCACATCGGACCTACCTAATTTAATAATTCATGTAAGCCAAGCTCACATGGCCTTTGACGTAGGCAAGATTTGATTTTTTCACATATGATGAAACGATGCTGCGTCGTACAAGCAAAAGGAACAAAACTAGAAGGCCTCACCCGGGGAAGCGTCCAAGCAAAGAAAAAAAACTTAGTTTAGTATATTACCAAACTAGAGAAAAAGTGAAGGTCGAGATGACCTGAAAAGGATTAAAGTTTATGCTAGAACTAGATATGAAAGCCACATGGAAAAGTGATGCCGAGGTTTCCCCATTCGTCCTCTAAAGTTTAAGGACGTGTACATGTATGTGTATACGTATCGTAGTTCTTAGAATGAGTATTTCACTGTTTATTTCGCCGTCTTTCCAGGAGGCCTAGAACAAACAATATTTCCACTAATTTCAAAATGGTAGGCTGTGTAAACCAGAATCGAGCTCGCCAAGTATAAGCAAAAAGTACGTGTGTCGGCGGTGGTGGTGGGCGGCAGCACGACGACGAGGCCGAGGATGCAGTCTATGTCGTGTTAGAGAGATATGTAGCTAGAGAATGGAAGAGAAAAAAAGATAAAAATCAGTCGTGTTTATGTTAATAACTAGGGTGTTTTTGAGTAGTAGGTCCATTCCCAGCCTAGACTCAACAATCAAATGGCCGGTTTTTCAGAGTCAAGATTGGACCGACCGGTTTCCATGTTGATCCAGCAAAAGACGAAGTTCTTTTTAGCATCTACTAAAATCTGAATCTTGGAACGCTCAACACGCGCGCACACAGAGAATCACTGGATCGCTATTGATTTTCAGACAATTTCAAATTCTGTGGTAGCATTTTAGATTCAATGAAAGAAGAACAACTTGTGCAACTCCCACCATTTTACTTTGGAAACAGCCCAATTCCAACCAGTTCCTGAATTGATCGATTCGATTTTCAATTTCACTTTTTTGAGCGATTCATCTCTCTAATTGAAGACATCAATGCACTCACTCTGAATAACCGGTTATCTCTAATTGGAGTGCAAAGTAAATTATACACGATTCAAGATTACTTCTGTACTAAACCAATTTGACTCTAGCATCGGATCCAATCATAGATCGGTTACAAATTCCTCGAATAGAGATTTTTTTTTTTGGTCAGCTCCTCAAACAGAGACGATGAGGAAGGTTTTTATCATTTTCAAGTTGAACCAACGTAATTGCACAATCTTAGTAGATATAATACTATAAAATTTCCATTAAAAATATAAGAGAATCATATGATGAAATCCTTATCAATCCTAACTCGGTCTAAGTTCCTAGGGACGAGCCGACGAGTCTAGTTCTAACCCTTTTTGGGTTGAATCGGCCTGGTAGCTCATCCCTAGCAAATACAGTACTATGAGTGCAACAAACGATAAACAGAAAAAAAACTGTTTAATGGAAAAGTCAAAAAGCAGTTACGCTTGTTTTTCGATTGGTTTTTTTTTTTTTTTGGTCGATAAGAACTGACATTTACTAGATTAACTCGGAGTCTTACATAATACCGATGGAGAAAGATCGGTGCATAAAATATTCCAGAGAGGAAACGGAGGAGAAGACAGCCAATTAGTTGGTAGAGTGTTGAGACGATGATTCCGGGCGATCCAATCCGCTGCGGCATTTGCTTGTCGTGGGCAATAGATAACCGTAAAATTTTTATTTTGGGCTAGCCCATTCCTGCATCGCTGGACGACTTCTTTTAGGTTCCATGGAGGTTCGGCCCGGCCCATCACCATTTCAACAATTGCGTAACAGTCGCTTTCGATGAAGCACAGTTCAGTTCCGCTTCCAGAGTTCTCCACGTGCGGCATCTTTAGTTCGTGGGTGTGCGATATCCCTTGGAAAATCGCCTCTGCTTCAGCTTCACTTGCCGAAGAAACCCTAGCGGTGGCCGTGAAGCCGTTGTGGGTTCTTCCTTCTGAGTCGCGCATCATGCCTGCGACCGAATAGAGGAATTCGCCTTCTCTCCATGCCACATCTACGTTGAGTTTCAGATCTGTCCCTGCAGGAGGCTTCCAGTGAACAGGTTTGTCTCGATTGGGTTTCCGTTCGCTCCGATTTGGTTTTCTTCTGCTGAACGAAAGTTGCTGGTCCTATGCTGTGATGAACAGATTGTCTGGTCTGGGTGCTTTCTGTCGAAAAATCCAGCTATTTCTCATCTTCCAGACATTCCACAAGACCATACCAGTAAGCTCTGGGTCAGGTGAGTCTTGATCTGTTCGGAAAGCGTTAACCAGCCACTGATATGTTCTGTTAATGTTGTGTGTTGGTCTGATTTTCGTGAACACCGGGTCTTTCCAGAGTTTCTTGGTCCATTTGCATAAAAACAGTAGATGCTCTATGGTTTCTGGACTTGTATTGCAGAGCGGACATAGGGGATTGCTGACGATTTTCCTTGTGTATAGGTTTTCTCTCGTTGGGAGGGCGTTTTGGCATATGCTCCAGAGGAAAGATCGGACCTTTGGTGGCACATCAAGTCTCCAGATTTGAGTCCATAAGGTGCATGGTGGGTGATATGAGCATGAGGGCCGATTGTGATCTGTTTTACTTGTATTCATGATAGCTCTGTTGTATCCACTCTTGACAGAGTATTGCCCTATTCTGTTCCCCATCCATATGAGCATGTCTGGCTGTGGTTATTGGCTTAAGGGAACTACTAGAATTTCTTTGGCAACATTCTCTTCGTACAGTTGATGGATGAGTTGTTGTTTCCATTGTCTGGATTCTGCATTGATCAATTCCGATACTAGAGTAGGTTCTATTTGATTTACTTCCCCGCCAATTACTCCTTGTGAGAGCCATCTATCTTCTCTGATTCAAATAGATTTGCCATCTCCTACTGACCATTTAGTGTTATTCTTTATGGTGTCTCTGCCGAGGAGGAGGCTATGCCAACCCCATGATGGTCGGTGTCCCTTTGAAGCTGTCCAGATATCACCGTGGGGGAAATAGATCCCTTTCAACACTTTGCTCCATAGAGCTGATGGGGAGGTGGCAAGTCGCCATGCTTGCTTGCCTAACATGGCCCTATTAAAGGTGAGCAGATCTTTAAACCCGAGGCCGCCTTCATCTTTTCGAGTTTTCAGGACTTCCCATCTTTTCCAATGCATCCCTCTTTTAGCATCTCCGTTCTGCCACCAAAATGACGCAATGCGTTGTTCTATGGCTCTATAGATGGACATAGGCAGCTTGAAGATAGACATTGCATAGGTAGGTATGGATTGCACGACACTCTTGATTAGCACTTCCTTACCTGCTTTTGTCAATAATTTTTCCTTCCAACCTGCTAACTTTGCATTTACTCTGGCTAGGATCCACGAAAACAGCTCTTTTTTGGATTGACCCCACTCAGTAGGTATACCCAGGTACTTCCCTATTTTCTGTAGAATAGGTACTCTCAATTGTGTTGCCAAGTTGTGTTTCAATGCTTCTGGACAATTGCCACTGAAAGAAACCCCTGATTTATTTAGATTAATTGCCTATCCTGTAGCGTAGCAATATTGACTGAGTATTTGGGCAAGATTCTGACACTCTGTCAAGTTTCCATCCAGAAAGAATATCGCATCATCGGCAAACATTAGATGTGATAATTTGGGACAATTTCTGGTTAACTGTATGCCTTTGATTGTTCCATCTGCTAATGCTTTTTTCATCATCCAGGTTAACACATTGGATATCAAAATGAATATATAAGGTGAGAGTGGGTCACCTTGTCTGAGGCCTCGCGAAGGATGGAAAAAGGAGGTAGGTTCTCCATTGATTTTCACGCTATAAGTGACTATGGATATGCATTGCATGATTAGGGAGACCCACTTGGCATGAAACCCCATTTGCAGCATGACATCCCTCACAAAATCCCATTCTATTCTATCATATGCTTTCTGCATATCAAGCTTCAGAACAGCCTGATGTTTTTTCTTGTTTTTTGTTGTTCGCAGGTGGTGCAGAACTTCCTGGACGATGAAGATGTTATCCTGAATTTGTCTTCCTGAAACAAACGCTCCTTGTTCTGGTTCAATGATAAGTGGCAGCCACTTCTTAAGTCTGTTTGCCAATATTTTTGAAATTACTTTATAGCTGAAATTACATAGGCTAATGGGTCTAAATTGGTTGATATTTTCAGGGCTTTTAACTTTTGGGATCAGCACAATATGGGTCTGATTTAGTCGATTGTCCAGAACACCCTTCTGGAAAAAGTCCTGTACTAGCTGAGCCAGATCATCTTTGATGCGTTCCCAGGATTGTTGGTAGAAGGTGCCATTGAAACCATCAGGGCGAGGAGCCTTGAGAGCTCCCAGTTGAAAAACAGCTGCATGGATTTCTTCCAGGGAAGGTACTGCCACCAATTCATCATTAATATTTTGTGTTATCGGGGAGGGGCATTGATGTAGGATAGGTTGATAGTATCGGGACCCTTCGGTCCTGTATAGGTGCTCATAGTAAGATTTGATATGTTGCTGTAACATTTGGGGTTCTCTACACCAACTTTTATCCTCTAATTGCAACATTGTGATTCGATTTTGTTGCCTCCTGTTGACTGTTGTAGCATGGAAAAACCGAGTGTTCTGGTCTCACTAATGCAACCATTTGATGCGTGACCTCATTCCCCAGAACTGTTCTTCCTGCCTTCTCAATGTATCTATTTGATTGATGATCTGCTGCACTTGCTGCTTTGTTGTGTGCTTTTCTGTTTGATTCGTTAGTGCTGTGAGGGTTTGGTTAAGCTGTTTGATTTGTGTGTAAGCATTTGCGAACTTCTCTCTGCTCCATTTAAGTAATTGTTGTGATGTCCTCACTAGTTTCTCTGCAAAAGGGGGAGTTGGAGTTGTTTTTTCTGCCCATATTTGCTGAATGAGTTCGTGATACTCTGCATGTTCTGTCCAGAAAGCTTCCAGTTTGAACTGTTTCTTCCTTGTCTTTACTCTAGGGTGCAGCCGAAGGATTAGGGGGCTATGGTCTGACCCGATTGCTAGAAGGGCTTGTACTTCTGCTGCATGAAAGGTAACTCTCCACTCAAAGGAACAGAGCACTCGATCTAGTTGTTTCTTTACTAAGTCAGCCCCTTCTCTTTTATTTGTCCATGTGTATGCGCATCCATGACTGTCGACATCCATCAGAGATAGATCATTAATCATGTCTCTGAATGCTATGATTCGTCTATTATCTGCTTCTTTTTTCCCAACTTTCTCCCAGACATACAATATCTCATTGAAATCTCCCATGCAGATCCATGGTTGGGAAGCTGGAGGTTTCAGGGTTCCCAACTCTTGCCATAAAGCCAGACGCTCTCCAAAATCTGTAGATGCGTGAACGAAGGTAATCTGCATACCTTGTTTACTATCCGGGTCAATGCACTGCACATCTATAAATTGCTTTGAGCTTGCTTGCACCTGCAAGTCGATTTCCTCTTGCCACATGATTGCCAATCCCCCCGCTATGCCTGTTGGATCCACCAAATAAAGTTTCTGGAATTTGAGTTTTCTCCGAATCCTTTCTACCATCGTTGCTTTATTTTTCGTCTCCATGATAAAGAGTAAGTTAGGCCTTTCATGAGCTGTTAAAGCTCTTAATTCCTGAATTGTCAGGGGGTTGCCCAGCCCCTGACAATTCCAGCTCACAATTTTCATGGTTTGTGTGGTGGCTTATTAGGGCTAGCCACCAAAGCCCATGCTTTGTCATCTTGAATCAGATTCACTGGTGTTTCCAGTAGGTCTACATCATCTAGGAGGAAAGATGATTTTTCTGGCATACATTTCTGTTTTTTGGCCTTTTGTAATTTCATTGTCTTCTTACTGCTTTTCCCAACTTTTAATAGCAAGGGGTTTTGAGTATCAGGGCATATCACCCGTTTTCCGCGGTCTCAGTCTTGTGCTGCCATAGGTGTAGGTGCTGAAGTTATCATTTGTTCTGAGCTGCTGTCTGATCTCTTTTTTGTGCAAGCTACTATTTGCATGGTTGAGGCTGGATCAAGCTCAATGGGGTTCATTTCAGTCGTTTTAAGTGGTGGTTCAGGTACTGTTTCCTCCACTACATCTTCCTCCTCCATTTTTCCATAGAAAGCGTCCCAATAAGGACTGTGATCGCTGGTTTCAGCCTTCAACCAGGGACCGTATGATCCTTTTTTGTTCATTGCCCAGGGCGACGTTGCATATGGTATTTCTAAGCAATCAGTTGCATAGTGACCGATTCTGCCACAAGAGTAGCAGTAATGTGGGAGCCGCTCGTATTTGAACTCCACCCAGAGCCATTTGTTACCGATATTCAGGATAGCTCATGATTTCAAAGGTGAAGCCAAGTCTATCTCAACTCTGACTCGACCTCCCCTGTTCTGTGCAGTTGTTGTTGTGTCCAGTTGGACTTCTATTACTTTTCCTATCCTTTTCCCCAGATCATTGAACACTGTCTCTAATCTCCAACCAGGGGGAACCCCTTCAATGCATACCCAGAAAGCTGCCTTAGTAAAATCATAGCAATGCTCAGGGACTTACGGAGACAACTTGCTGTAGAACAAGCAAATTTGTTGAGTATGAGCAAGGTGAGTTCTTCATTATTCGCTGTTTTTCCTCCTCCGTTGGAAATACAAATGTGAAGTGCCCTGGTTCCTTCTGTGAGCAGTTTACCCCTTCTGATTTCCATGCCTTCTTCATTGTAGTTATGAAGGCCGGATAATTCACATTTGGTTTGGAGAACAATTTTCCAAAAAGAGTACGTCTACATTCCTCCAGTTTCTATTGGGGAATTTCATCAGACACTTCAACTACGTCGTCCTCAGACCATAGGTGCCCAAGACTTTTACATAAAGCAGCCACTCTCATTTCATTTTCTTCTTTACTCTCCATTTGCACTAACCTTCAAAAACTTATGTAGGGCTCGGGTCTTGACTTACCAGCTATTGGAGATTACCCAACTCCAAGTTTGACATACAACGAACTTCAACCACACCATTCGGATCTGCCATACAGCAAAACTTCCGGAAAGCCGAGGCTGATTGTTGGATTGATGCTTAATGCGACGAGGAGGACTCTCCCTGATGAAAGTTTTCTCCCATGGTCATCCCAATTGAAGGAAGCGAGCGGTTCCCAGATCTTTGAGGAGAGGCTCCAGCATATTGTTGGGGTTTTTTTTTTTTTTTTTTTTGAAAAATGGGAGGAAAAGACTCTGCGGAAAGGGACAGGAATCGGGATAAACACCTGTAAATTAGGGTTGACGGTAATCACTGCGGAAAGGAATAGGAATCGGGATAAAGCCTGTAAGTTAGGGTTTGGGGTTTGAAGGAAAGGGGGAAAACGCTACCAAGAGGTAGAGAGCATCTCGCAGAGACGAGAGGAGATCCACTATGAGGCTATGATTTTGTTTTTCGATTGGTTAGATAGGAATAATTTCGTACTACCTAGAAATAATTATTGACATTCGCTCCAATAAAAATCATCACAAGAACTCCACTACGGCAAACCATTCGCTTTCTTCTCTTCCCGCGCTCCCTTCAAGCTCTCGTCACAACCGCATGAAGTGCCCGCACCGGCGACGGCGAAGCTGACCCCTCGCCCATAAGTTGGAAAGATCAGCAAGAGCAAAGCAGAGAAGACAACAACCGCGAGCCGCACCCACTGGAGCGACAAGCGGAGCCGACCCGATGTACATGGGTAGAGGGCATCCATCACGTTCCGATCCAAAAGCACTAGCGCTGCATAAACTGCTGTGGACATGGCGGCATGGACGAAATCCGACGGTCAGATCTGATAGCGAGGAAGACGATATGTGGTTCGGTTTTGTAGGCATGTGATGAACCTGAACATGAAAATTCTATTAAATGCAGATCCGGGGATCGTAAATAGTTATAAAAGTCATTTATTTTGCCAATACAAAGTGTCACGAATTGCGAACGAGCATAAGCGGACATAAAGGTGCCTGAAATAGACTCCGCTGTGGACGTCGGAGCTGTCAGTGAAGCAAGAGGTGAAGCAAATGATGCTGAGGACCGACATGAGCACGGCGGTCACGCTCTTGTTCGAGAAGCTGGAGATCCCTGAGAGCACCTGGAAGGCGAAGAACGACCTGATCGGCAAGCGATTCGCCAGGTACTGAACCAAACGGCACGCCATCTGAACGGGGTTTTTCTCCGGACGCGGGTGCAGAGGACGTTCCCGTGAATGCCGTGGATTCTCCGGAAGCGGCTCCTCTTGCTGTTCCGGCAGATGACTCGCCGTCTTATGCTGCGACTTCCCCGACGGTGATGGGTCTGTCGTCGCCAGCAACGTGCTCGATGTCGTATGCTAAGAATTCTCAGAGAAGTAGGGCGACAAGGATGGTGCCGACTGTTGTGACAGAGAATTTGGCGCCGCAGGAGATCTGGGAGTCCCGGCTGGCGATGGCTCGGACAGATCTCAGCCGGGATACAGTGGATGATCCGTGAACTCCGCCGTGTAATCGCCGTCGTACAGCATGTAGTCCAGCCATTCCTTGAGCGCCGACGGCCAATCGCCCATCGGAAGTTTGGATTTCGTAGCTTTTGCGGAAGCTAATTGAGTACATGAGGCAGGGTGGCGTGTAAAATTAGAAGAAAACATTCTAGGAATGATGAATACTTTTTTGCAGTACGTAATTTGTCATTTGTTGTTATCTTGACGCAATTCATATAAGTAATATCATTTTTAAAATAAATTAATTATCCGAATCGTTAGCAAATGATATAAGTAAAGTAAATATGACGTGTGTACACGTCCGATTTTTTATGAAGGGAATGTGAAGGTATATAAAGTGCTTTGAAATTTGGAATTTGAAGGGAAGATGTTAAAAAGCAAGAATCGATATAAAAGAGTTTTTTTTTTTTTTTTGGAAAAGAAGACATTTGACTTCCGTTGAAACCTTAAAATGGCCACATGACAATAGAGTCCTAAAATTTATCATGAAAATACAGTTAAGTCTCCAAAGCTTTCAAAAAGTATAATCAAATCTTAAAATTTATCAAATTCGTCCAATTAAGTCATTATGTTAATTGCACATTTTAAAAATTTTTAAGACTTAATTATATTTTCTTGAAAAATTTTAGAACTTAATTAAAATTTTTTAAAAAGTTGGAGGATTTAATTACATTTTCATGATAAGTTTAAAAATTTCCATTACATCTATTTATTTCCCACAATATCTTCGAAATCAGCAAAATTGGAGGGTTCTGGCGATGGGGAGTAGACAGTGATCATCGCGATCAACTGAAGAACACCTTAAGGTGGCTGATCACAGGTTGATAATGACCGGATCGGTGTCAGAATTGGCTAGCAACGGTGAGGAAAGTCCAATGAAGGAAAGACGCCGGCACAGAGAGAGAGAGACTTGTTCTTTTCTAGAGAGCTTTTTTTTTTTTTTTTCCCTGGAATTTTTCGATAACAGTGGCTGAATTATTATAGAAAATACAGACCTATTAATTAGGAGGGAAATTTTGAAGGGAAAAATCAAATTTGGGACTGCCTCTAACCCTACAACTTTCCTTCTAATCATATGGTTGAAGTTCTTTGCTTAATAAATAAGGAAAGAGATAATTGGTCTTGCTATGTCACATGAATGGCATATCCAAAGGTGTAGATTAGAGGATAAATGAATAGTTAAGATTGGTGCTCTTAAGCACTAATGACATTATATTTAATTTTGGTAATTGAGAGAAAATGTTATTTTTGTAATTATAAAGAGAGGGGGCCAGAAGCGGCCTTGTGGGCTTAATGGGCCAACTTTTGTGGTTGCCTTGGGTCAACCTTGTCAAATCAGGTTGACCGAATCAAGCCGGGTTGGCTAGGTTGACCCGAGGCTTCCTAATTATCTTATTCCTCTTCAAATCACCCCATGATCAATTGGGTCGACCCTCGGTCCTAATTTGTCATTACTTCCTCGAATTTTTCTAATTGTTCCCAAATTGATATTAAAATTAAATTCATTTTGCCTAATGGAATTTCAAATGTGCTCATTGACTTTATTCAAAAAAGTCAACCATAGCCTTAAACTTGTGCTCGAACGTTAGCTGACCAGCTGGAGCTCTAAATATGAAATTGGGCTTGAAATCTTGAGTTTCCATGATCTCTAGATCAAACATCTAAAAAGGAAATCAACTATATGAATTTTGGAATTTTTTTAATCAAAATTAAAACTCGATGTTACTGAAATGTCAATCCACAATCATTTTTAAGAAAAACTTAATATTAAAAACTTAACTATAGATAAGTTGATGTCTGTTTATGATTTTCACAATTATATGGAATGTTGACCAAGAGTTGACCTTTTGGGTTTGATTAAAAAATCAACTTAAAAGTTAACTTTTTCTTCGTTTATTTAGAAAACGATACCTTAATGCAAATGAAATGAGATGCTCTCAGTACCTATACACAAATGCAACTACAATGGTGTTTAAGTTTCTGTTCTTTTTTTGTTCCAGGGAACAGAAATAAAAAAAGTGTTTTTGTTCCAGGGAACAGTTTTTGAACAAAAGAACGCGTTTGGTAACGTTTGTTCCGGGAATAAAAAATAAATAGAAACATGTTTGGTAAATTTTATTCTTTTTTTGTTTCTTTTAATTTTTTTAATATTTTTATTTTATTTTTCATTTTTTTCCTTTCTTTTTTATTTTTTCTTCTTTCAACCGATCGTCGGCCTCCGGCGACCGGCCAACAGGGCCGGCAGCCTCGCCCAACCACGGCGAGGCCGAGCCTCGCCGTGGTGGGGGGAGGCTTGGCCTCGCCCGTGCATAGCGAGATCGAGCCTTACCTTGGTTGGGCAAGCTCGCAGATCCAGTGAGGCCGAGCCTTGCCATGGCTGGGCGAGCTTGGGCTCGCCGGATCTGGGAGAGGCTGAGCTCGCCCAGCCAAGGCGAGGCTCGGCCTTGCCGGGGGTCGGCGACACTCCGGCGAGGTTGTCGACCCTCGATGGCCGGTTGCCAGCCATGGCTGAGGCCAGCAACCGGCGAAAGAAAAAGAAGATAAAAAGAAGAAGAAAAGAAGAAGAAAAGAGAAGATGAAAAGATAAGCATTTCTTTCAAATCGTTTCTGGAACAAGAAATAACTTTATTTTGTTTCTTGTTTTTATTCTTTTTGTGTTTTGGGAACAAAAAAACAAAAAAAGAATAGAAACACAACCAAATGCGTTTCTGTTCTTTTCTTGTTCCCTGGAACAGAAAAACAAAAAAAAGTGTTCTAGGAATACTTTTTAGAAATGAAAACATGCAGGGCCTAAATGACTCTTTTTACCGTGAAACGAGTCCCATCGCAATCAAGAATCTCAGTTCTCAAGTTCTAACCTAATTTGACTTGTTGGCGAAAATCTCAATGCCAACAACAGTTGACCACATCAAAGGATGACTCCGTTGCATCCTCGTCAAAGGATTCTTTGACCCTAACGAAGCAGCCCCTCGAATTGACCCTCTGGCTCGGCGATTCTCGCCTCTTCAGGTCCCGGCAAGCCAACCCCCTCATCTTGACGGCCAAGGACTTGCCTTCAGTCATCCCCGCTTCCTCTTGGCGGCCACCATCGGCATCATCTCCATCTTCCACCTCGTGACTTATGGTTCAAGCAAATGGATGGTGGGGACATTTTCTTGTGCTGGTAGTCAAATGAGGTAAGCCCCCTGTGAGGAAGGAAGGAATGAACCAACAAAGGGATCTATTAGAAAAAGAAAAGAAAACCGGAAAACCTGAATCAAACCGCGGGATTTCGGTTCAAGATTTGGTTCACAATAAACTAACATTTTTTTTTTTTTTAATGTTCGGTTCATTTAAGCTGAGGTGACATGATCTTGACGTAGGCAGGATTTGTTTCTCTAACGTATGATGAAATGATGGTGCGTCGTACAAGCATAAGGAACAAAATTAGAACGTGTCGCCTGGGGAAACTTCCAAGCATATATAGCTTATGCTAGAAGTAAAGCTATTTGGAAAAGTGAAGTTCAAGGTTTCCCCATTTGTACTCTAAAGTTTCAAGGATATACACATGTATTTATATACGTATGGCAATTTTTGAATTGAGTATTCAAGTAAATTTCAGCACGAGAAACCTAGCGCAATCATCTTTCCACAAATTACCAAATGAGAGGGAGGCTAGGAAGAAAGACAGAGGTTTTCTATTTTTCTTCTTGTACTGGAAGAACGATATTTGACGTTAATGGACGCTTTTTCTATCAAAGATTCATTTTACTTATCCCTCTTATCTATCATAAATTTCAATGCTCCTTTTTTTTTATTATTCAAAATGAAAATAAGTACCGTCTCCTTTTAGAAGGAATGCATCATATTATCGAGTTTTGCAACAACCAAATTAGTTCTTAACAATCGATCGATAGCGTATTGGGGTGGTCTAAACTTGCCGAAAGACATTTGCCTGTTGTCTAGAGATAGGACCGGTTTCTCACCTTCGATTTTTCTATAAAGGTAGACAACCGAATAGAGTGATATTCAAGGGATACGGCAGATGTCTAAGCTTCATTTGGCCCGGGTCTCACGTGTGACAGCTCCTCGCACCGACCAGTTGTACGCTTATTAGAGGACAATGATTGAACCGTTTTTCTTTTCCCCCAGACAATATATAAGGAAAGGATAATTTATCAAAGCTGTTGCAACGTAGAAATTTGTCCATAATTATTTTGGCTTTGGCCAAAAAGCACCTACGACCATATGAACGGATCTCGGCTTTGGCCAAAAACTATCTATTACTTTGTAAATAGATTGTCCGGGACAATAAATTAATCAAAGTACATGAAAGCTGATCCGGGCGTCACCCAATCATTAAAGTAAGGAAACAAAAAAAAAGAATCCTTACTAACACGTGGTTAATGACAAAGTGACAACAAACGCAAGCAGGTGCGTATCCATTTTCAATATAGAAGGTAGTAACAGTCAATGAAAAATTGGATTGATTGGCAATAGAAACTGACTGCCTTGAGAAAATTATTGATGTTATCATCACGAGAACTCCTCCCTGGCAAACCATTTGTTTTCTTCTGTTCCCGCAATCTCTTCATCGGCGAGGCGAAGCTGATCCCTGTGGACGCCAGAGCAGAAGATGTTTCCACGACCCCTGAGCATTCTCCGAAAGCAGCTCCTCTTGCTTTTCTGGCATATGACCCACTGTCTTATGCTGTGACTTTTCCAAAAGCGGTTCCTCTTGCTGTTCCGGCATGTGACTCGCTGTCTTATGCTACGACTTCTCCGATGACAATGGACCTGTTGTCGTTGGTAGATTTGCTTGACGTCGGATGGTGAGATTCTCAGGGAGGCAGGGTGACAATGACCGTGCCAGCGGTTGCGACGGAGAACTTGGCACAGGAGATCGAGGAGTCTCCACCAGCAAAGGCAGTGTGGACTGATCTTGGTCCAGATACAGTGGATGATCTGGAATTCTACGGCAAATTCTTGATCCATATCACTTATAAAAATGAATGATTTCATTTACCTCTTTCAATTTTGACATAATTTATATAGATAATTTCATCTTTAAAATTTAATTAACTATCCAAATTATCACAAAATGGTACAAGTCGAGTTATCAAACTTGCGTACCACGTATGCGTCCAATATTCTACGAGTCTGCGATACTGTATTGTCATACCAACACATACGCATGCCATAACATATTTGGTTGATCATAACTATTCGTATTCTGACATTTGAAATATGAAAGTACATAAATTGTTGTGAATTTGGAAATGTGAAGGGAAGGTATAAAAGAAAACAAGAATATACAGATGAGATTTTCTAGGAAAAAAAGAAAATCTGATTCTTGTTGGCACTTTTATTCGGCCAAAACAAGTGTTAGCCATTTTGAGAAAGATATTGTCTTTACGAGGGACCGGCTCTATTAAGCAAGATATCGCATTTATAGTTATCAAATACTATGAAAATTATGCCAATCAGATAGTGATAGAATATGTTTGTCCAATTGGAAGTTTGAAATATGCGAAACAGGTATTAGCCAATACCAACATCGAGAAAGAGAAGTAGAGGCACTTAAGCCAAGACCTAGAATCTCAAGGTATCGGTTCATGACCAAAAACATGGCAGAAGCGGTTGGCATACATGAAGTTGCGATGGCATGATCCCAAATCAGTTAAAGTCTGAGAAAAATGCAAAAAAGGTTATTTCTGGAACGAACTTTATCTATGACATCTTGATTTTCGGGTTTTGTTTTCGATTGAATAAGCTGGGTTTTTCATTGACGCACCGATAATTCTTTTCTCTGAGTTGGCCACTCACGAGATAACTAGTCTATCAGGTGAAGCCGTTAAGAAATCTAAACTTAACAGACTCGAGAATTCGACTAGGAATCGACTATTCGACTGTGCTAATCTGCAAGGGTCATTACGGCACTGTCAAAATCAACTAGAGACTGGAGATAGGTTAGTTCGATAGAGGTATGAGATTAGTATGTGGGTGATTCCACTTAATTGCAAAATTCTCGACGAACGGCACTAGACCGATTTTTCTGTCATTTCTGTACCATGTGTCCACATTTGAAACCTTGATATTTTCACGACAACCGAGAATCGCCAATGAGTCGAAGAAGCACAATATGGCTCGAAAATAATTGATCACGGGTCAATTGCGCTAAAAGTTCCTAAAAGCTACCTGCTAGGTTATGTCATGCTAAAATCACGCCAGATTGAAATTAACCGCGAATTTAAACCCAATTTCAAAAATTGAAAATTATGTTATGTCACGATTCATTTTAGGAATGTCGACTTATACTTCGAAGATTTTTCTGCAAACCGAAATTTTTGGCGAAAATTCAAAGTATGGCCGTTTTTGATCGGGAAAATCAGAGGACCGTTTTTTACCACATTTTTGGGATCCAAGTTAGACAAATTGACGAGGAAAAATCCTAAGAGGGACGATGGCACCTTGGCTGAATTTATAGGCTTTGATTTGAGTCTAAATAGAGGAGAATTGAAAGAGAATTGAATTGGAATTGGAGGGCCAAATGTCCAAATTCGTAGGCCAAGGGGGTGAGCAACATTTGGACAATTTGGGAAGTGTGTTGAGGAAGCTTGGGTGCTGTAAATGCCTGAGGATGGAAGACAGCAGCTGGTAGAGAAACCCTAAATTCTCTCTTGTCCCTTTTCAACTTGCACCCAAAACTCTCTTCTCGGCTAACCTTTGCCTTTGCGCAGTTGCCTCTAGTCACCTCTCTACGGTCCCTTCGCTTCGAATCCCGTAGCCTCCAATCGCCTCTCTCCGGTCCCATCACCTCCAGTCGAGTCACCTCTCACTAGTCCCATCGCCTCCAGTCGCTATTCTTTGGTTGGGTCGCCTCATGTTCGTCTTGCCCTAAATCAGGTTTCTCACTTTGATTACTTCTCATTGTACCTATTCTAGTTGTGATTCTCACTTCTTGAAGTTCAATCTTTTATCCAATTGCCTCTCTTCGGTCTCATTGCCTCCAGTCTCATCTACAGTCACCTCTCTTCTCTTCGATCGCATCGCCTCCAGTCGAGTCACCTTGTGCTCATCTTGCCTTAAATCAGGATTCCCGCTTTGATTCCTTCTCATTGTACTTGTTCTAGTTGTGATTCTCACTTTTTGAAGTTGAATCCTTTGTCTAGTCTCCTCTCTTTGATCGCGTCACCTTTATTTGATCGCCTCTATTCGTGTTTGCCTCTCTCGTCATTACTTCCCTCATTCTTGTCTCGCCCTAAACCCAGGTTTCTCACTTCAATTCCTTCTCATTGTATATTTTCTGTTGTGATTCTCACTTCCTAAGAATCAACTTCTTTTTTACGACTATTATTGCTCCAGATTTCAATTGCAAATTTACTAAGACCTTATATTCTCCTATATCATAGCTCTAACAATGCTTATCTTTCGACAATCATAGCTCTCGACAGTTCTTATATTAGTTGAAGATGGATATGGATTCTTGGTTTTCGACAATTATAGCTCTGGACTGTCACCACTATCCCAAGATTTATTGTGCAAAACTAGCAAAGAAAAAGGTTTATTTTCTAGAGAGAAAATTCGGTTCTATGGTGGAGCTGTCTTTAGGACATTGGTGAAGCAATGTATTTTTCATTAGAAGGATTTTCTCAATGTGGTATTGCATTATCAGTTCAGAAATTTGTCAATTTAGAAGGATTTCCATGCATTAGTGGATGTTCATCTTGTGAAGTTCAATCGTATTGGAATTAGGAAGGACTCAAGATCTTGCTTTCCATGTGTTAGAAAATCTAACTAGGACTTCCTTATTAGTGTAGGTATTTGGTTTTATAAATATTCTTGATGAATTGTAGTCTCATAGAAGGTTTTATGTTGTGATTGGCCAAATTGACTGAGTAGTTGCTCCTTGTGAGTTTGAGATGGTAGTATGCTAAATGGGAACATTGAATGCTAATGTAAACATCTTTCCAATTTCATGCAAATCGGGAAGATGGATATGGGTTCTTGGTTGTAATAAATAACTCCCTCTATCCTATTAGTTTTTTTTTTTTGGTCAGTCCTACTCTATTTCTATGCTACACTCACTCGCAGACTTGTGCCCTGCCTCTTGCAGGGCGTGGGAGTCGCAACCCACTCTCGAAACTTACGCGTCCCTATCCCCATCCCCCCTGAGAAGGTGGGGATTTGAACCCCTCACCTCCCCCTTCCATGTTGGAAGGGTGGCCACTGGGGCGAACCCCCAGTGGTTTCCTATTAGTTAGATAGAAATCTGATGTCATTTCAATGTTTATATTCCTCAAGTTCCAAAAACAACCTTCACACATGACATCCAAGTTAGATCTCTAATTGATTCACATGCAAAGCATGATCATTTTACTAATGCTACTATCAAATCAATAGAATCCTTGTGATCCTTGGCGGATTTTATTTTCCCATCAACCTGTTGCTAACACCTTCTTTATGTCATTGTCCACAAAATACTTGCAAAATTAGGATCCATGTCCTCCAATATTTTTGGTTCTAGCCCTTCAAAATAGCTACATAATCAAGACTTTCCAGGTTTGTTGCTCTGCCAGATTTTTCCCATATCATGCATTTGAATCGTTGATACCATACATTACTCAGATGGTTATCTAGATTTCAGTATAAAGCCATTTTCCCTTTATCCCCCTTATAGAAATAAATTGATTCTTAGATTCTATTTCTAGTCACTTGACCTTAAGAGGCTTGTGCTTTGATGAAGATTACTATCCTATATTTTTGTGAGGGATTTTTTTTTTTTTTTTATTATTCCTCGAATGATAGTGCACATACATTTCAACGGTTTACCTCATGTATTATGACATTCTATACAAGTATATATTATACGATGAAAAGCTTTTATCAAATGGGTTTACCTAATTAGGAACTTTTATGCGCTGAGTAATTGTCCAAGGTTTTGAGTTGGATCCATTGATTTTGATTTCATGCTTGTAGCTGTTACAATGACCTTTTTATGCACCGAGTAGCTATCCAAGGTTCTAAGTTGGATCTCTTGAGGAAATTATATATGTAAATAAACTGGACACCATAAAAGAGATGCTAATAGAGAAATCATTCATATATCCGAACACCATTACCATCAAGAGCTAAAAGAGGTCTTACGATAGGAGCAAAAAGTTTTTTTTTTTTTTTTAAATCCTATGCTTATTTGTATCATATTTGCATATAATTGCTGCCCAACAAACCACACTAGAAAAAAGTGAGAGTAATTAGAAGATAGAAATCAACGTGAATTGGGTCCAAGATTTAACACTTCCGCACGGTTTAGAGATAATTTCATCCTGTAGCTGGATTTGTTAATTGTGTCTTTGTTTAGTCTAAAATGTGGTGATGAGAAAAAAAAAAAGGAAGCAACATATTGCACTCTCTTTGTTGTGACAATGGTGAGGCTAAATTATTGTAACTCAATGATTGGAAGAGAAAAAAATAATGCCAACCATTGGGTTTTATTGTAGTTACTTCATTTTAGTGTTTGCTTTCATTTTAGTTTTTGCTTCCAGTTTCTATTTTGTACAACTTCTAAAAGTGGTTCCAAACATTGAGCTGGCTTCCCATTTATATTATGTATAAGAGTCTTATAAACATAATTAATCTCATGAACTGAGCATTTTCAGGATCCTTAATTAACTTATGGATCTATCGTTATTTCCCTATAGTCTTCTTTAGTGCTTTTGGTATTTTCTTATACACAGTGAAATAACTGGTGCCCCGTTAAACGTCCATTGTAACGTTTTTGGTGACCACATTACTATTTTCAGTAGCTATTGGAGTGCATGCTTCATGAACTTAGCTTGATCCTAGGAACAAGCTATGAATTCATACTATGAAGATAGTGGTTTTCTATCTATTTAATTTTCATGAACTCATATGATGCTCAACTAGTGAAGGTTAAATGGTATCCCAAATAGATGCATTCACCACAACTTGTACGTTAGTTTGCTAATAGAAGAGGTCAAAAAGAGAAATCACACATTTTCTACTCATAACAAATCAAGGTGAAATAAAATATGAACTGAATTCAATAAACAAATAGACTCTAATATACTTAAGTACAATTGAAGAACAAGGTGAACAAACTTAAAAAACAGAATGATAGTTTTAAGAAACTTCTTTCACAATATGAATTTGACTGGGATAATGTGAACAAAACAGTTGTTGTCAATAATCTAAATAAATGGGAACCTCATGTCAAGGTATGATTTAGCCTTTGGTCATTTTAAGATCACTATAGACGTACATGGCAAAATGTTTAGTTACATTGCTGATGTATGTCATCATTATGAAAATTGTAGGATAATGTTGATTGGGCAAAATTTAAGAAAGACGGTTTTCCTCAATATCCTGATTTATGTATTATATTTGGTGATACATATGCTATTGGGGGCATGCAACAAGAAATGCCAAAGATTTGATGATGTTAGGTGAACTTGGCACTAGTGGCAATAATGTAGATGATGGTCAAAAGGATTTAAGTGAACACCATATTGATGAGGGGGTTTTTACGTCTGACAAAATTGCTACTCTAGTTCATGACAAACACAAGTTGGATAAACTCCGAATAGTTAGAGGAGATTTTGGTGATACATATTCTACTAGGGAGCATGCAGTAAGAAATTCTGAAGTTTTGGTGATGTAGGACAAACTTGGCACTAGTAGCGATGATGTAGACAATTGTCAAGAGGACTTAAGTGAACACTATATTAATGAGGGAGTTTTTAGGTCTAACAAAACTGCTACTCTAGTTCATGACAAACACAACTTGGATAAAACTCCGAATAGTAAGAGCAGAAGTCACTCATTTGGTGTTGCACCTGCAAAGCCTTACAAGAGATGATTAAAATTAAGGCTAGTAAATATGTGAATGGTTCTATCACCTCACGGGTTACATCACCACTTGTAGACCCATCCTCCATGTCATGCCTTGAACCTTGAGCATGTGCACATCCCTTTGTGGTCAATAAAATTGCGATGTCCCCGGACGCGTCGCCAACCCATTCATTTTATTACACATGTGAAAGTGAATAAACAAATCTCCTGACAGCAAATAGCATGGGATAGAAAAACAGGATAACAAATTCACAACTAAAACATGCTTTTATAAACAAACTAGGTTTATATACAAAACTAATCTGTCTACCAAAAAGATCGGCCCTCAAAAAGGAAACTGTCCTACGATCCACTAGTCGAACACATTCACCGATCCTTTAGACTCCACAGGCTTTGAGGGCGTCAGATCCTCCACAGTACCATCAGGAGGGTCAGTTGAATCCTCGCCTAGAGCGGTGTCGACTACCATAGCGAAGATCTCAAAACCCTGAAGGGAACCGACTCTGTATCTATTGTGGCACCCACTAATAGCCCCCAATCCGTTAGGGTCACCACACATCACTACCTTTTTCTCCACCTAAAAGTCTGTTACTCTAATACAATAGGATTTCGATAAGTCCATGAGTTCTAGGGGTCTATATCTTTTCCATTGGTCCCTGCGCAAAATATGGTGGAAGCGTATCCAACAACTCTCTTTCCTATATTCAGAAACAGTGCACACCAACTAAACATTTTTATAGGTAATAGCTGGACACTTTTATTTACATGAAACTAGATGGACAATTGTTAGTCGATACATCAAAATGCCGTAGTTTTCTATACTCAGCCATATTTCAAAAGATACTCGACATTTCCAATAGTTACAAACATAAAGTCCATCGTTCCGTGTCGACATCTAAAAATTTATTCCTCTACTAAGCCCATCTCACAGTCACACCTGGCCACTCGATTCATTTGCTGGTGGTAGTGGCAGCGGCCCCAGCGTTCATCCATACCGACGGATGAATACAACGATGTACTCCTGGAGTACAAGGTCGGTGGGAAGACCGGTATCGAACACCATAATCACTCTCACCCGTACAAACGTCAGTCCTCGCACCTTAGGAACCTGATACTCTGACCGCTCCCACTGTAAGTCGATTGGGACTCCATAGAATGTATCGGGAGTTGCGGGTAGTAGAGGCATTTTGTCTAGTCTGAAATGTTACTCCCCAAAAGGGGTGAGTACAACCACCTAGAAACGAAAGATCTACTAAATTATATCATGAACCATCACAATCTAATTTCATGGAAAATTCGCAAAAATGAGTATGCATCAAATCAATGGAACTTTTCAAAGTAATAACAAGTGCAGTTTCAAAACCAGAATACATCATTTCAATCACAGGGGTCCCGATTATAAGACTAAATTTTATGACATGTCATATACTGTGCCATACATTTTTTTTTCCCTATAATCAGGCACAACTTAGCAGAACCATCAAGTTAAAAACTCAAAAGGTTTTTCTCTCGGAGGGCTGGTGTTTGCATCCCTCTGGGCATTCGCACCTAACCTAGCATCATGAAAGGCTTCGGTTCCATATTTTAGTCACCGGGCAACCGGAGCGTGTCATGTCTCACCTCCAGGCATCTTGCACCTCACCCAGCATTGTGAGGAATCTCCAGGACTAACTGCGACAATAGTTGCCCCTACCCTTCGGAATACATATCGTCATACATTCGAGCATCCCGACACTCCTGGGAACCTCTAGGGCTCACTGGTCCCCAGGCATCCAAAGGCATCAACACCTACGATCCTATGGGCAACCCAACTCCCGGGTCATCGTCAACCCAAGGGTTTGACGGCAGCAATAAGATCGCAGCCATGGTATAGCAACCAAATCATTTCAATGCAAAAATATTTTCAAAACACAACAACATTGAAAAATCCTTTGGATTCCTTTTGATAATCCATGTTCATGATTCATTCTTCAGTAATTTTGAAATCCATCAAAAGTAATTCGAGAGTAGTATCCACACTCTCGGCTTGCGACAAATCATTTACCAAAATGACAAGTAAATTTACAAACTCATATAGTAAGTCCAAAAATCAACCCGAATTTCAATGGTTTAGAAAAAATGATATAGAATTCGAAATTTGAAAGCATCGTACATTTTCTTAAAATATTTGAGGTCGGTGCCATGGTAAATAGAATTTCTCATACAAATCGGGAGGTTTTTCCAAATCAATCTACAACCAAAATTTTCAAGGTTTTGTAGTCACCAAAATCTGTTTCCGATTGAAGTTCAAAGGAATCAAAAACACAAGTAGAAAACTCGAGCATTTCCTCAATCCTCTAATCCCAATCTACTTCAATCATTCAAAAATTCAGTATCCAACATCCAAACTCAAATATTTCCAAATCTAACTACACTACATCAGACAACAACAGCATTGCATTACATAGGCTAGCAGACTTTAACTTGCCTTAAATCCAACGGTGTTGACGGCAAGAAACCGGGAAGCTCGTAGTCACGGAAACGGCTCGGCAACAGCAAGTGCGAGTGGCGTTGACGGCACGCGTGCATGGACGGAGAGGATGGTCTCCTTCCTTCCCTCTCACTTTCACTCGTTGCTCTCTCTCTCTCTCTCTCTTTCACTCTCTCTCTGCCTAGTTTTGCTTGGTCATTCTCTCTCTTGCTTTCGTTTTCGAGCCATTTTGTTCCTTCACTTAGTTGACTAACTCAGTCAATGCATGCAAATTTTCGGTGGCACCTTGGTCGAGGGACAGCTGGGGGAGATATGCCCTCAATTTGCACGATTGGGCTTCAACGGTAGCCGTGTGGGTGGGTGACGTGGTTGCGGTTGGGCACCTCTTGGTCAACAAATCTCCTCCTTCGGTTGACCATCCCAACACGTGTGCATGGCTGGAGAAACAAGGGTCTTCGAGTAGCATGGGCTGCATGGGTCAATTTCCTATTTGTTTGTTGACCCGCACAATGGAGAGACATGGATGATCCTCATACATGGCCATGGAATCCATAATTTTCATGTCTTAATGGGAGAGAGTAGATGGATGTGGCTGCATGGGCGTGAAATGAAGTCTCTCAGCTGCTTCGCCTAGGGTACATACTCAATGAGAAACGGCTAAAGTTCGAATGATAGATGACTTGTTCACACATCCTTTGGAATAAACCTCGGTCTCACTGGTATTGGTACGTAGGGAAATTTTTTATGAGACTATAATTTATTCGACAATTGGACCATTACTCAACGTAACATATCGGTCCAACGATGATAACGAAACGGTGTCCTCAAATGGTACCAATGACGCAATCTAACGATACTTCCGTCGATCTGTCATGGACCGTCACATATTCGAGGGTCGACAAAATTCTGGATGTCACAATTCTCCCTTCCTTAGAGAATTTCGTCCTCAAAATTGTACATTCCTTACATATCATTGAAAAGATGAGGGTACCTCTCCCTCATTTCTTTTTCACTTTCCCATGTGGCTTCTTCTATATCGTGATGTTGCCACAATACCTTAACTAGTGGAATTTTCTTTGTCCGAAGGACTTGCTCCTTTCAATCTAGTACCTGAATTGGTTCTTCCAAGTATCTCACTTTCTCATCCACTTTGATGGCTTCATGATCGAGTATGTGTCTAGGGATAGGCTGATACTTCCTCAACGTTGACACATGGAACACATCATGTAAATTTGCCAGCTTAAGAGGTAATGCTAGCCGATAAGCTATGTCTCCTATCCTTTTAAGTATCTCAAAGGATCCAACAAATCTGGAGCTCAACTTACCCTTTATTCCAAATCATGATATTCTTTTCATTGGGGATACCTTAAGAAATATGTGATCTCCTATGTTAAATTCCAAGGGTCTTCTGCGCGCATAGCTTTTCTGTTGACTTTAGGCTATCTTGAGTCTTTCCCTGATGATCTCAATAGCCTCTGTAGTAATTTGGATTAGTTCAGGTCCTGTCAGTTTTCTTTCACCTACCTCATCCCAACAAACAAGGGTCCTATATCTCCTCCCATATAATGCCTTATAGGGAGCCATACCTATACTTTTCTGAAAACTATTGTTATATGCAAATTCTACTAGGTTTAACTTTTCATCCCAACTTCCTTTAAAGTCAATGATGCAAGCTCTTAACATGTCCTTTAGTGTCTGGATCACTCTTTCTGTTTGTCGATCTGTTTGTGGATGAAAAACAGTACTAAATTGGAGCTTAGTCCCTAAGGCGGTTTGAAGACTTCGCCAAAGGTTTGAAGTAAATCTTGAGTCTCAATCTGATATAATAGTTATAGGAACACTATGTAAGCGTACTATTTGGCTCACATATATCTCAACATATTTATCCATTGGATAGTCTACATGAACTGCTAGGAAAAGGGCAGACTTAGTCAAGCGACTACTATCACCCAAATAGAGTCGTGACCATTTGATGTCCTTGGTAATCCTTGCATGAAATCCACCGTCACATGATCCCATTTCCACTTTGGTATGTCTAACGGTCTCAAAAGTCTTGTGGGTTTGTAATGTTCCGCTTTCACTTGCTGGCATGTTAAACATCGAGAGATGTGCTTAGTTATATCCACTTTCATACCATTCCACCAATACTGTTGCCGTAAATTCCTATACATTTTAGTACTACCCGAATGAATACTATAATTGCTCATATGTGCTTCCAATAGGATTTCCCTTCTTACTCCTTCATTGTCGGGAACACAAAGTCGTCCCTGGCATCTTACTATTCCATCCTCAAAGAATTGAAATTTTGGTCTTTTTCCTAAAGACACTCCATTTCGTAACTTCACAATTTCCGGGTTAGACTCTTGCAGAATTCTAACTTTCTAGATAATTTCTGGTTTAATACTTAATACAGTAAGCATACTAGTGAGAATATCTATTTCCAACTTAAATTTTGAATCTGCCATCGTTTCCGACAAATTCCATTTTGTTACTCTTATACTGGCCATGTCTATAGTCGACTTACGACTAAGAGCATATGCCACTTTATTTGCCTTTCTAGGATGCTACCGTATTTCACAATCATAATCCTTTAACAATTCCATCCATCTCCTCTGTCTCATGTTTAGTTCCTTTTGTGAAAACAAATATTTCAAACTTTTATGATCTATATAGATTTCAAATTTTTCTCCATACAGATAATGCCTCCATATTTTCAAAGCAAAAACTATAGTTGCCAATTCTAAGTCATGAGTTGGGTAGGTCAATTCATGGTGTTTCAATTGTCTAGATGCATAGGCTATGACCTTGTCATGCTGCATCAGAACGCATCCCAACCCTTTGTGAGACGCATCACTTTACACCGTAAATCCATCATATTCAGATGGCATAGTTAGAATTGGAGCCGTGGTCAACCTTCTTTTAAGTTCCTGGAAGCTCCTTTCACATTCTCCATTCCATTCGAATTTTATATTTTTCCAAGTCAATTTCGTCAATGGACCAACAAGTCGCGAGAATCCTTCAATAAATCTTTTATAATAGCTTGCTAGTCCTAAGAAACTCCATATCCCAGTCGGCATTGTGGATCTCGGCCAATTTACTACCATTTCAACCTTTGATGAGTCTACTGCGATTCCTTCTCCAGACACCATGTGGCACCCCTCGACGTCCCCCGATTCGTTAAGGTCACCACAACTGCCAATTTCTTTATCTTTTACATAAAGGGTTTAAAGGAGGACCAAGGTCCTTAAGCATTTCTTCTTTTTTTTTTTTTTTTTTATGAAAATGGTCCCAGCGCAACTTATTAGCGGAAGCATAATTGAGTCTCACCATCTCTCCCTCCAATAACCATAATGCAATGCACACCAACTACACATTGTATGAAAGATGAAGCCGAGCCACTTTTATTTATATATTTTCATGATGGATTTCTCGAGTCGGTACAACCAAAAAGAAAAGCCAAGACTTTTAAATACACTTGGCCACAACCCAAAAGATATCTTGACCCCTATATCGATCACGTGTCATCTTCCATCTACTAGCGTCGGCTACTCTAAAAAAGAAACGTCAGCTCTCTACTCCTCACACAGCCATCACACCCATCCTGGCGCATCGGGCGGTGGCGGCGGCAACATCCCCCGAATCACTCCATCTTGGTGAACGTGGACTAACAAAAACTCCTGGATGAACGGGCCCCCAGCTAGGCCCACATCATACATGACCAACACGCGAACGCGTACAAACGTCAGACCAGGGATGGTAACGCAATCAATCTTTAAACACTCTACCTCCACGTCAGATGGGAGGCCGTAAAAGGTACCCCGCATGACCGGAAAGAGTGGCATCTTCATAATTTGAAATGTTGGTCCTCAAATGGGTGAGTACAACCATTTAGCAAGTAAAAAATCCATTAACTACTCAATGCATCACACAATACAATAACAACATCATAGCAGGGTACATATCTTTCATGCATTCAAGTATAACTTACCTTATAGCCATGCATATGTCATCATACAAGATGTGCATATACCATCATGCACTCATCACCAAGCATTCATACATATACCATCATGCCATAGGTGCACATACAACCTTGTATTCATCATCAAGTATTCACACATATACCATACCTCATGTACACATCATATCATACGGCCATGCATATATGTCACTATACCATGCACGATTCAATTTTCCACTTTTTATCTTTCAATTTGATCACCACATCTTTCTTTCTCGGGATCAGTAAATGCATCCCACATTCTATCATTCGCACCCTAATATGGCATCGCGAGAAACCTCCGGCACACACCACCGGGCATCCGACACCCCCACATTCCGAGCATCTCGTATCCCAACTGGCATCACGAGGAATCCCCTGGGTACAAACCTCCGAGGCTTCCGGAATCAACCATTTCGGGCATCTCGAAACTCCCGAGAACATCCGGGCATGTATCGTAATACAACTGGGCATCCGACATCCCCCATCTCGGGCATTATCGGCTCACCTCCAACAGTTTCCTCATTCATCATAATTCATATTCTCCAATTTATGTCTCACAATCAACATGGCACATGATGTAATGCCAACAAAGTCAAATTCAACATTTGATTCTATATGCAATGCCAAATATCATCACATGTGCAGCAAGATTTAATCACTTAAATCAATATAATTCATGGGGCTCATCCAAAACAGAATAGTCATAAATTACAGCATTTTTAAAATTCACTCAATCCAACTTGCGCAGTTTTAGAAAATATTTTATTTAAATGCCCAAATGACTTTAAAAAATCATGAAATTTAAACATGTGATATTCAAGACATAAAGGCAGACATTTTGTGAAGAACACTGCACCAAAAGACCCTCATATCATGCGGTATAGACCGAACATCACAGCACCATTATCATAACCACTTAACTTGCACAGTTTTCAAAACATTTTCAGTTAAATAGGCAAATGAACTTTAAAAATTATGAAATTTGAATATGTTGCAGAGAAGACATAAAGAAAGATACTTCATGAAGGACACTTTGCCGCACGAACTTCATACAGAATGATATGGCCCACACATTGAAACTGACTAAGTCCGAACGCGTCAGATTACACGGTTTTAGAAATATTTCCGATTAAATACCCTAATGACCTTCAAAATTCATGAAATTCGACTATGTTATAGTAAATATCCTAAGGTAGGTTTCTCATGAAGAAATCAAAGCCAAATTCGTTCTAGGTGATTAAAAAAAGGCGGTTAAAACTTCTGTTTCAATACCGAAGTTTCCAGATCTGACTACTTCAGAAAAACCACGATTTCACCTATCTATTCTTGTTAGTTTTCTCTAATTTTTTTATATGTTAAACCTCAGGATGTCCTTTACATATTTTGTTAAGAAATAGAAGTGAAATTTCAACAAAAAGATAACCTTACAGTCCAAGCATTCATCAAAGGTAGTTACCAAAATCTCCAGATCCAATCTCTCCGAAGAATAAATATTTCACCCACTTATACTTGTTTGTTTTGTCTCAAATTTGAGTATGTTGTACTCCAAGAAGTCCTTAACAACTTTCATTTAGAAGTAAAATCCAAAATCCAACTCGAACATCACATGCAAGCCACTAAAACACTCAAGGTCAAGCTGTTTTCTCAAGAACAGTTTACTAGTTTTGGAATACCACTCTTAAAACATTTGTTTTTCACACCCTAAACAATCCGAAATTTATCATCACTCACTCATACATTCTAGGCACAACATGCAAGAGTAGATTAAGGATCCCAACTTGCCTCTAAACCGAGCAAACAGCAAGCACACGGCAATGAACGATGGACGCACGGCGGACGGTCGACGGACAGCTCTCCTCCTTTCCTCTCTTCTTCCTTTCTTCCTTTCTTTCTTCTCTTTCTCTCCTCTCTTTCTCTCTCGGTCGAATCTCTCTCCCTCTCATTCTTGCTTAAACCGGCACCATCATCCCCTAATTTCTCCCCCTCAATCATTAGCTATCATTAGGTATGCATGGAGGACACTTGGCACACTTCAAAGGACAAGTGGGGGAGGGCATGCAACCGGTCTCTTCCCCTCCCCTTTGCACGGTCGAAAACCCCTCATGGGCTTATGGCCCAGCCAGCTTGGCCCATCTTAGGCCCATCCCTCTTGGGCCTAAGACCCAAGCTTAATTAACCTAATACTAACCCTTTTAAAAACTAATTAAATCCCTATTAAATTAAAGTACTAAATTGCAAATTAAGATAACTATACACTTGAAATTATAATCCATAAGTTCCAATTTATCATACATATGGCCAAAGATAAAACTTCATTTCCCAAAATTCATCCATTAAAGACTTGGCCATACATCTCATCGCAAATCATGGATTAGAAGGCTACAAAATACAATAACGGTACTTCCATCGCCTATCCATGGCTCATGGAATATTTAGGAATTTTTATGAAATTCTAGGATGCCACACACCACATGTCCTAAAGATATTATCCGGTCCGGCCAAAATTCACACTTACTGAATTTGGCATACAACTTATGGTCTCTAAGGGTTTGCAACACCACACTCAAATGATGTGCATGTTCTTCGGGTCCTTTGGAGTATATTAGAATATCATCAACGAAGACAATCACAAATTGATCCAAATAGGGCTTAAATATCCTATTCATCAGATCGATGAATGCAACTAGGACATTCATTAGTCCAAATGGCATTACTAGGAACTCATAATGTCCATAATGAGTCCTAAATGCAGTCTTAGGAATGTCTTCCTTCTTGATCCTTAGTTGATGATATTTTGACCTCAAGTCAATCTTAGAAAAGACCGAACTTCCTCGCAATTGGTTGAATAGGTCATCAATTCTAGGTAATTGGTACTTATTCTTAATGGTCATTTGATTCAATTGCTTATAATCAATGCATAAACGCATTGACCCATCCTTCTTTTTCACAAACAAGACTAGTGCACTCCAAGGAGAAGCACTTGCCCTAATAAATCCTTTATTGAGCAACTCTTGTAATTGCACCTTTAATTCCTTCAGTTCTATCAAGGCCATCCTATACGGGGCTTTCGATATCAATCATGTTCTAGGCATCAGTTCGATGTCGAATTCAATTTCTCGTTTCGGTGGTAACCCAGACAGTTCCTCAAGAAATACATCCTGAAATTCCTTGACCACTTGAATTTCATCGAGCTTAGCCTCTTCCTTCATATAGTCCTTTACTATTGCCAAGTATCCTTGACATCCTTCGTCAAGAAGTGCATAGGCTTCCACTATCGAAATATGAGCTATGGAGGGATTTGTCTAACCTCCGAAAAATTCAAAAATAGACCGGTCAGGTGAAACAAACTGGATCACTTTTCTATGACAATCCATCTTAGCCTGTTGCTTATGGAGCCAATCCATTCCTATTATGACATTAAAGTAATACATAGCCATCACAATTAGATCTATTTCCATATCTTGTCCCCCTATGGTTACTTTGCACTTTTCACATATTAACATAGACAACACCATATTCTTTAACGGCGTAGAAACACAAAGAGGTGTTTCAAGAGATGTAGTTTCTATCTTACTCAATTGTCTAGACCTTTCAGACACAAAAGAATGCGTAGCACCCGTATCAAACAACGAGTATGCCTTCTTGCCATTTATAGAAATCATACCTGAGATAACATTTTTGGAAGCTTCCGCTTCCTCTAGGGTGACCACGTACACCCGTCCTTGTGCTGGTGGCCTCTACAAATTCCTTGGTGGATGTGGTCTAGCTGCATATTGCTGCACTTGGCGTACTGAGTTGACATTCAACTGCGACCCATCTTGTAGGCAATTTCTCTTAAAGTGTCATATCTGCCTACAATCATAACATCTCAGTTGACTATTACAAGGTCCCAGCCCATGTTGTCCACCACACCTTTGGCAAATATTACCCTAGTAGGGTACTTTCCCTAAAGTTGGGCCACTCTTGGCTTTTCCAAAATTTCCAAAGTTACTATTTTTCTTAGATTCCTAGGCTGACCTCGATCAGGATAGGATCTCTTACCTCGTCGAACATCACTAAAGGTCGATTGCCTCCTAGACTCTGATTGCTCTCTCATTAATTCCTGCTCCACTAGCTGTGCTCTTTCATAAATCTCAGTATAATCTCTTATATTCAGAGGCACTAGTTGTTTCTTGATATCAGTTCTGAGCCCTTTTAGGAATTTCTTAGTCTTTTCCTCTCGATCCTCAATCAACCTAGGAGTATACCTAGACAATTCAGAAAATTTCGCTTCATATTGATCTACTGTCAACTCATTTTGTTCTAACTGAATAAATTCTGTGATTTTCTTATCTCTAGCACAATCAGAGAAATGCTTTCTATTGAAAGCTCTAACAAACTAATCCTAGTTTATGTCAGTACTAGGTGGAAAGATCGTGTCTCTTGAAGCTCTCCACCAAAATTTTGCATTTCCCTCCAATTGGTACTCTACCAAAATTATCTTCTTAGCATCATTATAGTTCAACAACTAGAAAATCTATTCTGTTCCATCGATCCATTGTTCCGCCTCCTCAGGATTTCCCATTGCAGTAAACTTAGGTGGTTTTAACGTCAGAAATTGTTCCACCAGTCCTTGAGGGCGACATTCTACTTTGGGTTGTTGCTGAGCATGTCTTTCCATCAATTTTCCTATATTAGCCAATGCCTGCAGGATATCTACCATCCAGGGTTCAGCCCTTCAAGCAAAGGCTTCAGACTTTGATGGGTGAGAACTCCCAATTTGTACCATGATTTCCCTTCAGTTTTCCAAGCATTTGCCTCAGGAACAATTAGTGACTCAACATCACTGGTCAAGTAATAAATAAAGGTGTTACTAAGGTCACATAAGTAATATAAAATGTTACTTGCATGCAAACGTAACTTACAATCGTTACCAAAATTCTACGAGTGAACTCATTCACCTGTTGTTAGTAGTTAGTCAACTACCCTCGGTTAGTGTCCTATAGTGTGCATCATTATATCTTCCTTTCTTACTAAGACACCTCATCACTCCAAATAAAACCAAAGCTCTTATACCACTCCAGGCTGTGGCACCCCCTGACGGCCCTTAATTCGTTAGAGTCACCACACATCACTACCTTTTTCTCCACCTGAAAGTCTGTTACTTTGATACCATAGAATTTCGATAAGTCCATGAGTTCTGGGGGTCTATATCTTTTCCATTGGTCCCAGTACAAAATATGACGGAAGCATATCCAACAACTCCCTTTCTTATATTTAGAAACAATGCACACCAACTAAACATTTTTATAGATAATAACCTAACATTTTTATTTACATAAAACTAGATAGACAATCATTAGTTGGTACATCAAAATGCCGTAATTTTCTATACTTGGCCATACTTTAAAAGATACCCAACATTTCCAATAGTTACAAACATAAAGTCCATCGTTTCGTGTCGGTGTCCAAAAATTTCTTCCTCTATTGACCCCATCTCACAATCAAACCCAGCCACTCAGTACGTTTGCTGGTGGTGGTGGCAAGAACCCCAGCATTCGTCCATACAGACGGACGAATATAGCGATGTACCCCTGCAGTACAGGGTTGGTGGGAAGACTGGTATCAAACGCCGTAATCACTCTCACCCGTACAAACGTCAATCCTCGCACATTAGGGTCCTAATACTACGACTGCTCCCACTATAAGTCGATCAGGACTCCATAAAATGCACTGAGAGGTGCAGGTAGTAGAGGCATCTTGTCTAGTTTGAAATGTTAGTCTCCAAAAGGGGTGAGTATAATCACCCAACAATAAAAGATCTACTAAACTATATTGTGCAGAACCATCACAACCTAATTTTCATGGCAAATTCACAAAACACATAATCAAAGGAATGAGTATGCATCAAATCAATGGAACTTTTCAAAGTAATAACAAGTGCAGTTTCAAAACCAGAACACGTCATTTCAATCATAGGGGTCCCGATTATAAGACAAAACTGTTATGACATGTCATATACCATGCCACATGATTTTGTCTTATAATCAGGCACAACTTAGCAGAGCCATCAGTTTTAAAACACAAAAGGTTTTTCTCCCCGAGAACCAGTGTTTGCGTCCCTCCAGGTTTGCGCACCCAACCTGGCATCATGAAAGCCTCCGATTCCATATTTTAGTCATCGAGCAACCAAAGCATGTCATGTTGCACCTCCAGGCATCTCGCATCTCACCCAACATCACGAGGAATCTCTGAGACTAACCACGACAATGGTTTCCCCTACCCTCCGGAATGCATATCGTCATACATCCAGGCATCCTGACACTCCCAGGGAACCTCTAGGACTCACCAGTCCCCAGGCATCTAAAGGCATCGACACCTACAATCCTATGGACAACCCGACTCTTGGGGCATCGTCGACCCGAGGGTCTAATGGTGGCAATAACATCTCAGCCATGGTATAACAACCAAATCATTTCAATGCCAAAATATTTGCAAAACACAACATTAGAAAATCCTTTGGTTTCCTTTTGATAATCCATGTTCATGATTCATCCTTCAGCAATTTTGAAATCCATCAAAAGTAATCCGACAGTAGTATCCACACTCTCGGCTTGTGACAAATCATTTACCAAAACGACAAGTAAATTTACAAACTAGTATAATAAGTCCGAAAATCAACTCGATTTTCAATTGTTTAGAAAAATTGATATAGAATTCGAAATTTGAAAGGCACCGTACATTTTCTTAAAATATTTGAGGTTAGTGCCACGGTAAATAGACTTTCTCATACAAATCAGAAGGTTTTTCCAAATCAATCTATGGCCAAATTTTTCAAGGTTTCGTAGTCACCAAAATCTGTTTTCGATTGAAGTTCAAAGGAATCGAAAACACACGTAGAAAACCCGAGCATTTCCTCAATCCTCTAATCCCAATCTACTTCAAACTCAAATATTTCCAAATCTAACTACACTACATTAGACAACAACAACATTGCATTACATAGGCTAGTAGACTTTCACTTGCCTTAAATCTAATGGTGTTGACGGCGAGAAACCGGGAAGCTCGCAATCACGGACACTGCTCGGCAACAGCAAGTGCGAGCGGTGTCGACGACACGCGTGCACGGACGGAGAGGATGGTCTCCTTCCTTCCGTCTCACTTTCGCTCACTGCTCTCTCTCTCTCTCTCTCTCTCTCTCTGTGCCTAGTTTCACTCGGTCATTTTCTCTCTTGCTCTCGTTTCCGAGACATTTTGTTCCTTCACTTAGTTGACTAACTCAGTCAATGCATGCAAATTTTTGGTGGCAGCTTGGTCGAGGGATAGCTGGGGGAGACATGCCCTCAATTTGCACGATTGGGCTTCAATGGTAGCCGTGTGGGTGGGTGACGTGGTTGCGGTTGGGCACCTCTTGGTCAACAAATCTCCTCCTTCGGTTGACCATCCCAAAACGTGTGCATGGCCGAAGAAACAAGGGTCTTCGAGCAGCATGGGCCACATGGGTCAATTTCCTATTTGTTTGTTGACCCGCACAATGGAGAGACGTGCATGGTCCTCATGCATGGCCATGGAATCCATAATTTTCATGTCTTAATGGGAGAGAGTAGGTGGATGTGGCTGCATGGGCGTGGAATGAAGTATCTCGGCTGCTTTGCCTAGGGTACATACTCAATGAGAACCGGCTAAAATTCAAATGATAGATGACTTGTCGACACATCCTTTGGAATAACCCTCGATCTCGCTGGAATCGGTACGTAGGGAAACTTTTTATGAGACTATAATGTATTCAACGATTGGACCATTACTAAACGTAACGTATTGGTCCAACGATGATAACGAAACGGTGTCTGCAAATGGTACCAATGACACAGTCCGACGATACTTCTGTCAATCTTTCATGGACTGTCACATATTCAAGGGTCAACAAAATTTCGAATGTCACATCCATTGAGCCCGCGGTGAAACCACGCCCTAAATCGATGAGGTACCCTCTAAGATAGGCCCTTATCGACCCAAACGATACTATGAGCTCATAGACCCAGTGGCTTCTAGGAATAAGGAAGTTAGTAACCAGCTTAGAAACCCTCCGAGGCTAACCATAATGTACTGGAGGGGCTACCATCTAAGGACTTGAAAAGATTGAGCGCAGGTTGGGTGAGACAATGTCTCAGCAAGTTCACCCCTAAGCTCCAACTAGGAAAGAAATATGACTAGAGGCGTCCTAACCACATAGCCACACAACCACAAAGACTCATATTGTCTCAGATCCTCCCTACATGTCAGCACAATTCATATCACAAACATAAGTAGTAATCAAGCTCAATCAATTGGATCGCCACATCTCAAATCTTAAACAACCATAGGGGTCCCGATTATAAGGGCAAATCTTTATAACACGTCCCATACCATGCCACATAATTTTGTCCCATAATCCGGCACGTCAATTTCACTCAATCATGCGTTCCAATTTTAATCACGGCCTAACGAGCACGGCCTACTCAATGTTCGGCGGTCTTCTGGCGTAATTAGGCATCATCTCGCCCCATCGAGCATGACAACGTTTACATCTAGACGGCATTCCACATAGGAGCATCGGTCCAATCTCTACTGCGACCGACATTCGTTCACAAGGGCATCCCATATAGGGGCAACCTCCACCCAACTCACATCGGGGACGGGTTCTCTTAACCATTCATGCACCCATCCAATCCCGGTCAAGACATTGTGCTTTGCACTCAAATGTCCCAATTAAAATAATGTAATTGACTCCTTTCCTTTGTATTAAAAACACACAGTAAAAATAATTCTTTCCCCTCCAGCCCACGCCTGGCTGTCTTCCTCCTTCACACGCGGACCTACACAATAGAACAGAAACAAGGGTAGTGACAGAGGAGCAGGCGGATCGGAGTGGTAGACAAGCGGCGCGATCCGTGGGTTGGGGGCAGTCAGGCTGATAAGTTGGTAGCTGCAAAAACCAAGCGCGCCAACCGGTTGCTCAAAAAGGAAAAAAACAAAAAGCAACAAAAGAGGGACCGGTAGGGAGAGAGAGAGACGACCAAGAGTGAGAGCAAAGGGGAGGAGGAAAGGAGTCTCAAGACCCCTTGCTACCATCGTCAACATGCCCCCTAGGATAACCTGCCATCGCCAGTGAGCCACTTGATCGACACAAATCACCGCCATCTCCTCGGAACCCAGGTTGGCATTTCGCCAAACACTTGGTGTGTGTGTGTGTGTGTGTGTTGTACTGAACAGGTTGGAGCTCCCTTAGTTGTTTCAAGCGAGCTTCGGCCACCACCCCTCCCCCTCATGTTGCTTTAGCATGCCTCACCGACAGTCCAAACTCGCATTTGGGCCTCGACCGAGCCCGAAACCCCCCGACTCCCGAGTGCCCCCTACCTGTTTGTTGTAGTGCCTAGTTGAAACCTACGCTTGACTTCATCATTTAGAGCTTTGATCGAGACGTTTGGTCACTGAAGTGGCATCGCCATATGCCTGGAAGTTGGAGTTTTCCCTCACCTAGCTGGCGTAGGGCCATCGAGCCTTAGCTAGACACCCCCCATGCCGTCCGCCGCCACTACCCTCTTTATCACGATCGGACGGTCGTTGAACTCAAGTTGGAGACCAGCAAGGCCCTCAACCGAACCCTTGCCACCACCAATGGGCCGTTTGACCACCAATCACCATTGCTGTCTACTCAGAAGCCGCTCAGTGTTGTGTGCCATCGTGGCTCCCTCTAGTCACGATTAAGCAGGACTAGAGGGCTAGCCGATTTGGGCCAGATCTGTGATTTAGTCCACTAGGCCTTTCTTTCTTTTTTCCTTCTTTTTCTTTACTTAGGCTTACAGAGAGACCCACTTACAAGAGTATAGGGCCCCCCTCTAATCGGGTCCAATCCCAACCGTGCGAAGGCTGAACCACTTTTGGTCGAGCCAAGGCCCTTTTCGGGTAGCTCAACTGACCCGCCCCTAATCGGAACGAACCGGGGTCTGGTTGGAGACTGAACCCTATCTACACCGACCGGGCCAAGCCTAGGTTCAGTCTAATAGGACCCAACTCGATCCGGCTTAAAAAAATAAAACAAAAAAAAATAAAAATTATTATCTTATTATTTTATTATTTAAAAAAATTCAAAAAAATTTCAAAAATCCAAAAATGGTAGGTTTGGCTTGGAATTGATATGTCTTGCATTCTTAGTGTAATTAGGTCTTTATTTGCTCGTATATTTCTTATATCGCGTGTTCAATTTACGTATTTAATTATATTTAATCGCATGTGTTTAATTTTACTGCAATTAAGACCTTGGTGGTTATGATTATTAATTTAATGATTGCGTACTCGCATGATCACCTCACATGTTAGTGGATAGGTATAAAATCAATCCAAGCTATCTGACATAAATCATTTCTTTTAAAATGAACAAGATTAGGTACCAAAAAGTCAATTAGTGTAATCAAGTCTCCGACCTTAGATTCTCTGGTTATGTAGGAAGCGAGGTATACTCCCATGCCTCGCTTGGTTTCCAGCCAACCCTAATAGGCTAGTGACGACTTCTTTTTGCAAAATTTTCAAGAATATCCAACGTCACGCGGGATATGGGCTTAGTAGAACCCGCGCCTAATCATGGGCCTTAGGGTCGTCCTTTAGGCAATACCTCTAAACATATTCCCTCCCCCCAAGGGATAGGTTGCAACAAAGATGGTTCAAATGGTGAGGAAAAATGTTGTATCTGATGAGGACGCCTTGGTCAGATTTTTAGACGTCAAATTAAGTTCAATTGGTTAGGAAATGGTTCGATTTGTGAGAAAATGGTACAAAATTCGTAGGTTCCTTGGTGTACAACATTTGAGGCATCAAAGGAAGCTTCTAGGGGAAGTTTTTTGTGTAGCAATTGGTTTGGATGACAGCCAAGACAAGTTGGGGCCAAGTAATGATCAACTAAGACAAGTGGGGGCCAAACAATGATCAACTAAGGAATATTTAGGCATTTTTGGGCCCCTCAAAGTGTTGTTGTTTTCTTCTTCTTCAGCAAGCTTGCTTTCTACATTTTCAAACCACTCTTGAAGCTTGGAAAACCAGAGAGAGACTGGTAACCCCTCCCCTTAGCCCATCGCACGCTCGTCGAGCCACTGGAGCCACCACTCGCCCTACCCGAGCCAGTCACGCGTCACCCCGCCAGTTCGCACCTCCTACTCGTCGTCCCACCTATCCCGAGCCACCTCACCATCCCCTGAGCTACCTAGGCCACCATCGAAACCCCTTGGCTGCTGTCCAGTCACCATCCACCTCTGCCTGGCACACTACAACTACCCGCCAGCCCTCCTCATTGTTTTAGCGCCAGTTCCTTCGACCCAAGGTTAGTAGCTAAAGCTAGCAAGGGCTTTGAGACTTCAAGGCCCGTTTTCAGGCCCTCCTCATTGTTTTAGCACCACTTTGTATCACCATATGGTTGTTTGTTGCCCGTCTTCTCATCGACGTCATCGTCGACTCACCAAAATGCTAAACCGGTGAGTTTACTTGCTAAACTCTGCTTATAGAGTTAATTATGCTTAAGAGGTGATTAGTTTAGGCTAAGTATGGTTTAGGTGGTTAGTTAAAGTGGATTAGTGATTTGATTATCTGTTTGTGCATGTTAGATGGTTATAATGGATATATTAGAGACCAGATAAGTTATATTATCTATCTAGATAGATTCAAAAATTTTCTTGGCCCGTTCGAGCAGTTAATTAAGCATTTCCGGCCTAAATTGGTATTTTTGGTAATTAATTGCATTTATTTAATTATTTTTTGTATTTGCTTAATTATTTATTATTTTTCGAAAATTATACTAGGATAGTTAATGACCGAAATTTCGTGCTGATTGCAGTGGTATGCTTAGTTTCTGCAATTGAATGTTATTTTGTGCAAATTGAGTGGTGATTGTAATTTTGGATATTTATCCCAAAATTGTGTAATTTTGGTATTTAATCAGAAAATACCAAGGCATCAGTTTTTAACGCCAAAAATGTTTTTAGACACTATATTAAATAGTGAGAATTTTGAAAAGAAACATATAGCATTTTTTCTTAGACCGACCGTGTACCCACACATGATTCATTTTATCGGGTGTTTTTAATACGATGAAAATAGACCAAGTTCATTATTTTAATTGAGGAATTGGTGTGCAGAGCACAATGTCCTTAGGTGGGATTGATTTATCGTGTATCAACTTGTGTGAGCATTATTGAATCGTCAGCTTGTGAAAGCAATATTATGTATCGGCTTGGGTGAGCTATAATATGTATCAACTTGGGCGAGCCATAATACTTTACCTTGTGTGAGCAGTGATCAAATTGATCGAATTGATAAATGGTATTGATTGGATTGAATGATCGATCGGATTATATTGAGTGGTTGAGATTATGAGCTATACTGACATGCAAGAAGGAACTGAGGCGAGGTAAGTCTTCTGACTGGTGTGCATAGACTACCTCTAGACGTATTTCCTTCATAATCAGAGTTTAAGAGGTGAACTTGCTAAGACATTGTCTCATCCCATCGTGGGCTCAACCTTTTCAGGTCCTTAGATGGTGATTCCTTCGAAACATTTTCGCCAACCATGAGGATTACCAAGCAAGTCACCAATATCCCTATTCCCGAGGGCCATAAAATCTGGGTCTATGAAATCGTGAAGATCATCGTCTAGGTCGATGCGGGTCTACCTCAGAGGGTACCCCATCAATTCAGAGCGTGGTATTGTCATGAGCTCAATGGACACAAAGTGGGTCCTATTCAGGATTTTGAGGTCCCAGTATCAGTGTTAGAAGTCGCTTTTGGCACGAGCACAGCTGACCCTCTTAGTGGTGCAATGGTGGACCCAAATCCTCAGAAGACCTCGGAGTTTTCAGTTGGGGATTCGAGTGCCTAGAGGACTTGTAGGCTTTTTTGCTTGGGTAGACTTTTGTCTTTAGACTAGTCTTGTATATAAACCGGGGTGTTTATAAAAGTGTTTTGGTTATGAATATGTCTTCTGCTTTTCTATCCCATGTTGGTTGTTGTTAGGGGTAATTGTTTCACTTCTGTATGCATAATAAAATGAATAAGTTGGTGACACGTTGTGGGACATTGCAATTTTATCGACCACCGAGGGATGGGCACATGCTCAAGAATTGGGGCGTGACATCCCCACCCAGAATAGTATCAAAGCTGGTTGATAGTTGGAGTGATAAGGTGCGATAGGTTATAGAATAGTTAGTAGGAATGACCTATAATTTATGTTGAAGCATGTGATTGATAGCTGATTAGTAAATTGTTTTGTGAGGATTGCTCAGCTTCTAATTCTGTGTGGAATTGGAAAGCAAGTTTCTGTATAGACATCATGTGTGATTAGGAGTAAAGGACTCCTAGAAAGAGAACCATCGGACTTGCTACTCAGGGTAGGACGTCGACAAGGGTCAGTACTTAAGGTGGTCATGGTAGAGCATTGGCTCAAGCGAGCGCTAGTGGAGTAGCATTGCCTCTTATTGGTGTTAAGGTAGTAGCCCCTAGTGATCTTAGGATCAAGGGGATCATTCAGGCGCTTGAGATGTTGGGAGCACTGATGGGACAATAGGCCCAGAATCAAGCCACCACCACTACCGGCGCCGCTATAGCTGCTACTACTGCTGCCGTTGCCTCCACTGCTAATGCCGCAGCCACTGCCACACCTATCGAAGTTCCAGCTGGGAATGTGATTGTGTAGAGAGAAAAGCCTACTCATAAGCTCATGAAGCAGTTTGTGAAGTAGAACCCGCCGAGGTTCACTAGCGCAGGAGATCCCGAGGCTGGGTCACTCTGGATCGAAGATCTGGAGAAAACCTTTGCACTTCTGATGTGCATGGAAGAAGAGAATGTTGTCTTCGCAGTATACTAGTTGTAGGGTAACGCGAATACTTGGTGGAAGGCCACATGAGTCACAGTATTCCCAAAAGGCGTAATTCCGGTGTGGAATGCTTTTCTCAAAGCCTTTCCTAGCAAGTATTTTTCGGGTAGTGCCCGAGAGCAGAAGATGGAGGAGTTCCAGTGCCTCTATCAAGGGATGCTGACCATAGATCAATATGAAGCAAAGTTTGTTGAACTGTCTCAATACGCTCCAAGATTGGTGGAAGATCTAGAAGACAAAGCTTGGAGGTTCAGGAACAGCCTTTGACCAGAGCTGAGGAATCCACTAGTGCCATTCAACCTGAAGGATTACAACAAGGTATATGGTCGGGCCCAATAGATAGAGAGGAACCTGAGTGAACAGACTGCTACATCTAGTTCAAGGTTCAGTTCAAATAAAGATGAAAACTGGTTCAAAAAGAAACCCATGATCGGAGGAAGGTAGCATCTCCCTCCCAATAAAAAGGGTGGAGTTGGCAAATCAGTGTCGAGTCAAAATGGCGCGTGTCACTTTTGTGGAAGACGACATGGCTCAGCCCCATGCCATTTAAAGATGGGTGCTTGCTTTGAGTGTGGCAGCAAGATCACTTGGCCAGAGATTGTCCTAGATAGCCAAGGGGACTACAATAGCTACCGTCACCACTGCCATTGGGTTAGATTAGAGGTTTTACACCACAGAATGCATCGTAGGGTGGACTGAATAGACCTCCAGCTCAAGGAAGGACGTATGCTATCACGAGAAGACAGGCTAAAGACGTGCCGATGTGATTACAGGTACGATTTCGCTCAACGACCACACTACTTATGCTTTATTTGATCCTAGTGCAACTCATTTGTTTATAGCTAAATAGTTTGTTAAGCTAGTAGGATTGATTCCTAAGTTGTTGGAGTCAGTGGTTAGCATATTTACACTGTTAAATGATAAGGTGTTAGCTACAGTGGGTTGTCCTGGTTGCAAGTTTGTGATTGGTAAGCGAGAGGGGAGGATAGATTTGTTATTCCTAACCATGTATGATTTCGATGTGATAAGTGGCATGAACTGACTCATCAAGCAAAGAGCTAAGATGGACTATTATCATAAATCGATTCAGTTTACTAGGAGTTAAAGAGGACCCTTGATTTCTTTAATCTCATTGCTTAAGGCAACCCGTTTGTTAGACGGAGGTTGTCAGGGTTACTCAGTGATTGTTGTGGATACGACAGTTGAGGAGCTAAAGATCAAAGATATCGCAGTGGTTCAGGAGTTTCTAAACATGTTTCCAATGGAATTGTCAGGCCTGCCGCTAGATAGAGAGAGATAGAGTTCGTGATCGAGTTAGCACCCGGGATAGAGCCAATCTCTAAGGCTCCTTATCAGATGGCGTTGTATGAGTTGGAAGAACTGAAGGTGCAGATGCAGAAGTTGTTGGATAAGGGATTCATACGTCCTAGTACATCACCTTGGGGAGCACCAGTTCTATTCGTGAAGAAGAAAGATGATTCGTTGCGTCTGTGCATTGACTATCGTCAACTCAATCAAGTGACGATCAAGAACAAGTATCCGCTCTCAAGGATCGATGACTTATTTGACCAGCTGCAAGGAGCATCGATATTTTCAAAGATCGACTTGAGGACAAGGTATGATCAGCTGAGGATCAGAAAGGAGAACATACCGAAGTTAGCGTTTCGTTCTTGATACAGCCATTATGAGTTCACTGTAATGCCATTTGGTTTGACGAACGCCCCAACTGCTTTCATGGATCTGATGAACCGAGTGTTCAAAGAATATCTAAATCAATTTGCGATCGTGTTCATCGACGATATCCTGGTGTATTCGAGAAGTTAAGAGGAGCATGAAAGGCATTTAAGGATGGTACTTCAGACCCTGAGGAATCATGAGTTGTATGTTAAGTTTAGCAAGTGCGAGTTTTGGTTGACTTGTGTTGCGTTTTTAGGTCATGTGATTACAGGTGAAGGAATCTTTGTGGACCCGACCAACATTGAAGTAGTTATCAACTGGCCAAGATTGACGACAGTGACAGAGATCAGAAGCTTTTTGGGTTCGGCAGGTTACTATAGAAGATTTGTGGAAAGGTTTTCAGCTTTAGCATTGCCGTTGACTCGACTGTTGAAGAAAGAAGAGAAGTTCGTGTGAACAGACAAGTGCGAGTGTAGTTTCCCAGCTAACCATTCCATCTAGTCCTGGAGGATATGAGATCTATAGTGATGCGTCGTTTAAAGGACTAGATTGCATGCTGATGCAACATGGTAGGGTTGTTGCATACGCATCTCGTTAGTTGAAACCTCATGAACTGAATTATCCGACGCATGACTTAGAACTCGCAGTAATCATTTTCATTCGGAAGATTTGGAGACATTATTTGTGTGGAGAAAGATTCCATATCTTCACTAACCATCAAAGTCTCAAGTATCTATTCTTTTAGAATGAGTTAAATACGAGACAGCATCGCTGGATGAAACTCCTAAAGGACTATGATTGCGCTGAGTCGGAAGTCTTCAATTGTGCATATGATGGTTAAGAAATGGACTTTACTTGAGAAGGCTTGAGATTCAGTTTTCAAATTTAAGATAGGCTACCTTTCAAATTTTATGGCCACCTTCAGAATTGAGCCGAAAGTCCATATTAGAATTAAGACGCTTTAGTGGACAGACCCAGAGATTCAAAAGATCCTGCAAGAGAATACTAAAAAGAAGAAGGCTAACTTTCGGATTTCTAAGAACGGAACACCAAGGTTCTGAGGATGATTGTGTGTACCTAACGATACAGAGCTTAAAGAAGAGATCTTATCAGAAGCTCATTGTAATAGTTACAACATTCATCCTGGCAGTGCAAAGATATATCAGAATCTGCGTCAACACTATTAGTGGTCTACTATGAAGGTGGATATTGCCAAGCATGTTGGCAAGTGTCTGACGTGTCAGCAAGTGAAAGCACATCATTGTAAGCTAGGATGACTTCTACAACCTCTCGAGATTCTCGACTGGAAATGAGAATACATCACAATGGACTTTGTGAGACTTACCTAGGAGTCGGAGGGGATAATGATTCCATTTGGATAGTGGTCGACAGACTGACGAAGTCGGCTCACTTCATCGCAATACGAAAGGACCTTGATTTGGACAGGCACGCAAAGTTGTAAGTGCGTCAGATTGTTCGTCTGCATGGAGTATCGGTGACAATTACATCAGATCGAGACCTGAGATTCATAGCTACCTTTTAAAAGAGTTTACAGGCTACCTTAGGAACAAAGCTACAATACAATATGGCCTGTCATCCTCAGATAGATGGCCAGTCTGAAAGGATGATTCAAACCCTCGAAGACATGCTGCGAGCTTGCGTATTGGATTTCAAGGGGAGCTGGGAGGAATAACTTCATCTTGTCGAATTTTCCTACAACAACAGCTACCAGCAAAGCATTCAGATGACTCTTTTCAAAGCGTTCTATGGCAGAACATGCAAAATGCCAGTTTGTTGAGATGAGGTCGGAAAACGAAAGATCACAGGCTCGAAGTTAATTCAGCAGTCAGTGGATGCAGTTGCCATTATCAGAGACAGATTGAAGACCGCTCAAAGCCGCCAGAAAAGCTACGCTGATAAGCGTTGAAGGCCATTGGAACTCCAAGTTGGTGAGCACGTCTTTCTGAATGTGTCACTGATGAGTGGTACTTCGTGCTTTGGCAAGAAAGGAAAGTTGAGTCCAAGGTATGTAGGTCCCTTTGAAATTCTGGAAAAAATATGGATTCTAGCGTATTGTCTTACATTGCCGCCAAGGTTGACACAAATGCATGACATCTTTCATATGTCTCTATGTTTATGAAGTATGAGCTTGACTCGACCCACGTGCTAAATTTTGAAAAGTTAGATGTGGACAATAGGATATCATACGTGGAAAGACCGGTTTAGATTGTGGATTGGAAAAAACAGGTTTTGCGCACCAAGACGATCCCGTTGGTTAAAGTAGTTTGGCAACACCACGGCACAAAATGAGCAACTTGAAAAAGTGAAGATTCAATGAGACGACTATACCCCAACATTTTTGTTTAAAGATTTGTAATTGTTTAAATTTCAAGGACAAAATTTTTATAAGAGGGGAAGAGTTGTGATATCCTAAATTTCCAGTTCTGTTTTCAATTGAATGAATCGGGCTTTTTATCGACAAGCCTATAGTTCTACTTTCTGAGCTGATCACTTACGAGATAACTAATCTATCTGGTGAAGCCGTTAAGGGATTTTAACATAATAAATTTGAGAATTTGACTAGCAATCAATTGCTCGACCATACTAGTCTACAAGAGTCATTACGGCATAATTAAAAACCAATTAAAGACTGGAGATAGGTTAATTTGACAAAGGTATGTGATTAGTGTATGGGTGATTTCACCTAATTGCAAAATTTTCGTCGATCGGTACTAAACCAAATTTTCTATCGTTTTGGTACATTGTGTACGTATTTGAAATCTTGAGATTTTCACGATAACTGAGAGTTACCAATGCGTCGAAGATGTACAATGTGGCTTGAAAATAATCAACCACGAGTCAATTGCACTAAAAATTTCTAAAAACTACCTGGTAGATTAAGTCACGCTAAAACCACACCTTGTTGAAATTAACTGCAAATTTAAACCCGATAGTTCTGTCATGTCAAGATTCATTTTATGAACGTCGGTTCATCCTCTGGAGATTTTTCTGTAAACCGAGACTTTTGGCAAAATTTCAAAGTAGGGTCGTTTTTGCTTGGGAAAATTAGAGGATTGTTTTTTATCGTGTTTTTGGAATTCAAGTTGGTTCAAATGGTGAGGAAAAATGTTGTATTTGACAAGGACACCTTGGTCGGATTTTTAGATGCCAAATTGAGTTTAATTGGAGGGGAATTCGTTCAATTTAGGAGAAATTGGTACAAAATTCGTAGGTCCCTTGGTGTGCAACATTTTAGACATCAAAGGAAGCTTCTAGGGGAAGTTTTTGTGTAGCAATTGGCTTGGATAACAGCCAAGACAAGTGGGGCCAAGCAATTATCAATTAAGGGATATTTAGGCATTTTTGGGCCCCTCCAAGTGCAACAGTCTTCGGATGCGTTTGGTTCAACATTTTCAAAGGGCTTTTAGCCTCCAAAGGCCCTTGAGGAAATGTTGGATTGTTTGGCAACCATTTTAAAGTAACTTTCAAATGAAAGTCAGCATTGAGAATGTTGAAAGCCCAATACTAGTATGGACTAACTTTAATCTTTCAGCATTTGGCTAAATGTTGAAACTTATCTTTTTTTTTCTTCCAAAACTATCCTCACTTATTCTTTAAATTTATGATTTTGCCCTCGTTATTATTATTTTTAAATGCCAAAAAAATTAAATATATATAAATGCTAAAAAAATTAAATATATTTTGATCTTTTTAAAAAAAATTGTTTATATATTTGATTTTTTTTTAGTTTTATTGTCAAAATTTATATTTAAAAAGTTGCATACATTATCTTTTTCAATTCTAAACAAATAAAAGTTAAAAAATTCCTACGAAGGGTTTGGTCCTTTTTTAATAAATATATATAGTGTGTGTGTGTGTGTGTGTGTGTGTGTGTGTGTGTGTGTGTGTGTGTGTGATTTCTTTGCATTATTTTCAAATTTATATTTAAACAGTCACATACATTATTTTTTCAATCTTAAAAAAAAAAATTAAAAAGTATCAATGAAGGATTTTGTCTTTTTAAAAATATATTTGTATTTGATTTTTTTAGTATTATTCTCAAATTTTATATTTAAAAAGTTGCATACAATATTTTTTTAAATTATAAACAATTAAAAATTTACAAATTTTGATGAAGGGTTTGATCTTTATATATATATACATATATATATATATTTTTAGCATTATTTTCAAATTTATATATATGTGATTTTTAGCATTATTTTCAAATTTATATTTAAAAAGTTGCATACATTATTTTTTTCAATTTTAAACAAATAAAAATTAAAAAAATTTGACGAAGAATTTGGTCTTTTGTTTTTAAAATTATATGTATTTAATTTTTTTAGCATTATTGTGAAAATTTATATATAAAAAGTTGCATACATCATTTTTTTCAATTTTAAGAAAATAAAAATAAAAAATCCCAATGAAAGGTTTGCTCTTTCTTAAAAAAATTATATATGTATTTGATTTTTTTAGTATTATTGTCAAAGTTTATATTTAAAAAGTTGCATACATTATTTTTTTCAATTTTAAAAAATAAAATAATATTAATCACCCAAATAGCTTTTCAAATGTGTTTTTGGGCAAACAGCATTTATCTCAAAGTTGCTTCTCAAAACATAGTTTACCAAACGGCATTTGCATTTGCGTAAAGTCCTTTAAAGCTAAACTGTTTTGCATTTTCCCAATAGGCTTTCAAAATGCTGAACCAAATGCACCCTAAGTCCACGTCAGTTGATGGAGTGAATGGCCTAATTTTTCGGCCCACCTATTAGGCCAACCTATTATGTACCTCTACCAATTAAAGGGATTATTTTTCTCTTTTTGTTTAGAGCCGCAAAAGTCACCCGTTATGCATGTAGGAAAGAAGTTAAGTTTGGCCTACTTAAGAAAATTTTGGCAAATATTCAAAAGGGCAAGAAGAAATTTTAATATAAATGTTGTAATATTTTGTTGATTTTGAAAATATGAACTTCCAGCGTGGCGTCACTATCAACCACCGCTAGATGGTCCCTGACCTCCATCAATCGTTACCTAGTGGTCACAACTCCCAGGTGACCATCAAACGGTGGTTGATAAGCTAGCCACCTCAAAAGTCAACGTTGAACTCACTTTTAATACAAAAAAGTCATGTCAAATCAAACAATTTATTATAAAAGCCAATTAATATTTTTGGCTGGAATTTGCCGTGACACTTAAATTATCGTTTTTTCTCATATTTTGGCACTCTAATTTAATAAAAAAAAATTGATACCAAAATGAGTACCATATTGAACTTTTGGCATTTTGTTATCCTTTTCGCGATGCTGTATGCATGTTGTTCGCTCTCTCTTTCACAAGCCCATCTAGCACTTTGAGGAATAATCTTTCCATCATCAAAGAGTCGTTCCAAGCCAAATTAGCCGGAAGAGCGATTTGAAAAGCCCGCAATGACATGATCTTGGAAAACTAGTGATGACCAACACAATTGAAAAATGGAAAACAGAAAAGAGAAGAAAGGAAGAAAGCACAACTTTATCTTCATTTTATTTCAATTGCCTGAGCATCACTCCCATATTGCAGATCGGTGCAATATTTTCTCAGGATTACAGGGGATAATTCTTATTCAAATGGGACAACTACCGAGTTAATTACATTATTAATCACCCTGTCAGAGCTCCCACCACTCTCAACAGCCTTCCTGGCCTCTTCTCTCACCTTTCTGGCTCGCTCTCTTAGCTTCTCATCTGTCATCAACTCCACAATCTTCCTCTCGATCTCTTCCCCTTTCACAATCCTATCAAGACCCCAATCCCAGTCCCTCTCCCACAGCCCTAGTCCTGCCTCCTCCACGGCCTTCGCATTCAGCTTCTGGTCGCCATGTTGAGGCCATGCGAGCACCGGCACACCCTTCCAGGCTGCTTCCATTATCGAGTTCCACCCACAGTGGCTCACAAACCCTCCGATGGCAGGATGCGCCAAAATCTCCTGCTGGTCCGCCCACCCTCTTATGATCAATCCTTTGTTCTTGGTTCTCTTTAAGAAGATATCGCTAAGGATGTCTTCCACGTCGTCATGGTCGTCCTTGTCTACTTTGGTGGTTTTCAGGTTCCAGCAGAATCTCCACCGGGCCTTCTCCAACCCCTTTTCCAACTCTCGCGCCTGATCCCGGGACATTGCCGTTCTGTTTCCGAAGCTTATGTACACTACGGATTCAGATGGTTGATTTTCTAGCCATGACCGGTAGAAGTGGTCCCCATCTTGCGGAATGTGATACGGTTCTAGTGGCCCTATCGGAAGAATTGGCGGTAAGCTTGCGATCACCCTGTCTGTGTTGAGAGCACTGAGCATGGATTCGTGGAACCATTCGAAGGTGTTCATCAAGATTCCTTCTGCCCCGGGTAGTGCTTGAGAGTTCGTAACAATTATTGAAGTAAAAATATGGCTAGGATCGAGGAGTGCTGGTGGGATGCTCGACATGGCCATCGGTGGCAATCCCGGAATCTTGATTTCGGTGGAAGCAGTGTTGAACTCGGTCAGGTTCGATGCAAGAACCGGAGCATACGCCATGAGAGATAAGAACTGGACCGAGGTGGTGGAAACGGCATACATAGGGAGGTGGAGGTCCTTGGCAATTGGAGCAGTCTTGGCAAGTAGACCGAAGTCCACAAACATAGCGGAAAGAGGCGGGGACGATGAAGATAACAGAGGACCGAGGAGATGGATCGACTGACTGATGCGATCGAATTGGAGAAAGAAAGGGTCGACAGGGGCGGAATCAGGTTGCTGGGAGCTAGGAGTGAGCTGGAGTTCGAGGTGATTAATTTCGGGATTGTGGCGAAGGAACGAGGATATGTGGTCCGACTCAGCGGCAGACACAGTGGGTTGAGCAGTGATGAGCGTGACCACACAGTTTCGCTTGGCCAGCATCACGGCGAGCCGGAAGTATGGCATCAAGTGGCCCATTCCGGCACTAGGGAGAAGAGCTATATGAGGAGGTTTTGTTGTGCTCATTGCTGAATTGGCCTTCTTGGATGAGGAAGAGTATAGATGGCCAATTCAGAGACTGCTGTGTTGCAGACGCCGGAGACTGCACTTTCTCTTCCGTTTGTTAGTGTCTATTATATAAGCAAATTGTGGAGAACACGAAGGATGAGTACCAGGTTGGTAGAATGGGAGGTGGGCAGTTGAAGGGAATCGAATGAGCGACTCCGATGCCATCCTTCGCTCTTTTTTTAGGCCAACAGACTCACTACCTTTCGGTTCAAAACCGATTTATTTTTTGAATAGAACTAGCCAAAAAAATACGCACTTTGCATTTGGAAAGAAGTTGACTTTGGGCTATCTAGGAATTTTTTTCCCAACATAAAAAAATGATTAATACCACAAAAAACCCTAATTCGGTACATATATGACAAATTTACCTCGAATTAATTTTATAACCACCAAAAACTCTAAACTAGTATATATGTAACAAATTGAACCAAAACTAATTTTTTGACCACCAAAAATGCCAAATCGGTACATTTTTGACAAATTTACCATCCATTAGTTTTCATTAATTTGGATTAATACCACAAAAAAGCATAAACTAGTACACTTATGACAAACGGATGGTAAAATCCCAAACTGGTACACCCATCAAATGTCATGTGTAATAAAACTCAGTAATTTGATAATACAATTTTAAGGAAACTAACGGAGGGATAATTTATCAAAAATGTATCAATTTGAGGTAAATCTGTCACATGTACACTGATTTGAAGTTTTTCATGGTATTAACCATATGAAAAATGGTAGGAAAAATTTCAGATAAATGTTTGGAAATTTGGTTGATTTTGGAAATATGAACTCAAGGTGTGATTGGTAGCCGAATAGGATAAAGATTTGGGGAGGCACATATGAACTCAAGCCACATTTGGTAACAAAAAAATTATCAAATTACTCAAAAAAAAAAAAAAAAAAAAACCCAACTTGCACCCTACATCTTGTCTATAGGGAAATTGTCAAAAAAGTCATAAATCTATAATGTTAATTCAGTACCAAACATTTTAATTTTGTCAATTGAGTTTTAATTTTTTTTCACATTTTGTCAATTAAATCAATCTTGCTAATTTTTTTGACTAGAAATTATTGACGTAAATGTTAGCCATTCTACGTGGCAAAATCAAAGTTAACATGGATTTTTTTAAAGATAACTTTTAAAATTTTTATTATGGTTTTTTTTCTTTACTTTTTTTTTTAATTGAAGGCCGACAATGGTCATTGGCCATAAGCAAGGGCCAGATGTGGGGAGGCCATAGTGGTCCTCATCCATGCCCTCACCTGCCATGCCCTCGCCAACCCTCAATAAAAAAAAAGTAATGAAAAGAAAAGAAAAGAACCCAAAAAATTAAAATATTATTTAAAATTTTCCACATCGGTCGGTGTCCACATTAGTAATTTCAGGCTAAAATTGGCATGATGGACTTAATTGGCAAAATGAGAAAAGTTTTAGGAGTTAATTAGGGTAACTAAAATGTTTATGAATGAATTGATACATGTGTTATTTATTTAAGACTTTTTTGGTAATTATCCCATTTCTTCCCCCACCCAAGAGGCTTGCTTAGTTCAACGCACCACCATCATGTCTTCCCCCCTCCATTAAGCGGGTAGATGTTGCTCCTCCAGGAGGCATCGCAAGCATGACATCTAAGGTTGGCGATGGTGGCTATGCCGACTTAAGGCCCAGTCAAGGTCCGCCAATGTGACAGCCATGGCCAATTTCTGCTAAAGAGCTTGCATGGCTCATTAGTTTGTCATTGAGGCTCGTGGCTGAACGAGGCCCTTGCAAGCTCAAGGCCAACCTCCCACGGTCTCGGTGACCGTGAGCCAAACGACCAAGGTGAACTAGTGTGATATCGCCTTGGCGGGCCGCCAACGATATTGCCACAGACAAAGACAACGGATACAGGGAGAGGAGTGCGGGCGGCAGGCAAGGACGAAGGGTGTCATTATCGGCGTCTGTGTTACGCTTTGCCATTGGGTAGCCGTGCTACGCATAGGTGTGAGGAAAATGAAATGGCGTGCGAAGAGAACAGAGAAGGGTTCTGGCGTGGATGTTGCTTGTGTATGAAAGCAAATGAGTTTTCTTAAATAGGAGAAATGCAAAAATTTAGCTTTAGGATACAATGAGCCTATTTGACTTGGTAAATAAACTCGACGATGGTTTTTGCAATTATTTCACCTACAAAACTTGATCTCAGCTGGAATTTAATACTTAGGGTTGCGCGGATTAACTCAGCTGGCCTAATTAGGTTTCCAAGCTTATAATTGATTGATTCTAGTCATGTCTTACCAACTTCATGTTTAGATCCACTTTTTTTGTGTAAAAATTCAGCATTCCCTAATTTACCCAATTTAAGACTTTTTGCAATGCACTTAGGGCTGAAAATAATATAAATAAAATAACTTGGATCCTTCTTTTCTTGAGATTTATGCATATTCGCCAATTGAGTGTATACATCCTGCCAAGAGATCGTTTTGTTGGTGTAAATTTGTCATTTGGAAACCAAAAAAGCTAGGAAAAAAGGACATCATAAGTGTCATAAGTTTTGCATAGTGCTCGCTTGAGTGTCAAATAATATTTTCCAATCACTTAAGTATCATAACTTATGTATGACATTCAGTTGAGCGCCATAACTTTTTTTTTTCTGATCACTTAAATCTCATGTAACTTTTCATTTGATCATTTGAGTACTACAACTTTTAAAAAATGTTTACCACATGTGTCATACTACGTCAGATTTTCGACACTTGAGTGAATGTATTTACAAAATCATGACACTCAAGTTATCGATTAAAAGTTATAGTACTCAAATGAATGTTTTTAGAAGTTATGGCACTTAAGTGGTTAGAAAAAATGTTATGACTCTCAGATGAGCGTCATACAAAAATTATGACACTTGTAGTGTACTTATCCCAAAAGCTAATATCACTCGAAATCATCTTAAACTTGACTTAAATTGAGCTTGCTCAGTTAGTCTCAAATCTGAAAAAAAAAAAAAGCTCAAGCTTTTCAAGTTCAAATGATGCCAAATATTTCGTGTAGAATATTTCGGCGGGTCAAACTCCTCAAAATAATGGGGTCAAACCAATAGAAATTAAGAATTTTATTTGTATGCTTTTTTGTCAATTTTTTTTATGGTTTTTTTTTTTTTGGTTGTAAACACAGCTTGTATTCAAGATAACATAAGTTTACAACCTGAAGATAAAGCATCAGCATAAACTAGATCAAGCAAAACATATAGGGGGAAATAAAATCCAATTATGGGCCAAAACGTAGATGTGGGCCTTCGCAGCCTAGTCAGCAACTAGGTTAACTTCACATCGGCAGTGAAGCATCTTTAGGTTAGAAAACTTGGAAAGCAAAAAGATAGCTTCATCGATCACAGATCGGAGCTCCCACGGCAACGATTGCATACCTTGCACTACTTCTACAAGATGAAGACAGTCGGATTCCACCTCCAGATTAGCTTCATGGAGGCGTTTCCTGAGCAAATGTTGAAGGGAAAAAGGTAAGAGCTTGAAGCTCTGTTTCAAAAGCGGATTGCGCAGGGACTCAACTCGAGTAAAGATCAGTAAGTCTCCCATTATAATATCTACAAATACAGGCTATGGAACCTTCGTTGCTACCTGGCTTATAGCTTGCATCGATATTACATTTCAGGGTACCCATCTCAGGAGGACGCCATAGTTGTTCTGGATTGATAGACTGAACAGTAGATCTTTGTTGAGATGTGGGATAGTAGATTTGGTGTGACTTCATTTGAGCCATAGCTATCTGTACTGCGAGGGAGGGATCCAGAAGCTGATTGCGAAAGATGAAGTTATTTCGCATTCATCAGATCTGCCAAAGGATGTTAGCAACAAGTGCTAGTCCAGGTAAGTGCCGAGGTAATTTTACCCTTTCTATAAGCCAAGAATCGAAGCGATTGATTGTGATCGTCGAAATCGGTATATTGATCTAGGGGTCAAACAAAATAACACGAGTCCGTGTACATTGTAAAAAGATATGTTCAAGGGTTTCAAGAGCTTGCTGTTGACATAGATGGCATAGAGGATCTGTGATGATATGATTCTGGAATAGATTCGCTTTGGATGCTAAGGCATTGTGGCAAGCAGACCATAGGAAAGTCTTTATTTTTGGTTATGTCTTCATGGCCCAAATACTTTTCCATAATACCTTCGAGATATGATTAGATGTCAATGCTCTATTTCTGTTTTGCATACTTAGCGACTACATGACAACTTGATAGTTGCTTCGTACAGTACGTTTTCCATCTGTTGTGGCTGACCAAATGATTTCATCATCCGAATAAAGAGGTCTTGTTAGGATAGTATGAACTTCAGCAGTAATATGTTCTCCAAAGAACTGTTAGATCAGAGATTGGTTCCAATTGTGGTGTAGTGGATCAATAAGATCTGCCACCATAATAGGTTCTTCTCTAGATTTAGGTCCATGGAGAATACCCATTGGTAACCACCGATCTCCTCGGATTCTAATGTTGTTACCATTACCCACTGACCAACGAATATGTGGTAGAATAGCATCTCTACCCATAAGTATACTCTGCCATCCCCAAGATGGTCGAGTTTCCCTAATAGCAGACAAAAAATATGTCGAGTGAAAATATAGACCTTTAAATAATTTACTCCATAAAGATTGAGGCTATTGTAGCAAACGCCAAGCCTGTTTTCCAAGTATTGCTTTATTAAATGCAATAAGGTCACGAAATCCCATTCCTCCTTCATCCTTTCTATCTTTCAAAATCTCCCATTTTTGCCAGTGGATACCTACTCTATTTTGGTCATTTCTCCACCAAAAGCGAGCAATGCTTTTTTCAATAGTTTTGCAAATAGAAAGAGGCAACTTAAAGATAGACATGGCATAATGTGGAATAGCCTGAATAACAGTTTATGAGAATTTCCTTACCCCCCTTTGAAATAAATTTCTCTTTCCATCCCTCCAATTTGGCGTTGACTCTTGCAATTATCCACGAAAACATCTCCTTCTTAGATCGGCCCCATTTGGATGGTATGCGTAAGTATTTACCATAGCATTGCAAGATAGGAGTCCTAAGTTCCCGAGACATATTCACTTGAAGAGTTAGAGGGCAATTTTTGCTGAAAATCATGCCTGATTTGTTGCGATTAACAAGCTGTCCAGTAGCCAAACAATACAGGTTTAAAATGTTTGCTAAATTCTGGCATTCTTGAATACAACCAGTTAGGAAAAAGATCGCATCATCAATAAAAAAGAGATGGGAAAGGATAGGACACCACTATGTAACCGGATACCTTTGATGTGTCCTATGCTAACAGCTTGTGTAATAAGAGTCGATAAAACATTAGCCAGCGGGATAAAAAGATATGGCGATAAGGGGTCACCGTGACATAGGCCACGAGATGGGTAGAAAAAAGGCAACTGCTCCCATTAAACTTCACGCTGAAAGCTACTATGGTGAGACACTACATAATCCAGCTAACCCATCTTGGATGGAATCCTAGTTTAAGGAGATAATCATTGAGGAAATCTCATTCAACTCTGTCATACGCCTTCTTCATGTCTGTTTTTAGCATAGCATTGAATTTACAAGTCCGCTTTCTCGATCTAAAGTGATGAAGAACCTCTTAAACAATTAGAATATTATCTTAGATCTATCGTCCCTTCACAAAAACTGACTATTCATTAGAAATCAGAATATTCAAACAAGGTTTGAGTCGGTTAGAAAGTACCTTTGAGATAATTTTGTATGCAAAATTGTATAGACTAATTGGGCGATATTGCTTGAGCTTCTCAGTTGAGTTGTCTTGAGAATCAGCGTTATAGTAGTTTGATTAAGAACTATAGTCATTACCCCCAACGTCAGGAAATTCTGTACTAGAAGGAAAATGTCTTCTTTAACAATTTCCTAGTGTCTATGATAAAATAAACCGTTCAATCCATCAGGGCCAGGTGCTTTGTTAGTTCCCATCTAAAAGGTTGCTTGCCAAACCTCTTCCATCGTAAGTGAAGCAGTTAGCTGGTCATTCATTTCACAGGTGACCACCTAGTTACATTGATCAAGTAAAGGTTCATAGTTCCTATAACCATCAATTGTATATAAGCGCAAAAGAAGGTGATTGTCATATCTTGAAGAGTAGGTGGATCCCGAATCCATTGGTTATCATCATTTTGCAACATAGAAATTCGGTTTCGCTGCCTTCGCTGAATTGTAGATACATGGAAAAAACGAGTATTGTTGTTGCCCCATTTCAGCCATTGAATTCTAGAGCGTAAAGCCCAGTATTGTTCTTCTTGTTTCCAAGTCCGACAAATTTCGTATTTTAGTTTTGATGCCTCTACCTTGTCATAATTGAAATGTGGTTGATTCATCAAATTCGATAACTGATTTTGTAATATCAACACCTTTTTTGTGTCCATTGGAGAACTTTTTCCTACTCCATGCATGCAGAGCTTCTGCAATCCGCCTCACTTTAGTGGGAAAACTAGGATGTGGCAAATCAAGTGAATTCCAAGCCCGAGAAATAATGTCATGGCATTCCTCATCATCATTCCAATAACTCTAAAAAAGAAATGGTTTCCTTGTTCGATTATAACATGCTGAAGTGTGAGTTAATATAGGGCTATGGTTAGATCCCACCGCTGGAAATGCATAAACTTCCGCCCTTGGAAACAAAAATCTCCATTCCATAGTGCACATCACTCGGTCCAATTTTTCCTTAACAGGCTCCTCCCCCTTTCTATTATAAAGCGCCCAAAATCAAACCTATGGTTAATTTCCTCCAAATTTCTCAAACTACTTGGTTTTCATTGCAAAACTAGTAGAGAATAGATTTTATGGTTTTGTAATTTCTAGTAAGAAACCCCTACATAAGACTACCATTACCAAAAATACACACATTATCATAAATAAATAAATGAATAAATAAATAAACAAGGATATCACTACAAGTCCTAAAACTTATCGTGAAAGTGCAATTGATTCTTGAAACTTTCAAAAATAATAGTCAAATCTCAAAATTTATCAAATTAATTCAATCGAGTCCTTCCATTAACACCATCAATTTGTTTAATGGAAAATACCAATGTGAAATTTTTAAATTAATTTATTTTTCCCATGTGGCATATTTATTACTCTTTGCTTTAAATATTATTTAAATAATAGTAAAAATTTAAAAAGAAAAAAGATAAAATAATTTTAAAAATATTGGAAAAAAATGGTAGGGATCATGGCTGAGCACCACCCATGACCTTGTTGGCCCTAGGTGGCGAGTGGGCAAGGCTCGCCCAAATTTAGGCAACACCGGCCCATGCTCGGGCCTAGTGAGGGTCGTTGGTTCTTGCTTAGGGCTGGGGAGGCTCATTGGCCATAGGCAAGGGCCATACGTGAGGAGGCCATAGTGGCCCTCATCCATGCCCTCGCCGACCCTCAATAAAAAAGAATGTAATGAAAAGAAAAGAATAAAAAATATTAAAATATTATTTTAAATTTTTCACATCGGTCAGTGTCCACATTAGTAATTTCAGGCTAAAATTGGCATGACAGACTTAATTGGCAAAATGAGAAAAGTTTTATGAGTTAATTAGGGTAACTAAAATGTTTATGAATGAATTGATACTTGTGTTATTTATTTAAGACTTTTTTGGTAATTATCCCCTTTCTTTCCCCACCCAAGAGGCTTGTTTAGTTCAACGCACCACCATCATGTCTTACCCTCTCCATTAAGCGGGTCGATGTTGCTCCTCCAGGAGGCGTCACAAGCATGACATCTAAGGTTGGCGATGGTCACTATGCCAACTTAAGGCCCCGTCAAGGTCCACCAGTAAGACAGCCATGGCTAATTTCTGCTAAAGAGCTTACATGGCTCATGAGATGGTCATTAAGGCTCGTGGCTGAACGAGGCCCTTGCAAGCTCAAGGCCAACCTCGCACGGTCTCAGCGACTGTGAGCCAAATGCTCAAGTTGAACTAGTGTGATCTCGCCTTGGCAGGCCGCTAGCGATATTGCCACAGATAGAGACAATAAATACAGGGAGAGGAGTTCGAGCGGCAGGCAAGGACGGAGGGTGTCGTTATCGGCGTCTGTGTTAGGGTTTGGCATTGGGTAGCCGTGCTATGCATAGGTGTGAGGAAAATGAAATGGTGTGCGAAGAGAACAGAGAAGGGTTCTGACGTGGATGTTGTTTGTGTATGAGAGCAAATGAGTTTTCTTAAATAGGAGAAATGCAAAAATTTAGCTTTAGGATACAATGAGCCTATTTGACTTGGTAAATAAACTCGACGATGGTTTTATTTGCAATTATTTCACCAGGCCAACTTTCATGTAAATGGGAGAGTGTCACTTTCGAAAGGTCATTTCCTCGTACTCTTCTTCAAAGTTGGCGTACGTGAGAGTAGGGGTGAGCAGCGGTCTAGGGTTGACCCTGGATCGACCCTGGACCGGCCCAACCCTGCCGGTCCTAGTCCGATTCCCAAGGGGACTGGGTCGGTCCTCGGTCCTGAAATTCCAGGACCAACACTGTGCGGATTGGTCCTCGGTCCTAAGAGTTTTGGGTCGGTCCAACCCTGAACCAACCCTATATATTATATTATATTATGTATAATTCTTTTATATATTCAAACCTAAGTAAAATGTCTGTTATATTATATTATATTGAAATGTTCTATCAATAACACTAATAGTAATTTCTATTTAAACTTTTGTTGAGTATTAATTATGTGTCGTTTGTTTTGTTTTCAGGTGTTTAGAAGTTCAAGTGAATTAACAAGATGTGAAGTTATATATTCATGATTTATATTAAGTATTTTGAACTTTTTATAGTTTAATTATATTTTACTACTAAATTTCAACTGCACTTTGCTTTTCAATTTATGTCAAATGGTAGAAGTTTTTGAAGAGTATAGTAGTATTGCAGTTGCTAGTCAAGTAGTATGAAGCTCATTTTTTGGTTGAGTGGACTCTACATGATCAAATGCAAGAAAACGCTTTTGCATATGATGTTATGAATATTAAAGATAGATGATTACAAGAACTTTCCATCTTGCCCCATATCTCGATGAGCGGTTAGCAAGTACGAAATTTCTATTGTGTCATCTTAAATTTGCTAAATATGTATTGGTATTTATAATTTAGTTGCACAGTGCCGCATTGTCATGGATGTGTAATTTGAATTTGTAGATTTGCTTTTTTAGGGAGTATAAAAAATAAGACGAAAAAAATTATCGATCGGTCCCGGGTTGACCCTGGAACCGGACCGAACCCATTGGGTCGGTCCGGTCCTTGGTCCCAGGCTCAATAGGGTCGGTCCTCGGTCCTAAAAATTGAGGACTAACACTGTACGGGTTGGTCCTAGGGTTAGGGGGTGGCCCGGACCAACCCGGACCATGTTCACCCCTACGTGGGAGTGGAATTGAATCACTAAAAGTGCTAATCAAGGAGCTACGCTTAACAAAAAAAAAAAAAAAATAGGACCTTACCAAAAAAAAAAAAAAATAGGATTAGGACAGCGCCCTATTAAGATAGACTTCTCTCATGGATTGAACCCGATAGTTACCGTACAAAGCCTAAGGATAAAAAGGAAAAGTCCAGTAAGCGTGTGGGCAAGAGATTTAGAGTTAGGACTTGTTTGATAAGAATAAAAATCAAATGCTGAAAATTTAAGTACTTAATATTAAATGTTGATAATTTAAGTGTTGAAAATAAAATTCAAAATTTTTTTTGATAATAATTAAAAATTGATAGCAGAATATTATGAATCTCTTATCAAACATAGAAAAAAAAAACCATCATTAATTAGTTTTCTCAATATATTTAATACGATTCTAATTACCATAGATTATTTTTCTATAAAACGAATTAAGTAGCCCCCGTTATACTTCAGGTGATCGGACAACTTTAATCTCATTAAACGTTCAATTTTTTTTCGGCACTTTATTTAGTTAACAAACAGGTCTTAGTCAATATGAGTAAATATTAAATGTCGTAAAATCCATATCAACAAAATTCGTCATTGGATTAGGCAAACGACAAATGGTGGTCCATTTATGTTTTCTTTATTTTTTACGCAATATGGCGGAACCGTGGACCAAATGAAAATAATTAAGCTCTCAATAAACACTGAAAATAAAATCGAGATAGATGATTAACGTGGTTTAGTTGGGCGTATCTACTCCATAAAAGAGACTGGCGAGATGTTTCATTAAATTAACAGGAGGAAATTACAATCACTCGAAATGCACAACCCTCTACTATTTTTCAAACCCCAATTATATCTTAAAAGCCTCAAGAACTCTGATCAAAGTTAATTGATTGATTCTATTCGGCGCTTGAATGTAGTCCTACAAAACTTGATCTCAACTGGAATTTAATACTTAGCGTTGCGTGGATTAGCTCAGCTACTCTAATTAGGCTTCCGAGCTTATAATTGATTGACTCTAGTCATGTCTTACCAATTTCATGTTTAGATCCATTTTTTGGGTAAAAATTCAGCATTCCCTAATTTACCCATTTTAAGACTTTTTGCAATGCACTTAGGCCGAAAATAATATAAATAAAATAACTTGGATCTTTCTTTTATTCAGATTTATGCATATTCGCCAATTGAGTGTATACATCTTGCCAAGAGATCGTTTTGTTGGTGTAAATTTGTCAATTGGAAACTGAAAAAGCTAAGGAAAAAGAACATCATGAGTGTCATAATTTTTGCACAACACTCACTTGAGTCTCAAATATTTTTTTTTCCAATCACTTAAGTATCATAACTTATGTACGGTGTTCAGTTGAATGCCACAACTTTTTTTCTAATCACTTGAATCTCATGTAACTTTTCATCCGATCATTTGAGTACCACAACTTTCAAAACATGTTTACCACAAGTGTCATATTACGTCAAATTTTCGACACTTGAGTGAACATATTTACAAAATTATGACACTCAAGTTATCAAGTAAAAGTTATGGTACTCAAATGAATTGTTTTTTAGAAGTTATGGCGTTCAAGTGATTGAAAAACATGTTATGACTCAAATTTCTAAAAGCATAGTTTACCAAACGGCTTTTGCATTTGCCTAAAGTCCTTTAGGCTAAACTACTTTGCATTTTCTCAATGAGCTTTCAAAATGCCCAATCAAACGCACCCTTCTTCTTCTTTGGCAAGCTTGGTTTCTCCATTTTCAAACCACTGTTGAAGCTTGGAAAACCAGAGAGAGATCAGCAGCCCCTCCCCCTAGCCTGCCGCACGCCCGCCAAGCCACCAAAGCCACCGCTCGCCCCGCCTGAGCCCATCATGTGTCACCCCACCAATCTGCGCCTCCTGCTCATCGTCCCATCTGTTCCAAGCCACCTTGTTGCCCCTTAACCTGCTTAGGCCACCATCGAAGCCCCCTGGCCACCATCCAGCCTCCATCCACCTCCGCTTGGCCCGCTGCAACGACCCACCAACCCTCCTCACCATTTCAGCATAGCTAGTAGCCCCACGCCAGCTCTTTTGGCCTAAGTCAATTGCTAAAGCCAGCAAGGAATTTGAGACTTCAAAGCCCGTCCAGTCTCCACTTGGTGTCGCCGCAAGGTTGTTTGTTGCCCGTCTCCGCATTGCCGTCATCGTGGACTCACCGGAACGCTAAACCGGTGAGTTTACTTGCTAAACTCTGCTTATGGAGTTAATGATGCTTAATGGGTGATTAGTTTATGCTAAGTATGGTTTAGGTGGTTAGTTGGAATGGATTGGTAATTTAATTATCCATTTGTGCATGTTAGATGGTTAGAATTGATAGATTAAAGACTAGATAAGTTGCATTATTTATCTAAATAGGTTCAAAAATTTTCTTAACCCATTTGGGCAGTTAATTAAGCATTTCTATCCTATAATGTTATTTTTGGTAATTAATTGTAATTATTTATTTTTTTTTTTTTTTAATTATTTATTATTTTCCAGAAAATTATACCGGGATAGACGGTGACCGAAATTTCGTGCTGATTATAGTGGTATACTTAGTTTCTACAATTGAATGCTATTTTTTGCAAATTGAGTGGTGATTGTAATTTTGGATATTTATCCCAAAATTGTGTAATTTTGGTATTTAATCAGAAAATACTGAGGCATCGGTTTTTAACACCAAAAATGTTTTTACGCACTATATTAAATAGTGGGATTTTTTTAGAAGAAAGATATAGCATTTTAGCTCAAACCGACCGTGTACTCACACACGATTAATTTTATCGGGTGTTTTTAACACGACAAAAATAGGCCAAGTTCATTATTTTAATTGATGAATTGGTGTGCAGAGCATAATGTCCTTGGCCAGGATTGATTTATTGTATATTAGCTTGTGTGAGTATTATTGAATCGTCAGCTTACGTGAGCAATAATCGTCAGCTTGTGAGAGCAATATTAAGTATAATATATATCAACTTGGGTGAGCTACCATGTGTATCAACTTGTGTAAGCATTATTGAATCGTCAGCTTGTGTAAGCAATGATCGTTAGCTTGTGAGAGCAATATTATGTATCAGCTTGGGTGAGCTATAATATATATCAGCTTATGCGAGTATAAATATACTTCAGCTTGTGTGAGCAATGATCGAATTGATTGAATTGATAAATGGTATCGATTAGATTGAATGATCGATCGAATTGAACTAAGTGGTTGAGATTATAAACTGTACTAGCATGTAGAAAGGAACTGATGCGAGGTAAGTTTTTTGACTAGTGTGCAGACTACCTCTAGGCGTAGTTCCTTCCTAGTCGGAGTTTAGGGGATAAACTTGCTGAGACATTGTCTCACCCAGTCATGGGCTTAACCTTTTCAGGTTCTTAGATGACAGTTCCTCTGAAATGTTTTGGCCAGCCCAAGAGGATTACTGAGAAGGTCACTGATATCCCTAATCCCAGGGGCCATGGAGTTTGGATCTATGAACTCTTGAGGACCATCGTTTAGGTCGATGTGGGTCTACCTCAGAGGGTACCCCATCAATTTAAAGCATGGTACCGTCACGGGCTCAATGAACACAGAGTGGGTCCCCTTTAGGATTTTAAGGTCCCAGTATCGATGTTAGAAGTCGCTTTTGGCACGGGCACAGCCGACCCTCCTGATGGTACAGTGGTGGACCCAAATCCCCAGGAGACCTTAGAATTTTCAATTGGGGATTCGAAACCTAGAGGACTTGTAGGCTTTTCGGCGACGTGCGGACCCCTCAAGTGCCACAACTCTGGCCAAAGGGACACTTAAGTGCCATAACTTACGAAAGGTACACTTAAGTGCCAAAATCGGAGTAAAATGGATCACTTGAATGCCACTCCGGCCAAAACGCCAACGTGTCATTTTTCCGGCGCAGCGCGCCCAAAACGATGGCGTTTTACACGCTGATGTGGTCAAAACGACGTCATTTTGGATTGACGTGGAAAAAATAAATAAAAAATTAATTAAATTTAGTTAAAATATTTAAAAATAATAATTTTAAAATTAAATTTAGTCAAAATATTAAAAAATAAATAAAAAATTTAAAAAAAAAACTTTAAAAAATTTTTAAAAATTTTTTTTTTAAAAAAAGGCAACATGGGGAGGCAGTGAGGATCGGCCCTCAGCCGCCGCCGTCGCTGCCCCGCCGCCGCCGGGAAGGGCCGGTGACGGTGGGGGGAGGGTCGACCGGGGTCGCCGGGCCCTGGCCAGGGGTCGATGACCCCGGCCGACCTGCGGTGAGGGCTCGCGAGCCCTCGTCGCTGGATCTGGGCGAGGGTCGCAAGCCCTCACCGCTGGATCTAGGGGGGCTAGCGGCCCTCGCCCAGATCCGGCGAGGGCTCGCGAGTCCTCGCCACTGGATCTGGGCGAGGGCCGCGAGCCCTCGCCGCTGGATCTGGGGGGGCTCGCGGCCCTCGCCCAGATCCAGCGAGCCCTCACCGCTGGTCGGTCGGGGTCGCCGCCCACAGCCGGGCCCGCCAACCCTCCCCGGTTCCTTTTTTTTTTTTTTAATTTGTTAAAGTTTTTTAAATTTTTAAATTATTATTTTTAAAAATATTTTAACTAAATTTAATTTTAAAATTATTATTTTTAAATATTTTAACTAAATTTAATTTAATTAATTTTTTAATTTTTTTTACCACGTCAGCCCAAAACGACGTCGTTTTGGCCATGTCGGCGTGCAAAACGACGTCGTTTTAGGCGCGCTTCGCCGGAAAAATGCCATGTTGGCATTTTGGCCGGACTTTGGCCAAAGTGGCACTCAAGTAATCCGTTTTTCTTCGAATGTGGCACTTAAATGTACCTTTCATAAGTTATGGTACTTAAGTGTCCCTTTGGCCAAAGTTATGGCACTTGAAGTATTCTTTTGCCGCTTTTCGGCTTAGGTAGACTTTTGTCTTTAGACTAGTCTTGTATATAAACTTGGGTGTTTATAAAAGTGTTTTGGTTGTGAATATGTTTTCTACTTTTCTATCCCATGTTGGTTGTTGTCAAGGGTAATTATTTCACTTCCGCATACGTAATAAAATGAATGGGTCAATGACGTATCCTAGGATGTCGCAATTTTATCGACCACCAAGAGATGGGTATGTGCTCGAGGATCAAGGCTTAACAGCAATGGTCGACGACAATGGTTTCAATGGCTAGATGACAACGGTGGAGCTTCGGCGGGGCTTTGACAACTAGGGAGGGAGCTCGAGATGACGAATGGACTCACAAGGATGTGCAGACGAGCGAGACATAAGCAAGGGCAAACGATTGGTGCTAGCGGGCTCGAGTGGCAACGATGGTGCTCAACGACAACCGGGGGATGTCGAGGGCTAGGGGGAGGTGTGCTGGATGGTCTTTGGTTCTTTTGAGCTTTCAAAATCCACACAAATGGAGAAAGGAGCTGCAGAAGGAAGAAAAAGGTGGCTGCTGCAAGAGGGGGCTACAAAAATATCCAAAACACTTGAGTTCTTACCCCACCACCCCTTAGCTGTCATCCTCAACCACATTGCAACCTTCAAGCTTCCTTAGCAAGCTATCCAAGGGTCCAAATGTTGCACACCCTAAGGACCTACGAATTTTGGATGATGTCCCTCCAAATTGATTCAATTTCCCTTTAATTCCCCTCTAGTTGAGCTCAATTTGGCCCCCATAAAATCAACCAAGGAGCCCTCGTCCATCTCATAATTCTTCCTTGTCAATTGAACCAACTTGATGGCAAAAAATACGACCAAAAACGGCCCTCTAATTTTTTCGGTCCAAAATAACCTTACTTTAAGTTTTTTTCTGAAATTTGGGGTTTGCAGAAAAATCTTCGGATGATGAGTCAACATTCCTAAAATGAATCATGACATAACAGAACTTTCAATATCTGAAATCGGGTTTAAATTTGCGATTAATTTCAATCAGACACGATTTTAGCCTGACCTAACATATCGGATAGCTTTTAAAAAATTTTAGTGCAATTGACCCATGGTCGATTATTTTCGAGCCACATTGTGCATCTTTAACTCATTAGCAATTCTCGGTTGTCGTAAAAATCTCGATATTTCAAATATGAACATAAAGTACATAAATAACAGAAAATCGATCTAGTGCCATTCGACAAAAATTTTGCAATTATGTGAAATCACCCACACATTAATCACATACCTCAGTCAAACCAACATATCTCTAGTCTCGATCGATTTTGATAGTGACGTATTAACCCTTGTAGATTAGTATAGTCGAAGCAGTTGATTTCTAGTCGAATTCTCAAGTTTATTGCATTAAAATCCCTTAACGGCTTCACCAATAGATTAGTTATCTCGTGAGTGATCAGCTCAAAGAAAAGAACTATAGGCGCATCGATGAAAAGCCCAACTTATTCAATTGAAGACAGAATTGGAAAATCGGAATGTTACAACTCTTCCCCTCTTATAAAAATTTCGTTCTCGAAATTTAAACTACTACAAATCTTTGAACAAAAAGGTAGGGGTATTGTCGTCTCATCGAATATTCACTTTCCCAGATTGCTCCTTTTGTGCCATGATGTTACTAGACTACTTTAACCAACGAGATTGTCTTGGTGCGCCTAATCTACTCCTTATGATCCACAATTTCAACCGGTCTCTCCACGTATGACACCCTGTCATTCATGTCTAACTCTTCAAAATTCAGTACGTGGGTTGGGTTAGGTTCATACTTTCTCAACATCGACACGTGAAAAACGTCATGCACTTCGCTAGTCTTGGTGATAATGCAAGACAATACGCCAGAGTTCCTATCATTTCCAAAATCTCAAAGGGACCTACATACCTCGAACTCAACTTCCCTAAATCTCAAAGGGACCTACGTACCTCGGACTCAGCTTCCATTTCTTGCCAAAGCGTAAAGTACCTTACATTGATGACACCTTCAAAAGACGTGCTCACCAACTTGGAATTCCATTAATCTCTAACGCTTATCTATGTACCTTTTTAAGTGGCTTTGAGCAGTCTTTAATTTGTCTTTGATAACTGCAATTGCATCCATTAACTGTTAAACCAACTCTGGGCTTATGATCTTCCATTCTCCAACCTCATCCCAACACATCAGCGTTCTACACGCTTTACCATACAACGCTTCAAAAGGTGCCATCTGAATACATTGCCGATAGTTGTTATTGTAGGTAAACTTGACGAGATGAAGCTGTTTCTCCCAGCTTCCCTTGAAGTCTAGCACACACGCTCTCAACATGTCCTCGAGAGTCTGAATTGTCCTCTTAGACTAGCCATTTGTCTGTGGATGGTAAGCCGTACTAAATTGCAACTTCGTTCCCAAGGCGATCTACAAACTTTTCCAAAAGGTAGTTGTAAATCTCAGGTTTCTATTAGATGTGATCATCATCGGCACTCCATGTAGGCGAACAATTTGACACATGCACAATTCTACATATCTGTCTAATGCAAGGTCCTTCTATACAGCAATAAAGTGAGCCGACTTCGTTAGTCTATCAACCACAACCCAAATAGAATCATTACCCATGTCATTCATTGGTAAGCCCATCACAAAGTCCATTGTGAGGTATTCCCATTTCCACTCGGAAATCTCAAGAGGTTACAGAAGTCCTCTTGGCTTATAGTGCTATGCTTTCACTTGCTGACACGTCAGATATTTGGTGACATGCTTAGCGATATCCACATTCATACCGGTCCACCAATAGTGTTGACGCAGATTCTGATACATTTTCATACTACCTAAATGAATGATGTAACTGCTACAATGAGCTTCTAACAAAATCTCTTCTTTAAGCTCTGCATTATCAAGTACACACAATTATCTTCGAAACCTTAGGGCGCGTTTGATAACGATTATGTTCCTGGATATATTCTTACCAAAAATGATTATTTTTTATACTATTCCTGAGAACTGATTTGAAGTAAAAGAACATGTTTGGCAACAAATAAAATTTCTAATTCTGGAATAAAAAAAGAATAAAAATGCGTTTGCTAACTTTATAAAATTTCTATTCCAATTCTTTTTTAATTACCTTTTTAGATGAATGTAAATTTGATATTGAATTTCCATAAACCATTCATTGATTAATTATATTTTTATACTAAGTAATAAAAATATTAACTAATCAATTTTTATTAAATAGTGAATAATAAACCATAGTATAAACTATACTAATAAATATGTATTGTATATATAGCAAATATATATTTCAGAATAGGAAGAAATTAAAACAAAAAATAGAAATAAAAAATAGATAAAAATAAAAACAAAATTTGTTGTTATTTTAAATTTGGTTTTCTTATTAGAATTTCAATATTATTTATATTTAAATAAGAGTTTTTTTATCATGGTGATTTCTCATTTTCAATTAATATTTACTTTTATATCATTAAATATCTAATCCATTTTGAATTTAATATGGATGGATGTTAATTTTAATTTAGCCAAGATACTTCTCTCTCTCTCTCTCTCTCTCTCTCTCTCTCTCTCTCTCTCTATATATATATATATATTCCCTTCCCCAAAACCGAACACCCAACGTTTAAGAAGATAAAAGTCTTCAAACCAACATGACTCTTTGAAACAAAGAAAAGGCTTTAACGAGAAACTCATCACTACAACTTATCCATAAATGAATAATAAAGTAACGTAGTCTATTGTTCAACTTTGAATATTGGCTTTGATAAGTCAATAATTAAAAACAATGTTAGAAAGGTCGTAAACATAAAGTTATTGAATCTCTGGCATATTGTAATCCCTTGCCATTTGATTTGCAATACTTCTCCGAAGCATGTTTATCTCCATTGCTTCCTCATTTGATGTATCATCTACAACTTGGAGACATCATGGACATTTCATATGTCCAAGTGAGATGAGTAAGGGAGTGACCCAGCCAGATATTGATGTCTCTAGATCAGACCAAAAGGAGAAGTTCAGAAAAGAGGATCTAGAATTCACAATTGGTTAATTGTATTGGAAAAAAGAGAGGATTCACCCAAGCTCGTGATGCTTGCGTGTGTTTTTATTTGTTGCAAATATGAAAGCCAAGAAGTCCATCCTACCCTTCATACTAGCCCCGAACATATCGTTTCGGCAAACTAATACGGTTGGTAATAACACAGCGACCAATTTATCCATTCACCATTTGTGACATCTGACAAATATGTAACAAGCACATTCGAGATCGATTCATGACTTTGTAGTCCAAACAAAAGCAAATAAAATGAAAGAGACAAAACTACTAAAAAGATTACTAGTAACAAAAAATCAGTTGTGAATTTTGCCGAGATAAGAGAGTCTGTTTCAACAACGGAAATGTCAAGACAAGACCGATTAGCATGAATATTCAATCTCTTAAAACATTGTATACCAGATATTTCTCATTTATTGCTATAAGAACTGGAATTTTAATACCAAATAATAAAGTGAGTTCTGCTATTGTAGCCTTGCCCGTTACCAAACATGAACAAGAAAATTTCAACTCTAATTAAGTTCGGAGTTGTATAAAAACTCAAGATGATTTATGTAACCATAGGTTTCCTGTACAAGACATGAGGCAATGAAGCGACAACCAAAAAAAAAAAAACACACAAACTATCCCAAACAATGCCAAGATGAGCATCAAAGCAACAAGACGAGCTCTTCACAGGCAAACAATAGCTCATTCTCATACCTCTTCAATATGAACCTCTTGAACCAATAGAACAAAGAAAGACACACACACACACAACACGTAAATGATCCAGTCGACGACCAATACATAAACATCAAAAGAAGTTCAATGAGTATGAAGTTTGCCTTCGGATGGGTGCTCGAAATCGAAGTCCACAATAGCACGAAGCAACTTCGGCTTCAAAAGGAAGTCTCTGAAACCAAAGCTGTGAATCTTGATGTAACCCCTGCACGACATCAAAACAAGAACAAGCTCTTTACGCAAAGAATCGGCAATAGCCTGACTCGGCAAGGACCCTCACCAAGCTGGCTGAGGGGTCGCTCAGCCCGACTCAGCAGGTGCCCTCACCGAGCTGGCCAAGGGTGGCCAGCTCGGTAAGGGCGCTCGCCAAGTTGGGCCCAGGGGTCGCTCGCCGAGGGACCCCTCGGCCAAATCAGCAAGGGCGCCCGCCGATTCGAGCCCAAAGGTTGCTCGCCGAGTGACCCCTCGACCAGATCGGCGCAAGCACCCGCCGACTCTAGCCCGATGGTGCTCTGGCTAGCCGTCGCAAACGCCAAACCACCCATAGAAGGGAACTCACCTTGAACGACGCCCTTCAACAATGAAGAAGCAGTAGTCACCATCACCGTTCTTGAGGAGGGAGGAGTAGTAGTCGCCATTCTTGAAGAGGGAGAGAATGAGACTGAGCAGAGGAGATGAGAGGACGAGAGAACGTCGAGAGTAGAGAGGAGACAAGACTTCACTATTTTGATTCTTTTTTTGATTCTCAGACAGAGAATTAATTTTTTTTTTTATTCTCAATTCTTATCCAAAACTAATTCTATGAACAAATTTATTCCGGGAACAAAAAATTTACCAAACGCGATTCTGTTCCCAAACTGATTTTGGGAACAAAAAATCATAATCAAGCACTATTTAGATGGTTACCAAACAGTGCCTTAGCGTTCCATCTTCAGAAATCTAAAAATCAACATTTCTCTTTTCGGTATCCTCTTGTAGGATTTTCTAAATCTCTGGGTCCGTCAACTGAAACATCTTAATCTTAATCTGCACTTCCGGCTCAATTCTAAGGGTGGCCATAAGATTTGAAAGGTGGTCTACCTCAAATTTAAAAACCGAAAATCGAGCTCTTTCAAGTAAGACCCACTCCTTAACTACCATCTATGTAACTGAAGACTTCCGACTCAGCATATCTGCAACCTTGTTAGCCTTTCCAGGATGGTACAAGACATCACAATCATAATCCTTCAGAAGTTCCATCTAGCGACGCTATCTCATATTTAACTCTTTATGAGAGAATAGGTACTTGAGACTTTGATGGTCTATAAAGATCTAGAATCTTTCTCCACACAAATAATGTCTTCAAATCTTCAAATCAAAGATAATTGCTGCGAGTTCTAAGTCATGAGTCGGATAATTCAATTCATGAGGTCTCAACTGACAGGACGCGTATATGACAACTCTATCATGTTGCATTAACACGCAACTTAGTCCTCTAAACGATTCATCATTGTAGATCTCGTATCCTCCAGAACCAGATGGTATTATCAACACTGGTGCGGTAGTCAGCTTCTTCTTAAGTTTTTGGAAACTACACTCGCACTTATCTTGTCCACACAAATTATTCTTCCTTCTTCAATAGTCACTAAAGCTGAAAATCCTTCAATAAACCTTCTATAATAACCTGCCAATCCCAAAAAACTTTTGATCTCTATCACTGTCATTGGTCTTGGCCAGCTGATAACTGTTTTGATCTTAGTTGGGTCCATGAAGATTCCTTCGCCTGAAATCATGTGACATAGGAAAGCAACACGAGTCAAACAAAACTCACACTTGCTGAACTTAGCATACAGTTCATAGTTCCGCAAAGTCTGGAGTACCATCTTTAGATGCCTTTTGTGCTCCTTAGGACTTCTCGAGTACACCAGGATATCATCGATGAACATGATCACAAACTGATCCAGATACTCCTTGAATACCCGGTTCATCAGATCCATGAAAGTAGCTGGGGCATTCGTCAAACCAAACGGCATTACATTGAACTCATAATGGCCATATCACATACGAAATGCTGACTTCAGTATGTCCTCATTTCTGATCCTCAACTGATGATACCTTGTCCTCAAGTCGATCTTAGAAAATATCGACACTCCTTGCAACTGGTCAAACAAGTTATCAATCCTCGATAGTGGGTACTTATTCTTGACCGTCACCTGATTGAGTTGACAATAGTCGATGCAAAGGCGCAACAAATCATCTTTCTTCTTCACAATTAGAACTGGTGCTCCCTAAGGTGATGCACTAAGACGTATGAATCCCTTATCCAACAATTCTTGCATCTGCACCTTTAGTTCCTTCAACTCTGATGACGCATTCCGGTAAGGAGCCTTAGAGATTAGCTCCGTCCTAGGGGCCAACTCAATTACAAACTCAATTTCTCTTTCTAGAGGCAGACCTAGTAATTCTTTTGGAAACACGTCTGGAAATTCCTGAACCACTACAATATCTTCGATCTTCTACTCCTCAACATTCATATCCATAACAGTTGCTAAGTAACCCTGATAGCCTCCATCTAACAAACGAGTTGTCTCAAGCAACGAGATTAAGGTAATCGAGGGTCCTCCTCAACTCCCAATAAACTCAAAAGTTTCACCCACTAACGGGTTAAACTAAATCGCTTTATGATAACAGTTCATCTTAGCTCATTGAGCCAGTCCATGCCACTATTACATCAAATACATGGCTAGGACTATCAGATCTATTCTCCCATCTCGCTCACCAATCACTAACTTGCAACTAGGATAGTCCATTGTAGACAACACATTATCCTTTAACGGTGTAGATATACTAACCACTAACTAGAACATTTCAGGACTCAAATCTTACTAGCTTAACAAATTGCTCAGCTATAAATGAATGAGTTACACCAGGGTCAAATAAAGCATAAGCAGCATGGTCGTTCAAGGAAATAGTACCTGTGACCACATCAGGCAAGTCCTCTACCTATCCTCTGGTGATGGCATATATCCTTCCTTAAGCTAGAAGGCTTGTTTAGTCCACCCTACGATGCATTCTGAGGCGCAAACCCTTTATTATGACCCATCGGTGGTAATGGCAGCAACTATTGTGGTCCCATCAATCTTCTGGCATAATTTTTGGCTATGTGACCCTATTAGCCACCCTCATAACAAGCACTCAGCCTAGAATGGCAATGGCTTATCCATGTCACCTTCCACAGAAGCAATACATGCCCATCTGGCTTGGAGCAAACTTACCTATCCCACCCTTCCTGTTGAGCGAAATAGGGTACCTTCCTCCTGTCATAGGTCTTTTCCCAAACCTATTTCCATCTCTATTCGAACCAAACTGCGACCTAAATGTAACGGCTTGTTCGCTTAAATTGCTTTCTATCAACTGGGCTCGGCCATATAACTCATTGTAATCTTTCAAGTCAAATGGCACTAGTGGATTCTTCAGCTCTGGTCGGAGGCTGTTCCTAAACCTCCAAGCTCTATCTTCAGGATCTTCCACCAGTCTAGGAGCGTACTATGACAACTCCACAAATTTGGCTTCATATTGATCCACTGCCATCATCCCTTGATGTAGGCGTTGAAATCCCTCAATCTTCTACCGTCGGGCATTGTCAAAAAAGTATCTGCCATTAAAGGCCCCAAGAAAGATGTTTCACACTGGGACCACGCCTCCAGAAACTATTATGCCTCTGGTGGCCCCCCCACCAAGTACTCGCGTTATGCTGTAGCTGATATACCAGGACAACCTTCTCCTCCTTATTGCACATCAGTAAAGTGCAAAGGCCTTCTCTAGGTCTTGTATCTAAAGGGTTGCAACCTTGGGATCTCCTGCACCGGTGAACCTTGGTGGGTTTAGCTTCAAGAACTATTCCACCAACTTGTGCATCGGCCTCTCTCTCTCTCTCTCTCTCTCTCTCTCTCTCTCTCTCTCTCTCTCTCTCTCTCTCTTAACAACCATGTTCCCAAGTGGAACATCGGTAGGTGTGACAACGTAGTAGCGGCAATGGTAGCGATGGTGGTAGTGGCGGCGACTTGATTTTGAGCCTATTGCCCCATCAAAGCTCCTAATGTCTCAAGCACCTGAACGATCACATCTATCCTAAGATCGCTAAGGGCTACTACCCCAGCACCAACTGAAGGCAATGCTACTCCACTAATGCTAGCCTAAGCTTGCGCTCTACCACAATCACCTCAAGTACTGACCCTTGTCAGCGTCTTACCCCAAGTCACTGGTCCAATGGTCCTTTTCCTAGAAGTCCTCTGCTCCTAATCACTCATGGTGTAGACTTTCTACATAACTAGTTCCCAATTCCATACAAAATTAGAAATTGAGTGATCCCCACAAACAAACTACCAAACAACTATCAATCACCTGCATTAGCAAGATGTAAAGGTCATCCCTACTAACTATCCCATAACCCATCGCACCTTATCACTCCAACTACCGACTAGCTTTGATAGCACTCCGTGCAGGGATGTCATGCCCCAAACCTGGAGCACGCGCACATCCCTCAGTGGTTAATAAAATTATGACATCCTAGGATGTGTCGCTGACCCATTCATTTTATTGCACATGTGGAAGCAAATAAACAAATCTCCTGACAACAAACAACATGGGATAGAAAAGCAGAATAATAAATTCACAACTAAAACATGCTTTTATAAACAAAATAGGTTTATATACAAAACTGCTTTGTATACTAAAAACATCGGTCCTCAAAAAGGAAACTATCCTACGATCCACTAGTTGAACACATTCACCGATCCTTCGGACTCCATAGGCTTCGAGGGCACTGGGTCCTCCACAGCACCATCAGAAGGGTCAATTGCACCCTCGCCTAGAGTGGTATCGACTACCACAACGGGGATCTCAAAACCCTAGGAGAGGACCAACTCTGTATTCATTGAGCCCGCAGTGAAACAACGCCCTAAATCGATAAGGTACCCTCTAAGGTAGGCCCTCATCAACCCAGACGGTGGTCACTACGAGCTCATAAACCCAATGACCTCCGGAAACAGGAAATTCAACAACTAGCTCAAAAACCCTCTGAGGCTGACCATAACGTATTGGAGGGGCCGCCATCTAAGGACCTGAAAAGATTGAGCCTACAACAGGGTGAAATAATGTCTTAACAAGTTCACCCCCTAAACTCCGACTAGGAAAGAAATATGACTAGGAGTGTCCTAACCACACAGCCACACAACAACAGAGACTCACCTCGTCTCAGATCTTCCCTGCATGTCAGCATAGTTCATATCACAGACATAAGTAGTAATCAAGCTCAATCAATTGGAATGTGACATTCAAACCTCAAACAACCACAGGGGTCTCGATTATAATGCTAAATCTTTATGACATGTCCCATACCGTGCCACACAATTTTGTCTCATAGTCCGGCGCGTCAATTTCACTCAATCATGTGTTTCAATTTTAATCACGGCCTACTCGACATTCAGTAGTCTTCTGGCATAACCAGGCATCATCTTGCTCCATCAAGCACAACAACGTCTACATCTAAACAGCATTCCATACAGGAGCATTGGTCCAACCTCTACTACGATCGGCGTCCATTGACAAAGGCATCCCATATAGGGGCAATGTCCACCCGACTCACATCGGGACAAGTTCTCATAACCATTCATGCACCCATATAATCCTGGCCAAGACATTGTGCTTTGCAATCAAATGTCCCGATTAAAATAATGTACTTGGCCCATTTCCTTCGTATTAAAAACACACGGTAAAAATAAGTGTATGTGGATACACAGTTAATTTGAACCAGAAAAACCAATATCCTCATTTTTTAAAATCTCACTATTTGATATAGTCTTTAAAACTATTTTGGTATCAAAACTCGACACTCGAGATTTTTTAATTAAATATCAAATTTCATAATTTTGGAATAAATAACCAAAATTCCAATCACTACTCAATTTGCATAAATTAACACCAAATTGCAGAAATTAAGCACACCACTACAATCAGCACAAAATTCCGGTCACCTACTATCCCGTTCTAATTTTCAAAAATATAAATAATTAAATAAATACCAATAAATGCAAACCTAGGCTGGAAACGCTAATCTAACCACCTAAACGGGCCTAGAAAATTTATGCACTTATCTAGATAAATAGTACAATCTAATTAATCCCTAACCAATCTATTCTAACCACCTAACATGCATAATTAAGCGATTAATCATTAATCTAAACTAACTAACCACCTAATCTATACTTAGCCTAATCTAATTTTCTACTAAGCAGAGTTTAGCAAGTAAACTCACCGTTTTAGCAAGTCAGTGAGTCCACGGCAATGGTGACGCGGAGGCGAGCGATAAACAAGTTTACGGCAACACCAACGGAGGTCCGGACAGGCCTTAAAACGAGCCTAGAAGTCCAACAACCCTTGCTAGCCTTCGATTCCATCCAAGGACTGAAGGAGCTGGCCGAGCGATCGAACGGGCTAGAAACGACAAGGCAAGCGGCTAGGTAGCTACAGCAATCGACGGCAGTGGTTCCGATGGTTGGACGGCAATGATGGAGCTCTAACGGGGCTTTGACAACTAGAAGGGAGCTCAAGGATGAGGACTAGACTCACGGGGACATGCGGACAAGCAGGATGAGAGCAAGGGTAGATGAGCGGCACTGGCGAACTCAGGCGGCAGCAATGGTGCTTGGACGGCGGCTGGGGGCTGTCAATGGCTAAGGGGAGGTGTGCTAGTTGGTCTATGGTTCTTTTAAGCTTTCAAAACTCTCACTAATGGAAAAAGGAGTTGGAGAAGGAAGAAGAAGGTGGCTGCTGCAAGAGGGGCCACACAAATATCCAAAACACTTGAAATCTTGCCCCACCACCCCTTGGTTGTCGTCCTCAACCAAATTGCAGCTTTCAAGCTTCCTTAGTAAGCCATCCAAGGGTCCAAATGTTGCACACCCCAAGGACCTACGAATTTTGGACAATGTCCCTTCAAATTGATTCAATTTCCCTTCAATTCCCCTCCAATTGAGCTAAATTTGGCCCCCATAAAATCAACCAAGGTGCCCTCGTCCATCTCATGATTTTTCCTCATCAATTGAACCAACTTGATGGCCAAAAATGTGACATAAAATGGCTCTCTAATTTTCCCAATCCAAAATTTTCGGAGGATGAGTCAACGTTCCTAAAATGAATCGTGACATGATAAAACTTTCAATTTTTGAAATCGTGTTTAAATTCATGGTTAATTTCAACCGGGTGCGATTTTAGCGTAACGTAACCTACCGAGTAGCTTTTAGAAATTTTTAGTGCAATTGACCCGTGGTCGATTATTTTTTAGCCACATTGTGCATCTTCAACTCATTGGCGACTTTCGGTTGTCGTGAAAATCTCAAGATTTCAAATACAAGCATAGGGTACAAAAATGACAAAAAAATCAGTCTAGTGCTATTCGACGAGAATTTTGTAATTAGGTGGAATCATCCACATATTAATCACATACCTCAATCAAACTGACCTATCTCCGGTCTCTAATCGATTTTGACAGTGTCGTATTGACTCTTGTAGATTAGCACGATCAAACAATTGATTTCTGGTTAAATTCTCAAATCTATTGCGTTAAATCCCTTAACAGCTTCATCAGATAGATTAGTTATTTCATGAGTGATCAACTTAAAGAAAAGAACTATATGCGCATCAATGAAAAGCCCAACTTATTCAATTGAAGATAAAATTGGAAAATTAGGATGTCACACTCCATATCTACTACGATTGATGTCCTAGTTGCCATGCTTACATTAAAGCAAGATCTTTACCAAAAAAAAAGTGGAACGAGCTTGTGTTAGTGCCGATGGAGGGAGGCTTTCATCAAATTCGCAACTAAAAAGAAATATGGACTTCTCCAATGTCTTTAGTAGATGTCGAGAAATATACCGTGGATTGCATGGGGTTTTATTTTACTACAGGACTTATGTTGTTGGTTATTATTTTGTTGTTAAAGATATTGATGTTAAGGCTATTGCATTTGTGTAGTGGTTTGGATACCATGTATTGTGTGAGATTTTTATATTTAGTTTGCTTTCACTTTATTACTTACGTTATTGGTTTTTATTGGTTTTTTTTTTTTTTTACATATACCTATATTGATGTTCTTGTATTTGTGTGATGACATAGGTACTATAAAGAATGGATCAAATAATGTGTCTAATGGAGAGATAGTAGCAGTTGAACAGTATTTGGATAAGTTTGATATTGACATAATGATAGCATGGTTGTAGCTTGTTATGTTGGACATGTTTGTGCATATGAAAGAACTTATTAGGAATAGTAAATTGTTAGGAACCAAATACGTAAGGGAGATTGTCTATGAACATTCAAATAGGATATATGAAGCGTTTAGGTTAGAGAGACATGTTTTTCTTAACCTATGTAATCTAATAAAAGAAAGAGGTTAGCTGAAAAATAATCAATATGTAAGGGTAGATGAATAAGTCGGGATCTTCTTATCTATGGTTGGTTAAAAAAACTCCAATAAAGATTTATATGAGAGATTTCAACATTTGGGAGAAATAATTAATAAGTATGTCACTATAGTGTTGAAAGCATTTCTCAAACTATTAAAAGAGATTATCACGCCACCTTCTTTTAATGTTGTTCCAAATGATATTTTTATCAATTCTAATCATAAACGCTACTTTAAGGTATGATTTTTATATCAATTTTACACCATTAAATATAAGTAGCTAATAATCTTGTGTAACGCCAGACTTTCATAAAATCACAAGGTTGCATTGGAGCTATTGATGGCGACCACATTATTGCTTCCATCCTTGTGTCGTGGTAGATCCCAGTTAGAGGTAGGAAAGGCACTACCACTCAAAATGTGATGTGTGCTTATTTGTTTAATATGCTAGGTGAGAAAGATCTGCCAACGATTGTCAAGTTCTCTTAGCAGCACTCGAAACTCCTCGACTACAATTTCCTCAACCACCACCAGATATTTGCTTTGTCTATATGAAGTAATTTTCTTTATGATTGTATAGCTATTACATATCATAACAAATTTATGTATATTTTATTGTAGGCAAGTACTATGTAGTAGATTCTGGTTATACAACACTTCCAGGATTTTTAACTCCATTTAAATGTGAATGCTATCATTTGAACGATTATAGGGGTAGAAGGAGATCGCCCAGAACAGCAAAAGAATTGTTCAACCATAAACATTATTCATTGAGAAATGTCATCGAGGGGTTATTTGGGACATTAAACGGAGTATCAATTTGGACAAGATGGATAGGAACTTTGCCCTATATGGAGATCCGGAGTATCAATTTGGACTTACACAAGATGAGGTTATAGATTATACATCACCTGATGAGGCGGTTAAGATAAATATGATTAGGAAAAATATTACAAATATGCACAAAATGCAAGAGATTCCATGACTTAATGTGTTTGTGAACTATTATGAATACATTTCTACTAATCTTATTAAGGTCATCCAATTCTATCTTTATGAGCACAAATGTCATTGAATGCATCATAAATGTGGACAAACATTTGAGAAACAAATTGTAACCTATTGTCTAGTCGACACTTCAAGACCTACAAACAGCCATCCAAAGCTTGCATACTAGTCAAGAAAGAAAAAAGCAAAAGAGGAGAGGAGAAAGGCCTCCCGTCATCAAAATTAGACAAAACCTTGTTAAGTTTATGTGAAACATGAAGATAAAATACTTTGTAATTCGAAAAGAAGCAAGGTAAAAACTAGCATCAAGATGAGATGCATCGAGGGCTCAAAATGCAAGAGACCAAGGTCTTTACTAGGTGCTTCAAGAGCATACTAATAACCACAAAGCTATGCCATGCATTCACCATTTCGATAGCCGGAAATATCCAACCCAAACCCAACATCTATGTTAGGATTAGAAGACTAATTAGCAAGCCACGCATGCACCTGAGTTATGATTTTTTTTTTTTTAAGAGTACAAACTTAGTCCCAAGGAAATCACTACAAATTAGTTTGGCTGACAAGATATGTTGTGCTTTTTTTGCAATATTTGCCACACCAAAATTAAAATTCACAAAAAAATTATTACTAAGAACTATAGTTCAATATTTCAATATGCAAATACTGCTCCCAACAAAGCACTACCCAAATTCAATAGGCTATAAACTACATGAGTAAAGATCCTCACACACGGATATAAGATAATAGCTCAAGCTCCAGACACAACCGCCCATGTTACAAGTTCATCTTTAACTAGAATTCTCACACCTAAGCAAATGTATTATTAAGGCAATAAGATTTTGATCTTGTCAATTTTATATCATCTCTAATCTATTATTCTAATGTATTCCTTTTTCTTATTTTTTATTTTTTTAAAAGATGAAAATTTGGAATAGAAATTTTTAATTCATATGAAACGCATTTATGTTTTTTTTTTCTATTCCAAAAATAAAAATCTTATATAATTATTAAACGTGTTCTTTTACTCAGAAATTGATCCGATGAATAGAAAGAGAAAAGAATTATTTTTGAAAAAGAATTGTTTTCCAGAATAGAAATTTTGCCATGTGCAGCCTTCGATGATAGAGCAGGAGCTCCAATTCTGATTGCATATTCATGCAATCTGAGCAAAGTGAGAGTTGATTTCATGGATTTCTCGGAGACTTCTTGTCCTCGCATAGGAGAGTGATAATGGGAAGAGACGGCAAACGTTGAGGGGATGGCAAAAGCTTCCGCCTAGATTCTGAAACTTCTATTTAAATTTTTTTTTCTACATTCACATTTATTTTATTGGGATCTATCTCGAGATCGGATTTTTTTATCTGTTCTTTGTCAAGACAATACTCGGCCCACCAAGTACAGCCTCATGGTACTTGAGAACGAAGAACGAAGCGAACTACTTAAGAATAGAAGTTTTTTTTTTGGTAAAGTGCTTAAGAATAGAAGTTGACTTGTAAAAGAATGAGAATTTGGAATGATTACTTGGTCTTATCTGTCCTTAACGAAAAATAAGAATCGTCACCACCCTATTATTTTTTAAAGATTTCAATCATGATCTCCTGTCCGTCGACCGACCATCGTCACTTTTGCTGGGCTAAAACCTGGATGGCGTTTCAATGATGAGGCCGGTTTACCTTCCCATTGAGGACTCAATTTAACAATATTTTGTTTGAGTAATTGAAGATATCAAGATTGATTTACCAATAGGTATGTCAAGCTCTTGAGTGTTTATCTGTAATCTGTTGGCTCAAATGCCCCCTTACAAAATTTTGTCAAACCCTCTTGAATTATTTTATAGGCAAACTTTTAAAAAGCATCCCAACCTTTTCACTATCGATAATTTGTATTCCCACTCCAGAAACCTACAATATGCATCTTCAGTTTGTGAATGCACTTTAAGGGCCTATTTGATAATCAGTTAATTTTTGGCTATTTCTATTCTTTTATTTTTTGGTCTTTTCAATTTAAGAGTTCTTATATGGTGATGCAAACCGTAGGATTTTAAAATTGTAGACTGCAAATTATTCTTGCTTAAAAAGGTGGGTCGATCTTTGTTAAAAAGGTTCTATTTATGTGACTCCAATTAGGAGTAAAGAAAAATTTGACTCTTTTTGATCTAGTATAAATCGACAATAAATAGTGTAGAGTGTGGGGGAGGTAGCGAGTGTCGATGCCCCCACCCAAGGCCGCTCCAACCATGGCCATCCCAAATTGCTTTGCAACTTTTCATAGGAAAATTATTAATAAAAAAAAAATTTTAAACCTATTATAATTGTGCCTATTATTGTAATAAAGGAAATTGACTCTTGATCTAGTATAGATTAATCACTGGGATTCGCCCCAGTAGCCACCCTTCCAATATGGAAGGGGGAGGTGAGTGGTTCAAATCCTCACCTTTTCAGGAGAGGATGGGGTGGGGACGCGTAAGTTTCAGGAGTGGGGTTCGACTCCCACGCCTGCAAAAGGCAGAGCAAAAGTCTGAGAGTGAGTGTAAAATAGGCATAGAGTAGGATTAATAAAAAAAAAAATCTAGTATAGATTGACAATAAATAGTGTAGTGTGAGGGAGGTGGCAAGTGCCAATGGCCCCCACCTGAGCCTGCATTAGCCATGGCAATTATGTGACTTATCATGGGAAAATTAGTAAAAGAAGGTTTCAACCTATTACAATTATGTCAATTCAATTGTAAACTTCTTTTTTTTTTTCTTTTCTTTTACCAATTGAGTCATAAACTTTTTGAATATGTGCCAATTTAATTCATCCAATTAATTTCGATCAAAAATCACTGGCATAGATACCAACCGTCCTACATAGTGTAGCCATCATTAATGTGGACAAATTTTGATAATATTATAATATTTTATAATGTTATTTATTTTTTCTTCTCTTTCTTTTTCTCTTTGTTCTTCTTCTTTTTCTTTTTTTTGGTCCTTCCTTCTTCCTTAAGCCAATTGTTGAACCTTAGCGACCAGCTTGAGGCGAAGGACAGCGAGGTTGATCTCACTAGCCTTTAGCAAAGCTCACCCCCACCAGTCACTAATGAGGGCAACCTCACCAGCTTCTAGCAGGGTAAGACCTTGCCAAATCTAGTGAGATAGCCTCACTTAGCCACTAGCAAGGTCGAGCCCACACCATTGCTAGGCAAGGCCAACCTCACTAAGGCTAGGGGAGGTTGGGCTTGCTAGGGGTGAGTGAGGCTTGCCCTTACTAGTGGCTAATGGGGTGAGCTTCGTTAAATGCTCTCTGGCCCTTGCATCTGGTTGGTCAATGCTGGCCACATCACACAGGACGGCCATCGCTCATATTAGCAATTTTAGTCTTAGCGGTTTCAATCAAATGGATTCAATCGGTACAAATGCAAAAGCTTTTAGACTCAATTGGCAAAAAAAAAGGTTGAATTGATACAATCATAATAGATTTATGAGCTTTTTTTGTAATTTTTCCTGAAGTTATTATTGTATTTGAGAATGAAGTGAACTCCTCGAGAATAAAAGTTGACTTTTAAAAGAATGAGAACTAGATCTCTTGAATGATGACTTGGTCTTGTCCGCCCTTACTAGAAAAATAATAATAATCATCACCATCCTATTTATTTTGAAAGATTTCAATCGTGATCTCTCTTCCCCGTCTTCCGACCATATCATCCCTTCTGCCAGGCTCCAAGTTGCATGATGTTTCAATCGATGAAATAAGCAGTTTACTTTGCCGATGAATACTCTCTTCGACAATCTTTGGCTTGAATAGTTCAAACTAAAATCCATACACAAACTGATATATCAATTATCAAATTCTCGAGTGCTTAAACCCTTTTGTAAATCAATTATGTCGATATTAGCATCGTTTTTGGTCCACTCTAGGCCCTCCAATAATCCCATTTTTCTCCTAGTATTCAACCATTAGCGAATGAAGCCTTGCTCCTTCATTTTTTTTATATGATTTATTGCGCCCTCCTCCTTCCCGACTCGTTCAACCCTCGCACCACAGACCGCTCGTTAAAAACCCCAGTCGTTTCCTCCATGGACTTCCTTAGAGACGACTTCCACACGCAAATCCCCCTTGGCGAAATCCATGGGCAAGGAGTGCTCCTCCGTGGACGACGTAGTGTCCAACCCGCAGCTGCAGCTGCAGCCGCCGCCGCCACCTCAGCCCCCCTTGTGCCGGTGTGGCTCCCCAGAGGACAGCTACGTCCAGATGGCATGTCGTTTGATCGGCCACCTGGCGAACCACCTGCCGACTGGCTCCTTCTTCTCCTTCGAGCTTCTCTCCGGCCTCTCGACCTGCAAGAACAAGGCGGTGACCATCACGCTCTTGTCCACTTTCGGCCTCGCGTGCTTCTTCTCGTGCTTCACCGACAGTTTCCGCGTCTGCGGCCGGACCTACTTCACGTTCCTCACATGCGATAATAGCTCATGCGGCCAGAGTTGTTCTTGGAACTCCTGCAATAATAACCAACGTCGAGACACGTTTCGTCCACCCCGATGCAATCGTCGCGTCCGGCCCGAGGACTTCATCCACGCCGTCACGTCGACGGCAGTTTACGCGGCGTACGTGTTTTCCAACCCGTACGTGATGGATACGTTTTACCCGTACGCCCCGAACTGGCTACTTCAGTTCCTCCAGTGGCTGCGCCTCCTGATCTTCATCCTCGCCGCTGCCGTGTTCTGCAAGTTCCCGACTCGCCGCAGTGGGATCGGCTTTGCTGTCGTTACGGCTTGTCCTTGTAGTTGTAATAAGAGATCGAAGAATTTAAGCTAGGAAGGCTCTTCCAGTAAAGCACAAAAGAAGTGACTATGCATGGTTTGGGTTTTTGCAGCTTGCAGTTGTGCTTGAACAATTAGTTGTTGGGGGATGTTATAAGTTTATTTTCTTGTGCCTTCGCAGTGTAAGCGAATCGTCTTTTTGCCCAATTGACTTTTTGAAATGCTTTTATAGAATTGAATCAATGCTATATTATAAAATGGAAAACTGTAATGTAGACCCCAAGACAAAAAGAATTCGTACCCTGTGTATTTTAATTGTGCCGTGGTTGAGTAAACAAATCATTTCAACAACGGAAATGTTCACGCACTATTTTGTTCGATGTCATGCTCGAGAGATCGCTTGTGGAGTTGAAACTTTTTAAGATAATTCGAACCGCATGCTAATAGGTACCGGAAAGGATATATGAATATATAGATTTCAAAGTAAAGCAAATCAGAGCAAAGTAAAACCCAGATTACTACAAAATGAAGTCAAATTGAAAAAAACATGAAGGTTCAACAGAGCAACAAGAGGGTTAAGTACATACTCATTCTATAAGAGCTGTCAAGTAAAATAATCGATGGTTGATCACTAAATCCTGTGTCACCGTTAGTAATAAGTACACGACAAGAAAACACAAACTAAATCAACAAAAGAGGGAAGGGAGCCCCTGTGGCTAAATGTTGAAGAATACAATGAAAATAGAAGAGAGATATAGAAAAAAGACTTTTTCGCTCCAAAAAAATCAAAGATTATAAGAGGAATAAATTGAATTTTTTTTCGTGAAACAAATATGAAGATAAGTGTATAGACTGTACCATTGAAATGAAAAGAGAAATGAAGTGATGGTCCTTAATCCACCTTCAGAGTAACGACTTGCTCAAGGCCACAAATTCTTCAAGCAAACCCCAAAATACTAGTAATTTCTTATGAAAATTGACTAGAATAATTACATTGAAATTTTACACAAATATTTGGAATGAATTTGGCAAAAATGAAAAGTATAAGACCAAATTGTCATACATACAATAAGTTTAAGATTGATTTGACATTTTCTTTCTCATATTGACATGCCTAAAAAGTTTGTACAAAGGCTTTAAGGGAAAAAATTTTATAGAGATTACTACCAAAAGAAAAGGTTTATACCACAAAAAACCAGCAAATAAATGGAAGGTGCATATGGAGCTGGATATTATATTGTGTCAATTGAGCAAGATCTATAGTGACTTAGAGTAGAAACCAAACAACAAAGTTTCTAGGTTTCTTGGAGAAACTTGGGGCCCAAAATTGGCCGTTACTATCAGGGCGGGTTAAGGACTATTAAGCTAGTCAGACCCAAACGTAAATCACCTATGCAGAAACATAATCTTCTATCAATTAGTCATTAAGAACATATATCGAGAATTTTTTTTGGTCAAAAAAAGTTGTATTCATTACTCACAATGACACATGAGAGCTACTTATACTTTGTTGTAAATCCAAGCATAGCCAAAGCTCAAAATACTGCTAAACAAAACCAAATCTAAAAGATAAGGAGGTTAAATAGAATATCAGTAGGGCTAAGTACACGCTTGATCCACAAAAATGAATCTATCAAGCAAAATAATCGACAGGCAATCTCTAGATCTCATATCCTTGTCAGTAATGAGTACATGCCAAAATTCTTTCTTGGGTAACTACCACTTTGCCAAAGAGCGGTGCACACTTAGGTTTAGCTTCCTTTACACCATCGTCATACGAGAATAATCAAAATAAGTTTAGCAAAACACAAATCTAACATTTGGGAGAGTAAATAGCAAGACGCTAGAGCTCCTACAATCACCTTTGAAGCTGGATGTAAAGCACTTGCACACATGAACAAAGCATTGGAATATCAAATCCCCAAAAACAGATTATTGAACTTCCAAACCTAGATTGAGAGAGGATGGCTCCTAGATTAAGAACTAGATCAAGATGTTCAAACTCTTATATCGAGAAGTAGATCAGGAGGAAAGAGTTCTCAGATTTCGATCAAGAGAGAAGAAGGATAAGAAAAGAACAAGAAAATACAATCAAAATCAACAAAAGAGGGAGGGGAGGGTGAGACTAACTTAAACCCTCCCAATATGGCTAAAGGTTGAAGAAGACGATAGAGAGAAAAGAGGGAGAGGGAAGCAAGAGACACAGGAACTCACAAGATGTACTAAAGTAAATACTAAAGGAGTTAAGAAGATAGAAATTATGCAAATCAGATTTATAGTGGTTTGACCTTCTACTTGACCTACTTCGCTCTCCTAACTGTAACAACCTTAATTAGATGGTAATCCATTATGAATCCTTGAGATTTTACTACTTGTAGATAGTGCTACGTCTACACAAAACTTCAGGAGTTCCTTTTTGCAAGCTCAAGTACCTCTCGCGATACTATATCACGCTTGTGTCGGCATGGAAGTATTAAAAGAGGTGTTTTGTTAAAAATTATTATTAAAAAAAAAACTAAAATGCTAAAAGCTACAATTTCAATACTAGCATTTAATCCATGGTGAATGAAAAGGATCTCATATTGCAAAATCTGGAAAAAAAAAAATCTATTTAGGGCCTCTTGGTTTTACAAAAAAGAAAAAAAATGTACCATTTCTATAAAAAAAAATCTAGAAAGTCATTTTCAAGAAGATGACTTTATTTTTTGTGTGTGGCTAAAACCTAAAAAGATCTAGAGAGTATTTTCCATCATTTAATAGGGAAAATCATGTGGGGAAATTTATCAAAAAATTCTTATTTTTTAATTATTTATATTTTTAAAATTATTTTTTTATCTATTTTTATATGTGTTGTCTTTTCCTTTCTTCTCTTTTTGCTTCTTCCTTGATCAATCCAGCCACAGCAACAAGGTCAGCAACCGGCCATAGGCAAGCTCAAGCCTCACCCAAGGCCAGTGAGGTTCAAACTCACTAGATTCCGACAAGCTCGCCTAATCTGCAAGGCTTGAGCCTATCACTAGAGGTCGCGAGCTCCCAACCTTGGGAGAGCTTGAGCATCATCACTAGAGGCTGCAAGCTCACTCAATCTAACAAAGCCCTAGCTTGCTAGCCCAATGATGGACTGAGGAAGAAGCATAAAGGATAAGGAAGAAAGAAAAAAGGAAATGAAGGAAAAAGAAATAAAAAGAGAAAAGAAAAGAAAAAATTTTAAAAAAATCAATTCAATTTTTTTAAAAATATATTTTTATAAGAACAAACGTTTCATTAACCAAGGACCCAAGCCCAAGCGTCAAGGACTTGGGCATGGCCTTCGTGAACCCAAGCCTAAGGGTCAATATGAGAGCTCAAGCATCGGGGACTCAAGTGTGACCTTCATGGACCTGAGTTTTGGTATCAAACCATTAGGTATAGGCACTTAGGGTTCAAGCGCAACCTCGATCAACCCAGGTGTGGGCACTAGGGGGCCTCAGCCTAAGCATCGAGGTCTCGGGCTTAGCCACTAGAGACCTTGTCCCAAATGTTGGGACTTGGGAACCAACATTAGAGTTTCTTTGCCCAAGCATTGAGTTTCGGGTTCAAGCATTGATATTTATTCATATTTTGAAAAACATTTTCCGATTCTCTTAAAGATGAATTCATACACTTGAATTTAAGTTTTTGTAGAAAACCTTTTTTTCTGTTAACTCATTTTCCTATGTAAATCAAATACCGAAAAATGAGAGAAATGTTTTCCGTGAAATAAACGGAATATCTAAGTGGTATACAACATTGCATAAGTTGTTGGGAGCATAATAACTATTCTATTTTTCTATCTTTCTATTTGTCTATTCTTGGGAGCAAGTTTAAAATAGAATTATGTTTGGTAATGCAATTTTATTTTTCCATTTTCGAAACAAATTTTTACTCAAAAAATAGGTTTAAAACATATGTCACTAGTAATTTTTTTACTTTTTTATTTTTGAAATAAAAATAAAAAATAAAAACTTTTCTCATCACTCATCCTCACTACTAGACAGTCGCCGCCACCTACCATCCACTATCATCTAGAGGGAAAAAAAATTGTGTTATTATTAAAGAAATTTCTATTTTGGGAACTGAAATTTTGGATTCTTATAAAACACATTTTTGCTTAAAAACTCGTTCAGAAAATAAAAATAGAAAAATCAATTTCTGAAATAAAATGGGTATCATTGATGTCCTAAATTCATACAACTGTATTTCGAGGAACAAGCTCACCTAACATGGCATCCAAATGTCTATAATTACCACATTATCGATCTACCTAATCAATGGCGTTGGACTCTCTGCTTAACTGTCTACCCCGTGTCATTATTAAATATTCCTTGAAAGCACTTTGACTTACCTTAATCAACTTCTTCCTTTCAAGCATGATTGACTTACCATGTTTCCCATTATGGTAGCAAAAATTAATAAAAGAAATAATCTAAAAGGAAATTAATGGGGTACAACCTACTCCGTTGACTTCCTTTTTGGAAGCATCATTCGCAATGTGATACGCGGGCTCCCACGAGAACTAGTGGAAAAGGGGGTTTAAAAAGAGCTAGTCATGCCTCATTGTATTTTGCATCAATGTTTGTGCAAACTTCACGGTCCAGTAATTATTGAGACTGTATATATAAATATACAAACAAAATCACGTCCTTAGAATCGTCGACTCGATGTTGAATTATTGTGCTTCAACTAATTAACGATTCTAGCCAAACATCGTAGTCCTTGTTCTTCAAATTGAGATGCGATTTTGCTCCAAGGAATTATAACTTGATAATCAAGTTCTAAAACTGATGAGATGAATCTATTAATAATGATATGAAAAAAAATCCAAAAGAATAACAGCCAAGGTTTGATTGACAAAAGAAAAATACATTGCTAAGAAATGACTGAAAATCTACTTTCAAAATTGATTGAGAAAACGGATCTTGAACAAGTCCTTAAAAGTTTCATTCTAGTTCAATGTGCACCTCTAGAACTCCAGGATTAAAACATCAAAAGGTTCCTAGGGAAGACAAAATACAGAGGGGAATTTTGGAGATATTAGGCATGCAGGCACCAACATATTAAAATAAAGAACAAAATCTTATCAACCCACCTGGATTGCTAGTAAGCGTGGTTACAAGAAATCTACTTTTGAAAATGACTAAAAAATAAATTGCCATGGAATAAAGTGGATTTTACAAAAGTAAATCTTGTTCTAAAAACCTTTGGCCATGTCCCTCTCTAGATGCACTTCTTTCTCTCATGGTTGTTCCTATTGTTACAATAAAAAATTATTAAATTTTCAGGTCAATGTTATGAAAACCCAAACTGATACATTTATAACAAATTTACTATCCATTAGTTTTCATTAAATGTTACTATCAAATTGCTAAATTGGATAACACGTGACAGTTATACCAATTTGGGGTTTTACCCTCCCTTTAATTTGGGATTTTCATGGTATTAATCAAATTTAACAAAAACTAATTGGGGAAAAATTCATTACAAATATATCAGTTTGTGATTTTTAATAGTCAAGAAATTAGTTTGTATCAAATTTGTAACAGGTCTATTTATTTAGAATTTTCGTGATATTATAACTCAACCAATTCACACCTTTAGGTTTCATGGTTGGCCACAACAAAGGGCATGGCGAGCATTGGTTTGGTGCTCATGACCAGGTCATATGCGCTACTTGTGCATATGGCTTAGCCCAGCTCGTGAGCCCGGCCTTGGCAATGACCTTGGCCTTGTCGTGGTGAGTAGGCTCGTGACCAAGAACGTGTTCTACGCACGAGGATGGCTCTAGACAGGGTAGCTAACCAACAATAAGGTCGAGAGAATCTAGGGATGCCCGAGCAACTGGCTTGTAACTGCCTGAGAATTATAATGGTCTGAATCGCATGTTGTTACCGCATGTTCCTTGTGTATAAATGAGCCCGGGACTTGTTGGATCATCGGTTAGAATCAGTAAAACTGTCGGAAGTGTTCCAGCATCTCTCGTGCATTTCATCAAACTAAATTCCTTCAATATCCATAAAGTTGATGATATTCTTGATAATTTGCTTTCCAATTGCACGACACTCGTTGGCGATGGCCGCAGCGGTTCTTCTGTACTCGTCATCAGTGGCTTATGGTCTAAACATTTTTAGTGTTTTATGATGGCTAACATAGATCTTCAGGCAATTAATTAACTCCTCTCCTCAATATCTTAGACGCAGAGATTGTGGTGGACAATTTCTCATTTTCTCCGCACTTTCAAACTTTATTTTCACGGAGGGGAACTATTGCGAGGAGCTTGGTCTACTAAGTAGTTTAAATAAAAGTGGCAGATTACACAAAACTTCCCAAACATTGGAGTAGTATATGTTTGTCCTCAAGGTTTGAACTATTGCGCATTATTTCTTGAACTTTCATTTTGTTAGAGCCGTTGATAGTGTTATATTTTCCGTTAACATCTGCAATGCACATGTAAATGTAAATTTTTATCTCTTTTTTCTTTTTCTTTTTGTAAAAATCTCTTTACCCTTGATTTTTGTGAAAATGAAAGAAAAAATAAAATGGAGAAAGATATAGATATTGTATTTAATATAAAAATTTAAAAGAATCTATGAAAAAAGTAATAGAACTACTAAGATATTTTAAGAAAAAGAAACGCTATTAAGTAAAACGGAGAAATGCCTCAATAACAAAAAAAAAAAAAAGGTCAAATAAAGATAATTGGATACTCCTTATTTTTAAATGCTAATGAAACTTATGATCGATTGACGAGAAGTATTTAAGGCATCACCTTATCACTTAATCATTTTCTTTCATTAGCTAAGGACATCATTTCCTTTTAAACTTTTTCAAATATTTTTGTTGACCAATCTTTTTTTTACTTCAATTAACCCTTTAAATAGGCATAATATATAATCATTTTTCGTCATTTCACTTTTTTGTTATTGAGGCATTCTTCTTCTTCTTCTTTTTTAATTTTGTGTTTATTACTTTTCTTAAAACATCTTGCTTAATAATATTAAAGTAGCTATACTTATCAAATCTTAACAAGTTGGTTTTTTTTTTTTTTTGTGACCAAGAAATCCGCCTGAGCCCCCTTGCGGGGTCATAAGGCCCGCCAGTGTCCAATGGCACCTTAGGACTGATGCCTATAACTTGAGGGAGACTAGTACAGGACCCTAACACCTTGGCCTCTCACTTATAACGTGTTAGCAACGCATAGATTCGAACTCTCAACCTCAGCGATGAATGAGAGACTCTAGTACCAACCCAGTTGCCCATAGTTGGGTCTTAACAAATTGGTATTGTTATTATTTTTATCAACTATTTTCATTATTAATACTTTACTTAATTTAATTTCCTCCAGCATTCTATATCGACAATAGTACCGTTCTATATTTCTTTCAAAAAAAAAAGGGATGAAAATATGTTTTTCACCCTTTCAAAGTCTTTGTACATTGGACTTGCTGACAAAAAAAAAAAAAAAAAAAGAGTTGACCGATGCGTATTATGTAAAAGTTGAAAAATTCAGGGCAAACATACACTACCCAAAAGTCGAGGAGGGGTTTTTGTAATTTTCCCTAAAAACCATGAGAGGCAAAGATTAAGTATTTGGCCGTGTTCACTTTCACAAGCTTTCTTCTATATGATCTCCATACATCAATAATTGAGGAGTAAATTGTTATGTCTCTAACCCAAGGAAGATTATTCTTGCATTCCACGCACCACAACTTTTAATATCCTTCGACCTCTTTTTATGCACAACCGTCGAAAGTGAAATGATTTGATCAATCTGAAAATGAAATATAATTGAATATTGTCCACAAGTGAAAATTTATCCATGAGAGCGATGGGGGCATGGACGAATTTGTTGCTCTATGAAACGCCCATCAAGGGTGATGGAAGAAGCTATAGTGACATATATCCACATTTATATTTACTATCTATGAAAATATTTTGTGACAATTATCATTCAATTTTATCCTTACATATTCATAAATTACCGTTAGGACGAATTAGTTCTAATTTTAGTTGTGAAGACGTGTTACTAATTTATTCACTTAGTGCTTACCTCGCATGGGGTTAAATGGAAGCTTAGGGTAAAAGTATGAATTTTTTTTGTTGGGGGGTGGGGGGGCGTGGGTTTGGAAAGGTAAAGGTATGGAATTGAAAGTGTGATGGATTCGCCTCACAATATGGAGAGACAAGTGAAAGATTGCTTTACTGTTATTTCTTTGCGCTGCATCTTCATCCGATTATATACTTCCACGTATCTCAATATTCTTTTTGTGCATGTGAGCTCCAATGTCAAGCATGTCCTCCCTTAATCAATATCTTAACTCATGGGAAGAACTTCATACTTAAATCTCCATCTCATTACGTGTGAGGATCGCCACAATCACGATGCTCACCTTCATCCCAATTTCTCCTGCCCAACCGAACCATAAAGACTTTTCAAGGATCGCGTTGCTATGACACAACATTTGCTTCACACCCCCCCCATCTTTTTCCCTTGATCAAAGTATGAAGTCACCATGAAAAATTATTTTACTCATGAGATTTTTCATTGGAATTTCACCAAACACCAAACCAAGTAAATATTGAGAGTCATTCACCAATCAACCATCGATTTTCATACCACTTATTAAGAAGAGCAACAAAAGTCTAACGCTTTTCCTTTAGCGAGACCATCAAAATAGAATCAAGTCTGAGCATATTAAACATATCCAATGAAAACCAACATTTACTAAAACAACTTAAAATGATGTAATTACGGACCCACAATGATATTTTAATCATACTGCACCACAGCCAATATCTGGTACAAGAAGTTATAATATAATTTACACGTACATCTCAAGGTAATAATGTTTTCCATTTACTAGAAAGAAAAAAAAGTTTATTTCCCTTGAGAAGAGTAGGACATGTATTGCCAACCTCAAAATGAAAAAATCCCCAAGAAATCTTAGGAGGAGAGGGAGAGGGAGTGAGAGAGATAAAAGAGAAATAGCCGATAAGGGATTTCACGGGGCAACAATGATTGGACCAAACAAGCTCTCTCCTCTCAATCCATTCGCTTCGAGATAAGCTGGGCCCCGCCACCATGCTTGCTCCCCCCTCCAATCCTCCACCACAATCTCTCCTGCCCAACCAAACCATAAAGGCTTTTCAAGGATCGCGTTGCTATGACACAACATTCGCTTCACCCCCGATCTTTTTCGCTTGATTGAAGCATGAAGTCACCATGAAAAACAGTATTACTCATGAGATTTTTCATTGGGAATTTCACCAAACACCAAACTAAATACATATTGAGAGCCATTCAACAATCAACTATCGATTTTGACATCACTTATTAAAAAGAGCAAAAAAAGTCTAATGCTTTTCCTTTAGCGAGACCATCAAAATAGAAGCAAGTCTGAGCATATTAAACATATCCAATGAAAACCAACATTTACTAAAACAACTTAAAATGATGTAATTACGGACCCACAATGATATTTTAATCATACTGCACCACAACCAATATCTGGTACAAGAAATTATAATATAATTTACACGTACATCTCAAGGTAATATTATTTTCCATTTACTAGAAAGAAAAAAAAAAGGGTTTATTTCCCTTGAGAAGAGTAAGACATGTATTGCCAACCTCAAAATGAAAAAATCCCTAAGAAATCTTAGGAGGAGAGGGAGAGGGAGTGAGAGAGATAAAAGAGAAATAGCCGATAAGGGATTTCACGGGGCAACAATGATTGGACCAAACAAGCTCTCTCCTCTCAATCCATTCGCTTCGAGATAAGCTGGGCCCCGCCACCATGCTTGCTCCCCCCTCCAATCCTCCACCACAATCTCTCCTGCCCAACCAAACCATAAAGGCTTTTCAAGGATCGCGTTGCTATGACACAACATTCGCTTCACCCCCCAATCTTTTTCGCTTGATTGAAGCATGAAGTCACCATGAAAAACAGTATTACTCATGAGATTTTTCATTGGGAATTTCACCAAACACCAAACTAAATACATATTGAGAGCCATTCAACAATCAACTATCGATTTTGACATCACTTATTAAAAAGAGCAACAAAAGTCTAATGCTTTTCCTTTAGCGAGACCATCAAAATAGAAGCAAGTCCGAGCATATTAAACATATCCAATGAAAACCAACATTTACTAAAACAACTTAAAATGATGTAATTACAGACCCACAATGATATTTTAATCATACTGCACCACAGCCAATATCTGGTACAAGAAATTATAATATAATTTACACGTACATCTCAAGGTAATATTATTTTCCATTTACTAGAAAGAAAAAAAAAAGGGTTTATTTCCCTTGAGAAGAGTAAGACATGTATTGCCAACCTCAAAATGAAAAATCCCCAAGAAATCTTAGGAGGAGAGGGAGAGGGAGAGAGAGAGATAAAAGAGAAATAGCCGATAAAGAATTTCCAACAATGATTGGACCAAACAAGCTCTCTCCTCTCAATCCATTCGCTTCGAGATAAGCTGGGCCCCGCCACCATGCTTGCTCCTCCCTCCAATCCTCCACCACAATCTCTCCTGCCCAACCAAACCATAAAGGCTTTTCAAGGATCGCATTGCTATGACACAACATTCGCTTCACCCACCGATCTTTTTCGCTTGATTGAAGCATGAAGTCACCATGAAAAACAGTATTACTCATGAGATTTTTCATTGGGAATTTCACCAAACACCAAACTAAATACATATTGAGAGCCATTCAACAATCAACTATCGATTTTGACATCACTTATTAAAAAGAGCAAAAAAGTCTAATGCTTTTCCTTTAGCGAGACCATCAAAATAGAAGCAAGTCTGAGCATATTAAACATATCCAATGAAAACCAACATTTACTAAAACAACTTAAAATGATGTAATTACGGACCCACAATGATATTTTAATCATACTGCACCACAACCAATATCTGGTACAAGAAATTATAATATAATTTACACGTACATCTCAAGGTAATATTATTTTCCATTTACTAGAAAGAAAAAAAAGGGTTTATTTCCCTTGAGAAGAGTAAGACATGTATTGCCAACCTCAAAATGAAAAAATCCCTAAGAAATCTTAGGAGGAGAGGGAGAGGGAGTGAGAGAGATAAAAGAGAAATAGCCGAGAAGGGATTTCACGGGGCAACAATGATTGGACCAAACAAGCTCTCTCCTCTCAATCCATTCGCTTCGAGATAAGCTGGGCCCCGCCACCATGCTTGCTCCCCCCTCCAATCCTCCACCACAATCTCTCCTGCCCAACCAAACCATAAAGGCTTTTCAAGGATCGCGTTGCTATGACACAACATTCGCTTCACCCCCCGATCTTTTTCGCTTGATTGAAGCATGAAGTCACCATGAAAAACAGTATTACTCATGAGATTTTTCATTGGGAATTTCACCAAACACCAAACTAAATACATATTGAGAGCCATTCAACAATCAACTATTGATTTTGACATCACTTATTAAAAAGAGCAACAAAAGTCTAATGCTTTTCCTTTAGCGAGACCATCAAAATAGAAGCAAGTCTGAGCATATTAAACATATCCAATGAAAACCAACATTTACTAAAACAACTTAAAATGATGTAATTACAGACCCACAATGATATTTTAATCATACTGCACCACAGCCAATATCTGGTACAAGAAATTATAATATAATTTACACGTACATCTCAAGGTAATATTATTTTCCATTTACTAGAAAGAAAAAAAAAAAGGGTTTATTTCCCTTGAGAAGAGTAAGACATGTATTGCCAACCTCAAAATGAAAAATCCCCAAGAAATCTTAGGAGGAGAGGGAGAGGGAGAGAGAGAGATAAAAGAGAAATAGCCGATAAAGAATTTCCAACAATGATTTGACCAAACAAGCTCTCTCCTCTCAATCCATTCGCTTCGAGATAAGCTGGGCCCCGCCACCATGCTTGCTCCTCCCTCCAATCCTCCACCACAATCTCTCCTGCCCAACCAAACCATAAAGGCTTTTCAAGGATCGCATTGCTATGACACAACATTCGCTTCACCCCCCGATCTTTTTCGCTTGATTGAAGCATGAAGTCACCATGAAAAACAGTATTACTCATGAGATTTTTCATTCGGAATTTCACCAAACACCAAACTAAATACATATTGAGAGCCATTCAACAATCAACTATTGATTTTGACATCACTTATTAAAAAGAGCAACAAAAGTCTAATGCTTTTCCTTTAGCGAGACCATCAAAATAGAAGCAAGTCTGAGCATATTAAACATATCCAATGAAAACCAACATTTACTAAAACAACTTAAAATGATGTTATTACAGACCCACAATGATATTTTAATCATACTGCACCACAGCCAATATCTGGTACAAGAAATTATAATATAATTTACACGTACATCTCAAGGTAATATTATTTTCCATTTACTAGAAAGAAAAAAAAAAAGGGTTTATTTCCCTTGAGAAGAGTAAGACATGTATTGCCAACCTCAAAATGAAAAATCCCCAAGAAATCTTAGGAGGAGAGGGAGAGGGAGAGAGAGAGAGAGATAAAAGAGAAATAGCCGATAAAGAATTTCCAACAATGATTTGACCAAACAAGCTCTCTCCTCTCTATCCATTCGCTTCGAGATAAGCTGGGCCCCGCCACCATGCTTGCTCCTCCCTCCAATCCTCCACCACAGTCTCTCTTGCCCAACCAAACCATAAAGGCTTTTCAAGGATCGCGTTGCTATGACACAACATTCGCTTCACCCCCCGATCTTTTTCGCTTGATTGAAGCATGAAGTCACCATGAAAAACAGTATTACTCATGAGATTTTTCATTGGGAATTTCACCAAACACCAAACTAAATACATATTGAGAGCCATTCACCAATCAACTATCGATTTTGATACCACTTATTAAAAAGAGCAACAAAAGTCTAACGCTTTTCCTTTAGCGAGACCATCAAAATAGAATCAAGTATGAACATATTAAACATACCCAATGAAAATCAACAATTACTAAAACAATTTTAAATGATGTAATTACGGACCCACAATGATATTTTAATCATAATGCACCACATCAAATATCTGGTACAATAAGTTATAATATAATTTATATGTACATCTCAAGGTAATATTATTTTCCATTTACTAGAAAGAAAAAAAAAGGGTTTATTTCCCTTGAGAAGAGTAGGACATGTATTGCCAACCTCAAAATGAAAAATCCCCAAGAAATCTTAGGAAGAGGGAGAGAGAGAGAGATAAAAGAGAAATAGCCGGTTAGAGTTTTCACGGGGCAACAATGATTGGACCAGACAAGCTCTTTCTTCTCAATCCATTCACTTCGAGATAAGCCGGGCCCCACCACCACGCTTGCTCCCCCCCGTCCCTCCAATCCTCCACCACAAACCTCCAGCGCCACCCGCCGCTCCTTCCCACCGCATTTAGCATGCGGCCCTCCATCTCCACCGTACATCCGCATCAGTCCTCTCCCAATCACGTTCGCTCATGCACACGATTCGCGGATCGTGACGCGCTGCACTGGGGCGCGAAGCAGGGGATCGCGGGGAGCACGCAAGATAGCGTCGCCGGCGCAGGTCAAAGTTACCTGGCTACCTCTCCCAAGGACAGAATCACCACAAGTACCGCAAAATCCCTGAAAAAAAGTAACATTAAATACTGAACTCTAATTAAATTGTAATAAAAAAAAGGGAGCAAAAAGAAAAGGGCTCCCGGCATCGAAACAGAGAAAGGAGGGGGGGGGGGGGGGGGGGGCGCGGGCATCTATAAATAAAGCAAGAGCGCAAATGTTCCTCACTACCATAGTCCTCAACGCTGCCATTCCCAAAACCCCATCTCTCTCTCTCTCTCTCTCTCTCATAATCCCAAATGGCCACTCCAAAACACGTCGTTGCGCTCTTGATCCTTGCCTTTCTCTTTGTCTCCATCAGTGTTGAAGCAAGAGACGTCAAGGAACGCCGGTCCTTCAGCAGGTTCACCAATGCCAACGACATCGACGACAAAGAGAACGCCCGAGTCATCCCCACCAAGGAACAGTCTCTCACCACCACCACCACCACCACCACTGGCTCCCGTACCACAAACGACCGCAACAACTATACCGGCGGCAATAGGTATGCGTTATGGTCAAGCTAGTAGTATTAAACCAAACATGGTACCTCATTGTACCTCTATCAAAGCATCAAACGACCGCAACAACTATACCGGCGGCAATAGGTATGCGTTATGGTCAAGCTAGTAGTATTAAACCAAACATGGTACCTCATTGTACCTCTATCAAAGCATCACTAAAACTTGACACCATTTAGCAAGAATTTAATGATACGCTCGAAACGGATCGAGCATAAAGTTTTAAGATACCTTAATTCTTTGACGCACCATTTTGAACAGAATGTGGTAAGGGTAGCATAGTGAGAAAACAATCTGCTTCTGTATTTTGGCTCATCATGTACATATACGTTTTAATTTTCAAACTACTTCCAGAAAATACATAATGGATTCATCTTGGGTTCACCGTCAGGTACCGCGCCACGGAGCGACAAGGGATGAGCGACACGAGGTATCCGTAGAACGGGAAGTACTACTACGACCCCGGGCACTAGACTCAGGGGTATTATGTCAATACCGACCGCAATCGCAACAACAACAACAACAACATCAACCTCTACAAGCAACAGTTCAATAACGTTGACGACAACTCCATGGGAGGATACCAGGACCAGAAGGAGTTACAGGAGAGCCAAGACGATGAGTTTGTGCCCCGAGAGAGATAGACTTATTACTTTGATGCATTCTGAAAGGATGAAATTGAAGTGGTTTAATTATTTATGATGTTTGAATTATGGCGTTTTGTGGTGGGAAGAGAGACGCGAAATGTTAAACTATACACTTTAGCTTTACTTTAATTTGTGGCCTTATTTTTGCAGTATTCCCTGGCACTGCGTGTTTAAAAAGATGAAAAAGTTGGGTGGTGTGGAAATGTATTTGGATCAAAGTTGAGGGTTTAATAGTAATGAAACGTGTATATGGAAGAGGGGTTATGCATTCGTTTTTCTTTTCGGCAGGGCCCAACAAAATCGTGAAGGAAAGATTATGCATGCAATTGGGTCATCGATTGAACCGGCTAAACAAGCTCAATGCACCCCTATTTTTAAGTACTCAATCTTGAAAGATCCTAATTGAGTCCAACAAGACCAATTTTGGAGTTCCGCTTTAGAATTAGCTCATCAGGTAACTGATCTCCTGCAACAAGTACTCACAGAAATATTTTTCATAGTAATAACATTATTGAAACATCGCTTTTGCATAATTATTGATGAATTGAGATCCATTCGGTTTGACTTAGAAGGTAACACGATGCATCAGACACTCATAGTGCTCCCTAGCCAAATATCCATTGCCTACCAATGCACTCGGATTAGTTCATCGTGCATTTTGGCAAGCACTCATCCATTGTCTAATGCAAAATCTAAGTATCTTATACGCATTGAAGGATCTCATTACATCGACATGCAAAGGCGTGCACGCTGTTCAATCTCAGTAAAGGTGTTCCTGTGAACAGTCTTTGTAAAACTTTAGATGCTTTTGTACGAACCCATGATTAAGGAAGATGGGATAGAAATGTTGGAGATGATAATGCCCCCACCCGTGAACTACCGAAAGAGCGCCCACTATAGCCTGCAAATCACTTGTCAGCATCGGACCACTGAAGTTCGAAAACCTGGGAGTTTCTGCTCAAAATGTTGCAATGTACAAATGTTAAAAAAGTACTTTCTATTAATAGCTAAGATCCTATTTATTGCTGATCTAACAGCTTACGAAACTTCCATCATAGTTCCTTGAAGAACCGTACCGAATCCTCTTAAATAGAGAGTTTCGACCAAAGATCCGAAATCTATCAAAATAAAAGCGATTCGTGAGTATGCTAGATTTGAGAAATTCCTTATATAAAATATTTCTTTTGTGTCACCCCTAATATATTTATACAACATCTTGTGCGAAAAATGTATTTTTCTTTCATTGAAACAGTTTTCTTTCCAATTTGCTTGCCTAAATTTTTGTTTCGAAAAGGCCTATTGTTCAAATTGTCCTGCATATATGGAAATATTACTTAAAGGCTACTCATATATGGAAATATTTTCTATAAATACAAATGCATGTATTATGATTCGTTGCTTGTTTTCGAATTAAAGCTGTAGCGGTTGACCAATAAGATAGCAGAATGAAATAAGGTTCGCAAGATCCATTGTATTTATGTCATATACTATGAAAGATATTATTCGTAATCATGACAAATCTACTCCGGCTCTCTCTCTCTCTCTCTCTCTCTCTCTCTCTCTCTCTCTCTCTACTTTTTATTTTGCTTTTGGGTTCACTTGGACCCTCCAAAGTGGTCCACTCGAAGCCTGCCTCATTCCAATCCAAAATGTCCAGAAACGAGACAAGAACGTCCTCGTTAAGCATTTAAGGAGAACAATGTGAATCGAAGGGACATTTGTAATGTCCCATTTGCGAACCAGTTTCTAGGGGACCAACCCGGAAATTTCCCAGTTTCTCTCATGAGGTATAACCATTCTAATCTAGGTATAAGAACAAGTTAATCTATGATCACGTTATTTCCAATATAGTTATCGGGTTCCCCAAATGTCTTAGTGGCCGTTTCACTAATAATTACAAATCAATCTAATTCCTCCGCGCCCCACATTGATCAAAAAACTGAAATGATGCTCTAGGTCTCACACATTGCTTAACCACCAAGTCTTTGAATGGCATTATAAGACAATTGGCATCATTACTTTGGTAATGAAGTGATCAAACACGCCTCAGTTTCACAATTTCATAAAACTTGAATGCCACATTGCACACTGTGACCTACAAGCTCTCAATGAAGCTCACTGATTAGTATTTACCAGGGCATGCCCACCTCAACAGGACAAAAGGGTTGGTCTTTGTCAACTCCAGCTAATACCCAATCTTCCATATCCACTCCCAACATGCCATGCCTTGCCAAATTGCCAGTACACCACATAATATAAGTGCTGCAGAACTCTCCTCTTTGACATTTTGCGCCACTATTGCCTCTTCACCAGTAATGTCCACATCAATTTTGCACCCATTGCCATCTCTCAGACCCCCATCATGATATCTCTCTACCATATTTCCTCCTACTAGAACTGTCAAAGTTTCCCACAACACGTCCACGGATTTGAATTTTTAACAAGAACCATCAAAGTTTACCGCGTGCATGAGCCCCCTATCAAATTTCACATGTTGTTATGGGTTTATATGTTCTCTTAAATTTAAACTTTTAGATTGAGCTTTATAACAAAAATTATCTTTTAATGCTCTCAAAAACTCGCATAACATCACTCTCATTCTAATGGTGATAGCCAAACTAACTCTCCTGCTATTTGTGCTTCACTATGTTAACTTTTTCGCGATCACAGGAACTCAAAAGACATGCTAAAGTAAATATTAAGGAGTTAAGAAGATAGAAAATATGCAAATCAGATTTCTAGTGGTTCGACCTTCTACTTGACCTTCTTCACTCCCCTAACTCAAACAACCCTAGTAAGATAGTAATCCATTATGTAATCCTTGAGATTTTACTACTTATATATAGTTTTTTTCTACACAAAACTTCAAGAGTTGCTTTCCATAAGCTCAAGTGTTGAGAAAACTCCCATCAGTTTTGAAGTTGACAAAACTTTCCTACTCTTATTCTTATTGTGAAGAATACTAAACTTTTGTGCTATATCATGGAATATTGTTAAAGTCTATTTTACTTCAGAAGTCTTTCCCACTCTGATGAGATCCAGACTAAACCCAAGTCTAGAATGAAGATATAATTAGACTTAGGATTATTGATATTTTAACAAGGATTCGGTATGTACGAGATTTATTCTTACTATCTAGCTTTCTGGCAAATAATCTCACTTACCTTTTCATAAATATATTGATGAAATTAATCACGAATTAATGAAATCGATCTTGAAGACAAGTTCCTTTTTGGAAAGCATCTACTTATGGAAACTTAAATTCTAATTGTTTGGGCGACCAGAATCATCAAATTTTCATCTCAATCTTCAAACGGCTACAAGATTTCCTGAATCGATTCTGTCCAACAGATTGATTAGAAGAAATTCCTCTGGAGAATGCCAACGGTTAGAAAGTTGTAGATGAGTATTTAAGGAGATCATTCAATCCATTTGGGATAGAGTGTGAAAAGTAAAAGTCGAAAGTTTGAGACCTTTCCAATTACTTGTTCTTCATCGACAGTGCTTACCAATTGTATTTAAGAGAGAAAAACACAAGAAGAGTAACTTAGTGAGAGAAAAAGAGAATCTTCACTGGGTATTCGTACTCGAATCGTTGTACGTAGGCTTGATCTAAGCCGAACCACTACAAATCTCGTGTTCAATTTTCTCTTCCCTGAACTCTTTTAATTTGTTTGTCGCAATCTTTTTCTAAGTTCTGTAAATATCTAAACAATCTTATTTAAGTCTGAACTTACCTCAAAAGTCTAGTGTCAATCTTAGTCAGACTTTGTTTGCGAAAATAACTTATTTTGAATTAATTTGCTTAATTTTTTTTTTACACCTATTCACCCCCTTTAGGTGGTAATACTAGCATTTTCAATTGGTATCAGAGTTTCGGTGCTTATCTTATTGAAGTATTTTTACTTCTAATCTAAAGATCTTCTATGGCTAGTATCTTGGCACCAGGGTTGATTGAAGTACAAAGCAATATCAAGCCACCCTACTTTGATGGAAAACAGTACAAGGTGTGAAAGAATAAAATGAAGGCATTCCTAAAATCCAGAGATCCTTTGGAATAGGATGTTGTGGAAAGAGGAATCAACCCAAAGGCAGCATCAACATCATGTTGCGACCAAAATTTCGGGTACCATCTATGGTTTGGCTAATGGATTACTAAACTTAAACTTAGCTCGGGCTCTCCCAAGTTCATACCAACTCGTGACTTAGATTCAAATTCTTAACATGCAAATGATTTTTCAATCAAGAGTTGCACTAATCTATTTTCGGTAGGTCGATCAGAAACCCAAGTAAAATAACGGAAGATTTACTTTACTCCTACGAACTAAAGATTTATGATTTTAGGGACTTGATTACATTATATTTCTCTAACGCAATTTTGGTGCATTTCCCTTTTATTTTGAAAAAAATGTTTTGCAAGCAGCTTGAATTGAATTTAATTTACTTCCCTATTATGTGGGTACGCAAACAACCACTTTAACATCCAAGTAAAGCAGTGAATAAATTACAAAACTTACCTCATGGCATTGAAAGTATTTACAGTGTTAGATCAGAATTCACATCAATAGCCATAGATATGATTTCTAATTAACACGCAATTTTGTTCTATTTTTTTCACCTATTTAATGAGAATCATGCTTTATGCAATGCATGCTACTAATCTAACATGAAATGATATGACATGGCAATATGATCTAAATTATATGACATAAATAAAATGCAGTCTATCCTAAAGAATGAATTTGATTTATTCTAAGACAATTTTTTTTTTGGGTATTCTTCATGAAATTCGAAATTAGAAAAATGCAAAGATTATTTAGCTAGATTAAGATTCTATCCAACTTATATTAAGAATTAGGTTAGGCCAAATCTTAATTTAAACTTGGATGTTATCTTAACTTGGTAATCTCTAACCTAAGATGCAATGTATCTAAAAAATCTATCTATACTTGAAATTAAACATGCGATTTTATTCTAATATGCAATGACATGCAAAGAATGTCCTAATTCTACATGACATATGCATGATAAATTTTTGTGTTTTTTTTTATAAAATTCGAAATAAAATTCCTATTCTAAATATGCAAGATAATCCTAAAACAATAAAAGAACCTAATCTAACTCAGATTTTTTTTGGATTTTTTTTTACAAAAACGAAGTCGATTCAAGTAACACGACATCACATCTAGCAATATATGATCAATATCCATAAATTGACGAATCATATCCTGCGCATGGGATTGGATTGGTCAATTTTAAATAAACCACGAATCAAATCTCGAGTGTGAGATCAAATTGGCGATTTTCCAAGCGATTGTGAGTCGGATTTCGGGCATGAAAATCAGATTGTCAATCCCTAATTTAAGAGGCTACTTCATGTTGGGGACTTCAATCTTACATTGGGGAATATTTCAAATAAAGAAAAAAATAGATAATAATAATAATAATAATAATAATAATAATAATAATAATAATAATAATAATAATAATAATAAATCTACCAAATTGGGATTTTGGGCTCCTAAACTAGGGTTAGTGAATGGCGGCTAGATGGGTCGATGTAGCCGTGATGGTGGGTTGTCGGAGCTCCGGTGAAGGGACCGATGGCGGGCGAACTAATAGCTAGCAAGAGTTGCTGTGATAGCATCACTCAAGCTGCAGGGACAGCTAGCAAAGCAATGGGGCTTGGCAGACGATGAAGGTTGCTATAGGTGCTTGTGGCTCCAGAGGTAGCGGTGAAGGAAGCGATTCGCCAATAGGGGGGTTAGCGGCTGACTCGCAGGTTAGCGTTTTGACGTGGCATATCGGGCAATGGCGGAAGCAATCTGTTACGGGTGCAGCTGATCCACTACATGCGTCTGCTTTGAAGTGCTACGAGTGAAGTACGAGGGCACGGATAAACGGGCTAATGGCTGCTGGCGTCAGTGACAGAGGCTCAGCTGCAGGTTAGGCATCGCAGGAGCAATGGCAAGGCAACAGAGGCTGGGTGTCGGTGCTAGGTTGTGGCTGCAATAGGCGTTGAGGCGGATGGGGTTATGGTGGTGCAATAGGCATTGGCGAAGGAGATTAGTTGAGGTGTGGGGGAAGCGGGAGCAGCGTCGAGTTGTTGCAGGTTGAGCAGCGGTAGCTGTCATCAGGGGTTGCAGACCGAAGGGCTGAGGACGCTGCTGCAGGCAAAGGCAACCTCAAGCTGCGAAGGGGTGCTAGCATCGGCGTGGTGGAGCAGAGACCGGACTTCAACTGTTGGGCAGTGACTGGCACGGGGGACAAGCAGACAGGGGTGCGGGACACAGTCGGCGCAGGGGTTTGGCAACTGCGGAGGCACAGCGGGTGGGGCAACAAGGAACGGGCAAAGAAGAAGCACAATAGCTTTTCCTTCTTTCTTTTTTCCCTTTTCTTCTCTATCTTCTCACGTCCCTCTCTCTTGTCTCTTCATCTCTACTGCTGTCAACAGAATGAAAGAAAAACTTGTGCTCACTTTCCTCCTTCCTGAAAGGAACAAATTTTTTTACTTTTTTGTTCCTCTTGACCTCAAAAGGAAAACCCTAAGGAAAGCTTTTCTTCCTCTTTTGTGTTGAACCTTTTTTGACCTAAAACTCAAGAAAAGCCCCCCTCTCTCTACATACACAACTCTTTTATAGGCAAAAAAAAAGAAAAAATGTAATCTTTGTGGAATATTTCAACTCTTTTTCAATATGCACGAAGATCATCTATAACCTCTTGAACGTAATATTCCTTTGCAAAAATGAATATTCTCCACTGATTTTGAAAATTGCAATAGGATTTCTTCAAATTTGAAATCTCGTAAGGATGAGTGTGTAAAATCTCCTCGACTTGGGCCAATTTACTTTTTTCGCAGGCTTGCCAAATTAAAGTTCAAAACCACCAAGTCGAACCCATACGTCACCGGTTCAATGTAAATGCAAATTAAAAATAAATGCACCTAAAATTATATGCTATACAATTAATTAATTTTTTAGGGGTTAAAAATTAATCCCTAATCTTTATGCAATATATAACTAAATGGGTTGCCAAACCAGCTGCCCCTCTTTGAAGGTGAGCTTGCAGAGGTTGCCTTCAAAGATAAATTGAGACCTAAATTTTGATCATGGGCACATTGAATGACTATTTCGTTGGAAAATGAATCCCATTTTAAAATGCAATTTATATGCTGCATGGAAATGTTAATGCAAATGCTTGATGCGAAAGGAAAGAACATACCTATAGTTACTTATCAATTAGCGCGGTAGAGCATCTTGAGGTACATGATAAATCTTCATTTGCTCCACAAGTACCCAGTCTTCACTCAGGTTCCTTGAAGAGTCTAATGTTTATCGTAATACCTAGATTTGAATTATGGTATGACAAAAAAGATCGAAAAACATTCATATCCAAAATGAAATGTTCAGCGAAAAGATTTAAGACATTAGATCCAGACTAAAATATCAAGATTCTGAGAACTTGAAATACCTAGATCCAGATTAAGGTATAACAAAAAGATCAAAAAAATTCAAATCCAAAATGAAATGTTCAAAGAGAAGAATTAAGACATCCAGATCCAGATTGAGATGTAAAGATTTTGAAACTTGAATTACCTAGATCCAGATTAAAGTATAACGAGAAAGATCAAAAAACATTCACATCTAGAGTGAAATATTTAGATGAAAATAATTAAGACATCCAAATCTAGATTGAGATGTCAAGATTTTTGAACTCGAAATACGTAGATCCAAACTAAGGTATAATGACAAAGATCGAAAAACATTCACATCCAGAGTGAAGTGTTTAGATGAAAGGAATTAAGGCATTCGGATCCAAACTGAGATGTCAAGATTTTGGAACTCAAAATACCTAGATCCAGACTAAGGTATAACGAGAAAGATCGAAAAACATTCACATCCAGAGTTAAATGTTTAGATGAAAATAATTAAGATATCTAGATCTAGACTGAGATGTCAAAATTTTGGAATGCAATTTGTATGGAAATGCTAATGCAAACGGTAAAGGAATCTACCTGGAATATCTTACCTTCAAGGAGGGTAGAGTAATTCAAGATAGTTGGTGTTACACGTCCAGAACCTGTACCTTTCTACGGTCGCTTAGAATAGTAACAAGGCTTTGTAAGGAAACTGCTTTCTTAGGACCCGTACATTTCTACGGTCGCCTAATTTTGTAGTGTTTGGTTATCTAGGACCTAAACCTTTCTTCGGTCGCCTTGACGAAAAAATTGATTTTCCAGGACCCGTACCTTTCTACGATCGCCTGAATGGGAAACAGATGTTTTCTAGAACCCGTACCATTCTACGATCACTTAAACGGTTGTACGATAGCGTATGGGGATTCACTTTCTAGGACCCGTACCTTTCTACGGTCAACTAAATGGAGAAATCACTTTTCCAAGACCCATACCTTTCTACGGTCGCTTGTTAGAACAATAAATATTGTCTAGAACCCATACTTTTCTAAGGTCGCCTCGCACTGCAATATGGATCATTTGACCAAGACCCAAACATTTCTTTGGTTGCCTTAATTAAACTAAACTTGGAGAAAAACCTTTGGGGGATAGCTCAATCGAGTGTCAATTAAGAGGAACTTCGAGCTACGGAAGCATGCCAATTTGATAGGAGGACTCACGCCATATCAATGAAAAGGACTCTAGGCTACGAAAGCACACCAGGTCGATAAAAGAAATCCGGGCTACGGAAGCACGCCGGTTTCAATAAAAAGGTAACTAGGCTACAAAAGCACATCGGGTCAATATAAATGGACACCGGGCTATGAAAGCACGCCGGGTCGATAAAGAGGGACTCTAGGCTACAAAAGTATGCCAGGTCAGGAACTCTAGGCTACGAGAGCACGGCGGTTTGATAAGAGGGACTTTGGGCTACGAAAGCACGCTAGATCAGGAACTTCGAGTTACGAAAGCACGCCGGGTCTACTAAAAGGGATATCGGGCTACGGAAGCACGCTGAGTCAATGAAAAGGAACACTAGGCTACGAAAGCACGCCAGGTCAGTGAAAAGGGCTTCATGCTATGAAAGCACACCAAATCTCAAGGCTTCAGGGAGCAATTTGAACGTCAAGTATTACTCGGTCTTCAAATAAATATTACCTATTAGACAAGATTAGAGCAAAAACTGATATGGAATCATTAAAGACGTAGACAATTTGAGCTACTCTAGAATGCACATTTCAAAGTTCAGTGGTGTTTTCATCCATTCAATCAAGGTTTATGCATAATGACTTTACCATATTTGCATCACCAAAATTTCCATAGGAGAGAATTGTCATTCAAGACAATGACATGGATTTCTTGAGAGACTTTCAGTTAGAAATGACTTTAACTCACTCTCATTCAGAAGGGCTATTTTAGGAGAATCAATCCATCTCACTATCATCATACCAAAAAGGGTCTGAGGATTCTCGCAAGTAGTATGACTTTACCAATCTGAGAGGTCTTTAGTAAGGACTGTAATGTGGGCTTGGTCAATGGCTTAACAAAGAGACTCTTTGAGTCAAGGTAATTGAAAGAACAATTTCGCAATCATCTCTGGGTTTACAAGTCAAGAACCCTGCAAAATGAAAAAGAAATAATCTTGCTTGCACTTCTTCGAGCAATGCTTAAAACATGTGAATTCCTACATTAATTCAAGTGTCATAATCTGAAGAGACTTTGTAAGGGACGTAATATAGGCTGGGTTCTTGGGTTGAGAAATGAAAAGATCATTAGGCTCAAACTATGTGCAAAGGGTGAGAGGTGATGATCATCTTGGCATTGAGACTGGTTTTCTTTTTCACCATCAGGAATTGTCTTCATGAAGCACCCCATTAATTTTAAAAACTCAGCATTTGAACTCTTTGAGTATTGCTCAATTGGAGACATAATCGATAGTCCTTATCTCGACTCTTTTTTTTTTTCATCTACGAGCATCAGCCTTACTTTAACCAGGCACATCGCTTTTTCATGCCTCTAGTTCTCATTCATTTTTTCTTCACTTTTTTTTTCATGAGCATTGGCCTTACTTATACCAGGCACACTATTTTTTTCATGCCATTTGGTTCTATTTTGAACGACCATATGGTGTCGTTAACATTTGGACCTTTGGGAGGTCTTAATCTTTTGTGAGCAAGCAGTCCAGACCATACTGTTTGATAGTTGCTTTTCACTTTGCCCCAGTGTGAGGGATGATCACCAACTAGGTTTAAAGAAATGAAATTGCAGGCTCAAGTGGGCTATACAAAGGATATAAGTATGTAGGATAGAGAAAGAAATGTTCTTCGTCATCCTAACGCACTTAAATTACCACATAAAATCAATGTAATAGCACGACTTGAAGATTGATGCAAGTGAGAGCAAAAAAATTTCTTTTCATTTTCCTCATCTCATGATGCCATCTTACCTCCCATTTGTCCCAATATAGGGTGGTTCTTGACAGGGGTAATCTGAAAGAATTTTCACAAGTGTATGGGGCTCAAAGAAATTAAGCAATGGATCACCTATAGTGTTTAGGATAGAGAAATAAACTGCCCCTCATCATTTCGATTGCCATACCTTTTACGACAGAACTCTTTACCTTGTGGATATAAAATTTCCTACACTCATCTCACAAGTGTATAAGTAAGGGATTGTGTATAGGATAAGGCTTGCATTTCATCATCCTGACACGTCTCATTTAGCATTCTTAAGCATTTGATATCACTCCAATGGATTCTCCATCTTGACAAATCTCCACATGAAATTGGTGAGTTAAATAGGTAAAATCACTATGGAAATTCTCTTTTCAAAATAATCCAGCAACTTTAAGCATGAAAAGCTTTTATGACTTCAAAACAGACAATTTACCATACTCAAAGCATGATTTTAAGCATTCATTCAAGGGATTGCCCTACAAAGGGACTGTCTTAGCAATAGGTGTTCTTGGATTGCCCCTATCAATCAAGACTGGAAATTCGCTTTTGCCCCTGCACGAGACAACGCACATGGATAGGGTACTATGCAACATCAAAGTAAATGCACATGGAATATCCATTTTGGTTTGGGTGGAGATTTTGTCTCAGTCAGGTCACTACCAAAATTTGTCATGCCCCCAATTTGTCATCTGCAAGGAAAAAAACAGAGTGTCATTTCCCAAAATTAATTATGTTCAAGGACGAGAGCTCTTCCACCAAAGGTCCTCTTTTACTTGCCCCTCATTTTCTTATTAATGTGCAAGAATGAAAATTTCGTCAAGTATGGAAATGTAAAACACTTTGCTTGGCTCTTCAAGATGGATAGTTCAAGTGGTATTGAAATGTGACCCATATTAACTTTTTAGAACTGTGTTCTCAATCTTGTTGAGCAACAGTTGAGCTAATTGATCTATCATTGCAACCTAATATGCCTTTTTCAAATGCTTCCTCCTTAGTCCAAGAAAATAATGCTCATGAATCATGTGTGCTTGAGTTCTTCAACCTCCTTGGTCCTAAGGAAAATGAGATGGTTCAAAAGTCTCTTGGCTCTTTTCTTCAAGTCGCAATTTCTTACTTGTTTTGATCCATCATTTTAGCTCTTAACCGTGTACAGATGGGTGAGTGGGATCGCTCCATAATCACCTATTTCGAGGAAATGAACACACATATAAGAACAACATGGAAATAGGGAACTAGTCCATGATAACAATCTATTTTTTAGTCATGAAAAGTCCACACATGAAGAGAATTTCCTAAAAATGGACTAGGAAAATAAAGACATGAAATTCCTGAGTAAGGACGAAATTTCCTAAACATCAACTAGGAAATGCCAAAATTTGAATCTCCCTGATAAGAACAATAAAGACATGAGTTAAAAACAAATTCTCCAAAGTTTTTTTGTTATTTTCCAAATGATTCATTACATGACAATTTCCTTATTTCATTTCTGATTGACAAAGGAATTAAATCAAATGACTAACCTAGATTGTCATGGACAGACCAAAAGCATGACAAAGTAAGTAAATTGCATAGTATAAGGATAGAAGACTTACTTCACTGGGGAAAATCAATGACAATCACGCAGACATGCACATGAGATGTGAGGCTTGATTTCTACTTTAGAGAGGCTTAACAAAGTGAAGCCACGAGGATAATCAGACTAGCCACAGGCGTGCGGACTAAGTCGGGTCCTCATGACTCCGGCTTGGTCAAAGAGTTGACTTGGTTTGCGGGCATGCGAACCAAGGTGGGTACTCTTGACACCAAAAAAGAAACTTCGGGATTGAGATGGACGACTTACACCACAGGCATGCGGTCATAGTGGTATCCATCTCAATACCATCTTAGATGATCCTATGTGGCTTAGGTCCGACGACAGATTGTGTGTCCAACAGTGTATTGCAAGATGCAAGGCATGCACAATAGTTTATATCAAGCAACACTTCAACATGAAAATAAACCATACATTCCTACACCTCCCTATAAAATAAAGGTTAGCAAACACTTCCCCTTATACCTCCCACCCTGTAAGAACGTTTAACACCTTAAACATTAGGGACATACCTGGATCCTCTCTGCCAAACGAAAATATTTTTCAAAGAAGAGAAAATTGGCCTAAGTCTACTGAGAGTTTTAACTCAAATTCGCAGTGGAGTCACCAAGCTGTCGTGACCAAAATTTCATGTACCACCTATGGTTTGGCTAATGGATTACTAAGCCTAAACTTAGCTCAGACTCTCCCAAGCCCATACCAACTTGTGACTTAGGTCCAAATTCTTAACATGCAAATGTTTTTTCAATTAGGAGTCGCCACTAATCTATTTTTCAGTGGGTCAATTAGAAACCCAAGTAAAGTAACATGAGATTTACTTCACTCCTACAAACCAGAGATTTGTGAGTTTGAGGACTTGATTACGTTAGATTTCTCTAACACCCTTTTGGTACCTTTCCCTTTTATTTTGAATAAAAAATGTTTTGCAGGCAGCTTGAATTGATTTTAATTTACTTCCCTATCATGCTGGTGTGCAAACCACCAATTTAGCATCTCGGTAAAGTGATGAATAAATTGCAAGACTATTCTAATGACATTGAAAGCATCTACAGTGTTAAATAAAAATTCATATTAATAGTCCTAGATATGATTTTTAATTAACAAGCAATTTTTTTTTTTTGCTTTCACCTATTTAATGAAAATCATGCTTTATGCAATGCATGCTACTAATCTAACATGAAATGATATGACATGGCAATATGACCTAAACTATATGACATAAATAAAATGCAGTCTATCCTAAAGAATGAAAGTGATTTATTCTAAGACAATTTTTTTTGGTATTTTTCATGAAATTAGAAATTAGAAAAATGCAAAGATTATTTAGCTAGATTAAAATTCTATCCAACTTATATTAAGAATTAGGTTAGGCCAAATCTTAATTTAAACTAGGATGTTATCTTAACTTGGTAATCTCTAACCTAAGATGCAATGTATCTAAAAAATCTATCTAAACTCGAAATTAAACATGCAAATTTATCCTAATTCTACATGACATATGCATGATAATTTTTTGAGTTTTTTTAATAAAATTCGAAATTAAAATTGCAACCTAAGTTAAAAAAAAAACTAGCATCCTAAGTTAATTTTTTTAATTTTATAAAATTCCTATTCTAAATATGCAAGATAATCCAAAAACAATCAAAGAACCTAATCTAACTCAGATTTTTTTTTTGCATTTTTCTTTTGACGAAAACAAAGTTGATTCAAATAACATGACATCACATCTAGCAATATAAGATCAATATCCATAAATTGACGAATCATATCCCGCGCATGTGATCGGATTGGCCAATTTTAAATAAACCACGAATTGAATCTCGAGCATAAGATCGGATTGGCGATTTTCCAAGCGATTGCAAGTCTGATTTTGGGTGCAAAAATCATACTGTCAATCCCTAATTTAAAAGGCTACTTCATGTTGGGGATTTCAATCCTATATTGGGGAATATTTCAAATAAAGAAACAAAGTAGATAATAATAACTAAATTAAATTAAATTAAATTAAATTAAGAAATCTACAAAATTGGGATTTTGGGCTTCTAAACTAAGGTTAGTGAACGACGGCTAGATGGGTTGCTGCAGCCGTGATGGTGGGTCTCTGAAGCTCTGATGAGGGGACCGGCAACAGGCGGACCAATAGCAAGCAGGAGTTGCTGTGGTAGCGTCACTCTGGTTACAGGGACAGCCGGCAGAGCAGGGGGCTCAATAGATGGCAAAGGTTGCTATAGGTGCTTGGCCTCCAAAGGTAGCGATGAAGGAAGCAATTCGGCAGCAAGGGGGTCAATGGTTGACTCGTGAGTCAGCATTCCGGCGCGGCATATCGGGCGGTGGTGGAAGTGGTCTGCTACGAATGGAGCTGAACAACTATATGCGTCTGCTCGAAGGCGCTGCAAGTGAAGCGCGGGGGCACAAACAAATGAGCTAGTGGTTGCTAGCAACGGTGACAAAGACTCGGCCATGGGTTGGGCATCACGAGAGCAGCAGCAAGGCAATAAGGGCTGGGTGCCGATGCTAAGTCGTGGCTGCAGTAGGCGTCAAGGCGGATGGGGTCGCAGTGGCGCAGCAGGCGTCGGTGAAGGAGATTAGCTGAGGCATAGGCGAAGCGGGAGTAGCGTCGGGTCATTGCGAGCTGAGCGGCGGTAGCTATCGTCAGGGGTTGCAGACCAAAAGGCTGAGGATGTTGCGGTAGGCAAAGGCAAGCTCGAGATCTATTGCGGAGGGGTGCTAGCATTGGCATGGTTGAGCAGGGACCAAACTTCGGCTGCTGGGTGGCAACTGGCACGAGGGACGAGCGAACAGGGGCACGGGACTCAATCGATGTGGGGGTTTAGCGACTACAGAGGCATAATGGGTCGGGCAATAAGGAACAGGCGAAGAAGAAGCACAGTAGCTTTTCCTTCTTCTTTCTTTTTTCCCTTTTCTTCTCCGTCTTCTCATGTCCCTCTCTCCTATCTCTTCCTCTCTACTGCTATCAGCAGAAGGAAAGAAAAACTTGTGCTCACTTTCCTCCTTCCCCAAAGGATCGAAACCTTTTTCTTTTTTGTTCCTCTTGACCTTGAAAAAAAAAAAAAAAACCCTAAGGAAAGCTTTTCTTCCTCTTTTGTGTTGAATTTTTTTGGACCTCAAACCCGAGAAAAGCCTCCCTCTCTCTCCGTACACGACCCTTTTATAGGCAAAAAAAAATGTAATCTTTGTGGAATATTTCATCTCTTTTTCAATATGCACGAAGATCCTCTATAACCTCTTGAACATAATATTCCTTTGCAAAAATGAATATTCTCCACCAATTTTCAAAATTGCAATAGGATTTCTTCAAATTTGAAATCTCGCAAGTATGAGTCTGTAAAATCTCCTCAACGATACGAGCTTGGGCCAATTTGCTCTCTTCGCGGGCTTGCCAAATTAAAGTTCAAAACCACCAAGTCAAACCCATCCGTCACCAGTCCAATGTAAATGCCAATTAAAAATAAATGCACCTAAAATTATATGCTATGCAATTAAATAATTAATTTTTTTAGGGGTTAAAAATTAATCCCTAATTTTTATGCAATAAATAACTAAATGGGTTACCAAAATTTAGGTGTCAACACATCAAACAAGGGAAAAGATGTGACATTCTGAAATACGAGCCCTCTGAGGGTAGAAGGAATGTGAATTTCGTCAATGCATTATTGGTTGATCTCACTCGGAATTGATCACTCTTGAGATATTGAACTTGAGGGGAAATGCTAATGAGGACAAAATCCGTGCGACTAAAGAACTTGACCTGGGAAAATGACTTGACCGTGAAACTTGCGTGAGGAAGATCTTGTAGATAGGTAGGCCGATTTTAAGGACGATTAGAAGTTGATTTGCGGACAAAACATATGGAACGGCTGGTGTTTCCATTTACTATTATCATGCCCGTGAACGACCCTAGGTCGATCCTCAATAATCGTGTACTTTGGAATAAGAATCTTTCCTCCACAATTTCATGTAGTCAATGACATCCATGTGTCGAGATGTCTTAAACGCGGTTTCGTACAAGTTGGTTACGTGTGAATCCTCAAAGCCACCTGTTAGTCTGAGTTGTACCAAAAATGGCATTAAAGCAAAATTAACATGGCATGAGAACCCAAGATTGAACTTCAAATTATCGGGAACATCTGGGATGGATTTTGGATAAAGTTACTTCGTCAATCGATAGTGCCAGTTAAGTTGAGTACTTAGAAAAGGGATTTACAGATCGAAGAAACGAGCCTATGAGAACGTGGGCTGAGCAAGGCTAGTGTGGGCCTTAGGCACAAGGTGAGACAGCCACCATAGTAGGCCCAAGGCAAGCAAGTGAGCCCATTGGACCTAACCAACCAATTTCACATTCCAAGCCCATTGTCTAAGCTTTGAACCATTTTAAGCCCAATCAATTCCCAAGCCCGTTCCTATTCATTTCCTAGCCCAATTCTTAGGCCCGCCCATCATTTTCAGCCCAAGCACAAATTGGGAATTTGTGCAAGGTGGAAATGACCATTTTGTCCCTAAGGTGGATAAGGCAAAGGAAAAAAGAGAATATGAGGTCATCTTTGCATTGGGACTTGGGGCAAGCTTTATAGGCCTTTTGGAGGTGTGCAGCCGCCCCTCACATCACTCTCTCTCTCTCTCTCCTCCTTCAGACCTCTCTCATCCGAATCTCTCTCTCCCCCGTTTTCCCTTTTCTTCCTGCTTTTGCTCCAGCTGACCTTCCCGCCACCCACCACTATGCTCAGGATACCCAGACCGTATGCTTGGACCCGATCGAAGCCAGTTGGAGCCATTGGCTAACCCACCGACTGACCTGAAGTCGCCATTCACCGGACCACCTAGAGCCTTGCCCGCCTGCACTATTTCACCTTTGCTACGATTTTTCTCCCATCCCGACCCTTCCTCCCCCAGCCTAGCCATCAGCAATTCCCCCTTGGCCCCCAGGTGCCGCAAGTCACCGGCCAACCCCTCGTCGGAGCTCCAATCAACTCGCCCAACTCCTTTTCCTCCTCTGCTATTCGGTTTCTAGAGTTACAGTGAGAAGCAAAGGAAGTCCGAGTTTTTTGTTGTTGTTTTGAGCTTGGGACCGCCTTGGATCACTGTGGTTGAGGTCCTTGAGCATAGCCTCCATTGTTGTCGCCACGTCCGTGTCTTCAGCCTGTTTAACGAGTGAGTTTAGCTCATAATCGATCGATTAATACCTAAACTTGCTTAGGGTTAGTTTAATTAGTGTTAATTCTAGTTTAGGAGGTTTAATTAAGTTATATTAGCCTTAAGATAGGTGGTTGGATAGATGGTTAAGATTAGTTTAGGTTAATCTTGCTTAATGTTGCTTAATTATGGTTTATGTATTATTAAGCATGTTTAGCTTTAATTGATTAATTTTCTTAATATAATTATTGTTTTAATGACTTTTTTTTTTGGATTTGACTTATTAGTTATTTAATTTTGAAAATTTACTATTCAGGTGACACTATTCACAAAATATTGTTCATGTGCACTGTTTAGGTGGTATTGTTCGCACGCATTGTTCATCCAGAATGCGAAAAGTTGTCTAATTTCATGTGTGTTGATTTTATGAAATGAATTGGATGTGTCATTGTATAGACATCTGCATGAATTGTGTGGTTTCCACAAAGAGGGGAAAATGGTTTGTTTGAGGAATACCGAAACGGATCACCTTTATGAGAAAGTGAGTTGTGGTGGTGTGCTTCCATGATCATTAAGTTGAATCCATCCCCCGATGTGTGTCGGGTGGGCGATGCTTCTATGTGGAAAGCCCTCGACAGGGATACCATTGCAACAGAAGTTAGACCGATGCTCTTATCTCGAAAGCCCTCGACAATGGATTCCAGTCGCAGCAAAAGCTAGACCGATGCTCCTATGTGGAAAGCTGTCTTTAGGTAGATGTAGCCGTGCTCAATGGGATGAGATGACGTTCGATTACGCCAAAAGATTGCTGTGTGTCAGGTTGGCCGTGCTTATGTGGCCGTAATTAATTAGAACACATGAATGTTGAGATTGTTGTGCCTTATTATGAGGTAAAATTGTGTGGCACAATATGGGACGTGTCACAATGATTTCACCTTATAATCGGGACCCGCGTAATCGATATGTGCTATGTGGCGCACTAATGCGCAAAAGCGTATGAGGATCATGGCATCATTGGTTTTGACTATGCATGAGTTGAGCACATGGTTTATGCTATACACGCATGAATCGATAACATGCAAGGTGTGGCAATGGCTAGGTGAGATCGCTTGTGACGCGACTCGTATGTGATTGATGAACTATATCATCAAATGGCCATGTGCATTGGGTGTATTGTGTTGAGATGTAACTTGCAGGGTATGGCATGCCGGGTAAGATTGCGTGCGAACCGACTAATTGATTGTTAGTTGGCCCTGGTTTTGTTATTTATTGATTGTTGGTTGTTAGTCGTTGCTTTGTTTGTGGGGTGGTTTTGGAGGAATACCCAGAGTTGAGTTGGTGTACTAATTGAGGTTTAAGGGGTAAACTTGCTGAGACATTGTCTCACTTCATCATGGGTTTATCTTTTCAAGTCCTTAGTGTGAAGAACCTGGAGCTTAAGGTAGAAGGGTCAGGAGCATGGATAGCTCGGTAGTTCTTTCTGGAGATTGATCTCTTGTACATGGACCTTAGAGTTGGCCTTTGTGTATAAACTAGTTTGTTTATGAAAGTGTGGCTTTTGTGAATTGTTGCCGTATTTTTCTATCCCATGCTATTTGCTGTCAGGGGTTATTGTTTCGATTATGTATGTGCATTAAAATGAATAGGTTGGCGATGCATTCTGGGACGTCGCATTGTTATTGACCATCGAGGGATGTGCGCACACTCCGAGTTCGAGGCGTAACATCCCCGCCCAAAGTGGTATCAGAGCAAGGTTAGTGTTTGGAGTGATAAGATGTGATGGGTTTTAGGATAATTAGTAGGAAATGTTTTTTCCTCATGCAAACGTTTGTGATTGATTAGCTGAGTGGTAGTTTGTTTTGCATGGGTCACTCAGTTTTCCTAATTCTATATGGAATTGGAAAGTAGGTTCTATAGAGATCTTGTAAAATGAGTGATCTGAATCAAAGGACTCCTAGGAAAAGGTCTATGATGTCTGTCACTTAGGGTAGGACGTTGACTAGGGTCAGTACCCGAGGTAGAGCACAGGCTGAGGCCAGCGCGAGCAGAGTAGTACCGCCGCCGGTCGGTGTTTGTGTAGCAGTACCTAGTGATCCAAGAATTGACGAGATCATGCGGGTGCTAAAAACGCTTAGGAATCTGATGGGGTAACAGGCCCAAAATCAAACCGCCGCCACTACCGCTACTACTGCTGCCGCTGCTACTGGTGCCGTTGCCGCCACTGTTGAGGCCACAACCACAGCTGCACCTACTGATGTTCCACCTGGGAACATGGTTGTGGAGAGAGAGAGAGAGGCCTATCCATAAGCTCGTGGAGCAGTTCTTGAAATTGAAACCAACAAGGTTCACTGGTGCAGGAGATCCCAAAGCTGCATCGCTCTAGATCCAAGATCTAGAGAAAGCCTTTACACTTCTGATGTGCACTGAAGAGGAGAAAGTTGTCCTAGCAATATACCAATTGCAGGGTAACGCGAATACTTGGTGGAGGGCCACTAGAGGCACGGTATTCCTAGAAGACGTGGTCCCGGTGTGGAAAACCTTCCTTAGAGCCTTCAATGACAAGTATTTTTCTGGCAATGCCCAAGAGCAGAAGATGGAGGAATTCTAGCACCTCTGTCAAGGGATGATGACTGTGGACCAGTATGAAGCTAAGTTTGCTAAGCTATCTCAGTATGCTCCCAGACTGGTAAGAGATCTGAAAGACAAAGCTTGAAGGTTCAAGAATGGCCTTCAACTAGAGCTGAAGAACCCACTAATGCCGCTGGGATCTTAGCTGTCGCCGCCGCCACCGATGAAATAGAACAGAGGGAACGCACCGTAGAATGCACTATAGACAGGATGCTAGTAGGATGGCAAGGGGACAGAAATGAACTGAGCCATACACCGAATAAAAGAAGAATGTTTTTGGGATAATTATATCAGAGTGGCACATCAAAATTTTGGTTAAGCTTGTAGAATTTCAGTTTGTTGAAATGAAGTTGTAAAAAGGAGAATCGCTGATTAGAATGGTACTTGGCTATTTTTACTTATGTATAACTTTAAGGTTGTAAATGAAAAGGATTGGCTCAAGAAGCATCTTATTGTAATGGATCGTTATTATGCAGTAATCCAATTTAACCCGTTAGCGGGAGAAAGTTTCAAGTTTGTCAAAAATCGAGGAGGACCCTTGTTTATTTTAATGTCGCCATTTAAGGCAATCGGTTATTGGATATGAGTTGCCAATGTTATTTTGCAACTGTGGTGGATACGACAGTTGAGGAGCTGAAAGTGGAGAGCATCGGCGTGGTATGGAAGTTTTCTAACACGTTTCCTGAGGAATCATCCCGGTTGCCCCAGAAAGGAAGATCGAGTTCGTGATAATGTTTCTTGAGGACATCTGAGTGTACTCTAGAAGTCCATATGAGTATGAAAGACATTTAAGAAAAGTGCTTCAAACCTTGCAAGGACATGGATGGGATTTCCGTGGACCCAACCAAAACTAAAGTCGTGATCAATTGGCCAAGATCGACGACAGTAACAAAGATCAGAAGTTTCTTAGGGTTGGCATGTTTTTACAAACGATTTGTGGGGAGCTTTTCAGCAATAGCTATGCCTCTAACTAGATTGTTGAAGAAGGTAGAGAAGTTCGTAAGGACAGATAAGTGTGAATATAGTTTCTAGGAGCTTAAGCAAAAGCTAACTACCGCACCAATTCTGACGATTTCATCTAGTTCTGGAAGCCTTTTGCAACCTTTAGAGTTTCCCAAGTGGAAGTGGGAACACATCATGATGAGCCTTGTAATGGGATTACCAAGAAGTCAGTCGATACCATCAAGGTTATTCGAGAAAGTATGAACCGAACCCAACTCATGCATGGAACTTTGAAGGAACTGAAGGTGCGGATGCATGAATTGTTGGATAAAGGATTTATACGTCCTAGTGCATCACCTTAGGGAGCATCAATTCGGTTTGTGAGGAGGAAAGATAGGTCGTTGCACCTTTGCATCGATTATAGGCAACTCAACCGAGTGACAATCAAGAACAAGTATCTGTTGCCAAGAATTAATGATCTATTTCATCAGTTACAAGGAGCTTCAATGTTCTCGCAAGTCAACCTAAGTACGGGTTTTCATCAATTGAGGATTAAGAAAGAATTGAACAAGAGACAATGTTGTTGGATGGAACTTCTCAAGGTCTGTGTTTGCAACCTCTTGTATCACCTCGTAAAAGCTAGTAAAGTTACAGATGTGTTGAATCGAAAGTCATCGATTGTGTAGATGGTGATTTAGGAGTGGATTTTACTCGATTGAGCTGGAGATTCGATTTCAAATCTGAGGTAAAGCACCTTTCAAATCTTATGGCCACCCTCAAAATTGAACCGGAAGTATAGCTAAGAATCAAGAAGTTGCAGTTGACAGATCTCGAGATCCAGAAGATTCTGCAAGAAGATAAAGAAAAGAGAAAGGTTGATTTACAAGCTACCGAGGACAGAACACTAAAATTTTGTGGATGATTATGTGTACCCGACGATGCATATATTAAGGAAGAGATCTTGTCAAAAGCACACTGTAGTAGCTATCAGCAGACTGCCCAGATGGCATCGTTTGAAGCATTGTATGGCAAAGAGTGTAAAACTCTAGTTGGTTAGGATGAAGTTAAAGAGCAAAAGGTTACCAACCCATAGTTAGTTCAACAGTCAGTAGATGTCGATACAATAATCTGAGGGAGACTTAAGATTGCTCAAAGTTGCCAGAAAAGTCAGGTAGAGAAGCAATGAAGATCGGTTCAGGTAATAGATCGAAATGAACAAGCGCTGCGTACTAAGATGACCATTTTGGTCAAAGTGGCCTAGCAACACCACAAGACAAAAGATGCTACTGGGGAAAGTGAAGAATCGATGAGACAACAAGACCCCCACCTTTTTTAAGAAGAATTTTGATTTAAATTTCAAGGATGAAATTTTTATAAGAGGGGAAGAGTTGTAATATTTTAAAATTTGAGCCCTTTGAGAGTAGAAGGAATGTGAATTTCGTCAATGCATTGTTGGTTGATTTCACTCGGAATTGATCACTCTTAACATACTGACCTTGAGAAGAAAGGCTAATAAAGACAGAATTCATGCGACTAAAAAACTTGACCTGAGAAAACGACTTGACCGTGAGACTTGCGTGAGGATGATCCTATAGACAGGCAGGCTGATTTCAAGGACGACTAGAAGTCGATTTGCAGATAGAACATAATGGAACGACGGGTGATTCCATTTACTATTATCAAGCCCATGAACGACCCTAGGTCGATCCTTGATAATCATATACTTTGGAATAAGAATCTATCCTCTGTAATTTCATGTAGTCATGGACATCCATGTGTCGAGATGTCTTGAACATAGTTTGGCACTAGTCGATTACACGTGAATCCTCAAAGCTGCCTATCAATCTGAATTGTACCAAAAATGGCATTATGGAGAAATTGACATGGCATGAGAACCTAAGATTGGACTTCGAATTATCAAAAACGTCCGAAATGGACTTTAGATGAAGCTACTTCATCAATCAACAGCGCTGATTAAGCCGAGTACTTGGAAAATGGATTTACGAGCTGAGGAAACGAGCCTATGAGGACATGGGCCAAGCAAGGCCAGTGTGGGCCCTAGGCCCAAGGTGAGACAGCCACCATAGTAGGCACACGGTAAACAAGTGAGCCCATTGGGCCCAACCAACCAATTTCATATTCCAAGCCCATTATCTAAGCCTTGAACCATTTCAAGCTCAATCAATTCCCGAGCCCAGTCCTATTCATTTCCTAGCCCAATTCTTAGGCCCGCCCATCATTTTCAGCCTAAAGACAAATTGGGAATTTGTGCAAGGTGGAAATGTCCATTTTGCCCCTAAAAGCATGTGGATAAAGTAAAGGAAGAGAGAGAATATGAGGTCATCTTTGTATGGAGACTTGGGGCAACCTTTATAGGCCTTTTGGAGGCATGCAGCTAGCCCTCAAATCACACTCTCTCTCTCTCTCCTCCTTTAGCCCTCTCTCAACCGGATCTCTCTCTCCCATGTTTTCCCTTTTGTTCCTACTTTTGCTCCAGCTGACCTTCCTTTAAAAAGCTGAGTTAATTGTTGGCTTCCCATGCGAATCAACCCCCGTGCCACACAAATGCTTAGGACACCCAAACCGTACGCCTGGACCTAGCCACTCGTCGGTCAAAGCCATCAGCTGACCCGCCGCCTGGCTTGAAGTCGCCGCTTGCCGAAACGCTTGAAGCCCTGCCCACCTACACTGTTTCACCTTTGTTGCGATTTTTCTCTCATCCCGACCCTTCTTCCACCCAGCCGAGCCCAGCCATCAGCATGTCCCCCTTGACCCCCAAGTGCCACCAGTCACCAGCCAACCCCTTGCCGGAGCTTCGATCAACCCGCCCAACTTCTTTTCCTCCTCTGCTGTTTGGTTTCCAAAGTTGCAATGATAAGCAAAGGAAGTCCAAGTTTTTTGTTGTTGTCTTGAGCTTGGGACCGCCTTGGATAGCTGTGGTTGAGGTCCCCGAGCGTAGCCTTCGTCGTCACCACCGTGTCCATGTCTCCGCCCCGCTTAACGAGTGAGTTTAGGTCTTAATCCATCGATTAATGCCTAAACTTACTTAGAGTTAGTTTAATTAGTGTTAATTCTAGTTTATGAGGTTTAATTAAGTTATATTAGCCCTAAGATAGGTCGTTAAATAGATGGTTAAGATTAGTTTAGGTTAATCTTGCTTAATGTTGCTTAATTGCGGTTTATGTGTTATTAAGCATGTTTAGCCTTAATTGATTGATTTTATTAATTTAATTGTTGTTTTAATGATTTTTTTTGGATTTGATTTATTAGTTATTTAATTCTGGGAATTTACCTTTCATGCGACACTATTCATAAAATACTGTTCACATGCACTGTTCAGGCGGTACTATTCACAGCTGTTGCAACCAATTTTTCAGGTCTGAACCACCTAGGGTTTGGCTAATAGATTGTTAAGCCTAGATTTAACTCGAGCTCTCCCAAGCCCATACCAATTCGCTACTTAGGTTCAAGTTCTTAACATGCAATTGATTTTCAATTAGGAGTCGTCACTAATTTATTTTTGGTGGTGAAATAGCTAGTACGAGTACCTAGAAAGGGGGTGAATAGGTATAAAAAAAATTTCTTGAAGCTTGCGCGATATTTAAACAGTTAGAGAATTTGCAACAGTTAAAAATTCAATCGCAAGACTGAGTAAGGGAAAGAGAGAATTGAACACTCGGTTTATAGTGGTTCGGCTTGATTCAAGCCTACGTCCACTCTTACGCGGCCGACAGTGATTGGCTGGATTCCACTATGATCAAAGAGATGTTACAGTGTTGATCTTCCTTGATTTCTAAGTGTAGATGATCTACCACACTCACTCAAGGCGTTACCAAGTATAAACACTCTCAGTATACAATTTCGCTCGAACAGTCTCAACTAACAATCAAGGATCTTCAGACTCTGGAATTTTTCTATCGATCACCCACTTAAAACAACTAGAACGTCTTCCTTTTATACTCCTTCATGCCATCATAGCCGTTGGCACTTACCAAAGGAATTCCTCCAATCTACCCGTTGGACGGAATCAATCAAGAAGATCATCCGAGCTATTTAAGGAATCTGATGATAGCCCATCAATCCTGTTCGCCCATACAATCAGGATCTCGGTTTCCAAGAATAGAACATTTCAAGATTATTTAGTCGACCATCGGATCTTCAATCGATCTGAGATAAGAATTAAAGAATCCAAAACGATTATCGAACCAAAGAATCTATTCCAGAGGATAGGATCGAATCCTCAACCATAAACCTCGGCTTTGGATTTCCTTCGTCACTGGATTAGAAAGACTGTCAGTGAGAATAGACTTAAGTCTTGAGTCCTGAGTCTTAAGTCTTGGGTCTTGAGTCTTGGGAGTACAAAGTCTTCAGACTTTAAACTGACGGTCTCCGAACATCCAGACTTAGACTGAAAGAAACGTTTTGTCAACTTCAAAATATTCTGGAAAGATTTCTCCAACAGGTGGGTCGATTGAAAACCTAAGTAAAGTAACGGAAGATTTACTTTACTCTTATGAACTAGAGATCTATGAGTTCGGGAACTTGGTTACGCTAGATTTCTCTAACGCCCTTTCGGTACCTTTCTCTTTTATTTTGAAAAATGTTTGGCAAGCAACTGGAATTAATTTTAAGCTATTTCCCTCACATGTGAGACGATCATGTGGATGCACAAACCACCAATTTAACACCCAAGTAAAGTAATAAATAAATTGTAGGACTTACCTCATAGCAACGAAAGCATCTACATTGTTAGATCAGAATTCACATCAACGGTCCTAGATATGATTTCTAATTAACACACAATTAATTTATTTTTGTTTTCACTTAATTAATGAGAGTCATACAATGCAATGCAATTTAACTTAATGACATGCAATTTATAGCTAAATGGATCTAACGACAATCACTAAGTAACATGCATTTCATGAACCTAATTCTATATGACATGCACATGACATTTTCTATTTTCTTAAAAAGCATTCAACCTATCCTAAAGATTGAAATTAATTTATCCTAAGGCATTTTTGTATTCTTTTTTATGAAATTAGAAATTAGAAAAATGTGAAAATTATCTAGCTAGATTAAGATTCTATCCAATTTATATTAAGGATTAGGTCAGGCTAATCCCTAATTTAAACCAATATATTATCTTAACTTAGCAATCCCTAACCTTAGGTGCAATCTATCTAAATCAATCTAAACTTAAAATGAAATATGCAATTTTATTCTAATGTGCAATGACATGCAAATGATGCCCTAATTCTACATGACATATGCATGAGGATTTTTGTTTTTGTTTTTTAATTAATTTAAAATGTCAAATAATTAAACATGCAATTTAAGCTAATGAAACAAAAATCTAACATCTTAAATTTATGTCTTTTTGGTAATTTTTCATTTCAACAATTCAGAATAAATAAAAACGCTTAGTCTAAACATGCATATTACCCTAAAGCATGCGATATTCTAATATAAAGCTAAACTAACTCAAACATATTTCAAGATAAATAAATCAATCAAGATGAGACAAGCACTGAGCCATTTAGAATCATCAAAGATACCATATCCATTGTTCAAATTTGGAAACAATATCTACTCAACTTGGTTATTTCGCTAGTAAAATCGATAAATTGATCTTAAGCTTTAAAGTTCAAAATATCAATTTTATTCTCGCGTGATTAATTATTACATCTAAAGCCTTACAGATGGAATAAAAAATTATATGTGGTTGCGAATTAGGAAATAAATCCTAATTGAAAGTTATGTCTATCGCCTATGGATATGAACATTAGATATTAATAGACATATATTAGGCAATAAAATACCGAAATCAAGTTTGAATAAAATAATTACCTGATGTTGCAAGACTTATTGCCACATTTGAGCTTGACGGAATCAGCTTGACAGATGACCGGGAATAGCTCGTGGGTGAGGCTCGACACAGCAGATGGGTCTCGGGTTGGCACACGACATAGCAAGGATGGCTGTTGTTTCTCAACTCAATGTAGTCTCAACAAAGGTAGCAGCAACTCGGTGACAGCAAGAAACGTCACTGCGGTGCAGTGATTATGGAAAACACATGGCACGGCTCCACGAGCCCTACAAGAACACTAAAAGACGCTGGACTAACAAGGAAATTTATTAGCAACGCCTTCGTGAAGCAAAGAGAAGACGAGATCCGACACTAGGAAAAGGGCGTCTGGCCTGATAAAGCAAATCTTTCATGATACAGCAATCTCCTGCAATCTATATCAATCCCATTGATTGAGCCGATCTTCCATGATTTGTGTCAATTCTGTTGATAAAGTAATCTTTCACAATCTTTACTGATTTTGTAGATTGTTATCTTTGTAAAATCTTTAATTGTATTTTTCCCGCTCATGTACATATTATAAATATAATACAAATCTCCACACCGATTGTGTGTGCGATCAAACTCAAATTCATACTCTTTTATGGTATCAGAGCTTCACAAATTTTTTTTTCCCACTAAAATGTCTTCTTCTACATCCTCCAACACCATTACTGCCGTCACCGCTGCTAACTCTTCATCCTTGTTATCTCCCTCCCAACCACCCTTTGCTCTTGGCAATATATCTCATGTTCTCCAAATCAAGCTAGATCGCAACAATTACCTTCTGTGGCGAGCACAATTTCTTCCTCTATTTCGTCTTCATGGATATCTTCAGTTTGTGGATGGCTCATATCCTTGTCCGACACCCGCAATCACTGATGCTGATAATAATGTGATCGACAACCCGGATCATGCTACATGGCATTATCAAGATCAACTCATCCTCTGCTGCATCCTCTCCACTCTTACTGAATCAGTGTTCTCACACATTGTTGGTCTTGAGACTTCTCATGATGTTTGGACCTCGCTTGAGAAACTTTATGCTCCTCAATCTCAAGCTCGCATAATGCAATTAGAGTATCAGCTTCGATCTCTAAAGAAGGGCTCTCTTTCCATGGAAGCCTTTGTTCAAAAAGCCAAGAATATTGCGGATCAACTTTACGCATTGCTCATCCCATCTCCGATTCCCAATTAGTTCTCAGCATCCTCGGTGGCCTGGGTTCGGAGTACGATGCATTTGTTACCTCAGTCACATCTCGTCTTGATCCATTACCTCTTGATGACTTCCTCGGCCTGCTTTACAATCAGGAAATTATTCTTGAAAGCCGCACCACTGAATCTCCGATACAGTCTTCTCCTATTGTGAATGCTGCGGTCAAATCATCTATTGCGTTGAATCCTCCCTCGAATGGTCGAGGACGCAGCCGAGGACGAGGACGCGGTCGAGGCCGTGGTCGCAATTTTTATGAAGGAGGTTCCTCTCACTCTCGACTCATTTGTCAAGTTTGTAGTCGTGCAGGTCACTCTGCTCTCCAATGCTACCAGAGATTTAATCCTGGTTATAAAGCTAATAGTGGCTCTCCATCTGCAATGTATGCATCTTCAACTGGTGAGTCATTTGATCCATACTTGGTACCCGGACTACGGTGCCACTCATCATCTTACAACGAGACATGGAAAATTTGAACATTCGGAGTGACTATTCGGCATCGATCAAATCCGCCCGCAAATGGATCGGGTTTGCAAATATCACATATCGGTTCTTCCATCTTACATTCTCCTACTAGTTCTTTTAAACTGCGAAATATTTATCATGTTCCCTCTATCAAGAAGAATCTATTATCGGTCTCTCAATTTACCAAAGACAACGATGTGGTATTTGAATTTCATCCTACTTTCTCGTTGTGTTAAGGATCGATCCTCGGGAACCTCCTGCTCAAAGGCCAGCATAAGAATGGACTTTATTATCTTAATAATGCCCGTACCACCAATAAGGTCCCTCTACAGTCAAATAAATCACCATCAGCACCATCCTGCTTCATTGGTGAACGAGTTTCTGCTTCTACTTGGCATGAGCGCTTGGGTCATCCAACTACCCGCATCACTTCTTCAATTATTTCAAAGCATGACTTGCCGATATCTTCGTCTTCCTCATCCAGTTTCTGTGAATCATGTCACTTGGGCAAGTCGTGTCGTCTTCCCTTTCCTAGGTCATCAACTACTTGTAATGCTCCTTTGGAGATACTTTATTCTGATTTATGGGGACCATCTCCAATTACTTCAATTAATGGTTTTCATTATTATATCATTTTTATCGATGCTTATAGTGGATATACATGGCTTTTTCCACTTACTGTGAAATCTGATGCACTGTCTACTTTTGTGCAATTTAAATGTCAAGTGGAAAGATATTTCAATTGTAAGATCAAGGCACTTCAAACTGATGGAGGTGGTGAGTATAAGAAATTTGATACTTACCTTCGCCTTCATGGCATCCTACATCGTCTTTCATGCCCACACACACAGGAGCAAAATGGTCGGGCTGAGCGCAAACACCGTCATATTGTTGAAACTGGCATCACATTGCTTACCCGATCTTCTGTTCCTCGTATATATTGGAATGATGCCTTCCTCACTGCGGTCTTTCTAATTAACCGCATGCCTACAACAGTCTTGAGTGGATTGTCTCCTTATGAGAAATTGTTTGGCCAGAAACCTGATTATTTACAATTGCGTGTTTTTGGATGTGCATGCTACCCTTGGTTGCGCCCTTATACCCGCAATAAACTTGAAGACAGAACAATGCAATGTATCTTCCTGGGCTATTCTCCCCATCACCGTGGCTATCGTTGTCTTCATCGTAGCACTGGCCGAATATATATCTCTCGCCATGTGATTTTTCAAGAGAACTTTTTCCCTTTTGCTAATTCACAATCTGGTCAATTGTCATCACCATCGCCTAGTTCTCCTGTTTGCATTGGTTATTCCTCTACTAAGCCCCCACAGTTTCAGGGGGTGCCCACCACCACATCAACTCCATCAAGTCCATCTACTATCATGGATGACTCCTCATCACATATTCAGCAATCTCCTGCATCCTCTTCTCCAGAAGCTCCATCGTTACAATCTTCTCAACCTCAACCACCAACTTCTACCCATCCAATGGTCACTCGTCTAAAGAATAACATTCGCAAACCAAAGGTTTTTCTTTCCACTAAGCACCCACTTTGTTCTTGTTTTCACTCAAGCTTGACGCCAAGTGAACCCACTTGTTTTTCTGTTGCAAACAAAGACCCCAACTGGCAGCAAGCTATGGCCAATGAATTTAATGCTCTCATTCAAAATGGCACCTGGGAATTGGTCCCTCATCACCCTTCTATGAATGTGGTCAATTGCAAGTGGATTTATCACCTAAAAACCAAATCTGATGGCTCAATTGATAGATACAAGGCACGGCTCGTTGCAAAGGGCTTTACTCAACAGGCTGGCTTAGACTATGATGAAACTTTTAGTCCGGTTATCAAACCGACAACGATTCGAGTTGTTCTCTCCTTAGCTATCACATATAACTGGTCTCTACGTCAATTGGACATTAAGAATGCATTTCTTCATGGCACCATTAAAGAAGAAGTCTACATGCAGCAACCCCAAGGATTTGTTGATCCGCATTATCCTGGCCATGTATGTCGTCTTCGGAAAGCTCTATATGGGCTAAAACAAGCCCCAAGAGCATGGTTTTCTCGACTAAGTTCATATTTGTTCTCTATTGGGTTTGTAGCCTCCACTGCTGATTCTTCATTATTCATACAGCATCGCTCTAATCACATTCTACTTCTTCTCATCTATGTGGACGACATTATTATTACTGGGAGCTCTACCTCCTCCATCATTGAATTAATTACTCGTCTTGGCACTGAGTTTTCAATCACTGATTTGGGAAATTTATCATACTTTCTTGGCATCGAAGCCCATAGATCCTCTATGGGTTGTCCCTCACTCAATCCAAGTATGCCACCGATCTTCTAACCCGTACAGGTATGGCTGATGCAAAACCTTGCTCATCACCTATGGCTCCCTCAGCTTCTAAGTTGTCAAAACAAAGTGGTGAACCACTGACTGATGTCTCCACTCATCGAAGTACGGTTGGGGCACTGCAATACCTCACTCTTACTAGGCCAGATTTATCCTTTGCCGTCAATAAAGTGTGTCAATTTATGCATTGTCCAACTGAAGATCATTGGTCAGCCGTCAAACGGATTTCGCGCTATCTCAAGGCTACTATTCATTATGGCATTACCTTGCGACCTATTCACCAATTGACCTTTACTGCGTTTACGGATGCTGATTGGGCTGGTTGCCCTGATGACCGAAAATCTACTAGTGGCTATTGCATTTATTTTGGTCCCAACTTGGTTTCTTGGAGTTCTAAAAAGCAACCAACTGTTGCTAGATCCAGCACTGAATCAGAATACAAAGGGGTGGCTAACACATCCTCTGAATTATTATGGCTATTACAACTCCTTCGAGATCTTCGATACACTCTACATTGGCCACCACTTGTTCTTTGTGATAATGTAGGGGCAATTTATTTGGCTGCCAATCCTATCTTTCATGCCCGAACCAAGCACATAGAAATTGACTATCATTTTGTTCGTGATTTAATTAAAAAGAAGCAGTTGGAAGTTCGTTTCATTCCTACACAGGTTCAAACGGCTGATATCATGACAAAGCCTTTATCCATCTCTCGGTTTCTTATTTTACGTGACAAGCTCACAGTGACTCTGCCACCATTTCGCTTGAGGGGGTGTGATAAAGCAAATCTTTCATGATACAGCAATCTCCTGCAATCTATACCAATCCCATTTATTGAGCCGATCTTCCATGATTTGTGTCAATTCTGTTGATAGAGTAATCTTTCACAATCTTTACTGATTTTGTAGATTGTTATCTTTGTAAAATCTTTAATTGTATTTTTCCCGCTCATGTACATATTATAAATATAATACAAATCTCCACACCGATTGTGTGTGCGATCAAACTCAAATTCATACTCTTTTATGGCCATGTCGTGCGCGATGAGAATCGGAGCAAACACATGGCCCGTAGCACGCACGGCAAGTAATTCGGCAGTGACCGTTAATGATGGCCTTTCTCTCGAAAATTCAGCAAAAGAGAATCCTCCTTTCCTTGACCAAAACTCGGGCCTTTTGATTTTCACTGCTTGGACTCTCGGTGTTGACTTTTCTTCTAAAAATAGTGTATTGCCCCCGTGAAGAAACCTGGACTTAGGTGTGACGCGTGGATGCCCATGTGCTCCTTCATGGACGTCCTTTGCTTCGTATTTTGTAGTGGGAGTTGGGCTGGAACTATCGATCAGCAAACGGCGTTCGACAGCTTCATCGTCAGAGGGCTATTGCAACATCATTGTATTGGACTTCTTAACGGTGCACTGAACTCGTTGGGCCCGGATCGCGATGACTTGATGGCAGATCACGAACAATAGCGGCTTGGCGTGGGCAGCTCCGTCATCATAGGAGTGGTCGGCTCGTGGCTGAAGGAGGGGCGATGCAGTAGTGTTGTCGATGGCGAAGGCACAATGGTGGCGTCGTGGCACACCAAGACGAGTGTCTCCGCCAAGGGTTGGCCGAGAGAGCTTCTTTCCCTCGTTTCTCTCTATTGTGGCCGTATGTTTTCAATTGTGTGGCCTCCTATAACTGTGAATATGCGTCCCCTTTTATAAGCGAGAAGATTAGGTTTCAAGGAAGGGACGCAATCTTCTATTTTCCGTAGGTGAGTGTTCACAATATCCTCTGCCTTAATTTCTTTTCTTTAATGAATATTATCCTTTTATTTCTTTCCTTCTTTCATTCAACCATGTGAACATATATTTTATTCATTGCAAGTTGTACTTGACCGAATATATTACACCTAGGATGTTGCTCTTTTGTGATTGAATTTTCAAGATTATGATATTGCTCTTTATATTTCCTAACTTGAAATTTTGCATGTGCAAAGCATATGTCAATTTCGGTCTCGTTAAAGAAATGATGTGCTTATATGAGCAACGAGTTCAGCCAAATTTTCATCACCGTGGGCTTAGTCCAACTCACTAAATTAAAGCTTAGAACCACCAATTCGACTCCATTATCGGTCCAAAAAAACAAATGCAAAGCACGTAAATTGAAAATAACTGTACTATGCAATATATTTTTTCAGGGATAAAATTAACCCCTAATTTTTTAATGCAATAAATGACTAAATGGGTCACCAAAATTTAGGTGTCAACAATAGAGTACTGTTCACGCATACTATTTATCCAAAATGTGAAAAGTTGTCTAATTTTATGTGCGTTAATTTTATGTGGTGAATTGGATGTGTCATTGCATAGACATCCACATGAATTGTGTGGTTTCCACAAAGAGGGGAAAATGGTTTGTCCAAGGGATACCGAAATGAACCGCCTTTATGAGAAAGTGAGTTGTGGTGGTGTGCTTGTGTGATCATTAAGTTGAATCCGTCCCCCGCTGTGTGTTGAGTGGGCGATGCTCTTATGTGGAAAGCCCTCAATAAGGGATACCAGTCGCAGCAGAAGCTAGACTAATGCTCCTATGTGGAAAGCCCTCGACAACGGATTCCGACCGCAGCAAAAGCTGGACCAATGCTCCAATGTGGAAAGCCATCTTGAGGTAGAGGTAGCCGTGCTCAATAGGGTGAGACGATGCTCGGTTACACTGGAAGACCATTGTGTGTCGGGTAGGCCGTGCCTATGTGGCTGTAATTAATTGGAACGCATGAATTTTGAGATCGTTGCACCTTATTATGGGGTAAAATTGTGTGGCACGGTATGGGACGTGTCACGATGATTTTACCTTAAAATCAAGACCTGTGTGATCGAGATGTGCTATGTAGCGCACTAGTGTGCAAGAGCGTATGAGAATCATGGCATCATTGATTTTGATTGTGCATGAGTTGAGCACATGGTTTATGGTATGCACGCATGGATCGAAAATGCGCAAGGTGTGGCAATGGCCAAGTGAGATCACTTGTGACGCAACTTGTCTGTGATTGATGAATTATATCATCTAATGGCCATGTGCATTGCATTTATTATGTTGAGATGTAACTTGTAGGGTATGGCATGTTGGGTAAGGTTGCATGCAAACCGACTAATTGATTGTTAGTTGGCCCTGGTTGTGTTATTTATTGATTGTTGGTTATTAGTTGTTGCTTTGTTTGTGGTTTTGGAGGGATATCCCGAGTTGAGTTGGTGTACTAATCAGGACTTAAAAGGTGAACTTGTTGAAACATTGTCTCACCCCGTCGTGGGCTTATCTTTTCAGGTCCCTAATGTGAAGAACCCGGAGCTTGAGGCGGAAGGGTCAGGAGCATGGATAGCTCAGTAGTTCTTTTTGGAGATAGATCTCTTGTACATGGACCTTAGAGTTGGCATATATGTATAAATTAGTCTGTTTATGAAAGTGTGGCTTTTGTGAATTGTTGCCCTGCTTTTCTATTCCATGATGTTTGCTGTCAAGGGTTATTGTTTTGCTTTCACATGTGCATTAAAATGAATGGGTCGGTGACGTGTTCTGAGACGTCACATTGTTATCAACCACCAAGGGATGTGCGCGCACTTGGAGTTTAGATCATGAAAAAAGAAGTGATAAATAAAGATGCTGAGGATTCCAATCAAGTAGAAATTACTAAGAGACAAGCTTTTGATGCTAAAACTATTTATTCTTTATATTGTACTTTGTCTACTATTAAATATAACAGAATTTCTTCATGTGAAACAGCTAAAGAAGTTTGGGACAGGCTTCACCTCACTTATGAAGGAACATATCGTGTAAAGAAAATAAAAATAAACATCTTGCTCAGTTAATATGAGTCCTTTAGAATGAAGCCCAGTGAGTCTATTGGTGATATGTTCAATCACTTTACAAAAATTGTAAATAGATTGGCATATCAAGGTCAACCAATTTATGCTCCAATGATAGTCAACAAATTACTGCGATAACTTTCAAAGGATTGTAATCATGTAAAGACTTCAATTAGGGAGACACAATGGATTATTCCTCTTTTTGTTGACAAGCTCATAAGCACTCTTCAATCGTATGAAGTGGAATAGATCAATGATAAAAAGGATCCAAAAAGTAAGAAGTCAATTGCACTTAAGTCCAATGCCGATTATGATGATACAGATACAGACAATGACATGGATAATGAGAAGCTGGCCCTTATGATAAAGAAATTCATAAAACTGAATAAGAAAGGAAGAAGATTGAACTGGAAGAAGCAAAGCAAGCAAAATTCCTAAAAGAGATTGATGGAAGATGTTGAAACAAGTAAGGATATAATATGCTTCGAGTGCAAGAAGAAGGGGCACATCAAGCCTAACTATCCCTTGCTGAAAAAGAAGAAATGAAAGTATGAGAAATACAATAACGCTCTTAAAGCAAAAACCTTGAGTGACATCAAATGTGAGGAAAGCAAAAAAGAATTTGCAAATATTTGTCTAATGGCTCATTCATAATTAGACTCAAACATAGACTCAGAATCTGACAAAAAAATCAAGGTAAGTCATTTATAAATTCCTATTAAAGTTTTTGTGTTGAGAAAACTCCTATTAGATTTTGAAGTTGACAAAACTTTTCTATTTTTATTCTTATTCTCATTTTGAGGAATACTAGACTTCTATGGAACTCTATCAAAGTCTATCTTACATCAGAAGTCTACCCAACTCTGATGAAAACCTAGACTAAACTCAAGTGAAGAACGAAGAAAGAATTAGACTCAGGATTATTATTCTTCCTTCAAGGATGCAATACAAACAAGAAATATATGGCTTTTTGGTTGAAAATCTCACTTACCTTTTTGGACATTATTGATGAAATCAATCACGGATCAGTAAAATCAATTTGGAAGACAAGTTTCTTTTTAGGAAAGAATCTACGTATGGAAATCAATTTGGGTGACCAGGATCATCAAACTTTCATCTCAATCTTCAAACGGCTCAAGATCTCTTTGATTGATTTTGTCCAATGGGTTGATTGGAAGAATTCCTCTGAATAGTGCCAACGGTCATAAAGGCATAAAGGAGTATTTAAGGAAGTTTTTTAGGTCATTTGAAAAAGAGAGTGAAAAGCTAGAATTCCAAAGCCTAAAGCTTCTTAAATCACTTGTTCTTCATTGATAGTGCTCATACGTGGATTCAAAAGAGAGAAACACTAAAGAGTGACTTTGTAAGAGAAAAGAAAACTCTTTACTAAGTAGTCAATGTTATATTGTTGTAATTCTCTTTTGATTCATAGTGAAATCCAGCCAGAAGGCTGTCAGCGTGAGAGAATGAACGTAGACTTAATCTAAGCAAAACCACCATAAAATCTTGTGTTCATTTTCTCTTTTCAGAACTCCTTTAATTTACTTGTTGTGATATTTTTCTAAGTCTCGCTATATTTAAAACATCTTATTTAAGTCTGAATCTTTATTAGAAGTCTATTGTTTAACATATTTGATTATATATATATATATATATATATATATATATATATATATATATATATATATTTTACTGCATCTTTAGATAAATCTGTTTTTACACCTATTCACCCCCCTCTAGGTGTTTTTATCAGCTCTTTCATTTGGTATTAGAGCCTTGTGTGCTTACTTTATTGAAGTATTTTTTACTTCTAAGTTAAAGATCTTCTATGGCTAGTATTTTGGCTCTAGGATTGGTTGAAGGATAGAGAAATACCAGACCTCCTTATTTCAATGAAAAGTAATATAATGTGTGGAAGAACAAAATGAAGGCATTCCTCAAATCTAGAGATCCCCTAGAGTGGGATGTTGTTGAAAAATGAATGAATCTAAAGGCAACATCAACTTTAGACAAAGGGAAAGAAGTAATAGAAAAAGATACTGATGAATCTACACAAGCTGAAATTATCAAGAGACAGGCTCTTGATGCAAAAGGAATTTATTCCTTATACTGTGCCTTGTTTCCCACTGAATATAACATAATCTCCTCCTGTGAAATAGCAAAAGAAGTTTGGGACAGACTTCACGTCACTTATGAGATGACTGATCGTGTGAAAGAAACAAAGATAAATATTCCACTTGGACAATATGAGTCTTTTAGAATGAAACCTGAAGAATCTATTTGTATATGTTCAGTCGATTTACAGAAATTGTGAATAGCTTAGCTTATCAAGGTCAATCAATTTTTGAACCAATGAAAGTCAACAAACTACTACATGGACTTTCAAATGACTAGAATCATGTGAAGACTTCAATCAGAAAAACTCAAAGGATCATGCCTTTATCAGTTGATGAACTAATAGGCATGCTTCAATCATACGAAATGGAGCGGATCAATGATGAGGAAGATCCAAAAGGTAAGAAACAAATTGCATTAAAGTCTAACATTGATTCTGATGATACATATTCGGACGATGATATGGACAATGAAGAGTTGGCACTTATGATAAAGAAATTCAGAAAACTAAACATAAAAGGAAGAAGGTTGAATTGGAAGAAGCAAAGCATGCAAAATTCCTAGAATAGACCAACAAAAAGCATCGAAACTAGCAAGGATGTAATATGTTTTGAGTGTAAGAAAAATGGGCACATCAAACCAAGCCGTCCCTTGTTGAAAAAGAAGAAAGGGAAGTTTGAGAAGTACAAGAAAGTTCTTAAATCAGAAACTTGGAATAACATCGAATGTGAAGAAAGAGAAAAGGAATTCGCAAACATATGTCCAATGGCTCACTTAGAGTTAGATTCATAATTAGAAACAGACACTAATTCAGATTCTAATAAAGAATTCGAGGTTAGTCACTCAGAAATTCCTGTTAAAATCTCTATGTATATAAATGAACTTTGCATCAATCTTAAATCCTCTCTTAAAAGGATTTCCGAACTGAAAAAGGAAAATTCTAAGCTTAGGCAACATGAAGTCTCTTGAAAAGAAAAGTTTGAAAATCTGAAAAAGAAGTTCTGATGATTTGAAAGAAAATTATGATTCTCTTTCAAAGGAAAATACCTATTTAAAAAAGGAAATTCAAATATTTCAAAAAAATTTTTCAAATGATAAAAAAAATTAGAGAAAAATCTTACAGCTCAAATACCCTATTTTAATAAGTATGGTTTGGGTATGAATAATATAACAATTCCTTTAATTGATTTTCCTAAAGTAAAAGAGAGACTTAAACGAAGACCTCCAAAGGCATTTTACAAAATTCATTTTCAAAAAGTGTTTGTAAAACCTATTGGCCAAAGTGCTCTCAAATGTTCTAAGTGTAACAGCTCAGAACATTTTAAGAATGAATGTCCTAAAGTTTGGAGACCAGTTAAGAAGGATTGGGCAAAGATTATTTTTAATACTAACTCTCTTGGACCCAAGAAAATCTAGGTACCAAAGAAAGTTTGAGTTATTCTTCTGATTGCGGGTCACTATTAAAAGACAAGTTAAATAGTATATGGATAGTGGTTGTTCTAGGCATATGACAGGAGACTCAACCTGCTTCGTAAAGCTTCAAAGATTAAAAGAAGGAAGTGTTTCTTTTGGTAGAAACAATAAATGAAAGATTATAGGGATGGAACAATGAAGATTGGAAGTCTGACTATCAACAATGTTTCCCTGGTAAAAGGCTTAAACTACAATATTCTAAGTATAAGTCAGCTTTGTGATACATGTTTTAGAATAAACTTTCAAGAACGTATCTATTCTGGAATAAGTCAAGATTTTTCACAATCCTTTACTGGGTGAAGGCATGGCAGCATATATCTTCTAGACGTCAATTCAGAAAATTCTCAATGCCTTATCTCAATACAAGATGAAGCAAGTCTCTAGCATCGAAAGCTTGGTCATGTAAATATGAAATAGATTGCAAAAATTTCTTCTAAGAAGCTGGTTCGAGGGCTTCCTAATTTGGCTTAACAAAAGTCTGAATTATGCACTCCATGTATCTAGGAAAACAAGTCAAAAGTTCATTTAAACCAATAAATCAGGTTTCTACTAGTCGTGTTTTGCAGTTTCTTCATATGGATCTTTTTGGACCAAGAAAATCTCAGAGTATTGGTAAAAAGAAATACTATCTAGTAATTGTGGATGATTATTCACATTTCTCTTGGGCATTCTTTTTTGCAAGTAAGTCTGAAACTTTCTCTTATTTTTCAAAGTTTGCTAAGAAAGTTCATAAACATAAAGCTTATGCTATCTCAAACATTAAAAACAGATCATGGAGATGAGTTTGAAAATCAAGATTTTGCAAACTTCTTTAATAAATCTAGTTTTCAACATCTTTTCTCTTCTCCATATACTCCAGAATAAAATGGAGTTGTAGAAAGGAAAAACATACCTTTACAGGAAATGGCCAGAACTCTATTAATAGAAAGCAAAATATCTTCTCGATTTTAGGCAGAAGTAGTCTCTACCGCTTGTTATATAATCAACAGGGTGTTTTTAAGCCCTATCCCAGAGAAGACTCCCTATGAAATATATAAAGGGAAGAAGCTTAACGTCTCTTATTTTCATGTTTTTAGCTGTAAGTGTTTTATCTTGAAGAATGCAAATGATCGATCTAGAAAATTTGAAGAAAAATCAGATGAAGGAATTTTTCTTGGTTATTCAATGTCAAGTAAAGTTTACAGGGTCTTTAACAAGAAGACTCAATCTGTAGAAGAATCAATGAATGTCAGATTTCAAGAAAATATGCAGAATCAACCAAATTAGGTTCAACTTGAAGAGTCTGAACAAATTCCAAACTTAATGAAGTCTAATTCCCCCGGAGAACTTCAATCTTTTAGAGAACAGCAACAAGGAGAACTAGAAGAATCAAAGGAAACAAATGATCAACCGAATGACAAATCAAATAGCAAATGGAAGCATAAATCAAGTCATCCCAAAGAACTCATCATTGGCAAATTAGATGAAGGGATCCGCACCAGATCCAAAGGAAAAGAAGTTTCCAGTGCATTAGCACTTCTTTCAGAAATAGAACCAAAAGGAGTAGAATAAGCATTGTTTGGTGAAAGCTGGATAGAAGCTATGTAGGAAGAACTCAGACAATTTAGCATTAATGATGTGGGGAGCTGATTCCTAAACCCAAAAGCAAATCTATGATTGGAACAAAGTGGGTATTCAAAAACAAGATAAATAAAAAAAAAAAGGTAAAGTTATTAGAAACAAAGCAAGACTTGTGGCAAAAGGTTATACACAAGAAAAAGAAATAGACTACGATGAGACTTATGCATGTGGCAAGGTTATAAGTAATTGAATTATTACTTGCTTTTGCATGTGTGCAAAAATTCAGGTTATTCCAGATGGGCATCAAAAGTGCTTTCCTTAATAAATTCATACAAGAAGAAGTCTATGTTGATCAACCATTAGGATTTGAAGATCCCAGAAAACCAGACTCTATCTATAGACTAAAGAAGGCGTTGTATGATCTGGTAGGCAACTCGAGCTTCGTATGAAAGGTTAAGTAAGTTTTTAACAGATAATGGCTTTGAGAAAAGAAAAGTTGACACAACCTTATTTATAAAAAGAGAAGAAAAGGATTTTCTGCTTGTACAGATTTATGTCGATGATATAATCTTTGGATCTTCTAACAAAAATCTCTATAATAAATTTTCAAGATCTATGTAGGAAGAATTTGAAATGAGCATGATGAGTGAATCTGGGATTGCAAGTTAGACAATCAAAGAAATGAATATTCATTCACCGGGAGAAATATGCCAAAGATATTATCAAGAAGTTTGGAATGGAGAACTGCAAGAAAGCAGAGACTCCCATGTCAAGCTCATCAAAGCTCGACTAAGACGAAGGAGGAAAGAAAGTAGATCAAAAGCTATACATAAGCATGATTGGTTCTCTTCTTTATCACACTGCCTCTAAACCTGACATTCTATTTAGTGTGTGTATCTATGCTAGATTTCAATCTGATCCCAATGAATTACATCTAAGTGCTGTTAAACGTATCATCAAATATATTGCAACTTTTCCAAAGCTAGGTCTGTGGTATCCAAAAGAAAAAGAGTTTACTTTTCTTGGTTATTCTGATGCTGATCTAGCTAGTTGTAGAGTCGGCAGAAAGACTGCGTTTGGTACATGTCAATTGTTAGGACAAAGTACTGTAGCACTATCTACAACAGAAGCAAAATATGTTGCTCTTGGAAGTTGCTTCTTACAAATTTTGTGGTTAGAAAACAACTAATAGACTTTGGAATAGAAGAATTCTGCACGGAAATTAGATGTGACAACACAAGTGCTATCAACCTTATTAGAAATCCAATTCTTCACTCAAGAGCAAAGCACGTCAAGATTCGTCATCATTTCATAAGAGATCATGTTCAGAATGGCGAGATTAATGTTCAATTTATTGATTCAAAGAATCAACTGGCAGACATCTTTACAAAACCATTGGAGAAAAGCTTATTTGAATCAATTCGAAGCAAGCTAAATATCATCATTCATTTCAACTAAAGTCTATGATTGATCAGACTCAACATCTCAACTTAAGGAAATTACTTTAGTCTAGAAATCTTTCTAATCTAGGTATTTTATTTTTGGCACGTAAAAACTAAACAGGTATGTTTATCTCTAAATCATCGCTTGCCTTTTTTTTTTTTTTTGGAAATTACAATTCTGTTGTTGATTTTTCAAAATTCATTTCAAATTTTCTAGCAATTATCTTTTTAAATTGTTTTCCAAAAAGGCATTTTTTTTAGTGTCGATTCATTAACCCCATTTCGAGTTATTTAAATTCTTCAGATTATTTCTTTCGAGCATAGTATTTTCAAACCCTAATTCTCTCTCTCTCGTCTCTCTCTCTCTCAATCTTTTCTTGTGAAAACACTCTGCAAATTTCATTCTCTCTTCCATTCGAGCATGTCATTGAAGTCCTTCAAATCTGCAACAATGTCATTCCAGAGGAAATCTTCTCGCATTGCTATCCGCAACCCTCGCAATATGCCTGAAGAACCAACTCATTTTGATTTGACTGGAGAAGATTCTCCCCAAAATTCTCCCCGTCACTCTGTAGATGAGGAAGTTACACAGGAGGCAACACTCATTTATGTAAAGAGACCTGAGGTACTTTTCAAACATTATAAGTTTTTGAAAAGGGTGGAAGTCTTATGGAGTTTATCACTAACTTTCTGAAAGACAATGGATACGGAAACGAAACTCTATTCTTGAGAACGATGGAAAGGTTAGGATTGGTGCTGAAAGGAACAGCAGAGGAGGAATTTTTGAACTTTCCTCCTAATCCTCATTTTGGGTTTAGAAAATCAACCTAAGAATAATGACGACGATGAGAGAATTTTTATTAATTTCTAACCAAAGATGGGTGTGGCGGCTAAGGGCGCGTTTGGTAACGATTCTGTTCCCGGGAGTAGATTCTGATCAGAAATGATTCTTTTTTATTATGTTCCCGGAAATTGATTCTAAGTATTTTAAGCCGTTTGGTAACTGTCCAAAATTTCTGATTCTGGAATAGAATTGTGTTTGGTACCGTGCTTATTAATTCTATTCCAAATCAATCTTTTAATTTTTAAATAATTTTTTTACTTTTTTTCATGTTTTTCTTTTCTTTTTTTCCTTTTTTCTTTTCCTTTTTTCTTTTTTCTTTTTTTTCCTTTTTTCTTTTTTTCCTTTTTTCTTTTCTTTTTTTCCTTTTTCTCATCATCTTCTTCTTCTTGTAGCCGGTCATCGAACCAGCGACCAGCCAGATGAGGGCCGACGACCTCACTAGAGCGTTGTCGGCCCTCGTCGGCCGAGCCTCGCCAACAACTGGGCAAGGCTAGGCGAGGCCTGCCAGGCCACTGGCAGGGCTGGGCGAGCCTCGCCTGGCCACCGGCGGGGCTGGGCATCACGAGGCTTGCCCAGCCCAAGCGAGACTCGGCCTCACCAGATCTGGTGAGGCCAAGCCTCGCCGGTGGCTGGGCTTGCCACCAGCGAGCTCATCAGACCTCGCCCTAGTCTGGCGAGCCTCCGGAGAGCTCGCCGGACCGGTGGCTGGCGGCGACAGACGGAAACGGTAGACGGTGGCAGGAGGTGGTGGACGGCAGTTGCGAGATGGCCGAAGGGAAGAAGAAGAATTCTTAGTTTTGATTCTCAAATTCGTTCCCGGAACAAGAATCAACTTTTTTTTTTGTTATTGATTCTATTCCTAATCTGTTCCCGGGAACAAAAATTTTACCAAACGCGATTCTAAGCCCAAACTGATTCTAGGAACAAAGAATCAGAATTTGGCCCTATTTAGATGGTTACCAAACAAGGCATAAGATTACTGGAGAAAGAACGAAACTTTTTCGTTCAAAAGGGCATAAAAAGGTTTATGCTCAAATGTTGAACAGAGGGGTTATAAACCCACGAACAGTAGACTTTAACTTTTGTGGATTATATAAAGGTTAACTTGAGGGATAAGTTAGCCAAACTTCAATTTGAGAAATTTTGTGCATAGACATCTAAAGCATATCTGAATTAATGGCATATTTTTACTCGAATCTATCATTTCTGGATCAAACTCATATTCAGTTTACTGTATGTGATAGTGTGTTTGATGTAGATGTGGATCTTCTAGCTAACATTTTGGGTGTAGAACGAAATGGTTTTCTACCCATAAATGTATCCATCAATCAAGCTACTAAGTTTCTCTTGAAAGACAGATTTCCGAGTGGGAGTATTACTTACTCTCGAATGCCTACTTCAAACATTCTGCTACATAAGATAGTGATCAATTACATCAAACCCAAGGCTGCCTCTAAGACTAATGTTTCAAAGTTTGAGGCAAAGATAATGTGGGCAATATGCAATGGAGTTCCTTTTTCACTCCCACATACCATCTTTTTGCACATGTATAGAACAGTGATGAAGGAAGAAGGGCAACTACCCTACTCTTGCTTTGATAACAAGATTATTCAGACACTTTCAAATTCAACCACCTTCTCAAATTCGATCAAGGACTCTTGCTCCTATGGAAATAGGAATAAAAATGATTTCCAAGATTAAGCTGAAAGATCTTTTTAAAGCCCTGGATCTTTTAAAGAAGGAATCATCTAGCAAAATCAAGGAAGCATCTATTGCTACAAAGAAGCGCAAAGGAAAAGATGTTGTCCAGAAGACATCAAAGAAGAAGAAATCTATCCTTCTATAGGATTAAGAGGAGGAAGATGAAGATTTAACAATCTATGCCATCACTTTGTGCAATCTTCAAAGCTTTGATGATTCTGAAGAGCCAGAAGAAGAAGAGGGTGAAAAGGAAGAAGAAGAAGAAGAAGAAGAAGGAGAAGAAGAAAGTGATGCTAAAGAATCTGAAGAGAAGGAAGATAAGGATGAAGACTCAAAAGGAGATGCTGGTATAATATCATAATTGGAGGAGACTGAGGAAACAATGGACATTGCTGCACCTGAATTAGAGGAGACTAAACTAGAGAAGTGATCTCAAGACGGAAAGGAGAAGGTGCAAGAAGGAGAAGTTTCATCTCAACATAAAGGCACCAAAATAGGGGGGAGAACATGAGAAAAATCCATTAGTTGCATCTACTACTAGTGTTGGTATCAGTAGATCTCCTGCAAATGTTGAAGATGTATTTACATATCATTTCCCCGAAGTTGAAGTTGAAGTTGAAGAGGAAACTCCAAGTCAGGGTAAGCAATAAACTGCACAAGTTCAAGTTGATGTTCCTTTACTTCTAGATGCTCCACAGATTCATTTTACTGAAGCTAATGCCCAAACCAAACCTGAAGCAAACTATCCAAGGATAGTAGAACTCCTCTTAGAAATAAAGACACAATATTATGCCATGAAGTTTGAGATTCATAAGTTACATGCTGCTTTAGGATCTACCTCAAAATTTCTTACAAGCAATGTATAATCTCTTAACACTCAAGTTCAAACACTGAATCAACAGACTTCACAGACTGTAGCCAAAGTGGAGAATGTATATTATCAGTGCTTACATGAGCTTGAGGAGATCGTGCAGTCACTGTAGGATTTTCGACTTGTTCGCATTCCAAAACAACCCTGATCATCTTTTCATTCACTATTCCTGACTGACTTTATTTTTTGCTGATGACAAAAAGGGGGAGAGTGAGAGCAGATTTAAAGTTCTTTTTTCGTTTAAACTTGGTTGTGTGGTTTGAACTTTTGTGGTGCTTGAACTCTAATTGTTGGTTGTTGCAGAACTATTAAGACTAATGTGTTTTGTGGATGCAAATTCTATGTTATTCAGTTCTATAATAATCTATACTTATTATAAACTATCATGTACTGCTAAAGTGTTATTTTGCAGGATATAATGTTTAAATCTGTATGAAAGTTTTGTCACCATAAAAAATGGGGAGATTGTTAAGAAAACTCCTATTAGATTTTAAAGTTGACAAAACTTTTCTATTTCTATTCGTATTCTTATTCTGAGGAATACTAGACTTTTGTGGAATTCTATCAAAGTCTATCTTATATAAGAATTCTGCCCCACTTTGACAAAGACCCAGACTAAACTCAAGTGAAGAACGAAGAAATAATCAGACTCGGGATTATTATTCTTCCTTCAAGGATTCAATACAAACAAGATATGTCTGGCTTTTTGGTTGAAAATCTCACTTACCTTTTTGGATATTGTTGATGAAATCAATCACGGATTGGTAAAATCAATTTGGAAGACAATTTTTTTTTTTTTAAAGAATCTACTTATGAAAACCAAGATTTTGATTGTATAGGCGACCAGGATCATTGGACTTTCATCTCAATTTTCAAATGGCTCAAGATCTCTTTGATTGATTCTGTCCAATTGGTTGATTGAAAGAATTCCTCTTAATAATGCTAACGGTCATAAAGGCATAAAGGATTATTTAAGGAGGTTTTTCAAGTCATTTGAAAGAGAGAGTGAAAAGCTAGAATTTCAAAGTCTGAAGCTTCTCAAATCACTTGTTCTTCATCGATAGTGCTCATATGTGTATTCAAAAGAGAGAAACACTAATGAGTGACTTAGTGAGAGAAAAAGAAACTCTTTACTAAGTAGTATGTGTTATATTACTATAATTCTCTTTCGATTCATAGTGAAATCCAACTAGAATGCTATTAGTGTGGGAGAGTGGATGTAAGCTTGATCTAAGCCGAACCACTATAAAATCGTGTGTTCATTTTCTCTTCTCTAAAATCCTTTAATTTATTTGTTGTGATATTTTTCTGAGTCTCGCTATATTTTAAAACATCTTATTTGAGTTTGAATCTTTATCAGAAGTTCATTGTCTAACAAATTCAGTTTTAAAAATATATATATTTTTACTGCATCTTTAGATAAATCTATTTTTACACCTATTCACCCCCTCTATGTGTTTTTACTAGCTCTTTCACTTTGCATCAACTTCAAATCTTCTCTTAAAAGCATTTACGAACTAAATAAGGAAAATTCAAATTTCAGGCAACGGGATAATTCTTAGAGAGAAAAGTTTGAAAGTCTGAGTGATTTTGATGGTTTGAAAGAAAATGTTAATTCTCTTTCAAAAGAAAATGAATGTTTGAAAAATGAGATTTCATATATTTCTACAAAGTTTTCCAAAGGGTCAAAAACTTTAGAAAAAATTCTTTCAGCTCAAATACTCTATTTTAACAATCTGATTTAGGAAAAATAATGAAACTACTCCTTCGATTGATTTTCCAAAGAATTTCATAAAAATCATTTCCAAAAAGTTTTTATAAAACCCATGGCTATAATGTTGTTAAATGTTCTAAGTGTAATAACTCAGAACATTTTGAAAATGAATGTCCTAAAATTTGGAGACTTGTTAAGAAAGATTGGGCAAATGCTGTTTTTAAAACTAACTCTCCTGGACCCAAGAAAATTTGGATACCAAAGAAAGTTTGAGATTTCCTTATGACTGCAGGTCATTGAAAAAGAAATGGTACTTGGACAATGGTTATTCTAGACATATGACTGGAGATTCAAGAAGTTCTGTAAAGCTGGAAAAACAAAAATGAGGAAATGTTTCTTTTGGCGGGAACAACAAAAGAAATTATTGGACATGGCACGGTGAGGATTGGAAGCTTAATCATCAATAACGTTTCATTGGTGAAAGGTTTGAATTACAATCATTTGAGCATAAGCTAGTTATGTGATACAGGATTCAATATTAATTTTCAAGAAGATGTCTGTTTTGGAGTTAGTTAAGATTTATCTCAATCATTTATTGGGCGAGACATGGCAATATTTATCTTCTGGACATAAGTCCAAAGAGCTCTTGGTGTCTCATTTCAATTCAAGATGAAGCATATCTCTGGCATCGCAAGCTTGGACATGTGAATATGAAACAAATTGCTAAACTTTCTTCTAAAAAGCTGGTACAAGATCTTCCCTAAATGACTTACCAGAAGTCTGAATTGTGTACCCCATGTATCTTGGGAAAACAGGTTAGAAACTCTTTTAAACCAGTAAATCAAGTTTCTACCAATCGAGTTTTGCAACTTCTTCATATAGATCTTTTTGGACCAACAAGAACATAGAGTATTGTTTGGTAGTCATGGATGATCATTCATGATTCACTTGGGTTTTCTTCTTGGTAAATAAGTCCGAAACCTTCTCTTTTTTTAAAAGTTTGCTAAGAAAACTCATAATGAAAAATGTTATGTTATTTCAAGCATAAGGATTGATCATGGTGGAGAATTTGAAAATCAAGACTTTGCAAGTTTCTGTAATGAGAATAGTCTTGAACATGTTTTCTCCTCTCCATATATCTTAGAACAAAATAAAGTTGTAGAAAGGAAAAATAGATCATTATAGAAGATGACCAAAACTCTATTGATAGAAAGTAAAATATCTTCTCGTTTTTGGGCAAAAGCAGTTTTTACTGCCTATTATATAATTAACGAGATAGTTTTAAAGCCTATCCTAGAAAAGACTCCATATGAAGTGTATAAAAGGAAGAAGCCAAATATATCTTATTTTCATGTGTTTGGCTGCAAGTGTTTTATCTTGAAGAATACAAATGACCGGTCTAGAGAATTTGAAGAAAGATCGGATGAAGGAATATTTTTTGGTTACTCTACATCAAGCAAAGCTTACAAGATCTTCAACAAGAATACTCAAACTGTCAAAGAATCTATGATTGTCATATTTCAAGAAAGTATTCAGAACTAACAAGATCGGACTTAACTTGAAGAGTCTGAACTAGTTTCAAACTTAATAAAGTCTTATTCCCCTGAGGGATGAGATGCGGACCCCTAAAGTGCCATAACTTGGCAAAAATTGACATTTAAGTACCATAATTTACGAAAGGTACACTTAAGTGCCATAATTTATGAAAGGTACACTTAAGTGCCAAAATTGGAGCAAAATTGATCACTTGAGTGCCAATCTGGCCAAAATCCAGCAAAAAACGCTGACATGTCAATTTTACGACGAACGAGTGCAAAACGGCATCGTTTTTGTGCTAACGTGATAAAAAAATTAATATAAAAATTAATTAAATTTAATTTAAAACTAAATTTATATAAAAAAATTTAACTTTTTTTTTTAAAAAAGGTAGGCGACTAAGGGCCGCCGAGAAGGGCCGGCAACGGAGCGGGAGGGTCGGCCGGGGTCGCCGAGCCTTGACTAAGGGCCGACGACCCCAGCCGATCAGCGGCGAGCCCTCACCAGATGTGGGCGGGGGCCGTAACCCTCGCCCAGATCAGCGAGGGCTCGCAGCCCTCACCTAAATCCGATGAGGGCTTGCGGCCCTCACCCAAATCCGACGAGGAGGGAAGGAGGAGGAGGGAGGCAGCTAGCGACAAGGGCTAGGGCCGTGAGCCCTAGTCGAGGGCTAGCAGCCCCAACCGACCGACAGCGGCGAGGGAACGTAGCCTAACCGGCACTCGCCGACCCTCGGCCGGGCTCGGCAGCCCCGGCCGACCCTCCCCCACCTTCAAGCAATGGTGGTGAGGGCTCAGCCCTCAACCACCGGTTGCCTTCCTCCTCCTCCGTTTTTTTTTGTAATAAATATAAATTATATTATTATTTTATTTTAAATTTCATTTCATTTCATTTTTATATTATATTAAAATTGAAATTATGCCAAAACAACGTCGTTTAGGCCGATTTAAGAGCTCTATTTTGGCCAACACCCGAAACGACGTCGTTTTAGGTGAATTAGAGTTGACTCAACTCTTTGACGAGCTACCTCGGCGAGAAATATTAATATTTAATTGCCACGTATGATTTCCGGCTGGCTTCGTCGGAGGTGACACTCAAGTGTCCCACTTTTCTTAAAATGTGGCACTTAAGTGTCACTTTCGTAAGTCATGACACTTAAGTGTCCTTTTGTGCCAAATTATGGCACTTGAAGCGTTGTTTTGCCCCTAAGGGACTTTAGTCTTTTAGAGATCAAAGTCAAGCAAAACAAAAGTCAAAAGAATCAAATAACACAGATGACCAGCAAATCCTAATGCGAAACAGCAAACCAAATAACAACTGAAAGCACAAATCAAATCATCTCAAGGAACTCATCATTGGCAATATAGAAGAAGGAATCTACACCAGATCCAAAGCAAAAGAAGATTCAAGTGTATTAGCACTTATTTCATAAATAGAACCAAAAGGAGTAGAAAAAGCACTGTCTAACGAAAGTTAGATAGAAGCAATGCAGGAAGAACTCAGACAATTCAGTATCATTAATGTCTGAGAGCTAGTTCCAAAACCGAAATGTAAATCAGTGTTGCTACCTAACCTCAAGTGCACCACCTAGGGTTTGGCTAATGGAGTACTAAGTCTAAACCTAGCTCAGGCTCTCCCAAGCCCATACCAATTCGCGACTTATGTTCAAGTTTTTTAGCATGCAAAAGATTATTAGTTAGGAGTCGCCACTAATTAATTAATGGTAGGTCGATTAGACACCTAAGTAAAATAATAGGAGAATCATTTTACTCCTACAATTTAGAGACTTTAGGTACGAGGACTTGGTTACACTAGATTTCTCTAATATCCTTTCGGTACCATTCTTTTTTATTTTCAAAATTATCTGTGCAGGCAGTTTGGATTGGTTTTAGCCTAAATCATTATCATGCAATGAGGTGATCACACAATTGCTCAACCATTAGTAAACACTCAATAAATCAAATAAATTGCATCAAAGGAATTAAAAACACAAAGCAAACAATTTTTTTTTTTTTGGTTTATCCTATCTTGAATTTAGAACTTCATTATATGACGTGCACTTTAACTACATGACCTAACTCTATTGACAAGCAATTTCTAATTAAATGAACCTAAAATGCAAACTATTTGATATGCAGCTAATATTTTTTTGTATTTTTTATTAAAATTCGTAATAAAAAGAAAACTTAATTAAAATATCTAAAATGAATAATTTTCTAATCTATTTTAGGGATTAATTTGACTTAAACCCTATCCTACCTCAAAAAGCAATTTTCTTGAAAAAAAGAGATTATCAAAATATGCAAACATTATCTAGGACCCTATCTATGAAGGAAAATGTTATTTAGATCCTATTCTAATCTATTCCAAAATTATCTAAACATGCAATCATATTCAAACTAGACAATGCTATCATGAAATCCTCTATATCCTAACATACAATCTAAAAAAAAAAATGCAATCCTAATTTAGGGAACCATCCTGCACAATTTGAATTATTATTATTATTATTATTATTATTATTATTATTATTATTATTATTATTATTATTATTATTATTATTATTATTATTATTATTATTAGTATTTTCCAAGACAAGCAACCTCCAAATAAGCATTATATCTAGACCACTCAGGATATTCAACAAATAAAGGGTTAAAATAATTCGAAAAATAATCCATTGTCTCATGGATTAAATTAACAATTTTTCTAATCCTAAACATTACAACATGCAAGAAAGTTCAAAATAATTAAAAAGTTGATTCGAAGTCTTATGGATCAAATTAATAATTATAATGATTTAAAAGTTAAAATATCATCCACACTACATCTTACAGATCAAATTGTAATTATAGTGATTTTTAGGCACTAATATCCTATCGAATAATGCCTAAAGTATCCATGTGATCAACATCAGCATCAAATATTCTAATTTAGGCAATGATATCGAAACAAAACTTGATTTAAGAAAACTACCTTGATTGGATTTTTTTTCCAAAACGGACCGGCACCAGGGATCCACAAACAACAATTTGCATCGAGGTTGGCTCAGTGATAGTGTGTTTGCGACCAATGATCCTACAAGAAAGCTTACGGAACCAACTCAGTTCAGACAAGAGTAGGAATAGCGGTCGACTTTAGGGTTTCGGACAGCAATAACTCTTGGTGTGGCCTTCTTGGATCAATATTGAAAATAGGAAAAGTGAACTTTCGTCTGCTTCCTTCCATAGGTTGCTCTTCAGTTTAGTCTTTCTTGCATCAATTGAAGCCCTGTTGCGAACATTAAGAATGCAACAACAGCTCCTGGTCAGGCTCGTCATGGCTTTGTGGAGGCAACTCAGGCGCAGCAACTCAAGAGGGAGGGCTGGTGGACTTGGCGAGGTAGCGAGCAAGTTGGTGTCGAGTCAGTGAGCTCAGGTCAGTAGGGCTCGCAACTGGGGGTGCTCAGCGCGACTCATCATGGAACCGGGGGTGGCGGTGGGTCATTGGCATCAGGTTGTGGCAGGAGGACCAACAGCAGGTCCGATGAAGGTGCGGCAACGAGAGGTTGTGACTTCGAGCTAGTCGACAGCAGCAGTAATGGCGCAGGCGTCAGCTTGGATGAAGGCGACAACGGCAACGGCATTCGAAGCTCCAGCGACGGCGTTCGGAGCTCTAGTGACGAATGGAGGCGCGACAATGGGCAACTGCAGGTTACAAGCGTTAGTGATGCTCGTAGCCCCCTTGAAGAAGACAACCTCCCTTTTTAATATTTTTTTTTTCACACTTCTCTCTCTCTCTCTCTCTCTCTCTCTATATATTTTGTTTGTTGCTCTCTTCTTTCTTTTTTTCTGCACTTTGTCATAGAAGAAAAGAAAGACTACCTTTCTTGTTAACTATGAATGGATGGGAGAGAACTTCTCTTTTATTCTTTTTTATTTTTTTTCGCTGCCCCATTACTGTGCTCCTCTCCCCTCCTTTTATAGTGGTTCTAAGCACCCCCTTCCATGGCAATTTTCGAGCTTTGTTTTCTTGTTGCCTTAATTCATGCTTTGCAAATTGGTGTGTGATTTCGCGATTAGCTTAATCTCTCCTCAAATGCTTTGATTCCTTCCTTTTTATCAAATTTCTCGCTTTCTTAGTCACTTGACTTCTTGGCTCTTGATCCTTGACCGAGAATTTTTTTCCACATTTACTAAGATTTGAATATTTGCCAAAGCAAGGGTGGCTAGTCGGAATTCCCACCTTCCATTCATAATCAATCAAATTGATCCTCCCTTATTTTCTTTTTATTTGTTCCAATGACCAAAAATTATTATTTTTTATTTTTTTTAGGGTTGTCAAAATTTAGGTGTCAACAGCTACCCCTCTTTGAAGGTGGGCTCATAGATGTTGCCTTCAAAGACAAATTGAGACCTAAATTTTGATCATGCTCATGCGATGAATGATTTTTTTTTTGGAAAATGAATCCCATTTTGAAATGTAATTTATGTGATGTATGCAAATGGAATGACTTACCTTTTGGGAGGTAGAGCAATTCAAGATAGTTGGTATTACATGTCTAGAATCCGTACCTTTTTACGGTCACCCATAATAGTAACAAGGTTTTGTAAGAAAGCTGCTTTCCTAAGACTCGTACATTTTTACGGTCACCTAGTATGGTAGTATTTGATTGTTTAAGACCCGAACCTTTCTTTGGTCGCCTTGATGGAAAAAATTGCTTTTCGAGGACTTGTACATTTCTATGGTCGCCTGTTAGAGCAATAAATATTGTCTGGGACTCGTACCATTCTATAGTCTTCTAAATGGGAAATCACTTTCCAGGATTCGTATCTTTCTACAGTCTCTTGAATGAGAAATAGCTTTTCCAAGATCCATACCTTTCTACGATCACCTGTTAGAGCAACAAACATTTGCTATTACCTGTATCATTCTACGGTCACCTAAACAGGAAATCACTTTCCAGAACCTGTATCTTCCTACGATTGCCTGAATGAGAAACAACTTTGGGGACAACTCGATCAAGTCAAGTGTCGATGTACTCAAGAGGAATACCTACGCGATGACAAATATTTAAGGTATGGATAGAGATATACTTACCTAGTAACATATCTAATTCTTGGGTATGTGTCTCCAGTAAAGCCTAGTTATAGGAGAGGTAACATGCATTTGTGGTCACAGACAATACATGCATTAATTCAAGTGAGATTCATGTGTGATAATTTCTATCGATCTGCATCACCTAATTTCCAATGGGAAGAATTTCAAAAGAATATACCATTCCAAACACATGAGTATGAGGGATCTTTTGGTCTAAAATGATTTTTCACTCATCCTTATTAAAAAGGCTATTTCGTCTTGACCTTTGATGCAAGAATCTGACAATCACTCTATCTCACTATTATCAAGCCAAACAAGGGTCTGAGCAATCTCGTAAGTGGTACGATCTTACCAATCTGAGAGGTCTTTAACAAAGACCATAATGTGAGCTTGGTCAACGGCTTAACAAAGGGGACTCTTTGAGTCGAGGCTATTGAAAAAAATGATATTCCGTAATTATCTTTGGGTTTACAAGTCAAGAAACATACAAAATGAAGTAGAAATTGTCTTACTTGCACTTCTTTGAGCGATGCTTTTAAACATATGAACTCTTACATTAATTCAAGTGCTCTAATTTGAAGAGACTTTGCAAGGGATGTAATGTAGGCTTGGTTCATTGGTGAGGAACGAAAGGACTATTAGGCTCAAAATGTGTTTAGGGGTTAAAGTTGGTGATCATCTTGACATTTCCACCAATCTTCTTCTTCACCATCAAGGATTTTCTTCATATCAAAACTCAATTGATTGTAACATCTCAGCATTTGAGTTCTTTAAGTACCACTTCACTAGAGATACGACTTGCTACAATCAATGTTTGATTTTTTTCTCTTTGGGCATTGGCCTTGCTTTTATCAGGCATATTGTTTTTTCATGCCCCTCGTTCTTCACTTTCATCTTCTTTGGACTCACAAAATCTTCATCTTTTTTCAGCATTTTAGACCATGCTACTTAAATGATTGTCTTTCGCCTTGCCCCAACGTGGGGGATAATCACCAACTAGGTTTAATATTAAATAAATTCATAAGCTCAAGTGGGTTATGCAATGGACAAAAGTGTATAGGATAAAGAAAGAACTGTTCTTCATCATCCTAAAGCACTTGAATTATCTATTAAGTTGCACTGCGATAGCAATACTCAAAGATTGATGCAAGTGTAAGCAAGAAGATTCCTACCATTTATTTCAAATTCGCCCCAATATGGGATGATTCTTGACAACGATAATTTAAAATTCTTCATGTGTGTGAGCTCAAAAGAGCTAAAGGATGGGTATACCTATAGTGTTTTGAGTAAAGAAAGAAACTACCTCTTATCACCTCAATCGATATACCTTTTGCGAGATAATCCTTTTACTTGTGGGCATGAAATTTTTCACTCAACTCACTAGTGATTGGTGTATGAAATAGTTTATGGAATAAGGCTTGCCTTTCATCATTTCAACATATCCATTTGACACATTCAATTTATCTCACACAATTCATTGAGAAAACCATTGCCTTAGACTAAATGGCCATGCAAGATTTGCAACAAATGTGAACATTTAATTTGTAACTCATTGAGGCAATTTATTCATCATAGAAATGCTTACAATTCAAAACATGACATAGCAAATTCTATCATGGGTAATAAATATTTCTTGACAGCATTAAAGTTAACTAGATTATAAAACTCATGACCATCCATTTTCGCTAGATCAAGGTGCCTCTAGAGAGTACCTTCTTCACTACATATGGGTCATTGTAATTTGAAGCAAACTTTTCCTCCAGGATCTAGAAAGATCGGCAATAGGCTTCCTTAAAACTAGATCATTTACCTTAAAATGTCTCGGTTGTACCTTTTGGTTGAAGACTTGGCCACTCTTTGTTGATAAGTTTGGCCATGACAAAGAGCCTTCAACCTTTTCTCATCAATCAAGTTTAACTGTTTAAATCTTTGTTATGACCATTCCGCCTCAAACAACTCCACTTGGGATAAAATTCTTAGAAAAGGAATTTCCACTTCCACAAGCAAAACTGCTTCCATTCCATACACCAAAGCAAAAAAGGTTGCTCCAGTAGAAGTGTGGATCGACGTCCGATACACCATTAGTGTGAAGGGTAACCTGTTATACCAATCTCAATAATTCTCGGCTGTCTTAGCAAGATCTTCTTAATGTTCTTATTGGCTGCTTCAATAGCCCCGTTCATTTAAGGCCAGTAAGGGGACGAATTCAAATGCTTGATCTTGAACTTGCTAAACAACTCATCAACAAGTTTGTTGTTCAAATTTGTCCCATTGTTGGTGATGATTGCTTAAGGGATGCCATAGCAAGCAATTATGTCACATTTGATGAACTTCACAACATTGCGAGCGGTGACATTTGCAAATGATGTAGCTTCAATCCATTTGGAGAAATAATCTATTGCCACCAAGATGAACCAATGCCCATTTGAAGCCTTAGTATTTATTAGGCCAATTACATCAATGCCCCACATTGAGAAGAGCCATGGCTCAGAAAACTAGTGTAGCTCAATTGGAAGAACATTTATCTTATCACCATGAATTTGACAATGGTGACAACTTCAAACATGCTAGATACAGTCATTTTCTAGTGTGAGCCAATAGTAGCCTAAACTCATAATCTTCTTAGCTAACATGTGCCCATTTATATAAGGGCCACACACTCCTTCGTGCACTTCTTGCATGATTTGAGTGGCTTCGACTACATATACACATTGTAAAAGAATGAATCATAAGATTTCTTGTATAGATTCTCACCACTGACGAAAAATTTTAAGGCCATCTTGGTGATGTATTTCTTATCAGCTGGAGTACTTCCCTCAAGGAATTTTTGTTTTTGAATGTAATTCATGATATCATAATACCATGGTTTTCCATCAAGTTCTTTAGTCACAATCATACAATAAGCCGGTTTCAGCAAAACCTTTAATTTCAATGGCTCAACTTTTAACCCATCAATGACTTGCAACATAGATGACAAAGTTGCAAGTGCATCCGCAAATTGATTAGGAGACCTTGGCAAGTATTCAAATGAAATTTCCTTGAACTCCTTTACCAGATCTTCTAAATACTCGTGATACGAGAGCAATTTGGCGTCTTTAGTCTTCCATTCACTTACGATCTGCAATATGATTAGTGCGAAATCTCCAAACACTTTTAAATTAGCTACACCATCTCAATTATAGCTTGAAGTCCAATGATGCAAGCTTCATACTCGTCTACATTGTTAATGCATGGGAATATCAATTTTGCAACTACTAGATGGTGTTGTCCGTATGTGGATATCAAAACTGCCCTAACACCAAAACCAGATAGGTTTATGGCTCCATCAAAGAACATTGTCCATGAATCTTCACTTACATACAAAATGTGATCATCTAGCAAATGGTCATCATTATTTGAGACTCCTAGATTCTCAACCAATATATCAGCGATCACTTAACCCTTGAACGACTTTTATGGCATGAATTGCATATCAAATTCCGAGATTAAAATTTACCATTTAGCCAACTTACCCACCAAAGTTGGCCGATCAAGTAAGTACTTGATAGATTGTTCTCGGTCACAAGAAACATCTGGTAATGTAGTGTGTATACTGTCGCAATCTATGTAATACCCACACTAATGCAGCACAAGTCTTTTCAGCATCAAAATATTTACATTCTGATATAGTGAATAGGTAATAAATGGCTAAAAAAAAAAATGTTTTTTTATCAACGGGACTTTTCCTTAGCCAACATTGCACCCAATGATTCACTATGAATGATGAGGTAGAGAATCAAATGATGCCCTAGCAATAGCGGGACAAGAATTGGTGGATTCATCAAGTATTGCTTCAGCTTGTCGAACGCTTCTTGACATTCATCATTCCAATTGACTCATGCATTCTTCTTTAAGAGCTTGAAGAATGCTTTGGCAGTTTCGGAAAGTTGGGAAATGAATCAAGCAATGTAATTCAATCTCCCCAAAAGGCTTCCAACTTCTTTCATCGTTGACGGAGGTTGCAACTAACATATGGCCTTAGCTTTAGATGAGTCGATCTCAATCCCTTTACTCTCACAATGAATCCGAGTAATTTATCGGATGTTGTTCCAAACACGCATTTAACGGGATTTAAAAAGCTTGAACTCACGAAGTCAATCAAACAACTTCTTCAGTTTTCAACGTGGCTTCTTCTAGAGTCAAGTCTTTGCAATCATATCATCAACATAAACCTCAATCTCTTGATGCATCATATCATGAAATAGTGCTACCATGGCTCGCTAGTAAGTTGCCCCTGCATTCTTGAGTCCAAAGGGCATGACCTTATAATGAAAGGTTCCCCATTGAGTGATAAATGCAATTTTCTCCTTGTCTTCCTCCTTCATCTTTATTTGATTATACCTAAAAAAGCATCCATAAATGAGAATAGTTCAAATCCAGCAGTACTATCCATAAGGACATCTATATGTGGTAACAAGAAATCATCCTTCGGGCTGGCCTTATTCAAATCCCGATAACCAATGCTAACTCCGACTCGGCTGTCTTTCTTCATCATTGGTACAATGTTGGCCACCCATTATGGGTATTGTAAGACTTCAATGAATCCCACCTTCAAAAGCTTCATTACTTCTTATTATATCTTCTTCGAGAGCTCGGGTTTAGTTCTCTACAACCTCTATTTCTTAGGTGGCATGTCCGGATTAATAGGCAAGCAATGCTCCACAATTGACGGGCCTAAACCAAGCATGTTAGTATAGGCCTAGGCAAAGACATCTTGATATTCTTTCGGTAACTAAATTAGGTGCTCGGTCTCATCTTTGGGGAGATTTGTTCCAATTTTCACTTCCTTGGCTTCTTTTATGTCACTTAAATCAATAGTGACAATTTGTTCGAATGTAGGAGCCTTGGCTTTTTCATGTTGTTCCCAGCTATGCCACACCTCAATAGAATCTTTGATCGAGTCTTCAAGATTATCATTATTAGTACTTACTGCATTGGATTGGACCATTCCTATGCCTTTGAATGCCATAAAACCATTCCTAAAAACAAGAAGTAGATGAATCAAAAGGACAAACAAGATAAACAATATTTTCATTCCTTTTTTTTTTTTTTTTTTGTTTTAAATTCTTTTGAAAAAAAATTTTTTAAACATTTTGACACGATGAAGCATGATAAAGCCCAAGCCTCAGAATTCTCCTTGGATTTTTCTTCTCCTTTATTGGTTGGATATCATCACCGGGCTGGTTTGGTGTGCCTCATCAAGCCCTCAAAATAAAACTTGTAACTTTATTGAAATTCATCAATCAATTACATTTATTGAATGGAAAATGCAATATTCAAGCCCTAAAAGGAAAACGAAAATGAAGAAATCAAAAACAATTCCTAGAAAGCAAAAAAATTCCCATGTGGGGGAATGTGCAAAAGCAATAAATAAGTTACTCTTATGGGCTAAAGCCCATTACTTTTAGAGGTCCTTCATCAATGGCTCATATAAGGAGGTCATCGAATAAACTTGTGATTCCTTCCAATGCATCATTAGGGTTCTTTGTCTTTGGAGGTGCCGGATGATCCATGCCACTCCATCCATCTAGGACAATATCCCAAGGGTCAATGTAAAAGCTAGGAAGAGCCGCATATTTCACATGATATTGAACTTGCCACTTGGCCGCCCCAAGGTGTCCATCACTTCCACTCCATCTTGCATCATTCTAGGTGGGCCAGGAAATGTCTCGCGAATGTTTAGAGGTAACAAGTTTTGCCTTCCTCACCCTTGCTCAGGTGACAAGTTTTGCCTTTCTTGTCTCTGTGCTCCAAAATTTTCTCCACCTCTTCTATCGTACCCTAATCAAATAGAATGGGACCTCTAAAAGACTTCAATGGGGTTTCAAATGCCTTGACCCCTTCTTCCAAGACCATGGCCAGGAACAAAACCATTCCCAACCATCACCCTTCCCACCATAAAAGCAGCATCTTAAACCTCAAACCTCAATAAGCATATATGGTGGACTCCAACTCAAATGAGTGGTAACTTGGTTTGAACTCAAAGTCTGGCTCTACATAGGCGATAGCCATCTCTTTATAAATTCGATGGTCTTCTTCGCCATAAATAGTGACTAGCTTTCTTTTGACCACGAACTTCACACTTTGATCTAAACTTAATGGCACCACTTCAGCAGTATGTATCCAGGGATGACTTAGTAGAAAATTAAATGCGGTAGGGATGTCCATCACTTGAAAGGGGTTGTTAAAAATGACTAGCCCTATTTGCACATCAAGATGGATTTCCCCAATCACTTCCTTATTTGTCCCATCAAAAGCTCGCACAGAAGTCTTCACAATATGTATCTTGGATGGGTTTATCTTGAGGCAATGAAGAGTGGCCAATGGACATATATTCAAAGCGGACCCATTATCAATGAGCACTTAGGACACATAAGAAAACTTGTGTTTGACGGATATATAAAGCACTTTGTTATGTCCCTTGCCTTCAATAAGGAATTCTTCATCATAAAAAACAATCAAGTCTTTGAGAGAATCAATCCCACGAATTCTTCTAACTTGATTGCCTCAATCGTTTCTAGTAAACGAACTTCACTTAGCACCTTCATCAAAGACTTTTGATGTATAAGGGATGTTAGCAAGAGTTCAAGCAAAGAGATCTAAGTGGGCATCTTTCGCAACTAGTCAACCACATTATACTCACTTGCTTTGATCATAGCCAGAAATTCTTTAGCATCTTCATCAGTGACAAGCTTTGTAGGTGGGGCATTAGCTTAGCATAAGTCCGACCAAACCTTGTAACCAGGTCAACATCTAGGTCATAAGACCAAGGTATTGCCTTGTTGTTGACATACTCATAGAGTTGAGGTATCTCAATCACTATTCATTTGTCCGGTGCGAGGATCTTGATAGACAATTTTGCATCTTTTAGTGGAGGCATATCCATGAGCAAAGGATCCATTTCATCCTCATCAGCATCAAGTGCAACCCGCTCCTCCTCCCAATTGATAACAACATGAGAAATAGTAGAGACTATGCAGTTATGGTCAACATACACAATCATACCATCATCCACCATTTTGTAACTCTTTCTTTCATCAATGATAGGGGAATGACCTCATGATCTGGATAATATTTAACTCTCACCAATCCATTGTAGGCATCCGCCACGTGCATCTTTAGGTTCTTGGTTCAACCAACATTAGACTCCAGAATAGCATTAACCTTACGTTCATGCTTTGGTAATGGATTTTTTTGGACATTTGGTCGAGTAGTTTGGAATGAAAAGGCCTTTGTGTCCAAGAGATTTTGGATCCGGTGCTTGAAGATGAAATCAGTTGAATGTCCCAATTCACCACTGTAGTAGTCACACTTCTTTATAGAGTCGTAACCACGAGTGTGGACGCTTCGACTCGCTAGTGAGCAAACCTTCTCGTGATTAGGACACTTCGACTCGCTAGTGAGCAAACCTTTCTTCTGGAGGATTGCCAATACTTGGGATGGAAATCTGAGGAGAGGAGGGAGTTGTATTCTATTATTTGATAGGACAAATGATTGATGGCCAGCAGTTTGTTGTTGCCTTCCATTCACCTAGATAGTTGGGGTGCGATTGGTATTTTATTGGTTGTAAGCCACATTCACATCTACAGCAACCTCTTTCTCCTTCTTGGTAGAAATTTTTTTGTTAGATGGCTCAATAAACCATCCTTCTCTTATTCCCATTTCAATTTGTTCCCCCACAGGAATAAGTTGGTTGAAGTTCTTGGTGTATGTGCTGGCCATCCGGTTACGAAACTAAAACGGGAGAATCTTGACAAACAACTTCATCAACTCTTTGTCAGTAGGCTCAAGAGTGATTTAAGCAACCAGATTTTGCCAACTCACGGCATACTCCTTAAATGACTCGCTCCTCTTCTTCTCCATTCTCTCAAGATCTTCTCGGGAAGGTGCGATGTCCATATTAAACTTATACTACTTGAGAAATGCATCGGCCACTTCATTCCAAGTGTTAAGGAGGTTTACATTCTTCATGATGTACCAGTTTAGTGCGGGTCCAGTCAAACTCACATGAAATGATTGGATCATGAAGGGCTTATTTTTGACATGTTGGGCCATATGTACGTAATACATATGCAAATGAGCTTATTGGCAAGAAATACCATCGTATTTCTCGAACTCCAACATTTTGAACTTGTTTGGCATCTTGACATTCTCATAAACTGACAAGTCGAACAGGAGTGAGCTCTCTGACTCCTACAATTGTTTCACTTTCTCCTTGAGTTTTGCAAAGTGCTCATCTTGCTTTGTCTTAGGAGCACTGTCAAGCTTGGCCTTTCCAACGGTGACTGGCAGTAGGTCATCCTCCAGCTCAAGCATGTCGTCATCAATCATTTGGGTCATGTTTGCCTACTTCATGATTACTAACTCGAGGAGAGCGGGTGTAGGAATCAAATTCAGTCGGAGGGATTCGATTTGGGCCATCATAAGTTGCATAGAAGTGAGCAACTGGTTAAGTTGATCTTCCATAATGGAAGTACAATCATGCATCTCAGTTTGGTCGGCCATTTTTGCTCTTGATTGTGTAATAATGAGCAAACGTGGTGGATCCGTTGTCACCTAAAATAATAAAAAGGGTAATGTAAGAACCAAGGACAAAATAAGAAAATGATCCATGGCAATGGTCTAATCGCCTCATTTTATTCAAAATTTATTAGTATTTGAAATTTTGAACTAAATTCCCTAAACACTGAACTAGGAATTGACATCAAAGTCCCTAAAAGCTGAAATCAAGGTCCCTAAATATTGAACTAAGAATCAAAGTCCAAAACATCTCATTTTATATGCTTTTGGGAGTCCAACGTTTTGTGAAGCTCCTTATTCTCAACTTTCCGCTTAGGATATTCAATTTGCATTTGTTGAGCGGGCTTCTCAGTCACATCAAGGACTACTGGACGCAGAGCAGCAGCAATCCAGTGTTGTTGGATGAAGAATGCCGACGCATGGTGAATCTCCTCTTCACCTTTCAATCTCTTAGGCACCAAAATCTCCTCTAGATGGCATTCATTCCATGGGGCAATGATCATCTGAATTTTGTCGAAGTAGCCATAGTCCATACGAGTAAAATGAACTTGGAACAATTCCTTCTTGAGAGGCAGAGGAACTTATTAAAGAGCTCTATACTGACGGGCCACCATATATGGGTAATAAGAAGTACCACCAGAAAGGCCTAGCAACGGGATTGGTTCATCATACTTATGAGAGAAATGAGCCTCCTCAATATGGAACCATTTAGCATGCCATAGGAATGCCTTAGGATTAGGATCTTTCAAAAAATTAATCCAACGTGAGTACTGTTTATTTGGGGAAAAATGCTCTAGGACCTCGAATTTTTGTATGGGATGCCCAAAATCATCTATCTTAAATTATTTTGGCAGGTGCTCAAACCCTTTAATGTGGGAGAAAAACCATATTTGCAAAAGTTCAAAAAGGGCACGCATGGTCCTTTCTTCATTTTGTTTGAAACGGTATAATGACAAAAATGTTTTTGTTAAAATCATATTGACATAATTTAAGCCGTTACAAACTTGGCTAACCACCCATGAAATTGAAGGATTAATGGCATTTTTTCAATAAAGAAAAACAATTAGCCCAAAAAATGTTAAAATAAAAATCCTAGCCTTTGAAATCATTGGTTGATTTGCAAAACACTTTGCTAGAAATGAAAATGGGCATGCATAACAGTTAGCTTTGACAACCTTCCTTGCCATTTCGGCTTTGATTCTCAAAAACTGTGATAATTCATAAATATAATCTATGCCAATAGGCGTCCTAACAAGTTCCTTTTCAAGAGGCATTCAATGGCAATACTATATTTCTCTAATGTCGAGGTTAGCTCTTACTCACCAAATATGAAGGTGGAAAGTTTGTGGACACCAAAAGTGGGGTAGTGCCTGCATAACACTAGAGTGAATGTTGATTTCTAGCAATGGGAGAAGTCGGGCAATCCTGGCTTTCACATTTTGAGCTCTTTTTTGGGAGTCGAAATGAACTATACATCGATTTTCCCCATCACATAGATAACGAGACTGATGACGAATCCTATTGTCATGGACTAACAAAATTGCAATATAGAAAGTAAATTGCAAAGTGAGAGTTTAGACAATTTACTTTCACCAGGAAAACATGACAATCACATAAACATACGCATGAAGTGTGAGGCTTGATTTCTATCTAGACAGCTTAACTAAGTAAAGCTAAGAGGATGATCTGACCGTCGCAGTCTTGCATTCAAAGTGTCAGGTCCTCTTAACTCTAGCTCAGTCAAATGGAATGTCATATAGTCACGCAGTCTCACAGATAAGGACAAATACAGTCGACACCAAGAAAAACTTTCGAGGAAAATAAGGTCAACCTCTACATAACAATCTTGCTTTTGAGGAAGTGTCATTCTCAACACCATCCTATAATCCTATCGCGGCCCAAGTCTAACGGTATGGTTGTGTGTGCGATAGTGTAGTGCAGAAACAATAAAACATGCACAACAATTTAAATGCAAACAACACTTCTAATAAGGGAAAATAAATCATTCATTCCAACACCTCCCTACAAGATAAGGATTAGCAAAGACTACTCCCCCTTATACCTCTCATCTACAAAAACATTTGACGCTTTATATTAGGGACGTACCTAGTATCCTCGCTACCGAACAAAAATATTTTTTTAAAAAATAAAAGAAAAATTGGCCTAAGTCCATTAAAAGTTTTAACTCAATGTCCCCAGCAAAGTTGCCAAGCTGTTGTGACCTAACCTCGGGTGTACCACCTAGGGTTTGGCTAATAGACTACTAAGTCTAAACTTACCTCGAGCTCTCCCAAGCCCATACCAATTTGCGACTTAAGTTCAAGTTTTTTAGCATGCAAAAGATTATTAGTTAGGAGTCGCCACTAATCAGTTCATCATAAGTTGATAAAACACCTAAGTAAAATAATGGGAGAATTATTTTACTCATATGATTCAGAGACTTTGAATACAGGGACTTAATTATACTAGATTTCTCTAATGTCCTTCAATACCATTCTTTTTTATTTTCAAAAATATCTTTGCAGGCAGTTTAGATTGGTTTTAGCCTAAATCACTATCATGCAATGGGGTGATCACACAAATGCTCAGCAATTATTAAACACTCAATTAATCAAATAAATTGCATCAAAACAATTAAACACACAAAGCAAGCAATTATTTTTTTTTTTTTTTGGGTTTTATCTTATCTTGAAAGTAGAACTTTATTATATGACATGCACTTTAACTACATGACCTAACTCTATTGACAAGCAATTTCTAATTAAATGAACCTAACATGCAAACTATTTGACATGCACCTAATAGTTTTTGTATTTTTTATTAAAATTCGTAATAAAAAGAAAAATTAATTAAACTATCTAAAATGAATAATTTTCTAATCTATTTTAGTTATCAATTTGATTAAACCCCTATCCTATCTTAGAAAACTATTTTTTTGAAAAAAAAAAAAAAGAGATTATCAAAATATGCAAATGTTATCTAGGACCCTATCTATGAAGGAAAATGTAATTTAGATCCTATTCTAATCTATTCCAAAATTATCTAAACATGCAATCATATTCAAACTAGACAATGCTATTTGAAATCCTATATATCCTAACGTGCAATCTAAAATAAAAAATGCAATCCTAATTTAGGGAACCATCCTACACAATTTGATTTTTTTTTTTTGGGTATTTTCCAAGACAATTAACCTCCAAATAAGCGTTATATCTAGACCACTCAGGATATTCAACAAATAAAGGGTTAAAATAATTGGAAAATAAATCCATTGTCTCATGGATTAAATTAACAATTATTCTAATCCTAAACATCACAACATGAAAGAAAGTTCAAAATAATTTAAAAACAAAAAATTGATCTGAAGTCTTACCGATAATATTAGTAATTATAATAATTTAAAATTTTAAAAATCATCAATGCCAAAAATCAATATAATTAAAAAAAAAAAGTGATCCGATGTCTTACAAATCAAATTAGTAATTATAGTGATTTTTAGGCAATAATATCCTATCGAATAATGCCTAAAGTATCCATGTAATCAACATTGGCATCAAATATTCCGATTTGGGCAATGATATCGAAACGAAACTTGATTTAAGAAAACTACTTGACTGGATTTTTATTTCCAAAACGGGACCGGTGCCAGGGATTCGCGAACGATGATTTGCATCGAGGTCGGCTTAATGACAGCAGGTTTGCGACCAATGATCCTGCAAGAAAGCTTGTGGAACCAACTCAATTCCGACACAAGTGGGAATAGCGGTCTACTTTGGGGTTTCGGATGGCAATAATTCTTGGTGTGGCCTAGTCGGATCGATACTAAAAACAGCAAAAGTGAACTTTTGTCTGCTTCCTTCCGCATGTTGCTCTTTAGTTTAGTCTTTCTTGCATCAATTGTAGCCCCGTTGCGGATGTTAAGAATGCAATAGCAGCTCCTAGTCAGGCTCGTCACGGCTTTATAGGGGCAACTTAGGCATAGCAACTTGGGAGGGAGGGCTGGTGTAACATCCCGAGCCTCACTGTATAATATTATCCGCTTTGGGTCACCTGCCCTGGCGCAGACGAACCGCCATCCTAGCTACGGTCTTTTCCCTTACGGCTTTAAGACACGTTACATAGATTAGAGGGACCTAAGCCTTATAAGCTAACCAAGACCTCCCTCCCTAGGCGATGTGGGACAAGAGAAGAGAGGGACCCCTTCCTTGCACACATTCGAGAACTGTCGCTCAGGCCATCACACTCTCCACCTCTTAAAAGAAGAGCGTCCTCACTATGGCCCCACACAAGGTCGAGAATCAGAATAGCATTCTTGTTGTTGCCCCACATGCAGTCGAGAGTTGGTTCTAATACCACTTGTAACATCTCGAGCCTCACTGTGTAATATTGTCCGCTTTGGGTCACCCATCCTGGCGTGGACGAACCACCATCCTAGCCATGGTCTTTTTCCTCACAACTTTAAAACGTGTTACACATATTAGAGGGACCCAAGCCTTATAAACTAACCAAGACCTCCCTCCCTAACAATGTGGGACAAGAGAAGAGAGGGACCCCTTCCTTGCGCACATCTGAGAACTGTCGCACGGGGCGTCACATTGCACTTGTAACATCCTAAGCCCCACTATGTAATATTGTCCACGTTTGGTCACCCGCCCTAGCGCGGATGAACTGCCATCCTTGCCACAGTCTTTTCCCTCATGGCTTTAAAACGCGTTACACAAATTAGAAGGACCCAAGCCTTATAAGCTAACCAAGACATCCTTACCTAGGCGATGTGGGACAAGAGAAGAGAGGGACCCCTTCCTTGCACACGTCCGAGGACCGTCACTCGGGCCATCACACTCTCCACCTCTTAACAGAACAGCGTCCTCACTGTGGCCTCACGAGCATTAGAACAGCATTCTTGCTGTGGCCCCACACACGATCGGGATTCGACTCTGATACCACTTGTAACATCCCGGGCCTTAGTGTGTAATATTGTCCGCTTTGGGTCACTCGCCCTAGCACAGACGAATCGCCATCCCAGCCACGGTCTTTTCCCTCACGGCTTTAAAACGCGTTACACAGATTAGAGGGACCCAAGCCTTATAAGCTAACCAAGACCTCCCTCCCTAGGCAATGTGGGACAAGAGAAGAGAGGGATCTTTTCCTTGCGTACATCCGAGGATCATCACTCGGGCCATCACAGCTAGTGGACTTGGCGGGACAGCAAGCAAGTCGGTGTCGAGTCAGCGAGCTTAGGTCAATAGAGCTCGCAACTAGGAGTGCTCAGCATGGCTTATCATGGACCCTAGAGTGGCAATAGGTCATCAACGTCACGTTGTGGCAAGAGGACCAACAACAGGTTGGACGGAGGCACGACAACGGGAGGTTACAACTTCGAGCTGGTCGACAGCAGTAGCGATGGCACGAGCGTCGGCTTGGCCGAAGGCTACAATGGCAACAATGATGGCATACGGAGCTCCGACCACAGATAGAGGCACAGCAATTGGCAACTGCAAGTTGCAGGCGTCGATAATGCTCGTAGCCCCCCTGAAGAAGACAACCTCCCTTTTTAATATTTTTTTTTTCACACTTCCTCTCTCTCTCTCTCTCTCTCTCTCTCTCTCTCTCTCTCTGTACTTTGTTTGCTGCTCTCTTCTTTCTTTTTCTTTGCACTTTGTCAAAGAAGAAAAGAAAGACTACCTTTCTTGTTGACTATGAATGGACGGGAGAGAACTTCTCTTTTATTCTTTTTTATTTTTTTCGCCTCCCCATTACTGTGCTCCTCTCCCCTCCTTTTATAGTGGTTCCAAGTACCCCATGCCATGGCAATTTTCAAGTTTTCTTTTCTTGTTGCCTTAATTCATGGTCTGCAAATTGGTGCATGATTTCGCAGCAAACTTAATCTCTCCTCAAGTGCTTTAATTCCTTCCTTTTTATCAAATTTCTTGCTTTCTTATTCACCTTATTCTTGGCTCTTGATCCTTGATCGGGAATTTGCTTCCACATTTACTAAGATTTGAATATTTGCCAAAGCAAGGGTGGCTAGTCAAAATTCCCACCTTCTATTCATAATCAATCAAATTGATCCTCCCTTATTTTCTTTTTATTTGCTCCAATGACCAAAAAAAAAATATTTTTTATTTTTATTTTTTTAAGAGTCGCCAAAATTTAGGTGTCAATAATCAATGATTGGAACGAAGTGGGTGTTCAAAAACAAGATGGATGAAAAGGGCAAAGTAACCAAGAACAAAGTAAGACTTGTGGCCAAAGGATACACACAATAGGAAATAATAGACTATGATGAGATTTATGCACCTGTAGCCAAGTTATAAGCCATTAGATTACTACTTGCATATGCATGCTTTCATAATTTATGGTTATTCCATACCGATGTCGAGAATACTTTCCTAAATGGATTTATACAAAAAAAAAGTTTATGCGAAACAACCACTAGGATTTGAAGATCCCAGAAAACCAAACTTTGTCTATAGACTAAAAATGTGTTGTATGGTCTAAAATAAGCACCTCGAGCTTGATATGAGAGGCTAAGTAAGTTCTTAATAAGTAATGGTTTTAAAAAAGGAATAATTGATACAACCTTGTTTATCAAAAAGAAAGAAAAAGATTTTCTACTTGTTCAAATATATGTAGATGATATAATCTTTAGATCTTCTAACGAGAATCTATGCAAGAAATTCTCAAAGTCTATGCATGAAGAATTCGAAATGAGCATGATGGGAGAATTAACTTTCTTTTTGGATCTGCAAGTCAAACTATCAAAGAAAGGAACGTTCATCTATCAAGAGAAATATGCCAGAGATGTTATCAAGAAGTTTGGGATGGAAAACTGCAAGGAGACTGAGACTCCCATGTCAAGTTCTTCAAAGCTTGATAAAGATGAAGGTGGAAAGCAAGTTGACCAAAAGATATATATAAGCATGATTGGTGCTCTTCTTTATCTCATTGCCTCTCGACTTGATATTCTGTTTAGTGTGTGCATGTGTGCTAGATTCCAAGCTGACCTAAGAAAGTCTCATTTTAGTGCTATCAAACTTATTATCAAATATAGTGCAACTTATCCGAAGTTAGATCTACGGTATCCAAAATGAGGAGATTTTACTTTGCTTGGTTATTATGATGCTAATCTGACTGGTTGTAAAGTTGACAAGAAAAGTACTTCAGGAATGTGTCAACTGTTAGGACAAATGTTAGTGTCTTGGTTCTCAAGAAAGCATAACACTATGGCTCTTTCAACAGCAGAAACAAAGTATGTTGCTCTTGAAAATTGTTGTTCATGGATTCTCTTGATTAGGCAACAACTAAGGCTGCGTTTGGTCGACTGGATAAAAACCAGGATAGGATATGTTTTATCATATCCCGTGTTTGGCAGCTGTCTAGGATAGGATAAGGTCGGATATAGAAGGGGTGGGATAAGGTCGGATAGGATTTCTTTTATCCGAAACATAAAACCCTACTTTTTTTTTTCTTTCTCCGTCATTCACCCACAAACGACTCTTTGTTTCGAAAGTATTGACGTTGAAGCCTTCTCCTCAATAGCTCTCCGATTCTCATCGAAATTTTATGAAAGCCTTCTTCCTCCACCAAGATAAGACCCCATCCGCCGGCGATCACCCGCCAGTCACCCTCCCAATCGATTCCCCCACTCGCCGGGTCACCTAGGCTTGCCGATCTGCCCATGAGCCCAGGTCTGAATTCCAGATGCAAATTCGGTCGCCGAGCTGATCCCCCACCAATGGTCATCGAGGGTGGCCGAGGGTGGCTGAGGTTCGCCTAGGGTCTGGGTTTGCTCGTGTGGATCGACAAATGCGGGGTTGGATCACCTAGGGTCTGGGTTTGCCACGTTCTCTCTCTGCTCTGTCTCCATTTGCCTAGGATCGATGAATTCTTTGTTGGGTTTTCTCTTTTGCAGCTTCATCACTGCAATTTCTTATCTGGGTTTGTTCTGTATTTACGGTACTTTTTCTGTACAGACCCATTTTTTGCGGGTAATTTTCAAATCACTCATTAACATGTGTTATGAGTTAATTGATCAATCAATATGTGATTTTTTCTTCTTTTTATTGGATTTATGAAATTTATTTCAAAGGTTATGTAGATATAGATGATAACAGCTGTGTTTTTCGGAGAGGAAGAGGCGATATGGTTACTGATCTGTTACTTGAATGAGTTCTTATTGAAGCTCAAGGGTCTTTTTTCCCCGCTCTCTGGAGACCCAGGAACCACAATGAAAGGAAATGTAATGTACTTTATAAATGCGAATTTTCCAAAAATCGTTCGTTAACGTGATTAACTGTCATTGCATTCTCGTGACATTTGGAAAAAAAAAAACGAATGACTTTGGACTTTATGCTTTGTTCTAATTGGGCATTTGTTTGATTTGGTATTGGACCTGTAATAAAATGGAAACAAATGAAAAACTTGTAAGAGAGAAAAAAAAATTTATGTTTCAAAGTGAATATATTGAAATTGAGGTTATTCTAAAAACGTTTGATTTGAAGGGATATCCAAAAGATTAGTTCACCAAACCATAGATTTGATAAGATATGAGGATATCCAACTTTAAATCCGTAGTTCACCAAACAGTAAATTGGATAGGATATGAAGATATCCGACCTTAAATCCGTAGTTCACCAAACAGTTGATGGGATATGAAGAAATCCACGGATCTTTTATCCTATCCTATCCAATCCTATCTCATTTAGAAATCCAGACGACCAAATGCAACCTAAGGGATTTTGGAATAGAAAGATCTTGGACTGAAATCAAATGTAACAACACAAGTGTGATCAATCTTACTAGAAATCATATTCTTCATTCAAGTGCAAAGCATATTGAAATTCGCTATCACTTCATAAAAGACCATGTGCAAAATGGTGAAATCAATGTTCAATTCATTGATTCAAAGAATAAACTAGCAGATATCTTCACCAAATCATTGGAGAAAGGATTATCCGAGTCCATCCATGGAAAGCTAAATATTGCCCTTGCATCTGACTAAAGTCTATGGATGAGTGTCAAGACCTCTCTTTTTTTGTCCGGGGAAAAGGAAGAAGGTTTAAGGGTATTTGCCTAAAGAGGCGAACCAATGACCCTAAATTAGGTGCAGGCTCTCCCAAGCCCATACCTCACGCGACGTTGGATTTTGTCTTTTTAGTTCTTAACAACCTAAATATTTCTAGGAGTCACCACTGGTCTATTGAGGTCGGCTAGAAACCAATCGAGACATAGGAGTGTTGTCTCGATTCCTACGCAACTAGAGATTCTAGGAATGGGGACTTGGTTACGCTAATGTTTCTATTAGCGCCCTTGCGGTACCACTAACTTGAAAGGTTGTTCATCTAAATGGCAACACAATCTTAATTACCAATTATAATCCTTACAAAAACGCTAAGTGTCCATGCAAATGTTTTTGTAGGTTTGCTTTCCTTAATGTCTAGACTAATCCTAACATAATTTAGAAGAGAAATTTACAGTCAAATTAATGAAAACCGGTGCACAAGTAAATATCCAAGAAATTGAAATGACTTAAAAGTAATTCGGAAAAGAAAGACCCGATATAAGTCGGGCAAATAATATTACATGGCCTTCTTATCACACCCCGGCACAGAACCCCCGTGAGCAAAATGGAAATTTAAATATGCATGAAATTACTCTATATGCATGAAATTACTTTAAATAATTTTAATCTACGCAATATGGATTATTTACAAAAATTGTTATAAAATACCAAAATAGCATTAAATTAGGAAAATGACCTTTTAAAATTAGGAAAAATTCATAAATGTCATTTCTATCCTAATTTGATGCTATCTAACATTTTTTGTTATTTTTGAAATTTTCAGATTTTTTCTCTTTTTTAATTATTTTAAAAATATATATTTAAAATAATTCCTTAAACCAATCTATGCTAACATGGAGTAACAGAGCACATGAATATCACAATAATCAAGCTCAAATCGACCGTTTCAAGATCAAAGCTTAGTTTAGGCATTTTGTCGAATACTTGGTGTACATTAAACTAACCACAATAGCTTCCTCGAGCCATGTTTGCAGTATTCAATCTCCACTCATAAGCAATCTCATGTGGAACTAAAATATCAAGGTTATACTACCACATGTAAAAAACAATATTAGATAGAAATCATAGCTTAAAACACACTAGAACCAAGCTAAAATCATCCTCAAATATGCGGGCTCGAGCTGATTTTGCAAATCTAGGTTTGAACCCAACTTAAGCAAACAGGTTACATGCCCATATTGAAGCCCCAACACTCATCACATGCAAGATCTAAGGGACACATTACTTAATCCGAGTGAAAGTAGGTAACATGAGCTTTCAAATGCAACAACCATCATAGAGAATGACCAACCGAACACATCAAACGACCTCTCCAAGAAGCACACATGCAAAGTTCACACTGACCAGCCATGAATTAATGTGGATAAGCTTGGTTTTTCCCAAAGTTTTAGACAATCTCATAATTCACACAGAAATTTAAAGACCAAACCAAGCTGGCCTATGAATCATTTGCACTCCCACATGACATTTATCAAGCTCATGAAGATAGAAAACGCATGCAAAGAGGAGTAGCAAGTCAAACATGTATGACTCTTGAAAAGGCTTCAAACACTTAATTTCAACCTCAGAAATCAGATTTCTGGGCTAGTCTTCCTCTTTATTTTTCATGGTTGAAACATGCCCAAACTCGATAATATATACATCTAGGATGCTTACATTGCTTCCTAGTTTCTTTTGCAAGTGACTCTTGGCCAAGGAAACCAGGAAATTGTCCTTTAGAAGCACCTGGAAGTTGGTTCCTTCAAACTGGAAAATGAGATCTGTAGAGAAAAACTGACAATGAATGTTTTTGTTGACCTCTAAAATTAGACTTCAAGATCTTTTTTGTTGGAAAACTTAACACCAAAACAAACTATATATATTCTATTTTGGGGTGAAAGTCAATATTTTCCTCATTTATTTCTCAATTTTCTCAAAAACACGCCTTCCCTCACCCATAACCAACCGGGCTCAACACTTAGAAAAATTTTCGGACTTTATTGGCCTGCCAAGAGGGTATTGCTTTGGGGGGCTTTAAGAGACCTTCTCGAACTCCATTTTGGACATGCAACCTATGGATGGAAAGATATTTGAGTAAGTTTTCATTCTCTAGTTGAAGATTTTGGCTAATTTCGGCTGCAAGTGTATGAAAATCTCACTTTTCTCTCTCCAGGTCAGTCTAGAATTTATGGGTCTCTTTCTGGAGTTACTTCTGAGGGCCTCTTTGGGGGACAACCATGAGCTCTCTCCTCTCCCTCTCGTCTCCTCTCTCTCATCCCTTGAAAGACCATTCTTCCGTGATCTTCTCCCCTCAATTAGAGGATTTTTGTCGGTCTTTTGTCCACCTACCAAGCCTATCAATAGGGCTACTTCAACTACTTTCTAACTTAAGCCAAATTTCCACTCTTGCAGCTGTTGAGTGTCCGGACTTTGCTCCAACTTTCCCATTCTTTCAGTAGCTTATCCCTGGCCAATTCTTGTCCACTTGTACTACTAATTATGATCTTCCATCACATGCAAAGATTAGGCTGGTTGGGCAAGTGAGGAGGATATGGTGGGGCCACCAAGTTGCTTACTCAGCAACTCCGAAATCAGACGAACTTGTGGACTAAGATTTGTCAGCTGGTTTGGGTGCTTTGATCCATCAATTTGGCTACGATTTTTTATCAGTTAGCAAGCTCATGCATAGTAGTTTAAGATCTCAACTAGATTTTGCAATTTTGCCCACCCAATTTTGCAAGAAAGTCCCTCAAAGTTGGCCATTTTCTTATCCGAAAATACCTAATTCAATACAAATTTGGTCTTTTTGGCTCAATTTGATTGATTCGACATGGCACAAATTTAATTTCAACTTCATTGGTGACCAAGATGATGATTTACAGGCTCGGGCGCAAATTTTGCAAAATTTGCGAATTAGTCTCTCAACTTTTGGAAATTGCATTTTGGCCTCAATTTACCATTTAAATTCCAATATGACCTCCTAGGCTTGGCTAGTCACATTTAGATCATTGGCCCCAACTTTTTTTTTTCTTTTTTTAATCTTTTTTATATATTTTTAATTTTTTTTTTTTTTTTTTTTTCTTTTTTTAAAGTAAAAACATCTTCCATTTAAAACACTATATTAAATGCCTAGATAATCTATATGCAAGAATTTAACTTAAAATATTTTTGTGGAAAAACAAGTTCCCATTTTTTTGGAAATGATTTTTGGACAAAAATTTAGGTGTCAACAATGAGCAGACTCAACAAATCAACATGTGGAAAATATATCCTTTTGAAAGCCTTCCAAACTTAGGTAATTTTATTTGAATTTTGACATGTAAGTTTATTTCTTTATTGAACAAGTACTTTCATTCTCAATTTATTACTTGCCTTTTATATTTTTGGAAAACGTAATATCTCTGCTGATTTTTCAAAATTCATTTAAAAAATTATTGACAGTTATATATATATATATATATATATATATATATATATATATATATATATATATACATATATATATATATATAATTTTAAAAAAGTCAGTTTCTTATTATGATGGTTCAATTGCCATACTTCGTTTTCTTTAAATCCTTCAAATTTTTCTTCCCAATAATAGACTATCTTCAAACCCTAACTCCCAAACCCTCGTCTATCTTGATCTTCTCTTAAATCCTCTGCAAACTTTTCACCCACTCTCACACAAACATGTCGTCGAAGTCCTCTAAGTCTGCTTCGATGTCATATCAAAGGAAATTCTCTCGTATAGCTAGCCTCGAGCCTCGAATTGTTCCTGAAGGTCTGACGCATTTTGATGAGGAAGTCACCAGGGAAGATTCGCCTCAAAGCTCTCCTTGCCACTCAGCAAATGAGGAAGTCACTTAGGAAGCAACTCCCATTTCTGTAAGAAGGCCTGAGGTACTTCTTAAACATTATAAATTTTTGAAGTTGGGAGGAAGTCCTATAGATTTCATAAGTAATTTTCTGAAAAAAAAAAATGATTATGGAAATGAAACACTGTTTTTGAGAGCCATGGAAAAGTTAGGATTGGTAGAGACTGGAACTGCAGAAAATGAATTTTCAAACTTTCCTGCTAATCCTCACTTTGGGATGGAGGGTCAGACCAAAAACAAAAAGGAAGATGATGATGAGAGGGTTTTCAAGAATTTTCAACCAAAGATTGGTGTTGCTGCTGAAATTGTTGAAGAGAATACAAAGTTGTTTCGTTCAAAAGAACACGAGAAAGTTTTCTCTCAAATGCTAAATAGAGAGGTCATCAACCCCTGAACTGTAGATTTTGATTTTATGGATTCCATCAAGGTGAACTTGAGAGAAAAGTTTGCCAAACTTCATATGGAGAAGTTCAATGTGGAAACGTCATAAGCTTACCCCGAATTGATAGCGTATTTTATTCCAACCTATCTATGTTAGATCCCACTCATATGCAATTTAATATGTGTGATAGGGTGTTTGATTTGATGTTAATCTATTGGCTAACATTCTAGGAGTTAAAAAGAGTGGATTCTTGCCCATTAATGTGTCTAATGAGCAGGTTACTAAGTTTCTAATAAGGGACAAGATTTCCAGAGGAAGTATTACTTACTCTCGAATGTCTGCTTCCAAAATCTTGTTGCATAAAATAGTCACCAACTACATCAGACCCAAGGCTGCTTCAAAGACTGATGTTCCAGATTCAAAGTAAAGATGATGTGGGCTATTCGTAATGGTGTTGCCTTCTCGCTCCCTCACAATGATACTGCACATGTACATAACTATTATGAAAGGAAATGACAACTGCCATACACTACATTGATAATCAAACTCTTTAGACATTTTCAAATTCAATTGCCATCCCAGCTTTGCTCCAAAACCATTGCTCCCACGCAAATTGGATTAAAAATGATTTCAAATATGTGATTGAAGGATCTCTCTAGAACCCTGACTCTTCTGAAGAAAGAATCCGTTAGCAAAGTCAAGCCAGAATCTGTTGCTGAGAAGAAATGCGAAGGGAAAAGCATCGTCTCAAAAACACCAAAAAGGAAGAGACATGTTCTTCTCTAGGATGAAGAAGAGGAAGATGATGATGACAAGACAATATATGTTATTGCCTTGCGTGATCTTCAAGGTTTCGTTGATTCTGAGGAGGAAGAAGAGGATGAAAGCAAGAAAGAACTAGAAGAAGAGAGTGATGGTGAAGAAACTGAAGTGAAAGAGACTAAAGATAATGACTCGGAAGAAGATGCCAATGTGAACAAAGAACAGGATGAGACTAACAAGGAATGAGATAATATAAGGGAAATTGATGTCCCAGATGATGAGGAGATGGGAATTGCTAAAGAAATCCGTGCTGGCAGAGAAAAGGTTCAAGAAGAAGAAGTTACCTATCAGACTGAAGGCACCAAGACAAAGGGAGTACATGAGAAAACTCACATTGCTGAACCAACTACTAGTGATGGCATCAGTCGATCTCCTCCAAATGCATCAGTCGATCTCCTCCAAATGCTGAAGATATTTTTGCATCTCATTTCCCTAAAGTCTCACCTAAGGGGTCTATAGAAAAAAAGCTAATATTCAGGGGGGGCAAAGAACTGCACACGTTCAGGTTGATATTCTTTCACTTCTAAATACTCCACAAGTATAATTTGCTGAAACTAGTACCCATATAGAACCAAAATTAAACTATCCTTGGATAATAGAACTCCAAGACAAGAAATTATCAAATAAACATTATATCTAAACTAATCAAGACATTCATCAAATAAAGGATTAAAATAATTGAAAAAAATAACATGTTTTCTCATGGGTTAAATTAACAATTACTCTAACTCTAAACATCACGACATAAAAAAGGTTCAAGATAATTAAAAATCCGATTCGAAATCTTACAAATCAAATTAATAATTATAATGATTTAAAAATTAACAGACTATCAAAGTACCCAAAAATTAATATTATTAAAAAATGATCCGACGTCTTATGGATCAAATTAATAATTACAATAATTTTGGGCAAAACCTATACGAGATAATGCCTACGATATTCATAAAATGAACCTCGAGATCAAATGTTTCAATTTAAATAACTAAACTTATAAAGAAAAATAAAATAAAATAAAAATAGAATAAATGAGAAATAAAGATAAAGAAAAAATAAAATAAACCTAAAAAGGGGAGGGCTTGCGGCAGCGTTGGTGAGCGGCATTGACAGAGGGTGGCAAGCATCGAAGCTCCAGTGATGGGATCGGCAGAGGTGTGGCGTCCGGCGCGACGTCGAGCGAAGTAGGGAAAGTGGCGCGGCGTCGTGGAGATCGAACGTGATCTAGGCTACTGGTTACGCAGAGGTGCGGACGCAGCTTCGATTGAGGGAGGGGCTCTAGCGCGGTGGCAAGCTACATGCTGAACTTGGTGATGGGTAGGGACGCAAGCTGCAACAGCAGCACGGTGGCGATGCTACTGATGCTCAGGAGGAGACGGTGCAGAGCTGGGTAATCAGCGGCAACGAGCGGACTGCCACTGCTGCTCACGTGATGCAGCAGTGGCGAGTGCAGTGGCGCAACAGTGGGGGTGGGCGAGCGAGATGACACAGCGTCGGGTGCTAGGTAGTAGGTAGAGATCGGACGCTGGTGTCAACAGCAGTATGGCAGCAGTGTTGTGGATGCTCGAGCAGAGGACTAATTGCGGCGAAGCAGGCATCGGGTGCTGGTACAAGCGCGGCAACAAGGCCTCATGCAACAATGGGCAGTGGCGCGACAGTGGGCTGCTATGGTGTCAACGCTCGTGGGTCGTAGGCAGAGGTGAGGCTAAGGCGTTGCTGGTGCGATGTCCGCGGCGCGTTGCTGGTGGTCGACTACCGGCGTTGAGTAGTGCTAGAGCAACAGCGCCCAACGCGAGCATGAGAAGCAAAGGCGCGACAAAGGCCAAGCTATGAGTGCCAGCAACGCTTCTGGCGTAGGAGCTCGTGAATGGTGCCCAGCAAAAGGGGTGATGACGCCCACGCAAGGAAAACGAACTGTGTGCTGATTTTTCTCTTTTTCTTTTGTTTTTCTTTTTTCTTTTTTCTCTCTCTCTCTCTATCTCTCATGTCTATTCACATGTATCTCTCACTGTACTCTCCTTTCCCTCACGTTTTCTCTCTATGCGATTTTTTTTTTGCACGAATTTTTCTCTCGAAAATTTTTTTTGCTCTCTGAATTCACTCCCTCGGTCACGAAAATTGTGGCTTTCTTTTATAGTGATTCCAGACGGCCGCTTTCCATGGCAACTTTCAAGTTTCTATCTTCCGTTGCATTAATTCATGGCTACAAATCGAAGTGTGATTTCACGATCAACTCATCTTGCTTCGATTCCTTCCATTTTATAATTCTTGCTCTTTACTCACCTGATTTCCTAAATATTTCCACATTTATCAAAATATGAATATTCATCATAACTTCCAACTTCCATGCATAATCAATCAGATTGATTTTTCCCATTTCTCCTTTTATTTGTTTTGATGTGACTTTTATTTTTTTTATCCTCTAAGGATTGCCAAAATTATGTGTCAACAGCTGCTCCTCTTTGAGGGTGAGCTCGTAAAGGTTGCATTCAAAGACAAGTTGAGATCTAAATTTTGATCATGCACATGCACTAAATGACCTTTTCTTTTTTTTTCCATTTTTGGAAAAATGAATCATATTTTAAAATGTAATTTATATGATGCATGGAGATGCTAATGCAAATGATAAAGGGAACATACCTAGAATGTCTTACTTTCAAAGAGGGTAGAGCATCTCAAGATAATTTGTGTTACATGTTTAGGACCCATACCTTTTGACGGTCGCCTAAAATAGTAATAGGGTTTTGTAAGAAGACTGCTTTCCTAGAACCCGTACCTTTCTACGATCACTCAGTATGGCAGTTTTTGGTTGTCTAGGATCCAAACCTTTTCTCGATCGCCTAAATGGGGACTCACTTTCCAAGACCCATACCTCTTTACGATCGCTTGAATGGGGAGACAGCTTTTCCAGGACCCATACCTTTCTATGGTCGCCTGTTAGAGCCATAAAAATTGTCTAGTACCTTTCTACGATCGCCTAAATGGGAAAATGCTTTCCAAGACTCGTACCTTTCTATAGTCGCCTAAATGGGAAGTTGCTTTTCCAGGACCCGTACCTTTCTATGGTCATCAGTTAGAGCAACAAATATAATGTCTAGGACCCATACCTTTCTACAATCGCTTAAATAAGAAACAGCTTTTCAGGACTCGTACGTTTCTACGATCGCCTGAATGGGGTTTTGCTTGACTAGGACCTGAACCTTTCTTCGGTCGCCTAGTATTGTAACACAGATCATCTAACTAGGACCTAAACCTTTCTTCGATCGCCTTAATCAAATTGAATCTAGAGAAAAAATCTTTAGGGGACAGCTCAACCAAGTCGAGTGTCAATGCTCTTGAGAGAAAATATCTGCACAATGACAAGTATTTAATGTGTGGGTAGAGATATACTTACCTGGTGACATCTTTGATCCTTAAGGATATGTCTCGTATAAAGCCAAATTAATGAGGTGACCCTAGGCTACGGAAGCACACCATGTCCATGAAGGGGAACTTCAGGCTATGGAAACACGCCGATTTGATTAGGGGACTCTAGGTTACAGAAGCACGCTAGGTCATATTAAGGGACACCGGGCTATGGAAACATGTCGGGTCAATGAAAAAGACTCTGGGCTACGGAAGCATGCCAAGTCAATATAAAGGTTACCGAGCTACAGGAGCTCGCCAAGTTGATGAAATGGACACTAGGCTACGAAAACAACCAAGTTAATATAAAGGACACCGGGCTACAGAAGCACGCTAGGTTGATGAAATGGACTCTAGGCTACGAAAACACGTCAGATCAATATAAAGGACACCGGGCTACGGAAGCACACTGGGTCGATGAAATAGACTCTGGGCTATGAAAACACGACAGGTCAATATAAAGGACACCAAGCTAGGGAAGCACTCCGGGTCGATGAAAGGGACTCTAGGCTACGAAAGCAGGCCAGGCCAATATAAAGGACACCCGGCTACGGAAGCACGCCGGGTCGATGAAAGGGACTCTAGGCTACGAAAGCACACCAAGTCAATATAAAAGATAGCTTGATCGAGTCAACTGTCGATGCACTTGAGAGAGATTACCTGCACAATGACAAGTATTTAGAGTATGGGTAAAGATATACTTACCTGGTGATATCTTTGATTCTTGGGAATATGTCTTATGGAACTTAGATATCCTGTAGAGATCTCTCACCTCCTAGTAGAATTAAATTTTGAAACATCAAGGATGCACCTTGAATGTTCGTGATGGTTTCTCATCTCCTAATATCATGAGGCATTTTGAAAGGAACCTGAATGTCAAGAGCTCTTGGGTCTTTGAGAAAACATTACTTGTCAGACATGATTTAGAGCAAAAATGCATTTACCAAAGAAATAAGCAATTAAGACTATTCTTGAATGCACACTTCAAAATCCATTGAAGTTTTTACCAATTCAACCGTGGTTCATGCATAATGACCTTTGCATCACCCAAATTTCCACTGAGAGAATTATCATTCAAGATAATTTTCACTCATGACATGGATTTCCTAAGAATACTAAATGAGAGACTTTCAGTTAGAAAGGACTTTCACTCACTCTAATTCAAAAGGGCTATTTTAGAAGAATCATTCCATCTCATTATATCGACAAGGGTCTGAGTATTCTCGCAAGCAGTACGACCTTACCAATCTTAGGGCTCTTTAATAGAGACTGTAATGTGGGCTTGGTCAATGGCTTAACAAATAGACTCTTTGAGTCGAAGCTATTGAAAGAACAACTCCGTAGTCATTTTCGGGTTTACAAGTCAAGAACCCTACCAAATGAGAAAGAGATAATCCTCCCGCACTTCTTCGAGTGATGCTTAAAACATGTGAACATCTATGTTAATTCAAGTGCCCTAATCAGAAGAGACTTTGCAAGGGATGTAATGTAGGCTAGGTTCATGGGTTGAAAAATGAAAGATTGTTAGGCTCAAAGATGTGTATGAGGGTCAAAGTTAATGATCATCTAGGCATTGTCGCCGATCTTCTCTTTCACCAGGGATTGTCATTATAAATGCACCATTGATCTTAACTCTTTGAGTACTGCTCCATTGGGATACAATTTTTGCAACCGATGGTCATCTATTTAACACTTTTATGGGCATTAGCTTTACTTTTACCAAGCACATTACTTTTTTTGCCCCCAGTTTTCATTCATTTTTTTTTCACTTCTTTTCCATGGGCATCGGCCTTGCTTTTACCAGGCATACTGCTTTTTAAGACCCTAATTTTCATTCATCTTATGCCTATGGGCATCAACCTTGCTTTTACTAAGCACATTGCTTTTTCATGCCCCTAGTTTTATATTGTATGATTCAACATTTGGACTATGTCGGTGTTTTGGACCATGCTCCTTGAATGATCACCAATTGGGTTTAAGTGGGCTATACAAAGGATATAAGTGTGTAGGATAGAGAAAGAAATGCTCTTCGTCATCCTAAGGTACTTAAATTACCGCATGGATTTGATGTAATAGCATGACTTGAAGGTTGATGCAAATGAGAGCAAGAAAATTTCTTTCCATTTTCTCCACATTATGGTGTTGTTTTACCTCCAATCTGCCCCGATGCAGGGTGGTTCTTGACAGGGGTAATTTGAAAGAATTTCCACAAGTGTATGGGGCTCAAAGAAGTTAAGCAATTGATCACCTGTAGTGTTTGTGATAGAGAAATGAATTGCCCCTCATCATTTCGGTTATCGTACCTTTTATGAGAGAACTCTTCATCTTGCGGATATGAACCTTCCTACACTCATCTCACAAGCGTATGAATAGGGGACTGTGTATAGGATAGGGTTCGCCTTTCATCATCTCGACTCAATCTCATTTAATATGCTCAATTCATTCAACATCATTCATTAAATTAGTCCATCTTGATGTTCTTTAGTGGAATTGGTGGACAAAACATGTAAGAGTCATCATGCAAAATCCTTTTTAAAAGAACTCAACAGCTTTAAACATGAAAAATTGTCAACTTCAAAACAAACAATTTTCCACACTAAAAAATGTTTTTAAGCATTTATTCAAGGATTGCTCCACAAAGGGATTGCTTCAACAATGGATGTCCTTGGATTGTCCTTATTAGTCAAGACTAAAAATATGCTTTTGCCCCTGCACAAGAGAAAGTGCATGAATGAGATACTATGCAAGATCAAAGTAAATTCAAATTGCACATCCATTTTGGCTCGGATCAAGATTTTGTCTCGACCATGTTACTATTAGAATTTGTAGTGCCCCCCAATTCATCATCTCTTTCACCAAAGATGGATGGTCCTCTTGCCCCTCATTTTATTTACTCTTTGGAAGTGTGCTCTCAAACTTGTTAAGTAACAGTTGAACCAGCTAATCTATCATTGCGACATGATATGCTTTTTCATATGCTTTCTCATCAGACCAAGAAATTAATGCTATGAAAATGAAGTAAATGAGTTAGAAAATTAAACAAGGTTAACCTAATGCATGCTTTTGGAAATGGCTTCGAAAATGATTTTTTTTTTTTTTATTAGTCTTCTCTCTTTTTGGGGGGGAATTTTTGGAATTCTTTTGCAACAAGACATTTTTGAAACATTTTGACACGAGGAAGCATGATAAAGCCCAGGCCACGGAATTCTCCTTGGATTTTTCTTTTTCTTTTATCGGTTGAATACCATCACCAAGCTGGTTTGGAATACCCCATCATGTTCTCAAAACAAAACTTGTAATTTTATTGATATTCATCAATCAAATTACATTTATTAAATGGTAAATGCAATGCTCAATCCCTAAACGAAAAGCGAAAAAGAAGAAATTGAAAACATTTCCTAAAAAGCAATAAAAATTCCCACGTAGGAGAATGTGTGAAAGCAATAAATAAGTCACTCTCGTGGGCTAGGGCCTGTTTCTTCTGACAGTGCCTATATGGAGGTCATCAACAGGCTCGTGATCAGGGTTCTCTATCTTTGGAGGTATCGGATCATCCATGCAACCCCATCCATTTGGGACAATATCCCAAGGGTCAATGTAAAAGTTGGGAGGTACTGAATACTTCACATAATAGTCGAATTTGCCACTTGGCTGCCCCAGGATGTCAATCACTTCCGCTCTATCTTGCATCATTCTCGGAGGGCCAGGGAACATCTCGTGAATGTTGAGAGGTAACGAGTTTTGCCTCCCTCACCCTTGTTCAGGTGACAAGTTTTTCCTTTTTTGTCTCTATCCTTTAGAATTTTCTTTACCTCTTTCATGGTGCCCTGATCCAGCAAAATGGGACTTCCGAGGGGCTTCAATGGGGTTTCGAATGCCTTGACCCCTTCTTCCAAGACCATGTGGCATCATCTGAAACCTCAAAAGTGGAAATGAACTGTACAACGGTTTTCCCCATCACTTATAAAACAAGACTGACGACGAAACTTGTCATGGACCTACAAAAATTGCTACGAAGTAAGTAAATTGCAAAATAAGAATTTGGACAACTTACCTTCACCAAGAAGGGATGACAATCACATAGACACACGCATGAAATGTGAGACTCGATTTCTACCTAGACAGCTTAACAAAGTGGAGCTAAGAGGATGATCTAACTGCTGCAATCTCGCGTTTAACGTGTCAAATCCCCCTAACTCCGACTCAATCGAATGAAATGCCTAATAGTCACGCAGTCTTGTGGATATGTACAAACACATTCGACACCATGAAAAACTTTCAAGGAAGAGAAAGTCAACCTCTACATAACAGTCTCGCTTCGAAGGAAGTATCATTCTCAACACCATCCTAAAAATCCTATCGCAGCCTAGGTCCGGCAACAAATTGTGTGCTAAAAGCAATAAAACATGCACAACGATTTAAATACAAACAACACTTCTAATCAGGAAAAATAAATCATTCATCCCAACACCTCCCTGCAAGACAAGGATTAACAAATACTACTCCCCCTGTATCTCCCCATTTGCAAAAATATTTAACACCTTAAATATTAGGGACGTATCGGTATCCTCATTGCCAAACAAAAACATTTATTAAAAAAAAAATTAGCATAAATCCACTAAGAGTTTCAACTCAATTGCTCAATGGAGTCGCCAAGCTGTCACGACCTAAATTTCGGGTGCACTACCTAGGGTATAAGCTAATGTACTGCTAAGTCTAGACTTAGCTCGAGCTCTCCCAAGCCCATACCAATCCGCGACTTAGGTTCAAGTTTTAACATGTAAATGGATTTTATCTAGAAGTCGCCACTAATCAATTAATGGTAAGTCAATTAGACACCTAAGTAAAATAATGGGAGAATTACTTTACTCCTATGAACCAAAGACTTTGGGTACGGGGACTTGGTTATACTATATTTCTCTAATGCCCTTTCGGTACCATTCTTTTTATTTTCAAAAATATTTTTTTGCAAGCAGCTTAAATTTATTTTAACCTAAATTACTATCATGCAAGAGGGTGATCACACGGGTGCTCAATCATTATTAAACACTCAATGAATCAAACAAATTGCACAAAGCAAACAATTTTTTGGATTTTCTTTTATCTTGAATTTAAAATATGCACTTTAACTACATGACCTAATTTTACTAATGAACAAATTCTAATTAAATGAACCTATTATGCAAATTAATTAACATGCACCTAATATTTTTTGTATTTTTTATTGAAATTCGGAATTAATAAAAGCCCTAATTAAACTATCTAAAATGAATAATTTTCTAATTTATTTTAGGGATTAATTTGATTTAAACCCTATCCTATCTTAAAAAACTATTTTTTAGCAAAAAAAAAAAAGATTATCAAGATGTGCCAACATTATTTAAAAGTTTGTCTATATAAAAAAAATTAATCCTAATTTATTAAAAAAATTATCTATCTAAAAGTGCAATCCTAAAAAAAATGTAATCCTAAAAATGCAATCCTAATTTACTAAACCTACATACTCTGATGCAAGATTTTGATTTTTTTATTTTTTTTTTTTTTTAGTATTTTTCCAAGACAAGTAATTATCAAATAAACATTATATTTAAACTAATCAAGACATTCATCAAATAAAGGATTAAAATAATCAAAAAAATAATATGTTGTCTCACGGGTTAAATTAACAATTACTCTAACCCTAAACATCACGACATAAAAAAAGGTTCAAAATAATTAAAAATATGATCCAAATTCTTACAAATCAAAGTAATAATTATAATGATTTAACAATTAAAATACTATCAAAATACCCAAAAATTAATATTATTAAAAAATGATCCAACGTCTTACGGATCAAATTAATAATTACAATAATTTTGGGCAAAACCCCGCAGATAATGCCTACAATATTCATAAAATGAACCTCGTAATCAAATGTTTCAATTTAAATAACTAAACTTATAAAGAAAATAAAATAAAATAAAATTAGAATAAATGAGAAATAAAATAAACTACCTAAAAAGGGGAGGGCTTGCGATAGCGTTGGTGGGCGGCATCGGTAGAGGGTGGCTGGCATCGGAGCTCCAACGAGGGGATCAACGGAGGTATGGCGTCTAGCGAGGCGTCAAGCGAAGCAGGGACGGTGGTGTGGCATCGCGAAGATTGGACATGATATGGGCTACTAGTTGCGCAGAGGTGCGGACGCAGCTTCGGCTGAGGGAGGGGCTCCGGCACAGTGGCAAGCGACAGGCTAAACTCGGCGACGGGTAGGGGCACGAGCTACGGCAACGGCGTGGCGGCGATGATGCTGATGCTCGGGAGGAGACAGTGCAGAGCTGGGCGATCAGCGGCAACGAGCGAACTGCCACTGCTGCTCGCAGGATGCAGCAGCAATGAGTGCAGTGGTGCAACGGTGGGCGTAAGCAAGCGAGGGGCAATGATGCAGCATTGGGTGCTAGGTAGCAAGTAAAGCTCAGACGCTGGTGTCTACAGCGATGCGATGGCAATGTTGAGGATGATCGAGCAAAGGACTGATCGCAGCGAAGCAGGCGTCGAGTGCTGGTGTAAGCGCGGCAGCAGGGCCTCAGTGCAACGATGGGCAATGGCGCGACAATGGGCTACTACAATGTCAGCGCTAGTGGGTCGCAGGCTAAGGCAAGGCTAAGGCGTTGTTGGTGCGGTGTCCACAGCACGTTGCTAGTGCTCGGCTGCTGGTGTTGGGTAGTGCTGGAGCAAAGGTGGCTGGCGCGAGGATAAGAAGCATAGGCACGACGGATGCCCAGCTGCGAGCACCGGCGACGCTACTAGTGTAGGAGCACGCGAACAGTGGCCGACAAGGGGCGCGAAGACACCCACACAAGGAAGACAAACCATGCGCTGCTTTTTCTCTTTTTCTTTTTTTTCTTTTTTTTCTTTTTTTCTCTCTATCTCTCCTGTCTATTCACATGTCTCTCTCACTATACTCTTCCTTCCCTCACATCTTCTCTCTACGTAAATTTTTTTTTTTTGCATGAATTTTTCTCTCGAAAAATGTGGCTCTCTTTCATAGTGATTCCAAACGACCGCTTTTCATGGCAATTTTCGAGTTTCCATTTTCTGTTGCATTAATTTATGACTACAAATCGAAGCGTGATTTCGCGATCAACTCGATCTTACTTCAATTCCTTCCATTTTATAAAAATTCTTGCTCTTTACTCACTTGATTTCCTAATTGCTTCCACATTTATCAAAATCAGAATATTCATCAGAATTTCCAACTTCCATGCATAATCAATCAGATTTATTTTCCCCATTTTTCCTTTTATTTGTTCCGATGCAATTTTTTTTTATCCTCTAAGGATTGCCAAAATTAGGTGTCAACACTCACTTTACTTCAAGAGACTCTGTCCAACACATTACATTCTCCTTGCCTTTTATAGGCATAAAGAGGTTACAAACACACAAGGACCAAGCTCACTGGTTTGAAAACAAATAGAGGCTCCGGAAAATCCAACGGGAAATTATTCTAGGCGAAATGAACAGTGACAATAAACAATGATTTCCCTAGCCTACTACTATAGTGACTTGCTATAGTTAACAATTTCTTCTGTCACAAGCATAGTAGTCATAATCTGAGTCATCAGAATTATGCATTTCTACAATAAGATGTTCTTCATATTTCTGTTCAAATTCTGCAAGTCGGATATTAGAGGAGCTCTGAGTGTTCCGCATGTTTATGTCTCTTGATAAAGATGCTTCTTCATGAATCTTGGAGGATCCTGGAGTGTCAGCAGGCAAATTTGGCTGAGGCCAATTAGATGGTTTAGCATAGTAAGAGTCCATCCCTAAGGTGAGTTGTTGGGAGCACATAAAAACCATTCTATTTTTTGTTTTTCTATTTGTCTATTCCTAGAAGTGGGTTTGAAATGGAATTACGTTTGGTGACACAATTTTATTTTTTTTATTTTCAAAACAAATTTTCATTCCAAAAATAGGTTTAAAATAGATGTCAAAATTAAATTTTTATTTTTACTTTTCTATTTATGAAATAAAAATGAAAAATAAAAAAATTTATCATCGCTCGTTCTCACTACTATAACTTGTCACCATCGCCTACTATCCGCCACCGTCTGGATGGCAAAATTTTGTGTCGTTATTAAGAAAAGTTCTATTTCAAAAATCGAAATTTTGTGTCGTTATAAAACGTATATTTTTGCTTAAAACTCGTCGAAGAAATAAAAATATAGATATATATATTTCCAAAACGTAATAATTGTCATTTACGTCGTAAATGCATATAACTTTCTCTCGAGAAACAAGCCCACCTAATGGCATCCAAATGTCTATAATTATTCTTCCTAATCTTTGGCATCAGGGCCTATGCTTAACTGTCTACCTCGTGTCATTATTGGATATTCCTCAAAAGGCATGGCGAACGCACTTTGACTTACCTTAATCAACTTCTTCCTTTCAACCGCGATTGACTTACCATGTTTCCCATAATGGTAGCAAAAATTAATAAAAGAAATAATCTAAAAGGAAATTAATGCAGCACAACCGACTCCGTTGACTTCCTTTCTGAAAGAATCATTGGGAATGGGATACGTGGGCTCCCACAAGGACCAGTGGAAAAGGGGGTTTAAAAAGAACTAGTCATGCCTCATTATATTTTGCATCAGTGGTTGCGCAAACTTCATGGTCCAGTAATTATTGAGCCTGTATATATAAATATATAAACAAAATCACGTCTTTGGAATAGTCGACTCGATGTTGAATTATTGTGCTTCAACTAATTAACGATTCTAGTCAAACATCGCAGTTCTTGTTCTTCGAATTAAGATGGGATTTTGCGCCATGGAATTATAACTTGATGATCGAGTTCTAAAACTGATGAGATAAATCTACTAATAATAATACAAAAAAAAAAAAAATTCCAACAGAATAAGAGCTAACTAACAAAAGAAAAATACATTCTTGAGAAATTACTGGAAATCTACTTTCAAAATTGACTGAAAAAACAGACCTAAACAAGTCTTTCAAAGACTTCATTTTAGTTCAATCTGGACCTCAAGAACTCTAGAATTAAAACATCAAGAGGAAATTCCTTCCTCTTGGGGAAGACAAAATACAATGGGAAACTTTGGAAATGTTGAGCTTACAGACATCGGCATATTATAATAAAGAATACAATCATATAAGCCCACTTAAATTGCCAAGCAGGCAAGGTAGCCCCAACACGAGCACAAGTTCCTTGTTGTTTGGTGTGTAGTTACCCTGCAACCAGACACAAAGAATCCAAATAGTAACCCTAGTTACAAGAAATCTACTTCTGAAAATGACTAAGAAACAAATTGCCGTGGAATAAAGTGCACTTTACAGAAGTAAACCTTGTTCTACAAATGTTTAGGTATGTCCCTCTCCGGATGCACTTCTTTCTCCCATAACTATTCTTATTCGTTAAAATAATATATATATATATATATCAAGTTTTTAGGGTCAATGTTACAAAATACCCAAATTGGTACACTCATGAAAAATTTACCATTCATTAATTTCCGTTAAATTTTACTATCAAATTGATGAATTGAATAACACGTGACATCATTCGGGGTTTTTATCCTCCGTTTGTCACATGTATAGTTTAGAGTTTTCGATGGTGTTAATCCAATTTAACGGAAACTAACGGGGAAAAATTTATTACAAATATATAAGTTTGACATTTTTAGTGTTTAAGAAATTAATTTTAGGTAAATTTATTATAGGTCTATCAATTTGGGATTTTCGTGATATTATAAGTAAACCTATTCACACATTTAGGTTACATGGTTAGCCACAACAAATGGCATGGCGGGCAATGGTTTGGTGCTCATGACCAGGTCACACGCGCTACTCGTGAGCCCAGCCTTGGCCATGACCCAGGCTCATGACCAAGCACGTGTTCTAGGTACAAGGATGGCCTCAGGCAGGGCAGCTAACCAACAGTAAGGTCGAGAGAATCAAGGGATGCCCGAGCAACTGGCTTCTAATTGCCGGACAATTATAATGATTTGAATTGCATGTTGTTACCGTATGTTCCTCGTGTATAAATGAGCCCGGGACTTGTTGGATCATCGGTTTGAATCAGTAAAACTGTTGGAAGTGTTCCAGCATCTCTTGTGCATTTCATCAAACTAAATTTCTTCAATATCCATAAAGTTGATGATATTCTTGATAATTTGGTTTCCGATTGCACGACACTCGTTGGCGATGGCCGCAGCGGTTCTTCTGTACTTGTTGTCAGTGACTTGTGGTCTAAACATCTTTAGTGTCTTATGATGGCTAACATAGATCTTCAGACAATTAATTAACTCCTCTCCTCACTTAATATCTTAGAGGCAGAGATTGTGGTGGACAATTTCTTATTTTCTCCGCACTTTCTAACTTTATTTTCACGAAGGTGAACTATTGCGAGGAGCTTGGTCTACTAAGTAGTTTAAATAAAAGTTGCAGATTACACAAAACTTCCCAAACATTGAAGTAGTATATGTTTGTCCTCAAGGTTTGAACTATTGTGCATTATTTCTTGAACTTTCATTTTGTTAGAGCCGTTAATAGTGTTATATTTTCCGTTAACATATGCAATGCACATGTAAATGTAAATTTTTATCTCTCTCTTTTTTCTTTTTCTTTTTGTAAAAATCTCTTTTACCCTTGATTTTTGTGAAAATGAAAGAAAAAAGAAAATGGAGAAAGATATAGATATTGTATTTAATATAAAAATTTAAGAGAATATATGAAAAAAATTAATAGAACTACTAAGATATTTTAAGAAAAAGAAACGCTATTAAGTAAAACGGAGAAATGCCTCAATAAAAAAAAAGGTCAAATAAGGATAATTGGATACTCATTCTTATTTTTAAATGCTAATGGAACGTATGATCGATCGACGAGAAGTATTTAAGGCATCACCCTATCACTTAATCATTTTCTTTCATTAGCCAAGGACATCATTTTCTTTTAAACTTTTTCAAATATTTTTGTTGATCAATCTTTTTTTTTTACTTCAATTAAACCTTTAAATATACATAATATATAATCATTTTCGCCATTTCACTTTTCTGTTATTGAGGCATTCTTCTTCTTCTTCTTCTTCTTCTTCTTTAATTTTTGTTTATTACTTTTCTTAAAACATCTTGCTTAGTTATATTAAAGTGGCTATACTTATCAAATCTTAACAAATTGGTTTTTTTTTTTTTTTTTTTTTTTTTTGGTGATCGAGAAATCTGCCTGAGCCCCCTTGCGGGGTCACAAGGCCCGCCAGTGCCCGATGGCACCTTAGGACCAACGCCTATAACTAAAGGGAGACTAGCAAAGAACCCCAACACCATAGCCCTCCACTCACGATGTGTTAGGAACACATGGATTCGAACTCTCGACCTCAGCGATGAATAAGAAACTCTAGTACCAACGCAGCTGTCCACGGTTGGGTCTTAACAAATTAGTATTTTTTTTTTATGACCCGGGAAACTTGCGCACCGTACCAACACGGACAGTCTCAGTAGACCCAAGGTGACGGGGGATAAACCCTGGGGCCTCACAGGAGGACCCACCACCCCCGTGGAACGGTTAAGACGCCAAACGTCTCCGTGGAGAGTCGAACCCTCTCCCTCCTAGAAGGGGTCAGTGAGTCCCCCCACAGTGGGAAAGACTTAACCAGCGGAGCTACCGCGGCCGGTGGTCTTAACAAATTGGTATTGTTTACTATTATTATCAACTATTTCCATTATTAATACTTTACTTAATTTAGTTTCCTCTGGCATTCTATATCGACAATAGTACCGTTCTATATTTCTTTCAAAAAAAAAGGAATGAAAAAATGTTTTTCGCCCTTTCAAAGTCTTTGTACATTGGACATGCTAACAAAAAAAAAAAAAAAGAGTTGACCGATGCATATTATGTAAAAGTTGAAAAATTCAGGGCAAACGTACACAACCCAAAAGTCGAGGAGGGGTTTGTGTAATTTTGCCAAAAAACCATGAGAGGCAAAGATTAAGTATTTGGCCGCGTTCACTTTCACAAACTTTCTTCTATATGATCTCCATATATCAATAATTGAGGAGTAAATTGTTATGTCTCTGACCCAAGGAAGAGTGCAATTTGTTCTGGCATTCCACGCACCACCACTTTTAATATCTTTCGACCTCCTTTTATGCACAACCGTCGAAAGCGAAATGATTTGATCAATCTGAAAATGAAATATAATTGAATATTGTCCACAAGTGAAAATTTATCCATGAGAGCGATGGGGCATGGACCGAATTTGTTGCTCTATGAAAAGCCCATCAAGCGCGATGGAAGAAGCTATAGTGATATATATCCACATTTATATTTGCTATCTATGAAAAGATTTCGTGAAAATTATAGATGAATTTTATCCTTACATTTTCATAAATTACCGTTAGGAAGAATTAGTTCTAATTTAGCTGTAAAGATGTGTTACTTTCGCTTCGCAAAATGGAGAGATAAATGAAAGATTGCTTTACTGTTATTTCTTTGTGCTGCATCTTCATCCGATTATATTCAACACAACTTCCACGTATCTCAATAATCTTTTTGTGCATGTGAGCTCCAATGTCAAGCATGTTCTCCCTTAATCAAGATCTTAACTCATGGGAAGAACTTGGTACTTAAATCTCCATCTCATTATGTGTGAGGATCGCCACAACCACGATGCTCACCTTCATCCCTAATCTCTCCTGCCCAACCGAACCATAAAGGCTTTCCAAGGATCACGTTCGCTTCAACCCCCCCCCCCCCTCACCATCTTTTTCGCTGGATCAAAGCATGAAGTTCCCGTGAAAAACAAAATTACTCACGAGATTTTTCATCAGGAATTTCACCAAACACCGAACCAAATACATATTGAGAGCTATTCACCAATCAAAAAGAGCAACAAAACTCTAATGCTTTTTTTTAGCGAGTCCATCAAAATATAATCAAGTCTGAGCATATTAAGCATATCCAATGAAAACCACCCTTTACTAAAACAACTTAAAATGATGTAATTACAAACCCATAATGATATTTTCATCTTATCGCACCACATCAAATCTTTGATATAAGAAGTTATAGTATAATTTATAAGTGCACCTCAATGTAATATTAAAAAAAATGGTTTATTTCCCTTGAGAAGAATGGAACATGTATTCCCAACCTCAAAATGAAAAATCCCCAAGAAATCTTAGGGGGAGAGGGAGAGAGAGAGAGAGATAAAAGAGAAATAGCTGATAAGGGATTTCACGGGGCAACAACGATTGGACCAGACAAGCCCTCTCCTCTCAATCCATTCGCTTCGAGATAAGCTGGGCCCCACCACCAAACCTCCAGCGCCCCCCCGCCGCTCCTCCCCAACGCATTACCGTGCGCCCGCCAATCTCCACCGTCCATCCGCATCCATCCTCGGCCAATCGCTTCCGCCCATGCACACGATTCGCGGATCGCGACGCGCTGCACTGGGGCGCGAAGCAGGGGATCGCGGGGAGCAGCGGGCGCATGATAGCGCCGCCGGCGCAGGATAGATTTCTATCTACAGGCGATATGAGGTCTCACGCAAGCCACTGATACTGCACTCTCTCTCTCTCTCTTCTTTCTCTCTCTTCCCTCCTCCTTCCTCCTCCGGCAATCATGGAGTCGCGAGTGCTGTCGCGCGCCGCCGCCGCCGCGGCCCTCCCCGCCGTCCCCCACCTCCGGCGGCTCCCGCGGGAGGGCCCCTCCTGCTGCGTCGCCGCCCCCGCGAAGCCGGTCGTCGGCGGGGAGGGCGGGAACCTGATCTGGGGGAGGCAGCTCCGGCCGGCGCTGCTGCTGCTCGAGGGCCCGCGCGGGGCGGCGAGGAGGGAGACCACCCTCCTCAGGCCGTGCCCCGCCGCCGCCTCCTCGTCGCCGGCCGAGGGGGGCGATTCCGCCGGGTGAGGTCCGTCCCTCCGTTTCGGTTTTTTTCCCGACTCGGCAAAAGCTCGGGGCCAGCGCCCGAGTTCCGCTGCTGACATTTTTCTTCCCTTTTGCTCATTGCAGCGAGGCGAAGATCGCGCCGGTCGGTTTCTTCGAGAAGTACCCGGCGCTCGTCACCGGCTTCTTCTTCTTCATGTGGTAAGCGTCCTTCTTCTTCTTCTTTACGCAAGAGAATTAGATTCCCGCGAGCCGTCGCTAAACTGGGCCCCGGTGCGAACGGCGCACGTTAGCGCGCCGCGCGAGAGCATCGGGTGCTCGTGCGGCCAACTGTCGGAACCGTCCACTGGTCGTTCAAACCCTGCCCGGTCGGATGGGCCGTCGTGAAATTACCGGAATGCCCCTGACCGTAGCTGCTGTTCTGGTCGGTTTGCAGGTACTTCTTGAACGTGATATTCAACATCCTGAACAAGAAGATATACAACTACTTCCCCTATCCTTAGTAAGTCCAAAGTTTTCGATGATGAGATATGGTCGCGATCTGTGTGGATTGAGGATGATGGGTGACGACGGTTTGGTTTGGTTTTGTTTTGTTGTGTGTCTGTTGGACTGCGCAGCTTTGTGTCGGTCGTGCATTTGGCTGTGGGGGTGGTGTACTGTTTGGTGAGCTGGGCCGTGGGCCTCCCGAAGCGAGCTGTAAGTCCAGACCCAGAATTATATTCGTTCATTCATTCATCTACCCTTCTTCTTTCGGCCTTATAATGATGAATCTAAGCATGAAGTCCAAAGCTTTCAGAGCTTGATTGCAACAGGAAACACTAGAAACAGTTTGGTTTTTGTTTTCGTGCGTTGTGCTGTGAAATTGCAGTGTGAGGATTCACAAATTCTGCATAGTCAGTTCTGGGATGACAGAGACAGACGACTGCCATTTTTTTTGTTTTCCCCTTGTGGCTTAAGGACTTGAAGTTGGCATTTTTAGTTCATAATCGTCCGTCCAATGATGATTTGATTTGGCCCAGTTCATTCTTAAAAGGAAATCGAATGGCAATCTTTCCTTTAGTTAGCAAATGGTCCTGCATTAATCTTGTGCTGAATGGGGTGACGGTACAAGTTTATTTGTGATAAGTGTTCCTGCACTATTGGTTGATGTGTGTGCACCAAGATTTTACTTGAAGGGATGTATAAAATATGACCTCCTTTTACCTTATGGAAATCGAAGTAGAAACACGCCTTGAGCTTCCATTTTTTTAGCAGTCTCCAGCTATTTTGGCCGGTTCCTTCTTTCTTGTCTGTCATCAGCATCGTGTGGCGATTGGTGTTCGAAGGGCTTCAAGCTTAAATTGAAGAGGTTAAACCTCCATGTACTGTTATTATCTTTTTTCACTGTTTCGGTTGAGCCAAAGTTGCATGATGGTGATGTTTCTTTCTATTTATGTTGCCCTGTGTCATTTTAGCATGGTGATTACATGATAGTTGAATCTCGTAAGTGCAATTCCATTCTGTGCAAAACGTCATTAACCCTTGCTGTTATCTGCTACAGTCAATTGGGTTCGAGGTTGTATTGAATCTATATCTTTGTTGCACCCCTGCTATCATTAATTTCTGCAACGTTATCTTATTTTCCAAACTATAAAATCCGTCGGTTCTATGTGCAGCCGATTGATGCAAACCTCCTGAAGCTGCTTATCCCTGTTGCTGTTTGTCATGCGCTTGGTCACGTTACCAGCAATGTTTCCTTTGCGGCTGTTGCCGTTTCCTTCACGCATACCATTAAAGGTAAAATAGCATTCATTTTTCTGATAGGGATTAAAAGATAAAGATTATGCCTGCGTTTCTACATCTTCTTCCTGTTAGTTTTATAATATTCTACTTCCTGAATTCCTGCTATATTGATTTCAGCTCTTGAGCCATTCTTCAATGCTGCTGCTTCTCAATTTATACTTGGACAACCGATCCCCTTTACCTTGTGGCTATCTCTGGCTCCCGTCGTCATTGGTCAGTTCTACCTTCTCTGACTGTTGTTTTGGAATCAATGGCAGACAACCATGTTTGAGTCACATCATTCGACTTCAAATCTCTAGTCTGGGAGGTCTCCACTTACATGGATTTAGCTCCTTGATGACTGCTATTCATGTAGCTTACTTAACACAGACAGGCATGCGTGCACTCACGTAGGTAGTTAGGCTGGTTTATGTATTTAGATGTGTTGGAGTCAGCTGCATGGTGGATTTTGTGAGTATTTGGAATTGTAACTTGTAAATGCTGGGGCTTGATTTATCATTCAGGTGTGTCCATGGCATCATTGACTGAACTCTCTTTCAATTGGACTGGATTTATTAGTGCTATGATTTCCAACATTTCATTCACTTACAGAAGCATATACTCCAAGAAAGCCATGGTGAGGTTCAGTTATACCATTATCATTCTTCTTTTTATATTTCAAGTTGTCATTTTTTTTTTAATGTCCAACTCAAAAGTATCTTTGGTGTATATTTGCTCACCTTCTCTGCAGACTGATATGGATAGTACAAATGTCTATGCCTACATTTCCATCATCGCCCTCTTTGTCTGCATTCCACCGGCTATTATTGTGAGTAATGCTTGTGTTATTTTATCCTGATTGGTGTAATTATGAGTGATAACTTAAAGCCGAAGCCTCAAAATTCATACTAGTGTTTTGTTATGTGAAGATTGAAGGACCTCAACTGATGAAGTATGGCTTCAATGATGCACTTGCAAAAGTGGGTACGACCAAGTTTGTTACTGATCTCTTTTGGGTGGGAATGTTTTACCACCTCTATAATCAGGTACTATTCCTCTAATGTCTATCTGACTTGTATGACTCGAGAATATCTTTTATCAACTGACTTTTGTGGACAAAGTAACAAATTTGCAAGTTACTTCGTATCAAGTCGAATGGTACTAATAAATGACAAACATTTTCATTTTATTTTCTTAGTTGGCCACCAATACCTTGGAAAGAGTTGCACCTCTAACACACGCAGTTGGAAATGTCCTCAAACGTGTCTTTGTGATCGGCTTCTCAATCTTAGCTTTTGGTGAGTATGCATCTAAGTTCTGTTTAATTAGTTTTTGCTTCCTTTTCCCTCTTTACCATTCGATTAGAAATCCTAGCAACAATGGGATACTGATTAAGTGCTTTCCTTACAGGTAACAAGATCTCAACTCAAACTGGTATTGGCACTGTAATTGCAATTGCTGGAGTTGCAATGTACTCCTTCATCAAGGCAAAGATGGAAGAAGAGAAACGGGTGAGTCTCGACCACCGGCGTGACATTCGACATTATATGCACCGATAATAGACCAATTTCATCGTCTCTTAACTTTTTGGTCTTGTTTGGTTAGCAAACGAGTGTTTTTGAGTCTGGAGAAAGCTTGGGTTGCGTATGATTAATCTTTTATGGCACGAATTGAGGCTCAAGCCAGTGTTACTAACTTCTGTATGCACTTGGACTTTGATTGCAGCAAATGAAATCGACTTGAGAAGAAGGGAGACAAGGAAGCGGACCGACAGACCTTGTTGTAGGCTTTGTGTACTTTCCCTCAAAAGATAAAAAAGGAAAAAAAATCGGAATAAGACAATTTAAGTTATTTTTTTTCCTGATAATTTTCTTGAATTCAGAAGCATTGAACTAGTGCCGTTGTACAATCATCCCTTGTTACCCAGAATAATGTATCATCTGCTCTCTTGTTGAGATTATGCGAGTAGAGAACGTAAACTGCCGTCTTCTTGCCCCAAAACCTGTCGACATGTTTGTCCAGTGGATGACCCTGCCGAGAGTAGATTCTAGTCAGTCAGGCGAACTGAGAAGAGACACTGCAGTACAAAGAATAACTAGGGACTTCAGACTGAATGAGTTAGGTTTGATGCAGTCATGAGGATGGCTCGGGACGGGGCGGGGCAGGGCGGGGCGGAGTGGCTCTCCCGGTGGTGTTGCTCAACGCCGTGGCCCCAAGTTCTTCTCCCAATCCGCGCCTCTTTGCCTCGAGTAAGGACCCTTGTTGCCCACAAAATAGAACTTGAAGTTAGCACAAACTAGTATGACGGTGTTATTGAGATTGAAAGAGATGGTATGATGATGCTCGTGAGAGAGGATAGCCAGTAGAAGGCAAGGTCGTCGTTTTTAGGTTGAATATCAAAATGGGATCTAAGGTAATAGTCATTAGTATCCCAACTTTTCGATTGTTTCAAACTAAGTCCCTAAGCTATTTTCATGTATTCACACCATCAAACGGCGCATTGTTTAGCATTATTAGAATTTGCTGAAATGGCTATCATGTAGTAAAGTTCACAATTAGTAGAGAAAATTGTACACGTGGATTTGAAAATTTTGAGGAAAAGTGTTAAAAATGTCCTAAACATTTTGTATTTGTGTCAATTTAGTTCTAAATCTTTTCTTTTTTGTATCAATTTAGTCATAAACATTTTTACTTAGTGTCAATTCAGTTTTTTCTAGCTAAATTTGGTCGGATTTTACTGAGTAGGCGCCGGCAACTAATGTGGCATGATTAGTGCTGACGTAGACAACTTTTAATAATATTTTAATATTTTAGAATTTTTTTTTCTTTTTTTCTTTTTTTCCTTTTCCTCCTTCTTCCTCTAGCCAATCACAGGACCTTGGTGATCGACCAAAGGCAATGGTTGGCAAGGGTGGCCTCGCACTAGGCGGCTTGGGCTGCCTCGAGCTAGCCTCACGATGGGTGGCGAGACTTGCCCTTGCGCCACTAGTGAGGGCTTGAGCCTTGCTGGTGGCCAAAAAGGCTTAAACCCTTGCTAGATCTTGTGAGGACGAACCTCACTAGCTTGGCACAAGGCCACCCTCGCGGCCAATGGCAAGGGCTTGAGCCTAGTTGACTGTCACCTCCGATCGGTCGCCAAAATCCGACAACGAGCTGGAAGGAGGAGGAGGAGAAGGAAAAAAGAAAAAAATTAAAATATTAAAATATTATTAAAAACTATTCACATTAGCCACGCAACACCTAGTTAGCAAAATCCAGCTAAAATTAACTAGAAGTGATAAAATTGGCACAAAAAAAAATATATAACTAAATTGACATAAATGCAAAAAATTTGGGACTTTTTTAAACACTTCCCAAAAAATCTGATATAGTAGAGAAAGTTTGAAAAATAAGATGGTATTAGTTATCGTGAACAAAATGGTATTAGTTATCGAGCACACTTAGGGCCTCTTCCCTTGGGTACAATGCTTTGATTATCAGTATAATCATGATCTGATTAGAATAAAAAAAATGAGAAGTTAAATCTTTGTCGGAAGAGAGTGCGCAAGAGTAATCTCAGCAATAGCTGAGGTTAACAAAGAGGACAAGCACCCTCCAGCAACGGTGGTGCCGCCACTGGCCACCATCGAGCTAAGGTTCACAAGCGCCGGCCAACCCTTGCTCGTCACCGTCATCTGGTGCCATTGTCGAGCGAGGGCCGACCGCCGTCCCGGAGACTTCTATGGTGGCGCGCAATGGTGCCATCACCGTGCGAGGGCCCTTGCCATGTCCCTTTTGCGAGGACCGGCTGCTCTCTCCGAGACCGTGGTCAGAGTCGCCGCCGTTCCCTCACACACACACTCTCTCTTCCCTTCTGGGTATCATTGAATAGTCATTTGTTTGGTCGTGACATTAGTTTACTCGTGCTCTTCATTTGTACTTTACTTTGAAATTCTGCTGACATAATCAGTAGAGTTGTTAAAATCGATCATAAATTCATTTAGTGACTAAGTTGTTGGATAGGTTAGTTTATTCAGTAATGGGTTAGAATCATAAAGACAAATATAATATAGATATTAAATGAATTTACAATTTACTTAAATAAAATCCATATTTTTGGTTTTCTCTTCACTTTCTTTCGCCTTTACTCAATCTTGCTCTTTCACTTTAATTTGGGTATAAATTTTTCTACATAAAGTCCAATATAAATATTAAATGAATATACAATTTACTTAAATAAAATCAACCTTCATGATTTTCTCTTCACTTTCTTTCACATTTACTCAATTTTGCACTCTCACCTTAATTTGGATATAAATTTTTCTACATAAAGTCAAATATGGAATTGTTTTAACGATATCGATTGGAGAAGTTGAGTCGAATATGAGTTATTAAATTTGTATTGCATGGAAATAAATAAAAATGAATTAAATGAGTCAATTTCGGTCTGATCATTTTTGACCCAATTTAACACAGGTCTAATAAACAGGACCAAATTGGTTAAATTGAAGTATATAATGATCAAATTGACCAAAAACTAAATTGAGGACACGTAATGACAAATTTCATACTATTTCATTTAATTTCTTTCGCGAAGTTTCCATTTCCCTCTCGCAGTCGAGAACCAGAGTCTCCCCTCCGATCTCGCCGTCGTTTTCGAGTCCTCGAGGCGAGGAACCGGCGGAGATGGCGGCGAACCTCCTCCTCCTCCTCCGCCTGCTGCTGCTTCCGGCCATCCTCCCACTCCTCCTCCGTCTCCCGGGCGCCGCCGCCGAGCTCCCCCAGTCGACGACGTGCCCGGCTGGACAAGCCCGCCACGGCTTGGCCTGCGAATTGCGCGATTTGAAGCTCAAGGTCGCCCGCCTCGGTAAGCTTCCCCCTCCCGTCATCTCTAAACTCGTCGAGTTTCGGGCGAGCCCATGTTCGAGGGAACGAATGATTCGCCCGAAAATAGTTCGTGAGGACGTCCGTACCGTGAATGAGCTTGTGAATTCATGTGGGTCGGGGCCACTGATTACGTCTGGAAGGTAGTGGAGGGAAGCTGAGCGTTCGAGAATGGTACTAAGTCTCTGTTTTGGGACTCGAGTCGGTTTGGTGTGCTTCAGTTTACTATCTTTGTAGGGCCTGAAATTATAGGAGTGATGAGGGAAGAGCATGGTTGACTGGCGATATTGTAATTCTGCTGAGCATGATGTGGAATTCAGATTGGTTACTTTACCTGGTATTGGTAGAAGGGTAGTTAGTGATTGGCGAGAGGCTTCTCGTACAGCTTGGGGGATCGCGGAAGGGGGTGGCAAGGTCTTGTTTATAATCTCACTGGGTTTTATAATCATGACTGGTTTGTGTCTTTGCAATTGGTATTCAACGAAAACTCGCTTATCTATAGGTCTATGGTGTTTCTCATTCAAATAGTGATTCTTGGTGGCTTATATCATTGGCGAAATTTTGTTTGAAATAGCCTTTGAATTGCTATATTTGTTTGGCCCGAAGTTGCGTGTGTGCTCATTTTATACACCATCAGATGTCTTTACTGTTCTTTTGGGGACTTCGTGGTGTCGAACCAGTTTTGGTTTCCATCATAGTTTTTCTTTTAGGCTTCTTCAAGATTTTTGAACTTTTTTTCTGGTGGAAGGAACCACTGATGTGAATGCCATTGACAGTCATGATTGAAATCTAATGTATTACCCTGTTGATGTCCTGGCTGTTTGCCTGCATAGCAGTTAAGAAAAAATCTTAAACTCATGGTTATTTTTCCTAGAAATTTATCTGCCTTTACATCTGTTTGTTGGAGAATGACCTTAGATGAGAGTCACTGATGGAACATTGTAGAATCCATCCTTGAAGAGAGGACCCAACACCTGGATGCTAAAAGCCTTCTTCTTGAACAGCATGAGAAGCTAGTAGAAGAAGTGTCACATAAGATCATTTCCTTGCAGTCGACTCTATACAATGCCAATGTAAGTAACAGAAGTTAAGGGTCTACATGAGTCATAACTGCCCAATTTTTTTGTCCATACAGTTAATTTTATTCATTTCCTTGTTTCCTTATATAAATGCTTTATCTCGACCCATATAAGAATGTAGAACCATTACTTTGTTTAGTTGAATTTGATTAGCATCAAATCCATGTGGGATGCTTTCTTGAATAGAAGCTTTTCAATGACTGTTCTTCTTTCTAAATTTTACAGGATGACCTGTCAAATGTGGATAAAAGGCTTAGAGCTCTAGAGGAAGAGGTTCCGTCTCTGTTTGGTTTTGCTTAAAGTTATCTCATTTGATATCACTTTTTCTGTTTTTCCTTATTTTGGGTTTCCAAAATAATATTTTTTGCTGAGCGAATCTGAAAGTCCGACTTTTATTAAAGAATAGCTTTTGGATGCTTAGGTACGAGATCTGTGGGCTGCCTCAAGAAAGAACAACTTTGATCTTTATGTCTTGGAATCTAAAGCAAAGGAAGCTGAGGCTAGACTGGAAGTTACTGCTTCAAAAGTTGAAAAGGTGAAAATCTCTACTTGTAGGATAATATGTTACTTATAAAGGTCAAGGATGCTGAAGGAGGGGAACTGTTGTAGCTATACATTCGAACACTTGTATGTCACGACCTTTCTTCAATCATCTCTAAGTAGTTTGTGTTAGATATGCATAAATGACAGATCATGTTATCATTAAATTGGCTTATGAGAGTTGAATTCCTTTATTTTCGGGTATCATGGGTGACAATGCTCTAATCTTCATTATTTACATGTCCTCTGTTGTATTCCAGTTTCGCATGATCAGAGGAACCCCAAAAGTGAGCTAAGTAGACACCAGAGTTAACTCCTATAGAACACGTGAATACATAGTTCTTACATGCAAAACACTGACTCTAGCCTAGAGCAGCAACATCATGCCTGAGAATATATACTTCCCTTTTTGTGCATGTAATAAGAAGTTTTACAAGAGCAGCTACATCATGCCTGAGAGTGGATTTTGAGTATTATATAAAAACCATAACGGTAGTCAGTTAATTGATAGCAGAGACTATGTTTCGGTGCATTCAAGGTTCTTTTCAAGGTTTCACATTGGCTCTTGTTAACAAGGGCTTTCAGGAAGGGTTTCTGTCAGCAGTGGATTTTTTCAGCTTGGAAAATGGTTGTCCTATATTTTATATCGGACAAAGAGAGTGGTAGCTTTTTTTTTGGCCATGAAAGGAAGTAGTAGGCTTTGATGGAACAGATTACAGGTGGTGTTGAAACAACAAAATATATAAAAGAAATAGAAGAGGGATGAACTTCATTCCATCTGCTGTACAAATAGCAAAGCCTCCAGCAGTCTTTCACTTGCTTAGTGGTGTTGTACAGTTTTACCAAATCCACTGGTTTGATAATTTTTCCTATATATCTTACATCACAGAGGAATAAATGAGCCATCCCAGGCATGGATTCTTCCTACTATGTTACCATGATGTTGGTTTGCGATGGCAAGTACAAGCTGTCTTTCTTGTCAATAATTATCCTACATGAATGTTACAACATATGCCATTAATTGTAAGCCTTTCTACAAAGAAAAAAATTAAGGAAAAGCAAAGAATTGTGCGGGGCCTTACCAATGCTTTTAATTTCTCTTCAGTGGATACTTGTGTGCATTGTTGTTCTATTTCCTTGGCCTATTTATATTTGTTCTTTATCTCACAATATTAGTTGCCAATTCTATGTAATTTTCTTGGTGGTGTTTCTTTTATGACATAAGAACCTAAATTTCTCTTAAACCAAAGTCTCGTGCACCATGTATACTCTAAAATTTTCAAGAGTCCACGCTATCTTGCTAATCCTCCAGATTCTCTTGCTAATTTTTCCTCAAAAATCATGCATAGAGTTGTAATCGATGGTGGATATGATTTTCGAGCTTATCTAGAGTCCCAGAAGTTCATTAAAAACCTATTTTCACGCTAGGATTGTGTGTGTTTTCACACACTGGCTTTATTAATCTTTCATTCACTTTGCTGACAGCTGGCTGACATCGTTTCAGAGCAGTGGATTCAATTTCAGCACCTTGAGCAGGCTCTCCAGATTACAGAAGTATATCATGATATGCCGCCTCTTTTGTGATTAACTTGAATTGCTTCAGCTACACCATTTCTTCCTCCGGGCTTAATATGCACTTTCCTTTGCTGATCAGGTGAGGACTCTAAATGCTCGAAAGAGAAAATATCCAACAAGATGCACATTCTTGAAGGTAATTGCAGTTATATTTAGTACTAGTTCACATGCCGTTGAAGCTCTGACTATGATCTGGTCCCATCTTTTAAGCTTGTAATTCACAAAGCATGTGTTTTCTGATGAGATGTACTTCATTTGTGTGGCTTACAGTTTATTGACAACATCACTAGCAATCATCTTCAGATGGTGCGTAGGATGTTACATCAATATTCATTTGTCATAGAACCTACATCAACTTCCCATCTCTCCAGGGCTCTGCATCTCTGCAAGAGAGCCTTCTCGGCTGTGAAGAAGTATCATCATGAGGTTTGTGCACAAACCTTTCTAAATTAACAAACAAGCAACATGTATAGTATACCCTAGCAGAGTTTTAGCTCATTGCATAACTCTGTACTGGAGACCCTTTTTTTTTATTGTGTGGGAACATTTTTTATATAAATGGAGATGTGTGCTTAAAATTTGACTTGCTGCAACTATAACAGTAAACCAGTGTCAACTTAAATCTGTGGTCATGTATAAAAATTGGTAAATGTCTTGTATTTAGTGCATTATTGAGTATTATATGTATGTTCAGAGCCAGGAAGCTAGTGAATTTTTACCAGCGAGCCATGAAATACAGACATTTTTTCTTGACTTCTTTCTTTATTTATGAAAGAAATTTAGCAACTTGATTTCATTTGCAGCTGCAAGGCTTTGTCAAGAGAGAGATGGAAAGAAATGAGATCATGGCACCTCTTGCGAATAATGAAGTGGTGTTCTTTGTGGTATCATTCTACCTATATCTTAGTTCTTTCTGTTCAGTAGCTCTGCAAAATCAGTAGCTTACTTAGCCTTCACAACATGTCCTTCACAACACTTGCTACATTTCAGGCATCTGCTATCGTTATATTCCCTATAATGGGCATTTGGGTATGGTTCTCATCACTGCTGTAGAGGAAGCTTCCTCTATTTGTCTGTTCCATATGAAGAGGATGGTTCCTGCCTTGCTCTTAATTGTTGATATTGGTGGTACAATATCGGCACAGCTGCATCAGACCTGTACATAGCACTGATACTCATTTTCAATCTGCTTCAATACATACATTCTGCTGCAGCTTCTTGACAATGCAAGCATAAAAAGGTACACACGCTTTTTGAACCTTTTTTGATTGAGAAAGGCACTTTGTCTTGGTCAAATATCTCGTTGACTAGTAGGGAAAACCCATTATAACATTTTCTGCTGTTTCTTTTGGACTTTTTTTCCTTTATAACCTTTACCTTTGACCTAATTTGTAATGGTTTGAATCGTTAGTGATCCCACAAATCAATTATTTGGTTAGTTTTTCACTTTCCAATCCCTTTCATTCAGAAGTAATGACGAAAAAAACAAGTTCAGGATTGATGTGTAAAACAGGTCCGGGATTATATTGGTTAATATGGTTCTTCCTCTTGATTGACATGTCAACGTGTCTTTTCACGGGCTGGATCAATGTTTGAGCAGGCCCTCGGATAAAGTTTTCGAGCTTGTCGGGCTGTGCTGGGCACCGGTAAACACTTTTACGAGTTGATGAGGGTCCATCCAAGTGGCTGCCTTCATAGACTCCATTGGATGGCCCACTCAATTGCGTGAAGATGTTCCTCGAGGTTTTAGTCGAAATCAATTGGGTGAAGAAGCACCTCGACTTTTCGGTCGTGGTTCGGTCGTGGGCAGACTTAGACAAGGCTCTTAGGTTCGATGTTGAGACCGACTGCTGGACCTGTGCTTGCACAGGCTCCGTCTGTGTCCGCCCATGTCTGGTCTCTGTGGCAACCTCTACTATGAGATATCTACTTCTGACATTGTTCAAGGTTGTATGTTATCCTTTACTAAGGAAACCTTCGTAGATCAATCTTGGTACTAAAGAGATCGATTTAGAATGGCTTCTATATCCTTAGGAATCATGCAAAACCCAGCAGCAGATGATGGAACCTACTGTTCTTCATTTTCCAGTTTGGGAAACAACCTCTTAGAACATCCAATCCCTTGTTTCCTAGACTGATTCATCGAGTACACAAGTCGTAGCATCGGACTTCCGATAAGGGCTAGCCGACAACGCTCAGTTTTCACTTGGATAAAATTGAATTAAACTTAAATTATGCCAAGCACTTTCAAATCGATAAGACACCGTTGTCGGGGGACTCCTGACATCCTTGATAAGCAAGTGTTTAGGAAATCGATTTCACCGTCCAATGATGGTCAACGACATTGGAATTTCAAGCAGTGGCGTCGAGGGTAAGGCGCTCCTTTTCCAAAACATCGTTTGGATTTTTCTTTTCTTCATCTTTTTGTTCGCAATCTTGGAGCTAGATTATGTTAGAGAAATGGCAACTTCTTGAATAAAACCGGCATTTCGGTTGCCTGGTTACTTCGCGGGAAAGTCGAATCAATGCTCGAATCAATCGGTAGCGACTCCAAGCATACCCTACAAAGCACGTCGACGCTTTTAGTTATATAAGGCCATTAAGGAAAGTTTGAACAAACTTGCGCATAAGCAAGCGTAAGGAGGACGAAAGCATTTTTATGAGGGTCACTAAGAGGCTATCATCCCCTTCAATTTCGCATTATGTTCACGGAAAGTCTAATGCACGAAGTCCTCCATTAAATGACAGAGATTAGGTTGAAGGAAAGAAATTTTGCTCAAGAAAGCAACTACAAGGAAAAGAGGAGAACGCGTATAGAGACTTTGGATGCTTTTCCTTTTTCTAATTTCTCAGTTTGACCCTTTTTCCCCTTTTTTTAACTTTCACTTTACTAGTTAAAATCTCAGGACCCACATAAAAACAAAGCCCAAGTATAAGGAAAGTCTCCAAAATGCCCCCCAAAATGGCGCTGATTTCACCCAAAAACTATCAAAGCTGCGCTCGTCAAAAGCCCTAAAATCGGCGACTTGTCTTAGTTCTCCCCCCATCCCATCAATAGCTCAAATCTTTACAGGCTGACGAGTATATGCACTTAAAGGTGTGCAAAACCAAATCGGGAACAATCTTCACCAGTCCAATTTGGTCAGGTTCTAGAAATGTCCATTCCGTTCCTGATTCCTAAAATCGGAACTAGTATTAGGGCAGCCGATTCTCAATTCTAAAGGAGAATTGAACCGATTAAATATATATATATATATATATATATATATATATATATATATATATATTTTCTTCAAAAAAAGTTGGTAAAATGTGAACCACCCACTATCTTAGTGTGGTTCCTGGTAGTAAGAAGAAAAGTAATGAAAAAAATATGGTGGAAAAAAATAAGTAATAGATTCCATTGAATTGGATCGGGAATTAATCATTCTTATATACATCTCTCATGTGCTATCTTAAGCACCACGGCCGGGTGCATTTTGAAATCTTGCCGTGTGGAGCGGCGCTTTCTGAAATTTTCCAACCCTACATTTCTTAAAAGGTAAAAGTCTCTCTTCCGCTAATCGCGCAATGAACTCCACCGAACCCGAGAAAGAGAGCTCGAAAAGAACAAGGAAGAAAAACAAACGAGGAGGAGGGGTCAAAGAAGGGACAAGCTTTTTGGTCCAACCGTCCAACGCAGGAGTTGACAAAAAAGACCTCGCGCCATCTGAAATCCAACTGCTCCTTCCCTGCTCTCTTCTTTTTATGATTATTATTGTCTTAATTTTATGAAGTACCACTACATTTTGGGCAAGGTTTGTGCTTCGTAGGGTATACTATATGGTGCCCTATGTGCATGGACCATTGGAGATAAAATTAAGTTATATATATATTCAATCAATATCACTAACGACTAAAGCTACCCTTGATGTGGACTGGACATTACGTGCAACTCCCATTTTCATCTTCCAAATTGAATGCCGAAGCCAAGGAGCAAGTGCCATTGCTCCACTTTTTGGACAGCAAGCTCTCGTGGGCGTGGGGTTGCTCCTTCCCTGTCGATCAATTTTCAACTCTTCTTTTGAGCTTTATTCGTTAGATGCATAATTGAATTTCTCTTTTGGCCACCATGTCCGTGTATTGATAAAGCAAAACCCATTTATTAGTGTAAAACAAAATAAGCTTAAGCCAATAGATGAAAGAATATCGTGTGTATATAAAAAGCATATGAATTTTGTAGATAGGTGATGCGAGACACTATAAATCTCCTCTTGCGTGCAAATCAAATGAATGGCAATGCATAATTTGACAAACCAAGGCTGTGTGTGTGAAAGGAACTTGGGCAAAACCTAGTTCTGATATGAAGTCACAGTGTCCTACCCCAAAAACCAAGTTTACAAGTACATATAGAGAGAGAGAGAGAGCACTATGGACCGTTTAATAATCTCTAATCACTACATTTAATTAATCGGTGGAAATTCTAAATGGGTCAAGATGAATTTCATTTTATATTGAACATATATCTAAATACCCTTTTTATTCCTTGATTCCTCGAGCAGAAGTGCATTAAATTAGAAAGTAAAAATGGCCAAACTCAAACTGTAACCTTTTACCTAACCTCTTTGAATTTTGGAGGGTCCGATTTCCAGCATTTAATCAACGCCCTCAAAATTGGAATTCAAAGCCCTACGTGCTTTAGTTGGCTACTCCCTTTCCTCATAAGTAGGTTTAATTTCTTTTAGTTGAGTCTAAAGACTGTTCGTTATAAGCACATTGTTGTTAGATGATCCACTAACGAAGGTTATGACATATGTATTTTTACATGATATACATAAGCTGTGCAATCGGGTTTTTACAAAAGTTGAATTCATCACAATCAATTTGGATAGTTTATTTATCTCTTAAAACAACAACCGTATTGACCATCACAGAATGACTAGTGTTAAAAAATGATATACACGGTCAATGTACCGGATATTAATTAATGACATGTTTCCTCCATAGGTTAATGGTGCCAATTGGCTTTGGTTTTAGGTTTATCCATAAGAATTAAGGTAAAGTTTGTTATTGGTCATTAAACTTTAGTCAACTGCACAATCAAGTCACGCAAATTTTGATTTCTAGCAAGTGTCCCGAGGCGCTAGGAATTGTTCAATTTTTAAGACATTGATTGTGCATATCAAGAAGCAATCAATGCAATGAAAACTTAAGAGTTTCCTTAATCGTTTGCTTAAAAAGTGACTCTAGGGCACTCATGGACAAAATCCAAATAGAAATTTCGTGTATTGGGGGATTGTCAAAATCAAAACCCAATGATTTTATCATAAAATCAATTAAAGTTCCGTAACCAAAATGGAATTCTCTACGAACTTATAATTCAAGAGAGACTATGTAATTGGAACTCAACTATAATTAAAAACTATAGCATACTTAACTTTGGACCAAAAGACAAAATGACCTTCAAAGGTTTCTAAAATATGAGTTGACAAGAGATTTGGGGAAGATCTCATGGAGATAAATATGGACTCATCCCCCTATCCATTACTATCCTAATCCAACTTTTATACCAGAACCTCCAAAAAGTATAGGGAGCTTTGGCTCACCATCCTCACTCTAGGTGATCTGACCCTAAAGAGCACCACACAGCAAAAGCAAAATAACCCAAGGCCCCCCACAAGAATAGTGCATTATTTTAGCTGTCATGGACCATTTTGCTCCTCCGAGATAATAAGGAATATCTGGACATTTCGACTCAACCAAACATGTCCTTGCATTAGAGATGAAATTTCGCCCGCAAGGTGGCGGGCCTGTCATTCGAAGTTGGTACGAGTAGTAGACTTTGGTTGGCATCCAAATGAGAAATTTGCCGCCCGGCTACACGCAAATTTAATTGCGCGTATCTTGGAGCACCCGATCAAATTTCCACAAGTGATGGGGCTGCTCTCATTCCATACGCACCGAGTAATTAGCGGGAAAAAGGGTTAGGTGAATGGGGGATGATCTGGGAGAGAGCATAGTGGCTACCCAAAGAGTACGCATTCGACAAAGAGTAGAGGAGGGGCACATGCTGCGTGCACTAAATGGCCATTATGTGGCATGCCCCACCCACTCCTCAATTCACGCATAATTACCCGCCCATCCTCACCTTCCCTTTTTGGCTTTATTATTATTATTATTTTATTGATTTATATTGTCATCCCCAATTTGCCCTTTTCCCTTTCTTAACTTCATAATGATATCCTCACTTTAATCCAATTTCAACATCACCGCCCATATAATATGAGAAAAACCTAAGTGAAGCATAATCTCTCGGACTTTTATTTTATACAAAGTATTCTAACTAAATAAAAAATAACTTTGTGCAGACATGACGTGTTCGTGTTCCTTTTTCTTATACTAATTACATTCATTTCATTCGGTGACAATTCTTTTCTTTTGAAGATTGCTTGTGTGAAATTTTCATTATACTTGTGTTTTCTATCACAAATCCTTGTACTAAGGCCTAGACTTCATCTGCCCTTTAGCTTTTTGATAAAGTAGTACGGGGGAGGAAGGAAAAAGAGAGTGGGGAGAGGGATTTTGATGGAGGAAATGGATAGTGTGAGCTTCAAGTCACCTGACTACCCCTCCCAAGGACAGACCCACTACAAGTGCCGCGAAATCTCTGAAAAAAAGTAACATTAAATACTGAACTTTAATTAAATTGTAATAAAAAGTGGAGCGAAAAGAAAAGGGCTCCTGGCCAAATAGTGGAAAAATTGAGAGAGAGAGGGGGGAAGAGAGGGAGGGAGGGCCATATATAAATGAAGCAAGAGCGCAAATGTTCCTCACTACCATAGTCCTCAACACCACTATTCCCGAAACCCCATCTCCTTCTCCTCTCTCTCTCTGATAATCCCAAATGGCCACTCCAAAACACGTCGCTGCCCTCTTGATCCTTGCCTTTCTCTGTGTCTCCATCAGTGTTGAAGCAAGAGACGTCAAGGAGCGCCAATCCTTCAGCAAGTTCACCAATGCCAACGACAACGACGACAAAGAGAACGCCCGAGTCATCCCCACCAAGGAAGTGTCTCTCACCACCGCAGAAACCTTGAAGAAGCAAGAGAACCAAGAGCAACAGCCGACCTTCCTTCCGCAGACCAAGAACGGGTATGGCCTCTACGGTCATGAGGAGGAGATGGTCAAAAACACTCCCGCCACTGCCACCTCCACCTCCACCGGCAACCGCCCGTCCAAGACGACGATGCCGGCCGACTCGTTCTACAGCTACCCGAATGGCAATTTCGAGAACAGCAACAACTACTACAATGACAGGAGCTACGACAAGAGGAGCAACAACTACTACAACAAGGATGCTTATTTCGCGGACCAGAGGGAGCAAGCCCGCGACACCTACATGCCGGAGGAGCAAAACTTTGGTGGCAACACTCGGCTTCAGGATAGCAGCTACACCACCACCACCACCACCGGCTCCCGTGCCCCAAACGACCGCAACAACTACTATACCGGCGGCAATAGGTACGCGTTACGGTCGAGCTAGTAGTATTAAACTAAACACGGTACCTCATTGTACCTATATCAAAGCATTACTAAAGCTTGACACCATTTAGCAAGAATTTAATGATACGCTCGAAGCGGATAGAGCATAAAGTTCTAGGATCCCTTAATTGTTTGACGCATCGATTTGAACAGAATGTGGTAAGGGTAGCATAGTGAGAAAACAATCTGCTTCTGTATTTTGGCTCGTCATGTACATATACGTTTTAATTTTCAAACTACTTCAAGAAAATACATAATGGATTCATCTTGGGTTCACCGTCAGGTACGGCGCCGTGCAGCAAGAAGGGATGAGCGACACGAGGTTTATGGAGAACGGGAAGTACTACTACAACGTGGACAACGAGGAGAAGTATTACCAAAACAGGTACCAGAGGTCGAAGCCCGAGTACTCGACGCAGGGGTACTATGTTAATACCAACCAAAACCGCAACAACAACAACAACAACGTCAACCTCTACGAGCAACAGTACAACAACGTCAACGACAACTCCATGGGAGGATACCAGGGCGAGGAGTTCCAGGAGAGCCAAGACGATGACTTTGTGCCATGAGAGAGAGATAGACTTATTACTTTGATGCATTCTGAAAGGATGAAATTGAAGTGGTTTAATTATTCATGATATGTTTGAATTATGGCGTTTTGTGGTGGGAAGAGAGACGCAAAATTAAACTATACACTTTAGCTTTACTTTAATTTGTGGCCTTATTTTCGCAGTATTCCCTAGGAATGCGTGTTTAAAAAGATGAAAAAGTTTGGTGGTGTGGAAATGTATTTGGATCGAAGTTGAGGGTTTAATACTAATAAAAAAATGTATATGGAAGAAGGGTTATGCATCCTTTTTTCTTTTCGGTAGGGTCCAACAAAATCGTGAAGGAAAGATTATGCATCCAATTGGGTCCTCGATTGAACCGGCTAAACAAGCTCCGTGCACCCCTATTTTTAAGTACTCAATCTTGAAAAATCCTAATTGAGTCCAATGAAACCGGTTATGGAGCTCCCATCTTAAGAATTAGCTCATTAGGTGACCGATCCCCACCGACAAGTATTCACAGAAATATGTTCATAGTAATAATATTATTGAAATATCGCTTTTACATGATTATTGATGAATTAAGAACCATTCGGTTCGACTTAGAAGGTAACATGACACATCAGACACTCACTGAGCTCCCTAGCCATATATCCATTGCCTACCAATGCACTCGGATTAGTTCATCGTGCATTTTGGCAAGTACTCATTCATTGTCTAATGCAAAATCTAAGGGCGCGTTTGGTTGTTTTGCTTAAAAATTGTTAAGCAACGTAAATAAAAAAAGTATTTACCCAGAACAATTTTTGAACAAAAATACGCGTTTAGTAAACTTGTTCTAATAAAAAATAAACAAAAACATGTTTGGTAAATTTGGATAATTTTTTTATTTCTTTTATTTTTTCTATTTTTTTCTTATTTTTCCTTTTTTTCTTTTTCTTTTCATCATTTTTTCTTCTTTTGGCCGGTCGCCGCCAAGGCCTTGGCCGGCGATCGGCTCCGCGAGGGCCGAGCTCGCCCGGGCGGGGCGGGCGGCGGCCTCGCGGCCACCGCCAGCGAGGCCGAGGCTCGTCGGCCACCGCTGGCGAGAGGCCGAGGCTCGCCGCCGGCCGGGCGAGCTCGAGGCGGATCTGGGCGAGATCGAGCTCGCCCGCCGGCCGGCGAGGTCGGCCTCGCCTTGATCCGGCGAGGCCGAGCTCGCCCGGCCGGCCGGCGAGCCGCGGCCTCGCCGGGCCACCGCCAGCGAGGCCGAGGCTCGCGGCCGGCCCAAACTGGCGAGCTCGGCCTCGCCGGATCCGGGCGAGATCGAGCTCGCCCGGCCGGCGCGAGGTCGGCCTCGCCATGGCCGGGCGAGCTCGAGCTCGCCCGCCATGGCGAGCCGACCCTCGCCCCGGCCTACGGCGAGCCTCGCGTGGCCGGGCGAGGCCGACCCTCGCCCGGCTACGGCGAGCCTCGCCGTGGCCGGGCGAGGCCGCCGGCCCTCGTCGGCCGGTCGCCGGCCGTGGCCGAGGCCGGCGACCGGCCTCGGCCATGAAAGAAGAACAAGAAAATAAAAAAAAAAAAAAAAAAAGTGTTTCGATTTGTGTTCCGGAAACAAGAAACACAAAATTTGTGTTTGTTTGTTTTTTTTGTTCTTTAACAAAAGAACAAAAAAACAGAAAAACTATTTAAAAACAAAAAAAAGAAACGCAAACAAACGGGGCCTAAGTATCTTATACGGCCTTAAAGGATCTCATTACATCGACAAGCAAAGGCGTGCACGCTGCTCCATCTCAGTTAGTGGTGTCCCCGTGAACAGTCTTTGTAAAACTTTAGACGCTTTTGTACGAACCCATGATTAAGGAAGATGGGGTAGAAATGTCGGAGATGATAATGCCCCCACCCGTGAACGACCGAAAGAGCACCCACTATAGCCTGCAAATCACTTGTCAGCATCGGACCACCGAAGTTGGAAAACCTGGGAGTTTCTGTACAAAATGTTGCAATGTACAAATGTTAAAAAAGTACTTTCTATTAATCGCTAAGATCCTATTTATTGCTGATCTAACAACTTGCCAAACTTCCATAATAGTTCCCGGAAGAACCATACCAAATCCTCTTAAATAAAGAGTTTCGACTATGGATCCAAATTTATCAAAATAAAATCGACGATTCGTGACTACCTCAGATTTGAGAAATTCCTTACATAAAATTTTTCTTTCGTGTCACGCCTAGTATATTTACACAATGTCTTGTGCGAAAATTGTATTTTTCTTTCATTGAAACAGTTTTCATTTCCAATTTGCTTGCGTAAATTTTTGTTTCGAAAAGGCCTATTATTCAAATTGTCCTGCATATATGGACATATGACTTAAAGGCTACTCATATATGGAAATATTTTCTATAAATACAAATGCACGTATTATGATTCGTTGCTTGTTTTCGAATCAAAGCTGTAGTGGTTGGCCAATTAAATAGCAGAATGAAATAAGGTTTGCAAGATCCACTATATTTATGTCATATTCTATGGAAGATATTATTCTTAATCATGACAAATCTACTTTGGCTCTCTCTCTCTCTCTCTCTCTCTCTCTCTCTCTCTCTCTCGCTCTCGATTTTTTATTTTGCTTTTGGGTTCACTCGGACCCTCCAAAGTGGTCCACTCTAAGCCGGCCTCATTCCAGTCCAAAATGTCCAGAAACAAGACAAGACAGTCCTCGTGAAGCATTTAAGGATAACAATGTGAATCGAAGTGACATTTGTGATGTCCCATTTGCGAACCAGTTTCTAGCGGGCCAACCCGGAAATTTCCCAGGTTCTCTCACGAGGTGTGACCCTTCTAATATAGGTATAAGAACAAGTTAACCTAAGATCACGTTATTTACAATATAGTTATCAGGTTCCCCGAATGTATTAGTGACCGTTTCACTAATAATTACGAATCAATCTATTTCCTCCGCACCCCACATTGAACCGAAAAACTGAAATGATGTTCTAGGTCTCACACATTGCTTAACCACCAAGTCTTTGAATGGCATTTTAAGACAAGTGATCAAACACGCCTCAGTTTCACAATTTCATAAAACTTGAATGCCACATTGCACCCTGTGACCTACAAGCTATCAATGAAGCTCGGTGATTAGTATTTTTACCAGGGCATGCCCACCTCAACAGGACAAAAGGGTTGGTCTTTGTCAACTCCAGCTAATACCCAATCTTCCATATCCACTCCCAACGTGCCATGCCCTGCCAAATTGCCAGTACACCATATAATATAAGTGCTGCAGAACTCTCCGCTTTGACATTTTGCGCCACTATTGCCTATTCACCAGTAATGTCCACATCAATTTTGCACCCACTGCCATCTCTCAGAACCACATCATCATATCTCTCTACCATATTTCCCCCTACTAGAATTGTCAAAGTTTCCCACGACACTCGTCCACGGATTTGAATTTTTAACAAGAACCATCGAAGTTTACCGCGTGCATGAGCCCCTTATCAAATTTCACATGTTGTTATGGGTTTATATGTTGTCTTAAATTTAAACTTTTAGATTGAACTTTATAACAAAAAGGGATAATACCTTAAAAAACCCCAAACTGGTACACTTGTGACAAATTTACCCCAAACTATTTTTTTGACCATGAAAAACCCCAAACTGGTAAACTTGTGACAAATTTACCCGATTATTATAAAAAAAACTCTAAACTAGTACATTTATGACAAATTTACCCCAAACTAATTTATTCGACTGCAAAAAACTCTAAACTGGTAAATTTGTGACAAATATACCCTATGCTAAATCGGATTAATACCACAAAAAAATCATAAAAATTGTAAACTGTGACAAACGGAACGTGAAATCCTAAATTGATATACCTTGGTTAACTGTCACGTGTCATTTAACTTAATAATTTGAGAATAAAATTCAACGAAAACTAACATAGGGTAAAATTGTCATAAGTGTACCAGTTTGGAATAAATTTGTCAAAAGTATACCAGTTTTGGGTTTTTTGTAGTCAAAAAATAGTTTTGGGTAAATTTGTCACAAGTGTACCAGTTTGGGGTTTTTTAGGGTATTATCCCTAACAAAAATTATCTTCTAATGCTCTCAAAATCTCGCATAACATCACTGTCATTCTGATGATGATAGCCAAACTAACTCTCCTGCTATTTGTGCTTCACTATGTTAACTTTTTCACGTTCATCGGATTCCAGGCACTCACGATCCTTTCTATTCTGAAGTACAATATATAACCAACCCAACCTAAATGATGTAGAGAGTTAGATTTTGGTAGATTCAAGTCTATCGTCCTTGCCTTTCCAATAGGGTTGGTCTAATCAATTCGCTACTCCCCATTAGTCACACCCTAGTTGTTATCATAGGTAGCAACAATAATAAATACGGCCATTGGAGGCAAAGATTCCAAGGTCCTCACCTCAACCACTCCCTCCGTCCTTGGTCACCTAAGCCATGGCAAATGGTTAGATATCTCCAGTGTCTAGTTTAGGTACATCTAGCTTGCCTGTCTCAATTGTGTCCTTCGAGGATCGTGCACTTTTGAAGAGGCTGATCGAGAAGGTTGAACCTAACTATCATCTGGGTTTCGAGGTCGTAAAGTAATAAGGTCCCTTGTATCTTTAATTGCGTTAGTGGAAGCCAAACGGTGAACGGCAAAGGTCCTGACAATATAACCGAAATGAATTTAAAAATCGCCGCTGAAAGACTTTGAATGGCTAAAAAAGAAAAAGAAAGCCGCCTGCCCACAGCGTATTGATCTCCTTGATTGACGGACACATGACTCGTTTGGAGCCACAATTGGAGTCAAATGTGGCTTGTCAATCTAGAGGCTCTTCAGGGTCTGCGAAGCTTTTTGACTCAGAAAGTGGAGGCGTTTTCTAGGGTTTTGTCGAGTGTCTTGGTCAAGCATGGGTCTAAAATACTTGCAACGAGGGGCTGCTTGCGGTTCTCTCTCGTTGCCTACCGTTCGGGGAAGAATCGAAAGCGTAATCCCACCTCCATCAAGTCGACTTTTGTGCGATAGATAGCAAGGCATTCATTCCGACACTTGAGGATTGGCGCCAGCTAATTCCCCGCAAACTTGATCTTAAGAGATTCAATCGAATAGGAATAAATTTGACGCGAACCCGACGCTTCATACATCTTAGCACGAGCGTGACTTCACACATGGGACATTCACCGCAAAACAATTGTGGATATGCTTGATTCAGCTCTTTGCCCTTGCCTTGGGGCAGAGGTAGCCAATCAATTTGAGCACCAAAACTAAGGTAACATGAGAATTGGGCAAGTACCATGATAGTTAACAGCTGTGAAATTGCGATGGCAGCTTTAACTTGCCAATCCCTTCGTGGGCTCATGGAACCCAACTTTACAAAAGGCACTGATATTATTATATAAAGCAGGGGAGTTATTATTGAATCGGCAATCATGATGTTGGGAAGAGGAATGGCTACTATGAATTGAAAAAGAGAAAAGGTAAATCCTCTGGAAGACATAATCACCCTCACCCACCTACCACGTTTTCTGATAACATCAGTGTGGCGAATTTCATAATGCAGAGGCATCACAAGTTGATCGACTATAATAAATTGGTCGGACCCTCCTCGGTGGTCTGCTCAAATGGTCCTCAATATTCGGATTGCCAAGATCCAGATTCCGATCTCTGTTCGTGTTGTGGATGATGGTGGGTGTATGTGCATGTGCCCAATTTAATGAATTTATCCTCATTTATAAAGGATAGGGAAAAGTGTTAAAAAAGTTATAAACCTTTAGTATTTATACCGATTTAGTCCTAAACATTTTTTTTATGCCAATTTACTTCTAAATATTTTCACTTGATGCCAATTCAGTCCTTTCTGATTAATTTTGGCCGGATTTTATTAATTGGGTGCTAGACGTGCCAAGACGTGATATCGCGATTGACGTTGATGTGTCTTTTTAATAATATTTTAATAATTTATAATTTTTTATTTTCTTTTTCATTTTTTCTATCTTCCTTCTCCTCCTCCTTCCTCTAGCTGGTCACTAGACCTTGGCGACTAACCAGAGGCGACGGCCGATGAGGTCAAGGTCGACTTCACCAGCCTTTGGCGAGCCCCGTCCAATCTAGCAAGGGTCAACCTTGCTAGCCATAGGCGATGCTTGACCTCGCCAAATTTGGCGAGGTCAAGCATCATCCATGGTCGGCGAGGCCACCCTCGCAACCACTAGCGAAGGCTCAAGGGTCACAAGTGGCTAGTGAGGTTGAGGTTGATCATCGAGGTCCAGCGACCGACTAGAGGAATGAGGAGGATAAGGAAAAAAATAAATAAATAAAGAATTCAAAAATATTAAAATATTATTAAAATTTGTCTATGTCACCAATCATGCCACGTTAGCCAATTGGCACCCAGTCAGCAAAATCCGACCAAAATTAATCAGAAATGACTGAATTGGCATCAAATGAAAATGTTTATGACTTAATTGGTACAAATGTAAAATGTTTAACACTTTTTTAACACTTTTCCCATAGAGAATATATTCTCAAGCTCATACCAAATTGCCATTAGCTACCACAAAGTAAAACCGCACTTAGAGATGAATCTTCTATATTCAGATGATGCATAGGCAAGAGATGAACTAATAGATGATTGATGAGAGCGTGATTTTTTCCCCTTGAATGTGGTAAGGAGTTATTTGTATGCATGAAGCACTCATAAAAAAAGATGTGCGATGTTGTCTTGTATACATGAATTTGACTGTTAATTGAGTCACTAGTCACTTGCACGTGCAAGCCTAATTTACACAAGTGCTAAAATATACATATTCTTTACCGGAAAAGAGCAATGTGGTCACCAGTCCAACCATGATAGTGGCACCAACGGGCTCATACATGAATGGATAAGGTTTCTTTTGCCCTTTCGCCCTTTCGGATAATGGGCCAAAAGGGAAAGGATTGATTTAGCAAAAGAATACTTGATATATCCATCGTTATGGTTTAAAGGAAACGTAATTTGCAGTCCATGTTTAATGAGCATGTCTAAACTAGGGGAAAGCAATCGGACCTATTTTTTGACCAAAAAATCAGGCTAGTTCAATCCGAGATCTAAAACAAATTGGCCTTATGGAATTAGTTATAGGCCGGTTCATGCAGGAACCGAGTAGATTACTAGGTTAAAAATTTGGGGAACCGGTCTTGACCGATCCAATTCCCGATTCTAAACCATGAATTGGTTTTGAAACGATTTTCAAGGCCGGTTCTTGGGTTGAACCGGTTTTTAGCTTCTTCTTTTTTTCTTTGCTTTAAGAGAGAGAGAGAAAATAAATATGTTGGACATGGGTTTCAAACCTAGGAAGTTGGGAAATCTATCGATGCCATAACCACTTGACCACAAATTATTTATAATATATGCTTTTCTTAAATAGGTTCTTAATGAAACCAGTTCGGTTCTTGGATCAAATCCAAAATTAGAGAACCAACTCTAACATGGTAGTTTATAGGTTCATAATCTTGAACCTACCCATTTTGAAACTAATCACTCAAATTTGAAACTCCAAATCCGGTGCTTCTACGAAGCAACAGAATTAAAAAAAAAAAAAATCCTAGAATCACATGAGCATAAAGGATTGGGCTGCTCCAAGTTCGTTAAACCTTGGTAATTGTCTTTCTATTTGGGCCTACCCAAGCCCATCCACTGGTGAGTTCGTTTATTTGAAGCCCAATGGAGCAAAAGTAGAACCAGAGCCCATTGGGTAGCTCTCATCTCATCACCACACAAGATCCGTTCAAATTGTTGAAAAGTTCTTCCCGGGAATCAGCAGGAGCGAACTCAGGGGGCGAGATCACCCAAGATATCCAATCGAATCTGCCTCACTCGAAAAACCTAAGCTGATGAATTATAGGTCGAGTAAGACATGTCAACGGCTCCGCTCCACATGAAACCCCCAACATGGGACTTTTCTAATGCCGCTCCTAATGTGTGCACCTCAGTACAAATTAATTTGACAACAATCTAATTTCACTTATTCCTGAGTTACTTTTTCTTTCTACTAATTATCAATGCCGAAAAAGTATCCAATGTGAATGAGAATATATTCTAAAAGAACTTTAGGAGGACTCCATTCCTAGCTCATGTCTCCTTTTTATTATTGGAAAAGTATTGTCCATCGTAAGCAGCACCAGGAACTCTTACCCGAATCTGGAATCCACAGAGAAGGGGTTGGTTGAAGATCAACGTTGATGGGGTCTTTTATTGATGAACAAACTGTGGGAAGTTATGCAAATTCTAAGCTAAGGAAGTCCGAGCAAGTTCAGTTATGCATATTTGACACCCTTGCTAGTCTAGAGGCCTTTCATTTTTTTTAAAGCTAGATCTGAACTCTCTTTCACTTTGGAGTTAGATTGTCTAGAAGTAATAAGCACACTTAAAAATCACAACCTGTGCTCAGGACAGTTGGCCCCTCTTGTCACCGAAGGCAAGAGAATGATGGGCCGTTTTAAGTAACTTCAAATAACCCACTACTAAAGAAAAGCAAATCAAGTGGCAGATTGGATTGCTCAAACCCACAAAATAAAGAATCTTCATTATAATTTGACTATTTTCCTTTAGTTCTTTGGGACCTTATTTGTTTGGAGGCCCAAGTATTTGTATTGATTCTAGATTCACAAATATTCATGGCTGACACTCCTCCAGACTATGATTACGAGATGGAATCAAACTATGCTGATCTGTATTATAGATTTCACTTGAAGTAATGAAAAGAGACCATTTCTAACAAAAAAAAAAAAAAACTTGCATGGATGGTGCCTTTGATCAAACTGAAGAGGTAGACTTAGGTGAGTTCGGTAAAACTATGATAAGCAACTTCGAACTTTTGCATTTTTTTTTTTTTGGTCAAATGGACTTTGCAACTTGGACATATAGAAATCAATGGTTAAGAAGTTTCCAGATACTCGAAAACTACTGTGGAATCTTACAAGATGCCTTCATAGCAAAACTAATGAAGTTATGGTTCTCTTTGATGTGATGGTCTAGCTTGAGAGCTATGGTAGGAGAGGCCAACCACTAGTACAATGACATAATAATTTTCATGGGCCCAATCTACATGAATGCTAAAGATACCATGAAGTAGTCATATGTCCATTTCTTAATCGAGTGATTTTGGAATCAGCCAATTGGCACTACTTGCAGTAATTTCCTCGCTGACGTTACTTGTAAAAATTTCAAAGCCTAGAGACTCTCACAATAATACCCTTTTAATTATTTATTCATTTGCTTCTTTCTTTTTTCCTGAAATCGGGCTGTCGGCTGCGGAGTTCTCTAGAGATTTTACGTTACGTCTAACGCACGTTGGTGGTCATCCATCAATGCTTGCATTCAATTTTGTCTTCAATCAACAAGGATTGATAAGTCGAGGACATCAAATGCACCAAAGACTGAACGTTCAGTCTCGCCCATCAAGAACTGACAGGTGACATTCACAGCGCTTCTCTTTCTTTAATATCCTTCTTTTTCTCTCAACCTAGACGCGAGGAGTAGCTTAGAAACTTTACTTTTTTTGGCGTACAATCTCCATCAATGGCTCAAAGGGTAGGTGAAATTCGTTTGAGAAGGCACGAGGGTCGGGATCACGAGGTCATCGAACACCCGTATTGCTTTGTCTATCGAGAGATGAATCAAACGTCTCTTGTAAGATGTACATTTCTGTCAATTGGACGAATGTTCGGAGACAGTCCATCGGCTTTAATCATTAAATTAGCGAGATGTCCCAACAGTAATTAGTTGGCAATTGGGCTGTAAAGGGTGAGGCGGTTAGTCTGTTGTTTTAGGGCAGGATTACTGTTACTTTCAAATGTCCATTGGGGAAGTGGAGTGAGGGAGATGCACCAACTGTGACTTGAAGGCTGAAAACCAAGATCAGTGGGGCCATAATGCACTAAATACCAATGCTTAAGATAGAATTTTCTTGGAGGGGGGAAGACTTGCGCTGAGTCGTCGGGCGGCCCGTCCAGAAGAAGCCAAGCTTTGAATGCGTTTCGATTTATCTGTGATCGGTTTTATCGCTGACTTCTCCCTGTACGAGGCTCTCCACACCAGATGGATAGAGAGGTAACGGGTTTAGCAGTTATGCGATTTCCGCTTCGTTTTGTTCTTTATTCTAGCCAAATTCTGCTGGTTCGGTAGGACTGTAACTAGCACTGTTCATGATCTATACCCTGAATCTTCTTTCGACCATTGGTATGCCCATGTTTCATCTATCTTTCTGGAGATGCTATCAGTTCAGAGAGTGATCTTTTCTGGATATGAGAGAGAGAGAGAGAGAGTTGGTATCATGATGCTTCTTGATCTGGCAATTCCTCTTCTGATCGAAGTATATCAGACAGTCCTCCGCTTAGTTCAGCAGTTCAAGAAGTTTGGAACAGTTTCATCAGTCCTTGAACTGCAATTTTCAAGACATGCATAGACTTGATACCCCTCACGTGATAGCAATGCTGTTGAATAGGAACCATTTTTCGACTTTCGACTTCAATTTGTCATAGTCAAATCAGTTTCTCCAACCAGTACACTCGATGCTCGGACTGTCATTCTTCTTAGTAATGTTTCATGTGAATTTAACTGATCCTTCTTGCCTTCTGTTCCTCTGCAAATTTTATGGAATTGGAATTCTGTGGTTGTTGTGAGATCAGTGTACTTTATATGAATATTTGAAACAGACTGAGGTTTATCTCTATTGTACAAGGACTTAGAGGAGCGAATTGGATGGCCACTCGGGCTCGAGATCATGAACTTGAGACTCAGACTGTTTGAGAGCCTACAATCTGCAACCATCGATCCCCAGTCTTTTCGGGCGCCCTCGACCCGCTTGTCCTCAATTTCATCCTCTGGCCTAGACACAGAGGTAATTCTACCTTCAAAAATATTATAGGCCCTTTCTCTTGCTCTTTAAGAACATGCTTTCTAACTGGTGCATTAAACCAAAGACTTCCTCACTTCAGGTATGGTCTGATAATTTTTCTAACCATTCATTCAATCACCAACTGAAATCGCCAAACCTTGAATGACGATTTCAATGATTTCAGACCTTTCTGTCGCTCGGTACATTTGGCTCGAACCTAGCATATGCTCCTTAATATTAGCATTCTGCCTGCTGTGTGTATAATCAGTGGAATGTTGCCTCTTTCTCTTGCGAGACTGATCAGTCGTCGGCGTCCTTCTTCCAAGACAGCAGCGTGTCGCTCGGTCGCCTGATCGGGATCAGACCGGGCAACAGCGGGCGCTTATACTTCCCCAGCTCGAGTTCGATTCGGCATGAAGAACCGGATACGAGACTTGTAAGGGGCTGCTCTCTCTCAGAGAAAACTGAAGGGCGCCAAGCTGATGCAGCCCATGGAATCTGCGTTCCATTACTACTGAGCATCCTTGTAAGAATGAGCCCAAGTAAGAGCAAACCAAAATGATTGTTTCTTGTGTACGTGATGTTGTCGAACTACATTGAACGCGATTGGATCCATCGCAGATGGTATGCACAAAAGAAATATGCCTTTTTCGTTGCTGTTCTTGCGATGGCCCAGGCCTGGTAAGAGAATTTCTGCTTTAACACTTAGACGGGATTACAATTTTTAGGGATAATTATCTGAAAAGTTCTAAACCCATCGTACAACAACTAATTCAATTTTAAACTTTTAAATTTAGCTAATTTAGTTAATTTAGTTATAAACATTTTGATAATTTATCTAAATAAACCTTTTAGCCAAAATTGGTTAGAATATCACTAACGCGGCTGCTAGTCATCTTATATAGCACGCTCAATGCTAATAGTGATGATTTTTGCAATTTTTAAAATTTTTTAAATCTTTTATGAATTTTTCTGTTTCTTTCCCTTTTTTTCTTTTTCTTCACTATTCACTTCTCGAAAGGACTGACAACCCTCACCAATTAGATCTTACCACAAGCAAGGACGAGGGCCATAGCCCTTTCAAGAAGTGAATAATGAAAAGACAAGAGATTGATAAAAAAAAATTAAAATGTTACAAAATATTATAAAAATTTAGAATATTATAAAATCCTTATAAAAATGTCACATCAGGACATCAACACTAAACATCCTTCATAGTCATATCATATAGGATGGGCGGCAGCAATATTAGCAATTTTCAATTAATATTAGTTGGAATGATTATATTGATCAATTTTAAAAAGATTTATGATTAAATTTGTCCAATTGAACATTTAAACAAATTGATTGATTCTTACTTTTTATCCCAAAAAAAAACAAATTGGCTACTATATGACTTTTTGGATAATTTTCCCAATATTTTTTTCCAAGATTTGTTTGAGTTAAAATTGAGATAAGTTCATCAAACAATTTTGATTGATGGATTCAATAGTAAGTGCTATAAAATTTAGTCTTTAGATATCATCAGTGAACAAGGAGTAATCGATTTCAAAGTGAACCAGTTGCCGATCTAGTATTGGAAACTATTTGTGTAACCTCTTGTTCCAAATCAAATCAGTTGATTTTAGGCCTAATTCGTGCCGTTTTATGATTTGGATAAAAAAACAATTTCTTATAATATAAAATATAAAAGTTACACCAATTCCTATAAAAACATTTTATGGTCAATTAGCTATGTGTTTTTTCGTTCATGTTCAAAACTCCGGTTCAATTCCTTTCTCTAAAGGAGGCTTCAAAACCAATTTAGTGCTAGTTAACTTAGAAACTAGATAGGTTAAACTGGTTGTTGGATAAATTTGGCGATCCAACCTTGGAACCAGGAACCGAATCAGTCCTGGGCTGGACATAGGTTCATAAAACCGGACACCAGATTCCACTCAAAAAAATTTTGTCTGGCGGGAGCAGGGGAAACTACACAAACGTTCGGTGCCCGATAATTTCATAGTCAAGCTACGTGGGATATATTTCCAACACACAAACTACGGAAGCGAAACCCTAGATCCTCGTTTCCTCGCAACTTCAAACGCCCGTTAGCGACCGAGCCAAATCACATAGCATCGTGCACGAACAGATGCGTCGCCATAAGCATGGACATCACAAGTTGCATCAAGAAAGAACCAAGAAGAGTCCGCACGATGGGGAATCCTCGTGGGTTAATAAAACTCACGAGAAGCAGCCAAAACACAAGTGACAAAATACCCAAAAAAGGGGAGGGGAAAAGATTAACGAAATCATGTCGGGATCAGAAGAGAATCAATCTGCAGAAACTATTGAAAGAAAGATCAAACGTAAGCGACCGATCAAATTCGACCTTTGACACGTCCAAAAGAATAAAAGAGGAAGTGGAGGAGGAGGAGGGCCCAGAGGCCGTGGTGGTCGGTCCGTCGGCGCAGGAAATATAGAAAAAAAGAATGGAAGGTGGGTGGGAAGTGCGCATCTTAACGTCATTTCTTCATCTGACCAGAACCCACCTTTCAACTTCAACCTCCCAAGGTACTCATGGGGAGAGATTTTTTTTTTTTTCTTTTGCTTTTATTGGCAGTAGTATTTTGGTACGGTTATCGCGACGGCATCGTCGGCCTTGGATTCTTTTGGATATTGGCGTAATGGAGTGATCATGACTCGAGCCGGACATTCCGTAACTCATCCGGAACTCTTATGAAGATGACCATAGAGGATGCATACCACGCACGTTAATATTGTACAATGCCATCGCTGTCATTTCAAAATAGTGTCTTTCTTTTCATGACACATGAATTCATTGCATCAAATGCAAGAGAAAACAATTACCTAAATTGATAGAAAGTCCAACGGGAGACTATAAACGAGTATTTTCGAGAACTTTCATGCTCTTTTAAGAAATGGTTAATATTATAAAAATTTCAAATTGATACATTTATAATAAATTTACATCGAATTAATTTTAAACCTCAAATCTATACACTTGTTACAATTCTGCCCTCCATTAGTTTTTATGAAATTTTAGTATTAACTTGTTGAGTTTAATACTAGTTTAGAGTTTTATCTTCCGTTTGTCATAGATATATCAATTTGTGATTTTTTGTAATATTAATCCAATTTTATAAAAACTAACTAATGATAAATTTATCATATATGTGTCAATTTGAAGTTTTGATAGTAAAAAGAATAATTTTAAATAAATTTGTTACAAATATATCAATTTTTTACTTTTTTTGTCAAAAACTTAGTATTTGATAAATTTATTACCAACATACTAATTTAGGATTTTTCAGTGGTATTGATCAAATCAATCTCACTTGTGACATATGGTATTTAGACTCACATATCGTAATTCTTCCCTAAAAAAACATAAATATTCCGTAATTTCTGAATCGATAATCAAAATTTAGTTTATTATTATTATTATTATTATTATTGAGATGCAAAAGCTCATCCATCTCCATTCTCACCACGCAAACCTTGCCCAATAAACACCCTCGTTTCCCACGAGCCACTTGCAACTGTCGAGGGGCTGTGGGACTTGCGGGTGGCGGCGAATTTACCGTCTCACCCATGCCTCGCCGCTGACGTCACCGAGCATGAAGCGCGCCGCTCGAGCCCACAGAGGTCATTTCGCACCCACCGCCGAAGCCAAAAAGGACAGTAATCGTTACAAAGAGAGGAGATTCTTCCTGCTTTCTTTGCCTTTCTGTCTGCTCCGACAAGAAGAAGGAAGAAGGAAGGAAGGAAGGGAGAAGAAGAGATGATGGTGGAGCTGTTCGTGCTGGGGTGCACGGGGATCGTGGTGTTCCTCCACGGGGCCAACTTCTTCTTCCACGTCCTCTCCCATCAGCTGGCCATCCGGTCCCTCAGGTTCGCTCTTCCGTTCCCGCCGCCTCGCGGTCCTGATCCTGATCCTGCTTGGCTCGTCCCATTCTCTTGAATCTTTCAGCTTGAATTAGAGGGGGGGAAATGGAGAAACGGGTTCGATTCGGTTTCTGTAATGTCCTGGAAATTCTCTACCTTTCTTGATGAATTTTCTTTCCTCTTTTTGTTTCCTTTCTTGTGGCTGCAGCTTCCTGGGTTTTGTTGGCTGGTAGGATCCGATCGGAAGGAGGATGGAGAGAACGGACGTTGGAGCAGAGTTGCTTCGACGGCGAGCGGGAAGATGGGGCTTGGCCTCTGCTGATGTAACCAAATTGTAGATAACCTCATTTTGATTGATCTTGGAGGGATTATATATAGCTTATAAATAAGTCTCCAATGAGGGGGATTAAAGCCATTATGTATGACACGGATGTAGCGAGATGATCACGCGAAATTGTGGTCGTTCAGTGTTCGTTTCGGTGGGACTCTCTCTGTGCCCTGCTTTGGACGGAGATAGATAGATGATTGGGAGAGTTCATGCTAGTTTGGAAAGATTTGACTGAATTCTGTTTTAGGGTTTAAGTGAAGGTTCATCAATTCGAGTTGAAAACCTCGTTATTGCTATGTAGTGAGCAAGTGCTAAAGTAAGTAATATGCATGAGTTATGGTGGATTCAAGATCGACCCTCCGTCACTCAAGAATGAAGGGTTGTTGATAATTCTGGGAATTTTTCCAAAGGGTAGTTAATCTTCATGTTCTTGAATTGATGCACACTAACTTCAGTGGATAATGCTGCTTCTTCTTCTTCTTCTTCTACTTTCAATTGATCTTCATTTTCTTGAATTGATGCACACCAAATTCGGTAAATTCAGTTCTCTCCTACACAAGTGTGGGGGCTTTTGGCCTGAAAATCGCAGAACACTGCTGCAATTCCCTTTGATCATGACTTGACAAGGATTCCTCCTCAGTCAAATCAAAGTCAACATTGTCCCCAGCGTGCATTGCCACAACCTAAAGCAGCTACAAAGTAGCAATTATGCCCTCTGGTGATTGGTGATTGTGCTGGAGTTCTCTACGTCCAAGGACAAGGAATGAGATCATTTTGTCCTGTTTTAAAGATTTTCTTTTCTTTCTTTTTTTTTTTCCTTGGTTGTTTTGCTTGATTTGAAGATTGAATGCACTCAATGTTAAGGCGTCAATACATTCTCATTGATGTTTTGAAGATCTGGGGTTTACTCAAGGTGAATCAACCACCTTGATTCATGGGGCTAGTGTTCTATCTTATGGTCCTTTCAAGCTGGTTGTGTGGTGACATTGTTCAGCTTTCAAGAGAGCAATTACAGGGTAAATTTCAAGCAAGCTTCTGCCATTACATGGTTCTGCAAACACCGTAAATAAATATAATCACATGCAAAAGAATTGATGATCCTTATGGTTAAAACCTTCCATCCAGTAAAATAAAGTCCTACATTTGGTATGATTCTTATACGGTGGCTAACACGAAGTAAGTAGAACAATGTATGAATACCCATTTGACAAAGCACTTTTCTCTATTAACAAATTAAAGATAATAAAATACTGATAAAATATTTCATGACATCATAGTCCATATATAGTAATCAAATGTTTTAAGATTATCTAAATAAGATCATAATACATATTTTATTTCGGTCAACGCAAGGAGTTAATTGAAGAAAATTATTTTTTAAAAGAGCTCCATAATATGATAATGTATATTTTATAATTACATGATGGTGGAGAATAATTGAAAAGGTTGCATAACAAGATACCTTCTAATTGTTAAAGAGTTGCATAATATAAAGATACATAACATCACAAAATACTTTCACAAATAAATGAGACGATCATTGAAAGACTATACATGACAGGATAACCCATATTTGATGAATAAATAATATTAGAGGATTATTAAAAGAATACCTCTCATTTATATAAATGTATGCATCAAGACGAATAAAATCACGCATCATTTCACAAACAAATGGTGAAAATTGGTTTGTGTTTGGATTTTTTTAAGGAATGGTAAGAAAATTTCGATCAACATTGCAAAGCGATCAATATAATGCCGATCAACACACTAAATTTTTTTCAAATAATCTATTGGCAACTATTGAGATATACATATATATTTTCAATTTTTAGTTTAACTAATAGTACTATTCCATAGCTATGATAACAACAACAAAAAGCTCAATTCTGTATCGCACTTTAAGACGTATCTAATTGAAATGTTTTTGTAACTTCTACACATTGTCTCATACTACTTTTAATTTAATATCGATTAACTCTCACAAGGGCATAAAGTATGGAGCTGCCAATATTTCACCATGGTGGCATGGATGTCTACTTAAAACATGAAATATTGTAACATGAATAAAAATATTTCACCATGGCTAGGCGAGGTCACCGGCATGGCCGAGCCCAAAGAATCGGCCAAAAGGAAGAAAAAATAAAAAAATAAAAATAAATAAAAATATTAAAAATTAAAAGAAACAAAAAAATTATACAAGTTTACTAAACGTGTTTCTGTTTTTTTTTTCTATTCCAAGAACAAAAATTTTATGCAATTACCAAACACGTTCTTTTGTTCAAAAATTGTTCTAGGAAACAAAAATAAAAAAAATTATTTTTGTTTCCTACAACAATTTTTTAACGGAAATGTTACCAAACGCAACCTAAGAGCCTGTTTGTTAATGTTCTTTATTTATGTTTATGAACAAAATTATATGTTTTTTGTTCCAAAGAACAAAAAAAGAATAAAAACGTTTGTTTGCTTTTTTGTTCCAAATATATTTTTTTGTTCCCAAAACACATTTGAAACAAAAACAAGAAAAACATATTTCTTGTTTCTAGAACAATTTTTAAGAACAAATTTTCTCTCTCCTCTCTTCTTCTTCTTTTCTTTTTCTTTTTTCTTTGGCCGGTTATCGGCCTCAGCCATGGCCAGTGACTGGCCGTCGAGGGTCGGCGACCTCGCCAAAGCGTCGCCGGCCCCTGGCGAGACCGAGCGTCATTGGCCCCTGGCGAGGCTCGGCCTCGCCTTGGCTGTGTAAGCTTGGGCTCGCCCAGCCACCAAAAAGGCTCAGCCTCATTGGGCCACCACCGGCGAGGCTCGGCCTCGCCGACGCGGGGCAAGGCTGGGTGAGCTCGCGCTCACCGAATCTGGGTGAGGCCGCCAGCCCTTGTCAACCATGGCCAAGGCCGGCAACCGACCAAAAGAAGAAAAAAAAAATAATGAAAAATAAAAAAATAAAAATATTAAAAAATTAAAAGAAACAAAAAAGAACACAAATTTACCAAATGTGTTTCTATTCATTTTTTATTCCCGGAAAAAGTTTACTAAACGCGTTTTTTTATTCAAAAATTATTCCTCGGAACAGAAAGAATTTTTTCTATTTCTGTTCCATAAAACAATTTTTAAACAGAAATGTTACCAAATGTGCCCTTAGTAACTTGTTTGTCATCAAGAGTGCAAGTTTTTTAGGTGTCGATATTTACTTTTTGTATAGTTTCCGTTGGTTAAAAGTCAATACACATCTTATCTTACCAAAAAAAAAAAAAAAAAGATAAGCTTAGGCATTGGAGGGACAATTCCATAAAAAAATTAAGCTAAAATTTATGAAATTGAGAAGATAATTTTAAAAAATTCACATGTAGCTCTCTATGAATAGAGAGGAGAAAACGGATGAGAGAAAGGAAAATATTTTATTCTCGATAAAATTTTGGACAAACAGCTTGTTTTATAATAACATGGGAAAGCCACAAATGTCTTGTAAATAACATTTCTGTTCAGATCCGAGCGTTGTTCTCAGAGTGTGCGGCGCTACTCCCCTGTTTCCCTAATCTCTGAATTCTGCATTGCTGACTGGGCCGCTAAAGCCCATGAGCGCCGAAGCCTTTTGGACCTTCTTTGTTCTGAATCCCTAGACAAGGGTTGTTCACTTGACTAGCTTAAATAATATTCTCCGTTTTTGACCAAAAAAAAACCATTTCCGTTCGAAATAATAAAAATACAAATCCATGGAATGAAGTAACTATCCACCAGCTGTTTTAAGAGAGCTAGCTAAAGATTCCGTCTTGCTATACAAAAATTGTATATTCCATTATTAATATATGTCTGAAATTTGAATTTAATTTCTCAACGGTTGCATTTATGGGAAGCTCAAAAAGGATAGCGTGGGATTAATTGGACGCTCGCATTCATTCTGGATAACAATGGTAAAGCTTTTCTCCAAGATTTTTTGCCAGGAAACTTGTGCGGTGATGCATTCATTCTTGGCAGTGACTTTTTGGTCCACATTTTGGTGTGGTGGGCGAGACATCTGTGCGGGGTGACAAGCAAGTTACCAAATTATTGCATGGAACGACTTTCCCAATGTTGATAGTGAAAGCCTTGGATTTTTTGACACGATGATCATGGTGCACCACTTCTAAATGTGCTTCCACTACTCTCTGGATCGTATGACGTTGATTTGAGATTTGCAAGTTCCAACTGATTCAACTCAGCTTTCCCCTTCGAAGAGAATGGTGTTTAATTGTGCTTGACGTGGGGCAGCACAAGTGTTTGATATGTGATTGGTATGGTCTAGTAGATGTCCGTACGTATGCAATTCACTTTGGGCAAGCTTTGTACGATGAACGCGAAACAAGTAAATCTAGGGCTAATTATATCTCAAGCCACTTGCCATATGGGATCAAGCTAATAGTTATTGATGCTGTCAATGACACTCTATCGAGGTCAAGATCGTATGATCAACCACCAAATTACAAGCAAATCCAATGGTAATAGGATACGTTCATACTCCCTCTCCATTTACTGATGCTAATAATATTGATCGGAATAGTCAACCCCATTTGAAGTTAAACAGAGGCCTAAGTTTTCTAATCAAGGCTAGAATAACAAAAATAACCAACCTAACACTGATCAGAATAATACAAATGATGGTAGTAAGTTGGCAAATCAAAATGTTCGACGGAACATACCTTTGTCGAATGAGAAAAATATTAGCCCAGTTAGACTAATACAAAATGTTAATAATGTAAGACCATTTGGTGTAGCTTTATTGCCAAATGTATGAAATATTCCTTATAGGCTAAATTTGCCAATTAATCCCAATGTGGATAATCCGGTTAGACCAGTATCTCCGTCTAAAGGGCAAGATTGTCAACCTTATCGACAATGTACTAAAAATTTTGATGTTGTATGACAACACTTAGCAGCTGATAGAAGGGGTTGTCGGACCTCTCCACAGATTGGCAGCGTAAATCTGAATATTGATGGGTCGATTGTCGGAGCTGTTGCTGGGATTTGCCGAGACTCTACTGGGCCAATAGTTGGAGGTTTTGCTGAAAGAGTGGTCGCCTCCTCGGTGCTGGAAACTGAAACCCTTGCTTTGCGAGCTGCTCTATTGGTACTTAGAAAATGGTGCAGATCTATGGAAAAGAGAACATGATCTATGGAGAAAAGCTGATCTGCACGTGGCCTTGTGTTCTTACAGCTTATCATTTGTGAATATTATAGAAGGGGTGAGCATGTCAGACTACCCAAATTAAAAACAGCTTGAATCAGACTGAATCAGCCAATTTGGTCCAGTTCCTGAAGGGATCAATCTGGTTCCCAATTCCATAAAAATGGAATTGATGATTATCAGTATGATTCCAAGTTTTAGGGGGGGACTGGACCAGACCAGATTGACCCTTTTTTAAAAAAAAAAAAAAAAAAGATTTTTTAATTTCTTAAAAATAGTAATAATTATTGTATTTTTCTTAATTTTTTAATTATTTTTTTTGTTAAGTAATTGGTTCCATGGGATCGGACCGGACTGGCCTGGTCAGTCCAGTCCGATTCCCGATCCCAAAAATTGGGTCGGTCCGATTTCCGATTCCTAAACCAAACCGGACCAAACTAGAAACCAATCACTTCTAAGTCAAACCCCAAGCCCGGGGGAATTACAGGTTATGTTGGAGGAATGCAAAGATATGCTAGCCCAATCCAATTATATTCAACTGGTCCATAGCCCACGCGAATCAAACTAAATGGCGTATTGGATAGCCAAGCCTAATCACAAGAAAGTCCTATCGGATGATTGGCTCGTAGAATCACCTTTACTTTTATGGGATCTTTTATTTTCAGAAACCCATAACTTATGTTATCCTTTGTCAGTTAATGAATGAAACGTTTCACTTCTCGAACAACAACAACAACAACAAATTTGAAACGCCCTCATGATGTCAAAGTTTTATTTGGATAAACAAGGTGTTGACATGGATCAGAGATACTATTGAATAACTGGATCCATATCGACTGAAACCGGGTTGAACTGAATGAAATGCACACGTCAGCGCTTACTCTCACTATATCCTTCTTCAGAGCCTCCGGAGACACGATAAATATCTAAAGGGGAAACATCAGAAGAAAGCAAAGCTGCGTAACCAATTTCAGCAACTTCCAAATGCACTGTCTCTGTGGGGTGGAATCCGTCGTAGTATGAGTACAACGACCTGTTTAGGCATGGAGTGCTGAAGGGAATGCACTGGCCATCATCCTTTTTGACCTTGCAACAGGTTGGACTCGTAAGTGAGGCGCCTGAAAATTAGACAAACGCAATCAATTCCATCTTCAAGTAATGATAGAAAAAGGTAATGAAGTAAAGGGGAGACAAGATGACTTTTTGAATAGATCGGATCGCCCCCACATTCTTCCTAGGATGTAAACCATTGATATTATGCCACAATATATTTATACATCACTTTATATGCATAGCACTCTTGCCATTTTGTAAACCAGTCATTGATACGTTCCTAGCATTGCTCGAAAAGGACTGTTTCAACAAACGATTGTTACAGAGAAAGAGAGGGGACCATAGATACCTGGAACCGCATTTGTGGTGACTCCATAAGTGTTTACATAGACGAACTCAGCCCCGGTAAGATTGCGATTCAACTCCTTTATGAGGGGCTTGAGTCTGTCGTTGAATGGCAGAACCAAATCGTCAATCTTGTCAACGCACAGAGATCCATTGGTCCCATATTCTGCTATTTCTGCTGGGGCGCAACCTATCTCACTTAGTCCAAAAATTGCCAACCTCCTTGCTCCATATGAATACAACGTCTGGGGTTTGAAAAGGGTAATAGAAAAAATCAGATCCATTGAAACTGTGGATGTTCCAAGTAACAACCAAGTGGAACTGATAAAAATGAAAATAGATGAAAACTTACCTTCGAATTGGAGCTATCCAATGCGTATTAGGATAGAATGTTTACCTTCAACTGTTGTTCGTATTCCTCAATCAGTACATCGGCGTATTCCTCAGGTGTGTAAAGCGTGCTGGTGGGGTATATGTCTGGCTTCAAGTAGTTGTTGATGTAATCATTGCTTCCCATCCATATAGTGTATGCGCACTTGTTTAAGTATGTTGCAGCGTCCGCTCCCAACATTTCTCTGATGCGCAAGATCGTGATCAAATGATTTTGTAACTGATGGTTCAAGCTGATGCGACCGCCCTATCCAAAGAGCACGTAAAAGATGTCATTTTGAATATATGTATAATAATAGACAGAACTAGGGAAAGGAAGGGGTGGGGGGTGTTGCGGGTGTGGTCCATCTCCTAGCCGTCAGATACTTAGCACGATCTTCATAAGTGGTGTAGGTGTACTGTCTTTTTATGAAATTTATTGCAAAGTTTCCTCATCATCCTCCTGTGCCAAAGTTTTACAATTTCCCTTTTTACCTTGCCTCACTTATATTGTAAAACTCTGTGTCCGTCACAGTAAATATATGAGATTTGTTGTCTTTTTAAAAGAGCCTTCGGCTGATATCAATTGAATTGTGTTAGATTCTGCAAGATTGGTGTTAGTACTTGGTAAGTGAATGTGTGTATTTGTGTTTCTGGGAAAACAAGACAAAGGGTGGAAAAGTGATCAACAGAACTTTCATTGGATGGGAAAGGATTACAAGAGTATAAGGATGGGTTTAGTTTTTCAAGTTAATTTTGTTTGTAATAAGTGAGCAGTGAAAGCCTCTTTTAGGCCTTTTGGGCCAATATAGTCAGCAAAAAATATCTGCTCGTGTGGAAATATTTGCTTCAGTTGTATCTATTGTTTGTGTGCTTGAACCATGGACAATTTATTGGCCATAGATCTTAACCACCTGTCAACCACAAAAATTCACCTAGGATCTTCAAGATGATTGTAGTTTAGAGAACAATGTAGAAAAAATGGAACGATAGTTTAACAAATTCCTACTCATACACAGAAAAATTCAATCAATCCGGAGAAACTGCTATTCATTCTGCAAATACTAAAATGGGTGCTAAGTATGTGTGTCTACAAATTTGTGTACCAGTTGTTGTCCCGTTTCATCTCGAATGCCAGCTCCACCGGATGCATAATTCACGCCGCGGAGTATGTCGCTGCCGTTTGCGGTAGCAAAGGGTGGAATGAACTCATCAAACCCCAGGAGTTCAGCTGTAACTCGCAGTCAACAGAAATAATAATTAGAAGAACATGGACAGCAAGCCCATGAGCATATATGGTTCTGATAATTAGCTCTAAGATTCGAAGCCACTGTGATTTTGACCAGAAAGCCAATGGATGTTGAACATCTCCATTTGCGTCCATATCACACGTTCATATCAAAGAGGAGTACGAATAGGCCCACCCGCATGCCTTTTTTTAGCAACTTTTTGGAAAAACATTAATTTCCATGAGAAAGCGCGACACAGTGCTCAAGCCGCATTACATTGTGCTTTTGCATTATTCGACATGAACATTCATGAGGGTCGATGGAAAAAGGAAAGGTGAGAAAGCGGACCAATGATGTCTGCGAAGGTGCGACCGTTGGTGAACCTTCCGGTCGCGCCCTCAGGGAAGTCGACCCCATAGGGAGGATAGTTCGCTTTCGCATCAGTCACGAGATCGTTATTGTTCCCGTTATCACATAGCGAGTCTCCATATATGAAATAACAAGGGACTTGAGGAGCTCCAGCAGCACCGCCCTGCAGACTCGATGAGATCAAGAGGAGAACAGATAGGATAACTCTCCATGCCATTTAGGAAAAAGGGAAGGAAGCTTTCTTTATAAATAACACGCAAAAACGTATTAAATATATGGCAGACAAAGGGTGAGAGCTTTTGAGCTGAACTTAAGCACTTTCAGCTCAAAAGAGAGCAAGAAGGGGACTAGGAGCACAGGCCAGAGAAATGGAGCGACGATGATTTATAGCTAGCCAGGCCAAAGAAGAATCAAAGCCATGCCAGATCCTATGAGCAGGCTGTCGCTCAAAATAACTCAAACGGAGAGCATTTTTCACATGGCAAGAAAGCAAGCCAGCTGACGATCAGAGGAGAGTGCTCCATCTGTCAGTCAATGTCTGGGGTTTTGGCTTCATGCAGGCCTGTGTCTTTTTGCTTCTAAAAGACTTGAATCAATGGGCTATTGAACTAGTCTTCTTTTTAGGATAAATAATAACTTTTATATGACACTTATTTAAAAATATCATAATTTTTTTTTCACTCACTTAACTATCAATTACTTAAGTGTTATTTCCAGAAAATTGTCCCACATAGATTTTTTTCTTAATTTTTCATTTAAAAATAAACTAGAGTTCAACGTGGAAATTTTGTCTAGCATGGCAAGAGTATAACAAACATCTTCATTTGTTGTTGTTTCTTCAAAATCTTTCATAATTAGACGACGTTGTTTTAATATCCCCCTCTTCTGACACCATTTTCAAACTCTTTCTTTTCCTGTCACTTAAATGGTTACTTTAAAAAAAAAAAATTGACGCGCCTAAGTATTCACATCTAAAAATTTGTGGCACTGAAATGGTCACTCATGAAATTATTGAAACTTTTGTTGTCCTTCAATAGGACACTCAAAATCATCATTTGCCTTTTCAAGTAATGACTTCAGCTTTTCGTCATGTTACATCATCTTTTTCAACAAGACAAATCACCGATGGCACTTATATGATCAATTTTTCAAATTTGTGACATTTAAGTTTGCGAAAAAAAAAAAAATCACGATCCTTAAGCGAGCATCATACAAGAGTTATAACACTCTTTGTTTACTTATTCCCTTTCTCTTTTTACTTTTCTATTCATTTGAGCATTCAACCCCATTGGTGCCCCAATTTTCTTTGAGGAAAAAGGAATGGAAAACCAATTTCAAGGAAAGAATTTTGAAGGGTATTATTCTAAGGTTGCGTTTGTTTGAGAAAAATTGATAGCTTTGAAAGATATCTTCTTAACTTTAGTCATTGTCATCGCTTACAAAAAAATAAGCCGATGAAAAAGTTTTTGCAATTTTAGCAACAACTCGGGCCTTAACATATTTGGTGATAATGAGGGTTACCTCTTTTCCAAAGAGACATAGATTATCAAAATTAGGAAAATCTTTCATAAACCATTCAATTTTTTTGGGTAAAATGAATTATTTTAAAAATATTGTTTTTAAAACAATCTCTCAAAGTCAATGAAAAGGTTTTTATTATCAATAGCAATTTATATCTAAACATTTTGGTGAACGGCAAAAGTATTTTTCGTTCATTCATATTTGTAGATTACACAAGCCATTGTTACTAGTAAAACGCCTTCCAAATCATTGATTTTTTATGAAACAAATGAAACCTCAATAATAGTTATCGCTTTTTATCTCTAAATGAATCCTAAAATTCTCTGAGTTCATGCCTTTTGAACGTGGGACCCGACGGGTCAATAGTGACCATGTAATCTCGATTTAGTAGAGGGAAAGGGACATTGAGTCCGTGACAAAATGCATTGAATATCAAATTAATTGAGCCTGGATTTTTCAACCTCCCCGACGACCCACAGGTGACTGGCCAATTATGAATGCCCGAAACGTCTCCTTCCAATCGCAACCGCAGCGGCAGATATCTTAAAGCCACGGCGCCAGCTTTCAAGCCAATCAAAGGCCGCGGGGATTTACATCTAGATCTTATAAACAAAGGGATAAATACACATAAAATATTATCGCAAATGTACAATTTGAGTCCTAAATATTTTGAGGAGGGGTGGAGGCATTGGTATCCTCTGTCACTTGCTCCGTCGGACAAGGAGTCCTTGGCCTGCGAAGAGAGATGGGCGTTGAGCTGGATGATGTTGGCAGCGAGAGTGCAAAGCTTGGATGCCGTTCGATCAACCGTGTTAGCCAAAACCTAAGAAATGGAAACAAAAAATAAAAAAATTATAAAGAAGAAGAGAAATCAGGAGCTCCGGATCTGGAAATTGCAGAAAATCTCTAAGAACTCAATATGGACCTACATTCAGACTATCCTCATCAGCAGAAAATGGAGGAATCAAAGCAAAAACAATGAAGAGCAGAACAATATTCATCAATTACCGGTGGAGGAGCGCCTGACAAACACGAAGAATGAAGATAACTTCTTTTATCGTGCGATTTTGAATGTTCTTTGGTGAAAAATTCACAAAGCCGATGTGATTAGATCATGTGATCATTAGAGTGTCTGTGTGTGGTCAAGGTTGAAGAAGAAGATCTTCGAGTTCACGGTATTATTTCTTTGTCTTATTATTGACATCCAAAATTACCCTGGAACCACGTGCTGACTACAGGGAAATAATAAGTGTAACGCCTCATTTTGGTTCTTAGAGTTAAGGACAAACAGCTTTCGTGAAAGCTAAAGCTACTTAACCTGAGGCTCGATGGAATTCTAAAAGCAAATCCTAGAGTCGATGGGCAAGTAATTAATTACCACGTGTCACACTATGGGAATAGTCCACCAGATTTGAAGATTAAAGAGATTAGTATTAGAACTCGAGTGAATATAATTGCTACCAAAATGTGCATAAAATAAGAAACAATTATTTACTTGATGAGTAAGCTGCACAAGCATGGTCAACAAGTCAAGAAGCGGTTGTTTATGGATAAGGTTGCCAAGAAAAATTAAAAACACAAAGAATATCAAGAGTGGGGCCCAATGAAAAGAAACTGAGTAATAGTTACTAGCTCGTCCTCTAAATACCACAACCTATTCAACAAAAAATCCCAAACAACAATAATTATATTTACTTTATTGCATTTTAGCTATAGCTATCAAGATTCTTATCATCAATTAAATTCCAGCGTGCATCTCTATCTGGTCCAACATCGTCGATTAAATTCCGGTGTTGTTCCACAAGTCCAACGTTGTTGATTATATTTTGGTGTTGTGTTTCCTATCCAGGGTGCTATTGATTATATTCTAGCTTTACACCTAAAACAAAATATGTTGTTGAAATGCAGACTATTTAGCTACTGCATTATTGATTAAATCTAGTGTAATTTGTGCCCAGGAGCAATTAGTCGTCGAGCCATCCAAATATTAATTATCGAGATTGTATATATAAGTTGATAAATAAAATTTTCCCTTGCATTTGACATTATATGTCCAAATTCAGCACAAAACCCAAGTCTTCTATAATAAAACCAAAATGCAACGTTTGGTGAAAGATTTTCAGAGGGGTCAAAGCTGGTGAAACACTCGTCTTCTTCAATCCTTTTTTTCTTTTAATTTTTGGCATGTTTTTTATGTCAAGCTCACTTAGCTCCACACATCGACACCAGGTGTCTGAAATGCAAAGTAAGGTAGGACCACGGCCAAACGGAAACAGAGGGAAATTATTTTAGTTTGAAAAGGGATGTACCTGATGTTGGTCCAATTCAATACAGGAAATAACATTTCGTTTCCTTGCATGTGGACAAAAAAGAAAGAATTTAGACGAAGCAGGAAACTGCAAAGAGGACACGACAGGCAAGGAAATACTGAAAATCATCTGATTCTGCGAAAAAGGGTGTATTCCATCCCGAAACTCGATCCAATTTATAATAAAAAAAATAACACTTCCCGTCCTTTCGTAGTCGACGAGCAATACTAAAGCAATTCATAAAGGGGATTACTCGTTTCAATGGTTAATAATTTTTCTACCTTCGACAATGTGCCTGACCTAGTCTTGTTTCATTCGTAGGACGGGCATACCTGTCGAAACATGGAGGATCCCTTTCCTCTCTTAGTCATTCACTTAGGTCTGATGGATTTGAAATTATTTGAATAACCCATTTGGGAATGAAGCTTTTTGGAAACGAATGGAAAGCGTGCATAACATTTTCAAAGCTCTGACGCATGTTTAGATGGTGATCTTCATGTTGAGAGTCATTGCTAGTTTGGAAAGACCGGATCGAATGTTGTTCAGATTTTAGGTGAAAAGTGTATTAATTCGAGTCACATAAATGAGAATGCAAGCTCTTCATACATCCCACAGCAACTTGTTGGTTGGTGCACCGTACAACAGAGAATGAAGTTTCTGTTTTCTTGCCATAAACCTCGATTTTGTTATATATGGCGAGTAAATATTATTACTCGTAATACATGAGTTACAGCAGATGCATCTTGTAAAACCCTTAGCTTGTTCATAATCATAATTTCATGCTCACGAAGCCAATCTTCAATAATTAGCCAAATAATAGAAAAGCCGCTTCGGCAGATTCAGTCAATATAATTTTGCATTTAATCAAGTGCCAATTTTGTTCTACACATATTATCAATAGTTTGTTTATAAAAAAAGGTACATTGTCCCACAAGAAAAATATATTAATGTCTAGCAATTATCTTTTTTAAGAGATGTTTTGTCTCACATCAAAGAAATATGAATGTGTGCCAATTATTTTTATTTTTTATTTCGAATTTATAGTTTTTTAACTAGTCGTTTTGAAACGGTATGTTTGTTCACAAAAAAGTTACAATAACCAACTTCTCAATTTTCCTTTCTCAAAATATAAAATCTTTGTTTTTGATTATTTTCCTTCTAAGAGTTTTTGGAGAATGATCAGAATTGCTACTAGAATTTTTGTTTGAGAATTGGTTCTATCCTGGAAGATTTTTATCGGTAATCATTAATAATGTTGCGAAGCAAATAATTCCTTCAATAGGATGTATTCATGCTTTAAAATCTAATTCCATTCTTCTCGATTGATTTTGTTCTAGCATATGTTTGTTTTAGTGCCAGCATAGCCATCGTCAACTGTTCCCTTTGTTCTCTGGTATAAACATTTGGTTTTTCCTATGAACTCTCCTACAGACGGCGTAAGTTTTATCAAAATGTACAGAGATTATCACTCTGGAAAATGAGATTCGCAATGATCAATATCCTTTTTCAGCCCTAAATCAACACTCCTCGTCCCAAGATGATCACACGGGCGTGGACGGTCTGGGCTAGAATGGCCTAAAACGTCAATGCTTCGACTGTAACACTTGTGGGGCTCTCAATGCCAAATGAACGACCCGTCCACGTTCGGACAGATGAAGATTGCTTCAATGCGCAATAGGAGTGCGTGCAACCGGACTGAGCTTATCTGGAAACTGGACCAGCCTACCCAAAAAATAAGTTTGGAAACCAGTTCCCATTAAAATCGATCATGCAACCAGTTCCCAAAATTTGGAACCGGTTTGAACTGATCCAAGAACTAGTCCCAAGTGAACCGGATTGATTGGACCGGTTTGGGAACCAGTTTTGTAAGCCCAAAAGTCCAAAACCCTACCGTTTTTTTCCCTTGATTTCTAATCTTATAATTGTGATTTTCCCTCTTGCACGGCACTTCTCCTTCACCGTTCCTCTTCCTCGCCAACTCACGGTTGCATTGTCCATCGCATAGGATTTTTATTTTGCCTTATGATGTTTGTTTATGATAATTAGCCTTATGGATATTTAGTTTCGTTTATTCAAAAAGTTCATGCACTTATTTATTAGATATGTTTAACATTCAATACAAATTATGATGATTACGTTATTTTCTAACGTATTAAAGTAAAATTTGAAGTGATATAAAATATTAAAGGGTTGCAAAATAAGTTTTTGTGGAAATAAGGATTGATCATGGAATTAGATCGGTTCCAAAATAAAGTCCAATGCAAATAAGATTAGATATAGGATCCAAAAATGAGAATTGGTTATAACAAAATCGGACACATAATTCAAATCTAAAACTTATTTATCCTTGACCCGATCACCTTTAATGTGCAAATACAAAGTCCCAACACCTGCTGGGACCCTGTAATCCCACTCTCGCCTCGTTTCTCACTTCACGACAACGCATCGAAGGGACTGGTACCTACGGTTCCTTCGGATAAACCCCAGAAGAGCCCCTCCATGTGACGATAACTTTCAATAATTCAGCTCCCGGTATTGGCGACAGAAAAAAATGGAGAGAGAGGGACCTCCTGGAAGTACGAAAATGTACAATGGAAGAGAGAGAGAGAGAGAGAGGGAGTCCTGAAGAGCGATTCCCGAGTTGATGTCTAGTCACAATCAGACGGGTGTGTTTATTAATTGAGCAAGTGATGGCGAATGCTCATCACACGTTTCAAGTGTGGAATTTTGGCAACCGGGGCACAGAACGTCCAAAATCAATTATCAAGAATGCCCGCCTTATACTGTAAAACCACAAAAAAAAAAAAAAAAAGGCCATTACAAGAATAATAATATACGGAATCTGATCATTTAGCACGATGGGAAACAAAAGTCAATGCAATACCAAACTTTTTGTGTCAATTTTAGATTTCATGGCTTGCACCAAGATTAATTTGTAAAATGTGGCGCATGATTTTCAAAAGGGAAATGAAAATTCTAATTAAGTTCAAGAAGTAAAAATTATATGAATCTAATCTAACCTAATGACTTCAAAAAGTATAAAAATAGTACATCTCAATGGCAAATGAAGAATCGTGTTCTAAAATGTAAGACAAAAATTCCATAAATCTTACTTTCTAGAGTGAAAAACTTAGCGGAAAATAAAATTTATTCAAATGAAAATTGTATATTTTAGGAAGTAAAATATGTTTTGATTTCTCATCTTCTCTCTAGTTTCATATGTTGATGTCATGACTGAGTAAATAATTGCACCTTAGTAACAAGCTTTAAAAGGACATAATAACATTATGTTTTACATATTAAGATGTTTTAGTAATATCACAAAATAAGAGACAAACCTTGAGAATCCTAATCTGACAAATCTTAAGCAAGCTTTCGTTTTCTGTAGATATATAGCGACGTGCTAAAAGTAGATTATATTTATTTTTTCTTTAATGGGTGTAGTTTCCCAGATTTTGAGTATAAAGGTCATTTTTTATAATTGTATTTTGGAAGTGTTAAATTCCTGTTGCCAAAATTCCACAATTGACATGTGTGGTCAGCATCTTCCCAGTCACTTCTTGAAAAGTGACCGACCGTCTTCTGGGATGGGGTTATTTCTGTGGTCTTTTCAATTGCCATGTGCTGAAATTCATCTAAAGGATTGAGCTCTGCCCCTCGTCCTTTTTGGGATGGGGTTATTTTCTGTCGTCTTTTCAATTGTCGTGACTCATGTGCTTAGCAACCACGAAGCACTGTCCAACGCGACGGAACTCCTCTGTCCTTGCTCAAAGCAAAAACACAACAACAACAACAACCAACCCCCACCCCCCCCTGGCGGGGGCACTAGGACTGGTTAGGAGGCTGGAAATTTTTTTTATTCAAGAACCGAAAATAACTTATGTAAACCGCAAAAACGATACCCTAAAATCTCCATAATTAAAATCTAAAGACCTATAATTGAGAATAAAGATTGGTACACTTGACTTGAAATTTATCATTTTTAATGCAAAATAGTGACAATCCAAAAGTTAAATGCTTCTTCTTTATTGTCCATATATATTACTAATTCAATGAAACTACCCTCATTCTTAATGTTGAGTATATACTTCTTATGTGAGGATATTTGTTAATCAGGGTTAGAATACACTAGCCAATTTGTTTTTTATCGCACATATTAAACTAATTAAAAATATGTGTATCTCACCTTATTAAATAAATTCCATTAAATAATAAATATCAATTTCAATTAATATAATCCATGTTAGAAAAACTCGTACAGCTTGTTCATTTCTTAGTAGCAATGTACAAATTACTTTATGATGAAGAGCACCTACTAGGTAAAGACGTAGACTTAACCAATTATTGAGACTTATATGTGTTTTGTGCATTTTTAAGTGGACGGGTCTTGATGCTTATACCAATAAATTAAGAGGGAAGCAATTCATTTTTACTTGTGTTTCTTCGGACTTAATTGATTGGGATCAAATTTGTCATGCAATGTATTGAACACCACTTTCTGTCTAACCCCATGTGTTGCAAAGAATTCATGCCTCATATCACTTCCGTCCGCCTTTTTTTCTCTCAAATCAACTTATGAATTCGATTATGCTTTGTTAAGAAGGCTATATCGAACTCCTTATTACAGCAAGACTTGTTTATTTGGGCACGTACTAACTGTCCTCCCTAGATAAAGAATCTTCTATAGAGTATGCCTCAAATTTCATAATTTTAGAAGTTTGTGCCCACAGCTTATTCTTCTACTTTTATGTTTGGATGGACCTACATATAATGAATTGATGGGAAAAATGATATCATAAAAGAGGAGGACATCGTTGTTTATATCATGAAATGATATCATTTGATCACACTTACTCTTCCATTTCATGCTTAGAGGTACTTTTCTTGTCAATTCGGGAACGAAGGTGGTTGTCTTCATTAAATTTTGGGTTATTGATCTTCATGTTCCTGAGCTGATCACGCTGAATTCAATAAATGCTCCTCCTCCATCTCCTCAGGTTCGGGGCAGTTTGACCAATAAATTGCACAACAATACTTCTTCAAGTCCCTCTGAGCATGCCAAAATCTAAAGCAGCTGCGTACCTTAGCAATTATAGCCTCTGGTGATTATGCTGGAGAGTTATATGTCCAAGGATATTAAATGAGATGATCTTGTCCTGATTTGAAGATTTTCCTTTTTGCTTGATTTGAACAATAGAGGGCACTCAATGTTAAGGCGTTAATTCATTCATATAGATGTCTTGAAGATCTGGGGTTTACTCAAGATGAAGCTGTTGGAGGTAATAGGTTTGAGAGAGAAGAAGTAGTTGCTTGAAGTATTACACCAAGAGACGTCAAGTTTGGAACGCTCAACAGTGTTACCTCCAGCGTAGGGAAACCCTAGAGTTTTTATATGCACGTTATTGGGCTTCGGCCCATATGGACCCAAATAACCATGCTTTTACCTATTGGGCTTGTATGTGAACATATTATTTTGGACTATATTAATAATATATCCAACAATCTCCTCCTATGTTCACCATACAGCACAATCCAATAAGTTGGTCGTGTAATGTTCAAACAAACATGAATCATCCACATTCAGTCCAAGATAATCAACTCGGATCGTCAAAGAGTATTCCAGCGAAAAGTATTAAACTAAATCATCATGTGCAAACTAAATAAGTGAATCATTCTTATCATGAATCATTTCGAGATTAAAATTCAAATCCCAAAATAAATCTCATACTCAGTTCACAACCAATTTATGCATAATAGTCAAGTATAAGTAGCCAGTCAAAATAGTTCAATGCCTTACAAATATAAGAAACAAGCATAATAATGTCCACAAAATAGAAATAGCAAAATGCAAGTTTCAAATAAATGAACTTCATCAAAATAGGCAATAGCAAGTAAACTGTCAAGTCCCTACACGCTTTAAATGATATAGATTCATTTATTAAGTAGGTCATCCTAGTCAGAATCCCACTCATTAAGCTCTCCTTCATCTCTGTCATCCTTGTAGAATGTCAAATATGAATTTCACATTATCATGAATTCAATCATTTGAATATAAGCTTAGCAACATTCCATCAGGCGGAGAAGAACATATATTGATGTCATAAAGCATCATAATATCATGTCATAAGCATCAAGCCAGTTTCATAAATTATGAACAAGACCTAAACAATGTGATTTACAAAGAGCCATTTGGAATGACAACTTAAGTTTATTTGTAGGAGAATAACTATTGTCTAGTTTCAAAGAACAAGACCAATAGTCAAGTCACTTAATATCGATCAACAACCTAGTCATGTAATATCAAGTTTCAATTAAGAACAAGACAAATAGGCTTCTTAAAGCTGTTTTTACATCCATTTGATGAACTACAAAGTGTTCAATAGATGCCAAAGCAAGAATAAACAATTGTTTCTATGTTTCAATTTGGAATAATCCGCTCAATATAATGAGTGCGGCTAAGGGAGATGACTTGCCGTTCAAAGCTTACTTTCATACCAAGAATGGTATTAGCAATACCAAGATCTTTCATGTCAAATTCTTTAGCTAAAGTAGCTTTCACGTCACTCACTACTGAGAATGATCGGAACCAAGAATTAACATGTCATCAACATACAAGCAAATGATGACTATCTTATGTGACATAGAACGATGGTAAAGGCATTTATCGAATAACTAGGCTGAAGCCATACCTCTTTACCACTTCATCAAATTTAAGATGCCACATCTTAGGTGCTTGTTTAAGACCATATAGAGATTTATTTAATTTACAAACTTTGTCCTCAAGACCTTTCATAACATATCCTTCCGGTTGTTCCATGTAAATTTCTTGATTCATGGGGGCTAGTGTTCTTTCTTATGCTTCTTTCAAGCCAGTTGTGTGGTGACATCGCATGGGGCTAGTGCTCTTCATTAAGCCACGTTTCATGCTAACGTGCGAGTTGTACCCAATAATTATTTTTTTTACGGGTACTTTAGCAAATCTCTAATCTTCTCTAATTCTTATACATATCTAGAAACAAAATTGAGAATTGCACATATTCTGGCAATAAATAAGAGCTCGCGTTATTTTTACTCCATTATTGGTTCAAGCACGTTTTTTTATATTGAATTGACTATATTGTCTCTTACGAATCTTACCCTTAACTTAAAATTATGTTTTATCTTTTTTTTTTCTTCTTTCTCTTTTGTTTAATCTCATTAGAGATGAAACCACTCATACTCCTCTCAAACAACATTTATTAAGGATAAATATGGGGCCAATCTTTGTTTAAGACTAATGTTTGCCTTCTTCTTTCTTTTTTTCTCTATTTGGAACAAAATTGGTGTACCTCTTTTCCAAAAAAAAAAAAAAATAGTTTATTAGATCATTATCTAATTATGGAAAAAATTCAAATAGGAATTCAAAATGCCCTCATTTTCTTAAAAAAATGATATGAAGTGAATTTTGCTTCAAATAAGAACAAAAATTGTCATTTAATCTCAAATAAGGGCTTAACTCGTCGGGCGGTGAACATATGCATATGTAATGTGTATTCCGGTGGCCTAGTTAGGGATATTTTTGTTCAAAATATTTTTTTTTTCACTTCATCTTATTTGTTTAAACAAAAAAATATCTTCTTTTTCATCAGGCATTAGAGTAAAGCCGTCCAAATTGAGGCCCTACAAGGCGGTGCTTGAGGGTGAAGGGGCAGTTGGAGAAGCCATTGATCCAGGAGCAATGGTGGAAGGAAGGGACGAAGAAGGTGATGCGGGCGTCCCAGTTGTAGTCCTGGCAAAAAGACAAGGTTGTTCGTGGAGCTTTGCAGATTTGGGAGAGGATGTGCTTGCAAGAGAAGAGGTTGGTAGAGTGAACTTGGTGGTTGTAGAGAAGGCAGAGCTTGGCTGTGTCCCTCTCGTACCTTTCTTTCTTTCTTTCTTTCTTTTTCTTTCTCCTCTTTACTCATCTTCTTCTTTTTTGGTTCCAAGCCATGGATCTTCTTCCTCCCCAATTTTGCTTCACCGTGGTACAGTCGGGGGCATTCTCTCCTGTCCTGTGAGGCCTCAAATTCAACCCCTTCACAAACACCATGGTCGTCTCTTACATTCGCACTCGCGTTGAAACATTCTCTCAATTCAAAATCTTTCCCATTAAGGATGAATATCGATGGATATGTTAAGCACTCCAAAAAAGAGAGATGTCATATTTTGTATTTCTCATGTGCCAATTTGAAACAATCCCAGCAATCCTTACCCAAACAATTGTGAACCCCAATTTTAACTAGGGAAATATTGTTCAAAAACATGGGTAGATGGACAAAATACAATGATATAAACCGTGATTAACCAATGAATTTGGGTAGATGGACACGACAGTTCCTAATTGGCAACCACAGATTCCCGTTTTGTAAGAGAGAAAAGATGAAACTTCCAACAATAAACACCTGGACATGGAACTTTTTGCATGATGATACCATTATTCAAGTACCATCCATGAGATGAATGACATCATAAAAGTGCTCTCTCATTTGCTGCTCATACTTATATCACAATCATGGGTAGACGTAGATGTCTTTCTCTATTTGTCTGCCCGAGAGAACACAGAAAATGGTGCACCAATCCCAGTGTTCTTGATCTAGGCAATGCCTATCTTCAATCTTGACGAAGAAGATGATGAACAGGGAAAATCATGGGTGGGTTCAAGAAGAAGATGAATAAGGGAAAAGAAAAATGAAAAAGAATAGTTATTGCACGAAAATATCCCTAACCAGGCCACTCGAATATGCACTAGAGATACATTTATTTACCAGCCGGCAAAGTATGTTCCTATTTGAAACTAAATGACTACTTCAGCAAAACAGGTCCTCATCTTTGTCATTCACCTAGGTCTAACGAATTTGAAAATATTTAAATGACCCATTTGGGGGCGAAGTATTTTGGAAACAAATGGAAAGCGTACATAATGGCCCGCATTTGCATTTTCAAAGCTCTTGGCGCTTGTTTAGATGGCGATCTTCATGCTGAGAGTTGCTGCTAGTCTGGAACGATTGGGTGAGTCAAATTAATCGAGGGTAGCGAGCTAGCAATCGGTTAATTTGACTTGCATGTTCAATCATGCCAATTCTGCAATGGGTATTTCACTTAAATTTTCTCACATCAAGCACGGAAGGTTACTATACTTGCCTCTGCCTACCCTACCTACCTACCCGGTTGTAGCGAGGAACTAAAGTTCCTCATGTGGTGTCTACATTCACCACCGAAGAGTTCCTAATTTCCAGTCAATCTTTTTCTTCCCGATTTAGAGGAAATACGAGAATGATATTGCGGGATCTCTCACCCCAAGACAAATCTCCAGCACGTTTCTTCCCCTTAAGCATTTTTAAGGACATGCTTAGATTTTCCTTTATATTGAGTCATTGTTAGTTTGGAATGATTGGATCAAATGTTGTTCAAGGTTTAGGTGAAGGGTTTATTAATTTGAGTCACAAAAATAAGAATGCAGGCTCTTTATACATCTCATGGTAACTTTTTGGTTGGCGCCTTACAATAGAGAATGAAGTTTCCGTTTCGTTGCCATAAACCTCGTTTTTTGCTACATATGATGATTAAATATTATTGCTCGGAATATATGAGTTACCGTGGATATATCTTGTAAAACCCTTAGCTTGTTGATAATCATAATTCCATGCTTACGAAGCCAATCTTTGACAATTGGCCAACTAAAAGATAAGTCGCTTTCGCGGATTCAGTCAATGTAAAGTGTCAATCTTGATCTACACGTCTTATTGGTAGTTTATTTGTAAAATAAACAAAGAAGTGACTTGTCTAACAATGAAAAGTTATGAATGTATGGCGGTTATGTTTTTTTAAGGTGTGCTTTGTCCCACATCAAAGAGATAAGCATGTGTGCTGGTTATTTTTATTTTTTTATAGTGAATTTATAGTTTTTTTAAGATGCTAGTGATTGTGTCCTTTCAAAATGGTATGTTTGTTCACAAAAAGATTATGCTATTATATATTCATCATTTGCAGTCCAATAACCAACTTCTCGATTTTCCTTTTTCAAAAAATACAACCATTGTTTTTAATTATTTGCCTTTTGAGAGTTCTTTGAAGAATTACCAGAATTGCTACTAGAATTCTTGTTTGAGATTTGGTTATATCTTAGAGAATTTTTTATCTGTAATCATCAATAATGTTACAGGGCAAATAATTTCTTAAAGAGGGTGTAGTCAGGCTTCAAAATCTGCTTTCATTCTTCCCGATTGATTTTTTTTTTTTTAAACATGCTTGTTTTAGTGCTAGCCTAGCCATCCTCAACTGCTCCCTCCGTCCTCTGACATAAACGTTTGGTTTTTCCTATGAACTCTCACGTCGATGTCCTAAGTTATCGGCGAACACAAAGATCATTGTTCTGAAAAACGCGATTCGCGATGATCAATATCTTTTTTGGGCCCTCAATCAACACTCCTCGTCCCAAGATGATCACACGGGCATGGACAGGCTGGGCTAGAATGGCCTAAAACGTCAATGCTTCGACTGTAACACTTGTGGGGCTCTCAATGCCAAATGAACGACCCGTCCACAGTCCGGCAGATGAAGATTGCTTCAATGCGCAAATACATGTCCCGACACCTCCTGGGACCCTGTAATCCCACTCTCGCCTCGTCCCTCCCTTCACGACAACGCGTCGAAGGGACTGGTACCTACCGTTCCTTCGGATAAACCGTAGAAGAGCCTTCCCATGTGCCGATAACTTCCAAAAATTCAGCTCCCCACATCGGGAACAGAGATAATGGAGAGAGGGAGTTCCTGAAAGTTTGTAAATGCACGATCGACCGGAGAGAGAGGGAGATAAAAGGAGTCCTGAAGAGAGATTTCCGAGCTAATGTCTAGTCACGATCAGACGGCGGGTGGGTTTATTATTGAGAAAGTGATGGCGAACGCTCATCACATTTCAAGTGGGGAATTTTGACAACCACAAATAATATACGGAATCTGATCATTTAGCACGATGGGAAACAAAAGTCAACGCAAGACCAAGCTTTCGTATCAATTTTAGATTTCGTACCTTATACCAAGATTAATTTGTAAAATGTGTCGCACGATTTCCAAAAGGAAAATGAAAATTCTCATTGAGTTTAAGAAGATAAAATTATATGAATCTAAAGCTAGCTAAGTAATGACTTCAAAAAGTACAGGGATGGCACACTTCACGATGGCAAATGAAAAATCACAGCATAAAAAATGAGACAGAGCATTCCATAAATATTAGTTTCGAGAGTGAAATATAAGAAAATTCAACAAAACTTAGCAGAAGATAAAATTTATTGAAGTGAAAGTTGTGTATTGTAGGGAGTAATATATGTTTTGATTTCTCATCTTCTCTCCGATTTCATGTTGCTCGTGTTTGAGTTTTCGCTTTGGTAGCCCTAATCACACCAAAACATCAAACTAATAGCTTGTATTTTAAATCTATGTTGGTATCGATGGTCATGACAAGGTAAAGAATTCTGTGCTAGTGACAAGCTCTAATGGGGACATATTATGTTTTACATCTTAAGATGATATAGTAATATCACAGAAAAAGACATAAATCTTGGAAATCCTAATCTGAAAAATCTTAAGCAAGGGATATTTAGTGATGTGCTAAATGTAGATTACATTTATTTTTTCTTTAATGGGTCTAGTTTCTCAGATTTTACAGTGTAAAGGTCATTTTTGGCAATTACATTTTGAAAGTGTTAAATTCCTGTTGCCAAAATTCCACAATTGATATGTGTGGTCAGCATTTCCCGATCACCTTTTTAAAAAGTGACCGATAGTCTCCTTAGCTGTTTTTGCCATTATTACTCACGTCAGTATACAAGCTAAGTAGCACCGACACTAACATAAGACACGCGACACGACATGACACAATATGCCGACGTTATTTTTCAAAAACAGAGAATTTTGACACGTTAAAACACGTTTTATATTAAATATATATTTTTATATATACATAATAAATTATCATTTTTATGATTATTTCAATCAAATTAATATGAATTAATTTCATAAATAAATAATTAATTAAAAAAACCTAGAATGAATATACACTAAAAACATTAATCTGTCATTTATTAATATTATTCATTATTTCAATTTGACAAATTCAACTATATTTCAATGATTTATAAAACTTAGAGAAAAAAACAAGCGATCCATATTTTGGACTCGCATGTTTAATATGTTGGAAGAGGAGAAAAAAACTTAAGGGGTGAATTGTATATCAAGGGAAGTGGGAGTCAGAATAAAAGAGAAGATTAGGTTTTTTCCATTTATTATTTTTATTATCATGTTTTATTTTTTCACACACACACACACACACACACATATATATATCTTCACCTCTCATTTATTGAATTTTAAAAATTGATGTCGATATCGGAATCACGTATCAGAAACTTGTATGTCAGAATCCCGACTCGAGTGTCGAAAAGTGTCGAAAAAATTGACCAAGTGTCGGATTTTCCAACACGTGTTGACCGAATGTCCGAGAGCGTCGAAGAGTGTCGGATACGTGTTGAAGTGTCTGACACGATATGAAAGCTATTAAAGAGTGTCGGTGCTTCATAGCATGCAAGAATTGAGCCTTGCCCTCCGTCCTTTCTAGGATGGGGTTATTTTCTGTGCTCTTTTCAATTGCCATGTGGTGGAAATTCATCTAAAGGAGAACATGGCCCATGGGGAAGTTCGTAGCAATTTAGATCTCATATCTCTACTTAGCATTGTGAAGCACAATCTGACATGACAGAACTCCTTTGACCTTTGTCAACATTGAGTATATGCTATTTTTTATGTGAGAATCTTTGTCAATTAGGGTTAGAAAAGAAAGTTGAAGCCATTGGGACATCTCATCACAAGCCGAGATTTACTCAATCCATACTAACTAACCCTATATTATTATTTTTTTATCGTACATATTAGACTAATTAAAAATCTTTATATCTCACCTTATTAAATAAATTCTGTAAAATGATGAATATCAATTTCAATTAATAACCCACATAAATTTAAAAAAAAAAAAAAAAAAAAAAAAAATCTCTTACAGCTCGTTCATCTCTTACTAACAGTGTGCAAATTGCTTTACAATGAAGACTACCTGCATAGGTAAAGACTTAGACTTAACCAGCTATTGAGACTTGCATGTGTTTCATGCATTTCTAAGTGACGGGTCTCGGTGCTTATACCACTAAATTAAGAGAGAAGCTATTCCTTTTTACTCATGTTTCATCTGACTTGATTGGCTGAGGATCAAATTTGTCATGCAATCTACTAAACGTCACTTTCTGTCCAACTCCCGTGTTTAGCAAAGAACTAATGTCTTGTATCACTTTCATCCGACTTTTTTCTCTGAAATCAACGTATGAATTCAATTATACTTTCTTAACGAGGCTATATCGAACTCCTTTTCTCATTCCCGTTGACTTATTTTTGGGAAAAATATCTTATTATTTAAAAAGAACAATGACATAAATTACACGTGACTTAGATCTTTCGTTCTCTGCGTGGATGCTGATCCCAGCTGTTGGTCCAGAAAGTAATTACAGCAAGACTTGTTGTTTATTCGGGCATGTAAGAACTGCCCTCCCCAGATAAAGCATCTTCTGTTGGGTATTCCTCAAATTTCATAGTTTTAAGAGTTCACGCCCAAGACTTATTCTTCTAGTTTTATGTTTGGATGGGCCTACATTTACTGAATTGATGGGTAAAATGATATCATAAAAGAGGTGGACATCGTTGTTTCTATGATGAAATGATATCATTTGATCACAACTTACTCTTCCAAGCTTAGGGGTATTTTCTTGTCGATTCAGGAACGGAGGTGTTTGTCTTTAAAAAATTTTGGGTTATTGATCTTCATGTTCTTGAACTGATGCACGCTGAATTCAGTAAATCCTCCTCCTCCATCTCCTCAAGTTTAGGGCCGTTTGACCTATAAATTGCACTTCAAGTCCCTCTGATCATGCCAAAATCTAAAGCAGCTGCATACCCTAGCAATTATACCGTCTGGTGATTATGCTGGAGTTTTATGTCCAAGGACAGTGAATGAGATGATCTTGTCCTGATTTGAAGATTTTCCTATTTTGCTTGATTTGAAGAATGGAGGGCACTCAATGTTAAGGCGTCCATTCATTCTCGTTGATGTTTTGAAGATCTGGGGTTTACTCAAGATGAAGCAACCACCTTGGTTAATGGGGGCTAGTGTTCTTTATTATGCTCCTTTTAAGCTAGTTGTGTGGTGACATCGCATGGGGCTAGTGTTCCTTATTGAGCCACGTTTCATGCTTACGTGCAAGTTGTACCCAATAATTTATTTTTCTTCTCTAATTCTTAAACATATTTTGGTAACAAGGTTGAGGATTACAAATATTTTGGCCATAAATAATGGTCCGCACCATTTCCATCCCCTTATTGGCTTATGACGCCCTCTTTTATATTAAGTTGATCATACTACCTTTTATGAATCTTACCCTTGGTTTAAAATTATTTTAATCTTTTTTTTCTTCTTTTTTGTTTCAATTTTATTAGAGATGAAACTACCCATACTTGTCTCAAACAATATTTATTAAGGTTAAATGTGGGGCCACTCTTGATTTAAGACTAATGTCTGCCTTCTTTTTTTTCTTTTTTTCTCCATTTGGAACAAAATTGGTGTACCTCTTTTTAGAAAAATAATATATTTGGTAGATAGTAAACTAATTATTGTGTGTCTAACAAACAATAAACTAAATATTTTTTTAATGAATTGTATATTTATTTTCTTTTCTTTTGTACTAGGAAACTATTAATTGAAAAATATCTTGAGCACGAGTAAGAGGATAATCTTTGAGTGAATTGTATATAATGCATACATCTACTATGATATTCAATTTTTAAGTAAATTCTCATAAATTTGTACAAAAAATCGAAGTCAAAATATTCACAATCACGAGGATAATCTATGGAAATAAAGTGAACAATTAGCATATAAAACTAACATTTCTTTACTTTGATATATGATTAATGCTTGCTTAAATTATAATAATGGAGAATAAGTTTAGAACAAACATGTAGGGTACATTAAATATAATGTGTGGAAGCAGCAGCAAGGATGAAATAAAATTATTCGGAAGCAACCTTGGTAAGTTTTTCTTTTAGTGAAATTAGAAAAAATAAGAAAAGAAAAGTTAAAAAAAATTATATTAAATTAAGAGTAGAACCCATAAGGGATGATATAGTCAATCCATTGTGATAAAGGGTTATCAAGGGGTGAAAATAGCACGGGGCATTAAAAATCTGTAGACAACATTGCATGTTAAACTAAAGTTTGGAGGTTGTTCGTTTCATTTTTCATTTATAAATTTGCATCTTGTGATGTGATGGCTTCATACATACAATCTTTGTTCACAAGGAGGTTCTTCTACTACATTTCGACAGTTAACCTTAATATCCAAAACCGACGATTGAATTAAGGAGGGCCTAAAAATCTATCGTAACACATGTTTTGTATGGAATAGGATTAATACTGCAATTTTTTTTTCAAATTTATCCCAATTTAATTTTTTTATCATAAAAAACTCCAAACTTGTACACATGTAATAAATTTATCCTCCATTAGTTTTTGTTAAATTTTTCCATCAAATTGTTAAGTTAAAAATGTGTGACAATTGATGGATATATTAGTTTGGGATTGTACCCTATGTTTGTCATAAGAATACCAATTTGTGACTTTTCGTAAAATTAATCAAATTTAACATAAACTAATGGAGGGAAAATTTATCGCAAATGTATATAAGATGGTGCTTCTAAATGTTAAGGGATAGAATACACCCTCTCTAGAAATAATATTATGCGGTTTGCTATGAATCCTAAAACCCATCTATTCTCTTCCTTTCTACCCAGTATGATTCTTTGAAATTAAGAATATTCTGATCAATCCTAATGGTATGCTATGCATTTGCCTAAAATTTTCTATGACACCAATCAAAAAACAAAAAGAAATTTAGGGCGTATTTGGTAACAATTCTATTCCAAAAATAATTTTTGAACAAAAATAGTTTTTTTTTTTTTTTTTGTTCCAAGGAACAATTTTTGAGTATAAGGATGCGCTTGGTAACTGCTAAAAATTTATATTCTAGGAACAGAAATGTGTTTGATAAACTTGTATAATTTTTTTTGTTTCTGTTAATTTTTCAATATTTTTATTATTTTTTTTCTTCTTTCTTTCTTTTGGCCGGTGACCTCACTAGCCCCCTAGTGAGGCCGAGCTCACCCAACCACCTGTGAGGCTCAACCTTGCTAGCCATCACCAAGTCGGTATCACCTAGTGGTGGCCCAACGAGACCAAGCCTCGCCAATGGCTAGGTGAGCTCAGCCTCACCAAATCTAGGCAAAGCTCGAGCTCACCCAGCCAAGGCAAGGTCGAGCCTCACCAGCTCGGCGCAAGGCTTGGCCTCGCCAAGCTAGGGTGAGGCCAACCTCACATTGCTTGGGCAAGGTCAAGCCCGTCGATGACCTCGCCTGGACACCGAGGCCACCGACGAGGCTTGGCCTCACCTAGGTGGCGCAAGGTTCGACCTCGCTGGGCCACCATTGGGTGACATCGACCTAGCAATGGCCAAGTGAGGCTAGCGCCCAGCCAAAATGAAGAAAAATGAGAAGAAAAAAAAAGTGTTTCTTGGAAGTGTTCCCAGGAACAAGAAACAAGTTTTTTCTACTTCTTATTTATATTCCAAATCTGTTCTCGAGAACAAAAGTATAAACAAATGGGTATCTATTTTTTTTTTTATTCCCCGGAACAAAAGAAGAAAAATTTATGTTACAAGAAACGGAAACACAAATAAACAAACACACCCTTAGAAGGTAGTTTCCATTTTGAGACCAAGAATGGATCATGTAAATTCTATTTTCATTATCCCTGATTAATATGATAGGTAAATTTTCCGATGGTCAAAAAATTAATTTTAGATAAATTTATATCAGTTTAGGATCACTAGTAACATTAATTCTATGAAAAATTGCCAGTAAAATTAGCTTGAATCACGGCGTATGGAAGCGCTCGTCCTCATAGAGATCACCACGAGACCTTTTGAGTTCGAAACCTGATCCCGAGCCCGTCTTCTCAGCGGCCGCTTCTGGGCTTCAATCTTTCGGATCTCTTTCAAAAAAGCTCTCTTGAATTTCGAATCATCCTAGATCGACCGTCCGGACGGGCATCACGTTAAACCGTCCACTTCAAACCCGTGCGCTTGCCCGCACGAATGACCAGATGGATTCTCTCTCAACGACTTTACCTGCCATTTGAATCCACCGCTCCGTCAAACCGTTTCCTTAACTTCCCCAAACCCCTCTCTGCATACACCGGATTCATCCAGACTACGCAAAACGAGGGCGGTGTCCTTCTCGCCTCCTCGTACTACTCCAAGCTGCTGTCGCAATGTTGCGCGTCCAAATCTCTAGTTCAGGGCAAGTTGGCTCATACCCAGTTGACCAAACTCGGTCTGTCCGAGGACCCGAAGCTCCGTATCCATCTGATCACCTTGTACTCGAAATGCCGGGATTTCGGGTATGCCCGGAAGCTGGTCGACGAAAGTCCGGAACCAGATTTGGTTTCTTGGTCTGCTCTGATATCTGGGTACGCTCAAAATGAGCATGGACTCGAGGCCATCTCGGCCTATCGCGAAATGCACGGGATGGGTGTTAAGGGTAATGAGTTCACTTTCCCTAGTGTTCTGAAATCGTGCTCCATCAGAGAGGATTTGGTGATGGGGAAGCAGGTACATGTGATTGTGGTGGTGACTGGATATGACTCGGATGAGTTTGTTGCAAATGGCTTAATTGTCATGTATGCGAAATGTGGAGAGTTTGGGGATTCAAGAAGGGTTTTCTGCTCGATCCACGTGAAGAATGTTGTTTCATGGAATGGCTTGATCTCCTCTTACGTGAAGAGTGACTTTCTCCGGGAGGCAAAGGAGATGTTTGACGAGATGATCCTAAGTGGAATAAGACCAAGCGAGTTTAGTCTGTCTACCATATTAAATGCGTGTGCAGGTTTGGGGGATTGTATTCAAGGAAGGAAAGCGCATGGATATTTGATAAAGCTCGGATATGAATCAGACCAGTTCTCGGAAAATGCTCTTGTTGATATGTATGCAAAAGCAGGGGATCCTGAAGATGCAATAATTGCCTTCGAGGAGATATTGCAGCCTGATATTGTCTCTTGGAATGCAATAATTGCTGGATGCGTCCTCCATGAACAAAACCATCGGGCTTTGAAATTATATACGCAGATGAATAGATCAGGAATATTTCCAAACTTGTTCACCTTGTCAAGTGCTCTTAAAGCTTGTGCCAGTATGGAGCTAAAATATTTGGCCAGACAGTTGCACTCCATTGTGATAAAGCACAACACAAAGGCAGATAGTTTTGTCAGGGCTGGACTTGTCGATATGTATTCTAAATGTAGTTTAATGGAAGAAGCAAGAATGGCCTTCGATTTGATGGCGCAGAAGGACCTAATTGCATTGAATGCTCTAATTTCTGGATATTCACAAAATGGAGAGGATGTGCAAGCTGTGTCCCTCTTTGCTGAGACATACAAAAGTGAGATAGGTTTTAACCAAACGACTCTATCGGTCATTCTTAAGTCAGCCACCAGCATGCAGGCTATTGATGTTTCTATGCAGGTTCATGCTGTTTCTTTAAAATTGGGTTTTGATAATGACAGTCAGGTGGCAACAAGCCTCATCGATGCATACAGTAAGTGTGGGAACATAGGAGAAGCAGCAAGAGCTTTTGAGATTTGTGCAGCTGGAGATTTAGTGGCTCTCACGTCTATGATTGCTGCTTATGCACAATGTGGACAAGGCGAAGAAGCTGTAAAGCTATACCTAGAAGTTCAACGCAGAGGCCTCAAGCCAGATCCGTTTGTTTGCAGCTCTCTTTTAAATGCATGCGCAAATTTATCAGCATATGAGCAGGGGAAGCAGGCACATGTTCATGTCCTGAAGTTCGGGTTCATGTCGGACGTTTTTGCAGGGAACTCTCTGGTTAACATGTATGCAAAATGTGGCAGCATAGATGATGCCATCTGTGCTTTTGATGAGATACCCAACAGAGGAATAGTTTCTTGGTCAGCTATGATTGGAGGATTCGCCCAGCATGGACATGGAAAAGAGGCCTTGCAATTCTTTGATCAAATGCTGGAAGATGGCATCGCACCCAATCATATTACTTTGCTTAGCGTCCTCTGTGCATGCAATCACGCAGGCCTGGTAGATAAAGCAGAACGCTATTTCAAATCCATGGAAGAGTTGTTCGCTATCAGACCTACACAAGAACATTATGCTTGCATGATTGATATCCTGGGCCGAGCAGGTAAATTAGAGGAAGCGGTGGATCTCATTGAAACAATGCCATTTCAAGCTAATGGCCATGTTTGGGGGGCAATTCTTGGTGCTGCGAGAATCCATAAGAATGTCGAGCTTGGCAAACGGGCAGCAGAGATGTTATTTTTTCTTGAGCCAGAGAACTCAGGGACCCATGTTCTTCTCTCAAATATATATGCATCCGCTGGCATGTGGGGAAAAGTTGCCGAAGTGAGGCGACTCATGAAACACAGTAAGGTGAAGAAGGAACCAGGAACGAGCTGGGTCGAGTTGAAGGACAAGATCTACACCTTTATAGTAGGAGATACAAGCCATCCTAGGACGGGGGAGATATATGCAAAGCTTGATGAGCTGAGTGAGCTTATGAGCAGAGCCGGGTACGTGCCTATGGTGGAGATAGATCTCCATGATGTAGAAAGAGGCGAGAAGGAGAAGCTTCTTAACCACCATAGCGAGAAACTAGCCGTGGCTTTTGCTTTGATTGCTTCTCCTCCTGGAGCTCCTATCAGGGTGAAGAAAAACCTCCGCATCTGCATCGACTGCCATAACGCTTTTAAGTTCATATGTAAAATAGTCTCGAGGGAGATCATCATAAGGGACACCAATCGATTCCACCATTTCAGGAACGGTTCTTGTTCATGTGGAGATTATTGGTGAAACTAAAATCTCGAGACATGCTTCGCCATGTTGTTCCGGGCAGGCATCATTATTGTGTTCTTATGTTCCCATTGAATCATAAGCTGAAGCCGAAAGCTAATGGCAGATTCTTTTTAGGTTTGTCTCTGCTGCTTCTATGGGTAAAAGCTAAGTGACGGTTGCTGCTAATCATGAGATTGCGTAAATCATCAAAATCGGAACAACAAATCTTGAAATAAAAAAATTCTGATTGTGCTAAAGGTCGACTTCATGCCAGACCGCTTCTCTTGCAGCACATCTTATGTATGAAGTACATTCAACAAATTTACAATGGGTATGAAAAGAATGGTATTTTGTTCCCTCTGTTTTAATCACATTAGCATCATCGCCTCTTCTGACATTATCGTCAACAAAGAATACTTGACCTTAACCGAAATCCTTCCACCCTCTGTACACAGCTTGGCTCCGGTCACCACCCAATATCCAGGAGGGTCCTCCGGGCCCCTGACCATTTCTTTCGTGTCGACAAAATTCGTCATTCTTGGCATCTTCTGCGGCAATGGCGGGCCCCCGGGATAAACCGCCGAGTTCAAATCCACCTTCGCTGGCCTCTCTGGTGGGGTCGGATACAGCCCCCCGCTAAACCTCGTGCTGATGAACGACGAAAATACCCCCGATTTACGAGATATATTTGATGGTCCATCCCATTCAGATCTCCGGATCTTTGCAGATGCTACCATAGAGAATCCTAACCTTAGGAACAGAACCTTCTTCATGCCTAAGACCTTCACTTCGAACCAGGCCTTCGTCACGATGGAGGCTGAATCATCGATCCGCGAGCCATCGTATTGCACAGCAGCTGTGCACACATGCGAGAAGATGCTCCACTTGACAGGTTCAAAGTAGGCTCGTTCGTCCGGAGCGTGGCTAGGCTCATAAGTGTGGTCTTCTGAGATCTCAAGGGTGTCGGGGAGATGCGTCAGGTGTTGGAGATGGATGGCTAGATGGTCGCTTTTCTTACCTTCCAGGTACAGGCGAATACCTGTCACTGGTCGGTTTCCGGTGTCCACCTGCAAGTTGCAAGTTACAGACACCATTGAGCAAATGTAGTAGTTTACTGTTGCTTGTATTTATTTGAAATTACAAATACAATATTCACTACGTGTAATCACCTAAATTACTAGCAGGACTAATCCAAGTTATTGTCCATAATAGACAATTTGTCCACACCACTGGATCAGTGGCCATATCGTTCAGTCGTAAAAGTTAATACTATAGATGGGATTGTTAAAATTTGCAGTCTCAAAGTAAGCAGATTCAAAATCAAGGTGCTGAACTGGTACTGCTATACTAGGATCCTCCTTTTGCAAAGGTGTAAAGTGATGCCAATGATGATTCAAGTATGTGAAATCCAAATCGGCTCAGCTTTACAACCTTCATGAGTATAAACATAATCAAAAGCACTACCTAAAGAACTCGCCTCGACATAAACTGAAGCAAGATCGGTGGACGAACATCAGGACACTGTAAAGTGATTCATTGTTTCAAGAAGCTCAAGTTGGAGAGGAAGGAATAAAAAGTGACATCTTCATCAGGCTTCTCATCAAGACTTACATGCAATAAACCAAAATAAAAAAATTTAAGGAAACTAAATTAAATATCCATAAAGGAGGCACAAAGCAACACATGATATCTCACGATGCTATGTCATCATACAGACTTAACTAGTCTCTACCCTCAGCCTCTCACAATGTATGCTTCTACTACGTAGAGGCATCCTGCATGCATGAAACTCCAATTCTTGGAATCTAGGCAAGCGCCACATTTGTATACTTTTTGCAGAATGAATTACCTGAAAGGTATTAACATAGAGCTTAGGACCCATAAAAGTGAACTGAAGTGTTGGAGATGGGTGCTTTCTCCTTCTTGGTCCAAGGGGAAGATCAGCATATACAGGGGCCCATTGCCGAGGCAACTGGAACTCTAGAAATTGATGGAGCTCCTCTATGGGCGGCTTATCTGAACAGTTTAGCAAAAGTAAAATAAGGATTCAGTTGAAACTGACCAGAAGCACTGACAAGCAACATTGATGGTGGATGATGTAGCATGCGAAAGACTTTCTCAGGCATATAATTAAAAATTTCAAGCAAATACGACCTTCTGAAAGACCATAATAAGATTGATGAAGCCACAATAGAAGTGAATAGGATGAAACCAAACACAATGAATGGCAGCAGATGAGCAATACTGTAATTCAGCTCAAAATCATTTGAAAAGTTCAGCAGCTAACTGCCACCAGGTCAAGGACATGACCAAACATGGGTCCATTACTCTTTAAAAGATATAGTGATAGGGTAAGCATAAGGAGAAGTATACACACATCGCAGGTACAAATTGACTGCATGGCTTAGAAATCCATTTCCTCGTACACCACTCAGCAGCGAAGTTATTGGCACAAAGGACATTGATATAACATTGGGAGACTGAGATATTGTTGAGAGCCACTGGTTATGACTTTGATTCAAATCAATTCCGCCTCTCCTGACAAATATACTGTCAAGATCCTACATGAGAATTAGAGATGTTAATGAACAGGAGAACAGCAGAACCTTATTCTTTATAAGGAAAACTGTTGAGTGAGTGCAGCTCAAGATACGATCTTCAACAGAAGTACAGAAATGCTTACCTTGTTTTTTGATGGAGTAGGTGGCCTAAAATTTACTCCATGGAAATTCCCAGTCATGAGGGTTTCACCCTGCAAAAACATACATGAACATTAAACTTTTACGGTTGGATTACCACCTAGAATTTCTCTCTGACTGGCCCTCTTCCTGAAGAGATATGTCAAGAAATCAAAATAGCAAACCATGATATGGCACAAAGCATTCCAATGAATCTTTTAGCAACAAAATCAGGTCAATGACGCATATCACATATAAGTAACCATGACTTGCCATATCAATCATTATGATTTAAGAGAGCACCATAGGTCCAGAAAAGTTAGGCGGTGATTATGTCTTGTATAGCACTGCCTCAATGCAATCAAATTCAGAGGAAATTAAAGAAAACAAGTAAGCCTGATATCAAAGCAACTCAATGTCTAAGCAACAACTTGCTCACAAATGTCCTTCTTCACATGCGTACACTTCAACAAATGAAAAACAACATTATAGTCCCAAAATGAAGATGTTCAATGATACAATATTGGTCGATTTCCCACAGAGGGCCAACATTCATATGAAAGCAGTTGCATCCTTCTGGTGCTTTCCAGGAGATGCATTTAACATCACTTCATAATGGAAATACTTAAAGACAGACATGTTGATTCAAAGCTTCTGCGTACCTTCAATTTGGCTGAGAATTGAGAAAGATCTGGTGACGAAGTTTTATTAGTATCTTCAGAAAATCTCTTATCAGCTAATTGTTTCAGATGGTTCTGAACGTCAGTGGGCTGAAGATGTGAGTTCTGCAACTGCTTCACATGAACTACATCTTTACCTCCCATCTTTACCCCAACCACGATATGAGTACCGTATTTCTCAATAAACCTGGAAATAGTGTCGTCAAACACCAGCAATATCCATGAGATGAAAAGTATCATCACATCTTTTGATACTTTTGACTTCAAGGGCAACAAAGCAATCTCATGCTGTTTAGAACTTACTCGGCAAGGGCGAGGGGGTCCCACGAATTGGGCACTTCTTGTTTGACTTGCTCAGAAAGCATTAACTGAGATCTATCCAACTCGATGCTGTAGAGGGTCATGAACCAACCATCAAAAGCGAGGCTTTTTACAGCAGATGCATCCTTCTGCCAGCAGCCCTTGAAGTCGAACATGGTATTGAATATGCCTGATGGTATTTTACCAGATAAAGAAAGTTCCTGATTGAAATGCTCTGACATCTGCAATTATAGAGAAGGCGAACTGCTTAGGAAACAGAATGCAACAGCCAACCTAGGGGCACTACCTTGATGCAACAGCATAGCAAAATGCAAAACGATAAGTCAATAAAAAGGTCATCATTCTTAATGGTGCTCACTAGAAGATTCCAGACAGCAATCTTCACATTATAAGTAACATAAAGAGAATTGCACCATCGGAACGTTAAGCAATGACCTCAGGCAGGACATAAATTTAGTGATTAGCAGGGCGAGTTAATCAGGTGGCCTATGACAGTTGTCAACATTTATCCCAGAAATCCATTTCTTGGTTATTTCTAGTTCTCCAAGCATACTTTATTCACAATCAATTGCAACCCCTCAAGATCAATAGGCACCCTCCTGTGAAAACCAGATTTAATGGTAGTCGCAGTCCTGGAAATGACATGAAGGCTGGCAAAATTCTCCTTCTTTCCAGGCCAATTGAAACTCCATGGCAGGACCAGACTGCTTAATCCCATTTCTTTCGAGAGAATGCTCTTGCATTATCGTTAATTTAGAAAGCTAGAAGTATCGGAAATGGTCAGATGATCAACAGGATGACCCGCCCCAACTGAAAAAACCTAATTCCACTTGATTCATACGCACCCTAAATATCAATCCTCATTTCAACACGCGCTGACCCCGGTCAACGTTCGTGAATCAAGTTTGCGCTCCGGTCAAGGCCGGCCACCCCAATCATGATTCCTCGACATGACAAAATTCAAGCAGATAGAACTGTATATGCACTTCTCTCGAAAAATCAAGAACCCAACAAGCTTAAATCTTCACTGGAACTCAAAATTTCATCACTTCAATAAGTCTTGAAGGATAAGAAAAATTAAGAGAAAAGAAAAGCAAAGACTCCATTTTCCTTCACCTGATTGAACGAGAGAACGTCGGAGCGAAACCTGGTGCGCTCGCCCTTGTCGCACTTGATGCAGCCGGGCACGTCCCTGACGACCACCCCACCAGGGACCACGAGGTCCCTCGCCTCCCTCGCCTCGAGCTCGATCAGCCTCGACCCCGCACTGCCCGGCTTGCAGGACCTCAGCCGGACGTCGCTCGTGAGGTCGTACCCGAACCCGATCACCGACACCGCCACCTCGGCGGCCGATTGCGGGTCCATCATCATCGGAGCCATCGAAAACCCACCAAACAAAAAAAGCAAAAAGAAAAAGAGTAAAGAACAAAGCCTCCTCCTTTCCCTTTCCTTCTCCGTTTCCCTTCTCTTCAGTCCCGTGTCATTCCCAGCTTGCCTTTTTGAACGGCTCCCCAATGAAGTGTTCCTGGGTCTTGACTCAAGAATCCAGACAGGGATTGAGACAGGCAGGCACGGACAGGCAGTCAGACAGAGAATCTGCGCAAGAGTCTTCCGTAGCGTGTGATCTATGCTACGCCCGTGGGGGAAGATTCAATCCACAGCTTTTTCAAGACTTTCCCAGAAGGACCCAACAACCAAGAAACGCCGAAGTTCCTCGAATTTTCTTAGTTCAAAGGTCCTCAGGAAGCAGGGGACAGATGTAGAGTAGTTCATACTCCAAGATTTATTAAGTTCCAATGGGTTTGACATTTTCCAATTGCTGCTGCTGTTCAACCACGGCGAAGAAGGCTTTAACGTGTTCTTTTGCCTACGGGTGATTTTTTTAACGACGAAACGAAGAATAATCATAATAAAATAATAATAAAAAAATGATGATAAAGTTCGGACAAGACCACGTAGGGGGCTGCTGGCGGCTGTCGTCCGCCACGTGGCGGGCCGCGGTGAAAATTTTGCCTCTTTTGTTTCCGTGGCACGTTTGGTCGACAAGAGTTCGTTAAAGGCCAATGACGAAGAACAACTTGCCCGCTAGAGAGACTATTTGCAATTATTTTATTTTTTTTTTATAAAAATGACCAAAAATCCGTATCATAACTCACTTACTTAAATTTTTTGGATAACATAAAAAAATCTCAAATTTATATTTATGTAACATGTTTACCACCTATCAAGATTTCATCAAATGAATTTTTAATTTTTTAGATCTCACTTAAATCATGTAAGTGTCATGTCACACCATTTGCATTTTAACATCAATGTAGATAGATTTATAATGATATTCATATTGAGAGAACCTTAATGAAAGGAAAATGTTTTAGACATATACAAATTTGGGATTAAAAAATTAGAGTAAACGTATGTATTAAGCATAACTTGGGATGATGGGTGCCTTTTTCTCATGGTTTCTTTTCTCCTTTTTTTTTTTTGGCCATGAGGATCAAGTTTGCTTTAATTAAAGTGACCTTAGGCTAAGAGGGTATGATAGAGTTTACTTGCTATCAGAGCAACAACTAATTGGCTACTGACTCGACACGTGGTGATTGTTTATTAGTCTAATCATCGTCATAATTTTGTCATCTTATTAACTTTTCACGTGGCGATTGTTTATTAGTCTAATTGTTGACATAATTTTGTCATCTTATTAATTTTCCCCATTAATCACTTCTCGTCACTTTTACCTCGCGCTTTTCGGTTACTCACGCGTTTTCTAATTAGACAATTTGGATAGGAAAATATTCTTTTTCTTCCAAGACCTCTCTACCTTTTCCATCTCTATCTCTATCAATGGTTTCTTCCCCTTGTCCGCATATACCATTCATCTCTATTTCCATGTCTTCTTCCTTTGTCCACATATACCTTTTCCCTCTCTCTCTCTCTCTCTCTCTTTTCCTCTTTTTTGACAAGAGAAAAATTAGGCACGAAGACATTGTCATCGGGGAGACGAGAAACTCACTCGTTTGTGGAACGGGAATGATACGCATATGATTTGGGTTTCCCAGAAGATGAGGCGGCCGACTAGGCCTCGCCTTTCGACGCGCCTCGAGCCTATACATGCACGTCGCCTTTGTTCCTCAGGTCTGTAAGTTCCGTCTCATCGATGACTCCGGGTGTTTTTTGCACCTAACTTATTGCTTACCAAAAAGAAGAAAAAAAAAGTGATTGGTTGCCGCCAAGAAAGAGCTAGTCTTCATCCTAATGGATAAGGAAGATGAGCTTCTAGATTCTGTACTGTTCAAGACTTTTCTTTTTTGCAGTTTATGCAACTTGGAAAAGGTTTCGAGTTTGAGCAATCCAAACACGATCACTACTCCTAGCTCTTCACGGTCAAAAATGGACTTAGATCGCTATTTGGTTATTATTAAATCTGGTTAACTTAGGCTTAAGCTCGAATTTGGCCTGCTGTTTGTGCATGTTATTTGATAATTGTCAATATATCATCATAAATCATGCAAACACAAAATTGAGCATACTCATAACTCAATTTATTAATGTTAAAATACTAAGGGCTCGTTTGGTTGAGCTGAAAAATAAGTGTGGTAAATATAAGTACTGAGCATTACTTGCTGAAGGCCTTAAGGAGTGAATAGGAAAATAAAATGTTTGTGATAATAGATGAAAATTAATTAATAAACGTTTATTGGTTTCTTCCCAACATGAAATGGAGAGCATCATCGGAAGTTTGGATAATATAATTGGCAAAATTTTGATTTCAATTGAATATTCTATTACTTAGCCAATTAAGTAGTCACTTCCTTATAAATCGAATGCGGTAATTTTTTACTTAAAACAATCACTTAAGTAGATGTTGTAGAAATTGTCAAATGCAATGCGTTTAGTTCAGCTTACCAAAGAGGCTTTCAGCCTCCAAAGCTCTTTAGGGAAATGCTGAAGTATTTGACAAGCATTTTCAAATAACTTTTGGCAAATGCTAATTTTTGAAATACTTAAAGCCCATACTATTCCCACCCAAACTTCTAAAGTAAAATTTGCAAAATGCTAAAACTAGGATTAAAATAATTTTTCCTTCCACAAGTACTCTCACCAATTATTTAGCTTTCCAATTTTGCACCTTCCTTGTAACTATTCATCTTTTTCTTGCAAGGGTGGCCGGCAAGGCCAAATCTAGCTAGTGAAAGGCCAGTGAGTGGCCAATGAAGTGCGGGTGAACATCACGCAACCTCAATCGATGGCCTCTAGCCAAGGGTTTGAGTTCTTCTTTAATGAAAAAAATACAGTCAAAGCCCATTGTAAAGTTTTTTGCCAAATACTACTTGAACCTAAAGTTTCTTTGCAAAAAATTTTTACCAAACACAATTTGCATTTTCCCAAAAGGTTTTGGCCTTTAGCATTTGCATTACAAGCAAAGCCTCATTGCAAATTTGAACTAAACCCACTCAAAAGTTTAATTTTTAGCATGGTTATCAAGCACATCCTAATTTTTACTTGATTTTTAGCTTTAAGAGTGGTTAAAGAAATATAGAATTTGATTATTTAGAGAACTAAATATTTTAAGAAATGGAAGATAATTTCTTTGTTAAAGTTATGTAGACAAAAAGGTTTTGATTTTTTCTTGAAAATATTTAATTTTACAACTTTTTTTGCCGATTTAATATGTCTAAAGTATGACACAAAAGATGTTGAAGATATAAAGGGTTAATGCCAAAAAAACCCAAACTAATACATTTGTGACAAATTTACCCTAAATTGATTTTTTGACCACCAAAAATATCAAACTAATATGTTTATAACAAATTTACCATCAGTAATTGAATAGATACACAAATAAACATAAACTAGTGCACATATAATAAATGGAAGATAAAACCCCAAATCATTATATTTGTCAAATTCCACATGTCATTCACCTCAACAATTTGACAATGAAATATTACAGAAACTAACAAATGGTAAATTTGTCATATATACACCAATTTATGGATTTTTGTGGTCAAAAAGTTAATTTGAAGTAAACTTATCATAAATATACTCATTTGGAATTTTCATGGTATTAACTCACATATAAAAGAGATAAACGATTAGAATAGATAAATGACTTGGTAAAATATATACGTCTTGGAGCGTATACAATCAACACCGTCATGGTTGATGTAGCTTCTAGAGTGTCGGAGGACTTTCAGCTGTTGAGGTATATATTTTCAGCTAAAATATACACCTCACAATCCCACCAGCTGCAGCCTTTTCAAAGAGATTTCTAAAGTTATCTTGGAAGTTGACATACACCCCAATCAATTACGTTGCACATGGTATTAACATTTAAAAAAAAAACTGAAAAAAATTATAATGCTGGATAGTTAAAGATGGATGAGACTTGTTTTTTCATGGGTTTTTCTTTTTTTCCTTTCTCTCCTTTTCTTAAGTTTTTATTATTTTTTGAAATAAGAGCCAACAACCCTAGCCAACTCTGGGCAAGGACATATCGCAGCCCTCGCTATGCCTTCACTATGGCCAATGAAGAGCTATGATGCCCTCACTTTGGTTGGCCAGGGCCAAGCCCAAGCATAGAGCTGGTAAGGGCAATGGTTCCCTCACCCAATATCGACAAGGATCACTAATCCTCACTCCAAAAATAAAGAAAAGGAAAAATATATAAAAATCATAAAATTCTCAAAATATTTTAAAAAAAAATCCATGTCAAAATTGATCATATCACGTAAGATAATCGAACGTTCACGTCAGCAATATCTAGCCAAAATTGGCCAAATTGACTCAATTAATGGTTTATAATTGAATTAGCAAAAATACGTAGAACTTTGTTGATAATTTTCTCAGAAAATCTCTAAATACAATAAACCTGATACAAATTCTCTATAAACCCGTTAAACGGGTAGGTCAGGTCATTTGGGTCGAATCATTATGATTGGACTCAAGTCACCCATTTAACCCGTTTATGACCCATTTATTGCAATACAAAATTTTTTACCCATACCCAACCCAATTTATACTCGATCCAGACCCAACTCATTTAACTAAACCTAAGAAAGCTTATATAAATATTAAAAATGGTATTGTTGAAATAGTTTTATACAATACAAATTTAATGGATAATTTTTATAATTTTTAAAATAATTATTTTTTTAAAAATCAAATTTTAATTATTTTTTATTTTTTATAAAATATCAATTTTTAATTAATTTTATTTTTTTTAATATAATTTTTCTTTTTCTCTTTTTTTCTTTTTTTCTTTTTTGTTCTTCTTCATTTTTGGCCGGCCGTCGGCCACAACAACAATCGGCGATCGGCCACAAGCGAGCCTCGAGCTCGCCCGGCTCGCCAACATAGGCAAGCTCAAGGCTCGCTAGATCGGTGAGGCTCGAGCCTTGCTCGATGCCGGCGAGCTCGAGTCTCGCCAGATTGGCGAGGCTCGAGCTTTACTAGATGTCGGAAAGGCCTCCGCCTCACTAGATTCGATGAGCTCGAGGCTCACCTAGCCGATCGCAAGCCATCGTCGTGCCAACCACCAGAAGAAGGAAGAAGTAAGAAAAAAAAAAAGGAAAGAAAAAATAAAAAATAAAATAAAATAAAATAAAAATATTATTATTATAATTTTGATTTTTATATAAAAAAATTGTAAAGTTAAAGAGGGAAGAGAGAAATTGTAAGGTTTTGGTTGAAAACGGGTTCTAAATCCAACCCATTTTAAGAATTGTTAAATCCATTTAATTAGTTTCTTCAAAAAATAAGTGACCCATATCTTAAGTTTTTAATTATTAAATCCATTTAATTAGTGAGAAGTGTTGGAATATAATATTATGGGTCAAAAGCCCATTTTTCAAAAATCACTTTTGGGCTTTCCACAGTTTGGTTCATGGTTCATGGAAAATAAGTCAATCAATGAAAATGGAAAGCATTTTATATAGACTTAAAGCAACAAGTTTAGATAAAACGAATTCTCCTTCTAACAAAAAGGAAATTATTTTCCCCATGTTTTTATTGTGCATCTAAGTGAAATAAATATAATACGAGAAATAATAAGGATAAATAAGCGAGAAATAGTAAGAAATTTTTACGTGGTTCATTTGAAATATCGATCTTTACTTCACGTTCACGGAAAAGAGACAAAAATAAATAATTCACTATAATCGGAAAATTAAAATTTACAATCGCTTACACGCCCTCGAGTATTTATAAATAAATAATTCACTTAAATATAAACTTACGGCATAAAATTACCATACATTTAAAGCTCAAAGTAAAACATTTTAGATATGCCAAAACAAAAAGTGAGTATCTATCTCTTCTCCACGTAAGTATAGCTTCACGCTCTCTATCTCTTCAAGGCTTGTGCGGCATCTTGACGTGTGGACGTGGACGTGTGGACGTGCGGCTCCTTTTTTTGGTTTTTCTCTCGTGGGGTTTGTGCAGCTCCTCTCCTTTTCCGCTTTTTATATGTGTGTGCACCCCCAAGGTCAACAATTTGACCTGAGTCCACCAACTTTAGCCTTGAACGTGAACAAGGCTTTTGCGGAAGAAAGAAATCCTTACTTTATCTTTTATTTCATTTCCTATTTTGTCTTGTGGTGATTCGGTTAACTTCCTTCTTTTGTTTTCTTGCTTATTTTGCACGTCATCAAAAGAAAGTCCAATAAAAAGAAAGATTTCTTCATCTGATTTATAATCCGCTTGGAAAAAATCTTCCTTAATAAAATTCGGTTAACACATCGTTATTCGAATTCAAAGTCGAGAAATTAATTTAACAAGAATGATGAGTCTATTTATGTCTATGTTCTATCTTTTTTCGATTTATTTTATAAATCTTGTCTACCATCTCCTCAATATACGTCATTAATGCTCATGTTCTTTTCCATTTCCAAAAAAAAACACACCATATTTAGTATTTACAAATACGATTTCCTAATTCTTTCCCAATGTATCTGTAATTTTTGTTATTTTAATGAATTCCAGAATAAAGAAAGAAGATGTTGATTCTGCTTTGTCAGTTATCGCATTGCATTTTTAACGATCCAAGATACCTTTAGTGAATGCACGTATCATCAAACACCATAAAACCAATTTTTCCAATTTGTTTTCAGCACCAACAAACGCACAAAAACAAAAAAGTTTTGTTTCTCTAAAATTGAATCTTATGAAAATATTTTCCAGCGACAAGAAGTTTTTAGTGAACCAAAAGGACCTTGATGTATATACATATATATTTACCATTTTATTTTATCCTTTTCTTTTTTGGCTCATAATAAAGCGTTCATAACTTTTTAGCATACCGCTAATCGCTATTATATGTGGCAATTTTAACGTCTCACACATGTTGTAATTATGGAAAACATGAAAAGAAAGCTGCTCTTGCTATGCTTCAAGATCAACTAGACTGATACAAAACCAACCCAAGGTCCCTAAAGATCATAAAAGGCAAATGCTAAGATTGTACAAACCTTTGAGTTAAAGGTATTTTTCAAAATGCAAAGTGTGTTTGGTAAATTGTAGTTTGAAAGACTCTTTGAAGTACCTTTGAGCAAAATGGTGTTTGGGAGAATTATATTTGCAAAGGGCTTTGGTGATAAAAAAAAATTATCAAAAAAAAAAACAAAAAAAGTTGACAAACTAGGGCAAGCGGCCGCCGGCAAGGCAGGTGGCCGCCAGCGGCCTTAGGCAGCCCTCGGAGACGACCAGCGAGGGACGCCTAGGGTCGGGTGACCTTTGGCAAGGGTCGCTTGGGGTCGGGCGACCCCGGTGGCCCTTCATGGAGGTTGCCCGACCTAGATCTAGGCCCGTCGGAGGTCGCGCGACCTCGTGGCGACTGACGAGACCCAAATCTGGGTTGCCGGAGGTCGTGGAGGTCACGTGACCTCGCGGCAATCGGCGCGACCCAAATCTAGTCACCAAAGGTCACGCGACCTCGTAGCGGCCAGATCTGGGTCGCACTTGAGGTCGCGCGACCTCGTCGTGATCAGATCTAGTCATCGGAGGTCGCACGACCTCGCAACGACCAAATCTAGGTCGCGCAACCTCTGGCGACCCAGATCTGGGTAGCGCAACCTCGCAGCAACCCAAATCTGGGTCGCGCCTGAGGTCGCATGGCCTAGAGCTGGGTCGCGGCGATGTGACTCGCGTGCGGTCGCCAAGACTTGTGAGAGGTCGCCGCGACTCACCGAGGTCGTGCGTGGCCGGTGACGGTCGACCACGACCTTGCCAACCTCAACCGTGACCTCACCGATCTCTCGAGCTCATCTCTAATCAACGGCATGGCTGGAAAAGGAAGATGAACAATAGCATAAACAGTACCTGAGGCATTTTGAGAATGCTGAAAGCTCCAAGGCAGTCTAGGACTTGCCTTGGACTTTTAGCCTTGCAAATGCTAGCTTTCCCCCTAAGTCCCTTGGAAAGTAGCCCAAACATTCCATTTTGACCCAAAGGCCTTTAGTCCCCCAAAGTCCCTTGGAAACCAGTTTCCAAATGCAGTCAAAGCCCATTTAGCTGCAAGATCTACCGCCAGTCAAAGAATACGCAAGAATCATTCTAGGGTTTCCACGAAGGTAAGGCTCTAATCATACCATGCTCTTGAAACCCTCGTCCCCTTCTGAAATTCCGTTAGTCTGACGTTCCAAACCGGGTCCAAGCAAAAGGGTCAAAACACGCAGAGAGAGAAGGAATCGTTGAATACAATGATCTCGAAGGTAATTTGGTCAACACACGCAGAGAAAGAGAAGGAGAGAGTCCGTGACTCTCGTGCTGTTTCGCGTCCCTTGACTGCACCAGGCCGCGTGCCGGCGCAGCCATTCACGGCGTTCCGTTCACACCTGCCACACGCCAGATCGAATCGAACGGGCTCGAGGCCCATCTGTAATTTCAATAGCAGTGTAATAGAGCGAGCGAGAAAGAGCGTGTGGACTCGCCAAGCTGAGGTTTGAATATGGATTGTCATTTGGCAGATTGAATTTTGGTCCTTCCAAATATCCAAAGTTTCCTCCTTTTGAAATGGTCTTGCGCGCGAAGAGCCAATCAAGCTCGATCACGAGTGATCGAGCTTATTGACCGTATGAGTGTTGTAGAGAGAGTTTCACGCAAGTAGCTTGACTCAATTTCAGCCGTACTGACTCAATTTCAGCCGTACTTGACTCAGTTTCAGCCGCAAACGTGTGAGATTATTTTCTTCTAAACTTCAAAGTATTTCAGTCATTGAAGGTTGGGACTCCCCCTTTTTTGGGCCAAAGAGGTTGAGCTTCTTTAAAATAGAAAGACTAAAAAACAAACTCAGAATTATGTCTTAGGGAATTTTAAAAGGATTTTAGAAGAATTAAATCACCCTTGTCACCGGCGGGGAACATATTTTTGTTTATAGATGCCACGGAATATGTTTTTGGGCTGTTAGAAGTAGAACCCTTGAATTATATATGAAAAAATGTTCAAAAAGTTTTAAACATATTGCACTTTTGCCAATTTAGCTCTAAGCCTTTCAATTTTGCTAATTAAATTCTAAACATTTTCACGTTTTACTAATTAAGTTCATCCAACTAATTTTGGCTAAAAATCACTAATGTAAACACCGAATGTCCTACGTGACACAGCTAACACCAATATAGACATTTTTAATAATATTTCAATATTTTTTTCTTTTTTTATTTCTTCTTTTTTTCCTAACCCTAGGCTAGTGAGGTTGCTGACCAACCCTTACTAGCCACAAGCGAGGGCGGCAACCCTCGCTAGCGAAAGGGCAATGTCCAGCTGACAACTTGTTCAACCTAAGGTTAAAAGTAGATTAATTAATTAATTAAAAATAAAAATGGAAAGAATTAAATATTATTAAAATTTATCCATATTAATATTGGTCGTGCCGCATAGCCATATAGGATAGCAAGCATTTACGTTAGTAATTTCCAACCAAATTTAATTGGATTGACTCAATTAAAATGTTGTTTAGGACTTAATTGACAAAATTTAAAATTATAAAATGAATTAGCTATGCAATAGGCTTTTGGACAATTTTCTATTTAATATATATAATCAGCATTCTAAATTTGTATGAGAACAATAACATAACAATGTTGGAAGTGATTATGGCGTTTCAAGTGCCAAGCTCAATCAAATTTGAGGTCAAGTCTCCATCGACTTGGGGAGTATGATGCGAGAGATGTGAGCTCGGAAATTCACCAGTGCTTGGAACTTACTTTAAAGACAAACAACTCCCAAGTCCAACTCAAGCTTCATTTATCAACTAAGCCCATTTGATATTTGTAAATTCCGGCCACAATATGATCCAATGGGTCTGACGAGGAGAAGTCGTCCAAGATGAAGATTCTAAAGTTAAAAAACCGAGGCTCATTCAGCTAAGTCAATGGCCGGAGGATTGTTTCCTAAATTGAGTAGGTTTCATCATTCAAATTGGTTTCTTCATTTGAGTGGTTTTCTATTTTAATATTTTCTAAGTTAATGTTTCCTAGGGTGGGTAGGTGAGGTCGCTAGCCCTTGCCAATTAGTTTTAATAGAAAAACAAAAAACAAAAAAAACAAAGGAGAGGAGGGCCACTTATTTGTCATCCAAAATATACGATATTTTATTTACACTATGGACATGCCATATTTTATAAAATGACCCAAATAGCCTACTTCCAAATTAATTACATAGCTAGGACCAATTTTGCAAAGTTCGACATATTGTCTAGATTAAGAAATCATCTTTCGAAAGAACTTAACCACCTATAAAATTAAGCTTCCTCATGCTGTAAACAACCACTCAGAACTTTCAGTTTTTGCATATTTGTCCCTCACTAATAACTCACTTAATTAATATTACGTAATAACTCACCAATTAACGTTTACCCCACAAAATAACCCTATTAACAGCACGCTCTCATTTTTGTAAATTTCAAAATTGTCCCTAACCATGTAAAAATTTACTAAGATACCCCTTTTTATGCCTAGTCTTACCATTTTCCCATTCTTTCCCATCTAAGGTGCAACAAAACCATTTGGGTTTTCTTTCAAATGCCTTCTAGACATGTATTAAAGATTTCAATTTAGGCAAGGATTCACCATAACTCTATATGTGAGTCTTGGAACCTATTTGCACTTAAGATCAAATTTAAACTAAGCTAACAAACATCAACAAACCAAATCAAAAGTACTAAGTAGATCAATCTAACTTAGTCCTCATAGTTTTCACTTGCCCTGAATAAAACTTGGACAACTCAAAGCTTTTAAACCTTGTACACACTTGAAACGGTGAAATTAGAAACTTTAGAAATATTAAAGTGAGTCATTTATTTATTTTAAATGAGGATGAGATGAAGGGAAAGGAAAGAGACATGGAGCTCCTTTTTTCCCCTTCTAAGAATAAGTTGAAGTTATCTTGAATAATTGAAGTAGCTCTTACCACCAAAGAAGGGTGATGTACTAGAGAACTTTACAAGATATAAAAAGGATAAAGATTCGTCAACCAAGGTTAAATAAACTAGTGATGATTTCAAGTACTTAGGAATGAAAGCACATGACCAAAGAGAACATATCTAGAATATCTTCATTAGTTATGAAATGATAAGATCTTTTAACCAAGGTTAAAGGTAATGATAACATTGGGTTACAAACACTAGGCTGAGATTGAATGAGAGTGGTCAAATTAGAAGGGCATAAATGGCTTAACTCTATAGTTTTAAAGTAGATATTTTGAGAATTTGCCAAGTAAAGTGCATGAATGAGGAAACATTGTTTGTGTTGTAATCATTTCAAGCATTAATGAGAGATAGAGAAGACCTTGAAACATGTATCTCATGATATAAAAATAATACATTTTAGTTAACCAAGAATCATTATTTAATCTGTAATTATTTAAGTAAAAAGGTGAGGTCATGCATGATGTAAATCTATAGGTTAAACTTATGGTTGAAAATGAGGGAGATGTGGAAAATGAATAAGGACTCTGGCTTGCAAGCTTATAGAGCATTAATGGGATAGATCTAAAAGAAGTGATGTAAGGAATGATGTCATTTGTAGATAAGAGACTAGGTGATAAACTAAGAAATGTGGCAATTAAATTAGTAGAAAGTGGCTAATAAATTATGATTATCAAAGACAAAGAGAATCATGTGACAATTACCAATGTCCGTATGGAGAAGTATGAAAATTTTGGATGTCACATAGCCTTAATGGACCCAAGCGCCGATGATGAGGATTTAGGCATGGGTACTGGGGTTTTGGGCCAAGCCTCTGTGGACTTGGGTTGAGGCGATGTGGAGTCAGATAAAGGTATTATGTCCTAGGCTCGGCCTTTATGGACATAGGCATGGGTGTCGGTGCTCGAGCCTAGGTCGTAGACTTGACCTCTTCCACGTATGGATTCCGGCGGACTTGGCCTTGGCCTCTAGATCCGAGCCCTTTCAGCCCTGTTGCCAAGGGCTCGGAAACAACGTTTAGGGCTCTTGTGTGCAAGCACAATTTAGATATCTAATCATATTTTGGAAAATGATTTTCAATTTTTTAAAGGAAATCATTTTCTTAAATTTAAGCTTAGATCTTCCGTTAATTAGGAAAACATTTTTCACTAACTCATTTTCCCAAGCAATTCAAATGCCAAAGAACAAGAAAATTACTTTCCCAAAAAATGTTTTCCACGAAACAAATGGAACTTAGAATTCTCTAGAAAAAAAAATCAAAACAATTTTGTCTACAAAACTACCATAAAGAATTTCCCATCTCTTTTCCTCTGTATTATCTTCTCCATCCGATCAAACACTATCTTAATAACTGATGGGTTTTATTGTTATTGGGCCTCCCATGTTGGGCCAACCCGACCCATAATTTGAAAGGGCCCATAGCCCACAATTCAAAGAAAATAACTGTCAATGCAATTACTTTGAGGGTTACTTCTTTAAAAGAGAAGACCCTTTTCTCATGAAGAAAATTGTTTCCACTTGATCTCTCTCACGCTGCAATAGGTGCATTCAATCCATGGAAAATAAGGTATGTTTCATTGCGTGATGTAATTTGACTAGTGATACAAGGTATTTCTAGACCCCTTTTTTGTATGTGGTTCGATGTTACTCGCTATTTCGAGTTAAGAATTTCGGGATTAGTTTCCTTTAATAACTCTTAAAGCTAATAATCAATCAAAATTAGGGTGTGGTAGGTAACTATGTCAAGAATTAAACTTTTCAACACTTAACTTTATTAAGCGCATGTGATAGCATCTAACTACATCTATTTAATTCATTGTTTTAAGGCAAAAATCACTAAACAAGTGCTTACTTGGTTAAGCAATAAAATATTCAATCGAAATACAAATCTTGCTAATCATATGGTTGAAACTTCCGAAAATGTCACCATTTATGTTTGGAAGAAACCAGTGAAAAATTATTATTCAATTTTCATCCATTATCAGAAACTTTTTATTACCCAATTTTCATCCATTTTCATTACTACTTAGGCCTTCAGCATGTAATGTTCGGTACCTAAGTTTCAACATTTATTATTCAATTCGATTGAACAATCCCTTAAATATTTTGACATTTATCAAATTAGGTTAGGAGCATGCTCAATTTTGCGTCTGCAAGATTTATGATCGATATATTAACATTGATTGACTAATATGCATGGATTAGCAAAGTGGGATTCAAGATTAAGCCTGAGTCAACCAGATTTAATAATAAGCACATCAAATCTCCCTCAAATAGCCAATCAGATGTTGTTCAAATAGCAGCTAAGATCTGTCCAAATCGGGGTATCGAACGGCATCAATTCGCCAAAACTACTTGGTAGCCGTTCTCTATTTTATGCTCTTGGCCCTTCTTAATGAACTTTTGCATCGCATGAACCGGATCGCGGGACGCTTGCCGCTGACCGAACATGCGAGGGAACCAAGAAGGCAAACTTCTCACTGTGAGCCGCCGTCTTGCTCCCGCGATCATTTTCATTTCGGTCGTGTAAATCACCAGAAGGGAAACAGTAAAACGTTAGAACTTCCCGTCTCTGTCAAATGATCAGTGGAAATGGTCTGAGATTCCAAAGGAGTCGCTGTCGTTGGAATTATAAAATGAGGATCTTCTTCTTCTTCTTCTTTTTTAATTATTTTTTGAAGGGTTCTTCTGGGAAACTTGGAAGATGAATTGAAGAGGAATACTTTCTTGAGCTGACGTTAGAGACCCTTCACTGAAGGGAAGAAGAGCTTTCTTTCCTTTTTGGGTTTTGATGGTTTGGGAATGGACCTGCAATCGGCCAACGAGAAGGTAGTGTCGGTGATCGGGTTCGGGTACGATCTCACGAGTGATGTCTGGTTGAATCTGTCCTAATGTTCGTGGCCAAGTCCCTAGTGCTTAGGCTCAAGACCCAATGCCCATGCCTGAGCCTAGACCCAAGCTCAACCCCAATGGACTCAGGGCACAAGTGACTAGGACAACAAGTATTGAGGCCTCAGGCTAAGGCATTGGGAAGCCAAGCACAAACATCGTGTTCTCGGGCCCAACTTCTATTGACTTGAGACGATACCCTTGCTTATGTTCAAGACCCAAATGCCCAATCTTAGGTCCCCAACACCCGAGTCGAGATCGATCAAGGCCAAACCTAAACCTTGGTGCCCAATGCCGAGCACTAATTCCCCGATTGTTAGTGCACAAATTACTATTCTCAAGTGGTGTATGTCTATTTAGGAAAATCACATCAAATTTTCATTTCCAAACAACAAAAGACCTTTTCTATTTCTTTTTCATATTTCTGCTAAACACTAGAAAATATTGTCATCTTCCTAAAAAATTACTTGCTAAAAAATAATTTCCCAAAATGTAATATTTTCCAGTGAGACAAATAGAGTCTGAATCTTAACACTTTCTTCACAAATTTTATATATCGGAATTACGAGGTGATGATATTTTACGGACAAACAGAAGAAGCAAGTTGAATGTGTGATATATATTATCCACATCCTTGTGGTCGATGTAGTCAGCTGAGATAATGGAGGTCATCCCGTAAGATTCCAAACATTGTGTAAAATGAAATGTGTCTATGCCACTTGCGCGACCCAAAAGACTCAGTTTAACCAATTTATAAGAACTGGCTTTCAGGTGGCTCGACCTTTGAAGCCCAGACCGCAAAAGAATATGTAAATATATCTACTTAGTCCTTTCAGAAGGTAAGAGATGGTTCAAAATTCAGCATATGTTTCGTTTGGAACCTATCCAAATCTAACGGTGATTTTTAAGATTGCCCTCTTAGAGAGATTTTTAAAGTTTTTTTAGAACGAGACCTTCTCACACACCTAAATCAATTAAATTGCACACAGTACTACCATTTTAAAGAAAACAAGAAACTTTGTCATACTTGACATTTGATGACCAATTTGTATCAATAAGACATTGTGTTTGAGCAATGTTGCCTCTACGATTCTATCGGGCTATGCTTTTCTTTCTGATCTCCTGACACATGTTAAAATTCGGGATGTTGTAATTATGTTATTTCACCCATGTCAAGATATCACAATGATTTATATAAGAGTATCTCTACATACAATTTTTTTTTTTTTGGTCATATTTTATTCCTACGCTAACATTAACTCTCAGACTATTGTTTGTCTCCTTGCAGGGTATGGGAGTTGAAATTCACTCCTAAAACTTAATCGCTCCCACCCCAACTTCAAAAAGGTGGGGATTTGAACCCCCATCTCTACACACATTGAATGGAGATATATGGATTCTCTATCTCACAGGGTAGTTCTGTGGACATCTTTTACTTAATCTTATAAATAGAGGAGAGAGGAATATATATTGAGTTATTACAAACTCTACTATGCCTATGTATGTATGCATATACTTTCTTTTTTGCCTGAAAAGAAAGCTGCTCTTCTTGCTATGCTTCCTGACCAACCAGACTAGTAGAAAACCAACTCGAGACCCACTTTAATTCAGGCTTCGCACCATATCCCTAAAAGATCAAACAAGACAAAAAGCTAAGACGGTACCGACAAAGTCCATTTTGCTGCAAGATCTTCCCACCGGTCAAACACACGCAAGAATTCATCCTAGGGTTTCCACGAAAGACGGCCCTACTGGTAACCATCCTCTCGAAACCCGTGTCCCGTCTGAAGTTTCGTCAGTCCGACGTTCCAAACCGAGTCCAACCAAAAGTGAAAAGGAGAAAAAGAAGAAAGAGAGGTAGGGAAAAGTTGAACGTGGCGACGTTGAAGGTCAAGGTCAACACACGCAGAGAGAGAGAGAGAGAGAGAGAGAGAGAGAGGAGCTAGAGAGTCCGTGACTCTCGTGCTGTTTCGCGTCCTTTGACTTCATCATGCCGCGTAGCAGAGCAGCCGTTCTTGGCATCACCGTTCGCACCTGCGACACGCCAGATCAGAGGAGTGCGATGGACGGAGCGATCAAGATCGTGGGGACTATAGGTAAACTAGGGTTTGAACTGAGTCCTTCCAGAGATCCAAAGCTTCCCTGTTTACGGATGGTTCAGCTCGATCCCAAGTGACTGAGAATGTTCGCCGTCTGAGTATCGCAGAAGTTCGATTAAGTTTGATCAGGAGTGATGTCAAAGGTGCGAGTCGCCCTTGACACATGTAGATAGGAAGAGATTTGGACAGAACAACATGGGATTGTGCTCTCTTATGTATGAACTTGCAAACAAATTCTCAATTTCGGGAGACATTGAATCGATCCACCAAAATGCCAAGTGCTCCAACAAGATAAATTGCCGAAGATATTTCAACACCAATTTTAAAGTTCTTGAGACTTAAAGTGATAAATCAATGGAAAGTACGGGACTTTAGTGTAATCCGTATGATGATTCCAGGAAGCATGCTTGGCATTAAGCAGGTTCTCGTCCTGCCCGGAGCCTAATAGATCTAAGATGGGTATTGACAATCAGGTTGTGTGACAGCTGACAGGTCCTGAATTCCATTTAAAAAACCAAGCTCGATCCGCCATACAAAACTACCCCTTATTATTTTCCCGAAAACTTAAGATTTACTCATGTAATTTTGTAAGCCTAAAAGCAAAGATCAGTTGTTTCTGGCATTTTTTTTTCCCTGCAAACAGCTACCCCTTCAATCGAAGCTTCTAACTTTAGGATCCCTAGGTCTTAAATTTTAATGATTGTTTGACTTCAAATTGATCTCATGTGCTTTGCAACTGTGCAGATTTTCTTCTTGAAGATATACAATGGCTTTGAAAATATGGTTATGGTCGGAAATTTAAAGTTGTCGATTCTTTCATTTATATTTTTTATTTTTTTGGGTCAGAAGTCTACTCTTTAATTTGCTTATTAAACATCTATGGTGGGATGTGAGGCACTCCATCGATGCTCGAGTGCCTTTGTGAGTTTGGTTTGATATATCGTATCAAAACCGTCCATCGAGTTTGGGAACAATCGAGATTTTTCAGGATGGATTTGGGACGGGGTCAGCCGTCTCCAACTCAATCGGTTAATGCAGATGACAATCATACAGTTTAGGATATGGACGGCTAATTTCTTTAAAAGTGCGTAAAAGAAAAGGAGAAAATGATACAAATAGTCCTAAATTTTGACTAAATGTGCAATGTAATTTTTTTTTTATTTTGATACATATTCAACTAATTCATAAACGATACTGAAAATGTTTAATGTTGTCCTTCCATTAATTCAAATTAAGGGGCAACATTGAATATTTTGATAAAATTCATAAACAAGATAAAATATATATCGAAAGTTCAAAAACCACGTTGAGTAAATCAAAAGTTCATATACTGCATTAAGCATTGGGTTATACTTCAGGGACCACATTGCATATTGAACTAAAGTTTATGGACATTTGCTTCATTTTCCTTAATAAAAATCAAATGTTGTTTTTATAGAATCTGAAAACAATATTATAAATATCTTAGGTCTACGCCATATATTACTATTGGAAAAATTTTTGTATGAAAATATGCCTTTTAATTCTAATATTTTTATAAGTTACTTACCATCTCTTACATGTGTGTGTTTATGACATCCGAAGATAAATCAAAAGAATGGTATATTTAATTACATGAATGTGATGTTATGTAATTACATATTTTACCTATATGTGAGAATTTACATATTCCATAATTAATTGGCTGATGAAAAGATATAAGACAGGTTAAAAATTCAGATAATTTCACCAAAGTACAGTACCGCGTGTTTTTGATACGTGTTTAATTTATTTACTGCATAAGTTCATCATAAATATCTAAGAGATGGAAGTTTCATTGAAAATCTTATGCATATATTATACGTATACTCTATATAAAAATACTGCAATTTTTTCTACATCAGTCACAAATCTATGTCGCTTTCATTCCTTTATACATTTTTCTTGAGATACTTTTGGAGTATGACGTCATCCTAAGGATTAAAATTATCGGGTGGATTACATTTTTTTTTATGGTAAACACAATAAAATGCCAACCATTTTATAAGAGACTGAGAATATACATGGGGATCCATTGTACATAGACTACTAACATAATTTATGTGAAAAAGGGCCAAAACAATGTATTCACATATACCGGAAAAAAATATAATTCTCGATACAATAAATGTATGCATGCACATAACGAGTTATCGAGGTCTTTCGAGGGATATCAAAATGAGGGATAGCGAGGAGATGAGACTTGTAGCCAAGTCCCTACTGGCCTCACTTTGTTCCTCAAACTTATACCTATATGAAAAAAAAAATGATTCTAGGTAATCTCCCTATAAAATATTTAAATAATAAATTATGTATTTATCAACAGTTGATATTGGTTTCACAAAATCTCATATTATTTTAAAGATGAAGGTCTTGAATTTGAATATTTTCAAACTTCATTTACCTCCTTCAGTAAAATTTTCACGCTTATAACTAAGCATTAGAAGGAGTGCTAGAAATATTTAAATAATAAATCACACATTTATATGATAACTTAAAATTTTAGAACAATTGACGATAGTCAACAAAATCTCACACTCCCAATGAATTCAAATATTTGGTATATATAATACACTAACACATCACAAAATTTTGAAAATATGCCTATTTGAAGAAAAATAATAATAACTATAGAAACAACATACGAGCAGGATCACAAATAGAGGTGATTAATGAATGAGCCGGACCCATCACACTCCCTAGCACCACCCATAAAAATTATGTGAACACGAATTCCACGAGCGCCCACTCGAGTCCAATTGAACAACTTGGTTGGCTCTATGCCCTCATCCAGTCCCGTCGAGATGTGCCTTCGAGCCTATGTGGGCACATCCCATCCCATCCCAAGCTTTAATGTCAGACCTGTTCTCCGTCTCCTCCGGGGGGCCGCTCCGACCACGGCGGGGACAGGAGCGGTCCCGCCCCCCGGGGGGGTGAGGAAGGGCAATACGGTCATATCCTCGAATTCCCCTCGGGCACGTGCGGTAATCGCACGCGGTGAGGGACAGGCAGGCTCCTGTCCCCACGGCATCCGCTTACAAAGCGCGTGAAAATGAGAGATCGGCGCATCGAATTTAAAAAAAAAAAAAAAAAAAGAATAAAAAACAAATAAATTAATCCAGAAAATTAAATAAATAAATAATTAGTGGTCCCGAGAAAAAGGAGGAGCCGAAAAGCAGAGCCGGCTCCCCGCGATGCGCTCGGTTACGTGTACGCCGCACCCCACGCGCGATTCCACCGGCGATATCCTGTTGCCGGTTCTCCTCCCCACCACCACCTCCACCTCGCCCGCCAAATACTCAACCACGCGCTCCGCTCCGCCCACGCGCCGGGGCCCCACCTGAGTAAATTGATTGGAAAGGCGGGTTTTGGGAGTTGTGCGGAGATCACGCAACGTGTTACACGTGCAGAATATCGACCCCGCAAATATTAACGACAAAACAAAAAAGGAAGTCTTGGAAAATTCGAGGTCAAAAAAAAAAATTGATTGAGATGCAATGTCTGCTCCATCTGGGTCATTGTCGTGTTGATTGCGAGTTTCTTTCCCCTCATGATGTCATTTCATATCTATCAAATAATTTATTTCTGTAAAAGATATTGGTTAAATGAATTTGGACAGAAACTAAGACTCCGACCTGATAGATCGGTCATATTCAACTTATCAAGCATGGACACTAAGTATGAAAATTGGACTTACATCCTCTCCTCGACCACACAATATTAACAACAAAACAAAAAGGGGTATTGGAAAGTTCGAGCTCAAAAGAAATTGATCCAGATGCATGTCACAAGAGCAGTGTGAATATCAGGGTCATTGTCGTGTCAGTTGCGAGTTGCGAGTTACTTTCCTCTCATGATGCCGTTTCATATCTATCAAAGAATCTTTTTTTATAAAAGAGATTGATTAAACGAATCTGGACAAAAATAGAGACTCCAACCTGATAGATCGGTTAGATTCAATTCACCAGGCGTGGACACCAAATGTGGACATTGGACTTACATGCTCTGCTCCAGAAGCTTCGTGCGATAGGTTTAGAACAAGAGGTAATTCATTAGATATGTTAATAACGCGTTAGATGGATAAGATAAAAACTCAAATAAGCTCGGAATAAGGAGGAAATGGAGAATCCAAGGTTTCAAATTCAGTAATAAAATGTTTTAAAAAAGGGTAAAAAATCCGAATGTAGAAAGAGCTTTCTTTTGTGTTATAAATCATCCTAAACTTACTCATTAGGACACAAATACCTAAAAAAACTTTCATACCATAAAAAGTCCAAACTTATGCTAGAATAACAAAAATAACCTCGATACACATGTATAAATTTGAGTATTTTCTCGACAAAAAAAAATTTATGGAATTTGTGTCGGAGTGATGATATATAGATTAGAGTTTTTGATTGTATTTGCTTGTTGAAAAAAAAATATAAATAAATAAATAAATCGGAAGATTTTTCCTCAAATAGAGAGAGGACGCGGGGGCATTTTCCTGGATAATTCCGGACGGTCGGATCCGACAAAAAAAAAAAAAAAAAAAAAAAAAACACGAGAATCAAGGACCACAACGAGCCGCGATCGAGGAAAATCTGGAGGCGGTGCGGGACACGCGCGCCGACCGAGGAGGGAGCGCGCGTGGAAGAAGAGGAGGGTCGGGGCATCCACGCCCCCCCGCACGCAATCCCATCGCAGCTGCAGCTGCCCCTCTCCAGAAACCAAACAAACGTAACGAAAATAAAAATCAAAATCAAAATCAAAATCAAAAGATAAATCAAACAGAAAGGTTCCACTAGCGGCGGGAGGAGAGAGAGAGAGAGAGAGAGGAGCAGGAGGAGCCGTCGGATGGCGATAACGATACCCTCACGATCGGTGACACACGGTCGTCGTGCCACGTAACCACCCAGCAAGCAGCCGCCCCCGGTCAAATTCCTCGTTGACCCCACCTCTCTCCCTTCTCAATTCCTCGCCGATCCCTCCCCTCCTCCCTCCGCTATAAAACGCCGCCTTCCTTCCTCCCTTCCTTCCCCTCCTCGTCAGAACTCTCCATCACCACCACCACCACCACCAAAACTCTCTCTCTCTACCCTTCTCTCTGTGCCTTTCTCTCTCTAGAATCCATGGCGATGAAGGAGAAGGCGGGTTCGGGCGGCGGCGCCAGGCTGGCGGTGAGGGAGGCGCACTACAGGGGGGTGAGGAAGAGGCCGTGGGGGCGGTACGCGGCGGAGATCAGGGACCCGAAGAAGAAGAGCCGGGTCTGGCTCGGCACCTTCGACACCGCCGAGGAGGCCGCCCGCGCCTACGACTCCGCCGCCCGCGACTTCCGCGGCTCCAAGGCCAAGACCAACTTCCCCCTCCCCTCGGAGGGCCCCGTCCTCCTCCTCGCCGGAGCCGCCGGAGTAGCAGCAGGAGGAGCCGGCGGCGGCGGCGGCAAGGGCTGCAGCAGCCGCAGCCCCAGCCAGAGCAGCACGGTCGAGTCGTCCGGCCACGACCCGGCGGCGGCGGCGGCGGCGCCGATGGTGGACTTCTCGGCGCAGCTGGATCTCAACCTCGCCTACCACCATCACGGCGGCGGCGGCGCAGGCGCAGGCGCGGGAGCGGGAGCAGGCGGCGCTGTCGGGTTTCGGTTCCCGCACCAGGTCGCGGCGGCCGGGCCGTACGGGCGCTTCTACATGGAGGCGATGGCGGCGCGGGCGGGGGCGATGAACAACCAGCTCTACCAGCGGATCATCTTCGACCGGCGCGCGGCGGACGGATCCCGGAGCGACTCCGACTCGTGCTCCGTCGTCGTGGACGCGAGCGACCGCGGCCGGAAGCCCGCCGCCAGGGTGCTGGATCTCGACCTCAACGAGCCGCCGCCGCCGGAGTCCGCCTGACGACGATGATGATGATGGGCGGCGGGGGCGGCGGCGGCGGCGGCGGCGGGTCCTCGATGGATAGAATCTAGGCCTCGATCGTTTCGCTTTTTGTCGATTTTAATTTTAGAAGAAATTAGACAAGAAGGCAAAAAAACAAAAAATAGAGAGAGAAGGAAATTAGGCGAAAGACTAGATCGGAAAAATGCTCGATTGATCTGTTGTTGGGTGTCGTTGATCTCGGATCGATCTTGATGTGAATAGAGGAAGATCATATCAGCATATGTTTTTTTTTGCGGCAGTGGGTCATCTCATCGTCGTTCTGTAACTCTAATTGCAATAACAATTTTCATTGCAACTTCATCTCTTGTTCGATCTGATGGCTCAATTCGATTTCACCTTATCGATCATGAGTTTTGAATGTTCAATGGGTCTGCATCTCGCTGGAGAGACATCACCGACCAATGCCGGCCAATTCTAAGGACAAGATCTACACAACCCCATACCTTGTTTCTCTTCCCTAATCAGCATCGAAAGGGGGTTTCAACAATCCTAATCCATTTCCAAACATGGAAAATATGAATTGACAACAATGCCCCTCCCCTATTAGGGACAAGCCTCTCTACACTTTGTGGAACTCCGTGGGTCAAATCTAGAATTCAAGATCTCAAGCTATTGATCTTTAGATTAATCTAAAGTTTGTCTCCACAAATTTGTGCTAATTCGAAAAAGGGTGCCACTGTGAAAAGGGATTAATTCAAGGGAGAATGGGATAAGATTGGTCACGTAACTTTCCTAATTAAATGCAATTTAATCGGATTGTTATTGGATTGTTATGGCTTTCCATAATCGCAAAATCTCCTATTTCAAGAAGGGCAAGCTGCTATCGCATTAATGTTCTTGCAACTTCGGTTTTTCAAACTTTATATTGTCCAAACTCTATCAAGGGAAAAAAGAATATTGTTTCAATTCATTCAGTGAATTGATCAGGCGGTACTTTCAAAGGCCAGAGAATCGATCAGGCAGTACTTTCAAAGTCCGGATCTCATTTCTTCAACCAATCAGCTTTCGGGAAAAATTAAAAAAACCCTCCTCCACATGTACTCTTTTCCCCACTATTGTTAAATTTGGAAATTGGGAATTGCGAATTTAATTTTTCATGTGGGTTCTTTGACTAGAGAGTAATTAGCAACTTTCACCTAGTTTCTATGAATGCCCCCCATTATTTTACCTCCCCAACGTCAATGCTCTTTGCAGCGGAAAAAAAAAAAAATCCCTTTCCTCCATTGAAAATTCGACCTACACAAAGGACCAAAAAGGTAAAAATTGAATGTAAATGTGGCCGTGGTCCAGATTGGCTGCCTGGGGCTATTATTCGCACAGCCTGCTGGCGAGTAGTGATTGCGGAAGGGTGGGGGGGGACATTCGATCGTGGATTACACGTGATTCGTGACGTCATAAAAGCACGGGCAGGTGACGTAATAATCGTGGAGGGATCTTGATTAATTGCTCGGGACGTTCGACGGTACATTTGATGAGCCGTGCCGGAATTGGATGCTTCGAACGTGGCAACGTCAATTTGAACTCTCGAGATGAATTCCTCACGTGAACGTGCTTGCGGTCTTGATACTTATCTATCTTGTGACTAAGTTGTGCCATTTGGTTAGCTAGGCGGGTTGGCGGGCGGATTTTTCGATTGTCCTTTGATGGGTTCGGAAACCTAATTTAAGTGTCTATCTTGTCTAGAGTGTGTATTGGGTTGAGGATATGGGCATGTGGCTCATTTAGTTCACCTGGAGATGGGATCAACCATCCTCACCTATCCTGTAAGCATCTTTACTTGGACTAGCCATGTCTTGGAGCAATATCTCGTAACTAATGTCAAATAAGTGTTGAGGAGGTTCGATCACGAGGTCTCTTCACCTTGCGGAATGGTTAGCACCGCCGAGGAGTAACGCCATAAGCAAGATGAAATGTAGAGGGTGTGAAGAGAAGTAGGCGAGGAGCATCGAGTTGGTGGGAGCATATCTTGGAAAAGTCCGCCAAAATCAATAATTCCACTAAAGTCTAAATTATGTCTTTTTTTGTCCTGTCACTAAGGTACAGATGTTATCAAGTCCAAAAGTCCACACAAAACGAGTAAAACGAAAGGTTATCATAGCAAGAGAAATGAGACATTTAGTAGACCAAATCATGCCACGTGGCAATCATGAATACAGGGAGTGAACAACAACGATGGTGAATAGGTTCCTTCCCCTTGAGCCATAGGAGTGCAACCAATGATTGATTGCCACGTATCAGAAGAACATGAACCGACACCAAGTCTAATGAGAAGGATTAGGTAGTAAATCCCAAACAAGTTTTCTTTTGTCTTATATCCCATCTCAATCACCCTAACCTTCTCCAAATAAATAGAGATAATCCTATTAACCCATTTACACACATCAGGGCATCTCGTCATGTGAAATTTCCCACCTCAACCTAAAAAAACTTTTCCTAATTTTTCGAATTCTGTATGACTCTCGTCTTGAAGCTTGATTGCAATTTCTAGATCTCACTACAACTTATCCTCTCCAATCACTATAAATTTTCCTCTCCACTAACATCATATGCTAAAAATAACAACAATCATTGAACCTTGGGCGCCAATCCATCACGTGGGGGAAAAGGAAAGGAACGCGCGTGCGGCGCCCCTCGAAAGCGCGTGCGCGTGGGGGCACGACATCGACGGCGAGCGGCCTTTTGGATTTCAAGGGACAAGATGGGGGTGGCGTGGGGGGGGACCGGTCAATTTCCCGCGTTGACCGCGAAAAGTCGCGCGACGTCCTAGAAGGGCGGCACGTGTCGCGTCGCCGTCCAGATTTCTTTCTTTTTCTTTTGGGGGTGGTGGTGGGGTCCGGAGGGGGCCGCGATCCTTTACGTGGGTTTTATATTCGGTGGTATCTTTTTGTCTAATCTGGAATTTCAGGACCGGAACAAAATGATTATGTTCATCGTAAATTCTCTTGTTGTTCAAAAAAAAAAAAAAAAAAAACGTAAATTCTCTTGTTACCTCATCTACATAAGCACGCTTGATTTGTGAAGGAATCCGATCACCCAGGATATGTATTTGTAAAGATTAATATCATGAATAATATTAAATCAGTATGCCTACGACGAATTTACTCTAAACTAATTCATTGAACCGGTACATCTGTAATAAATTTACTTATCCTTTTAGTTTTCGATAAATTTTACCATCTAATAATTGGATGATACGTAATAGTTGATGGGTATATCGATTTAAAGGTTTTACTCTCTGTTTGTCACAAATATATCAGTTTATGGCTTTTCATAGTATTAATTTAATTTAGCATAAATTAGTAGAAAGTAACCCTCTGCCTTGTTGGGAGGGCTGCCAAGATATTGGAATAGTTGGTTTCACAATTTGAGAGTATAATAAATCGATTTATAATTTTCAACATTGGCTTCGAATCCAATACTTGCTTTAGTCTCCGTGTGCAATGATGTAAGTCCCCCCTTATTAGTTTAGGGCTTTTTCGTTTTATAATACCGTAGCCCTTGCTTCATTGGGAGGGCTGCCAAGATATTGGAACCGTCGGTTTCACAATTTGATTGATTTACAATCTTTAACATTGGCTTTGAATATAACACTTGCTTTGGGAGTATAATAAATCGGTTTATAATCTTTAACATTGACTTTGAACTTAACACTTGCTTTAGTCTCCGTATGGGCGATGTAAGTCCCTCCTTGTTGGTTTAGGTTTTTTCGTTTTACAATACCACATCCCTTGCTTCGTTGGGAGGGCTTCCAAGATATTGGAATTGTTGGTTTCACAATTTGGGAGTATAATAAATGGGTTTACAATCCTTAATATTGGCTTTGAATATAACACTTGCTTTGGAAGTGTAATAAATCGGTTAATAATCTTTAACGTTGGCTTTGAATCCAACACTTGCTTTAGTCTTCGTATGCAATGATGTAAGTCCCCCCTTATTAGTTTGGGGTTTTTCGTTTTATAATACCACAACCCTTGCTTCGTTGGGAGGGCTATCAAGATACTGGAATCTTTGGTTTCATAATTTGGGAGTATAATAAATCAGTTTATAATCTTCAATAGTGGCTTTGAATATAACACTTGATTTAGTCTCCATATGCGGTGATGTAAGTCCCCCACTATCAGTTTAGGGTTTTTCGTTTTATAATACCGTAGCCCTTGCTTCGTTGGGAGGGCTGCCAAAATACTGGAATCTTTGGTTTCATAATTTGGGAGTATAATAAATCAGTTTATAATCTTCAACATTGGCTTTGAATATAACACTTGCTTTAGTCTCCGTATGTAATGATGTAAGTCCCCCCTTATCAGTTTAGGGTTTTTCATTTTATAATATCGTAGCCTTTGCTTCGTTAGGAGAGTTGCCAAGATATTGGAATTGTTGGTTTCACAATTTGGGAAATGATAAATCGGTTTACAATCTTTAACATTGGCTTTGAATATAACACTTGCTTTGGGAGTATAATAAATCGGTTTATAATTTTTAACATTAACTTTGAACTTAATACTTGCTTTAGTTTCCGTATGGGTGATGTAAGTCCCTCCTTGTCAATTTGGGTTTTTTCATTTTATAATAGTGCAGCCCTCATTTTATAATAGTGCAGCCCTAGCTTGGTTGGGAGAGGGCTGCCAAGATATTGGAATCTTTGGTTTCATAATCTGGGAGTATAATAAATTGGTTTATAATCTTCAACATTGGGTTTGAATGTTACACTTGCTTTAGTCTCCATATGCAATGACGTAAAACACCCCCCGACCCCTAGTGACAACTCATGAATTAAGAATTCTCGCTACGATAATGTCTACTCCACAAAAAATTGAATTTTGTGAAAGCTTCCTCTCATCGTCTTGTTAATTTATCAAAAGGTTATTATAATTATTTAAGGGGTGAATTCAGTTTCTTTTATTCAAAATTACTACTTCTAAGGCTCCATCTTTTTGTCCTTTTTTAGGGGTGGTTCAAACATCTAAAGCTTCATTTGTTTAGCAAGAAATGATCTATTCGAAGAATATTTACCTAAAAGCAATTGTTTGTATTACTTGAAATAATTAGTCGATGAATAAATATTTTCATTATCGACAACAATTTCCGCCTAAATATTTTTGTAGATAATAAAGATATTTTTCATTCATTCATTTTAGTAAATGACACAGGAGATCATTTTTAGAAAATGTCATTCAAATTGCTCAATCTCCACCTGCTCTAATGCCAATAGTTGAGTTTGCAGAGAAGCGTGGTGCAAATATGACACAATACTGACTTTCCCAATTACAATATTCCCTCACACCTCAGGACTAACCACTCCCTTTCTGAAGCCCTGTATCGCTTTTCTTCTGGCTTTCCCTCTATTGGCTCTCCAAGGGCACAAGATAACATCAACAACAACAAGCTAAAGATAGATGCATGAACCGACTGAGATAATTTGCTGACTTCATTTGAATATCGACAAGAGTTGCACGCCAATGTCGACATTTCTCATGGAGCACTAGCTCCCTTTTTATAGAAGAACTAAGGCGGCGGTTCCTTTTCTTAATAATCGATCCATCAAACGAGTAGGTTGGATAAAAAATGATCCGATCCAAGTAGATAATTTTAACCTATTCTAAAAAATATTCATGCAATACAAATCTAGTGATCTTTACCCAACCCACGTTGTCAATACTTCCATATTTAATTCAATTTAAGAAAACTTATATCCAAACCAAAATAAGGGTGTAGAGTGAGCAAGTGCCAAATTTTGAAAGGGTGAGAGAAAGTGAAAAGGGGGAAAGAATACTAAGTGCTCACTTTAGTGTTAAGAGTTTTCACTGGATCATTTAAGTATCAATTTTTTTTAAAAACAATCTTTTCAGTGTCAGCTCCAATCAATTTGGTTGAAAATATGATGCCGCCTTTTTTATTAATATATTTAACTGATGTGACTTGCCGGAGGTCTAAATTAGCATAAAAAGCACAAAATGACATCATTTAACTAGTTTCATCTAACTGTACAACCCAAAATAATGCCATTCGCAAGAAAAACGAGGCAAAGTATTATGTTGAATGACATCATTCATCTCTCTCTCTCTCTCTCTCTCTCTCTCTCCTTGCGTCCTTCCTCCATTTCTACATCCGAGGGAGGAGGAGGGATTGGGCTTAGAGGCGGCATCAGAGGAGGAGGATTGGTGATAAGATTTTGCCTCGAGCTCGCACTTCTCTTGCTTGCAAAGCTTCTAGATTTACTTCTGGATTTTTCCTAGGATGATAAAGATATTTTTTGTTCATTCATTTTAGTAAGTGATACAGACAATCGTTTATAGGAGAATATCTTTGAAATCATTCAATCTCTGCCTAATTTGATACCAATTGTCGAGTTTGCAGAACCGTGGTACGAATATAACACAAAGCTCACTTTCACAAATTACAGCACTCTCACACCTCACGGACTAACCACTCTCTTTCTAAGCCCTCTATTGCTTTTCTTTCTGGCTTTCCCTCTATTGGCTCTCCTAGGCGCACGAGACAATAACAACTACAGGCTATTTATTGATACATGAACCAACTTAGATCTCTTGCCAACTCCATTTGAATATTGACAAGAGTTGCACACCAATGTGGACTTTTCTCATGGACCACTCGCTTCCTTTTCATAAAAGGACAAAGGTGGCGGTGCCTTTTCTTATGAGTAAACCCATCAAACGAGTGGGTTATATCAAAATGACATAACCCATATTGTTAAAATACTTTTATATTTAATCCAATTTAGAAAAACTTATACTCAAACCGAAGTGAGGGCGTGGAGTGAGCGAGCACTAAATTTAGTGAGGACGAGAGATAGTGAAAAGAAAGTTATCAAAGTGGGATGGATCTAAATAAGTTGTAAACTAAATCAATGCTCATATTATTTTTTACTTTACCAGTTTACAACTCATTTACTGAGCAATACCAACTCATGTAATAACTTAGTCCGTCAAAGATGAGTTAAAAAATTGGTTTACAACCCGCGATCCTTTCGTAAAAAATGAATAGTTTGACAAAACATCTTCCTATAAAGAACTGTTTATAACTTTTTATCGCTTATGAATATGAATGAACCAAAAAAATTGTTATTGTCCCTGAAAATGTTTAGATTTAAATTATTATCAATAATGAAAACATTTTTGATTGACTAACTATTTCATATAAATGATCATTTTTTGAAAATATTTTATAAGTTTCATTTTTCTGCGAAATAAACGGAGCCAAAAATATAGTCTAATAGTGCAAACATAAAGTGTTGAGAACCCTGCTTTTTCTTTTTCTTTTTTAAATTTGTATCAAAGAAGGTGTATTATTGGGTGGCGCTGCTGGCGGCGAGCTTCTCCCCCTAACGCAAGGGGAGGAGTTCGATTCCGGCGTCGCGGGATCTTAAAGCGTGACGTGTGTGGTGGTGGGTCCTCCCCTAGCGTTTCCCATTTACCTCGAGCCTTTCGGGCTTATCCGTTGGTACAAGAGTTCCCGGGTTACAAAAAAAAAATGAAGTATATTATTGATGGTTAAGTCTAGATTAGCGTGAGTTACCAAATTCAATCCCCTACTCGAGATAATCTTCAAGCATCAAACCAGAACCAAAATCTTTATGCGTTCATTGACCTCGACATATTTATTATTCAACTAAAACCAAAGAACCTCTTAGGGTGTATTTGTTTCCTAGAGATTGTTTGATTTTAGAAACAATCTCTCATCACTTACTAAAATGAATCAACCAAAAATATTTTCATCTTTCATGAAAATATTTAAACATAAATCATTACAAGGTCGGGGTCAAGAGGTGCTTTTTTGGATCTTGATTCTTTCTTGTAGGTTCTACATTCGGTGGTATCTATCTCTGTCCAATCTCCAATTGAGAAGAGGACAAATTGGATCGTCCCAAACGAAAATCGTCATTGATTTCGTTTCATCTCATCAAACATGAACGCAGTCAATGTACAGGCAACGTGAGACATGACGAGGGTGTCTCGAATAGATTTCCCAATTGACCAGCAACCAAACCTCATAATTTGTAACATCTTAAGCTAGCGCCGGAGCACACGCGTCAGGGGTGTACACGAGAACCGGATCGACAAATTTAAAGGAAAGGAAATGGTCAAAGCTCTAAACCCTACTCGTTCAATCTCGGAATTGGACCAATCTGGAAGTCGATCACCCCTAACATGCGTGGAATCGAGAGGTTATCTAGGAGAAGAGAACGAAAACGAGTGGTTTCATGAAAACGATGGACGAAAATTGATTGGTCTTGGCGTTGTCATATTGACTCAGCTTCCATGCACGCGCAATTATTATTTTTTTTTTATGTGCAATTTGTAAAAAAAAAAAAGAAATTATTTCTTTAGAAGGCTCAGATGTAGACCTAAAACTTTATTTGTATGCATGGGAGAACTCCACGTTTCATGGACGAGTTGTATACTTGGGAATGTGAACGTAATGGAGGCGGGCGGGGTTTTCTTCTTCTTCATTTTTTTTTCTTTTTTAATCTTCATTCGGTTGCGTACGACTGTACCTCTTAGGATAAAATTCACAGTACCACGTTGGACAGTGGACTTATTGAATTGTTAATCCTACGAAAAATTTCCGACTGAAACATCTATAATAAATTTATGGAAACTAATATTTTAATCATGAAAAACTCTAAATTAATATATTTGAGACAAATTTATCCAAAATTGATCTTTTTTCATCAAAAACCCCAAACCGATATGTATATGATATATTTGCCCTTAACTAAATCTTTTATCAAAAAAATCTACAAACCGATTCACCTGTAATAACTTTATCCCCCCTCCGTTAGCTTCCATCAAATTTTTTCCATTTAATTTGGCGAGCCTCGGCCTCGCCAAGCCACCGCCGGGTTTATCCTTCCTCCGTAAGCTTCTGTCAAATTTTTTCCATTTAATTTGCTAACTTGGATGACACATATTGATGTGGTATGGTGTAGCAAATTCATGTGGAAATTCATAAGATAAATTTCACGAAAAACTACAAAATGGTACACTGACAAAAATGTTTTCTAAATCATTCTTTTTCCATGAAATAAATGAAGCCTAAGGTGTAGATACTGATTTCGAAATTTGATTTTATTATATTTAGTTTCTTATATGCAAAATTAAGGTGCTATTTTGCCCTTTTATCTTGATTCTTTTATGTAGGTTTTATATTCCATGGTATCTATCTATTTCCAATCTCAAATTAAGGACAAAACATATCCATTCATCCATAAGTAAATGAAAATTATCATTGATTTTGTTTAGGGTTATTACCATGAAAAATTTCAAACCAGTATATCTAAGATAAATTTACCTCTAAATAATTAAACTTAAACTGATATACTTGAAATAAATTTACCCCAAATGACTATAAAAAAATCCCAAACGAGTACATTTATGACAAATTTATCTCAAATATATGACAAATATACCCTCTATTAAATTGAATTAATATCACAAAAAATTACAAAATTGGTACAACTATGACAAATTGAGAGTAAAATCTCAAATTGATACACCAATCAACTGTCATATGTCATTCAACTTAATAATTTAACAATAAAATTCAATGGATACTAAGAGAATGCAAATTTGTCATAAATATATTAATTTGAGATGAATTTGTAAAAAATGTATCAATTTGTAGTTTTTCATGATATTGATCCTTTTGTTTATCATAGATTCTCATATGATCTCATCAACATAAATGCACTTAACGTATAGGCACTGTGAGATTCAAAATTGGGTCTCAAATAGCACAAATCAGGAGATACGGGCTTTAGGGTTTTTTTTCTTTTTTTTTTTTTTCTTTTTTTTTGAAACTACCAATATGGTACTTCAATGAGAAAAGATTTACATGGGAACTGAATCGGATCAAACCTCCAAATTTTTAATAAGTTAAACTATTGTCAGAGCGCACGCTTTGGAGTGTACATGGGAACATAATTGGCTGGGGATCGAATTCCCTCTTCCGACAGAACCAAATTGCCTAGACTAATTAGATCGATATAGTTTATTTTTTCCTTATTTTTTTAAAAAAAAGATTAAAGGAAAGGAAATTGTCAATGCTCTACACCCGACTCATTCAATCTAGGAACTAGACCATTCCGAGAGCCGATCACCCCTAACATGCGTGAAGTCGAGAGGTTTTTGGATATGTACGATAAGAAAACAAAAATGAGTGATTTCATGGAAATGAAGATGAAAAATTATTGGTTTTGGGTTAATAGATGACTCGGCTTGTATGCACGCGCAATTATTTTATTTTATTTTATTTTTTTGTGACTTGGGAACTGTCATATAGCCGGCAGCCGGCGATATAAACCTAGGGCGGTACTGCAAGTAAGTCGTGCAATGGGGGCGAGAGTTTCAAACCCCTACCCTTCCGGCTGAGGGGTCAAGGCGTGAACAACTCGTCTACTGCGAGGTGGGTTGTGCGATTATTTTTTTTTATGTTCAATTTGTATTAAAAAAATATATATCTTTTCTTAAAAGGCTTAGATATGGACCTAAACTATATTTGTTTGCACGGGAGAACTCCACGTTTCATGTACGAATTGGATACTTGGAAATGTGAACGTAATGGAGGAGTGCGGGGTTTTCTTCTTCTACATGTTTTTTTTTTTTTATCTTCATTCAGTTGTGTAAGACTTGCACTTTTTACGTTAAAATTCACAGTATCAAGTTATATAGTTGACTTGTAGCTTTTAACTGAAAGATCCATAATAAATTTATTAAAATTAATTTTTTTTATGACCACTAAAAACCATAAATTTGCCTTACCAAAAAAAAAACCCCTTGCCTTGAGGCAAAAATCAGAAATTTCCATGCGGTGGATAGTCATTAAAATTAATTTTCTCACCACTAAAAATCCTAAATTTGTAGTGTCAAAACAAATTTATCCGAAAACTAATCTTTTAACTATCAAAAACTCTAAATCGATATATTTATGATAAATTTACTTCAAACTAACTTTTTTTACAATAAAAAATTTCAAGCTATTACATCAGTGGCAAATTTACCTTGATCAGGTTTTGTCAAATTTTATAGTTTAATTTGCTTACCTAGATGACACATAGTGGTGTGGAAATTTATTGGGTAAATATTACAAAAAATCAAAAATTGATATATTCATGAAATTTTTTAAATCATTCGTTTTTTCCACACAAAAAAATGGACGCCCAAGGAGCAGGTACCAATTTCTAAATTTGATCTTATTAAATCTAATTTCTTATATGCGAAATGAAGGGGCTATTTTGCCAGTTGTAATTGCTAAGACTTAGCCGTCGAGGGGAAAAAAAGAAAAACATTTTTCTACCATAAAAAGGGGGCGGGGTTTAATTTATTAATTTTTTTTTTTTTTCCAAGGCGTGTGGGGGCGGGGGGGCGCAAAAAGGAGAGAGACAAGAGTGGGGCCCACGGCGGAGGAAGTGGAAGTGGGGAAGCGCGGCGGCCGCTTTTGGTGGGGCCCCCGGTCCTTGGTCGGCGAACCCGTGGAGCAGATTTCGCTTTCTTATTTTAATAATGATTATTATTGATATAATTGGAAATGGAAAATGCTCTTTTTGCCATCTGCATGTTGAATTTGTTAATTATTATTATTATTATTTATTTTTTGGGAGTTAGGTAGGGCGCGTGTAATTGATGCGTAGACTTTGGAGAACCATGTCTTTTAGGTGGTTTGGTGGACTTGGTTGCGCCCGCTGTTTGCACGCCACCCTTTTACTCCAAGTCTTTCTAATACTCTTTCAAGCTTAAAAATTAAAATTAAAAATAAAATAAAATGGGCATTTAGAAAAAACTCTCCTTTTTTTTTCCATTAATCATCAAATTCTTCTCATATTTCTAACCACAATTTCTCATTCATGCTACATTGATTTTAAACCTTCTTTCAAGTTAAATGACCTTTGAGATCACAAGTAATTTAAAGATGTGATCGATTCTAAACCAATGTTATAAAACTCACCATATTCTCATGAATCGATTACCTTTTTGTCTTTTTTCTTCTTTTTCCGGTGAATTGAGCATATTTATTTGTACATATGATGCAAGAATATTCCATAAAAAATAAATATAAGACCCAAAAAGTGAAAAAAAAAAATTGTCTCAAGTGATGTGGTCTTTGGGATCACACATAATTTTTATAAGGGTGATCGATTCCAAACTAGAAATCTAAAACTTTTTATATTAGAGTCAGTTCCTTGCTTTTTTGAATTGAGGACTAAATCGATCGATCCTAGAGCCAACCCTTTAAAAAAAAAAAATACTTGTGAATTAAGCATATTTATTTGTACTCATCATGTAAGAATTTTCCATCATAAAAACAAATATGAGACCAAAAAGGGTGAAAAGTCTTTTAAATATAAGAGATCCAAGTCGATCATAAACTGATTCAAAATCGGTTCAACTCAAGTAGATTAGACCCAAATGGGAATCGAACCGAACAAAGTCGATTCTTGAACCCTTTTATCGTAGAACCAAAGTGGTCAAAGTACGAACCAATCTGAAATTGATCGAGGTTCTGTCCGGTTCCCAAATCGAATCTGTGAAAATCTTCATTCCAATTAATATATGCTCCCCAAACAATTCATTTAGACGGCAATCAGTCGGTTAAAGCTCCGTTTTCACTAGAGTACGACGGCCCTGTCCTACTCAAAAATATTCGGTCCCATGCCAAAATCTTCTAGACATAACCTTTCGAATTACCCATGTTCCCCTTCTTCTTTTTTGGCCCTATTGATTGACTATGAATCGAGTACGTTTGCCTTTTTCTAGATGGGAGGACGTGAGCCATGGGAGGCGACGGGAATGTGAACGCCTCCTTAATCATTGAGAAGCCGCAATTTCCCTGTTTTTTATTAATTTAATTTGTCGTTAAATCGATAATAAATAAATAAAAATTCTCCTTTTTTTCGCGTACAAATTAAAAAAATAAAAATAAAGTTGGGAAACGTCAGAATCAACACGGCCGCTCTCCTAGGCCTCTCCACGCATATAATCCATAAGATCCGACCAACTATTTTATTTTTTTTAATTTGGTGCCCTCCAATTTTTTTATAATTAAATTAAATGCGAACGGCTGGACAGAACAGTCGATATCAATTTGGTGTATTAAAATGATTTTTTTTTTTTTTTGCAGACGTGATATATAAATCATTAATTAATGGTTTTCTTATAATAATGGGTGCGGAACACCCACGACAGGACACCTTGCCAGGCGAATTTTTATAATTCAAATTCGTACGAATTTCCGAATATGTTATTCTTCTCGGAATCGAAGGTGCATGCAAGGAATTTTCTTTAGTCAATGTAAATATATGCACACGCAAATTTTTAAGGTATCATCGATTGTTGGGTTAAAAGCTCATCTATTCTATACGAAGAATTTGGTGATAATATAAGAGCCTCAAGAGCACATTTTAAGGAGCTAAAAAAATAGAGTTAAAAAAAAAAAATAAACAGTGTTTTTTATAATTTTCCAAATACGGTGACTTTCTTATTATAGGTGCAATTGATGTTTTGAATATTGAAAATTTTCTTATAAAGTATGTTTATCAATTGTCCCTAAAACGGTCGTTAATAATACAATTTATACGGTACTTGAGATTCGATGATAGATACTGCCTTTATTTTGTACAAGTCGTCATTGGCGTGCGATTTTCCCAATTAGCTTTTTTTTTTTTTTTTATGTATATCAGGTACATCATGACGACACCGATAATATCTCTTCAATCGCTATCCACCGTTCGATATTATACGGTTTGCATTTGAATTGAGTTCCTATTCCTTTCTTTGGTTTTTTAATTGTCCGTGAATCAAGTATAAGGACTGCAGCGTGACTCCGGCTATCATCGGGTCTGGTGTTTTTGATCAACACTATTCGATCAACAGTCACTATCAATGATCTTCGAGCGAACCAAAACATAAATAATTTACTCGTGATTCTCGCAACAATCGTGCCTCTCGACAAGTATAGAATATCAAACCGAGACGTAGAGACATCAATGTATTTTCAATACTTGTTCGCCGTTTGACATTATACGGATTGCGGATATAATCGAACTGTCCCGAGAAATCGGCATATCAGGCGGACTCGAAGGCTAAGACCAATGAGCCGAGTTCTTGTCCCTTTCTTCCAATCGTCCGTAAATCAAGTACAAGGACTGCAGCGTGAATTCAACGATCATAGGTCCAGTTTTTTTAATCGATGCTCTCTTCGGCCGATCGTCAAATCGTCATTGTTGACGATATTTGAGCAAACCGAAACATAGATAATTCACTTATTAACTCAAAATTTTGTATTAGAGTCCCTATCCTAAATTATATATAATAACGGGAATTATTTTTAATGATAATAATAACGACGAATGGAGAGCACTTTAGGAAGGGTCAAGAGCGGGTCAAACTTCCGGTGGGCCCCGAATGGCATCCGTCATCGAGCCGTCGCCGTCGAAGACCCGGCGGCGGCGCCCGAGAAACGGACGGCCGCGATTGCGTTGCGACCGCCGCGCGGGACGATGGCGATTGATGACGACCGACGCGGGCATCCCCATGAGGGCCATATTTTCATGTCATGCCCATGCATGACGGCATGAGTTCAGTCCATGATCCGAATGATGATGGGTCATGATGTCGACGCGGGACGACAGGGACGGCCGCGGAGCTTCGCGCGGCTCCACGCGCGCGCGTGGGCGCGTGAGGATGAGGAGGAGTCGGAGGAGGATGCGGGGGGAGGAGACTGCTGGGTCACCGCCGGTAGGACGGGTTCCGCGTGCCCCCGGGGGGGGGGGGCCCACCGCCCTTACCTTCTTCCGAAAACGACAAGAGGAGCAGACAAAGGAAGGAGGCGGGCCCCACCTTTTTTTTTTTTGGGGGAGAATTACGTGTCCGTGTTTTGTGGGGCGTTAGAGCGCCGTGACGCCTCTGCTGCCGACAGATTCGGTCGTGCGGGGGGTGGAGGCCCGCCGGTGGGGGGGACCGTGCGCCGCTGTGCTCCCGACACGTGGACAGCGGGGGCTCGGCGGGCCGTGTCGCGGCGCCTGCGCGACTTTTCGCGGCGGGATTCGGATGTTTTTATAGGACCAGAGAAGGAGAGGACGAAAAAGCTTTGGCTGCACCTTGCTTCTCCCCCACTCCCTCTCTCTCTCTCTCTCTCTCTCTCTCTCATGGACGCCATTGTCACGTCATAGAAAACCACTGAGAAAAAAATCATCGTGTCAATAAATTCGATTATACATTTAAAATTCACGAAATCCCAAATTAATACATCAATGACAAATCTATCTCATGTTAATTTTCATTAAATTAAATTAATGTGATGAATAATCACAAAATCGAAACATCCATGATAAATGAAGAGTAAAATCCTAAATCAATACACCCTCCAATGTGTCATCCAATTGTTATTTAGCAATTTGTCATTGGTGAATCGTTTTAGGATTTTTGACAATTAATAAATTATTTGGAATAATTTTGTTATGAATGTATTAATTTGAGATTTTTTATTATTACTAAATTTATCACTACAAAACCACATTTGATAAATAGGAAGATTATAGGAGGAATGAGCAAGGAAAAAGTTAAAATTTCAAGTTTTTAGTAAATTGGTTTTGAGATAAATTTTGTTATTTGTATACTAATTTAAGATTTTTAATGATTAAAAAATTAATTTTTAGGTAATTTATTCCAAGTATACTAATTTAGCATTTTTTGAATTTTTTTATTAAAATATTTTTTTGGTGATAATAACATTTTATTTTTTAAAGGGAAAAATCTCTTTCCAAATCCATTTTAGATGGGGAAAGCAAAGCATGGTGGACGAGTCAAAGGGAGAGGGAGGGAGCGGGCGGGCGGGCGGTGGGGTCCCCAAGGGAAAGCGAGCGACGGGGTCAAAATCAACGGTGGGCGGTGACCCCGCGGGAATTGACGGCCGTCTGATTTCAGCCGCTGCCGCGTCTTCCGATGGACGACCCTGATCGTCTCTCGGTCTTCCCGCTGACGAGGGGCGAAGAATCTGGTACGCGATCGCGGGAAAGTGGGCGGCTACGTGTGCACTGCTCTCTTTTGCTCTTCTATTTATTTATTAATTTATTTTTCTTTCATTTTATTATTCGGCGTATGCAGCGTCTTTTTCTCATATTTCCATTTTATTATTATTATTATTATTATTATTATTATTATTATCGCTCGGTACAATGCTCCGACATATTTCAAGGGCATTAAATAAATTAGTTCAATAAATAATTAAATAAAAACGAGATATTCGATTTTTGTTTTTTGCGCGAAGAGATATCGGAATTAAATAATGATAAATGGGACCACGGCATTATAATCCCGTGGGCCCCACCCCCCGCTCATCCGGCGTTCCATTCCGTTCTGCTCTAGAATTTCCCCCCCTCTCCGTAAAGTAATAGCTGATTTTGCGTTAGTCAATTTTATATTTTTTTGGTAACTTCGTCTCTAAGGTAGAATAGATTCAAAATTTTTAAATCGAACATTTAGCGAGAGATTTCAACCAAAAAAAAAAAAAAAAAAAAAAGGGATAAGATGAAATTATCAATTCCCATATAACCAATCTAGAAAATTTGGTGGAGAGAAAGAAATAGAATAGTAAGATGAGTCTTTGTTTTATAGAATTAAAACCTTAAAAAATTTTAAACTAATATATTTGTGATGAATTTATTTAAAATTAATTTTTTTATCACTAAAACCTTGAATTGATCTTCTGTTGATTTTCATTAAATTTTTTCCATTAAATTATTGAGTTGGATCATGCGTGACAATCGACAGGTGTGAGTTTACTCTTGCCCTTACTCGTTCAGAGAATATTTTTATGCCCGGGGAGGATCAAATATTTCGGGGGACAAACACAGAATTCGATCGAAATTAAGGCACTAGATTTGATAATTCTTTTGGGCGACATTTAAAAAAAATGTGGAAAAAGCGAGCCGTCCACGGAAAAAAGAAAGAGGGGCCACCCCACATTATTGAAGGCCCAGAAGGGAGGCTTGTTGACCCAAAAGGTGACAACTCGTCTACGCCTTGATAGGGTTTGTGCTAACAATCTCCATCAATGTCCCTTTCTTTAACTAAATTGCTTGCTCGCCAAAAGTTAAAAAAGAAAAAAGAAAAAAAAAAGGGGGCGTTTTCCCCCCTAATTTTTTAATAAATATAATTCCGAGAGATTAAGAAAGGAATTGACGGAATAAAAAATGACCCACCTTTCTCCGTTCCCACTGCCGTCCAACATACCATGACCGGCTGGCGTTAATCAATAATTAGCGGGGATATTCCGAGATTATTTTATTTATTTATTTTTTGATTGGATGATGGCCTAGACTGGACTGAGATTGGGTCATGCGAAAGGACAAGATCCTCCTTTGTTGCTTGTGGCGGGTAGTTTGAACACGTCTCAAGTGATTAGAGGAGGCAATTATTATTGTTATTTAATCAGTGATTAGAGTTTGGAAAGGCCGTTGGAGGAAGAGAGGATCATAGAAAGTGAAGAAAGATTGACCAAAAGAAAGAGATCTTCCCTCAATTTAGGGATTTCCAAGGCCCCATCTTATGAGGACTTGCTGGGTCGAATTGAGGCGGCCCGACTCGGTTCGATTTGGTTCGACTCGGCTCGGCTTGATTTCTCATGGGTATTCTTTAAAAGTGGAGAGGTCATTCTTGTCCCAATCTTTTGATTCCGGCCAACATAGTTGAGAAGTGACCGAACTCATCAAAACCATTTTGGGATAGAGGCATCAGCAATCCATTAACCCCTGTCGAATATTCAATCAAATCCCCATCGTCAAAGGACTATCTCTTCTGCCATTTTTTTTATTTCCCATAAGCGGTGTTGAGTTAGTGACGACATGAATTGCCACATCAATCATTTTCTACATGCTTTTAGGCTAGAAAGTTAATATAGGACAATAAGATGAGGCTAATGGTGCAACAACCAAGTCAACCAAAGAAAGAAACTCTGGGATTTAATTGAACATTTGAGCAAAAAGTCCGAAAGAAAATAAAATTAGAAGTCGCTCGCAATCAGTTTGTCCACCCTTAATTTGACGGTGGCGAATGACTAGAGCCCTCAAATTAAAAATAAAAATTTCGAATTTAGATCGCCCACAAAAAGATTTTTCATAAATTCTTAAATTTTTAATAATTTTTTATTAAAAAAAAAATTTGGTGGGTGGCAATAAATTCGAGGGGGGCCGAACGTGAAAACCGGTGCCCCGGGATTCCAAAGCGGAAAAAAGCGGAGCGCGAGACAGCGACCAGGAGCCGGCAGCACGAGCAGCGGCGCCCCATTTCCTTGACAAAACGCGCCCCTCCCCCATCTTTCCCAATTTTCCATTTTTTTTTCAATTAATTAATTAAATTAACAAATGGAATTACATTAAATTAAATTGAATAAAGCCGCTTTTATCTCCCATCGCGTCACGCCCCCCCGGCCCCCGGCCCGATGACGTCACGCCGAGGAATTAAATCAAAATATCATATCAAATCACGCGGAACGTGCGACGACGCGCTGCGCCCGAGCGTGGCCCCCACGCGCTGCCCACATCCATCCACACGAACTGCCGGAATAAATAATAATAATAATAAAATGAAAAATAAAAAATAGAAAACATGGAAGCTGGATCCATAGATCTGTCTGTCCATCTGTCTATCTATCCATACGCTGAAAAAACTTTTTTTCTAAATATTAATTTTAATTTTATATACAAAAGAGCGCACACGCTTGCTGGGAGCGGCGGCCGGCGTCGCCGATCGACCGGCCGGCCGCGCCCGGACGGGGCGGCGAGATGATTTCCGGCTGAGTAAGCAAAGCGAAGCGTAGCGGAGCGGAACGAGTAAGGAAGAAAAATTAAATCGCCGATCGTTTTTCCACGTGGAAGAGAAGAGAGAGACCTCCAAAAAAAGGGAGAACATGTATTTACAGAAAAGGGCTTCATTTCATCCGAATTTTCTTTTTTGGCCCATCCTCTCTCTATCTCTCTCTCTCTCCCTCTGTCTCTTTCGCTCTCTACAGAAGGATGAGAGTAAGGAAAAATGGAGGGGGAAGGGGGGGACATGATAGTGACGTCACAGCCACAGGGGAGGCGGCTCGTTGAGGTCGATGGGCAGTCCGCGCGTGGGCATCCCCAGGAACGACGCTCCGACGGGGCCTTCGGCCGCGATCACCGGGACTCCTACGCCTCCAGCTCCGCCGCCGCCGACCACCGTGACCTCGCGCTTGACGCCGTCGCCGCAGCTCAGGACCGCGGTGGGGAGGAGATCGTTGAAGACGAACCGCCGGGGGTGGGGGTGTTGGTGGTGGTGGTGGTGATGGTGGTGGTGGGGCGAGGCGGGGGCCACCGGGGGTGGTGGTGGGGGAAGTGGTCGGAGGGGAGGTTGAGGTCGAGGGAGAGGGCGGAGGCGGCAGCGGTGGAGGAGGCCGGAGGGGGAGGCGGGGCGGGAGGAGCCGGGAAGTTGGTCTTGGCCTTGGTGCCGCGGAGGCTGCGGGCGGCGCCGTCGTAGGCGAGGGCGGCCTCCTCCGGGGTGTCGAAGGTGCCGAGCCAGACCCGGGTCTTTTTCCAGGGGTCGCGTATCTCCGCCGCGTAGCGCCCCCACGGCCTCTTCCGGACGCCCCTGTAGTGGCCCTCCCGGGCCGCCGACGACGGCGACGGCGGCGACATGACGGCGGCGGCGGCGGCGGCGGTGGAGGTAGAACTACGGCAGCTATCGATGGGTAGAGAGAGAGAGAGAGAGAGAGGGGGAAGGGAGAAGAGGAGAAAATAGTAGGGAGAGAAGAAAGGGGAGAGAGTGGGGGCGTATAAAAGGGGGGGCAGGAAGGGGGCCGGGGGGTGGGGCCCACGTGCGCAGTTCCGCACACCCGTAATCGTCGGCCGGGGACGGCAAATCAGCCTCGTTTCATCGCGCGAAACATCCTCAAAAAGCATGCCACCCCGGAATCCCGTTCCGCTCGCCATTTCCATCGCGCTCCGTTTTTGCTAAATGCTCCGGCGACTCGTAGCCACGGGCGATCGATTCCCGATTCAATTCACCTTTATCCCAAAATCGAAACTAGCGATCGGCTCGATTCAATTCTCGAGCCATCCGATGGAATCAAGAATTGAATAGCCAAGAGACGAGACCAATTCTATTATTAGGAATCGAGGACCAGATTGGCATTCCTGAGAACTAAACCTAACTGGCATGTTCGGTCCATCGGGTCTAGGCTGGTTCTAGTTCGGTTGGTTTCGTATTGCTTACCCTTACCTATAGCTAAGTTGGCCCCACCCTATCCCACCTCAATTAGTATATTATATGCTAATGATGTATGATATGACTAACCAATCAAAAGCTAGATTCATATACGCATGATGTTGAGTACAACAAGACTCACCATATGCGACAAATAAGGGTATCCAAAGGAACCACTCGGAATTGGATTAGATCACCCGAGAATTGTTGGTTCTTAGACCCTAGTTCCAATTTATTGGAATAGGTTGGCATCAATTCCATTCTTGGTTCTAGTATGGAATTACCCAATTGTAATCAACTAGATATAATTTTTAATTTAAAAAAAAAAATCCTATATTTATGGGCTATTGATTAGGTTTTTTTTTTGGTCCATTTATAACAAGTTTTTTGTGAGTGTGTTCTATTGCTTACACACTTCCCCACGTATATATTGTTGGTTTATTAGCTCTAATTGGGAGTATCTTTGATGACGTAATTCCGCCATATGATTTTTGTTGCATATTATAGTGCCGAGACTAGTTCTATAGAACTTACTCGGGAATTGGACCATATCGATAATCTAATTTTCAGGTGAATCCATGAAATCAATAGGAGATTTTTTATTTTAATTTTTTAGAATAAGTTTTTAGCTGATGATTCTCTTTTAGGGCCATGCTTATCTTTAGTGACAAGGATGATTGGTTGATTACACCGTGCCTAAACCATGATGCGGGACGTTATTTGCAAAACATAAATTTGCTCTTAAGGAAAAATCGAGAAATCAAAATGAAAATTAGCCAAAGATAAGATAATAATAATAATAATAATAATAATAATAATCGGTGGAACGTTTCAAAACGGTAGTACCAAAAACCAGAGTAACCAGAGGTGAATTCTCTTTTGCCCCCCCACGCACCCACCCCTTTTTTTTTTTTTTTTTCTCGTTTTGCTGTCGGACTGCAATTTTCGAAGCCACGAACGCGCCGATCCGCCGTCCGATCCACGCAGCTAGCAGCAGCAGCAGCACGGCGCGGGAAACGAACGGCCGCGATGCGGACAGAGCAGCGCACGTGGAAGCCGCCGCCTGATTAGACGCGAGGGCGGAGGAGGTCATGTGACTGCTCCACGCCCCGCGCACCGGAGGGATGACGTCAGCCCTATTCCCCCCCCCCACGCCCTCTCCTCCCGCTTTCAGCGTTGGTACGGCGCTGGTGAGCGGCGCCCAGCTCCTTTCCCAGACCGTCCTTTTTTTTCACTTTATATTTTCTCCATCAAAAACCCCCAAAAAATAATAATAATTAATAAAAATAATAAAATAAATAACAATGTTGAGACGGGTGATGCCTCGATAATTAATATCTGGAGCTGAGTATAATTTCTTTTTTGGCTATTGCATACATATATTTACTAATATTAAATTACCTGCAATTAAAAATCCATTCGTTACACGTCAATTTGATAATACATGGTGGTCTCTGTACACTATGATTGACTCGTGTTCACTGCATCGATTGTCAGCTCAGATCTATATAGAATTGGACACTGTAACTCACTCTTATATTAGAATATCTATGTCGTTATCATTGATATTGGGCAATTGCCTTTTTTTGGCTATTTAAAAATGTAAGGAGGGTAATTTTGAAATTATGTTTTTCTTTTGGCGAAAATGCTAACTTATTTTAATAAAGTAAAGTGAAAATCCTAAACTAATAAATCTCAAATTGATATACTGATAATAAATTTTCATTATATTAATTTCTATTCAATTTTATAATTAAGTTGCTAAATTAGATTATATGTGACGGTTGACAAATATATCGATTTAGAATTTTACTTTTTACTTGTCATAACTTCATAAGTTTGTGTTTTTTATGATACTAGTTCAATTAATGGAAATTAATGTAAAATAAATTTTTTATGAACGTATTAGTTTTGGATAAATTTATTATATAATTTCGAAATTTTTATGATATTAACTCTGAAGGAAATAAGATATGTGGTAAGTGTTTTAAAATCCGCACGGGGCAATAACAGAGCACAAATTTGAATATTTTCAATCAAAAATTTGTGTACTCACCAAAAAAAATCAAAATGTTTTTAATTTAATAATAATAAAGTGAATCATTAAAATAAAGAGAAAAGGGGGGGGGAATCTGAGAGTGGGGCGGGGGGTGATTGCTGACTGGAAGAAGGGACTGAAATTGCAGGTGGTCGGACAGAGGCGTGTCGAGTTGTGATTGGCTGGAGGTTGCTTTTTGCCTTTTTCATGATTTATTTTAATGGAGAAATAAAAAGTTTCGTGGGAAAATGGGGAAATATTGACTGCAGAGGTTTACCTCCCCCCAGGTGGAGCGGGCCCCACGCCGGGTGTCTCGCCCGCAGGAGACAGCTTCAACTCCTGCCTCCCTTTCTTATTTTATTTTATTCTCTCTCTCCCTTTTTCCCTCCCACTTATTATTTTGGTTTTTGCATTTTTCTTTCCTTTTCATCTTGAATTGAGTTTTTCTCTCTCTCTCTCTTCCCTCTAATCACTCATTACTGGCTTTTTTTTTTCTTAACCCTTTTATTTATTTATTTCAGCACAGCTTAATAAAGGCATGAGCAGTTTGGTTCGATTTAATGGCAGCATCTCTGTCAATCCTTATGAAAATTTACAAATATTTTCAAATTACTATTGAACTAGCTTGTTAGATCAATAATGTGACATTTGTCGGATTCATTCGAACACCAAACTTATTTGGGTGAAAATCTAATCAAACCCAATAGTTCCTATTAAAATTCGATTTGTTTAAATAGTTTCTTTCCATCGACGGGATATGACACCTAACTAATTTTCATTGGGTATGATGATCTCTCCGTCTTGCACACATATGGTAATTACTAGAAATATATGGGTTAAAAGGAGGTGCGAGTATGGTTATTTGAATTTATACCTCGAGTGAGGTGGACGAAAATGCTTATTGCTCGAGCAACCTTTTGAAGGTTGGTTGTTTTGTTGTTAACCCTTTAGATTATTCATCTCAAGAGTAAGGTCCATATTGAAAAATTTATGATCCAAGTAATTATTATTCTGGCCAATGTCCACTTCACTATAATGACTAAATAATAATACACTCCAAATCATGGAGTAGCATCCTTCACATGCAAGCAAAGCAAATTGAAGAGACAGGATGGAACTTGATTCATCTAGAACCCAAACCTTAAAACCTAAATTTATTCCTTGGTATGTATTTTTTTTTTCTTTTGTAAGTCAATTGGTATCCAATTCTTCTTATGTATTAAGGTAAAGATTATAAAAACTCTAAATCAATACACATATGAAACATTTATTTAAAATTAAATTTTTTATCACAAAAAATTCTAAATTAACACGTTTGTGATAACTTTATGCCAAATTAAATTTTTTACCACAAAAAAACTTAATGTTAATATATTTATAATAAATTTACCATTTGTCACTTTTCGTTAATTAAATTAATATCATAAAAAATCTTAAATTAGTATGACAAATAAAAAGAAAAACTCCAAATTATTATATCCATTAACTATCACGTGTCTTCCAACTTAATAATTTAATAGAAAAATTTAATGAAAATTAATAAAGAATAAATGTATCACAAGTACATCAATTAGGAGTTTTAATCTAGATTTTTCCGTTGGATTAACCCCAAAATTATGGCCGCGTTCGAGATTTTTTTCAATACGACTTGTCCGTACAACGTTACATTCGATTTAACAGATACTGAACCTATGATGACATCTAGATAACCTTCTACCCTTAACTTGTACCAATAATAATATTTTATTGGGAAATGGGAGCACATTGAATACCGGGTTTTATAAAATTTTGGGATTTGCGTTGAACTTTTTTTCCCTTCAATTTTCTATGATTTCTTAAATGAAGTATACGACCACATCAATCAATCCTGACTCAAATTCATTTGCTGGCTCGAGAACCGATTAGTCAAAACGGTTCGATGTCCGGCCTGGGTTTCGAAAACAAGTCACGGATGCAAAACGTTCCCCGGGAGCTGTGTGGTCGATTCGATATTAAATTATTAATCACGCATTGAAGCTTTGTAATTAGGGATAATTCTTTTATTTAAGGCAGGATAATCTTATACATAAATTTGATTTTATAAAGGTTTATAAGAGATTGATATTGGGTGAGGCACCCTGTTAGGAATATTATAAAATGCAGACTATTCAATATATCTAAATTAACCCATAATTCACTAGCTCAAAGTTTTTAGTGAATACAGGACTAATTTGACTTGTGATAAGCTTGAATTTGAGCTTATTTTTGGTAAACTCTTTGTTGAAGGTACTGAGCTCATGCTACATTGATGCAATGTGTTATATCGGAGCCGTGTGAAACTGGTAGCTAGCTCTCAATGTGGATTTGTGTTTGGCAAATTGCTCAAAGAAAGAAAATCTTGTACGAAACTCCTTGATTGAGATGATGGATGGTGTGGCTCGATTTTCCACCAAGCTTGCCCGGGGTAAGACGATCCGATAAAGTCCAAAGACTAGATGTCGGTGGCCAGGACCAAGGTGAAGATTCTTGAGTTGAGATGATATTAGTACAAAAGGATATTGGGATTCGAGGGAGTACATGAGCGATTCACATGAGATTTGTTAAAGTACATGTGTGAGGGTAGAGTTTAAATATGTCCCACATCAAAGATGTGTAGCGTGACATGGAGTGCTTTGTATCCTGATTGACTCATGTCTTGATGGATTAAACTCTAAAATGAAAACGGGTTCAATTGAATACATTGACGTGTCACGCTCTTTCACAATCACGTCATCATAACCGTATTCATTCGAATCGATCATCCTAATTAAGCCGTCTTTTTCTCAAGAGAGAGAGAGAGAAAATGAAAGAAGATGACACGAATTTAGATTCTTGGCATGCTTGCATTCACGCGCACATTAAAGGACAATCTGCAGACCGGAACTGAACTGAGGTGTGCAAACAAAGGCAAAGACAGGCATTGATCTATACTCCCTTGGCCGCATCGCAGAGCTGAGGGGGGGTCGAGGGAAAATTAAAAGGCTGGCGTGTTTGACTGAGTTTGATCAGAACCAGAAAAAGGCAAGAGAGAGAGAGAGAGAGAGAGAGAGAGAGAGAGAGAAGTGGTCCACGAGCGGAAGAAAGAAAGAAAGGCAAAAAGATATAAAGGGTAAAAGATAAAAAATCTCAAGACACAAAAAAAAAAAAAAAACTCCAAACTTATATTTTGGCACTACAAAAAAAAAAATTTGAGGTAAATATGCCATGCGGTATAAACTTAGAGTTCGAGTAAATGCTCCCTGGTATAAATTTGGAGTTTTTGATACTTCCCCAAAGATGAGGGGTTCAAAATTTAGCGGAGGCATTTGGTGTCTTAAGTGTGGTGCCGGGTGGTGGATCCTTTATTAGCGTCACCCTAAGGTTTGTTTGTCGGTTACCGGCTGTACGGGATTTCCTGAGTCATAAAAAAAAAAAAAAAAAAAAAAAAAAAAAAGGAGTTTAGGGTAGATGCGTCATGATTAGTATGGGGGCAATTTGTGGCATTTTCCATAAGGAGGAGGGAGGGAGGGAGGAGGAGGGGGGAAGAGATGGTACAGATTGGTTCTGACTTCTTTTTTCTCTGGTGGAGTGTGGTGGTGGATGAGCTGAGCGGGTGTAAAGGAGAAAGCGAGACGGTGGGGGGAGGACGGCAGGCAGACCCCTCCTTTTCCTCCAATGTTGATGTTCACGTGAAAGGAATATCTTATTCGGTTCCTTTTCATTTTTCCTTCTTTTGACTTTCTTGGAGACTCGAATTGGGGGAAATACAGGAGCCCCCCCTTTTTTCTTAGGGCAATGTCTGATTCGTGAGCATGATTGGTGCCCCACCACCCCTTTTGCAAATTTTTTTAAGAGCAATTTCTATGTCTGTCTCTCGGAAATGTCGAGCATGTCGAACGGATGGGCATGTTGCCCCGGAGAGTAGATCTCGGATCTGGCGGCTCGGAATGCCAATAGCTCAATTATTAAGTTTGGGGTTTGACGCGTGAAATTTCCTGATCCGACTAATGCGACTGCATCTTAACCTCGGAAGATTCAATTACACTAATCAAAGAGCAATAGGTCAAAGACTCATCATTGTTTTGAAGCTTAAATGAAAACAAGCAACTCGGCTCGACTTTTCTTCGATATACATGTTTTCGTTACATATAAGAGGCGGTGTTAAAATATCTTATATCGCTTGTCTATGAAATTCACATGCTATATATATATATATAGTGTGCTAAAGAGTAACATCTTTAATCAAATTAAATTACTATATTTACAATTAGATATGATAAAAAAAAAAAGTTACTCGGACGCATAAATGGGCAGGGGGCCATCAAATAATGCCTGGCCATCGCATTATTTCGTGCAGTTGCCATCAAGCATAGTAAATACTGAGAAATGGGCAAAAGCACGGAAAGCAATGAAATAAAAGCTACAGTTATGGCAGGAAAAAAAAAACCATCATGGTAGTAGCCTTTCCCCCAAGAATTGCTCACGCGCGCTGAAAGCACGACATAAAAGGAAAGTTTATGACGTCATTAATACCGATCTTTGGTGGATATATAGCTGTCCAGATTGTCATAGTCTCAGCTATCCTTCTTAAATTCCTGTCAGTGTTTGTAGAGCATATATATAGGAGAGGATATGATAGGAAATATTCTCGAAATTTATTGTAATGTCAATCTTTTTCTTGGAAAATGACTCGAGAGAAGTACGTAACCATCCTATCGAGTGTTTAGCGTGCCTCGATTGAAAAAGGTTCGAAAGCAACATTCGATAGCTCTTTTTTAGAAGAACGATCACGGCAACCACAACATGGCGATTGCTACCCTTTGACCCGAGTGGCGACCGTCTAGACCACCGCCATGCCGATGGTCCTCGAATCTGGCTACCGACCATCGTGTTATGGTCGCTATCCTCAGATTCCGATGATCGCCATCGACGCAGCTCTCTTCCCTCGACTTCTCCACTCCTTCGGACAAGGATGGTCTCGTGAAGGAATCTAATCCGAACTAATCCGGGTATATTCTGGTTAGAGGATCACAACATAAATGTTGGATATATATATATTATAATTGTATCTAGGCGTCGTGTCTGTATCCTAATCAAGAATATAACTAAAAGTAGCATGAGTATGCAGGTCTAGAATCCTTCAGCAAGTACTGCTAGATTTCAAGGTCTGGCAAGCAGTTCAATTATATCTCGTTTCTAGTATTACATGCATACATGTCACACGCAATAACTCAAAGGAAATCCTAAATGAACTGTGCCAAATCCTTATGACTTAACCCTTGAATTACTGAACACCTTTGGAACCCTGCTTTCGAAAGCATGTTAAATTACAGAGACAGCAGTAATAATATACAGTCGGTTCATTACAACACGATATCAACAGCGACGAAGACATTCGATCTTTCTATGACATTTGTAAGGCATTTCGAAAGAAGCCGGAAAGGGGAAAAGGGGAAAACCTGATAAGAGATGTTGGTCGTGTCATGAGAGCAAGCTAGGCCCGTTCTCAGCAGCAAGCCGGGCTTGGCCTAGGCCGCTATTGTGCCTGGACAATTGGATGTCGCGAGTAAACTGGGTTCTTGCTTTCGCGTAGGGAGCTTCTCTTGCTGTGCAAATTACAGAAATTTAGCGATTATGAGTTGATAACTCTCTAAATTGGTAGGTCAATGTGATGTTTTGCTGTTTTCTACTCAACTCACTATCCTGAAGAGGAGGTACTAAAAAGTTTTTCTTCATCCCAAAATTTCCTTTCCATGTGAAAAGACTATGCCATATGACATGCTGAGTTAGAATAGAAATGGGTTCAGTTGTTAGATTAATATGGCTTTGCAATGGTTTTACCTGCAATCTGCTGTGCACGAATAATATTTTGCCGCCTTTTCCAACAGATTATCAACAACATGACAAGAAGAAACAATGCCAGCAGGGCGCCCACGGCAATTCCAACCTTGCCACCAGCCGTAAGATGAGGCCCGCATGCAGGAAGTCCAGGTATACCGCAAAGGCCAGCATTATCTGTAAAGCTGCATGCATCCATCACGAAACAGGTTATAACACTGCGATTAACAAAAGCAAGAGATATTTGGAACCTCCTGCAAACTCTGAGTAGTGCCATTCATTACATACTTGAAACTGGCTCTATGCAGAAGCCTCCCCCCTAAAGCTGGTGGGACTGTTCCAGATAATTTGTTTCCATTGAGATTCCTGTGAGATGCAGATGTCAATTCAAACCCTTGTCTTGTTGTATCCTCGAATTCATAGTGTTCAAATGTTTAAATGATCTTACAGTCTTCTTAACGATGTCAACTGCCCCAGGCTCTCAGGAATTGATCCATTGAGAAAATTGTAAGAGAGGTCCCTGCAATGAAGCAGGATCTCTTAGCATTACACCCAAAACATAACTATGATCCTAAAACAAAAGGCTAAAGACCACTCATCATAAAAGATATGGGAAGTAAGAACCTTTGAGACTATATGCCCATAGATTAGAAATACAGTCCAAAAGTCAAATTCGCAAATTTTGAAGTGATTTGTCAGAGAAAATCACTCATACAAAACAGCCACACCTTGTAGAACAAGGAGAAATAATTTAAATATATCCACCAGCAATTTTGGGGTGAAAAAATGGTTATCCATTATTTTGCATATCGTGTTACTGCCTTCATAGTCCAAGACCATGGATCTTTACTATTAGGACCAGTTTGAGTGTTTTGTTGACTAGTTCCTTCATTTTACCAGATAGAACAAAATTCCATAGGCATGTCTTTTACAATCTGTGAACTTTAAAGTGTCTCATCATCAAAGTCATCATCTGTAAAGACTAATCAAGTCACAGGATCCTTTGTTCTTTACATCCCTTTCTCAGTAAACTTTCCAGACAAGAATTGCATGGATGTTGCACAGTCCACTACATAAGACAAATTCCAGTGCATAACTTAGCAATTGATTATCTCATTGTAAATTTGATGGCGCCAACACATATTTCAGCTTCCTTGGTAACGACATGTGTGCCCAAATGAGTTTGTCGTGCTTTTCCAAACCATTCAATAACTAATATAAATCATTCTACTGCTTAAATTATCAACTTTCAAATGGATATATTGAAGAGGCCATACTAACAAACCCAGTAGTTAGACATGGCAACAGATGTTGGATGTTGATTTCCCAACTATTCTGGCAGGGTCTTTAACAATGTGGACAATATCCTCTGAATAATATAGTCATTTTGGAAAACTCAATAGTGGGGAGTTTAACAAAAAGTGGTTGAGCTAATGTATTGTTTTGGAAGAGCAGTCCTCCCATGGCAATCATCTAGACTTTCCTCTTTTTGGGACTTAACATACGTACTAAATCTCAATATACTTCACTATCAAGAAATGCCAGTTGGACGTCCATTGATGCATTTCACAAAATAGCCATTTAAATAATCTTGGGCTATTGAAGTGACATCAATTGAGTAGACCTGCATTTTCGCTATTTGTTCAACCTCAGAAGGCTAATGACATTTTATTTGAGACTTTGCAATCACACATACAGAGTGTTCAATTATGCACATATAGATAATATCTATTGCAATGATTTCTAAGAATTACTTGGAACTATTCTTAGTTAAATTTGTTCGTACACTGCGCTTGGCTTGCCATTGTTGTTGAGTATAACATATCGCGAGTTTTCCAGGAATTTGACTTCCTAAGAGTCTTCAAACTGTGATTACTACTGTTTTGCATATGGATCACTGCAATAAAACACTATAGAATACTAGGATAATATACTACCATGGATGGATTACAAATCAATAGATCGGGAAAAAAGATGGTGTTTCTCCATCAAAAGTTAAAGAAATAAACTCACTACCCGTGATTTCAGCATTGACTGTGAGGAGTGTCAATCAAAAGATGACAGATCATGAATTTCTTTTTCTATCAAATTGATTAATTAATGAATTCACCAAATCCACAATTAATCTATAAGAAATACAAAATATTAGTGCTACATGAGGCCCAAGAACATCAAGGATAAAGAAGCATGACGAGGCAGAGTCACCTTCTTAAGAAGCATGACAAGGCAGAGTCACCTTCTTAATCTATGTATTGCGGTGTCCTAAACATTATATTAGTGGCTCCTTTGGTTGACAACACTTAGATGCACTTGGTCACACTCTTGACGTTGATCAAGTGGTTAAGGACCAAATGAGCTCACTTTAAGGAGAACAAATTTCCTAGCCTGAAAAATATTTGACTCAACATATAAGTTGTATTACAATGTGATAAGCCCCCACTACCCCTACACATACCCAAGGAAAAGATAAAATAAAAGAGAAGAAGGAAATTAGGGCTCTCAGCGTTTTCAAAGACTCAAAATTGTATCTGCAGTCTCTTAAAACTTATCTGGACAAGGTTGGCATCGCGGGTAATGAGCTTCACTAGCAGAAATAAGTGTTATATCTTCCCACATGGTTAAAAAGCAAATTGACCAATGTGGACCAAAGCAAACTTATCGCAGCACCAAAGAAGAGCATACATAAAGATCTAAGAGAGACAGATATTGTAGTAAACCTGAAAATTAACATCTGTAAGTGGCACAGCAACTGAATGGTCAAGAGGTATCATTTTTTCTCATTTTGGATTAAATAAAATGGTGCAAAGCAAATATAAGGATAAGCGCCTATGGCTTGGGAAGAATTAGTTGCACAAGAAATGGACACAAGGACTCTGGAATTGTCTGTCCTTCAGAAGAACATTCAGAAGTATAGACAAGGCAAACATGATAGCACTTATTACTTACAGCTTTTGCAAGCCAGATATGGTCCCTAGAGAGGATGGTATATGCCCCCGAATGCTGTTTCCGCTCAAGTTTCTGATTGGAAGAAAAGAAAAAGAAATGACCCCAAAAAGAAAAGAATTAAGTTATTTACAACACAATCTAGCTGCTGAATATGCTGAAAAAGGAACTCTTAAAGACAGTTTGTCAAAACTTACATGCTTTGCAGGTGAGTCAGTTTAGATATCTCTTTTGGCAAGAATCCCCTAAGACCCTGGTTGTCAAGACCACTGAAAATGCAGGAGGTGAATCAACAATTGCATCACGGTTATACTAATCTCATGGCCATTGCTGTACAGTAGAAGAAAAATCATCTAACTACATGAAAGTGGATAATTACACAATTAGAGCTTATATCCACAATCACTAACTTTCCAAGTGACTCTGATACTGGAAGGGTCAGAGATTTAGAATGTAACATTAGTGCAACGAGAAAATGCTCAGCACTGAAGGAATCCACATGGGGCAGGCCATAAGCTAAACTAGATGCTCACCAAAGAGATGCAGAGTTGAGGTTAAACTCTAATCCAAGAGTTCAATTCCAACAATTCATCAAGACCTTAGAGGGGTTTATATAGACATGGCTCGGAACAACCTTCCAAGTATAGGCAAATTCCAAGACACTAGCCTTATTTTACCAAGAGAAAGACCACTAATCCCTAGACAATATACAAATAAGATTAATGACCCGACTCAAATGACTCTAGAAACGAATACGATGCATACGACTGAATAAACACAGAGAAATTCTAAAAGACTCACTCTCGGATTTCCTGACCAGCTGTTGGTATTGGGGCAGAACTTCCCCTAGAAGACTCCAAATTGCTTGAAATTTGATTCATACGAAACTAGACATAGGGTTTTCCAACCTTAAATTAGTTTACCATATTGAAGCATGAAAGCCCTCTGAAAAATCTGAAAAAACAATTAAAATGCTTCTGGCGTAGATGAACTTATCCCAAAAGAAATTTTGCATAATGTGTTGGACAAGGCTCAATTCTCTTAAAATTATCTTTCATCATACTCCAAATCCTCCCTCATTCGCTTATCTTTTTTTCATTAGTATCCCACAGAGTGTCACTGCCCATCAAATAGTAAACTGAAGGGAGACTGACTTGCGGTCCCTTTTTTCCTCAAAACAGATGGATTGCATGTATGAGCATTTTCAAAGGTTGAAGTTTATACTCACTTTTCACCATAACAAGGAAAATGCCAATTCAACATTCTCCATCGCCTATAGAAAGCCTAAATGCTGTGCACTTTGGCTTATAAAGTATCTGACGATTTTCAGAGAGCTAGCTCCCATGAGAGTCCCATTAACCTTCTTAAAGTCAAGCTTATGACTTGACTGTCTGCAAACCCTAGTCCAGGATTTACAAAGACAGTTTATCAAGGAGATGGAAATGACTATGATTTTGCAATCAATTAGATGGAAGGGGATAAAGTACCCCACTATATGATAGGCGAATCATAAAGAGAATGTGATTACACTAACACATTTTTTGAGTTACTATAGTCAACAGCCGGAATATGAAATGGCAAGACAGCGAAGCTGTTCACCACTTCCAAAGTGACATAAAATTCTTGCTACAGTAACAGTGACTGAGGACAATGAGGGGCCTGGAAAAGATCAAAGGGTTGGCAAGGGAAGGTATGAACTGAGGAGAACATTTATAGCCAGGATGGGGACATGATTCATCCCAAGATAGAGGGAAGATACAAGAAGGCAACATATCCACAGACAGCAGCTAATAAACCTGTAGTAAACTTGTGGACTTCGATGAACAGTCAGCAAGAAGTTACAAGATTTGAAGGTTGAAGCTTTTTTAGCCCCGGCATGACAATGGCCACATCATCACATTTAAATGAAAGCAAGGCCACTATCTGAGTGCTGATCAGTTAAAAATGTTTGGAATTCCACATGGATTCTTTGTGCGCATCCATTAACGGGATTCAAATAAATTGAAATATAGCATTACTGTTCAAAGGGAATAACTGTGAACACGATGTCCTTGTCACCATTCATAGGGACGGACTATGAGTATTAACCGAAAGCCTCTCCGACTTACAGATTTGGATAAATTCATGACTCACTAAGCTTTTTAATAGACATTTTATGAAACTAAGTCAGACTGTTCGAACATCAAATGCAATTATTATTGTGCAAAAACTAAAGTACAGCTGCAGCAGGAGTAATTTTCACATGCAAAGGGGAAAAAATGATTAGAGCATTACAGTCCATCAATGACCCATTTGCCTGTCGTCTGATTAAATTGGCAATCAGCTCCACTCCATGGATGTTGTTGAGGGATACATGGGTCACCATTCCACCCAAATCGACGGGGGAGTGCTAGTGAAGTCTTTAGTGTCCGTAAGGCCCTAACTAGTATGCAGAAGGATGATTTAGTTAGCATCAGCTAAAATATATTCCAAGTTGAAAATGATATATAATTGACAAAAACTAGAGTTAAAAGCTTGGAAAACTACGAAACTGAGATTCCATCAGAATTCATCAAGAAACCAGTTCTAAAGTTTCTGTACTGGAATTCATCCACAAGCTAGCTCAAACTTTTGAGTGACACAATAAAACAGCTCAAACAACGCACAATACGAGTATCTGATGTTTCCCCTGACTTGACCGTGCTTGAATTTCTTCATATGTGTGGCTTTCTTTAACTGGCACTTTAAAGCCGTAAAAATTGCTAAACAAACTTAAAAAGAAAAACCTTTAAGCTCAAAAAACAATTTAACAAAGGGAACATCCTGATTTCCTATTCCATTACTAGAGACAGGTTGTGGATGCAATAACTCCCTGGTCCATGGAAAAACTATTCTGAAATTATTTCATCCCAAGCTCCCAAGAAAATCATCGGAAGCTCTTCTTGCCAATTTTTTTTTATTTAAATTTTTGGTAAGGTTCTTCTTGCCAAATTTCATCTCTACTTATTAGAGTAACATCGTAAACTATGTTAAATAAGTCAAAGTCAAGATATATGGATTCATCCAACTTGACTATACATAGACAATAGTTTTTGTTTTCTTAAAGTGTACACTACAAATATTAAACTGTGGTTCAAACAACTACTACAAAAATGCATATTTTAGATTACAACGGAGGCTCAAGTTACATTTCTTTAACCCCGTCAAAAGGAAGTGCAGGCAGGGAAGAGCTTGTTCAGAATAAAGGTAAGTCTTATCTCTCAAAAGATTGGGGCTCGCATTGTTGCACTTCCACAGAAAAATTCCACTGACTACATCAAGCTTTCTTTATCTTAGTAAAAGGATATGAAACATTGTTAGTGGTAGATATAACAATGTTATATTAATGGCCTATTCCATTTGAAAGTACTTTTTTTCCCGTTCAAGTTGGCCTCTTTAAGTTGTCCCATCCTTCCCAAGTCGTCCCATTTAGCTCCCCCCCACCATCTGATATTTTATTTCATTCAAATTATATCTAAGAGCCAGAAGAACCCTTCAGTTTTTTCTTCAGACAAGAAGCAACTGCTTTAAATAGTAGCCAGACACCCTACAGATTTTGAAAGCAGAGACATAGCAGGAATTTAAGAAAAAAGTCCCCTTAGGGCCACAAGTACAGATTGAAGTGGAGCTAAGGGACATAAGGCATAGCACTGACTGGACCTTATTAATGCATAATTCAATCAAGCGCTAAGGTTTCTCTTGGTGATAACAAGATAAAACAATGAGAGATGGCCATAATTAGAAATTCATGTTTGAGAGGTTGTTCTTGTAACTCCTTGCTTCATAATAAATTTCATGCTATCAATCCTGCACATAGGCCACGAATCAACATGAAAAGACTTATGTTCTTTCCTCCATTATCTCCTTTTCTGATAATATGTATGGCCAACAAAATAAAATGAATCCTGCTACAAGTAGAGACAGACTTTTGTGCAGATGGCTTCGATGCCTAATGCACCAGATTGCCAAACAAGCAACAAATTGCTATGCATTTTATCTTCAGAGACTAATATTGCTAGAATCATATTAGAATATGATACTTTAAGCTATGACTAACTGGATGGCTTGCATGGAAACATAACAATTAACCTGCATAAATGAAATTGGCCAGAAAGACATGTACCTACATATCTACGTAGCAATATCTATAAGCCTGTAATCTACATTGGCAAAGTCTTTGCGCACCTTCATCTGCTAAAGTTTTAGACTCAGCTGTGATAATTTCAAAGATCTCCACAGCATTGATGATAGCTTTTCCCTTTTTAGGTTGCACGGTTACTGTCAAGGTCCTACCATTCACAGCCACAGTTGTGTTTAGTACCAGAGCAACGTATCGATCCCCACTCATTTTAATGATGTCCACATCTTCAAATACAGAGTCGCCATTTATCAGGATATCAAACACTCGCTGCCCTACACCTCTAACGCTAGAATCAATCTCTGCAAAATGTAACCAGACTGAATAGTTCCTGTTAGGATCCACATCCATAATGTACTCCAACTCTGGTTGATTTTCAGTTCCAACAAGCGCTGACTGATAAAGTGCTTCCGGATAAAAGTTTGGCGCAATGGAGGCCTGTTTGATGCTGCTTTCAGTAGATATCTCTTTGTCAGAGCCTACGCTATAAGTTGAAATTGGCTTCCAAAATCTGTCCCCACCCCAATGATCACCACTGTAATCCTCATCAAATTTTGGTTTCCCAGTACCGCAGGTTAGTCTTGCGGATGTTTTAAGGATTATTCCGTGGCCCTGGTCAGATCCATACTTATATGCATTCTCATCTACTTGAAGAATTTCAATGGAGAGAATAGCAGGATCTCCATGACCAGTGCTATGGAAGCATAAAGAGGCAGAACCATCTGTAAGAAACACAATGCCTTCAGCAAATGCTCGCTCATCATGGCTGATCCAACCCGGTTTCAGAGAAGAAATCAAAGTTCCTTCAATTGAAATGTCAAATAGGGGTTCTTCATCAAAGTTGGGATGTGCAACCAAACCAAAGAAAATCCTCACTGAGTAGCGTCCCTTCGGCACTCTATTAAATATGTAGCAGTTTTCAGGACCTTCAGAGAGAGGAAAATAACGAATTGTCTTAAGCGGAGGGCTGATGATACTTGTACGCGTTGCATTAAACGGTATTCCTCCAGTATAAGCAAAATCTTTGTACCAAAGTGTATTGGTTGGTAGAGTATGGACATTTTGACGAGCTCCACAGCTTATGCGCATAGCAAAAGGTGCTGCGGCAAAAGAATACAGCTTAGATGTTGATTCAAACAATTGGATGGGAAAGAGTCAGAGAAAACAGGTAAGAGAAATGGTTTTCCCTTACAAAGCACAAATGCTTAATTATAAAAAGGAATAAGTGAACATCTCACGTCTCTGCTCTATCATTCCAGTGACTGTGTATCGTTGTTAACATCTATTCCTAACCAATATCTAAATACCAGCATGTATCCGTGACTGTTTTTGGTGTTGCTACCTAGTTTATCAGGATGCCATTAAGATTCTCACTGCCTTGAGTGAACTAAGGCAGAAATGATGTCTGCTTTGAAATCAAGATCAAGATAATTTGGGAACAAAGGAGAAAATCAAATATCTAGTGTTGGAAGGACACAAGAGTGAATGTCTGTCCAAGCCCATAATCATCCACAGTTGGTCTTGGTTGTCTTGCTCTGATACCATCTAGTCTTGTGACATTTTACTTTTGTCTGCTTGTTTTTATTTCCTAATATTTTTTGGATTTATCTACTCATAAAATCACTTATTATTTATCCCTATAATACATGGTTAGATCCAATTCACTAAAAAATATTGAGGCATTAAGTTATGAGCCAATTGGATATATTGACTGCTCCTTCATCTTTTAGTTATCCACACATAGGATCTTCTTTTGCAACGACACCTTACATGAACACCTGACAGGATATTTTGCAGCAAAGCCAATGCTTCACCGGAGCTCTTAATCTCAGCTTTAGGAATCCCAGTGTCTTGCAGCTGCTCACTAATAGTTAAAATTAGGAAAGCAGGCATGTCACTGTCAAAATACAAAACAGACAATCGAGTTTCCGGAGTTCCCGTGCGCGTTTCCACTCTCAGCAACCTCGCACATCCAACTGCAACTCCTCTCATTCTTCAGCTCAGCTAAGGCAGCCAAATCACCACAACCGAACTGCCCGCGACCATTCAAACTAAACCGATGCGAATCCTCGAGCGAAACCGACAACTACCCAGAATTCAAAACCGAACAAATCATCCCGGGTTAAGCTCCTAAACATCACAAATAACCAAAAAAAAAAAAAAAAAAAAAAAACCAAACAAAAAGGCAAAACCCAAGGCAGCACTCAAGCTAAGCACAGGCACCCACTAGAATTGAGCTCCCATCACACTCCCCACCCTCGCTTTCGAAACCTCCTCAATCACCCTCGAGCTAGAGAGACCCCTAGAAAGAATTTGCAAAAGCGAGAGAGCTCACCGCGCCGAGCGGACGAAGTGGAGAGAGACAGCAGGAGAGTGAGGAGCGACGAGAGGAGAAGGAGGAGGTGAATTTGGTGCCTCGACGACATCGCCGCCCGCCCACCCGTGTTGCGCCTGCCTCGCTGGGAAGTGGTACTGATCGATGCTCACGACAGTGTCACGCACATTCCATCTCGATCTTCGAGAGAGAGAAAGAGAGAGAGTGAGTGAGTGAAAGAGTGAGTGAGAGAGAGAATGTGCTTTATGCTTTGGACTTTGGGGTTGCCCGTGAACCGTGAACGGTCGGTTTCCTGACAAGAGTAGTTTATAGTTTACAGTTAAACCAGCTCACTATGGTCAGTGAGAGTGGTCAACTTGGTCACTGGTTTAGTAGATGGAGTGTGGCTACATCATGACAAACCAAATGACAGAAAAAAAAAACTAATCATGAAAATAATGGAGGGCAACTTGAGTTAGGCTTATGAAAAAATATGGGATTTTTCTTTTTGGGAAAGATGTTGAAAAATATGCTTGAATCAAACTCGTATCAGATGTTTAGAATTTGTTGTAAAAGTAGAGAAGAAAATGAATTCCGGAGTATTTGGTATGTTATACATTTAATGGCAACTTAGCGCACAGTAATTTTTTATGGGAAAAGAATGGGCCATATAAAGAAGGACGAATAAGGACGAATAAGTGGCAACTTAGCACACAGTTATTTTTTATAGGAAAAGAATGGGCCATATAAAGAAGGACGAATAATTGTGATTTGTACCCGAAAAAAAATCCATGTGTCGATATCTTGATCTTGATTCTCATGATGAAAAATCAGTAATAAACTTTTCTAAGCATATATATATAAAAGGGGGAAAGGGACAAACAATCTCTCCAGTTTCCCAAATTGTTATAATGAGGTCATTGAAATATTTTGTTAGGCATTTGGGTCTTTAAAGTACATGTTTTTTTTTTTGAATTGATCCTTCTATGAAAACAAAAAAGAAAAGGCTGACCTAAAGTTACACGAAAGCCCCATTTCACTTCAGTTAATTTAGATTGAAAATTGCTAATGTGGAGATTAATTATCCTACATGCTATAGCTAATACTAACTGAGACATTTCTAATAATATTTTGATTATATATTTTCATTTTCTTTAAATTTTTTTCCTTCATTTTGGCCAATTGGGCTACAAAGGCCCTTGCTAGATCTAGGCAAGGGCCGCCTCACCCAAGATCAGCAAGGGTCAGACAAAAGGAAGAAAAAGAAAAAGAAAAAGACAAATTCAAAATATAATTTTAAAATATCCACGTCTATGCCGACAATGTCATGTAGGATGCTTGACATCCACATCAATGATTTTTCCTATCTATATTGGCCGGATAGATTGAATTCGTATCAATATGAAAAGAATTAGGACTAAATTCAATTGAAATATTTATATCTAAATTAGTATCAATATAATATATTTTAAAAAAATTACTACTTTTTTGTTTGATCAGTCTGGGAAAAGTTCAAGGACCTCTAATACTTTTTCCCATTTTGAAAGTAGAAAGTATTTTTTACAAACCACGCACTCTCATCGCACGAATTGTGTTTTAGGGAGAAACTACAAATGTACATCGTCAATTGAGGAAATGATTTTCTTTGTCGTGAGGAAAAATGAAGTTAGTAGAAACCATTAAAAACTTGGCCGTGTTTCACCAGTAGTACTCAAATTATGATTTTTAGCAGCATATGGTTGGAGGGAGATTTATAATATTAGAATATAAATCATCAGTGAAGAAAGACAGACGCATTTATCAGCTCAAAACTTTAAAAAAACTCAAAAAGAGAGGAACTTATAAAAAAAAATAATAATTTCAGTAGGTCTCCAAAAGATACCAAAGCTATTTTCCCTTAGTCACCAAAAGAAAAACAGAAAGAACTTAGAGTAACAAAATGTACAATCGGAAAACCAGGAGATTTTTCAAAATCGCCATATGGGAAAATCATAAAAATAGGATTTGTTGACACTTAAGTCGCTGCCCAAAGATCCTTCTTGCATAATTTTGAAAAATCGGACTTAGGTTCCTCCTGAAAATATTTGTTTATTGCACATTGCTTTCGTGCATGTCGCAGTTAATACCATTAATTAGAGCCGTCGTGTTTTGGTGGACGTTTGTTGTTTTGTCATTTTCAATTTCAAGATTGTTTGGGCCACTTCAAGAAATTTGGTGGCCTCTCTCTCTCTTATCCTTTCATTTGGATATTATACTTATATTTAGAGAAAATGACGCCAGAAACGTGATCATTTTTTTACTTATTTCGATATCATAACTTTTCAAGCAATCATTTAATGCGATAAATTTTAATAATTATTTAGGAATCCCTCTTTATCAATAAATTTGACATGACATTAATCTAACATAACGGTTCGACATGACTAGTTGGAAAACAAAGTTAGCAAAAGATCATTAATTGTAGCCCCAACCCATATCATCTTCAGATCATGTGGGTCAAAAATTGTTGTACCATCTCTCAGACACCATGGATTCCTGTTTCTCTCTTTATCTCAACCAGATTGTCCATGGGACTTATGAATTCCATTACCATTTTTGGCCAACAGCTGTTTCTTCGCATCACACTCTAAACAGTAGGTTTGAGGTCGGCGACCTTCATAAGTGCCAAGCCGCCTCAGACAAAAGACACGGAGGTGTCATCGGAGATGTTGAGCCCTTGAGCTTGAGCGTAGAGAGAGAGAGAGAGAGAGACAGAGAGAGTATTTGCACCAAATTTGACCACGTTGTTAATAGGTTAATATCCTGAAAAACATCAAACTAGTACATCTGTGACAAATTTAGCAAAAACTATTTTTTTTTACCATAAAAAACTTCAAACTGTTACACTTGTGACAAATTTACCCCGACTAACTATAAAAAACCCTAAACTAGTATATTTATGACAAATTTACCCCAAACTAATTTATTTGACCGCAAAAAACCCCAAAACTGATAAATTTGTAACAAATATACCCTCCGCTAAATTGGATTAATATCACAAAAAAATCACAAAAATTGTAAATTATGATAAATGGAGCGTAAAATCCCAAATTGGTATATCAATCAACTGTCACGTGTCATTTAACTTAATATTTTAATGGTAAAATTTAACAAAAACTAACCGAGGGTAAATTTGTCACAAGTGTACTAGTTTGGGGTAAATTTGTCAAAGATATACCAGTTTAGAGTTTTTTGTGGTAAAAAAATAGTTTATAGTAAATTTGTCACATGTGTACCAGTTTGGGGTTTTTTATAGTATTAACTCTTGTTAATATAGATAGGCACGCGATTAGAATATATGTTGTCACTAAACACATGAGTAATTGTCGATGGCTATAAGAATGATATTAATATTGATGTACATCGATGACTATTAATCATATGTTGATGTAAGAGGGCTTATGGTTGAAGATTGTTGACACGGGTATTGGTTATAACTTATAAGGATCAAAGATTACCAATTGCAACACTAGGAGAAAGGCTAGATGCCTAGAGGGCATTGGGATGTAGTTATGGAATTTTGAATTTGACACCACTAGCGGATGAAGTAGCGAAGTTCAGGAAATCATGCAATGAGAATGGATGAAGCAACACACGTGCGCACGGAAGATCAAAATATGATTTTAAAGTAGTAACTAGTAACTCCTTGAAGATGAGATCATGGTATTGTGAGAGCATGAGCACAAGATTCTCAGAGATGTGGAGACATGGCTATAATTGAAAGACAACTACACCCAAACAATCATGACATGAACTCCATAAATACCAGTGTTCGTCTACTGAAAACCCTCGTGTATACAAAAACAAATATGTTATCTTTCAATTCCTACATAGTAGTTATAGTTTCTAGACTCGCGTCATCGATTACATTTCTAGTGTATTTCTTAGTTGTAGTTTTCAAATTCGTGTCATTAATTAATTTCTTGCATACTTTTTATATATTCAGTTCTGTTTGAAGTGGTTACGTTTTCAGACTTTATCGTTAATTAAATTCTTTTGTTGGCAGAAATAAGACAACCTCTCGCATCTTACCAAAGTCTTAACTAGCCTAAAATAGGTAAGTGACAACTCTAGCATGATAATCACAAAATAAAATGTGAGAAACCCAGTTGCGATGCTTAGTTGAGCTTGTGCACAACGTAAGAAGCATCTGTCCGCGCTCTCCTAATAATCCGTTGTCTCCTTGTGGCTCTGCCTTTGGATGGTTGCGACAGGCTTGTGCTATATAAAGTCATCTACTAAGTTATTGGTTGGCATTGCTAGTAACGAATTAGTGATTTCTTTCGAGTAGTGCTATATATACAAAGAAATCTCACTAAAAGGTTTTTATTTTTTATTTTTTTGGTGACCCAAGAACTTCCGTGTGCCATCTTCGTCTGGAGTAAACCTTGGAGGGAGTAGAGTCGCCACCACCCTTGCTTTTCCAAGGAGGTAGATGACACAGGCATTCGAACTCTGGACTTCTCGGGAAAGGAACCAGCACCCAACCACTACGCCGCCACCACGGGTGATAATCTCACTAAAAGGTTTATTACTAAATCATGTGGCAATTTTCTATGGAGCATCCAAAAAAGTTATTCATTCAATTCATGCATCCCCTTATCTTGATAACTTGATTCAAAATATAAGTTTTAGTTAAATTTCATAGTTCATCTAACATTTTCCAAATTTATATAATATAATTATTTAGACATTAGCACTCATGTGGTCATGGTTCCCACTAAATTCCCAACTCCAAAATTCCAAAACGAAAGAAGAAAGATTGCTGATAAAAATCTTCAAAGTGTCCACATCTCCCGGTTACTATTTTCTCCCAAATCATATCAATATATAAATAATACTTTCTTGATAAACATAAAATGAGCTGACTAGTCACTTATTATGAACTCATTTGTTACTTCAACTAACCTCAAACTGTTTTTTTTTTTTTTAAGTTCATTAAAATTCTTGTCAATTTTTTACCATCATTCATAATTATATATTAGACTCAATGTAACTAGATTAGACGAAAGACCCATGAAACCCTTAAATTCAAGAGAAACAACAGTTCCATTTGTGATATCTAAATGAGCAATTATCCGAATTTTTGCTCGATATTCAATTCAATGTTCAAATTCTATTTGCTCAATTATTAGCGTCAGCTCAATTTTAAATAAATGACAAACTTCCTTTGGTTTTGTTTTTTAATTTCTATATCCCTTTTCCATCGCCCTTGTCGTGGAGTCTCGCGGCGTGGGTCGTGATGTAGTTTAGCGAGCATGGTGGCGCAAATTTGAAATCATTGAGCAAAACTCGAGTTCTTATGATCTCATCATCCTATCTTCATATTTAAACCTTGGACTATAGTTTTATTATGTACATGCTGAATTTTACTTGTCTCTTTTTGTTTTTTCATATACACGAAGCATGCAATCATTTTTTTTTAAAGATTCTATAGAAATTAAAATACAAAGTGTCACAATCGAAATCATTTGAAAGCCTACATCGAGAATGGACGTGAGAATCTTGTAGTTGGTCAACATAATCATGATCCAGCGATTCTAAGAGTTGCTTCCTAGGTTTCAAGAGTCAATCATGCGCATGAACAAAACATGAAAATCCTTGATTTGCAAATCCTTCTCACGTTGTTGCTGAAGCACGTAACCAGGCCCGCACAGCTGCAATTTCTCCTGTTCCTGCTGATCATAATCATCCAGATCTGGATAGCTTATGGCGGCCCCTAATCCCGGCGTTCTAAAGATAAATATTGATGGGGCTTTCAAGCCAGGAAGTGACCACGGATCAGTTGCCTACCTTTGTCGTGATCAGAATGGCCATATCATCGAAGGATTCACAAAGACAGTACCTGCATCTTCGGCTTTGCAGGTGGAGGTTCAAGCTCTGTGTTTTGCCCTTCATCATTTGATCCACGCCAACAAGACCTCTAATCCCCTTATCATCGAGTCCGACTGCCTTGTCATGGTTGAAGCGGTGAATGATCCTCAAATGTCGCCATGGGAGGTTCGTCCCCTGCTCGCCGAAGTTGCTGCCCTACTCCCTCGTCTCGCTTAGTCGTGCGTTAGGTTTTGCCGAAGAGATGCCAATGCTGCTGCGGATTGGGCTGCTAAGGCCCATAACAATGGTCTTTTGATGCCTTCTTGGGCTTTTTCCCCCTTCTCCCTTGTTAGACATTATAGCCTTTGATACCTTTCAAGCAGGTTGTAATGTTCGTTTCAACTAATATATTGCCTTCTTTCGACCAAAAAAAAAATTACCAACATTTGATTTTCGTGGAAGGTTGTGTTAATTTTACTAGGAGGGGATGCAACGTAACATTCAACCTATAGTTGAATTGTATTTGCCTCAAACTATAATTTCCTTTTCAGTGCAAGTAAATTTCCATAAGTATTGGTAAATGTCAAAAAACTGTTGATAAAAAAATGACCTCTTACTTTTTCTCATGCAAATTGTTGGTGGCTCACCAACATTTCTATGAAATTATGAATTTCCTTGTATAATTTGCGAATTAGCAATTTTTGTGGTAACTTACCATCCCATATTTATATGACTTGCTTACATTTGGATTTTATCATTCTTATATGAGATTACCAACATAAATTAGAGTGATTTATCAATTTTTTCTACATTAAATTATCAATTATTTTTGGATCACCGATTCTCCTTTGATTCGCTTAGCAATGTTAAATTGATTTTTTATATAGTTTATTAACTTTTCTATTGTGTTATTAATTCATACTTGCCTTAATTAGTATCTCTCTACATTTACTAACTCTTGTAAGAGATTATGAAACTAAATTAACGCCACGAAGGGTTGTATAACTAGACCAATTAGGGGATATTTTCAATTTGGTTTGGTTCAACAATCCGAACCGAAACTATTCAAACCTTTCATTATTCAACACAAAAATGCACAAAATTTCATTTCGGTTCAATTTTTGACATCCCTACTACATAAATTTAAAATAAAGCAGGCTTGTATTAACCTGAACTCTAGAGATACGAACCCGAACCCGAACCCTCCAAACCCGCCAAAATATTAGGTCCATTGGTAGCCCATCGTTCATCGAGAGGGAAGTGGACAACTTGAACATCAATTTTTCCCCCGAACAAAACGCAAAGAAGGGTTGACTATAGATATTGACGGTCAACAATTGCATGCTCTTGGTCTCTCAAGTTCAGAAAGTTGTACGTATTCAATTATGAGTTACTAGAATGACAAGGCATTTTTGATAAACTACATTGATCTAATTATTTAAACTTTTTAAATATTCTAACTATCAAGAGTGAGTTCCTATTATATTAGTAAGGGATAGAAAGAAAACAAGAGAAAGCCCCACAGGGGAGGATGGCATGACTCTGTCCGAGAATTGGAGACTTTATTAAAATGGGTAAAAGACAGACAGGTTTATCTTAGTACTGGGGCTAAAAAAATCATATTATCCACTACTAATAAATTAATCGAATGTAGGTAGGTTAGAGCGAGCACGAAAAGGAATGTCGTGCCAAATTCATCCATTTTGATTTTCAGGGTAGTTAGGACAAACTGGGACATCCATCGTCTTGCCATGTTACACTATAAGGTAATTATAAACAAAAAATCATAAATGTACGGATGTCAATTCAATACTAAACTTTTTAATTGGCCAATTTAGTCTAAAACTTTTAACGATTTGTTAATATAGTCTTTCCTTTTTATTAATATTGGCTGGCAATACTTAATGTTGGCTGGTAATTGTTAACATGAACATTAGCCATCTTACGTGGCATGATTGATACTGTCGCATACAATATTTACACTTTTTTACATTTTTTTTCCTTTTCCTTTTTTTTTCCTGTTTTCCTCCATTGAACCAGGCTTATGTCACCAATTGCTTGTTGAAATTAATTGGAAGGATTACATTGGCAATTTGTCAAAATTTTTAGAATTAAATTAGCTAAATAAAAAAGTTTTCCTTAATATAATAAATTTATGAATTTTCTCGATAATTTTCTCTAGATTTGGTAGATAGCCAAGGTCTTTGATACTCCTTCATCGCTGGTGATGGTAGTGATCCTCATCTGCCATGCAGGCAAAGGTTGCCAATCCTAAATCATGCATCAGCAATGTCGGTGCCATCATGGGACGATATCCCTCTTCTTTTCTTTATAAAAAATTCGCTGTACTTTAATCGATTAATCTCAATACACATCACGGTGTCTATCTAACTCAAAATAGGACAACTTTCCATACTATAAAAAGTCATATTATCGTCACATAAATTTCACAATAAAGAAGGGTCACCCAGTACACATTTAAATCTATCCACTTCACAATAAGAAATCGTTATTATTGTTGAGCAACTTTTGCCATCATATCAATCCATAATAAATTTGAACAGGCTGATCAATGACGTAACGGGTTAAAATGGACGGTCGAAATTACACTCCCCCAATTTTCAAAACCTAGGGTTAGGGATTTAATGACATTGCCATGCAACCAAGACGTTGTGATTTTTCCCCATTTGTCCCCTTTCCCCAATTTGCTCGAAATATTGGGATGGAAAACGTGAGGGTATAAAATAAAACGACCTTTTCGGTTTTCCCCAGGAGAGAGAATCCCCCTGAGGAAAGGGGCGTGAGTGCGAAGTAAACACGGAGCGACGACCAAGACCTGTCGCGTCAACGCGACCAAAAGATCGCTCACCCCCTCGCCCTTCTCTGCAGCAGCAGCAAAAACTGCACACCAGCAAATGCTCGGAAAATTCCCTCTCGTGCTTGCCGTGACAATGCCGCCGCCGTCGAGAACGACGATGAGGAGTGGGAGGACGTCGAGGAGGAGGAGGATGGTGAGGCGGGCCACGATCAGGAGATGATCGCGGATGAGGAGGCGAAGATGATTGAGGAGGAGGAAGAGTGGAGGAAGTGACAAGAGGAGGGGAGGGACCGAACTCGATTGCCGGCCCGCTTTAGGATCATCTTACGTGGCATGATTGATGCTGTTGTGGATAATATTTATAATTTTTTATTCTTATGTTTAATCTTTTTTCATTTTCCTTTTCTCCTTTTTTTCCCCTTTTTTTCTCCATTGTTGTTGATGTCACCAATTGCTTGTCGAAATTGACTAGAAGGATTACTTAGTAACTTGCCAAAATTTTTAGAATTAAATTAGCTAAATAAAAAAATTAAAATTGAATTGATATTCATATAATAAATTTCTGAATTTTTTCAATAATTTTCTCCATATCTAGTTGATAGCAAAGGTCTTTCATACCCTTTCGCTGTTGATGATGGTAGTGATCCTCGTACACCATGGCCACCGCGGGCGAACGTTGCCTGTCCCGGCCAGTCCCAATCATGCATTGGCAGTGTTAGTGCCATCATGGGACGATACCCTTCTTCTCTTCTTTATCGAAATTTGGCTGTACTTTAATAAACTAATCTCAATACACATCACGGCATTTATCTTACTCAAAATAGGACACTATAGCATGCTATAAAAAGTCATATCGCCGTCACATAAATTTTACAGCAAAAAAGGGCCATTGATGCACCTTCAAATCTACCCACTACGCAATAGGAAACCGTTATCACCGTTGAGTGGCTTTTGCCACCATATTGATCCATCGCGAATCTGAACAAGCCGATCAATGATGTAACCGGCTAAAATGGACGGTCAAGATTACACTCCCCCAATTTTCAAATCCTTAGGGTCATGAATTTAATGACATTGCCATACAAACCAAAAGACCTCGTGATTTTTCCCCATTCGTCCCTTTTCCCTAATTTGCTCGAAATCTCGGGGAGGAAAACCTGAAGAGTACAAAAATAAAACGACCCTTTCGGTTTTCACCTAGGAAGAGAGAATCCCCCCCCCCGAGGAGGAGGGCCCGACTGCGAAAGAGAGCGAAAAAACACACGCGGCGACGACCAAGACCCGTCGCGTCAACGCGACCAAAACTCGCTCCATCCCCCGCCCCAAGTCTCCTTCTCTGCAGCAGCAGTAGCAGCAGAAAAACTGCACACCAGCAAAAGCTCGGAAAATTCCTTCCTGTTCTCGCCGCGACAATGCCACCGCAACCGCCGCCGCCGTATCCTCCGGCCGCCGTCGCCGACGACGACAGCGACGACGACGAGTGGGAGGACGTCTCGGAGGAGGAGGAGGGCGGCGACGCCGGCCGCGATCGGGAGATGATCGCGGACGAGGAGGCGGAGATGATCGAGGAGGAGGAGGAGGACGAGGACGAGGAGGAGGAAGGCGGCGGAGGAGGAGGAGCGGAGGAAGCGCGAGGAGGAGGAGGAGGACGAGGAGGGAGGGAGGGAGCGCGGGGCGAACTGGTGAGTGCTCGAACTCGATTGCTGGCCCGCTGTACGATCGTCGCGGGGGATTGTCTCTGCATTATCGCTTCCGTTGTTTTGGTGCTGAGATTGTTCGATCGTGCTCTGCTCTGCGTGCTTTGCTTCGGCCGCAAGTATCTGAACGACTGTGCTGTTCTTTTTTCCCCCTGTGAAGGCGCGTGCTTGGGAAAGTTCGAGACTTTGAGTCGTGTGTGGGAATTCTAGCTCCAGGGTACCTTTACCATGTCCTGTCCGGTAAAAGTGGAAAATTGACGGCGTCGTGAGCAATCGAACGGCATTTCGACTTGAATTTTGTGCGCCTCCGATCAACTCAGAGTAGTGAATTTGTCTGGATTTTTGTGGTGCCCTTCGTGAATTAGGTCTTCGTTCGATGTGTTGTCCGTGTATAGAACAGGATTTTGAGCCCAATGTTGTCTTGAAATGAGATGATCTGATTTGGGGTAATGCTCTCTTGATTCGCAGTCGATCCACCTATAGACCCTTTTTTTCAGTTTTAAGTATGTCTCAATGAAAATTCAGTGCTTTACCTCAGGGAAATCCACCTTGGTCAGCCACAATGGAGGAAAATTCCCGATTATGGAAGAGAAACGACAAAGTCATGTTCTTAGCATTTTAAGCATGTGTAAATCTACAAATGATTTTGAGGTGTTTTATAATGGAAAGCGGCTGGACATGAATGACTAGATCATAATTAAAGCAAAACGATCACTTGACCAATTCTATCTGGCAAAGTAAATTAGTCGTATGAAGCAAGTTTATGCATCGTTAGTTTCCAACATAGCATAATCAATATGTCTTTGATTCCATCAATATCATCCTTCCTAAATAGTTCTCACTGTAATAAAACAAAAACTACTCTTTCTGACTTTTTATGTTTCCTCCTGAAATATGGTAGAAGTAAAATTTTTATGGTTTTATGGATTATTTGGTTCTTCTCCGTTAATATTTACTGTTTTTAACATGGGCGCAACATGATTCTTCACGGAGGACGCTGAGGCTTTAGCCAATTACGTACATTTGGATCCTCTCCATTCTCCGTGATTTTGAACCAACTTATGGCTTTGGTTTGCTAGTCAAACCGTATGCTGTCTCTCTCCAAAGAAACATATTACCTAGAAGCTTCAGTTTAGTTGCCAACATGTTTTCTTCTGAAATATTGTCATAGTTGTGTGTTTCAATGAATGATTTGCTGGAAGTGTTGAGCTATCTACCACTCATTTTGAACCAACTATGTCGGGACTCACTTCTAAATAAATGCCTAACTGTTCCTGATATTTATGCTGCTCTTTGTTCAGAGAAGGATAAGCAAGTGGACTTGCAGCCCGGGGATGGCATGCCATGGTCATCAAGGTATGGCAGTGTTGGCCATTAGTACCTTGAAATTTAGCAGATAGAGGAAGAAGAAACTCTTGGAGTTGCGAGCTAATTGTCTTTTTTTCCACTAAAACTCCATTACCCTCTCATGTTATATTTTGAATGAATCTCTGTTGATTGTGGGTGTCCTAGGTTGACCACTTCCGGTGCAAGGCTGAGAAGTTTGTCTCCAGGACTGGAGTTGCCGGAACGAAATAAACGAGCGGCAATCATCTGTTCCTTTTTTGCAAAGGGATGGTGCATCAAAGGGAGTTCATGTAGGTTTCTGCACATCAAAGATAATGTCAATAGTACTCCTGAGCTGGTGCGCAGACATGGTACTGGCTCAAGCTGCATAGAGGAAGCTGTGCATGATGAAGGTATGATGTTTTTAGTTTGTAGATGTAAATATTTTACCCTGCACCTCATGTTCTTTACGAGCTTCATATCTTGTGTCAGGACGAAAAGATGATTTTGAGAAATTGAAATCACCTGGCTTGCCAAAGCAGCTTGCTTCTTCAGTTGCCAATAATTCTGCATTATGTTATGGTTCTTCTTTGGAACAGATTCAGTCGCAGGTGGCTAGAGAAAATGAAAGCATGCACCAAATCAATCCAATAGCTATTTCCAGACCCCTCGGTGTTGAAGATTTATTGTTTAGTGCTCCAACTGATTCCCATCAATTGCCTCCATGCAAGCATCATGATGGACATATGTCTGCAGATGTGGACAATGGTAGAGATTTCCAGGAAAGGAGTTGGAGTGCTGATGATTACAGAATGCATGCTTCAAAGCTTAGTAGTGGTGGTTCTGGTTCAATGAGGGGTTATTGGCTACCTCCCTCAAGTGGTTCAATACGATCTTTTAACCTAGGCCACAATAAGCGACCCACTTCTCATGCTTCCATAACAGAAGACCAAGTTACTAACCAGGGCAAATTTTTTGGCAATTCTTCACCTATCACAAGCCCTGCTCTTAATTCAAGTGTCAAATTTCCTTCGACTACTGCAATATTCCCTTCTCAACACTCCTTATGGCTGTCAGGTTCTTCAAGGATCTTAAGTTCTTTCTCTGAATTCTCAAATCCTCTCCCTGCTCAGAGTACTCTTGATGTTGACTATGCTGGCCTTCGATCTTCTTCTCTCTTTGGAAGTTCATCCGATCTAGCTGGTTCTTATTCAGGAAATTTATCTAGAGCAAACATATCTGCAGATTCACGGCCGCGGTTTGGAAATAGGAGGACATTTTCTTCTTATGATTGGGAGCCATCCGAACCTTTTCGACCATCTTTCCTCATTACTCCGACGAGTATATCATCTCCAGGGAGTAAATGTGACCCTTTCCATGATAGCATCGAGCAACATAAAACAAGAGATGAGTCTTTCAGGTTGTTTTCTAGTCAGGGAGCATCCGTTCTTAATACAGCAGAGCAGCAGGTCCATAGCGATTCAAAAAGAAACCTAGTTGAAGAACGTGGAAACAACAGTTATTCAGTATCTTCAGATCATAGATTCAATGAGCATGGGTTAGGCAAGGGCAGCTACTTGCATGGAAAAGATGTAAATGGATCTGCGGTTGAGACGGCAGAGAATTCAGTTGTTGACAGCCAAACTGAAAATGAGATGTCCAAAGAGAATGACCAGCTGTCAGATCATGCCAAGGATAGTTCCCACATTAGTGGAAGTAGTATGGATCTTGGTTCTGCACTCGGAAGTGATGTTGCAGGCCACAAAGACAAAGTTAGACAAGATATTGAGATGGATGTCACGCAGAAGAAGGCTGCAGATGTGAACCAGGAGTCAAAGGCATTGAGACATTTTCGAGTTGCCCTTATAGATTATGTAAAGGAACTATTGAAACCAGCTTGGCAAGGGGGTCGTCTCAGCAAGGACGCACATAATTTGATTGTTAAAAAAGCAGTCGACAAGGTTCTTACCACCTTACAGCCACAGCAAATTCCGCCTAACCCGGAGTCAATAAAGCATTTTCTTTCGTATTCACAGTATAAACTCACAAGGCTGGTTGAGGTAAATAACTTGATTTAGGAGATGTATTTAATGCAAAAAGGAATGAAAGGGCAGACATGCTTAACGCTGAAGTCAAACATTTATTTGTGTTACTTGCAGGCATATGTTACCAAGCATGGGAAAGATTGAAAGGCCCAGTACAAAGCATCTTGCTCTCGTTTTGCTGTGTTTTACCTGCTGGAAGCCATAGTAGACAGTTGTACATTCTTCTAGTGTGAGCAAAAGTGAGATTTTCTCTGGGCTGAATTGTTCCTGTGACAGTATGCACATTTTGGGGTAGTTTAGATGTTAATGTTTTCCTTGGGCTGGATATTTATAGTATGGGACAGGAGAAAATTGTATTTAGTTATTTCATTAGATATCAAATGCTGTTAAGATTGAGATCCTAATTTGGATTGATGATGGCATCTAAATGAGAGGATTGTGAAATCCTTGACTTTCCACAAAGAAATATATAACATACCAATACTCAATAGAAAAAATGGTTTTGGTAAGACCGAAACGTCGAAGGAGTATTGAGCCAGTATCACTGTAAAATCTTATATCATCTCTGATATCGGAACTGATGCCTCTTTCTCTTTTACCTAAAATCTATAGATATAGATATTTAAGTGTAAATCTCTGAATATAGACATTTCAAGTCTAATTATATTAGATTCATTTGGAAATTGAATAATCAATTCGGCAGGATTGTATTGATCCTACGATTTCATCAGTTACGATGCATACACTGAAAAAATCCTCGTAAAAAAGATCTATTTTTTAGATCGAATCACTTCTCAAATGTTAGATCATAAAGTTGCAAGATAATTAGATTCATATTTTCATGCTGACAACTGCAATTGATGTGCTTATACTGGAAGGATGGTGATGTGGATAATAAATGCAAAAGACCATCTCTAATCTCTCAGATGATGCTTAAATGGTTGTGTTGAGCCTTGTCTTGTATGGTTAGTATTCATACTAAATGTGAGTTCCGTGGTTCCTTCTAATGAAAAGCTGGCAAAACTGACTTTTGGTTATTCATCTATCGACCTTATTTCACTCTGGTTTCAGTATATTAATCCATTCTGATTTTGCAGTCAATTTCATGTTTTGCTTCAGTTAGGTGTTTCCCTTCATTGATTGCCAGAAGATGATGGCAGTTGTTCTCTCGAACTAATATCTGATTGCCTTAATTTGTTGTTTGCCACCATATTGGACAGTCAACATGAATGAAATGTGAATTTGACTGACCTAGTTGGAACGACTTTAAACATGCTATGGAAAACTGAATTTAAGTGATGAATAAAATGTGTCATGCACTTGGGTGAAGCATGTTATAAACACGGTTGGCTGTGATTATTATAAGGGAAACCATGAACACACAGGACTCTTGCCTTGTTGAAAGAGGACGAATTATGCCTAGGAATACCTAACAGAGGGTACTTTCTGCTTTTAACCTCAACAGCCTGTATGGTGGTGGCAGAAAGAATTTCCTATCAAGTATTAAATCTAGCTATCAGCAGAATTTTGTCCTGAATGCTGTAGCATTCCTAGGGAGGTCAAATGCATTTTGAGAAAGTCTCTGGTTACAAATACCATCCCGCATGAAAGGAAACTGCAATATGCTTTAGAAGATGTAGACTCACAGAATTTATCCTTAACTCTCAGAAGCTGGAAGTCCAAGGACTCAGGCTTTTTTTTTTTTTGGTGAGCAAAGTTTCTAGCCACTTTGTTGTGCAAAAAATGGTGTCTTTTGCTCTCCCCATGTAATAATATAATAACCTTGTCAATCTATTCGTGAGATCACACTGCAGGAGTCTTTTCTTCACATGTGCCTGAAACCTGCATATTTTGGTTTGTGTTTTTCTCCCCATGAGGAATCTTCTATTCCTCCTCCTCCTCCTCCCTACGATGCCCAATAACTTTTTTCATGTCTTAGAAATAGACATTTCTCAAGAGCGGCTTGGGTGGTATCCATCCTCCTAATTGGCAGTATCATTCTAAATCAAAGGCGTGGTGGATACAAAAAAATATTTATGAACTAAGTCTACCCAAAGGAGTCTCCTTTGCATGCCTTATTTGTACTCAGTCTTAGAAGAAAGTGCAGGAAAGGTTCTGTGAGAAGTAGTCACAGACATCTGATATATAATATAGTAAGCTCTCATACATACGAAAGATGATTGGAGAGACGCCAGAGTTTTTTTTTTCTCTGTGAGAGTAAGATTTGTGTATCTTTCACGAGACTGTAAAACTGTATATATTCATATATTTGTCAGCTTCTCAAACAATGTTTTAACCAATTAAGACAGTATGCAGTTCCCCTTCCCACTGCTTCTTATCAAGATACATGACCTCTTTGTTATAATGAGTATGCTTGCTCATATTCTATCAATCCTACTCTTTAACTTGAGGAGCCAAAACTTCCTTCTTCAAAACTTCATTCTACAGTGGCCTGGTGGAAGTCACATTGGTATTAATTACATGGGGTACTTGCTTTGATTAATTAAACTAATCCGCATTAATACTGTTTGAAGAAAAGAGAAGGTTTGGGACCAAACTGACTGGACCAACCAGTTTTTTGAGTTTTGGTCTCCACTGTTTGCTCTTGCTATTTTATGAACTTGTAAATCAGCACTAAATTGGAATAGCTTAGAGAGACTAGTGTTTTCAAAGAGAAATTAAATCAAACAAAGTCCGGATAGATCGCTCATTTATACAAAATGAACTAATTCAAATACAAAAATCAACTATCTGGAATCTGAATGACAAAGATAATAAAAATTTTAGAAGAACACACAACATTGTTTAATTTAGTGGATTGGTCTAGTTTCAATTTGTCGAGTCTAAAACCAGCAGTGAAATTGTTTGGTTGGCTTGTGAAACACTTCTGAAAAAATGTCCTCTTGAATAAAACGAAACTTGTTTGAAGTACTTCTGATGAAGGTTCCTTTGATATCTTATTAAAGTCATTGTGTTGACCAGAACTACAACTAATTGTACCTTATGACCATCAGTAACTAAATCTCAATCTCGATTTTGCAGAAATGAATAGTTGATAAACACAACAATATGAACCTGAAAAAACTCCACACCATCTACTTTCTCTCTCCTTGCTTGGATGTAACCTTAGCGATTGGGTTGGTGGCATGACATTCCCTGCAGGGGAATATGACACAGCGCATTCTGCGAACAATCCTTGAGCTTGAAGAGGTGTACTCCTTGGTTGCTTGGTCTTTAATTCCTAGATCTGCTTTACGTGTATCCTCCGTGTAGCCCTTATTCTTCTTATCAAAGTCTTTGTTGTTCTTCTGAGTTTCTTGTGGTGACTCTCTGGAGTAGGTGCGACTGGCTATCTGAGATTGCTGTGCCTGAAAGAGAAGTGTGTGCGGAAGAAGCTGGCCATTGGAGATCAAGATGTCTGCTGGGGACTGACTTAATTGATCAGGAGCAGTTTCGTCTGGTGTAGGGGGATTGAATTTAAATTCTTGATCGTGTTTGGCATTGTTGGGGGGAAGCTTCATTTGCTGATCTTGAATGCACACAAGGCCTGCAAAGGAGAGTGAATCGAGTGAACTGTTGTCAGCTGCAACATTCACAGAAATCTTGTTTCGCAGGCGAGTGCCCATTGTTCCTTGGGATAAGTTGGGTTTGAAGTTTGCTCTTTATATATGGAGAAATAGAACAGTATTTGGATGCACATGCTTGTTTGTACTGTTTGTTTCTTCTTGGCCTTATGCCCTGAACAATTATCTATTATGAAAAATGTAAATTTTTTACTGCCTTCTTCTGATACACTTTGATGGAACATGTGTGATTGTAGAAAAAAAGGTTAATTTTCTCTGTGTGTCCAAAGTAAGTCTAATGAACTCCATGATGCATTGTAATGCATGGTACTAAAAGCAGAGAGATTTCTCGGAGTTGCTTTTGGTGAACTGTGGGGTGCGGTTGATTTAGTCATGAAAAATGTTAGGTTTTAGAAAATATATGAATTAGTGAGAGACATTCGTGAAAATACTCTAACACACTGTTTGTGCTTTAAGATTGGCAAGGACCAGCTGAAGTTGGCAAGGACCAGCTGAAGTGGCTGATTGGAAGTCCGAGCTAGGAGAAATCTTCTTGTGGTCCGGGTAGGATGGTATGTTTAAGGATATACCTATATCTTTTGATTGAAGTCCTTTTCATCATATGCAAGTGGCAGAGAATTGTCTGTTTGCACGGTGGACATTTCAAAGAGTTGTTCTGCAAATATAAAATACCGAAATATCCACTTATTGCCTTCATGTCCAAGCAGGCCTTGATATTTGTCATATTTTTGTCATGGAGCTTGTAGAATTCCAACCATCGCCTTTCCATGTTTTGGACGTTTTTTACACTGTCTGATATGTACGAGGATTGCTGGCCATCGTTGTGAAACGAGTCGGCTTGTGTCTCATTTAATAGCAATCTCTGTGGAAAATGACATTTGCTGAGACTTGCTGGGGTGGATATTACAAAGGTCAATACCGTTTTATACTGTGTCGCGTTTTGTCAATCATTTTCAGGGGACTGCTATAACTGTTCCCCCATCCTGAAGATACCGTCGGTCCTGGTCTGCATTGTCATTTGTTGAAGCAGGCTCGATAAAATCAGCTCTTCTGCAAATCTGTGTCCATTATATATTCATTGGACCTTACCTTAGGGCATCTATTAATGAGGCTTAAGTTGTTGAGCTACTTTGGTTGCTATTTGCTGATGTCTTGGAACTTATGCTAGAACTGCCGTCCGTGCATATACTCTCTTTAATCATGGATGAAGTAAGCCAACCCTTTTCTTTAGCGTGTTCTCAGCTAGGCCTCTCTGCAATACATTTTATGAGATGTCCGGCTTTTATAATCATGAAGGTTATATGATATTGTCTGTAAGCTGATTTTAATACTAATGTTCCTAATCTAATGCCAGGTGCTCGACAGGTGGTTGATTTCGAATGGTTTGATTCCATGCCAACTACTTGATGAAGTAATGTGAGCATGGTGGGTACTTAGCATATTCTCTTTTTCAATGCATTGCATATTAAATATGTTTATCTCGTTCGTATCTCCTATGAGATAATCTAATCAAGTCCTTATATTTTATTTGGTGTTGGAACTTAGAATACAATAACTGATGCGGGGACAGATGGGACTTCATCGAAAGTAGCCGGTCGGGTGAGGAGAGAGCGCCTTCATCGAAAGTAGCTTGGAACTTGTCTAATTCGCAACTCAAATGAGGGCTTATGAAATTGCTGATCACTTTGGATCGCCTAAAAAAATCGTAAGCTTCCGATTGCTTGACGTGTAGACGTTTTGAGAGAGCGCCCTAAGATCATTTGTAAATAAAATCCTTCGGTCCGTTCGTTCGGGTCTTCAACCGGATCACAGAAAAGACCGAAAATCATGTCGGCCCGATGAAAGATTCGTGCGAATGGGCCGGCCGAAAAGTTTAGTGGGGCTGGCCCGTAGCGAGATTGGCCTGGTCATTCTCTTGCATTTTGTTCTTCACCTCCCGATTCAAGCCTTCTAGGGGCATTGAAGTTTAACCAAATGGAAGGTGGGGCTTGTTCTTATGCTTGATTTGGGGCTTGTTAGTCTGAACTAGAGCCAATCCTGATGACCCAAATCTGGTTTGGTTGGTGTGGTATAGGCTAATTTGGGCGAACCGAAGTGATAAAAACCCAATATTGTTCCTCGTTTTCTCTTCTGCCTTGTCTTTTGAATGGAGAAACAACTAATTAGATGATTATGTTTAATTAATCAGTGTTTGAACACCATTCACATATCAAACCAAAGTTTTGTTTTTGTTAAAGAAAAAAAAAACTAAGTTGAATTGAGCCAATCTATTTGGTCTAGTTTGAAATCATCTTCGTTTGCTCTTAATTTTTCTAGCACAAATATTCTTCAAACTTTGGTGTAATATGTAGTGTAGTTCTTGAATTTTTTAGTTTATTTAATGTGATCCATAAGATTTGCTTTCATGTGTTATATTGTCGTTGAACTTGGTTTAATGTAACTCATCCATGGGCAGCGCGATTGGTTGATATATCTCCTCCAGCGAAGGAGGTCAAGGGTTCGAAACCTTGCATTGTTAGAGATTAAAGGCAGGGCCCTAGCGGTGCGTTGTTGGGTCAATTTCTCTTGAGGTATAGTTGCTGTTGGGCCTCCATCGTGGAGGCTTGTGAGACCCCAACTCGGCGTAAGTTGACAAGGGCAGGCCCTAGCGGATCCTTGATTACTAAAAAAGAGGCTCCGACGGATCCTCGGTTGTTAAAAAAAAAAAAAAAAACTTGGTCCAATGTTCAATGTGGTTTTCAACCTTTAAATATTTTGAAATAGTCTAAAAATTACATTAAATATTTTGAACAAATCGAAAATGTATGGCGAAATTGTCCATTAGACCAAAATTTGAGAGTTACATTGCATAAATTTAAAGTTCATAAATGACATTGTATATTAAATAAAAGTTCAAATATCATTGTCTTATAATCGCTTATTTAATAGACTTCCATTTCGAATTGTGGTCACCATCCTTAGTTCAACCATTGTGATTTCGATATATGCCTCCATTATTTCTTGTTCTACAGTAATCCTGCCGTTGTTTCAAGGTTATTCCTATGTGACCCTACCCTTTTTAACTCGTTCTCGAGCCATCACACTCCGTGACCCATATTTCCACCTTTTGAGTGCTCAGTTTCCATGGAAAAAAGGAGACATGGCTCCGATTGGCCTCTCAAAACCAGCTCAATCGTGTCCCGATGCACCATTTCCAAAACGTCGTCTTTCATCATCCTTTATATCAATGCCATAATATAAACACTTAATAAATTTCTATAACTGACCGAAATCGAATTATTTATGAACCAAAAAAAATCCATAAAAATAGAAAATAAATCATTAAAATTATTTTTTTTTGGGTGCAATGTTTAGAGAGGCCCCATCTGGAGAAGCGACCATCCACCTAACCCAACTCTCTCATCCAATCTAAATTAATTGCCAGAATACAATTCCATCGTGCGGGCCCCACGCCTGTGCTGACTCTTCATCCTTCATCCTTATCCAATATCTCCCCAAAAGATATTTTCTTGTCCTTCTGACACTTCCACTCCCATGATTTTTTGCTATCCACACTCTCGCATCACATCCCGCAGCTCTCGCGTCCGGAAGCAACAAACCCAGCGTGGAAATAGCGAAAAGGAAAAACCATCTGATCTCGTCATCGTCCTGATCAGTGGGCGTTTTCCATTATTTATAGTCAAAGATATCAAGGCAGATATTTGCACTGAGCTCTGGTCCTACTTCTAGTTCCTAAAGAAAGAGAGAGAGGAAGCAGAGAGAGAGAGAGAGAAGAGAAAGATGGTGCTGCTGGAGAAGCTGTGGGACGACGTGGTGGCCGGGCCTCAGCCGGAACGCGGCCTCGGGAAGCTCCGGAAGCTCACCACCAACCCCGTCGTCATCGTCAAAGGTCGGTCGACTCGACCCATCATCTTCTTGAAACGAGATCTCCGCTGTGTAAAAATGGCGGAATCACGTTCTTGATGAAGTGGAGTGAACCTCTGGTCTTGTTTGGAGTCAGTCTCTACGTTGATATTGCACTATGAAACGCAGTGAGACTGACGTTCCAGGTTTTTTTCCATGTGGGTGTGTGTGCAGAAGGGGAAGGGGAGAGCAGCAAGTACCAGCGGTCGATGTCGATGCCGGCGAGCCCCGGGACGCCGGCTACCCCGACGACGCCGACGACACCCGCGACGGCGGCGGCGAGGAAGGAGAACGTGTGGAGGAGCGTGTTCCACCCGGGGAGCAACCTGGCCACCAAGTCCATGGGGGGCCAGCTCTTCGACAAGCCCATCCCCAACTCCCCCACCGTCTACGACTGGTACGTACGCCTCCCCTCTTCCATGCACTGTGCATGGCGGCGAGTGCACGTCGATCTGCCGACCGGCCGTGGGATCGCGCGCGCTCGTCTCGACCCTCGGCCATGTGGGATCCGCCACTGAATAATTTTGAGATGATGTTGACCTCTGCTGACGTTTCGTGCTTGAGGGTGACTTCGAGCTGATCTTTTTCCTAGACGTCTTGATCGGTTGGTTGGTTTCTGATTATGTTAAAGCTGACCAAGTCCTTCTCCTCCCATCCTTATCGCAGGCTCTACAGCGACGACACCAGGAGCAAGCATCGCTGAGGACGCTATAGCGACCAACCCTGTCTCTCTCGTGGGATTTGTAAATATCGTCGTTTTGCTTGTTCCTTTCTCGTCGTTTCGATGCTTTGTACGGTTCTATCTATCGCTCCTGCACGAGAGGCTTCTTTGTTTAAGCTCATTTCGAATGAAATATTCCGCGAGTCGCTGTGATTTCCATGCTTTGCAGCACTCGAGCTGTTGATCTAACGGTGAATCCGAGAATTATGTTCGAGTTGTCTCTTGCTGAAAGCCCAAGGCAGATTATTCCAAAACAAAGGCACGCTTTGATATTTTAGAGAACTCTTGACTTATAACCCGAGTGAACTGGAAAACTCAGCTTGAATCTAATGGAACCGGTTGATTTGCAAGTGATTCCCAAGCATAAGAACATAAGGAGCCCGTCTATTGAACACTCGGCCATATCTGAGGCATTATCATGACTGAGCTTCGCTATGGATGACAAGTAAAATTTTTTTGATCTTTGAGATTAAACTACTAGTCTTAATTCGATCGCTATGAACACTTTTGGACAGTTTGGTGAAGGAAAAAAGTAAAGAGGAAAGCATATTGAGTTAAAGGGGCTGTGAAGTAAAGTTTGAGCTTTCTTTCAAGGGGAGGAAGGGAAGCAGTGAACATGATTGAGGCTATTGAGCTTTAATCATAGAAGCTGAGGATAAGAAATAAATATATCAAATTGAACAAAATTTAAAAAAATTATCGACTTAGATAGTCTGGTCCCCTCTGGAATTTGGGATTGAATCGGCAATCATCATTCTAATTTTATGGAATCAAAAAGTAGACTAATGTCTCGTGATTTGTCTAGAACTAATAATTCTACTGGACAGTTCTGGATTGGATCGGTTCGGTTTGTGTTGCTCATATTGCTCATAGCAGAAGAATAAATATGGCTTGCAAGTTGGGTTTCCAACTAGAAAACCTGTGAAAGAATCCGGTCTTCTCGTGCGCTGCTTCCTCCCCATCATGGTCATTTAATACCATACCAGGGTCGTTAGATTTGTCTAGAACTAATAAGACTAGTTCTGGACGGTTCTCGATTGGATCGGATCGGATCGGTTCTTCTCGTGCGCTGCTTCCTCCCCATCATGGCCATTTAAATCCATACGACGGCCGTCAGGTCTGTGAAGCCCACCAGATGAATGATTTCTTCTCCCTCAACGGCGACCGTATACAGAATCTGATCTTCCGACAAATACAGCTGGGGAGGCTTTAGCTCTTGTTCTCTGCCTTTCCCCAGTTCCGGGCCACGGCTGAAGTGTCTTTGTAATTGAAGATTGGAGCTGTCGAGGAGATTAAACATTAAAGAACTCAATTATATGCACTCCGTAGATTTATAAATAGGTCCACTTAGTCATGATGGAGCACATTGCGAATCGCAAAGCACTTTGTGAAGCAAAGCTACGACAATTTATACTGGAGCCAAAAAGCGTGTCGCCATTAAACATGAATGCGCTTTACAGCTGACTCCAATCATCTGCTTAAACTAAAGTTGGAAACGCCAGTGAACCGAAAAAGCAAATCGAGAGAGCATCAGACCAACGGGAGAGAGGGAGTAGATGATGTTAGTTGAATGCAGCAAGTATCGAAGATATAGCAACATACAAAGTTCAAGTAAAAGCCATGCTCTTTCCACCATTCGAGCAGCAAACTAAGCATTTCTCAGCAAGAAGCACAGACAAAAACAGGGAGAAGCGGTGTTCCAATGACTATTAACAGTACATTCACATTTGTTTTGATCTCTACAAACGAACTTCCTTAGCATATCTATCGCCGACTATATAAATTTGATCTCATAGCTTCTCTCAAGTACTGCTAGAATCCCATGTCTTCCAGGACCTCGAATGAAAGTTCTTGCACCGAAGGCACTCTCAACACATCAGAAATCTCCACCTAAAAATCAACTCGATCATAGAACTTAACTCGAAAAACCAGACACTTCCGGGGTGTTTGGTTTGAGGGAGTCAGCTGGAATGGAGATGCCCATTCAAAGCCTGATTCCCAGAACCCCTGTGTATGTATTGTTACATTGTGAGAAGTACTTGAAATCCCAGGTTGGATTTTGTTCTTTCTTGGTTTTTGGTCAAACGTGGCATTTAACTTTGGGCGAAACTTGTACGAAGCTCTAGAAATAACCATGTGTCACGTATAAATGCAACCGAAGATTCAATTTCTTTAGCAATTATAATTTTGTCTTATTTGCTTGCTTAATTTTTTTTGAAGGATATGTTTTTATACTCTTTTTGGTTTTGTTTTAAAACTAGGTCGTTGCTGGTGTATGGTTATACGTTATATTAAATTTTTGCATTTGATTGATTATTATAAATAAAGAAAATTTCAAATAAAAATGAAGTTTTAAAAGAAGAATTCAAAGTTCACATCAAACGTGGATATACTGTTACTAGTCATTGGAACATTTAATGTGAATGTACATCACATTTGTTTAGACAAAAACGAGGAAGAGCTGATGTTTCAATGACTAGTAACAGTATATTCACATTTATTTGAAGAATCGTAGTTCATGGATAACTTTTAGTACACATTCAATCTAATTCTTAAATTAATTAATATTTTTTCTAAACTTAATTTAGTGAAAAGATGACATGGGACTTTTTTTTAATAGTGTAGAACTAAATTTAACATGTATCAAAAATATGAAAACTCATATTATATTAATATTTTTCCTAAACTTGATTTAATGAAATGACAACATGGGACTTTTTTATTTTATTTTATAATATAGGGGCTAAATTGAAGATGTATCAAAAGTAATGGAATTCATCGAATAAAATTAAAAATTTATGGATAACATTACACAAACACATCTGCCTAAAGTTCAAGAATTATATTGAACAAAATAAATTTGTAAGGTTTTCCGGAAACTTTTAAATAGAGGGGCTTGGCTTTTCCCAAGCGGTGTGGGTCTTCCTTCCACAAGGGCTTAGCATACATCCGGATCCATTGAAACCTGGCCTGCCCTGATGCCAACTAAAGTTCTCATCCCAAAGGAGCTCTTGGACTCTCAATTTCAAAGTATTTTCCCTAAACTTGGTTTTGTGGAAGGACAGCATAAGACTTTTTTAAAAAATAATAATTTAGAAATTAAATTAAACATGTACTAAAAGTAAGAGAATATATTAATAAATTAAAATTTTAGGGACAATATTACACAGACACATTTGCCTAAAATTCAAAGATTATGCTAAACATATGTATAACTTTTTCATCCCCAAAAAGCTCACAAGATGAGGGCAGCTCTGGAGGCTTTTTAAATAGAGGGGCTTTGGCTTTTTCTCAAGCAACATCGGTTCTCCCGTCAGAAAAGGACTTTACCAACCATACATCCACATCTACCCTGATGCCAGCTAACGTTCTCATCGTCAAAAAGCTCTCATGACCCTAACGTCTTTTCTACCTTGAAATTTCCACTACAAATTACTGCAGCTCCCAAGTTGCACGTAATCCTTTGTCTTCTTTTTCTTTCTTTCTTCCCTTCCCTTTTTCCATATTTTTTCTTTGTCTTTCATTTCGCATCACTTCAAGCCCTCTCTCACGCTATATAGCCTATATATCTACCCTCATCTTCGACGCCACCACCACCATCCTCCCCACCAGCGAGCTCGCGAGCTCCGCTTCCGGCGGCGGCTCCCGTCGCCGGAGCTTCTGGCGACGGGATGCCCCGCCGAAGTTGCTCCCGCCGGTCGCCGGGAGGCGCCGGATCTGGGGCTCGCTCGCGCCCCTCGATCTAGGGCTCGGATCGATCTTGAATCTAACACCGAAGGTCCCGACATGCTCAGATGCGAATACCGGTTTTTCCTCAACAGCTCGGCCAAGGTACCTTTCCAAGTTCCCGACTTTCTTCATCTCGACCGGCCAAAATCTTCCCCCTCCACCTACCCTCTGAGATCTGCTCCTACCTGAGCCGCTGGCGCGAGCTACGGCGGCGGATCTGGAGCCGCGGGACCTAGTGGCTGAGCACCCGAGAAGGAAGAGGAGGAAGAAGAAAAAGTTGGGTGTCGTGGATGGGATCCGTCGCTAGTGTTTCTGGGGCGTGACGCCTCTTCACGCCGTGTACATGGTGAGCATATCTACTTCGAGATTCCCGTTCTCTCCAGCGTGGATCCGGTGTCGCGCCCGCCACCTGTTCGGTGTTTTGCTTGTTGGAAATTCGACATCAAGTTTGCATCTTTCTCTTTTAGTATACAAGCAGGGTTGGTGTTTCCCTTTTGTGGAGTTGCTGCTTTTTCTCATCTGTTCTACTTTATGGATCCATGGAGATGTCAAGTACTGGGTTTTGTTTGCTTGGCCTGTTGGTTCCTGTCTGGATTCACAGCTGAAATTCCTGATGATAATCCACTGGTGTATGCCACTTTACTGCAACATGACTGATTTGCCACATGCTTACGACTTATTAACGGAACTCAAATATTTTATGTTTCACTTGCCTAGACTCGAATACACGTTTCTTTTCTATTATTTATGCGTTTTTATTATTTAATGCATTTTTAACTCTATTCATCTCTAATCATGGGGTATTGTCTCTTTGTATGTTCTATGATTCTTCGCTTTATTCAGAAATGCTCTCTTATCTCGGTTGTCTTCCATATTTCTTGGTTTCGATCCGCCTTTCCTTGTTCTATCTAGCAAGTAAACCTCTTTCTATGTGTGTTTCTAGCTTTGAATACATACAAACGGTTCGAACAATGTTTCTGTATTTTAACTATCTGTCCTTGATATGGAACATGGTAGATAACATGGTAGATATGAAGTAGATATGAAGAAGCTGTCTTCTATGAGGCACACCTAGCGTGGCTGCTATTTGAACACACACTACTCTAGTTAGTAAAGCTGAGAAGATACTGTCTACAATATGAACATGGTGGAAAACATGGTGGAAAATGCAACTCTCTTTGCTGTGAGAATTCCTTCAACTTTTGTAAGTTCATTCTCCTCTCATTTTGCCCTTAAAATAATTCGCACCTTATAATTGCTCTTTTATCTTATTATGAAAATTGTTGCATCACTGATGTGAAATTTCCTCTTTTGCTCATTGTAGATGCTAGGGAAGAGATTATTCCCTTAATGTGAATCACTCATGTAGCTGGGTCTTGGGATTACATTATCACAATCAGATCAAATATGACCATTCGCATCTGATTTTGGGAAAGAGACTTCAAAGATTGTTGATCGTGTTCACCTAAAAGATATTTGTGCTTGAAAAGTAAACCGCCTCTTCATTAAGTGCGGAAAGTGCATCAGTGTGATTCCAGAGGATTTTGGGATCTTCCATCCTCACAATTTCCCTGCCATACTCTTTTAGTTGATTATGCATCCATAATTCTTTGTTTTCTCCTATTTTGACCAAAAACTTCTCACCGAGAAAGTAGATTCCTCTTGAAGGATAATAACAACAAACTCTCTGCATGCATGAGAGAATTTTTTATCCAATCCAATGAAAAACATGCTATATCGAGAAATATCTGTCTCGTCTCTTTATCTAGAGAGCCATAGCTTACCTTGAACGCTTCTTCGAAGCCATTTTCTAGATTCCTTCTTAATCTATCCAATGTCTCTCTCCATATTTGTATTTTCCCCTTATTCTCATATAAGTATGAAGCTGTTACCTCAATAGCCAAAGGAAGCCCTCCAATAATGCCAACAATGTCTGTGGATAGAGAATCATACTCATACTCCTCTTTGGGCCATTTTTTTTTATGATTTTAACCCATTGGTATAATATACCAACTTGGATGCATTGGGATTCCTTTTGTGAGCACAAGAACCGTGGAATTGACTGCAAGCACATTTGCTAAATGGAAGAGATTGCTGAGATGAAGGCTATGATATTCAAACCAGGGTAATCAAGTTTTTGCTGTCCATTTAATGTTATTAGGTTTAACTTTATTAGAAATTTGCCAAGCACAATGCTTTTGAATTCATTTATTGGTTGGGACTGAGTTGATTATGAAGTAAATGTACTTCATGTGGCCTTGTTATTGCCCAACGCATCGTCCTTGTTGGTCAATTTAATGCATTTTAACTGGATTATTTCCTTCATAATTTTCTTAGGCTGATGTAAGTTGTTTTGTAATCTCATCACAATTACTCATTTTCATTGTTCACATTTGGCAGGCATCAAGGTGAACTAAAAACGAGAGTTGTTACGGATATTGCACGGTTGTTGAAGAAGAACGAGTTAGTTGTAACTTGCAGTTTACGAAAAAGCTTGGTGTCTTCTATGTTAATGAGCAATCAACAGAAGTATGTGACAAAGATGCAAGTATATTTGGAATATGCTGAATGCGAGGGATTGGCAAGATTACCATTGCAAAGGTCGTGTACAAAATAAATCTCAAACCAAGGTTGTAGTTTTCTTTCAGATGTTTGAGAAGTTGTTAAAATGAGTACTCATGGGCCTGCAAGAACAATTAATCTCAAACCTCCAAAAGCAAGAATGTAAAAGTCTATGGACTTTGAGCTAGGTACTAATGTCATAGCAAATTCATTGAGCATGAATTTGAGCAAATCAAGCCTTTAGTTGGGAATCTCAAATGGCTTGGCTAGCATTCACATGACAATTGGAAGTAAGATGTTCTCATTAATAATGGAGATGGTGTAGTTGATAAGTATGAGGTTGAACTGAGGCCTTATCAAGGTTTTCAGTTCTTTTGCAAGCATGCTTTTTGTGGATTTCCCTAGAAGAGGAGAGTATGATTCTATGTCCTAAAGATATTGTTGATATTATTGGAGGGCTTCCTTTAGCTATTGAGGTAATAGCTTCATACCTATATGGAAATAAGGTTCAAATACAAATATGGCGAGAGGCATTGGATAAATGAGGAAGGAAGCTAGAAAATGAAGTCGAAAAAACGTTCAAGGTAAGATATAGCTCCTTAGATGAGAAGACAAGACAGATACTTCTTGATCTAGCATGTTTTTCATTGGATGGATAAATGAATTCCCTCGCACATATGGAGTGCTTGTGGTCAATATCATTCAAGAAGGATCTAGTTTCTCTGTGACAGGTGTTTGGGCAAAACAGGAGAAAACAAAGAATTATGGATGCATAATCAATTAAGAGAGTTTTGCCGGGAAATTGTGAGGACGGAAGATCTCAAAAAGCCTCAAAAGAGGAGGTATACTTTTCAAGCACAAATACTGTTTATACATTTTCAAGCACAAAACCTGTTAGTGTAAACAAAATCAACAATCTTGAAAATACTTCCTTTCCTTACTATTTTTTTCCCAAAAATAAGTGTGAAAGGCCATATTATGTTTCCCTTTATATTTATTCAGTTCCCTTGATTTGCAGAGTGCTATAAATGTGGAAGTCCTCGTCTCACGTTTGATGAGGGGCAAAGTAAAATGCACTAGATGTGAAGGATTTGGCCATACGGAGGTTGAGGTTCTTGAGATTGCACCAGGCTACTCTTGGAGGGAATTCTCAGAATCTTCTTTCAAGTTAAGATGGCTTGATTGGCAATGAGGCAGCGAATGCTCTGAACTACTTATTTTGCCTTTGGAGAAATTGGTCATTCTTGATTTATATTGCAGTTTGGCCACTGTCGCTTTTATGTCTTGAGATTATCAGAATAACTGACACCAACCGAGCCTTTTCTGTACTCGAGAAGGCCAAGGATTTGCAAGTTTTGATCTCTCAGCAATTGTTGTTATCTGCATGCATCTCCGGACTTAAACATATTTAGAGTGATTAGGCCTGGAACGATGTCCCTTACCATCGCAAATTGGTCAATTCGTAGGTAAATTTAAATAACTCCTTAAATCTGAAGTTCTGCAAATTTGTCAAGGACCTTTTGGAAGGACTGTTATATGAAAGCAGAACTTCCGATGATGGAACTTCCATCCGTATGATTCATATATTGGTCGCTTGAAATCTCTCCCAAATTCTATTGGTTCCGTAAAGAAATTTCGGAGCCAGCTTCTCAAAAATTTTCAGAAGTGAGCTGAACTTCCTTATTCCATTGGGAATCTTGAGTTGCTGGACATGTGTATATGAAGCGCCATGATTGCTAGATTGCCTAGGTCCGTCAAGGATTTAGAAAAAAGGGTATATTCACTATAAGTCTTAAAATTTTTATATAAAAGTGTAATTGAATCCTAAAATATAGAAAAAGTGCAATTAAATTTTAAAATTTGTCAAATTGATTCGATTAAGTCTTTGTATGAACTCCATCTAATTGAAAAATTCTAACATGACTTTTTTTTTTTAATATTATCTCCCACTTATGTGACAATGGCGTTGTCAAATCATGTTAGACTAAAACAATATCGTTTTAGTCTAAATCCGATTTTTAATATTATCTCTCTTAGGTGGATTTCGTATTTGTTCTCCCAATCTTTGAGTATTAGTTTGCCCCAGTGTAATTTTAATCTTGCACCAATGTTGGCGTAAAAAAAAAAAAAATGTAACCGGATCGTTTAGCTCAGCTTGAGTAGGAAGATGTGTCTGACTCTGAGTAGACTCGAATTCTGGCCCTGCTCAGCTCCCAATGGAGAGATTCTTGCAAAAGAAGAAAAACTCCCAAATCAAGAATTGACCTTCCGAGGAATGCATTCCTTGCCAACCACTTTCGGGATCACCTCAACTTACTCCGACGACAAACTGGTAGCAGAAAGAAAAGGACATAAAACTTCTATAGCAGCATCCTCAAAAAAAAAAATAAAATAAAGCAAAACAAAAAGGTTTTTTGATGAATTCTATTAAATATCCTAAATAGGTACTTTATGATACATTTATCTTAAATTAATTTCGTTTTGTAGAAAGTCTCAAATTGGCAACCCATGATACATATATATCCTCCATTAACATTTCATCCTCATTTCGTTTAATATCCCGTTAAAATGTATATGTGTTAGTGCATGTGACCGATGACTGCAAGATGAATGTGATATGGAAAATGACAAATTTGACATGAAAATTATACATTTACTAGACACCTATGCAGTTTGACTGATGGTAGACTTGAGTTGGGAGTACCAATTTGGAATTTTTCATAAGACAAAACATGCACACAAAGCTGCAGTTAATGGGAAGAACTTTGGCATGGTGTTGAGGGAAACATTCGACAAACGTGGACAGAGAAGGAATTGACTTGAAATTTGGACCGAGAATCAACGGACCTTCTTCAACGACATCATCCATGAAAGTCAACGGTAAGCTGCCATTACGTTTCATAATTTTGAAGACTGCTAAGGCGCCCCATATACTCGCTTGGACGAGCGAAGGAGTTCATGGAAGATCGAGTTCTTCCCACCATATGTAGAATCTGAAGACGAAAGGGCTGAAAGCAAAGGAGATTGAACAATAAGCTGGTTAAAGAAATAATCAGGAGGCAAGAAGATGGGAAAGTGAAAGTGTTTCCCAAAAAGAGCGGTTCAAATAGAGATTGTTCGAAAAACCAACTTGATATATCATATTGGCAACTTGTTCAGAAACCGCTGTCGGATGGGAAGGAGCTGAAAAGGTATGATCTTTAATCCAAGTCCTTTCCCGCCCTTAAATTAGGATGGTCGATGGACATTTGAGAGATTTATAAGTACGTCATTTTTTTCGAAATTTATTAACAGCTCAAACCATTAGATACTAAAACTGATAGAAGGAAACCGAGTATAAATAGGCAGGATGAAGCTTATTAAACGTCTTAGTCGATAAGCAGAGTTTTAGTCAACACCAGGATAACGTTGCCGATGGATGATTTCATCAAAATTCAAAAGTTTCTAGAAAAGGTGGGATAGAGATTCATCACCAAGAAGTCCTGCTGTGTGTTACAGACAGTTCAAAAAACATTTCACGTCCCTCTTAGAGGTATAGACATATCACGCTCCAGATAGCTATTTTGGAGCACCATTTGGCCCTTGGTATGTCTTTGCCTAGCCGCCTTTTTGTTAGACTGATCTCTGTTCTTATAACTATGCTTCACCATCATCAAGATTTCTCTCCAGAGCCTCGTAAAGTAGAGCTGTGATCCTTATGAGCTTCTTCCGATGTCTAATTTCGGCAAGTTGCTTCTCAAGATCCCTTTCTTGAGAAGTGCGGTCAGCATCTTCGTCAACCAAACCAAACCAAGAGTCGATGAGAAAAACACAAAAGTCAATCCACGCTCAAAAGACATTAACTGCAAAAACATTTGAATAGTTTATTTCAAGGAGGATGGTTGATTTGGGTTTGTGACCAGAGAGATTGGTGAAGTGGGTTCATCAGCAGGAACATGAATAAGATGATAGTAGTTCAGGTTGGCCACTGCTTGTTCTACTTTCTTCAATCTCCCCTGCAACTGCTCCATCTGAATTCTAACCAATGTCTTCATGTTTTTGATGCTTTCCTTCAGAATAGTCCGTTTCTCCTTAATTTCCAGCAGAGTTTGCAGGATAATGGGATTGATCTGAGCAGATGTCTTGTTTGGCTGAGGATTGATTTCAGTAGCATCAACATCCAAGTCATTTACAAGCTTCCCCTCAACTTCAACCCTCACCATGCGCATAAATGAAAAAATCTCACCTGGTTTTTTCGAGTAATTTTCTTCCTGAACAAGATGTTTCATGATTAGCTTCAACGGTCAATGCCAGAAGTAGGAGTTGCCGAATATAAGACGGCACTCTGATGCAACGTGTTAAGCAAAATATACCTTAGAGTTGCCAACATCAGGATAAAATGCTTCTATCAGAGCATCATATCTTGGATCAGCACGGAGAGAATTACGGCCACAATACACATGGCAAGCAGGGCATTCATTATTCCTAGATGAGGCATGTCACTAATTAATTTGAATAAATTAAAAGATTGTTCAAAGGAGGAGTTTATGATGATCCCCAACTGAAGAGAACATTATGATGTTTATAAGGAGTCAAAAGAAAGCAGATTGTGTCTGGCGCACCTGAGCAGCATATGTTTGACAATGCATTCTTGGCAGAAACGGTGCAAGCATTCCATCACTGCACTTGTCTTCCGTATGATTCCTAGAGCAGATAAAGAAATGATGAGATTCTCCTATAAATTGAGGCTCATGCATAAACTTAATGAGCAAAAAAGTTGCATAAAAATGGTTCATAAGTTTTTATCCTTCATTTACAGTTTAACTAATGAAGACAAGAGACTGCCACTGCAGTATCTAGCTAAATGTCCAAGCACTTGTCCCTATAACACAGAGGTTACACATGAAACAAAAAACTATATTTAAACCTACTGCTTATTTAAATAAGACCTTGTAATCTAATCAAAGTTCTCTCGTTTCTAACTTTTGCCACTAGTATTTCTAGTACCAGAGTATCCTTGAGAACAAAGCAAGTCCTTACATAATTCATCCCAGCTATGGTAGTTCTTTGTCAGAGTCAGATCCAACTGCTTGACAATAGAACCTTTGAAGAGATTTTGGGACTTGAAAAAAAATTCATGTAGACAAGCAGTTTGTGACAGCTAATTGCAACTGTTACTCAATAAATTGATAAATTTTGAAATGGAATTGCTAATTTAGCTTTAAAAAATGGATTTTAAGGTATCTGATGTGTTTAGGCCCCACATTCTCACCTAGACATATTGGGCATTGCACTTTTTCCTTTATTTCAGCCAATTTCACCTGAACATAACTGAAGAGAACTCAATCAATCAGCATCACATATTATCAGACAAGCAGAAATTAGAAATCACAGTTTGCCATCAATAATTCAGTCAAAAGTTAAGAGTATCTGAAACCCATATTCCCCAATGCTATCATATAACATGGCTATTATCCCAATAAATTCATCAACAAACAGATTTCCCTACACAAGATGCTTATAGAAAATAATATTCTTGCTGAATGGATCCAGTAAAAGATGTCATAAAAACATGACTGTTTTTATATTCTAAGAAATATCTTCAAATGCAACAATTTTTTTTTTCTTTCCATATTTCAAGATGCTATTGCATAATTCATTTTCCAGAATCAAACTAAGGGCCAACACAACATAAAGAAAAGGGCTCAGTGGATGTCATGATTGCTGCAGCTGCAGCTCCTATTACATACTTAGTTGAGGGGAAGATGGCCCCCAGGATTATTTGCACAGAACAACACCATGCCATCTGTTTGTTAGAGTCATAGCAATGTTATGGTTCTTCTATGAAGTGGTGTAACTTGTGTGCTTGGCAATATATGGTTGCAGCACTTCAAAACTAGGTGAGGCAATTTCCTAAAAGCTGCAACAAGTTGTTGCAGTTTGAGGGTGCTTCACTTGTGGGGAGTTTATCAAGCACCCAACAAAAACTACAAAACCACTTTTCCCAGTTGTAATTGCTGTAGGAAGCTGTACCAAACAGGCATACGATTGGAAAGTATGCATTAAAAGTAACATATAAACTAAGAGCACTCGCACTACAGTTACAGTAAACTGTGTAACATGAGGTATACAAATTGTCTGCAAGGAATGTGGATGAAAGCTTATGTAGCCATGTTGCGTTTATTATCCCTGCATCGCAAAATGACATAACATGGGGGCACAAAGCCCAGCACATGGCCTAAATGTTACTGATCTTTCTAGCTACAGACTTTGCATCCCATCCCTGGCATTGCCAAAATTGCACATGAGATGTGGAAAGTAAGTGACGAAGCAGTTTTTCCACCGAAAGAAGTTGAAAACAATGAAGTGGTTTCAATCACTCTATTTATAATCCAAACAGATGTTCAAGCATACTGTTTAAACACCAGCTCAACTCCACTTAGATCCCTGTCCTCCAAACTGATGTAATAGGAAATATTTGAAGGCAAAAACTTTTATTCTGTCATGGGTTGCTGCCTCATTTATGAAGTCTGGTTCATGGAAAATCCATCTTGTTAAAAATAACTCTGCTCATTGCTGAGCAACTATTCCAGAATGTATCATGAATGATGCGGCCCATCAATCAAACAGAAGTTCCACCATGATTCTGTCACTTCCATGGAGTTAGGAGGAATTATGCGGTGATCCAGTTCTAACTTGATTTCCAAAGCACACGCAGACACAAATTTTCAGAAACCCAACATTACTATGCAGAGTTGCTAGCTCCACGAACGTATTCTGAAACAACTCAACCCAGAATCAAGAGTTTTGCCTGAAATATCCACAGATGACAAAACCCAACACGAAACAAAGTTAACCCACGAAGCTCACCAACACGTACGGCGCATTTAGACGAAACAGGGAAGGCCCAAGAAGAGAGACAAAGAGAGGCCATACTCATACCCGTCCTTGCCCAAGTCCCTGGATGAAGAGCTGCGCTGAAATCCTACATACCAAGAAGAAAAGCAGAGGTGGGTAAACATTCATCAGACCCCATTAACATGAAAATGAAGCAACTACATTATCGTGAGAAAAATGGCGCCTTTTTACCATGATCGTCTTGAGGCGGCTCCCCGCGGTTGCTCGCGTCGTTGCGGCGCGTGACGTCGTCGTCCGAAGCTTTGCGGAGGTGTTTTCGAGCTCGCATTGTTCCGTAGCCGGAGGAGGTGGACGGAGAACGAGAGGCGCGCTCTCTCTCTCTCTCTCTCTGGCACCCCACGAAGTTCAGAGCCGAAGAGCTCACGGAAGACCAAGCACCGCCCGGACCATCGCCGCGATTCTCTCGTTGATGACCGCACGAAGGGCAAATAGCGTAATAACTCCCAAACCGATGCCCGAACAAATCTATTCGAAATTCATTTTTCCTCAACTTTTGATTTTTAAATTTGTTAATTTATTCAATGTAACAATTAAACTTTAGCTCAATTTTTAATGTGATCCAAAAATTTTTAATTTATTTAATATGATTCATAAAATTTTTGTATATGTTTAATTTAGTGTTTAAACTATAAAAAAAACATTAATATTGTCCCTCATATTGAATTAAGGGATATGTTCGCATAAATTCTAAAATTTACTATGAAAGTACAATTGAATTTAAAACTTTTAACAAATGTAATTAAATCCTAAAATTTATCAAATTGGTACAATCAAACATTTCCATTTAAATCATAAATTTATCTAATAGATAATGTTAATGTGACATTTTTAAATCAATTTCTCTTTCCAATGTAGAATTTTAGAATAATTCTCTCACATTGCCTTTTTTATTATTTTATGAGGGGATTTATGTTTAGAACCAGGGAAGACTAGGTCAATCACAATAGATATACCATCCCACAACAAACGAAATTGCTCAAGCCTTCAAGGGATTGCCTTTTAATTGTAAACTACCTAGAAATTTGGATTGAAGTATAAAACGTTCAAATGCTAGGATGGTGAACATTTCTAACTTAATAGAGCTGCATTTCTCAAAGATTCTACCAAACTGGAAAAGAAGAAGTCTTTAGAGAGACATAGAAGGAATTTGCATAAGCACACACTTTATTTTAAGGGATTATGTTGAAACATTACATATTCTTTGCCTTTTATAAGCATTAAGATGTCACAAACAAACAAAGACCATACTCACGGGTCCGAAAACACATAGGCTTCGAGAATTCCGGTGGATAATTATTCTAGGTGGTATGAACAGTGATTGTGAACAATGATTTCCCTGTAACAATATTTTGCTACAGTGACCTATGCTATAGTAACTTTTGCAATAGGTCTATTGTCATCTCAAGAGTTATAGTTATGGTTTGAATCATCAGAGTCATGTCATGCCAGCCATTCTTCCTCGTAGCGGTATTTCATCCTAATGTCATAGGGCCATCTGGAGTGCTCTATAGTTATATTCAACGGATCTCACATAACTTGGAAACGTCTTGTAAATACGAGCTTCTTGGAGAAGTGGTTGAGGCTTGTATGTTGTAGTTCCTATTCCTTCTGGTATATTGGTGAGGGTGCCATTGTGTCGCACAAAAGTCCATGCTCTCTGGAAAAATACTACTGTGTGTAGCTCTAGTTCCACTTGAGGGGCTTTTCCTAATTCTTGTACAAAGAGACGTTTCCACATAGTAAGGGGATAAAACTAATTAAGTATAACCAAGAGGTTTTTGTCACTTTCACTTCCTTCATTGTGTCGAAGCACAATCATTTTGGTTAACTTGACAATGGATTTTCAAGTGGGGAACTCAATAGCTATTGTGGGATAGCATATCTGCTGTGACTAACCTAATCTTTCCTGATTCTAAGTATAGATTCCCTCATTGGTATTAGAGCAATGCTACGAGGAAGAATGATTGGTAAGACATAACTCTGATGATTCAGACTATAACTATAACTCTCGAGATGGTAGATGGACTTGTTGCAAAATTTACTATAGCATGGATCACTATAACAAAATACTATGATAATGGGCTAGGGAAATCATTCTTTACAATCGCTATTTATACCATTTAGAATAATTCCTGATCGGAGTTCCTGAAGCCCGTGTTTTCAGACCCATGAGTGTGGTTCTTGTTTGTTTGTAACCTCTTAATAACTATAAAAGGCAAATATGATGTAAAGTGTGTGTTTGTACAAATTCCCTCTATGTCTCTCTAACCACTTCTTCTCCAGCATGATAGGATCTTTTGAGAACTACAACTCTATTAGGTTAGAAATGTTACTATCCTATCATCTTTGAGCATATCTATGCTCTGATTTAAATTTTCGAGTAGTTCACAGCTAAAAGGCATTCTCTTGCAGGTTTGAGCAGTTTCGCCTGTTATAAGATATCATATATGCTATGACTAACCTGGTCTTTCCTGGTTCTAAGCATAGCTCCCCTCTTTGGTATTAGAGCAACACTACGAGGAAGAATGGTCGGCAAGACATTACTCCGACGATTTAGATTATGACTATAACTCTCACGGTGACAAATAGAACTATTGCAAAAGTTACTGAGAGTGCTAGTATGAACACCTAGATGGGGGTAAATAGGTGTTTAAGATAAATCTTGACAAATATATGCGGAATAAAATAAATTTCAAACAAAGGAGTTAAGGAAGAGAATAAGAACACAAGATTTATAGTGGTTCGGCTTAATCCAAGCCTACGTCCACTCCCCCACGCTAACAGCCTTGGCTGGATTCCACTATGCAATTAACAAGAGATTACAACTTCGAGTGCAAACACTTAGTAGTAGATCACACTATCTCACTAAGTCACTCTTTTGGTATTTCTCTCACGATCACAAACGTTTAAGCTCTCAAGAGACAAGTATATGATCGAAAGTTGCTCAGACTTTGGAATTATAAATTCTACGCTTTGTCTCTTACTTGCTCATCGATCCATGATCTCCTTAAATACTCTTCCACTTCCAAACTACCCGTTGGATAGTATCCCGGAGAATCGTCTTCCAATATACCCATTGGATAGCTCTGTATTTAGAAGATTTGGTAGCCGTTGAGTGACAAAGGTAGAATCCCAATTTGATTCCGATCGCCCATACAAACGAAATCTTGGTTTCTATAAGTAAAGCTTCTTCGTATAGAAAGATCTTGTCTTCAAGATCCAATCGCCAATCAAATAGATTGAGTCAATCAAATGAATCTTGATGTGGAACCCAAACCAGATCACTAGCCGTTATATGATTGGGCTTGAGTTACGTTCGTCGAAACTGGATGTAAAGTCGATAGCCATAGACTTTACAATCTGAGTCGAGTGCAATAGACTTTACAATCTGGGTTTGAACATATCTGCTTCGAACAGATTTAGCTTTAAGGTCTCAGACCCGGTTCAAACTTCAAGATAGAGTCTCGTCTTCTCGGTTCTTCATTCACGTTCGTTTGGAATTTGTCGAGTGAGCAGACTTCGATGTAAACGGAGACTTTGACACTAAAGTCTAGCAGTCTTCAGACTTTGTCACAGAAGTCTGGAAATCTTTAGAATATACTTTGGGCATATGTTACGTTCAGTCTTCTGGCCGTCTTCAGACTTTGACAATATCCTTTACATGTTCAATCATCTGCATGGTCTATTACTTAACCATTAAACATGTTAGTATCCTTTGATTTATTTTGTCATCTTCAAAACATCATACGGGATTTCCCTAACAATCTCCCCATTTTTTATGATGACAAAACAATCTCTGAATATGCAGATTTGTAAACATACTTTTAAATAAATATCAGAAGATAGAAACTAATTTGAGCATAACAATATATAGAAAAATAATCGCAGCTCAATATTATGACATAGATAATATAATATCAACCAATCAGCACATATGCATATTCATATATTCTCCCCCTTTTTGTCATAATCAAAAAGCGATAATAATGGATTCCCGTAGAGAATATAAAATGACATATAATTTCCAAAAATCAGCTTTTATAAAGCAAGTCGAATATTAAATATATGCAATATAGCTCACTTCGATCATATATATCAGCAAATATCCAATAAAAATCACAGATGCATCATGAAATTCACGTACACTTTTTGTCATAATAAAATGATAATATCGGTAAGAGATTTGTTAATAACAAAAGGTAATAAAAGATGCACTAACCAGATTTTTTGAATAAATTCTGACACATTTACCTTTCATTCCATCCATAATAAGATCACGATCAATCCAAAAATATTTTTCCATAATTAATCAAAGCTCCCCCTCAATTTGTTGCCTTTTTGAGATGATCACAATTCTTTTCCTTTTCTTTTGGATTTGATTTCTCCCTTTGTCATCATGACAATATTTGCGAATAGAAACAATTGTTGCTTGTGCACGTTGAGCAGAATGTTTTTCTAGTATTTCCTTTGTAGCAACAACATCTGCAACGATTACTTGCATTTTGAAATTCGAGGCAAAAATTTATTTTATTCGATCATGCTCTTCTCGAATTCAACCTGCATAAACTTAACAAACTTTTTGCACAAATAAGCTGTAATAATATCCACGTGATATATAATACCCTTTTCTTCAAATAGATAAATTGAATAGCATATATAAAATTATCAAATATTAAAATTCATAACTATTCAACCTTTTGTACAATGCATAAGGGATTTCCTCAATAAGCAAAAAATTTGCACAAGGAATAGAATTTTTGAACTTCCAAAAGATTGTATAGAATCTTCATGATTTTCTGATTGAGTTTTCCAAAATTCATATGGAAGATTCTTTTGTGACCTGCAAATTCTTATATAACAGATAATAATCTTTGCAAAAATGTCACGTAATATATTCCATTGATTTGCGGATCAAACTTGCTAGATATAATATATTTTCTAAGAATATAGCAAGAATATCCATGAATATGACGTAATATCTTTCAAAATCAAAGAGATTTCCTTGAGCATAAATTTCAGATATACATTTTGCAAAAGGAAAATAGATATTTCTGTCACGTGCTAAAATTGTAATACCTTATAATTATACAAAAGATATTCGCAACAATCATCCAAAATCATGATAAATGCACGTAGAAATTTGCAAGGCAGGAAAAAATTTCTCTTACCCAAGGTATATGTTTCAAATATACCATTGATTAAAAAAAATCATTACCAATTGTCGCAGGAGATATTTTCTGATTGCACCAAAATTTGCGTAGATTCGCAATCATCCTTCCCTTAAAGAATTTCCTGCAATCAACTCATTTCCCTTTTTTGGGTATCCATTAATTTGGATCCTTCCTTGACGTTAGAGCAAAATAGAAAATCTCCATAATCAAATATTCTTTCTTAATTAATCGTAACAAAATACTCAAAGAAAGAATATTATGCATAATGATATTTTGAAAAATAAATTCTCACTTAGTCAAAGCACAATAAAATTAGGGAGAATGAAATCTTTGAATACCTAATAATATCTTGCATCATCACGTAAAACAGATTTTCACTTTGCAAAATATGATTAAATCTGAGAGTATAAAATTAGAGAAAATAATCTGAATTATCTCAAATAATCAAATCTCAATTCACAAATCACAAAAACAAATCATACGATTCTTTCTTCAATAAAGCAAAATATGATCATTATAAAATCTCAATCAATCAAGAATATATCGAATATCAAGCATAATGAGAAATTGAGAACAAAAATATATACATTTCTTACCAAACTCTCTTTCTTCTTTCTTCTTTATATCCTGCAAAAAAAACTCATCTTTTCTTTGGTACCCATTTTTTCTTGAGTCCATGAGAGTTAGCAGAATATGCTGCTTTTATCCAATTTTTCTTAATAGGTCTCCAGAATTTAGGACAATCTTTCTTAAAATGTTCCAAATCTCCACAATTTGAACACTTAAGGGCATTTAGACCAACAGGTTTTGTAAAGATATTTTGAAAATGCTTCTTGTACGTAAGTTTATGAGGTCTTTGTCTAAGTCTCTCCTTAACTTTGGGAAAATCAATTAAAGACTTATTTTCCTTAATGAAACCAAGTCCTGACTTATTATAGTAAGGAACTTGTTTAGAAAGAATATGCTTTAATGTTTTTGATCCATTTGAAAATCTTGTCGAAATATTTGAAAAATTCTTTCTTCAAAGAATCATTTTCTTTAACAAGCAAATCTCGATTTTCTTTTGTTTGTAGAAAATCTTTTTGCAAAATTTCAAAATTTTCCTTTTGAGAAAGATCTTGTTGCCTAAGTCGAGAATTCTCCTTTTTAAGTTCGAAAATTCTTTTCAGAGAAGATTTGAGATTTGAACAAAGCTCATTTATATACTTTGAAACTTTGAGAGGAATTTTTGAATGACTTACCTCGATTTCCTCATCGGATTCTGAGTCTGTGTCTAAGTCAGACTCTGATTTTGAGTCTGTGTCTGAGTCAGACTCAGATTCTGAATGTGCCATCAAGCATAGATTTCCTTGGTCATCATCTTCTTTCATTGTTCTTTTCTGGCCATTCTGTTTGTATTTTGTTCTATCGAATTTCCTTCCTTTTCTACTAAGCTTTTTGATTTTCTCAATCGTAAAAGTAAGTTCTTCGTCGTCCATGTCATTTTCTGAGTCTGTTTCATCAAAAACAGCATTAGATATTAAAGCAATGGACTTTTTACATTCGGGATCTTCATCGTTGAGTTGTTCCACTTCATAGGATTGAAGAGTGCCAATCAATTCATCAACGGAGAGTGGCATAATCCTCTAAGTCTCCCGGATTGAGGTCTTGACATGATTCCAATCTTTTGAGAGACCTCGCAAGAGTTTGTTGACCTTCATCGGGGTAGAAATTTGCTGACCTTGATATGCTAAACCATTTACAATTTCTGTAAAATGGCTGAACATATCTCCAACTGACTCAACTTGCTTCATCTTGAATGATTCATATTGGCCAAGCAAGAAGTTTACTTTTGTCTCTTTTACAAGATCGGTCCCTTCATATGTAACATGAAGTCTATCCCAAACTTCTTTTGCTGTTTCACATGAAGAGATTCTATTATATTCAGCAAGAGACAATGCACAATATAAAAAATAAATAGCTTTTGCATCAAGCGCTTCTCTTTTGGACAACTCCGTCCGAGACATAAGAGCGGGGGTTTGGTTTCTTTGTCTTTGCCATTCTTATTTGATGTAGACGCAGCAATGGGGTTGATTCCTCTTTCCACAACATCCCATTGTAAGAGATCTCTGGATCTTAGGAATGCTTTCATTTTGTTCTTCCATACGTCGTATTCATTTCCATCAAAATATGGCGGCCTTGTGTTGCTTTGCCCTTCCATAAGTCCTAGTGCCAACATACTAGCCATAAATAATCTTTAGCTCAAAAGTAAAAACACTTTTATAAACCGAGCACTTGGCTCTGATACCAATTGAGAGTGCTAGTATGAACACCTAGAAGGGGGTGAATAGGTGTTTAAGATAAATCTTGGCAAATATATGCGGAATAAAATAAACTTCAAACAAAAGAGTTAGGGAAGAGAATAAGAATACAAGATTTATAGTGGTTCGGCTAAATCCAAGTCTACGTCCACTCTCCCACGCTAACAGCCTTCTTAGCTGGATTCCACTATGCAATCAACAAGAGATTACAACTTCGAGTGCAAACACTTAGTAGTAGATCACACTATCTCACTAAGTTACTCTTTTGGTATTTCTCTCACGATCACAAACGTTTAAGCTCTCAAGAGACAAGTATATGATCGAAAGTCGCTCAGACTTTGGAATTATAAATTCTACGCTTCGTCTCTTACTTGCTCATCGGTCCATGATCTCCTTAAATACTCTTCCACTTCTAAACTACCCGTTGGACAGTATCCCGGAGAATCGTCTTCCAATATACCCATTGGTCAGCTCTGTATCTAGAAGATTTGGTAGCCGTTGAGTGACAAAGGTAGAATCCCAATTTGATTCCGATCGCCCATACAAACGAAATCTTGGTTTCCATAAGTAAAGCTTCTTCGTATAAAAAGATCTTGTCTTCAAGATCCAATCGCCAATCAAATAGATTGAGTCAATCAAATGAATCTTGATGTGGAACCCAAACCAGATCACTAGCCGTTATATGATTGGGCTTGAGTTACGTTCTGTCGAGTTTGGATGTAAAGTCTGATAGCCATAGACTTTACAATCTGAGTCTGAGTGCAATAGACTTTACAATCTGGGTTTGAACATATCTGCTTCTGAACAGATTTAGCTTTAAGGTCTGTACCCAGTTCAGCTTCAGCATAGAGTCTGTCTTCTGGTTCTTCATTCACGTTCAGTCTGGAATTTGTCAGAGTGAGTAGACTTTTGATGTAGAACAGACTTTGACACTAAAGTCTAGCAGTCTTCAGACTTTGACATAGAAGTCTAGAAATCTTCATAATATACTTTGGGCATATGTTACGTTTAGTCTTCTGGCCGTCTTCAGACTTTGACAATATCCTTTACATGTTCAATCATCTGCATAGTCTATTACTTAACCATTAAACATGTTAGTAGCCTTTGATTTATTTTGTCATCTTCAAAACATCATAAGGGATTTCCCTAACAGTTACTATAGCATAGGTCACTATAGCAAAATACTGGAGCAATATGTTAAGAAAATTACTGTCCATAGTCATTGTTTATACCACCTAAAATAATTCTCGATCGAAATTCCTGAAAGCTATGTGTTTTTGGACTCGTGAGTATGGTCCTTATTTGTTTGTGACCTCTTAATGCTTATAAAAAACAAAAATGATGTAATGTTTCGGTAAAGTCCTTGAACTAAAGTGTATGCTTACGCAAATTCCCTCCATGTCTCTTTAAAGGTTTATTCTTCTCTAGCCTAATAAGATTCTCTGAGAAATATAGCTTTACTAGGTTAGAAATGTTACTACCGTGGTATTTTGAGCGTCTTTATGCTGTGATTCAAATTTCCGGGTAGTTCACAATTAAAAGGCAATCCCTTGAAGGTTTGAGTAGTTCTAAGATAAATCCCCTTATTGGTTAATTAAAAACTTCGTAAAAGATAAAATTTAATTTAGAATAACAAAACTAAAAAAATAAAAAGGATGGTATTGACCTTGTTTACCCCTCGAGTGAAGGGTGATGGCGCCCCACCGGTGAGCTCATTCTCCTTTTTTTTTTTCAATTTTATTTTTAAATAAAATTTTAGCTCTTTTTAGTTTCTAATTTTAATTTAAATAAGATTAGAATAAGAGAATGATTTAAAAATGCCACTCACCGTAGCATCTTAATGGTGTTAATAAAGGGACTTATTTATATCAATTTGACAAATTTTAAGATTTTATTACATTTTTAAAAAGTTTTAGAACTCAATTGTGAAAGCGCTAATATAAACACCTAGAGGGGGAGATGAATATGTGTGAAAGTAGATTTTGTGAAATGTAATAAAAATACTTTACTTTTAAACTGAGTTTGATGAACAACGGACTTTGAAGAAGGATTCAGACTTCAACAATTATTTCGAAACACAGAAAGATTCACAATGAATAAAGTAAAGGAGTTCAGGGAACATAAAGATATCACAACGAATAAAATAAATGAGTTCAGGGAAGAAAAAATAAACACACAATTTATCGTGGTACAGTTTAGATTAAGCCCATATCTATTCTCCCACGCTGACAGCCTTCTGGCTGGTTTTCACTATAAATCGAAAAAGAGTGTTACAATCTTATGACATTGACTTCTCAGTGAAGAGTCTCTACTGTTTTCACCAAGTCACACTTTAGTGTTTCTCTTTCTTTCGAATACAAGTTTGAGCACAATATGAGGAAGAAAAAGTGACTCGGAAAGCTTCGGACTTTGGAATTCTAGTTTTCACGCTCTCTATCAAATGACTCAAAAAATCTCCTTAAATACTCCTCTATGCTTTTACGATCGTTGGCACTTTTCAGAGGAATTTTTCCAATCAACCCGTTGGACAGAATCAATCAAAAAGATTTTGAGCCATTTGAAGATTAAGATGAAAGTTCGATGATTCCAGTCACCCATACAATCAGAATCTTGATTTCTAAAAGTAGATTCTTTCCAAATAAACTTGACTTCCAAAAATAATTTATCTGTTCCGTGATTGATTTCAGCAATGATATCCAAAAAAGGTACGTGAGATTTCCAACAAGCCAAATAAATCTTGTATTGAAATCCTGAAAATAATCCAAAATCTGATTAAGTCTTTCAGTTGAGTTCAATTTGAGTCTTCGTTAGAGTGGGGCAAACTTCTGATGAAAGATAGACTTTGAAAGAATTTCACAGAAGTCTAGTATTCCTTAGAATGAAAATGAGAATAGAACTTAAAAAAGTTTTGTCAGCTTCAAAACCTAATTGGAGTTTTCTCCAACAATCTCCCCATTTTTTATAATGACAAAACTTTCATGCAGATTTAAAACTTATATCCTGCAAAATAACACTTTAGCAGCACATTATAACTTATAATAAGAACATATTATTATAGAACTAAATGACATTGATTATGCATAAATTAAAAAAAAAAAAACATATTTAGTCATGACAATTAGAGTTCAAGAATTCAATAACTATTAAAGTTCAATCCACAACCACAATCCACAAAAAATGAACTGTAGATCTATCCACAACCAAGTTCAAACAAACATGAACTTTTAAATCTATTCTCATTCTCCCCCTTTTTGTCAACAGCAAAAAGAAAGAGACAATCAGAAATAAAAAGTGAGAATAAAAAGAATGATGTAAAAAGATGGAGTCATTCAGGGTTGTCTTGGAATGCGAACAAGTCGGAAATCCTCTAGTGACTGCATAGTCTCCTTAAGCTTCTCTAGGCATTGATAGACATTTTGCACTTCGGCTTTGGTTACAATCTGCGAAACCTGTTGATTCAGAGTTTGAACCGGAGTATTAAGAGACTGTAGCTTGCTAGTTAGAAAATCTGAGATAGACCCGAACCTGAGTATTGAGAGAGTGTAGCTCGCCAGTAAGAAAATCTGAGGTAGACCTTAAGGCAGTATGTAGCTTCTGAATCTTAACCTTCATGGCATATTGCTGTGCCTTTATCTCCAAAAGGAGTTCCACTATCCTTTGATAGTTTGCATCAGGGTCAGTTTGGGCACTAGCTTTAGCAAAGTGAATTTGTAGAGTATCCAGAAGTGAAGGAACATCGAATTGAATGCGTGTAGTTTGTTGTTCATCTTGACTCGGAGTTTCCTCTTCAACATCAACCTCAGGGAAATGAGATGCAAAGACATCTTCAGCTTCAGCAGGAGATCGACTAATGCCATCACTAGCAGTGGGTGTAGTTAAAGGAGTTTTCTCATGGTCTCCCCTTGTTAAATGAAAAAATCTCACCTGGTTTTTTTGAGTCATTTTCCCTTCATGAAAAACCAATTCCTGAACAAGATGTTTCATGATTAGCTTCAACGGTCAATGCTAGAAGTAGGAGTCGTCGAATATAACACGGCACTCTAGTGCAGCGTATTAAGCAAAACATACCTTAGACTTGCTAACATCAGGATAAAATGCTTCTATGAGAGCATCATATCTTGGATCAGCACGGAGAGAATTACGGCCACAATGCGCATGGCAAGCAGGGCATTCATTACTCCTAGATGAGGCATGTCACTAATTAATTTGAATAATTAAAAGATTGTTCAAAGGAGGAGTTTACGATGATCCCCAACTGAAGAGAACATTATGATGTTTATAAGGGGTCGAAAGAAAGCAGATTGTGTATGGCGCACCTGAGCAGCATATGTTTGGCAATGCATTCTTGGCAGAAACGGTGCAAGCATTCCATCATTGTGTTAGGGAAATCCCTTATGATGTTTTGAAGATGACAAAATAAATCAAAGGCTACTAACATGTTTAATGGTTGAGTAATAGACCATGCAGATGATAGAACATGTAAAGGATATTATCAAAGTGTGAAGACGACCAGAAGACTGAACGTAACATATGTCCAGAGTATATTTTAAAGATTTTCAGACTTCTGTGTCAAAGTCTGAAGACTGCCAGACTCAAGACTCAAAGTCTGAAAACTGCCAGACTCAAGACTCAAAGTCTGAAGACTGCCAGACTTTAGTGTCAAAGTCTGTTCTACATCAGAAGTCTGCTCACTCTGACAAATTCCAGATTGAACGTGAAGCTGAACCAAAAGACAGACTCTATCTTTAAAGCCGATCCGGGTACGAGACCTTAAAGCTAAATCTGCTCGGAAGCATATATGTTCGGACCCAGTTGTAAAGTCTACGAGACTCATATTGTAAAGTCTACAGACTCAGACTTTACATCCAGATTCGATGAATCGTAACTCAAGCCCAATCATACAACGGCTAGTGATCTGGTTTGGATTCCACATCAAGATTGATTTGATTGACGATTGGATCTTGAAGGCAAGAACTTTCTATACGAAGAAGCTTTACTTATGGAAACCAAGATTTCGTTTGTATGGGCGATCGGAATCAATTTGGGATTTTACCTTTGTCACTCAACGGCTACCAAATCTTCTAGATACAGAGCTGTCCAATGGGTATATTGGAAGACAATTCTCCGGGATACTGTCCAACGGGTAGTTTGGAAGTGGAGGAGTATTTAAGGAGATCATGGACCGATGAGCAAGTGAGAGACGGAGCGTAGAATTTATAATTCCAAAGTCTGAGCGACCCTCGATCATATACTTGTCTTTGGATAGCTTAAACGTTTGTAATCGTGAGAGAAATACCAAAAGAGTGACTTAGTGAGATAGTGTGATCTACTACTAAGTGTTTGCACTCGAAGTTGTAATCTCTTGTTGATTGCATAGTGGAATCCAGCCAAGAAGGCTGTTATCGTGGGAGAGTGGACGTAGGCTTGGATTAAGCCGAACCACTATAAATCTTGTGTTCTTATTCTCTTCCCTAACTCCTTTATTTTGTTCATACTAGCACTCTCACACTGCACTTGTCTTCCGTATGATTCCTAGAGCAGATAAAGAAATGATGAGATTCTCCTATAAATTGAGGCTCATGCGTAAACTTAATGAGCAAAAAAAGTTGCATTAAAATGGTTCATAAGTTTTTATCCTTCATTCACAGTTTAACTAATGAAGACAAGAGACTGCCGCTGCAGTATCTAGCTAAATGTACAAGCACTTGTCCCTATAACACAGGAGTTGCATAGGAAGTAAAGAACTATATTTAAACCTACTGCTTATTTAAATAGGACCGTGTAATCTAATCAAAGTTCTCTCGTTTCTAACTTTTGCCACTAGTATTTCTAGTACCAGAGTATCCTTGAGAACAAAGCAAGTCCTTTCATAATTCATGCCAGCTATGGTAGTTCTTTGTCAGACTCAGATCCAACTGCTTGACAATAGAACCTTTGAAGAGATTTTGGGACTTGAAAAGAATTCATGTAGACAAGCAGTTTGTGACGGCTAATTGCAACTGTTACTCAATAGATTGATAAATTTTGAAATAGAATTGCTAATTTAGCTTTAAAAAAAAGAATTTTAAAGTATCTAATGTGTTTAGTCCCCACATTCTCACCTAGACATATCGGGCATTGCACTTTTTCCCTTATTTCATCCAATTTCACCTGAACATAACTGAAGAGAACACAATCAATCAGCATCACATATTATCAGACAAGCAGAAATCAGAAATCACAGTTTGCCATCAATAATTCAGTCGAAAGTTAAGAGTATCTAAAACCCATATTCCCCAGTGCTATCATATAACATGGCTAATATACCAATAAATTCATCAACAAACATATTTCCGTACACAAGATGCTTATAGAGAATAATATTCTTACTGAATGGATCCAGTAAAGGATGTTGTAAAAACATGACTGTTTTTATATTCTAAGAAATATCTTCAAATGCAACAATTTTTTTTCCCATATTATTCAAGATGCTATTGCATAATTCTGTTTCCAGAATCAAACCAAGGGCCAACACAACATAAGGAAAAAGGCTTGGTGGATGTCATGATTGCTGCAGCTGCAGCTCCTATTACATACTTGGTCGAGGGGAAGATGCCCCCCAGGATTATTTGCACAAAACAACACCATGCCATCTATTTGTTATAGTCGTAGCAATGTTATGGTTCTTCTATGAAGTGGTGTAACTTGTGTGCTTGGTAATATATGGTTGCAGCACTTCAAAACTAGGTGAGGCAATTTCCTAAAAGCTGCAACAAGTTGGTGCAGTTTGAGGGTGCTTCACTCATGGGGAGTTTATCAAGCACCCAACAAAAACTACAAAACCACTTTTCCCACTTGTAATTGCCGTAGGAAGCTGTACCAAACAGGCATTCGATTGGAAAGTATGCATTAAAAGTCACACATAAACTAAGCCCCTAGTGTTGGCTTTGAATAGCACTTGCACTACAGTTACAATAAATTGTGTAACATGAGGTATACAAAATGTCTGCAAGGAATGTGGATGAAAGCTTATGTAGCCATGTCACGTTTGTTATCCCTGCATCGCAAAATGACATAACCTGGGGGCCCAAAGCCCAGCACATGGCCTAAATGTTACTGATCTTTCTATCTAAAGATTTTGCATCCCATCCCTGGCATTGCCGAAGTTGCACATGAGATTTGGAAAGTAAATAACGAAGCAGTTTTGCCACCAAAAGAAGTTAAAAACAATGAAGTGGTTTCAATCACTCTATTTATAATCCAAACAGATGTTCAAGCATATTGTTTAACCACCAGCTCAACTCCACTTAGATCCCTGTCCTCCAAACCGATGTGATAGGAAATAATTGAAGGCAAAAACTTTTACTCCGTCATGGGTTGCTGCCTCATTTATGAGGTCCAGTTCATGGAAAATCCAACTTACTAAAATTAACTCTGCTCATTGCTGAGCAACCATTCCGGAATTTATCGTGCATGATGCAGCCCATCAACCAAACAGAAGTTCCGACAGGATCCCGTCACTGCCGCAGAGTTAACATGAATTATGCGGTGATCCAGTTCCAACTAAACCCCCCAAGCACACACAGACACAAAACTTTCAGAAACCTGACATTACTATGCAGAGTTGCTATCTCCACGAACGTATTCTGAAGCAACTCAACCCAGTATCAAGAGTTTTGCCTGAGGTATCCACACATGACAAAACCCATCACGAAACAAAGTTAACCGACGAAGCTCACCAACGCGTACGGCGCATTTAGATGAAACAGGGAAGGCCCAAGAAGAGAGACAGAGAGGGTACACTCATACCCGTCCTTGCCCAAGTCCCTGGATGAAGAGCTCCGCTGAAATTCTACATACCAAGAAGAAAAGCAGAGGGGGGTAAACATTCATCAGACCCCATTAACTTGAAAATGAAGCAACTACATTATCGTGAGAAAAATGGCGCCTTTTTACCGTGATCGTCTTGAGGCGGTTCGCCGCGGTTGTTCGTGCCGTTGCGGCGCGTGACGTCGTCGTCCGAAGCTTTGCGGAGGTGTTTTCGAGCTCGCATTGCTCCGTAGCCGGAGGAGGTGGACGGACAACGAGAGACGCTCTCTCTCTCTCCGCATCCCCCCGAAGTTCAGAGCCGAAGTGCTCACGGAAGACGAAGCACCGCCCGGACCATCGCCGCGATTCTCTCGTTGATGACTTCAGGAAGGGCAAACAGCGTAATAAATCCCAACCCGACGCCTGAACATATTCATTCGAAATTCATTTCCTTTGAGCTTTGACCAATGCAAAGTAATTCTTGAATTTTTTAATTTATTTAATATAATTCATGAATTTTAACTCGATCTTTAGCGTGATCTATGAACTTTTGACACGTATTCAATATAGTCTATGAACTATATAAAAATATTCTAAAGACAACATACATATTTGGTTAAAGTTCAGAGACTATATTGAACAAATTAAAATTTCATAAGCCACATTTAAGAATTGTTTGTATTGACTATTGTTGTCCCTCCTTCACTAATAATTAAGTGTTAGATGTTTGTCTATATAAAGCGGTGCTTGTAATGCAATAAACCCCTGGTAAAGACTATCTTTTAATTGTTTCTTTCTTTTGGAAGATTTGTTGGAAGCATGGAAAAATATTTTCCAGGCACAACTCGGAGCATGTAGACAAAATCCTGAATTCCATATAGTTGATAGAACAAGGGGGAAAAACTGAATGGTAATGGGTTTGTTTTGAACTCTTGTAGCAAAAGGACCTCTATTTCAAATTTGCCCTCTCTACACTTGTCACCACATGTGCATCTTCCGAGTCAGATTCATCTTGCATCTGTTTGCTATATATGTGTTGACGACAAGTATAGATTTTAATGGAATATTGGAAGCAATGTTTCTGAAAGGTAAATTTAGATTAAGGGCATAAATTTACAATTTCTAATGGGACAAAAATTAGTATCATGGTACCAATTTGAATTTTTTTTCCTTGCGGGATGAAAAATTAATTTTGAGTATATATGTTGCATCCGCATGGTACTACTCTGAAATTTTTAACAGTTTTAATGCCTGCACAAAACAAGAATAACGCACGAGAGAGGACACCTATTCCACATGACACGTGTCGAAAAGATAATGTTATTACACCAAGAATTCCGTAATCCGTCTAGATAGTATACGTGGATTTTCGAACCACCGCATTAGTTTTCCATTAGAAAAAAACGTCTACGTGACAAATTTTTTTCCTCTTACCTTTTCTATTCATGTGGTGCCACGTCAGAAAATAATTGGCAATTAAACAAAATTAACATTGCGGGAAATATCCTTACCGAAAAAAAGAAAACATTGCCGGAAATAGATATATCATTAAGGGTGCACATGGATTTGTTTCTGTTCTTTTTTTGTTCTTGGGAACAGAAACAAAAAAAAGTGTTTCTGTTCCGGGGAACAGTTTTTGAACAAAAGAACACGTTTGGTAACGTTTAGTCCAAGAATAAAAATGAACAAAACACGTTTGGTAAATTTTATTATTTTTTTTGTTTCTTTTAATTTTTTAAATATTTTTTTTATTTTTCCTTTCTTTTTATTTTTTTTTTTTTAGGCCGGTCACCGGCCTCGGCGACCGGCGGGGCCGGCGGCCTCGCCCGGCCACGGCGAGGCTCGCCGGCCCACGGCGAGGCCGAGCCTGGCCGTGGTTGGGCGAGGCTCGGCCTCGCCTTGGCTGGGCTAGCTCGGGCTCGCCCAGATTCGGCGAGGCTTGGCATCGCCCGCGCTGGCGAGGCCGAGCCTCGCCTTGGCTGGGCGAGCTCGGGCTCGCCCAAATCCGACGAGGCCGAGCCTCGCCATGGCTGGGCGAGCTCGAGCTCTCCCAGATCCGGCGAGCCCGAGCCTCGCCGGGGGCCGGCGACGCTCGGCCTCGCCGGATCTGGGCGAGCCCGAGCTCGCCCAGCCAAGGCGAGGCTCGGCCTCTCCCGCGCCGGCCGGCGAGGCTCGGCCTCGCCGGATCTGGGCGAGGCCGAGCCTCGACGGCCGGTCGCCAGCCATGGCCGAGGCCGGCGACCGGCCAAAGAAAAAAGAAGAAAAAAAAGAAGAAAAGAAGAAGAGAAGAAGAAGTGAGAGAAGAGTGGTTTTTGTTCTTTTGTTCCTTCCGAGAAGTGTTTCTTTTCGGGAGAAACAACTTTTTTTTGTTTCTTTTTTCTGTTTCTATTTCGTTCCAGAAACAAAAAAACAAAAAAAGAACAGAAACGCAACCAAACGCGTTTCTGTTCTTCTTTTGTTCCCGGGAACACTTTTCGTATAGAAGTGTTCCGGAAACACTTTTTTGGAGTGTTTCCATGCAGGCCCTAAGTTGACATCATTCGCAAGTATAGAGTAACGAGAAAAATAAGTGCAAAGATTAAGTTAAAAAGGCAAAGACTTAAATCCCGTTTGTTTCATAAAAAATGTAAAAATGATTATTTGTATCACTCGATATGATTAATTAGTAAAAAAATGATAATTACAACAATAATTTATGTTTTTTTTTTTTTGTGAACAATGAAAATTTTTGCATTCGTTTATTTTTATAAACTATATAAGGGATGATTTCTAGAAAATATTTTCTAAATCATTTATCTTTTACAAAACCACATCTCATATCATATTTTTTTTTTATAGGAAAAAGGTCACTTGAGAGAATTTTGAATATTAGAATATGATTTTCTACTTTTTCTCATTGATTGTCCTAGACATTAGCCAGAAAAAATATCCATATCATATGAAGGCAAAAAGATACTCCAAGTAAGAATTAAATTGATAAAATCAAAAAGAAACATACACGCACATACATCCACACATGCACACACGATATTAATGTGTAAATTGAGTCATAAACTTTTTTATATTTTACCAATTAAATTCATTTGGTCAACTTTGGTTGCAAATCGCTAATATAGATGTTAACCTTTCTACGTAACACAGCCAATATCGACGTTGACAATTTTTAATGATATTTTAATATTTTTGACTTCTTATTTTATTTCCTTTTCTTTTTCCTTCTTTGACTTTTCTTCCTTTTTTCCTTTTATTATTAAGGGCCGACAATGTCATTAGTTGTTGGGCAGGGGTTGCAACCCTCGCTCATAGTTGGGTGAGGGCTGCATTCCCTCCCTTAGTGGCTAGCAAGAGCTTGTGGTCCTCTTCAAAGCTGGGTGAGGGTGCACCCCCACCCAATGGCTGACAAGGGCTCATTGTCCTCACATGCGACTAGCAAGCCCTAATCTAGTGGTCAACGGGTATCGTTGAACTTTCGATTAAGGCTTGGCAACTCTTTTAGGCTCTTAACAATAATAAAAAAAAAAAAGTAAAAAAGTAAAGAAGGGAAATAAAAATAAAGAAAGAAAATAAAAGAAAAAATGAAAATGAAAATATAAAAATTCAAAATAAGTTAAAAAAATATTAAAATGTTATTAAAAATTATTCACATAAGGGTGGGTCATGCCATGTAGGATGGGTGGCACCCATGTTAGGGATTTTTAATTACAATTGATTAGATATACTTACTTGGCAAAACTTAAAAAATGTTTATAATTTAATTGCCAAAACTAAAAGATTTAAAACTATTTTACAAACTTGACAATTTTCCCTTTCCTTTTTATTCTTCATTCCTTCTCCGCCTACAGTTGTCATCTTATTCCTCCATTAACGACATTAAATAAATTTAGCTAATATTTATGATATATATAAGATGTAAGGACAAATTCCTATCAAACAACACAAGTGAGGCATGTGTCACGGGCCGATTGATCAACTCTCGATCAATGCTTGGCTTACCCGTGCAGCCTTAAGGTTTTACCCCTAAGCAGCCTTTCACACTCGACTCACAAGACTCGTATGTAGAGAGAGAAACTCTTAGAGAGAGAAGCTCTGGATTTTGTATTGCTTATGAATGAAAATACAATGAGGGAGGACACCTTTTTATATACAAGTACAAGGCAAACCCTAGCCGTAGATCTCCCTTAGATCTAACGGTGGAGATTGCACCTCCTCATCTACCAACCATCGGCATTTATTGCCAACTACTAGCTACTCGCATTTATATCGTATGCGTACAAATACAGTATCGCCCGTCCCTAGAAGAATACTTTACATCTCGGGAACATAAGCAGAGGGTTATCATCGTGTCACACCCGTGCCATGGAAACCTCTTGGACATGCTAACTTTCGGGCTGTGACATTCTCCCCCACCTAATCAGGCGACGCCTTCGTCGCGTCTTCGGCATGAAAGGCTTCGATTTCTTTCTCGAACTGCCAAAGACTCTCCTTGGGCTCCTAGCTAGCTTCGCTCTCTGGAAGACCCTTCCATCGGATCAAATATTCTCGTTTGGGCGTGCAATACCGCTTCCGTATGACTCGATCCGCCAAGATGCTCTCGACCTCTCGATCATACGAAGTTTTTGCCCCGAGTGGCGCCCGATGAGACTCCCCACGATCCGGATCTTCCTCATTAACTTGGAAAGGTTTGAGCATACTTACGTGGAACACTAGATGCACCTTGAGTTTTGATGGTAGCTCCAGCTTGTATGCGACCTTCCCGACCCGTTGCAGCACTCGAAATGGCCCCTCATAGCGACGGATCAACCCTTTGTGTACATCCTTGTAGCGAAGGACCGCGTGTAGCTTGGCCAACACTAGGTCTCCCACTTGGAACTCCACGTGCCGTCGCTTCTTGTCCGCCCATTTCTTCATGCGCTTGGAGGCTTTGTGTAGACACGCCCGTGCCAAGTCCGCCTGTTCTTGCATGTTTTTAGCGAACTTGTATGTGGGTGGACTACTCCCCCGGTAACCCGAAGCGATAGTGCTTAGGGTGTTTGGTTGCTGCCCAGTCGCAACCTCGAACGGACTCTGGTCGGTCGACTTGCTCCGCTGCAAGTTGTATGAGAATTGGGCTACATCGATCAACTTCGCCCAATTCGCTTGTGTTGTGCTCACGTAGTGCCGGAGGTAGATCTCCAAGAGAGCATTGACCCGCTCCGTCTGACCGTCGGTTTGGGGATGCAAACTTGTTGACATGTTTAGCTCCGACCTCAGCAGCTTGAACAACTCGGGCTAGAAACGTCCCATGAAGCGGGGATCCCGATCGCTCACGATCGTTTGTGGCACTCTTCAATACTTCACCACGTGCTTCATGAAAATTTTGGCCACCACTTCGGCCGGGCAATCCTTTGTCGCAAGCACAAAGGTTGCATACTTGGAAAACCGGTCAACCACCACCATTAGAGTCCGACACCCTTCGGACTTTGGCAGGTTGACGATGAAGTCCATGGAAATGCTCTCCCATAGACGAGTTGGGACGGGAAGGAGCTCCAGCAAACCCGGCGACGACCGTTGCTCCAGCTTGTCTTGTTGGCAAACCAGACAAGTCTTCACATACGCCTCCACGTCGTCCCGCATTTGAGGCCAGTAGTAGTGATTTTCGACGAGGGCCAACGTGCGGTGGATCCCTGGATGACCCGCCCATTTCGAGTCGTGGCACTCACGTAAGATCTCCCTCCTCAGCTTCCCGTTGAAAGGCACATAGAGTCGCCTTCCCTTGGTGTAGAGCAGTTCGTCCTCCCACCAAAATTGTCGGGTCTTGCTCTCCTTGGCATACACGATGAGGGCTTGGGCTCTTGGATCATGCTTCAGCCCTTTTTTGATGCAGTCGACCCAAGGGCAACTTGGTTGACTCACCGTGTGGCTCATCAGCTCCGTTCTTCGACTCAACGCGTCTGCCACGGAGTTGGCCTTCCCCGGCTTGTACTCTAGCGAGTAGTTGAATTTCGCCAGAAAATCCTGCCACCGAGCTTGCTTCGGACTCAACTTCTTTTGGGTCTGAAAGTAGCTTGTGGCCACATTGTCCGTCTTCACGACGAACTTTGATCCCAGGAAATAATGTCTCCATGTCCGGAGGCAATGGACCACCGCGGTCATCTCCTTTTCCTGAACGGTATACCGACGCTCGGTATCGTTCAACTTCCGGGACTCATACGCTACCGGATGGCCATCCTGCATAAGCACACCACCAATAGCATAATCCGAGGCGTCAGTTTCTACCTCGTAGGGCTTGGTGTGGTTGGGCAACACCAACACCGGCTCCTCCATCATGGCTCTCTTCAGTCGATCGAACGCTCTTTGGCATCGATCCGTCCACTTCAAGGTCTTCTCCTTCTTCAAGAGGTCCGTGAGCGGCACGGTGATGCTCGAGTAACTCCGAATGAACCGCTGGTAGTAGTTGGTTAGGCTGAGAAATGACCTCAACTCCGTCACCCTTGTTGGCGGCTCCTATTCAACGATCGACTGGATCTTGGCCTGATCCATGCGCACTCGTCCACCCCCGACGATGTGCCCCAGGAACGGAACTTCCTCTTGGGCGAATGCGCACTTCTCGTGCTTGACGTATAACTCGTTCTCGCGCAAGACTTGGAAGACTTGCCTCAGATGCTCGATATATTCTTCCAACGTCCGACTATAGATCACAATATCGTCTAGGTAAACCACTACAAACCGATCTAGGAAAGGATGGAGTACCTTGTTCATCATCGTACAGAAAGTGGCCGGAGCGTTGGTCAAGCCGAACGGCATCACAAGGAACTTATAGGATCCATACCGCGTGACGCAGGCGGTCTTTGGCTCATCCCCTTCGGCGATCCGAACTTGATAGTAGCTCGATCGAAGATCCAACTTGGTGAACCAACGAGCTTCGCCGAGTTGATCGAAGAGATCCGCAATGAGCGGGATCGGGTACTTGTTCTTCACGGTTAACTTGTTTAGTGCCTGGCAATCGATGCACATCCGGAGTGACCCGTCGTGCTTCTTTTGAAATAGTACTGGCGCATCGAACGGGGCGTTAGACGGCCGAACATACCCCGCGTCAAGCAGCTCCTTGAGTTGTCTCCTCAGTTCTTCCAATTCTGGGGGTGCCATGCGGTAAGGGGCCATGGTAGGCAGTCGAGCGTCACGCACAAGCTCAATCCGATGATCCACCTCCCTCTTAGATGGTAGCTTTTTGGGCAACTTCGAGGGGATCACGTCCTTGAACGTATCGAGGACACGGGTCACTTCTGACGGGACGTCACTCCCTTCACCCTTTTGGTCCTCCACCTTCAAGGCTGCAAGGATCGTCACTTCACCCTTTCTTGCGCCCTTGGTGAGTTGCATGGCCGAGATGATCTTTCGATCACGATCCGACTTACGATGGATCGGAATTACGCATTGGCAATGCTTGTCCAATACGCATAGACATTCGGCGAATATAACAGCATGGATCTTATCTAGGAATTTGATCCCAATGACAAAGTCATAGTCGTCAAGGGGAATTACCTCTAGAGTTTCCTTGCTTCTCCATTGCCCCAGTTGTAGCTCCACATCCCTTGCGACACCGATTGTCGGGACCTCCTTGGAGTTTACCGTCTTGAGCCACCCGGCTCCCTTCTCAACCCGTAGGTTAAGTCTCTTAGCCGTTTGCTCCGATATGAAGAGGTCGGACGCTCTAGTGTCCACCAATGCACTCATTGTGGACTCCCCAATCCTCAAATCCGTGAACATTAGTCCTTTAGACTCCTTTGTCTTCTTGGACTTGATTGAGCTAAGGAGGCGCAGCGAACCCAACCGCGATTCCTCCCTAGGTTCATCTTCTTTACACAAGGCGGCCAGTTTGGCCTTGTTCGGGCAATCCCGAGCCATATGCGGACCGTCGCAGAAAAAGCATTGGTATGTGCGTACCTTCCTTTGCCCTCCTCCGCTCAACTCAGCATGAGCTTTGTGAGGGTTGGCCGCTGGTCTACCTCCGGTCGGGCGGTTGTATCTCCCTCGATCTCCCCCACCAGTGGCTTTGTCCCTCGGACGATTATCCGATCGGGATGTGGAAGGCGATTTATACTCCACGAGCGACTTGGCTACGGTTATGGCCGTAGTGAGATCTCTCACGTTGTATCGCTTCAGTTCTTGCTTTGTCCATGGCTTGAGACCGCTCATGAACTGGTGAAACGCCTCAACTTCATTCATCGAGGGGATTTGGAGCAGTAACTCCGAAAACCGCTTGATGTAGTCTCGTACGCCACCCTTCTGCTCGAGACGCTTCAGCTCGTCACGAGCTTCCTTTTCCGCATAAGCGAGGAAGTAGTTCCGTCGGAACTCCTCGACGAATCCACCCCAGGTCGTGATAGGATTCCCGCACCTATCATCCGACCGATGACGCCACCACAACAATGCACTATCAGCTAAATACATCGATGCAGTGTTTACCTGTGTTTGGTCGTCGTTGATTCCCATGGCCTGGAAGTACCGTTCCATGTACCACAGAAAGTTGTCCATGTCTTTGGCCACCTGCGAGCCTCGGAATTCCTTTGGCTTCGGCATGTCCACCCGTGGACCTTGCACCGTGATGACACCGTTCACACGTGTAGCTTGTGCTTCAGCGAGCTTACCCATAAGCTCCGTTATCTCCGCGCGCATGGCCGCCATTGTGGCTTCCAAGGGTTCGTACCTTTGTGCTAGCTCTTTCTGTAGAGTCCCTAGCAACTCGTGGCGGAGTTCTCCCATGCCAGTCTTGAGCTCTTGCACTTCCGCAACCAGCTCCTCCCTTTCGGCGTCAACTTCGTCCACGGTCTAGGTCAGGTCATCGACTGATCCTTGGACATCGGAGATGAACAACTCTAGCTTCGCCATCCATTGTGCAAAATCCCCCACAGGTTCCTTCGAACCACCACGGGTCTTCTTCCTCTTGGCACCGCCCTTCTCGGCGTTCCGCCCACGATCAGCGCAGTCATCACCCAGGACCAACGCCTCATCAGATTGTGGATTAGCCATTGCACTTGCGCTTGGATTGCAAATCAGCTCTGATACCACTTGTCACGGGCCGATTGATCAACTCTCGATCAATGCTTGGCTTACCCGTGCGGCCTTAAGGTTTTACCCCTAAGCAGCCTTTCACACTCGACTCACAAGACTCGTATGTAGAGAGAGAAACTCTTAGAGAGAGAAGCTCTGGATTTTGTATTGCTTGTGAATGAGAATACAATGAGGGATGACACCCCTTTATATACAAGTATAAGGCAAACCCTAGCCATAGATCTCCCTTAGATCTAACGGTGGAGATTGCACCTCCTCATCTACCAACCACCGGCATTTATTGCCAACTACCAGCTACTCGCATTTATATCGTATGCGTACAAATACAGTATCGCCCGTCCCTCGAAGAATACTTTACATCTCGAGAACATAAGCCGAGGGTCATCATCGTGTCACACCCGTGCCATGGAAACCTCTTGGACATGCTAACTCTCGGGCTGTGACACATGCATAAGTTCACTTTTTTACGGACACAATATGATGGCCTTAATTCATTTTTAGAAAAAAAGATAAGTACATCAGAAGTCTTAAAAATTGTTAAGAAAGTATAATTGTGGCATAATATTTATAAAAAATGCAATTAAATCCCTTCATTAATTTTGTCCAATTTAATTGTCGAAAAATGCTAATGTGACTTTTTATTTATTTATTTATTTTCTCTTTTCTACGTGGCGTTGACGTGAGTAAGACATACAGAATAAAGCTAATCGAATCAATTTGGACAAATTAAAACTTCATTATATTTTTTGTAAGTTAAGAACTTAAGTGTACTTTTATAATAAGTTTTAAGATTTTCAATATAATTATCTCTATTTGCTTTGTTGCACTGGCAATGCTATCGGGAAGATATTTTGATCGATAGAGTTTCTTATGTCAAATCTTATTAGTCACGCAACTAGAAATTAATCCAAATTAGAACACTTCAAAATAATTTAAACCATACGAAATATTAGAAGAATGAATTCGCACTCAATTTATACCTTTTATATTTCCAATTGCAGAAAAAAATATATCCATCGAAATCTTTTATCATCAGCCTTCCCGAGAAAAATGCTGCGCCGCCGGCAGGACCAGCCAATCCAAGCTCAACCCAATAAACTTGCTGTCGAAGCCATGAGCCGACCAAGAAGAAGTTGACGGCGGCGAAACGAGAAACCTCGGACTCGAATTCCTTCGCAGACAGCCTCGGATCCTCGTTTCTTGAAATGGGTTTGCCGGAAATCGTCCAGGTCGCCCAGAAAATCTCCGTCATGGTCCGAGTCCAAGGCCCCGTGAGTCTCTCTCTCCCTTTGCTCTGTTCTTGCCGCGTGAATCTCTCTGCCGGTGCCCGTTTCGTTTCGGTTCTTGGGTACCCGTGATTGATTTGATGTGAGTTGGGAGCTGCTTCTTACGTGGTGCAATCTGCTCGTTCGGTTTCTAGGACCCGAAGGGCCTGAAGATGCGGAACCATGCTTTCCATCAATACCAGTGAGTGAATTTCTGAGCTTTTTGTGGGTTTTGCTGTTCTTGGGTCTCTCAATTTGTAGTTCAGTTCGTGTAGTCATGGCATAAGAGAGTTTGATATGGGTCTATATGTGCATAGGTCTGGGATAACTACCCTGTCAGCTTCGGGTATGTTGGTGCCGGGCGGTCTTTACGACGTTGGATTGGCGAGTCGAGTTCGGGGTGATGATAATTGGAGTGGAGCGGTGGTCGTCACGGTTGCGTCGGTGGTCGAGCCTTTCCTATCATTGCGGCACAGGGAGAACAATTCGAAGGTTGAGAATATCATGTAGGGTGCGTTTGGTTCTGGAGAGAAGTTTTAGTTATTGACTTAACTGTGTTAAGTTCTCCATTTTCCGTTTTACTTGTTTTACATTCAATGGACTGTGTATTTATCATAAAAAGTCGCTTTTGTTGTTATTGCATTTGTATTTAACATGAGAATCCTCAGGGATTATCCTGTTTTCCGATTTCAATTGAAACATTTGGAAAATTGCTTTTTTGGTTTCCAGTTTCAAGATAATTCTATTTTGAGCCTTGAGAGAATTTGATCAAGCAAACTGGTAGCAGAACATGTTTTCTGAGCAGTTTTCTGAAAGCAGAAACATTCTCTGCAACCAAGCACACCCATTTCTGTCCTAATAGTCGTTTAGTTTCACTTTGGATGACTTCTCAAACCTAAACCTTTTTTCTCTACTGCAGGGCCAGCCTGAGTTGATTTCTGGTGCTCAAATTGACATTTTGGTGGAGGTCGTGCTAGAAAATTTTTCATGTTTCTTCTGTAGATTTCATTATGTTTCCCTGAAATTGATGCTTGGTCCTGAATTTGTTGATGTCTAACTAATTGAAGAAAACCATGAGGGCAGAGGACACGGAAGGACTGGATAGAGAAGACCCTTGTTGGCTAAGCGCCCAGCTTTTAACATTGGTAGGCACCTAATCTACTAATGTTCTTAATTGGAAACTGAAGAAACTTGCTGGGAAGTAATTTTCTGTGTTGTCAAGAATCTAATGAAAGCTTGAAATGAGAGCTCTGACCTTTTATATAACAATTTATGCTACTCGTACTGAATCGAAAGTTCCTTGCTTTGAATTTATATGGACTGTTGGGGAAACGAATTTTGATTATGAAGAAAATTGTAGACAACCGGAGAATTTTGCCTTTCACTTCATCAAGGTTACTCTTTTGGTCATGTTGATGTGTTCGGTCACTTTCTATGGGTGATCTCTATCATTTCTGTTATAGCCTGCCTTGATTGGTTTACTATTTGTTATCACGTATCGACAAGCATGATAGAGGCATAATCTGCTAATGTGCAGGTTGATGTACCTGGTTCCTCCCTTGCATTGCAGTCGCTAGTTGAAGCTTCCTCTGGCTTGCTGGGTCATGGTTGGGAGATTGGTTGGTCTCTAGCATCTAACGACAGCAGTGCACAAAACTTTACCGGGATTCAGGTACTTTCTTCCTGAAGAATCTTGTTTTCCATTTCTTGCTAGTTGGAATTACAGATTATATGTTTATTATATTGAAAACAGTGTATGCTAGGATTAAGTACTTACCATTATAAAAAAGCTTGAGCTGATGAGTGCTTGTGGAGGCACAATTTTATTTCTTGCATATTAGGACATCCATAGCCACAGCAGTCAGCATTTTCACCTTGTTGAGCACATGAGGTGTCTATATGGCATGTGCCACAAGCTTATGTATCAGATGCCTCATCTCCGACTTAATTTCATCTGATGTGTGCCACAAGGCAGGATACTCCCCTTGATGCCATCAATGTACACTTAAAGATGACATTTTTCTTTGGCAATGTGTCAATTGATTTTGAACTTGTTTGGCATTGTCTAAGATGTGCTTTGATGAAGTCTTCGACATTTGGAAACTATGAAATGTGAACATATGTGAACTTCTTCTCAAAGAGACGTAACTATGGCTGACTGTTACTTTCAAGAGATTTTTGTGAGGTCTTCTTTTGGAACCTATGCTAAATTGTTGCATTCTCTGAGAGTTCTCAGGCTGTGATAGTACTTGTGCTGATTTCTAAAATCAAGTCATTGTAAAATCAGCGTAATTGGATGCCTAAAAACTATGGAAACAATTGAAAGTCAGTTACTTTGCCTGTCCTGTTCCTTAGGCAAAAAGAGAAGGAGAGCAAGACTTCTATTTTCTGATGGTTCTGTCATTTGAGGTGGTTGAGTATTTGAGCAGACATGTGGTTTGTGATTAGTTGTTTCATGGGCATTAGAGAGAAATTAACTGAGATCATGTATCATAAACCATGGTTTGTGATAGTTGTATCATGGGCATTAGAGAGAAATTAAGTGAGATCATGTATCATAGACCATCATTTTCATATCCAGAGTATAACCTAAGTTTCATGTCAAAGTTATATAAATTCTACAAATTTGACATTTAGCTATACCTATCTGATTGAGATTGAAAACACCTTTAATACAGAGCCAAAGGCCTATGGCACTTGAGGAATCAGCCAATCCAAGTCTTATGGGCAAGTCACTCACTAAATTTGCTGTACTTGGAGTTCCCCTATTCTCTGAGGTGAGTTTTTATTAGCATGCTGCTCTCAGATCTTTCATGGAATGGTATGAGCTTCAACCCATTGTTCTTCTGACCTTCCTATTAACAGCACTATAAAAGTGACAATAATGTATGTTTTCATGTTACTAGAACTGGCCAAACATAGCTGTATCGCCTTCAATTAAGAGAGGGGATTTTCTTTTAGCAGCAGGTTCTCCGTTTGGTATCCTTTCACCTGTTCACTTCATTAACAGGTGATATTTCTAGAATGATTCCCTTATCTCACATGATGTTTGTTTATCCACCTGGAGAATGTTTGTTTGGGTCTTTACCACGATTTGTGATGATGCTAGTCATCACATGAATACTGTATCAATTCACTGTCGTTGTTTTATTTGTAGTGAATCAAGGCCTTGAAATCTCTGAGAAGGCAGTTTCTCTTCTAACATCACATACTTTTTAACTTTGATCTTCGTTATCTACCTTATAAAGTTACGTGGCCTTTATTTGGTGCATGTGGAGCTTATGAGATGTTGACATGTAATTTGTACAAGTACATGGTTAACGTATCCATTCTTGTATCAAATTATGTAATTGAGCATGATGTTGTGTTAATTCAGCGATACATATAATTGATAGATTAAAGGTAATACAGCATGATATTGTGACAATTCAGCGATACATATAATTGATAGTTTAATCCTTCTACCTTGGCAAGGAGAGCTTATCATATATTTAAGATTTGTATAGACTTAATAATACAGACGTTGGAATTCTTTCCTTCGTTTAGTCTATTCTATGTATGGCAGTCCAGACTGCATTGATATCTGCATATTGGAAGTGGTAATCTGAACTTTCGAAATCTCTACTGCTTAATTTGACTCCTATAATTCTTTGTAGTTGTGTTATTTGTAGATCTTATCTTTAGTTTTTTGTGCAGTATCTCAGTGGGAACCATTGCCAACATCTATCCACCTGGTTCACCCAACAGATCGTTGCTGATGGCTGACATACGGTGTCTTCCTGGTGCGAGCATTTCTCTAGTTCGATTAAACATTATTATTCATTCTCGTCAGACTCAGACACCACTATGATTACATTTTTATCAGGCATGGAAGGTGGTCCTGTTCTTGACAAGAACGCGGATCTAATTGGTATTCTCATAAGACCATTAAGGCAAAAAGCTAGTGGTGTGGAAGTTCAGGTAAATTAATAAAATATATGTTCATTCCTCTATTTCAATTCCTGAACAGTCTCACAGTTGATGCATCATGCAAAATACTAGCCTTGTTAACAGCTTTTGGTTCCATGGGAAGCTATTGCAACTGCTTGCGCTGATGTGCTTCCAGAGGAGCCTAAGAAGGCTGGATTGGGGAATGGTCATAACCTGGGAAATCCAAACAATCAGGGGAAGGCCTTTATCAATAACAGCGACCTGAATGGGCCTGTTAATTCCATTGTCAAGAATCCTTCTTGTCCTTCCTCAGTCACGCTAGAGAAAGCAATGGCTTCTGTTTGTCTTGTAACGGTTAATGATGCTGCATGGGCTTCTGGTGTTTTGCTGAATAGTGAAGGTCTCGTAATGACGAATGCTCACTTGTTGGAACCGTGGAGGTTTGGGAAGGCCTCTGTCAGTAGTATAGAGAATGGAATAAAATCAGGTTATCCTAGGCCAAGTGGTGGTAATAAAAAGCAGGAGGGCGAAGATATGGGGCCTAGTATTTCAGGATTCGGAGAGTGTGTTACAGAAGATAAATTTGTTAAGTACAGCTCAAGTTCACTTTACAGTGGTCATAAGAATATACGCGTCCGCCTGGATCATACTAGACCTTGGATTTGGTGTGATGCTAAAGTAGTGTATATTAGTAAAGGGCCTCTAGATGTTGCCCTATTACAGCTCATCCATGCTCCAGATCGGCTCTCCCCTGTTACTATGGACTTTGCATCCCCGCCTTTAGGATCAAAGGCATATGTTATTGGACATGGTTTATTCGGACCAAGATGTGGTACGTACATTTTCTCAGTTATCTCTTCTGGTCCTGTGTTTTAAAAGTTCATTAGTAACTGACTTGGTTTTTTGGGGATGTTGGAACTTGGAAGGCATCTTGTGTATGGTATCTCTTCTTGTTGTCCATGCTCTCATTAAATGACCCCTCTGTTAGGCCTGTCATTAGTATTATATCAATCTGTGAATGATTTCTTTGCTGTGGCTTTACAACTAAAGTTGGCTTCACTACCTGCCCTCCTGAAAAATGGTGATAATTGCCATTGTCGACTTCTAATTATTAGCAACTCGGATTCCTTTGGGCTGTATACTCATCGAAAAGTACCTAATAGATATTAATTTTCTTTCTCTGTAGAAGTTCCTCATCCTGCAAAGTTTTCTTGATCAAGTCACAGTCTGGAGTTCCAGATGTAGTGTGCTTAGATCAAATAATTGTTACATCATGCACATTTATTCATTTGAATCATGCTGTTCCAGGTTGCCTGTCTTCAAAAGCAGTAGATAAAGAAATGCAGAATCAGATTGCCTTAAATCTGATTGTTTATCATGGTTGTGTCTCTTTTTGAAATATATAGTTTTCTACCTTTTCCTTTTGATGCTGGATTGTTGTGCTTCATTCGAATGTCTATATCAGGCTTGTTCCCATCTGTATCTGTTGGTGTGGTGGCAAAAGTAGTCAAAGCAAAGCAGTCATCCTTCTCTCTCTCAGTGATAAAGGAAGATGCAGGAGACATCCCAGCAATGCTTGAAACAACTGCTGCTGTTCATCCAGGTGCTAGTGGTGGTTTAGTTGTCAATTTCGACGGGTGTATGATCGGACTTATTACAAGGTATAGCAACAAAGAAATAATGATCATTTGATAGATTACTTTGAACTTTGGGACAATAGTTGTACATCCTGCTGCTCTACGTTGTTAACAATGTAGTTCAATGATATATCCCTTTCAAATCCTTCATAGAAATTCGGGTCTGGCAATATCTTAGAGAATGTGCGCATTAGGGTTGCTACTCTTAAAAGAAATTGCCATTCTGAAGACTGTAGACTTGATTTGGAACGTTAGGTTGATGATATTGCATGACCTAACTTATGTAAAGTTGTGATGTTACCCCAGCAGAGAAAGGGATTTTAAAATTCAAGATGCAAATCATTATTGAACTTGTGTGTGGTCAATTCCTCTTTTTTTTCGTGTGCGGGCGTGCAGGCATGCATGCGTGTGCGTGGGTGTGTGCACCTGGGGTATGCGTGCGTGCGTGCGTGTGTTTTTACGTCATATTCCGATGTGAGGTCTGCTAGGTCTGTTAGTTATGCTATTGGACCTTTGAATGCTGAGTAGTAGTACTTAACGAGACAAATGTTGTTGTAGCAACGCAAGGCATGGTGGAGGCACAGTCATACCACACTTGAACTTCAGCATTCCTTGTGCGGCTTTGGCTTCAATTTTCAAGTTTTCAGAAGGTAACTTGCTTGATATTGTTGCTATAACATGCCTCTTGCTGACACTCTTTGCAGTATAGCTTTAATACAGTAGCAGGAGGGAGAATTCTTGAAGTATAATTCAATTTATTATGATTGTTTGTCAAGGAAAAGGCTCAAGCTGGTATAATAAGTAGGCTTGCATAAAAATGTGTTATTTGGACCTGTGCTAAAGCTCCTCTTTTTGGTGAGAGTTGAGTTTTTATTGTTTTCCAAAGAATTCGATGCATATCTGACAGAAGGAAAATGCTTGTCATAATGTGACTTTCTCAACCTAACAGACATGCAGGATGCCACGGTCTTGCAAGATCTTGATCGGCCAAATGCAGAGATTTCTTCTATCTGGGCTTTGATGCCGTCACTAGCTCCCAAACCGCACCCTGCTTTGCCTCATTCAATACCGCAAATTAACACAAAAGAAGGGAAGGGCTCTCGGTTTGCCAAATTTATATCCGACACCGACATTTTCAAAAGCTCAACTGGAGATAGCAAACCAGGAAAACTTCCTTTTCAGAATATACGGAGTAAGTTGTGACATCCAGCAACATCTCAAGGTCACCAATCGCCATGGATGCGACGTTACCAAGAACTTTCGGGGCTAAGTTCTAGGAAGAGATTCAGTGGGCCGAGGATGATGGTCCTCTCATTGAGAGCGGGAATATCTTGGCTTTCGATCTCGATCTCGGTATTGTGGATGTTCCAGTGTACTCAAAAAATGTTTTCCTCAGTGACTGTTTCTTGCAGCATTACGGAAACTACTGTAATCACAGGCATTATCAGTGTCAGCTGAGTTTTGTAGTATAGACTCTGAGTTTCGTTCCTGCATTTTCCAGATCGTTGCATTGTTTTTTGATGGCGTGGTATCGGACCATCTTCATCCAAATGGTTCGTGGAGTCTTCGCCCCGTTCCTTCGGGGCATGCTCTTTACTCATCTGAGAAGCTGTGGACCGATATGCTCTTCGTCTCGCTCTTCGAACTTTTGTTTCATGATGAAGAATTGAAGTTGGCACTACTGATCGAAGGGTACACATACATTTTGTAGATCATCTGCTTGAGTAGCTTTCTAGAACAAGCACAGAACCGTTCATGACCAACCTATCCAGAGATGTTGATATCCGTAACTGTTGTCTGGGAATTACATAACTCTCTACCGATCAAGTGTGTACTTAAACCATCTTGCATCGACAATACAAGTATCCACGACTGCGATTCTAATGTCCCGATTAAATTTGCATAATGAAACAAAATAAATTGAAGTACCAAAGGTACAATCACATCACTTTTCTAGGTCTACTGACTAAATTTTCAATCAAGGATATATCGATTCATAGTGTACGGCTTGAATAAGTTAGTATACTGGAAAGAAGGGATTAATTTGTCTGATGCACATAGAAGGGACCACATCACCATTATTCTTCGAATTTTCGTGGCAATGTTCAAACCATGCCTGAACTTTTTTAACGGTCAGTTGAGTCCTTAACTGTAATTTTTTTTTTGGTTTCGTCTTGATCCTTGATATAGAAGTATGTCTAAAATGTTGGTGTGGAGTATCTTGTTTGGCTATTTGGATGCAAATGGTGAAGTGGAATAGAATAGGTGCTAAATATTGGGAGTGATTAGTTCCAAGATGAGCCGATTCCCAATCTAGATTGATGTGATTATGAGATGGACGAGAGTTATTGTGAGTGATTGTCAATGATGGATAAGGTTAGGGGGATGGATCTTGATGGATTAATGCAAAATGAGGGATAGAATACGATCATAACCAAGGTGTACCCCACTTGCCGATGATTAAGCTTGGGATTGACAAAGTTTACCACTAAGGCTTATAGAAATTACCAACCAAGGATATAGGATTTTAGGATTAAAGAAACTCACTACCAAGGCCTACAAGAAAACTTCTAGCCAAGGATATAGTGTTTCTTTGGCTCTCTATCGAAGAGTAACCCATCTTCCAAGGATACGGAAACCATGAGTAATCCACTCTCTAAAGATATTCATTTATATAGAGGAAAATCTCAAATATTCGTATACTCAAAATTCACCATCTTATTGTTGAGAATTTGCCTCATTATATAGAGGGATTATTACATAGGAAATTGATTAAACATTGAAGAGAAGAAGCTAATTAATTAAAGAGATAGAAACTAGAAAAACACAATAAAAACCTAGGAACTAAAAATGCATTACTTGAACTTTGATTCTTAATTAAGACTCTTAAAATTAGGACTAATGACACTTGATTAAATGCAAATAATTAAACTAGACTTTAAATCAGCCCGTTTCCTTGAGTAGTCAGACGGGCATCTTCAAAGATCACCAAACAACAAAGGAAATAGTCCACAATAGCCTTTGGTTGCTAGGTAGTCAATTAGTTGTCGTGGAATTGATAACAATCTTGTAAATTGATATCAACAATCATGAAATCGACAACTTGTCCTTATCAACTTTCTTGCATAATCGACATATTCAACTTGAATTGATTGACATAGCCTGATGCTCTCGTGCCATGAACAGAATCGATTGGTCTAGTTTGATTTCAGGTTTGGTTCTAGAATCAATGATTTCTTTTTTTTAATTTTGTTTTTGGTTCCTTTTATTCCTTACAAGTGGGTTAACATTAAAAAAATGATTTAATAATTAGGGTTTGCTTCAAACTTAAAAAAAAAAAAAAATCTTGAGTTGTTCAATTATTCTGGTTCCAAATATTTGGAATTTGGAATTGGACTGAACCCTCCTCCTCTCGAAGAACCACTCAAAACTGGCCAGTTCGATTTGGTTCCTAGATTGGTCCGGGATCAATGCACAATCCTATCAAAGATTATCATGAGTGAACAAAACCCAAAGTTTGAGGACTCAATTGAAAAAAACTAGTAAGTTAACGGACCAAAGATTGAAGTGAAAATAATAACACCGCCGTGCAAGAACAAGATTCTCTCCTCCTGCGCTGCAACTTTCGTCCTACTCCACTCTCTCTCTCTCTTCCCGCACTGCACGATCCCACCAAAGGTAGAGAGAGAGAGAGAGAGAGAGAGAAGAGAGAAAAGAGAGAGAGAGAGATGGAGATGGAGATGGAGATGAGGGTAGCTCGAAAGCTGTAATCTTGTGCAAGGGGGAGAGAGAGGGAGGGAGGGAGGGAGGGAGAGATATGGCGGCGAGCTCAGGCTACAAGGAGTATGTCGCCGGCTTGGTCGCCGGAGTCGCCACCGTGATCACCGGCCACCCCTTCGACACCGTCAAGGTAAATTCCGCCTCCCCACTTACACTCTGCTGCACGTTTGCTTCCATGTGGGTGGTACCCATGAATCGAAATCCGAGGAATTAGATTTTGTCAATCTCATTGCTGGCTGAATTCGCTCGGAATGGAGGGAAAGTGAAGCCAATTGGCCCTTCTGTTGTCAAATTTTAAAGCTTTCTTGATGATGGCTAATTAAAATGCTGCAGAAATGGTCTTGGAACTTAGTAGCTTGATCTGAGCTTGCTTGAGAGTTGAAAGGTCACTCGTTGGAGTCACTTATGGTTCCAGCAGAGGCAATGTTTTGGAGTTTTGATCACTTTTGATGGTGGAGTTGGCATTGCAAGTTGGCAGACCAGTGGAATGAAAAAGCTGTGGAAGTGCATTATGTCTGCATTTTTTAGTGCGCGAGTAGGGCATTCCTTGATTGCTTGGATTAGTTGGTGGCTAAGGGTTGTTGGAATGAAATTTTAGTGAGTCTTAGTTTCGTGCAATTCCATATTTTTGGTTAGTCTGTGTGTCTTTGTATTTTGTTTTAGGGATGGATGGATTGAAGCTTGTCAAATTGATTAATTGAAAATATTTTTTAAATGATGACATTGTGCTCAAATGCATAGCTTCTTCATTCCCTTATATGAAAAATTGCTTTGTGCTCCCTTGGTTTATGGCTTTGGTAGGGTCCTAGTAGTGTTGTTCCAGAATGTTTAAGTGATTTGTTTAGAAGAGGCATTTTCAAGTATTTGGGTGTTTGTTTTGGGGTTGGGGGGGGGGGGGGGGGTGGCGAAGAATAAATTTGGCTGTTTAACACCAAAGTGTGTTTGGGAGATTTTAACACTATGATAGTTTTCATAAATAAAAGAAAAAACAATGGAAACTGTTGAAGTATTGTTCCACATCGCTCGACAATGGGTCCTCCTCTTTATTTTTATGTGGTCGCCCGCTATTTATTGGCTTAAGCTTTTGGGTTGGACTTTCTGATATGGTATTAGAGCTAGTTCTATCTCTTTCGCGAATGTGCTTGATCAAAATTCCACATGAATGTGTGAAGTCGAAATTCCAATGTGGTTTCCCTCCACTTATCAACTTAAGTTTTTGGGTTGGACTTTCTAATAGAAATTGTCCTTATCTAGTTGTTTATATTAGGAATCAGGGTAATTGTATAATTGCATTTGATTACTTTCAATTTTTGGAGAAACGAAAAAACAAAAGCAACTGAGAATTGTTAGCTTTTCTTTTTTACAACTACAGGAACTCTTATTTCAAAGTGATAGTTATCAAAATCATAAATCAGTTTGCCTGCAGGTTTAGACCCTGTTTTCTGTTCTAAAAATAGAAAATTTATTCAAGCGCATTTATGCCGATGCCATTATGTTTCTTGTCTAGTGATATGCAGCATTTTGAAGCTTGAGTTAAGGACATAGCGTTCATTGCTTTGTCATTATCTCCTTTTTCATTGGTACAGTGTTCTAGTTATCAAACTGCCTTACTGGCTCAAAGAATAATAATGCTGATGTCTGCTCAATGCTTACCATCAATGACTGCAGGACATAGGAATAGTAGTCCTCATGAATACACAATCTTTTCAGTATAGCTTGTCAATCCATCTGCTTTTTGGCACAAGAAAGAATTAGCCAGACATCTACACTGTGTTATCTATCATATTCTATTATATTTCTCATTTATCTTTTCCTGTATATGTCTTGGAAGATTTATCATATAGTCATGTTTCCAGCCACATAATGTGGGCAAGTTGTAACGCAGCTAATATTATGCTTCACTATAAGTCAAAGGGTGTATATTTGAAAACGCAACTGTTTGTGAACACTAAGCTGGATCAAATTAATGGCTTAGATGCAATGCCGATAAAAATAATTTGGATAATTTGTTCTATTAGTCTCTTGCTTACATGCAAGCTTCTTCTTCATCTCTAATTTCAGGTGAAGCTTCAAAAACACAACACTGAAGTTGGTGGAATCAAGTATAGAAATGGTTTACACTGTGCTGGACGAGTCCTACAAACTGAAGGAGTATGTATCTTGAACTTGGCCTTAGATCCATTTAAGTGCTCTATATTGTAAATTGTGGCTGTTAAATTATCATGGGTTAATTTATCACAGTATATGCTCACCATTGCATTGTGGTTCTAGATACAAAAGGCTATATGGGTTTGGCTTACCTTAGGCATAGCACAAAATTAAGAAAGAGGACAATATCACTCAGCTTTTCTTTTTTGAATTCCATTGTGCTCCCTGAGTTGATGACACATGATGGTGAAAGCTGCTCCTGCTCTTTTGGTTGTATGCGATCTCCAAGGAATATACTTATAGTTGCGAGAGGGCAAAACAAAATGAAAATGTTTTGTGCAATGTGTAATGGATTAAAATAAAGATAAGGTAAGACCCGAAATTTGGGTCATCTCTGCTATATACTAATTTAGACTGATGATGACTGCAGTACTTCTACCCGTACTTCAAATCTGTCTTTTTTCTAAGATTCCTATGAAATAAGGTGTTTTTCTAAGAGAATTTTGGAAAAATCTTTTGCAGGTTAGAGGTTTGTATAGAGGAGCTACTTCATCCTTTGTTGGAATGGCCTTTGAGAGTTCACTTCTTTTTGGAATTTATTCACAAACAAAACAGTCTTTGCAGGCATGTGAGAAAATAAGTGAGCAGCTTCTATGGCATAGCCATTCATTTGCTGGGAAATTGTTCACATTCAATGCCTTTTGGATGTGTTTATAGCTTGTATTTACTTTCCATCTTTTTTTTTTTTGATAAAGAGGGGCTTGCAAACTGATTTGCCTCAACCCAAAGTTATCATTCCTGCCGCGGCGTATGGTGGAGCAATCATCAGTTTTGTATTGTGTCCTTCTGAGCTAGTGAAGGTAACTTGACTTGGATTATTTAGGCAGGACACAGATTCTGCCCTGTTATTTCAGTTGTCTCTGATACTTTTCTCTACTTTGACATTGCATCTTCAGTGTAGGATGCAAGTTCAAGGCACTGATTCGGCTGTTCTGAAATCCAGTAGATACAGTGGTCCTCTAGATTGTGCCATCAAAACTGTAAAAGCTGAAGGGGTGAGAGCATGTGTGGTTTAATTGATATATCAATCAGAATTGTATTCATTGAGTAATGGGAAAGTTTTCAGGTTACAGGAATTTTTCGTGGAGGCTTTACCACATTGTTGAGGGAATCGATAGGAAATGCCTTCTTCTTTAGCACTTATGAGTATGTTCGTCATTACATGCACTTGCAATTGCATCAGAACTCTGATTCATCTCAGCACAGACATCTCGTTGATATTGGTATTGGGATTGTGACTGGTGGTCTTGGTGGTGTAGCTGTAAGTCACCTTTTGGAAAAATTAGGGATTTTTCTTGAGCATTCTTTTATTGGCATATATATTGCCATTTAGTAGTGGTGCCACTACTCACTTTCTCTGTACTTTCGACAGTTTTGGTCTGCTGTTTTGCCCTTGGATGTGGCAAAAACGATAATTCAGACTGCCCCTGATAGAGATGCTCCAAGAAATCCTTTCAGAGTCTTAAGCTCAGTAAGTTATCATAATCGTATTCATTTAGCTGCTTGTCAATATCATGTCAAGATGCTATCTGGAATTTCTTCATTTAAGTTACAATTCTATTGTTTTTTTTTTTTTTTTGGCTGTAGATTTATAAGAGAGCAGGACTTGGAGGGTGTTATGCAGGATTTGGTCCAACTATAGTTCGGGCATTTCCTGCTAATGCAGCTGCTATTGTCACCTGGGAACTGGCCATGAAAGTATTAGGTATTCGGCACGACTGAGGGTATCCATTCATTGGGTGGAAATTTTCAAATGCTTATGTTACTGCTACTGATTGCAAAAGCATGGGAGGTTCTTGGACAATAATGCATTATTTGGATAGTGGCCTTTCCTTTTTCATTCGATTCTATGGCCAATGACTTTGGTTTCCAACCTTTTCAAACTAACTATTTAGTTCAGTGGATGTGTGTTATGCCGGTATCTTGATTCTGAGATTGTAGGGTGTAGGTCGAGTCAATCTGTATATTACTTCACAAGATCAGAATTGATCAGGAAAAGTGATATAAGGCTCCCTTCATTTTTATTTACTGATGGAATGGCTTTACGACCCGATTGTGAGTTGCCTGTAGGGTTAAGCACTCAGGATTTCGCAGGCTAAGTTTGCTCAATTATTTATTTTTTTATTTTCCTATGAGGATTCTATAGATGGAGGACATGAAATTAAGGAAACTTTGGCACTTGGTAGAGGAGCATCGCGACATCGCCGGTGGAGGGCATAGATGGGCAAAGATTGCTCTTGGACGAGCCTCCATCGGCGGTGATGCATTGCAGCCACAACCCTCGACTTGGAGATGTGGAGATTTCTTTGCCACGAAAATCATTACTCATTGGATAAAGGATGCAATAGTTTCCAGGACGAAAGCATTATCCAAGCAAAAGTAATCCTGGCAAGATTGAGGATTCAACGACAACAGTTGTATTAGAAAGCACTTGCTGAACCTACGCTAACAATCATCGGACCCCTATGACAAAGATCGTTTCAAAAAATTCGGTGACACCAAATTTAAAAAAGGGCTGTTCTTGCTTATTGTTAGAAGAGGCAGGCGAGTTTGACAGCGGATGCCGGTCAGAACGAATGCTCCGTGGCCAGTGTAATAGATGCACGGGCTAAGTAGCGACGATAGCTTCCAGGATGGATTCCCGTCTTCTTATTTCCGATCCACTTCGGTCCTGAAACAGAAAAGAGAAGCTCTAGATGGCCAATGAACCCAGGAAGGAAGAGCAGCCAACCGCGAAGCATGTTTGAATATTTCACCTAAAAAGCTTCGACATTACAGAAAATCCCTCATCTCAAAACATTTGATTTGAGGTGTTCTTTTGTTTCTTTCCTTCCCGTGTGAGCTGATCATGTTCCTAGTCCTCTCACCTAGCGTAGGGTACTCAATGGCCGGCATGAACATCACCTTATCCCATCTAAAAAGATCGATTCTGACAAAATGTCTCTTCGCTAGTCTAATCCATCCATCAAGCCCACCTCTAATCAATGTCTCTTCAGACGACCAAAACTTGTCGTCCGTCAGTCCGACAACAGTTTGCTTTCCGTAAAAATTCCTCATAATTACGTTAATGACGAGCGTGTTTCTATCATCCCGTGCTAAAAAAATGAGAAAGAAAGGTTTTTCAAGGTCGATAAATTTCTACATACATTTATGTATTAAATATAGTCGGTAAAACAATGTGACTGGCCAATTATCTCTCCTGCATTTAGTTGTTGTTGTTTTTTTTTTTTTTTTTGGCCACATGCTAACTTAGTCTATCAATTCGTATATGAACCCAAGTATATTTAGATTGTTTGTCTATTACCAACTTTTTTTAGTGTAATTTATCGACATTTTGAATTTACCAACTATTAGTTGAAATTACCAACATTATATTTGAGTGATTTATTGACATTTTGATTATTAAGTATAAATTTTAGGTTACTTACTTTTATTTGAGTAGTTATTGACGTTTATTTGGTTATATGTAAATTGCAACGCTTTCTAGTAATCAACTAATTGTTATTTTCAGACTTACCTATTTTTGAATTTACAACTCTTATATATCAAATTACTGACCTTAGTATCAATGAAATATCAATTTATTTTCTAGTTAAATTGGCAACGAACATTTGGTTACTAAACCACCGGCCGCGGTGGTTCCGTTGGATAAGGCCCTGCTGATCCTCAGCCTAGAGGTGAAGGGTTCAAAACCTATGGAAGGCGTTAGGTGTATTAAGTGTGACTCTAGGGGTGGTGGGTCCTCCTGCTTATATGTCACCTGGAGGTTTACGACGCGTTGTTGGCTGTAAGCCGGTTCCTCCAGTACCAAATAAAAAAAAAAAAAAAAAAAAAACATTTGGTTACCAACTCTTATCATAGTGATTAATAGCAAATATTTGTTTTGTTTTGTTTTTGTTTTTTGTTTTTTTTGGTAAGAGTAAGCATACTAGCATATATTTGTTTGCCATTCATAAACTCCAACTTCCTAAATAACTTACCAATTTCTTTTTTGATCAAGGAAAGTTTAGGAAGAGGGGTGGTTACCTCAAGTCAAGGCTAGGGCATGCCATAGGCCTAGAAGGTGGATTTACAGATCTCCTAACAAAGGGAATTGCTGGCAGCGGAATTTGAATTTAGTCATGGTGTGCAAAGTATTCAAATTTTTATTGACATTTTAAATGTACCAGATATTAATTGAAATTACCAACACTAATTTGAGTGAATTATTGACCTTTTGAATATCAAGTATAAATTTTAGGTTACTTATATTTGAATTAGTTATCCACGTTTATTTTGGTTATAAATAGTAAATTGCAAACCTTTATGGTAATTTACTAATTGTAATTTTCAGACTTATCAACCTTAATTTCAATGAGTTATCATATTTTTTTCCAGTTAAATTAGCAATGAACATTACATTACTGTCTCTTATCATAGTGCTTACTAGCGTATATTTGCTTGCTATATATAAATTCCATCTTTTCAAATAACTTCTTATTTTTAGCTGCATCACATATCAATGCTTTAAATTAGCTAATTCTTTTATGTCAATTACCAATTTTAATTAATGTGAATTACCAACTTTTCTTTGATTAAGTTAGCAATTTTTATTTGAGTTACTAATATTTATTTAATTGTTTGTGACTTACCACCGCATTTTCTATAATTTACTAAGTTTTATTCATGTAACGGACAAACATGTTAAATTTATAAGCTCTTATATCAAATTCACAACTTTTAATTAATTGACTTACAAACTCTTCTCCGATAAAGTTACCAACCAGTAGCATTTTTTTTTTTTTTGTGCGTTTATAAATTACCCTCTTTGTAGAGCATATCTAAATAAACTTTTATCGTTTGCTTTTTTCTTGATCTAAATTTTGTGAAAGATGCACTTTGAACTTTTTTTAACCAAAAACACTCAAAACATGTAAAACATATAATTTTTTACATGTAGTCGTTGAATCACATAGAATGGTTTTTTTTAAATGTTTTTGAAATTTAATTATAATATCTTAAGTTGGGGGGGAAAACAAAAAACTACTCTTTACTTTATCCTGACAAAAAAGCTCATAATAAGTCACTAATTGTGCATAACTTACCAATGTTATAAATTTGCTAACCTTATATTAAATTACCCATCTTAATTTTATGATTACCAAATGTTATTTGAGTTACTTATTGTTGTTTGAATATTACCAACTTTCGAAACGACATAGTAACTTCTAATGGTGTACCTTACAAACATTATATTAACTCTTATATGACATTACCGCCCTAATTTAAGTAACTTACCAATTTCTCTCAAATTAAATTGCTAACTATTACATTACCAACTAATTTAGTTTGAGTTATGTAACAATATCTATATGGTTGTTTGCAAATTACCAGCTTTTCAAATAACTTACTAACTTTTATTTGCATAACTTACAAACTTCGTAGATTTACCAAGTCTTGTTAATTTAGCAGTGGATTTTATGTTACTCACTCTTGTTTGAGTTATTTTAAAACATTCATTAGGTTGTTTAATTACCCACTTTTATTATAATTTACTAAGTTTTATTTGTATAACTTACCAACAATTTAAATTTACCAACTCTTATATCAAATTACCAAACTTAATTTAAGTGACTTGTGAGTTTTTTATTTTATTTTATTAAGTTACTAACTAGGGCATTCCAACCTTTATATGAGTTATTACAAATGTTTGCTTTCTTTACCAAATACCTAACCAGGATTAAAATGCCTAACATAGATATTCACTAATGCGATAGGTTATAAAGCTAAACCAAGGGCAGAGGGAACACCATTGCTTATTTGATTGTTTGTAAATTACTTACGTTTCTAATAATCTACTAATTTTTGTTCGCATAACTTCCCAATAATTTAAATTTTTCTGACTCTGCTATCAAATTATCAACTTTAGCTCGAGTGACTAACTTCTTTTTCCTAATTAAGCTATCATTTAGTTTTAGGTTATCAACTTTTACATTAGTTCTTCAAAATGTAGATAAGTTTTGCGAATAAAGATTCATAAGATACATAAAATAAAGATGAAAGGCTATTATAAAAAGGTGCATAATTGTCAAAGAAATCAAATAAAAGTTGGCAAGATATTCAAATAAGAGTTGCTGACTTCACAGGGATAGAAAACTCAATCATATGTGATGTTAATTAGTCGCTCAAATAAACATAAGTAATAGCTTAATCAAATGTGATGTTCGTGAGTCAATCAAATAAGTGTAGCAATATTTTAATAACACAGTTGTAACCGTGAAAATTAGGTAACTTTCTCAACTAAAGGCTGCAGCCTCGATATGAAACTGTTTCCACTTGGTGATGCGCAGATTCGAGCCTGTTTCATATATGCTTAAATCCCACATCCATATTGATTCCTTGACCACTAAATTGACAACATGGTGTTACAAGGAAACAAACAAGACCAATCAAAATCCAAGATCCATGGCTAGATTATTGTATGTTTTGCGCGGGATAAATCATACAGATACATGCTCTAGGGCTTTCAGAAAAATCACCTATATTATAAAGATCTATGTTTTATTAATCAAACGACTAAGAAATGCTAATTAAGCGTTATCACATTATGTACCAGAGGACAGACGCAGTTCCTTAAGCTGTCTACCTTGCTGTTACAGCTGAAATAATAAGTAACAGGAGACAGTCGTTTTTCGTGCACATCCTTCAATTTTCTCTCTCATTCTCAACTTATCATGTCAAGTGCTTTCTCCGTACGATTCTGTAGCTTTCTTGACATTCAAGTGCGAAACTAGGGGCGGGAAATAAAAGACTGTGAAGATGAAGGGGGTGGAATCACATCAAACAAACCAATCCACGATACTGCAAGTTTTCCAATAAATTCACCCAAAAAATGTTAACCTCTAGGAAAGCATTGCGAGCGATACCGAATATTCGCATGCACGCAAACATAAAAAATTTAGAAAACTCTAGCGGGAAGCGGATCTACGTTGTTAGCTTGGAGTTACAATTGATGTTGATTTGAATAAAAACCATTTATTGTATCTTCGAACCCTAGTTTCATAGCAAATAAATGAGCTTTCTTATTAGTTTGATTAATAGATATCTCCGACCACCATTAAATTGGTGTGACGTACATGTTTTTAGAGACAAAGGGATTGTCCAGGCTAATTATTTTCTTATCTGCCAATTACGATGCCTATTAAAATTTTAAAATGGTACCATAAGTGGAGTTAACCATAATGAGTTCATGAATAAGATGAAACCCTACAAAAAGAAGTTATTACTTCGGGGTCGTGAGATATCAAATATTCATCTTAAACCGTTTGCGAAAAGAATGCGGGAAGAGACAGCCAAAATGATACTTGAAGCATACTCTTTTGCAAAATCCAGTTTAAGAATATTGCTTAAACATCGTAGCATTCGGGGAGTCAAGGATTGACAGAAGAGAGAGAGCATGCTTAGAAACCACATAACTGAAATTTGGATCTTAATTCGATCCCAAACTCGGTTGTAAAAGGAAGCGTCTGATGCTTCATAAAAGTCTTGTTTCTTATTTTTCAGTTCGAGCCTTCTCCTGGATAATCACAAGAGCTTTTGCGCCGCCGCTCATTGTGCCCGGCCAGCCTCCTCCGGCAACTCCTTTTAGCTTCATCGAACTCTGACAGCTCGTGGAACCTAGGACATGCAGCAGAAGCCTTTGTTAAGAAGGAATACCTATACAAATGTTGACAACTAGCAAGAGGAATACATTAAGCCAAGGAAATGGACATATTTTTTGGCCGGAGCTTTAACTCGCTTGAGAGCTAATAACTTATAAAGATCAATGCAATCCCAAACAAACTCACTCCATTTCCTCAAAACAGACGGTACAGAAAGTAGTCTGATGCGGCTTCTCCTTTGAAGAGTTGCGCGGTTCTTTCTTTCACCTTTATCTGTTTAGGCTAACCTATGAATGAAAGTTTCGCACAGGATAGGAGCAGAATATCATGAGATAAAAAGATCTTTCTAAAGACATTAGACTCGGAACAATTGTATACATCTAAGGTCCACCATGGAATTGAGTTCTGAAGTTTTCTCTTGACTTTGTTTCAATAGACAGTACTCTAGCCACGACCTATCCATTAGGTGCTAAATGGACAAGCATGGAGTAATCTTGTATTAATAAATACATTGAGGGCTTTGAAGTTTTCCATAAGACAATTATCCATGGTGCCTAACTCAGGACTTCTTATTTGCCCCCCAACTCTGTTAGTCATTGCCAAAATGGCCGTGTGGAGGTTACTTTTGTATAGGTTGAACTTATTCACCGTATTCCACCATGGCATTACCTTTTTTGGGTGGTGAACTCTGGGAAGAAGAACATGTTGGAGATGAAAACACTAGAACGAATTTAGCTTCATCTTATATGAATGTATTCGAAGGATCACAGACATAATAACCAAAAGAGATATGGAAAGGAATTGCAGGAATATGGGGAAGTTCAATCTCCTGAATCTTGGAGGTGTTATACTTGACACCTTAAACTTCAAAAGGTTCAACATTTATCCTCTCAAATGCTAATTATATTGCACTCTCAGACCCATTTCGAAAAGTAGCACTTTTACTTCCCTCAAGTTTCACTTTCGGGAAACGGCTTTACACCCTCAAGTTAATTTCCATTTTTCCTTAGAACTTTAATATACCAATAGGATGTGTTGCCGGTGTAAAAATGAAAGTCGAGGATAGTAAAGTGTTCCTTTTCAAAGTTTAGAATGAAAATGACATGTTCCTATATAGTTAAGAGGGAGTAAAATATCACCTTTTGACGTTTCGGATGTAACATCCACTATTTCAAAATTTAGGAGTGTTCAAATAAATTCTATTTTAATATATCGATAAGTTCTCTGACACTTCAAATTTTTGAAATAAGGGCTGCTTATTCGAATATTGAAATAATTTTATGTCTGGAAATCAGTGTTTTCGGTTTCTCACAAAGAATCATGTCTCCATCTTTAATTTTCCTCTCAGTCATACACTTATGGAATTACTACATCTCAGTGTTTTGTCCTTTTGGCTATTCGCCTTCATGTGAACTTTCAAGAGCTTCTGGGTTGTCACACTCCGTTGCCAATGAGATGTGTACCTCTCAAAAGGACAACCCTAGTCCTTGTGTCGGAGGCATAAGTTATGGTCATGGAATTTCGTCTAATCTCACACGTACACGTTCTTAAATTTTACATGATTCAACTAAACCCCCTTATTTACTGTGCTCTTTGATTAACTTCTCTCGAAAATTTTATGGCCTCCAACACGATCCTTTTGAAAACTACTTAAAAAACCAACCAAAACCAACATCAAGAAAAGCCCTTCTGCTTTAGAGAGAAAAAGTGTAAAAAAAGACGCAAAATGCATGACAAAAGAGCGACCTTTGTGAGTGTTTCCCTTTTTCCTAGGATACAAACCTCGACTAGGCGTGACACCGATGAAGGTACCCTATCTCTTAGCTTTCCTGTTCACTCATGTGAAGAGCCACTAAGCTTTGAGTCTTAGCACGATTTTAGGATAGGTTTTCTTGGAGAAAAAACTGCCTTTGCTTAGAATTGGTGAAGCAGGAATTTAAGGTTTCGATCCGAGTAACTCTCTCTCTCTCTCTCGCAGCAGTTGTTGTATTTTTCGGCTTTTAGGACTTTCTTGCACTCTTTGACCCATTTGAAAAACATGAGTCTTTTACGGTTCAAAAAATTGTTAAAAAACGAATGGTTTTCGGCTAATCTAATGGCTCAAAAATTGTAGAACTCTTGCCTTTTCAAGTTTACTATTTCAGGTGTCAATTGTGTGATATTCAGTATAATTAGAACACACAAGATCATAGATGTGGAAATAATCAGAGACTCGATAAGTACTCAAAGATGTAAAGCAACAACGCTTCATTCCATTTCATAAATTAGTAAGATTTCACGCACAAGAAATTGCGCGACGGTTGAAAATATCTAACCATTTATTTACTTCTAAATTTCCAATCGAGGGAGATCTACCCAATTTAATTATAAACTTTTGTTCTAAACCAATAATTTCATCAATGAAATGAGTCGGAGGATCTTGATGCAAACATGAATTTTTAGGGTTTCTAACCTGCTACATTGTTGGCAAAACCGCTGCCGGAGACCCGCGACCATGGCGACTGAGGCCTTGGCGTGGAACTCGCACACTTTGTGCCGGCGGTGATACCGCTTGGCGTCGGTCATGTCGACGGAGCAATTCTCCGCCTGGCACAACGGCGGAGGCGCCCATCCGCTGCATGATCCGCCTTTCCTGCTGGACCTAGTGGCGGCCCTCGCTCTCTTCCTATCAGCTTCACTGCTCTCGTCTTCGTCTTCCTCCTCCTCTTCCAAATCTTCGTCCTCCATCTTGTTGTCCTTCAATCTCCTCTCGTCTTCGCCAAAGTTGGGCGATTCCATTCTCTTGGAGAAAAAAGAAAAGATTGGTGTGGCAAGAAAAAGAAGAGAAGAGCAAGATTCAGATATAGAGGCGATGAAAAGGACGGTTAGTGAGTGTGAGGACCACAAAAGCCATTTGGGCTTTTCCTCAGGAGAGCTATGGCTCAGTCATATAGTCTAAGAGAGAGAGAGAGAGAGAGAGAGAGAGAGGTCTCGCATGAAGCTTACTTATATAAATGAGGAGAGGTTTGATATATACAGCTACTGGTACACTGTACATACGACATGAGGGGAGGTTTGATATGTACAGCTACTGGGAAAACTCTCTCTGTCTCTGTCTCTGTCTCTGTCTCTCTCTCTATTTTTTTTAATGTTTTTGAGGCTGCTTATGAGGGTGAAAGTTTTTCCACATGAAGTTTGACTCAGTCTTCCAGGGAAAAAACACCGAAGTTAGCTAGCAGATGTACCTAACCACCAAGTGAACCATGGAGGCTCACTTTTTTCAGGCTCTTTTCGTGACTGCTGGGGTAGCATTTTAGAAAGTTTCTTATCCTACTTTAATTTTTAGGAAGTGGGGCTGGAGGAGCATGTAATTTTAGTGATGGTCCTGGGAAACTTTCTTTTTTCAGAAGTTTAACCTATCAAATAGTTGAATTTATATATGTGACATGTTTATTTAAAACTCCTCATGTGTAAACATGACCCCACACAGGAAGAATATGATGTAAATGAAACTATATTAAACAAACAATAGTAGAAAACGTCAAGAAAACTAACAAAATTACAAGAACGATTGTTACTCGAACCTTTGACCTCAGCTCTAATACTTTGTTGAATGAACGATCTTCCTCGAAAAGAACTTTAACTACCTAGAAGGGGGTTCAGTATCTATATCAAGCATATATATTCATTAGGGTGTATTCAAGAAATACTACCCAACTTTTACCCCAGTATCACTCTACATCTCAATTCTAAAACCATCACTTTGCATCAGGAGTTTAGTTTTATGATGGTTAGACTCGTCATTAGTTAATGTTGTCACTTTATATAAAGTTACCAATTTTCATTCGAAAGTACCCGTTCATCCACCCACCAAAAATCCTTCATTCAAAATTCTAACTTCTCTAGTTCTAAGCTCCATACCCAACCTCCGGTGCTGCCCCCCCACCGTCTGTTACCATGGCCATGGCGTAATCTCTCTCTCTCTCTCTCTCACACACACACACACACAAATTGTAATTGATATCAAACCTGACCGGCAGCTACATGGATGGAGGTTGGCCCGGTCGAAGCGGCCGAAGACAAGTGAAGAGAGATCAGGATTTATGTTTACAGGCAATAGGATATGTGGTGTGGGTGAGGGAAATAGGTTTTTTCAGAACTTATCATGGAAAGGGAAAGTTGGTCCTTTTGACTGTGAAGTTCGTAGTCTCTATAAGTAGCATGGGCATGAATATGTTACCTATCATGACATAAATGTCAATTTACCCCGTTAAAGAACATAAGCTTTAATCCACTGGGAATATCATGATCTCATTGTTTTCCAGCCACCCAATGGTTTTTGTTGTACATGACTTACAATCTTTAGAGAAATATATCCAACATTGTTTATCATGTTTAGTTATGTACATAAACTAACGAATAAATTATCACATTTTCGCAGTGTTTTTACAATTGTTTTAGTAGGATTCATCCTCAGTAACACAGAATTTCTGTATACATATGTCTTAAATCCTAATTCCGGGGCAGTGCTCAGTAAAGTAGCTACGGATTATACAGCGGCGGGGCCCCTTCTTTATTGCTATGTAATGGTGACGACTGACGACCAGAGTTTTGTTGTGTCAATCTATGTCGAGTCTATTTGAGAGGGTCAATTTTTTGACTAAAGACTTCTCTTGCAACAGATTTCACTTCAAACTATTTTAAAAGATCTCTCTCTCTCTCTCTCTCTCTCGTATACAGTACATTTTTAATTATAACTAGTTATTACGAGTCTTGGTTTAAAAGATAAAACAGTTAATTGGACAAATTCTATATATAGTATAATGTCATCTAATATACTACCTTTAAACAAATATTTGGTGCTTGAAGCAATTTGTTATGGTCAAATATTTCCTAACAGGCCATTTTGTTAGTATCTCATGATCTTGAAGAGAGAAGAAAAGAGAACAGTCAACGACTATATCTTTACTTAATAACTTGATAAAAAAGTACATTAATGGCTCTATTTATAGAGTATGAGAGATGCTAACTAAACCCTAATTTCCTTATTTATAATTACTCACTAACTAATGACTAATATCTATAAATATGCTTGAACATTCCTCCTCAAGCTAGACCATTCATCTTGCATATCACAAGTGTAACTTTCTTTCATAGACTGCGACCAAAGCGTTGTGTAAACCTCATTACACTAAATAAGGGATGTTGATATCAAAGTTGATTTAAGACAAATTCTGAATAACACAAGTGATCAGAAAGTTGAAACGTTTTTCTCACATAATCTCAATAAAAGCAGTGTGGAGATCAATTTAAATTGCAGCAAACAAAATCGCATCACCCGACCATGCTTAACTTTGGATGCTCGATGAAGTTGTGGTCACTGGTACTCATGGCTGCTTAGACACTTGTCGGTGACTTCGCTCATTAATGGCCCTTGAAATTGAAAGAGTCTCGTAACAAATAATGTCAATGATAGGCATGGTTAAATGTTGGCCATAATGTCTGACAATGAGAGTTTAGAGTAGGAACATAAAGAACTGATTAAAAAAAAAATGTTGGCCAAGATGGGAAAGTTTCTAAAGACAAGGTGCTAAAGATTGGAAAACCAATAACACCCTAGAAAGCTTTTTTTTTTTTTTTTTCCCTTCTCTGGAATTGAAGAGAGAGAGAGAGAGAGAGAGAGAACTAACACTGAAATCAGCAATCTAATGAGCAAAATAACTTGATTTTGATGGAGAAGCAAAACCAATGATTATCATCGAGAAGGATGGGAAACGGAATAAGGTTAGAGAACAGAGAAGCTTGACTTGCGAGACTTCACCAGTACAAGATTCTAGTAACGAGACTAATGAGGCCGTAAGAAATGACAAATCTCCCACACAATTATGGAGAGACTAGCAACTCACGAGATAGATATGCTTCCACAAATCACCGGAGTAGATCTGAGACCGTCGCAAATAGAGGATGATAGTGCTACTCTTAAAGATGATTGGTTGTGACTACTTTGGATGATGAAGGTCGGTGGATGAATTAAAAAAAATTGACTTGGAACTATGAACGGTAGTGATTTTACTGTCAGGCTAGAAATGATAACGGATAAGACGACGGTTCATTTTGTTTTTTTAATATTAACAGCAAAAAATATCAAGTTAGGATTTTTATTTGGATATCTTTCTTTTAGTGGCTCTGACACCATGTAAATATTTTATGATTTTCTTGAAAGAGGAAGAGAGAAAATACTCCAGAACTATATCTTAACTCAATAACTTTATAAAAGAGTACATCGATTACTTTATTTATAGATTAAAATAGATACCAGCAAAACCCTAATCTCTTTATTTATAACTACCTATTAACTATTAAGGGCAAAAAAACAACCTATTAACTATTGATATCAATAAATATATTCTGACGTTTTTAACCGAGGAGACTTTTTTTTTTTTCATATTTTTGCATCAAAGTGTATTATTGAGAAAGTGAGGTGACAACTCAGTATTCTTTGGCGGGTCCAATGATGTAGAAAACTTGACCAATAATAAATTGACACGCCGATGTACTAACACAAACTATATTTTATGTCGCTGCCCCAACAATTTATCTCGCATTCCCTTTTTTTATTTTATCCAAAATAAAAATTAAAAAATTTAGACGAGCCAACTAAAATGCAGCAAAGTGCCTGGCCAGCTATTCCTTGGGAGTGTTTCACTAGTACACCCATCAACCCATGAATTGGACCACATTGTCTCAACATTATCGTTTTAGGTTGGTCCCCGTGGTACGAGGGAACTCATTGTGTTCTTCTGCAGGACACATGTTTATATTTCAGTTGAGAAATAAATAATAATTTCTCTTTGGCATCCAAAGTGCTGAGGATGGTTCAATAATGTTTGAGTAGGACCCTGAGGCATTTATAGTTTGGGAAGTTGTACATGGGTGATTTTGAATATGGTCAATTAGGAGAGTGAAAATGGAGTAACTTTTCTTAGTGATGAAAAAAGGGTGGGGAATGCCGACTGACACTGATGAACCTGTCCGGAGCTAATCAATTTTCATGTTATATGCTCTTAACTTATGAATATTGCTGGGGAATTTCAAAATAGGTGGTAAAAAATAGAGAGGGAAAAAAAAGAAAAAGAAAAACAGAGCAAGGCCTTAATTAAAATAGTGATTTCTTTGAATGGATACGTGGTGCAACGCAATTGGCTACAATGGAATCTTGTCCCTATGTTTGAATGCTCAGACTCCAAGCTTCTTTTTTAAGACTATGTTTATTTTGCGAAAAATGTGGCATTTTTGAAAAAAGTTTTTCAAGAAAAATGATAACATTTTTTAGTATTCGACTAAAGCTTAAAAATGAATTGGAAAGTATTTTTTATATTTTGATAAGCAAAATCTCATTGGATTCTTTTATATTCAGATGCTAGTGGACCTCCATATGAGTAGCTAGGGAACCTGACATGGGCATCGGGGTCTCAAAGAGCAGGGGGTACTAGTCTTGGGTCCACTGAAGTTGAGCTTGAGAACTCAGTACTTGTGCTTGGCTCCCTAGTGCCTCGGCCTCAATGGACTCAGGCATGGTCTAGATGGACCTAGGCCAAAGGGTTGGGGCCCGATTCGATGGACCAGGGCTTGGGCATCAGGTTCTAGGCATGAGTGCTAGAGTCTCGGGCACTGGCAATGGGATCTTGGGCCTTATCTCAATGGACCCAGGCTTGCTCTCTGTGGATCCCGATAGACCCGACCCTGACCTCTAGTCTTGGCCCCTCTGCCAAGGGCTCGGGAACGAGTGTTAGGATTTTTGTATGCAAGCATAAAGTTTTTGGTCAAAGTGATCGATATATAATTATATTTTGAAAATGATTTTCTATATTATAAAAAGGAAATCATTTTTCTAAATTTAAGAATTGGTTTTTCGTTACTTAGGAAAACTTTTTCATTGTCACATTTTTCTAAGCAATCCAAAAGTCGAAAGATAAGGAAATTTTTTTTTCATGAAACAAATGTAGCCTTAATCTGGATACTAAGAGATGATGAACCCGATTAGAACTTTTTTGTTGATAGCCAATAAATCGGACAATGTAGGAAGTGAAAGAAGAAGAAGAATAACAACATTAATTTCTTGAAATGCAAAACATTAATAAGCGGTCAAGAAGCATGTCTTTGAAGAGACATGACCATTCACCAATATAAAACTAACAATTAATAACTGAATGAAATACCATAACTTATGTAAAACATCCAAGTTGAATCATGTGGAGAAGACAAGTTTATAGAGCAAGGAAAAAAAGGAATAAATGGACGAATTATAATGAGCTCATGATAGCTACTATGGTCTAGCATACTAAATTGCATATATTTTCTAATTTTCTTATATGACTTATGGAGTAGGCTTTTTATAGGTAGACCCCAGCTACAATTCATTCTATGATCATCTATGTTGTCCTCCCTCAGTTGGGTTACATGAAGTTGCTTTCACCTAGGACATGAACTGCACGAACCTCTATGTAAGCACAAAAGCTTCACTGATTGGTCCAGTTCACTAATGCTTGCAAACAAGGACAGATGAATGAAGATATATTAATTGCCCATACTAAGTCCACTTACACAAAATAATATATATATCCTAGAAAGAAAACCATGGGTATCAAAATTATCGTACTGTATTCACTTGAGTGTTATATAATTTTTCAATTAATAATTCAAGTGCTATAATTTTTTTAAAAACTTTTGTTATAAGTATTATGCCATGTCATATTACCATCATTTGGGTGAATGTTATAGAAAAGTTATGGCACTAAAGTGATTAGTTGAAAGTCATGTCATTTAAATAAATGTTCTTAAAAAATTAAAGCATTCAAATGAGCGTTGTATAAAAGTTATGACACTTATAATGTCCTTATCCCGATATATATGCGGTATCCAAATCTACACATTGGTGCCCCTAGTTAAGTACTTTTAGTTCAGCATCATCTGTGGCATCATCTCCCTCTTTGATTTAACGTTTCTAACTTTATATTGCAGTGGTTCTTAGAAATTTTTGGCGACTTAGGCTAACCGATAACCTTGACAATATTAAAAGACAAAGGAAATTAACCATTGGTTTAAGAGTTGATAAGGTTATGAATTGTTAGAAAAGCCCTACATTTTACTATTTCTTGAAATGCTTTCGCATGTTTTCGATGGACGTGCGATCTCAACTAAATTAATGTAATTTCTTTTCGTGTCATTTTGTTTTTTCTTTTGTTGTCTGGTGAGTCAAAAAGTTGGATATGTCAAGGTATGTGTCTTGGCCCTCCATCTGATCCAATCTCCAATCTCCAATTGTCTTAATTTGAGACAAATCGTACACGCCCCCCACCCCTCCCCCTCCCCAAAAAAAAAAAAAAAAAGACAAAGAAAAAGAAAAAGAAAACCCTAGCTCATCTTCCTCTCTCCCTAACCATCTTGCCCGCTGGAGCCATTGCAGCTCCAACTATCGACAGAGACTCAAGTGTCGTCCATCGCCCAATGTCTCCACATCCATCATTGCCGCTAATGGCTGCCCCCACCACCACAGCCCGACGCAACTACTCTCTCTCAAAAAATAGTGGGGCCGATTCTACTAAGCCACGATGAGAGAAGTTAAAATTGGAGTCAGGGCAAGATCAATGCTAACTAGCAGAGGGCAAGATTTTCACATGACTGCAATTTTAAAAGAGACGTGAAAGCGATAGTCCATGGGGTCTCTTCTCTAACAACATAACCAACACCGAAAATTGTCCTTATGTTGGATGGTTTGTTGTGGAGCAATTGGGTGTTGGTGGCCGTTCGTTGTAGTGGCTGCTGTTGGGTGGTGACTATCAGTGGATATGCCAGGCGGGAGGCAGTGAAGGAGACGTTAGGGGTAGAGGCATGCACGCTATACAGGAAGAGGAGAAAGATTGGACGAAGTCTCTAATTCAATTCACACACTATAATTTTTTTGGAGAGCCAGGCGGCATGGATCCTCTCTTTGGCGTCCTAGTGAATTTCAATCGTTAATTTGTGAAAATGGAGCTTCAGTAAAGGTTGAAATTTACCAAGATACGAAGAGAATAGAGCACCTTTCCCATCCTACTTAACTTTTTGTCTCGATACACCAAGCCATAGGAACGCATGTGAAAGGTTTGTGATAACTAATTGGTTGATTGATCCCAAACAGTCGCTCGCAGGCACGTCCCTTGATTTGTCATGAGTGGTGTACCCTCTCCTTTCTGCAATTTGCCTTTCCCTTAAAACCCTTTTTTTCTCTTTGAGCATCGAATATCGGGAAAACAATTCTCAAAATAAGATGCATTGCGATGTGAAAATCACAAACAAGTAAACACCGACTCCATAACGTGTCATATTCTTAACCCTGTAAATCAGAATTTATTTGGACGTAGGCAGTACTTGTGGCCACTGAATACGTAGAATGGCATTGGAAACTCGTTCCCTTTCGTAGGATCAATAAATTCCAAGATCTACACGCATTTGCACAATAAAAAATATACACATATCACCTGGCGAAATGTGCCCACTTCCAAATTAAGACGAGGAATAGAACAGCACATGGCGCAACGCTGTGATAAAACAACAATATCTATTGACAGGTTCCAGCCAAAACGTCTCCCGATATCGAGGTGGAACGATGTCCGGCTCGACGCCCCCTGCTTTGGAAACCCAAAAAGAAATTATATTTACGGATCCAGATCGGACATCCCACCACCGAAAAAAAAAGTAACAATAATTTGGCCTCGTTTCATCAGGCGAGTGGCTGAACTTTTGCCGTCCTACTTGACTATGGAGGAAGAATATAATATATATAGACATGGTTGATATTATAATGCGACCAACTGGAATTCGTGAGAATCTGTTATGGAAAAAAGACACTGCAAGCGTCGTATCTTCTGGATGACGCTCATTTTAATGTCATAATTCTTTGGCCAATCACCTAAATGTTGCAGCTTTGAAAAAAATAAATGTTCCCTTTAGTGTTTTAACATTTCAATCGACTGACCTAGCATCAGAAAATCCCACATGGCACTAAAATTTATTGGCCTATGTCTAGAATGCTCTTTAAAAGTCGTGACACTTAAATAATCTATCAAAAAATTATGACATCAAAGTGAGTGCTGCAAAAGAAAATAAAAAATTATGGCTAAATATGTTAAAATGGGTCATAAAGGTGTTAAATGTGTTATAAATAAGTTAGTTATTTTGAGTAAATAAGTTATAAATGCGTTTAAACACAATACAAGTATTATATGAGATCCCACCCATCCTATTTCTTTTACTTTTTTGTCAATCTCTTTCCTCTTTATTTGATCTTGCGCTCGCTCACTAACTTTGCACTCTCACATCAGTTTGATTATGTGTTTTTATAGATTGAGTTAAATATGGAAATGTTTTTACAATATGAGTCAGGTTAGCAACAAGTCGGATTGGATATGAATTGCATTGCGTGGAAATGTGTTGAAACAGATTAAATGTATCTATTTGGATTGGATAATAGTTTGATTTGACTTATCCGTTTGATGGGTTTAATTATGGCAATAATGATGTCATTTGCTGCGTCAATTTCGCTATTTTTTTTTATATATATGATGATGGGTTTAGCGAGGTTCAATCGGTTTAAGTAATGAAGGGGTTTAAAATAAGTTTGGATAGTAAGTTGTCAACAATGTCAAGAGTAGTGCCAATGACATGACTTCTGGTTTTTCGTTTAATGTGAAAGTTATAAAGTATTTGCTCAATTAAAAATTAATTACATAATCCCATATAGTTAATAAAGTGGTAATGGCGCCGCCTTGAGCATGTGTGGCCCTGTGGGGGGAGAGAACGACAAAGGTGAAAATGAGAAGGTTTAGTGGATTAGGCGTTGGGGTTGTCGAGTGCGGCCGGGTGTAGAGTTAAAAAGAGACGTGTCGATTTGCGATTGGTCCGTTTAGTCGAGAGTGGCTTTGATAGTGATGAGTAGGCCCATGCCTAGACCTAACTTTCACCATCAACGTCAACTTCATGGTGAATTTAGAAGGGTTGGCACCAATTTCGTACATGAAATTCGAAAGGTGGATTGATCGAGAATTCGTCGCTTAAACCGATGAGTCAAGATCGAGAGTCGTGTAGGGTTTCTTTCCCTCCAATTTTCCGGCCTTGTTTTTTCTCCGTGTCTCATCGGAGGAATCTCATCGATGTGCTCGAGCTTTCGATTGATCTGTTATATTTTTCAAATTTCATATTTGCGTGATTAGTGTCGTGCATTTAAAGAAAAATCTTATGGATAAGTATATTAAAAATTCTAAAACTTGTTGCAAATATACAATGGGGTTCTAAAAATTTCTAAAAGTAAAATTAAATCTTAAAACTTATCATGAAATACAATCTGAGTCCAATTTTTTTTCAAAAAATGCAATCAAATTGTAAAACTTGTCAAATTGATTCAATAAAATCATTTCTTTGATTGCACTTTTTGAAAAATTTGAGACTCGACTACACTTTCATGACAAATTTTAGAACTTTTAACGCATTTGTCCTAAATGTTATTATGAACTCCATTATATCTCTGCTCCGCTCTAAAATTCCCTTCTGCATGTCTGATCATCTGATGTGCACCAAAGAGAGAGATAAAAAGCCCATTATAGAAGCAAACCCAAGCCTGAATTGCATAAATTAAATAAAGAACGATGATCTGAATAATCTTAATGGGCCGGGCCTCCTCGCTCATAAGCCCAGTTCAGGGCCCTTTGACAAAAGAAATCAAATCAACATGCTGATTCCATCATCTCGCGTAGCACAACGTGCATGCATTTTCTCAAACAAAATAAAAAATTTCGAGATCTAGTTGACGTAATTTGATTATCGCCTGGGCCAGGCCAGCCAGCCCGGTTTTCACCGGAATTGGGCCAACCCGGCCCGTTCCAGCATGATTTTTCCACTTCCCGGCCCATTTAAAAACCCTTACTCAGATTGTTTTTGCCCATTTCCAGCATTTCCATGACCGCTCAGTCGGAAGATTTCATCTCTTGTCCTCTTCTTTTGTTTTTTAATATCGACATGCAGAAAAAAAAAAGATTAGGAAGCAAGCTTCAAGCTCGAGATATGGCCACGGAGCTTGCCGTGAGCTCTGTGCTATGGCAATCGTGAGACCACCGATCGAGCGTCCATGACCACGGCGATATAGATCTAGCAGTCCTAGCCGGAAGCTCAGATATGATAGGCCATGGCTGCCGTGAACTCGAGCTCGAGTCGTGGCCATGGCGATTGTGAAACTCGGGATCGAGCGTCCATGGCTCTGTGACTCGAGATTTAGCAACTATGGCCACTGTTAATAAGAATCAGCACGCGGATTGAAATAAACACGTTGATTTGATTAAGAACATTGATTGATTGATATGGATTGAATTATTGGGACTCCATGTTATGATAGGAAATGTACGATGTTTTTGATTTACTTGTCAATCAAATCCTTGCACATCGTTTGAGGATGATGTGGTGTGGAGTGGCTCGGGAGCGGCACCTAGGTCTTTGAGGCGGGTCAACGACGATGGCGACCGGACAATGAATGACGCGGTGTGGAGTGGCGGAGGAGGCCCTGCAGGTCAACATGTAGTGACAATACGACTCATGTTATGGCCTCCTCCTCCTTAGAATCCAGCTCTGGAAAACAACAAAGCCCAAGAAAAGGTAACTTGAAATTTCTGAAGTCCATTGAGAAAATATTTAGGTACCCAAATAATGCCACCTCAATTTTAGAATTTCAACAGGAGACACGTGTCACTTATCTATTAGAACCCTGCATCCTCTTTTTCTCCAATTATATGTTTTTATTTATTTTCTTTTTTTTTTTTTCATTCCACTGGGAATGGCAATAGACGTACATCCCTTTCCACCACCACCTCAATGCTGTCTCAGTCCTCCGTCGTCAAGCATGAGCTTCATTGGTGAACTTGAGTCTCAAATTTTGGATCTAACCTTGAGCGAGCCCTAATTTTGTGATATAGAGCTTAGCTTGACCTTGAATCTGGGTTGATTCAAGGTTGATTGGTGTAGGCAACAAACAAGGCAAAGGCAATAGCATGGTCTGTTGATGTGACAAAGGGCCCCGACCTCCTAGCCAACACGGGTGTAAATGCAAAGGGTGCGAGGATGGAGGGGTTGAGGGAGGGCTCAGGGTTGTGGATGATAGGGGGTTTGGGCTTGTTCTAGGATCAGTAGGGTAGCCCCAGGGGCAGCGAATGACTAATGGAGGGAGGCGATGGCATCGGAGCCACAAAAGACCTCGAGGATGCAAGGACAGAGGGAGGGCTTAGGGCCGTAGGCCATGACAATGGGGGACTTCGACTTGTTCTTGGACCCGGGGTAGCGGACGATTTCAATGGTGGAGTTGTCACTAGGGGGATTGACAAATGAAGCGATGGAGGAGGTGGAGTTGGATGAGAGATAGCAGATCTAGGCGGGAGGTGGGGCATCGCGAAGAGAGGAGAGAGACAAAGGGAGAGAGAGATTTGACGGGCGAGCCCGCAAGAGATACGTGTTGCATGGTGAGTGGAGAGAGTGAAGAAAGGAGAGAAACAAGGGGAGAGAGAGATTTGATAGGTGGGCTCGTGAGAGACACGTGTCGCACGGTGAGTGGACTAGTATTTTGCTAATGTGATATTACTATGGTACCTAATATTTTCTCAAAGTCTATAACTAATTATGCACGCGATTCCATTTCATATTAGTGTGTGAGCTTTTCTCATTTCATATTAGGGCAATGCTTATGATGACGTCATTTCTAAATTTTTTCATGTGTTTTCAAAAGAAATGACAATATATATGCTTATCCATATCTCACAAAGTACACTTTTGCATCCTTTTTTCTCATTTCATATTAGGGCATGTTTACAATAACATCATTTCTAAATTCTTTCATATATTTTCAAGAGAAATGACGATATATACTTATCCATATCTCATAATGTATATGTAAATTCTCTTGTAAAAGGCTAAATTGTCCCAAGTCATTAACTTGGAGATGTAACTAAAGCCAAGCTATAATCACATTGATTTACATGAGACTAATCAATGCGGGAAATAATTTTTATAAAGTTAAAATAGTGGTTTTTCAATGTAATGTTGATGGGAGAAAAATGAAAATAGACGTATTAAGTACTCTCACTATTTCATAACTAAAATTCGAAACCCGTTGATAACATGGTTTTTCCTATTCTCTTTTGCTTGTCACTAAAGTCCACCACAGGTATCCTCAACTCGAGGACAATGAAGCCCCAAATTGATTTTAAGGTTTCAAAAACCTCGGTCGGAGTCGACCACCTCGACCAGCCTGCGCAGGAGGCTAGCCTGCATCCTTCTTCTTTGACATAAGCAAGGGGAAATTATCCATGACCTATTATGAATCAACCAGTCAAAACCAGCAAGACTTTGTAGAAACATACTTATAGCCATCACATAGAAAATGCTGATTGAACTCTCAAAATTCCAGTCTGCCTGCTGCCTCGAAACTTCCCCCAATTGCGACTAAAGTTCCCCACGGACCGATTGGTGGAACAGTCAGATTAACTTCGCCGATCTTTTTGACCACTTATGCAATTATGTCCCCAGTAATATCGACTATATTATATTGATTTATTAAGTGATGTGTTAAATTATAAATGGATATCCAAAGAAGTATATCATGTTTCATACTCTTTAAAAACATAGCACATTAATTAGCAAACAAACTTTATAAACTAGTTCTAGTATACCAAATGCACTTCTCTCTCTAAATTCTAATGGTGAACTAGTCTGTCCTACATTATTCTTCTGTCTAATGCAACTTAGTGTCTCTTTAAGGTGGTCATGCTTATGTATCACGTAAATGCTGGATATTTCAAGAACATATTTTCTGAAGAGCCAAAGAAAAAAGTGATACACAAAATATGAAATTTATTAGCTGCTGATTCATCCTAAAATATTTGAAGAATTTAATGTCTTAGGGACCTTATAATTTTCAATGAATAACGCTATATACACTCTAAATTGATTTGAGAAATTAATATATTCTCTAAACATCCTTACATGATAGATTATTGTTAGATGTTTAAACAGAACCTTTTGTACTAGCTTAACCTAACCAGCCATTACTCATCCTCGATGCATCATATCTGCACGCAGAGAGAGAGAGAGAGAGAGAGAGAGAGAGAGAGAGACGTTGACAGGGATGTAAGGATGTGCCAGAGAATATTTGGACTTGGAAGTCATGACAGAACACTAGTTTCCAAGTTACCAGTAAATTCGAAAGACAAAAAGGCCAATCGCATTGCAGATTTCGTCTCTGAAACCCAACTTTGAAATGGCACAACTTACAAGATCATCCCTCTTCTATTCAAAACACATACTCACTATCCTCCATGTGCCATATAATAAGAATTCATTTCATGCTGCATGGTGCATTATGTTACTGGAGTCGGCCTTACTCTTTTTCAATACCAAAAAGTCATTAATAAACCATTCAAAATCCCCAATTTCTTCAATAGCAAATTCTCAGAAACCTACTGAGACAAAGCATAGAAAATAAGAACATTGTGCAGCAAAATATATATATATATATAACGGCATGATCCATTGCATAAAGGGAACGGTTCACATTGCAAATAAGAAACAATCTCCCTCTTTTCTATGCTACTATACCCAACTCTTCTCACTCCCAAAGGAAAATTCCCCAAAAGCAAAATAAAGAAACTAAATAGATTGGTTCAATGATCCCATTGAAGACATTGTATACCTCCAATTTAAGTTTCCCAAAGGCTAGGAATAAAGTGCAAACTAAGTCATGCAAATGTATATACACGTAGAGAAACATCAAAAGAAAAAGGAAACACCAATGACCAACTTACAGCACTAGATAAAAAGATGCAAAAGCCAAAGGTCCTTTCTTCAAGAAATTCCCAGCAGCTCCAAAGTGATGATGATGATGGTGTTGACGATGATGAGACATGAAGAGGATCCGAGGTTCCTCTCAGCGCAATAAGGATGATTTTTCTCTCTCAACCTGCGACTGATAAAACCAAACAGGCTGAAATTTCTCCTCCTCTTATTTTTCCTTTTGCAGCTGACATGATCGCTCCGATCCAAGCTTCTCTCATTACAAATCACTTCACATTCTTCATATTTTTTTTTTCTCCTTTACCCATTTTCCTAGAAAAACCCCTCCAAACCATGAACCAAGAAAAGAAAAGAAGAAAAACCCAGAAAAAACTCACACACCTAGTTAGGGTAGTTTCATAAGCTGAAAGAAGCCCAAGATCACTAAGAAAGAGAGAGGGAGATGTGTAGCTGAAGAATGAATATTTTTTACTTTCTTTTTTTCTCTGGGCTAGATCAAAGAAGGGACTGATGAAGACCAATACTAGTGGGATCATGCCAAGAATTGCCCACATTTAATGAGCTCCAACAAATCGATCCTGGATCGGCCGATAGCCCGATTTGATCCGCCGGGTTCTGGCACGGAATACTCCCATTCCACCCTATATTTCTGCTTTGGCCTCCTTCAATCCTGACTTCACTGTTGCTACGAAGCCCTTGAAGCTCTTCCAATGGAGACATAGGCTTGAAATTATTATGGACTAGTGCTCTAGATTCTCTCTGGCCTGAGGCATTGATGAATTTCTGCTGCTGATGGTGAATGCTAGATGCAAGCAGAGAAGCGATGGTGGTGGTGGTGGAACAAGAAGAGGAAGATGATGGTGATGAAGAAGTGCCAAACATGGAACTATAGCTTGGAAGAAGAAGTGGGTTCGTGATTTGGGCCAAATCTTGAACATTGAGGCCTGAGGCATTATTAGCATTAAACCCTTCTTGCAAACTGCTGGTGTCTGCACAAGAATTTGCAGTGATGATCCCAGATGACGAAAACCCTAGCCCGAGAGCACTCAACTGAGGAGGCAGATCATACAGAGAAGAAGAAGAAGGGAGCCTAGGAAATGCAAGATTATTGCTCATTTGATCAGCTGGGTTACCATAAAACAAAGGGCCCAAATTCATGGGGTTGCCGTTGTGGTTCGAGCCACTTGAGGAGAGATTCTCCATGTGGGTCTTATGAGGAGGGGGATGATGATCTGATGTACCACTAGCGGAAGAAGAAGGAGCCGTGTCGGTGGCTGAGGCCGAGGCAGGGCGCTTGACGCGCTTGTTCTTGCGGCAGCCACCACCGACAGGGACATTCCTTAGGGTTCCACCACGGGTCCAGTATCGCTTGCAGGACTTGCAGAAGTGCCTGGGCTGGGACAAGCTGTAGTTGTTGTAGTAGCAGAACTTGGTGTTGGAGGAATCACATCTAGGACATTTCAGAGGTTGAAGTTGCTGCTGTTGTTGTTGGGGTGGTGTGTTTTTATCCATGAGAGGACTACCTGTTGAAGCCATACTGTTGTTCAAGCGCTTCTCATCTATCATCTGATCCTGGTAATGGGCACACCAACGAAGGGAATGAGAGGCAAAACAAAAAAAAGAGGTCAAGAAGTTACAAGGCAAAGCGTGTTTGGGGGTGGGAAAATAACAAGACAGGAAGAGAGATTCGGTGACAAGAGCTAAGGAACAAAAGACTGGAGGGCCATGCTTTGGTTTGTCTAATAATTGAGCGTGAACTTAGTGAGGCGTTGTGTCTTGGCCAAGACCCAAAAAGAAAAGAAAAGAAAAGAAAAGAAAAGAAAAGAAAAGAAGGAATAGGGAAGAAAGGAAATTAGATTTGAGAGTGAAATGGGGGTTACCTGTGTCCATTCGTTAGCGGTTGAAGGGATGACAAGCATGGTCTTCTCACAGTTACTCAGCATTTCCCCCCGCTCCTTCTCTCCCTCTCCCTCTCCCTCTCTCCCTCCCTCTCTCTAAGCTCGGAAAGGAAGGAATCGTTTGAAACAAAGAGGGTGCGGACAAATAGCAGGTGGCGACGTGAGTCTTTTCTAGATGGGGTTGATTTATACTATGCTACAGGAATATGAGAGAGAGAGAGAGAGAGAGAGAGAGAGAGAGAGAGAGAGAGAGAGAGAGAGAGAGATTAATTATTCTAACAATTAACTTATGGACTAATGTTCGTCATTTCACGTGATGGATCGAGTCAAGAAATGGAATTTATTAGGCGAGGGAGAATTTTGGGGTTGCTCGAGAATTTTTGTTAGTATTATTTTTTAATGAATGTCTTGCACCACTTGTTACGTTGGTAATCTTTTAGTACGTTCAAGATTCCATTCATTTAGAAAAAATTAAATATATATAAAAAATATTTTTTTACACAAATGATTGCTTATATCACTTTAAAAAAATAAATGAAATTTTTTCATAGTCCATGAAAATATTTAGACAATTATTATTATCATTGATGAAAACATCTTTTATTAATTAATTATTCAAATGTTAAAAGCAATTATTTTTAGGAAAATATATTCTGAATTATTCATTTTTGTAAAATAAACAAAGCATAAATTCTTTTGAAATTTTCAATATGGGTTATTAAAATACACACTGTAGCTTTTTTCTTCACGTCTCGTATCTATCACCGTTGATATGAGCAATCAGTGGTGAGAAGCGTGGGATGTGTGGGAGAAAAAAGTTGTGTTCATCCGTTCTATAATTAAATATCCTTCAAAAGGAATATTAAAGTGCTTGAAAATTTCATTAAGCATATTGAATAAAGTTAAAAGAGCTAGATAATTGCATTGATAAAACATTAATCACATGCATCATAAAAAAGATCGATCTATCATGAAGGACTATGTCAACGAGAGCTTTCAAAACATGGATTAGATAAACTCAAAACGAATCGATTTAATTTAGAATATTGATTGTACATGACACGAGTGAATTAAAAGTTGCGAAATTTCCTTAGAATCTTCGAGAGACACCTAGTCAAAATCACGACATGTTCTCGTTAGATGCACTTCTCAACAAGTTTCCTTTCTTATAAAAAAAGAAAAGAAAAGGAATTTTTTTTTTTTTTTTTCTGTTAAGTACAGATAATATGTTCCTAACATTCTTCATCCGAAAGATGGAAAACAGAGCAGATGGGCTATTATAATCAGAAGGGAATATAAGGGGAGACATTCGAAATCCAAGAAGAGGACAGAGAGGTAAGAGCGGCATTCCAGATGCATCTCGGCAACTTCGAGAGAGAGAGAGAGAGAGTCTTGACAGAACCAGACACGGAGGATCTATACGTAACATTCTCCGGAGATAGATGTGGGGGGAATAGAGGGAATCCCTAGAGCAGGAGACTAGCGAGGGAAGAGAGATAGCGCAGCACTCGATGCAGCTAAGACAGCAAATCCCACTTACTTCCTCCTCCTCCTTTTAGTTCTTTATTATACGCTTACCTTTTGAATATTTTAATGTGTACTCATTAAACTACTTATTTGATGAAGACGTTAACTGAAAAGACAGAGAGACATGTCCAAACCGCCGTAGGATTTAAATTCCGTTATGTGTTTAGTGTTCTTGTCATCCAAATTCAACTGAGGCTGAGGCCGGTGGTCAAGTTGCGTGGAGGAATTTTGTTGGCTCGAACTGTGACTCAATTTTGTATCGTATGCATAAGATCTCGGCCCGTGTTAGTCATAATTTGAAATTGTATTAAATGGTTTCATACATCTTGCCATTTGTTGTATGTGATACGGAACATAGAACCCTTTGTTTCAACTTGCTTAGGGGATGGGATTTGTTGTTTAATAACCGATAGAATATTTAAATATCAAAACCATGCTTTCATGTAATAACTTAAACTTTTAGAATAGTTGGCATGTATTTCACAAATCTCACATAGTATTAAGGTAGGCAATTTTGAATTCAAATCTTTCTAGGCTTTATTGGTCTTCCCAATTTAATGTATTTACACTTAGTACTAGGCAAAACGACTAGAGAGAATGATAGAATAATTCGATATTAAACTATATCTTCATCAATAGCTTAAGTTTTTATAACAGTGGCAATAGTCCTATAAAATCTCACAATAACCAACACACTGACTGATCTCATGTTATGTGTAGTTGATGCCAAGAACAGTGACAATGGTTTCACAAAATCTCACAATAACTAACACACCGACTAATCTCATGTTATGTGTAGCCAATACTAGCGCATTATCATTAACCAATTAGTTGTTGGGTTTGTGACACTCATAATTGTATTTTTGTTGGAAGACAAATATATTAATTTATGTGGTTAACGCTTCATGAGCAAATATGAAATGAGAAGAGCAGGAAACTCACTTGACAGACATGAATCTTCCATTTAGATTTTGTACTTTCATGGATGTCTCGATCAATCTTAACTATTGTTGATGAACACCTCGGTTATGAAAGAGAATTTGTAGAGATACCAAATGTACTATCGTGTATGGTAGAGATCTCTATCCCCTGTGAATTAAGTCACATCAATTGAAACACCAAGATCTTGAGATATTTTCTCTTCATATATACCGAATCATTTAATGGATAGCCTGCCACATCTTTGGTCCTAATTACTCATCCGAATCAATTGAGCAGCATCCTGGGATATCTTCTCTACGTGTATACCAGAAGAAGTATAGTCGATGAAAGATGTAGCTTGTGATCTTTCGTGAGAAACTCACTCCATTTTTGGGAAGGAAAGGTTGTGCTATAGTCAAAGCAGAAGGCAGCATTTAGTGGGACAATGGCACGACTTTCTAAAATACCTAAACCAAGTAGGACGTTTGGCATACGGAGGTCGAAGAGCTTTTCGAAGTCGTTGATGGCGAAACATGCTTGGTGGTGCTGTGTCTCTGTATGGTCATCGTCATGTGTTTTTATTTATGGCTAAATGTACGTTTAGAGAAGAGTCCAAAGAGAAGGGACAAGAGAGCATCATGTGGGAAGTTGTACATCCTCATATATATATATAGTGTGTGTGTATGTATATAGGATATAGTATATTAGGGCACGCCTTGCTCACTAATTTCCCTTATTATATCCTAGCCAGGGAGGTTCTTTACCTTTATTCATCAATTTTGCAAGGAGGGACCCCATGTTAGATCTATGAACGTGGGGACTAGGCAATTTCCCCTCTTCTTTTTGTTTTTTGTTCTTTAATTTTTTGATATAGTGGATCGGGTGTCATGCAAACCAACTTTCAGTCTTATTACTTCTTAGTCCATTAAATCGGGGTAGATGTAAGTGTACTTGGCCATATTGCTTTTGCTATATTTTGTGATATATTAAGAGGTTTTTCAAGTATAATTTCCAACTTGCATATAATCAATAGGTCTTTGAGCTTAATATTAGATGAATTTATCCATGATAGCAAAAAAGTTGAAAACCACATAGCTTAATGATTGGTAAAATCTTGATAGCTTGATAGTGAATAACCCGAGTTCACGAAAAATCCTTGCTCATTTCATGAAGTAAGTGGGACACAAATTAAAAAAAAAAAAAAAAAAATCAAGCGCGTGAGATCTAAATTGAGATTGACACTTATCGATGCAGAAAATCGAACATCTATCTTATGAAAATGTACAAACATGTGAAGAGAAAGTCGAAAATGTATCATGCACCTAATGAAATTGCACATACATGCGAAGATAGAGAGAGAGAGAGAGAGAGAGAGAGAGAGAGAAAGGGAAAGAGAGCCATGTGCTGGGCAGCTCAGATACGAAGGAAAAAGGTAGGTAAAGGAGGAAGGCATGGTTAGGGGAACAAATGGATTTTGTAGTCCCCCAAGGGATCTTCTCTTCTCTCTTCACGTCTCCCTATACCCCATCATTATTCTCCTCTCTTTTCATTCGCTGTTATTAAACTTTAACTTTGCTTATAATAACCAACTACTAATAAATCTAGTCTTAGCTGAATCTTTCGCCTTATGCTTGTCAGGTTATTTTCATCTTTATTATTATCTTATGTCAGTCGCTTGACTTGTTTGGAGGGTTTTGGAAATTTGGCTTAAAAAACAGAAGAAAAATGAGATATCAAACATGGTCGGTTTTAATCATTGAGATAATCGAAATTGATGGTGAACTAATTTGAATTTCCTCTTTTCCATTACTTCACGGCAGTGTCTATGTCGCCACCCGACATAGGGAAGTACCGCTCAAATTCGGGGAAAATTCTTAGTTTGGATATTACACGATTGTTAAGGAAATTCTCAGTTCGCCTATCCATGATCTGTGGAGTTGAAATTTCAGCACCAATATCACAGGAAAAATTACAATGTTTTGGATCTTTCCGGTCCTATTTGAGTTTTTATTTTTGGCCGTGATCCTAGAGTTCAGATTTGGAAGTCAAAATCTGTACTCCAAGTACCATAAGAATTGTGAGAAATGCTAGGTATGCGTAATAATCGGTTTATAAATTAGCATTTTAAATGCTGTGACAAATCGTGAATGGATATCTAAATAATTGTAATGGTATTTGTGTAATAGGATATTGTCGTATAACTTATGATCCGTTTGTTTTGTAACAAATTTTTATTATCAAGTAACATTTTCCCCAAATCTTTTTAAAATTAACATAATACCTACGTTTAAATTTGGAAAAATGACTTCGTTATAAATTTCCCTTCTTAGTCCTCTCTTAAAAAGCTTGATTTGCCAAAAGTGTATCATGGAGAAAATGTCTTTCACTGATTGTTGTTTCTTCCATTTTTGTTAAGAAGGGATGGGTTTTGTGGCGATTTTTGGACAAGAGTCTCGATGGATCACAAGGAACTAGAATGCTTCTTTAGAATTTGATCGATGATGAAGAACAAAACTTTGTTGAAATTTAATCGACGACAAAGTACAATGATAAAAATATAATGTCGCAATTTAATTGACAATGAAGATATGAAAACTACAATTAAGATAAATGCTAGAATTTAATTGATGATGAAGTATTTGAAACTACGTCTAAAGTACATAAATTGAAAGATACGAAAAAGATCAATTATGGATATGTAAAGATAAAAATAAAGAACATTGAGTTATATGATTGATTGAAGGGAGTTTATAAAGGTGCACTTGGGGTATTTATCACCCTTACAAATGATGGTTACATATGGTGGATACCAAATTTGAAAAAACAAATGAATCCCTTTTGGTGGCTACTAAAAGTTACTTTACAAACGGATATGGCATAATTAACCAATAGTTATCTTGGTGTCGATTACTCGCCATTGAAATCGATGACTTTGTCAAGAAACTTCAAAACTCTTGTTGATAAATTTGCATTGTGTTGTTAACAATTTTGCTGGCAAATTGTCGATTTCTTTCAAATTATTGATAATTTTGTTTATAAATGACCAAACTCCGCTCTAATCTACTAAGTCTATCATTGGTCGATAAAAACCAAAAGTTGGTCATTTTTTAGTGTAAACACTTCTCATAGATCTTTGTTCCATATTAATTACTAAAGGAAAATGATTTCATTTTCCTTAAAATTAAATTCATTTGAAAATATCTTCATTAGAGTTTACTTTTTCGTGAAATAGACGGGCCAATATATCACATTTGCAAATTAATCTCGATATACCTACTATTGTTTTCAGTCGTGAAGTTGTTTTTGCATTGCAATGCCCTTTTCGAATCGTATTCAATGGGGTTGATTAATGAAGTTATGAGTGAGCATCATAAAAGGGAGCTGACATACGAAGGCATGATGATATTTTGTAACCACATGTTATTTTTAGAAAGTCCCATGAGTTCAAGATAGAGAAGACGAGAAAAAGCAATAGAGCCAGCCAAGACAACTAGACAATAATTTGACCAAGCAAGCCAAAATGCCAACCCTCATAAAAGTCTACATGATGCATACGAATCTTATCATTTCCATGCAATTGCGTGTGGGTCAACCCCACCAATAATTCCTTATCCTAAATAAACGGCACTCTTTCTTTTTCCTAAACTGGATTCCTTTCAATTTGTGTTCTAACTTTGTACGTATCATAAAAAAATCCCAAAAAAAAAATGATGAAAATGACCTCTTGAGAGCAAAGAGTTGCAAAAGTTTGGAAATACGTGGGAGTTAGTGAGTCTTTTGGCTTGGTCACGATGTGGAAATATTCAACTATTGAATCCCGCATTCATCTAGTTAGAAATAAGAAAGATATGCGGAAAAGAGGAATTGTGTATTTGAATATATCACAATGAATTTTACATCCGCTTAATTATAAGATTTATGAAATGACTAAATAAGATAACATATCAATCAAGATACGCACAATCATATAGGATATTCACACAATCTTGAGAGTTATGAAAACCATCATAATTTTCCTAAATATCTTTAACACATCTAATAATTTATCTTTTTTAGAATGATTGATAATAATTATGTGAAATTTTACATAATATTAGAGCAAGAGTCTTGGAACTCAAATCTTTTCATACACTTTATCTATAGCCTTCATGATGGTCCCACAATTTTTTTTGGACCAATAATGGCCATGTAGGTGCACAAATTCTCCAAGCAATCGCAATTTACTTGCCTTTTTCACTTATTCACATTGATCATGATTGAAGGCATAAGTGAGAATTTTATTCTATGTTTATTGATAAATTATTCGAGAAGGAGCATATTCAAGTTATTATTATTATTATTATGTATAGAAACTTTGTGTAAACGTAATGTATGAATCTTGACATTGGAGGGAGACGTGCGGTGGGCACCAAATCTGGGCGATTGCGGATGATAGAGTGCGAGGGAAGCGGGGTGAATAACTTGGACGGTTGAGGGCAACTAGCAAAGCAAAAGCAAACAAAGACAGTACTTCACACCAGTACTTGCTCAGTCCCGCGCCCCACCACGCACTAAGGAAGAGAGCAGACAGAGAGATTCCAATTTGGCAAAGCATTGATAGAAACCCATCGCGCACGTTATGTGGGAGTTTTCACACAGAGAGAAAGAGAGAGAGAGAGAGAGAGAGAGAGAGAGAGAGAGAGAGCATCACATCCAAAACCAAGTCGGCCATTAAGGGTTGACCACATATTCTTCTTCTTCATCCCAAACAATGTGCAGACAAAGATCTTGCACCTCACAGCCCTTCGGATTCGGAATCACTTTTGGTCTTTTGAATGTCCATAATGGTGACTATCTGACAAATTTCAGTGAATTAAGATCGCAGAAAGATGGTCGAATCCATGTATCCAATTCTGTGAGGAAAAAGAAATTTGATTCTTTGGGGTAATTTGAACATTGGGGTTTGGTTGAGTGGCACCAAAAACCAATCGAGATGCCGGTCGCGCCTTGTCTTGAGCCCCGGGCATCTAGTTACCTTTGTGCAGATCTCGGCCGCATGTTTTTGTGCTTCGTTACTTACCTCTTTCTGTACGATATTCCAATCCCATAGTCCTTTCCTATGGGCCCTTTCAAATGTACAGACGAAAAAGAAAACTCGAGCTCGATAGTTTTCCATGTCGAGTTACCATGGGCCACTGACCATACGTTTCTTTCAGCAAGCAATTTCAAGGGTTTGTAAAGATGCGACTATTGCCTTTCTACTTACCATTCAATTGATCGTCTTACCGTCGAGATGAAATTTTTCGGACACATCCCGGTGCAATTACCCTTATTAATTCCCATTTTGTGTGCGCGCGTGACATAGAGGGGTCGTAATGTCTTGTTAGAGCTTCATTTTTTGATATAATCATTTTTGAGTGCTTTTTTTTTTTAAGACTTGGTTGAAGTTTTTAGAATAGTGGGTCAATGACTTCATCTATGTCCAATGGTACATCTATTAATGTATTGACTAGAAGATGAGAGCTGCATGATGGGGTTTGCAACACCTCAGCATTATATGGAGTAAGAGAAAGGTTGTGAAATGTGATATTTGACTAGAAGCACATATCTTCGAAGATCAATCCATTGTTTCTCAACTTGAATTCTTAAAATTTATGAGGGTAATTGATGTATGAAATTTAGCGTTAATTTCTCTCTTTATTTGTCTTCCCAATTGTTCAGTATCAAATACTATTACCCTCTTTATCACTTGCTATCGCCGCATCTGACCAAGTTTGCTCTAGAGTGTCCACTCCATCATGCCGCTTATCTTGCTCAGCCCCACCAGATCTCTCTCTCTCTCTCTCTCTCTCATAGAGGTAGGCCGGCTCACACCACCATGGAGCTAGGGTTACGAGAGGGGGACCACCTCTTTGTGAGCAATTTGATAGAAGTTATGACCTATGTAGCACGGACACTCTCCGAAAACTTTCGTGTCGTGTCCGACACTTCGACACATCCTGACACACTCCGACACATGGTCAACGAGTGTCGAAAAATCTAACATATGATCAACTCTCTTCGACAAACTCCGACACACGAGTCCATAATTCCAACACGCGATTTCGACAAGCATGGGGTCATTTTAAAAATTTCTAATATTTTAGGGGTCAAAATATAAATATACACAAAAGAAGTAATAAAAGAAGTAATAAAATTGCTATAAATATACACGCACAGGTCATTTTTTTTTTCAGTTTTGTTTTTTTAAAATTGTTTTAGTTTTTTAAAAAGTCTTTTATTATGAAAGAAGTAATAAAAAATGCTATATATGATAAATAAATAAATTTAAAAATATCATTTCAGCATTTTTCTTTAAACAATGTTTTTTTCCTCTAAGTTTTATGTATTATTGTAACAAATTAAAATAATGAATGATATTATTTAATATTTTTCGTGTAAATTAATTTATTATTATTATTATTTATTTATGTATTTATATATAAAAATATATTTAATATATAATGTCAAAAGTCTCTGTTTTTAAGAAAATGACGTGTCGGTGTGTCGTGTCGTGTCGTGTCGCATGATCGCGTGTCCGTGTCGGTGCTACATAGGTTATGACATTCATGGCCAAGAATCGTGACTTGCAAAAATGGCGGGGTCATCATACAAAGAGAACGACGAGCGAAACTAGCACGAGAAAAACAAGAAATAAATTTCTATGCTCTTAAAGATTTTAACCTACTGAAGGTGTCCTGTACCAAAGAAAGGTATATCTAAAATGTAAATCAAATTAACACCCTTAGATTCAATTAGGGAAATCAAAATCCTATTCTTTATTTTTGGGAGTTAATGCGCGAAAGTTAAATTGTTACGTGGTACGCATTGTCATATATATAAATCGCAAGCCCTTCATGCATCTAGACATGATCAACGGGTGGATGTCTTCCATCTATGCAGCTCAAACATGAAGGGCAAATGGAGAGACTTAGGCAACGACCATAAATTAGCGGGTTAGGCCCAAATATAAGTTCAATGGAAGTCGATGTACGTTCCAAAAAATGAAAACACATTCCACTGAAAATGATTAAACATGAAAAACCTATTCCGACAACATCAATTTGAGATGAAATTATTTCCACTTTGTGCTAAATGCATCCTTTAGCTTCGTGCAAAATCATCGTGGAAGTAAGTAAATGCTTTAAAAAAATCTGAAAAAAAAATAATGGGACCATAGTGTTCAATATATAGCATTTATAAAAGCTACAAACCTATAAAAACATGGTCTCGTGGATGAGACGATGCGGCTTGATTAGTGGCTTTTTAGAAATATAATGCACTATATTATAAGATGTTGACTATAAACCATTCCCACCATAGTTTATTAATGAATGGTTGTTGAGGTACACCTCTCTAGTGGAGGATCCGTTTAATGGGATTGCCCCAGGGATTGGATTTTCTGGAAATTTACTGTGAGCAAAATAATTTAATCAAGCCATCATGCCATGGTGTATGCAATATACTTAAACTTAAATTTTGATATGTGAGCCAATCAACGTTAGGATGATGTTTTATTTATGGATAAGGTAACAAAATTTGTATTTCATGTTTTCTTTATATCTTCATTCGGAATTTCACTCACAATATCTACAAAAAAACTTGGAATTTTATTGCCAAATTCAATTTTAATCCACGTGAGGTTTATTATAGATCTGTGAATTGTTTCATGACTCATGAATTTATCCATGTCATAAAAAGAAATTAATCCTACTTTTATGCCCTTTTATTATTTCTGGGTTGTGCAAGAATTACCACGCTACACGTTCATTATTGGATTAGCGACATCTACTTTCAAAGCTAGTTTTGCAACTGGATTCTTTCACATGCTAATCATCCACTAATGAATATTGCGTTCATAGTGACTAAGGGAATGATGATAAAAAAAAGTGAGCTATTCATCAACCAACCATTCTTCTCGAAACAAGATCCAATTTCCTGATCCTTATGAAAAAGAAAAATAGTTCTAAAAAAAAAAGAAATAATAAATGAAATAGAAATTGTGATTTGACTCAACCTTCTCAGGAACTTGCTTAAGAATAAGAAAGAGGAATTTCATGTAATTTCTGTGTAGTTCTTATGGAATATATTTGTAGGCGCTCGTGAACCTTCAAGTCCTCTCTTATTCGATGGTCGTTCAATTACAATTTTTTTAACGTGAGAATGCAATATAGGCATTAGGTTCGGCTCACATACTTTTTATCACGAGGACCCAATTAAATTCCTTAATTAGTTGAGTATAGAATCAAGGCCCACGCATAATTTTGGAGCGAAGCCAACCACGAATTTATGTCCCTTCTCTCTGCCCCAAAAAGATTAGATTTGCACATGTTCTTTTTTTATATTTTATATTTTATTTTTTTTCTGGCGCATGGCCTATCGAAAGATCCTTGAAATTATTTAATTTCTTGGTGCACAACATTCTGAAGGTCCCACAGTGTATGAACGGCACTTTCGAGTTTTCCAAGATGCAACGAGTAAATAATGGTTTCAGTTCACATGGGAGAGGACACATGGAGAAGATTCTCTTAGGACTTTTAGATTTCTAATTCTTTCTTCGATATTCGGGTTTGAGATTCGTACTTATTTGTGTCGGTCTCAAATATCTTGATTTGCTGAATAATCTAATTACGCGAAAACGCGTCGTTTTATCTTTGTTCATTTCAATATAAAAAAGTAAGTGTATCATATCATGTTGCGTTTAGATTATCTCTTTGTAATTTGTGCTTTATCTCGTCATGTTTGTGTTGTGTTTAGCATTACCAATACTTCAAAACTAGCTTCCACCGATCTCCATAGCTATATATGCGGATATGTGATTGTTGATGTCAAAATATGAAGGATGAGATGACTTTATTTAGTTAATCGAAATGATGGGCTTTTGAAATGAAGTTAAAATATTTGGAACAAATTGTAAATAATCGAAATGGTAAATTACTGCATATTGTGACCTATTGAAATCAAAACAGGTTTTTCTTTTGCAAATGAAATGTGATAGATTTTTACCATGACAGCAAAAACTGAAAGAACGCCAAAGCAAGTGGGAAAACAAAAAAGAAAGAGAATTAACTCTACCTACTTGTTCCCTAGCCAAAAGAATAAAAAAAAAAAAATCGAGCTGCTTGTTGTCATGCCATAAATATCCATCCATTAACAAAAGGGCCATCTTTTTTTTTTTTTTTCCAAAAATAATCATTTTTGTTTAGTCATACCAATTCCTTATCATTTGTTTTCACCGGAATTGATGAAAACATGGTAATTAATAGGGCTGTTATTTGCCTACTCATACCTAAGATGGGGTTTCAACCTCAAGCTTCGGGTAATCAACAGGGCTCGTACTCATTTTCATCATTCTGATTAAATCATACATATATAATTAATTTGATCTGACTGAAGCTTTTTCAGAACAATCAGTACTTAATTGACCAGAATAATTACCTTGATGACTCAATTAGTCACTACCTAAAATGATTAATATCACTAATACATCAATAATAATGCATTTATGATAAATTTATCCAAAATTAATTCTTTTTACCACTAAAAATTATGAACTGGTAAATTTGTGATACATTTATCATTCATTAACTTCCGTTAAAATTTTAACGTTAAATTGCTAAATTGGATGGGACGTGACAGTTGATAGATGTATCAGTTTAGGATTTTACTTTCCATTTATCACATGTGTATCAATTTATGATCTTTCATGGTATTAATTCAATTTAACAAAAACTAATGAATGGTAAATTTATCATAAATATCACGGTTTGGTAAAATTGTTACAGGTGTATTAGTTTAGGTTTTTTGTGATATTAAGTATATCTAAAACATTACGACTTGATTTGCAATCATCCCACTCTGAAAATTTACGTGGTGTGTGTGTATATATATAGGCACGAAAATGAAAAATTACCTAAAGACTAAAGTTGAAGATTATTATGTTTCCCAGATTCATTGAATTATTGATGTGTGGTTTGAGGACATACCCGAAGACGATGGCAGAAAAATATGTTGGAGATGAGGACCGAGGAGTTCTGGCCCACGTAAATATCCTGTTGATTTTTTGGTGCAAGAGGTCTCTTGCTTCAGAGCTCCAATCCAAGGCTTGATTCGAAGAAAACTGAAATTAAGCCGAATGAATTCGATTAGGTTTTCAATCGAACCAAACCAATTTCTTCTTCTATTACTTACTAATTTTATTTACTCACAACTTCATACAAGCTGGGTAAGAGTAGGAATTTCATAGGAACAAAGAGAAGCTGCATAGCAAATCACCTATTCATAACATATGAAAATTTAAGCTACTTCAAGTAATAAAAAAATAAGTTATGTCAAATTCAGATGAAAAAACAACAAAAAATTTATGATTTAGAGGTGAGCAATCAAATTGGTTCAACCAGGAACCAAACTAAACCAGTCTTATCCGATTGGTTCAGGCCAGTTCACAAGGGTCCGAGTAGGTTCCCACGTAATAAATTGGAGAATTGGCCTTGAATGATTTGGTGTTTGCTTTTACACTGTGAATTGTAGGTTCTATCCGCAAACTAATTTTGAACTTGTTTTTAGCTCTTTTTTGGTTTGAAAAGAAGATAGATATATTGGGTATGGGAAGCCTAGGAAATCCATCGATGCCTTAATCAAGATAGGCCCAATCACCATGTCAATTTTGGAACCAGTTGATTTGATTCCAAGCTGATTTTAGGTTTCATAAATTAGAACCAACTCTAACAGGGTGGTTCCATTTGGTCTGAAACCTACCCTTTTTGGTACATTTAATTGAGAGATAGAGAGAGAGAGAGAGAGAGAGAGAGAGAGAGAGAGAGAGAGAGAGAGAGAGAGAGAGAGAGAGAGATTGGTGAAGAGTGTGGAGGAATATTTGATTAGGTTATCCATTTTGGGAACGTGATGTGAATGCAAATGGTAAAAACTTTTGGGAGCATTAGGATAAATAAAAGTCCAATACATAGGCCCAAAACAAGAGGTGGTAAATGTGCAGTAAACAAGCTTTTCGAAAAGCTCATTGTAATGCTATACCATAATTAGATAGGGACGTTTCATTCAAACGTGTTTTGGAAAAGTTTTCTATTTTTAGGCATCCTTGAGCGTTATTTTAGGCCCTTTTCATAGTTCGTCCTTATTTTCTTTTTTTTTATTTAATTTTGATTTCAAAACTATTTAAGATTTTATAAAAAAAAATTTTGGTCGGTAGGATTTTATAGAGTTAGGGTTGTAATAAAGCTAGCCCCAGTATTTACTTATTATGTTAATACCGCCAAAAACTTCAAATTGGCACACTTGTCCCATAATTATCGCAAACTAATTTTTGTATGACAAAATCTCCTAACCTAATATACCAATACCACCTTTATCTCAACTTAATTTTTCTATCACAAAATATCCCAAGCTAATATATTTGTATCACAATTACCTTAAATTGATATATCCATGCCACATTTATCCTAAATTGTGGTAAACCATAGAATTTTTGGGGCACAAGTAGATCAATTTCAGATTTTTTTAATGATAGAAATAATAGTTTGAGATAAATGTAGTACAACTGTACCATTTTTAGGTAAATATGACACGGATATATCAGATCAGGAGTTTTTGAAATATAAAAATTAGTTTTAGGATAAATGTGACGCGAGTTTACCAATTTGAGATTTTTAATAGTATTAACCCTTATTTATTACCACCCGCTTGGATGGTGCTGCTGGTGACAAGCTTCTCCCCCTAACGCAAGGGGAGGAGTTTGATTCCTAAGCATCGCAAGGGTGACTTACCTGGGGCACAAGGGGTGGTGGTGACTCACGTTCTTCCCCACGGTTTACTTCGCCGCGCTGTCGGCATACGGGAATTTCCTGGGTCATCCAAAAAAAAAAAAAAACCCTTATTTATTTTGTTCGAAAAAAAATATCCAGGTGTCTCTTTTTATAAAGGGATGAATGCACTAGAAATCTAGATGAAAGCTTGCAGCCCTTGCCTGGTTCATGTCTTTTTAAAGTTAGTTTATTTTTTAATATATTGTAATAAAATTTGTATTAAAAAAATCATATTTAGACCAAAACAATGTCGTTTAGCTCCGTCAACACCACGTATGATCGAGAAAATAATAAAAAAAGCCACATTGTCATTTTTCATTAGCCAAGTTGAACAAAATTAATGGAAGGACTTACTTACATTATTTGGATAAGTTTTATTATTTAATTGTACTTTCATGATAAGTTTTAATACTTCTAATACACTTATCCCTTTCATGAATGCATAATATTAAAACATTGTCTTTGTGCATGTTGGCAAGATTTGCTCAAATTTATCATCTTTAAAGTGCATCTGAATTTGTTGTTATCGTTTTAGATTCTTATCAAGAAGTAAGTTCTTAGGGGCTAATGTGAAAAAGTTATTAGTTTATCGATCAATGTGGTTTATAAGGGGACCATGTTTTCCTCCATTAATGTTCCTTTAACTCTGGTTATTGGTGAATGGACATAATCTATGTTTAGTTAATTTTGCTTGTGTAGAAGGCTCAAAACAACTAGTGGAATCGGCTTGCGTAATGCAACACGATGTTAATAAATGGGGCTTTCGAGCTAAAAATGAATAAAAGATGGAGATCTTACCTTAGCGCAAGCATGGACACTCCGGCAGAGGGTATCCTGAAAACCATTGTTAATGGATCTTTAGGTGAAGAATTGACAGACGGTGCGACAGCTTTAATCTGCCAGGACTACTCCAGCTGCCTCGTCGATCACTTTGTCCAGTTCGTCCGAGCGTCCTCTCCTGCAGAAATCGAAACCCTAGCTCTTCTCGCTGCCTCCCATGTACGTTGAACAGAACAAAGTCGAAGGAGTTGAGGTGGAGTCGGACCGCATAGAATTGATAATAGCTTAGCTGGGAAGTAAGGGTCCTTATCGAGGAATGCTCCTTTATGCTTTTCAAGGGTGGAGGGCGTGGGCCTGAAATTTTGTCCAAGAATCGCAAACTCTGTGACTTATTGGGTCGCGCGGGCCCATAAAAAGAAATGTCTTTCATCTGATTGGCTCTCTTCCCCTCTCAGGCCCTTTGGGCTCTACTGTGTAATGACAACCCTTGTTTGGACCCTATTGGCCATGTCTACTTTATGATATATATACACACACATGCATATATATATACAATCAATTGTATTATGACAAAAAAATTATAAGGGTGATCAGTTCTAGTATGGACCGGTTCAACACCCTAATCATGGCACCTACTCACACACTACTTGTTCTTCATTTTTGAAATTGGTAACCGATCTTATCAATTTGGTTCCAACTCGGAAATCGACTGATTATTTTGCTCTTGTAATGCATCACTCACCATGATGTATGAAGCCAACCAATACGTATTTATCAAATAACAAAATTGAAAATCAAAATGAGACCTTGCTTTTGACCTAGGTCTCCAAAGCCTCGGTCAAGCACTAATATGCATAGTTATGAGCTCAACATAAACAAACAACTACAAGAACAGAACAAAAAATGAAGATAGAATCTAGATCCGAATGTTATCGAGATGGATAAAAACTTGGATGGCAAGCTCAAAGATAGGAACGCTGTTTGATAACATCTCATCCAAGGTCTCCGTCAGGCACATCCCCATCGTCGACTTCTGGTGCAGCCCAAACGTTGCCATTTCCTACTATCCAATCCATCTATTAAAAAAATAAAAGAAAAAGAGAGAAGAAAATCCAAACCAATCGATTTGATTCGGGTTAATCTCACCGATAAATGCCCCTAAAACTTCCACAATATAAGAAGAAAATGACTCATTTGATATGAAAGCAAGTAAGAATCGTACAAAAAGAAGATAATGAGCAACACTTCATTTGGAAAGCTCTTTGCTTGTCAATGTAAGTCTCTAGATACCGACCCTCCAAAAAAAAAAAAAAAAATGTAAGTCTCTAGAGAGACAGAAAGAGAGCTTTTTACTCGTCAAAGAAGATAATGGAATCCCTAGAAAGAAGATTTATTCTACTCTAAGACTGTTGGCTTAATATAAATGGAGAGAAGCTACATCGACTAGAAGATTGTTTACTGTTAGATCCCACATCAACCAGTGGGAGAATTTTTTAGTTTGTTGATTTATATAAATAAAACCCTACATATGATATAGAACTATATAATAAAAAAAAAAAAAGTTAGGTTGTGAGCAATAATGGTTTTAGGGTGGATGGGTTTAGCACCCAAAATTGGGAATATACCCGCTTCTCACAAGGAATCACCTAGAACAGGCCGGATTGATCCGCTTTTTGAGTTGACTGGGGATATATGCTTACCTTTAGATAGATAAAGTTTATTTGGAAAAATATAGTGTTTTACAAAAATGCTCGATAAGATTATCCAAATTTATTTAGTTCATTCCAAATACCAAAAGAGTACATACATAATTGGTAAACCAATAAATTTAAAATATTCGTTTATAATCTTTTGGTATGATTTAATACATTTATAATTGAAAGTATGAATTTCTCCAATTGCTTGATTAAGTTTGATAAAACCACGACATGATGAGTCTCGCCATGTTTCATTTATAAAAAAAAAAAAAAAAAAAAAATAGTGAAAGGAAAATTTATTCTACTACCAGACTACAAAAATAATGGTCTTACCAAAAAAAAAAAAATCAAAAAAATAATGACATTGCTCGGACAAGTCACCCATGGCGATACTTGCCTTAGAGTCGACCAAACACAACAAATTTTTAAGTTTGTTGCTTTAGGTATTATCCTCAAAAGTATTTTGTTGTTTTTAAGTAAATTAAGCAACAGAATTTGTACGTTATCACTATTATTCAATCAAATTTGGGATGATTCTGAACTTATGACAACAAACATGAAATTTTGTCACTTAGATTAGACATAAAATGACAAACTTATGGTTTTGTCGCCTTCGATTTTGGCATAAGCAATAAAATTCAAATTTTAAGAAATGAAGATTTTATATCTGTAATAATTAAAACTTTTATTAGTCATCTTAAGATAAACGTAAAGTGATAAAAAAAAATATATTTTTTGTCGCCTTTGGGATTATCCTAATGGAAAAAATTTAGGACTTGGTCGTCTTTAGTCGATCCTCAAGCGACAAAATCATTTTTCATCACATTGGGTATGCCTAATGTGACATAAGAAAGTTTGATCACCGTTGATTGTAATTTAAGGCAACAAACTATTCAATTTGTCTCCTTAGATGTGCCTTTCGATGACTAATTGAATTTTCTATAGACTTTATATAGACTAATAATGAAAACTTTCTTTGAAACATGATAGAAACTAGTATCAAATTTTTAATATGTACGCAACTAAAGTACTATCTAATTGCACTTATCATTGTAGACAAACATTTAATAATTATAAGTAGATGGCAAATGGACATCGAATATTTATTTTAGTTTGCCAACTAATACAAATATGTGATATCATTAATGAAATGTAAATATTATGCAGTAAGATTGGGTAAATTAAAAGTCAGATTAGTAGATATGGTTATTTTCATTATATAGAAATATAAATAAACCTGCAATGGCAACGGCCACGATGGCCACCACATCTAGGGCCGCGACTAACAAATTTAGGGCTACGCCAGTCCTCCAAGTGTCGTAATTCTTTCTTCACCATATTACCCTTCACGATCCCACTTTTTCATATCCTTTGTTAATAATTTACCATAAGGCTACGTTTCATAGTTAGAATATAATTCAGGATATAATAAAATTTATCCCATCTTGTGTTTAGTGCCTACTTAAGATAAGAAAAAGTCGAATATAAAGATGATATAAACCGAATAAAATTATCTAATGGGGGAAGTGGGATAAAGATTGATAGAATTTCCAACATTCATAATAGGAAAGTTATTTTTCTCGAATAAAAAATTTCTTAAATTAACAAAATTAAAATTATATTTCAATATAAATAATATTTGAATTTTAATATTAAAAATTCAAAATAACAAAAAAGAATAATTTAGTTATTTTATTTTACTCTTATTTTTATTTATATTCGAATTTAATTTAATTTAATAATATAATTTCAATGTATAAATATATATTTATATTTATTACATATTTTAGATATTTTAGTATTTTAGGTATATTAGTACTATTTTTTATTTAATAAAATTTTATTAGAGAATGAATGAAGGGGAAGAAAGAAATAAAAAGAAATTAATTAAAAGAGAGAGGAAAATGAAATAAAAGAGTAAATACAAATAAAGTAGATAAGAGCGTCACAAAAGATTTTTACAATCTCTATTTGTAAAATTTTTTGTTCCTTTATATTAATATGCTATTTATATTTAAAATGTTTATATTATATGATGTGAATATATCTGATTTTATTATTGCAATCAAACGTAACCAAAGTGTTCCCTTTTTCTTTTTCTTAGGTGTGATGTGTCCACTTGGTTTCTCCTTTTTCATTTCTCGTGGGTACCATTTCTTATTTCTCTCACCAAACGATGTTGGTGGTCAGACTGGCGGTCGGGTTTTTGGACCTTTGTAGCTCTAGCTTGAGGATTGGCACCAACACCTAGAGCCTCTTCGCCGCCAAGCCTAGTATCGGTCACCTACTGCACCATTTGGCGGAAGTTGGCCAAGCGGGCAAATGTGTAGGTGCTTTGGAACCTCTTTGACGCGCGCGACTCCTGCTTTGGGACCTTGGATGTGTTGAAGATGGAAACTCGTTCAGCTTTACGCACCGTGGCCTCCTGGCTGGACCCGAGGGGAGTAGTAGCAATGGTGGCAGAGATATGGTTTGTGTGGGTGAGAGAGAGTGAAGTAGGGAGAGATGAAAGAGAAGAAATGGCATGCTGATGGTCTGATGGTGAGAGGAGAGACAATCAAGAGCGGTCAACTAAAGTAAAGGTCAGTCAATGTCTGTCACGATGAAGAAGAAGAGAGAAGAAAATGGAGAGATCAAAGGAAGATCGAGGGAGGGTGGGAGAGAGCGAGGAAGAGGACCATGATGTTGGTGGTCCCGTAGTTCATGGTCATGATTCAGTGGACAATGACTATGTTGGTAGTCATGTTGTACATGGTCATAATTCGAAAGCTTATGAAGAAAATAAAGAAGTAGAAAGAGATCATCAACCCAGCAACGGAATAAATCACCACTACGAGGGAGGATAGAGAAAATTAAGAAAGAGGAAAGGGGGACCCACAAAGAATAAAAAAATGAAGAAACTAAATTGCACATCATATTTGATGGAAAGAAGGAAAAGGAGAACGATTTGGTCGAATAGCAATAAAAGATGCTGAAAAGGTAGGACCCACGCGGGATAATATGATCAAAGTACTATTATAGGTAGTGGATTACCCAAAAAAGGGTGAAAATAGTCCCAAAAAAAAAAAAAAAGAATAAACAAAAGAACTCCATGGATGTCATATGATCCTTCATCAAAATCCTAAACTTGAACGTCCTTTGATTCTTAATAAAAAGGGAATTTTATGAACTTCACTTGATTTTTTAAATCCTGCTTTGATCTCACATCACAATATAAATTGCTCATCCTCTCTCCAACGTCCGTGGAAAATGCTCATCGCCTACCTCTCTCTCCTCCATCCACTCTTCTCCTCACACTGCACTCATTTTCTACTTGAGAAATGATTAGGGGTGATCGGGTCCAGGGTGGATAGGATCTAGACCTGGACCCTGTTCCTGACCTTATTATAACTGGTTTTCTTTTTTTGGACCCTGTTCCCTACCCTGTTTGCATTGGACTCTGTTCCCGGCCCACTCTGTTTTTCCAGTCTGGGAACATGGTTAATCCTGTTTATATTAGAACCTGTTTTGCAAAATTTTTCTAAACTTGCACATTTTACATCTTGCTAGTAAACCATGAAGGTGTTTCTTCAGCATTCTAATTTGATTGCAAGAATCAAATGTAAGTAGAACAATCTCTGATCTAGAGATAGACAATGAATACTCCAAAATGATATGGATCCTCGCTAGTGAAGGATAGATCTATCGAAATCACGACATATCAAGTAAAACAAATGGTGCCTAATGTATCGTGACCTCTGAGGGCAAACTTAGTGAACCAGTAAACTCTAAGTCATAGAGCTTAATAACCCATGTTCTCTGACTACTGGTCAATCTTTGCTAATCTATTTCTCCAAAGAACATCTTATTGAAAGAGTTCTTTTCAGGGTCCTATTTCAGTGGCAAGATTGAATCGGATGCTTAGAACAACTCCAATCCAAAGGACAATGAACACTCTGATATGCGGATAAAATGAAGTATCCAAACAAAGAACAATCTTTGAAGTCAAATTTTCTAGGATATAAAACACCAATGTCAGGCAACATAACACTGATTTCTCTTCTGATAACCTCAATCTTAGCAAAACAATTAACAATAAATCAGGCTGACAAAGCCAACCACAACCCACTTGCCCTCCTTGACTCGATGTCAACAGCAATAGAAACAACAGCAAGAACAAGAACGGGGTTAACCTTGTTTATATTGGAACCTGTTTTGCAAAATTTTTCTGAACATGCACATTTCACATCTTGCTAGTAAACCATGAAACTCTGTCTTAACATCTCATCCTGCAGCCAAACCGTGACAAGATTTCAAAGGTATAAATTTTGCATGGCCAGAAAAATAATGGTTAAAAATTCATCCAACATACTTTCTATGCCAACCACAGAGGACTTTGAATTAAGAATGCTAAAGAACTAGATTTCTCAGAAATACACCATTTCAAATCCTACCAAAAGAAGAAACCACAATGTTAAAAAAAGCAAGATCAAGACACGGCTAAACGGAAACAAGATCCCGACATATTGTGCTAATTCGACTCCCTAACATGTTCCATTTCTCTGGCCTCTGTATATATTCTAACTCGGTCGAATGTTGGGACAAATACAGGAGAATGCAATTTTTTCTAATTAAGAAAAGAATCTTTTTATATTGCCATTTTTGCTTGTGTTTGTGCTATTTATCTTCTGTTACAAGTACAGAGCTTTTCTTCTTTTTACTTGTGATGTGCTCATCATGCTCTTGTTGGTTTATTTAGAGTGACATAGTGGCAAAGATTAAAGAAGAGGCTTCTTTGCTTAGACATACAAACGAAGACCTGTGTAAACAAGTGGAAGGTTTACAAATGAGTCGGTTAAATGAAGTCGAGGAATTAGCCTATTTGAGATGAGTAAATTCCTGTCTACGAAACGAGCTACGCAACACTGGGGGAGAGATTAATTTTGATAGAGCATCAAGCCCGGACTCTGGTGAAATAGATAACGATTCTATTAGCTCATTATCATGTCAAAGCAGCGAGTCTATAAAGTATAGTAATGCTAGAAGGGCGAGTCTAATAAAAAAGTTGAAGAAATGGCCTCTTACCAGTGAGGAGTCAACCCTAGTGTCGAGCACGATGGAGTCGCCGGTGGTCTTCACGGTAAAATCGTACTTCCCGACGCTGTTTGTGGCAAGGGTGCTGATCGGGGCGTTGCTCGTCTTTAGGGACCCAATCAAGGTGTAGTCCACCACCGTGTGGTACAGCAGGAGCGACACGAGCTCACGTCGGGCGTGAACACCGTCAAGCCCTTGTCCAGCACCAATTGGTGCGTCTTGATGACGCCGCTCAAGACGAGGAGCGCCGTCACCCGACGGCGCCGAGGTGGCAAGGATGGCTAGGACCAGGTGGGCGAGCGGAGGCAGCATCGGCAGCGCAGCGCTCGAATGGATCGGCGAAGGTGAGAGGCTGAGAGCAACGAGCGACGTGAGAGTAAAGACTAAAGATAGAAAGAAACGACTAGGGTTTTGGTCTTTTGGAATTTTGGGGCCCAAAAACCAGTTCTCAAACCGGTTCTCAAATCGGTTCCCGAACCGATCCAATCGATCTGGTTCCCGGGTGGATATTCCCTCGAAACAGGTTCTCGGACTGGTTCAAACAGGGTTTGAACTTTGGGAACCGATTCCCGGACCGGTTTCAACCGGAACCGGTTCTTGACTCTCTTTTCCGAGTGGGCCGAACCGGGTTGACCCGGTCTGGTTGCACACCCCTAGAAATGATTGCATGACCGTATTTAATTTATTATGAGAATAATAGTCTATCTAGACCACAAAAAATTAATAAATAAATAATTATAAATTATTGTAGGGTCCACTCCTTTAAAAAATTTTGACCCAACAAATTGTTATTCCCATGATATTCTAATAATTGTTATGCTAGCAAAGACCTTTCTACTCCACTGTATCCTCCTTTTTCTCCTCCGCCATATCTATCACTAGTCATTTTTACTAGGGGTGTGCATGGTCCGGGCGGGCGGTTCTCGACCTAGAACCAGGAACTGCCCGCTAAGGACCGGTTCCGAAAAATTAGAACCGGGATCTACCCGTTTGTTGCATGGATCCACCTAGGAACCGGATTGCCGATCCGATCCGGTTTCCGGGTAGATCCATGGAACCGATCTTGACGCGAAACAATTTTGGTTTTCAACATAAAATAGTCGGGTTTATGAGTTGGGAAGGAGGGAAGGAGGTCTATGGTTGGGTTTTCAACATAGAATGATCGCAAAACAAATTTCCGCGGCTGTGGCGGGTGGCGGCCGACGCGAGGGGGCGAACAATAGTGACGGAGGAGCAGCGGCGGCGGCATTGACGCTCAGGGAGGAATTGAAATGACGATAGGATTAAGAGGAACCGAGGAAGAGACAAAGAGAGAGAGAATCGAAGATGAAGGGAGTGAGGAGATGAGAGCTAATCTAGGGTTTCTTTTAATAATTTTTTTTTTAATATTAAAAAGGTTCCGGTCCGGTCCGAGTGGGTGGATCCGCCCATGGAATCGGGAACCGAACCGGTATCCACCGGTTCCAAAAAATTGGAACAGGGAACCAGACCGGTTCCCTCAAGAACCGCCGGTTCCGGGCGGTTCCGGTCCGGTTTCGGGCGGTTTCCGGGTATTTTGTACACCCCTAGTTTTTACTACCAAATACGACAATATGCTTAAGAACTTCAAAATCCTTGTGTATGACATTTGCAGGAAGCCCAATCGCTCTTCCTTGCTTCTACCTTGGAGGACCCTCTATACCGACAACCCTAGTGTGGCCTACCTCTTCTTCGTTTGCTTCAATAGCAGTCTCTTTGAGTACTCCGTAGCTCATGTCGTCTTGGACCTATACGCAAACCTTCCCTACTAGAATTGCACACTCGAGGCCAATCACTTCTACTCCTCTTAAGACACGACCCTCTAAATCTCGCCTAATAGTCATGAGTGAATGTAGCGTTGGAAAATATGAACCAGGTGACTAGGCGCAGTGACCCATGTGGAGGCCCATCAATAGTCGAAGAAGATGAACAATGGCCAAGCGAGGGCAAGATCGAAATTTGAAAACAAAAAGTATAGTTTATTAACCTTGGAAGTTGCATTTTGAGAATGCTGAAAATTCAAGATAGGTTTTCACCTACCTTGGGTTTTCAGTTTTGCCAATGCCGGCATATTCCCAAATTGGTCCAAAAATAGTTACTAACCATCCTAACTTTTTCCCTAGGGACTTAGGAGGCCCAAAATATCTTGAGAGAACAAAACCAAACACCCCCGTGATCCTTTCGACCAAAATTGGTCGGAAATCATTAATATGATGGTTGGTCATTCTATGTCACATGATCGGTGCTAACATGGATATTTTTGAATTTTTTTTTCATTATCCTCTCAAAAGGGTTGGCGAAGGTTGCCAATTCTTCAACAATGGTTGGTAAGGCCCTTGCCTCCAGGCCCTCACCCATGATCGATGAGGGCTTTGTGGCCCTCGCTCGTAGCCAATAAGGGTTTATGGCCATTGCCAAGGCTCTGCGAAGCCATTGACCTTTTTGGAAAGATGAACAATGGGAAAAAAAAGATATAAAAGAAAAAAGAAAGCAAAATAAAATATTATAAAAAATTTAGAAAAATAACAAGAATTTTCTACATTAGTGTTGTTCGTGCCACGGAAGATTGTTGATAGCCACATTAATGGTTTCCAATGAATTTTGGTTGGAAGGCCTACTATATTAGCAAATTGGCAAAAAAAATTAGTGCTAAATTAGCAAAATTGAAAAGTCTAGAGTACAATTGGCCACCATACAATAAATTTAATACTTTTTGAACAATTATCCCTTCGAACATGAATTCTCATATAATTTCATTAGAGACGTTGATTTTTACATAAGATTATTCGTATAATGGGCAAAAGTACAGCCCAAGTGCCATAACTTAGCACCGAAGGACACTTAAGTACCATAACTTCAAAATGGTACACTTGAGTGACAGTTCTGAAGTTAAATGGGACACTTAGGGGGTGCATGATAAAAATTATTTCTGTTCCAGAAATGATTTTTCTGTTCCGAACCAATTTCTGAACAAAACTTGTTTGATAACGCTTATCAAATTTTCTATTTCTGGAATAGATTTCTATTCCGAAAATAGAAATGGAGGAGAAATCGAAGTAGAAATTTTCTACTTCGATTTCTCAAATCAATTTCGATTTCTCCCAACCCTAATTTCACTCTTTTCTCCCTGGTACGCCTCTTCTCTGCCCAAAATAAAAATAAATATATTCATTTAAAAATAAAAATAAATTTATTAAAATAAATAAATTATTTTTATTTGTCATTTTATTTTTAGTTTACTAAAAATAAATTTATTAAATTTATTTATGATAAATAAATAAATATTTTTATTAAAAGTAAAATTATTTTTTATTTGCCTTGAGTGTTCTGCCAAATAAAATTATTTTTATTCATTTTAAAATAAATTTATTTGTAAAATAAAATAAAATAGAATAAATAAAATTAATTTATTTAATTTATTTAAAATAATTTATTTATGATAAAAATAATAAATTTTTATTTGCCTAGAGTGTTTTGCCAAATATTTTTTTTTACTTTTATTCATTTTAAAATAAATTTATTCGTAAAATAAAATAAAATAGAATAAATAAAATAAATTTATTATATTTATTTAAAATAATTTATTTATGATAAATACAAATAAATTATTTTTATTTGCCTTGAGTGTTTTGCCAAATAAAATTATTTTTATTTTTTATTTTTATTCATTTTAAAATAAATTTATTCGTAAAATAAAATATAATAGAATAAATAAAATAAATTTATTATTATATTTTAATTTTAAAATAAAATGATATTTTTATTTTATTTTTTATGATTTATTTTATTTTATTTTATTTTATTTTATTCATTATTTTTTTTGTTACTAAATCATTTTTATTTTTATTTTTTATATTAAAGGTCGTCGGTTGTCGCCGCCGCCGTGAAGAAATTTTGTGTCGTTATCAAACAAATTTCTATTTTTAGAGTAGAAATTTTGTGTCGTTATCAAACGGTTATTTTTGCTTAGAAACTCTTCTAGAAATAGAAATAGAAAAATCTATTTCTGTTCCAGAAACTATTTCGAACGGAATGGTTAATCATCTGCGCGCCTTAAGTGCCACTTCGGTAAAAATCCGGCCAAATGGTTGACGTGGCAACTTTCCGGCAAGTTTGGTCCAAAACGGCGTCGTTTTGCACGCTGACGTGGCGGAGAAAATGCAAAAATGACGCCGTTTCATGTCTGAAGTATAAATAATAATATAAAAATTAATTAAATTAAATTCAAACTTAATTTTATTTGAAATATTCAAAAAATTAAAAAATTAAAGAAAAATTTAAAAAATTTAAAAAATTAAGAAAAAGGGGGGGGGGGGGGATCGCGCGGGTCGCGACCCTCGCCCTAAATCTGGGCAAGGGCTCGCGGGCCCTCGCCGCCGGTCGGCCGGCTTCGCCGGCCCCGATCTGGGGCGAGGGTCGCGGCCCTCGCCCAGATCCAGCGAGGGCTCGCGGGCCCTTGCCACCTCCCCGCTGCCACCGGGAAGGGCCAACGACGAAGTGGGGAGGGTTGGCTGGGGTCGTCGGGCCCTGGCCAGGGCCCGGCGAGGCCGGCCGACCGATGGCCCTCGCCGAGATCTGGCGAGGGCTCGCAGCCCTCACCGTCGATCGGCCGGGGGCCGGCGACCCCGGCCGACCCTCCCCCCTTCGTCGCCAGTCCTTCCCAGCGACGACGAGGAGGCGGCGGCGGCAAGGGCTTAGCCCTCAACCGCCCGTTCGATCTCCCCCCCCCTCCCCTTTTTTTTTTTTAAATTTTCTTAATTTTTTAAATTTTTCTTAATTTTTTAAATTTTTTGAATATTTTAAATAAAATTAAGTTTTAATTTAATTAATTTTTTTATATTTTTATTTACACGTCGACACGAAACAACGTCGTTTTTGCATTTTCTCCACCACGTCAGCTTGCAAAACGACGCCGTTTTGGACCAAACTCGCCGGAAAATTGCCACGTCAGCCATTTGGCCGGATTTTCGCCAGAGTGGCACTTAAGTGTTTCATTTTACTCCGATATTGGCACTTAAGTGTACAATTTTAAAGTTATGGCACTTAAGTGTCCCTCCGTGCCAAGTTATTACACTCTAGGTGTCCCAACCTCCATATAATGAGTGCTCCCCCCCCCCTAATCAATGGTCTTTTCCTCTTAAAACCCCCGTTTCCTCTGAAGTTATTAGTCTTGACATCTTTCTCATTCTCGCTCATCCTTTTCAAAAACTCGAAGGTCCAGGAAAATCGTAACGGTTTTACTTATCAAATAATGAGACTACAAAAACTGAAGGAAAGGACAAAACAGGGACATTGGTCCTTCATTAAATAATGCTTATAGAGAAACAAAATTTCTGCTGGAGGATATTACCTCTGCAAAAGAATATCACATGCCGTGTGTGTTCATGTATGATTATCTAGGCATTCAAGGATTCATTTATAATGCCCATTCAATGTCTTCAAAGGCATGTTATCTCACCATAATAATTACGAGTTGACACGTATTCTAAGCCGACCATTAATTAGACCTAAGTAAGAACTTGTAGGATGGACTCAACTCAGAAACACCAATAGTACGTGCAATTTTTACCTTTTTTCTCACTAAGTACTGAATTACTTCCCATAATGCAATTGACAACTTAGAAATTATTCCATTTGAGTCAAAACCAGTTTTTGTTTCTTTCCAACTCAAGTGACCTAATACTTCAATGGCCTTAACCCTAGCTTGAGACGCTGCCCCATAAAAAGCCTCTTCACTTTCGCAATCTCCAAGTCGCTAGAGACTTGAAGAAAAAAAATAGCAAAAGCTCCTTCACCATTTAGTGATTTGAGTTTCAGTTCAAAGGAAAATGTACAGGTTTCTTGCACCATTTGACTCCTCCAAGTCCACAAGCATTTCCAATATAGGCAGGCAACCAATGATGGGTTATCCTCAAAACCTTCATTTCTCTCCATTCGAACGATCCCCAGCTCAGATAATTCATGCCCCAACACAATCCGCACCTTCATTTCAAGGGCTGCCATTTCCATATCCGTACCCATACCCACACCCACCTCATTATTCGCCCGAGCCTTTCTGTTTCTGGCAAAATCACAACGGTCCTCAACCGGTTCGATTTGAATTGCCAGTGTCTCGACCAACCACGTTCGATCTGGCGGGGCATGACCAAAAGGTTCTCGACGCTTGGGCAACAAAGGCCGCGAGAAAAAGAAGAAAGATGGCCCGCCAAAGGAGCCTCGGTTTGCACCGAAGGGGCTCTTCGGCTTCATCTATTATGAATGCGAGCGCAAGCCCATCGAGCAATGGGGTAATTTCAAGCAAACATCCCATGGATGATCAAACTTTGGAAAACAATGGTAGGGAGGATGAACGTACTTTTTTCATGCCAGATGGTAAGGTGGGGAAATCTAAACTAACATCTCAAATTCTGAATATTATTGGAAGTTTTTGTGGCTCTTTTTGTAATCGTGATTGTTTTGGAATTGAATTGTGTGATGGTTCGAATAGAGATTGAGAATGCTTTTCAAAAAGGAATTGAAGAACAGTGATGTCGGGTGTCTAGGAAGGATCGTACTTCCAAAGGTGAGACTCGAAATACTAATATAACCCACCAATTCATTTGATAATTTCTTGGTCAAAACTCTAGAGTTTTAACTTTTATTTGTAAGTTGGGTTTTTGCCCCTTGTTGATTTTAAATTAGAGGGAGGCAGAAGAGAATCTTCCAATCATTCCCGACAAAGAAGGAATTCAATTAGTGATAAGAGATGTGTACTCTCCCCATGAGTGGATCTTGAGATACAGGTTAGAAGTTAGCAAGCAAGCTTTTATTGAACTTTTTTGCACTTATTTCTTCTTAATTCATTGCAGCTCCAAATAATAACTTTAATTATCTATGAATCTATTATTCTTCTGTGACTAATAGTGCAAACTCCTTGAAAAAACATAGGTATTGGTCAAATAACAATAGCAGAATGTATTTATTCGAAAATACAGGTATCTTTTCCATCCTCTTCCAATTTTTTTTTTTTCCCAATGTCCTATAATCAGGCGATCACATTTGTTTGATTTATCTAACTCGTAATTCTCCGATAATAAGTGAATGTGTAGAAATGTCCGGATCCTTCTCATCTTGAAATTTTCTCATTGCAATATGAAATTGAAAACCCTAATTTCTACTCTTGGCTTTGTACTTTCACCTGACCATGTTCAGCATCTAATTCGTAAGCAGGAGAATTAGTGAGGCAAAATGGACTGGACATCGGAGATTCCATTACATTCTATGAAGATGAATGCAAGAATATCGTGAGTGTCTTAATTATTTATTTATTTCCTTGTTGGGTTTCATTTAATATGCTTCGCTAATCACGTTCAACAGCAGGATTATTCAAATTTTAAATTCCAAAAAGGAAGGCGAGTTTGTTTAGCTAGGCGACGAAATTTTAGTCTTGGACATTTCAACAAATTTTAATGTGGGGTGAACAGCGTTGACCACAAATTTTAATGAGGACGTAGGATTACAACGTTAATGACACACGTGGGAAGAAATTTGTGGGAAATCTTTCATAGAAAAGCAAAAAATAAAAAATAAAAAATAAAAATATTTTTCCCAAAATTCAGAGTGAAGAAAATCTTTGATTAAGGTTTTTTTTTCTTTAATCTGTCGTGTAATATTGATAAGTCGACAACCTTACTATAAGGTCCTCTTTTATCTCCACGCAATTATTATATTGAAGAGCTCAATATAGACTGAGGTTACTAACAGCGCTTACGAGAAAAGGTTACTGATAAAAAGATTTTGAATATGACAATGATGATTTGTGAATAGAATTTACTCAAAATTTGACATGTTGATATGTTTGATATGACCTCTGTAGAATTTGATTTTGTTTCACTGGGAATGAATCAAAACCTAACTTTGTCCTAGTAATAAACAAAATCGACTTGAGCTAATGACATAAGTTAAAATAGAGATGAGAATCGACATTTATGGAGAGAGCGCTAAAATAAATCAATATATAGAGAATAATAAAGTGTCTCCTTTTATCTTCTTGTCCCCTTAGGATGAGGATTTCCTATCACAATGCCCTCAATTATTTATGGTCCATTTGTCTATCCATTTGAACAATGAATAATGCTATTCCATGCTTTTTTTTAGCTTAAAACATGTTTTTTTTTTTTTTTATAGTTCCTTGACACTTTGATTAAGAGGATATCCGAAAAGAAGATTAAGATGTTAAAAACTTGGGAAAATTACCAAAAAAGTCTTAAGTCTATTGCAATTTTTTCAATTTAGTCCTAAACTTATTTTTGGCCAACCTAGTCCTAAACATTTTGTAATTATGCCAATCTAGTTCATCTAGCCAAATTTAACCAGCCGGCACTAACGTAGATACTGACAGGCACAAGTAGACAATTTTTTAATAATATTTTATTTTTGAATTTTTATTTTTCCTTTTTTTCTCTTATTTTTTTCTTTCCTCCTCTCTTCTTTTTCCCCTTGCTCTAGCGACATGCTAGAGGAGAGGAGAGGGTTAGTTGCCGACCAGTGGCAAGGCCGACCTCGCCTAGTGAGGCGAGCTTGCCCAACCACTAGCAAAGCGAGCTTGCCACTAGCCAGCAACTGGCCCTCTCCTTTGGCCAATTGCCAAAGCTAGAGAAAGGAGAGAGGAGGGGAAAAAAAAAAAAAAAAATTAAAATAAAATATTATTAAAAAATTGTGCGCCAGCTTTGGCCAGTCAAATTTTGCCAAATAAACTAAATTAGCAAGAAAAAAGAAAGATTTAGTACTAAATTGGAAAATTTGCAATAAATGTAGAATTTTTTTGGAAATTTTTTCTTATAAAGTTACGGAGCGTTTTCGAAAAAAAAAAAAGGGTGTGGATTTATCAAGGAGAATGGGGTCGGGGGTTGATCCCTGCAAAAGCACCTCTTCTCTGCCTTTCTTGAACGAAAATGATTGATTTCATTTTATTAGGTCATCCAAAAAGCGAGTTGATACGGCCTTTTTAATTTCTCATTTTATGGACACTAACCTCAGAACGTTTCGGTGCATGTGGAACACAGTACTTCTCCATTGAAAAAGTGGCCAGAACAGAGGAAAATCCCTGGAACAGACGATACCGGGCCATTGAAGACCTTGACCTGAACACCTCGATCGCACCGATCTGGAATGAACCAAGAGCTGCCGAAGGCGAAGAAGCAGTAGCTCTGGTACTGCCAATGGGACAATTCAAGCACGAAGAAGGAGATACCGAAACCTTAGCGGCTAATTTCTCTACAGGCTCTTCTGTACCATACAGAGAATACTTAAATGTTGCTAGTGAGGGGACCTCTAAACAACCGGATGCTTCGACGGGAGACGACCAGCAACTCGACTTCGATAGCTACTGCAGAGGTCTCGAAACTCTTACTTCTATGGATCCACACACTTATTCCCTCTTGGATCAGTGTTGGATAGGCAACAGCGGCTCAACATAGAAATGATAAACCAAGCCATGGACTACATAAATTCTTCGATTACAAGGAAAGCTAGTACCAAATGGTACCCGGAATTTTCTTTCATCGAATTCAGTTTTTTACAGTTGTTCAAGTCAGGTCTGGATTTTGATTCTCTTCTAATTCTGATTGAAATCTGCAGCCACAATTCAGTTTCACTTCTCATTCAATTTCATGTAGTAACTTTGTTTTCTTATCAAGTATTTAACCGTCAACTTCAGTGGTTCAAGCTCTTTAAATTTTGAGGATGAAAATTGGAGGATAGACTAGCAAAGTATGAAGAGTAATGCCTAGCAATAGCATATTACAACTCCATTATAATACCATCTCTCAAAGGAGTTTGTGATATTATCACTTTTGAACCCTGAAAACACTTGAAAAGTACAGATAAAAAGACGGACTGCAATATTCAGGTGGGAATTCATCTGTTAATGGCTTGAGATGATGACAAGCCATCCACAGGTTTTGCTCCTGCGGAAGGAGTAGATCGCCCTTGGCCTTGGACCAAAGTAAAAGAGAGAATATGACATGACCTAATGTTAGAATAAACGGTCGGCAGTTGCTCCGGCTACTCAGCCTAGAGCCTTGAGCAATGAACCTACTCCTGAATTTAATGAGTAAAGGACCATGAAAAACAAAGATAGAACTCATAACGGGGTGAAAAAGTGCATCTGTATTCAATTTTTCTGAAGTACATGTTTGCACATCTGAAAGAATCGAAAAATTATAAATAAATGTGTTAAGTATTTTAATCCTGGGTAAAGCCCATGAGAGAAAAATAAGCTGAGATGAGACCCAAAAATTACAGACCAAAATCTCATGAGCAGAGACAAACTGGGGTGTCCTATTGTTGGCGTTACAGTTCTTCGAACAATTTGCCAGTCTCGCTTCTCCAAAGTCATGCATAAGTAACCTTGAAAATTGTCAGCCTTGGCATTTACACTTGATGAGACCATGGGACTGTATCAGCGAACTTTTTCTTTCTTGGTCTGATCATTTGGCACTAAATTAAGATCCTGCATTTGACTGTCAACTGAAACCAATCCGGTTTGTGCCAGAAACCTGCAGAAAAAATACCATGTCCTGAGAACAACACTTCAAAGATAAAACAAGCAAAGCTGATCTCCCAGCCAATGATAAAGTTTGAGACTAAAGAACCAAAAACCAGATTCATTTGTGTCAGTTGTTAGGACAACTACTCCAGAAGATAATCCAAAGAAACAAAGAAAAGGGAGGGAATAAGCATTTATTGGACGATAATGAAAATGGGGCAAAACAAATTATCTCTGGAAAAGAAAATGTGTTCTCCCCAGTGACCAGTTTGGTGGGCTAGTGAGGGTTAAGATAACAAGCATTTTAGCTTTACACTGCAATGGGACACTAAGAACAAGTTCTGATTGTCTATGGCGGCCTAGTTAGAACATCCTAGCAATATATAAAAATTTCAATTACTGAAGCACATTAAACTTTGCAGATAAGTCAGTCACTTCAAACATTCCGTTTGTTTCTGATAACAACCTGCAATGCACGAACTGATGGTAGCAGCACAGGGACAGTGGTGAAGAAGAGACTTGGATTTTGAGAGATGGAGGGCAATAAGGAATGGAGGAACATTGATGGAGCATTATTTCAATAAGATTAAGATGGCAAATGGACATAAATAGAGGAGATGGATCAGACAGGAAAGTGAGTCACTGCAAGTGACCCAGGTACAAAGACAAGTGAAAATGAAATGGCCACAAAGCGCAGTTTTGGAAAGTGGATGCTATTTTAGAAAATTGGTTGTTGAAACATTCAATAATTGCTCCCACTACCTGTTGAAGCCGTGGAAATAGCAGCAGTGGTACAAAAGAGCGTTTGGTTATTGCCCCCATCATCACATCTTGGAAGAGCTAAAGCAAACTGACATCTAAATGAAAGGTCAGAAGTAACCATCCAACTGTAGTGTCCATTCCTAATTTATTAAGAACCATGAAGAAAAAGAGAGATGGGGTGGAAGGAAAAGGGACCCATCATCCCTGGCGCCGTCAAATACCTGAGAATTTCCACATAAAATCCTATCTGCCTTGTTATTCTTATGGTGTTAGGATACATTAGGCACACTCAAATTTTGCATTTCCCCAGAACTGGAGGCAAGAATTCTACGTGACACAGAGCAGCAATAAATTGAACTGCACTGGGCAATCCAAAATAAATGGACAACTGATATTGCACTTATCATTCCCCGTCTAGATGTAGCTGAAATTTTCAGTAGAGTTCTTTACATGCCAAGCAATAACCAAGTAAGACATGAGATTGAACATAGACAAAACTTAAGGATCTAAATCTTATATCAGAGCACGTGTATCCAGTTTAATCCCTTTTCGGTGTCTCTATTAATTTTTTCGTTTGGTGAGATGGTGTTTAGTGTTTCCAGATTTAGGTGACCTAGGACTGTCAGACTTGCCACATGTGCTGTGGAAGCTTATTTTTTGGAGAAAGACAAGTTAAAGATGCAGGTGTGGTATATAGTAAATGGGAGAAAGTGGAAAATCAGCTAATAAGGAAACAAATGGAAGAAAAGACCTAAAAAGGCCACCAATACAACATCCAAGAACCTTTGGCAGCATATGCGTGTTCCATTTTCAAGTGCTTAACTGGAAAAAAGTCTCACATTCAAGCAACTCTGTTTGCTTCTACAACTTCAACCATCACAATGGCTTCAAGTTTAACCAAACATACTATATTAGTGATGAAGCAAGAAGACTGGACTCAGCACCTATCACTGCACCAATTACTTCAATTAATCATATGTAGAAGACAAAATTTCCCTTAATTTAGATGAAGGTTTGACTCAGGGATGCAAAAGCAACAGATGATATAAAATGACAAATATGGTTAATTTTATCCAAAGAATATCATAAGTTCCACTTCCATTGCCATGAACTTGTCTAAAGGAAAATGCAACCATGAATGTACATTATCAAATCTTTGAAGTTTTCATTTCAAAGAACACACCAGCTATCAATTTCCTATGTATTAGCAGGACCAGGAGGCCACCCAATCAACAAACCCATAGCCGGTTCTTGTTTACCCTCCTTGTCTCCCCATATCCACCAACGGTATTTTGGGATCTTAGACACCAGGACACCAATTACATTGAATAGGTCCAAAAGATCATTAATAGATTTCCCAATTTTATCAGGTGAAGTTCCCAGGAATTTATCCAATATAGTAGAATAAAAATGGAATGCCACCTACATTTACAGAGCATAATGCTAGTCCAGAAACTTGATTTACCATGGTCAATTTAACTGTCAAACCTTTTCACATATATTCTCAAAAAAAAAAAAAAAAAAAAAAAAAAATGCTATATCCAGCAGATTCATCTCCCGTCAACAATTATTAATTGAGAGTGGATGTCCCCAGAAAAATAGCAGACCATACATCTGCTACAGATTAACAAGAGATGAATCAATGTGTCTCTGCAGATGCAAAGTGTGTTTGAAAATCAAATGAAGCACTGAAATTGAAGCCACCGTCAATTATTCTTCCTCTAAAAGGGGGTCTAGACCTAACAATGCCATCTCCATTCCCTGAAATTGCCAACTAAAGAAACTTCAGAGTTTCCATCTACTTTCTCCAGACAAGATCCAAAGACCAAGGCAAGATTTCCTCTAGTCAATGGAAACCATATTCTTCAAAAGCAGCATCAATCAATCAATAGCAAAACCAAAGTCCAACCAAATCTTGCACGTGGATTTCAACTACCAAGTCTTACATTACCATAACATGAGCCAACAAACATATTGGGTAGCCGAACTGAAACCAAGTATCTCATAATGGGAAGTCCAAATCCATCACCGTGCCTCCTTGTCTAATTGCTTATACCAAGCACTCACTAAATAATTTCAAGGCAATTGGTATACTAATTCGTCCTTCTTTAAGACTCCATCTCACTTCGCCTTTCACTCATGCATCCTAACAAGTACAATCTATATCCAAAAAGCTGAGCCCCAATCAAAAGACATGGAAGCAACATCTCCAAGAGCACAAGCGGCTGAAAAATTACCAGCTAAGTAGCAAGAACAGAGCGAGCGTGATCATCACGAGGAGCGACACGTGGAGGGTCAACCAGGAATCGCTCGAAGAGAAGGCCAAGCCCATCATGACGGCCAGCGACCCACCCAGCATCACGAACGCCATCTTCAGCGCGTTCCACGTCGGACCCTGAAATCGAAAATGCAAGAAACAAAGGAAAAAGCATCACTTTGCTTGAGCGTCGAAGTCAATGATCCTCTCCTGCGCTCGCCGGAATTTGAAACCGTACGTTGACTCCCGGCGCGAGAGCGCCGAGCAGGACCGCCGTCGCCGGCGACACGTCGCCCTCCTTCGCCGGCGGCTTGTCCTCCATCGCCGATCGATCCGAGGCGCCGGCTGTGATGACGTCACTCTTGCAGCTTGAATTGAACGAGACGAGGGCGATGGGCTTTTTGCTTGAAGTTGTTTCCGTCGATCTGATGAACAACCTCCACGGGCTTTTCTTGATCTCCCCAGTACTTTCGGGCTCCAAAGGTTCGATCAAAAGCAGTTAGCCAAAATTTCAGAGGGGACCAGAAAAACTTCATAATTACAAGAATGGCCCAAGTTGAAAATGAATTTTCATTTTCAGCTCATCTAACAAAACTTTATCATATTTTTGGCCCGACCCATTCGGCATATTCCCACACCTTTCTCTTATCGGCATATTCCCGCACCTTTCTCTGGTTGCCTTAATTGGGATGACGGATTTCTATCCGTCATGGACAGACGTCATTTAGGTGGTCTTGAATCTCCATGCAATAATGACTCCCAAATTTATTCTTGTGAAGAGAGGATTGGCTGACACTATTATGAAGCCATGAGGTTCAGACCACGTCGCAGTGGCTCGAAGCAAAGAAAATGGCACTTTGAATTAGGATCTGAAATGTGTTTTTTCCAAATGTTTGGAAAGCCAAACAAGCCCGCTGTCTGCATGCCTGTCAGCTTCGACATCATGTCATAGAAAAGAAGATCAAGTAAAGTCTATTGCAAGATATCAAGCTGAGTGGCTGATGAGTTCATGTATGCCTTTTCTTTCTGGTATTGTGGTTTGTCTGCTCCGGACAAAGTACACATCTTATTCAGCCAAGCACTGTCTGGACACTATAGTAGTCAACCATAAATGACTCACTCGTGACTTCACCAAACATGAAATCTGGCCTTTCCCACTAACATCGTGTAAAATGCTTTGGTGAAAATCACCTGCACAGGCCAAGGGCCAGGACTTAACCAAGTTATGCTATTTGCAGGGTGTTTTAGCACACTTGTGCCCCTGAATTTAAAAAATAAAGCGAGAGATCTAGCATTCGACTCATGCTTCTTAATGTGCATATAGCGCTTGGAGTTCTATGTCCCTCCTTTCCCATGAAGGAAGAGACACCAACCTAATGATGCAGATGATGCAGTCAGCATTCATCTGATTTCCTGCTCATGACACGACAAAGAATTCAATACCTGGTCTACTTCCAAACAAAATTATCCAGCTTTGATAAGATCACAACGGCAAAAGAAATGAGGAAACAGAACATGCATACAATGCAAATACTAGGCCAACAAAAGCCGAAATCTTGACTGCAGCAAGAAATCATTTCGATCAACATGCCCTCTAGGGCAAGAAACATAAACAACGTCTGAACATGCCTTTGGTTATATTTCATTATCAACTAGAAGTGTTGTTTTGTCAGAAGACTAAAAGGTTTCTCTAGGTATTCTCTCAACAATTACATTGTCCAAAAGGGACATAAGCAATTTCAGATGCTTTAAATCTCACTACGAGAGAGTATGACCTTTCTTTCTTCCTAGCTGACTCTTCCTTGTCTACCTGTATCAGATCCGCTGTACAATGAGTTTTACATACATTTGCATACCAGGAAAATGGGTTGTGACTGGCAAGTCTTTCGAGTGATTAATCAGACGAAAGTACACACTCCAGCTAAGTAATTGGCACAGCAAGCCACTCGAGAGGCAATATGATATCCGCTTAATCTCCTAGAATGTGGGACCTTGCAGGTTAGGATCCTGCTGGAGCTGCCACTCTCTCTCTTTAAGGTACTGCAGAAGTATCTCCTGATCATCTCTCGGTTCCGCCGTCACAGCACCACAACCGTAAGGACTAGCTCGATAATACGCATGAAAGACTCTGTCCTTTGGCTCGTCCACTCCATAAAAGGCAGGAAATCTGGGAGTCGCAGCCTGGTGATTCGAGTATACTGTTTGGTTAGAGTACGAGGGAGTTCCCCAGGAGTTGATTGGATCGATTTGAGGGACACCAAGATGATAAACATTTCCGATGTTTCCAGGGCCATGGAAACTAGGACTCAACATTTGAACATTATTGCCCTGGTGGAGATTGTTGATTTCTCTGAACTGGCGGAGCCATTCCGAAGAACTCATTCCGCACTGTATGGGGTATACATAGTTAAAGCCGGCGACACCAAGACTAGAAGCATTAGGGGCAAGAGGAACAGCATAATTTGAATAACTCTTCCCAGGTGATGCGTCAAGAAAATTCTCAGTTAGCCCAATTGTCGCATTTGTCCTGTGATCAGAGAAACTAGATGTATTCACTCCGCTAAACCAAACAGCATCATCCGGCAAAAGAGGTGCTGAAGGCACAGGAGTGGAATGAAGAGGAGAAGGATAATGGGTTATTACGGATTCATGGCAAGAACCAATAACTGGGTTCTGAGGCTCACTAGTTTTGGTAATGGAGAGATTGGCCAGCGATTCAGAAGCTACTTCCTCTATAGGAGGTAAGTGATTTTTACCCAAACCAATCCCTTTCTCTTCATTCACGTTCAAGCTTCCTCTGTTGAGGACCCATGCATTTAGTGAGGGAGGCCCGGCACCGGTAGAGATTGACGATGCAGGAAAGAAGTTTGCCACATCACCAAAAATTGGCGGTGGCGGGTGCTGCTGCTTGAATGGCTCATTGCGCCTGAAACTATTGTTGTTGGGCTGGAAATTAGATGGTTCACTGTGCACAGGGTTCTGGGCTATGAGCAAAGATGTGGCACGACGCAAGCATTCATCAGGCGGTGCTGATTGATCCATTAGTTCTTCATGGGAGTCTCTTTTCTTTGTGATGTAATTATGAAGTGGAGCCGAGTTGTGTCTTGTCAGAGGCTTGAACAGAATGACTTCCTCCTCCTCCAAGGTAACAGATCTTCTCGGACTTTCTCTGAGGACTTCTTTTCCTTGTTCTTCAGTGACTTCACTCGTCTGTGCTGGAGAAATTTTCAGTTCTGGATTGGTACCTGTCATGGATCTATCTTTTTCCAAGCATTTCATCTCCGAAGACTTGTTTGACTCCAGCTCATAGAATTGTCTTCTTGGCTTATCATACTGGATCCACCTGTGATGATGACCAGAGCTCTCAGCAATCCTAATGGCAGCAATAACAATTCGATGGGCTCGGCACACTTTTCCTCTTCGATAGTCAGTGCTATTTTCCCAGCGAGATGAGAAATCTAGCAGAACATGTGTGTGTGCAGCAGGTGCAAAGCCTCTCAACTCGTAATCTTCCCAAAGAGCACAATCTAGAGACTTAACTTCACCCACGTGAGAGTGCATGAGGTTTACCAGGCGAATAAAGCTCTTATGGAAAGAAGACAGAGCCGCTTCACTCTTTTCATCGGCCCCACAGAGAGCCTCTTCTTCAGGTAGATTTGCCAACCATTCCACAAACACAAGAATAGCTGGTAAAAGAGGGCAGGTATCCCAGGGACTGGCCTTCATAACTCGATCAACGAGCCGATTCACATATGTAAATAGAGCCATCACAGCATGGTCTCTCAAGAGGGGCGGTGGCCTTTCCTTTTTGTCTTCCAAGTTTGTCATTACCGGGCTCTTGGGGAGGTCTTGGATGACAAAGATGAAGACACAAATGGCTTGGACGGCTCGAAATGGGCCTGTTCTTGTTGGATCCATAAACTGATACGACTCCAACGCATCTTCTAGATTAATGTTGTCCACATCTAACAAAGCTTCCAATTGTCCTTTTGTAGAAGAAAAGGCTCTCAAAAAGTCATCCAAACTGCTCAAACAACAGAGTAAAAGAAAGAGGAGTGTACATAAGCATTCTGAGTCTGATGAAATACAAGACAAAGATACCATAGAACTTATCTTTGTCAGAACAGATGCAGCATGAGCAATGCACACAATAACAATACACTTCAGTAGAACTATTACCTGGATCTTACATAGAAGAAACTTATCAATATGACGAAAAGATACCATAAGTTTCTTCCTAAGCAACCACCTTCCTCTGTAGATAAATTGCAGTTCATCATGTCATCGCCAGATTGCAACTTAGTCAGAACTTTTCTTCTTTCAGACAGTATCAAAAAATCAAATGAGGCCTCAGCAGAATGGGAATGCAAAAGAGATGACCTGCTCTGCATAGTCGTAACAAGCAATTTAGAACCACAAGGAACACTGGAGAATGAGGATTATCATGGCAAAAGGTGTCTGAGCAAACAGAAAAACATTTTACCTTCTCTAACAGTAACATAAGGTTGTTCCGTGCATCCGGGAAAGGTTCTTTAACGGCCAAACTTCTTATACAGTGATACAAAGCAAGGAACTCGTCACCTACGTATGTCGACAGTAATGCCAACTATAGGCAATACTAATTGGTTACGATACAATATATGTCTGAATATTTTCAGTTCAAATTGAATCCAAAGATAATTACAAGGAATAGACGAAAATAAGACAATATACCTGATTATGTGGGTTCCCACTATCTGGCCAAATTGTCAATGCTTCCAAGTAATGAGCTGCTGCAATAGACCAGTTACGGTTTTGATCGTCGGGTCTTTCATAAAGCTCTCTGTATCTTGCTAGATCCCCGAGGCAAATTAGGAAGCGATGGCATAAAAATTGGCATTTCTTCATCCTCTTCTGATCAACATTATTTACAATGCCGCTGTTTCTCTGGAACAAGGCATCTTCAGGAATTCCATGACATCTTTGTACCTTGACAATGAGACTTTTGTAGAAATTAGTTGCTTCTGACAAGAATAACTTGATTCCTTCATTGTAATCATCAGTGCTTCTTTGTGCATTGGTAACATTCTGTGGCACCTCAGAATTCGTACAACTAGAAACTTTCTTTATTTGTTTACGAAATTCATCAATATGCTTATAGTGGAGCTTCCACAAAGAATACTCGATATCTTGCAAATCCGCCTGCTCAGAGTCTTTCAAGATGCTCTTTTCGTAAACTGAACAGACTTGGTGATACAAGTGTTTGACATCAGAATGCAATAGACCTTTCAAATTGATCGATGCCCATAACAGCTTTTCAGTGTTAGATACCTGGAAGCATCAAATTATCGTAATCAACCAGAAAAATTCAATCAACAGAGCATAACAAGTGCATGGTTTCTCAAGAATTACCTCAGCAAGCGAATTTTCTATCTGTTTTTGATCTTTCTGATGGTTTATTGCCCTAGCATCCATAGTTAGAGTCAAAAGATTTCTTCAAAGGAACTTCGTCTTCTCCGGGACGTTAGCAGTATTCTGATGACCTACATGACAATTGAATGATTCAGGTCAGTGATACGTCTCCATCAAGACCAGAGAGACAATAGACTTGAACACCCACTTGTACGAGTAAATTGGGAAATTCAAGCCTTCAACATTGACCCCAGCTCTTAACCACTCGATCTTGGGACGCTAAGAAAAATCAAAACGTATTGGAGTAAATCAAAGGATTCGCCGAGAAAATAAAAAGATTCACCATCTGGGTCTTATGCCGAAGCACTTGCTAAACAAAGGCGAGAGATTTCGCAACTCTACTGACCATCCAATAGAACAAAAAAATGTACTGAAAGAGAATTCTCTTTCAGCTGATCATACAAACAAAAGCTTTGAAAAGCAATCAAGCTCAACTGGTTGGCTACAATTGAATTTCGGGTTCAACACATGACAAGAATTTTCTTTCCCATGGACATTGAAGCAAGTAGAAGTGGGCATCACAGAAAACAACAATAGTCTCCAAGAACCCACAAGAATTGTAGTACAGAGCGTCAAGCGCAAAAGACAGCCACCCACCAAGGACAGTCCTCATGCTCCTTAAAAGATCTCGAAACAAGAAGAGGTAAGACATGAACTTTCCAAGAAAGTTCCCAGAGCATGGATCAACATAAAAAACCAACTGCAAAGAACCCTTTAAAATTAGGTAACTAACCCACCCAATCCAGGTTCCGGAAGCAGAGCCAAACCAGCAAATCAGCAAGAGCTCAGCACTCGTAAGCACGACCTCGAGAGAGAGAGAGAGAGAGAGAGAGAGAGTGATAGATGCTGAAAGAATCTACAACCTTCAGAGAGAAACAAAAGAAATTGATGAACTTGGCCACCTTAACTGCTTCAGCAGCGAAACAGACAAAGCAAAAGGTGGCTGATGATGACGACGAGAGACACAGAGACAGAGACAGAGAGACAGAGAGAGAGAGAGAGAAAGAGCTCAACCCCAAAGGCTAATCTTGGCCAATATCACTTTTGTCTTCTTGGTCTTTCCTTGCTTGTTTCTTGATTTCAGTTCAAGAACCTTTTTTTTTTTGCCCCTAATTCAAGAACCTCTTCTTTTTCAATTCAAGAACTTACATCATTAAAAAATTAAAAATTTTGCAAAAGTGGGGAATAAATTAAAGCGACCCATCATCAATCATCATCCGTTTCTCTGACCAAATGCCCTCTAAGAGAGAGAGAGAGAGAGAGAGAGAGAAGAGAGAGAGAGATAAAAGAATCACTTGCAGACTAAGCCAAGACTCCATCTTTGTCCCTATTGGAACTAGAGCACTGCTGCGCCTACAGCGCCCATCGCTAGGATCACGTTTCCGGGTCAAGACGGCGGCCAACCGCGGCCGTCCGATCCGTGCGGGCGCATGGCCATACGGTGGGGCCGCGGAGCAGGGGAGGGGAGCTCCCCCCACGGGTGGGGCAAGTCCATTGCATTCCGGATGGTGGTGGCCCTGGTGGGTGGTTGGGAGAGAGGGCGTGATTTTTCAGAGGGTCTTTGACCCGTCAGGAGCCGTATTTGTGGTTAATTACAATTCCTCCCCCATTTAATGCGCGCAAGACAAGTGGTCTTTGCAGAGGAGGACACATTGCAGAAAAAAGATATTTGACTTTTGGCAATTTTATAAGAAAGAAATAGAGAGGAGCGATTCGAGAATTATTGGATGGGATACGCAATTATGTGATCCGAGTTGGTGCGGTCCATTTATGGATGGATAGGTTGTGGGGACGTAGGGGTGATGAGGCCAATCGCGTTATCCCGAAGACATGAAGTGTGTACAAAAATTTGTGTGAATTATGCAGGGCTAATTTGGCTTTATTTGAGAAAATCGATGGACTAGATTTGAATAAATTAAAATTTTATATATCACATTATATGTGTTGATGATGTAAGGGCTTGTGGTGACTATCTCATTCGTTTGATCAAATAAAATAAAAAAACTACAAGAAACATATAGGAATAGTCATTAAGGTTGCCTCCATAACCACCATTTCCGTTTAGAAAGAGGGAGGTGGAAAGCGGGGATGCATGAGTGAGGGAGTAAGTTTTACAGCGACAAAAAAAATATAATTAGGAATAATTCAAGGACTATGTCCTTTGCAGAGAAGGACGCATTTGTTGAAAGACATTTGACTTTGGCAATATGAAAGAAAAATTGCACAATTTGAAAATTGTTGCATGTGATGCACAATGACATGACATATGTAGGTGTAGTTCACTAATATCTCGTTAGATTATCAACTTGATGAGTCAATCATATTATCTAAAAGGTGTGAATATGTATGAAAATATGTTAATTGTGCAGAATGATTGATTTGACATATGTAAATCATATAGAAGGATTGATTTGACTCTAATGAGGTTGAACATTTAGAGATTACATTGCATGTTTCACAATGATATAAGGCTTGCAGTGACTCTCTCTCCCTTGTTTGATCAAATAAAAGAATTACATTGAGCATTTAGAAAATAATTAGTGGCCACCCTTCCCATTGAGGAAGGAAAAGGTGGATGGTTCAATTCCCTATCTTCTCAAAAGTTTAGGTGAAAGGTGGAAACATGTGAGTAAAAGAGTAAGATTTTGTTACCCGTGCACAAAACGTAACAGACATAATAACTTGTAATATAGATATATGATAAGTCCAAACAAAAAAAAAAGATATTTAGAAATAATTCAAGAACCCTATTGAAAGAATTGAAAAGATTCCATTTTGAGGATTTAATTTTGACTAACAGCCAAATGGGTTAGCTTCCTATCGATAGGGGTGTCAGAATTTTAAAAAAACAAAACAAAACTGATTTGAACCAAATTTTCATACATTTTTAGGGGATGGATTTTGGTTTGAATAATGAAAAAAAATACTGTTCTTGATAAGAAATTACCTACATAATATGATAAAACTAGTTTGGATAGTTTTGGTTCTGTTTGGTTAACCAAATCAAACTAAAAATTGTTCATCTTCTTAATATTACAATTCACATAATTTTTCTCCTTTTTCACTAAATCTTTTTTCAATATTTCCATAAAGAAAACATAACGAAAATGCGTCTTCGATTCAAGTTATATTTATTTGGGGCCGCAATTCAATTTAACGTTAATGCACACTCAAATGGCTCAGTTCGGTTTAGGTTTCTTGAAAATCCAAATCGAACTGGATACTAATCGGATGATTACGTGAAGGATCGTAAAAATCACGTCATTGCGTGGGATCAATTTTTGTCAGCTTTGAAGTAATTTACTTAAGACAAAAGGCAGGATCCCAATTAAAAAAGTGCCATGATCCATATTCATGTGTGAACTCAATTTACATAATTTGACGATAAGGTAAATGAAAAAAATAATAATATACGTGATTTGGTGCATCGATTGAGCACCTGACAATGACGAGCTGATAGTGGAATTATTTAATGCCATTGACTGGAAAATCTTATATTAATTTATTACAATTGGCCTTTGCATCCGAGAATCGTTGAAAAAGGAATGCTTGCTGGGGGGCAAAATTGAAAAGAATAATTAAATGAGGCGGAAAAATTGAATACAATAAGGAAAAAATCGCGAAAGCTTTCAATGCGCAGTCGTGTACGATTACGCGTGATAAACGATGAGCTCCTGGGTCCCATGGAACGGACTTCCTAGGTGCAAAACTTTTAAATAAAACATTATTATAAATATCAAATCACTGCTCATAACGTATTCACCTGAAATTACTTTTCGTACTATAAAAAATTTCCAAACTAACCCCATGGCCCATTTATCCAAAACTTTTTCATACAAACTTTTTGAATTAAGTTTTATCTCATAAAATATCTTAAACAAGCACCCCTTATCTAAATCCACCCTTTATCAAATTCATACGTGCCAACAAAAGTGGATTTTCCATATTAAATCTGCCACTTTTCATATCAAATTTGTCTATGTGTCGACACGTGTGCACTGTAATGAAATATCAAATGGTGAATTTAGGTTAGAGGAATCGGTTTAGGTAGTTTTACGAGATGAAAATTAGCTTGAAGTAAACATTTCAATGGGTACCGATCTTTAATTTTTTGTTAGAAGAAATTAACTTCCTGATGTACCAACTTGATATTTTAAAGGTGTTAACTTGAATCATATTATTTTGTGTTTCCATTTATTTTAGCCCATGTATAGGTCAAAGACAAATGTACATTTACGCGATTCAAGCTAATAAAATATGCAAATCTAAATGTGAAATTCATTAGAAAAATAATTTAATGAGCCATAACAACGTGCCATGTGATTAAGAGCTATCACCTTCCTTTCATTAAAAACATTGAAAATGAAAAAAATAATTAAATTAAATTCAGCAAGCAACCTTCCATGCCAAAGAAAGCGTTCTAGGGTTTCGGTGCTAACGACGGCGAGATTAAAGAAATGCTGAGCAATAATTGCACGTCAAAGCAAAGGGTCGTTGTTCGATGTGATGTGCGCACATCAGCAATATTATAAACGTGAAAATGTCGAGATCACATCTTATCTTGTAACAAAAAACATTAAAACAAATACGCCTTTGGTTTTGCTTCGAAACTCGACACTTGTGATCTTGATTGGGAGCAAGTAGCAACTTCGCGAATCGCGACTCGACGCAGTTTTGGAACCAGACATTGCATGGCGTGCAAATTTACAATTCATTTGGGAATGGAAATGCAATTTCGAACAGCTAAAAATTGACCCTCTAAAAGTCGGATTGAAATGTCAAAACTACTTTAGCGACATTCCTATTGTGCAAAGGACGGATGAACCATTCACTAGGCGAATCGTGTCAGCGGGTTGTATTTGTGTTTATGTCGTGGCGACACATGAATTTATTACAAAATGGGGCAATTTGAACTTGACACGATCAATTGATCTACACAATATGTGCACGACTTGAATATTAAAGGGTTAACATGATAGAGTACATCCCATGTAATACGACTAAATATCAAGTGGGAAAATTACCAAAAAAATCCTAAATCTCTTTTAAGTTTTCCAATTCAATCATAATTTTTTTCTAATTTAATTCTAAATTTTTTATAATTATGTCAATTTAATTCATTTGACTAATTTTGCGTGATTGGCATTGATGTGGATGTTGGGTGATGCCGATTGGATAATTTTTTTAATAATATATGTTTTTTCTGAATTTTTTTTTTTTCATCTCTCTCTCTCTAAGAAAAAAAGTGATACAAAATTTGAAAAAAATATTATTAAAAAATTATTCACATCAGTGTTGGTCAGATGGTTAGCACTAGCCACTATTCACATTAGCGTGATCAACCAAAATTACTCAGATAGATTATGATCGAATTGGAAAAATTACAATAGATTTAAAACTTCTTTTGATAATTTTCGCAATATCAAGTTGGCAGATGGAGAAACTATTCATTAGAGGTGAGTTGTGTTCGTGTTCACATTGTGATGACATATGAGTTTACAATAGAACAAGTAAATTCGAACGTGACACAATTCGAACGTGACACGATTAGTCAATCATGTTGTTAATATGTAACATAACTTGAAAATTAATGGGATGACACGATAGAACTCGTGTAGCATGATTTAATAATGGATTGATGGATTGACATGGCTACATGCCCGAACCATGACAAGAATCAATATGCTAACATGAAATCAATCCTATCTAAAGAGTTCAAAACACACACACAAGAATGTTATCGATCTCGCATCTTAGGTCAACATGAAATTGATTCGAGCATGATCATAATCAATCAAAACCCGTTTAATTTCGTGTCATTCCCAACTCAGATCATTGTGTCGTGTTGTGTCAAGAATTACCAAGTTCACCGACTGTCGGAGGCGAGGTTTAGTCTGACGCCGACAGGTGATGGGCAAGCAGCGAAGTGGACGAGGATCACGTTCCCATCCCCCTGCGCCTTTGTCCCCGTCCGGCATGGGACCGGGGCGAGGCAGTTTGTCCGCCACTACGCCTCCGCGGACACCACCCCTGGACAAAATGAATTTTTCTTATACTGTTCTTCTAATTATCTCATTTTATAGAAAGATGTTGACCTCCACGAAAGTTCTGAGGAATTCCCCACTTAATAAGGGTGCAAATTTGTAATGGGGATGCTAGAAATAGATGCAAAAGTTAAAATGTACTCTCTCTCTATATATAAGTATGCCTTCATGGAAAACTTTGAAAATGATATATGCCTTATATCAAATGATGGGAAAAAAAAAAAAGGTCGACCTCTTTATTGAATTGTTTGAACCCGAGCAGGTTCTTAAAAGGCTCTGACCACTAGAAAATCTAGATATAGGTCGGGATCCGGGACTGGAAAAAGATTTCGGCCCCATTGGTTACCCCGTCCAAAACCCCTTTACAGGGTTTGGGGGCCAACTATGATGGGCTCTGCCGCCACCGTACCTAGTATAAGAGGGTGCCGGTAACTTCAAATGATTAGTCCTTCTCCACAGGAGGAGGGTGCTGGTAACTTCAATTGATGGAAAAAAAAGGTCGACCTCTTTATTGAAGTGTTAAATAAGGATTTAGTGCATCATCCATTGTTGGAATCCAATTTTCACCGTCGGGATACTATATTTGGAAACCTCAGCTTGTGTTGATATAATTACGAAAACTTGAGACAAAACATATGTGCCCCTACATAGAGAATAATATGTCTTTGCAAATTAGAGATTGTCTTTTTGTTTGAGAGAACGTGCTGGGACAGTTATTGTCAAATTGACTAATTTTTATCGGTTCATTTGTCCTATCAATTTTTTGTTCCCGATCGTACCGACACGTGCATTACAATCACTCTGCTGAGCTGGGGAAGCTTTCAATTTTCTTGCGAGACTACGCGAACGTAGATATGGCAACTTTTGTAAAATGTCGACTACGCATACTATGGTTATACAGTTAGACTATGCAGCTTCATTGCTTCATAAGTCTGATTAATGAGTTTAAGTGTATCGTTATGACCAACAAAATCATTAGATAAGTTATATCTAGAATTGTTTTGATGCCATAAATTATGCCAGTCAAGTTGCCTATATGTGTTATATATAGGCAACTTGATTATATGTGTTCCGACCAAATAAAAAAAAAGTTGCCTATATGTGTTATACAGCCAATTGAAAGTGCCTTTAGAAACAATTTTTTTTTTTTATATAATTTAAGATCCGTTGTAGCACAAAAAAGTATATTGTTATATGAAATTATTTAATCCGATACAATTTAATATGGAATTCATCGATGTGTTATGATTAGAGTGGCAAGTCGTGATTATTCTTTTTTCATACCATATGTATTACATTAGTAATTTGAGTCATTTCTTGAACAAATTTTTATGACTGAATTTAATTTTTTTTTTGGGTAATTATATAAACACTTAATTTTTTTTTTTTTAGTAACTATATCAACCAAAATCAAAGCATTCATACGTAGTGTCCGAAGGTGGAATCTGCGCCTCTTTTTCTTTCCCCCTCCTCCTTTGATCTTCTTTTCCTTTACCTTCATCTTCATTTTCGTCTGCTACTTTCTTTCCAATAATCAGTGCCACTCACAAATCCATGTCGCCACCGTGACCGCGACCTTGGCAACCCAGCGGTCGCTCCTCACCGTGGTTAACGGTCGTCCACCATGACATCGCCACCATTCAGGGAGTGCTGCCGCCGCCACAGCGTGCTTCTCTCTCTCTCTCTCTCTCTAGAGCCGATCAATCCGGACTTTGTCTTGATTTCCGGCGGCATGCCAAAGCGTGTTTGTTGCTCTCTCTCTCTCTCTCTAGAGCCGATCAATCCGGACTTTGTCTTGATTTCCGGCGGCATGCCAACGTTAAGCGCTCGTTTGTTGGGGCAGAGAGAGAGAGAGAGAGAGAGAGAGAGAGAGAGAGGCAACTGGGGTCGAGGATCGGTGATTGTGTGGCGGCGAGGAGGGGTCGTGGTGGCATCAGCGGGATCGCATATTAACACTTAAGTCCACATATTATCTTTTCATAATCTCTTCCAAATTCGGGCCCACTCATCAGAATTCAATTCACATATTATTTATTTTCTTATTTGATCAAAACTATTCATCTTGAACAGGAACTCCAGGACAAAAAATCAACCTACCACTTTCCAAGTCATCGGCGGAAGAAACTCCAATTGCAGTAATGATTCCTTGGAGGGCTTCCACGAAATCATCCATGGTCACTCTGATATCCTTTTTCATCCGGACGCCTCTCAGAACCGAGAGCTATACACATAGAGCAAGCGATAGGGCACCTTGGACCAGCCATCCGATTTCTTCACAATTGAAGTGCCGTGTCCGAGCAGCTGCAAGCTAGAAATACAAGAGTTAAAATAATGGATGTCGCCCTCGCTAGGATCTTGGCGAGGGCCACGACGGCCTCGCCAGTGGCTGGCAAGGCGTGACGGTGAGGTCGCGTCCGAGTCAGGTTGAGGAGGACGTACCGAGTTGATTGAAATCAACATCAGGAGCGCGCATCCCCTCCTTTCTGATCTGCGTCATGTGCTTGAGGAAGCACCGCACGTGAAGGCGTTTGTCGAAACTCGGCCTGTAGAAAAGAGAAAAAAGCTGGTCAATATCTTTTTGACGAGAATCCACCAGATTGAAATGTCTATAGAGCAAAACACTAAAATGTGAAGCAACAACTTGCCATGAAATCGCTTCAACGTAACAAACACTCTATTCCACAGCAAAATAGTAAAAGGTAAAATGACAACTTGTTTTGAAATCGCTTTAACGTAATGAACACTCTATTCCACATCGGAGAGCAAAGAGAGATGAAATTACAACTTGTTGTGAAATTGCTTCAATGTAATGAATATTTTATTTCACATTTAAGATAAAGAAGAGCAAAACATTGAAATGGGAAATGACAACTTGTGTGAAATAATGAACACTCTATTCCACTTTTGAGAGCAAAGAGCAAAATAGTAAAAGGTGAAATGATAATTCCTTGTTGAATGGCTTCAACGCGATGAACACGTCTAAGGGCAAAACACTAATCTCATTTAATATATATTCAACATTGCAGTCACATTTAATTAATACGGTAGTGAAGGTGAAGTAACCTTTTGCTCCAGAAGAAGAAGATCTTCATCTCCCGCAGTGGGCATCTCCTCGGGATCCTCCATCTCAGTTACCGAAAAAATACAAACCCTAAAAAAAAAATTCTCACGCTAGTGATTTTTTAACTCGCAACTTTAACCAGGTTAACCTGCTTAGATTTCTCTCCCCACCCACAAGAAAAAAATTGCGTGCATCTAATATGCCATATAGGATTTGCATTCGACTACTTAAAAATTGACGTGTGACAAATTTGGGGCCACTTGTCAAAATGAAATTCACATATTATGTTTTTTTTTTTTTTTTTTTGTGACAAATTTGGGGCCAAGACACCACGCAGCGCTTGTCAAAATGAAATCCTCAGTCCATATTCATGCTGTTTCATATTATGTTTTTTTATTTGATAAAAAATATTACATTTTTATTTTTAAGGAGTTCATTGATATGTAGAAATAGAGTGGCAAGTTGTGTCCATTCTTTTTTCATTATGTATGTATCACATTTGTAATTTGAGTCATTGCTTAAATTTTTATGAGTGAACTCAGTTTTTTTTTTTTTTTTTTTTTTTTTTGGTGAGTATATCAACAAAACGAAAGCATCTATATGTAGTGCCCGAAGGTGGATCTGCGCCTCTTTTTCTTTCCTCCCCCTCCTTCGATCTTCTTTTCCTTTCCCTTTATCTTCCTTTTCATCTGCTACCTCCTCTATAATCATCTGTTGCTTTTCCTATAATCAGTGCCACTCACATAAACATGTCGCCGTGCTCCCGCGCCTGTGACCTTGGCAACCCAGAGGTTGCTCTTCACCGTGGCTAATGGTCGCCCACCATGAGCCGTTACCTTTTCGGGATTGCCACCGCCACCGCCACCACCACGGTGCATCTGTCTCTCGTTTTCTCTCATCCCCTTTTCTATTTCTCTCTGGAGCCTCATCAAGATCAGGCCAGACTTTGCCTTGACTACTGGCAGCATGTCAATGTCGACCAAGCGCTTGTTTGATGGGGCAGAGAGAGAGAGAGAGAGAGAGAGACGACTGTGTTTGAGGCTTGGTGATGTGTGGCGGCGAGGTGGGGTCGTGGCAGCAGCTGCAAGATTGTGTATTGTGATGGCAACGAGGTCGGGCGATGAAGCGGCTAAGGGGCAGTTGCTGAGCGAGCTTCTTTGTGCAAGAACGAAGTGAGAGAATAGGGAGAGGAGATGAGGAAAGAGAAGCAAAGGAACTTTCCATGTCAACGAGTTTCAAAGGTGCCGTGTATATTCCACCATGGAAATCGAAAAGGCGCGTACGAACATCTGCTTTAATGGTCTTCAAGAACTTAAACACTCTTCTCACATTGACAAAATTTTCAAATGTTCAGAAGATCAGTCCAAAGGGTTCGTCCATGCTTTCTTGGCAGATGTCATACTATGCCCAAATGCTCGCGTCATCTTGATGAAAAAACTACCAGAAATGCAGAACGCAAAAGGGGACACCTTCGTTACCTGATTGTAGATCATCTAAAACCAGGAAAAATTTAAGGTGCATTGGATTCATGCAAGCTCAAGAACATTACGGTTTTTTATTTTTTAGATCTCATATGAGACCCACATGATCTAACTGTTATAATACGCTGAATTCACATGAATTGAAAATATATTAGGAAAAAGAAACCCAATTGCATATATATGTACGTTTCTTTGCATGGAAGAGGAGACATGCAAGCATGAAAGTTAGGGACTAGGCAATGAATTTAATGCTCTAAAACAAAAATTACAGGAGAAATTCCACCACAAAAACAGAGAAAGAAAGGAAGACAGTTAAATTACAATCTAACCAATCATCTAAAATCCTACTCTTTCAGCAACTTACACCCAATATTTCTAGGCTTCTGGCCCATATTATTTCCTCCTCATAATTACGTACACAGCATTGAGACAACATAAGATCAATTGGACAATATGCCCAAAGGAAACACATAGACAAACACATCCGCCAACCCCCCACCTCAAAGATAATAAATTAGGGTTTATTTATAACCCCGAAAAATTTAAAAATTTTCAAAAAAGAAGAAAAGAATGAGACGGCCCATCATTTATAACTCAGAAGGAACATGGAGAGAAATAGCCAGCAAAACGCGACATAATTTATCCATATTAATTTAACCAAATAATAATTTATCAGAGGTCATTCTGTTTTCGCTTCGTATGTTTTTCTCCCTTAGCCAGAGAACCTCCTGCAACGCGTGATGGCGCTGCACCCGCGCTTGTAAGGGTTGGCCCTCCTCATCCTGGAGCAGTTGTAGTACGAGTGGCCACGGCGTCTGCACGGGACCGAGTTCCTCTTCAGTGCCCTGTAGCCGATGTACCGCCGGTTCGCCGCCAGTAGACGCCGGTTGATCTCGGAGTCCATCTCGGGGGGTTCGAGGTCCAACCCCTCGCACTCACCCAGTGCGGGGTGGCCCACGAGGCCAATCCTCGTGTGGTCCTGGGGGAAGCACTCACCGACGGCGGCCATGGCCAGGAGGAGGCAGACCAGCCAGAGCCTAAGCCCCATCTTCTCCGTCGCGCAAAGAAAAAGAAAAAGATTCAAGATCACAAATGCAGAGAGAGAGATATCAGATCAGTGAAGAGAAGAGAAGGGAGGGTCGGTCGGTCGGTCGATTGCAGGGTCTCTTTTCCTTCTCCTTTTCAGAGGAGGGAAGAGAGGGAGAGAGAGAGTCTGGTTTCTTGAATGTTCAAGAGAGAGATGGTGAGCTTGGAGGGAAAAACCATGGGTGCTGATCTTGTGAGCTCACGCGATTTAGGGTTGGCCTTCCGTTTCTCCATGTTTTTCTGAATCGAGACAGGGCAGAGGGGAAAATGTTACTTGTCGACTGTTTCTTTCCTAAACGGCTAATATCTAAATTTGCATGGCCTGGAAACCACTTTGACCTCCATGCCCGACGTCCGATCTCTCTCCTCTGCAACGAAAGCTTTCGTGCCATGCACGACATCATGCGCCAAACGATTTTAGTACTCGAAGTCGATCGCTTTTCGTACGTGAGATGGCTTCCAGAAATAGAATGCGCAGGCTTTCGGACATACCCCATTAGACTTATGTCCAAGTAAGCTATATAAACTAAGAAATCTTCTAGAAAAAATTACAGGGTCACGTGGAATTCTTTTTGTCGTAGTTTCAAAGAAGGTAATGATGTGAAATTTGTCACATCATTTGATAAAAGGGTTTTAGTAAGATACTTTTGTGGATCTAGCATTTCTTTTGCTCGCTTAATGTAGATTTATACTTCTTGTGCGCCGAAGTTAATTTTAATTTTTGTCGAAAAAGAGCTCCATTCATTATCCATAATCAAAAATTGAGAGATACATCAAGTGAACTTCAAAACATAATTAATCCCAAATAATTGGGGGTGGGCTAGAGATCCAATTAGAGGAGAGGGTATTTTGGATTTGGACTTTGACAATCCAATCCACAACCTTATTTTGGATCTGCAAGTGATGGGCCAATTGAAGGCCTTGAATATTGATAAAGAATTGGTGGCATTTCCTGGTGTTGGCATTTAAATTTTGACATCCATTCATTAATTCATTACATAAAATATTAGGGATCGCCCTCGCTTTCTAAACAAAAATATATTAATAGTTGCAGTCATCGGACTGGCGGATGGATTTTGAGTGAAAGGTTCTGTCAGTCAACGGTTTTAAGTTGGACTGACCTCACAAGAGCGTGGGATTTAGGCTACGCTTTCTATAGTTTTCTCCTTAAATCACGGTGGCCAAAGTTCACATATTATCGAAGGAATATTGCATTATATTTGCTGACAGATACGTGAGAAAAGGGAGGGAGAGAATGAAAAGGAGCTCTTGGCCAAGCCTTGGCGGAGACGCCCCTCTTGTGGTGCTGCCACTGTCGACGTGAGTCGAGCCCTACTTCCTGCTTCGCCGTGGCACCCGATGTTGCCCATTGTCTATCTTCGTCGCCGTCGACACTGAGTTGCTGTTGCTTGAGCCGAACCACGGCGAGGAGTTGTTCTCTCTATCCGCCCTGTGTTGCTGAGCCCGACGTGAGTGATGACGAGTGCTACTCCCGCCACAAACCTGTCGTTTGCACTGACCCGGGACGACTTGCCGTGGCACTACCTGTTATGCTTGACGGCCCAATGCCAAGCTGTCACTCCATCAACCAGATCTAGGGCTATCGGTTTGAAAGATTGATTTAGAATCTTATCTTTAGAAATTGGAAGATTTAAGGTGCGTTTAGTTCAGCACTTCTAAGGGCTTTTAGCCTCCAAAGTAGTTTGAAAAAATATTGGACCGTTTGACACATATTTTGAAGAAACTTTCATTTCAAAATCAGCATTGGGAAGATTGAAAACTCAATATTAATAGGGACTAACTTTGAGTTTTCAGCATTTAGTTAAATGCTAAAACTCATTTTTTTTTCAAAACAACCTTTATCAATTTTTCAAAATTCCAATTTCGTCCTTCATTAGTTTAAAAAAAAAATTAAAAAATGACCAAATTCTTCGTCGGACTAGTGAAGGGCTACGACTGTTGACGAGCTAGATCTAGCGTTGGCAACCATCAGTCGAGGTTGCCTAACATCGGGCGACCTTTGGCGAGGCTCATGTGAATTAGGCGGTGTGTAACCTAGGTGACTACCGCTCTCATGGCCTCAGGTGGCCCTCGCCTAAGTGTTGTGAGGGTCGTGTGACAGCGGCCGTTGGTTGAGCGACCCTTGCAACACCTAGGTGGTGGTCACCTGGGTTGTGTGACCCTTGTCGAGGGTTGCTTCATAATAGGCAACCTCGACCGACAATCGCAGTGTCAAATCTAGCTCGTCGGTGACCATAGCCCTTTGCCAATCCGACGAAGGGTTTGGTCATTTTTCAATTACAAAAGTTTTTTGCCAAACACACATTCAACTCAAAGTTCATTTGTAAAGAGGTTTTAACCAAACACAATTTGCATTTCCCCCAATGGCTTTTACTTTTAGCATTTGCATTACACTCAAAGTCCATTTACAAAGCTAGACCAAACGCAATCTTAGAATCCTATCTTTAGAAGTTTAAAAGTTTTCAATTTTATGTATTTTTTTTCTTGTAAGTAAATTTTCTAGAATGTACTTGTGGGTATATAAATACCCACCTACATTTAATGAAAACATATAATAATTTCTATTTCAACATGGTATTAGAACCATCTAAGGATAATGCCCCTTTTCAACCCTGCTTTTCTGCCCCTTTTTTTTCCCTTCCTAGGGTGGTCGACATGGCTCTAGATCCTTCCGCCGCCGCCATCATAACTTCCATTACAGACCCCTTTTCTACACTTCCTCCATTGCTATCTGCTCACCACTTCCTTTCTCTATAACTCATAGCATCCAATTACTTGCTATGGAAAGCACAAGTTATCTAGTTTCTCAAGAGACAAAACCTCTACGGTCATGTTGATGGAACCACAACTTGTCCCTTTGATGTAGCCCAAGCAGCTCTTTGGCGACAACAGGATACTCCATTATGAATCTTCTAATTGCATCCCTCTTAGAATCGATTTAGTTCTAATTATTGGTGAACCAACTAGTGAAGTCATATGGGATGCTCTCAATGCCTCATTTGGCTCAGCTTCCACTACGCATATGCTCTCTCTTCATCTCAGTCTTCAACGTTTGCAACAGAAATGGGACAAATTAGTTATTGATTTCCTCTAGTGTGCTAAATTCATTGCTGATGAGATGGGTGTTGCACTTAGGCCTCTTGAATTGGAGGCGTGGTCTTTGATCTGATCTCCACGACACTGTTCCTACATTACATGGTCGTTTTGATCTATTCTCGTTTATTGACCTTCAAAGTCTCCTCCTTGGTCATGAGAGCATTAAGGCCTTCTAAAAGTTGTAGATCTCCGAGCCTTCCTCTCAAGCTAATTCTACTATAGCCAACTCTGCTCAATGAAATGCCTCCACCCTTCCTAGTTCCTCTTTCTCTAGCCGTGGTCAATCTAGAGGTTGTTGGGGGTCAAGATGGTTGCTTTGCCCATGGTCATGGTGCCCGTTGTTTTCAACAAGGTCATTTATAGTGTTCCATTTGTCAATGTAAAAATCACACCGTTGCCACATGTTACTATCGCCCTCTAGGTATGCCTTATCACCCACCACCTACACATACCCCATCTCCTACTTCATCTTATCAACCCTCTTACTTTCCCAATGCCAATCTAACCTATGCCCTTCCCCTTCTTTTACCTACACCTACCAACACTCTACCTTGGTAGCCCAACATGGGTGTCTCCCACCATGTCATGCTTGATATACAATCCTTCTCTTCCTACAAAGCTTATAATGGATTGGAACAATTGCACGTTAGAAATGGTAAGGGTCTCAAAATCACTAATATTGGTACTTCTTCAATTCCCTCCTCTATTTCAAATCTTTTTTTACGTTTAAATGATGTTCTTCATGTCCTTGATATTTTGAAGCGTTTACTTTCAGTTCAAAAATTTGCGTCTGACGACAATGTCTTCTTTGAATTCTATCCTACCCACTCTTTTGTTAAGGATCTAGTGACCAAGGTGGTTCTTCTTTCCAGCTCGAGTAAAGTTGGTCTTTACACCATACCGCAACAACCTTCAATGCTTATTGCCATTATTGTGGAACGGACTTCCATAGATTGATGGCATCAATGTCTTGGCCATCCCTACCATGTCGGTCAACACCGTTGAGTCAGTTGTGTACAGCCTATCAATTAAGCAAGGCTAGTTGTCAATCTTTACAATTGTCTCCAACTCGTAGTTTGTTTTCGTCGAATTTAATTTATTTAATTTATAGTGATGCTTGGGGTCCTTTTCATTTGGTTTCAACTGATAGTCATCATTATTTCACTATTTTTGTTGATGATTGCACCAAATTTATTTGGTTTTATCCTCTTAAAAGCAAAGTTAAATGTTTACTTTGTTATTCTTGCTTTCCAAGCTCTTGTCGAATGCCACTTTTCACAAAAAATAAAAGCCGTTCAAATAGACTGTGGTAGGGAATTTCGTGTCCTCCCCTCCCTTTTCTCAAAAATTGATATTGCTTGCCGCATTTTCGCCCCATTATACCCATGAACAACAAGGGGCGGTTGAGCATCGTCATAGTTGAAACTAGTTTAACATTATTAGCTCATGGCTTTGTCCCTTATCAATATTGGCACTACACATTTGAAATGACGGTCCACCTCATCAATCGGACGTTGTCCAAGGTCAATAATTGTGTTTCCCCTTTTTAGATGGTTTACAATCATCCTCCGCATTATTCCTTTTTAAAAATCTATGGGTCTCACTATTTCAAATATCTACGTCCTTATAATGCCTATAAGATGGATTTCCACTTCACTCCTCGTATTTTCTTGGGATATAGTCTCTCTCACACTAGGTACTGCTGCCTTGACCCTGTCACTAATTATTTATACATTGGTTGACATGTTCATTTTGATGAAACATGTTTTCCCTTTGCAACTCCTTCCATTCTCGGCCATCACCTCATTCGTCACTTCCTACACCTATCTTGGTATTGTGGGCTTCGGCTCCTTTTAGCATTCCTCCTCCTACCAATATAGTGAGATCACATACTCCTCCATCGGCACCCTTAATGTCGTCTACTACTGATTGATTCATCCATCTCCCCCACCTTAAGAACCAAGCCCTCCATAACCTTTATCATTCCTCCTCCTCATCATCCTCTCCACCACCATTGCCCCCCCCCCCCCCCCATAGGCCAACACACACCCACACCACGCAGCTTTACTCTCATCCTCCTAAAATTAATACAGCCACCCACCCCCCATCGAACCAACCTCATTCACTCAAGCCGAAAAAATCCTTGAGTGGCGTATAGCCATAATTAATGAATTTGATGCCTTGTTAAAAAATGAAACATGGTCTTTGGTCCCTCACAATTCCTCAATAACCTCGTTGGGTATGAGTGAGTTTACAAAGTTAAGCACAAAGCGAATGGTAGTCTTGAACACTATAAAGCTTGCTTGGTCGCCAAAGGTTTTATCAGCAACAATGCTTGGATTATACGGAAGCTTTCAGTCCAGTTGTAAAAATTACCACTATTCGCTTCGTATTATCTCTTACTATCTCTCAAGGGTGGCAAGTGCAATAATTAGATGTGCACAATGCTTTCGTACATGGGGTTCTTTCTGAAGAGGTGTACATGGAGCAGCCCCCACCAGGTTTGAGGACCTAACTTGTCGTGACTATGTTTGCAAGCTGCATTGTTCTCTATATGGTCTTAAACAAGCTTCAAGAGCCTAGTTTCAATGACTTTCATAGTTTTTGCTTCATTAAGGATTCTTGGCGTCACAAACATATCCCTCATTGTTTATCTATTAGAAAGGCACTGATGTCATTTATTTTTTGATTTATGTTGATGAAATTCTGGTTATAAGTAATGCATCTTCTACTATCAGTGCAATTTTACATAAATTATTTGCAGAGTTCTCAATTAAATATCTCAATTTGCTCCACTTTTTCCTTGGGATAGAGGCCGTCTCTCACTCTATAGCTAGTTCTCTCCCAAGGATGTTATATTAATGATCTTCTCCCCAAGTTGGGATGTTTGAGTGCAAGCCTATCCAAATTACTATGGCCAATGACTACAAAACCATTTGAGAAAGGGGGTGCTCTAATGTCTAGTCCTACTTTATATCATTCTATAGTTGTTGTCCTCCAATATGTGACATTGACACAACTAGATCTCTCCTTTGCTATTAATAAAGCTTGTCAATTCATGCATGCACTAGCTAAAGACTACTGGCAAATGTTGAAAAACATCTTGTGCTATCTTAAACATAGAGGGTCATATGATTTGCTTCTTTCTCAATCCAATGATACTCACTTGCAAGCCTCTTCTGATGTAGATTGGGGTGGTAGCTCTGATGACATGAAGTCAATTAGAGGGTATGCGGTTCTTGGTTCTAACTTGATATCTAGGAGTTCCAGAAAACAACAAACCGTAGAGCGTTCTTCCAAAGAGTATGAGTATAAAGCTCTTGCCAATGCTATAGCTTAACTCATTTGGGTTGAGTCACTCTTTCAAGATCTTGGGTTTCCTCTTTAAGGTCCCCCCATCCTTTGGTGCGATAATATTGGTGCCACTTATCTATCTGAAAATCCGGTTTTCCATGCTTGTACCCAATATATTTTAGGGTTTCCATGTTGTGTCGCCCAACGATAGTTCAATGTGCAGTTTATCTTCATAGCTCACTAACTCGCTGATACTTTCACCAAAGCATATTTTGCATTTTCACGAGTCAAGCTGAAGGTTTGCCATCTCGATTCTTCCACTTGAGGGGGTGTATCACGCAAATATAGGGCACTATCATATTTGGAAGATTGATTTAGAATCTTATCTTTAGAAGTAAGAAAGTTTACAATTTTATCTATTTCTTTTCTTGCAAGTAAATCTTCTAGAATGTATTCTTAATATATAATACCCACCTACGTTTAATGGAAACATACAAAAATTTCTATTTCAACATGCCCCATCCTGTGACGGCTTGAGCCAACATTGATGATTTTGCTGTGCTCTGAAGCCATTAAGCGCCGCCCACAGCACTCGAGCTTCTAACTTGCACCTCTTGTAGCGTTTATAGTGCTACGCTTCATCTTGCATGGCTCCGGTTGACACGTCACCCAACCCGGGATAAATTCCTTGAATTCTTTGGTGATTCATTCGTTGACCCACGAAGGACTGCGACTTCGTATGGACTCCAGCAACGTCCAGCAAATTCACGAGTGTCCTTGTAGTGAAGTCTTAGTGGGCTCCCGATCATCCCAAAGTCAAGTGTTGGTCTTTTCTGCATATTTACTGACATCAAGCGTGCGACACATGTTTGGGCATGTACTTCGTAAAGGAGAGGCACCCTACCGTGGAGTCCACCCTGCCTTCATTACCACCGTGATCCCCAGACGAATCAAGCCCACTGAGTCGACGGCCAACCTTGGCCGCGAGCCACCCACCATCGATGCTCATGTCACCGATTGGGGCAAAAGAACGCTTCAAGTGCCATAACTTAGCACAAAGGGACACTTAAGTGTCATAACTTACGAAAGGTATACTTAAGTGTCGCATTCAAAGAAAAACGGATCACTAAGTGCCACTTTGGGCAAAGTCCGGCCAAAACGCCAACGTGGCATTTTTTCGACGAAGCGAGCTCAAAACGACATCGTTTTGCACGCTGACGTGGCCAAATAATGCAAAAATGACGTCGTTTTGGGCTGACGTGGTAAAAAATAAAATAAAAATTAATTAGATTAAATTTAAAATTAAATTTAGTTAAATTATTAAAAAATAATAATTTTTAAATTAAAAAAAGGAAAGGGGGAGGCGGCTGAGGGATCAGCCCTTAGCCACCGCCGTTGTCGGGAAGGGCTGGCGTCGGCGGGGGGAGGGTCGGCCGAGGTCGCCGGGCCCTGGCCAGGGATCGGCGACCCTGGTTAACTGGCGGCGAAGGCTCGTGAGCCCTCGCCCCAGATCGGGGGGAGGGTAGTAGCCCTTGCCCAGGTCCGGTGAGGGTCGCCGGCCCTTACCTGGTTGGGCCAAGGGCCGCCACCCATCGGGGGTTGCCCTAGTGAGCGACAGCCCTTAGCCCGGCCGGGTGAGGGCCGCGACTCTCCCCAGATTTGTGGCCAGTGGCGAGGGCTCGTGAGCCCTTGCCGCCGGTCGGCTGAGGTCGCTAGCCCTTGGCCAAGGCTCGACGACCTCGGTTGACCCTCCCCCTGCCGTTGCCGGCCCTTCTTGGCGATGGTTGAGGGTTGATCCCTTAACCACCTCCCCCTCTTTCCTCTTTTTAATTTTTTTTAAAAATTTTCTAAAATTTTTAATTTAATTTTTTTAAAAATATTTTAACTAAATTTAAATTTAAATTAATTAATTTTTATATAATTTTTTTACCATGTTAGCTTAAAACGATGCCATTTTTGCATTATTTGGCCATGTCAGCGTGCAAAATAGCGTCGTTTTGGGCTCGTTTCGCCGGAAAAATGCCATGTCGGCATTTTGGCTGGATTGGCACTCAAGTGATCCCTTTTACTTCGATTGTGGCATTTAAGTGTACTTTTTGTAAGTTATGGCATTTAAGTGTCCATTTGTGCAAAGTTATGACACTCCAAGGGTTCGCACGTCCACTGATCGGTGGTCATCCCCATTGTGATTCCCATGATCCATCGTTTGTCTGAATTTAGATTATCGTGAATTAGGAAAGAACCTCAATTAATTTGATTTTCATATGTCTCTTAGCCTAATTCATAAAATTGCAGTCTTGTTTGAATATTCAATTGATATTGTCATTTATGAAAGAAATCTCTTGAATCCCTGTGAATTAGAAAATTTTCCTAATTTCACAATGTGCCATAATCATCAATCCAATCTCTTGTTTGATATATGATTCACGATTGCATAGAAAATCGTCAATATGATCTTATGCTCAAGATATTATTCGTGATTACACAAAAAAATAACCAATCTGATTTCTTGCCCAAGATATGATTCGTCAATTAATTTTTAAAATTAGATAGATATTGATAATATCTCATGTAATTTGATGTCGTCTCTAATGTGGGGTTTGATCTCTTTCTATCTTGGTTTGATTTTAATTAGATACAATGATAGCAGTTTTTTTTTTTTTTTTAAGGATAGATTGCATATTTATTTTGGTTATTTTATAATTCCAAATTTAATGAAATACCAAAAATATATTTTTTAGAATAAACTGGATTTTCTTTTCTAGGATAGTTTGCATGTTAAAATGTTAGGCTCTATTAATTTCGAATTTCTATTAAAAAGAAAACAAAAAAAAATCATGCGCATGTTTCGTAGAATTAGTTCACCCGTTGTTATGAAATTGACATTCTATTCCGAATTGCAGAAAGTCCACTGATTTGGACAAATTCATTATCAAAGGTGCTAATCTCACTAATTAGATTAACACTAATCAATTCTAAGGCTAATATAACCATTCTAGATTATCACTAATCTATATTTAAGCTAATCTAAACAACCCTTAAGCATAATAAATCTCCTAAGCAAGGTTTAGTGAGTAAAATCATCGGCTTAGTATTTCGGTGAGTCCACGGCGATGACGAAGGTGATGCCAAGGCGAGTGACAATCCTCCAAGCAACGACACCAACCAAGGCTAGGAAGGGCTCGAAAATGGGCCATGAAGTCCCAAGGCCTTGTTAGTTCGGAGTCTGTTCTTGGTTGAATCGAAGGAGATAACAAGCGGTTGCAACGGCAATGATGGGTTGATCAAAGCTCCAGCAAGGGGATGGCTGACGGTTGACGGCACCTGGGGGTTAAAAGGACTTGCTGGTGGTTGGTATGGGTGAATGTAAGGTCGAAATGGGGAGAAAATGGCTGAAATGAGTGAAACAAGCGAAATCGTGTAGGCTGCCTAGCGGACTGACAAACTGGCGACCGATTTCTTCTTGGCAGCGTGCGGGTCGGCAGGTGACACCATTCGGCGCAAGACCGGGCTCCTCCGTACGATTTTGATGTGTTGAAGACAATGGTGGGTGGCGCATGAGCTAATTCGATTGGGAAGACAACTTTTAACTTAGTTTTTTAGAGAAAGGTTAGCTGGAGTAGAAATAGGCAGAAGAGAAAATAGAAGAGAAACAGAATTTGACGGTGGCTTTGCGACTGCTCGATGGCAAGGGGGAAGGGAGCTGCAGTTTCTCTAGTTTTTCTAAGGTCTCTCAAACCTCAACAATGGATAAAGTACGGCTTGGGAGGAAGAAGATATGGCTGAAAACTTGGAGGGGGCCACCAAACCTTCTAGATGGCTTTCTTGTCCCCTTTGAGCTCAACCAACAAGCCCCACTTGCTCAGCCATCATCCTTAGCACTTATCCACTCCTGAGCTTCCGCAAGAAGTTTTCCAAATGATCCAAAGGTTGCTCCCCCCTATGGCATACGAATTTGTGACCTTTGCTCTTCAATTTCATCAATTCCTCTTCAATTCTCCTCTAATTAGACTCAATTTGATTTCTATAAATCCAACCAAGGTGCCACCATCCCAATCAACATTTTTCCTCACCATATAGTCCAACTTGAATCCCAAAAACGAAATCAAAAGCGGCCCTCTAGTTTTCCCGATAAAAAATAGCCTTACTTTGGATTTTTTGTCAAAAATTTCGGTTTGCAGAAAAATCTTTTGAGAATGAGTCGACGTTCCTAAAATGACTTTTGATATGATAGAACTTTCAATTTCCGAATTTGGGATCAATTTTGTGGTTAATTTCAATCTGGTGCGATTTTAGCGTGTCATAATCTACCGGGTGGCTTTTAGGAACTTTTAACGCTTTTAACGCGTGGTCGATTATTTTCGAGCCACACGTACATCTTCGACACATTGGTGACTCTTGGTTGTCGTAGAAATCTCAAGGTTTTAAATATAGACATAAGGTACCAAAACGACAGAGAAATCAATCTAGTGCCAATTAACAAGACTTGTGTAATTAGATGGAATCACCTACACTTAATTACATATCTTTGTCGAGTCGACCTATCTCTGGTCTCTAATCGATTTGTGTCATAATGACTCTTGCAGATTAGTACAGTCGAATAGTCGATTTCTGGTCGAATTCTCAAGTTTATTGTGTTTATGTTTTTTAACGGCTTTACATGATATACTAGTTATCTCGTGAGTGATCAATTTAGGGAAAAGAACTATAGGTTCGTCGATGAAAAGCCTAACTCAATCGGTCGAAATCAAAACCTGAAATTCAGGATGTCACAAACCTCCTCAACTATGGTATGAAAGGTTAACACATCTTCAGCTTTAGAATGGCTTTGAAAAAGGCAATGTTAATACTACTTTATTTATAAGGAAATAAGGTAAGGAAATCTTGCCAGTAAAAATCTATGTCGACTATATTACTTTTGGATCCCTTAATGAAACTCTTTGCAAGAATTTTGCTAAGTTAATGAAGGATGCGTTTGAGATGAGCATGATGGGAAAATTAAATTTCTTGCTCATATTGCAAATCAAACAAATGGAAGAATGAACTTTCATTTTTCAAGAAAAGTATGCAAAAGAATTGGTGAAGAACCTTCACATGAAAAATTCAAAGAGAACTGAGACTCATATGTCTTACTTCTCAAAGCTCAACAAGGATGAAAATGGAGCGAAGGTTGATCGGAAGCTATACAGAAGCATGATTGGTTCTTTACTTTATCTCACAACATCAAGATTTGATGTCTCTTTTAGTGCATGCATGTGCACTAGATTTCAATAAGATCCTAGAGAGTTTCATCTTCCTATAGTTAAAAGGACTATCAAGTATTTTAACACTTACATTTCTCTAGGACTCTAGTATCCTAAGAGATCATAGTTTGTATTGTTTGGGTATTCCGATGCTGACTTTGCAGGATGTAAGAGTGACAAGAAAAGCATTTTTGGAACTTGTCAAATGTTGGGTAGCATGTTTGTATCTTGGTTCTCCAAAAAACAATTAACTGTAGCATTATCAATTGCTGAAGTTGAGTATGTTGCATTGGGAAGTTGTTGTGCCTAAATTCTTTGGATGAAGCAACAATTAAGGACTATGGAGTCAAGGAATCGAATACAATAATCAAATGCGATAATACAAGTGCCATCAAGTTGACAAAGAATCCAATCTTATATTCTAGAGCCAAGCACATAGAAATCAAGCATCATTTCATATGTGATATCATGTTAATAATGGCGAAGTAAAGATTCAATTTATTGATTCTCAAAATTAGTTAGCTGATATTTTTATAAAACCTCTTGAGTAGAAGGCCTTTGATTTCATTCGTGATAAACTAGGAATTGTTAATCCATTTCCTTCAAGTGTTCAACGCAAGTTTCGTCTGATAAATTGACATCAGATGATGTTGAGTAGATCAACTATTTTGATTTCAAATTTTAAGGGTAACAATATTTTCGAAAGTATATCGGATATGTTTTATTTATTCCTTATTTAAATGTTTAATTGTTTAGAAATTAATAGCCAAATAAATCTTTTTCTCAAAATTTGCGTGAATCAATTTTTTTCCAAGACCATTTTATAGTTTTCTCCTTAAAAACCAGATTTTCTTTGAAATTTTTTAGTCTCGTCATTTCATTTTCTTTAAAAAGAAAAATATATTTTCTTCTTTCTCCCTCGTTCTTCTTTGTCTTTCCTTCGAGAACTCCTTTCGCAAACATCTTCTTGCAACTGCTTTCTTCTAGCAAAAAGATCAAAACTTTCCTTCAATTTCTTAACCATGGCCTCAAAATCTACACCTAGGTCGAAGCCCAGATCTTCTGCATCAAGGAGATCAAATCACATTTTGTGTATGTAGTCCAGAGTAAGAGGAAGCCCTGAGTTTTTCAACTTGTCCAATTCCTCTGACAAGATTGAAGGTATGATTGAAAAGGAAACTTCCTCCAAGTATTCGTGATTGAGATCAATTAATGCTACTCTCAAAGATTTAGGAAATAACGAAGATATTATTTCTCGACTGCCGGCTAAACATGGTTTCAAAATTGAGGAAGCATTAGAGTTGATGTTCATAAATCCCATTAGAAGTGTGCCTTCGATTAGTGTAGGTGATTCTAGTGGCACTAAGTCTAGAAAAAGGAAAGAGAAAGGGGCTGAAATGTTTGTCTCTAAGAAAAAGGCTGATGATGATGATCGGAGGGGAGACAATGATGAAAAGTTGTTTGCTAATTTCAGGAGTATTATTGGATATGTTCCTGATCCAAATCGTGCTGATAAGTTTATCATGTCTATGGAGTACTAGCAATACTTCAAAACTCTGATGAACAGAGGAGTCATACATCAGAGACTTGTTGATTTTGACTTCTTTAAGTCCATTGGTATTCATATCAAGAAGTTTTTTGATGATCGACTTTTAATTGATCTTTCTGTTACTAAATACCCAACTTATCCTACACGGACTGCTTACTTTTACTCAACTCTCTCATTTTACTCAATTGATATCATTGAGTTTACAATGTTTGATAAGCCTTATTTACTCCAAGCCTAGGATTTTGGAAAAATCTTAGGAGTAAGGTATTCAGAATTTGAGGCTATAGACGTTGATCCCGATGTTGCTTATAGACTTCTCTTCAGAATCCCCGACTTCACTAGAGATGACAAGTCACATGTCTCTCATCATTTGTTTCCCTTGAGACAAATTGTTCTTTATAAAATTATCATCAACTATTTGAGACCAAAGGGATCTTCAAAGACCGATGCCTCTTGATATGAAGCTAAGATGATATGGGCAATCATGAATGATCATTCATTTTCTATAGCACATCTTATTTTGTTGCATATGCATAGAACTGTCTTGAAGAACAAGGAACAACTAACCCTACGGTTCTCTGATCACAAAGATTTTTCATCATATGAATATTGAAATTCTAAGGGCGCTGAGTAAGATACAAGTGCCTCTAATGAAAGTAGGTGAACAGATGATTGGGAAGATGAGTTTCCGGCTGATTGATAAAGGGGCAAGGAATACAAAGGTAAACTTTTGAAGGTAGATGTAGATATGGATGTGCTAGAGCCTTCTTCTCACCCCCACCGAGCCAAGAAAAACTATTGCTTAGAGACAGATTTTTGAGCTTTCTTATAGAGACATAATGAAGAGCTGATAGAAGAGTTGGATGAGGATACTTAAAACTTGGATGACATCATCGATGCTTATCAGCTTGATTATGATGATGTTGTTGATGAAGACAATGGTGCTGAGAGAGAAATAGGAAATGGAACTGCTGCTAATCAAGTAGAAAAAATCCATGCTGAAAACCAACAACAAGAGGCTATTGTAGATCGACTCCACATGGCTGATATTCCTATAAGTTAGCCAGATCGTGCAAGTATGGTTGATGTTTATCTGACTAAGGATCAGGAGAGTGCTAAGGATAATGCTGCACATCAGGAGATTATTAAGGGACAGAGCACTACCGAAGACCAAGGCACTGCTATGGAATAGGAAACTTTGGAAATCAATCCATCTCCAATTGTTGCATCCATTCAAAGGGAGCATGATCAAGCAGATTTACCTATAGATCTCGAGGTACCTTCAGTTGAGGACATACCCATAGATATCACTAATATTGCTGATGACATTCAAAAGGCCTCAGAAATCCCAACAAAAGTAGCGGATGACGCTGATGGTGTTCCTAAGGCTTCGAAAGTTCCTGAAGAAGTGGTTGGTGATGCTGATAATTTTCCAAATGCTCCGGAAGTTCATAAAGAAGTAGCTGGAGATTTTCCTATGGTTCTAGAAACTATTGATGCCTCTACTAATGATCATCCTCAAATTCCTATTGGAAACGCTAACATGACTAGGTGAGCAAACCTAACATGCTATCGCTGACCCTTTTGCTGACAAAGTTATGTAGGATAAATGCAAAAAGAATTGCAAATACCGAGGGAGAGTTTGAAACTAATAAGCAAAGACAAGAAGATTTTAGCATGGTGATGAAATTAGGAGTATAGGTAAACCCTTTGTTCCTCCAAACTCTACTCAACATAAAGGAGCACAAGGATAAGATGGAGAAAGAGTTGAAGAGTTTAAATCTATACCCCAGAACTCAAGTTGAAGAGCTAGACTTGAGAATGAAGAACATAGAACAGACTCTTGAAAATATGCAATATTATGTTCTTATTCAACTACCTCCATAACGCAGATTTTCGTCTCCATTCTAGATCCTAAACCAAACCAACCGTTTTCCTCTAAATAACTTTTTGTGTGTGTTATTTCTCGAAGTTTGGATTGTTTTTAGTTTGGTCTATAATGTTTGTGGATTGCTTTTGTTAAAACTTGTTGGATTGACTTTTGTACTATGATTTGCCTATATTTTTATGTATTATCTAGTATCTTTTTGACTATTGACAAAAAGAGGGAGAAGGTGCACTAGTAGAACTTAAAACTCGAGAATTTTATTGCACTAACATTATTTCTGCAGGTCTTCTAAGTCTTTGAGCATTGCAAAAGTTGACGAGATTAGTTATAAATTTTCTTATCCCTTAACTTTTAAATTCAAAGCCTTTGCTATAAGAGTCTTGCTAAAAAAAAAATTTCACACAAATATTCTTATAGTGTAATTGTGCCTCAATTTAAATTTGGCTTTAATTAAGAGCTATTTGAATCTCAATGTTTTTTTTTAGTTATTTAATTATTTAATTATTTTTATCTTATTAGAAGTTCTACTTGGATAAGTTTTGTCATTATAAAAAAAATGGGAGATTATTGAGAAAACATTCCCTAAGTGATTTTGAAGATTGACAAGACTTAAAGACTAGGTTTTTGACGACATGTATTTTCAAGTGGAAATTCTGATGATATATGATGGGACATTGCTAGTTAGAACCGGAGTTGTGGCAAAATTAATTCCTTCCTTACTTGTGCAACAACTAATGGCGATTGGTTGGATTTCTTGCCTTATTTATAAAGAATTCCAAAGGAAAGTATCTCTCAAAGATTTGGATTTCCTAGAACATTAGACTTGAGGCAAATCATTCTTTCTAAGTTGAGGCGCTTAACTTATAGAAACTTGAATTGCTATTTGGGTGGTAGAATCTATGGAAAAACTTATCCTCGACGATCTTGAAGCAATTGGACCTTCTTGACGAGATCTAGACCAACAGGTAGATTGGCTACACAACCCTCTTAGAGATATGTCTAACGATCAGTTTGGATTAGGAGGAGTATAAGATAGGAGGTATAGAAGTTGAAAGATAATTGCTTTTCAAGAGAATCAAAGCTTTCAATTCCAAATTTGAAGAGTGTCTTGTGATTAAACATATTCGTCTCTATGAGCATAATTGTGTAATCATTTAGAGGTTGAGGATGTGTGAGGAGTTATATACACGAGCTTAAGTATTCATAGCTCAAATGTTATAACCTTTGTTTGATTCTTCTTAGTGGAATCTAGCTAATAGGCTATAACACAGGGGAGTGGACGTAGGCTTGCAAAAGCCGAACCACTATAATCTTTTATGTGCAATTCTCTATCCCTTACTCTCTTTAATTATTGTGATAAAATTACACACCAATAAGAATTGATCACTTTGCTTTTTGTCACCAGAAGTTGTTTTGCTACAATATTTCTCTAAATTCTTTCATCCCTACACAATCACCTATTTGCCCCCTCTAGGTGATAGTTCTAGCCATAATAGAAGGATTAGATTAGATTTTTGATTGATTCCTTATTACGATTCTAATTGCATGGATGATTTAGTAAATTGTTGACATAGAATATTTCGAGGAAGATAATATTTTGTATAATTCTTTCCAATTAATTTTTTATATTATAAATATAGCTGCATACTTGTGCATTTGACATGATTAAGAAATACAATCACCATCTTCTCTATTTCACCATATTTTCTATTATGGTATTAGAGTGGCATTTCTAACCTAACTTATGCAAAAACTTTTTGAATGGTCCTCAATCATTTTCTAAATTTGTTGTTGCAAGCCATGCCCGGCAAAATAAATTAGCACTTTGGGTAGGAATTCTTTTTTGGGATAAGTGCAATAAAAGTCCTAAAACTTATCACAAAAATGCAATTGAGTCCTAAAACTTGCAAAAAAAAGTGCAATCAAGTCCTAAAACTTGTTAAATTGTTTCAATCAAGCCCTAAAGTTAACACCGTCAACTTTTTTGACGGAAAATGCCGACGTGGGGCATATGTGGCATTTTAAATAAATTTTCATTTTCCACATGGATTTTTTAAATTATTTTTTATTCAATTTTTTTAAAAATAGATTTAAAAAGTAAAAAAGAAAAGCTAATTTTTTTTTTAAAAATTGTTAAAGAAAGGCAGCTCCTCCCTTGCTAGTCCCTCCGACGACGGTCACGGCCCCTCCAAAGCGATGGGTGGTGGCGAAGGAAGCGCCGACCTTTTTTTTTTTGAACTGTTTTTTTTAAATAAATTTTAACTTTTCTTTTCTAGTTTTTTAATTTAATTTAAATAAAAACAATTTTAAAAAGCCAGATGGAAAATAAAAATTAATCTTAAATGCCACGTTAGCATTTTCCATTCAAAAAGTTAATGGTGTTAATTTTAGGACTTGATTGAAATAATTTGACAAGTTTTAGGACTTGATTGTACTTTTTTGCAAGTTTTAAGTCTCAATTGCATTTTCGTGACAAGTTTTAGGACTTCTATTACACTTATCCCTGTTTTTTTTTTATTTTAAAATATGCAGAACCCAAACAACAACAAAAGCCAATATCCAACCCTACCTACAATGGAGGAGTCGTCCAATCGAGTATTGGATCAAGTCGACCAGACATGAGACAAATGGGAATCTACTCTGCAGCATACAATTCTAATAACAGCTGCAACCCAGTTCCCTACCTCTGCTTAGTGGATGTTCATACAATGGGTCCCAATCCAAGGCCCATGGGGCCATTGGACTCAATCAATAGTGGGCAAATTGTGGTCCACCAAGAGAAGACAAATTCGAGGCCTTGCATGAATATTGACTCGGACCTTAATCCTCTAGGTTCCAAACTGAATCCTCTAGGTCATAGACTTGAATTGAACCCAAGGAACCCAGGGACGAATCTCTACCCAAGTTTCTAACCCATGTTCATGCCGTTTCCTTTTTCTAGTCATTGGCTGTAGCAGCCTAGAACCAAGCAACCTTTTTTATACGTCTCGTTAGTTGACAAGTCAAAATTGCAATTAATCACCCTTCAACTTATTGGACCCGACCATTACAACACTTGGGCAAGAGATTGCCGGCAAGCCCTCACTACAAAAGACAAGGATGGATTCCTCAACATAACCATCCCCTTCCTAGCTGATGACCGAATGTAGTGACATTGGCGCAAATGCAACCAACTCATTTGCACTTGGATCGGGAATTGTGTGACACCTGAGGTCACGGCCAGCCTTCCTCCAACTAAAGACTTGAACAATATGTGGGACAACATTTGCAAAATGTATGGAAACTCAACCGAGTAAAAAGAAAATTGCTCACCCAAGCCTTGTCGGAGTTGAAGCAAGGGAACCTTGTGGTTACTGCTTGCTCCAACCGGGTCTTAGCCTTGTGGAATGAGCTCGAGGTGGTAGAGGAGCAACTCAAAGGGCCGGAGGCATCTCTTAAACAATACAAAAAAATCAAAGAGAGGGAGAAGGTAAAAGGTTCCTTCTATCCCTAAATAAAAGTTACATACTTTTCGCTTGCAGATTCTCAGCATGGAACCGAAACCAACTCTTGGTTGCACAATTCAGTTGGCTGTCTAAGAAGAAAATTAGCAGCAAATGACCACCAGAAATGAAAAAGGTGGGAAGAGTATCGCTCTTGTTGCATTGACAAGACCATTGCACCACTCTCACGGTGGAATTCGACCACCATAACGAGCACAAGGCTTTAGGTTGCCTCATGCAACGAATACACCTCGTTAGGACAAAGAATAAGGCATAAACCCTAGAGGTTTGTGATTCAATGGCCCAGATCAAAGTCACGGATTGGACAATACATGCTTGCTCTGATTTGATACTAGAGATCAAAGGTGTGGGCGCGGATTTGATGACTCATATTCATTCTAATCTAACAGTTCAAATCAGAGATGCTAGCATGGATCGAACGGCTCATATTCACTCTCTTATGAGATCAAATCCAATGGTCCTTATAATGCCACGTCATCATTGAATAAGGGAGGGAAGAATTCTAAAATTAAGGGTAAGTATTGTGAATACTACAAGCGTCCACATCACATCATCGAAACATGTTAAGAATCACATGGAAATCCTATTGACAAGAAGAAAAAGGAGAAATAATTTTCTACTTGTTGGGTATCGGCATAAGGAATTGATAGGGCTCATCAACTGATTACTCAAGATCAATATGAGCATATCATGAAAACACTAAATCAATTAAAGGCATTCGACAAAACTGCAAATTTTTGAGGTACCTCATCATGTAAGACAAATATTATTACAGTTGATGCATGGATTATTACTTCAAGTGCCAATGACCACATAATTTGCAATGAATGTTCAGTTTCTAATGTCCATAAAAAACCTCATTCTTTTATATTAGTTTGTCTCCCAAACGAGAATGTCATAGATGTCGCAAAACTTGCTATAGTCCATCTTAGCCTAGACATTACTCTTAAAATGTTCTTTATATTCCAGAGTTCCAGTTCAATTTCATATTTGTTTCCAAGGTCTATGAAGACAATTCTTGTCGTGCCAATTTTAACATTGAAAATTGTTCCTTTCAGGACCTTTTGATTAGGAAATTGATGGGTTTGGGTAGAATGGCATAAGGAGTATATTTTTGGATTAGGCTGAATTATATGCTCTTACAAAAAAATAATACTTGGTACATTGTTCCTTCGCCTCCTCAGAAAGCCCATTAGTTGCAAATGGGTTTATAAAATCAAGTACAAAGTAGATGGTTCCATTGAGTGTTACAAGGCCGACTCATCACAGAAGTGTTCATATAACGAGCAGGTTCTATTTATCTTGAGACCTTTTCTCCTATTGCTAAAGAGGTCACTTTTTGAACTTTTTTATTTGTTGTTGTGTTTTGTAATTGGGAACTATATCAAATGGATGTCAACAACACTTTTCTTCATAGTGACCTGGATGAAGAATTATACATGGAACTTTCATAGGGTTTACGAAAATAGGGGAAGTCTTAAGTATGTCATCTCCATTAATCCATGTACGGACTCAAGGAAGCCTCTCATCAGTGGTATGCGAAATTTAATGGGGCACTTACAAAAGCAGGTTTTCAATACTCCAAGCATTATTATGCCTTGTTCACATTGACCAAAGGTACTTCATTGATCTATTTGTTGATTTACTTGGATGATATATTTATTATGGGAAATGATGATATTGCAGTCTAGAAGTTTAAGGAATACTTGCATTTAACCTTCCACATTAAAGATTTGGGACCTCTCAAAATATTTTCTTGGTATTGACATAGCTTGATCTGACAAGGGAATTTGTCTTGGCCAATGAAAATTCATTTTAGAAATTATATTAGAAGCACGATTATCAGTTTGCATACCAGCTAGTATACCTATTGAGCAAAATGTCAAATTAACAACATTCGAATATGATATAAATTTATCTTTGCCTTTTGGAAAATTAATCTATCTCACTATGACCAGGCTTGATATATGCTTTACAATACAGATACTTAGTTAGTTCATGCATAGCCCAAAGTAGTCTATGCAGCGCTAAAAGTTGTAACATATTTAAAGGGATGCCTAGGACTTGGAATTCTTTTTATCTCGTGATTGCAACATGAAGATGATTGCCTATTGTGATATGGATTATGCTACTTGCTCAATGAAAAGAAGATTAATTTTAATTTCGTGAAAGATGAAGAAGCAATCAACAATTTTATTATCATAAGCCAAATTAGAATATCAAGCTGTGACGAAAACTGTCTATGAAGTAGTTTGGATACAAGGATTACTTGAAGATCTTAGTGTGCAAGTAGATGGGGCAAGTGATTGTTTTGTGACAATGATGCCGCGCTTAAATTAGCGGTGAATCCAGTTTTTTTTTCACAAAAGGACAAAGTACATAGAAGTTGATTACCACTTCACTCAAGAAAAAATTCAAGAAGGGATTGTTATAACTCGAGGAATTGGAATTGTGGAGTATCTTGTAGACATATTCATTAAGCCGCTATGTTAGAGGCAACATATGTATCTATTGAGCAAGTTAGGCATCTTTGAAATAAGCTACTAGCTCGAGAGGGAGTGATAGAGAAAGGATTTGATTTGATACTTGATTGATTCCTAATTATGATTTTGATTGCATGGATGATTTAGTAAATTGTCGACATGGAACATTTTGAGGAAGATAATATTTTGAATAATTCTTTCCGATTCATTTCTTGTATTATAAATATAGCTACATACTTGTACATTTGACATGATTAAGAAATACAATCATTATCCTCCCTATTTCACCATATTTTTTTCCTATTGTATATTATTGGACTAAGAAAATTGATCCCATGACAGTGACGGAGCAAGTAACCTTCATGTGTGCCCTAGACTCCATAAACCCTAGAACTAAATTTTTCTTCGTATTGAACCATTTCCGCTGGTTTTTGGTTAGAACAATTGGCATTTTACATTTCAATGTTGGATCTTAAGTTTGAAACCTAGTAGTAAACACGGCCATTTGGGGTTAAATCACAAGAAATTTTTGTTTCTTGTGAATCCCCTAATTCTAGTGTAGATGGCTTGCTTTTTATAGGATTGAGGAGGCAGACATAATTTGATGCATGAAAAATGACTCGAGATATCACCCCGTTGTTATGCCAGTTATAGCATAACTCGTTTTTCGTAAAATAGAAATGAGTGGATTGTTATAATTTAAGTACTTGATTGAATAAAAAAAGTTTAGTGAATCAAAATTTTCACGAAAGAAGAACCCAAAGCTTGGGTTGAAGCCACTAGAAAAAGCGGCAGCAGTTGCGGTGGCTCCACCTCCCATGGCGACCGATGGAAGAAGAACCCCTTCTCCCTAACTGCCCTTTCCTTTGCCGCAGGGTCCAGGGTCACACTTGCCATTGCTGCCCTAGACGATGATTGGTTGGACGGTCGAGCACGAGCGAGGCGATGGAGCTGAATATTAGGAAAGGGAAATCGAGGATGGTTGGAGAGAGGTGCTCGAGCTTCTGGAGCGAGGACTCGATGGCGACCAGGTAAATCCAAAGGCTTTTAAGGGAGCTTCAGTGCTTGTAGAGTTTGAACCAAGCCCTGAATTTGACTATGGCCTTTGATGAGGTGATGTTGATCAACCACTCAACCTCCAACACATTTCATTGTTACGTTGACAAGTGCATATAACAATGACAAATGAGTCTTAGGTATTCGACTTGATAAATATTTTGAGTTATTCAATAGGCTGATTTTGATAATATTTCACTTTACTGTAATTTTATTGGGAGTATGCAACAATGTTGTCACTATCTAAAAAGTTGAATATGCATTGATCCCTAATGGTACCGATGCTATTCATCACAGCTTTTGATCATTTGTCATTGATTGCCACATGTCGAATACAATCCAATGACCCTCCACGGCAACACGTAAAAGTGACTTGAGGCTCAAGTATGAATTCTTCTGATGTGCGGACCCCTGGACTGACATAACTTTGCATAAAGGGACACTTAAATGTCATAATTTACAAAAGGTACACTTAAGTGCCAAAATCGGAGCAAAATGGATCACTTGAGTGCCAATTCGGCCAAAGTCTGGCCAAAAGGCTGACGTGGCATTTTTCCAGCGAAACGAGCCCAAAACGATGCCGTTTTGCATGCTGACGTAGCTAAATAATGCAAAAACGATGTCATTTTGGGCTGACGTAGTAAAAAAAATATAAAAATTTAATTTAATTAAAAATTAAAAAAATAATACTTTTAAAATTAAAAGAATTTAAAAAAAAAGGGGGGTGGTGGCTCAGGGCTCGGCCCTCAACCACTGCCGTTGCCTCCCCGCCGTCGCCGGGAAGGGCCGACGACGGAGGGGGGAGGGTCGACCGGGGGCGTGCGAGCCCTCGCCCCAGATCGAGGCGAGGGTTGCAGGCCTCACCCAGATCCGGCGAGGGTCGGCGGCCCTCGCCCGGCCGGGCCAAGGGCCACGACCCCTCGCCACTCGTCGGATCTGGGCGAGGGTTGCAACCCTTGCCCCGATCTAGGGCGAGGGCTCGTGAGCCCTCGTCGCCGGTCGGCCGGCGACCCCGGCCGACCCTCCGCCCCCCTCCCCCTTTTAATTTTTTTAATTTTAAAATTATTATTTTTTAAATATTTTAACTAAATTTAATTTTAAATATATTTTAATTAATATATATTTTTACCACGTCTGTCCAAAGCGACGCCGTTTTTGCATTATTTGGCCATGTCAGCATGTAAAACCACGTCGTTTTGGACTCGCTTTCGTTGAAAAATGTCACGCCAGCCTTTTGGCCGGACTTTGGCTGGAGTGGCACTTAAGCGATCCGTTTTTTTTCGAATGTGGCATTTAAGTGTACTTTTCGTAAGTTATGGCACTTAAGTGTCCATTTGTGCCAAGTTATAGCACTTGCAGGATTCTTTTGCCGAATTCTTCCACTTCTTCTCTCAATAACCATGGTCCTTACTTGCATTCCTAAGCCAAGCATGCTCCACGTCCCTATACCACATAGACTCCACCATATCCTTACATGCCTCCATGCCACATGCTCTATCAACACCCTCAAGCCTAATACCCTTAAAAACTTCTAACTTTAACCTTTACCTCAATTCTACCTTTTGTTTCATAAAAAACCTCCAACATGAGATTTAGTTTTAATTTTATCCTAAACTTTTTTTTGTCTTATAAAAAACCCTTAACTTTATATTTTATCCCAATTCTACCGTAAACTTTTCTTTTGTACTATGAAAAACCCATAACTTTAGGTCTTATTCCAATTTTATCGTCCAGTAACAATTTTACTTGAAATTTTTTACAGTTTCATGAAAAACCACAAATTTTTACTTAAGTCACAACTCTGCCCTCATTAACTCTTGATTCATCAAATTCCGTTGGCAACCAATAAATGAAATACTACTAAGCATGACTGGCTCGAGCGTTAATAGTACGAGCTCTCTAACCACGAAAGATGGAATATTCCCAAACACGAGAGATCGAAGACCAAGCGCGTACCACTAAGGGCGATTTTGATAGATGTTTAATGGAGACAAATATATGACTCAAGTAAAATTGGTGATCTTTTATAAGACCAAAAAAATTAGAGTAAAATTGAAATTGGAGTTTTCATATGAGACCAAAAAAAAAAAAAAAAAAAGTTTAGGATAGAGTTGGTATTGGACATAAAGTTGGGGTCTTTTATGAGAAAAAAAATTTAGTGTAGAATTGAGCCTATACCTGAATTGGAGATTTTCTTTTTTTTTTTTAGTGAAACAAAAGGTAGAATTGAGATAAAAGCTAAAATTGGAGGTTTTGTAAGGTATCAGGCAATAGTTCCGTGCTCTTCCTCAGATGTACGGTCATAAAGGCTGCAAGCACGTGCCAGCTGCCTTTGCTTACGAACTCTATGTGCCATGGGAGCCTGTTTTGACATCAGATGCGGACATTATCGGAGAGCATTTTTTTCAATATGGAGAACTAGGTTGATATGATCTCTATATACATATCGGTGGGGTTTTTAGGGTCAAGCCGAGACTGGCATTGCCCAGGGAGGAGAGTCGGTAGTCCAACCTGTGAACTTAGGAAATGGACATGGAGTCAGGCAAGTAACATCCAGCTCCACAAACCGAGTGGATGATAGCGGCGCAGATCGACGCATTATGGAAATGGAGCACATATTGGTAGATAACATCGGAGCAAATTCCAATCGTCATGATCCCAAGTTCACTAACGAGATGATGGTTGCTCCGCTTCCAAAAGGGTTCAAGATGCCCAATTTACACCAGCATGACAGGTTCGGGATACCCCTTGGATCATGTTGAATCGTTTCGAGCTGTTATGGTGCTGCACCCAGCACCGGACGCGATTATATGTTGGGCTTTCCTGGCGACCCACTAGGCAGCCAAAATATGGTTTAGCAGATTAAAACCGCCGTCTGTCAGGCCCCCCTCATAAATCGGCAAACCCGTTTCTTCAGCAGCCTACGCTTCCAGAGAATAGAGAATTCATCCCTGGCAATTAAGCAACAACCGGGAGTGTAATTAGTGTTGGATATTTCAATAATATTTTGAAATATTAATAACAATAACTTCGATAATAGTTATGACCGCATTGAAGACCATTATTATTTGTAACGGTCACATAACGGTTTTTAACGGTCATACAACGGCTTTCCAATCGTTTTGTAACGTTTAATTTATTTCTCAAATAAATTCTTCATTATCTTACAACGGCTCTATTTTGTCTGAATATAAAATCTCACAAGACGATCTTAAAAAATACACACCGAATGAAAGAGAATATTCTTTTCTTTTGAAATCTTTCCTTTCCTTTTCCTTGCTGGGTTATACACAAACGTTGTTTCTGTTCCTTCTAATATTCAGTGCGGAATATAGAAGAAGGTCTGTTGTATCTTGGGAGGATAGCCATCAGAAGCCTATCGCACCGAGTTTCGCACTCCGAGAGGCGGAATTATCCTTAAGGACAGTGCTTACGTTTGCACGCCTCAGACAAATTTACTTGTTCTTACCAGCATTTTTCTACAATCTTAAGGATAAGTCCCATGGAGCATCAAATTGATACTCCTGCCGATGCCTCAATCTCCACCAGTCCAGTTGCACTACCACCACTACCACATATGTCCTATGCCAAACCATTCCCCGACATATCGAAGATTGAAGTTTTCAACGGCAACAATTTTAGAAGGTGGCAAGAAAGGGTTTTCTCTATCCTAGATGTGCACGGCGTGGCTTTCGCACTTACGGAGGCCGAACCAACTGATAACAAGTTTCGAGATCAATGGATACATGCTAATAAGGTATGTAGGCACACAATTATTAGTACTCTTTCTAATGAATTGTTTGATGTCTACTGTCCGTACAAGGAAGCGAAACAAATATGGGACTCCATGACTGCAAAGTACACTGCTGAAGATGTGGGCAGACAAAAATTTGTAATCGGGAATTATTATCGATGGGAAATGTCCGATGATAAGGAGATTAAGACACAAATCAATGAATATCACAAGCTAGTGGAGGACTTGAAGGCAGAAAACATCAACTTACAAGAAGAATTTCTTGCGGGCCTGCTAATTGAAAAGTTGCCTGAGTCTTGGAATAACTACAAGCAACAACTCAAGCACAAGGACAAGCAATTGTCACTAGCCGATCTGATCGTGCATATCATCATTGAGGATACAACTCGCAAGGAGATCAAAGCTGCCAAAGCTAAGGAAATTGCTACCAGGGCAAATTTGGTGCAAGGCAAATTTCAACATCGCCATAACAGGTATTATAACAAAAAACCTGATTACAAACCCAAGGTTGCTCACCCCACCTTCAAAAAGAAAGGCTCTTGCTTTGTTTGTGGAAAACCAGGTCATCATGCAGCGCACCGCAGAAAGAGAATACTGGGAAATGACAATCCTGCTAAACCAAAAGTCAATTTGGTTAAAGCAGATGACTCTAATGATATAATTGTTGCGGTTATTTCCCAGGCCAACATTGTGGCCAATGTGAAAGAGTGGGTGGTAGACTCAGGTGCTACCAGGCATATTTGTGCAAACAAAAATGCCTTTTCCTCCTACACACCAGTAGGGGAAGGAGAAGAAATTATTTATCTTGGTGATTCAAGAACAGCTCAAGTTCTTGGGAAAGGAAAAGTTCTTCTCAAGCTTACATCTGGCAAGACTTTGGCCCCGAATGATGTATTACATGTCCCTAATATAAGGGCAAACCTGGTCTCAGTAGCGCTTTTGGGAAAGGTTGGGGTGAAGGTGTCATTCGAATCTGATAAGATTGTAATGACAAAAAATAACATCTTTGTGGGAAAGGGTTATTGTAATCAAGGACTTTTTGTTCTTAATGTTTCTAATGTTATCAATGAAAATGCTACTGCTTTCGCTTACTTGACTGAATCTGTTGATTTATGGCATGGTAGATTAGGTCATGTTAATATTTCTTATATTAAGAAAATGCAAAAACAAGGTTTAATTTCTGGAATTAAAAACACATGTTTTAATAAATGTATAATATGTGCTGAAACAAAATTAACAAAAAAGCCTTGTATTTCTGTAAATAGAGAATCTGATTTGTTGAGTTTAATTCATACTGATCTAGGAGATTTAAAACAAACTATGACTAGAGGAGGTAAAAAATATTACGTGACCTTCATTGATGATTATTCTAGATTTACCAAAGTTTATTTACTTAGGCATAAAGATGAAGCTTTTGATATGTTCCTTTTGTATAAAGCTGAGGTAGAAAACCAATTGAATAAAAGGATAAAAAGAATTAGATCGGATAGAGGTGGAGAATATGTATTGCTTAATAAATTTTGTGAAAAGGAAGGAATAATTCATGAAACTACGCCTCCTTATTCCCCTGAATCTAATGGCATAGCTGAAAGAAAAAATAGGACTTTGAAAGAGATGATGAATTCTATGCTTGTTAGTTCTAATGCTCCAAATAATTTATGGGGTGAAGCTATTTTATCTGCATGCCATATCCAAAATAGAATACCTCATAAGAAAACAGGTAAAACACCCTATGAATTTTGGAAAGGTTATCGTCCTAATTTAAAATATTTGAAAGTGTGGAGGTGTCTTGCTAAGGTTATGCTTCCTAATTCTAAGAAAAGGAAAATAGGCTCTAAATCATCTGATTGCATGTTTATTGGTTATGCTGAACATAGTGCTGCATATAGATTTCTTGTATTAAAAAGTGACGTGCTTGATAATAATACTATAGTTGAGACAAAAAATGCAGAATTTTTTGAGCATATTTTTCCATTAAGTGTTGATAATATTTCTTCTGCACCTCTTCATAAAAACGTTTTAGAAAATTCAAATGATGAATTGAGAAGGAGCAAAAGAATAAGGAAAGAAACTTCTTTTGGAAATGATTTTTATACTTATCTTATTGATAATGATCCTTTGACTTATTCTGAAGCAGTATCTTCCTCAGAAAGCAATTTTTGGAAAGAAGCTATAAAAATTGAGATTGATTCTATCTTACAAAATCAAACTTGGAAATTAGTTGATTTACCACCCGGTGCAAAACCGATCGGCTGTAAATGGATTTTTAAAAGAAAATATAATCTTGATGGTTCTATTGATAAATATAAAGCAAGATTAGTTGCAAAAGGTTTTACACAAAAACAAAATGTTGATTATTTTGACACTTTTGCTCCAGTTACGAGAATTTCATCTATTCGTGTTTTAATTGCTTTGGCTTCCATTTACAAACTTATTATTCACCAAATGGATGTTAAAACAGCCTTTTTAAATGGTGATTTGGAAGAGGAAATTTACATGGTGCAACCTGAAGGCTGTATTTTTCCTAGCCAAGAAAATAAAGTTTGTAAACTTGTTAAATCTTTATACGGTTTAAAGCAAGCGCCAAAGCAATGGTATGAGAAATTTAATGATGTTCTAGTTAATAATGGATTTTTCTCTATTGGAGTAGATAAATGTGTATATACAAAAAGTGTTGATGGTGAATTTATAATTATTAGCTTATATGTTGATGGCATGCTTATTTTTGGTACGTGTATTGATATAGTGAATGAAACAAAATGTTTTTTAACTTCTAAATTCGATATGAAAGACATGGGGGAAGCTAATATTATTTTGGGTGTTAGAATTGTAAAGAGTGATAGTGGCCTAATGCTTACTCAAGCGCATTATGTGGAGAGGCTACTTAAAAAATTTGATCACTTTGATGTTAAACCTGTGAATACTCCTTATGATTCTAATATCCAATTAGTGAAAAATAAAGGAGATGGTGTGGCTCAGTCTAAGTATGCTCAAATTATTGGGAGTTTGATGCATTTGATAAATTATACTCGACCTGATATAGCTTATGCTGTATGTAGACTGAGCAGATATACACAAAATCCCAATGATGATCATTGGACTGCTTTGAGCAGATTAATGAAATATTTGAGAGGAACCATGAATTATGGTATTTTATATAGTGGATTTCCCCGCTGTATTAGAAGGATACAAAGATGCTAATTGGATTTCAGATTCGATGAGACAAAATCCACTAGTGGATATGTGTTCACCCTTGGTGGAGGTGCTGTAACTTGGAAGTCAGCCAAACAAACAATAATTGCTAAATCCACCATGGAGTCAGAGTTTGTGGCTCTAGAATTGGCTGGCAATGAGGCTGAGTGGTTAAGGAACCTCTTAGTGGATATTCCTTTGGGAATGAAACCGACACCTTTTGTGTCTATGCACTGTGATTGCCAAGCGGCAATAACCATTGCAAAGAATAAAACTTTCAATGGTAAAAATAGACACATCCGATTGAGACATGATGTAATAAAGCAGCTGCTTAAAGATGGAATTATATCCATCGATTTTGTAAAGTCAGAAGTGAATTTGGCCGATCCTCTGACTAAACCTGTGGGAAGAAAATTAATTTATGACACATCGAGGGGAATGGGACTTAAGCCAATTGAGGAAAAGCAACAGTGATGGTAACCCAACCTATGTGATTGGCGATCCCATGAATTAGGTTCATATGGGTAATAACAAGTCACTTGTTGTTCTAGTGATGCACTATTAAAAATTATTGTCCATCCTAAGATGAGAATGGTGCAAAACTGCAAGGAAAATAGAGGTTGAGCTAAGCTCTTAATGAAATTCCATAGCCATTATTGGTGGTGTATTAAGCTGCAGAATACACTTGATGGAATCACCTATATAAGTGTGGAGTGGGGCCGCTCCTATGAGATTTTTGGCGAAAATCTCTAAAGCACTTATGAATAAACCAAGCACGCGCATGGCCTATTAGCGCAAAAACCGCGTTGAACAACAAAGTTTGTGGGAGTGCAATGTGATTGATGAAAATTATAATTCACAAAAGAAATTTTTTGGTTCATAGAAGTTTCAAACTTCACCAATAATTTCGTGAATTATATTTCATTTTTTCTAGGGCTGGTTCATAGCCTAACAAGCACCAGTTTCGATGCATTACACTCCAATAACCTAGCATCATATTAATTTTATTTTCAAAATCTTTTGAAATATGTGGGGGATTGTTGGATATTTCAATAATATTTTGAAATATTAATAACAATAACTTCGATAATAGTTATGACCGCATTGAAGACCATTATTATTTGTAACGGTCACATAACGGTTTTTAACGGTCATACAACGGCTTTCCAATCGTTTTGTAACGTTTAATTTATTTCTCAAATAAATTCTTCATTATCTTACAACGGCTCTTTTAACGGCTCTATTTTGTCTGAATATAAAATCTCACAAGACGATCTTAAAAAATACACACCGAATGAAAGAGAATATTCTTTTCTTTTGAAATCTTTCATTTCCTTTTCCTTGCTGGGTTATACACAAACGTTGTTTCTGTTCCTTCTAATATTCAGTGCGGAATATAGAATAAGGTTTGTTGTATCTTGGGAGGATAGCCGTCAGAAGCCTATCGCACCGAGTTTCGCACTCCGAGGGGCGGAATTATCCTTAAGGACAGTGCTTACGTTTGCACGCCTCAGACAAATTTACTTGTTCTTACCAGCATTTTTCTACAATTAGAGATTATCTTCGTCGATTTAATGAGGCGGCCATCAAAATCCCCAATCCCCTTTTGATGCTGCCATATTTTTCTTGTTTTCTGTCACTTTGGAAGAATTTTATACCCGTGAAACTAAGTATAATGCGGAAGAGGCTATGAAACCATGGGCACACGTGTCAACCCCCGGCGCGACGGTGCAAACGACAATAGATACACCGGCAAGCAAGGTAGTGAAAAAAGGAAAAGGAGAGTCAAACAAGGGCCGAAATCACGATTTGTCGCTTGAGTTCAGCTTAAGGGAAAGAAGCTCTAATTTTGTCGCCTTAAGGAATGACCTAAGGCAATAAACTTAAGAACTCGTTGTCTGTGGTTGACTTAAAGTAAAAAAATCTAAATAATTTGTCGTCTTTGGTTGACTCTAAGCTGACAAAAACTCATCGTTTTTGGGTAACCTTATGTTTTGTGGCCTTTGAGGTAACTTTTTTGTATGTAAAAGATAATCTCTGTAGTAAGAGGTGTGCACCCCCTCTTTTATATCATTTATTGTCACTCAAATAAACCGACTAACAAATACATTAAGGCACAAGAACAACCTTTTCTCTCATGAAACTGGAACCACGGTAACACTCAACGACAATAGAAGCTAGGGAGACACACGATGGGGAGTTCACTTGGGTCCTCGGGCTCTGCACTTGGGTTGGAATGCGAAGGGTCCAACCGAGTAGAGGGTGAACAGGGGATTCCCCAAGATCAGCTTCTCAAACTTCAAGGGGGCACCAGACGATCCACCATTGAGATTGGATGGCTCACTGCATGAGGGGATTGGAGATGAGACCAAGAAGACCTTGCACTTGTGGGTGGCAAAGTTTGAGACTGTCTTCGGAGCTTCGAGGAAGAAGTAGCCGTTCTTGTCAGTTGTCGCAGTCGCCCATGCTGGGTACTTGGTGTTCTTGCACCAGATCTTCACTACGGCACCTGAACCATGAACATACCAGCCGGTTACTAAATGTAGCTCTAACGGGAAAGGAGAAACTCGTAGAAGCTAATGAAGAAAACTAGTCATTTCAAGATGATTTTCAACCTTCTGACTTTATAACTAATAAAAAACAGAGATTACTCCTGTTATGCTTGTCGAGAAGAAAACTGGTGGGAAGCTAACGAAAAGAGATTGCTGTTTCGAAATAATTTTTACTCTCCTCATCTACAAAGGCCATTTCAGATTTATTATGATATATGAATACTGTCAAAGAACATTGGAATGGTGATTAAGGCTGCTAGTGAAAAACTTTTCTTCAAAACAATAATCGCACCATCGTTTAATGGAAGTTAAAGAAATTAAAGTAATTGAACTTAGGAAATGAAGTACGGTATGGAGGAATACTCGTCCTTGAACTCTATGAAGTACAGCATAGAGGTAATTGGCTTCGGTTCTTTCGGAAAGAATAGTGCTAGAAATAATAATGAAGCTATCCTTAGATGGTCCACAATATTTTGTCAAATAAATAATGCGGTGAGTTCGTGTTTAGACATTTGAACGACTTCACTATCTTGCGTGCTTTCGACCAACTTCTTATAAACGACCATTTCTGACTGCGAGGTATGATAAGAAGTAAAATGATTATATATTTGCAGTACCTTCTCCACCTTTTTAATCATGTCATGAATATAGGGGCAACGAGATTTTATTTTCTTTCTAAAAGGTATACTCGCGAAGTGTACTCACCGCTAATGGGTTTAGCGCCATTGAGGGTGTACTCGCAGGACTTGCAATAAACGACACCTTGAACGGCTATGAAGGTCCTAAATGGCCAATGGAACGGCGGTTTAATTGGGGGATGAGCCGGAGGATGGGAGGGAGAAAGAGCGGGTGCAGGAATCATGGGGTGACTGTGGTGGGGAGACGGCGGGTGAACAGGTGGGAGGACTGGAGGGTGGCCGGGAGCATGGTGGTGGTGGTGGTAGTCGTGGTCGTGGTGCTGGGTTGGAGGGTAAGCCGGTGGATCGGGGAAGAAACAGGAGGCTTCTTGGAAGCAGCTGAGTAGGAGCAAGAGCTGAACAAGCAGAAAAGCCTTGCTTGGAGCAGACTCCATGGCTTCTGCTTTTCTGTGTCTCTTGAGGGTTTTTCGGAGAGAGGATTTGCGTGAAGAGAAGTGGGTGATTTGGGTCTTCTCGAGGAAGAATTTATAGGGGGTTTATGAAGTGATTCTGAATGGTTTTTTCCTCTGATAAGACCTCATTATTCTAATGTTAGCCAGCCAGGACAAGGTGGAATTTATTAAAGTTGAACTTATGTGTGCCCTTTCGGACCGCTCCACTTATTGCGATCTCAAGGACACGTGCTCAATTGACATATTACGTGATCTAGTTGATTGAACATAACTAATGATAAGATGAGGCAATTATACTTGTTGAATGAGAGTATGCTTCAATGTAGTTTAGACAGAGCTGATTCTGGAGGTATTTGAGTACGTCAAACGGGGATGCTTTGTATGGTAACCATTTATCGTGAAGAGTCTTATTTATAATTATCACACGAACAAATTCTTACTTGTTAATGAAAATGGATCCCAGAAAAATCGAAATGTAAGACAAGCGACTTAATTTAGTTATACAAATAACAGGATAGTGACGATAAAATTATGGGATAAGTGCAATACTCAAAGGGTGCATTCTCCTATTCGTCTTTACCTCTGTCCTTCAAGCCTGTGAGTTAGTTTCGCCAATTCTCCGGGACTTCTTCTAAGTTCATCACGTATTTTAAAAAAAAGCTACGGGTCGGTTTTGACGAGCCAAAAACGATGGAAGTAAGAAGACTGTATTTGTTGCCTAGCCTAGCTATTTACATGCACAGTACGATGTAAGATTTCTCGAGTTTCTGATCTGGCATCCTTCCGGTCTATACGATGCAGTTTTTCTGGACTCTGCATTAACGTGGACACCACTTCTCTTTATTAAAATGGTAAAACATATAACAAAGGGTCACTCCAGATTATGAGGTTCTGGATCTGCGGGTCTGATGCACAACATACGTTTGCTTTAACTTAGGAGAAACGACGTGGTGTTTTCTGGCGCGCAGGCCCCTGTCCTTGCTTGCACCAGTGGCATCATTCAATCCAGGGTTCCTGCGGCCGAGAGCCGTCTCCATCTGGACTTCCTTTCGTTTCATCTCTCGTTCATGAACTTCGAGTTTCCGACCTGATCGGGGTCGCACTGCACATGTTATCGACTCTGAGTTGGGTGCTCCCTCTAGGGTTTTGCAAAAGAAGAGGTGTGCGGAATGCTGCCAAAGGATATTCCCAGATGCTCAATTACGATGAATTTACAGCTAAGTGAGGAAGAATGGATTTTAATATTAGCTGGCGAAGCTTGTCCCGCAAACCATGTTACGAAATCCCATAGAACTTGGGTTTATAGCGACGGTCAAACGATAGGCACATGTTTCATCCTTGTTGTGCCGAATAACATAATAGATATTTCTTACGCATTGTATATTATATGACTTGCAAAATGTTACTTTGACTAAGAAAGTTGACCCCATGATAGTGATATAGCAAGTAACCTTCAAGTGTACCCTCGACTCCATGAACCATAGAACTGGAATTTTCTTTATATCAAACTGTTTCCGCTGGTTTTTGGTTAGAACGATTGGCACTTTACATTTCAATATCAGGTCATAAGATCAATTCCTAGTAGTCACAGCCACTTGGGGTTAAACCACCTTATGGATCCCCTAACTTAACACATGGATGACTTGCTTTTGATGAGATTGAGTAGTGTACTTAATCCAATGATGCGAAAAGCTGACTCGAGATATCACTCAATTATTATACTAGTTATAATATAACTTGTTTTTCGTAAAATAGAGATGATAGAATTCTTAAAGGTTTATGAACTTAATTGACTAGATATAGTGGAGTGAATAAAAAATTTCCACGGATATTAATATCCTCATTTTAATGAAATTTAAGTACATAGGCATAATCAATGTCATCCACATGCTGGGGTGAGTCCAAAGCTATCACCATGTGAAGTCAGTATCAAAAGAATCTGATAATAAAGTCCAGCATTTATTTCTTATCAATGGCAAGATAAAATAAAACTCAATATCTGTTTCCTGTAGAGAGATCCTAAATTTCTCCTCGTGTCTTGCACTGGAATTTCGAGCCTTTGACCTCATTGATATCCCCTTCATTGGTAGAAGCATCCATTCACGAGATCCAAGAACTCCATCAAATCTCAATATTGAATTGATTCTCTTCCTCCTCAATGATTCTCAATTAATGTTCTTTTGTTTCTAAGTTTTTAATTACATGAATAATAGTAAAACATAATGGGCCAGATTTTCTAGCGTGTAGTACTAGTTTGATCAGTAATTGACCTTTTCATGTAATGGGTAATTTTGATTTAAGTTTTGATAGTTATTTACAATTAGCCTTTTGACTGGGATATTAAGGCTCACGGAGATAGCATAATTTGTTCCTCTATATTACTTCAATAACAAATTATATGTGGGTGTTATATATCAAGAGTACAAACACAAGTAGGGTACTGATTACAGTAATTATCGTGTGTACTTTTTGTTAACACAAATTCACAATTCATAATCATTGATATATTAGTTATAGTCCAAAAATTGATCAACTATTCTAATCAATAATTATGGACATTGGACTTTTTTAAAAGGAGCGTGCGGGCAATGGTCCTATTTTTTTATTTGAAATGTAACTATATAGAGTCGGAGTTAAAATCTCCAGCTCTCCAATTATGACTCCAAAATGTATCAAACAAAAAAATATAAGAAAATAGAGAGACATGAAATTGCTAGAAGACTCACTGACAGGACTCCGCTAGCGATCGAAAGACAAAAGCCTCGATTCGTGGTTGGACAGGCTGGCTTTGCCCCATTTTCTGAATGGCTGTCTTGTGATCAATCTTTTGTTTGTTTTTACTTTTCTTGGGATGGGAGAGATACTTAAATTCGAGCGCTAAGTGCGGCTGTCTTTCCTTAGCAAGCACTTCCCGGGCTCTTTTTCCGTTGCAAATACATTTGTTTTGGGAAAAATTAATAATTTAAAATATATTTTGTTTTAAAAACGATTACTTATGTCGCTTACAAAAATGAATGATATAAAAATATTTTCATTGTCCATGCAAATATTATTTAGATATATATTATTGTCGATAATAAAAGAAGATGTCACCAACTAAAAATTTTAAGTGATACAAGCGATAGTTTTTGAAAAATCTATTCTAAATTATTCATTTTTAATGAAATAAACAAATCCTAAATCATACTCTCTTAGTCATTATTCAAAATGAATGATGAGAGGAAGTATTGAAATACCCTTCACTTTGAAGTTTGCAAGTCAAATATATATGTTGTAGGCAGCAAAATGGGTCATGAGTTCATATTTAAACTTGTGTTTAATGACTTGAGTGACATATGGATTGCCTAAGATTTGAATAATTAAGAATGGATCGAACAAAAAAGAAAAAGAAAAATTAATGATCGATTTCAATCGGTTCGAAAAGAACCCACTTTCAATTCATTAATCAAAGAGTAATGCGAAGGGCATCTTACTTTCACGCTCTCTAATATAGTGAAAGGGAAAACCAGCCGTGCTAATGTCTTCAATAACACGTGGGACCAAAACATACAAGCGCGTTGGGGTATCGAATATAAATCACATTGTTTCTATAATAGTTTAAATTTTTTGGTGAAGAAAAACAGAAATTCACACAAAGACACAAAGGTTACGAGGTTCGGCAATGTGCCTACGTCCTCGACAAAGCTTTTGTTCTCTTTTTTTGTATTTTTGTTGTGTTGAGCATCTGCCATTGTTCAACCATATGTACAAGAAAGGTTGCTACAACTAAGGAAACAAGCAACCGGAATAAAATTAGAAAAAGGAAGAGATCCCAGAATTATAGGAATACAATATTAACAAATCTCATTTCTTAAGATAGGAGAGAAAATCACGCCAACACTCCCCCTCAAGTTGGGCCGAAGACCTCGTCGAAGGCCAACTTGCTTATCATTTCATGAAATACTCCCTTGGGTAATGCTTTGGTAAAAACATCAGCCAATTGACCCTCACTCCAAATGTACGAGGTCTCAATTGTCTTTTCTTGCACCTTTTCTCTCACAAAGTGGCAATCCACCTCTATATGTTTGGTCCTCTCATGAAACATTGGATTTAAAGCTATATGAGTTGCAGCCTGATTATCACAAAACAACTTCGTAGGCTTGGTCATGCAATTGCAACCCAATTCCTAAAGCAGTAGTCTCAACCACACAATTTTACTAGTAGTAGTAGCCATGGCCTAATATTCTGCATCTGCGCTCAAACGAGCAACCACCATTTGCTTTTTGCTTTTCCAATTGACAATATTTCCTCCCACAAAAGTACAAAACCCTGTAGTAGATTTCCTGTCTATAGGGTTCTCGGCCCAATCAGCATCAGTGTAGCCAACAAGTTCTATGTGACCATTATTTTTTATTAAAATTCCCTTCCCAATTGTGGCCTTCAAATATCGTAGCAGATGATTTATTAGCTCCATATGCCCTCGAGTTGGTTTCTACATGAATTGACTTATGTAACTAACCATATATGCTATGTCAGGTCTAGTGATAGTCAGATAAATACACCGTCCAACAAATTGCTAAAATTGCCCAACATCATGTATTGGAGTGTCATCTAAAATGAACTTACTATTATACTCCATAGGAATATTGGCCGGTTTAACTCCCAACTTTCCAGTCTCTTTCAGCAAATCCATGACATATTTTCTCTAGATAAAAATAATCCTTCGTGAGATCTCGCCACCTTAATACCCAAAAAATACCTCAATTTGCCAAGGTCTTTGATATCAAATTCCTTGCTCAAATGCCACTTAAGTGCTTCGATTCCAGATTGATTGCTGCCTATAATCACAATATCATCAACATAAACAAGTACAACAACTATACCTTTGTCGTCAGCCTTGGTGAACATTAATGAGTTTGTTGTCCTTCTTTTGAATCCAACCTTGATGAGTGCAGCACTTAGTTTACCATACCAAGCTCTAGGTGATTGCTTGAGACCATATATGGCCTTCTTCAACCTACAAACAATTCCATCTTTATTATGCAAGGGGTGACTAGGAGGAAGATCCGTATAAACCTCCTCCTCCAAATCTCCATGAGGGAATGCGTTCTTTACATCCATTTGGAACAAGGACCATCCACAATTAATAGCTATTGACATAAGAACACGCATAGTGTTCATTTTAACCACAGGTGCAAAGGTCTCTTTATAGTCTATACCATATGTTTGAGTGTATCCTTTTGCAACCAGCCTCGCTTTATATCTTTCAATTGATCCATCACTGTTATATTTGATCTTATAGATCCATCGGCAACCAACTGTCTTCTTCCCTCTTGGAAGTTGTACAAGTTCCCAAGTATGATTTCGATCTAAAGCCTGAAGTTCATCCTTCATTGCATTAACCCAAATGGCTTTTTCCTTTGCTTCCTCATAGTTGTGAGGTTCTTGTTGTTCTTCAATAGCAGATAAGAAACTCAAAAAATTGTGAGATATTTTGTCATAACCAACAAATTCTTGAATGGGATATTGAACCGAATAATTAGTAAAATCTTGAAGTTGAGTTGAGGGTCTAGTGACACGATATGATCTTCATAACGAGATTACATCCGCTGCCCTTTCATCTATCAACCCGTCAGTGACAATTCTAGGTTCAGCTTCTGGAACAAAAGTTGCCTCAATCTCTTGATCTACTTCTAAATTTTCTTGATCTACAGATTCGTGACCCGAAGCACAACTCCCATTGTTGGCTTCGACACCCCCATTGTTGACTTTGGCTTCACCGGTCCCATTAACATCCATAAGAATAGAGCAAATTCATAGGAAAAATTCTTATAATAATCTGTGCACTCCCCCTGAATGTGGCTCTTGTTAGAAAAAAACATATGAGTTTCATCAAATACAACATCCCTAGAAATATATATATGCTTTGTGTAGGGGTCATAACACTTGTAGCCTTTCTTGACAAATGAATAACCAACAAACACACATTTCCTAGCACGAGGATCTAGCTTTCCACTAGTTTGAGAGTGAACATAGCAGACACACCCAAAAATCCTTAAGTGAGATATATCAAATTTTCGCCCATACAACACTTCCGTAGGAGTTATATACCCTAACACTTGACTAGGGAGTCTATTAATTAAATAACAGCTAGTCAGAACTACATCTGCCCAATAAGATTTAGACAAATTCGCAGAGAATAACAAGGCCCAGATGACCTCCAGTAGGTGACAATTTTTTCTTTTAGCTATCCCATTCTGTTATGGAGTACCCACACATGTTGTCTCGTGAATAATACCCTTGCTTTGTAAAAAAGCCTGAAATATCTTATTGGTGTATTCGGTACTATTGTCGGTACGAAGAACCTTCACAGAAGTATTAAATTGATTACTCACCTTATTGCAAAAATCCTGGAAAACTGTAAGCACTTCACTTTTGTACTTAAGAAGATAAAACCAGGTAACTCTCAATTTATCATCAATAAAGGTAACAAAATACCGAAAACCTTCTCTGGAATCAACAGGAGAATATCCCCAAATGTCTGAATGTATCAAAGCAAACAATTCAATTGATTTATGTAAATGTTTAGGGAAAGGCAACCTACGTTGCTTAGCAAAGTGACATGGATCACAACTACTAGAATCATGAGTCAAAGACATGTTTAAGGACTGCAACACCCGATCTGAAGGATGACCCATGCGCCAATGCCATAGATGAGAGGTATCCACATTCCCCTTCCTAGCCACCAACGCTTCGCCATGCAAATCTAAGGTGTACAACCCATCCCGAAGTTGTCCTTCACCAATCATCCTCCTGGTATTGCGATCTTGGAATAACACCTTCTGTGGAGTAAAAATGACATTACAATTCCACTGTTTAGTACATTTGCTCACATATATTAAATTAGAAGATAATCCTGGAACAAATAAAGCCTCAGTTTTTTTTTTTTTTTAAAGCACATTCAGTTGCCCAACACCTTGGGTTGGCACCTGCACTCCGTTAGCTACTGTGATCGGTGGATACGAAGAGCTAGAACTAGTATTAGATATAATAAGTGGGGAACTACACATATGGTCTGTGGCACTAGAATCAACAATAAATCGATTTCTAGACTCAACAGAAAGTGCACTAATATTAGCAGAGTCTTAGCCAAATTTACGGAATTAGTGCCAAAGGGACCCAAACCATGTGTTTGAAGTAGTTGTTGAACCTACAGTGCTAGAGACTCCAACTTGGATTGGAAGTCTATGGTATTCCCTTGAATTGCTATCTTAGCATCCGGACCTTTGTCCTTATTTGGATGCAGCTAAGGGTGTAGAATCCAACATTGTTCCATGGAATGCCCATCTCGATCACAATGATCGCAATGGAAACGAAGGGGCTTCTTTCCTTTCCCTTTGACAAACCGAGTAATACCATCACTTTGCCTTGCATTGGAACTAACAGAATTTGCGAGTGTTCTGATGAGCTCGTTGATGGTGCCACAATTGAGTCAGAATGCATGACTCTCCTCCTTGTTTCTTCACTTTGTATTATGGAGCAAATGGTATTAAAGGACAGCAACTGTGGCCTCATAAGAATGTCATGTTTGGTGTCTTCAAACTCCGGCCTTAGGCTTGCCAAGAGATAAAAAAATTCTATCTTGTTCTTCCCTTTGCACATAGCCACGCACATTCTGGTTGCGGGTCTGTATTGACGGAGTTCATCCCACTATTTTTTTAAGTTCCCTAGATGTTCTGTGAATGATTATTTTGCACCTTGCCTAGAGGTAGCAAGACCTTGTTGAAGCTCAAAGATTTGAGATGCATTATTGGCTTGACCATACATCTTAGACAGCGAATCCCACAATGTTTTGGCTGAATCTAAGTAAGCAAAAATCTCATAGATTTTAGGCTCCATTGAGTTGAAGATCCAAGTCATAACGCTGTGATCGCTTGCTTGCCATTCTTCAAAATTTGGATGACTTTCATCGGGGGCTTTAGTTTTCCTAGTAATATGTCTCAAGCCTCGATCGGCCTCCAAGTGCAATGGTCATTGCCCGTGACCATGGGAGAAAATTCCTTCCATTCAGCAAAATAGATGTCAGACATTGGCTGTTTCCCTCATGCACCACAGCCTTTGCTGATGCCAATTCAGAGCTTGCACCTTTGTCGGGAAGTTTTCCAGATTCTAATTCTGAAATTGTCATGGTGCTCACCAAAAAAAAAAAAAAAAAAAAAAAAAATGCAAAGAGGACAAGGCAAGTTCTTCAAATAATCAGGGTCATAACCCGCTTTGATACCATGAAGAAAAATAGAAATTCACACAAAGACACCAAGGTTACAAGGTTTGGCAATGTGCCTACGTCCTTGGACAAAGCTTTTGTCCTCTTTTTTGTATTTTTGTTGTGTTGAGCATCTGCCATTGTTCAACCATATGTACAAGAAAGGTTGCTACAACTAAGGAAACAAGCAACCAGAATAAAATCAGAAAAAGGAAGAGATCCCAGAATTATAGGAATACAATATTAACAAATCTCTTTTCTTAAGATAGGAGAGAAAATCACGCCAACATCTAGACACTTAATTATACAGAGAAAAAAAAAAAAACAAATTACAGAGAGCCAAAGCAACGATCTTTGCGGACTATTGGAGCTTTGAGGCTTCACGTCAGAGCAAGCAACGTTGTAGATTTGGAATTTTCCACATCTGCAATGTTGTTCATCTTATTATTTATTTATATTTTTGCATTTTTCTATTTGTTAAGCTTTTGAGATTTATTAGGCACAAAAAACCTTCAAGTTTTTCTAAACTTTTTTTTATATTTATTTTAAATAGACTAAAATTGTCACCGACACCCAGAAGATGGCGACATGGCAACATGATTACAAAAATTTATGGATGAGCATTGGTCATATTTAACTTAGACACTAGACTGAATCAGCGTGTTGACACCAAGGTGGAAGCAAACCAGTTCATGAGAGCGAGAACATTGCTCGTTACCTAGGCAGCTCTTCACCACACCACCACCTTCGCACCCCATTCCATTACCCGAACCTTGAACCCTTCCGCGTAGGTGCTATTGTCCATCAGCTTGACACTTACCCAAGTCTCTATGTTGCTCCATGTGCTAAGTAAAGTCTTATGCCACGACTGGACCGACTCAAATCAACTATCTCCTTCACTTACTTGGCAAGTTGGTTCATGGAGTTGCCTAATCTTCAAAGACAATAGATAAGGGGAAAAATTGTTGAGAATGAACGCGGATGTTTCGAGTATGAGTTGGGTTTGAGTTGAGCTGAGTTAATAAGATATGAGTCGTTAAACTCGTATTGTATAGAAATGGGTTAAAATAAATAAATGGGTCAATTTGGGTAAAATTGATTAATCTGGGTCAGACCACTTTTGACTAAATTGTCCAAAAAGTGTTGAACATTTTGCACTTTTACTAATTCAGTTTTAAACTTTTCAATTTTGTCAATTGAATCATAAATTTTTTCACATTTTGGCAATTGAGTCCATCCAAACAATTTTCACTAGAATTCGTTGACATGGAAGCTGGCCATCTTACATAACAAGGCTAGAGTTGATGTGGATACTTTTTAATGATATTTTAATATTTTAATAATGTTTTTTGGTCAGCGATCACAAGTCCAATTTCTTACACTTCTCTCGCGCACGCATATTTAGTTATCCCCTCAGCCTTCGGTAAGAGGGAGGGCTTGGAAATGAGAAATGTTGATATTGTTCTCTTAACTTTTTCTGCTATTAATAGCGTTTGCTCGAGACTCAAAAACAGATCTTCTCATGACTATATCTAATTAAGTAAGGGCAGTTCATTTGAAAGGTTGCTAGCTGGGAAATATCACTGGATGGTGCTTTTCTAGTAATAATTATGTTAAGCAATATGGAGAAAAATTATTAAACCAATTCTAAAACTATTGAATTGATGTCAATTAAGTTCTAAACTTTTTAGTTATGCAAACTGAGTCTTAAACATTTTCACAAAATTTTAACATATTACTTCTAGTCAATTTTTATGTGAAAATGCTAACATTGTGATCCTATTATTATTGGTTATCCTATGTGGCATAACCAATGTTTAACATTAATAATTTTAGAGAAAATATCATTTTGCTTAATTATTTACATTTTCAATATTTTTTTTTTTCCTTTCTTTTATTGTTCATCTTCTTTCTCATCCCATCTTTCTTATTCTTTCTCGAGCAACACAATGTCCTACCCAAGCGTCCGGTTCTTAGCTACCGCATCGTCGAGCTTGAGCTGGAGGGCACTGTGACTGAGCTCGAGGGTCCATCCGCCACCGGGTTTGCCAATTCTGGTACCATAGGGCAACCTGCTTCGGCGGGACAGCAAGCTCACTTAGGTCTTTTTGGGTTGGGTCTTGTTCCAATTCAGGTAACATGAAAATATTCGGATGTTTTGATATTTCGTCTTTGGTTCGGGCCGTGTACCGGAACCACCTGACTCGAACTGAAGCCCAGTAAATATGATTCAGACATGGGAACAGAAAGAAACCTTCGAATCATCTTCTCCTTTCACAAGAGTTGCATCAGTAGTGAGCTAAGACCGACTTCATCGACTCCACTTTGATGTTTCTGTTAAGAATATAAGAATTCAGAAAGAATACTCTGGTGTAACTACAACGAAAGAAGCAAATGAAAGGGTTGCTGCTGCTGGGAAAAAGATCAGTGGAAGTGAAGCGCGCAAACTACTCAGTGACAATAACAGTCACAGCCACGTGTATCTGCATAATGACTCATCAGTGATGAAGATTTCGAATAACACGGGCTCAACTCAGAGAGAGAAGACCATGTGATGAAGAAACTGTTATTCAGTTTTTGTGTGTATAACAGATTGAAAACAATTCTCTTCTTTCTGTTTTTTCTGATTCATTGTATTCTTTAGTTCTTGAAGCTCGACTTCGTCGAGCTCATTAGAATATACAGAAAAACCGAGCAAGTATTCATTGATGCTCTGAGATGAATAGTTTTGTACTGTGAATACATTGAAAGAAAAGAAGATTCAAAAGTTTCTTGCTCATTCTTTAGTTTCCATTCATTCTGTTCATCTTCACAGTTTCTATGGTGAATGAGAGGAGCGTAGATCGCCGTCGCCGCCGTGTCAAGGCCCGTAAGAGCTTCAGTTCGTGGTCAAGCTGGAAATCGTCAACTCCAAAGTTGTCGGTTTTCTCTGTGTTTCCATACCCGTCCTCACCGACAGTTCCTTTCAGTCCTTCAACTCTGCCTTCGTCCCTTCTTGCCAAATGGGTTGCTCTGTTTCTGTAAATTTTGTGAACGCAGTCATCTTTGCCTTCCAGATCTTGGGATTCCTATGAGCCTTTCATCATATACTTCCGATTTCTTTAAGAACAATTGTATCTTCGTTTACTCTCTCATGACGAGTAATTTGCATCTGCTCCGCTCTCTCCATTTCGCCTTCTCTCTCTCTCTCTCTCTTTTTTAATCTTTTCGCTCGGATCTCCCTCGGTTCCAGTTTGCTTTCTTCACGTGCTTGTGCTTTGAGCGAGGGTTTGGGATGTGAATTTGATGAGTTGGAAGAAATTCATGCTGGAATCCGCATTTGAGGTATAGTCTCTGGCAGCATCATCGTGTCCTTCAGGTAATGGTGTTCACCTTCGTCCTCCTACAGGGTTCCCATTACCCTGCACATGAGAAACACTAAGAAAAAAATCGAAACCCGAGCTGATGACTTGGGCTACACGTGATTTGGGTATCAAGTCGGGTTGGGTCAATCACACCTCCATTTTGGTTCGGGTATCATGGAAACCCAAATTAAACTGAACCGTTAATACCCTTAGGCAAAGCCCTCACCAAGATCAGCCCACCCTGTCTCACTCCCTCTCTATCAATTATGGCTTCTTCCCCGCCCGATTCTCCCTGACCCGAAGTCGCTATGCAACCTCCAATCAACGTGAGTTAAGGTTGCCTAGGGTCGGTGGCTATAGATCAACCTCACTTAATGGTTGTCGAAGGTCCATGATCTCAATCATTCTCAATGAGAGCTTGCAAGTTTAGGTAGGATGGAGTTTCACGAAAATGTTTATGATTAAATTGATAATATTAAAATGTTTAAAACTCAATTAATATCCGTACAACAAGTAAATAGATTTTTTAATTTTCCTAGCAATTGTTATATGAAAATTGTTAGCTTGTTTATGACACCAAAAAAAGTTATTGTTACCCTATCATGATAGATGAAGATCTATCGATGGCCTATTCTACTCATAAATTATTTCAGCAATGCAAGAGACAATATTCGTCAACTAAATTATATAATTGAGTGATGTGACATTCTATAAGTGATTATATAAGTCTGCAGCTTATTTAAGCGCCTAAATTTTGTCACATCTAATATACAAATCTAGGAGTTAAGGCTTAGCATGTTGAAGAAATTCAAATAATTTTGACCCATTTAAAATAGGAAACAATATAAATTACTCAGGATATTTAGACATATCTTGGGTAACAAGGCTACATAGCATGAGATTTTCACTATTTTAGACAACTATAATTCAAGCAAAAAGAGAAAAAAATATTATTAATATAGCAGGTCAAATTAGGTTCACCTGACCATACATAAAAAATTATAGATTTGGATAGGGCTAACTTTTTTTTTGGGTGGGGGGGTGTTTAAGAAAAGGCTCACCTACCCTATTTTTTGATTTCCCATAACAGATTAGTGGTTAGAAAATATATTTGGAATAAAAAGAATAAGTATAAAGAAATTATTTCTTTGTTTCTAAGAACAATTTTAAAATAGAATTTTTTTTTTCTTTTCTTCTTCTTCCTCCTATAACTAGTCGTCGGGCCTCGGTGATGGCTAGCGATCAGCTAGAGATGAGGTCCAGCAAAGCTTGACCTCACCCAACCATCGTGAGGTCGGCTTCGCAAGGCCATGGCAAGGCCAACCTCATTGGCCCTCAATGTGGCTTTCCCAAGGCTGGTGAGATCACCAGCTCTCATCTCTCGCTAATTGCTAGCCATCACTAAGGCTTGACGACCAGTTAGAAGAGGAAGAAGAAGAAAAGAGAAAAAAAGAAAAAATCTCAGAAGATTATTAAAAAATTAATAAAAATTTTAAAAAATTTTTGAATATAAATTTCACAAGCACATTTTATTCTAATTATTATGGGAATGCAAATTTTGTGTACTTATTTAAATGCTCATAAATTCATTTATGAAATAGAAATAGAAGAAAAATTATTTCTGAAATTGAAATGCATACATGTCGGAGCTTGTTCCGTCCTTCATCAATTTATCTCAGAGTGATGCCGCTTTTACATCAGATTGAAACCCCTCGTTTCACGGGCGTCCCGCTACGCGGCGATTCAGGATCAAGAGCCAGAGGGAGGGCTTTTATTTTGATTGCTGCAACTTTTATCAGACGATCAACTTTGAAGGGTCAAGCTCCAGGACCTTTAAAATCTCAGTGTAATCATCTATCAATTGTGCAAATACCTTCCATTAAAAACTATTTTCAATTTTTAAATCAGTTATTTTAACATCCAAATGAAAATTGGATAGTAGAGGTAGACATTCTTGTTGCGACTATAATTATAATTTGTTTGCATCAGAAAATATCTGATTTTTAGTTATTTTCGACATGTGATTGACAACATGAAGGATTTGATGATAGTGGAGTTGATAATCTCCAATGCAACTGTCAAGATGATGAAGTTGAAGAAACAGAAAGTGTAGTAGAGTTCATGTAATTGTCAATAATAGTTCACAACCCTTGTTTGTAACTTCTCTTTGTAAATCTCATAACCAAGTGGAAGTTATTTTTTTGTAGTAACCTCTATTTGTAACCTCTTTTAGTAACATCTCTATATAACCTCTCTTTGTAACTTCTCGTTGTAACTTCTCATAATCACAAGAAAGTTTTTTCCTTGTTGTAACTGCTTATAACCTATGTTTGTAACCTTCATTGATAACCGTTGATTGTAACTTTAGATAGCCACGTTGTATTTTTTGGAGACCCCCACAAATCAATGAAGATATAATATTTTAATTATCTTTACCTTCTTGTGATACACTTTATTTTACCTTAGCCATAGCTTTCTGATTTGCATTGGTGATTAAATTCCGGCGTACATCTTTATCCTGGGTGTTGTGCCATCGATTAAATTCTAGTGTTATTGTGGCACCCCTCGACGGCCCCCGAACCATTGGGGTCGCCACAGTTCGATTACCATTCTCTTGCTTGACCTGAAGGTCTATTGATCCTGGGGGTTTACATCTTTTAGATTGGTCCCTGCGCAATTTATAGAGCGGAAGCACATCCATCAACTCCCTTCCCTATATTCAAAAAATGATGCACACCTACTAAACATTTTTAGGTAAAAACCGAACACTTTTATTTACTTAAACCATATGGACATTATTCATCGGTACATCAAAATGCCATAGTCTTCTATACTCGGCTATACTTCAAAAGATGATCGACATCTCCTCTAATAGTTGTATACTTAAAGTCCATCGATCAGTGGCGGTGTCCAAAAGTTCATTCCTTTGCTATCCTCCTCCTCGCGGTCATATCCAATCACTTGATCCATCTACCGGTGGCAGTGGCAGTGGCAGTAGATGTATCTTATCTAGTCTGAAATGTTATTCCTCAAACAAGGTGAGTACAACTACTCAGCAGTAAAGATCCACCAAACTACACAATGTGTCAAACAGAATAATCAATATATCATGAATAAAACACATATCATTCATGCATTCGAGCATACCTCACTTTACAGCCATGTGTATATCACCATACAACATGCATATACCACCATGCACTTATACTCATATCACCAAGCAGCTATGCATATATCACCACACACTTGTACTAATATCATCAAGTAGTCATGCATATATCACCATGCAACGTATCATCCATGCTATCAAGCATACATCATTATGAGATCTATTCACGCCTTCATAATCGCATTTTCAATATCAAATAGTATTAATTTACTTTCATAAGCAGATCATGCATCATGCCATATGCATACACCCATGCATATGATTCAATTTCAGTTCTTATCTTTCACAAGGATCTCATTATTTTTCATCCAGGGACCAATGTTTGCATCTTACAATTTATCGCTTGCATCCAACCTGGCATCGTGAGGGCCTCCGGCACACACCTCCGGGCATCTCGCATCCCACCTGGTGTCACGAGGAATCTCTGGGGCTCGCCATGAAAATGGTTACTCCTACCTTCCAGGCATGCATCATAATACAACCCTTCACCTTTTGGGCATGTATCATAATACAACTGGGCATCCCGACACTCCCGTGGAAAACCTTTGGGCATGTATTCATAATACAACCAGGCATCCAAAGGGCATCGACTCATTCGAACCTTTGGGCATCCTGACTCTCGGGGCGTCATCGGCTCACACCTCCGATGGTATCATCATTATCACAATGTATATTCACATATATGTCTCAATTTCAACATGACATTTGATGCAACAATATCATAGATTTAAACCATCTTTTGATGTCACATGATATGCCAAATATCACCTTATATGCAGTACCCATAACATCCACGATATCACATTTCATAAAGAAGTTCATTGGTTTTTGAAACTAGAACCAATTTTGGGATAAAACAAAATGCACTTCTTTAGTGAAAATTCTTGGAAAATTAGTAAAAAATCTCAATAAATTATGATAATTTAACATGATGTAAAAAATATCCAGAGGAAGATATTTCATGAAGAACACCATATCAAGAAAGTTCCAAATTAATCACATAGATTCATACATCACAGCAAAAGAAATTCTAGCACCACTTTTGCATAGTTTCGGAAATAATTTCGATTAAGCCTTTAAATGAACTCAGAAAATTATGATATTTTGATATGTTATAGCTGAGATCTAAAGGTAAAAGTCTCATGAAGAAATTAAAATTTAATTCCTTCTGGATTAAAAGATATAATTTTTATAACTCTTCCCATCTCTCGGTTCACTGTCCAGATTCATCATTTTCAAAGAAAATCATTTTCCCCAATCACTTGTCTGTTTATCCTCAAATTTTAGTATGTTTCTTCTCAAGATGTCATCTACAACTCTCATCAAGAACACGAGATCAAATTCGGACTGGATAATTTTACAAAATTCACGGAATCACAACAAATCAACACAACAGTTTCCAGATCTAGCTTCATAAAAAAAAAATGGTTTTATCAACCTATACTTGTCTATTTCCTTTAAAATTTTGATATGTTATTTTCCAAGGAATCCTTTACAACTTTCATCAAGAAGTCGAAGTCAGATTCCAACTAGAACATCGCATGCAACTCACAAAATCATCAAAGGTGGGACTATTTTTCCAGAAACAGTATACTAGGCTAGAACACAACTCCTATAACTTCGAAATTTGACACTTCGTCCACATCCGAAATGCACCATTCATCACACACAAAACACAGCAAGCAATGGTAGATCAATGGACTCTACTTGCCTCTAATCCGAGTAAAACGTAGCAAATACACGGCGGGCTCAATGGCGGAACACGGCGGTTTGACGGCGGCGACAAAACTCCTCCTTCTTCCTTTCTCTCTTCCTCTCTCGCACGCCCGCTCTCTCTCTTCCTCTCCTTCGCACGACATTCCTCTCTCTCTCTTGGTAACCCTCTCTCTCAAACCGCCCACTTCTCTTTCATTTCCGCCCTCAATGATTTGCAATCATTGATTTTGCATGGCTTCTTACACTTGGCTACAAAGGGGCAACACTTGGCAAGCTTTTCTTGCCACTTGGCATTTTTGCCATGCACATGACGGGCCTTCATTTGGCTGGGCTTGGGCCAGCCTTGGTTGACTACTTCATGGGCTCCTTGGGCCGGGCCTCTTGGCCCACTTTGGGTCGAACACATTTGGGTCTAAAGCCCAACTTTTAAATGGCCCAAAATAATACAAAATAAGCCCATAATTGCTCTTAACAATTTACTTTAATCCCCTCTTAATTTCATAATCTCAAATACTCACATGGCCATAAAATTTTGTAATATAAATCAATAAAAATTCAACTTATAAAGTACACGGCCAAGAATAAAAATTTTCCTATCAATTTATCCTTTAATACAAATTCTTAATCACTTATGGACATCCGATTTGATTTATAAGATTTAAGAAAGTGAAAAAAAAATCAAATCTGAAATTAAACCTAATTAAAAAGGCTTCAAAGAGGATTTAAGAGTACAAAGAGGAAATGAGAAAACTTAAATATAAAAGTAAAAGATTTTCCCAATTTATATAAATTTGTTAACACTTCCCTTGATTGAAGATTCTGTTGAGCGCTTCTCAATTTAGTCAAGTCTTTTGAATCTTTAAAGTAGGAGAAAATGATGTGAGGTTTAATTTTCTTCTAAAATGATTGGTGTGGCTTTAGAGCTTCCAAAATGTTTGTCTAATCTCTTGCCTTGAAAATTTCACAGTTTGAGGGGTCCATTAAATTTCATATATATTATGCTCAAGTTTTATTTTAAATCGGAATTCCGAAAAATCTTGAGTTAGTATAAGAGATTAATTTATATGATTTGTCAAATTTTACAAATATTGCTGCAGTTTTCATTGGTAAGAATTCGATATCTGATCTGGACAATTTTGACATTTTTGTCGGTGGAAATTTGTTGAGTTTCCCTCGTAGATGAAGTCGGTGTATTATCTAATTCGTTAGAAAGTCCATCAGATGCACTGGCTGGAGTAGAGTTTTTTTCGAGAGGAGAGATTGATGCAGGATGTGAGTCTCTTAACCACCTCCTTAATTCGATTTCCTAGCTTATAGTACTTACTTAAATGTCATCTAAGATTTAGGTTAGTCCTCTCAAATAGATTTGCTTTCTTCTAGATTGCCCACAAATATAAGCTAAATAGGCTTGGATGATGATTCGATTATTTGAATATTGTCTGCTGGGCGTTTCTTCTTTCTCGCCAAGATTGGCATTTCTCTGTTTTTCCTCTGGGTCGTTACTTTACAGGTCCACTTTACAGGTCCACTTTACATAAAGTCGGGGTGGGTGAGTGCTCCAGGAAGGTACTGTCATTATGCAGAAGTCGGTTCTCCTTCAAATGAATGGAGTTCTTGAGCAGATTACGAAATTCCATCCATTGGAGGATTGTTCAAATTGAGAAGTCTTTTGATAAGGTTCTTATGTATTTCTCTACGAGGTCTAGTTGATTGTTTCGTGAGAAATTATAAGAGCTAAACATGATATTTGAGTTGCCACATCCTTTGCATCGCTTTATTTATTGTGAAATCTTGTGCTGCTTCACTGTTGAGTAGGTCACATAAATCGAACTACGTAAATTCAATATCTGATATATTTCCCATTTCCTGGTTTATTTGTATGCTATCAATTGTTTGTGTGGTAAGAGCGGTACTCGTTCTCCATCATGAGGATTCTCTTCCCATATGTGGAGATATGACTCAAAACACTAAGATCCTAGGGAAACTCCAAATCCAGTAGAAGGTGGAAAATTTCTAAGATGCACGAGTGTGCCATTCATCATCTTTTCCAAAGCAAAAAGAAAGAGCGGAAGGAAGTACTGAAAGAAGGTTGCTGCTTGCATTCAGCACATAAACTGCAGAAACAGTGCAGCTTTTACTTACACGTTATCAAAAGATCCAACAGTGCAGCACATCCGTTCTTTATGCAATTTGTACTTTATATCACTATTAAGATGCACTTGGCCATATTTCTACATGGCTTGGTGACAATACAATTTTCCATGTATCAACTAAGTGAAAAACCGCATTTCTACAATTCTCTAAGGATTCATATAATTCTGCAAATTCCAAGGCACTAGATCAAGGATGAAGCTCCATTAGCATATCATTCACCATCTCTTGTAGCCTTTGAGATATTCTCTCATCTGTAGAATCTCCATCTCCAACCTGCAGCATACTCAAACTCGGAAACAGAACTAAAAAAACCAGCCAATTGAAAAGGCTCATAAAAGAGCATAAGGAAGGATATAAAAATATTTCCTGCAAGCATGGGCATCGAGTTTACATCAACCTCTTCACATTTAAAGTTCAAAGTCATTGAAGCATTGACTTTTGTCAGTATATAGTTGGTGCGTGAACTGACTTGGTTGACTGTAATGTCTTATCGTCAATACTGCCACAGCTGATGAAATGACTTTGCACTAACAAGAGTTACCTTCTGTAATTTAATCTGTGCTTCTCAAGCCTGTTCTGAAAATCCTAAACTAAGTCATGTTAATGCTTGGCGTACCAAAACGCTTTTACCCAATTGGTTCACAAATTGAAATGCGAGTATCTAAAAAGCAAATTAGTTGTACTCGTATAGGCAGCACAAGTTCGATTCCCACACCATTAAGTGCAAACAAGTTCATGTTTGGTTCACCTATGTAGGCTTTGAATCTCATCCTATAGTTCATAAGGTTAGTGAGATGTTTCATGATCAATGTGATTTTACTACTTGAGTGAGTGGGCCTTCCTCGTCATATGAAAACAAGGGGATCATACCTTTCTAATTTGATAAATCATGTGTAGCGTATGAGTTCCACAATTTTATGTTTTGTAGTAAAGTTTTAGATGTATAAGTTCTAACTATTTTCTATACAAATTCTTACCTCGGCATGAACAGTGTGAAGCATTGCATCACCAACATAAGAGAAATTGGCATTCATGACATCTGCTCCTTCTTCATGAATCACTCGAACAGTCTCATTGAACATGAACTGTCCATTCAATCCAGTAACAAGAACAACCTCTAGGATTGACCCACTTTTCCGTATTCCGATCTCTGGCGACTTGAACCCGATCATTAGTCCATTGTTCATTGTTGTGTTGATCTTTTCTATTTCTAATAACCTCTCTTTCTGCTCCCTCATTTTCTGCACCTTCACTTGTAAATTCTTTATGTAATTGGCCGCTTTGCCTAATTGATCAGGCATAGTCAATGTTGATTCCTACAACCAAAACATAAGCAAGAAAGGACAATTGTTAACTTAAATTTGATAAGATTACATTGACAAATATTGTTGAGACAACAGAGACTTTGAACTGAGAGAAGACAGCATCTAAACTTCCCTCATCCACAAAATTAATCACATTCCAATGGTGAACCTCATACTGAATCCCGTTTTAAAAACTTCCATCAACACGGAACCCAAATCTCGTGATTAATTTTCTTGAAATTGTAATTAACTATGTCTACCACTTTACAATCTACACCCTGCTAGACGTTTTCCGGCAAGATCAAATGTGGGGACATCACCAAATTCTTGTGTTTAAGCAGTAGTTGACCAAATGAGAGACAGACTAAACCCTAGATAAGTTCCTTGTGTTTAGGGGAATTTAGTTTCTTCTGATTCATTTTCGACTGAAAAGGGCCAAAAGGGCATGTGTAAATGACTAAAATACCATCTGGGAAACTGAAAACCTTGAAATGAAGGAATGATCTCCCATGCTTCTACCTAAAATAAGGAGCAGAAAGATGAGAGGTTCCAAATAATTAGGACCAATTTAGTATAAGAAAGAAAATTAAAATTTGGCTATAAGACCCAACTATACCTTGACAGATAAGAACCTTGAAAAGAATACAGAGGGGAGAGAGAGAAAGATAGAGAGTGAAAGAGAGAGAGCGAGAGAGAGACCCTAGGACACTGTGAAGGAACAAGCGAGTGGAGCTTGGATAGGAGTGCCTTCATTCGATTTCTCCTGTTTCTCTCTGTCGTTTTGCGGTCGGCTCTGGATGAACCAGGCTTTCTCTCCATCAAACCCCTGACTTAGAATTACTAATAACCTAGATCAGAGCAGCAGAGGCTACTGAGAAATTTGAGAGCATATAACATCTCCGATCCCATTCTTCGTCGGAAGTGCTTTCGCCGTACCGAAACCACAAAGCGAGAAAAAGGTAAAGGTGAGACATGATTATTCCGATGCAAATTTCATCTTTTCTATGGGACCAACGAGGACCTTCTTTGACCATCAGTTCCAAATAATTAATTAAGTTAAACAGTGTGTGAACATAAACAAGCCGCTTCTTCTCCGGAAGTATAACGTTTTGCTTGGCCTCGCTGATTATTTGACTAGATGGGATAAAGATAAAATATGTAATCTCATATGTTGTGATTAGAAAATTTAGTTTGAATACTAAGAATGTAATATGTCTAACCCCCTAAAAAAATTTCCCAACTCTAGGTCTAATCCCAGTTTTGATCTAAACTAATTTTTGTCTTTAAAAAAATCCCAAATTTTCATTTCAATCCTAAATTTATCCATGTGTCTAAAAATCGCCACTAGTTTCTTTTAAAATATCTCTATCAAGAGACTATTTTTTTTCATATAAAGGTGAAGGTATAGATGAAGATGCCAGTTTTAATAATGAACCTCTTTTTTCATGTTGAAAAAGATGCGAATTTTAATGGTCTTGATGTTGATAATTTCAAAAAATTAGTGATGACTTTTGGACGTGTAGATAGATATAGGATTAGAATGAAAGTCGAAGGTTTTCTTTCGGATAAAAGAAGTTCAGAGAAAAATTTAAATTAGGTATAAAGTTGAGGGTTTTTAAAGGAAATTAGCCCGTATGCAATTTATACTACTCTACGACGTTTCTAGTGAGAAGGGACAGGTATGAGTTTTTTTTTTTTTTTTTTGGTCGAAAGGGACAGGTATGAGTTGAAAATAACAAAAAATTGGGTTTTGAGAAAAGGGCAAAAGGCCGTACGGCTTGATGCATACGACAAACGCAAAACCTAATTAAAGGTTTTTTCTTTGCGTGGGAGACAGCAGCAGGATCATAATGAGCTGTCGTGAATAGTAAGTGAATTGTCTTTTTCACTTTTTGCAGGGTCATGGTGAAGGCTTCTTGAATGGTCCCCGAAATGGCCCAAAGTTAGTGCGGAAGTGCACGATGGCGTTTTAAAATGTCACGTGGACTACTCTCTCTCCCCCCGTTTCTGTTTGTACTTAATCGCCTCGATTGACCTTTTACTTTATGATTAATCTAAATCTTTCAGCGCATATAATTTCCACTTCTTTTAAATTCGCCAATGTTGAAATTTATGCGACACTTAAATATTGATGCGTTTTTTTTATGACTTTCTATATGTCAATTTGAATAATTGTTCGATAAGTTGTTAACTTAGATGTAATGGAGCTTCCTTTTCTTCTTGTGTTTACAGGTTCAAGTCTTGCTGGAAATATTTTGGGAGTAAAACTCCAAATGCACCAAAGTGATGCACGGGAATTTTCCCTCAAGACGCCCGCAGTGGTGGAGTAGTCTTGGAAAGTGAACATAGGCCAAAGGGAAAAGGATAAACTATTATACGTGTATTTGTAATTTCTTCTAGCTGCAAAAAAGTTTTAAAGGACCAATATTTCATGCATGTGCGGATCATGCTAGCTACTATGGGCCTGTTTGTTTTCATTCTTTTTTTTTTTTTTCTATTTTTGAACAAAATTTTTATTTTTTTGTTCCAGGGAACAAAAATAAAAAAAAAAAAAAAACGCGTTTGTTTGCGTTTTTGTTCCAAATCTATTTTTTTGTTCCTAAAACACATTTGGAACAGAAACGAAAAACAAGAAAAATATGTTTCTTGTTTCTGGAATAATTTTTAAGAACAAATTTTCTCTCTCATCTCTTTTTCTTATCTTTTTTTTCCTTCTTTTGTTTTTCTTTTTTCTTTGGCCGGTCACCGGCCCGGCCATGGCCGGCGACCGGCCTCGAGGGCCGGCGACCTTACCGTAGTGTCACCAGCCCCCGGCGAGGCCGAGCGAGCTCGGGCTTGCCCAAATCCAGCTTGCCCGAGCTCACCTAGCCATCGGCGAGGCTCGTTGGCTTGGCGGTGGCCCGGCGAGGTTGAGCCTGGCCGGCTTGGCGGTGGCTCGGCGAGGCTGAGCCTCGCTGGTGGCTAGGTGAGGTCGAGCTCGCCAAATCTAGGCGAGTTCATCGACCCTCGTTTGTCGGTCGTTGGCCATGGACGAGGCCGGCGACCGGCCAAAAGAAGAAAAAAAGAAAAAAGAAAGAAAAATAAAATAAAAATATTAAAAAATTAAAAAAACAAAAAAAAAAGAATTCAAATTTACCAAATGTGTTTCTATTCTTTTTTTATTCCCGGAACAAGTTTACCAAACGTCTTCTTCTGTTCAAAAATTGTTCCCGAAAGCAGAAATAGTTTTTTCTATTTCTATTCCCCAGAACAATTTTTGAACAGAAATATTACCAAACGCACCATATCTTTCTCTTTCGATTTCAATGACATCATTTAAAACTTCCCCTTAGTTTTTGCTACATTAGGGCTAGAAAATGCTAGGCATCTCACAATTATAAGTATGAAGACTCATCATCCCGTTGTTGACATTGCTTATGTGCTACCACATAAATTTCCTTGACAATGGAAAAATAATAAAAGAAATTTTTTATGTTTTTATTCATATGCTTTTATGTTTTTTTCTACTTGAATTCCTCTACTTTTAACTTGTCAAATCAAGTCTTTCTATTTCCACATGTTTTTTAATCAAGTATTTTTCCTACCAAATCTAACTTATAGGGTTGTTGAATGACGTCATAGTATGAGATCGTAAAAGTTCGTCTACATTGGTTAGGTTTTATACACATTATACTCCATAGTTGTTTTCATTAGCTAAAATTTTCCACAATTGTCCATTTGGGGTTTCATATATTTTATTTACATTGTAATTTGATGTTGTTTGATAGTTATGTTGGTTGAATTTAGTTAGAGTCGAATGGACTTAATTAGTAAATTTGTGAAAGTAGAAGAATCTTATTATACAAATTAAAAGTACATGATTAGGAAAGTCATGGAAGTATTTGGACGAAGTCTTTTCAAAATTGCTTGAATCACCTTCTCACACTAATGAATGCCCTTAGGGACCCTTTCTCAACAAAAATATATATGAGAATAAATCCGAAAAATGGAGCTTATGTAGCTATAAATAAATAAAAAATGATTAAATGCTTTTTTGTGATTTCGTTTTCAATCGGTTGGAGTTTCAATTTATTTAGTTTAATTAAAGCACCCATAGAAGCTCAAGTTTTCTAGATGGAGTCACAAATAGGAGCATGGAAAGATATGACTAGCTTTGTTGTGGCGCCCCTAGATGATTTCCAAGTCATCCTAGGGATGGTTCTTGGATACCAAACTAGAGCCTTCCCTACACCATATGTTGGCACCTTAGGCATCATGGATGAACGATGATTGGGCATGATTTCAAGTCTTATTGAGAAGGCTAGTGTTCTCACTTTATCTGCTTTATTTGCCTTGCAGCCTGTTGAGATAGTTAAGAAGGATGAAGAAACCCTTGTGGCCCACCATTTGTTAAACCCCTCGTATTGGGGATAGAGGCTGTTCTTTAGACTCCATGGCTTGAGTTTCCGGTCATTATTCATCTAGGCCAGTGGCTTCCTTTACAAGGGAGTCCTGATTTTGGAGGGGGTTGTAAAGGCAAGAATTGTCTAACCAATAGGTCTGGCATGGCGACTTTCAACATTTAATGATGCGGCCAAACTGCTTGTGGTGTTAGGTCATAAGGGCCAAATATTTATAACCCTTTAAAAGCTAAACCCATATTCGAGATATTTGTCGCCCGGAAAATCTGTATTAGCCACGCTCAAGGGAGCAACCCGAATTAGTGGTGATGGACTAACTAGTGCTATTCTCCATCACTTGCTTTGGATTTACAGGAGAATGACATCAAAATAATAACTACTCTTAACCTCACAAGAAAGTAGAAGCACAGTCTCCATTTAGATGCTTAATTCTTTTTCTTTTTTTAAATTAGGCTAGGATCGTAGTCAATTATGGAACTCTCTTTCGGCAAATAATAATAAATTATTTAAGCTATTGGTGAGCTGTTAATCAGGTAATTGCTTTTTGAGCAAACTTCTCCTGATGACGAATAATTTGTGACGTGTGATAGATGACGTCTCCTGCTACCATTTTCTGCGTTAAAGTGCACGAGTGGACCCTAAAAAGCAACATAAAACCCTAGGTTGGAATAATAAGCATACAAAGTGGTCGCCAGTCCTTTATTTGCTTCCTCCTCTACAAAGAAAAGCGTCAAGCGCCTTACTTTGTCCAAGAGCATTCACATGGAATCATCCACATGCACAATGAGCGTGATTCATAAGTTTCAAGTCTCTAGATCGTCAACTATATCTTTTATAAGTTTCTAGAATAAAATTAGGTTTTAGGAATTCGTGTTAATTTCAATCTTCATAATTAGATAAAATTCAATAGCAAATTTAGTAAATTGAGAAAAAAAATGATATATCCAGTGATAATAGATGGTTTAGGAGAGACAAGGATGGATAGCCTAAAGAATCGCTCAACAAGTGTTATATTCTTCACTAAAGTTGTATATTCAAATTGTAATATTTGTGAATTCAGTGGCACAAGTAAGTTCAAATTATAGAAACAAACTAAATGTGGATCCACATATAAATCATGAACAAGCAACATCAGAAGATTGCAATGTTCACCACAGACATGGCAAGGATCAATCTAAGTAGGTCCATCCAAAAAGAGAGAGCTATCGTCTTTTGAAGATAATTTCGTTGAAAGTGTCTTTTCGCATAAAAGTAAGAAAGCAGGGGACAACTTCTTATCTTATTGTCATCATCGCCAGGTGTCCCAAGAGTCTCACAAGTTGTGCGGGATGGTTCCTGTCCGATGGGGAGAAAGCACGCTCAATTTGAGGTTGTGGAGAATGGCACATGAGTCACGTTCCTTCGTTTTTTGGGCAATATGCTTTCCTCACGGTTGGTATCAATTTCCCCGGGATAGGCTCATCATAGTGATTTGAATTGGCTTGCTGAGTAGTGGAGAACTTTAATCATTCCCCAAAATGATTGTTCTTTTGTATCGTGAAACTCTTTTGAAATGGAAGGATTAATTAATTTTATGTGGTGGAGCGAGTTTTCTTTGATTTCCCGAAAACTATGGGCCTAATTCCCAAAAAAAAAAAAAAAAAAAAAGCACAAACTTTAATCCAAGCGACAAATCTGATCCAAATTTTTGTCTCATAAAAAAAAATCAATTTTAGATCAAATGATAAATCTGGTTCAAATCTTTATTTGTCTCATAAAAAATAACCAACTTTAAGTCAAATGATAAATCCCTAACTTTTTTTTTTGTCTAAAAAAATCACTAGCTTTCACTTAAATCCCAAATCCAGCCCCCTTAACTTAGATCCATTGATTGTCCTTAGCATTAAAACCATGTGCACTTGCTAGCTAGATTTAAAACACTATTCATTGTCTTCTTGTTTAAGTCACAGCTTGGAGAATAATGGTGAAGTTGTTTCTCATCTCCTACACTTTACTGGCAAGTCAAAAAGATTTCCAAATTGAATTTCTCTGAGCAAACTTTGTCACTTTGTTGTAATATGGAGTTGTAGACCACTGTTCATTGAGCATCACTAGAGCCTTTTTTCCTGAAGAAAGATTGACTTCATATAGAGAGTTAACAATAGGGACCGGGTTTGAGATAAGGGTGAAAGTCTGCAATGTTTTACAAGACAAAAAAAAAGGTGGGGCCAGAATTGTTACTTAACCTAAAGTTGATACTTTTTTACAAGACAAAAAAAAAAAAAAAGGCTAGATTCGTTATTTGATCTAAAGTTGGTGTTTTTGTTTTGTTTTTTTTTTTTTTTTTTTTTTTGGAATTAGCCCGAAAACAAAGACAAAAACTAGGGACTTGTTTGTAGCTTGGCTTAGGGAAAACGCACCTTTTAGTTTCTTTCGGATAGCCTAAGTAAAAAAAAAAAAAAGGGAACAATTCCTTGCTTGAAGTTGCGGCGGCTGTTAGAGCGTATCCAGCGTGACACTGTACCATGTTCTAGGTTTTGAAGGAAGGAATCTAGGAATTTCCCTAAACAAAGTAGATTTTAGTAAGCCCTCCGTCGACTTAGGTTATGTTGACTCCACAACAGTGGAAGCAAGCCGAGTAAATTTGAGTTTCCCTAATTTTACGAGGCCCTTCCTTGAAAAATGGCGATATGGCCATCACGCATAAAATTCCTGTATAAGATTTTTCACCAACCATTTCAAAACCCAATTTTTCCCCAACCTCTCTCATTCCCTCTCTCACCACTTGCAGCCAATCGGCCACCAGAGCCATGGCACTGGCCCTTTACCTTCATCCCTCTGAGACTTGAGGCATCGTCGTAGATCCCCTTCTCTCCCTCTTTACATTTGAGGTGCCCTTGTCCTCAGATATCACATCGACAAGAATTCTCGACTACGGCATCATCGCTCCCAATTTAATTGGTCTAAATATTCCATTTTTCGTGAGAGAGAGCCATCATAGTGGAGGTAAGGATGGTGTTGGAAGCGTGTAGTAAAACCAAATCCGAGCCCATCAATACATTAAATCAGTGAGTTATGACTTAATTATGGTATATTAATTGCTCAACACCATGTTAATTATTCGATGCAGCACTTTTTTAACATAAGTTACACGTGCATCTCATCAGATGGTGACGTGACTGTGGTAATAATGGCAATTGACTGAACTAAGTAGAGAAAGAGGGGGTTCATTTTTGCTGCCTTCATCCCTTTACTAAGTGCATCACCACATAACAACACTATTTTGGTGGAGACCTATCTAAAGTTAGGTAGACTTGGGCCTATCTAACCTTTTGGGGATAAGTTCCCAGAAGTTGTGCATAGTGCTCAATTTAGTGCCAAAAGTTTTTACTTGCTTACTTAAGTGCTAAATCGGAGAAAAAATGATAACTTAAGTGCTAATAGCAAGAAATTTCGGTCAAATTGATTACGTGACATTTATAATTAAATTTATATTATGACTTGACAAATTTTTTAAAATTTCCAATCCACATCACGTGACATGCCTGGTACTGAAATGATTGTCTTTTCATAATGACTAACACTAAACCGATCGCTTTAAACAAAATTTGGCACTTTAAATAAAATTTAGTACTCAAATGATCACTATTTATAAATTTTGGACGACGTCATTTAAGAATTATATGCTAATTAGGCACGTCAATGAGTTATGTAGGACTGAGAAATTAATAAATATACCCACATCAAATTTCTAGTGATTAAATTATCGTTTTTTTTTAAAGTAGTACTTAAGTGATCCAAAAAAAAAAAAAAAACTTTTCGCACTATATGAGTACTATACACAATTTTTAGTACTTCTAGTATACTTATCCCTAACTTTTGCCCCATAAATGTGATACATGTCTCCAAAGCTAAGAGCAGCCAGCACAAGCTATAGAAGTCAAAATTTGCAAATCACCCTGCAATTACACCCATAGTCACCCACTTTAAGGTACCAAGCACAATCCTTTTATGCATGACCATAGTCATGGTCATATACGAAACCATGATTGTGAACTGCATTGAGTAGTTATAATAATACAGACTTGGCAACGTGGGTTAACACCACAAAAAACCTTAAATATGTGCTATTCAGAAATATTTACTCCCAAACTATTTTTCGATCGACAAAACCCCCCCAAAAGTGGTATCATTGTCTCGATTTTACCTCGGCTTTCAATTCCGTCATTTTCTGTATCATGTCTTACATGTCGTCTCATGTGGAAGATACATGCATTGGCAGATTTGACGTGGATGTTACAGCATGATGCCTTCCCAGGAAATGACCAATCTGCCCCAACGCGTCTTCTTCCTCACCATAAACGACCCCACCTTCCACCACTATGCCATTGTCGTTTGGCGCCTTGGCTAGTGAAACCTTCGTGCTTGTCGCCATGGAAATTGGTGATCAGCCGTGCGAGCTAGATCTCAAGCTCGCCATGTCTGCAGACAGAGCTCGCACCCGCGCGAGCTCTGCATGGAGTGTTTGCAGCGACTACGCCGGCCCTCCGGGACAGAGCTCCAGGCCATGCGAGCTCTAAACAAAGAGTTCACGATGCTGTGGCCACGGCACCTGATCTGGTGCAGACCGTAGGCCGCTCAACCTCGATCTGGACCAGATCTGAGGCCGGCAACCGTCGCCGGCTTGAAATTCGAAGTGGGGATGTTCGCAACGAGGGCGAACACCGACGACTCTCGAATGGCCATGGTACATAGATCTTCAATTGGGCGATGACCTGAGGGTGAGAATTTTCCTTTTTCAATCTTTTTTATTTTTTCAATTTTTATTCGTACTCTCTCCGTTTTCTTTTTGTTAAAACTCATGTTTACTTTTTAATTCTTTTTTGCGACCATTAATTTAGTTTTTCATTTTTGAATGTATTTTTGAACTTTTACTAATAAAAAATGCCACATAGGCGTGAGACACAAACATCCTCACTCTCGTTAGCTGCCGTGAAGGACATTTAACGGAGAAATTGGACTGAACTGTAAAAAAATGGAACCATTGGGACAATTGTACCATTTTGAGGGTTTTTATGAGTCAAAAAATAATTTGAAGTAAATATGTTCATGTAGTACTAGATTCTTTGTCTTATTAATCCTAATAATATTGATGTGATCTTATCTTTAACTTTTCTCCTTTTTGAAAAAGTTGAGTGCCATTTCATTTGGCATCTTGAAAGCCAAGTTCATGCTAAGATTGAGTTTATACTCTTGGGTGGCTTACTTTATAGTTCATTCTCTTTCTCACTTTTCATCTCCTCATTTAAGTTTTGGCGGCCCGAAGTTGTTTCAAAATTCCATGAAGTCATCTTTGGTATGGTTCTTGTGTATTTCTCTGCAAGATTGAGCTGATTGTTTCTCGGAGATTTATGAGAGCTAAATACTGTTTGATGAATGGTGTAATTAGAAGTTGGGAAACATTAAGGTGTTTAAGTGACTAATCTTTTTGTGTAGCTCCATCAATAGTAAAATCTTGTACTGCTCTTCTTGTGGATTAGATCACATGGACCAAACTATATAAATTGGGTCTGATTTATTTTCCATTTTCTAGTTTATTTATGTTTGATCGCTTGTTTGTGCAATAAGAGGAATACATGTTCTACGTTGTGGGGTTTCTCATTTCATATTTTTAGATACGAGCAGAAGAACAAGATCCCAAGGAAACTCCAAATCCAAGTGGAAGGTGGGAAATCTGTAAGATACACAGGCGTACCCTGCCATCTCAGTTTTTACTACTCTTTTGCACTTAATCACAGCGAATTGCCTTAACGTTATAATATGATTTCACGACTTCTTACAATGTATTCACAGGAAAATTACAACGATGTGTCATAACGTCGTGCGCGCACCTCAGATAACGGAAAGGTAACCGTAGAAGGTGATCCAAGTCCAATATCGATCCCTTTCCCAAGAAGAACAGAAAGAGCGGATGGAAGTATTCAAAGAAGGTTGCGGCTTGGATTCAGCACCTGAACTACTTAAACAAATGAAAGATTTCAATGAGTAGTTCTAGATGCTAACGAGTGTGCTAATCGTCGCTCATACAGTCAGTGAGTGAGGAAGTTGCTCAGATAGAGTGTGAGAGGACAAGACGATTTGTAATAACACGGTACTATGTCAGGATGAAGCTCCATAAGCATCATTGACAATCTTCTGCAGCTTTTGAGACACTCTCTCGTCTGAAGAATCGCCATCTTCAACCTACAGTATACTCAACTTAGAAAGAATACTGAAAAACCAGCCAATTGAAAAAGCTGAAACGTAGGAAGGAAATGGAAATATTTCCTGCAAATCTTGGCCTGGAATTTCCGTCAGCCTCTATACATTAAAAGTCAAGTCATTGAAGCTTTTAACATTTGCTAGTATATACTTGAAGCTTGAATTAACAGGGTTGGCTCTTATGTCTTACTGTCAATACCTTCACAGCTGATAAAATTACTTTGCACTGACAAGAGTGGTCTACTACAATCAGTTTGTACTTCTTAAGCCTGTTCAAGACATTCCTAAATGAGTCGGATCGATGTTAGGTGTATTAAAACCCATTGCCCGAATTGGTTTCCAAATTGCACGCGAGTATTTAAGCAAGCGAATTAGTTGTACATGTACAGGAAGCAGAGGTTTAGATCCAAAACCATCAAGTGCAAACGAGTTCATTTTGGATCAACTGCCTAGGTTTCAACTCTCGTCATATATGATGCATAAGATTAATGAGATAATTCATAATCAACACGATTTTACTACTTTGAGTGAGTTGGGCATCCTCTTCGTGTAAAAATGAGTGGATTGTAATTGAACACCTCACCTCGCTCTATAAAATAATTTTACATATCTTATCTAGGTATGAGTTGCAAAAATCTAGGTTTTGTAGTAATTTTTTTGTTCTAAATGTATGATTACCTAATTATTTTATGCTCAAAGTATAAACAAGTTCTTACCTTGGCATGAATGGTGTGAAGCATTGCATCACCGACATTAGAGAAACTGGCATTGACGATATCAGCTCCTTCTTCATAAATCACTCGAACGGTCTCATTGAACATGAACTGGCCATCCAATCCAGTAACAAGAACAACCTCCAAGATTGACCCCATTTTTTGAATTCTGATCTCCGGTGACTTGAATCCGATCATCTGCCCATTCTTCATGCTCGTGCTGATCTTTTCTATTTCTAGCAACCTCTCTTTCCGCTCCCTCATTTTCTCCACCTTCACTTGTAAGTTCTTTATGTAATTGGCCGCTTGGCTTAATTGATCGGGCTGTGACAACGTTGATTCCTACAACCACAATATAGGTAAGCAAGGACAATTAAACTTGATCAAGATGCATGGACAAAAATATAATCGAAACAAACATGTATGGACTTTGAAATTGAGAAGATACTATTCAAACTCACCTCATCGACAAAATCAATCACATTCCAATGATGAACCTCATACTGAACCCTCTCTTAAAAACTTCTCTTGACACAGAACCCCAATCTTACACTTAATTTTCTTAAAATTGTGGTCAACACTACCAGGCCCTTTAGAATCTACACCTCGCTAAACCTTTTTCGAAAGCTCGAATGAGGAGGCATCCCAAATTCTTGTGTTTGAGTAGTAACAGAAGAAACCCTAGATAGGTTCTTTCTGTTTAGGGGAATTTGATTTTCTTCTTCATTCATTTTCCGACAAAAAGGAATAAAAAAAAAAAAAAAAAAAAAAAAAAAAAGAGAGCATGATCGGATTAAAAATGGGTAAAACTATCATGAAGAACTATCATCGGGGAACTGAAAGTCTTGAAATGGGTACAAGATACTATCATTACTACCTGGACAATTAGACATCTCTTAGCAACTCCTATGTTCGAGGCAAGATGTTGTCTAATTAACCCATGAATTACAAATCTCTAAAAAAGCTCTCTACTATTTCACCACCAAGGCATCTTGAAAGTGAATCATATTCCATGAATATGATATCCATCTAGTGTGATGAATCGCGAATATCATATAAAAACACATAAGACTTTCAAGATGGAAGTTATTCATTCTTATTGGAATGGAAATGAAAAACTTTAGGAAAACTTTGTTCAAATAGTGATATATAGGTAGTTTTTTTTTTTTTTTTTCAATTCAATAACTATTTGAATTGAAGAATCACTGTCAAAATTTCGGTGTAGGTCTGGGATAACCTTTGTTCCTTGAAGAAATGATATTTTCCCCATGTTTCTAGCTAAGATAAGGAGCAGAAAAATGAAAGGTTCCAAATAGTTAGCCACAATTAACATAAGAACCAGCACCTTGTAGAAAATAAAAACATAAAGTAATCCCATTCTCAAGAACGAAAGGAAAATACATGGTGTTTTGTACTTAATATAACTAAAAACCATGGAAAAAATACGGTGTAGAGAGAGAGAGAGAGAGAGAGAGAGAGACCCTAGGACTCTGCGGAGGAACAAGGGAGTGGAGCTTGGAGAAGAGGGCCTTCATTTGATTTCTCCTGTTTCTCTCTGTCGTTTTGCGGTCGGCTCTGGATGAGCCGGGCTTCCTCTCCATCAAACCCCCGACCTTGAACTACTGAAAGCCAAGATCAGAGCAGCATGTGTTACTGAGAAATTTGCTGCATATAATAGGTTTGAATCCATCCCTCGTTGGCAGTGGCTTTCGCCGTACTGAAACCACAAAGCGAAGAAAAGGTAAAGTTTAAAATATGATTATTCAGATGCTACTCTCTGTAAAAGGTTCTAATTCTATGTTGGCAAATTTCCCCTTTTTTATGGGACCATCGTGGACGTTCTTTGACCATCAAAACCAAATAATTGATTGAGTTAAACAGAGTGTGAACAGAGACAAGCGCTTCTTCTGCAGAGGCACAATGTTTTTGCTTGGCCTCGCAATTATTTGACTAGACAGGATAAAGATAAGGGACGTAATCTCATATGGTGTGTTTGGAAAATTAATCAGAATAAGACTGCATATAATATATATTATTCTATGGTGGTTTTGGTGAGAATGGACAGGTCTGAGCTAAAAGAAAGAAGGCTAGATTAGTTTTAAGAAAAAGGGCAAAAGCCCAAATGGCTTAATCTTTCAAAGATATGATCACCACACGGTGGTCCCCGGTTGACAGCAGATGAAGAGAACAAGAAGTTACCATTTCAATAGTCACGTCCATAGCCAAAAACATGCAATTTCCAGCACAAGAACAAACATAACAAGATAAAAATAAATGAATGGGATATTGGATTTACGTTATTTAGTTGGCATAACTTAATCCATGAGGATCAGATGATGTCATAGTATACATAGGTAAAAATTTCGTCCGCATTGACTAAATTTTGTGCACATCATATTTCAAAGTTGTCTCCATTAGCTAATTTTTTTGCACACATCCACGTGGGGATCGACATATTATATTTGTATTGTGTTTTAGTGTCGTCAAATGCTCATATTAGATTGAATACGTTGGATTTAGAGCTGAGGGGATTTGATTAAAAAAATTGCGAAAGTGGAAGAATTTGATTAGACAAATTCAAAGTACAGGGACTATGGGACTAAATCAGAGTAGCGAACTTCACATAACGAGTTAATAAAATAAAGGAATAAATGCTTTATTGCGATTTCTTCTTCAGTTGGTTGGAGCTTCAATTGATATAGTTTACCTAAAGCACTCATAAAAGCTCTAGTTTTTTAGATGGAGCCACCGATAGGAGGATGGAATAACATGACTAATTTCATTGTAGCACCCCCAAACGATTTCAAGGTCATCTTAAAGGTAGAGTTCTTGGATACCAAATCTGTCCCCACGCCATACTTAGGCACCTTCAGCATCATGGATGAAGGAAGATCAAACACGATTCCAAGTCCTAATGTCAAGACTAATTTCTCACTTTATCCACTTTGCAGCTTGTCAAGGTTGTCGAGATGGACGAAGAAACTTTTGTGGCCCACCATTTGTTAAACCCCCTCTTCTAGGGCAATAGGCGTTCCTTTCTAGACTTGAGGCTTAGTTTCCTTTTTCGGTCATAATTCCTCCAAGGCAATGGGTTCTTGTACCTCGGATCCGGGTTAGGGGGATGTAAAGGCGAAAATTGTCTAACTAATAAATCCTGTACACCTACTTTCCACATTTGATGGCATAACCCATTGTGATGTCAAGTCATAAAGCCCAGATATTTCTCATCCATTAGCCCTTTCGAAGTTGAGCCCACATTCGAGGCATTTGTCGCCTAAAAATCCATTTTGGCCATGCTAAAAGGAATTGGCTGAGTCAGTAATAGGCTAGTTAGGGCTATTCTCCATCATTTATTTTAGACACATAAGAAAATGTCATGAAAATAATGACTACTCTTAGGTTAGTAAGAAAATGGAAGTATGGTCTCAGGCGCTCAATTCTGCTTCAAAATTAGGCTAAGCTAAAATTCAAGGCATGGAACCACGATCCTTCAAATAATGATAAATTTTTTAAAGTAAGTCTATTAGTCAGAAGTAAGTGCATCCAAAGCAAACTGTCTCCGGATGACGAATAATTGGTGACGTATAATATATGACGTCTGCTTTTGCCATTTTCTGCGTTAAAGTTCATACGAAGTGATTGTCAGTCCTTTGTTTGCTTCCTCCTACAAAGAAAGCCTCCTGCGCCCCACTTTGTCCAAGAGCATTCACACGTAATCATCGACCTGCACGATGGGCGTGATTCACAAGCTTTGAATCTCTAGAACTTCGATTATACCATTTATAAAATATATAGGATATAGTTGAATTGTTGGCATCCAATGCCAATTTCTATTCGTTTCATAATTAGATAAAAAATTCAATCAGATTTAGTAAATTAAGAAAAAAAAAACGATGTATTCAGTGAAAATAGATGCTTTAGGATAGAAAACTTAGCCTAAAGGATTGCTCAACAGATATTATTTATTCGGTAAAGGTCTAAATTGAAATCGTAATATTTGCACATTTAGCAAGGGATCCAGGATTCCCACTTAAGGGACGAACTTCGCTTCAAGAAGTGATCCTTAGAAATTTTGAACTAAGAAATCATGTGATAAGAAGTAAACTCAAATTATATAGAGACATACTAAAGGTAAATTAGCATATATATCACAAACAAGCAATATAGAAGGATAAGAAGGAGGGCTAAAAACGGTACGGACCTACTTTATTATGCCCATGAAGAAAGACGAAGATATGGTGGGGGCCCATCCATTATTTCTTAACTTTAGGCACTCAAATGTGCACATTCTATTTTGTCTGTATCAAACTAGTCTATAGTAATTTGGGATAAGGATGTCACAAATATTATAACTTTCTATTACACTAACTTTAATGTTATAACTTTGCAATTTATAACTTGAGTACAATCACTTCAAAAAAAATGTTTTTTTTTTTTTGGGAGTCATATCTTTTTAATTCATCGTTTGATTATCGCAACAAGACATTAAAATTTATAGCAATTGTGGTAAACTCCCCCCCTTTTTTAAAGTTATGGCACCCAAATCATTAACATAAATAATTACATACATAGACAATTCACCTCTTATCGTCTCTTGTTCGGATCGAATAGATTATTGATAGCGGCCAATTGAAAGTGACTTCTCCTATTAAAGTAAGAAAACAGAGATGTTCTTATCTCATCGTTATCATCTTTTCAAGGTAATTCCAGATCACCAATACCAAGAAAGTCAAAAGTTGTGCAGTATAGTCACCCAATTTAAGGTTGTGGAGAGAGACATATGAGTTATGTCTCTTCACATCATGGGTAATATGCTTTTTGGTCGGTTGATGTCAATTTTCCCCTGGCTGGGCTGATCATGCCGATTGAGTTTGGCTAGTTGGAGATCATACGAAATAACTATTCTCTTTTTTTTTTTTTTTTTTTAGTGGAGGAGCAGATCACGCAATGTGTGAATAGTCACCGGAGGACAAGATTTTCTATGGACCGAGAGTCTAGCAAGTTTTCATAGGTCTACTAATCACTAGGATTATTACCAAATCAATTCTAAATTTATTGTACATATGTTAATTTATTCATAAAATTTTCAATTATATCAATATAGTTATAACTCTTTACATAAAATTTCAATGTAAACATTTTAGTCAATTACTGACGTGAAAATTGACTGTAGATCCAACGTAAAAGATTTGGAAACTTGCGTCAAACCTAAGGATCTGGAAACTCACGCTTTCATGTCATGAATAAATTATTTTGGCAGATTTATCAATAATAGTATTACAATTAGATATGGGCAAAAATCGAAATTTTTATTAGCTCCACTGTCATTGTAGAAAGAATTCATCGTTAGATGAATGACATATGTTTTTAGGGTTACTTTGTAATTGAACCATTCAATAGTGAATGAATAACTAACTTTTTACATCGGTAATGGACCTAATGAAAATCCTAAATCTAAGAACACACGATTCATATTTAACAAAAGCAAAATATGATATCATCACAACTAAGCGCTAATTACACTTTAGTCCACATAACTGGCTTTTGAGCTTGATTACCCTGCAAGAGTGGCCCCTATTATTCACTTTATGGTAAAAATTAAGTTGATTGGGTCAATATATTTACCCTTGTAAACCTTGGTCTTGTTCTTCTAGGAATTTAAAAAAAGAAAAGAAAAAGATATACATATATATGTGTGTGTCAAAGAAAAGATTCCACACATCATATTGGATCAACATTGAACAACAAGCATTAATAGCTAGCGGCAAAGGAAAGATTACACACTAAGGTTTGGATAGAATAAAGGGTCTGAGTAATTAATGAATCCCAACAAGCTTGTCATAAGTAATTTTCAAAGAGAAAGTTTGTTATACACGCTCGATCAGTGTTAAAAGTTGATAGGTCTTCGATTATATCTTTCTTTTAAATGAAGAACTTTGAAGACTTATCATCCTGGTGTTGACACTACTTATGTATTACCATTTGAAGTTCTTTGACAACGGCAAAACAATAAAAGGAAGAATTTTATATTTGTTCCTATATTTTCAGAGCTTTTCTAATCAAGTCCCTATACTTTTAATCTGTCTAATATAGTCTTTTTACTTTCATAAATTTTCTAATCAAGTCCCTTCGACACTAAATCCAACTAGCCTAGCCATCGGATGTCATCATCGTACAATGTGGATAAAGTTTTCCCGATGTAGATGTCCACTTGACATTGCACATTGGTTAAATTTTATGCACATCATATTTTAAAGTCGTCTCCATTAGCTAAATTTTTCCACACATATCCCTGTAGGGAGAGACATGATTAGGAATTTTGTGAAAGTGTTCATTGGAAGAATCAAAAGTACAGATTTGATTAGGAAAAATGTAAAAGTCTAGGGACGAAAAGGATATATATATATATTTTTTATATATATATATATTTTTTTTTCCAAAGAGTAATGAATTATTTGAGCTATTGATGAGCCTTTTAATCAGGTAATTGCATCCTAAGCAAACAGTCTCTAGATGACGAATAACTTGGTGACGTATTATGGATGACGTCCCATAAGATCTCCTTTTACCAATTTCCACGACAAAGCGCATTAGTGGACCCTAAAAAGCATGAAATTGATCGTTAGTCCTTTGTTTGCTTCTTCCTACAAAGAAAAAAAAAGGCTCAATTGCCTTCCTCCGTGCAAGAGCATTCACATGTAACATTGACTTGTACAAAAGTGCGTGATTCACAAGCTTCATGTCTCTAGAACGTTCACTATCTCCTTTGTAAAATTTTTAAGATATATTTAAGTTTCGGAATCCGATGCCAATTTCAATCCGTTTCAAAATCAGAGTAAAGTTCAATCAGATTTAATCAATTAACAAAAAGTAATGATTTACACAATGAGAATAGATGGTCTAGGATTGACAAAGTTGGATAACCTAAAAAATTGCTAGACGGGTGCTCTTTTTTCTTCTCGCCTTACTTTCTACAAGAGCATTAACATGTGATTTAGTGAACAAAGGAAAAAAAATTGATATATTCAGTGACAGTAGATGCTTTAAGACAGACAAAGTTGGATAACTTGAAGGATTGCTAATATTTGTGCATTTAGTGGCGGACCCAGGGTTCTGGCTAGTGGACAAGCTTAGCTTTAAGAAATTATCCTCTGAAATTATGAATTAAGTAACCCCGTGATAAGAAATAAACTCAAATCATACAAAGCATACTAAACTTGTATTAGCTAATCACAAACGAGCAACATATGAAGATTAAAATGCGGGCTACAAAAACGATGAGGATGGATTTACGTAACGGAACACAAAATCGTGGGGCCGATCCAATTTTTCTTGACTTTAGGCACTCGACTGGAAAATTGCTAATGCATGATTTTGGGATGCCTTTTCCCTCTGATTACATGTCGTGATATTGTTACACAAAGATAATATTCCGGGAATTTTGGATTCTTTTATTTCAATATACATATCCTCTCCATTATGAGATTCGTATTTCTTTAACACCCACATATGCCGTCTATATGAGAAATAAATTCATTGTCATTTAAGTTGATTCTATTAAAGCAAAGCAAACTCGAACTACGGCATACTTAACCCGAGGGAGATGGTTCGACTAAATTATCCATAATCGATCATGAGAAATTCCACATTTACATGTTTAATTTGTTTAGACGACAAATAAGATTAAATAATGAAAAACCAGTTCCGTGATTGATTTTATCTAATTGCTTTGTAATTAGAATTTATTCATAATTTATCACTCGCATAAAAAATAATAATTGCTAATGCGGAGGGCATTTCGAAAAGAAGGTAAAAAGATGACTGACATGGCCATAGCGCATTTGGACATCACACTTTGCATATCACCGCATTCAAAAGCGTGCTCTCAAAAAAAAAAAAAAAATCCACAATTATTAATTGACAATTAACCTATTGATCAGCACGAAGAGACATGTTAATGAATCGGATGCGCAACACAAGTTCGAATCCCCGTATCATTAGATGTAAACAATCTCATATTATGACGGTTCATTTCAAATCGTGTCTTATCCGGACCAAACCGGTTATCGATACTTTGTATTCAACCGTGGATACGTGCTCTCTTCTGAGATTCACATGCCCTAGCAAGCATATCCCTAGAGTATATTTCTTTTATTCTTTCCTGCTCCGCACGTATTCTGTTATAAGACGAATCCTTCTGGCCATCCATGATTTCTTCCTATTTCAGGCATGCTCGCACACTCCTTGATTGAGCATTAGCTCAATTAAAATGTATGTGGGTCTAATGCTTATAAAAATAGTGTCAACATCTATATGCAATTTGATTAATGTTTTTGTTCAAGAGTCGGGCTCGACCCTTAATTTTTTATGCAGCAAATGACTAGACATGTCACCAAAATTGAGGTGTCAATAAAATCATATCTTGTTCGGGCCTAATTGGTTATTGATACGAATCTATTGAAAGAGATTTTTCTCACAAAAGTAAGAAAAAGGAGAGGTTCTTATGTCATTGTGATTGTCATTTCGAGGTACGTTCATCATCGTCGGTACCAAGAGAGTCAAAAGTTGTGCAGTGTAGTACTTATCTGATTGAGATAGTGCAAGCACAGTCAGTGTGGGGGCTGTAGACATGTGAGACATGTCTCTCCACATTTTTGGCAATGTGCTTTTCTCTGGGTTGAAGTCAGTTGTCCCCTAGGAGCCCGTAGTGATTGAACTTAGCTTTTCTACAGATTGGTAGATTTAACCACATGAGAAAAGATTATTTAGGTACGTGGATGGATTGGATTATGCATTGCGTGTGTAATCACTGAAGGACAAAATTTTCTATTGACTGAGAGCGTAGCAAGTTTTCATAGGCCTACCAATCACTTATATGAAGTTCTAATTTACAAATCACTATTATGGCATGACAACAGTGGAAACAAGTTAGGACAAGCTGGGTAGATTTCCAGTCTCCCCAATTTTACATGGGCATCCATTGAAAAATAGCAATATGGTCATCATGCATTAAAAATGCCACGTAAGCATGCAATGTAAATACCGTCAACCTCATCAGTTGTAAAATAGGGCATCTAACTACAAAGCTAGACATAGTCCTAACGGATGGTAAACTTGGGATAGTGATACGACTTTAGGGTTTTTAATAAACTGGGATAAATATATTTAAATTGTACTGATTTAAGATTTCTTTTGTGATAGTGATTTTAATAATACGCATATATTCTTTCTCTTCTTTTTCTCCTTTTGAAGAGTTGAGTCCTATTTGATTTAACAAGTGAAATGCCAAGTAGCATTTGGATAATTTCCACTGAGAATATTGTTAAGTCAAGTTCATACTAAGAGTTGATTGCGTTTATATTCTACATTGACTTGTGCTAAATTTCATTCTCTTTTTCACTTTCCATCCCACTAGTCACCCTTCATTTAAGTCTTGGTGGCTCCAAGTCGTTGTCTACTTAAAAAGCAAACTTCAACGCAAAATTTAATACTTACACGGTCTTAGATAGTTTGGACATCACACTCCACACGGTTTTATTTTGTTTCATATATTTTTAGCCTTTTCTAATCAAGCCCCTATGTTTTTAATTTGTCTAATTCAGTTTTTTTTTTTTTTTTTTCACTTAGATAAATTTTTTAATCAAGTCCTTTCAGCACTAAATCCAATTGATGTGGCCGTCGGATGTCATCATCAGACAAGGTGAATATAGTTTTTTCAATATGGATGACCACTTGAGATTACGCATTGATTAAATTTTACGCACATCATCTTCCACACATATCCACATGAGGAGAGACTTGATTAGAAAATTTATGAGAGAAGAGGATTTCATTAGATGAACCAAAAGTACATAGACTTGAATAGGAAAAACGTGAAAGTCCAAGACGAAAAGGATGATTTTTTTCCAAATAGTAATGAATTATTTGAGATATTGGTGAGTCTATTAATCAGGTCATTGCATCCTAAGCAGTCTCTAGATGACGAATAATTGGTGACGTATTATGGATGACGTCCCATAAGATCTCCTTTTACCAATATCTATGACAAAGTGCATTAGTGGACCCTACAAATATATGAAAATTGATTACGTCCTTTGTTTGCTTCTTCCTCAAAAAAATAAGAAGCTCAAGTGCCTTTCCCCGTCAAAGAGCATTCACACATAACATCGGCTCGTACAATGTCCGTGATTCACTAGTTTCATGTCTCTAGAATGTTCACTATTTCCTTTGTAAAATTTCTAAGAAATAAGTAGGTTTACGAAATCCGATGTCAATTTCTATTAATTTCATAATCAGATTTAAGTTCAATTAAGAAAAAAGTATGATATGCACGATGATAGTAGATGCTTTAGGACCGACAAACTTGGATAACCTAAAAATTGCCCGATGGGTGTTCTCTTCTTCGCGCCTTACTTTGTCCAGGAGCATTCTCAAGTAATTGATGTGCGTGATTGACAAGTCTCTAGAACGTCGACTATATCTTCAGTAAAATTCAAGCATTTGAGTGAACTAAGAAATAAAATTGATATGTTTAATGATGATGATGCTTTAAGACACAGTTGGATAACCCGAAGGATTTCTCCATAGGTGTTATTTTCTTCGCTTAAGGTCTGAACTCAAATTGGAATATTTGTGCATTCAATGGCAGACCCTAGTCTAGCTAGGGGACAAGCTTAGCTTTAAGAAATTATCCTTAGAAATTCCGAATTAAGTAACCCCGTGATAAGAAATAAAATCAAAACACACAAAGCACGCTAACTTGTATTAGCATGTAAATCACAAACGAGAAAAATTTGAAGATTAAAATGTGGGCTACAAAAACGATAAGGACCTATTTAAGTAAGAGAGCACAAAGGGCCTACCCACTTTTCCTAGACTTTAGGCACTCAATTGGGAAATTGTTAATGCATAACCTTTGAATGCCTTTTCTCTCTGATTACATGTCGTGATATTTGTTTTTTTTTTTTTTTTTAATTGAAGAAAAGATGACATTCACATATCAAAATAATACTCGAGAGGTACATAGAAGATTTGCAAGCCTAGCAAATTCCAAATAATTGCCAAAAAAAAAAAAAAAAATCGAAAGCCACAAAGTAAATAAGAAGGCACAACTTGTAGCTATAAGCATGCTTTCATCCCTCAAGAACAGATTTAACACTGCCGACGATCAATGGCCAATTACTAAATTTAGTGATAAGCACACATCAAGATTTTTCACTCCATTTGCAACGGCTTGTGATGTGCATTTAGGTTCAACATCCTCATCACCATTGCCGTGCAAAGATGCCAACATTGAAATGTTGAAAGAACACATCATATATCTGTAAGGAACTCCTGGACCTATATTTAGATATAGTTCAAGAGGGTAAAAGCCCCCAAAACTTGACCTAAATATAAATCAGGAGAAGAGAGCAGCCTAATCTAAAAGAGGTTCTAGAGCCACATTACGAACATCCTCCTCAGTGGCTATCGATTGGACGAATGGCATTCCCATCTTCATCCAAGATTAGCTGAAAAAATTTGTTTGGGAGAGCCAAGAAAGACCCAAAAAAGGGAAGAGGGAGACAGAGAGGAAGAGGGGAAGGGAGGGAGAAGGACGGCACTGCAGAGAGGCGGCAGCTTCAAGGGATGAAAGAGGAAACCCTAGGCTTAGCATGTTGTGATATTGTTTCACATAGATATATTATTCCAGGAATTTTTTTTCTTTTATTTCAATAGACATAAGCACAAGACAAGAATAATTAATGTTTTCTTCTCCATTATATGATTCGTATTTTGCTAACACCCAAATATGCAATTTATATGAGAAATCAATTCATTGTTATTCAAGCTGATTCCATTAAAGCAAAGCAAACTTAAACTACGGCATACTTAACCCAGAGGGGCATGATTCGACTAGATTATCCATAATCCATCATAAGAAATTCCACATTTACATGTTTAATTTGTTTAGAAGACAAATAAGATTAAATAATCATAAACCTATTTCTTGATTGATTTCATCTAATCGCTCTTTAATTGGAATTTATTCATAATTTATCACTCATATAAAATAATGCTAACACGGAGTGAATTTATAAAGGGAGGTAAAAAGACAACTGGCATAGTCATGGCCCGTTTGAACATAACGCTTTGCATATCTCTGAAGTCCAAAGTATACTCTTTAAATTTATTCTTCCGTAATTACTAAACTCTTATCAACGATTAGCCTGTTGATCAAACAAAGAGACCCATTAATGAATCAAATGAGCAACACTAGTTTGATCTCGTATTATGTCTTATTTGTATCTAACGAGCTAACGACACTGATCAATCGAAATTGAAAGAGACTTTTTTTGCAAAAACAACAAAGAAAAAGAGGGTGGCTCTCATGTCATTGTGATTGTCTTTTGAAAGGTAAGTTCATCATCGCCGGTGCCAAGAGAGTCAAAAGTCGTGCAGTGTGGTTCTTATCTGATTGATACGGTGCAAGGACACTCGCCTCGGGGCTGTGGACCGAGACGTGTGAGTCATGTCTCTCCACATTTTAGGCAATATGCTTTTCTCAGGGTTGAAGTCAGTTGTCCCTTGGCTGGGCTCCTCCATAGCGATTGGACTTCGCTTTTTTAAAGATTGGTACCATAGTGATTGGACTTGGCTTTTTCAAAGATTGGTACGATTAACCACATGAGAAAAGATTATTCACCAACTTTAGTAGATTGGATTATGTAATGTGTTCGGAATCACCCAAGGACAAACTTTTCTACAGAATGAGAGCCTAGTAAGTTCTCATAGGCCTACCAATAACCTAAATGAATTCTAATTTACAAATCACAATTTTAACGTCACAACAGTGGAAACAAGTTGGTAGACTCCGTCTCTTCAATTGAAAAATAGCGATATGGCCATCATGCCAAAAAAAAAAAAAAATGCCACGTAAGTGTGCAGGGAAAATACTGTAGGTCTCGTCAGTTGTAAAATAGCGCATGTAACGGCAAAGCTAGACGGAATCCTAAAAGCTTGGAACATTGATACGACTTCAAGATTTTTGTCGGTTGAAAATAATTTGACGTGAATATATTCAAATTCTACTAATTTGAGACTTTTTATGATATTGATTTTGATTATAAGACTTCTCCTTTTGAAGAGACGATTCCCATTTCATTTGGCAAGTAAAATGCCCAGTAGCATTTGGATAATTTCCACTAAGAATAGTGTTAAGTCAAGTTCATACTGGGACTTGATTGCATTTATGTTCTTCAATGGCTTATGCTAAAGTTCATTCTCTTTCTCACTTTCCATCCCACTAGCCATCCCTCGTCCAAGTCATGTCGGCCCCAAGTCGTTGTCTACTTTTTCCTTTTTTTGGTCGGTAAGTCCTTGTCTACTTAAAAAGCAAAGCGCAAAAAAGTTTAATTCTTACATGGTCTTAGCTAGTTTGGACATCACACTTCACACATCACCAAACGCAAAAGTGTGGTTTCAAATTTTTGCCATAATTAATAAATTCTCAATGACGATTATTTTATTGCTCAATGAACTGACATATTTACAAATTAAACGCATAACACGAGTTCGATTCTTTATTTTATCAAGTGTAAACAAACAATTGTGTATTAGGACAATTCACCCAAAATCATATCTAATGGAGCCAAAGGGTCATTGATACCGACCAATTTGAAACCGACTTTCCTTATAAAAGTCCGATAAAAAGAGGAAAAGTTCTTATCTCATGTTATTGTCCATTCGAGGTACTTCCATCATCGCCAGGACCAAGAGGGTCAAAAGCAGTGCAGTATAGTTCTAGCCTCGCCGATATCTGCTGTCACTCTCGAGTTAAGATTGCGGAGAGAGACGTATGAGTCATGTCTCTTCACATCTTGGGTGATATGCTTTCGTCAGGTTTGATTTCTATTTTCTCCTGGCTGGGCTCATTATGTGACTGTGCAACTCGTAATTCGACGTCACAACAGTTGAAAACATGTTGGGTAGATTCGGATTTCCCTAATTTTCCATGATCCTCCATGGAAAATTGGCGATACTCCGTTCGCAAGGATTTTCCAACTACGGCATCGTCGCTCCCAATTTATCTGGAAAGAGAGGGACGAAGGGATAAGAGTGAGCTGCAAGATGTGAGAAGGACAAGGGAGTATAGAAGAGAGGAGTGATTCTAACTTTTTGCATGCAATAGAGATCCGCAATTCTCCAAGGCTTAGGGTCGCGAGTAGGAATTATAGAGGAAAATGTTTTTTTATTTTTTTTTTTATTTTTTTTATTTTTTATGGTGCACCACTATAATTTGATCCATCAACCTTCACTTCTATTTATGTCATTAATTATATTTTTTCATACCCCACAATCACTTCTTATCATGTCCAATAATCTCCTCTCTTGATTATTTATAGGATTAATACCGCTAAAAAACCCTAAACTCAAATCAGTACGCAGTGAGTGATAAATTTATCCTAAATTACCCCAAAATTACCCCAAACCAGTATATCTCTAACAAAATTTACTTTCTATTAGTTTTCGCGAAATTTTATTATCAAATTGCTAAGTTGGATGACATGCGACAATTGATAAGCATATCAGATTGAGGTTTTACATTTTATTTGTCACAAGCGTACCAATTTGTAATTTTTCCTTATATCATGGACGACATTTGACCGTGAAATTGGATACAATTGTAAAAGAGGAGAAAGTTAGGATAATGGCACCATTTTAGGAGTTTTCACGAGTTGAAAATTGATTTGGAGTTATTACGTTCAAGTAGTACCAGATTTTCTATGATTGATTCTAATAATATGGATATATTCTCCTTTTTCTTTTTCTTTTTTCCTTTTTTCTCCTTTTTGAAGAGTTGAGTCCCCTTTCATTTAACAATTTGAAGTGCCAAGTTCATGCTAGGATTGCCTCTATATTCTGGGTTGGCTTATTTTATAGTTCATTTTGTTTCTGACTTTCCAACAGTCAAGCATTGTTTAAGTCATGGCGGCCCGAAGGTTGTCTATCTAAAGCGCACAATTCGATTAAGCTGTCTTTTGGTATGATTCTTGTGTGTCTCCCTACGAAATTGATTTAGATTGTTTCACGAAGAATTCTAAGAGCTAAATACTATGTGATTATTAATGTAATTAGGAAGTTGGGAAACACTTATAGTGTTTAAATGACTAATCTTCTTTGTGTCACTCCATCAACAGTAGACTCTTTGATGCTCTTCCCTTCCCGTGGAATAGGTCACACGGATCGAGCAATATAAATTGTGACTGATTTATTTCCTCTCTTCTAATTTATTTGTATTCGATCGTTTGTTTGCCCAACAAAAGCAACACCCGCTCTACATCGTAAGCTTTCTCATTTCATATTTTTAAATATGACTGGAGCACCAAGATGCAAGGGAAACTCTACCTAGTAGAAGGTGGAAAATTTCTAAAATACATTAGTGTGATATATCATCTCATTTTTACTATTATGCACTTGATTACGCCAAATTGTCGTAACATTGTAAATGAATATTATGATGTTTTCATACTTAATTACATTGACACATCGTAATGTTATGCAACACACCCAAGTTATCCTAAAATGATCTATAGAAGGTGATCCAAGAAGTGGATTAAAGTCCGAGACCCATCCTTCTCCAAAGGGGAAAAAACTAGAGAGAGAGAGAGAGAGAGAGAGAGAGAGAGAGAGAGAATAAGGAAGTATTCAAAGAAGGTTGAATGCAAAAACTACATAGAGAATGCAACTCGGACCTTAACCATATTAGAAGGGCAAAGGTGTTGAAATTTCTCATATCACTTGTCTACAGGGTTAATATGTTAGTTATATACATGTAGTCTTCCTTCACCTATAAAGTTAAACTTTTGGGTTGGATCTTATAATATATATCAAAGTAAAGTTCTGCTCACATGTTCCTAATCCCAGCTTGCACGTGAGACAGGCCTTAAAATATTCCATATCACTAACATTCTCACATAACAGAAGGACCAATTTCATATAATTATACAGAAATACTTGGAAATGATTTGGTATGAAAGATTTCATAAATGAAAAGTGTACTGATATTCACACAAACAATCAGTAAGGAAATTGTTTGAAGGGAGTGTGAGTACAAGACGATTGTAATAACATCGTACTATGCCAGGTAACAAATGCAAAGGACTGGAAAAGCTCGAGCTAGCTTGTTTAGAGCTTTTAAAGAAACATTTTGCAACTCCACGGAATCAAATATGTAGTTACATATTCATGAGAAAAGAGCAACAAACCTCTGAAGATTCAATAGTTCTGCAACATTCAACCAGCAGTAGGATTAAGGATGAGACTCCATCAGCATATCATTGACAATCTTCTGTAGCCTCTCAGATATTCTCTCTTCTGAAGAATCGCCTTCTCCAACCTACAATACTCTCAACGTAGAAAGAATACTGAAGAACCAGCCAATTGAAAGAACAACATAAAGAAGGAAATGAAAACATCTCTTGGCCAGGAATTTCCTTCAACCTCTTTATGTTATAAGTTAAAAGTCAGAGAAGCTTTAGCTTTTGTCTACTTGGTGCGTGAATTAAACATGGTTGGCCTTATGTCTTACTGTCAATACCATCACAGCTGATAAAGTTACTTTGCACGGACCAGAGTAACCTACTATGATTAATCTGTGCATCTCAAGCCTGCTCTAGGAATCCCTAAACGAGTCATACTATTGCTAGGCGTATTAAACCGGGTTTACTGAAAATGGTTTACAAATTACACGCAAGTATTTTAAACAAGCGAATTAGTTGTACTTGTACTGGCAGCACGTGTTTGATTACCACACCAAGTGGCAAACAAGTTTATCTTTAGGTCAACCACCAAGACTACCATCTTATATAATCCACAAGATAATGAGAAATTTCATGATCAATGAGATTATACTACTTGAGGAAGTCGGGCACCCTTGTCATATAAAACAAGTGGATCATAATGGAATGCCTAACAGAATTTCATCACGTCTCTCCATAAACTAATCTTATTTATTGTCTCTACAAATGAGTTCCAAAAATCTATGTTTTGGAGTAAACTTTTTGTTCTAAACGTGCAATTTCTAATCATTTTGGGCTCAAAATATAAACAAATTCTTACCTTGGCATGAATGGTATGAAGCACTGCATCACCAACATAAGAGGAACTGGCATTGACAATATTAGCTCCTTCTTCATGAATCACTTGAACAGTCTCATTGAACATGAACTGGCCATCCAATCCAGTAACAAGAACAACCTCCAGAATTGACTTGTTGTTCCAAATTCTGATCTCCGGCGACTTGAATCCAATCATCGGTCCACTGTTCATGGTCGTGTTGATCTTTCCTACTTCTAACAACTGCTCTTTTTGCTCCCTCATTTTCTCCACCTTCACTTGTAAACTCCTTATGTAATTGGCCGCTTCACCTAATTGATCGGGCAACGACAATGTTTTTTCCTACAACCAAAACATAAGTAAGCAAGGACAATTGTTAACTCAAACTTGATCAAAATGCATTGACAAATATACTTGGAGCAAAAATTCAGAGACTTTGAACTCAAGAAGATACTATCTAATCTCGCCCTCCTCAACAGAACCTATCAAATACCAATACGATGGACCTCATACTGAACCCTGTTTTAAAACTTCCATTAATAGACAACCCAAATCTCGTACTCAATTTACTTGAAATTTTGCTCAGTTCTGACTACTACTTTACAATCCGTACCATGCTAGACATTTTTCGTCAAGATCGAATGAGGGGCCATCACCAAATCCTTGTGCTTTACTAGAAGTTTGACCAAAGGAGAAAGAGAGAAAACCCTAGATAGGTCTCGTGTTTAGGGGAATTTAGTTTTGTTCTTTATTCATTTTCAAAAAAATCGGAAACTGAGATGATTTATTTTAAAAATGGCTAAATATACCATCTGGGAAACAGAACCTTGACATCGATAATGCTGTTTTGTCCGCAATAACTGCGAAAATAATCAGTGGAGAGAGAGAGAGAGAGAGGAGAGAGAGAGACCGTAGGACTCTGTGGAGGAACAAGGGAGTGAAGCTCGGAGAAGAGGGCTTTCATTTGATTTCTCCTGTTTCTCTCTGTACTTTTGCGGTCGGGTCTGGATGAACCGGGCTTGCTCTCCATTATACCACACCTCGAATTACTGAACACCAAGATCAGAGCAGCATACGTTACTGAGAAATCTGAGTGCATATAGTAGGTTTGATTCCACTCCTTGTTGGGAAGAGCTTTCACCTCATTGAAACCGCAAAATGGGAAAAAGTTAAAGGTGAAATATGATTATTCAAATGCCACTCTCTGTAAAGGGTTCTACTCAGCAGTTGGCAAATTCTACTTTATTTATGGGACTGGTGCGGACCTTCCTTGACCATCAATTCCAAGTAATTAATTAACTTAAACAGTTTGTGAACAATAACAGCCGTTTCTTCTATGGATGTATAATGTTTTGCTTGGCCTTGCGATTATTTAATTAAATAGGATAAGAGAAGGTACACGGTCTCATATATTCTGATCGGAAAATTTAATTTTCAATAAGAATAATATTCTGTGATGTTTTTGGTGAGATTGGATGGGTCTGAGTTAAGAAAAAAAATGTAGAAAAGTTTTAAGAAAAAGGGCTAAGCCCAAATGGCTTAATCGTTCAAAAGTAGGAAGGATAAGAATATCAAATATATCATAACTTGCTATGGTATTCACTTGAGTGCATAACTCTTTTTCAATTAATTAAGTGTCATGATTTCTAAAAAACGTTCATTTTAGTGTCACAACTTTTAATCGATCATTTGGGCGCTATAATTTGTAAAGAGCTCCGCCAGCCGGAGGTAAATTACTGGGGGCGACATGTGTTAGCCACCACACATGTGCCACCGGATAAGTCACCAAGAGTCTCAAGCTAGCCTTCCTGCAACTTGCGTTGTAGGAGCTTCGAACACTAGACCTCCTCGATGGAAGTCTAGCGCCTACCCAACTGAGCCACTGCAGCGGGTGGTCTTGTGAGATGGTTGTTAGAGGCCACTAAGAGACAGAGAGAGATGTTAGAGGCCTATGTTATTCAATTGATCGATTGAAAAGTTTTATGATATTCCCAAAAAAAAAAAAATTATGGCACTTACGGTGTCTTTTTTCCTAAAGTGTGATGGGCCTCTATTGATGTCAGATGGTTATTAGAGGCCACTAAGAGACAAAGAGAGATGTTAGACGGTTGTCAGAGGCCACTGAGAGAGAGAGAGAGAGAGAGAGAGAGAGAGAGAGAGAATGACCACCACATGGTGGACCCTAGCTAACGGCAGGTGGAGAGAACAATAAGTCACCATTACGACATTCACCTATAACTAAAGTTTGTCACAAAAAGCAGCAATTTGACTCGATCGGACAAGTGATCTACGTAATTTGTTTAGCATGATTTACTTTTCGGGAAGAGCAATAGAGGATTTCACTATAAAATCAAGTGATACAAGGGAGATAATAATCACATTTGAATCATTCAAACATTCTTAGTATCTCCCACACTTTATAACACCTAATAATATACATAGTATTTAGCTGCACAATGAAATAATTTCTCAATCTCACAAAAGGAATATATAAATCTTATAAGATTATGTTACAGTTTCAAAACACTCTTTTTTTTTTTTTTTCTCACTGAATGTAATACATAAGCATGCCGTACATTGATTGTTATGGCCAAAAGCTCCCTCTACTCGCCAATGGACAAAAAACCAACAAATATACATATATTTATAGTAAGATGCCCCCTTCAGCCGATTCAAACCAAGAATCCTATTCTAGCATGGAAAGTGTTTCCTAATTTCTTGTTTGTTCAAATGTCAAGCCATAAGTCCTATTCAGATTTGGAATTTCTACTTTTTTTGGGTTTTCTTCATTTGATCAACTTGAATTGGCTCAACATTTGAGCCCAATTACAATATTTTCTTTGAAACCTAAACTTCATTACTATTCTCCATAGCCCCTCATAGGCTCCTCAATTGCAACATACATCTTCCAAGTTTAAGTTGCACTTGAATTTCATCATGACCAAGGATCTTAAAAGAATGCTAACTCTATGTGCACCTTTAGCTATTGCACAAGGATTTTCGTATACAACCTCCTCTATTGCAAATAAAACAAGACAGCCATTGCATCCGTACATGTCAAGAGATCAAACACACATCTTATCAAACTTGATAGCTACCTCAATTTGTTGACACTATAGGCTTCACCTTGATATAAACATAGCCATTGTCGATTATCACAGTTGCACCTGCTACTTTAAGATTTTCTAATTGCAACTCCATCTCAACTTGAACACCATCCAAATCTCTAAAAGTATTACCATAATACTTCCTACGCAAAAGTATGAGAAACTTGTCAAATGTAACTTCTTTGCTAGCAACAAGTAAATTGAATTTCATGTATTAATAACCGATAGCTCCCTTCCTTCTACATAACTTAGTAATATGCACTTCCCAGCTTTCTTATCTAGCTTACCGTCACTCACTCGAGTATAACACAACCAACTGAATATTTTGAAATTAGAATAATCAGCAATGTTGCCTAGTCATACTTCTTTGGGAAACTTTCACTAGGTGGCTTATCTTACTAAACCCATCCATTAGGAATTTGCCAACCATACCAACACTAGAAAGCATTTCATAAGCAATCTCTATTAACCTTCTTTTAATTAACTTTGCAACTTGTCTTACTAACATTAATATATTGTCTCACCATCCCCCCCCCCCTTTTTTTTTTGTAGAATTCGTTAAATTGCTTTGAGCATAACTCTATGTTATAGTCAGCCCACACATGATAAATCATTTATGAGTCTCCATTTTAATCAAAACTTTTAACTATTCAATCTTGAAAATTGCATTAAACTTTTGTTTAAACAAAAACACTGAGGTACTCATCGAGTAGTCTTTCATAATTGTTAGCATAGATATAACATTCTTCATCGAAAGACATCACAACGGTCTAAGTGAATCAACCTTACAATCTTTTTGGTTTCTTTGGAAGTTGTACAGAATTGCATTTTCTACCATTTGCCTAAGTCATAGCATACCCCTACATTCAGTTCATTATTAAAATAACGATACACTAGGTTCCTTTCACTTAGAACCTTCGAGCTTCTCTTGCCAATCTGCCTAAAATGTATATGCCACAATTTACACTCTCAAATAGATGCATATGGCATCTTCGCTACGAAATCCATAATTGTCTCCCCTTAAAGCTTAAACGGGCTAATATACTTGATACTTTTTATTATCAATAGGCACCTCAATCAACTTTTGGGAGTCTACCCTTTGAATTATGCTAATACCTAGTTAAACCCAAGTTTCTCAAAGAATCACATTCTTCTTCAACTATACAATATGCCTCATACCAGTCCAACATCCTCATGATAGCATTGTGCATTCTAATTCTAACACAACCATCACTTGGGGACTAGTTGAAGTAGGAAATGAAGTATTAGAATTCATAATTCATCTTTAACAATAGGTAAGACATAATCAGCACTATTCAAGTTACTATCATCCATTGCAATAATATTATCAATAGACTCAACTCTAATTTCCTTACCCTTCTCTTTATTTATTTTAAATGTAATCCCATCTAAGATGCCATTTTTTGCCATAATTTCAATAAACAATGTCACTAGTCCTAGACTAATTTCGTTTGTTCAGGTTCCTACTACTTTTGTTGATAAGAGTACTATTCTTCCTCTACATTCACCTATTGAACCAATGGGCACAAGTTTACAAGATTTTCTTATATGGATGTTTTCACTTAGAATCAAATCACAAAACTCATCAAACATCAAACTTCTTGATTTATAGGAATTACGAACATCACTAATAGTAATATTCCAACTATTATGTAATGAGGATAGTAGGAAAAAAATATGTACCTTATCATCAAAGTCAATCTCAACCAAACTCAAATGGTCTCAATTGACTTCATGAACCTTGACCTTATCATTCTCAACCTCACATTATGCCCCGAGATATAGTAAAGACTAGCACTTGCCCTTTGATTGACACATTTTACCATTTCGTGTAAAAAAATTATTTGACACAAAAACTACACAATTCAAAGAAAACTTGTGATCCCAAACATATTTCAATTGAGAAAATTACTAAGAATATGAATAACTTTCTCTTAAAATCTCTTTACACCGGTGGCACTTTAGGTATGTCACTTTTAGGACACTCATCCTTCATTACTAACATATCAAATACCATCGTGGAGTTAATTGCACCCGTTATTAGTCCATGAACATCATTATTTTCCATGTACAAGCAAATAATTAAAATTTTCATCATTTAATCTCAGAACTGCTAAAGTCAAAGGTTTCACCTCAAAGATTAACCCAGTAGGAACCTTTCAAATGAAATAAAAATGTCATCAAAAGTGTAAGCCAAGTACAGCCTAACTTGACATTTTAACATACATCTTTGTGCTTTAAAAAAAAAACAATTAATGGATATATTCAAGCTTATCTCTTTAACAATACGAATATATCACATAAATAATGATACTGTCTAACGTAAACAATGATATTGTTTGTCTCCTAGGTGAACCAAAAATCATGAAATGCAGAATCTCGGAACATATTCTATCAAATTCTACACAAGCAAGTACAAGAAAGTCCTCCAAAGTTTTGAGCAAATCAATGACAAGTCAAGCTAAAATGTCAAGCCCTTGATAGATTGCCTACTCTTGTGATAGCCTAAAATCTCCGATTGACCTTGACCTTCATAAGGCAAGTAACTAAAGATCTGTGAAAATTCAAAATTGATTTTTAAATTTGGCCTAAAACCAATGACCGGAAACATAAATCAAAGGATCGTAGCATAGAAGATTTTTGAAGTTCCAAATCATATCAATGACAGATTCACGACGTAAAGGATTGATTTTTTTTCAAATCCACGAGGGAGGGAAGGAGGGGGAGAGAGATAGAACCTATTACAAAGTTGTTGAGTGTCAAAGAGCTTATCCTTCAAAGAAGATGTTGAGCATTTGTGATAAGAAACTTCTACTGGGAGAAGTACACCACAAGTGCCAAAACTTGGCATGAATGAACACTTAAGTGCTAAGAGTTAGGAAAGTGACACTTAAGTGCCATTTTTTTTTTTTTTTAAAGTGAGACACTTAAGTGCCATCTCCGACGAACCCCACCAGAAATCCTACGTGGCAAATTTTTATTATTTTTTTCGTCTACGTGGCTCGCCAAAGTGCTGACTCAACAAAAAAAAAAAAGGCAAAAACAATGTCGTTTTTTAATAGATTTGAATTTTAATATAATAATAATAATAATAATAATAATAATAATAATAATAATAATAATAATAATATTATTATTATTATTATTATTATTATTATTATTATTATATAAAAAGGGGGGTAGGGGGAGAGAGGAGGCAGCGGCTGAGGGTTGAGCCCTCCCCGTTACCGCCTTCCCATTGTTGCCCAAGGTCACCGGCCCCGGCTAAGGGCTAGCGACCCCGGTCGACCAGCAACGAGGGCCCACGACCCTTCACCCAGAACTAGGGTAAGGGTTGTGGCCCCCCCAGATCCGGCAAGGATCGGTGGCCCTCACCCGGCCGGGCCAAGGGCGAGGGCTGCCACCCACTAGTGACCCCAGCGAACGGCGACCCTTGGCTCGGCCGAGCGAGGGCCGCCAACCCTCGCCCCAGATCTGGGCGAGGGCTCGCGGACCCTCACCATTGATTGGCCGAGGTCGTTAGCCCTTAGCCAGGGCTCGATGACCCTGACCAACGCTCCCCCCACCATCGCTAGCCCTTCCTAGCGACGACGAGGAGGCGGTGGTGGTGAGGGCTCAGCCTTCAACCGCTGCCTCCTCTCTCCCCCCTCCTTTAAAAATAAAAATAAATAGTACTAATAATTATTTATTTTTAAATTTAAATTAATTAATTTTTAAATTAATTATTTACCATGTCAGAAAACAAAACTACGTCGTTTTTGCTTTTGTTTAGCCACGTCAACATACAAAGCGACGTTGTTTTGCACTTACTTCGCCGGAAAATCACTACGTCAGCATTTTGGCCAGATTTTGGCCGAATTTACACTTAAGGGTCCATTTGTTTCACGGAAAATTGGCCATTTCCGGAAAATATTTTCCCAAAAGTCATTTTCCAGGAAAATGACAATATTTTATGGTGTTCAACTAAAACCTTAAAATGTTTTAGAAAATATTTTCCGGTGTTCGGTAGGGAAAATATTTTCTAAGACTTCACCACTTAGGCATGCATCACTTACTGATCTATAAATCCATCAAATATGAACTTGCCTTTAAATTCGGGCAAACTTGCTTCATATCTTTGTTGCCTCATTGTCATCAAACGCTTATTTACTCTAAAAAATGTTCGTATGGATTTTAAAAACAAGCAAAGGAGAAAAGAAGTAACGCATGTACAGACCTAATGAGAATCTTTCAGTTGAGAGGCATGTTCTCCTCTTGCGTCTTTTGTGTTCCAATAAACAAAAGAAAAAAGAAGCAAAGCATATAGAGCCCTTTGCTTAAGCAATGTACAATTGCATGGTAGAGTAAATAAAGAAAATGATAAGCAAGAGTGTAGAGTGCAAGCTTGAGATCGACGAGCTCGAGGTTCGCTTGGTAACAGCCGATGACTAGCCAAGAAAGAAGAAGATGGGAAACAAAGAAAAGAAATAGAAAAAAAAAGAAATAGAAAAGAAAAAGGAAATTAAAATAATTCGAATTGAAAAAGAAAAAGAAAATTAAAAAATAATTTGAATTAAAAAAGAAAAGAAGAAGAAGAAAGGGGGGAGGAAGTGAGCATTTATAGAGGTGTGAGATAAGAGAGATTAAGAGAGGAAAATGTTTTCCACTTTTCAAAAGTGGAAAACATTTTCCCTAAAGAATTCATTTTCCGTAAAACGGACACCGAAAAATTTGAAAAACATTTTCCTGAAAATTATTTTCCGCGAAACAAACGGAGCCTGAGTGATCTATTTTACTTCGATTTTGGCACTTAAGTATTTCTCCATGCCAAATTTTGGCACTCCAAATGTCCGATACTTAACTTCTATGTGAGAGAGAACCTAAGTCTCGAAGAAGAAGAGAGATATTAAGTGTCAATGTAGAAAAGCGAAACTTGAAGAAGCTAACGTTTTTGGTAAGATGCATATTATATTTGGGAAAATGACTTTTCTTTTTATTCAAAATCAGGAATTCATTTTCCTAATTTTAAGCGTAGGTGGTTTCCTTTTTCAAATATTAACTTTGTAAAGTCTCTTGATAATTGTCCTTTACCTTGGACCGTGTTGTTCTTTTTTCTTTTTCAGATCCTTAACTCGTGCATGAGTTTAAATAACATAGGGGCGAGTATTTGACTTGCTTACACAAGGTAGTAGCAAGAACATTACTATCTGTCAATTGTGGCGAAACAAATTTCTCACCTAAGGCCACGTCCACGATATATTTAGATGCATGTAATTGCGGGAATCGATAAAATTGGCTCTTAAATAACAGCAAAATTGAAACTGAACGAAACTCCAATTAGGCCCAAATAGCCTAATCTAAATAAGCTGGTTCTTCATAAAAATAGTTGCTATATGCACGACATGTATAACGTTTGGTTTACACAAATTATCTTGACTTTATGTCACATGCAAGCATAATCAAATATTTTTATTTTGCATGGCAGTCAGGGGCTTTAATTGTAGATCCAATGGAGAGGATCTAGGAACTTATGCCAAACCTTAGGATCTAGAAACTCATGACCTTATATAATAAATCATTTAAATCGATGTGAAGCTTGCTTTTGTTCTTCTAGAAATTTAATAAAAACTAAAGATAAACATATTAAATTGAAATGGGGACGATGAACCTTTGATATCAAGCTTATCTATTTTTAGATAATGTAGAAACATCACTTAACATTTTGGTTGAGGTCAATTGAGGATTTAATGTTTTATTTTGGTTAGTTGAGGACCTAAGTACTCCTGTTAAATGGATGGGTCAAGTCAGGTCGAGTTTGGGTCAAGTTATAAATGATTCGATCTCAATTGAGCTATTAATCCGTTTATGACCCATTTATTTGTAATTTCAATTTCCTAAAAAAATCTAACTCGACCCATACCCAAGCAGATCTATACTACTAAAACACTTTCATATTTTACTCAATTAAAGAAAACTCATTTCTTTTTTTTTTTCAAAATTATATTACTAAAACACATCAATGCAACACAAATTTAATGCATAATTTTTATAAATTTTTTAAAATTAACACCTTGTTTGTTTTGCTGAAAACATGATGTTTCTATAAATATTTTCTATGGAGTTATTTTCCAAGAAAATAACAATATTTTCCGGTATTTGGCTGAAACCTAAATATAAATTAAACAATATTTTTTGCCATTTGGTATAGAAAATATAATCAGATTTTTCTCCATGCACTCCTTCAATAATTTTTTATTTTTATATTTTCTAAAAAAATCAAAATTTTTATCTTTTTTTTGTTTATTTGTTTTTATTTTCTTCTTCTTCAACCGATCACTGGTCACAACAACGGCTAATGGCTAGTAGCAAGCAAGGGATGAGATCACCGAAGGTCGGCAAAGTTCAAGCTTGCCGATTTGGCCTTGTGCTCTCCCGATTCTGGCAAGTCAAGCCTCGCCCTTGCCAACCTCAAGCAAACTCAAGCTTTGCCGGCCATCATCATGGCCAGCAACTAGTCTAGGAAGAGGAAAAAGAAAAAGAAAAAAAAAGTAAAAATAGAGGGGTGAAAAATTAATAATAAATTATCTAAACTATTGATGAGCCTATTGGTCGGGTATTTGCATCCTAAGCAAACTGTCTCTAGAATGACGAATAATTGGTGACGTGTTATGGATGACGGACCATAAGATCTCTTTTTACCATTTTCTGCGTCAAGGTGAAAAAGTAAATGCTGAAAAGCAAGGGCAATTACGAGTCCTTTGTTTGCTTCCTCCTACGAAGAAAATCCTCAAGCGCCGCACCTCATCCGAAAGCATTCACATGGAACCATCGACATACACAATGTGCATGATTCACGAGTTTCCGGTCCCTAGAACGTCGACTATAACTTTGGTAAAATTTCCAAGAAGTTTTTGGAATCCAATGTCGATTTCAATTCATTTCAGAATCAGATAACAATTCAAGCAGATTTAGTAAACTTAGACAAAAATGATGCATTTAGCGATAATAGTTTCTTTAGGATAGACAGAGTTGGATAGCCTAAAGAATTGCTTAGCAGCTGTTACTTTCTTCTGGTCTTACTCTATTCAAGAGCGTTCAAATGAACTTCTCGACGTGCACAATGTGAGTGAAGCACAAGTTTCAAGCCTCAAGAACGTCTTCATTATCTTTCGTAAATCTCTGATGTAATTAGGTTTCAGGAATCCAATGTTGATATCAATACTCTTTAGAATAAGGTAGTAATTTAAGTAGATTTAGTAAATTAAGGAAAAACATGATACATGCAGTGATAAAAGATGCTTTAATAAAGGATTGCTCAAGTGTTATTTCTTTATTCACAAAAAAGGCAAAAAGTCTTTGATTTTTTTGTGGGGGAGGATTTGAGCTAGTCTCACCTTCCCATCCGTCTATTGTTGACTTCATTTGATTTTTTAATTAATTGTCTTCTTTTTTCTCTCCCAATCTAGCTTTAAATTTGAGAGTTTCAACTCTCCTAATTTAGTTCTAGATCTACGAGTTCTTTCTCCCAATTTAGATTTGGGAGTTTAATAATAAATTTGGGGATTTGATACCCTCATGCTCTCTCTATGTACAAATCATCAGCCTTTAGTTTCAGTGATGATTGCATAAGCTTTGGCATCTTGCTAAACAATGAAAATTGCTTTTCCAAATGTTAGACCTATGTTTATTCAACCTATTCTGGTTGTCTTTGTACAATGATCATATAGAGGATGTTAAATCTAGACACACACCACCAATTGGTAATGCTGCAGTTATTAGAGAAGGAATTTCTAACATGTGCTCATCACTTACAATGATAGAGATTTAGTGGTTGGCTGCCAATTATTTTGCTTGATCAATCCATTCTTTTGGAACAAGTGCTTGCTTAACCTTGCGGCACTCTATCAATCTTTCTTGATTTTTTGGATTTGGCTTTGTTTTTTTAGTATCTAGGCCTTTGCTTCGATTTGTTTTGATATGAAAGTGTATGTATTTTTTTTTTTTTAACTTCTCATTTACCCTTTTGAATAATAAATACAAATTTCTTTTGACAATTTTTTTTTCTTTTATCGTGCCTAACTTTGTCCCAGAGCATTCACATATAGCTATTGACATTCACAATGTGCATGATTCACAAGTTTCAAGTCTCTAGACCGTCGACTATATCTTTTGTAAAATTTCTAGCATATAATAAAGCCTTAGGAATCTGACATAAATTTCAATTTGTGAAAGTATTAAATAAAAATTCAAGCAAATTTAGAGAATAAAGAAGAAAAAATATATATTTAGTAATAATAGATTCTTTAGGACGGACAAAATTGGTAACATTGCTCAATAGGTGTTATTTTTCTTTGCTAAAAGCTCCAATTTAAGATAGTAATATTTGTGCATTCAACGTGAATTTGGGACTCCCGCTTTAACAAGAATAGTTTTAAGACACTTCATTGTACAGAGGTCGCAAGGTCGAAACTCCGCAACTGCTAACACTTCTTTAGTGGAGGATTATGATGGTGAGGTCTGTGCTAACTTCTCCACTAGGTATTGATGCTTGATCCAATGTACACCGCGCACTGTACAAGTCATGAGTTATCGATTAACGTAAGCGAAAGGTGGGCCCAATGGATCTTGGGTCACCAAAAAAAAAAGAATAGCTTTAAGAAATTATCTATAGAAATTCTGAATTAAGTAATCAAGTAAAAGAAGTAACCCAATTATATGTAGACTTTTCATTAAATTCGCAAGGAAGCATACATGCCTTGGATGTCCCATAACAACAGACTTTTCAATGTGGGACATATAGAGATAAGTCAGAAAGCTTAGTGGTACTTAATGAACCTAATGAGCTTTAATATTAGAGCCACTCTCGTAAGCTTGAAGAGAGAAGATACGTGGCCATGTCGGGATCCTTGATCATTTTTAGAGATAATTGCTCAAGATCCCTTCAATTTTGACATCATATCTTCTTAAATAGCCTTCAAATTTGGCAAATTACACATTGCGCTTTCTAGAATTTGACACTGTCGTACAATATCCTTCGAATTTTCGAAAGGACGATAAACAGACATCCAAAAAGCAGCTTTAGCTCTCGCTTTAATGCATGACAAAAATCTGTGGAGATCATTTCCTCACGAGAAAAAGGAAGAGAATTTATTTTCTTTCGCCCTTTTCGAGACTAACATGGCCATAGCTTGTATGGGCAACACACTTTACACATCACCTGTACTCTCGAATTTTTCCCAAAAGTAAGAAATTTTTATCATCTATTAGTTATTTATCGCCAAACTGACGGATTTATGAATCAGACATGAAATACAGGCTCGATTCCCTATATCATCAAATGTAAACAATGTCGTGCACGCCATTCATCCCAAATCGAGTCCTGTCCAGATCCACAGGTTCTTGATACCGACCGATCGAAAGCCAATAGTCCCATAAAAAGTAGGACAAAAGAGGAGACGTTCATATCTTATCGTAATTGTCTTTTCAAGGTAATTTCACCATCGCCAGGGGAGTCAAAAGTTGTGCAGTCTGATTCTTATCTCATTGATATGGTGCAAGCACACTCAATTTGAGGTTGTGGAGAGAGACATGTGAGTCATGTCTCTTCACATTTGGGTAATATGCTTATGTCAAGGTAGATGTCAATTGTCCTAGGTTGGGCTCTTCATAGTGATTTGGAATTGGCTTGTTGAGATCAGTGCAAAACTTTAGTCATATGAAGAGATTATTTACATGGTAGGAGTGGATTATGCACCCACCAGAGGGTAAGATTTCCTGAGGATGCCGAGCTTGGCTGTTTTCATAGATCTACCAATCACTTATATGGAGTTCTAATTTAAATATGCAATCAATTTCGCAACAATGGGAACAAGTTGAGTAGATTTGGGCCTCCCCTTGCATGATTCTCTGTTGAAAAATGGCAATATGGTCATCATGCACAAAAATCACAACATAAGCGTGATTCACAAACACCATTTCTCCTGTCAACTGCCACATTAGGCATGTGACGATGAAATTTGGCAAGATTGCAATGGAGGGAAAAATTGGAACAATGTTCTTGTTTTTTGAGTTTTTATGGGCCGCAATATACTTTGAGATAAATGTGTTCAAGTAGCATTGATTTAAGATTTTGTGTGACATAACCTTAATAATATAGAATCATTCTTTCATTTCTTTTTCTCTTTGAAGAGTTGAGTCCCATTTGGCAAGTAAAATGCCAAGTGATGTCCTTTGAGAATATTGGTAAGTCAAGTTCATACTAGGATTGCCTTTATATCCTCATTGGCTTACTTAAAGTTGATTCTCTTTTTAAATTCCCATCCCATTAGTCACCCTCCGTTTAAAGTCTTGGTGGCCCCAAGTCGTCCATTTTAAAACACAACATTCAATAAAGTAGAAATAATATTGCCAATTGCTTTCCGAGGGCAAGAATCGGCAAGAACAAAGGATTACTATAGATTTTGCATAAGTGACCTAACTACATTGAAAGATAATGTGATATGGTGAAAGCTTGTCATTAACTGCCAATTACAATCATTAAGGATTCCAAATCACATACATCATTAATATCTTTTTTCAAATTTTGATTTATCAAATTGTAACATGTGTTAATCTCACATACAATTTACTACGCACACAATCAAATTCCAAAACTAAAGAACAAAATTTTACTTCACAAAGAACAAGAAAGGGCTACTAGTGCTAGCGACCCTGTTCTGAGAGGTCACCTAATACCCTTATGCTTCATTTCACATCTTGTTGTCCGCCCATACGAATACTCTCCAAAGCAATATACCAATTCTCGTTATTTACATTGTATTAACAACGTTCAAGAACAAAATCAAAAGGACGACTCATCCTTTGTGAAAATGCCACGAAAAAATCTAACAAGCGCGAAGCAATGTTGGGCAAATTCTCGAGCAAAATCTTGGGCCGACCCGACTAGGAACAATCTCAAGTTAACTCCACTAAATGGGCCTCCAAGATTGAATAGATGGGCCGGATCTCCTGCTGATCCTCTGCCTTAATTGGAACGTGAATGAAAATATGAAGTTGGATTCTTTTTACATTTCATGAACTAATATTTTTACTACTCTCTTTTAATTTTGTTTGTTCCCGGCATAACTCTGCATTTTGTAGTTTTTCTAACGTCTAGAGCAACATTTGGCCAAAGAACTTAAACCAGTATGTTGGTTCAGATGATTCTTTTCTCTAATAAAGCAAATTGCATATTCTTTTTTCTTTATCAAAATGCTTTGAACATGCTTTTACTATTTTTTGCGGTCTTAACTAGTGTCTCTAGATCACTTCTATCCATGATAACAAGACTTTTTATGATAATTGCGGTAAAACTCTTTATAATCTTGAAAGAAGACAAAAAAAGTCAAGTGAATTTATATTCGCTTAGAAATTGATCGTAAATTCAAACCCAAACTCCTCTCATTAAATAACAACAATAGTTTCTTCCAAATGGAATCAATGTTAGGAGATCACTTGATGTATCGAGAGTTTATGAATTCAACATTTGGATAAAAACAGGGAGCAAAAAAGTGAAATTAGATGATTTCTTTTTTTCGTGACACTTTCGAAGCAATACTAATCTTTATTTGAGGAAACATACAAGAAAATGACATCCAACGACTGCTGAGAATCCTATCTTAAAATTAATTATTACGAGATATATTGGCAAGACAAAAAAATAATCCATCAATTAATTAAATCTCTATCTACTCGAATTTTGCATCAGTGAAAGCCGCGTCGAGGACTCCAAGCATCCTCAATTATGTCAGCATGGGCCAGGCCTTGGTCTAGAAATGACTTCTCGACGATGTTTGTCATCCCATAAATATCATCCCAGGTTCGAAAATCAAGGGAAATGGGGAGAATTTGAAGAAGGATAAAGAAATTGCATATATTTTCACTTACACTTTTTACAATTAGCTACCATACTTTTTGGTTTTTTAGTAACTAATCTTCTCATTTGTAATTTTTATTGTGGATAATAATCTGCATAATCTTTAGCATATAGGATGGAGCCATCAATATGTGAAGTTTTCTTAAGTTCTTTTAATGATCTAGGGTATGAGTGTAGAGAGCAAGATCAAGCGGTGATACGATTATCCTAATTTTATTTGTATTTGTCTTATTCTAAAACCTATCGGAACAAGATTTTGTACGTTTATTTTGGGCCAATGAAACCCATTTTTCCCTTAAAAAATATATTTGCCATTTTGATCGTTTTTATTTTTGTGCAAAGTAATTGGATGGTCAAATTTCACCAGTAGTTGACTACTTCGGAGCCGTTAAAAACAGTTTACTATAACACAACAGTCCGCTTGATTTTAACTGTCAAGTTGTCACCGGAAAAGAAAGGAAAAAAACATGAATCGTCCGACTACATGAGCCGACATTTGAGTCCCACTGTGTGTATTTACAGGTTTAACCTTGATTTTAACGTCGGATTTTTGTTAATTTCTCCTCTTGATTATTTATATATAACAAACTATTTCAATAGCAACAACGGCGCACTCAGACGTCTGGCCGCGACATGTGGACGTCTCTTCAACACGGGCAATGACCTGAGGATGATAATATCCTTTTTCAGTCTTTAATTTTTTAAAATTTTCTTTACTTTGTTAGTTTTCTTATTTGTTTAAACATAAGTTTGCTTTTCTTTTCTTGCCAACATCATTTTAGATTTAAGTCTTTTGATTAATTTTAAGAAATAATTAATAGTAACAAATGTCACATAAACATGAGATGCAAATACCATTGTCCTCATCAGTTATCACGCAAGACATTTAACTGCGAAATTGGAAGGAATTGTAAAGGAGGATAAATTTGCGATAATGGCATCATTCTGGGAGTTTTTAGGAGTTGTAAACAAAATTTACGTACGCCTGAGGTATCCTAAAGTGACCCATAGAAGCTGATCCAGCAAGAAGATTAAGGTCCGAGACCAATCCTTCTCCAAAGGGGAAAAAAGAGCAGAATGAAATGTTCAAAGAAGATTGAATGCGAAAACCACATAGACAATGCAACTTGCACTTTCACCATATTATAAGGTCAAAGGTGTTAAACTCACATCGCTTGTCTACAAGATTAGTATGCTTTTTACATATATGCGGTCTCTCTTCACCTATAAATCTAAACTTTTGGGTTGTATCTTCTAATGCATAATCAAAGTAAAGTTCTGCCCACATGTCATTCTTTATCCCGGCTTGCACATGAGAGAGGATTTCAAGTATTCCATAACACTAACATTCTGGGCAATTTCATATAATTATATAGAAATACTTAGAAATGATTTGGCATGAAAGGTTTCAGAAATGAAAAGTGTATTGATGTTCACACATATAGTCAGTGAGTAAGGAAATTGTTTAGAGAGAGTGTGAGAGTACAAGACGATCGTAGTAACATGGTACCATGTCAGGTAACAAATGAGAAGGATTGGAAAAGCTAGAGCTAGCTTGTTTGGAGCTTTTAAAAAATCATTTTGCAACTCCACGGAATTAAATATGAAGTTACATATTCATAAGAAAAGAGTGACAAACCTCTGAAGATTCAATAATTCTGCAACATTCAACCAGCACTAGATTAAGGATGAAACTCCATCAGCATATCATTGACAATCTTCCGTAGCCTCTCAGATATTCTCTCGCCTAAAAATTGCCTTCGCCAACCTACAATACACTCAACGTAGAAAGAAACTGAAAAACCAGCCAATTGAAAGAACAACATCAAGAGGGAAATGAAAACATCTCCTGCCAATCTTGTCCAGGAATTTCCATCGACCTCTTTATGTTATAAATTAGTGAAGCTTTAGCTTTTGTCTACTTGGTGCGTGCATTAAACTGGTTGGTTCTTATGTCTTACTGTCAATACCATCACAGCTGATAAAATTACTTTGCACGGACCAGAGTAACCTACTATGATCAATTTGTGCTTCTCAAGCCTGCTCTAGGAATCCCTAAACGAGTCATGCTATTGCTAGGCGTATTAAACCCCGGTTACCGGAATTGGTTTACAAATTGCATGCGAGTATTTTAAACAAGCGAATTAGTTGTACTTGTACAGGCAACACGTGTTTGATTCCTACACCATTAAGTGGCAAACAAGTTTTATCTTTAGGTCAACTACCGAGGTTTCGACTGCCATCTTATATAATAAACAAGATAATGAGAAATTTCATGATCAATGAGATTATGCCACTTGAGTGAATCGGGCATCATTGTCATATTAAAACAAGGGGCTCATAATCGAATGCCTAACAGAATTTCATCACCTCACTCCATGAACTAATCTTATGCATCGTCTCTACAAATTAGTTCCAAAAATCTAGGTTTTGGAGTAAACTTTTTGTTCTAAACGTATAATTTATAACCATTTTGGGCTCATAATATAAACAAATTCTTACCTTGGCATGAAAGGTGTGAAGCATTGCATCACCAACATGAGAGAAACTGGCATTGACAATATCAGCTCCTTCTTCATGAATCACCTGAGCAGTCTCATTGAACATGAATTGGTCATCCAATCCAGTAACAAGGACAACCTCCAAAATTGACCCGGTGTTCCATATTCTAATCTCCGGCGACTTGAATTTAATCATCGGTCCATTGTTCATGGTCGTGTTGATCTTTTCTACTTCTAACAAGTTCTGTTTCTGCTCCCTCATTTTCTCCACCTTCACTTTTAAGCTCTTTATGTAATTGGCCGCTTCACTTAATTGATCGGACAATGACAATGTTGATTCCTGCAACCAAAACATAAGTAAGCAAGGACAATTGTTAACTCAAACTTGATCGAAATGCATTGACGAATATACTTGGAACAAAAATTCAGCGACTTCAAACTCGAGAAGATACTATCTAAACTCGCCCTCATCGACAAAACCTATCAAATACCAATATGATGAACCTCATACTGAACCGTGTTATAAAAACTTCCATCGACAGAGAACCCAAATTTCGAACTTAATTTACTTGAAATTGTGCTCACCTCTGACCACCACTTTACAATCCGTACCATGCTAGACATTTTTCGTCAAGATCGAATGAGGGGACATCACCAAATCCTTGTGCTTAACTGGAAGTTTGACCAAAGGAGAAACAGAGAAAACCCTAGATAGGTCTCTCGTGTTTAGGGGAATTTAGTTTTGTTCTTTATTCGTTTTCGACAAAATCGGAAACTAGGCATGATTTATTTTAAAATTGCCAAATAAACCATCTGGGAAACAGAACCTCGACATCAGTTATGGTGTTTTGTACGTAATAGCCGCGAAAATAATTCAGTGGAGAGAGAGAGAGAGAGAGAGAGAGACCGTAGGACTCCGTGGAGGAACAAGGGAGTGCAGCTCGGAGAAGAGGGCCTTCATTTGATTTCTCCTGTTTCTCTCTCTCGTTTTGCGGTCGTGTTTGGATGAACCGGGCTTGCTCTCCATCATGCCACGCCTTGAATTACTGAACACCAAGATCAGAGCAGCATTTGTTACTGAGAAATCTGAGTGCATATAACATGTTCGATTCCATTCCTTGTTGGGAGGGGCATGCACCTTACTGAAACCCCAAAGCGGGAAAAAGTTAAAGTTAAAATATGATTATTCAGATGCCACTCTCTGTAAAGGGTTCTAGTCCGCAGTTGGCAAATTCTACTTTATCCATGGAACTAACGCGGACCTTCCTTGACCATCAATTCTCTATAATTAATTAACTCAAACAGTTTGCGAACAAAGACAGCCGCTTCTTCCACGGATATACAATGTTTTGCTTGCCTCACGATTATTTGATTAGTAGGATCAGAGACGGTACGTGATCTCGTATATTCTGATTGGAAAATTTAATTTTGATTAAGAATATGTATGTAATATATAATATTCTGTAATGTTTTTGGTGAGATTGGATAGGTCTGAGTTAAGAAAAAAATTGTACATGGGTTTTAAGAAAAAGGGCAAAGCCCACATGGCTTCATCGTTCAAAAGTAGGAAGGATAAGAATATAAAATGTACCATAATTTTATTATGACGTTCACTTGCGTGTCGAAACTTTTTTTCAATCAATTGACCATTGTGACTTCTAAAAAATGTTCATTTAAGTATTATAACTTTCAATCGATTACTTGAGTGCCATAATTTTCAAAAAGTGTTCATTGAAGTGTTAGAATTCCGACCTGACATGACACTTATGATGAACATTTTTATAAGGTTATGACACTCAATTGATCGATCAAAAAGTTATATGACACTAAAAAAAAAAAAAAATTATGGCACTTGTACTGTCTTTTTCCCCAAAGTATGATCGCCACAAGATGGGTCCCTCTTGACATCAAATGGTTGTCAGAAGCCACTGAGAGTGAGAGAAAGAGAGATAGAGAGAGAGTGTGTGATCATCACATGGTGGACCCCTGCTAATGGTAGGTGAAGAGAACAATAAGTCACCATTACGACAGTCACCGATAATTGAAGTTCAACACAAAAAGAAGCAATTCAACTCGATCGGACAAGTGATTTACATAATTCAGTTAGCATGATCTACTCTATGGGAAGTGCAATATAGGATTTCATTATAAAATCAAGCAATATAATGGACATTATAATCACACTTAAGTCATTAAAATATTATTAATTTCTCCCAACCCCTTATTACACATAATAATATGCATAGTGTTTAGCTTGTACAATGAAATAATTTCTCAATATTGCAAAATGAATATATAAATCTTTTAAAATTATGTTATGGTTTCAAAAACCTCTTTTTTTTTCAATGGATGAACACAAGCATGCCCTACAATTGATTGTTATGACCAAAAACTCCTCTACTCACCAATGGACAAAAAAAACCAACAAATATACATATATTTAGAATAAGATGCTCCTTTTAGCTGACTTAAACTAGGATTTGAACTCTAGCATGGAAAGTGTTTCCATAATATCTTATTTGTTTAAATGTCAAGCCATAAGTCCTATTTGAATTTAAAATTTCAACTTTGATTGGGTTTTCTTCACTTGCTCGACGCCACAAGCCAAATTACAATATTTTCTCTTAAACCCAAACTTCATTGCTTATTCTCCATAGCACCTCATAGGCTCCTTAACCACCACATACATATTCCAAGTTTCAGCTGCACTTTGATTTCGTCATGACAAAGGATCTTAAAAGAACACCAACTCCATATGCACCTTTAGCTATTACACAAGGATTTTCATATACAAACTCCTTTATCGCAAATAAAACAAGACAACCGTTGCATCAATACATGTCAATAGATCAAACACGCATCTTATCAAATATGTTAGTAGATCAAACACGCATCTTATCAAACTCAATAGCTACATCAACTGATGACACTATAGGCTTCACCTCGATATAAACACAGCCTTTGTTGATTATCACGTTTGCATCTGCTACTTTAGGATTTTCTGGTTGCAACTCCATCTTATTTTGAACACCATCCAAATCTTTGTAAATATTACCATAATATTTCTTATGAAAAAGTTTTTGAAATTCATTGAATATAACTCCTCTGCTGGCAATAAGTAAATTTGATTCCATGCACCAGTAACCGATAGCTCAAAGCTCCCACCTTATGCATAACTTAGTAATATGCACTTTATTGCCTTCTTATCTACCTTACCTTCACTCACTCGAGTATAATACAACCAACCAAACAATTTAACATTACAATAATTAGCAACATTGCCTAACCATACTTTTTTGGGAATCCTACTACTTTCACAAAGTAGCTCATCTTACTAAGCCCATCCATTAGGAATTTGCCAACCATACCAGCATTAGATAGTAAATCTCTAGTAACTTTCTTTTAATTAACTTTGCAACTTGTTGTGATTTAATAAGATTAATACATTGTCTCACTATACCATTTTTTTTGGTAGAATTCATTTAACAGCTTCACGCAAAACTCTATGTTATTGTCAATCCACACATGGTGAATCATCTTGAGAGTCTCCATTTTTATCAAAACTTTTAACTTTTCAATCTTGATAACTACATCAAACTTTTGTCTAAATAAAAACACCAAGGTCCTCTTCAAGAGTCATTCATAATTGAGCATAAATATAGCATTCTTCATCAAAGGACATCACAACGGTCTATGAACATCCAAGTGAATCAACCTTACAATCTCATGGTTTCTTTGGAAGTCATACAAAATTGTATTTTCTACCATTTGCCTAAGTCACAGCATCCCCATACGTTTAGTTCCTTATGTACATAACGATGCAGCAAGTCACTTAGAACTTTCAAGCTTCTCTTGCCAATCTACCCGAAATGCATATACCATAATTGGGACTCTTGAACGGATGCATATGGCATCTCCGCTTCGATGTCCATAATTGTCTCCCCATAAAAATTAAATGGGCCAATATGCTTTCCACTTCTCATTATCAGCATAGCACGTCGATCAACTTTCAATAGTCTACCCTTTGAAGTATGCTAATACCTAGCTAAAGCCAAGTTTCTCAAAGAATCACATTCTTCTTCAACTCTAGAATATGCCTCACACTGGTCAACGTCCTCGTGATAGCATTGTGCATTCTAATTCTAACATAATTGACACTTGGGGACTAGTTGAAGTAAGAAATGAACTGTCAAAATTCATAATTCATCCTTAGTAACAAATAAGATAAAATAAGCTCTATTCTAGTTACTATTAGCTATTGCAATAATATTATCAGTAGACTCAACTCTAAGTACCTTACCCTTCTCCTTATGTGGCTTTAAGTAATCTCATCTAATATGCCCCTTCTTGCCACAATTTCAATAAACAATATCACTAATTTTAGACTAACTTCAACTATTCAAGTTTATACTAAATTTGCTGATAAGAATACTATTATTCCTCTACCTTCACCTAATCAACCAATGGGCACAAGTTTACTAGAGTTTCTTATACAAATATTTTCTTATACAATCACGTATCTCATCAAACGTCAAACTTCTTGATTCATAGGAGTTACTAACATCACTAATAGTAGTATTCCAACTATTATGCAATGAGGATAGTAGGGAAAAAACATGTACCTCATCACCAAATTCAATCTCAGCCAAACTCAAATGGTCTCAATATACTTCATGAACCTTGACTTTATCACTCTCAACCTCATATTATGCCTTGAGATATAGCAAAGTCTAGCACTTGCTCTTTGATTGACCCATTGACCATTTGGTGTAAAAAATTATTTGACACAAAAACTCTAACACATTTCAAAGAAAACTTGTGATCTCAAACATATTTCATTTGAGACAATTACTAACTTTGGAATAAAAAATGCGATATATGAATAACTTCCTTTGGAAATCTCTTTACACCAGTGGCACTCTAGGTATGTCACTTTTAGGACACTTGTCCTTCATTACTAACATATCAAATGCCATTTTGGAGGTAATTGCACCCACTATTACTCCATGAACATCATTGTTTTCCATCTACAAGCAATTAAAATTTTCATCTCTTGATCTCATAATCGCTCAAGTCAAAGGTTTCACCTCAAAGATTAACCCAGTAGCAACCTTTCAAATGAAATAAAAATGTCATCAAAAGTGAAGTAAGAGAAGTACAGCCTAACTTGACAATTTAACAAACATCTTTGTGCTTTTTTTATTATTTTTTATTATTACATTTTAATGGACATATTAATAATAATAATAATTAATAATAATAATAATAATATATCATAATAATAAAATAATAATTTAAAAAATAATAATAATAATAATAATAATAATAATAATAATAATAATAATAATAATAATAATATGACTAACGTAAACAATGATATTGTTTGTCTCCTATCTCAACCAAATCATAAAAGGCAGAATCTATGAACATATTGTATTAAATTCTTCACAAGCAAGTATAAGAAAGAAAATTTAATAATAATAATAATAATAATAATAATAATATGATATCGTCTAACGTAAACAATGATATTGTTTGTCTCCTATCTCAACCAAATCTAAAATTTTGAGCAAATCAACGACAAGTCAAGCTAAAATGTCAAGCTCTTGATAGATTGCCTACTCTTGTGTTAGCCTAAAATCTCCAATTGACCTTGACCTTCAATAGTCAAGTATCTAACTTATGTGAAAATTCAAAATTGATTTTTTGGCCTAAAAAAGATGAAGTGAAAATCAAATGATTGTAGCACATAAGATAATCGAAGTACCAAATTGTATCAACTATAGATTCACTATGTAAAGGATTGATTGTTTTTCAAATCCACGAGGGAGGGAGGGAGAGAGAGAGAGAGAGAGAGAGAGAGAGAGAACCCGTTACAAAGTCGTTGAGTGTCAAAGAGCTTAACCTTCAAAGAAGATGTTGAGCGTTTGTGGTAAGAAACCTCTTTGAGAGAGAGAACCTGTTACAAAGATGTTGAGTGTCAAAGAGCTGAACCTTCAAAGAAGATGTTGAGCGTTTATGGTATGAAACTTCTATGAGAGGAGAACTTGAGCCTTGAGGAAGAGAGAGAACCCGTTACAAAGCCATTGAGTGTCAAAGAGTTTAACCTTCAAAGAAGATGCTAAGTTTTTGTGGCAAGAAACTTCTATGAGAGAGAGAACCTATTACAAAGCCGTTGAGTGTCGAAGAGCTTAACCTTCAAAGAAGATGTTGAGCGTTTGTGGTAAGAAACTTCTATGAGAGAGAGAACTTGAGCCTCCAAGAAGAAAAGTTGAACCTTTAATAGAGATATTGGGTATCAGTGTAGAAGAGTGAAACTTGAAGAAGCTAGTGTTTTTGGTAAGACTCATATAATGTTTGGGAAAACGATTTCTTTCTTTTTTTTTTTTTTTTTTTTTGCAAAATCCGGAATTCATCTTCCTAACTTTAAGCGTAGGTGTGTTCCTCTTTTAAATATTGACTTTGTAAAGACTCGTCATAATTGTCCTTAACCTTGGACCGTTTTGTTCTTCTTTTTCTTTTTCAGATCCTTACCTCATGCATAAGTTGAAAAAACATAGGGGCGAGTATTTGACTTGCTTACACAAGGTAGGGTAGCTAACATAGTGAGAAGATTACTATCTGTCAATTGTAGCGAAACAAAATTCTCATCTAAGGCCACATACACGATATATTTATATGCATGTAATTGCGGGGATCAATAAAATTGGCTCTTAAATAATAGCAAAACTGAAACTAAACGAAAACCCCCTAAATTAGGCCCAAATAGCCTAATCTAAATAAGCTGGTTCTTCAAAAGAATAATTGCCGTTATGCACGGCATGTATAACGTTTGGTTTACACAAATTATCCCGACTTTATGTCACATGCAAGCATAATCAAATATTTTATTTTGCATGGCAGTCGGGGGCTTTGATTGTAGATCCGACGGAGAGGATCTAGAAACTTATGCCAATCCTTAGGATCTAGAAACTCATGACCTTATGTCACAAATCAACTAAATCGATGTTTACCTTGCTTTTGTTCTTCTAGAAATTTAATAAAAACTAAAGATGGACATATTAAATTGATGTGAGGACGATGAACCTTTGGTATCAAGCATATCTATTTTTAGATAAGTGTAGAAACATGACTTAACATTTGGGCTACGGTCAGTTGAGGATTTAATGTTTTATTTTGGTTAGTCAAGGACCTGAGTAGATTTGCTAAGTTGGGTTATAAATGGTCCAATCCCAAATGACCCATTAACCCATCTATGACTCATTTATTCATAATTTAATTTCTTGAACAATACATAACCCGACCCATACCCGAGCTGACCCATATTGTTAAAACACATCCATATTTAACTCAATTTAAGAAAAAAATTTTTCTTATGATTTTAAAAAAAATATATATTATATTACTAAATACTTCTGTGCAATAAAATTTTAGTGAATAGATTTATTAATTTTTTTAAAATTGATACTCCATTTATTTTGTGGACAATATGATATTTCTATAAATGTTTTCTATGAAGTTATTTTCCAAGAAAAAAATATTTTCTGGTATTTGACTAAAATCCAAAAATAAAATAAAAATATTTTTTGTCCATTGGTATGGAAATTTATTAAATTTTCCTCCATGAACTCCTTTTAATAATTTTAATTTTAATTTTAATTTTCTTTTTTATATTTAAAAAGTTAAATATTGTTATTATTATTTTTCTTTTTCATATTTAAAAAAATTGAATATTGTTATTCCAACAAGTTTTGCCCTTGCTAGCCTCGAGCGAGCTTGAGCTTCTTGGAGCTTCTTTTTCTTCTGAAAAATAAAAAGAAAAAAAGAAAAAAATGTGAAAATATAGGGATGAAAAGTTTATTTTTCTTAAATAATAATAAATTGTCTAAGCTATTGATGAGCACATTGATCAGGCAATTGCATCCCAAGCAAAGTGTCTCTAGAATGACGAATAATTGGTGACATATTATGGATGACGTCCCATAAGATCTCTTTTTACCATTTTCTGCATCAAAGTGAATAAGTAAATTCCTAAAAAGCAAAGGCAATTACGAGTCCTTTGTTTGCTTCCTCCTACGAAGAAAAGCCTCAAGCGCCCTACTTCGTCCGAGAGCATTCACATGTAACCATCGACATGCACAATATGCATGATTCCCAAGTTTCCGGTCTCTAGAACGTTGACTATAACTTTGGTAAAATTTCCAAGATGAAGTTTTCGGAATCTGATAGTCGATTTCAATTTGTTTTAGAAGCAAATAACAATTCAATCAGATTTAGTAAACTAAGACAAAAATAATACATTCGGCGATAATAGGTTCTTTAGGATAAAGAAAGTTGGATAACCTAAAGAATTACGTAGCAGCCGTTACTTTCTTTTGGCCTTACTTTATTCAAGAGCGTTCAAATGAAGCTGTCGACGTGCACAATGTGAGTGAAGCACAAGTCTCAAGTCTCAAGTCTCTAGAATGTGTATGGTATCTTCCGTAAATCTAGGATGTAATTAAGTTTCGCAAATCCGATGTCGATATCAATACTCTTTAGAATAAGGTAATAATTTAAGTGGATTTAGTAAATTAAGGAAAAACATGATACATGCAGTGATAAAAGATGCTTTGGTAAAGGCAAAGTTGATTAATCTAAATGATTACTCAATGACTGTTATTTTTTAATTCACAAGAAAGCCAAAATGTCTCTCTCCTGCTCTCTTCTCTCTCCATCTTTTTCTTTAACCTCCGGTCACGGGGCATCCTCCCCTCCATCTATTGTTGATTTTATTTGAGTTATTTTTATACCTTTTTCTCTTTTCTTTTTTTTTCTTCCCAATCTAGATTTGGAAGATCTCTTCTCCCAATCTTATTCTAAGTTTGAAAGTTTGAGCTCTCCAAATTTAATTCTAGATCTAGGAGTTCAATAATATTTGTGGGGATTCGATATCCACATGCTTTGTCTATGTATAAGTTCTCTACCTCCATTTTCAATGATGATTATAGGAGCCTTGATGTCTTGCTAAATTGTGAAGATTTGCTCTTCCAAATGTTAGGTTTCTATTTATTCAACTTATTTTCATCACCTTTGTACGGCAATGGTATAGAGGATGCTAAAAGGCATACATCGCCAATTGGCAATACCGTAGTTGTTGGAGAAGAAATTTTGGCAAATGCTTATCACTAATGATGATATGAGATTTAGTGATTGGTTGCCAATTATTTTACTTGATAGATCTGTTCTATGGAACAAGTGTGTACTTAACCTTGCCATGCTCTATTGATCCTTCTTTATTTTTTGGATTTGGCTTTATTTTGTTGTATTCCGACCTTTATTTTATTTCAATTTGCTTTGCCATAAAAATCTATATACTTTTTTTGGGTACTTTTCATGTATTCTTTTGAGCAATGAATACAAATTTCTTTCAGCAAAAAAAAAAAAAAAAAAAAGTGTTATTTTTTCATCGTGCCTTACTTTATCCCAGAGCATTCACATATAGCTATCAACCTTCACACTGTGCATGATTCACAAGTTTCAAGTCTCTAGAACGTTGACTATATCTTATGTAAAATTTCTGGGATATAATTAAGTATTAGAAATTCAATGTCAATTTCAATTCAAAGCAAATTTAATAAAAATTCATGCAGATTTAGAAAAAAGAAAGTATATATTAAGTAATAATATATACTTTAAGATGGACAAAGTTGGATAACTTAAAGGATTGCTCAATATGTGTTATTTTTCTTCGCTAAAAGTCCAAATTCAGATGGTAATATTTATGCATTCAACAGCAAATTCGGGATTCCTACTTTAGGGAATTGGCATAACTTGAAGACATTATCCATAGAAATTCTGAATTAAGTAATCATGTGATAAGAATTAACCTGATTATTGATGGAGACATTTAATTAAATTCACGATGGAGCATACATGTCTTGGATGTTACATAACAACGACTTTTCAGTGCGGGACATATAGAGATAAGTCAGAAATCTTAGTGAATAGATTGGAGGGGTTTTAAGTACTTAATGAATCCCAACGAGCTTTAATACTAGAGCCACTTTCGAAAGCTTGAAGAGAGAAAGATAGGTGGGCATGTCGGGATCCTTGATCATTTTAGAGATAATTGCTGAAGATCCTTTCAATTTTGACATCATAACTTATTAAATAGCCTTCAAATTTGGAAAAATTACACATTACCCTTTCTAGAATTTGACGCTATCGTACAATATCCTTCGTTCTTTTTTTTTTTTTTTTTGGTCTGAGACAATATCCTTCGTTCAAAAAGCAGCTTTAGCTCTCGTTCTAGTACATGACAAAAATGTGTGGAGATCATTTCTTCACGGGAAAAGGAAGAGAATTTATTTTCTTTCGCCTTTTTGGGGACAAACATGGCCATAGCCTGTACGGGCATTACACTTCACACATCACATGCACTCTAGACTTTTCCCAAAATTAAGAAATTTCTATCAACTATTAGCCTATTAATCGCTAAATGGACATATTTATGAATCAGACGTGCATTACGGGCTCGATTCCTCATATCATCAAATGTAAGCGATCTCATATGCATGCAATTCATCCCAAATCGAGTCTTGTCCAGATCTGGCATGTTCTTGATACTAACCGATCAAAAGTAAATCGTCCCATAAAAGTGAGAAAATAGAGGAGAAGTTCATATCTAATTGTGATTGTCTTTTCAAAGTAATTTCACCATCGCCAAGTCACAGGAGAGTCAAAAGTTGTGCAGGCTAATTCTTATCTCATTGATATAATGCAAGCACACTCGATTCGATTGTGGTGAGAAACATGTGAGTTGTGTCTCTTCAGATTTTGGGAAATATGCTTTCTTAGGGTGGATGTCAATTTGCTAGGTTAGGCTCATAAATGCTTTCTTAGGGTGGATGTCAATTTGCTAGGTTGGGCTCATCATAGCGATTGGAATTGGCCTGTTGAAGATTAGCAGGAAATTTTAGTCACCGGAGGTTAAGATTTCCTGAGGATGTCGAGCCTGGCAGTTTTCGTGGGTCTACCAATCACTTTTGTAAAATTCTAATTTATATACGTAATTTTGGATTTCACAATAGTGGTAACAAGTTGAGCAGATTTGGGTCTCCCTCATTTTGCACGGGCCTCCATTGAAAAATGGCAATATGGCCATTATGCACAAAAATCACCACATAAGCGTGCCCTACAAATACCATTTCCCTCGTCGATTGCCACATATGGCATTTAACGATGAAAGTTGACATTGCAATGGAGGGTAAAATTGGAACAGTGGTCCTGTTTTTTTATGGTTTTATGGGCTGCAATATATTTTGAGATAAATGTGCTCTAGTGGTATTGGTTTAAGATTTTCTTTAATATTAACCTTAATAACACAGAATTATTCTTTCATTTCTTTTTCTCTCTGAAGAGTTGAGTCCCATTTGGCAAGTAAAATGCGAAGTAATATCCATTGAGAATATTGATAAGTCAAGTTCATGATAGGATTGTCTTTATATCATTTGTCAGCTTTTGTTAAAGTTCATTCCCTTTCTCAATTTCCATCTTGTTAGTCCCCCTCCGTAAGTCTTGGTGGCCCCAAGTTGTCCATTTTGAAACGCAAAATTCAATAAAGTAGAAATAGTATTGCCAATCGCTTTCTAAAGGCACGAATTGGCAAGAACAAAGGATTACTATAGTCTTCGTGCAAGTGATCAAATCACATTATGAGACAACATGATATGTCGAAAGTTTATTACTAAAATTTGATTTATCATATTGTTTTTTATGGTTCACAATCACATACATCAATTGTCTTTTTCCAAAATTTGATTTATAATATTGTAACATATGTTAATCTCACATGCAATTTATCGCATACAATAAAATTCCAAAACGCAAAACAAATTTTTGCTTCATAAAGAACAATAAAGAGCTACTAGCGCTAGTAACCCTATTCTGAGCGTCACCCAATACCCTTATACTTCATTTCACATCTTGCTGTCCGCCCATACGAATACTCTCCAAAGCGATGTACCAATTCTCGTTATTTACATTGTATTAACAACGTTTAAGAACAAAATCAAAAGGACGGCTCATCTTTTGTGAAAATGCCACGAAAAAATCTAACAAGCGCGAAGCAAAGTTGGGCAAATTCTCGGGAAAAAATCTTGGACTGACCCAACTTAAAACAATCTCAAGTTAACTCCACTAAATGGGCCTCCAAGATTGAATAGATGGGCCGGTTCTCCTGCTGATCCTATAGCTTGATCGGAACATGAATGAAAATATGAAGTTGGATTCTTTTTACATTTCGTGAACAAATATTTTTACTACACTTTTTTTAATTTTGTTTACTCGGTATCTTGTAGTTTTTCTAACGTCTAAAGCAACATTTTGGCCAAAGAACTTAAACCAGTTTGTTGGTTCAGATGATTCTTTTCTCTAATAAAGTATATAGCAGATTGTTTTTTACTTTATCAAAATGCTTTGAATGTGCTTCTACTACTTTTTGCGGCCTTAACTAGTGTCTCTAGAGAACTTCTATCCGTGATAACAAGACTTTTTATGACAATTGCAATAAAACTCTTTATAATCTTTAAAGAAGACAAAAAAAAAAAAGTCAAGTAAACTCATATTCGCTTAGAAATTGATCGTCAATCATAAATTCTAACCCAAACTCCTCTCATAAAATAACAATGCGATAGCTTTTTTCCAAATGGAATCAATGTTAGGAGATCACTTGATAAATCGAGAGCTGTTGAATTCAACATTGAGATGAAAAACAGGGAGCAAAAAAAGAGAAATTAGATCATTTCTTATTTCGTGACACTTTCAAAGCAAATACCATTCTTTATTTGAGGAATCATACAAGAAAATGACACCCAACGACAGTTGAAAACCCTATTTAAAAATGAATTGTTACGAGATAAATTGGTAAGAAAAAATCATCCATCAATTAATTAAATCTCTATCTACTTGAATCTTGCATAAGTGAAAGCCGCATCGAGTATATGGGCTAGGCCTTGTTGTAGAAGTGACTTCTTGACAATGTTTGTCATTCCAAGAATATCATTCCGGGCTCAAAATATCAAGGGAAATGGGAAGAATTTGAGGAAGGATAAAGGAATTGCGTATATTTTCACTTGTGCTTTTTGCAATTAGCTCCCATACTTTTTTGGTTTTTTAGTAACTAATCCTCTCAATTTGTAATTTTTGTTGTTGATAATTATCTGCATAATTTGTAGCATATAGGATGGAGCCATCGATATGTAAAGTTTTCTTTAAGTTCTTTTTATGATCTAGGGTATGAGCGCAGAGAGCAAGGTCAAGCGATGATACAATTATCCTTTTTGTATTTGTGTTAGCTAGAAGCTATCCGAAGATGAGTTTGTGCGCTTATTTTCCGCTAAAGAAATCCATTTTTTCCCTTAAAAATTAACTTCGCCATTTTTATATCGTTTTTATTTTAGTGCTAATTAATTGGAAGGTCAAATTTCAGGAGTAGTTGACTACCCTGAGGCCATTGAATGCAGTTCACTATAACACAACACTCCACTCAAATGTCCAACCACATGAGCCGACATTTGAGTCTTGACTGTGTATCTACAAGATTGACCTTGGTTATCCTAGTAAGAGTGGACGTCGGATTTCTGTTAGTTTCGTTACTGATTAGCTATTTCATTTGAAAGTTTAATGCGCAAAATGAAGAGCTCTTTGAATTAGTACATTATTTTTTGGTGATGAATATTCACCGCTACCATCATTGTATCCGGGATTAATCCATTTAACACCTGTTCATCTCACGTACAATTTACTGCACATGGTCAAATTCCAAAACCATAGCATCACCTGCCTCCCTCCCTTTAAGGGTATGCAACCGGATCAAGTATACCTGGGAACTAGATCGGAACTAGTTCAAATCAATCTGAGAACCGGTTCCGAGTGATTACCCACTCGGGTACCGATTCCCGGACCGGTTTTGGAACCAGTTTTGTAAGTAGATGTCCAAAATCCTATTTTTTCCCCCTGATTTGTATTTTTACTCTCATAATCACATGGCATTTTTCCTCTTGGCTCTCTCAAACACGTATGGCACTCCTCCTTCGTCGTTCCTTTTCCTCACTTGCTTTCCTCCCTCACTGGCTCCCTCTTGCACTATCTAATAGACGGACGGTGTTCATCGCCGCCAAATTCTTGTGTACCACATGGATTGACTCATTTGATTTCTTTTTTGTAAGAGGAGTTATACTTGCATAAATGAATAGCTTCATATAGTAGTTGTGGGAATAAGACTAATATTATACCTATGTTTGTTGCTAATTCTTTGCCAGATGATTTTATTTATTATAATTAGCCCTTTGGATCCTTAATTTTTCATTTAGTCGGAAAGTCCATATATTTATTTATTACAAATGTTTAATGTTTCAATACAAATGAGGAAAATTACGTTATTTTCTCGCGTATTAATATAAAATTCGAATAATATAGGATATCAGGAGATTGTAAAATAGGTTTTCGTAGAAGTAGGGTTGACCCTGGAACTGGACTGAAAAAATAGGGTGAGTCGGGTACATGATCTAATACAAACAAGGTCGGGTATAAGATCCAAAAAAGGGGAACCGGTTATAATAGGGTTGGGTACATGATCCAAGTTTAGATCCTACCCACCTTAGATCCGATCATCCCTACCTTTCTTTATACTTCATAAAGGATGGTAAGGAGCTATCAATGCTAGCTACCTTTTTTTAGGACGTTACCCCATAAAGGCTGTATACTTCATTTCAAATCTTATTACAAAGGGAGCAACTTTGCCGATAGAAAAGTAATTGATGCTCCCTAAAGCAATATAGCATTTTTATTTAGACATTGAATCATTCGATTTTATTAGTCTTTTGTTATTTATATTTATGAGTAAGATGTACAATGAATTTCTCATGTCATCGAATATAAACAATCTCATTTGTGAATAATTTACCTGATATCATGTCTTATCCGGATCCAATAGTTCATCAATACAGATCGATTTGAAATCTTGTTTCTAATAAAAGTAAGAAAAAAAAAAAAAAAAAAAAGAGAAGTTATTGTCTCAATGTTATTGTCTTTATAAGGTAACTTCACCATCACGGGTACCAAGACAGTCAAAATTGCAGTATAGTCCTGGTCTCTTTGATAATGCAAACACGCTCAATTTGAGGATGTAGAGAGAGACATGTGAGTCATGTCTCTTCGCTTTTTTGGTAAGATGGTTTTCTTAGGGTAGATATCAATTTTCCCCTGGCTGGGCTTATCATGGAGAATGGGATTGGCTTTGCTGGAGATTAGCAAGGACGCTATATTCATATGAAATAATTATTTCCCTACATGGAAGGAGAGCATTAGGCAATCGTGCATAATCACTATAGGGCAAGATTTTCTATAGACTGAGAGTCAAACATGTTAGACGCAAATTGCGTAACCCCAAGATCTCCATAACCAGAACAAGAACATGCATAATTGAGTAGAAAGAATTGATGCACCTGTTTTGGGATCCATTGTTCTTGAAGCGGAAGCGGAAACACAATGTTCCACGCGCAAGTCCTTCTCCTCTATTGCCCTCCGTATCACTGGCTCAATGAGGCGGCCCCCTCACGTGCAACGTTAGGTAAACGCCCCTTAGGTGAGGATACATGTGAGAATTAGGGTTAGAGGAGAGACTTGAGCACTATTTATAGAGTTTCTAGCCAGTCCTCCTCATTACGGGCCAGGCTCAACTCGGCCCACACTAGCCAGCCCATATTAGACTAATTAAGAAACCTTCTATCTCTCTTTAGACCAACCCTGTTTTACGGTAACCGTAAAAACAGTAAATTACAATATCAATTAATTTAGTCCACATTAGGAAAACTCTTACAAAACAAGTTTTCAAAAATCACTTACCTGGAGTTCCAATTTGCAATATGCAATTTGGACTTAATAACGGTAAAGACGAGGTGGATAGGTTCAAGTTTCCCCAATTTTACATGGGTCTCCATTCAAAAATGGCGATATGGTCATCAGGCATAAAATTTCCATATAAGCATGCCCCACAAATACTATTAGCCTTGCTAGCTGCCACATATGACATTTTAATGACAGAATTGGACAGAATTATAATCAATGATAAATTTGAGGCAATAGTATTGCTTTTAGAGATTTTATGGGTCGAAACATCATTTAGGTAAATGTGTTCAAGTAATTTGTTATTTCTATTGTACTAATCCGAATAATATAGATATATTCTTTCTTTTCTTCTCCTCCTTTGAAAGGGTTGAGTCCCTTTTCATTGGGCGAGTGAAAATGCCAATTGATTTCCTCTGAAAATATTGGTAAAGTCAAGTTCATGCTAGAATTGCATCTACATTCTTCACTAGCTTGTGCTAAAGTTCACTCTCTTCCTCACCATCCATCCTGTTAGTGACCCTTCGTTTTAAGTCCTGGCAGCCCGAAGTCATCGCCTATTCAAAGTGCAAAATTCAGTGAAGTAGAAATGATATTGCTAATCACTTTCTGAACTCAAGAAATTCCCCAGAACCAGTGTGTGGGATATTCATTTGGAGGGGAGGGAATGAGGAAAGTTCCAAAAGGAACATAGGAGAAAACTTCAGTTCCATGAAAATTCACAGGATCATTTTCGAATAGTGGCTCTGATTGTAGCTTTCGCGGTTTACGCGCAAAGAAGACGAAAGTCAGGAAAAAGACTCCCAGCAGTGGGGGAAATCTGATTACGTCTAACTTTCTTGGGTCTTCGTTCCATTGCGTAAGTGATTCTCCACGAACAAAGTGATGTATTGATGAGAGCTAGAGCTCGTCTCCTGATGACCCGGCGGCCGAGGAGGAGCCAAGGGTGGCGGTCTAGGGTTGTCTGAAGAAGCCTAACTAGATTATCTTAGCTTTGTTTCAATAGGCTAGCTTAGATTAATAAACTTAGGTTTCAATAAGTAGGTTAGCTTAGGTTCTAGTTAATAGAAGCCTTATTATACTTAGAACTACGTTTTAAATAATTGATTAGAATAGCTTAGATGAGGTTCACCATCATAAAATGAATAGACTTAGGTTTAGTATTAGCTTTTAGTCTCAAGCTTATGGGGTTCATGTCTAGAGGCTAAATAACAAGACATTATATATTATTTGCTGGACTTAACAACGGGTTTAGCTTGTGGGGATTCATGTACCAAGACTTATAATGATGCCATGTACATTCTTTGCCCAATTTGTGTTGAGTTTTTCATTTCCCTTACTTTTACTTAGATGCTTTTCATACTTGGTTGTTTATTTTAAAAAGCCATTTCCATAGCCTCTTAGATGCTTTTCATATTTGGTTGTTTATTTTAAAAAAAGCTATTTCCATAGCCTGTGTGCTAATTTCCTTTCTAGAATAGGTTAAGACTAGTATAATAAATCCCTCAAGAACATATGCATAATCACTTAGCGGTTGTGATACTTTTAGGACCATAATTGGCAATCGAGTGTGTATGATCATATAGATAAACAACTTTCCAAGTTAGTGATGTGAAATGGTACTATAGTAACATTAGCATGATCAATCCCTCGAGCTAGAATCTCTAGTTGTATAGTAAATAAAACGAGCCTCATTTGTTTTTTAGCAAACCCCAAAATAGCCAATGGTAACTCTTAAAAATCTTTTGGGGTAAAGCACATAAAATGAAATCCAACGCCGCATGAGATATGAGCATGGAAAAGCTTGTGCCTAAATCCTTAGGCCATTTGGCCTACTATTAGGCAACTACCTCTAAACTCATTCCCAATCCTCATTTGGGAGGGTCCTGACAAACAAGTGCTATGTTGTAACTACTCAAGAGATTATTGGTGGATTCTAGCTTGTTGGTAGTATAAGAAAATTGACATAAATTTGGTCCTAGCCAAATCACTATAAATATCCGCTTGCATATTTTTCTATCTCTTTATTTATTTCTTTATTTATCTAATAGAAGCATTCCACTTGATATTATCAACTTATTCTCGCATATATCAAACAGTTCCTATATACATCATCTTGATTTTGTTTATCCATAAAATATATAAAATTTTGATAATCAATCTAAATTCCATATTTAGCCAAGACGAATGTCAATGTTCCCCTAGCTAGGCTCATTATAGTGAAACAATTATTTTCCTATGTGGAAGAATAGTATTAGGCAATTTGGGCATAATCATCACGGGCAAGATTTTGTACAGACTGAGAGCCTAACAAGTTTACACAGGTCCACCAATCATTTAAGTGGAGTTCTAATTTGCAATATGCAGTTTTGACTAAACAACGGTAGAGACAAATTGGGTAGGTTTGGGTTTCCCCAATTTTTGCATGGGTCTCCAGTGAAAAAGGGCGATATGGTCATCATGCATAAAAGTTTTCATATAATTGTGCCCTAAAACACTGTCAACCTAATTAAATACTACATATGACATTTTAATGGCAAAATCGGACAGAATAGTAACTGATGGTAAATTTGAGGCAATGGTACCACTTTGAAGGGCCTTATGGGTCAAAACATCATTTAGGTAAATGTGTTTAAGTGATACCATTTTGCGATTACCTATTGTACTAATCCTAATGATATAGATATATTCTTTATTTTCATCTCCTCCTTTTGTAGAGTCGAGTCCCATTTCATTGGGAAGTGAAAATGCCGAGTGATTTCCACCGAGAATATTGGTAAAATCAAGTTCTAGAATTACGTTTACGTTCTTCATTGGTTTGCGCTTGTTCACTGTCTTTCTCACTTTCTATCACATTAGCAACCCTCCGTTTAAGTCTCGTTGGCCCCAAGTCGCTGTCCATCCAAAGCGCCAAATTCAAGAAAGTAGAAACGATATTGCCAAGAAATTGCCTAGAACTGGTGTGTGGGGATATTTATTTGGAGGAAGGGAAGGAGGAAAGTTCCAAAAGGACCATGGGAGAAAGAAACTTAGATTACGTGAAAATGCGCACCATCAGTTTCGAATAGTGGCTCTGATGGTAGCTTCCGGGTTTTACGCACAAAAAAGACCAAAGTAAAAATAAAAATAAAAATAAAAATAAAAATCCGTCAATCTCCTGAAGTACTATGAAAAGACCAAATTTTTTTTAATTACCATGTCAATTGGAAAAAAAAAATCAATTTACAATCAACTACACAAACTGAAAACGGGTTTAGGTGGTGAAACTTAAAATGAATGTGCCGTACAATATCATGCTTGGTCGCCTCCAAACTTTGAAAAGTTACGCCCCTCTGTCTCTCGAACTTCGATTTTTATTGCAGCAGCAAATTTTTCTGTCTGCATAGCAGTCGAATGTTATCTGAAAATGGACAAACACATTTTGCTTAACTATTATAACCTTTCATCATGTTTCAATATGTATTTTCTTAACTTCGTCAACCATGTAATAGGTGTTATTTGATCCAAAAATGAGTTAGTACTTTTTCATGTTACATCTAAGGGCTACATGTAGATGGAAAAACCCATTGCTGTAATAGTATGAAGGTTTGAGGAGGCAATATGTAACTTTATAAAGTTTTGAGATCTATTGTGCAATGGTATCAATGTTCAGGGTGGTTTTCAGCAGATATTCCATCATTTTATATTCAATTTTAGCCATCATTGCATTATTTAATGTTGTGAGATTTTGTGGAATCACAACCAATTATTCTAAAAATTTAAATTGTTAGATGAATGTATGGTTTATTATTTAAATATTCTAATAAATGTCCTGTAGAAATGCAACTACTCCCAAAGAAATAGGTTGATTATCCCCTAAAAGAGTTATTAGAAAATAAAAATAAACCTCCGACTTTGAAACTTATGAGAGATGTCTGAGTCTATTTTTTTTTTTTTTTTTTAAGTATTTAGCCCTTTCGGGGTCTAGTTAAACGTTTTGATTGGGGACTAACAGAGCCATGGCCAGTTAGGCTCAATGGAAATTGCTACCGTGGATGCAAGTACTTTCCCTCAACGAGCACACGTCTTGTTAATATCCCACGAGGAGAGAGAGAAAGGGACAGAAAATGAGAGAAAAATGACCGGGCTCTGGACGCTCTTTGGGCTTCGTGGGCTTATTTTGTTGAATTCTTTAATTGGCACTGCGTTGAAATCGATAGTGCTTGAATTCAAACATCCACTTCTTTGGGCCATGCAAACTGGATCAGGCCCTTTCAATCAGGACCGCATTGGAGCCCTTTTTATTATTTTCTATTTATTTTAATTTTTTTTAAATTCATTTTCATACATAGTACAAGAATATTTGCTTGATTTGTTAGCTAAAATATAAATGTTAGCATTAACGTGGACAATTTTTTAGTTTTAATTTTTTTTTCTTTTTGTTTTATTTTTTCTTCACATGGCCAACAAGGCCGTTGTCCCCTAGCAAAGGTGAGGGCTAGCAACCCCTTGCCAGGTGCGGGTGAGGGTTCGTTGTTTCATAGAAATAATATTTACTATATGCCAAAATGGAGTCTAGGTGAAACTTAAACATGAATGTGCCATACGATCTTGAACTCCAACTCGCTAGTACTTAGCTCGATAGTCTTACAAGTCTAATTAAGTTTTTCTTTTTGTAAATTATTTAGTACTTCTAGATATAGACAAAATACTAAAGATTCCATTGTATATGAACTTCTAAGCTCCGATCCATTTATATTTTAACATAATCTAATTGAATTTAAGTGAAACTTTTGAATACATAGATTTTCTTTTTTAGTTGAGTTCAAGTAAGAATTTCAACACTCGATCAAGCTAAGCTCAAGTGAAGTTTTGAGCAATCAAACATGTGAGTCGAGCTTGATATTTCATTAGCTTATCTCAATGTGATTATCCCTCTATCTCTAGGGCTAGACCTAGGACACTAGCATTTAGACTCGATACCTCAAAAGTTGATTACAATGGACATTAAAGGCGCGAATGATAACCATTCTATTTCATAAATCAATTTCTTATCACAAAAAGAATACTCGTTTGATAACAACACAAAATTTCTGTTTTCAGAATAAAATTTCGTTTGAAAATGACATAATTTCTCCCTCTTGGGTAAGCAACAGAGGATGGGTGGCCAACTAGTAGCAAGGTAAGTGATGATAAAAGTTTTTATTTCTCCTTTTTATTCTAGGAATAGAAAAATAGAAAATTTTCACTATTCAATTATGTTCTAAATTTATTTCTAGACAAAAAATTTATTCCAAAAATAGAAAATTGGAATTGCATTATCAAATGAATTTATGCTCGAAAATTATTCCCGAAATTATAAAAATAAAAAATATTTATAAAGAAGTATGGTTATCATACGCGCCCTAAAAAATCAGCCAAATGGATTATCACGTGTGCTGGAGCCGAGACCGCGTAGCCATATTTATTAATCCCAGGGGCAACTTTTGTTTTCAAGTCCTTGGCTGATTCTTCATCATTCTCACTTTCTATCTTCTTCATACTTCTTCAAGACGGTAGTCAACTGAGAACCTTCTGACAGCCACAATCCAAGATCACTCTCTCCTCGCCCTCGACACCGTCAGGGCCGTGCCATCCATTGTTGTTACGGGTCAGCTTCGTTCATTTTGCACGTCTATGGTTTTCCGCTGATCCCGACGTGGGTCTCGCCCTCCACACCCTCGCCGCCGTGCGTTCCTTCCTCGTCCAGCAGCATATTTATCTGAAATCGAAAGCTGAAAGAACCAAATGACCCTGAGCATATTTATTAGAAAGTACCGTATGTGAACTTTGTTGCCGTGGAGAAAAACAATATTTGAAAAAATATTGAGTGTGATGACTATAAAAGTAGTTTGGGGTATTATGTAAAAATTCTACGAAGGCGATCATCGTGTAAAACAAGTTTGGTTTCAAACATTTCGAGGTGATTTAGACTTTCTATGAATGAATGACTCTAGAGATTGCTCCGAAGTAATATCATTGCCAAATCAATCTCGGCTTACTTTGATCGCGTGTAGATTGTTAGCCAATTTACTATATGGGCTAACACAGGGACATTGAGCTTGTTACATGCATATCAACACTTACGTATTAGAGCATGGCTTTCAAAAGTGCCCCTATGACCATACACTATACATCAAGTCAAATACTAATAGTAACTTAATGATTGTATGCCTTTACGTTAATTGGAGCTGTGAAAAAAATATTTACTAAATTCAGGGATCAGCCATTTTAAGATGACAGATTCAGGCTTAATGTCCTATTTTCTAGGCCTTGAAGTGAAGCAAACAAGTGATGTCATACTTATTTCACATTAGAAATATGCTAATGATATTTTGAAGCAATTGAAGATGAACAAATCGGTGAACTAGTAAATCACACTTATTGTTGACACACTAATTTCATTGATACATTGTCTGTAATAATATAAAAGTATAAAAATAGCAAAATATAAAAACAAAAATAAAATAAAATAAATACAATAATGGAGCCAGCATGGGAAGCCCATCTTGGATGGCCCAAATTTAACATCCTCATCGAGCGAAAAAGATTTCTTTCCCTATTGAGATGGGACGAGAGATAAGACTTGCCGTAATGGCATGGGAGCACGTCACTGATAGATAACGGATTCCGTTGCAGCAAAAAAGAGGAGAACCGTAGCTTTGGGGACACCTCTCCGTCCGCCATCTCTGATCATCAGCCAGTCCCCGACCTTATTGAATTCATCGATCTTCAGACGCCGCAACCGAGCTTTCAAGATAAAGCACGAATGTTCATCTATAAGTCAAAAACGAGGCTGGGAAGTTGAGACTGGTATCAATATGAACGCGAATCAATGCTGAATCCATGCATTTAGACCATTAGATTGAGACGCCCTCCACACGTTTGATGAAATTTCTTCGAACTCTGATCCTTAGGTAATGCCTACTGCGGTTGAGTCCAAAGACATGCAAATGTGATATGCATGTTTTGACCTGATTGTATTGGTTACTAAGCACGATTTTGTGGAATCTTACTTGATCATTGTGGGTAGTAATCCATGTCTTTGTCTCATCATTTCCGGATTTGCTTGTCATGGCGGTCGTCAATGGCTGTTTACGGGGAACAAATGGATTCGAATTGCGGGATTGTACGTTCATCCTTGGGAGGCGTTCACACTGGTTTGCTTCTGTCTATTTCTATTACTGGTGTGCTGTGATGGATTTTCCTTTTGATGGGCTTGAGTTGGCCCGTCCGCCCATGTTGGGCCCAAAAGGCCCGGCCCATGAGTTGAGGGCCCATGGAGGAAGTTATTAAAAATAAAGGAAAATCAGAGAGGTGGTTGTCTAAGATAGTGAGGTTACGTATTTTTGAGATTAAGAGATTACGCTCTCTCTTAGTTTTCACGTCCTCTCTTAGAAGTTACGTCTTCTTACACCGCTTTCTCCCGAAGAACAGAAAAGCATAATCCTCTGAAGAACAACGTGGATTCTTCCTCTTTGATTCGCAACACCGGGGTTTAGTCTATGGAAACAAGGTACGTTCATTTATGTGATGTGCCTTAGAATCGGTGATTCGATTTTCTTGGGCTCGCTTCCGCTACATTTGTATTCGATTCTGTGTCGAATCACTGTCTTGGGAATCCGTTTCCCGAATTTTTCCCAACATTGGTATCAGAGCGTCTTCATCATGTTTCCTGATTACTGTTTACGTTTATAAACAATTTTTGACTGATTGTTTTTCGTTAAATGTCATTGTTAATCGATTTAGAGACGGAGAAATCCTGACACTGTACTGTTCCCCCTAGTTTTTTGATTTTCCGTAGATCGAATTGCATTTTTGATTGCTTAAGGTTGAAGTGCTCAGCAATACGAGAATTTTGAGTTGTCGCTCGCCACCGGACATGCCGCCATGTGCGGTCGAAGAGTTTGGCTTCGTCGACGCGTGCGTTGGTTCCCAAGCACATGTGGCAACTGCCTGCGCATGCAAGGCATGCGCCGGCGGACGTCATCATGACGTCGGCCGGCAGTTGCCCACGCACGTGTAGGGCATGTGCCAACCCATCCGTCCAACTAGCCCATCTGGCCCGACCAACCTGTCTGACCCAACCGGCCCCGACCGGCTCGTCCGAGCCAATCGGCCCTACTAAACCGACCTGACCCGACCTATTTGACCGAGCAGACCCATTGACCAGACCCATTGACTCAACAGGTCATTCGTTGACCGTTGACCTGCATTGACCACCGTTGACCGTTGATCGTTGACTATTTTTTTTTTTCTAAAAAGAAGAAAAGGAATGTGTTTCTTTTTCAATTATGTTTATGTGGATTATATGAAATCCCTTTTTGTTCTGTATTTGTTGCAGGAACAATGCTTCTCCTTAAGTTGCGTACACCTATTCACACAGTTATCGATGAACAAAATGAAAGACTTTCAAAGTTGATAGCCGATTTGAATAATTATCGATGGGAGAGTGGCGACATAATTGATCATGTCCTTAAAGTCAACGGGAAAATACAAAATATCATATGGAATGGTCGTCCCATGCCACAATCTGAGATGATGTGATTTTTCATGAATACTCTTCTACCAGAATAACAATGAGTGTTGAATCGCTTATGAAAAGTCAACAAAGCCACTTCATATATGAGTCTTGTGATGGCTTTTATAAATGATTATTACCTGATTGTTATAAAGGAAAAGATCAAGAAATTGAACAAGAAAGGAGCTTTCCCTATTTGTATAATGACTTGGGTTTAGATGTTTCAAGTTGTCTTTCTTTTAGTAGGCTCTATGGACATATTATGTGAATATTTTTCTATCTCGTTGATGTCAGTGTGACAACTGATGTGTTTAGTTACATAATATGGAGATTTTCTTTCTTTGATTATTAATGGATGTTCAATATTGTTTGCTTCCATTATATATTGTTGTAAATTAGTATGTTAATTTACAATTCGTTGTGGGAAGTTCAAGAAAGTTCTAGTGACTTTGCTGAATTTTTTTTGCATAGAAAATTATATTAATGATAATTTCAAGTTAGGATTTTTAGATGATGATTAGAAACTCAGTGACCTCTTGATTCTGAAACTTAACTTGAAATTATTCATTAATATGATGGTTTTATGCAAAATAGATGCATAAATGATAGACATTAATAAATCGTGCAAATATGTCTGATATGTTTAGATCAATGGCTTCAGCCACAAAGAGCATAGTTGCTAAGCTTAACAAAGGTGAGAAGCTCAATGGTGATAACTATGAAATATGGCACATGAAAATCCAATACATGCTGGAAGAGCAAGAGGCACTAGAAGCTCTTAACCTGACCATGGTAGAACCTAAAGAAGGAAACACTGTGCAGCATAAGAGAAATAAGGATGCATTTGCTACATGGAAAAGAAAGAACTCCCTAACTTGCATTATGTTGCTGAGTAGCATGGAAAATGATGTCACGCGTGAGTTCAAGTGTTTTGAGAATGCTAAGAAAATGTGAGAAGCGTTGGCGACAAGATTTGGTCATACTTCGATGACCAGACTGAGGCAGCTCACTATTAGGTTTAACTCTTACAAGAAGCCGTATTGTCAGATCATGAAACTTCATTTAAGAAAGATGTCAAACATGATTAATGAGCTGAAAGATGCTGGCCATGTCCTGACTGACAAGCAGTAGGTGCAAGCAGTGATTCGTTCCTTGCCTAATAGTTGAGAGCATATGAAGGTGCACTTGATTCATAATGAGAATATCAAAACTTTTGAGGATGCAGTGCGCCATCTTGAGCTGGAAGAGAACCGTCTCTTGGCGGCTAAGCTAGAAACTGAGATTTATCATGTTGGTTCCAACTCACATGGAGCTTCGAGCTCCAAGCGCAAACGTCCTAATTGGTTCGATAATAGGAAAGGCAAGGGAGTGAGTTCTTCAAGGAAGAAACCTAAGCTTGACCAACATGAAAGAGAAAAGCGTCCTCGTATGAATAAATTTCAAGGGTGAAGTGTTTCAATTGTAACCAGAAGGGTCACTATACTTGCGATTGTCGTGAGCCAAAGAAGGTAAACACCCCTTGTACTTTTGGGAACTTTGCATATGTGTCAAGTTCTGTATTCTTAACTAAATCTAATCCTTTGTAGATTGTAGATTCGGGAGCAACAGACCATGTAGCGAAGGATAGAGAATCCTTCGTAGAATTTCGACGAGTTCCGACTGAAACTAAGTGGATTTATGTAGGAAATAACTCCAGAGTTGAAGTTAAAGGGATTGACACCTGCTAATTAAACATGCGTGGTGGACGCACCTTGTTCCTACATGATGTTTTATATGCTCCGGAGATTCGTCGAAATTTAGTTTCTATTTTGGTGTTGCTTAAGTTTGGTTTTAATGTGAACTTTCATAATAACGGTGTAGATTTGTATTTTGATATAAATTACTATGGTTGTGTTCATTTCCTGGATGGTTTTATTGTACCAAATGTTGACAGCGGTGATATCAATGTTTGTTATTCCATTTTCACATCTTCTACTTCATATGATAATGATGTGAATATGTGGCATGCTAGACTTGGTCATATTGGCCAACAACGTATGAATAGACTAGCCAAAGAGGGTTTGTTTGGTAACATTGAAAAAGTCGATTTGTCCATATGCGAGCATTACCTATTAAGGAAAATAACAATAAAACCATTTGGAAAAGGGAAAAGAGCTAAATTTCCTTTGCATTTAATCCATTCTGACGTATGTGGTTCAATGAATGTGAGAAGAATGCATGGGGCTATTTATTTCATCACATTTATAGATGATTATACTCGATTCGGATATGTCTATTTGATTTCTCATAAATATGAAGCATTGAGTTGTTTCAAAAAGTTTATAAACTTAGTAGAAAATCAATTAGACAAGAAAATAAAGGTATTGAGATCCGATCGGGGTCGTAAATAATTATCTAATGAGTTCAGAAAATTATGTGATGAAAAAGGAATAGAAAGACAGTTGTCTATTCCTTATACTTCTCAACAAAATGGTGTTGCAGAAAGAAGAAACAGAACCCTTCTGGAAATGGTTAGGTCCATGATGACGCATGCTAACTTACTTATCATTTTTTGGAGTGATGCGTTGTTAACTGATGTCTATATACTTAACCGAGTGCCTTCTAAATCAGTTACTTCCACTCCATATGAGTTATGGACGGGTAGAAAACCGGACTTAAGTTTTCTTACGCCATGGGGTTGTGCTGTCTATACTCATGAGTCCTCTCACAAGTTTGGGAAATTGGGCCTTAAAGGAAAGAAAAGTATTTTCATAAGATACTCTGAACACTCAAAATGGTATGTGTTCATAGGTGAGCAAGAAAGTGGGAGTATAACTAAATTTGAATCACAAGATGTCACATTCTTTGAAAATGATTTTCCTAAAAATGGCGAAATAGGTGAGGACTACTCTCTATTTGAACCTTGGATCCAGATAATGAATTTAGTGGAGTTCGTCCAAGTGGGAGTAACATGAGAAGTGATGAATTTAATTCAATTCACTCTCAATTACAACTACATGATGAGACGATATCATTATTATTTGATCCGAGTGGAAGCATAATGGGGAATAATGTGCAAAGTGTACCATCTCTCGTACGGCGAACAAGTCACAAAAGTATTTCCCGTTGACGTTTTGATATTGAAGGGGAAACTTTTATGGTTACTCCGCAAGATGAAGATGAGTCAAGGAATGTAAATGAGGTTCATACAATGAAAATGGATTCATGAAATGAAAAATGAAATTGCCTTAATAAAGAAAAATGGATTTATGCAATGAAAGAGGAAATTGAGTCAATGAAGTCAAACCATGTTTGGGAACTGGTTGATCTTCCAAAAAGACGCAAAGCCATTGGGAACAAGTGGGTTCTCAAAATTAAGCATAAAGCAGATAACTTGATAGAAAGGCATAAGGCTCACATTGTGGCGAAGGGGTATAATCAATAGGAAGGAATTGATTATAAGGAAACATTTTCTCCTATCGTGAGATTTACCTCAATTCGCATTATTTTAACAATAGTAGCAAGTATGGATCTTGAGTTACATCAAATGGATGTAAAGACTGCTTTTTTTAATGGAGAATTAGACGAAAAAATTTATATGAAACAATCTGATGGTTTTATTATGAAAGGCCAAGAACAAAAGGTATGTCGACTTTTAAGATCGATATATGACCTTAAGTAGTCATCGAAATAATGGTATATACGTTTTCATAATGCACCAATGGCATATGATTTTACAATAATAAATGAGGATCATTGTGTATATATCAAAATATCCAAAGATTAATTTGTGATCATATATTATATGTTGATGATATACTAATTGCCGGAAGCAATATGGAGTTTGTTAACACTGTAAAGAGTTGGTTATCTTCCAACTTTGAGATGAAAAATATGGGTGAGGCTACATACATCATTGAAGTTAAGATTTTAAGAAATTGTATGAAGAGATCATTGTCTTTTTCGCAAGAAACATACATAAATAGGGTTCTTGAACAATTTCGTATGCAAGATTGTAAACCCATAGATACTCCTATTGCAAAAGGCAAAGGATTGAGCTACAAATTGTGTCCAAAAACTCTATAAGAGAATGAACAAATGCGACATATTCCTTATGCTAGTGCCATTGGGAGCTTGATGTACGTTATGATGTGTACAAGACCTAACATATGTTTTGCAGTTGGAATGGTGAGTAAATACTAATCCAATCCAGGTCAAGTACATTGGAAAGCCGTTAAGAGAATACTGAGGTATCTAAAGGGAACTGCTGATTATACGCTGAGTTATCAAGGAAATGATCTGTGACTCGAAGGCTATTCTGATGCTGATTGGGGAGGAGATTTAGATGAAATGAAATCTACCTCCGAGTTTGTTTTCTTACTGAATAATGGCGCCATAAGTTGGAGCAGTAAGAAACAAACGTGTATAACCTTATCCACGATGGAAGCTGAATTCGTGACATTATCATCAGCAATACAAGAAAGTGTTTGGCTTAAGAAATCTTTGGATCATTTAGGTGTTATTAAAAGTGCTGCAGATTCATTGTTGGTTAACTGTGATAGCCAAGCAGCAATAGCATACACCAAAGATCCAAAATATCATGGCAAGACCAAACATATAAATACTAAATATAATTTTGTCAAAGATATGGTTGCACGAAAAGATGTGAACTTAGAATAGTAGCAGATCCTATGACAAAGCCAATACCTAGAGATGTGTTTTGTGGCCATATAAAATCTTTAGGATTGTATAGAGGCTGATGTACTGAATATTGTAATTTCCATTAAGTGTTCACATTTGATGAATTTGTGTTTTCATTATTAATACCTATGAATCTTTGTTTGACGTTTATGCATTTTAATGCTCAGTGCATTATATTAAGTTGAGAAAGCATGTCGGACAGATAAGAGATTAGCCCACTCACACGGGTAATCGCATCTATTTATTGTGTGATAAATAGAGATGAGACGTTTTTAATCTTATTATCTAGGTGATAATTGAGAGCTCGAGCTTAAAATACCTATGTCGCCTTAACTAAGTGTTAAGATGACGACATAATATTTTCTATATTCGAAAGTAAAATAACCCACATATTTTACTTGATCTATCTATGATGCCAGATATGGTTTTTGATGAATTTTGTGAATGAGTAGATACGTGAACTCAAGTTAGACATTAAGTACGTCTGAACTATTATCTCTATGGTATTAAAGATGTAGACATACGCTTCATGAGAAATGAGTTAAATACTGTAATACGTATTTCATACTACGTATGCATGAGATAACCAATAAGAGTGGCAAAAGTTTTGATCTCAACTTTTATGCCATGTGAGACTCTTGAGGAAAAAAGTTCCTCAATTTAATGCTCTCGTGACTCTTACTTATTATCAAGATTTCTATTCAATGTTTGCTATATTAGAATGTTGCCAATGGTCATAAATTGATTCGATCTAATGGGACATTTCTAGAAAAGTAAGTTGAACTGAAATTAAGAATTTCAAGGAAAGAGGAAGATCTAATTTGGAGAATCACATTATAGTTTTGTATTAATTGATCGACCAATTATGATTGTTTTATGGGATAATCATAATTGTAAATACAATATATCATTGTTTAAAAAGAGATCAGAAGAAAGATATAAATGTGATCGATCGATTTAGGGTACTGCATACTAAATCTACTCAGGATGTGAGGTCCATTATGAGCTGCTATATATTCCTAATAGATGTATGGTAATGAGCTCTCAAAATATGTTGGTTGCACAGACTATTTACTAGTATGAATGTTGCAGTAAGAAAAAGAGGATTCTGTTCAGCCCACCATGTCAAGTGGGAGTCTATGATGGACTTTTCATTGATAGGCCTAAGTAGGGCCTGTCCGCCCATGTTGGTTTTGGCCCACCATGTGTGAGTGAGAGATGATGAATTTTTCTTTTGATGGGCCTAAGTTGGCCCGTTTGCCCATGTTGGGCCCAAAAGGCCCGGCCCATGAGTTGAGGGCCCATGGAGGAAGTTATTAAAAATAAAGGAAAATCAGAGAGACGGTTATCTGAGATAGTGAGGTTACGTATTTTTGAGATTAAGAGATTACGCTCTCTTAGTTTTCACGTCCTCTCTCAGAAGTTATGTCTTCTCACACCGCTTTCTCCCGAAGAACAGAAAAGCATAATCCTTTGAAGAATAGCGTGGATTCTTCCTCTTTGATTCACAACACTGGGGTTTAGTCTATGGAAACAAGGTACGTTCATTTATGTGATGTGCCTTAGGATCGGTGATTCATGATTTTCCTGGGCTTGCTTTCGCTACGTTTGTGTTCGATTTTGTGTCGAACCACTGTTTTGGGAATCCCGTTTCTCAAATCGTTTCCCTACATGCTGTGAATGTTTGAAGTCTCCATTTTAACCGGTGTGTCAAAATGGAGGTGGTGGTTCAGCCACCGCCGGAACACTACCAGCGGCAATTTCCGGTGACTGAACCACCACCTCCATCTTGACACACTGGTTAAAACGGAGACTTCAAACATTCACAGCATGTAGGGAAAAGATTCGAGAAACGGGATTCCCAAAACAGTGGTTCGACATAAAATCGAACACAAACGTAGCGAAAGCAAGCCCAGGAAAATCATGAATCATTGATCCTAAGGCACATCACATAAATTTTTGGATGGCCGACGGCGGTGCTAGATGATCAGAGATGGTGGCTTACTTTGATGGCTGGCCGGTGTGGCGAATGTTAAAGGGGAAAGCGACCTCCGGCGAGTGTCCAGGAAGACGACACAGAGAAGGAAAGAAGAAATAAAAGAAATGCAAAAAATAATAAAATAGAAAAATGAATAAAAATTAGAAAATAGAAAAATCAAAATAAAAAGTCAAAAAATATAAACATCTTGATATAATGAAGTCGGGTTAGATCCAGGTAATTGATTCGGACCGGGCTAAATAAATGGGCCAAGAGAATAGACCGGGCCGAATGTGAATAATGATTTTGAATAAATTAGGTGATTGGGTCATATTCGGACTAGGCTTGAAGGCCGGCCCAAGTTCAGACTAAACCTGAACCCTGCTAGGGTCCTATTCGACCCACAATTCGGACCGGGTCCTTGATATTCGAAGTCCATTTTAGAAATAAAAAATAATAAAAATAAAAGAATCCAAAAATTTTGCTTAGAAATTAGATTTTGACTAGTTTCATTATAGTTTTGTTTTGATTCTAATTTAGAACTAATTTAGCAAAAAATTGAACTCAAAATTGAATAAGTCTTGGGCTTCACAATAAATTTTTGAATGCTTCCTTTTTCAGAAACAATACTAAGTCGCTATTTGGACAACCTCATGTTGATTTTACTTGATGGTGCTTTTTCAATACATTAACTGTTAATTTCCACTTTTAGCATTATTAGGTTAAATCATTAAGAGCATAATAAACAATCATCACTTGGACACTTAGCGAACAAGAATTTAGTGAGCAAATAATCAAGTTTAAGTATCAAAATGACATTATGTAGATGACTAGTTTAATCAAGTCCTCATTCCTTGAATCTCTTATTGCATAAAAAGAGACGTACCCTCTCATCCTCACTTGGTTTTTAATTGACCTCATTAAACAAGTGGCAACTCTTTACATAGAATTTTTAGTATAATTCAAATTTAAATTGCAAATCTCATTTATGCGAGGTATGGTCTTGGGAGAGATTTATGATCGAGGGTCCGTTTGCGGTGTTATCGAGTTAAGGTCCATCCGAGACTTTAGCTTGTATGTACCATTTGGTCGCAACACTTATTTCAAAAACATTGTTGGCGGTTTAAGATATCTCGTTTCTATTAAGCAATATATTACTTATGGTGTGGTAATTATTGGTAGGTTCATGGGGAAGTCATACCAATCTCTTTTATATGCAACAAAAAGAATTTTATGGTAAGTGGAACTTCCAATCATGCAGTTTATGTTCTCGTACTAACAATTTCAATCTAGTGGTGTATACAAATAATGATTGGGATGGTGATATCGAAACTCGAAAAAGTACTTATAAATATGCTTTCCTTCTTGGATCACAAGTAATCTCTTGATCCTCTTAAAAACAAGCTGTTATACTCTTGACTATTGAAGCAGAATACATAATATTAGTTGCAATGGCATGTCAAACAATATGGTTTCGAAGGATATTGTGTGAATTAATGCATGAACAAAAGGCCCACCAAGCAATTCGTGGGTGTGTCAAAAATGGTGAAATTGAGCTTAATTTAAACAAATTAAAAGATCAAGTTGAAGATATTTTGACGAAACTATTAAAAGTGGATTCTTTCAAAAAAATTATGGACCATTTTTGGTGTTGGTGATTTCCAAATTCAATTTTAAGACTATCAGAATGATATAAAATTGATTGTTAGATCGTTGAAATTTGAACACGTCACTTGTTGGTTTCTATATAGGCTGCTAGTGTTCTTCAAGAAGGTTGCAAGCATTTTATCAAGAAGAGACATTAATGACTTCAGGATGGCTGTTTATCTATATATGCAAACAAAATAAGCGGTTTGTTTTTTTTCATTAAATGGTGTGTGGACTGTTTTGTTTTCTTCAATAAATGTTATTGACATTTCTACTTAGTTTGTGTTCATTTAGCTTCTATATAAAGATCTGAAGTTTAAAAATTGTTAGTATGAAATCACATAAAGAGAGCATTCTAAACAAGAAGTTCTCTTCATTTTGTCTGTGCTTCTATTTCAAATGTCTAAAGTTTATGTTATTTATTTGGTTCCAACAAAGTGTTGATCAAATTATCTCAAGATCAAAAGGTCTATAGGGGAAGATTAGTTGATTTCTCTCGTTACAGCTTAGACTTTGCAAGTGAGAAAAGGACATTGACTTAAAAGGATTTGCATAAAAGAAAATAGTGTTCGGTAAATAATGCGTAATAACTTATTGCAAAGCAATTTTTAAAATAAGGAAAAAAAAAAAGGGAAAATGAAGAAAGTTGCAGTTGTATATGAAAGCTCAGGCAGGTGGCACAATCGTATCACCGGCATTGACATCGCACGACCCTAGTGGACATGCTGCCAAGTTCAGGCACACCCTAGTGGCATAATGTTAGCGCCGCAAACTAGGCGATGTGGCGCTCGATTATTGGTGAGCTAGATGGCATTGAGCGACCCTCAACAAAGATTGGCAATGTCTCCCCAGTCATCGGCAAAGCTACGCTGGCGTCCCTTGACCTTCTCCGCGAAGCTTTCCAGCCAGGATCCACCACGGCTTTCTCTATCTCCATTCAAGATTGAAGGGTAAGATAGGAATACTAATATGTTAGTGACCACAAGATTGGAAGAAAAAAAAAAAAAAAAACCCATGCCTTGGGCTTGGAGCATTTTCAAAGCAAACTTTTGCACAAAATATTTAAAATTATATTATCAAAAACCAAAATTTCGGGTCAAGGGCCTTTAGAGGCCCAAATTTGCTCGTAAATGCTCTCTCAAACACTGCAGCATATTGGCTTTATAAGAGCAATGCAATTTTATGAGTGCCAACTGAACCCAAATGCTTTGCAAAGATTGTATTATTTCAAAGCTCATTTCCAAAATTGAACCAAATGTAGCTTGAGTTGGCTTAGCATTTGGACCTCTTGAGTCAGCCCCACCCCAACAAATCACCACCGTCCATCATACCCAAGCCATGTTTCAGTCTCATTATGTACGTTCGCTCCACACCCATTGACCCATCTCTCTCTTCGGGTCATATAGCATCTCCCGTACCTGAGGCAACTACATATCATCTCAAAAAAGAAAACTCAAGGGATTAGTTTGTTCTTAAATTAAAAGAAAATATCCCTTTTTTTATACCACCACAAACCAATTGAAATAAAGTAAGCCAAATACATCATGCATTCACAAGATTACAATCGTGCCATATTGCACAGACTAGTACCAATGTTATAGCACAAAAAATTACAGTTTAAACTAAGTGAAAATATAGTCTAAACTTACAACGTATATGACACAATCTAAAAACACTTGAAATATTATTGTATCAGAAGATTCGGTAATTTGTTTAGATTTTAGAATCCAAATTCTAATAGGATCACATGATAGTTTAACATACTTACCTAGGAGTAGGGACAAAAAAAACGAATTTAGGTGTGTTCCTTTTAATTATTAAGGTTCTCCATTGTAAAATAATTCCTGAATTACCGAATTGGAGCATGTAAGAATATGGCACCCAATCTACTATTGCTAAACCTATCTGAAATTATTTGTCAGGAGGTAAATAAGGCCAAAAAAATCATCTAGCAATTAATTAATCTCTATCCACTCGTCAGTATAGAGTGGTCTTGATTTCGAATCTTGCATCAATTACAGCCACATTTATGACTTCTACCATCTTAAATTAAGTCAGGATGGGCTAGGCCTTGTGCTAGACATGACTTATTGACACTTTGTCATCCTGTAAGTTTTATCAAGGGGTTATCAAAATCAAAGAAATGGGGGAAAATGTAGAAGGAAAAAGCAATTCGTATGATTTTCACTTTTGATTTTTGCAAATTGTTGCCATAGTTTTGAGGTTTTAGTAAATAATCCTCTTAATTTGATTTTTCTCATTGGCAATAAGATGCATAATTTGTAGAATATAGGATGGGGCAATGGATATGTATTATTTTCTGTTTTTTTTTTCTTGTAGTGTATTTTTTTTTTTTTCTAAGCAAAGGCGTATCATGAACATGAGAATGCAGCTTACGGACTTTCAGAACTTAGGACGAGAATCGATATTGATACAAAAGGTGAGGATGGTACTTGTAATTATGTGATCTTTTTTTAACGAAAAAAGGGTTCATCATAGAGAAAGGTTGACGTCGGGATATATTGAAGCACCAAATAAATAAATTGATTTTGCCAATTTAACAAGTAAATAACCTTACTAATTTTAGCCGAATCTTCGCCTTGATAAGCCAGTCCAAGGATCGAGCACTATCTTGATCACTAACGAACCGAGGAATCCACTAAGGAAAAGAGAGGCAAAGAAAGAAAAGATAAACGGAACAAATTCCCAAGAAAGAGAAACTTAGTTTAATAACTCAACGATATTTATAACAGTCAAACAATAGTCTTATATGTTAAAAAATATTCATCGTTCATCCTAACTATAATATCAAATCAAAATGACAATATTATACTAAAATTCACATTCTAGATAAAACTACCTCAACAAATTTAATACTCAACTTATAGAAAAATAATGATTAATACCACCAAAAAAAAAAAAAAAACTCCAAACTGATATACTTCCGATAAATTTATCAAAATTAATTTTTTAACCACCAAAAACTCCAAATTGGTATGCATGTGACAAATTTACTTTCTGTTAGTTTTAGTTAAATTTTATCATCAAATTGTTGAGTTTAATGACACATGACAATAGATGAGTGTACCAATTTGAGGTTTTACTCATTATTTATTATAAGTATACCGGTTTGTAATTTTTCGTAGTATTAATTCAATTTAATGGAAACTAATTTAAAGAAAATTTATCACAAATATACCAATTTGAGATTTCCGATAGTTAAAAAATTAGTTCAGGATAAATTTATAATATACATATCAATTTTAGGATTTTTATAATCAAAATAGTAGTTTGAAGTAAATTTGCTATAGATGTATTGGTCTATGATTTTTCGTAATAGCAACTTTGATAAAATCGTAATCCAACTAAATTTGAATGCTAGAGTTTTAAAAAAATTTCGACAGCATATTTTTCTCAAACCTTCACATTAAACTACGGATCGTCTCTCACATCAAAAAGCCCGATCTAGTCTTTTTAATGGAAACTAAGAATGTAGGAACTGTTTTGAAGAACTTACAACGCCGTTTTCACTTCTCTTACTCTTTTTTGAGAGATCCTACCGGTCTGTCTAGAGGTCTTGCAGTATTTTGGACGGAACTTTTTGATGTTACTGTTATAAACTCTGGGCAGAATTTTATAGATCTTATAGTTCTGGACCCTTCGACGGCTGCTTCGATGCATATTACCTGCCTTTATGCCCCTGCAATATACCAAGCTCGGCAGGATTTTTGGGATATAATCAGGACTATCCATGTAGCTAATTACTTACCTTGGATGTGTATTGGGGACTTCAATGATTTTCTATTCCCCTGGGAGAAAGTAGGAAGAAGACCTGCAATGTATTCTAGAATGACATCTTTTCGGAAATTGATTAATGACTGCGCTTTAATTGAATTGGACAGTAAAGGATGTGAATTTACCTGGTCTAACAATAAAGAGGGTGATGATTTGGTGAAGGAGAAGTTAGATCATGCCTTTTGCTCTTTGGATTGGAGCTTATTATATCCCTCTGCAGAAGTGTTTGCTCTTCCCTCGATTGGATCGGATCACTGCCCACTTATGCTGCATACTCATTATCAATCTGTCAAGCCACAAAAGATCCTCCATTATGAAGCTTTCTGGAGCCATCATTCTGAATGTAAAGAGGTAATTAAATTAGCATGGGAGAGTAGTCCTACCTCCTTAACTTCAAAATTGCAGGCAATCTCTCTCAAACTAGATAGATGGAGCAGGTCTCGGTTTAGTAATGCCAAGCAACGCATTCTTCAATTACAGCAACATCTTCAGACCATCACCAATAGAAAATCTTATCAGGTGGGAGATAAAGAATTAGCCATTTCAATTAGAACTGAAATTCAACAGTTGTGGAATCAAGAGGAGTAGTTCTGGGCGTTGCGCTCCCGTCTAAACTGGTTAACATGGGGTGACAAAAACTCAAGATTCTTCCATGCCTGTACAGTGCAACGAAGACAAAGAAATCGCATTTGTATGCTAAAAGATGAAGACCAGAACTGGATAAGGGAACCACAACAACTCAAAGACATGACTATGGGCTTCTTTTCTCAACTATATCAATCAGTGGGAACCCGAGACTTTAACCCATTCCTAGTGCAATGTCCAACAATAGTTACTCCGCAAATGAATGATCTCTTACTAAGTCAAGTAACAGAGGAGGAGGTATACCAAGCTACCTTTCAGTTGGGTGCTTCCAAGGCTCCTGGTCCAGATGGTCTCAACGGTCTTTTCTATCGGCATCACTGGAATATCATCAAAACGACCATTGTCAAAATGGTGCAAGATTTCTTTCAATCAGGCTTCATGCATCCAAACTTAAATAAAACGATTCTGACCCCGGTTCCTAAAGTAAATCACCCAGAAAGCATAAACCAGTATCGTCCCATTAGCCTCTGCAACTTTGCATGCAAGATTATCTCTAAAGTCATGGCTAACAGACTTAATTCTTGCTTACCTAGATTGATCAATCCAGAACAGGCAGCATTTGTAAGCGGCAGACAGATTCAAGATAATATCATGGTTGTTCAGGAAGTACTCCACTAGTTTAAGGTTAGATCCAGAACAAAAAGATTCAATCTTATTCTGAAAACTAACATGCAAAAGCCTATGACAGGGTTGAATGAGACTTTCTAGCAGCTTATTTACAGCAGTTGGGTTTTACAAATAGATGGGTTACTATGGTCATGGCTTGTATCACTACGGCTTCTTTCAGTATTCGATTCAATGGAGAACAACTCCCATATTTTAAATCTACTAGAGGAATCCGGCAAGGTGACCCCCTATCCCCTTACATATTCATTTTGCTTGCTAATGCTTTGCCTACAGTTATAAAACAAGTAGTGAGTATGGGTCACTTACAGGGGATCCAATTTAATCAAGCCTGTCCTAAGCTATCTCATTTAATGTTTGTTGATGACTCAGTATTTTTCCTCAAAGCCACAATTCTTGAATGCCAAAATCTTGCTAATATACTCAACCAGTATTGCCAAGCAACAGGACAGCTTATCAATAGGAACAAATCTGGGCTTTTTTTTTTCAGCAAGAATTGTCCTATGACTCTACAGAATACTTTAGCAAGAGAACTACGCATACCTGTGGTTAGTAGATATGGCAAGTATCTGGGCATCCCTTCGGACTGGGGACGTTCAAAACGTGAGATGTTCTCCTGGATCCTGGCCAAAATTAACGCAAAATTAGCCGATTGGAAGGAAAATCTTTTATCTAAAGGGGGCAAGGAGATTTTATTGAAAGCAGTAATTCAAGCATTACCTCAGTATGCCATGTCCAGCTTCCAGCTTCCCCTGTCGCTCTGCAAATTAATAGAAAAGAAGATATCAACTTTCTGGTGGAGCAAGAACAATATTGAATTAGGTATTCATTGGACAGCATGGTCAGAATTAAAGAACTCCAAAACAGCGGGGGGTATGGGTTTCTGAGATCTCATAAATTTCAATCTAGCGATGCTTGGGAAGCAAGCTTGGCGTCTTTTCCAGCAACCTAATGCGATATGGAGTCAACTTTTCAGGGGCCTATATTTTAGACAGTCTTCTTTTCAAAATGCAACCCCAGGCTATAGACCTTCCTAGGGGTGGCAGAGCATATTAAAAGGCTGAGATGCAATTCTCCCTAAGCTTCGGTGGTTAGTGGGGGATGGATCCAAAATTAACATTAGAGAAGACACTTGGTTGACAATTGGTAAAATAGGAGGTCAAGCAGAGGAAGGGGAACCCATTACAGTTGCTAAAATATTAAACTCATCTACTGCTACATGGAAGAAGGATCTTATTTCTAATCTGTTTAGTGCCCAGGTTAGTGAAGCGATTTTCAATACCCCTATAAACTCTTATCTTTGTTCGGATCAATTAGTCTGGACTGCTACTTCCTCAAGTGTTTTTTCAGTTAAAAGCTGTTACCAATACTTGTCTTCAGTCCAACAACACCCTACCACTACTGCTTCATCTTCATACCAAAATCCTGTTCAATTGTGGAAAAAGATATGGCATATGCAGACGGCTCCTAAAATTCGTGTATTCATGTGGTTAGCATGTAAAAACGCCCTTGCGACCAAAGCCAACCTATACCACAGACACATTTCCCCAAACCCATACTGCACCCTATGTAATCAAAATGTTCCAGAGACCATTGAACATCTCTTTTTCTATTGCAATTGGACACGTGATATATGGAACCATGCCAAGATCAGGATCCCTATCTCTCTTACCTCTGTATGTCGCCTGCATGAGTGGGTTGCCTTTAGAGCCACTCAGTCTCGAACTCCCCCAAGTTTTGAAGTGCTTGCCTATCTGCTGTGGGAGATATGGCGTCAACGCAACAACGCAATCTTCAGACAGCAATCCCCGGATCCCATCCGAGTCATGGAGAATGCCCTAGCCCAACGCCGCATATTCCAGTCTCTTCAGCCCTCTCAACCTCGGTTTCAAAAATCGAGTGTTAGTACTGATCGTCAATGGAAACCACATGTAAAGGGTACTATCAAATGCAATATTGATGGATCATTTTTACCAGGAGATCAGCAAGGTGCGGTGGCTTGTATTTATAGGAATTTTAATGGAGTACTCACCGACATGTTCACGAGCAGCGTTCCAGCCCAATTGGCGTTTCAAGTGGAAATCTATGCCCTTATTCTAGCTCTCCAACACCTGATCAAGCAGGGCCTTCATCTTCATCGTGTACAGTTTGAATCATACTGCTTATTTCTGGTGGAAATTCTTCGGAACCAACAGCCGCAGCCATGGAAGGAGCGGCACCTCTTTGCGGTTCTTCAAGATCTATTTTCGCGTTGCCCTAATGTCTCCCTCCAGTATGTACATCGAGAAGCCAATCTCGCCGCTGATTGGGCTGCCAAAGCCCACAGGTTTCGCAGCCCAGTCAGACACTGACTAGTTTTCCCTCCTCCTCCTTTCTATGACATTGTACTAAGTGACGCTGTTCTAGCAGGATGTACTACTCTTATATCATAATATTAATCGGTAGTTTCGACCAAAAAAAAAAAAAAAACTTAGGTCAATTCTATAGTCAGCAGACTACCTACCATAGATTAACCAGTCTTTCGGCTGATTTACGAGGTAAGTTTCCTAGCTGGGCACATGGAACTAGAGGAGCAATCAACAGTGGCGGGAGTTGTCGGAGGTTGCGATGATAATCGGATCGCGTGATTCTCGAGAAAGATTGTCAGTTGTCGCTTTGTTATGGCGCAGGCATGGCCAATGCAAGAAGATATGAGGCATGCGATAAATCGTCATTATCCCTATTAAAAGGTCTACTTGTTTTCTTCTTATCTATACTAGCTTAAATTTCCATATTGGACGATTTAATATAATAGCAAAGCCAAGTTCAAAGGTGCTTTGTTTGGTATAAAACATTGTAAAATTACTTGAAGTAAACAATTTGAAATATATTTTTTAAAGAGATATTAATAATTTACAATAAACTCTATTTTGTGGTTGTATTAGAATCATTATAGTAAAAAAAAAAAAAAATGTAACAAACACACCAGTTAAGTGTGTACATTAGTAAATTCTATTTTGTAAAAGATTTTCTTTAGCAAATAGAAAGAAATAGAAAGACGTGTTTAAATTTTGCATACATTAATTATAAAATAAAAATAAAAATATAAAGCCTGAATTGCATGCACAATATAAGGGATTCAATACTTGTCTTCTCCTCTCAGAATCATGTAAGTGTGAAATATTATGTTTACTTCATTTATATAATAAATGAATCAATATGGGTCAAGTCATTTTCAATATGTCCTAAACCTGACTCAACCCACCCATTTTACATACCTAGACTTCAAGTAAGTTTACAATGTTTAATACCTAACAAAGTAACTTTTGCTATGCTGTGTATCTTTTTATCTGTATATGTAATCTCTCTCTGTTTAATAGATTAATTTTTTTAGGTTGAACATTCTAATATGCCTGTTCAAAAAAAAAAAACATTCTAATATGATATCAGAGCTAAGTTCAAATCTAATTTATTTCGTATGCATGGCCCTCCATACGTCTATTTTACCTGTCATTTTAAGATCGATTTTGCATGCTAAAAGAGATTATTTTGTCATACATCGTTTGCTCACAGAATTTAAACGGCCTTATTATCTCCCCACGAATTGCGGCAAAAAAAACTATAATTAAGTTGCTGCTTCTGCAAGCGCATGATTACGGAATGCTACGGAATGCTACATGTGAAAAAAGTAACTTTAATCCTGCTATGAACTGAGATGAGAAACAAATCAAAAAACAAAATGTCGATTAAGCTTTTTTTTTAAGACTAAGTCCCAGTCCAGGTCGAAGTATGCAAGGACTGACGTGGTTCATTTTTCTTTTTATACTGTAGCGATCAAGATAATTTTTTTATTTACTCACGTTAGATAGAAATAAAAATCTAATTTTAATCTTCAAGGAGTTCACTGAGCAGTTAAGAGATTGATCCATACGACAAATCCTGTATTCCGTTGCATACTCGCCAGTGAGAATAACTCTTAAGGGGTCACGAAGTCTTATGAGATGTGATTGAGACAATTTGCATGCATTCATAGCGTTTAGTTAAGTGAAGATTTGCACCGTTACTATAATAAAAATAATTGTTTACTATGTACCTAATTTACGAACTACATGTATACGGAATACAGAAATGGGGTGTGAACAAATGGGTTAAAAGAGAACACCTACAAACAAAAGCTGGAATGCAAATCCAAAACAATTGTCCTACCTTGCTAACATACGGCAATGTCTAAACCGTACCGAATCTCCGCCCTTTCAGCGGCGGTTTTATACCACCATTCCTCATAATATCATAAATCAATTTTACCAATGTATTATAACGTTTCGGTACTTCAATTGCAGCAACACGTTGTAATATTATACGTCACACTTGAAGAAGCATAAAAGTGCCTCTAACTTATAAGTTTGTTGTTGGATGAGATTGTTACGTTGAAAAACAATGACTTTTATAAATTTTTATGCCATTTTGAATGTACAACTCAAATTAACTATATGAACCATAATGGAGTTTAGGTGAAACTTAAACATGAATGCACCATAAAATATCAAACTTGAACCTGCTAATAATCGGTTCGATAGTCTTATGAGTCTAATTGAGTTTAAGTTACTTTTTAAAGATTATTTAATATTTCTAGGAATAGACGCAAAAAGAAAACTTAAAATTCCATTGTCTATGAAATTTCGAGCACTAGTTCATTTATATTTTCACATAATCAAGTTGAATTCAATCGAAACTCGAATATGTCAATTTTCTTCTCGAGTTGAGTTCGAGCAAGAAATTTCAATACTTGATCAAGCTCAGCTAGATTGAAGTTTCGAGCATCAAGAATGTGAGTCAAGCTTGACATTGTATTAGCTCGAATTATTATGCTTCTATCTTGAATGCTGGACCTAGGACCTGAAAGGTTGATTGCGGATCCCAGCATATGGACTAAAGACACCGCCCAAAAAGTTTATCACATGAGCGGGCCGGGACTCCACCATTAGACTCAAGAACTCAGCCTTGGACTCGAGTTATGAATTTTAGAACTATAAGTGCAATCGTCAATTTGCATTAATTTAGAGAATTCAATGATGTTGCGCAAACCGGACCATGCCATACACCTCAACGCAAGAAATTATTAGAGTTCTAATTAAGAAATAGAGAAACAATATCTCATGGAATTTTTACTTCTATAACTTCTGGAGAGAAACCCCAAGACACTCTCATGGCAACTCCTAAGAACGTGTTTTTTTTTTTTTTTTTTGGAGACTCTCAAGGAAGCTCTGGAATTTTTTTTTGGGCACAAATGATAATTATTTTGTTTCAAAAATCAATTTTGTAAAAAAAAAAATTGTATTTCTATTTCCTTTATGAGTTTTTTTAGCAAACACATGCGTTCGACGACAAAGAAAAAATTGTTTCCAAAATAAAAATTCGTTTAATAACAACACGAAATTTCTTTCTTTCGGGCAACAAGCGGGCAAGTGACTGCAAGCAACGGACAATAAGTGGTAAGGAGTGGGTGGCCGAGCAATGAGAAGAATTTTTATTTCTTATTTTTGTTCTAGAATTAGAAAAATATAAAATTTGTAGTTTTCATTTTTTAATTAAAAAATTATCTTAGAAATAGAAAAATAAAATTGTGTTAAAAATGAATTAAAGAGATATAATAGTTATGATGTGCATTTTTGTTCCTTTATCCAGATCCCCATGTCCTTTTTTTGTTTTTTGTTTTTTGTTTTTTCATCTTTTTGTCTTGTATTCTCCACGTGAAGAACCGAAAGGCCATTAAACACCATCCACCATTTCCTTGATTCCTGTTCCAAAGTCTTTTTCATGTGTCTTGTATTTTACTTAGGCAACCCATTCCTTTTCTTTTAATTAGATATCACGAAAATTTTTAAATTAATATATTTATAATAAATTATAATAAAATAAAATAATTTTTTGACTACTAAAAAAACCTTCAAATTGGTATATTTATAACAAATTTACCCTGAATTTCATTAGATTTTACCGTCAAATTATTAAGTTGGACAATACATGATAGTTGATGATATATTAATTTTGGGTTTTACCTTTCATTTTTTACAAGTGTACTAATCTATGAATTTTCGTGATATTAATCCAATTTAACATAAATTAATTTGAGATAAAATTGTCCAAATATATTGATTTAGGATTTTTCGTGATTTATTAATTCATCCCTTTTCCCTTTCTTGGATGCATTCTCTTTGTACTCCTTTAAGGTTTTGCCCGTGCTTGAATCGCTGTGCTTGTTAGGGTGTTGCTCCCCTTTTTCTTTTGTCGAGTTGCGTGACAAGCTGGTTCACAAAATTTGGAAAGGTTGATATCCGACGCGGACATGCTATTTCATGAGACAAATTCTACGACTAAAAATTAAAATTTAAAAATGCAAATGTGAAATTATGTGATATCACTATTTTGATTACAAGTCAAATTCTACTATTGTTATTCTTAATTTTTATGGAAATGCACGAGAAATTTTTAAGCGAAAATTTATGTGTTGATGGAATTGGACTTCACTTATGAATCATGGAACTATAAGTGCAATCATTAATTAATATCAATGTATAGCATGATGACTCGATATCATGAAATGGGAGTACCCATTTTCTATAGTGGGCACATTATGATTGCGTGGCGGGGCCAATGCGTTACTGATACCAACCAACTGAAAGTTAATTTTCTGATAAAAGTAACAAGAAAGAGAAATTTTTATCTTATAGTGATTGTCTTTTCGACGTAATTTCACTATCGTACGTACTGTTATTATCTGATAGATATAGTGCAAGTACACACAATTTAGGGTTATGGAGAAAGACAGGTGAGTCTTGTCTCTTCACATTTTTGGTAATATGCTTTTCTTAGACTTTATGTCAAGCTTTCCCTTACTGGGCTCATCATTGGGAGTGGGATTGGCTTTGTTGGAGATTAGCAGGACACTTCAATCATATGAAATGATTATTTTCCTACGTGGAAGGGGAGTATTAGGCAATTTGTGCGTAATCTCCATAGGGCAAGATTTTCTACAGACTAAGAGCCTAGCAAGTTTTTATAGGTTTTCCGACCTCACTTATATTGAGTTCTAAATTGCAATATGCTCGGACCCCAAAAAAAAAAAAAAAACATTGCAATATGCAATTTTGACTTAACAATAGTAGAGATAGTTGGGTAGATTCAACTTTATCCAATTTTACATGGGTCTCCATTGAAAAAAATGGTGATCTGGTCATCATACATAAAAATGTTCATAGAAGCGTGCCTCGCCAATAACTTTTGCCTCATTAGTTGCCACATACGCCATTTTAATGGTGAAATTGGACAGAATTATAATAGATTGTAAATTTGAGGCAATAGTGGGTTGAAACATCATTAGGTAAATGTGTTCAAGTAATTTGCTATTTCTGTTATGCTAATTCTAGTAATATAGACATATTCTTCCTTTTCTTCTCCTCCTTTGGAAGAGTCGAGTCCCTTTATGCCAAGCGAATTCCTCGAAGAACATTGGTGAAGTCAAGTTCATACTAGGATTGCGTTCACATTCTTCATTGGCTTATGCTAAAGTTCTTTCTCTTTCTCACTTTCCATCCCTTAGCAAACCTTTGTTTAAGTCTTGTCGGCCCCAAGTCGTCCCCTATCCAAAACACAAAATTCAAGGAATTGAGAATGATATTGCCAAGAAATTGCCCAGAACTTTGGTTCTGATCGTTGCTTTCTGTGGTTTTAGCAAAAAGAAGACGAAAGTCAAAAAGAAGCTCGACAAATGAACGGGATCGGGCAAGAATCTCTACTTTATCCACCTGACTGTGATAGTAGCGGTAGCGGGGGGAATCTAACTTCCTTTGGTCTTCGTTCCATTGCAACAGTCATACTCTATGAGCAAAGTGATACAATTTTTGGTAATATCAGCCTTTCCTTACTCTTGTGATCTAATTTGAATTAGTCAGCTAATCTGAATGGATATATGTAAGAACGAAACACACAACAATTGATTCTATTTAGACATTGAATCATCCCATTTTATTAGCCTTTCCTTACTCTTGTGATATAATTTGAATTAGTCATCTAATCTGAATGGATATATATAAGAACGAGACACACAACAATCGAGTCTTCGTATCAACAAATATAAACAATGTCATATGTGAACAATTTATCTCATATCATGTTTTTTTCAGATCCAATGCGTCGTTGATACCGACCACCGTGTTCTCATCTAATTGATACAGTGCGAGCACACTCAATTTAGGGTTGTGGAGAGAGACATGCGAGTCATTCTCTTCACATTTTTGGTAATATGCTTTTCTAGACTTGATGACAATTTTTCCCTGGCTGGGCTCATCATAGGGATTCGGATTGGCTTTGTTGGAGATTAGTAGGACACTTTAATCATATGAAATAATTATTTTCCTACGTGGAAGGAGAGTATTAGGCAATTTGTGTTTAATCCCCACGGGGCATGATTTTCTATAGACTAAAAGCCTAGCAAGTTTTTATAGGTCTACCGATCTCACTTGTATGGAATTCTAAATTGCGATATGTTTGGACCAAAAAAAAAAAAATATTGCAATATGCAATTTTGACTTAACAATAGTAGAGATAAGTTGGGTAGATTCAACTTTCTCCAATTTTACATGGGTCTCCAATGAAAAACTGGCGATATGGTCATCATGCATTGCAAATATCATTAGTCTTGTTAACAAAATTTTAATGGCAAGATTGGACGGAATTATAACAAATAGTAAATTTGAGGCAATAGTGGGTTGAAACATCATTTAGGTAAATATGTTCAAGCAATTTGCTCTTTTCTGTTATATTAATCCTGATAATATAGATATATTCTTTCTTTTCTTCTCCTCCTTTGGAAGAGTCAAAATTCTTTTCATTTGGCAAGTGAAAATGCCAAGTGGTTCCCTCAAAGAATATTGGTAAAGTCACGTTCATACTAGGATTGTGTTTACATTCTTCATTGGCTTACGCTAAAGTTCATCTCTTTCTCACTTTCCATCCCTTAGCGACCCTTGGTTTAAGTCTCGTCGGCCCCAAGCCGTCCTCTATCCAAAACGCAAAATTCAAGGAAGTGGAAATGATATTGCCAAGAAATTTCCCAGAACTGGTGCGTGGGATATTCATTCGGAAGGGAGGGAATGAGGAAAGTCCCAAAAGGAACCTGGGAGAAAAGAAACTTTGGTTCATTGAGAATTTAGACGACCATTTTTTAATAGTGGCCCTAATTGCTGCTTTCCGCAGTTTAGGCAAAAAGAAGACGAAGGTCAAAAAGAAGCTCGACAAATAAATGGGGAATCGGGCAGAATCTCATCTTTATTGACCTGACTGTGATAGTACGCGGTAGTGGGGAAATTATCTTTGGTCTTCGATTGCGTGAGTCATATCCATCAATTTCAGTGAATGCAAGTATCTGGTTAGTATTTGCGACCTGTCATCAGCTCCAAATATGGAGAAATTGATTCTTAATGGGTGTGAGAGCTTGGTGGAGGTTCACCCATCCGTTGGAAATCTTGTCAAGCTAGAAGTTTTGTCACTAAACTCATGCTCTAATCTTAGTCATTTTCCCAACACACTGAGGACTAAATCTCTTCAAACCCTTAATCTCTCTGGTTGTTCTAAACTTGAGAAGTTCCCAGATATTGACGGAAAGATGGAACATCTGAAAAGACTTTATCTTGATAGGACAGCTATTAAAGAATTCCCCGCATCAATTCAAAATCTTGTCTCTGTGGAGTGGATGAATTTAGCATTTTGCGAAAACCTTGTGAGGCTTCCACCGGACATTTATAAGTTGAAAAATCTCTTTGTTTTTGATCTTGATGGCTGCTCGAACTTAATCACGTTTCCAAAAAACATGGAGGATTCAATTGATCCTGATGGCCTTTTGGGATTCCGAAGACTATTTTACCTAGGACTTGAGGGCTGCAATCTATCAGAAATAGAGTTCCTTGAGAGTACTTCCAGTTTTCCCGAATTGGAGTACCTAAACCTTTCATATAACAAGTTTACTCATTTGCCGACATGCATCAACAAGTACTATCGTTTGAGGCAATTGATGGTTGAGGGATGCGAGCTACTACAAGAGATTCCTCCGCTTCCACCAAATATTGATAAGCTATCAGCACCTACTTGCAAATCCCTGCAAAAACCCCCAGATTTGCTGTGGGATTCGGGTGACTCGCATGTTTATTATTCCCTGAAGGAGTCAATATGGATGATGTGGCTAACGAGGTCTCTGTCTCTGTCTCTGTCTCTGTCTCTCTGTCTCTCTGTCTCTGTCTCTGTCTCTCTCTATATATATATATATACTTAAATGCTTGATTTGCGTACCCTCTGTGTGACAGAACTGGCTCAACGTTATTATAAGTGGAAGAGAGATGCCTAAATGGATTCAACCCTGGGAAGAGGATTCCATATCTTTCAGGATCCCACAGGACTTGTATGATGAGATTAAAGGACTAGCAATCTGTGCTGTTCTTAGCCCGGAGGAAGGAAAAGTGGTCGACATTTTATGTGGTTTCACAGTACTTGTTAATGGCCAAGAAGCGATGGCTTGGGAAGAAGAACTTTCGTCACTAGAATCTGACCATGTGTGGCTTTATTATGATTTACACTTTTTTGAACCTTCAGTGAAAAAGCTTTTGCGATATGATTGGAGCAATTTCCAAGTTTACTTTGATGCAGAACAGGGAAGCATAAAGAAGCGCAGTATCTATCTAACATGTGAACAAAAGGAGGATGATCTGAGGGTGGTGTTCTTAGCACCACCAGCTGATGGAAGCAATGTGAACGTTTTCTGGGAAGACTCAGAAGAAGATAATTCAGTAGAACCTGAGGAAGAAACTCCAATTGAAACAGATGCAGAGGAAAGCTCATTACCTTTAACAAAGAAGATAAGACGGTCTTAACTACGGTGAGACTTTGGGTTCGATGTCTTTGCTTTTCCCTTTTCTGGACCTCCACTAGAGATTTGCAAGTGTCTGCACCTTCAATTAGAATTCAAGATCATTATAAAACAGAGGTTTCGCACCATGCTACTGTTATGATTGGGGAACATTTTTTTTTCTTTTCCTCTGATTCTTTATGATTTTTAGTGCAGAGTGCATTAACCCAAAAATAAAGAGGATGCTTGTTGAAATGGCCATGGTCTTCCAAGTTGTGCCGTGTAATTTATTAGATGGGCCTCTGTCGTCTCTCTTAATCCAATTCCAATTAATGATGCCGATACTTCATAATTCAAAATTCTGAGATAGTAAGTTTTGCTAAATCTAGTATAATCTATATCTTTAGGAAAGTGCTGTTTGAATTGTCTCAAAGATCAAGAGGTCTATACAGGGTAATTTAGTTGATTCCCCTGTTGTTACTTGGCAGCTTGCATTGGATTGGTATAAAGGGACAGCTCTGGCGTCTGAGAAACGTTGCATTTTAGCAAAGGAGATTGACTTCAAGGATATTCATGAAAAGCAAACGGTATTTGTCAAACGCCTTCTAAAATAAGACTTCCATTGAGCATTCATAAGTTGAAAAATCTCCAGACTGTGTCTTTGGAGCTGCTCGAATCTTGCCATGTTTCCAAAGTACTTATTCAATTGATCCTGATGGCAATTTAGGATTCCCAAATCTAAGATGGCTAGCTCTTAATGGCTGCAATCTATCAGAGGCAGAGTTCCTTGAGAATGCTTCCAGTTGTCCTAAATTGACGTACCTAAATCTTTCAAATAACAAGTTTACTCATCTGCCCACATGCTTCAACAAGTATGATCATTGGAAAGACTTGTTTGTTTATAGCTGCAAGCAAAGCAAAGGGGTCTGTGGATGATGCGTCATCACCCAAGGTCAGACTCTCTCTCTCTCTCTCTCTCTCTCTCTCTCTCTCTCTCTCTCTCTCTCTCTCTCTCTCTCTCATGTGGAATGTTTAATATGTGTACCATCTGCATGACAGGAAGTTAAAATTCTTGCAAATGGAAGCGAGATGCCTGAATGGATTCTCCACTGTGAAGAGGACTCCATATCTTTCATGGTTCCCCCAGACTTAGATGACAAGTGCTTAGAATTAGCACTCTGTTTTATTCTTGGCCGGTATAAAAAAAGCTCGGTTGGAATGCTATTTGAGGTCAGCATATTTGTTAATGGCGAAAGACAGTATTGGCGTACTAGACATGTTGGTCCAATGGAATCCGATCATGTAATGCTTCTATATATCCCAACCAAAAATAAGAGAGGAGAAGAGAAGCCTCTGCAAAATGATTGGAGCCATATCCAAGTTTGCTTCACAACACTGAGAGGAAGCATAAAGAAGCGTGGATTCCGTTTTATATGCGAGCAACAGGAGGATGACCTGAGGGTCGGTTTTCCAACGCTGTCAGCCGATGGAAACGAGTTGGAGTTTCAAGGAGGATAATCGAAGGAAGACAATTTTCAGAAGAATTCGACGATAAAATTTTTTCGTGGGAACTAAACATAGAGAGCGATGACGAGAGTACGGGTTCCACTAGCGCCACTTCTTGAGGTAGCGATTCTTGGGGATGCGAACTGGGTGATTTTGATTCCGATGCCTCTTGCTTTTCCCCGTTTTTTTTCTCGTCTCTACTAGAAATTTGTAAATGTCTGCTCCTTCAATATCAATTCAAAATCACGCCTCTTGCTTTTCCCCGTTTTGTCTTGTCTCTACTAGATATTTGCAAATGTCTGCTCCTTCAATTAGATTTCTTATAATGCTACTGACATGGTTGAGGAATTTTTATTTCCCTCTCATTTTCTATGGTCTGTGACGCAAAGTGCACTGATCCAAAATTAAGTGGATGGTTGTTGAATGACCATGGTCTTTCAGGTTCAGTGAAATATATCACGTAGAACTCGTCACGTCTCTTAATCCAATCAGTGATGCCGGTACTTCATACTCTACAATTCCAAGGTAGTAAAGCTTTGCTTCTTGAGGAAAGTGTTGATCTAATCGTCTTAAATATTGAAAGGTATACACAGGAAAGATTATTTGATTCCTTTGTTGTTCCTAGGCAGATTGCGTTGGATGGATACCAAGGGAGAGGTCTAGCTTCTAAGACTTTGCGTATAAGCAATGGGCATTGACTTAAAAGATTTTCATGAAAAGCGAATGGTGTTTGACAAATGCTTGTAAAATATTTATTGCACAACAAATTTTAGTATAGAGAAGAAAAATAAGAAAAAAAATAGAGAAGGAAGGAACTTGGAGTTGTATATGAAAGCACAAGCGGGGGCGACACAACAGTTGGACCAGTGCCGATACTGTGCAACCCTAGGCAACGCGCCTCTAAAGTTGAGCAAACCTGGCAACGCGACACCGAGGTCGAGTGAAACTAAGCGACACAACGCTAGTGTCACGCAACCCCAAGTGGTAGAACGCCAGAGCCACACTACCAGGCAACGCAACGCTTGACCCTCAGCAAGCTAAATCTGGCATCCAGCGACCCTCGCAAAGCTCCTTGACGTTGCGTGACCCTCGGCAAAGCTTAACAATGTCTTTCAACACTCGGCGAAGCTGTACCAGCGTCCCTGGGGCCCTCTTCAAAGCTTCCCGGCCATGATCAACCACATCTTTCTCTCTCCTATCCAAGATTGAGAGGTAAAATATGATTGGAAATATATTAGTGATGGTAAGATTGGAAGAAAAAAACTTTATTAAACCCCTAAACTTGCATGTCAAAAATGCTAAAGCCCATACTCAGAGGTTTACCCTGAACTTTGTGCGTTTTCAAAGCAAAACTTTGGATCAAAACCTTTGAAATTGGGTTATCAAACATCAAATCCTTGGCTCAAGGCCCCTTGAAGGTCCAAAATAGCTTAATTCAAGATGACTAAGCACTCAAATTTTTAGTATAGTCAAATTTAAATTGCAAATCCATGTTTATGCGAGGTATGGTCTTGGGAGAGATTTATGATTGAGGGTCCGTTTGCGGTGTTATCGAGTTAAGGTCCATTCGAGACTTTAGCTTGTATGTACCATTTGGTCACAACACTTATTTCAAAAACATTGTTGGCGGTTTAAGATATCTGGCTTCTATTAAGCAATATATTACTTATGGTGTGGGAATTATTGGTAGGTTCATGGGGAAGTCATACCAATCTCATTTATAGGCAACAAAAAGAATTTTATGGTAAGTGGAACTTGTAATCATGGAGTTTATGTTCTTGTACTAACAATTTCAATCTAGTGGTGTATACAAATAATGATTGGGATGGTGATATCAAAACTCGGAAAAGCACTTATAAATATGCTTTCTTTCTTGGATCACAAGTAATCTCTTGGTCCTCTTAAAAACAGGTTGTTATACTCTTGACTACTGAAGCAGAATACATAATATTAGTTGCAATGGCATGTCAAACAATATGACTTCGGAGAATATTGTGTGAATTAATGCATGAACAAAAGGCCCACCAAGCAAACACATTGCCATCAAGTATTACTATATTCGTGGGTGTGTCAAAAATGGTGAAATTGAGCTTAATTTCTACAAATTAGAAGATCAAGTTGAAGATATTTTGACGAAACTATTAAAAGTGGATTCTTTCAAAAAATTATGGACCATTTTTGGTGTTGGTGATTTCCAAATTCAATTTTAAGACTATCAGAATGATATAAAATTGATTGTTAGATCGTTGAAAATTTGAACACGTCACTTGTTGGTTTCTATATAGGCTGCTAGTGTTCTTCAAGAAGGTTGCAAGCATTTTATCAAGAAGAGCCATTAATGACTTCAGGATGGCTGTTTATCTATATATGCAAACAAAATAAGTGACTTGTTTTTTTTTTTTTTCATTAAATGGTGTGTGGACTGTTTTGTTTTCTTCAATAAATATTATTGACATCTGTGCTTAGTTTGTGTGCATCTAGCTTCTATATAAAGATCTGAAGTTAAAAAATTGTTAGTATGAAATCACATAAAGAAAGCATTCTAATTAAGAAGTTATCTTCATCTTGTCTGTGCTTCTATTCCAAATGTCTAAAGTTTATATTATTTATTTGGTTCCAACAAAGTGTTGATCAAATTAAATCAAAGATCTAAAGGTCTATACGGGAAGATTAGTTGATTTCTCTCATTACGATTTAGACTTTGCAAGTGAGAAAAGGACATTGACTTAAAAGGATTTGCATAAAAGAAAATAGTGTTCAATAAATAATGCGTAATAAACTTATTGCAAAGCAATTTTTAAAATAAGGAAAAAAAAAAGGGAAAATGAAGAAATTTGCAGTTGTATATGAAAGCTCAGGCAGGTGGCACAATCGTATCACCGGCATTGACGTCGCGCGACCCTAGGGGACATGCTGCCGAGGTCGGGCACACCTTGGTGGCGTAATGTTAGGGCCGCAGACTAGGCGATGCGATGCTCGACCATTGGTGAGCTAGATGGCATTGAGCGACCCTCAACAAAGCTTGGCGACGTCTCCCCAGTCATCGGCAAAGCTACGCTGGGGTCCCTTGACCTTCTCCGAGAAGCTTCCCAACCACGATCCACCACGGCTTTCTCTATCTCCATCCAGGATTGAAGGGTAAGATAGGAATACTAATATGTTAGTGACAGCAAGGTTGGAAGAAAAACAAAATCCATGCCTTGGGCTTGGAGCATTTTCAAAGCAAAATTTTGCACAGAATATTTAAAATTATATTATCAAAAACCAAAATTTCGGGTCAAGGGCCTTTAGAGGCCCAAATGTGCTCTTAAATGCTCTCTCAAACACTGCAGCCTATTGGCTTTCTAAGAGCAATGCAATTTTATGAGTGCCAACTGAATCCAAATGCTATGTAAGAAGTTTTTACCAAATATAAATTGCATTTCCCCAAAGAATTTTAGGCTTTTAGTTTTTGTATTATTCCAAAGCTCATTTCCAAAATCGAACCAAATGTAAGGTGTGTTTGTTTCACGAAAAACATAATGTTTTTGGAAAACATTTTCTGGGAAACCATTTTCTAGGAAAATGGTTAGTTTTCCTTTGTTTGGTAATATGTGACTGAAAGTATTTTCTAGTATTTTGATCACATTTAAAAAATGATTGAATGACATTTGACCTAACAATTGATAATAGTGTGCCTCTTACTTCCAAATTAATTTGTTGAGTCCATATTACTTAATAAATGGATTTTTTTATCAGTTTAGTAAATCTAGAATTTGAACCTGGAAAATGAAAATGAAACCTAAATTTATACACATATATTTTTTTTATTTTTTTTTCTGAAAATGGACGTGATTTTCAATTACAAGAGTAAGTCAAAACGAAAGGAAGGGGGCGAAGGAGAAGGAGAGAGGGGAGGAGGAGTTAGGGTTTACGTTCGAGGCAAAAAAAGAAAAGAGAAAACAAGAAAAAAAGAAAAAAGAAAAAAGAAAAGAAAAGATATAATAATAACAAATTCAAAATTTCTAATCATTCTTTTTAATGATAATTTTTTTTTTATTAAATAAGGACCTTAAAACATTTTGAAAAACATTTTCTGATTCTTTCAAAGGGTAAATCGTTTTTCTGAATTTAAGTTTTAGAAGGAAAAAATTTTCCGTTGACTAAAAAAACATTTTCCGTTGTCTCATTTTCCTAAATGAACCAAATGCTAAACGCTGGAAAATAAGAAAAACGTTTTCCCAGAAATTATTTTTCACAAAACAAACACACCACCCGTAGCTTGAGTTGGCTTAGCATTTGGACCTCTTGAGTCAGCCCCACCCCCAACAAATCACCACCGTCCATCATACCCTGCCTATCGGCATGGAGTAACCACGCCATGTTTCAGTCTCATTATGTACGTTCGCTCCACACCCTTTGACCCATCTCTCTCTTCAGGTCATATAGCATCTCCCGTACCTGGGGCAACTACATATCATCTCAAGAAAGAAAACTCAAGGGATTAGTTCGTTCTTAAATTAAAAGAAAATCTCCCTTTTTTATACCACCACAGACCAATTGAAATAAAGCAAGCCAAATACATCATGCATTCACAAGATTACAATCGTGCCATATTGCACAGAATAGTACCAATGTTATAGCACAAGAAATTAGGATTTAAACTAAGTGAAAATATAGTGTAAACTTACAACGTATATGACACAATCTAAAAACACTTGAAATATTATTGTATCAGAAGATTCGGTAATTTGTTTAGATTTTAGAATCCAAATTCTAATAGGATCACATGATAGTTTAATATATTTACCTAGGAGTAGGGACAAAAAAACGAATTTAGGTATGTTCCTTTTAATTATTAAGGTTCTCCATTGTAAAATAATTCCTGAATTACCAAATTGGAGCATGTAAGAATATGGCACCCAATCTACTATTGCTAAACCTATCTGAAATTATTTGTCAGGAGGTAAATAAGGCCAAAAAAATCATCTAGCAATTAATTAATCTCTATCTACTCATCAGGATAGAGCGGTCTTGATTTCAAATCTTGCATCAATGACAGCCACATCTATGACTTCTACCATCTTAAATTAAGTCAGGGTGGGCTAGGCCTTGTGCTAGACATGACTTATTGACACTGTTTGTCATCCTGTAAATTTTATCAAGGGGTTATCAAAATCAAAGAAATGGGGGAAAATGTAGAAGGAAAAAGCAATTCGTATGTTTTTCACTTTTGATTTTTGCAAATTGTTGCCATAGTTTTGAGGGTTTAGTAAATAATCCTCTTAATTTGCTTTTCCTCATTGGCAATAAGATGCATAATTTGTAGAATATAGGATGGGGCAATGGATATGTATAATTTTCTGTTTTTTTTTTTTTTTCTTGTAGAGTATTTTTTTTCTAAGCAAAGGCGTATCATGAACATGAGAATGCAGCTTATGGACTTTCAGAACTTAGGATGAGAATCGATATTGATACACAAGGTGAGGATGGTATTTGTAATTATGTGATCTTTTTTATTTTTTACGAAAAAAGGGTTCATAATAGAGTAAGGTTGACATCGGGATATATTGAAGCACCAAATAAATAAGTTGATTTTTCCAATTTAGCAAGTAAATAACCTTACTATTTTTAGCCGAATCTTCGCCTTGATAAGCCAGTCCAAGGATCGAGCACTATCTTGATCGCTAACGTACCGAGGAATCCACTAAGGAAAAGAGAGGCAAAGAAAGAAAAGATAAACGGAACAAATTTCCCAAAAAAGAAAAACTTAGTTTAATAACTCAACGATATTTATAACTGTCAACAATAGTCTTATATGTTCAAAAATATTCATCATTCATCCTAACTATAATATCAAATCCAAATGACGGTATTATACTAAAATTCACATTCTAGTTAAAACTACCTACACAAATTCAATACTCAACTTATTAAAAAAATGATTAATATCACAAAAAAAAAAACCCCAAATTGATATACCTCTGACAAATTTACTTTTTGTTAGTTTTCGTTAAATTTTATCATCAAATTGCTAAGTTTAATGACACGTAACAGTAAACGAGTATACCAATTTGAGGTTTTACCCATTATTTATTATATGTATACTAATCTGCAATTTTTCGTTGTATTAATTCAATTTAATATAAACTAATTTAAGGAAAATTTATCACAAATATATTAATTTTGGATTTTTGGCAATTAAATAAATTAGTTCGGAATAAATTTATTATATACATACCAATTTGGGAATTTTTATAATCAAAATAGTAGTTCGAAGTAAATTTGCTATAGATGCATTGGTCTACGATTTTTCGTAATATCAAATTTGATAAAATCGTAATCCAACTAAATTTGAATGCAAGAGTTAAAAAAAAAAAAAAAAAATTCGACAGCATATCTTTCTCGATCCTTCACATTATACTACGGATCGTCTCTCGCATCAAAGAGCATTTAACTTAGGTCAATTCTACAGTCAGCGGACTACCTACCATAGATTAACCAGTCTTTCGGCTGATTTACGAGGTAAGTTTCCTAGCTGGACACATGGAACTAGAGGAGCAATCGACAGTCGCGGGACTTGTCAGAGATTGCGATGATAATCGGATCGCGTGATTCTCGAGAAAGATTGACATTGTCGCTCTGTTATGGCTCAGGCATGGCCATTGCAAGATGATATGAGGTATGCGATAAATCGTCATTACCCTTATTAAAAGGTCTACTTGTTTTCTTCTTATCTATAATAGCTTAAATTTCCATATTGGATGATTTAATATAATAGCAAATGGGGGTGAGTGGTTTCCGGTTTCGGTTCGATTTCGTCTGGAACCTGGAACCTACTCTCAGGTACAGATTCCTTATTTTTTGGAACCTGGAACCTACCTGTTAGAACCAAGAACCTGACAAAGTCGGTTCTAGATTTTAACAGGTTTTTTTCTTTTCTTTTTTTCATTTTCAGATTAAGAGAGTCACATTTATTATTTAGCGACCTAGCGGGAAAAAGGAAACTGTAAGAAGGGTCAGCTGAGCTGACAAAGTTACGATTCCAATTCTTTTACGCTACATGCTTTCTTTAGTTAAAGCCCTCATAAATCAATGTGCACTATTCCAGTGACAGTCGAGCATCCAACAAAACAAAGAAATACAATTCTTTATTGCAACGAAACATATCTACATTCCAGCATCTTATATGTTTCAAGATCATCAGTTAAGTTGATAATATAACAAGATAATGAGGCTTCAATAAGCCCAATGATTTAGAGGAATTATATGACTAACCTTCTACTGACAAATGCTGTAGTCTTTCATCTTTGAGAAGATGGATCAGTTTGTGATCATAATGGCCAAAGATCAGGATTGAAGCATCATGCTCACCCTATCTTCCATCTCTAAGTACCTGCATCATACATGTGAATCACCACAACCATTCCACAACATCAAAAAAACAAAGAACATCCAAAGATCACTTAATTGTAACTAACAGAACACATTGCCACAGTCCCATACCTTAGCTTTGGGAGCGAGACTAGCCATAAGCACAACCGCAGCGTTACTTGCATTGTTCTCCTCGATAAAACTAACATAACATATTGCCAATCTGCTCTCCCTGCAAAGGAAGAATCAGAAACAAATGGATACCATCTTTCACAATAACTCAAATTTTACCCTAAAAAAGAAAGAGAGACGGAACAGAGGAAAAAATTTACCCTAAAACAGCGAGTGATCTCAGTGCCTTCTTCTCTTCAAGCTTGTTGTGGCCAAAAAGTTCCAGCCTCTGCTCAGTAGCCGCCGAGGTGAGACCTCCTCTGGGCGAGCATCGTGCGGCGTCGGGGGCGGCTAGGTGAGGGGTGAGCCCCATCGGGGCAGTTGGGCGAGCGGTGTAGAGAGGGCTTGGTGAGCGGCGTCAAGAGGGCGGTTGGGCGAGAGGGCTGGGTGAGCGGCGAGCAGCGAGCGGCGTCGAGAGGGCGGCTGGGTGAGCGACGAACGTCATAGAGGGGGCAGCTAGGCGAGCGAGTGGCCTCCACAAGGGGATGAGCGGCGTCGACGACAAGCGGCTGAGCAGCGAGGTGAGCAACGTCTGGTGGTGTCGAGGCGAGCAAGAGAGACTCAGTTCTGTTCTGTGAACTTTGAAGCGTGAAGTGAACGTGTGAAGGATTTAGGGTTTTTTTATTTGGGGGCTTTCTATTGGATAGGTTCCGGTTCCGGTTCTCGGAGAAAAGGAACCGGGAACCGGAACCGGTCCTTTAAGAATGGGGAACCGAACCAGACCCTACGGTGCGGTTCTTCGATTCCCGGTTCTACTTGGGAACTGTGCTCACCCCTAATAGCAAAGTCAAGTTCAAAGGTGTTTTGTTTGGTATAAAACACATTGTAAAATTACTTGAAGTAAACAATTTGAAATATATTTTTTAAAGAGACATTACTAATTTACAATAAATTCTATTTTGTGGTTGTATTAGAATCGTTATAGTAAAAAAAAAAAAAAAAATGTAACAAACACACGAGTTAAGTGTGTACATTAATAAATTATATTTTGTAAAAGATTTTTTTTTTTACCAAATAGAAAGAAATAGAAAGACGTGTTTAAATTTTGCGTTCATTAATTATAAAATTAAAATTAAAATATAGAGCCTAAATTGCATGCACAGTATAAGGGATTCAATACTTGTCTTCTCCTCTCGAAATCATATATCTGTGAAATATTATATTTACTTCATTTATACAATAAATGAGTCAATATGGGTCGAGTCATTTTCAATTTGTCCTAAACCCGACTCAACCTACCCATTTTACATACCTAGACTTCAAGTAAGTTTACAATGTTTAATACCTAAAAGAGTAACCTTTGCTTTGCTGTGTATCTTTTCATTTGTATATGTAATCCCTCTCTGTTTAATAGCTTGATTTTTTACGTCTATTTTCCCTGTCATTTTAAGATTGATTTTGCATGCTAAAAGAGATTATTTTGTCATACATCGTTTGCTCACAGAATTTAAATGGTCTTATTATCTCCCCACGAATTGCGGCAAAAAAACTATAATTAAGTTGTTGCTTCTTTTTTTTTTTTATCGGTCCTACTCTACTTCTATTATAATTCTCGCTTTTAGACTTTTGTCTTGCCTCCTTACAAAGTATGGAGTCGAAAATCACACCTGAAACTAATTTGTCACCACCTCAACCCCCTCTGAAAAGATGAAGATTCGAACCCCCCACCCCCCCTTTCATGTTGGAAAGGTGGCCACTAGAATTGCTGCTTCTACAAGCACATGATTACGGAATGCTACGGAATGCCACATGTGAAAAATGTAACTTTAATCCTACTATGAACTGAGATGAGAAAACAAATAAAAAAACATAATGTCGATTAAGCTTTTTTTTTTAAATCTAAGTCTCAGTCCAAGTCGAAGTATGCAAGGACTGACGTGGTTCATTTTTCTTTTTATACTGTAGCGATCAAGATATTTTTTTAAAATTACTCAAGTTAGATAGAAATAAAAATCTAATTTTAATCTTCAAGGAGTTAACTGAGTAGTTAAGAGATTGATCCATACGACAAATCCTGTATTCCGTTGCATACTCGCCAGTGAGAATAACTCTTTAAGGGGTCACGAAGTCTTATGGGATGTGATTGAGACAATTTGCATGCATTCATAGCGTTTAGTTAAGTGAAGATTTGCATCCGTCACTACAATAAAAATAATTGTTTACTATGTACCTAATTTACGAACTAGATGTATACGGAATACAGAAATGGGGTGTGAACAAATGGGTTTAAAGAGAACACCTACAAACAAAAGCTGGAATGCAAATCCAAAACAATTGTCCTACCTTGCTAACGTACGGCAATGTCTAAACCGTACCGAATATCCGCCCTTTCAGCGACGGTTTTTTACTACCATTCCTCATAATATCATAAATCAATTTTACCAATGTATTATAACGGTTCGGTACTTCAATTGCAGCAGCACTTTGTAATATTATACGTCACACTTGAAGAAGCATAAAAGTGCCTCTAACTTATAAGTTTGTTATTGGATGAGAATGTTACGTTGAAAAACAATGATTTTTATAATTTTTTATGCCATTTTCAATCTACAAGTCATATCAACTATATGAACCATAATGGAGTTTAGGTGAAACTTAAACATGAATGCACCATAAAATATCAAACTTGAACCTGCTAAGAATCGGTTCAATAGTCTTATGAGTCTAATTGAGTTTAAGTTACTTTTTAAAGATTATTTAATATTTCTAGGAATAGACACAAAAAGAAAACTTAAAATTCCATTGTATATGAAATTTCAAGCTCTAGTTCATTTATATTTTCACATAATCAAGTTGAATTCAATTTTGAGCTCTAGTTCGAGCAAGAAATTTCAATACTTGATCAAGCTCAGCTAGATTGAAGTTTCGAGCATCAAGAATGTGAGTCAACATTGTATTAGCTCGAATTATTATGCTTCTATCTTGAATGCTGCACCTAGGACCTAAAAGGTTGATTGCAGATCCCAGCACATGGACTAAAGACACCGCCCAAATGGGTTACAACATGAGCAGGGCCGTGACTCCACCATTAGACTTAGGACCCCAGCCTTGGACTCGAGTTATGAATTATAGAACTATAAGTGCAATCGTCAATTTGTATTAATGTAGATAATTCAATGATGTTGCGCAAACCGGACCACGCCATACACCTCAACGCAAGAAATTATTAGAGTTCTAATTAAGAAATAGAGAAACAACATCTCATGGAATTTTTACTTCTATAACTTCTGGAGAGAAACCCCAAGACACTCTCATGGCAACTCCTAAGAACGGTTTTTTTTTTTTTTTTGGAGACTCTCGAGGAAGCTCTGGAATTTTTTTTGGCACAAATGATAATTAATTTTTTTCAAAAATCAATTTTATATAATTTTTTGTATTTCTATTCCCTTTATGAGTTTTTAAGCAAATATATGCGTTTGACAACCAAAAAAAAAATCTGTTTCCAAAATAAAAATTTGTTTAATAACGACACAAAATTTCTTTCTTCCGAGTGACAAGTGGGCAAGCGACTACTAGCAACGGACAATAGGTGGTAAGGAGTGAGTGGCCGAGTGATGAGAAGAATTTTTATTTCTCATTTTTGTTCTAGAATTAGAAAAGTATAAAATTTTTAGTTTTCATTTCTTAATTAAAATTTTATTTTAAAAATAGAAAAATAAAATTGTGTTACAAATGAATTAAAGAAATATAATAGTTATGGTGTGCATTTTTGTTCCTTTATCCAGATCCTCATGTCCTTTTTTGGTTTTTTGTTTTTTTCTTTTTCTTTTTGTCTTGTATTCTCCACGTGAAGAACCGAAAGGCCATTAAACATCATCCACCATTTCCTTGATTCCTGTTCCAAAGTCTTTTTCATGTGTCTTGTATTTTACTTAGGCAACCCATTCCTTTTCTTTTTGAGTAGATATCACGAAAAATTTTAAATTAATATATTTATAATAACTTATAATAAGATAAATTTTTGATTACTAAAAACCTTCAAATTGGTATATTTATAACAAATTTATCCTTAATTTCCATTAGATTTTACCGTCAAGTTATTGAGTTGGACAATACATGACAGTTGATGAATATAATAATTTGGCGTTTTACCTTTCATTTTTGACAAGTGTACTAGTCTATGAATTTTCGTGATATTAATCCAATTTAATATAAATTAATTTGAGGTAAAATTGTCCAAGTATATTGATTTAGGATTTTTTATGATTTATTAATTCATCCCTTTTCCCTTTCTTGGATGCATTCTCTTTGTACTCTTTGAAGCTTTTGCCCATATTTTGGGAAAATTTCAAATAAGTGCCTGAAGTGCCTTCGTTTTCTCAAATAATGACCTAAAGTGGACATTGTTTCAAATAAGGGCTTGAAGTACCATCATTCTCTCAAATAAGGCTTGAAGTGAATCTTGTTTCAAATAAGAGCTTGACTTTTCAACTGGTCAAGGACATTTTAGTCCTTTACCTTTTTTTTTTTCTCTTATCTTTTTTTTTTCCTTGTCCTGGTTTTGTTTCCTTCTTCGCCAGTAGTCGACCGAACACTAGCGATACCAGAAATGACTAGGCAAGGGTTGGCCTCACCTAGGGACAACGACTGCTTGGCGACCCTTGCCCTAGAGGAGGCCACCCTCATGGCCATCAACAAGGTTAGCCCTCGCTAAATTTGGGGAAGGGTCACCTGGCCAGTGGTTGGCAAGGGACGGCTTCGCTTGGGCAAGCCTTGCCCTTAGGGAGGTTGCTCTTGCTAGTGACCAATGAGGGCTGGTAGGCCCTAGCACACCCTTACCAACGGCTGTTGAGGCTGGCAAAGCCTTCACCTTGCTGAGCCTTACTAGTGGCTGATAAGGGTCAGCAAGCCCTCTCCAAAAAAAAAAAAAAAAAAAAACAAAACAAAACAAAAAAAAAAAGTGAAAAAAGGAAGGAAAAAGATAATAAAAAATAATTTAAGATTAAAATTGTAATTGGAAAAAAAATCGCCCTTGACCGATTGGAATATTTAGTTGGCCAGCGATCGGGGATATTAGGTTCTTATTTGAAACAACGATGATTACTTTAAGCCCTTATTTGAAACAATTATGGTTACTCTATGCCCTCATTTGATACAAAATCCACTTCGGACTCTTATTTAAAAAAATAAGAGCATTTCAGACCCTTATTTGAAATTTTCTCTATTTTTTTTATTTGCTTTTGAACATGGCCCGTGCTTGAATGGCTGTGCTTGTTAGAGTGTTGCTCCCCTTTTTCTTTTGTCAAGTTGTGTGACAAGCCGGTTCACAAAATTTGGAAAGGTTGATATCCGACACGGACATACTATTTCATGAGACAAATTCTATGACTAAAAATTGAAATTTAAAAATGCAAATGCGAAATTATGTGATATCACTATTTTGATTACAAGTCAAATTCTACTATTCTTATTCTTAATTTTTATGGAAATGCATGAGAAATTTTTGAGCAAAAAATTTAATTGTTGATGGAATTGGACTTCACTTATGAATCATGGAACTATAAGTGCAATCATCAATTAATATCAATGTATCGCATGATGACTCAATATCATGAAATGGGAGTACCCATTTTCTGTAGTGGGCACATTATCATTGCGCGGCAGGGCCAATGCGTTACTGATACCAACCAACTGAAAGTTAATTTTCTGATAAAAGTAATAAGAAAGAGAAATCTTTATCTTAGTGTGATTGTCTTTTAAACATAATTTCACTATCGTACGTATTGTTTTTATCTGATAGATATAGTGCAAGCACACGCAATTTAGGGTTGTGGAGAAAGACAGGTGAGTCTTGTCTCTTCACATTTTGGTAATATGCTTTTCTCAGACTTTATGTCAATTTTTGCCTTGCTGGGCTCATCATAGGGATTAGGATTGGCTTTGTTGGAGATTAGCAGGACAGTTCAATCATATGAAATAATTATTTTCCTACGTGGAAGGAGAGCATTAGGCAATTTGTGCATAATCCCCACAGGGCAAAGATTTTCTATAGACTAAGAGCCTAGCAAGTTTTTGTAGGTCTTTCGATCTCACTTATACGGAGTTCTAAATTGCAATATGATCGGGCCCAAAAAAAAAATATTGCAATATGCAATTTTGACTTAACAATAGTAGAGATAGTTGGGTAGATTCAACTTTATCCAATTTTACCTGGGTCTCCACAGAAAAAAAAATGGTGATTTGGTCATCATACATAAAAATTTTCATATAAGCGTGCTTCACCAATATCTTTAGCCTTATTAGTTGCCACATATGACATTTTAATGGGGAAATTGGACAGAATTGTAATAGATTCTAAATTTGAGGCAATAGTGGGTTGAGGTAATAGAGTTGGTGAAATCGCACGTTAGCCACACGCAAGGCTAGGGTTCGATTCCCTAACTCGTCATGATGCGTGACTAAAGTGGGGAGCCGTGGAAGGTGGGTCCCTACGCTAGCATCCCCGTGATTTACGCGTAGCTGCTATCGGCCGCGAGGTGCTTCCACGGTCATAAAAAAAAAAAAAACATCATTTAGGTAATTGTGTTCAAGTAATTTGCTATTTCTATTATACTAATCCTAATAATATAGACATATGCTAAAGTTCTTTCTCTTTCTCACTTTCCATCCCTTACGAACCTTCGTTTAAGTCTTGTCGGCCCCAAGTTGTCCCCTACCTCAAGGAAGTGAGAATGATATTGCCAAGAAATTGCCCAGAACTTTGCTTTCCGCAGTTTGCGCAAAAAGAAGACGAAAGTCAAAAAGAAGCTCGACAAACCCTGTTGGGCCGGACCCGAGACCTCACAGCCAGATTTATAAACCCTAGTGGCAGCTTTCGTCTTCTGAGTCCTTGGCCGATTCTTCATCATTCCAGATTCGTCGGTCGATCACGTCGATCTCGCCCTCCAAACTCTGCCACTAGGGTTTATCAATCTGGCTGTGAGGTCTTCGGGTCCGGCCCGCCAGGGTTTGTCGAGCTTCTTTTTGACTTTCGTCTTCTTTTTGCGCAAACCGCGGAAAGCAACAATCAGAGCCAAAGTTCTGGGCAATTTCTTGGCAATATCATTCTCACTTCCTTGAATTTTGCGTTTTGGATAGGGGACGACTTTGGGCCGACGAGACTTAAACGAAGGTTCGCTAAGGAATGGAAAGTGAAAAAGAGAAAGAACTTTAGCATAAGCCAATGAAGAATGTGAACGCAATCCTAGTATGAACTTGACTTCACCAATGTTCTTCGAGGGAATCACTTGGCATAAAGGGACTCGACTCTTCCAAGAAGAAGAAGAAAAGGAAGAATATATCTATATTATTAGGATTAGCATAACAGAAGTAGCAAATTACTTGAACACATCTACCTAAATGATGTTTCAACCCAATGCGTTGTTGATACCAACCACTTGAAAGTTAAGTTTTTGATAAAAGTAATAAAAAAGAGAAATTTTTATCTCATTGTGATTGCCTTTTCGAGATAATTTCGCTATCGTCAATAATACTGACATGTTCTTATATGATTGGTACAGTGCAAGCACACTCAATTTAGGGTTGTTGGGAGAGACATGCGAGTCATTCTCTTCACATTTTCGGTAATATGCTTTTCTAGACTTGATGAAAATTTTTCCCTTGCTGGGCTCATCATAGGGATTAGGATTGGCTTTGTTGGAGATTAGCAAGACACTTCAATCATATGAAATAATTATTTTCCTACGTGAAAGGAGAGTATTAGGCAATTTGTGCGTAATCCCCATAGGGCAAGATTTTCTACAGACTAAGAACCTAGCAAGTTTTTATAGATTTTCCAACCTCACTTATATGGAGTTCTAAATTGCAATATGCTCGGACCAAAAAAAAAAAAAACATTGCAATATGCAATTTTGGCTTAACAATAGTAGAGATAGTTGGGTAGATTCAACTTTATCCAATTTTACATGGGTCTCCATTGAAAAAAAAATGGTGATCTGGTCATCATACATAAAAATGTTCATAGAAGCGTGCCTCGCCAATATCTTTTGCCTCATTAGTTGCCACATGTGACATTTTAACGGTGAAATTGGACAGAATTACAATAGATTGTAAATTTGAGGCAATAGTGGGTTGAAACATCATTTAGGTAAATGTGTTCAAGTAATTTTTTATTTCTGTTATGCTAAAGGGATTGCGTTCACATTCTTCATTGGCCTATGCTAAAGTTCTTTCTCTTTCTCATTTTCCATCCCTCAGCGAACCTTCGTTTAAGTCTCGTCGGTCCCAAGTCGTCCCTTATCCAAAACGAAAAATTCAAGGAAGTGAGAATGATATTGCTAAGAAATTGCCCAGAACTTTGGTTCTGATTGTTGCTTTCCGCGGTTTGCGCAAAAAGAAGACGAAAGTCAAAAAGAAGCTCGACAAATGAACGGGGATCGGGCAAGAATCTCTACTTTATCGACCTGACTGTGATGGTAGGCGGTAGTGGGGGGAATGTAACTTCCTTTGGTCTTCGTTCCATTGCGTCAGTCATACTCTACTGGCAAAGTGATACAATTTTTGGTAATATCAGCCTTTCCTTACTCTTGTGATCTAATTTGAATTAGTCAGCTAATCTGAATGGATATATGTGAGAACGAAACACACAACAATCGATTCTATTTAGACATTGAATCATCCCATTTCATCAGCCTTTCCTTACTCTTGTGATCTAATTTGAATTAGTCAGCTAATCTGAATGGATATATGTAAGAACGAGACACACAACAATCGAGTCTTCGTATCAACAAATATAAACAATGTCATATGTGAACAATTTATCTCATATCATGTTTTCTTCAGATCCAATGCGTTGTTGATACCGACCACCGTGTTCTCATCTAATTGATACAGTGCAAGCACACTCAATTTAGGGTTGTGGAGAGAGACATGCGAGTCATTCTCTTCACATTTTTGGTAATATGCTTTTCTAGACTTGATGACAATTTTTCCCTGGCTGGGCTCATCATAGGGATTCGGATTGGCTTTGTTGGAGATTAGTAGGACACTTTAATCATATGAAATAATTATTTTCCTACGTGGAAGGAGAGTATTAGGCAATCTGTGTGTAATCCCCACGAGGCAAGATTTTCTATAGACTAAGAGCCTAGCAAGTTTTTATAGGTCTACCGATCTCACTTGTATGGAATTCTAAATTGCGATATGTTTGGACCAAAAAAAATATATATATTGCAATATGCAATTTTGGCTTAACAATAGTAGAGATAAGTTGGGTAGATTCAACTTTCTCCAATTTTACATGGGTCTCTAATGAAAAAATGGCGATATGGTCATCATGCATCGCAAATATCATTATTCTCGTTAACAAAATTTTAATGGCAAGATTGGATGGAATTATAACATATAGTAAATTCGAGGCAATAGTGGGTTGAAACATCATTTAGGTAAATATGTTCAAGCAATTTGCTATTTTCTGTTATATTAATCTTGATAATATAGATATATTCTTTCTTTTCTTCTCCTCCTTTTCCTTTTCATTTGGCAAGTGAAAATGCCAAGTGATTCCCTCAAAGAATATTGGTGAAGTCACGTTCATACTAGGATTGTGTTTACATTCTCATTGGCTTGCGCTAAAGTTCATTCTTTTTCTCACTTTCCATCCTTTAGTTACCCTTGGTTTAAGTCTCGTCGGCCCCAAGTCGTCCTCTATCCAAAACGCAAAATTCAAGGAAGTGGAAATGATATTTACAAGAAATTTCCCAGAACTGGTGCGTGGGATATTCATTCGGAAGGGAGGGAACGAGGAAAGCCCCAAAAGGAACCTGGGAGAAAAGAAACTTTGGTTCCGTGAGAACGTAGACGATCATCTTCGAATAGTGGCTCTAATTGCTACTTTCCGCGGTTTACGCAAAAAGAAGACGAAAGTCAAAAAGAAGCTCGACAAATGAATGGGGATCGGGCAAGAATCTCTACTTTATTGACCTGACTGTGATAGTACGCGGTAGGGGGCGAATTATCTTTGGTCTTCGCTCCATTGCGTGAGTCATACTCCACGAGCAAAGTGATACAATGATGAAAGCTAGAGCTTGGTTCGCGACGACCCAACAGCCGAGGCGGACCCAAGGGTGGCGGTCTACAGTGGTCCGTAGACACCTAATTAGATTAGCCTAGCTTAGTTTTAACCAGCTAGCTTGGATTAATAAACTTAGGTTTCAAGAAGTCAGTTAGTTTAGGTTCTAGTTAATAAAAGCCTGATTATACTTAGAACTACATCCTAAATAATTGGTTAGAATAGCTTAAATTAGCTTCACCATCATAAAATAAATAGAATTAGGTTTAGAATTAGCATCTAACCTCAAGCTTATGGAGGTTCATGTCCCAAGGTTAAATAACAAGACATTATATATTCTTTCCCTGACTTAACATCGTGTTTAGCTTATGGGGATTCATGTCCTGAGACTTAATAACGACGCCATGTTTATTTTTTGCCCGACTTGTATCGAGCTTTTCATCTCCCATACTTTTTCTTGGATGCTTTTGATACTTAGTTGTTTACTTTAAAAAGCCATTTCAATACCCTATATGTTAATTTCCTTTCCAGGAGCTTGAGACTAGAACAATTTTTTAGGTGTCAACTAAAACTCAAATGTCAATACTAATGTAGATAATTTTAAAATTTTTAATTTTAATTTTATTTTCTTCACAGGGCCAACAAGACTGTCGATCCCCCTCGCTAGGCATGGGGGAGGGTTCGTTTTTTCACAAAAATAATATTTACCATATACTAAAATCGAGATTAGGTGAAACTTAAACATGAACGTGCCATATGATATCGAATTTGAACTCGTTAGTACTCGGCTAAATAGTTTTACAATTCTAATTGAGTTTTTCTTTTTGTAAATTATATATATGAAATTTCCAGCCCAATCCATTTAAATTGAATCCAGGCGCAACTTTTGAATACTTTGATTTTCTTTTCCAATTGAGTTCAAGTAAGAAATTCAATTCTCAATCAAGCTAAGCTCGAGTGAAGTTTCGAGCGATCAAACAAGTGAGTCGAGCTCGACATTGCATCACCTCGTCTCAATGTGAATATCCTTCTATCTTGAGGACTAAGCCTAGGACGCTAGCGCTTAGACTTGATACCTCAAAGGTGGATTTGCGCGTTCTTTTTGCGCGTCCTAGGCGCGTCCTAGGACGCGTTCTTTTTGCGCGTCCTTGCGCGTCCTTTTTACGCGTGGGCCGCGCCGGACCCGAGACCTCACAGCCAGATTTATAAACCCTAGTGGCAGCTTTCGTCTTCTGAGTCCTTGGCCGATTCTTCGTCGTTCCAGATTCGTTTGTCGATCACGTCGATCTCGCCCTCCACACCCTCGCCGCCGCGCATAAGCAGCATATTCATCTGAAATCGAAAGCTGAAAACGTCTTCACGAGCCCAATTACCCTGAGTCTGGTCCAATATTTTCCTGAGAATGGGACAGGCTGAGAGCAAACGGAAGAGATCGTCGACTTCGCTGCCGATCGGGGAAGGGCAACCCCGGGTCAGAGGCCGCCCAGCCTCTCCGATAGGATTGCCCATTCTGCTTCAGCCTTCAGCCCTTGATTTTCGTAGCAAGACTCTCTGTTCCGATGCTTCGCATTCTAGGGAAGCACATGTACCATCAGCTCTTCTAATGGCTGCTTCTTCGAATACGAAAAGGAATTATTACCATGTGTTCCTCAGTTTCAGAGGGACAGATGTCCGCGACAGCTTCCTCAGTATTCTCTACACGGCTTTGAAAGATAAAGGAGTATACACTTTTGTGGATAGTGAGGAGCTTAGGAAAGGAGAGGAAATATCGCCGGCGCTCATGAGGGCGATCGAGCAATCGCGCATCGCGATCATCGTTTTCTCCGAGGACTACGCTTCCTCGCCGTGGTGTTTGGACGAGGCTGTGAAAATCATGGAATGCAGGGAGCGAATGGGCCTGATTGTGCACCCACTGTTTTACAAAGTGGAACCAAGAGAAGTAAGACGAGGGAGAGAGAGTTATGGGAGAGCTATGGCGAAGCATGAGTCCAAGTTCGGTGAGGATTCGGAGAAAGTGAAGAGATGGAAGAAGGCTCTCCTTGATGCTGGTAGCTTGTCTGGGTGGCACTTCAATGACAGGTACGCACAAATGTGATGCAGTGCTTTGAGATTGTTAGCTCGTGATTGTTTGTTAGTTGTTAGATATCAAATCGTACGTATAGCGTCGAACTGCCGAAACGATGCATCGAGTTCTTTGAATTCGCAGTACACACAAAAGTCCAAAGACCAAAATTTCAAGCTAGCAGAAATTTCTGTCTTAGATGAGTAGTGTGGTTCCTAGGACCCGAGTAATTAGTGTCTTCAGGCGCAGATTCTTTGTAATTTTCCTTCCGCAGACGTTGGCACAGGTGTGTGTTATTTCTTTTCATTTTATTATTTGTTAATCTTCTTATGAAATTTTCCTTATGACATTAGACGTTGAATTCTTGCCATGGCTTAAAATGGTAAAACTTGTTTCTATTTCTTTTGAGTGCTCATCAGAGATGAAAGAGATGAAGCGGAGCTCAGACAATCCATTGTCGAGCAATTATCGATTTGTCTCAGACCAAGATCCGTAGATGTCACTAAGTATCCAGTCGGTATAGAATCCCGAGTTCAAAAACTGATAAGTTTGTCAGAGCCAGCTGGTAGTGATGTTTTGATGATAGGTCTATGGGGACCTGGCGGCATAGGAAAGACGACCATTGCTAAGGCACTATATAATGCTATTGAGCCACAATTTCAGGATTGTGTTTTTTTGGAGGGAGTTAGAGAAAAATCGAACCAAACCGGTGGTCTTGTTGCTTTGCAAAATCAACTTCTATCTAAGATCTCATCTCATAAAGAATTAACAGTCCACGGTGTCAGCGAAGGAGTTAGTTTGATACGGGAAAGGCTATGTTGCAAGAAGGTTCTCTTGGTTCTTGACGATGTTGATGATATGGATCAACTGAATGCCTTAGCTGGAAAAGGTGATTGGTTTGGCGAAGGGAGTAGAATCATTGTTACATCAAGAGATAGACATTTATTAACTTCTCATGACAAAAATTATGTGTATGAAGTTAAAACTTTGGAAGACAATGAAGCACGAGACCTTTTTGGTCAGCATGCCTTTACAAACAGCAATAAAGTAGAAATAAGGAGGGATCTCATTGATGGAGCACTGCATTATGCTGGCGGCCTTCCATTAGCCCTGGAAGTGTTGGGCTCATTCCTACGTGGAAGAAAGGAACCTCAATGGGAAAGTACGTTGCATAAACTCTCTAAAATTCCTGAACCAAAAATCGATCGAGTTCTCAAGATAAGCTTCGGTGAATTGGACGAGAATGAGAGGGAGATTTTCCTTGATATTGCTTGTTTCTTTAAGGGGAAAAGTATAAAGGACATCCAGGAAGTTCTTGACAGCTGTGATTTCGACACAACCATAGGAATAGAAATTCTCATTGAGAGGTCCTTGGTAAAAAATGAGTGGGGTTACCTGCAAATGCATGATTTGGTTCAGTTGATGGGTAGGAATTTTGTTAAACAAGAATGTCGCGATGATCCTGGGAAACGCAGCAGATTATGGCTTTTGGAAGATGTTGAGGCCATTTTTTGTTATAATACGGTAAAATTTGTTTGTCAGTTTTGCTACATTTCAGTTTACATTACTCTAATTTGGACAGTATAATGTAAATCTTAACTGGAAATTTTGTCTAACAACTGAATTTGCTCTGTTATGGATAGGGGACGGATGCAGTACAGGCCATAGTATTGGACCGGCCCCTACCAGAAGCGATAATCATCAGTCCTGATGCTTTCACAAATATGAAAAAGTTGAGAATGCTCATTTTGCCTGGAGGACATATCTCTTCACAAGCTCGAGTACGTCTCCCTAACGAGTTAAGATGGCTTGAATGGCCCAATGCCCCAAAACTAGAATTTGGCTCCGGTCCAAAGAAACTCGTGAGACTCGATGTCCCAAAAAGTCATATCATACAATTTGGGGGCAACTCTCAGGTAAGCCCTTGTGATGATTAGCTTTTCCTTTTTATAGCTATAAAAAAACATCCGCAGAGCTGAATGACCGCACTAGTATGTTTTGCAGAATTTTAGCAAGCTGACGTCCATCAATTTCAGTGAATGCAAGTCCCTGTTTATTATTCACGACCTGTCATCGGCTCCAAATATGGAGAAATTGATTCTTAAGGGGTGTGAGAGGTTGGTGGAGGTTCACCCATCCGTTGGAGATCTTGTCAAGCTGAAAGTTTTGTCGCTAGGAGGGTGCTTTAATCTTGAAAATTTTCCTGACATGCTGAAGACTAAATCTCTTCAAACCCTTGAGCTCTATTGTTGCTCTAAACTTAAGAAGTTCCCAGATATAGACGGAAAGATTGCACATTTGGAAGTACTTCCTCTATATGATACGGCTATTGAAGAACTCCCTGCATCAATTGAAAATCTTGTCTCTGTGAAGCGGATAGATTTATCAGATTGCAAAAACCTCAAGAGGCTTCCGCCGCACATTTATAAGTTGAAAAATCTCCAGTGTTTTTATCTTGAGGGCTGCTCAGATTTAATCACGTTTCCAAAAAACATGGAGGATTCAACTGATCCTGATGGCTGTCTGGGATTCCGAAAACTAACGCGCCTGGACCTTCAGCGGTGCAATCTATCAGAAGTAGAGTTCCTTGAGAGTTTTTCCAGTTTTCCTGAATTGGAGATTCTAGAAATTGATTATAACGAGTTTGCTAGTTTGCCAACATGCATCAACAAGTACTATCGTTTGAAGAGCTTGTATGTTAACGGATGCGAGCTACTACAAGAGATTCCTCAGCTTCCACCAAATATCGAACGACTATCAGCAGATGGTTGCAAATCTCTGCAAAAACTCCCAGATTTGTGGGGTCAGCTCTCCGAGGTTTGGTTGGCTTCATGTTGTGAATTATTCCGCAAAGGGGTCAATATGGATGATGTGGCTAATGTGTCATTACTCGAGGTCTCTCTCTCTCTCTCTCTCTCTCTGTATATATGTATATGTATATGTATATAACTTCAAATGCTTGACATGCGTACTTTCCGTGTGATAGAAACTACCAAAGATGAAAGATGACGTCGACATTGTCCTAATTGGAAGAGAGATGCCTAAATGGATTCTCCCCTGTGAAGAGGATTCCATATCTTTCATGGTTCCCCGGGACTTGTATGACAAGCTCAAAGGACTAGCATTCTGTGTTGTTCTCAGCCTGGAGGAAGGAAAAGTGGTCGATAATTCATGTGATTACACAATACTTGTTAATGGCCAATGTGTGATAGAGGGCATGCGATCATTTTATGCAATGCAATCTGACCATGGGTGGCTTCAGTATCAGTTACTGAATTTAAAGGAGAAGCACCTACGAAATGATTGGAGCCATTTCCAAGTTTGCCTCAGGGCAGAGAAAGGAAGCCTAAAGAAGCGTGGATTCCGTCTAATATGCGAGCAAAAGGAGGATGATCTGAGGGTTGTGTTCCCAGCACCATCAGTGGATATAAACAAAGTGAAGTTTTTTTGGGCAGACTCAGAAGAAGATAATTCAATAGACACCGAGGAAGAAGATACTCCAATTGAAACAAATGTAGAGGAAAGCGAAGACTCAGAAGAAGATAATTCAATAGACACCGAGGAAGAAGATACTCCAATTGAAATAGATGCAGAGGAAAGCTCATCATCTTTAACAAAGAAGATAAGACGGTCTTAACTACAGTGAGACTTTGGGTTCAATGTCTTTGCTTTTCCCTTTTCTGGACCTCCGCTAGAGATTTGCAAGTGTCTGCTCCTTCAATTAGAATTCAAGATCATTGTAACAAAGAGGTTTCGCACCATTCTACCGAAATGATTGAGGAACATTTTTTATTTTTTTTGCCTCTATTTCTTTATGATTTGTGATGCAGAGTGCATTAACCCAAAAATTAAGCGGAAGCTGGTTAAAATGGCCATGATCTTCTAAATTGCTCTGTGTAATTTATCACACAGGCTTGTCGCCTCTCTTAATCTCATTAATGATGCCGAAACTTCGTACTTCAAAATTCTGAGATAGTAAGTTTTGCTCAATTTAGCATAATTTATATTTTTAGGAAAGTGTTGTTCGAATTGTCTCAAAGATCAAAAGGTCTATAGAGGAAAAATTAGTCGATTCCTCTGTTTTTTACTCCGCAGATTGCATTGGATGGGTACAAAGGGAGAGCTTTGGCTTTGAGACTTTGCATTTAAGCAAGGGAGATTTGACTCAAAGAATGTTCATGATAAGCAAATAGCGCATAGCGAACGCCTTATAAAATACTTGTTGCAAAGTATTTCATAAAATAAGAGAAAAAATGCCAAAAAGGAGAATGGAGAAACTTAGATAGAAGCCCAAGCGTGGGGCTCAACAGTAGCACCGGTGCCGGCGTCCCGTGACCCTTAGTGACATGCTGCCAAGGTCGTGCGAGCCCATAGAGGTGCTGCACGATTCTAGGCGGCATAATGCCGAATCCACAAGACTAGGCAACTCCATGCCCGACTCTCTGTGAGCTTCATCTAGCAATGAGTGACCCTTGGTGAGTTAGATTTGGTGTCGAGCAACCGTCAGCAAAGCTTGCTAACGTCTGCCAACCCTCGGTGAAGTTGTGCCGGCGTCCCTTGACCTCCTCCACGAAGCTTCCTAGCCACGATTGACCATGGCTTTCTTTTTGTCTATCCAAGATTTTTTTTTTTTTTTGTGGTTGTAAAATAGGAGTACTGCTATATCAGTGATATCAAGATTGGAAGAACAAAACTATATTAAACCTTTGAACTTGCAATCCGAAAATAGTAGAGCCCAAAGCTGGAGTTTGTCTTGAGCTTTGAGCAATTTCAAAGCAAAAATCTACACAAAAAAATTTGAAACCATGTTACCAAACGCCAAAACTTCGGCTTAAAGACTTTTAAAGGTCCAAAGCCCCTCGTAAATGCTCTCACGATGGCACTTGATTATCTTGGCTCAGTCAGAGCAAAAGTGTAATTTTATGAGTGCCCACTCTATCAGCTCTGTACTTGGGCCTCCTATGTCGGCCCCTCCCCAACAAATCACCACCGTCGATCATGCCCCGGCCGTCTCATCATGTACTTTCATCCCCACCCATCGACTCATCTCTCTGTCCGGCACCTTTGCATCTCCCCATCCCAGGGCCCCACTACAAAACCTATCCAAAAAAGAAAAGTTAGCGCTTAAATTATATGAAAATCTCCATTTTTTATTTTATTTTTGCCACTACAAAACAATTGAAATAAAGCAGGCCGAGTAAATCACGCAGTCCCAAGATCACGAGCGTGCCATATTGCATAGAATAGTACCAATATTATAGCACAAAAACTAGAGTTTAAATTAAGTGAAAATTTGATCTAAACATACAATGTAAATGACACAATCCAAAAATGCTTGGGATATTATTGTGTATGAAGATCCAATGACTTGTTTAGATTTTAACATCCGAATTCCAATAGGAATTGTTATAGCATATGTTTTCATTAGTTGATTTGTTCACCTAGGAGTAGGGACCCAAAAAAAAAAAAAAAAAAGGATTTAGGGACGTTCGTTGTAATTATATGAGGTTTCTTAATTGTAAAAAAAATTCCTAAATTACCAATTAGTATCCCTTTGCAATTGTAGCTCCAAATATTTTTCTCCTCTTTCCTTTTCCTTTTCCTTTTAGTGAATTTTTTTTATGGTTTTGTATTGCAATGTGACTTATTAAGGTGGTGATTTATTACAGAAGAATGAGTCATTTCATTCATCGTTTATAAGATAAATTCCCATTGAGTTATCCACCTTACCAAGATTAGACTTCAGGAACTCAACCCCCAACTCTTCTCTCGATGATGCGATAGTTACTTACCAGTGGAATGGAGGGTAGGAGATCACTCAACAAATTGTGAGCCATTGATTTCAACATTCGGATGAAAAACGGCAAATAGATAAAGAAAAATATCAAATAATTTCCTTTTTGGTCTCACTTTCAAATCAATACTTAACTTTTATTTGAGGAAACCATATAAGAAAATAACAACGACTGCTGAAAATCTATGCGAGAATTAATTGTAAGGAGGTAACGTGGCAAAAAAAAAAAAGTCCATCTATTACTTAAATTTCTATATACTCGTCAATTTAATAAAAGAAAAATGTTGAAGTTAGAGTAGTCTTGATTTCGAATCTTGCATAAATGACAGCCACATCGATGACTTCTAGCATTCTCGATTATGTCGGGATGGACCAGGACTTGTCCTAGACAATGAAGGAAAAAGACATTGCCATATTTTCACTTTGGGTTTTGCCATTAGCTCGCTTACCGTTTAAATTTTAGTATATAACCCTCTTAGTTTGATTTTTTTTTCATTGGTAATAATCGAATTTTTTCATTAGATTTGACAAGCTCAATTCTCAAAATTTTGTTCTGAAATCGATCTTTGACGAGTGCAAGCAAATTATCACAATGATCCGACAATGGAGCATGGATGATACCTATTAAATATGAGCGGATGCGAGGATAAATTGGCTAGAGCTTGAAAGAGAGCAAGATTCTTAGAATACTTAAATAATAAACCAAGTCTTTATCTAACAGCTTAAATTTTTTGAATAGTTAGCAATGGTTCCACCAAAATCTCATATGGCATTAGAGCAAGAGATCTTGAATTAAAATCTTTCAGCCCCCTATTTGCTTCTCCAATTACATATTTCCACTCCTAGGCTTAGGTTAAAGACCAACCTATGCGTAAGAGAGAGTCTTAGAATATTTAAATTATAAATCACGTCTTTATCTAACAGTAATATCTCAAAAGATCAAGTGGTGTTAGGATTATCCTAATGTTATCATTTTCTTTTGCCTTAAAGATATTTTTATATTCTTTTTGATTTTGTGCTAAGTAATATAATGGCCAAATTTCAGGTGTACTTGAGTTTTCTTTTTTCCTTTCTTATCCGATCAGTGTTTATTACTCTATCATTGTACTAAATACAACCACTGTATCGAACATATTTCAAGTAATTGATTTCTCTTATAAATACATTTCAAACTGTTTACTTCAAGTAATTTTGCAATGTTTTATACCAAACAAAGTAAAAATTTCCTTTGATTGGAACCAAACGAAGTTTATTTATTATGCTAAAATATCTTCTTATCTATAGTGTTTGCACAGGTCTCCTATATATATATAGTCTTTCTCCATCTAATAAATTAAATTTTTGTATGGACATACGAATATGATATCAGAGCTAATTTAAACCTGATTTGTTTCATATATGTAGCTCTCCATAGTCCCTAGTTTTAAAATAAGGTTTGCACACTAAAAGAGATATTATGGTAGCCAATAAAAGAAAATCATAATTAAGTTACTCCTTCAACAAGTGCATGATTACGGAATGCCATGTGTGACAAAAGTAACTTTAACCCTGCTTTGGTACTGAGATGACAAAAAATAAAATAAAATCAAAACACATAATGTTGATTCAGTTTTTGTAAGTCTAAAGTCCAAGCCTAGGTCGAAGTATGCAAGGAATGACGAGGTTCATTTTTTTTAGCAAAAAAAAAAAAAAAATATGGCCATCTTTACAATAAAAATGAAATAAAATGTAATTTTTAATCTTCAAGGAGTTGATTGAGTATGAAAGAGATTTATTTATAAGACAGATCCTGTATTTAGTTGTATACTCGCCAACAAGAATAAATCTAAGGGGTCATGCTCACGATCGGCCCATTGATGGAGTCTTATTGCATGTGATTGAGACAATCATAGGGTTTTAGTCAAGTAAAGATTCGCATTCGCTGTTACAATTTATTTTTACCATATACCTAATTTTAATAATTACAAAAATTCCTCTATAAGTATGCCGATTTCAGTTGAAACTTATCAATTTGTTGGTTTATGGGGAAATTCTTTGAGCAAAGAAGGGGTAAAACAATATCTTATGGACTAGCTAGATGTATACGGAATACAGAAGTGCGGTGAACAAATGGGTTAAAGGAGAGCACCTAAAAACAAGAAGCTGCAGTACAAATCCAATAGGATTGTCCAACCTCGCTAAACATTCGGAATGTGTAAACCGTATCGAATCTGCACTTTAGATCACCATAACTTGTAATATCATAAATCGATTTTACCGATGTATCATAATAATATTGTACTTTTAACTACAATGGGACGTTGTAATATTATATTATACATTTGAAGTAGTATAGAAGTGACTCTAACTTACAAGTTTGTTATTGGATAAGAATGATTTTTTTTTTTTGGAGCAATATTGGATAAGAATGATAGGTTGAAAAAAAAAATGATAGGTTGAAAAATAATGAATATTTCCATTTTTATGCCAATCGGAAAAAAAAGAAAAAAGAAGAAGAAGAGTTTTTCAATTTACGGCACAGATCAGCTTATGGGAACTAAAATCGAGTTTATGTAAAACTTAAACATGAGTAGTCGATAAACAAAAAAAAAAAAACAAAAAAACGTGAATGTGCCATACAATTCGGCCTGCCCCTCCCTAAACAAATCACCGCCGTCGATCATATCCAACGACCCACCTCTGTCTCCGGGCCCCACTGCATAGTGCATATCCCCATCCCTTTGACCCCCGTCACCTTGAATCTCCCCTTCGTCATTTTTCCCATTCCATTCCGTTTCTTTATAAAATAAAAAAATAAAAAACGGATTTGAGTGTAAATAAAAATAATTTTATTAAGAGGTATCCAAAAGACACTGATTAAGAATAATAAAATAATAAAAACACATATAAACGCATTGTAAAGAATTAAGCAAAAACAAATTTCGAATGAAAGCAATTTAATTTAATTTAATTTAATATATAATTTTTTTTTCTTTTCCTCCTCTTGAAGAGTTTACAGTCCCATTTCAATTGGCAAGTGAAAATGCCAAGTGATTTCCTCTAAGAATATTTTATAAAGTGAAGTTCACGCTAGGATTGCATTTATATTCTTCATTGACTTGCCCTAAAGTTTAATCTCTCACTTTCCATCCCATTAGCAACCCTTGGGTTTCAAGTCTTGGACGCCTAAAGTCATGCGCAAAATTCAATGAATTAGAAATGATATTGCCAATCACTTTCTGAACTCAAGAAATTGCCCAGAACCGGTGTACACGATCATTTTAGAATAGTGGGGGAGAGGGAACGAGGAAAGTTCCGTAAGGAAAATAGGAGAAAGAAACTTGGGCTACGGGCAAATGACGCACGATCATTTTCAAATAAGAGTCTCTGACTGTACCTGATGGTGATGCTGCGCACGGGGCTCCTAAACCCAATAGGATACCCCCGGTAGTGGTGAGGATCTGACCTACGTATAACTTTCTTTGGTCTTTGTTCCATTGCGTAAAGCCATAATCCACAAACAAAGTGATACATAGATGAGAGCTAGAGCCTGGAAACCCCATCAGATAGTAAACATTCTTGAAGCCCATCATTCATCGGCTCTTCTCATGGCTGCTTCTTCGAATCAGAAAAGGTGTTACCATGCTCCTGAGCTTCAGAGGCAAAAACGTCCACAACAACTTCCTTGGTCATCTCTCTACTAGAAATTTGAAAACGTTTTCCCGACTTTTTTCTGAACCTTTCAGCCCTGAGAGCAAAAATAGAAATCTCGTTTTCTAGTTAATTTCTCTCTTTCTAAAATTTTGAATTTTAGCTTATTCCACTTTAAAATTTAATATCAACTTAAAATGCTCTTTGAATGGTACTTTTTTAAGGCAATCAATATTCACCGCTACAACCATTTAATAACAGGATTAATCAATTTTTTTTTCAATTTTCTTTTGTCAAGCTTGCACCCTTTTTTTATATATAATTTAAGAATTAGGAGGTAAGAACATAGTGATTCATGGTTCAACAATTTACATTAACCTCAAGAAAAGAAACATTAAACGTAGTTATAATTACTCTAAATATTATTCTATCAAAGGAAGAGTCAATAAATAATCTCCATACTATATAAGTCGGCCGATATTAATAAACAGTTAGGAGGACTAAATACTCATTACCCTTATTAAAAGGTTTACTTGTTTTCTTCTCTCAGAATCATGTAAGTGTGAAATATTATGTTTACTTCATTTATACAATAAAGAATCCCTTATACTTTGCATGCAATTCAGTTTTTATATTTAAATTTTTTTATTGTATAATTGATGTACGCAAGATATGAACACGTCTTTGTCTTTCTCCGTATTCGGTAAAAAAAATCTTTCACAAAATAGAATTTATTAATGCAAACACTTAATTCGTGTGCTTGTTAGACTATAACTTTACTAATACAACCACAAAATGGAATTTATTATAAATTATTAATGTCTCTTCAATATATATATCAAATTGTTTACTCCAAGTAATTTTACAATGTTTTATATCAAACAAAGTAACTTTGCTATCAAAATATCTCCTCATCTATAGGGTTTGCGAGGGTCTTCTATATATGTAGTCTTTCTTCGTCTAATAACTTAAATTTTTAGGTTGGACTATTCAATATGATATCAAAGCCAAGTTCAAACCCAGTTTATTTTGTATATGTGGCTCTCCATACATCAATTTCACCTATCATTTTAAGATCGGTTTTGCACGCTAAAGGAGATATTATAATATTATACATTGCTTGTTTACAGAATTTATACTGACCTTATTATCTCTAATAGTGGCCAACAAAAAAAAAATCATAATTAAGTGACTCCTAGAAGTGCACGATTACGGAATGCCGCATGTGAAAAAGTAACTTTAACCTGCTGATGACAAAAAACAATCAAAACAAATAATGTTGATTAAGCTTTTTTAAGTCTAAAGTCCAAGTATGCAAGGACTGACCGGGTTCATTTTTTTTAACATAGTGATCAAGATAATATTTTTTATTTACTTATAGTAGATAGAAATAAAATCTAATTTTAATTCTCCAAAAAGTTGACTGAGATAGTGAGAGATTGATTCATACGACAAATCCTATATCTAGTTACATACTCGCCATTTAGAATAACTCTAAGGATGCACGCCCATGATCGGCCCATTTGAGACAAACTGCGTGCATTCATAGAGTTTAGTCAAGTGAAGATTTGCATTAGCCACCATTTTATATTACAATACCTCGTACTATTTATAAATCAACTTTACCAATGTATTATAATGTTTCAGTACTTCAATTGCTACAGTACGTTGTAATATTATGCGGTATACTTGAAGTAGCATAGAAGTGCCTCTAACTTACAAGTATGTTATTGAATGAGAAGGATATGTCGAAAAACAATGAGTTTTTCAATGTACCATGCCCATTGGGAAAAAGAAAGTTTTTCAATTTACAACACAGATCCACTATATGAACCAAAATCAAGCTTGGGTGAAAATTAAACATGAATGTGCCATACAATATCAAGCTTGAACCTGTCAGTAATTTGCTCGATAGTCTTACGAGTCTAATTCAGCTTAAGTTACTCTTTGTAGATTATTTGATACTTCTAGGAATAGACACAAAAATTCTAAAGATTCCATTGCATATGAAATTTCTAGCTCCAATTCATTCATATTTCAAAATAATCAACTTGTATTCAAGCGAAACTTTTGAATATCTCAATTTTCTTTTCAAGTTGAGTGTAAGCAAGAAATTCAATACTTGATCAAGCTGAGCTGAAGTGAAGTTTCAAGCATCAAGTATGTAAGTCAAGCTCGCCATTGTATTAGCTTGTCTCAATTCGATTGTGATTCTATCTTTAGAGCTTGACTTAAGACCCTAGTGCTTAAATCCAAGAAAGGAAAGGTTGACTACGAATCCTATCGCATGGACTAGAGACAACAGCCAAACAGGCTAATGCATAAGCAGGGCCAAGGCACCGCCATAGACTTAGGGCCTTAGTCTCAAACTCGAGGTATGAATTATGGAATTACAAGTGCAATCGTCACTTTGTATTAGTGTGATGTATGATAATTCTACATTATGAACGACCTCGTGCAAACAGGACTGCACCATCCACCTCAACGCAGGAAATAAATAAAGTGTTAAATAAGAAATAGAGAACCAATATCTCACAGTATTTTTACTTTTAAAACTTACGGAGATAAATCCCAAGACACTCTCAATATGGCTCCTGAGAACAGAAATTTTTTCTTGCTTCTCTTTTTGGCCACTTGCTTTGACGGGTTATCGAACGCCAATGGCAGCTTTGGCCTTCGCGTCCTTCGCCGAGTCTTCATCATTCCAAGAAGAAGAGCACGCCCGTTCCCTTCTCCTTTCTGACTGGCTTTTTTTATTTTTTCTACGTGCATGTTTTTATCGTCTACCTCGCTTGTCCTTTTTGTTCCTTTTTTTTTCTTCCACAATCACGCCCGATGCGCCCCGTAATTCTCTGTTTTGTTTTTCCTTTATCCAGATTCCCATGTCTATTTTATTTCCCTTCGTTTTGTTTTGTACTCTCCCTTTTCTTGATTCCTCTCTCCAAAAGTCTTTTCCACGTGTCCTCTTTTTTTTCCGGACGCAAGCAATTTTTTTTTTGCCTTTCTTGCACGCATTCTTTCGTGCTTAGACTGTCTTTAGTTCAGCTTTGATAAAATATTTTATCCAATTTATCGTTTTGTTGTGAACTACGGATTTAAATTCTGATATTTAAAAAAAATAACATTAGACAAGTACAAATTTGTAGGTTAATATTCACAAAATCATCCAAAACAATATATCTTTTTCAAATTAACAGATTCTCATCGAATTTCATGCTTACGCATCGTAATAATTTTTTCCGTTCTTTTGAAATAATCTTTTAGATACCCCTTCAAAGTAGTTACTAGTCAAATAATAATAGACTACATTACAAGTTATAAAAGCATTGAAAAGCAATTTTCCTGGAGCCATTTCACACGCGTTTGAATGGCATGAGATTGCATCATCTTACTGAAGATCACGAGTCATCAAAGAACCGGAGGAAAAGGTCCGGCATAAAACAGAACATCTTTCATTTGCTCTACGAAGCATCTTTCATTTGGCAACAGGTTGTCAATCGTGTAGAAAACCAATGACTAGATGTCAAATTGAGCGTGAATGCAATGGCGACATCCAAAGAATTATCCATACTGTGGAAAAAAAAGGATAAATTGACAGCTGTGGTCTTATGGTCAATTATAACAATCAAGCTGATATGATCGAAGAACAGTCAAGTTACACCATTAAAAAAAAACAATGAATAGCAGCGCAAACTTTTTAGAACTGATAAAATTTACGGATCATATATTTAAAAAGAATTTCCAGTCCTGATCCAATAGCGTTACATGAGATCAACTAACATCACATTGGATAGGCAGTAGCAACTAGCCTTTGCCTAATTGTAACTAGAAAGGAAATTGAATTATCAAGTATCTACTCAACACAGTACCTTGTATTTACCTAAACTAAGGCACACTCCTATGGTTTTCTTTAATAAATAGAGCGATTGTAATGAGCATTTCTGGTGCTATTGTGTTTCTACTCATTTCATTATTCTGCAGCAGTTTTAATGTCAATCTGCAACACACTTCCATTGGCACCTTTCTTACCAAAGCTGCTTCCTGCTGCAAGTTCCCAACATCCTCCTTTTGAGTAACAGCGCTTCCCTTTAAAATCTTCTTCAGCACAGGGCTATCACAGTGGCCCTTCACCATCTGAGACTATGTCCTTTTGGGAAGAAACAAATGCCCAAATGTTTTATAGCTATCAATGTGGAAACCACAACAATCCAAACTGCTAGACCCAGCCAAAATCATCCTCCGGAGCTCAAACGAAAACCGAAAAGCTTCCATTTTTCCAAGCAAATTAGCCACGTTCGCCTCAATCAATCCCACCCCCCATAACTGCAAGTTGACAAAAAAAAAAAAAATAAGGACACCACACTCCCTACCTCACGAAAAAAGAGAGTCAAAAACACAACAACATAAGAATTCACTTACTTCCCCCGCATCCCTACCGCGCCGAAACGGGCCGCGACCGCCTGCACCCGGCGGTGTGACGGGCACGATCGGGGCGCCGGCAGCCTCGACGACCAGGGCGCAATCGAAGCGGGAAAACATCGCGGTGGGGGGAATCAATCAGGAGGGCGACCGGCGGGCGATCGCCGGCGGATGGGGGGTCTTACCTTGGTGGGGGAAGAAGGCTTTCGTAAAATTTATCAATCGGGAGGGCGACCGGCCGGCGATCGCCGGCGGATGGGGGGTCTTACCTTGGCGGAGGAAGAAAGCTTTCATAAAATTTCGATGAGAATTGGAGAGCTATTGAGGATAAGGCTTCAACTGTCGATACTTTGGAAACGACGGATAAAGAAAAAAAGCGTAGGGTTTTATGTTTCGGATAAAACAAATCCTATCCGACCTTATCCCACCCCCTCCCTCAGATTTTTTTATCTGGTTTATATCCTGTCTATATTCGACCTTATCCTATCCTAGACAGCTACCAAACACAGGATATGATAAAACATATCATATCTTGGTTTTTATCCAGTCGACCAAACGTAGCCTTAGAATTTAAGCTTTTTAACTTATAAAATAGATTCCAAAGTAGAGTGGAATCGGTGGATCTTTACTTGAAACCTATTCCTAGAACTATTTGAAGGAGAATCGATCCTCAGACATATCTTTCCGAAAGTTGGATCCAATTTCTAAGTAGAATCGGTTTAGTTGCACACCCCTAATAACAACATTAAGCATCCTCGTATAGTGTGGGAACTAACTTGAATATGTACTAAAATTTTAAGGATCATATTAAATAAATTAAAAGTTTAAGGACTGCATTATAAATTGAGTCAAAATTCAAAGACTATTTATGTCATTATCCAAAATTGATATCAATATCCATTTAAAAATTTTAAAAGAGCGATTTGCTTTTTAAGTTAGCAAATTTTTTTAATGTTATCAAAGCACTATTAATAACCCGAAAGTCCGCCACCACAGAAACAATATCGCTATCTCCCCCTATCTTAAAGTCTCAAACCTCCAAAGGAAAAAAATATCAACAGCGCTCAGAGCCTCTCACTCGATAAACCCTCGCGGCAGCTTTCGTCTTCCGAGTCCTTGGCCGATTCATCATCGTTCCAGATTCGTCGGTCGATCACGTCGATCTCGCCCTCCAAACCCTGAGAGCGCTTGTTTCTTTGAAGCGAGCGAGAGCCAGCGCCGGGGCATAGGGAAGAGATCGTCCACTTCACCGCCGATCGGGGAAGGGCAACCCCGGGTCAGAGGCCGCCCAGCATCTCCGAGAGCAAAGCCCACTCTGCTTCTGCTTTAAGCCCTCGATTTTCTTAGCAAGAATCTTTCTCTCTCTCTGTTCCGAAGCTTGGCATTCTAGAGAAGCACATGTACCATCAGCTCTTCTAACGGTTGCTTCTTCGAATATGAAAAGGAATTTCCATGTGTTCCTCAGTTTCAGAGGGACAGATGTCCGCCAAGGCTTCCTCAGTCATCTCTACGCGGCTCTGGACCAGAAAGGAATATATACTTTTGTGGATAGCGAGGAGCTTAGGAAAGGAGAGGAAATATCGTTGGCGCTCATGAGGGCGATTGAGGAATCGCACGTTACGATCATCGTTTTCTCTGAGCACTACGCTTCCTCACGGTGGTGTTTGGAAGAGCTCTTGAAAATCATGGAGTGCAAGGAGAAAAATGGGCTGAAGGTGTTCCCTGTGTTTTACAGAGTGGAACCCAGAGAAGTGAGAGAGGGGAGAGAGAGTTATAAGAGAGCTATGGATAACCATGAGTCCAAGTTCGGGAAGGATTCGGAGAAAGTGAAGAGATGGAAGAAGGCTCTCTCTGAAGCCGGTAGCTTGTCTGGGTGGGAGTTGAATGACAGGTACGCACAATGTGACGATGGTGTTTTGTGATTGTTAGCTCGTGATTGTCTGTTAGATATCAGATCATATGCACTTTTTTTGGATCTTTGAATTGAAGATACAAAGTGGAGATAAATTAGACAGTAGACACATGATCAAATAACCAAAGCTCGTAGATTCTTTGAATTGATTCTTGCTGTGTGGATAATGAGAAATTTATCATACATAAATAGTGCGATTCATAGTGCCTTAGTCATTATTGTCTTCAGATTCAAGTTCTTTGTAATTTTCCTCGCGTAGATGTTGGCGCAGGTTCACCCACTTTTCATCTTATTATTTACTATTCTTCTTATGAAATTTTCCTTATCGCGTCAGAGTTGAATTCCTGCTATGGCTTTGAAATGCTAAAACGGGGTTTTTCTTTCTTTTGAGTGCTTATTAGAGATGAAGCAGATCTCATACAATGCATCGTGAAGGAATTATCGATTTGTCTCAACCAAACACCCTTACATGTCGCTAAGTATCCAGTTGGAATAGATTCCCGAGTTCAAAAACTGATATGTTTGTCACAGAAAGAGTTGGCTGATGATGATGTTCTGATGATAGGTCTATGGGGACCTGGAGGCATAGGGAAGACAGCAATTGCCAAGGCCCTATATAATGCTATGATGAGACAATTTCAGGTTTGTAGTTTTTTGGAGCAAGTTAGAGAAAAATCACACCAAAGCAGTGGTCTTGTTTCTTTACAAAAGGATCTTCTATCTGAGATCCTGGTTCATCCTTTAACGGTCTACAGTGTCGCTGGAGGAATTAGTTTGATACAAGAAAGACTATGTTGCAAGAAGGTTCTCCTGGTTCTTGATGATGTTGACCATATGAATCAACTGAATGCATTAGCTGGAAAAGGCAATTGGTTTGGAAAAGGAAGTATAATCATTGTTACAACAAGAAATAAACAATTGCTGACTTCTCATGGCATAAATTGTGTGCATAGAATTCAAACTTTAGGATGTTGTGAAGCACGAGACCTTTTTTGTCTGCATGCTTTCCCAGATAGCGAGAGTGTTGAAATAGGAGTGGATCTCATAGATAGAGCACTGCGTTATTGTGACGGCCTTCCGTTAGCCCTCGAAGTCTTGGGCTCATTCTTATGTGGAAGAAACGAAGCTGCATGGGAAAGTGCATTGCATAAACTTTCCAAAAGTCCTGACCAAATTATTAATCAAGTTCTCAAGACAAGCTTTGATGGATTGGAGAACAATGAGAGGGAGATTTTCCTCGATATTGCTTGTTTCTTTAAGGGAAAGGGAGTAGAATACATCAAGGAAGTTCTTGATGACTCTGGTTTTAACACAACCATAGGAATAGAAATTCTCATCGAGAGGTCCTTGATAAAAAATGAGTATGGAACCCTGCAAATGCATGATTTGATTCAGTTGATGGGTAAGGATATTGTTAATGAGGAATGGCCCGATGATCCTGGGAAACGCAGCAGATTATGGCTTTTCGAAGATGTTGAGGAAGTTCTCTATGAAGATACAGTAAAAGTTGTTCATGTCCATTTTGCAACATCTCAGTTTTTAACTTTGCTCTGATTTGGATTGTAATATGTAAATTTCGATCGAAAATTTTGTCTGACAATTGAATTTGCTCTGTTATGGATAGGTAATGGATGCAGTAAAGGCCATAGTATTGAACTTGGCCACACCAAAAGAGATGACCATTAGTCCCTGTGCTTTCAAAAAAATGAAAAGGTTGAGAATGCTCATCTTGCACAAAGTGCATATCTCTTCACAAGGTCCTGTACGCCTCCCTAATGCGCTCAGATGGCTTGAATGGCCCAATGCCCTGTATCTAGAATTTGGCCCTGGTCCAAAGAAACTGGCAAGACTCCGTTTTCAGAACAGTCATATCAAACAATTAGTAGGCAACTGTCAGGTGAGCCCTTATGATGATCAGCTTTCCCTTTTCAAAGCTATGAAAATATTTCAGAGCTTAATGACTGCACCAGTATGTTTTTGCAGAATTTTATATGTTTGAAGTCCATTGAGTTCCGGGATTGCAAGTCCCTGGCTAGTATTCCTGACATTTCATCGGCTCCACTTCTGGAGAGCTTAGATCTTTTCAGTTGCAAAAGCTTGGTAGAGGTTCACCAATCCGTTGGAGATCTTGACAAGTTGAAACATTTGAATATATCAAGTTGCTCCAATCTTCAGATCTTTCCAAACACACTCAAGACAAAGTCTCTTCAATGGCTTGATTTCTCTGGTTGCTCTAAACTTGAGAAATGCCCTGATATTCTGGAAAAGATGGAACACCTAATATATATTTTTCTAAAAGGGACGGCTATTAAAGAACTCCCTGCATCAATTGAAAATCTTGTCTCTATAGAGCAGATAGATTTAGGTTGTTGCAATAACCTCACAAGGCTTCCGTCGAGCATTCATAAGTTGAAAAATCTCAAGTCTCTGGTAGTTAGCTACTGCTCAAATTTTGTCATGTTTCCAAAGAACTTGGAGGATTCAATTGATCCTGATGATGATTTGGGATTCCCAAGTTTAAGGTGGCTAGACCTCTCTCACTGCAATCTATCAAAAGCAGAGTTTCTTGAGAATGCTTCCAGTTGTCCTATATTGACGTGCCTAAATCTTACAAATAACAAATTTACTCATCTTCCTACATGCATCAACAAGTATGATTATTGGAAAGACTTGTTTGTTTATAGCTGCAAGCAAAGCAAAGGGGTCAGTGTGGCTGATGTGTCGTCACCCAAGGTCTGTCTGTCTCTCTCTCTCTCTCTCATTTTGAATGTTTGATACGTGTACTATCTGTATGACAGGAAGTTGAGATTCTTGTAAATGGAAGAGAGATGCTTGAATGGATTCTGCATTGTAAAGAGGACACCATATCTTTCATGGTTCCCCCAGACTTATGTCACAAGATCTTGGGACTAGCAATCTGTGTTATTCTTCGCCAGAATAAGAAAGGCTCGTTTGACGATTCGTCCTGTTCATTTGACATCAGCTTGTTTGTAAATGGCATAAGATCATATTACCGTTTGATATTTTTTGATCCATTGGAATCCGATCATGTGAGTCTTGTTTATTTCCCAAGCAACAGAAAGATAGAAGAGAAGCCTCTGCAAAACGATTGGAGCCATATCCAAGTTTGTGTCAGGGCACTGGAAGGAACCATAAAGAAGCGTGGATTCCGTCTAATATGTGAGCAACAGGAGGATGATCTGAGGGTCTGTTTTCCAACACCATCGGCAGATGGAAACAGATTGGAGTTTCAAGGAAAGATACTCAAAGGAAGACAATTATCAATAGACACCGAGGAAGAAGATAGTCCACTGGAACAGAACTCCACAAAGAAGATGAGACGGTCTTAGCAATGGCGAGAGTATGGGTTGAACTCGCACCAACTGTTGAGGTAGCGATTCTTGGGGATGCGAACCGGTGATCTTGATTTCAATGCCTCTTGCTTTTCCCTTTTTTTCTCGTCTGTACTAAAAATTTGCAATTGTCTGCTCCTTCAATTAGTCGCGTAGTGCTACTGACATGGTTGAGGAACTTTTCATTTCCCTCTCGATCTCTATGATCTGTGATGCAAGAGTGCACCAATCCAATATCAAGTGGAATGCTTGCTGAATGGCCATTGTCTTCCAAGTTCAGTGAGATATATCACGTAGAACTCTTGTCACCTCTCTTAATCCAATTAATGATGCCGATGCTTCATATCCTAGAATTCTTAGATAGTAAAGCTTTACTTCTCGAGGAAAGTGTTGATCTAATTGTCTCAAAAATCGAAAGGTTTACACGGGAATGATTAGTTGATTCCTTTGCTGTTCCTAGGCAGATTGCATTGGATAGAAACCAAGGGAGAGATCTAGCTTCTGAGGCTTTGCGGATAAGCAAAGGGTACTGACTTAAAAGATTTTCATGAAAAGCGAATGGTGTTTAACAAACGCCTTGTAAAATATTTATTACAGAACAATTTTTAGTATAGAGAGAAAAAAAAAAAAAATAGAGAAGGAACTTGCAGTTGTATATGAAAGCACAAGCGGGGGCGACGCAAAAGTTGGACTGGTGCTGACATTGTGCAACCCTAGGCAAGGCACCTCTAAAGTTGAGCAAACCCGGCGATGCGACACTGAGCTACACTGAAACTAAGCAACACAATACTAGTGTCACGCTACCCCAAGTAATAGAACGCCGGGGCCACACTACTAGGCAATGCGACGCTTGACAACCTTGGCAAGCTAGATCTGACATCAAGCGACCCTCGCAAAGCTCCTCAATGTTGCGTGACCCTCGACAAAGCTTTGCTGATGTCTTTCAACCCTCTACAAAGCTGCACCTGCATCCCTCGGTCCCTCTTCTAAGCTTCCCGGCCATGATCAAACACATCTTTGTCTCTCTTATCCAAGGTTGAGGGGGTAAAATATGATTGCAAATGTATTAGTGATGGTAAGATTGGAAGAAAAAAACTTTATTAAACCCCTAAACTTGCATTTCAAGAATGCTAGAGCCCATACTCGGAGGCTTACCTTGAACTTTGAGCGTTTTCAAAGCAAAACTTTGGATCAAAATCTTTGAAATTGTGTTATCATACATCAAATCTTTAGCTCAAGGCCCCTTGAAGGTCCAAAATAGCTTAATTCAAGATGACTGAGCACTCAAATTTTTAACAGCAAAATTGGACGGGATTGAAACAAAGGGTAAAATTGAAATACCGGTACCAATTAAGGGGTTTTTATGAGTCCAATTTTTTTTTTTTAAAGTAAATATGTTTGAGTAGTACCAATTGAAGATATTTTGTTATATTAATCCTAGTAACATATATGTATTATTTCCTTTCTTTTTCCCCTTTTCAGTAGTCAAGTCCCATTTCATTGGGCAAGTGCAATGCCAAGTGGCATTTTGATAATTTCCTCTCAGAATCTTGGTAAGTCAAGTTCCTACTAGTATTGCCTTTGTATTCTTCATTGGCTTTCACTAAAGTTCATTCTCCTTATACTTTCCCTCCCATCAGTTGCCCTTGGTTTTAGTCTTGGTGGTCCCAAGTTGTCCATTCTTAAATGCATAATTCAATAGAGTAGAAATGATATCGCCAATCACTTTCTAAAGGCAAGAATTGGTAAGAATAGACGATTACTATAGTCTCCGCACAAGCAACATAATCACATCACGAGTGAATATGAGATGTCAAATGCTCATTACTATACTATCACTTACAATCATTAAGGATTTGAGATTATACAAATTGTGATGTCTTATGTCTTTTTTGAATATCTAATTTTTTGAATTGTAACACGTGTTCATCTCACATATATTTACCACAAATGATCAAATTTCAAAATCATATGGCATCACCATCTTCTTTCCTCCCCTCCTCCCCCTCCTCTTTCCTTCCCTCTCTCTCTCTCTCTCTCTCTCTCTCTCTCTCTCTCTCTATAACACAAGTACAAGCACAGAATAATTTATACTTCCCAAAGAATAGGAAAGAACTACCAACGCTAGTGGCTCTTTTTGAGGTGTAACCCCATAAAAGAGAATGTACTTAATAAACATTGACTCTTTTCGAATCTTATTTTATGGGAGCAACACCACCGAGAGAAAATAATTAATAAAAACCGAAGTAACATAAAGATTTTATTTAGACATCCAATCATTCCGTTTTTTATGAGCCTTTCCTAGTTCTTGTAACTTATTTTGAATTAACAACGTTCAAGAACAAATTCAAAAGGATGAGCAATGTTGGGCAACTACTCGAGCAAAATCTTGGGCCGACCAGAATTGAAACAGTCTCAGGTCAACGCCACCAAATGGGCAACCAAGACTGAAATGATGGGCTGATCCTCTAGCAGGACTGGAGAATGGGCCATCTTCACTCCTCAAATCTAAAATAAATTGACATTCGGTTATCCACCTTACCAAGATTAGAGATCATAATTCAACAAAAAATTCAACCCCCAACTCCTCTCAAGTAAAAATAATGCGATAGTTACTTACTAGTGGAATCAATGTTAGGACATCACTTGACCAATTGAGAGTTGTTGCATTCAACATTTGAATGAAAAACCACAAACAGCAACAACAACAACAACAACAACAACAACAAAAATCCCCTTTTCACAACACTTTCAAAGCAGTATTGAACTTTATTTGAGGAAACTATTAGAAATTGGCACCCAACTACTGCTGAAAAACCTATTCGAAATTAATTGTTGGGAAATATCTTGGTCAAAAAAATCCTTCTTAAATTAATTAACTTCTATCAACTAGTAAATTTTAATTGAAGACAAATGTCAAAAGTGGAGAGGTAATGATCTTGAATCTCACATCAATGATAGTGGCATCGACGACTTCAAGCATCCTCAATCATGTTAGGATGGACGAGGCCTTGTTCTAGAAATGACTTATTGACAATGTTTGTCATTCTATAAATATCATCAAGGGGTCTAGAAGATCTAAGAAGTAGGGAAAAATGAAAAGAAGAAAGAAATTGCGTATTTTTCACTTTTGATAATTGCAATTAGCTCATATATTTTTAGTTTTTAGTGTATAATCCTCTTAGTTTTTTTTTTCATTGGTGATAATATGATTTTTTTTCATTAGATTTAACAAGCTCGATGCTCAAAATTTTGTTCCAAAACTGATCTTCAATAAGCGTAGGCAAATCTTTGCGACAATATGACTAAGTAGCATTGATAATACCTACCGGAAATGAGTGGATGCAGGGATAAATTGGCCAGAGTTAGAAAGAAAGCAAGATGAAGTGGTGATAGGAATATCCAAATGTTATCATTTCTTTTACTTAAAAGATATTTTTATTTTCTTCTTTGATTTTGTGTTAGTAATTTAATGGTCAAATGTCACGTGTAATTGACTTTTCTTTTCTCCTTTCTTATCCAATCAGTGTTCTCTCCGTGGCCGTTGAATTCAATTTATTGTAAAAAAAAAAAAAATGTGGCACTTGATTTCAGCTATCGTTTCTGGGAAAAAAAAATGAAGAAAATGATAAAATCGTCCGCCACAAGCCGTCTAATTGTGTATATTTACGAGTGTAACCTTGGCTATCCTGGAAAAGAGGGGATGTCGGAATTTTCTTAATTTTTGGTGTCCATCGTCTCTCAACTTTCTGAACTCCTTAACCTGTTGCATGCCATTCAGGTTTTATATTTTAGTTTTCTAATATTAGTTAATGTACAAAAAATGTTAACCCGTGGCATTCTTTCTTCGTATTTGGTGAGGTTAAAAAATCTCATGCAAAATAGAGTTTATTAATGTACACTTGTAATTCATGGGTGTTGGGAATAACGGATCCCCGAAAACTGGATTCGACACTTAATCGAACCCCTAAATCAATGCGGAAGACAAGGCCCGGGAAAATTACGTATCACCGATCGTAAAGCACACCACGGATTCGAGCGTACCTTGTTAGTCACAGATTAGACACCAACGCCGATAGAGGAAGAGAAACTAGGCCTTGTTCAATCCGAGAAGGCAAAATCCTTCGAGCGCTTCACTGGTTTCGCTTTAAAGAAAAACGAGAGAGAGAGAGAGAGAGAGAGAGAGTACATAGAGAGAAAGCGTACGTCTTTTTCTAAAAACAAAACGGTGCCTTTTTCTCTCTCTCTCCTCCCTTTTATACCTCTCCCCTTCCACGGGCCCTATTCCTATGGGTCGGGCTTTATGGGCCCAACTTGGCAGACGGGCCTTAAGCCCATCTCATATAAAACCATCATCTCCCACTCACACATGGTGGGCCGAACAAGATTCTCTTTACCTCTCTTCAACATTCATACCGGTGAATAATCCGTGCGACCAGCATACTTTGAGAGCTCGTTGCTATACATCTGTTAAGAATATATACCAACTCATAATGGGCGTCACACTCCGAGTAGATTTAGTATGCAGTACCCTAGATCGATCGATCACATTTTATATCTCTCTTGATCTCTTTTAAACATGATATATATATATATTGTATTCACAATTATAATTATCACAAAGACATTCATAATTGGTCGACCAGTGAATACAAAACTATAATGTGATTCTCCAAAATCGATCTTCCTTTTTCCTTCAAACTCTCAATTTCAGTTCAGCTTGCTTTTCTAGAAATGCCCCATTAGATCGAATCATCTCATGACCATTGGCAACACCCTAAAATAGCAAACACTAAATAAAAATCTTGAGAATAAGTAAGAGTCGTGAGGGGACTAAAAATTGAGGAACTCTTTTCCTCAAGAGTCTCACACATCATAAAAGTTGAGATCAAACTTTTTGCCACTCTTATTGGTCGTCTCATGCATACGTAGTATGAAATACGTATTACGGTATTAAATCCTTTCCCATGGAGCGTATGTCTACACCTTTCAATACCGTACAAATGATAGTTCAGACATACCCAATGTCTAACTTGAGTTCACGTATCTACTCATTTACAAAATTCATCAGAACTCACATCTAGCATCTTAGACAGATAAAGTAAAATATGTGGGGTATTTTACTTTCGGACATAGTAAGTATTATGTCCTCATATTAACACTCAGTTAAGGCAACATACGTATTTTAAGCTTTAGCTCTCGATTATCACCTAGATAATAAGCTTAAAAACAGTCTCATCTCTATTTATCACACAGTAAATAGAGGCGATTACTTGTGTGAGTGGGCTAATCTTATATCTGTTCGACATACTTTCTCAAAATAATGCACTGAGCATTAAGATACATAAAGATCAAACAAAGATTCATAGGCATTAAGGATGAAAACACAAATTCATCAAATGTGAACACTTAGGGAAATTACAATATTTAGTACATCAGCTTCTACGCAATCCTAGAGATTTCATATAGCCACAAAACACATCTCTAGGTATTGGGTTTGTCATAGGATCTGCTACCATTTTATGCGTAGTATGTATTCTAGGTTCACATCTTTTCGTGCAACCATATCCATAACAAAATTATACTTGGTATCTATAGGTTTGGTCTTGTCATGATATTTTGAATCTTTGGTGTACGCTTTTGCTGCTTGGATACCACAGTTAACCAACAATGAATTTGCAGCACTTCCAATAACACTTAAATTATCCAAAAAATCTCTTAAGCGAAACACCTTTTTATACTGCTGCTGATAATGTCACGAACTCAACTTTTATCGTGGACAAGGCTATACACTTTTGTTTCTTACTGCTCCAACATATGGTGCCATTATTCAGTAAGAAAACAAACCCAGAGGTAGATTTTCTTTCATCTAAATCTCCTCCCCAATCAGTATCAGAATAGCCTTTGAGTTGCACATCCTTTCCTTAATAACTTAGCGTATAATCAGCAGTTCCCTTTAGATACCTTAGTATTCTTTTAACGGCTTTCCAACGTGCTTGACCTGGGTTGGATTGGTATCTACTCACCATTCCAATTGCATAACATATGTCAGGTCTTGTACACATCATAGCGTACATTAAGCTCCCAACAGCACTAGCATAAGGAACATATTTCGTTTGTTCATTCTCTTGTGGAGTCCTTGGACACAGTCTATGGCTCAATCATTCACCCTTTGCAATAGGAGTGTCTATGGGTTTACAATCTTGCATAGGAAATCGTTCAAGAACCTTATTTATATAGGTTTCTTACGAAAGAGATAACGATATCTTCGAACGATCTCTTGAAATCTTAACTCCAAGAATGTATGCAGCCTCACCCATATCCTTCATCTCAAAGTTGGAAGACAACCAACTTTTGACAGTATTAACAAACTCTTTATTGCTTCCGGCAATTAGTATATCATCAACATATAATGATATGATCACAAATTGATCCTTGGATCTTTTGATATATACACAATGATCCTCATCAATCATTGTAAAATCATACGCCATTATGGCATTATGAAAACGTATATACCATTGTCTTGATGACTGCTTGAGGCCATATATCGATCCCCAAAATCGACATACATTTTCTTCTTGGCCTTTCACTATGAAACCAACAGGTTGTTCCATATATATTATTCCTCTAATTCTCCATTGAGGAAAGCAGTCTTTACATCCATTTGATGTAACTCAAGATCCAGACTAGCCACTATTGCCAGAATAATGTGAATCGAGGTAAATCTCACTATAGGAGAAAATGTATCTTCATAATCAATTCCTCGCTGTTGATTATACCCCTTCGCCACAAGGCGGGCGTTATGCATTTCTATCGAGCCATCAGCCTTTCGCTTTATTTTGAGAACTCACTTGTTCCCAATAGCTATGCGTCCCTTTTGGAAGATCAACCAGTTCCCAGACTTGGTTTGATTTCATTGACTCCATCTCCTCTTTCATTGCATAAATCCATTTTTCTTTACTAGGGCATTTCAGAGCCTCATTAATATTTCTTGGCTCATCCTTATCTCGTGGAGCAATTATAAAAGTTTCCCGTTCAATGTCAAAACGTCGACGAGGAATACTTTGGCGACTTGTTCGCCGTATGGGAGATTGTACACTTAGCACATCATTCCCCATTATGCTCCCACTCGGATTAGATAATGATGACGCCGTCTCATCATGTGGTTGCAATTGAGAATGAGTTGAATTAAATTCATCACTTTTCATATTATTCTCACTTAGACGAACTCCACTAATATCATTATCTTGATCCAAGGTTTCAAATAGGGAGTAATCCTCACCTATTTCGCCATTCTTAGGAAATTCATCCTCTAAGAATGTGACATCCCATTATTCAAATTCAATTATACTCCCACTTTCTTGCTCACCTATGAACATATACCATTCCGAGTGTTCGAAGTATCTCATTAAAATACTCTTCTTTCTTTTGGGACCCAATTTCCCAAACTTGTGAGATGACTCATAAGTATAGGCAGCACAACCCCATGACTTAAGAAAATTTAAATCCGGTTTTCTACCTGTCCATAACTCATTTGGAGTGGAAGTAACTGATTTGTAAGGCACCCGGTTAAGTATATAGGCTGCAGTTAACAACGCATCACTCCAAAAAGTAATGGGTAAGTTAGCATGCGCCATCATGGACCTAACTATTTCCAGTAGGGTTCTGTTTCTTCTCTCTGCAACACCATTTTGTTGAGGAGTATATGGAATACATAACTGTCTTTCTATTCCTTTTTCATCACATAATTTTCTGAACTCATCAGATAAATATTCTCGATCTCGATCGGATCTAAATATTTTTATTTTCTTGTCTAATTGATTTTCAACCAATTTCACAAACCTTTTGAAACAACATAATGCTTCAAATTTATGAGAAATCAAATAGACAATATCTGAATCGAGTATAATTATCTATAAAAGTGATGAAGTAAACAACCCCATGCCTTCCTCTCACATTCATTGAACCACAGACGTCAGAATGGATTAAATGCAAAGGAAATTCAGCTCTTTTACCTTTTCTAAATGGTTTCCTTATCGTTTTCCCTACTAAGTAATGCTCATATATGGACAAATCGACATTTTCAATGTTGCCCAACAAGCCCTTTATGGCTAGTCTATTCATATGTTGTTGGTCAATATGACCAAGTTTAGCATGCCACACACTCACATCATTATCATGTAAAGTACGAGACGTGAGAAGGGAATAACAAATATTGACATAACCACAGTCAACATATAGTACAATAAAACCATCCAGAAGGTGACCACGACCATAGTAGTTTGTATCCAAATACAAATCTATACTTCTATTATGGAAGTTCATATTAAAATTAAGCGTAACCAACACCAAAACAGACACAAAATTTTGACGAATCTCCGGAGCATATAAAACATTAAGGTGCGTCCACCACTCATGTTCAATTGGCAGGTGCCAATTCCTTTACTTCAGCTCTGGAGTTGTTTCCCATATGGATCCACTTAGTTCCAGTTGGTACTTGTTGGAATTCCACAAAGGATTCTCTATCCTTCCCTTCATGGTCTGCGCTTCTGAATCTACAGTCCACAAAGGATTGGATTCAGCCAATAATACAGAATTTGACACATAAGCAAAGTTCTCAAATGTACAAGAGGTGTTTACTTTTTTTGGCTCACAACAGTTGCGAGCATAGTGACCTCTCTTGTCACAATTGTAACACCTCACCCTTGACATCTTTTTCACTTGAGGACGTTTTCCTCTCTTGTGTTGGTTAACTCTTGATTTCTTGCAATAAGGACTTGATCCTTTGCATTCCCACATATTGAACGAATTAATACGCTTGCGCTTAGAGCTCAAAGCCCTTTCTGAGCTAGAACCAGCATTACAAATGTCCATTTTCGGCTCAAATGCCGTTAGGCGGTCCTTTACTAGCTCAAGGTAGCGCATGGCATCCTCAAAATCTTCCATAACATGGTCAAGAGCTTCTAGTGCTTCTTGCTTTTCCAGCACATATTGAATCTTTATATTCAATATTTCACAATTGTCGCCGTTCATATCAGCAATTACGTTCTTAGTTGCTGAAATCATCGATCTGAACACATCAGACAACATGCACGAATAATTAATACCTATTATTTATGCATCCATTTTGCATAGACCCATCATATTAATGAACAATTTCAAGTAAGGTTTTAGAATCAAAAGGTCACTATGTTTCCAATCATCCTCCAAAAATCCTAACTCAAAATTATTATTAATATAATTATCTTATGCAAAAATAAATTCTATGAAGTTATAAAAACTTCTATAACCACCCACAGACAACTAGAAATAACAGAAAGCAAATAATAATTGACATCCAATAAAATAATACTGCTTTCACATAATACAACTAACATATCGGTTGCTACATTAACAACAATTAGGTAGTAAACAATACATAATATGTCCACAAAGCACACTTAACAAAAAATCAGCCAATACATTTAAGAAATCTGAAGGCACATTTGTCAACCATGGAAAAAACTTTTGGAGAGCTTTCATGTCGTACCTGCAGGAAATTTACTCTCCTTCCCTGGTTCTAAGTCTAGGCCCATTCATGGTATCAGAGCCCTGGTTTCGTTTTTAATTTTATTCATTCCATGCGCTCGATAGGTGAATCCAGTGCTGAGAAGATCTTTCTATACCATGACAGACCCAGAAATTCTCGAAGCACCCATTTCTCTTACTCCTTCTTCTTCTTCATCCTCAGCCTTGTCAGAATTCCGTGTTTCTAATGCTTCTAAGATGAACTATCTTTACGAAGTTTCTCTTAGCGATGAAACCAAGATCTCAGAAACTCAGCTTCCACTTATGAACCCCTATTCAGCTTTTGCTAAACCCACTTCATCATTCTCACCTATCCGCTCCATTCGTCAACTTATTCACCAAACTCCAAAGCAAGTAAAGGAGTACGTCCAGTCCTCCAAATTTGACCAGCATCCAATTCCTGCTACTGAAAAAGAGTATTTTGTTACTCTCCAGATCCCCCCAGAATTTCCCAGATAATGGGTACAGCAGGGATATTCTCATGTCCACTATGGAGCTGTTCGTCTTGCTCTTACATTCCATGGTCGTAAAGGTTTGCCAGTAGTGGCAAGAATTGCCTTGTTAGATACCAGGTTTTTACAATACCAGCATACTTGCATCGGTACTGTTCAAACTACCTTGAATGCTGGAACTGTCTTTGTGACTCTGTATCCAAACTTCAACATCGCTCTATCAGACCCGCAACTACTTTCTTTTCTGAAAGTACAAGTTCAGCTCACTGGAGCCCCTCAAACTGCTGAATCTGTAGCAGCAGCTCTACATTACCAGATGGTTTATCGAGTGCAGAATCATGCCCTCGACCTCAACTTCAACAATGGAAATGAAGATGCTTTGTTTATCTCCATGCAGAATGACCAGGCGTCATGTATCCATGTTCCCAGACAAATCCCAAAGGATACTTTGGCCAAGCTCCTTCCAGAGACTTGGATCACCAACTACGAAAAACTGCATCAACATAACAAGCATTTCCAGTCCACAGACTCTGAATTTGTACGCAAAAAAGACGGAACTGTTTCCATCAAATTTGGCAAAGAAAAAGAAGAAGCTCCTTCTATCTTTCAAACCATCTTCACAATTGAGCCATGTGTTCCAGAATCCATTTCTGAACCAGACCCCAAAAGGCATATTCGACACTTCAATAGTGATGGGCATCCTGTCCATTACTATAAAGACAAGTATGGTCATTGTTTTTGGGATCCTTTTTGCCAGTGTTCCTACTGTACAAATTCTCCAGACGAGGTAGATCCTTTTGCAAGATCTCCTCCTCGACGGAAAAAGCTCAAGGATAAGGTATACCAAAGGTACTTAGACGGAGATTCCTCCGTAGATACTCTTGGTGAGTGTGATAAATACCAGTTTATGGTCTCCTATGCACCACCTCCACCACCAGAGTCCAGTACCAAATCCCAAACCCTACCAGATCCACCAAAATCACCACCACCTTCTCCTCCTCAGAAAAAGCAAGCCCTCTCTCCATTCTATAAGCCGATCCTCAAATGGGCTAAGAAACATTCTTACCCGCTTGAAATCCCAGCAGAAGCACCATCCACTTCTTCTATTGCCATGTTCCAGGATACTGACTTTCCCCCTCTTGTCAAGGAAAGTTCTAAACTCTCATTTCCTGCTACAGAGGAGTTTATTGATCCGCATGGCAGATACCGCCATCTTCCTAAAATTCCTACTCCCACAGATGTGGATGAACATGGAAGACAGAAGAAAACCCCTGCTGCTGAAGCCGTTCTAAATTGGCAATCAGAGACTCTGTTAGCACAAAACAATGCCTTCAAGGCTATTGATTCCAAGATCGGAACCGTGCAACAAGATCTCCGAAGATATGATGAAAGTACCAAGAAGATACTTTCTGAATTCCAGAAAAGGCTTCATGCCTTGGAATCAGGACAATATCTTGGGTACCACTTTCTTGAAAGCCCAAAGCCAGAAATAGATAAACTCAAGAAACAGATTCAACTTCTTGAAGAAGGAAGGTTCAGACCTTTCGATCCACTCGCACCCTCTGTTCGAACCGGGTATGTACCCCCAGCTCCACAAACATCTGTTTTTGCCAATATCCCAGAAGATACTTCCAGAAGAGAATCTGATATACGAGATCGTCTCAAAGCTTTGAAAAAAGAAAAGGGCAAAGAGAAAACACCTCCTACAGAATCAAGCTCAATTGTTATAAGAGAAAAACCAGACCAGATGATGTTATCAAATCCATTAGAATCCTTTTTGAAGGATCTGGGTAAGCAAGAAATTGATTCTATTACCCAACAGCCTGAGCCTGACCTGTTGTCCCAAAAGAGCCAATTCTGCTTACTGAACAAACCTCCTCTACTACTTCAGACTCAGCATCCCTTTCCTCTTTCTCATCCTTCTCAGACCATACAGTTGATTCTACCCCTATAGTTCCACCAACTTCACAAATATTCATGGATGACACTCCTCCAGACTATGACTATGAGATGGAATCAAACTATGCTGATCCAGAATTTGGACAGACAAGTAATTCTGCCAGAAACAATTCTGATAGGCATGTGTCCATGGCATCAAAACAATTCTTCTCCATTGATGATAGTCCTTATCCAAAATGGCCAGAAAGACTTGAAGAGTTTCATACTTGGTTGTGTACACAGTCCATCACCAACCATGATATGAATGACGTCCTTTACAATTTTGTTACCAGATTCACAGGGAGCCTTAAATTCTAGTGGCAAGGACTCACAGAACAAGATCAGCTCACGTTTCTATTGTCACCTAATTTCAGCCATGCCCTTACTTACCTATATCATACTTTTGTGGGGACCCCTGGAGATCTCAAAGAGCTAAAAAGAAGAGAATTCTTCGAAAGAAGATGCTGCTCCCTTCAGAAAAAACATCTTGATAAGCATTATCGATTAATGCTTCAGCTCTTTTACCAAATTGGCGCAGATCCAAATCTAAAGCATGTCTTTCTCACTTCTATCCCCACAGAGCTAACACAGATGGTTGAAAGATCTTTCTTTGGAAAGCAAAGAAGGATACAAGACGTTCCCTTGGGAGAAATCCAACAAGAAATCCATCTATGTCTTGAAGATTTATGCTTAAAGCGCCAAATGGTCCGAACATACATCACAGATGACAAACGTCTTGAAGCAGCTTGTTCTCACCAAAAGTTAAAGATCAAATGCTCCAAGCGAGATTGTGATGGTACTTGTGGCCAGTATTCCCGGAAGAAGAAGCACTACAAGAAATATTCCATAAAGAAATCCAGACATGGCTCCAAGCATTTCCGAAAAAAAAAGAAATGGCGATACCTACGCAAAAGGAAAGATCGCACAGGCCATAAGAAGTCAAGCCGTTGCTACATTTGCAACAAAAAGGGACATTTTGCCAAAAATTGTCCTCAGGCGAAAAAAGGTCAGAATCATCTTATAGAAAATGAAACAGGATTTTCTCTTGAAAACGATGATATTGAATCATTATTCTCTGCTGATGATGAACCAACTGAACAAACCCTTTGTGTCATTCCCTTTTATCAAACTTCCAGTGAAACTGAGTCTGACTCAGAATCTGAAGATATTTTTCACATATCTCCCACATCTTCAGAACTAAATCCTGACATATTCTCAAGTCAAACTCACTGTCCTCATTTTCCTGTAAAAATCCTCACTTCAAAGTTTGCCAAGCCTATCAATGTTATTGCTCTTATTGACACAGGAGCAAGTTGCTCCATTCTAGACACAAAAGTTCTACCTAAAGAATTCTGGACCCCTTACATCAGATACTTCAATTCTGCTTCAGGAGATACTTTCTCCACGAATGTCAGAACCACACCAGTCACTGTCCAATTTTTTCCTCAGTGTTCCATAACGACAAAGATTTTCGGATCAAGCCTTCCCAATAAAGATTTGATAATTGGGTGGGATCTTATGACTCAAATCTCTCAACTTTGAATCATTCCCGGAAAAGGTCTTAGATTTAAGGATTAATTCTCTGAGTTCGTTAACATTCAGAGACTCTTTTCCATTGAGATGAGTCTACTAGATCCAATCATGCAAAAGTTGCTTGAATCATGCTCAGAATCTCATTCAGAATTTGCCCAGAAATGTTCTCATCCTTTATGGGAAAACCCTGAGTTCTTTGTTCGCCTTCCTTTCAAAAAGAACGAAGATATCAATCCCACCAAGGCGAGTCATATGGGAATGAACCAAGATCACTTGGCTCTAGCCCAAAGGGAATGCTCAGAATTATTACAGCAAGGCCTTATTGAAATTTCAAATTCTCAATGGGCTTGTGAAGCTTTTTATGTCAATAAACGTGCTGAGCAAAACAGAGGAAAAATGAGATTGGTAATCAATTATCAACCTCTCAACCTCTTTCTCCAAGATGATAAATTCCCTTTGCCATCCAGAGATTCTCTCTTTGCTGGTTTAACCAAAGCCCACATTTATTCCAAATTCGACCTCAAAGCCGGATTTTGGCAATTGGGTATTCATCCTGAAGACAGATCCAAGATAGGATTTTGTATCTCGAACCAGCACTTCCAGTGGAAAGTTCTTCCTTTTGGATTAAAGGTAGCACCATCCCTTTTCCAAAAGGCCATGTGTCGTATTTTCCAACCAATATTGTCAAGTGCAGCTGTATATATCGACGACATTCTGCTCTACAAATCGATGAAAATCACACTTGTCAACTCCTTGAGCAGTTCGCAGAAATAGTGAGAAAGCATGGCATTATGCTCTCTCAACGAAAGATGAATATCGTCCAGACAGAAATTGAATTTCTTGGTATGCACCTCAATAAGGGTACATACTATCCAGGGCCACATATTGCTCAAGAGTTATTGAAGTTTCTTGGAGATAACTTCACAACAAAACAAATTCAGCAATTTCTGGGGATAATCAATTATCTCAGAGATTTTGTCCCCAATATTGCAAAGCTTCTGAGTCCTTTGCAATCCATGCTAAAAAAGAACTCCCCACCTTGGGGAAAAACTCAGACCAAAGCAGTTGCTGAACTTAAGGAGATTATGCAGAATCTCCCACCACTACAAATACCATCAACAGGTAAAAGAATTCTTAAACTGACGCCAGTGATGAATACTGGGCAGCCGTTCTATTCGAAGAAATTGATGGTAAGAAACATCTCTGTGCTTACAAAAGTGGAAAGTTTTCTCAATCCGAAATGCATTACCATTCCACTTTTAAAGAAATCCTAGCAGTTAAAAATGGAATCAAGAAGTTTGAATTTCATCTCATCGGCCATCACTTCCTGGTAGAATTAGATATGGCATCTTTTCCTCAGATGACCAAATTCAAACAAAAGCAGATTCCAAACCCTCAACTGCTTCAATGGGCTGAATGGTTTTCAAAATACTCTTTTGAAACCAAGCATATTCCTGGAAAAAAGAATGTACTTGCTGACTTTTTGTCAAGACCCAAAGCACCAGCTGAAATCAACATGTACATCAAGAGACCTGCGTTCCATATGCTCAATCATGGTGTAAAGTACACGATTGAGAAGATCAAAGATTTGCCAAGCTGGAAATTTCCTGAGGAGATTATTCAGCAAATCCAGAACGACAGTCTTACTGAGAACCTGGAAAACCTCATGTGGCAATCCCACACAGACCTATTCAGATTCAATGGAGGTTCGATTCTTTATCCTTTTGGGTTAAATTTAGATTATCCTTTCATTCATCCTCTTATCTGGAAAGAAGATGATTTCCCTGATCAGCTCAAAACGCTGTTATGGTACTTAACCAATAAGTACCTAATAGCCATTGAAATCCCCACCAGAAGATTCATTGCTAACCTCACCGGGATATTCATGCTAGGGAGAAACATCGAAAAAGAATGTGATAGAAATCTTTTAGATTTTCTAAATTGGTTCTATCATCCTACATGTTGGCGACAAGACCTGGAAAGAGAACTAAGAACCATGACACCAAATCCTGAGGTTCACACCATCCTGTTTTTCAGACGTCCATGGAATTTTTCTAAGAATAATGGATGTATTATTAATGCACCACTCGAAATAGGAACCACAACCTATAAACCTCATTTGAACAGCCGAGAAGCTCGGATTCACAAATCTTATCCAAGATCTGTCAGATTCTGTGAAAACGAGTACCGAGAACTCCAGAGAATCCTATGCCAAGAAAACAAGACCATTCCCGAAGATGTCTGGAATAATGTACCCACTACGTGGGATCATTATGACCTAGCACCAGAGGCTAAGAAAGCACTTGATCAGTACAAACAAGCTACATCGTCCCAAGAGCATGAGATGACAAGCGAAGACGACATTGTCCAGTCTACTCAAGACCCCTATGCACGCTTTGGAGGTCCTCTGTCCCAGGATCCCTACGAACAGGGACCTTCGTCCTCATTCCAGAATATGAACACATCATACTATGCTCAGACATCAAATTGGCCTCAGCCAAGCTTTTCTGACAACACTACTGACGAAAACACAGATTGGGCAGCAGAAGAAGCATCCCATTGGGCTCATGAAGCATCCTCATCAGGAAGACTGAACCAGATCCTTTCACCTCAAGATCTTGAAGCCCTCCAGCAGAAATACGAGGCACATCTCCTAGAAGACAGTTCGGATGACGACTCAGTATGTAGCTACAATGCACGCGACGGACGAGACCGTTGAGTCCGTACAATTTCACTGTAGCAAAGTACTGTTCACTTTTATTATAGCACTAGGCTAGGGAAAGTACTGTTCACAGTACAGTTACTGTTTATAGTGTGCGAATAATTCCCTCTCGGAAATTTCCGGAGCCCCTGTTTGTACCCGGACCCATGAGCTTGGTCCTTGTTTGTTGCCTTGTTACCTCATTTTGCCTATATAAGGCCATGAGGGTGTATTGTGTTGGGCAGAGTCCCTCGAAGTAAAGTGTGTGCTTTGTGAAAATCCCTCCATGGCTTTCTAAATTCCTCTTCTTCTCTAGCCTGGTATGATCATTCGAGAAATGCAGCTTGGATAGATTAGAAACGTATCCATCCTGGCATCCTCTGAGTGTTTCTAGGCTCTGAACTAAAGGGCTGAGTGGTTTTTTGCTAAAAGGCTGTCCCTGAAGGGCTTGAACGGGAGTTGTTCGCCCAATGTGGGATGCATACCTGCAGGAAATTTACTCTCCTTCCCTGGTTCTAAGTCTACGCATTCACTCTGCGCCATGTGGCGCTCAATCTAAGGGTTGAAGCTTTGGTTAACTCAATCCTATAATACTCTCTTACAAAAGTTTCCACTAGCCTCCTATAACCCGGGACCACGTTGACCTCCCATAGCCGATCTAACACTGCTTGCCATTCAGCTGGAAGAGTGTTCATCAAAACCGGCACCTTCTCAAAATCCGGCATAAGATAACCATTGCAGATGATTTACTGTATCATCTGTTTGACCCTGACCACATGTGATACTAAATCACTGTCATGCCACCGATAATTAGCTAAATTTGACATTAGCCTTTTAAGTCTTGCATTTCCCTCGTCCGTTCTCGGGATTGCACGTATCCGTGCAAAACGCATCATAGTTCATGCAACAAATGCAGAACTAAAAATAGATTACTTATAATCCATAATGTACAAAAGGGAAAATACATAATTTTCCATAATTCATGCAACAAATGCAGAATTAAAAAATGGATTACTTATAACCCACATAGGCATGACTGAAAAAGAAACAAATTCCTTTTTTTTTTTTTTGGGTCAATGGTCAACGGTCAAAGTCAACAGTCAACAGTCACGGTCGTCGGTCAACGGTCAGTCAACGGTTCATCGGGTCCGGTCGACGGGTGCGCGGGTTGGACTGGCCGGCCGGTCGAACGAACCAACCGGCACGTGTCGCGCGCGTGCGTGGGTTGACGTCACGCAGACGTCACCCGCACGTGCCGCGCGCGTGAGCGGGTTGATGTCACGCAGACGTCAGCCGACATGTGCGCGGCATGCGCCAGCTGGTCGGGTCGGGTCGCTTTCGAGTCGGGTCGGGTCGCCGGCCGGTGACCGCCCGGCCAACGGTCGTCGGTGATGACGTCATCGGTGACGTTATCCTAGCGGTTACCGACTGTTGGGTGACGTCACAGTGACGTCATCACGCGTCGGTTCGCCGACCGGCGCGTGCCGGTTCGCTGGCCGCTGGCACGCATGTGCCGGTTCGCCGTCGGCGCGTGTGGCGCACGTGCTAGCCAATGCCAGCGCTTCGGGCACGTCGCGCCCACGCGCAATGCCTTCTGGCCACGCGTGTGGCGTCGTCCGGCGGCGCACGACATGTCACCAGACTCGTCTCGACGACCTCTTTCTCCCTATGCCATTAGAATTCGATTTCGACTTACGAAAACTCGGAAAAATGGCCAAACAGCGCTCGAGTGTCGGGATTTCTCGCCCCAATCCGTATGGCCAAATTACTTTCGCGAAAAATCAATCAAAAAACATCAAATTGATCGGGAAAACGTGAATTAGGGCTCTGATACTAATGTTGGGAATAACGGATCCCCGAAAACCGGATTCGATACTGAATCGAACCCCTAAATCAATGTGGAAGACGAGGCCCGGGAAAATCATGTATCATTGATCGTAAAGCACACCACGGATTTGAGCGTACCTTGTTAGCCACAGATTAGACACCAACGCCAATAGAGGAAGAGAAACTAGGCCCTGTTCAATCCGAGGAGGCAAAATCCTTCGAGCGCTTCACTGGTTTCGCTTTAAAGAAAGACGAGAGAGAGAGAGTACGTAGAGAGAAAGCGTACGTCTTTTTCTAAAAATAAAACGGTGCCTTTTTCTCTCTCTCTCTCCTCCCTTTTATACCTCTCCCCTTCCACGGGCCCTATTCCCGTGGGTTGGGCTTTATGGGCCCAACTTGGGCGGACGGGCCTTAAGCCCATCTCATATAAAACCATCAATGGGTTTGTTATTCTATCACTATACTAAATCCAGCCACAAAATGCAATTTATTTTAAGTTATTAATGTCTGCTCACTTCAAGTGATTTTACAATGTTTTATACCAAATGAAGTATCTTTAGTATGCTAAAATGTCTCTTTATCTATAGGGTTTACACGGGCTTCATATACATGTGTTCTCTATCAGTATAATGCTTTTTGTTTTTGGGGTTGGACATTTTAACATGATCACAAAGTCAAGTTTGAAACCAGTTGTTTTTTTGCACTCCTCATATACATGTGTTCTGATAATATTTCCAGATGATGTCATTTGGATCTCACAGGATTCGGTTTTTTTGCCTGGTAAGTTCTATGTGTGACAAAAAATAAGGTACGAATTATTCTCTCCATATTTATTTATTTAGAAATTTATTTTCGATTATCCCTTGAAAATCGGATTCCTATTCAATTTTTTTTTTTCGGAAACCGCTTATTGAAAAATCGTGCCTTTTCGGTTTCCCTTATTCAGTTTCCAAAAATTTGCTATTTATATTTTTACATCTTTTCCAAGAAGTAATCCTCATTCTCTTAAACCACTTTTCTTCCTCTTCGAAACCCTTATTCTTCGAAACGTCTCCTTCATCCTCTCAAAGATCGAAACTTTTTCTCTCAAAACATCCATGGCCCCAAAATCTGCCCAAGGAACAAAATCTAGACTCTCTGCTTCATGAAGATCTAGACATATAGCAGGAGTGGCATCGGGAGCGATGGGGACCATCGAGCATTTTGAACTGTCAGATTCTTCCAACAATGTCAATGGTATTACAAGCAAGGCTCCTGTAACCTCTAAGAGCGATTCTTTGGCTGAGTGGAGAAAGTTGAAAGAGGCCATTGCATCGCTCTGAAGCCTAGGAAACAATAAAGAGATAATATCTACCCTCTTGGCTACAAATGGGTTTGACAATGAGGAGGCTCTAGACTTAATGGTTGCAAATCCTATTCGTATTATATCATACGTAGTAGTCGAAACTGTTGTGACCAGACCTCACCATCACCTGGCCCTTCAGAAAAAGAGGAATGGGGAAAGGTCGGATTTAGAGGTACTCGATCATGAAAGTTCCCTCAAATTTCTTATTCACAAAAAGCGTCATCACCTCACCTTTTGGACAAACCTCTTGTGAGTTTACTTGATCATGGTCGTGAGCTCTTTCAAGCTCGTACCTCGCATGACAGCGGAAGGTTTCCTGACCTTATGCTGACGTCATGGCATGTCTTGATCGAAGGTTTTAAGTTTGAAGGGAAACTGGAAGTAAAAGTAAGTTTGAGGGTATTTTACAATCATGATAGCCCTCTTAAGATGCACATCTATTAAAGATGGCATCACTTGATCTTTATCAACTTCATCATCTTGGTATGCTAAATCACGGCAGTGAACCTTTTCCAAAGGTCCATACCCCTCATGACAGGTTTAATTATACAATTTAGTTGTTTAAGACAACCTAGATATAGGACAGAAGTTGCCACTAGCCTCATTTTTTAGGGTCGGCTAGAAAACACAATCGAGGGTCGAGAGTGGTCTCTCGATTCCTATGCAATCAGATATCTAGGTTCGGGAACTTATGCTAATATTTCTATTAGTGCCCTTTCAATACCCAACAATATGTCGTGTTACTTAAGGTGTCCATGCATTTTTATTTACTTTTTCGGGATCGTTTTATCCTAAGCTAGACAATCATGCGTGGATAATCATTGTTATGTCCTTCTATTTTTAAGAAGGATAAAAGAAAACAATCAATTGAATTGAGAGTACGAAACAATAAGTAAACAATCAAAGAAAGTGGTAAACCAACTATGGTGTATTCATAATAAGGATGGAAATAAAAAAAGGGAGTAAGCAAAAAGGAAATACCCGCAATTCATTGGGTGTTTATACAAACAAGGGGAACCCGAAACATATGTCGAGGAAAATAAATACAAAAGAGTGATCGGAATGGACATCGACCTTCCATTGTCTTCATCTTCAGGATCCTAATCTAAACCTAGTCTAAGAATTATAGCTAGGTAAATACAATGTAAAGAAACGGCCATGCAAGTCAAAGCAATCATAAACATGATACAAAAACAATATCAAACAATTCAACAAAATAAGATTTATCAAATAAGTTTGAGCCTCAGGGGTGGCCTTTGGAAACATGCGTAGGCCCCTCTAGATACCTACCTAGTTCGTTTTATGATTTAAAGTTATCATTGACTAATTACATTTCCGCATGGCTAATAATGCTTATAAGTCCCTAATTAAAGAATTCTATGTGATCCTCGGGATTTCCCATCGGTATCATACATTGTCCTTAACATGCATCTAGAATTCACATACATGCATGAATTAAACACACACACATTGTTGACACCTATTTTTGAACAACAAAAAAAAAACCAAAACAAAAAAAAAACAACAAATTAATTAAAAAAACAAAACAAAACAAAATGTTTAGGGGTCGGGTTGGACTGGATCAAGCCTTGGCCCGGCCTGCCCCTCTTCCTTTTTCCTTTACCCCGTGTAGCTCAGCCTCCTGGTCTCATCCTCTGCACATGAGGGGGAAAAAGAAAAGCAACAAGGGCACAGGGGAAACGGGGAGGGTGAGATGTAGAGAGAGAGCTGGAGAAGAGAGAGATCTCGAGAAAGGAGAGAGCTCGAGGGAGAGAGAGGAAAATTTGGGGGGGAGGGGGCAAGGACGATGGCGGTCGAGGAGAGAGGAGGCCTCGTTGCCTCAACCCGATGCCCCGTGGCTGTTGGAGCCCTCCTCCGCCGAGCACCACTATTCTGAGCCCTCTACTTGAGCGACCACTGGCTACTCGCTCAAGTACCGCCATTGCTGCTGTGCTCCCTTCTGCCCGAACTCACGACGCCAGCAGCCCGAGCCGGTCGCTAAGCCCCCTCGCCGCGCGACTTGCAACACTTGTCGTCATTGTCGCCGGCCACCACCGCTCCTAGTCCCCTCGCCAACGATGCCGCTCGAGCTCGAAAACCACGGCACCGTCCCTGACGAAGAAGTCCCGATGCTGTTCCTAAGCGACCCACCATGAGATCCACCGCGCATGGCTGTTGTCACCTTGTTGAGGCATGTCATAGACCACTACCGTGCTATCGTCCTCAACGAAGCCCTCGCCGTGCTAGCCTGTGACTCGCTTGCCACTTGCCCGACGCCATCTAAGTCGCACCTCCGCCCTTCCCCGCAGCTGCCCATCGCCGTACCGTCACCCATCGTGTCGTTGATGTTGTCCACACTACTGTTACTAATCGTGTCGCTGCCGCCAAGTCACCGTCATCCCCGACCGTCCCTCATCAGCGCTACGAAGGAGCAGGGGAGAGAAGAGGCAGAATCGGGTAGGGTTTGGTCTTCGAAGCAGGTTGGGCGCGGGTCACAAAATGGGTAGGGTTTTTGAGCAATTTGAGCCGGGTTTGGGCTGTTTTTGCATGTGGGCTTTATTTAAAAAAAAAAAATTAGACTAGACTGGGCCTGCACATCAGGCCCAGCCTGGTAGGTTTTTGTCGGCTTGGATCGCGCAGCTCCGTTTAATCCGGGCTTGGGTCGTCTGGCTTGATCCGGTCCGGGCTCGAGCTGTCTAGCCTAAGCCCGGGGTTCTGACCCAGGTTGTTTTAAATATATTATAATATTGTATTATAATATTATAATAATATTTTTAAAAATAAAAAAAATTGAAAATTAAAAAAATGTAGGGTTTGGTTGGAAATTGCCATGTTATACCTTTTTAGTATAATTAGGCCTTTATTTGCTTATACATTGATTATGTCGTGGGTTTAATTTACATGTTCAATTATGTTGGCAATTGTTTAGTTGCTTACGTTATTTCCATTTCAATTAGGAGCTTGGTTGTTAATTGTCACTTTAATGATTGCGTACTCGTATGATCACCTCACATATTAGTGGATAAGTGTAAAATCAATCCAAACTGCCTGAAAAAAAAATCTTTTCTTTTAAAATGAACAAGATTAAGTTTTGAAAGAGCACTAAAAGATCAATTAGTGTAATCAAGTCTCTGATCCTAAATTCTCTGGTTGTGTAGGAAGTAAGGTATACTCACATGCTTCACTTGGTTTCTAGCCGACCCCAATAGGCTAGTGGCGACTCCTTTTTCGAAAATTCTTAAAAATACCCCAATGTCACACGAGATATGGGTTTGGGAGAGCCCGCGTCTAATGATGGGCCTTAGCTCTATCTTTTGGTTTATACCCCTAAGCCTATTCCCTCCCCCGAGGGGTAAGTCGCGACACACATGCCTTTTGGGCCTTATTTCCCAATCAATCAAACAAGATGAGTGAACCGTTAGCAGGTCATTTATTGCCAAGGCACATGCCAATCATGAACACAAGCATTTCTATCAAATGGCGTGATTATATGGTACATGCGACGTCTCAAAAATGGATTCGAAATCATAAAAAGGATCTTTGAGACAATATGATGTCTCGGTTATGAAACACATTTAATTACCAAACCTACCTAGGGTTCGCATAAATGTACTCACAAGCATCGTAGGTATTTTGAATACAATCCAAACTGTGACTTTCACCATGTCAAATCAAAGCTTGAAAAGATTTGAATTCATTTTGGACTAAGGAATATCTAGGCTATGAAACGCATTTAATTGCCAAGACTAACCCAAGACTTGCATAAATGCACTCACAAGGGTGATAGAAATTTAAAACACACTCCAAACCATGATTTTTCCTAAGTCAAATCGATTGTGGAAAGAATTTCTAAAATGTTGCTTTTTGAAACATCACATATACCAAAGCGATTTCGAGATACAATTTGAAAAGTCCATTCATTGAAAACCATTTTGACAACGACGATCAGGGGATTTGCAACATATTTCATGAAGATGATATGCCCTAATATCATAGACAAACTAACCTAAAGATTTACTAAACAATCACAACAACAAATTCATATCAGAAAATTTCAAACCAAGCACAGCAAATCAACAAAATTGGAAAGTATCCATCGATAATCTAACTATAAGAAAATTTCCTAACATGCAAAACATGATAGAGAACAACTTTCATGAAGGAAGCAAAAAGAGCTAAGCATGATTTTGTAAAAATCAGAAAGCAAGTAACAATGCATCAAGAAGTTGTCAAAACAGCAGAACATTCAGTCATTACTACTAAGATTTAATCTACCAAATGAAGTCTGAAAATCACAAAATTTTCAATAAAAACATAGCAAACATGATAATAAACAAACTTTATTAAGGGACCAAGTCCAGAATCCTTATAAAAAAATGGTACAAAAATGGAAAAAGTCTATCTAAATAGGGGTAAAAACAAGTGTCCGAATTTGATCCTTCAGTCCAAATTCTAGCCTAGCTTAGAAACATAGGAAATAGACCTAACGATATGTAATTTGCATGAAATCAACGATATTTGAAAGTTCTAGGTGTGCTTTACAACTTCCCAGAAGGGCCCGCTTCCAATCAAGGTCAACTTGGTATTCTAACACAATGGTCTCTAAAAGCGTGCATATCAGCTTAAAAAAAAACCAGCATATAGACATGCATTATTGAACCTCAAAATCATTCATGTAATGCACAAATGGCATGAAAAAATCACATACGACTTAGAATTAGATGTGACAAGCAATTTGGATAATCATCTAACCTTAAGTCGACATGCAAAAACATCATACATTCAATGCCAACACAAGATTATTTAGGATTTATAATGTCATGCTTGAAAGTTTTTAAGTGTAATAGGCATTGTTGTGACATGATTTTCACATGCGAAATGGTGTTCAACCATGATGAACCACATACGCACACAAAGCTTGCTATTTGTAGTTCTAATATCAAGAAGGCGCTAACGTGAAATCTGGTCTCTAAGAGACCCAATCAAGCATACAAAAGTACGCACATGATAAGGTTTCAATCCTATAACAAGAGCAGAGAGCATTCATAATTTTGATCACTTAAAGGTATGCATAAATCCAACGAAAAACGTGTCATATAAAATGAAAGATGACGGACATTTTTTGTTAAGAACTCAAAAGCCAATTTTGACCACACGGATGATGACGAAAATGGCAAAACTGATGCGCGCTCTTAACTTTCAAATTGCAGCAGGACCTATATGCGTTTAAACATGAAATCGACGTATCAAATGGCAATAAAATCATGCGAATCATGCATCATTGTAACACATACGTCATGTATATGAAGTTCAATGAAGATCCTAAGATTGAAAGTCTCATCTATATGCCTATTTTCATCAAAATGCAACTCGAAATGGTGCGGGGCAGCTTAACCTTGGCTTAGATCTAAGAGGTTTTGACCCATTAAAACACATTCGAAAATTCTGAAAAAAAAAAATAGCAGGACATTCTCAAGACAAAGAGGAACAAGTTTCATGAACGAAACTTTGTCCAGAAATCATCACGGAAAGCAAGACAAGACACTAAGGCTGCGTTTGGGAGTAGCTTCTCAAGGCTACTTTGAAGCCCCAAGGATCTTTGAGCCAAGTATGGGGTGTTTGGCAGAGAATTTTCAAGGCCCCTTTGCAAAATGTCAGCCTTGTGAAGGCTGAAAGCCCAAGGCAGGTGGGAGGCTGCCTTGGGCTTTCAGCATGCCGAAAATGCTGAGGGTGAGGGGCTAAAAAAAATTTTTCTTCCCAAATTATCCTTGTTGATTCTTCGTTTTTCCAGTTTTGCCCTCTCATCGTCTTCTTCTTCTTGGATACTGTTCATCTTCTTCGCGGAGACCTTGCTCGCGCCAGCCACTGTGCCGGCAGCCCTCGACTGCGCCAGCACCACCCGCACCGGCACCCGAGCCGCCGACCACTGCGACGCCAGCCCTTGACCGCGCCAGCACCACCCGCGCCGGCGACCCTTCGGCGAGGGTCGCGTGACCCCGCTCGAGAGGTCGCCGCGAAGGTCGCGATCGCGACCCATTTGGTCGCAGATCTGGTCGCCGGCCGCGACCTTCGCGCTGCAACCAGATGGGTCGCCGGCCGCGACCTTCAGGCGACCTTCGCAGAGGTCGCGACGCAGATCTGTGTCGCCGGCCGTGCTTCAGGCGACCTCCGCGGAGGTCGCGACCTTCGCGCTGCGACCAGATGGGTCGCCGACCGCGACCTTCGCGGAGGTCACGACGCAGATCTGGTAGCGACCAGATCTGCGTTGCTAGCCATGCTTCAGGCGACCTCCGCGGAGGTCGCGACCTTCGCGCGACCCATCTGGTCGCAGATCTGGTCGCGACCACGCCGGCCGCAACCTTCACGCGCGACCAGATGGGTCGCCGGCGACCTCTGTGGCGCGGTGGGTCGTCGGCCCAGATCCGGGGTCGCCGGAGGTCGCCGGAGGTCGCCGCCAGCCGCGGAATGCCGCCTGCCTTTGCTGGTTTTCATTTTTTTTATTTTTTTTATTTTTCTTTTGATAATTTTTTTTTTTACAAAAGTCCTTTGTCCCCTAAATGCCATTTTGCTCAAAGATACTTCACAAAGGGCTTTTAAATTATAATTTACCAAACACAGTTTGCATTTTGGAAAACACATTTAACTCAAAGATCTTTGCATTTTTCTAAATACTTTCCCCAAAAGTCTTTCCAAACGCACCCTAAGTCAGACCAAAAACAGAAACTAAAAAAAAAAAAAAAATCTACAGAAATCAAGCAGATTGTAACGTGCTTTTTGGGGGGTCAAACGTCCCCAATCAGGCTGTACGACCTACTGATTCGAAACTCAAGCCAAAATAAGGCTGTTTAAGACCTGGTTTTAGTCAAAACAGCAAGCCAGTTTCAGAAACATGAAAATCATAGATTAGTGCCAAAATCATTCAATCAACAATGAACTTGCATTCAATCCATCTTGAAGATAAACATATAATCTTCAGATCTAAAGCTTTTTATTGATCTAATAGTGAATCCTAGTGTCGATTGGATAATCCAACCTCGCTTCACGGGATTCGAGTTTTAAAAATTTATTTACGGTTATCCCTTGAAAATCGGATTTCTATTAAAAAATTTTCGGAAACCGCTTATGGAAGAATCGTTTCTTTTCAGTTTCCCTTATTTAGTTTCCAAAAATTTGCTATTTATATTTTTACATCTTCTCTAAGAAGTACTCCTCATTCTCTTAAACCACTTTTCTTTCTCTTCAAAACCCTTACTCTTCGAACCAATTGATCGTCACTGGAGCATGAATGGAACTTCGAGATCACGATCCGACCGCCACAAGATGCCATGAGTTCGGATAAGCCACCAGTTTGGCCTATGAAGTAGCATTGTTCCAAACTTGGACCGGTTTGAGATCGCGGGGGAAAGAGTGGATTGTCGGAAGAGATCCGAGGAGGTATTGGCCAAGTTCCGACCGTCCAGAGTTTAGAGACAGCGTGAGTAGTAGATCAGTGACAGTTGTTGGCTTGAGGAATGGCTAGCGATTGCCGGTTTAGCCGATCCAAGACCCGACCGATTCTGGACAACTGTGGTTTCAGTAGCCACCGGAGATGATCTGGGGGCTCTTCAATCAGTTTCCGACTTATAGATGGTCGGAGACTCACCTAGGATTGAAATGGAAGTGGCTGAGGGTGTTGGAGACGGCTGCCGGTCTCCCATGGAGGAAAAAATCCACCGTTGGTTCAAAGGCAATTTGACCACCAAAATAGGAAGTTGTTCTGGAGGGGAAAGACGAGATCAGAGAGGCCGTCGACTGGGGCCTAAATCGGCAGCGATTGGCTCACCAGAGAGAGAGAGAGAGAGAGAGAGAGAAATGAAGAAATGAACCCCCCTTTCAAAAAATTGAAGGGAAAAGTCTATTTATACCACCTCAAATCGGTCAATCTCGACCGTCAATTTGATCCGATGGTCGAAATCCTAATGCAACAGGCAAAACTTGATTTCGAAAGTGTTGACTCTTGAATCGGATTGCCAGACCCTCATTGAGACGCTGAAGGGTCAGCGCTTGCCGCCATGGGTAGAACGCAGCCTCTTCTCCGAAGCTGCCTTCCTGCTTCGTCTTTTCCCAATATTTCCCTAGCCTTCTGTCACCGTGAGGCGAATGTTGCTGCTGACTGGGCCGCGAAGGCCCATAGGGTAAATTCCAAGCGAAGTAATTGGGCTATCTTTCCCCCTCCCCCTCTATTAGAACTTGTTTACGCTGATGTGATTACTGCTGGTTGTAATCGGTTTGGTCCTTCTATATAATATTTATTGTTTTGACAAAAAAAAAATTATGATCTAGAGATGTCAAGTAATTGATCTAATGGGTTCGATTCGCAAAACCAAAGTCAAAATCAAGAATTGTGTTAGAATGTCTATTTAGGGGTCAAAATGCAAATTTACTAAATTTGAAGGCCAATCTTCAAAATCTTGGGCAACTAAAGATGCAGAAGTAAAATTGACACAATGAGGACCTTGGGACTAGTCGCCGAAGGTCAAGAATTGACCAATAAGGGGTCGGACAAGCTTGCCTCGCCAGTAGCCGATTGGACCGGTCAAATTGGTTTGCATCAGTTTGACTAGTTCTTGACCGGTCTAGTTTGGTTCTAATTGATTCACCCGTTTGTAGTCCTTGTGGGTTTAAAATTCATGCAATCAAGGATCAAATTGAAGAGAAAACTTACACGATTTGAAGGAAAATTGCCCAATTTCAATTCAATTAAGCCAATTAAGCTTTATAAATGTGATCTATGGATTATCTATTAACCTAATTGAGTAATTATTGTGAAAACAACGAGCTAAAACCATGGATACTTAAGATTGACCCTAAAGGCCTAAAATGCACAAATTTGCAATTCAATGGCCACAATTGCAAATTAATGGAAATTAGATTCAATTTGTGTTGTAATTGCCCTATCCAACTAATTAGCCATGTGTAAGATCACCTAGAGTATTCAAATTGACTTTGAATTGAGATACCAAAACTAAATCGGGTCTAATATTAAAATTGGACTTAGATTCATACAATTGGGCCTTAGTTTAGAATGGGTCATTTCGAATATCTTCAATTGGAGCTCGATGGTTCAGTTTTCTTACTTTTAAGAGAGTGAAATCCCTTAAATTGGAAAGTTCTAATGCAAATTTCTCAAAAAGGACTTTGGATTTGGACTTATGTTAAGAAAACAAGTGGAAAATAATTGTCCGTTTGTAGATCATAAAGAATCAATTTTTATCCCCTAATTACGGCGTAAAATAAACATTTATCTTTTGACACGGTAATTCACGAAATTGAACACATGAGCGGATTTAGAATAATCTCTAAACCAAATTTCAAAGAAGGAACTACACCTAATTACGACCCAAAATAGAAGTAAATTTATTTTTGGTCGATTTAGAACCAAAAATCGAAATAATCAGAAAACAAGGTTCTTGATCAATTTTCTGAAATTTTCGATACTAAAGTAAAATTGAGACCAAAATAAATGTTTTTGTGGATTTTTTGATATTTTGAGTTTGATTTTTTTGTCAAAGATTTGACCAAAAGTCAACCATTTAGTTGATTTTTCCTCAAAGATGATTTTTGAGCCAAATCTTTGGATTTTTAAAAAAATTGACTTGAGAAAAGTGAAATTGGCATCTCTTTTGGTAAAAAGCCAATTTTTTTTACTCGGGGTTAATTTTTTATCAAAGGGTTGACTAAAAAAAAGTCAACTCGAAAATCAACCATTTAACTTTTCAAGTTTTCCTTGAAAATGAGCCGAAAATTGTTTACAATTAGCCATGTGTAAGATCACCTAGAGTATTTAAATTGACTTTGAATTGAGATACCAAAACTAAATTGGGTCTAATATTAATGCAACAAAAAGAAATGAAAAACAACATTTTTTAGTTGAGAAATGAGCTCTGTTGCGATCAAAATCCGGAATCTTGATTTCTACCTTTTCTTTTTTACACATCAACTAAAAATCAGGTATCAACATGAACCTCTAGTGGAGTAAGCTCTTTTGCTAAGAAGGGGAAAGAAAAAATGGCAGAAACCCCTATGTCTAGAAAGAAGGGAAAATCATCTAAGGCTAGAGGTGTGGATCTAGATTATGGTAGGAAAGGCGATAATGATGAGAAATTGTTCATGAACTTCAAAAAAAAAAAAAACTCGTTGGATATGTTGCTGCTAGAATTTAGGGTTGGAAAGCTGATAAGATCTACTTGACATATGAATTATTTGCAAAGTTTGATAAGAATAGTAGTCATGAATCACAAGGTTGTTGAGTTTGAATTTTTTGAATCATTTGGGATTCAAATTAAGCACATTTTTGACAAACTTTTGATGACTGATCTGTATATTAACAATTTTCCAAACTATCCCTCTTTAACAACATATTTTTACCCAAGTCTGTCGTTTTACGCACTTGACATTATTGAGTTCACTATTTTTGACAAATATGTTCTTATCCATACCACTGATTTGGCAAAAATTCTTGGTGTCAATCACTTAGACTTTTTTCCAATTGATGTTTATCCTGATGTGGCTTATCAATCGATCTCACGTATCTCTGATTTTTCCATAGATACTCTATCCCATCTTTCACATCACAATTTTCTTCTGAACCAAATTGTCTTGCATAAAATCATCATTAACTATCTTCAATCAAAAGAACATATGTATCTCAGTATGGAGCCAAGATCATCTAGGCTCTTTTAAATAATCATAATTTTTCACTCGCACACATGGTCATCCTTCACATGTACTGAATTGTTTTAAAGTCCAAACAACAGTTGTCCTATGGATCTTTGATTACCAAAATCTATATGCACTAGGATATCGAGATCCTAGACAGTTTCAAGAAAAAACAACTCCCTTTAACATCGGTAAATGAAAAGATGATGGAAAAAAAAAATGGATTTTAGGTTTGTCCAATGAAGATGGCAAGATAGACATGGAAAACCAATTCGAACAAATGTTGAAAATCCAATGGCAGACTTAGCTTCACCACTTGTAAAGAGGAGAAAAACTCAGATTGATAGGAGTGGATCTCAATCCTTCTTGCAAAAATTGACTAAGGAATCATGTGAGGACTTCGATGTAACATAAGATTAGGAAGATGATTTGACAAGTTGATTGAAAGAATTGGCAATAGCCCTATGGATGATGATTTGGAGGAAGATAAGATTACAGATGAAACTAAACTGGACAAGCCAGATGATGTGGAAAATCTGCAAAAATGGCAAGTGACTAATCTGCAGCAATTGTGCAAGAGAAAGAAAAGGAAGTGGCTAATGCCTTAGGATTGATTAAGAATGTGTTGCAAGAAGTTGTAGCTAGTGTCAGTAAAGAAAAGCCTACTAAAATGGACAATGCCACTTTATCATATCATCCGGAAATCGAAGAAGTTTCGAATCAGCTATAGGGTGAACAAGTGCTGATAGAGGTACCCCAGGATCCTGATGAGAATACGGGAGCAACCACTACATAAAAGGTTGCTGCCTCAATTGCAGATGAAGATGTTGTGGTGGTTGACAAAGAAGCGGATGTAGAGAAAGAAGTAGAAGCAAACAAAGATGCTCCAATTGAGGGGGAACAAGTGCAGACTATAGGGGTTGTGGAGACAGAGCAGGGCGGAAAGAAAAAGGACTAACCCCCTAGCAATTGTGCAAGTGACTGACCCTCCAACAGTTACGTGAGAGAAAGAGAGGGAAGTGGTTGATACCTTAGCATCGATTAAGGATGTGTTGGAAGAAGTTGTGGCTAGTGTCAGTAAAGAAAAGCAAACTGTAATGGACAATGTTACTTTATCAAATCATCCAAAAATCAAAGAAACTTTGGATTAGTTGTAGGGTGAACAAGTGTTTGCAGAGGTACCCCAAGATCCTGATGAGAATACGGGAGCAACCACGGAGCAAAGGTTTGCTGCCTCAGTTGTGAATGAAGAAGTCGTGGTGGCTGACAAAGAAGTAGATGCAGAGAAAGAAGCAGAAGTAGACAAGGATGCTCCAATTGAGGAGGAGCAAGTGCAAACTGTTAGAGAAAACTCAGTTAGTATTTTGAAGTTGACAAAACATTTCCAAAAGTCCAGTTTGAAGACTTGCAGACTCAAAAAGTTATTATTTGAAGAACTCCAGACTCTTTTGTCAAAATTTGAAGACGACGAGACTTTAGTCTAAAAAGTTTGCCCTCACTGACAGTTTCCAGACTGAAGAATGAAGACTTATCCATATACGGGATTATCTTCAAGATTTTGATTCGTATGATTTATGGATGACCTTATAGCTGGATATAGCACATATTTGATTGATTATCTTTATCGGATCAATTCCGATTTAAAGATCTTTTGAAAGGCGAGCAAACTTGGAAGGTTCTACTTATGGAAACCAAAAATCCTAATTGTATGGGTGAACATAATTGATGAGCTTTCATCACAATCATTTAATGATTCGAAAATCCCCTTAATTAATTCTGTCCAACGGGTAGATTAGAAGAATTCCTTTGGTAAGTGCCAACGGTTATGAAGGCATGAAGGAGTATTTAAGGCGGACTCTCAAGTTGTTCGAATGTGTGCGTGAAAGAAGAATTCCAAAGTATGAAGCTCTCCAGTTACTTATTGTTTCATTCATTGAGCTTAAAGTTGTATACAAAAGAAAGAGATACTTAGTAAGACTTTATGTGAGACCAATAGAGACTCATCACTAAGAAAGTCGAAGATCACAAGTTGTAAATCCTCTTTTGATTCATAGTGGAATCCAGCCAGTGGGCTATCAGCGCGAGAGAGTAGACGTAGGCTTGATCTAAGCCGAACCGCTATAAACCTTGTATTCTAATTCTCTTTCCTTGAACTCTTCACTTTCATTCATATATTTGCATATTCATTTAAAATTGATTACGTTCATAGTCTATCATTTTCTAAAAGCAAATTACTTTTGCTAAGTCTTGTGAAAATTTTTATCTACACCTATTCACCCCCCCTCTAAGTGGTTGCACTAGTCCTTTCAATTGGTATTAGAGCTTGCGTGCTTATTTATTGAAGTGTTTTTACTTCTTAAGCTAAAGATTTATGGGTAGTATTTTGGCTCAAGGATTGGTTGAAGGCCAAAGTAACACCAGACCTCCTTACTTTGATGGGTAGGAGTACAATGTATTGGAAAAAAGAAAAAGATGAAGGCATTCCTGAGATCGAAAAATCCCTTGGAATGGAATGTGGTAGAAAAAGGGATCATTTCCAAAGCTACATCAACCTCAAAAAGAGGAAAGGAAGTTGCAGATGCTGGCGAAATGACACAAGCATAAATAACCAAGAGACAAGCTCCTGATGCTAAAGCTATTTACTCATTGTACTGTGCTTTATCTCCAACTAAGTATAATAGAATTTCATCTTGTGAAACAACAAAAGAAGTTTAGGACAGGTTGCATGTTACCTATGAAGGAACTGATTGAGTTAAAGAAACAAAAGTCAATATACTACTTGGACAGTATGAAGCCTTTAAGATGAAGTCAGGAGAATCCATCACTCACCTGTTCATTCGTTTCACGGAGATTGTAAACGGTCTAGCATATCATGGACAACCAATCTCAAGACCAATGAAGGTCAATAAATTGCTGCGTAGACTCTCCAAAGCCTAGAATCGCATTAAAACTTCAATTAGAGAAACCCATAGGATCATACCTCTTACAATAAATGAACTTGTTGGCACACTTCAATCATATGAAGTTGAGCAAATCAATGAGGAAGAATATCCCAAAGGTAAAAAGTCGATTTTTTTAAAATCTAACGATGATTTTGATATTTCAGATTCAGAAGATGACTTGGACGATGAAAAGCTAGCACTCATGATAAGGAAGTTCAGGAAGTTGAACAGGAAAGGAAGAAAGTTTAACTGGAAGAAGCGAAGCTCTCAAAGATTTTAGAAGAAATCAACTGAAGATGACGAGACCAACAAAGATGTGTTTTGCTTCGAATGCAAGAAAAATGAGCACATCAGACCCAACTGCCCTCTGTTGAATAAAAAGAAAGGAAAAACAGAGAAATTCAAAAATGCTTTCAAAGCAGAGACATTGAGTGATACAGAATGCGAAGAAAGTGATGAAGAATATGCCAACATATGTTTAATAGCAAATTCAGAATCAGACTCAGACTTTGAAACAAATTTAGACTCAGACAAGAAAGTCGATGTTAGTGATTTAAAAATTCATATTAAAGTCTCAAAATATATAGATGAACTCTATCTTAGTCTCAAAACATCTCTTAAAAGGACTTCCGAGTTAAAAAAGGAGAATTCTAGACTGAAGCAATATGAGATTTCTTGGAAAGAAAAATTTGAAAATCTAGATAAAAGTTTTGTTGATTTGAAAGAAAACTCAGACTCTCTTTCGAAGGAAAATGCCTTTTTGAAATAAGATATTTCAAATATCACGAAAATATTTTCAAAAGGTTATGAGAAGTTGGAAATGATTCTTTCAGTACAAAGATCTTATTTTAACAAATTTGGTTTATGTATGACACATGAAATTGTTCCTTTAATTGATTTTCCCAAAGTAAATGAAAAAATCAAATAAAGACCTACAAAAACATTTTGTAAAACCTGTTGGCCGAAGTGCTCTTAAATGTTCAAAGTGTAACAACTCAGAACATTTTGAGAAGGAATGTCCCAAAGTTTGGAGACCTATTAAGAGAGTTTGGGCAAAGACTATTTTTGTAACTAACTCCCCTAGACCCAAGAAAATATGGGTACCAAAGAAAACTTGAGTTCTTTTTATGATTGCAGGTCACTATTAAGAAAAAAAGATCAAATGATATTTGAATAGTGGCTGTTTGAGACACATGACAGGAAATTCAAATTGTTTTATAAAGATTGTTCATATGAATGGTGGAAAAGTTTCTTTTGATGGAAACAACAAAGGAAAAATTGTTGGATGTGGAACTGTGAAGATTGAAAATCTCACAATCAACAATGTCTCATTGGTGGAATGTTTGAATTACAATTTATTTAGCATAAGTCAATTGTGTGACACTGGTTTTAAAATTAATTTTCAAGAAAGCATTTGCTCAGGAATTAGTAAAGATTTATCTCAATCTTTTACTAGACGAAGACATGGAAATATTTACCTTTTGGATATAAAACCAGAAAACTCTTAATGTCTAATTTCCATTCAAGATGAAATAAATCTTTGACATCGAAAACTTGGCCATGTTAACATGAAGCAAATTGCCAAGATCTCCTCTAAGAAGTTTGTTCATGAACTGCCCAACTTGACTTATCAAAAGTCTGAATTATGTACACCATGTGTTCTGGAAAAACATGTTAGAAGTTCTTTTAAACCTATAAATCAAGTTTCTACTAATTGAGTTTTGCAGCTTCCGCATATAAACCTTTTTGGACCAACCAGAACTCAAAGCATTTGTGGAAAGAAATACTGCTTAGTAATCGTAGATGATTATTTTTGCTTTACTTGAGTATTCTTCCTAGCAAGTAAGTCTGAAGTATTCTCTTACTTTTCAAAATTTGCCAAGAAGGTTCAAAATGAAAAATAATATGCTATTTCAAGCATACGAACAGACCATGGAGGTGAGTTTGAAAATCAAGACTTTACAAGTTTTTGTGATGAATTTGGTTTCCAGCATGTTTTCTCTTCTCCATATACTCCAGAACAAAATGGGGTTATGGAAAGAAAAAATAGATCTTTTCTCCATATACTCCAGAACAAAATGGGGTTATGGAAAGAAAAAATAGATCTTTGCAGGAGATGGCAAGAACCTTCTTAATTGAGAGTAATATTTCCTCTTGTTTTTGGGTTAAAGTAGTTTCTACAACTTGCTACATCATTAACAGAGTGTTCTTGAGACCTATTATAGAGAAAACTCCTTATGAAGTATTTAAAGAGAAAAAGCCAAATGTTTTTTAGTTTCATGTGTTTGGTTGTAAGTGTTTTGTTTTGAAAAATGCAAATGATCGAACTGGTAAGTTTAAAGAAAAATCAGACGAAGTAATTTTTCTTGGCTACTCAACCTTAAGCAAAGCCTACAGAGTATTCAACAAAAAGAATCAATCTATGGAAGAATCTATGAACGTCAAGTTTCAAGACTCTATGCAAAATTAAGTGGACCAGACTCAACTTGAAGAATCTGAACCTGCTCTAAACGTTATAAAATCTACTTCCCCCAAAGTAGTTCAGACTTCTAAAGTTCAATAACAAAAAGAATCAAAAGATTCAACTGAAGCAGAAGATCAACAAACTCTCACACCAACCAGCAACTGGAAGCATAAGTTAAGTCATCCTGAAAAACTCATCATTAGCAACATTGATGAAGGAATTCGAACCAGATCCAAAAGACGAGAAGAGTCTAGTACCTTGGCACTTATTTCTAAGATTGAACCTAAAAGTATAGAAGAAGCCTTAGCTGATTAAAGTTAGATTGAAGCTATGCAAGAAGAGCTTAGACAGTTCAACATTAATAATGTTTGAAAACTAATTCCTAAACCTAAAGGTAAGTCCATTATTGGAACTAAATGGGTTTTCAGGAACAAAGTAGATGAGAAAGGAAAAGTGATCAGAAACAAAGCAAGACTTGTGGCCAAAGGATATACACAAAAAGAAGGGATAGACTATGATGAGACCTATACACTAGGAGCAAGGTTAGTTACTTTTGCTTGCTATAATAATTCCAGGTTATTCCAAATGGATATAAAAAGTGCATTCCTAAATAGATTCATCCAAGAATAAGTTTATGTGGAACAACCACCTGGTTTTGAATATCAAAGAAAGCCAGATTCAATCTACAGACTAAAAAAGACTCTATATGGACTAAAACAAGCACCTCGAGCCTGGTATAAAAGGTTAAGTAATTTTCTAATCCAAAATGGTTTTGTTAAAGGTAAAGTAGATACTACCTTATTCATTAAAAGAGAAGGTAACGATTTTCTACTTGTTCAAATTTATTTTGATGATATTATTTTTGGATCACCTAATGAAAATTTATGTAAGAATTTTTCTAAATGCATGCAGGATGAATTTGAGATGAGTATGATAAGTGAATTAACTTCCTTTTTAGGATTACAAGTTAAACAATCAAAGGAATGTATCTTCATTCATCAAGAGAAGTATGCGAAAGATCTCATCAAAAAGTTCTTCAAAGCTGAATAAACGTGAAGGAGGAAAGGACGTAGACCAAAAGTTATACATGAGCATTATTGGTTCACTTCTTTACCTTACTGCATATAGACCTGATATTTTGTTTAGTGTTTGTATTTGTGCAAAATTCCAATCAAATCCCAAAGAATCTCACTTAAGTGCTGCAAAGCACATCATCAAATACGTTGCAATGACTCCAAAGTTAGATTTGTGGTATTCCAAAGAAAGAGACTTTACTCTCCTTGAATATTTAGACGTAGATTTAGCAGGTTGTAGGGCTGATAGAAAGATTACTTTTGGTACATGTCAATTACTGGACAACAAGCATGGTTTTCAAGAAAACAAAATACCGTAGCTCTTTCAACAGCTGAAGTAGAATATGTGGCTCTTGGGAGCTATTGTTCTCAAATTTTGTGGATAAGGCAACAGTTTAGAGATTTTGGAATTGAAGAATCGTGCACTGAGATCAAATGTGATAACACCAGTGCCATCAATCTCATAAAGAATCCAATTCTTCATTTAAGAGCAAAGCATATAGAGATCCGACACCACTTTATTAGAAATCATGTTCAGAACGGAGAAATTATGATTCAGTTCATCAACTCAAAGAATCAGTTGGCAAACATATTCACAAAGCCATTGGAGAAAAATTTATTTGAGTCTATACGCGCCAGACTGAACATCATATCTCTTATCGAGTAAAGTCTGAAAATGTTCAGACTTAAAATATCCAGAAGTTACGATGTAAGTTAATACTCTCTAAATGATTATGAGTTTATTTTTGGATAAAGCTCCGAAAAGGTACGTTGATTTTTGAATCAATACTTGCCTATTTCATTTTTAAGAATTATCCTTGAATTTATGGTGGTTTTTCATTTTCAAAATAGGTAGTTTTCATTTTTGAAAAATGCAGTTTTTACTTTTTCCTTTGTGACCTTTCATATACCCCGTTTCACTTGCTTTATATACAATCGAAATTCTTCTTCTCCATTTACACTCATTCAAACCCTAGAATATAGAGATCCTATTTTCTCTCATTTCTCTTGTGTTTGATCCAAAAAGCTTTCACCTTTTCCAACAAACGAGATCAAGAAATCCTCCAAGACTTTGACAATGTCTTTCCAAAGGAAATCTTCGAGAATTGCGAATAGGAGACCACAGCAAATGCTTGAGGGTCCTACCCACTTCTATTTAACTGAAGAAGAAGATACTACTTAGTAACAACCACAACAACATTCTCAACAGCGTCACTCCTCACAACAAGCGACACAAGATCCTCCACAAGCAGAAGAAGAGATCATTGAAGATGTTGAATCTATAAGAACACAAAAACCCCAATTTTTGTTTAGACTCTACTCAAACTTAAAGATGGGTGGTTCTGTAATGACTTTGATCGATGAGTTTCTGAAAACAAATTGTTATAAGAACGAAACTTTTTTCTTGAATACCATGGAAAGGTGAGGCATTGCGCCTAAAGGTTTTGCAGCAATGACTTTTGCCAACTTTCCAAGTGATCTGCGCTTTGGTGGTTTTAATCAACCTGAAGGAAAGGACAATGATGAAAGGATGTATACCCATTTTCAGCTTAGAATGGGTGTTGATGCAACTCTTTGTAGAGAGGGAACAAGTTTATTCTGTTCCAAGGACAATAAGAGGACTTATTCAAATCTACTAGAGAGAAGGGTTATGAACCCTAGAAGTGTGGACTTTGATTTTCTCAATTATTTGAAAGTGAGACTAAGGGAGAAGTTTGCACTTCTTCAACTTGAACGCTTTTGCTTAGAAACTACTGAAGCTTACCCTGAACTGACTGCTTACTTCTATTCAAATTTGTCTTTTCTAAATGCGGATAGATTTTGTTTTACGTTTAGGAACAAAGAATTTGTGGTTGATGTGGATATATTGGTTGATGTGATTGGTGTGGCAAGAGGGAGTTTCTAACCAATCAGTGTGTCCATTGGTCATGCGACTTTGGCTCTTATTCGGGATAGATTTGCTGAGGGCATGATTTCTTACACTAGAATGAATGCCTCCAATATTTTACTTCATAAGATCGTGATCAACTGCATCATGACCCAAATCCACTTCAAAAACTAATGTCTCTCACTCTGAAGCGAAGTTGATGTATACAATCAACATTGGCTATAAGTTCTCACTGCCTCACACTATCCCAATGCACATGTATAGGACAGTTGTGAAGGATAAGGGGCAACTACCTTACTCTGCGCTTGTCACTCAACTCTTTAGACATTTCCAAATTTAGATTCTTGCTTCTCTATGTGTTAGAATCATTGCTCCAATGGTGATTGGGCTGAAAATGGTTTCAAAGATGCGTCTAAAGGAGTTGAATAAGGAATTGGAGCGCTTGAAGGAGAACCCTTGTCAAGGCAAAACAAGACTCTGCAGCAATGAAAAGAAAAGGCAATGAGCCCATGACTGCACCAACCAAGAATAGGAGAGCCCTTATCTTGCAGGATGAAGAAGATGAGGACGATATCACTCTCTCTGCCTTACGTAATTTACGAAGTTTTGTTAGCTTCAAAGAGCCAGAGGACAGAGAGAACAGAGAGAACAGAGAAAGAACAAAAACAAAGAAGAGAAGTGAAAAAAGAACAGAGGAAGGAGAAAGAGGAAGAAGATGATCAAGATGACCTTTTTGAGCCAACATATGTTGTATCCTTGTCTGAGGATTCCGAAAAGACTCCGAGTGGAACTGTAAGAGACGAACAACATCACTTGGATGCTGAAGCAAAGTAAGGACAAGAAGAAGAATTCTTTTCTCCACCTGAAGGCATAGAAATAGGGGGAGCTGTTAGAAAAAGAGGTACTTCTTCACATGTCTTTACTAGTGATATAAGTAGATCTCCAGCAGATCCATAGGATGTCTATGCCTCTCAATATCCTGAAGCAGATGTAGAGGAATCCACTCCTAGTCCTGGTGATCAAACTACTAATATTCCCTCATATCTCAATACTCCTGGAATTGATTCGGCTGAACCTAGTGCTGCAACAGAACCAACAGCAAACTTTCAAAGGTTGTTGGAAATCCTTTTGGGTGTGAAGGCTTAGCAATATGGAATGGAGTGAGAGATCAAGCATCTTAAAACAGCTTTCTAGTCCACTTCAAACTCTACATGAATAGATACAAGCCTTGAAACTTCAAGTGCAAGAAACTGTGAAGGGTGAAGATATTGAGCAGCTGAAGGAGACTCTGAGGAAGCTAGAGGAGACTGTCAAGTCTATGGGGGATTTCCAAATCGTTCGTATCCCCAAACAACCATGATTTTTACCCAACTTTTTTTATAGTCATTCTTCATTTTTTACTGTGACAAAAAGGGGGAAAGTTTGTGCAGATTTGACTGATCTATCTTTTTGGCTTGGAACCTTTTGAAATAATTTTATGCTTGGTATCTTGGACTTTGGTATTTTTTTTTTTTGTTGTACTTTTTGGTTTGGTTTTAGACTGACCTTGGACTGTTTGGATTTGAACTTTTTGATGCTTGCACTAACTTAGATTGTGATACTGATTACGGTTGGATAGTCATTTTGTCTTGCAGGACTAACATGTTTTTTGTGGTTATAGAATCGATGTTGTCCAGGTCTTAATAAAAAAAAAAATTTAGATATCATGTATTGCTTAAGTGTTGTTTTGCAGGTCAAAATTATTCAAATCTGCAAGAAAGTTTTGTTACCATAAAAAAAATGGGAGATTGTTAGAGAAAACTCCATTAGTGTTTTGAAGTTGCCAAAACATTTCCAAAAGTCCAATCTGAAGTCTTGCAGACTCAAAAGTTATTATCTGAAGAACTCCAGACTCTTTTGTCAAAATTTGAAGATTGCGAGACTTTAGTCTAAAAAGTCTGTCCTCACTAATAGTTTCCAGACTGAAGAATGAAGACTTATCTAGATGTGGGATTATCTTCAAGATTTCGATTCGTATGATTTATGGATGACCTTATGACTGGATATAGCACATATTTGATTGATTATCTTTATCGGATCAATTCCGATTTAAAGATCTTTTGAAAGGCGAGCAAACTTGGAAGGTTCTACTTATGGAAACCAAAAATCCTGATTGTATGGGCAAATAGGATTGACGGGCTTTCATCATAATCATTTAACGACTCGAAGATCCCCTTGATTAATTCTGTCCAACGAGTAGATTGAAAAAAATTTCTTTGGTAAGTGCCAACAGTTATGAAAGCATGAAGGAGTATTTGAGGCGGACTCTCAAGTTGTTCGAATGTGTGCATGAAAGAAGAATTCCAAAGTTTGAAGCTCTCCAATTACTTACTGTTTCATTCATTAAGCTCAAAGTTGTATACAAAAGAGAGAAATACTTTGTGAGACTTTGTGTGAGACCAGTAGAGACTCATCATTGAGAAAGTCAAAGATTATAAGTTGTAAAATATTTTTTGATTTATAGTGGAATCCAGCCAGTGGGCTATCAGCGCGGGAGAGTGGACGTAAGCTTGATCTAAGCCGAACCACTATAAACCTTGTGTTCTAATTCTCTTTCCTTGAACTCTTTACTTTCATTCATATATTTGCATATTCATTTAAAACTGATTATGTTCTTAGTCTATCATTTTCTAAAAGCAAATTACTTATGCTAAGTCTTGCGAAATTTTTTATTTACATCTATTTACCCCCTCTAGGTGATTGCACTAGCCCTTTCATAGACTACAAGGGTTGCAGAGATAGAGCAAGGTGGAAAGGAAAAAGACAATGATCCATCCATTGAGATCATTCCTCAACCGGAGGTTACAGCTGACTCCAATGATAACATTCTTCGAGTGCTTATGGAACTAAAGGATGAGGTCAAGGAACTGAAATATCATATCAAGAGGCTCACACAGGACGGTGACCGAAGGATAGAGAAGCTTGAGAACACAATCACTCACATGAGTCACTATGTCTTTGTCTTTGTGCCTCCAGATGATCTCCCTTCTTCAAGTCCTCCAGCTCAAGACCCAAACCAGCCCTCCACCTCTAAATAATCTTTTAGTTTCTTCTCAAAATTTCTAAGACAATTTCATTTGTGTTGGCTTGTTTTTTGCTTGAACTATCAGTTTGCTTTAGTTTGTTATTTGGGTTTGCTATGTCAATTTGCTACTGAGTGTTGGACTTATGGTTGCTATTATATATATTATATGGCTTGCTATTACCTTTTGTACTATTGACAAAAAGGGGAAGAAATATGAGGACGCAAAATTTTGTGGATTTTGATGTGATAATGCAAGGATGTTGATGCAACGTGATCCATATTTTGAAGATTTATTTCTCGCAAGATTGGTTAAAGCTTTCCTATCTCTTACCTTGCAAGATTTGGAATATCTATAAGAATCATAATCTTTTTATCTATCATTCTTATGTATTAAGATTGCGCTTTAATTAAAAATCTTCCTATTATCAAAGCTTTACCAAAACCATTTCTTTTTAAATGATTTTGCTGTGAAAGTTTTGTCATCATTAAAAGGGGAGAGACTATTAAGGAAAATTCCCTTACTAGTTTTGATGATTAACAAAACTTTCTTTAATTGTTCTTTATTTCTGATGGTAAGATTTTTCAAGTGGAAACTGTGATGGTAAGACTATTAGACGTTACTCATTAGACTTAGAAAATCAGACTCTAAATGTTGAAGAAGTTCATAACTTTGATATTCAATACTTTGGGATATTGATAGAGAGAGTAATCTTCATGCAACGGCTAGAAATTTGGTGGATTCCTTGCTAAAATTAAAAGATCTATCCAAGAAGGAAATTATATCATATCAAATCTTTCAAGATGGAATATAGCAAGACTTGGATAAATCAATCTACAAGAGGCGAAACATTTTTTTCCAAGTGAAGCAATTTTCTTATAGAAACTCTATCTACTATATAGGCGGCAAAATCATTGAGAGACTTCAATCTTAGCAGCCTTGAAGCAATAAGATCTTCTTACAACATTCAAATTTAATGGGTAGATTGGATGGATGATCCTCTAAGGTTACGTCCAACGGTCAACTTGGAGAAAAAGGATTATAAAAGAAGGTCGGGATGCTGAAAGGAAACAAGAAGCTGAAATTCTAAAGTTTATAATTCCTAAGTCTTGAGGATCTTCAATCATATATATTTGTTTCTATGAAGTATACTGTGTAATCTTTTAGAGGCTGAGAGTGTGTGAGGAATTGTTCACACAAGCTTGAATAGTCATTACTCAGATCTTGTTCCTCTGATAGATTCATCTAGTGAATTCAACCAATTAGCTGTTAGCGCGAGAGAATGGACATGGGGTTACAAAAGCGGAATGACTATAATCATTTGTGTGTAATTTTCTATTCCTTACTCTTTATTTTACTTGTGATAAAAGTTAATCTCACACTAATAAGATTTGAAAAGTACTCAACTTGTTGTCAGACGTTGTAACGTTTTAAATTTATTTTATTCCGTACTATCACCTATTCACCCCCTCTAGATAATCCATGTAGCTCTAACAATTTATATGTTGGATGTCTATGGTTCACAAGTGCGCATATTGATACTTTGTCGAACCGTCTCTATTCTCAATGGTCATTGTCTATTCATATACGAAAATACATGCGCGCGCAATGTAGAATCTATCTTCTTGGTATACATATGTAGATATACAAGATAAAAAGTTGATGTTGTATGCGATCTAATAATGATATTGTATTGAAATTGTCGGCTGGAGTTGTAATCGAAAATGAATGGTTCATATCTCATAGAATACATGTCAATTAGATTTGGGCATATGATTGAATTGGTAGCTTGACATATGGTTCCATGGCTTTTATTCGATTGGGACATGATGAGACAGAATGATCAAATTACACAGTCACCAAAGCTGATAGATTCATTATGTTCTTGAAACATTCGCACTGTCTTTGTAGCCATAACACATTGCTAGATGTCATTCATGGTTTATAGGAATCGGAGATTGATCAAGACAATCAATTCTCTTGGTTGTGCTAATGTGTTAGTACAAGTCTTGCTGCCAGTTCAGTGATGAACCTAGGGATATTACACATTATAACCAATTGGAATGACGTTTGAATGAGGGAGACGATATTGCAAATGTGTTTGCAATTGAGCCAATTAGATTGAGTCAGATTGAAAATAAGAGATCTAAAAGTGGCTTCAAATTTTATGGTCAAATCAAAGATCTAAAGCATGTTTCAAAATTTATAGTAGAATCAAAGATCTAAAGTGGGTTCATATTCAATGACCGAATTAATAATCTGAAATGAGTTCAGAATTAATAGCCACATTAATGATCTAAAGTGAATTCATAATTAATTGCATCATTAATGATTTAAAGTGAATTGGAATCAATAGTCAAATAATGATTTGGAACGGTTTCAAACTTAATGACTAAATTAAATATCTAAAACGGTAGTTTTAACGATCACATTAATGATTTGAAATAATTTTAGAATCAATGGGCAGTTTAATGATCTGAAACAGTTTCATATTCAAATGACCAATTAATAATTTACAACGGTTTCAAATTTAATGGTCAAATCAAATATTTGTAACGGTTACAAAATTAATGCCCAGAATAAAGTCTTGTAACGGTTACAAATTAATGCCTGGAATAATATTCTCTGACGGTTACAAAATTAATGCGCGGATTAGTGTCTGAAACAGTCTCTGAACTTACGTCCCTCAAATGTTACGATTGAATTAATTCTCTAAAACAATTTTAGAGTTAATGAACCAATTTAAAGGTGATCTGGGATTAATTATAAAAGGCAATTGAGAGAGCTGATCACAAGATGATTGACAATCGACAATTAAAAGTGTTAATAGTGATCAACTAAGTCATTCACACATGAGAACAATTGCTAGCACAATTGTAATGGTGAGATCTCTCAATTTATCTCTACTATTCAACGTAAGATTGGTGGTGTGTTTGAATTAGAGCCTCGACATTTGTGGGGCTGGATTTGAAGAACGTCAGAACCTGCATTATGGGGAGATCAGACATTTATAGTTAAAATCTGAAGAATGTTAGAACTAGTATTATCAGAAGACATTAGACATTTGTGGTCGGAATTCCAATAATGTCAAAATCAATGTTGCCAGAAGATTAAACATTCATAGTCAGAATCTGAAAAATGTCAGAATCAATGTTATGAGGACATCAAACGTTTGTGGTCAAAATCTGAGGAACATCAGAAGCAAATTTTTGGAGCACGGTCCAAAATGTGTGATTAGCCCATTTATCACTTCTATGTACTTTTATTAAAATGCATGAACAATGCTTTGAAAATACATGTATGGATGTTTTTACTTTTGTTACTTATCATTTTGATTCAAATTTATCTATGCATGTATTCTTGTTTATCAAAACAAATCCCAACATTGTCTTCATGTGGGGTCAATATGGCAGATGTGTCACTTGAAGGTCAATCACTCTCTCTCTCTCTCTCTCTCTCTCTCTCTAAGTTTGAACTTTTAATATGCATACTATCTGTATGATAGAGACTACCAAAGACAAGCAAATTCGACATAATCCTAAAAGAGAGATGCCAGAATGGATTTTCCACGATAAAGGGGTTCAACATCTTTCATAATTCCCGAGGACTTGTATGACAAGTCCTCGAGACTAGCACTCTCTAGCATTCTTGGCTTGGAAGAAGAAGTGGTCAATGCTTCATGTGAGGTCAAACTATTGGTTAATGGCCAAAGTTTGACTTAAAACTTGAAATTATTTTTTTCCTTGGAATCTTATCATGTGAAGCTTGAATATTTACCACTCGTTAGACTATGTGAACCACGGACGCTTCTGCAAAAGGATTGGTGTCATTGCCAAGTTTGCTTCGAAGCAATGAAAGTAAGCACAAAGAAGTGTGGATTTTGTCTAACATGCAAGTAAGAGGAGGATGATCTGAGGGTCTACACTCCAACACCATCAGCTAATATAAAAAAAAAATATGGAGTTTTAAGGAAATAGACTCAAAGGAAGACAATTGTCAATAGACACCAAGGAAGAATATAGTCCAGTGGAACAAAACTTAAACAAAGAAGATGAAATGGTCTTTACTGTGGCAAGAGTATGGCTTGCAAAACATGCCTGTCAAATTGGTCATGACTTGTTGAGGAAATGATTCCAGGTGATTTTGATTCCAATGTCTCTCACTTTTCCCTTTTTTCGTCTCTAGTAGAAATTTGAAAATGTCTGCTCTTTCAACCAGAATTTAAAATAACCATGAAATAGAGGTTTCACCTCATGATGCTGACATGGTTGAGGAACTTCTTCGTTTTCCTCTTCTTCTTTTTTTTTTTATGATTTGTGATGCTGAGCGCATAAATTCAAAATTAAATGGATGCTTGTTGAATGGCCATTGGTCTTCCAAGTTGCTCCGTGTAATTTATCATATGGACCTCTGTCACCTCTCTTAATTCAATTAATGATGCCAGCACTACATACTCTAAAAATTTAGATGGTAAGTTTTGCTCAAGCTAATATAGTCTATATCTTTGGGAAAGTGTTGATTAAATTGTCTCACTGATCATGAGGTACAAAGGGAGAGCTTTATCTTTAAGATTTTGCATTTAAGTCAAGGACATTGACATTGATAGGCACAAAGGGAGATTAGTTGATTCCTCCATCGTGACTGGCAGATTGCATTAATGGTACAAAGGGAGAGCTTGATCTTCAAGACTTTGCTTTTAAGTCAAGGACACCGACATTAAGCAACTAGCGTTTGGTAAACACCTTGTAAAATATTTGCTGCAAAGCAATTTTAAAATAAGAAAAAAGAAAAGGAGAACAAAGGACTATGTAGATGCATATGAAAGCATAGGCGAGCGGCACAATGGTGGGACCGATTCTAGCATTGCACGACCCCAAGTGATGTGTCATTGAGGTTGAGCGAGCCCACACAACGCAACGTCAATGTTGTGGGACCCCAAGTGACGCATCGCCAAGGCCACCCGCTAGGTAACGTGACACTTGACCCTCAGCGAGCTAAAATTGAGCGACCTTGATCAAGCTTCCAAGCATTGTGCAACTATCGACGAGCTAGATCTAGTGTCAAGCAATTCTCAACAAAAGTTGGGGACTTATCTTGAGCTTTGAATATTTTCAAAACAAAAATTTGTACAAAAAATCTTTGAAATTGTGTTACCAAATGTCAAAACTTTGAATCAAGGGCATTTGGAGGCCCAAAACAGGTTAATTCAGACACTCAAAATTTTTAATGGCTAAATTAGATGGGATTGAAGCGGAAGGTGAAATTGGAATATACCAAAATTGCCTTTATATTCTTCATCGGCTTACATTAAAATTCAATGATGTAGAAATGACATTTGCTGATTTCTCAAGCCGACATCTTAAGCTAAATATAAGATTACTATAGTCTCCACACAAGTGACCTAATCACATTATGAGAGAATGAGATATCAAAAGCTCATTACTAAACTATCACTTACAATCATTGGAGGTTCAAGATCATGTGCACGGCGATGTCTTTTTTCAATATCTAATTTCTTGGATCGTAACATGTATTCAAGTCTCGTATGATTCACCAGTCATAACATCACTCCTTTGCTCCTTCTCTCTCTCTCTCTCTCTCTCTCTCTCTCTCTCACATGTGCAAACAAATTTATACTCCACAAAGGACAGGAAAGAACTACCAACGCTAGTGACCCTCTTTTGGATGTTACCCCATAAAGAGTATTGTTGACCTCTGAGTTCTGTCCATTGTCCAAGTGTCCATTTTGGGCAAAAACATAAAAGCGCTAGTGACCCTCTTTTGGATGTCACCCCATAAAGAGTATTGTTGACCTCTGAGTATTGTCCATTGTCCAAGTGTCCATTTTGGGCAAAAACATAAAAGCGCTGGTGACCCTCTTTTGGATGTCACCCCATAAAGAGTATTGTTGACCTCTGAGTATTGTCCATTGTCCAAGTGTCCATTTTGGGCAAAAAAAACATAAAAGTGCAAATAATAGTAATTAGAATTAGTTCAGCCCAAAATCTAATCCCCTCAGCCCATCTTTTAGTTCCCTTTGAGCCCATTTTTTTTGTTCCTACTGTTGTCCTCAATAGCCCATCTGAACTTAAAACAAGAAGGCCCAGGCCATATCCAGGCCCCTTCTCTTTCGCATGCTCACGTCTGTGAGCGAAGACGCGAGCAGTGACCGAGCAAGAGAGGCGTCCGTGAGTCGGTCCGTGAGAGAACAGCGAGAGAGGGAAAATAACATAAAAGATTCCTTCTCGGAGAGAGAGGGGAGGAGGACGCTCGACGACATGGAGAGTGCGTGCTTGACGATATAGGTGAGCAGGGAGCTAGCTCAAATGGGAGAGAAAGGGAGAGTGCATCCCGTTTCGGAGTAGCAGAAAACCGCATCGCTGGAGTCCGCCGTCGGTTTTCAGACCTCCGGTCAACGGCCAATCCGTGAGTTGTTCTTCACAGAGTCGGTTTCGAAGATCAGACGAATACTGAGATTTCTTCCGCGAGCGGAGGAAAAGCTCTAACCAGACGCCCTTCATCGTCGTCAATCGAGACCTCGATTCGCCAAACAAACCAGGTACAATCTCGCTCCAAACGCTCTACTTTGTCTCTGTTTTGGCCGAGAAAGACATGCTCGATTCGATCGATTTTCTTGAAGAGATCTTGATAAAACGAAGTTGTTTTGTTGCTATCCATGGTGTTTTAAGTCTGTTCGTAACGTGTGAGGCTCAGGATCTAGTTAAAATTAAAACAGAAAACCATTGAAAGATTGCGTATTGCAAGTTTGACAAAATGCCTAAAAGAGGCCGAATGTCAAGTCCCGTCTAAATTCAAGATCGATTCGTACTTTCTGTGTTTTTTGTTGAATCATATCTAATACTAGCATTTTCTCTGTGTTTCTATGCGATTTGATGATAAATCTTTGCTTGAGTCCAACGTACATGCGTATCCCCAAGGCCGGAAAGCTTTTTGTCAGGGTTCCCCTTGCACCAGCGAAGTCAGCGTTTCAGGGGCATACTAGTTAGCCCATCTCACTTCATTCTAATGTATTTTTGCTTGTTAATTTGTTGGGATGCTGCGGTGAAAAGTGTGGATTAGGTAGGATGGTTTTTGTTAAGTTTTGCGATAATGGAGCAGGCGGCCAGAGGAGGTCAACGTCGGTCGGAATAAATGATCGGCGGCTGGAGATAGATGGGCGGTAATCTAAGTTCTGGTGATAAACTCGTCAACGATGGTATTTGTTTCGTTAAAAAAAAAAAAAAAAATGGCGCGAAAGGTGGGGTTGCAGGTTGAAAATGGCGTTCGGGTAAAGGATGTCCGGAGGAAGAAGAGGAAGTGCAGGCAAAAAAAGACAAAAAAGAACAAGAGACAAAAATAAAAGAATTAAAAAATAGAAAAAAAATCAAAACATTAAAAAATCCAGTTTTAATCGGACGGGGGTGGGATCCGGATATACGGATCGGGTAAACAAGTCCGAACCCATTCCCCGAATATAATAATAATTATTAAAATTTTAAAAATCCAAAAAGTCATTAAATCTATAAAAATTCAGAAAATGATAAAAAAAAGAAAATAATAAAAATTTAGAAAATTCGAAAATCAATAAAAATCAGAATTTTTAGATAATCATTAAAGATTATAAAAATCCGAAAAATCATTAAAAAAATAAAAAGTAGATAAAAATATTTAAAATTTATAAAATTTATAAAATTCATCAAATATTAAAAAATAGAAATCCAGAAAAAGAAAGAATTCGAAAATCATTCAAAAATTCAGAAAATTATAAAAAAAAGTAAAAAAAAAAATTAGAAGCCCTTAGAAATTGAAACCCATATTTGGCCAAGTCTTTAGAGTTTTACAATAGGGTTCTTTAGGCCCTGTTTGGTAACCATCCAAACAGGATCAAATTCTGATTCTTTGTTCCCATAATTAGTTTGGGCCTAGAATCGCGTTTGGTAAAAATTTTTTTCTCAGGAACAGATTGGGAATAGAATCAAGAACCAAAAAAAAAAAAAAATTGATTCTTGTTCCGGGAATGAATTTGAGAATCAAAATCAAGAAATCTTCTTCTTCCCTTCGGCCATCTCGCGACCGCCGTCCACCACCGCCCACCACCGTCTGTCGTCCGCCTCCATCTTCCACCGCCACCGGTCCGGTGAGCTCGCTGGAGGCAAGCCTAGCCACCGGCAAGGCTCGGCCTCACCAGATCTGGCAAGGCCGAGCCTTGCCGGGGCTAGGCAAGCCTTGCGACGCCCAACCCCATCGGTGGCCTGGCGAGGGTCGCCCAGCCTTGGTGAGGCTCGCTTGGCCACTGGCGAGGCTCGCCCAGCCCTACCGGTGGCTTAGCAGGCCTCACCTAGCCCCGGCGAGGCCGGCCTGGCCACTAGCGGGGCTGGGCTCACCTCGCTGCCGGCGTGCCTTGGTCGGCGATGCTCTGGTGAGGTCGCCAGCCACAAGAAGAAGAAGAAGATGAGAAAAAGGAAAAAAAAAAAAGGAAAAAATGAAAAAAGAAAAGAAAAAAAGGAAAAAAAGTAAAAAAAAAGTAATAAAATTATTTAAAAATTAAAAGAAATTAATTTGGAACAGAATTAATGAGTACGGTACCAAACGCAATTCTATTTCAGAATCAGAAATTTTGAACAGTTATCAAACAAATTTAAAATGATTAGAATCGGTTAAGAACGAGAATAAAAAAGAATCAGTTCTGATCAAAATTTACTCCTAGGAACAGAATCGTTACCAAACGCGCTCTTAGTGATTTGGAATTTATTTTTTTTTAGGAACAATATTAGGGAGTTTTATGTTTTCTTTTATTATACTCGGTTGTACTTTTTAATATATTGGATGTTATTTATTTATTTATTTTTAGAATGGTTTAGACAAAACTTAAATTTCTTCGATAGGTTGCTATGGCTTTAGTTAACATAATCAAATTAGATACCGAAAAGGCATTAGTCTTAGGGCTAACGTAATTAAATTCTCGAGTCTATAATCTTTGATTATATAATAATAAGATATTCTCTTGTATCTTATTGATTTCTAATCGCCCCCTAAAAAAGCTAGTGACCACTTTTTTGTTAAAATTTGCATACACTAAATTGATTGAAATTTTCAATATTTAATGCCATGCAAGGTATGAATCTGGGAGACCTCGACTCAAGGAATGGTCATCGGTCTTAAGTTGACAATAACCCTAAACCTAACAATGAGTTAGGTCACGACAAGTATATACTATCTTTTCATTCAAAAATATATATTTTAATTCACATCTTATGCAATGAGAGAAAGAGCAACACCATTGATAGAAAATGATTAATAAAACCCGAAGCAATGTACCGATTTCTATTTATTTATCAGATCATTCCGTTTTACCAACCTTCCTTATTGTTATGATTTATTTTGAGTTAACAACGTTTGAGAACAAAATCCAAAAGGATGACTCTACAAAATTGCCACATGAAAACCAGCAAAGCGCGAAGCAATGTTGGGCAAATTCACGAGAAAAATCCTAGGGCGACCCGATTTGAAACAAGCTCATGTCAAAATGGGCGTCTTAAGACTGAAACGATGGACCGTTTCTCTTGCTAGCTTAATTGGAACATGAATGAGAATATGGTTTGGATTCGCTTTACATTTCATGAAAATTTTCTTCCCTACTTTAGAAAAAAAAAAAATTGTTCCCAGCATGATAATGATGATGATGATGTTATTATTATTATTATTATTATTATTATTATTATTATTATTATTATTATTATTATTATGCTTTAGTTTTTCTAGGTTCTAAACTGGCCAAAGAAATAAATCATGTGCTATTGTAGTTGATCAGTGCGGTTAATTCACATGATTTTACTTCCAAAAAAGCTAAAAGTAACTCTATTTGAGTATTTTGTAAATTCTCGAATGCAGAATTTGGTGTCAGCTAAGCCCGAAGTAAATTTTAACACATCCCGATCATGAAAATGCTTTGACAAAGCGTTCGTTCATATTAGTAGTTTTAGGGCACGTTTGGTAACGTTTCTGTTCAAAAATTGTTCCGGGGAACAGAAATAGAAAAAACTATTTCTGCTCTGAAAAACAATTTTTGAACAGAAGAAGGCGTTTGGTAAACTTGTTCCGGGAATAAAAAATGAACAGAAACACGTTTGGTAAATTTTTGTTCTTTTTTTGTTTCTTTTAATATTTTTAATATTTTTATTTTTATTTTCTTTATTTTTTCTATTTTCTTTTTTTCTTCTTTTGTTGGTTGCTAGCCTCGCCCATGGCTGGCGACCAGCTGACGAGGGCCGGCGGTCTCGCGACCCACGGCAAGGCTCGCTGACCCTTGGCGAGGCCGAGCCTCGCCGTGGTTGGGCGAGGCTCGACCTCGCCTTGGCTGGGCGAGCTTGGGCTTGCCCAAATTTGGTGAGCCCGAGCTCAACCAGCCTAGCCCCACACTAGCGAGGCTCGGCCTTGCCTTGGCCGGCGAGCCCGAGCTCACCCAGCCACCAATGAGGCCAAGCCTTGCCGGGCCACAGCTAGGTCGACGAGCCTCGCCGGTGGCTGGGCGAGCTTGGGCTCGCCGGATCTAGGCGAGCCCAAGCTCGCCCAACCAAGGTGAGGCGAAGCCTCGCCAGGGGCCGGCGATGCTCCAACGAGGTCGCCGACCATGGCCGAGGCCGGCGACCGACCAAAGTAAAAAGAAAAGAAAAGAAAAAGAGAGGAAAGAGAAAATTTGTTTTTAAAAATTGTTCCAGAAATAAGAAACATATTTTTATTGTTTCTCGTTTCTGTTACAAATGTGTTCCTAGGAACAAAAAAAAAAAAGATTTGGAACAAAAATGCAAACAAATGCGTTTCTGTTCTTTTTTTATTCCCTGTAACAAAAAAACAGAAAATTTTGTTCATAAATAGAAAAAAAGAATGTTAACAAACAGGGCCTTAACTAGTATCTTTAGGGCACTTCTACACTTTTAAACACAATTTTTTTTTTTATGTTAATTGTAATAAACTCTTCAATTTTTTTTTTAAATTCAAGGGATTTTATTTTCGCTCTATAAAAAATTAGTTCACTCTTAAATTATAACGCGATGGTTTTCAAGTGGAACCCATGTTAGGAGATCACTCGGCAAATCGACAGCCGTCAAGTTCAGATTTTGGATGAATAACGGCATAGGGAAGGGAAAGAAAAATAAAAAAACCAGATAATCTCTTTTTCCATAACAGTCTCCAAGCAATAATGAACTTCATCTTAGGAACCATATGAAGAAAATGACACCCAGTCACAACCGCAAAAACCTATCTGAAATTGATTCCTAGAAAATAACTTGGCCAAAAAAATCCCATCAATTAATTAATCTCTATCTACTTCTTATAGAAAAATGTCAAAAGTAGAGTAATCTTGATTTCGAATCTTGCGCCAATGACAACCACGTTGATGACTTAAAGCATTCTCAGTCACGTCAAGTTTGGACCAAGGTCTTTTCTAGCCAATGACTTCTTGACAATATTTATCATTCCATAAATATCATCAAGGGGTCAAAAAAATTCGAAGAAACAAGGGAAAAAGACTAATGCGAAAGGAATTGCGTATATTTTCATTTTTTATATTTGCAAATCTTTACTTTTTAGTATGTAATCCTCTAACAATCAAGCTATTTGATGGTCATAGTAAATACTCTGTCATCCCACTCTTAAAAGAGCATGTCCCATATTTATTGTTTGTCTAGACTAATCTATCTTCCGTTAATTGTGAATTTAAATGAATAACAATAATTTTCATAGTTCGTCAAATAGTTCCCTCGAAGTGCTTCTAAAAGGTCTCATCTATCCTATCATTCGCCTATTGCATATCAAGTTTCAGCATAGCTGGCAACTTCTTATTGCTTGCATGCACTCTTAGAGGGCAACATCTCCTGAACAGAGTATATTGTCTTGAATTTGATAGCAATGGACAAAAGCATTTTGTTCTATGTAGATAATATCCAAAACTAATGATTCTAATCTGTTGGTCATAATTTTGTAGACAAAATTACACAGGCTAATGGGACGAAACTATTTCAGCTTTTCTAAGTAGGGCATTTGGGGAATAAGTATAATTTAGGTTTTATCTGCTTTAGCATTTAAGCATCCGGTGTTCTAAAAGCAAGTTAGTTCTTGAAAAACATCGTGTTGAATGTCCTCCTAGTGATGTTTGAAAAAATGTCCACTTAAACCATCGGGACCGGGGGCTTTGAGAGCTCTTAACTAGCGTACGGTTTTTGAAATTTCTAGTATGGTGACCTTAGCTATCAACTTTCAATCCATATATTCCAAAACTAAAGTTGGAATATGTTCAATAATTGGTTGGAAATTCCTTTGTCTTAACGACATATATAAACTCTTAAAGTATTCCACCATCATTTGCTTTGGAGCATTAGGTTCACGTGTCCACTCCCCATCAGTATTAGCAGTATAGAGATTCTGTCTTCCTACCTCCTTGAATAGTTGTTGCATGAAAAATTTTGGAGTTTTTATACCCCATTTCAACCAGCTAATTCTAGAATGCATGCCCCAAAAAAATTTCTTCGCTTTTCCACAGTGAGCCAATTTCCTTTTTTCAATTTCGATATCTTTTCTTTACTTTGGGAAATATCTGGGCTGTTTGTTATATTTTTGATTTCTTGCTTTAGTATCTCAATTCTCCTATGAGAATTTTTTCCTACTCCAAGATGCAAGGGTCGTTTTTCACAATTTAGTTATTACGGGCCTGTTTGGCAATGTGCCAAATAGTGTCTGATTTTGATTTTTTTGTTCCCAGAACCAGTTTGGGACGAAAATCGCGTTTGGTAAAATTTTTGTTCCTGGGAACAAATTTGTTCTCGGAACATATTGGGAAGAGAATTGAGAATAAAAAAAAAAAATATATATATATATATATATATATATATATATATATATATATATATATATATATATATATATATATATGATTCTCCATCCAAGAATCAAAAAAAGATCAAGTCTCCTTCTTCCTTTCCGACATCCCGCAATTGCCATCCACCACCACTCGCCGCTGTCCGTTATCACCCGTTGCCTCCGTCCGCCGCCGATCTGGCGAGCTCGCCAGGCTAGGGCGAGGTCCAGCAAGCTCATCAGAGGCAAGCCTTGCCTCTTGGCGAGGCCGGCCTGGCCACCGGAGGGGCTAAGCGAGCCTCGCCGATAGCTGGGCGAGGCCGAGCCTTGCCGGTGGCCAAGCAGGCCTTGCCTAGCCCAGCTGCTGGCGAGGCTCAGCCAACAAGAGCCGACCTCGCTGAGGGCCAGCTACGCTCCGGTGAGCGTTGTCGGCCCTTGTTTGGCCGATCCCCGGTCTGGCAATCGGCCAAATGAAGAAGAAGAAGAATAGGAGAGAAAGGGGAAAAAAAAAGAAAAAACAAAATGAAAAAAGGAAAAAGAAAATGAAAAAAGTAAAAAAAGTATTTAAAAATTAAAAGAAATTAATTTGGAATAGAATCAATTAGCACGGTATCAAAGGCAATTATATTCCAAAATAAAAAATTTTGGACAGTTACCAAACATGTTTTTTTACTCATAATCAGTTCTTGGGAGCAGAATAAAAAATAATCATTTATAGTCAGAATCAGCTCCCGGGAGTATAATCATTACCAAACGCGCCCTAAATCAGCTACTTCTTGCTTGGGAGATAACCAAACCCCATTGACAATATTTCCATACTCCTCATCCTCTAAGCATTATGTTTCAAATCTAAATTCTTTTGCTTTTTCCATTGGTTGTGGGAATAATCTGAGCAAGATAGGACTATGATCTGACCAACTACAAATAAAGCAAAGACTTCCGTGTCTGGAAAAGCACTACCCGTTCAATCATGCATAAGACTCTATCTAGTTTCTTTTTGACAAATTCCTCCCATTCTTTATTATTATCCCAAGTAAAAGCACATCCCTTGCTTTCCACTTCTATAATATCACAATTGTTTAGGAAGTTTCTAAATGCTACTAGTCAATAATTGTTAGCCATCCTCCTCCCCACCTTCTCCCAAGGATAGAGTATTTCATTAAAATCCCCTACATACATCCACCGTAGATGGTTCGGATGTTTGATATCTTCCAACTCCTTCCATAACATTTGTCTATCATGAAATACATTGTGTGCATGGATACAAGATATATGCATTTGTAACTTATGATCTTTTAATTCACATAATATATCAATAAAATCTATCGATATTTTGCTTCATGGAAATTGCTATCGTGGATGCAAGTACTTTCCCTCTATGAGCGCATGTCTTGTTAATATCCTTTGACAGGGGAAGGGTAAAGGAAAGAGGAGGGGAGGGGGACCACATTGGAGCCCTATTTATCATTCTCTTTCTTTTAATTTTTTTAAAATTCATTTTAATATATTTTATAAAAGTCTATGCTTGATTTGTCAACTAAAACTTAGGTGTCAATATTGACATGTGGATAATTTTTTAATTTTTAATTTTTAATTTTATTTTTTCTTCACATGGCCAACAAGACTGCCAGCCCTTGGTAGAGGCGATGGCGGTTTGGGCAGTGGAGAAAGCCAAGCCCAGGCAGAGCATAGGTTGAAGCAGGAGGAGTAAAAGAGAAAAAGATTAATTTTTTTTTTTTAATTTCAATGTCAATATCCATACATCAAGATCTAACTGGATATCAATAAATAAGTGCACGCCATATGAGACGTTGACGTGGCGCTTGCAAAGCGTTGAATATTTTTTCTCTCTATCGCGAGGACTAGGCTTATGTCGCTAGCGATTAGACTGATGCCTCAAAAGTGGATTGCGCATCCTTGCGCGTGGACTAAGAGACACCAGCCGCACGGGTGACCGCGTGGGCCGGACCCGAGACCTCGTAGCCAGATTTACAAACACTAGCGGCGGTCTCTGTCTTTTGAGTCCTTGGCCGATTCTTCATCGGTCCAGCTTTTGTCTCTGAGTTCTTCTTTCTGCTTCCCTGGCTCTCTCTCTCTCTTCCCACTTTCTTCTTCCTCCTTCAAAACGATAGTCAACGCAGAACCGCCTGGCAGCCACAATCCTAGATCTCTCTATCTTCTCGCCCTCGACACCGTCAGCGCCGGGCGATCCATCGTCGTTACGGGTCAGCTTCGTTTATTTTTGCACGTCTATGGTTTTCCGGTGATCCCGACGTCGATCTCGCCCTCTACACCCTCGCCGCCGCGCGTTGCTTCCTCGTCCAGCAGCATATTTATCTGAAATCGAAAGCTGAAAAAGTGTTCACCAACCAAATGGCCCTGAGAGCGCTTGTTTCTTTGAAGCGAGCAAGAGCGAGAGCCAGGGCATAGGGAAGAGATCGTCGACTTCACTGCCGATCGGGGAAGGGCAACCCCCGATCAGAGGCCGCCCAGCATCTCCAAGAGTAAAGCCCACTCTGCTTCAGCCTTCAGCCCTTGATTTTCTTAGCAAGACTCTCTCTCTCTCTCTTTCTCTCTCTCTCTCTCTCTGTTCCGAAGCTTGGCATTCTAGAGAAGCACATATACCATCAGCTCTTCTAATGGCTGCTTCTTCGAATATGAAAAGGAATTATTACCATGTGTTCCTCAGTTTCAGAGGAATAGATGTCCGCCACGGCGTCCTCAGTCATCTCTACGCCACTCTGGACCAGAGAGGAATATACACTTTTGTGGATAGCGAGGAGCTTAGGAAAGGAGAGGAAATATCGCCGACGCTCGTGAGGGCGATCGAGGAATCGCGCATCGCGATCATTGTCTTCTCTGAGAACTACGCCTTCTCGCTGTGGTGTTTGGAAGAGCTCTTGAAAATCATGGAGTGCAAGAAACAAAACGACCTGATGGTGTTCCCAGTGTTTTTCAAAGTGGAACCGAGAGAAGTGAGAGTGGTGAGAGAGAGTTATAAGAGAGCTATGGATATCCATGAGTCCAAGTTCGGGAAGGATTCAGAGAAAGTGAAGAGATGGAAGAGGGCTCTCCTTGATGCTGGTAACTTGTCTGGGTGGCACTTCAATGACAAGTACGCACAAATGTGATGCAGTGCTTTGCGATTGTTAGCTCGTGATTGTTTGTTATATATCAAATCGTATCTATAGCTTCAAGTTGCCCAAACGATGCATCAAGTTCTTTGAATTCGCAGTAGACACAAAAGTCGAAAGACCAAAATTTGAAGCTAGCAGAAATTTCTGTTTTAGATAAGTAGTGTGGTTCCAAGGACCCGAGAAATTAGTGTCTTCAGGCGCACATTCTTTGTAATTTTCCTTCCGCAGACGTTGGCGCAGGTGTGTGTTATTTCTTTTCATTTTATTATTTGTTAATCTTCTTATGAAATTTTCCTTATGACATTAGACGTTGAATTCCTGCCATGGCTTGAAATGGTAAAACATGTTTCTATTTCTTTTGAGTGCTCATCAGAGATGATGAAGCGGAGCTCATACAATCCATCATCAATGCATTATCAATTTGTCTTAAACCAAGATCCTTATATGTCGCTAAGTATCCAGTCGGTATAGAATCCCAAGTTCAAAATCTGATAAGTTTGTCAGAGCCAGCTGGCAGTGATGTTTTGATGATAGGTCTATGGGGACCTGGCGGCATCGGAAAGACAACGATTGCTAAGGCACTATATAATGCTATTGAGAACCAATTTCAGGGTTGTAGTTTTTTGGAGCGAGTAAGAGAAAAATCGAAGCAAAGCGGTGGTCTTGTTGCTTTGCAAGAACAACTTCTATCTCAGATCTTTCCTCGTACAAAATTTACGGCCTACACTGTTGACAGAGGAATTAGTTTGATACAGGAAAGACTATGTTGCAAGAAGGTTCTCCTAGTTCTTGATGATGTTGATGATGTGGATCAACTGAATGCCTTAGCTGGAAAAGGCGATTGGTTTGGCAAAGGGAGTAGAATCATTGTTACATCAAGAGATAGACATTTATTAACTTCTCATGACAAAAATTATGTGTATGAAGTTAAAATTTTGGAAGACAACGAAGCACAAGACCTTTTTGGTCAGCATGCCTTTACAAACAGCAATAAAGTAGAAATAAGAAGGGATCTCATCGATGGAGCACTGCATTATGCCGGCGGCCTTCCATTAGCCCTGGAAGTGTTGGGCTCATTCCTACGTGGAAGAAAGGAACCTGAATGGAAAAGTACGTTGCATAAACTCTCTAAAATTCCTGAATCAAAAATCAATCGAGTTCTCCAGATAAGCTTCGATGGATTGGACGAGAATGAGAGGGAGATTTTCCTTGATATTGCTTGTTTCTTTAAGGGAGAGAGAATAGACTACATCCAGGAAATTCTTGATGGCTGTGGTTTCTACACAACCATAGGAATAGAAATTCTCATCGAGAGGTCCTTGATAAAAAAGGAGGGGATTTACCTGCAAATGCATGATTTGGTTCAATTGATGGGTATGAATATTGTTAAACAAGAATGTCGCGATGATCCTAGGAAGCGCAGCAGATTATGGCTTTTGGAAGATGTTGAGGACATTTTTTATCATAATACGGTAAAAGTTGTTTATGTCAGTTTTGCTACATTTCGGTTTATATTACTCTAATTTGGACAGTATAATGTAAATCTTAACTGGAAATTTTGTCTGACAAATGAATTTGCTCTGTTATGGATAGGGGACGGATGCTGTAAAGGCCATGGTATTGCACTTGGTCCCACCAGAAGCGATAATCATCAGTCCTGATGCTTTCGCAAATATGAAAAGGTTGAGAATACTCATTTTGACTGGAAGGCGTATCTCTTCACAGGCTCAAGTACGTCTCCCTAACGAGCTAAGATGGCTTGAATGGTCCAATGCCCCAAATCTAGAATTTGGCTCTGGTCCAAAAAAACTCGTGAGACTCGATGTCTGGGAAAGTCATATCAAACAATTAGTCAACTTTCAAGTAAGCATGATCAACTTTCCCTTTTTAAGGCTATGAAATTGCTTGCTACGCTTAATGACTGTACTAGTATGATTTTGCAGAATTTTATGAATTTGAAGTCCATCGAGCTCTGCAATTGCAAGTCCCTGGCCAGTGTTCCAGACCTTTCATCGGTTCCAAATCTGGAGAGCTTGTCTATTTCAAGGTGCAAAAGCTTGGTGGAGGTTCACCAATCCACCGGATATTTGGGCAAGTTAAAACTGTTGTCACTATCAAGTTGCCCTAATCTTAGGAGTTTTCCAAACGCACTCAAGACAAAGTCTCTTCAAATACTTCGTCTCTTAGATTGCTCTAAACTAGAGAAATGCCCTGATTTTCTGGAAAAGATGGAACATCTAGAACATTTTAAGCTAGAAGGGGTGGCTTTTAAAGAACTTCCTGCATCAATTGAAAATCTTGTCTCTGTAAAGAACATAGAAGTACGATATTGCAAAAATCTCACAAGGCTTCCGTTAGGCATTTATAAGTTGAGAAATCTCCAGCATCTGATTCTTAATTACTGCTCAATTGTTGTCCTGTTTTCAAAGAACTTGAAGGATTCAATTAATCCTGATGGCTATTTGGGATTCCCAAGTTTACGTTGGCTAGATCTTTATGGTTGCAATCTATCAGAAGTAGAGTTCCTTGAGAATGCTTCCTGTTGTCCTAGATTGACGCTCCTAGATCTTTCAAATAACAACTTTAATCATCTGCCGGGATTTATCAACAATTATGATATTTGGAAAGAGTTGTTTGTTTATAAACGCAAGCAAAGCAAAGGGGTCAAACTGGCTGATGTGTCATCACCCAAGGTCAGACTCTCTCTCTCTCTCTCTCTCTCTCTCTCTCTCTCTCTCTCTCTCTCTCTCATTTGAATGCTTGATATGTGTGCTATCTATATGACAGGTCGTCGAGATTCTTGTAAATGGAAGAGAGATGCCTGAATGGATTCTCCCCTGTAAAGAGGACTTCATATATTTTACGGTTCCTCCGGACTTATGTAACAAGTTCTTAGGACTTACACTCTGTGTTATTCTTGGCCAGAATAGAGAAAACGCGCAAGAAAATTACTTGAGAGTCAGAATATTTGTTAATGGGATCCTAGAGTATTTTAATGAGGCATATATTTCTCCGTTGGAATCCGATCATGTAAGGCTTGTATATATCCCAAGCGACGGAAAGGGAGCAAAAGAGAAGCTTCCGCAAAACAACTGGAGCCATATTAAAGTTTGCTTTAGTGCACCAGAAGGAAGCATAAAGAAGTGTGGATTCCGTCTTATATTTGAGCAACTGGAGGATGATCTGAAGGTCTGTTTTCCAACACCATCAGCCGATGGAAACGAATTGGAGTTTCAAGGAAAGAGACTCAAGAGGAAACAATTTTCAATAGGTACCGAGGAAGAAGATAGTCCTATGGCGAGAGTATGAGTTCAACTCGCACCACTTGTTGAGGTAGCGATTCTTGATGATGCGAATAGGGTGATCTTGATTCCAATGCCTCTTGCTTTTCCCCCTTTTTTTTTTCTCGTCTTTACTAGAAATTTGCAAATGTCTTCTCCTTCAATGTCAATTCAAAATCATGCCTCCTGCTTTTCCCCGTTTTGTTTCTCTACCAGAAATTTGCAAATGCCTGCACCTTCAATTAGAATTCGCATAATGCTACTCACATGGTTGAGGAACCTTTTATTTCCCTCTCGTTCCCTATGATCTGTGATGCAAGAGTGCACTAATCCAAAATTAAGTGGATGCTTGTTGAATGGCTATGGTCTTCCAAGTTCGGTGAAATCTATCACATAGAACTCTTGTCACCTCTCCTAATCCAATCAGTGATGCCGATACTTCATACTCCACAATTCTAGGATACTAAGCTTTGCTTCTTGGAGAAAGTGTTGATCTAATTGTCTCAAAAATCGAAACGTCTACACAAGAAAGCTTAGTTGATTCTTTTGTTATTCCTAGGCAGATTGTGTTGGATAGGTACCAAGTGAGAGGTCTTAGCTTCTAGGACTTTTCATTTAAGCAAAGAGGTATTGACTTAAAAGATTTTCATGAAAGAATGGTGTTTGACAAACGCCTTGTAAAATATTTATTACAGAACAATTTTTAATATAGATAAGAAGAAAGTGAAAAATAGAGAATGAAGGAACCTGCGGTTGTATATGAAAGCACAAGTGGGCGACACAAAAGTAGGACCGTTGCCAACATCGCGAGACCCTAGGCAACGCGCCTCTGAAGTCGAGCAAACCCGGTGAAGCGACACTAAGGTTGAGTGAAACTAGGCGACATGACGCCAGTGTCATGCAACCCCAAGTGGCAGAACGCCGGGGCCACGCGACTAGGCAACGCGATGCTTGACCCTCGGGAAACTAAATCTGGCATCGAGCGGTCCTCGCAAAGCTTCTGGACATTGTGCTACCTTCGGCGAAGCTTTGTCAATGTACCCCGACCCTCGACAAAGCTGCGCGGGCGTCCCTTGGCCTCCTCAGCGAAGCCTCCCAGTCCTGGTCAACCACGTCTCTCTCTCCTATCCAAGGTTGAGGGCTAAAACATGACGGCAAATATATTAGTGATGGTAAGATTGGAAGTAAGAAAGCTTTGTTAAACCCACGAACTTGCATTCCAACCTTGAGCTTTGAGCATTTTCAAAGCAAAACTTTGGACCAAAATCTTTGAAATTGTATTATCAAACATCAGATCTTTGGCTCAAGGTCCCTTGGAGGTCCAAAATAATTTTTAATGGCCAAATTGAACGGGATTGAAACGGAGGGTAAAATTAAAATAATGGTGCCACTTTAGGGAGTTATATGAATCCAATTTTATTTTATTTTTGAAGTAAATATGTTTAAGCAATACTAATTTTAGATATTTTGTTATATTAATCCTAGTAATCTATATGTATTATTTCCTTTCTTTTTCTCCTTATGAAGAGATGAGTCCCATTCCATTGGGCAAGTGAAATGCCAAGTGGCATTTTGATAATTTTTTCTGAGAACATTGGTAAGTCAAGTTCCTACAAGTATTGCCTTTCATTGGCTTTCACCAAAGTTCATCCTCTACTTTCCCTCCCATCAGTCGCCCTTCGTTTAAATCTTGGCGGTCCCACGTCGTCCATTTTTAAACACAAAAGTCAATAAAGTAGAAATGACATTGCCAATCACTTCGGTAGGCAAAAATTGGCAAGATTCGAGGAGAGAGAGGGGAGGAGGACGCTCGACGACATGGAGAGTGCGTGCTCGACGATATAGGTGAGCAGGGGAGCTTGCTCGAATGGGAGAGAAAGGGAGAGTGCATCCCGTTTCGGAGTAGCAGGAAACCACATCGCGGGAGTTCGTCGTCGGTTTTCAGAGCTCCGGTCAACGGCCAATCCGTGAGTTGTTCTTCACAGAGTCGGTGTCGAAGGTCAGACGAGTACTGAGATTTATTCGACGAGCGGGGGAAAAGCTCTAACCAGACGCCCTTCATCGTCGTCAATCGAGACCTCGATTCGCCAAACAAACCAGGTAAAGTCTCGCTCCGAACGCTCTACTTTGTCTCTGTTTTGGCCGAGAAAGACATGCTCGGTTCGATCGATTTTCTTGAAGAGATCTTGATAAAACGAAGTTTCTTTGTTGCTAACCATGGTGTTTTAAGTCTGTTCGTAACGTGTGAGGCTGAGGATCTAGTTAAAATTAAAACAGAAAACCATTGAAAGGTCTGCGTATTGCCTGTTTGATAAAATGCCTAAAAGAGGCGAATGTCAAGTCTCGTTTAAATTCAAGATCGATTCGTACTTGCTGTGTTTTTTTGTTGAATCATATCTAATACTGGCATTTTCTCTGTGTTTCTTTGCGATTTGATGAAAAATCTTTGCTTGAGTCCAACGTACATGCGTATCTCCAAGGCCGGAAAGCTTTTCGTCAGAGTACCCCTTGCACCAGCGAAGTCAGCGTTTCAGGGACATACTAGTTAGCCCATCTCGCTTCATTCTAATGTATTTTTGCCCTGTTAATTTGTTGGGGATGCTGCCGTGAAAAGTGTGGATTAGGTAGGATGGTTTTTGTTAAGTTTTGCGATAATGGAGCAGGCGGCCAGAGGTGGTCAACGTCGGTCGGAATTAATGATCGGCGGTTGGAGATAGATCGGCGGTAATCTGAGTTCTGGTGATAAACTCGTCAACGATGGTATTTGTTTCGTTAAAAAGAAAAAAATGGCGGGAAAGGTGGGGTTGCAGGTTGAAAATGGCGTTCGGGTAAAGGATGTCTGGAGGAAGAAGGGGAAGTGCAGGCAGAAAAAGACAAAAAGAATTTTTTAAAAAAAATTAAAAATCCAGTTTTAATCCGACGCGGGTCGGATACGGGTATAACGGTCGGGTGAATGGCTCGGATCGGGTAAACAGTCCGAACCCATTCCTCGAATATAATAATAATAATAATTATTAAAAATTTTTAAAAATCCAAAAAGTCATTAAAAATTTTAAAAATTCGAAAAAAATTTATAAAAAATTCAGAAAATGATAAAAAAACTTAGGAAATAATAAAACTTTAGAAAATTCGAAAATCAATAAAAAAATTAGAATTTTAGATAATCATTAAATATTTTAAAAAATCCGAAAAATCATTAAAAATAAAAAAAATCGATAAAAACATTTAAAATTTTGAAAATTGAGAAAATTCATAAAAATTTGGAAAAAAATCATTAGAATTAGAAAATTCAGAAAATATCAAAAAATATAAAATCCAGAAAAAAATCGAAAATCATTAAAAATTTCAGAAAATTATTTTTTTAAAAAAGTCAAAACTATTAGAAGCCCTTAGAAATTGAAACCCATATTTGGACAATTTTTTAGAGTTTTACAATAGGGTTCTTTAATGGTTTGGATTTTTTTTTTTTTTTAAGGAACAATATTAGGAAGCTTGTATGTTTTCTTTTTATTATACTCAGTTGTACTTTTTAATATATTCGATGTTATTTCTTTTGTTTTAGAATGGTCATGACAAAACTTAAATTTCTTCGATAGATTGCTATGGCGTTAGTTAACATAATCAAGTTAGGTATTGAAAGGGCATTAGTCTTAGGTCTAATGTAATTAAATCCCCGAGTCTATAATCTTTGATCGTATAAATAATAAGATATTCTCTTGTATCTCAGTGATTTCTAATCGCCCCCCAAAAAAGGTGGTGGCGACTTTTTTGTTAAAATTTGCATAGGCTAAATTGATGGAAATTTTCAACATTTAATGTCGAGCAAGGTATGAATTTGGGAGAGTATGAGTTAAGGAATGCTCATCGGCCTTAAGTTGACAATACCCCTAAACCTAACAATGAGTTAGGTCATGATAAGTACATATTTTTTTTTCATTCAAAAATATATATTTTAATTCAAATCTTATGCGATGAGAGCAAGAGTAACACCATTGATAGAAAATAATTAATAAAACCCGAAGCAATGTACTGATTTCTATTTATATATCGGATCATTCCATTTTACCAGCCTTCCTTATTGTTGTGATTTATTTTGAGTTAACAATGTTTGTAAACAAAATCCAAAGGGATGACTCTACAAAATTGCCACACGAAAACTAATAAAGCGCGAAGCAATGTTGGGCAAATTCATGAGAAAAATCCTGGGCCGACCCGATTTGAAACAAGCTCGGGTCAAAATGGGCCTCTTAAGACTGAAACGATGGGCCGTTTCTCTTGCTAGCTTAATTGGAACATGAATGAAAATATGGTTTGGATTCGCTTTACGTTTCATGAAAATTTTCTTTCCTACTTTTGTTTTTTTTGTTCCCAGCATGATGATGATGATGATGATGATGATGATGATTATTATTATTATTATTATTATTATTTAGAATTTTCTAAGTTCTAAACTGGCCAAAGAAATTAATCATGTGCTATTGTAGTTGATCAGTGCGGTTAATTCACATGATTTTACTTTCAAAAAAGCTAAAAGTAACTCTATTTGAGTATTTGGTAAATTCTTGAATGCAGAATTTGGTGTCAGCTAAGCCCGAAGTAAATTTTAACACATCCCGATCATGAAAATGCTTTGACAAAGCGTTCGTTCATACTAGTAGTCTTAACTAGTATCTTTAGGGCACTTCTACACTTTTAAACAAATTTTTTTATGTTAATTGTAATAAAATTTTCCAAAAAAAATAAAGTTAAAAAAAGTCAAAGGATTTTATTTTCGCTCTATAATTAGTTCGCTCTTAAATTATAACTGACAAGTGGAACCCATGTTAGGAGATCACTTGGCAAATCGACAGCCGTCGAGTTCAGAGTTTGGATGAATAACGGCATACGGAAAGGAAAGAAAAAAAAATCAGATAATTTCTTTTTCCATAACAGTTTCCAAGAAATAATGAACTTCATTTTGGGAACCATATGAAGAAAATGACACCCAGTCACAGCTGGAAAACCTATCTGAAATTGATTGCTAGGAAATGACTTGGCCAAAGAAATCCCATCAATTAATTAATCTTTATCCACTGCTCATTTGATGGAAGAAAAATGTCAAAAGTAGAGTAATCTTGATTTCGAATCTTACACCAACGACAGGCTACGTTGATGACTTAAAGCATCTTCAGTCACGTCAGGTTTGGACCAAGGCCTTTTTCTAGACAATGACTTCTTGACAATATTTATCATTCCATAAATATCATCAAGGGGTCAAAAAATTCGAAGAAACGAGGGAAAAAGACTGACAAGAAAGGAATTGCGCATATTTTCATTTTTTTTTTATTTTTGCAATATCTTTACGTTTTAGTATGTAATCCTCAAAGAATCAAGCTATTTGACAGTCATAGTAAATACCTTGTCGTCCCGCTCTTAATAGAGCATGCCCCATATTTAGTGTTTGTCTAGACTAATCTATCTTCCGTTAATTGAGAATTTAAAGGAATAACAATAATTTCCTTAGTTCATCAAATAGTTCCCTTGAAGTGCTTCTAAAAGGTCTCATCTATTCTATCATTCGCCTATTGCATATCAAGTTTCAACATAGTTGGCAACTTCTTATTGCTTGCATTCACTCTTAAAGGGAAACATTTACTGAACAATGAGTATATTGTCTTGAATTTGACGGCTAATGACAAAAGCATTTTGTTCTATGCAAATAATATCCAAAAATAATGATTTTAATCTATTGGTCATAACTTTGGATATAATTTTGTAGACAAAATTACACAGACTAATGGGACAAAACTATTTTAGCTTTTCTAGGTATGGTATTTTGGGAATAAGTATAATTTAGGTTTTATCTACTTTAACATTTAAGCATCAAGTGTTCTAAAAGGAAGTTACTTCTTGAAAAACATCATGTTGAATGTCCTCCTGGTGGTGTTTGAAAAAATGTCCACTTAAACCATCAGGATTGGGGGCTTTGAGAGCTCATAACTAGCGTACGGTTTCTAAAATTTCTAGTATGGTGACCTTAGCTATTAACTTTCAATCCATATCTTCCAACCCCAGAGTTGGAATATGTTCAATGACTGGTTGGAAATTTTTGTGTCTTGATGACATATATAAACTCTTAAGGTATTCCACCATCATTTGCTTTAGAGCACTAGGTTCACGCATCCACTCCCCATCGGTATTAGCAGCATAGAGATTCTGTTTTCCTACCTCCTTTGAATAGTTGTTACATAAAAAATTTTGGGGTTTTTATCCCCCATTTCAACCAGCTAATTCTAGAATGCATGCCCAAAAAAAATTTCTTTGCTTTTCCACAGTGAGCTAATTTCCTTTCTTCAATTTCAATATCTTTTCTTTACTTTGGGAAATATCTAGGCTGTTTGTTATATTTTTGATTTCCTACTTTAGCGTCTCAATTCTCCTATGAGCACTTTGAGAATTTTTTCCCAATCCAAGATGCAAGGGTTTAGGTTGCTTTTCACTATTTAGTAATTAAATTGGTTCCTCCTCGCTTGGGAGATAACCAAACCCCATTGACAATATTTCCATACTCCTCGTCCTCTAAGCACAATGTTTCAAATCTGAATTCTTTTGCTTTTTTCATTGGTTGTGGGAATAATCTTAGCAAGATAGGACTATGGTCTGACCAACTGCAAATAAAGCAAAGACTTCCATGTTTGGAAAAGCACCATCTATTCAATCATGCATAAGACTCTATCTAGTTTCTTTTTGGCAAATTCCTCCCGTTCTTTATTAGTATCCCAAGTGAAAGCACATCCCTTGCTTTCCACTTCTATAATATCACAATTGTTTAGGAAGTTTCTAAATGCTACTAGTCAATAATTTTTAGCCATCCTCCTCCCCTCCTTTTCCCAAGGATAGAGTATTTCATTAAAATCCCCTACATACATCCATGGTAGATGGTTTGGATGTTTAATACCTTCCAGCTCCTTCCATAACATTTGTCTATCATGAAATACATTGGGTGCATGGATACAAGATATATGCATTTGTAACTTATGATCTTTTAGTTCACATATTATATCAATAAAATCTATCGATATTTTGCTTCATGGAAATCGCTATTGTGGATGCAAGTACTTTCCCTCAACGAGCGCACGTATTGTTAATATCCTCAAAGGGGAAGGGGAAAGGAAAGAGGAGGGGGAAGAGGAAAATGGTAGGGCTCTATGCTCTTTGGGCTTCGTGGTCTTTTGCTTTTGAATTCTTTAATTGCCATTGAGTTGAAATCATAGTGCTTAAATTCAAACATCCACTTCTTTAGGCCTTGCAAACTGGACCAGGCCCTTCCAATCAGGACCACATTGGAGCCCTTTTTTTTTTTTTATCATTTTCTCTTTCTTTTAATTTTTTAAAATTCGTTTTAATATATTTTACAAGATTCTATGGTTGATTTGTCAACTATAACTTAGGTGTCAATAGTGACATATATAATTTTTTTAATTTTATTTTTATTTTCTTCACATGGCTAATAAGACCGTCGGCCCCTGGTAGAGGTAAGGGCCAACAACCCCCTGAGAGACACCAGCCGAGCGAGAAAATATTGGGTGGGTTTAACCCAACACGTAGGCGGTGGGTTAAACCATTCGGCGATCGACGCGTGGCGCCACGTAGGCGAGGGCGTCAGGCGTTCAAAATTCACGCGGGCCGCGTGTGGAGCCCACCACTCTGACGCTCCCTGCTCTGCTCTCCTCTGCGACGCCTGAGCCCCCTGTCGAATCGTCCTCTCTCTCCTCTCTCTCTCTCTCTCCCCCTACTCTGTTCCGTTCCGTTGCGGAGGAGAACAAAAAGGTCGCACAGCTGCTTCTCTTCCCCCTCCTCTGCTCTCTCTCTCCATTCTCGCCGACGAGCTCTCTCTCTCCATTCTCGACTCCGACGCCCCGCCGACGACGCCGCCTCCGCTTCCGCCTCCACCCCCGACGCCCTCTCGCGACTCCGACGCCCCTCAAGCCGGTTGCCTCCGACGCCTCCGACGCCTCCGACGCCGCCTCCGCCTCCGCCTCCGCCCCTCAAGGTCGTGTTGCGGGTCCGCCGGTTGCCTCCGTCGTCCCCGACTCCGACGCCCCTCAAGCCGGTTGCCTCCGTCGTCCCCGACTCCGACGCCTCTCAAGCCGTTGCCTCTGTCGCCCCCGACTCCGACGCCGACGACGCCGCCTCCGCCCCCGACGCCCTTTCGTAATTTTTTTTTTTTTTATGCTTCTTTCATTAGTCTTACAGTTTATTCGGTAACTCACACAACCATTCCAATCCTATTGGTGGAAATGCAGGTGAAGGTCGTGTTGCGGGCTGATTTTTCGCCTGCTACATATGACAAGGTCGTCGTTATATCAGGTTAATGTTGTCTTCCCTGCATTTCTATGTTAATGTTTTAGAATCTAATTGTGCGCATTGAATTTCTTGAATTCTTATTTTGTCGGTGATGTCCATGGCATCAGCGTGATATGGTTGTTATCTTTCAGTTCCTGCCAATGTTTCTATATTCAGAAACACTTTTTTTACCTCTCATTTAGAAACCGTTGATCTGTTCGCAACTCCTCATTCCCCACAGCTTCTACTTCATCTACCCAATTAATTCATTTACAGTTCAATCATTTAGAAGGAAAGTGATGGACTTCAACAGCGGGCCATGATTTATGCATAAGAATCTCCAGTTCAATGATCAATGCTATTTCTTTGTCAGGTGGCGGTAGCGGCCATGAGCCAGCTCATTCTGGATTCGTGGGTGAAGGGATGCTAGCAGCTGCAATATGTGGTGATGTTTTTGCTTCTCCACCAGTTGATGCTGTTCTAGCTATATGTTTTCTCATGATTATATGACTAAACAAGGAAAATGTCATGGATCTCTTGCTTTATGTTTTGTCTCCTTGTCTATGAGATTCATTTTGCTCTATTGTATATATTTCAGGGCATCCGAGCTGTAACTGGTCCAATGGGGTGTCTACTTATTGTCAAGGTACTTCCTTTACTTTATCCTACCACCTTATAGAGTATTTTGGCACACATGGAAACTTGTGTATACAAGGGAAAAACTAAAAATTTTGTAAACGGCACTTTCATTGCCACGGAAATTCCGGGAGTTTATGCAGTTCTAGCAGCCGCATAGACCACAAGTACTTATTTCCACACTTTACTAATCGTAGCTAGCAGTTCCTCTCTAAAATACCCCACACGGCCCACGTAATTTCCCAAGTTGACAAAGCCGTACTCAAGGAGCGGTTATATTAAGTTGGTGCAGGCTATGGAATTCCTTCCCTTAAAATGTTAAAGGGTGCTTTCACTTTTTAAAACGAGAAATACAATATATATCAGCTACTAATTATTTTTTGTGCTTCTCGCATGATGACCTAAATGATAAGACATATTATTAGCATTCCCCATCAGTTTCTGCAAAACAATTTTGCTGAAGCTTCTGAAGCAATAATCTTTAGCTCTTTTTACATTGGCTAATTGCAATTTAGTTTATCTGCTGTATACAGAATACAGGAGATGAGAGCATATGATGCATATGGAGGAAAAATTAAGTTTACTCTGGATTTACAGACTTATTGCAACTTTATTTCTCAATCAAATTTGCTGACAGGAAGAAAGAGCCAACATGGAATGAGGAATTCACTTTTAACATTAAGCTCCCTTCGACTAAAAACCTCCAGGTTAAGCCTCTACCAGAGTGATATCCATTACTTCCTTTCCACTTTGCATCTGTGGACTAACTGGAGACCGAATTGCTGGCATGTTTAGGAAGGACTTATCCTAAAAATATGTGATGCTGCTTTTGTAATAAATGAATGAACGCCATTTTGAGGGGGCCAACTGCTGCATCAATTTTTGGACTCCTCTTTTACATGCTAAGGAGATTTGCTCATTTGTTGCCTTATTTGATACAATCCCAAGTTGATTGTGCCATATATCTTGCATTAACATAACACGAAGCAAGCAACTCCACCATTTTGTTTTTTTTTGGGTACAAGTCCTTGCTGATTTTGGCGCTCAGCAAATGGATACAGCTATCCTTAAATGCATGAACTGAAGCTGAATAATTGTTGATCTTTTTGTTGTTCACTGTGGTGTGGATGCGAGGTGGCAGCTTGGGATGCAAACTTGGTAACTCCTCACAAGCGAATGGGCAATGCAGGAATCTGTTTGGAGCTTCTGTGTGATGGTGAGAATCATTGAATTTGTTGTCGATTTGTATTTTGAACTTTATTGTGCAATGCTGCTGGTGGTTTAGTTGGGTGGTTCAGAAGTCAAATAAATGAGCAATATACCAGATCAGTTTTTCTCCTGTGAAACATTATTTGATACTCTATGACCTTGGCAATGGATGAAATGACTATCATATGGAAATTGTACTTTTTCTTGATGAGCATGTCTGTTTCCAGGAGATTCACATGAAATGGTTGTGGAATTAGAAGGAATGGGTGGTGGAGGGAAGATACAGTTAGAGGTAAGTGTGGAAACATTTTTATATCAATCACATAGTTGGAAGCTCTCTTAAAAGGACGATTAGGATTTCTGTTTGAAGACTCTCGACTTCTTGAAATAAACATCTATATATGATTTGTAATTGTTCAAGAGAAGTTCCAATTAGAAGGTAGAGTTTTCGTTTAGGCCTATAGCTTCCAGCATCTATCTGTGAATCATTGAGCATTAGCAAGAGCTTTTTATTAACGTTTGCTTATTTGAGTACCTGGCAATTACTGTATAAGAGCTTTCTCCAAGATGTTGTAACATCGTTTCTCTTTTGTTATTATGAATCAGTCGCTGGGTAAATCTTAGATGCTTGAAGAACCAGTTTACACCAATACGCTATGAACCCTGGACATCTAAGTCTGCACACACTCCAGCTCAGCCCTTTCCAATAGGCTAAACTTGCTTTATTATATTGGTGGAAAAGACGACATTGAAATACAAAGTAAACCTCTTATCTGTTTCAAAGACATTGAATCAATCATGGGGGTTGTTTGTCCATTTGATCTTGTATGTCAAAGTCGAGTATCTACTGAGATGCATATGACACAAACACGCAGTGCTTGTATATTGTCTCACATGTATGAAGTGTGAATAAGAACTACTAATAAACAAGTTTAATAACAATCTTTCAGAAATCAGACAATAATGCTGGGAGGAGAAAAAATATTTCCACTATTGGACTTTGGTAGGAATATTAGAGAATCCTATCTGAACCAGGCAAAATTGGTGATGAGTATCTGAATTCCATTTATGAGAATTCTAACCTTGGTTTCGTTATTGTGGATTTCTTTCCATGCTTTACTAAGATACCGGTTATCGTCCTTCTGCGTGTTATGCCGGAAAAATGAGCAAGCTCACTGGTGATGCTGTTTCAGGTTAGATATAAAAGTTTTGATGAAATTGATGAGGGAAAGAAGTGGTGGAAGCTCCCATTTGTTTCAGAGTTCCTCAGGCAAAATGGGTTTGAGTCTACTTTGAAATCAATTGTTGGGTCTGATAGTGTGCCGGCTCGGCAGTTTGTTGAATATGCTTTTGGGCAGTTGAAATCCTTTAATGAGACATATCCTTGGAAGGATAAGCTTTTAAATAGTGGTAAATATGTAGCAGAAGGGGAATCGGTCAATGCCACTGCTGCACCTGAGAAGTCTTCATCTGTAGATGTTCCATTGCTGAATGACCAGAGCCTGAATGAAGAGAACATTGTTGTTGAGTCTTCCCCTGATTCAACTGGATTTGAGAATGCTAATGGAGAAAAAATGCTAGTTGGTGAATCCATATAGTTTGACAAACATTTCTGGAAGAACTTTGCAGATGTTATCAATTGGAAGGTTGTACAGAAACTTGGTCTTCCTGTCCCTGAGAATGTAAAATGGGATGGTTTTGATGTACTAAATAAGATTGGCATACAATCCCAGAAAGTTGCAGAAAAAGCTTACGTTGAATCTGGGCTTGCAACACCGAGTAGACAAGATATTGATGATTCCGCAGAGAGCGGGCCACTTCTAAGAAGTGCAATTCAGTCTTCAATTCCGGATATAAAAAAAGTGACACAAGATTTGTTGCAGCAAACTGATTCTGTTTTGGGGGCATTGATGGTTTTGACTGCGGCAGTTTCTCGGCTAAATAAGGAAGCGCGTTCTGCGGAAATGCCGTTACGTAGTTATGCTACTATGGGAAAGAGATGATTGTGAGAGAGGCCATGAATGCTGCGTTTGATGAGGAAATGTTTGCAGATCATAGAGTCTTTCAATGTGTCTAAAGGTTCTTTTCTTTTTAGAAGTATGGACCTGAGAGGGTTGTTGATTCTGCAATCACAGAGGCTGGTTTCGCTGGAGTTGAAGTCAATGCTGCTTGTTATGGCCTCAGGCTTGTCATGTATTTTACGACATTGCTGCGTGTCGGCTGTGGTGATATATCAGTCCCTATAGTTTCAAGAAGAGCTGTAGCAAGATTTAGTGCCCAACACTCCCAACCCCTGTGAAGACGTCACCATCCCACCGAGAGGAAGCTTTATTGGATCCTGCCTCATTAGATCACTCATCACCCTCAGGATCTATCGGACGTGAGAATCATCCGTGGCGTGCGAAATGAGAGGTTCTCATGAATTGTCTAACGTATCCGATATGTCCCTCCTACCAAAGTTCGTCCTCATCCTCTGCTTTTTTCGGATTTGCAGTGAACCAGTCGGTCAAAAATTTCGTGAAACATATTCCTCTTCGATGAACAACCTCGGCATCCATCCTGTATTAACAGCAACTTTCTTAAGATTTCTTCACATGCCAAAACGCTGGTACAATTATACTTATTTTCATCAGCAACGATTGTCATAAAATGAAGTTCTTCTGTTCTTTACTCATGCCTTTCATCATTATAAATCTTCTCAAGAATTCTCTGTGGATTACTACACTCTTGTTTATTCCTGAAAGGTACTTATTTTTCCAAGTTGAGAGGATCATTCTGACCCCCTATTGCAGTAACTTATTTTAGTGACGCAACTCACTAAGGAGGGCTTTCTTGTTCATTTAAGTGACTTCTTTTCTAGATGTTGTGGTCACACTCCAATGTCTCCTCCAACTGAGCTTCTGCTATGATTGCTGCTATCTCTTTAAAAATTTGGCATCTTATAATTCTATAGATTCATGTCAGCAGACTTTTAGGTGGCCTAAGCATGATCTCCCCCTTATTAGTGGAAAATCTTTTGATGCATTTTTCTAGTACCGCACGTAGTATGTGTGATGCAATTGTCTGTTGCTTTGCAGAAAGTGAAGGACAGCTGGAGAGTTGTGAATCACAGGGATATCATACCGTCAATTCCACGCCTGATGGGTTATTGCCACGTGGCCCAACCCATCTATCTAGCAGCAGGAGATGTTAAGGATGCCTTGGTATCTATATAGCTTTAACCTTCTTACCCAGAATGAGTGAACAAATTTCATCTATTTAAGCTCTTCAACCCATTCCCTTAAGGAATATGTTGGTGCAGTTATTCCACTCAGAACTCTGTTGCATGGTGAAATACTCTGGATTAATAATAACTAGCTGATGGTTTCAAGTGTTCGAGTCTGTTACTTGTGGACTTATCAAGGGAAGCATCAGTAGGAAATTGGATCATGACTCGTATTACTTTTCTGTTGCTAATATGAGAAAGCAGTAGTTTTACTTGTACAGATCTTCCCAGATCAACTACTTATACACTTGGTTGATGTTGTTCAGGTAAATGTGCAGTCCTTGGCTGATGGTTACCAAGGTGACTTTGTTGGTGAAGCCACGCCAGATGTTTTAATTAGTGAATTTGTAAGTTCACTTTTCTTCCTTGGTGACTGAAAGTTCCTTAAATAGACAAATCGATATTTCCATACGCTTAATATCAGAACATTCTTATATATCTCATTTTAGACTACCTTACTGTTGTTCTGCTGAAACGTGCTTGGTGAAGTCACACAGACATGTGTCACGGGCCGAGAGTTTCCTTGGCCTCGGAAACGACCCGCGGGCGCCTAGCGAGCGGAATTCGCCAGGCCAGCCCTTTCTTTAGCTGTTCCACGAACGATACGGTGAATGATTCTTCTCGCGAGATCCTACCACGCCCAGCTTCACTCGGGCGTCTGGTCCATTGAGTAAGGCAGCAGTTCTCTTTAGGCACAACAACTGGTTTCGGCCTGCCATGGCCTCGTCAGGAGAGCGGCATCAGCTCCCGACCAGTTTGTGCACGGGAGGCCTACCCCGTCTTCAGAGCTCCTAAGTGATATAATCCTTCTATCCTAGAACTCCTAGCACCAACCGTCCTGACGCCACTCCCACGGACCAGTTGTGTTCTACCCTTCTGCCTCATACTCTTCACCAGATAACCCCAAGCGCCACTCACAAGTGTCACGAGTACGAGAGGATTCACGGACCGTGACACATGCATGCAAAATTGTAGCAGTCTTGATGAACTTTGCCAATATATATGTCTGCTTATTGTCTGGTTTGTCAGTTTTTTGATTTTTGATTTAGATGTCTGCATTAAACTACCTTGGACAGAACAGCTCGTGTCTATTTACTCTACTGTATGTTGAGATAGTAACTGTAAATGAATTGGTGAGTTAAACCCATTGCTGGTGCACAAGTCCAACGTGACAGGTCTCAAACTTCTTTTGCAGATGAAAGGTGAAAAGGAACTCTTACAAAAGATATTGGAAACTGAAATAAACATATATCGTGCAATTAGAGATGGAAGTGCGCTGATGCAACATATGGAAGATTTCTATTACATCACTCTGCTCGAGGTACGTTAAGTTAGAGCCTCCTGTAACTTCTGTTCATTTTTAATTATACATCCTGAAAAAGCAAAGAGAAAAGGGGAAAACACCCCCAAAAGAAGTTGTTCCCATGTGCTATGTTATCTGTTAGCCCTTTTGGAAATGAAAATACTTCCTCTTTTTCATAAGAGCGTCAGATCAAATTACCAAACTGCGGAAAGGCTGCAGACAAGTGACGAAGCAACAGACAGACAGCTAAATGCTTAACAGCATGCATGCCGTGGTAAATGCACATATGCTCTTACTTAAGCCACCACACCCTATCACTGGCCCCCAAAATACACATCTCCATGTAAATCTCACACGGAGATCGTTATATCATGTGTGGTTCTGGGCTATTCTGTTTTAGTGTATGTTTCAAGCAGAGACTTCGAGAAGAATAGCATCAGGACCCTTCAATAAATGTGTACATTGGAGGTAATGTAATTGGCTGACAGAGATTGATCAATTTTCTTGCTCACGTCTTTTGGCTATGGCTATGTTCCTATGCTATAACGGTTACTGTTACGCTGAGTTCCTTTAAGTTGTGAGACTGTTGGTAGATATTAACGTCTGAGATGAATTGGACAGATCTTGTGAACAACCTAGGTACAATTGCGAGGTCAGGGATGAAAGAATTCATGGAGGCATTGCAGGCGGGAGCTGATGTGAGCATGATCGGTCAATTTGGTGTCGGTTTCTACTCTGCTTATTTGGTGGCTGAGAAAGTCATTTTGACTACTAAGCACAATGATGATGAGCAGTACATCTGGGAGTCCTAGGCTGGTCGTTCCTTCACCGTTACGAGAGATGTGAGTGGGGAGCAACTCGGCAGAGGGACCAAGATCACCCTCTTCCTTAAGGAGGACCAGGTGAGTTCATTTACGGTTGCTTTTATGAATTGGTGGAGAAGATTTGCATTGGTTTTGGATGATACGTGATGCTAACAGCGTCACGTCTCTGTTTTCCTCAGCTGGAGTACCTGGAAGAAAGAAGGATTAAGGACCTTGTGAAGAAGCACTCCGAGTTCATTAGCTACCCCATCTATCTATGGACTGAGAAGACAACCGAGAAAGAGATCAGTGATGATGAGGACGATGAGCCCAAGAAGGAAGAGGAAGGAGATGTTGAGGACGTCAATGAGGAGAATGAAGAAAAGAAGTCCAAGAAGAAGAAGATTAAGGATGTTTCTCATGAGTGGCAGCTCATCAACAAACTGAAACCCATCTGGCTGTGAAAGGCAGAGGAGATCACCAAGGAGGAGTATGCTTCCTTCTACAAGAGCTTGACCAATGATTGGGAAGACCATCTTGCCGTGAAGCACTTCTCTGTTGAGGGGCAGCTTGAATTCAAGGCTATTTTGTTCGTCCCAAAACGTGCTCCGTTCGACCTCTTCGATACTCGCAAGAAGATGAACAACATCAAGCTCTATGTTAGGAGGGTTTTCATTATGGACAACTGCAAGGAGCTCATTCCAGAGTATCTTGGATTCGTGAAAGGAGTTGTCGATTCCGATGACTTGTCCCTCAACATTTCTCGTGAGATGCTGCAACAGAAGAAGATTGTGAAGGTCATAAGGAAAAATCTTGTCAAGAAGTGCATTGAGATGTTCAATGAGATTGCAGAGAACAAGGAGGACTTAAAAATCTATTTGATGGTTGAAAGTGTTTACTTATTTAGTCAATTGATGATAATATTTCGTATTTTAATAAATTAATTTTATAAAATGTATCGTAAATATTTCTTTGTCAATGATTATGGAGTTTCATATAACGTCCACCAATACTTATTTTTCATTAGAAAGTTTTCATACCGATGTTTACTTAAACGATGCTTATGAGTAGCACCAAGATGTGAATTAGTAGTGAAGGTGCAGGGCATGAAAAGATGAGCAGATATTTTTTCCACATTCATATCATATTTGGATGTAATTCTTATATTTAATAGTGAACTCAAGTGCCAAAGGAGTAGGACATCACAGATTTATTGATCATTCTCCGCAATTTAGTCGTTGATTACTTGATAGTATGATGTCGTAATGATGGACAAATGTCCAATTTAGTCATTGATTACTTGATGGTATGATGTCGTAATGATGGACAAATGTCACATTGAATCATAATTGGGCTTAGAATTTAAGCTTTGACGTACACTCCTAAGTCAAAATGAAGAATGTTAGATTTGAATGTTCAAAAAAATACATTAGTACACAATTATAATGCACACATAAATGCTTGATGGCAAGAGTATTGGCCCTATAGGACAAGACAACGTTCATAACCCATAATGGATCATCAATCAGAGTATCTGCAAAACCTCCATAGACATTGTACATATCCATGACATTTCTTATTTTATCAGTCCCAAGTGCAGGTAGTACTTTCTTGTAGTGCTTTGCCCGCACCTTCCACTTACTATCATCGTGCTTGAAAGCACTCGCGCTTCTTCCTTGTATTTCTGACATGCGCTCAGGTGTGACGTGCAGTCGCTCAGGCCATTTGGGGATGGATTTGAGACTGATATTCTTGAGCTTTGGATCCGGAACAACCACGCAAGGATGGAGCGGAGTATACCAAGCAGAGTCCAGCTCAAGGCTGTCATCGCATTTCGGTGGGTAGGCATCAGGTTTCGCAAGGCGATTGTAGCAACTGCTGTTTGAGGTTTTCTGCCACATGGCGATGTCATCCTTCTTGTTATATAGCTTGAAGCACATTTAGGTGAGAAGCCTCTGCAGTCTGTCATAATCTGACTTCTGTTCCTGCACGGTGGTGTTCCATCCACGCCAGCGGTTTTGGTAGTTGACTGGTGGTCGTGAGAGGACCCAGAAACCTCCAGGCCGCAGTATCCGGTGGAGAACTTTTGGTTTGACAGATCCAAGCCCAAAGTGTCGTAACACGGGAAAATGACAGATCCTAAATACACAAAACTTCCTTAGCCGACAAACGACGTGCACTTCTTTGATTTTCACAACAGAACCTATTTGCTTTCCCTCTCCGTTTCTGGCTATAGAATCTAACCTACTGTATCAAACCTGTCACGGCAGAGACAAGATTACAGGAACAGACAAGCTTACGCAATAGCACATTACCACAAAATTTGCTTGGCCAAGAAAAGCATAAGAACCACAGAAGGTGGAACAAGCACTTGGAATGTTTTAATGTTTTAGAACAAGCGCTTCCTACAATCAGCTGCACCACAGTAGCATGGCATTCTTTTCACCTTTCCATCAGGGCCAAAAACACTATCAAGCGCATAGCCATAGTCATACGTAAGCTCCTACAGACGAAATAACTGGGAGTCAGTCATGCTGAGAAGAATCAGAACAAACCCGCTTAAAAGATGTCAGTTCGTCAAAATTAGCGAGAACCAGTGGTCCACACTTTCAACAAATCTATCAGCAAAAGTTTACTAAAATAAAAGCAGTCAGTTTCATGAATACGCAAGGCTTTCAGACTAGCAGCTATGTGCATGCACCTATATCTCGTAAGCGCACACATAAGTACAGACAGAGAGAGCTACAACTTGACACAGTGCTGCTGAATATATTTAATTAAGTCTATAGCTACCAAGCGAAGAGTGCATCACAAGAGAAAAATGAATTACCTGCAATGGTGGTATGTTATCAGCTGCAAATAGAACCACCCTAGCCAGCTTAATGTCTTGGTGGGAACTTAATACACATTGGACAAATAGATTGGGCTCGCAGCTATGATTGATAAACCTGGCAATGTTTCCAGCTGAACCAGCATCAATGCAGAACTCTGGGACCTCAGATTTCTGTTCATCATGCTTTTCCACCTGATCAGTTGTCCCAGAGGATGCATCTCGTGACCTCCTCTGATCATGGATGACAAATATGAGAAACATGAAGTCACATTTCGGCTGTTCTTGACAGAAAAATGCATTTGACAGTGACTTCGAGTTAGCTTTCACACAGTTACATGCTTTTCCTTTTTTCAACTTTCAGTCTAAGAAGACAATACTACAAAGCAGTGTATAGATCTTGGATAACTCTTGTTAAAATTTGAGAAACGGCCAGATGCCAATAGAAGAGAACAGCATTCAGGAAAACTTGAAAACAGACTAGTCAAACTATTCTCAAGACAGCAGTACAAAAAAAGTTGCCAAGCAAACTTTTGAATCATCTAGATATCTTAAATACATATTCAAAACAAAGCACTATTCTCCTGTACAAATACCTTGGTAACTAACCTCCATATTTGTAGCAAAATTTCAAGACTTTCAATTTTAAGCACTGAAAAGGCTGATTGTAGACGATATGCCACCTACCACATAATACTAATGCTGACGATGAAAATACTCAATTCATTTCTCAATCCTACGTCATTCCCATTTAAAAAGGCTAGAAATTACAATGTCAAAAAACTTAAGTTACTGAAAGGAAAGAGGGTTCATGCAGATAAGGTCGCAATAGACCCCAACCCCATAAACAAGTGAGGTGGAATAAAATTTAGACCCGTCTCACGTGCAAATCAGAATGAAACCATATGTATGCACGTGGAACTGCAGATCAGGGATCTACATGTGAAATAAACATAAAACTGGCAGGACAGATTAAAACTTGACTCTTAAAACCATGTCAAAAGTCTAACCCCAAAGCTCAAACTAATAGGCCATGATAAATCCCTATACAAGCGATGTGGACAACACTTCAGTGCAATGCAACAACAAATTTTAAAGTTACTTTTGATTAGATGACCAATCACTTTATCCCCATGACACAAATGCCTAGCAATTATTTAGAGAAGTTGAGATCCATCTATGAAATGCTTAATTGATAAAATTGCTCTAAAAATTTAACTACAATATTCACAGTGTAATTATCCAGTTAATGGACTAGGTATTGTTCAAGCAATCACAAGCAATTAAAAAAAGGAAAAGCTTGTATCATCACAAGTTCATACCAATCCCCACAAATATTTGGACTCATATACAAGAGTATAGTTCGTATAGAGACAGCATATCCCAATAAATGTCTTTTTGATAAAAAAGAAAAAGAACACCTATAACTCCATCAAAAACAAAGATTTTTCATGGTGTAATCAAATCAAGCTAGTTGTACACTACTCAGGGTTGGGCTTGCCAAATTCTAGAATTTTACCAGCTCATTATTGATCTGGAGTTAAGCTCAAGCTCATGGATACTTGAACAGTTGCTAAGCCCTTATCAAGTTCATGTACTTAATATATTTCGATGACCTTGACTCTATATTTACCATCATACCCATTTTAAAAGCTTTATCTTACCCCTATTCATTATGGAAATATTAATTAGCCAGATTAATTTAGGAACTAGTAATTAAGTCACCCTGTCCTCAAATATGGTGCTCCTAAAATACATACAAAAACATCTAATCACATGTTGCATATAGTAAAATATTCCCATGCAACTTATATATCAACGAATACCTGTGTTAGAAATCTTTTCCTTCAAACTTGCATGGGATTGAAAGCATGTAGCTTGTTTACATGCATGTGTGCATTTAACTTTAATAAGTGGAATTTCGTCATGAGAGGCAGAGTATCAGATGCTAACCTCCCTTCCACCAAGACCCCTCATGGTTTGCAAGCAATTGCCCTAAAAAATGTAGTTATTCTCAGAGGCATTTTCCATGTCTTCACCCCTATTGAGAATACCAATGTATTCACATACTCGTGCTCCTGAAGGTATAAAGTCCCATGATCTAACAGCCCAACCCTTTCGTGGGGCTCGAAACACCTGGAATCCATGAGCAGAATTCAATCTGAGAAAAAGAAGTGGCTTGAGATGTCATTGGGGAGGATTTTATATCATTCAATCAAAATACAACCTCGAGACGATATCGTATGCCTCTCTGAGACACCCGATTCACACAACCAGGTCCACAGCCGCAGTTTTGTCCACATTCATAGACAACATCCTTAGCTTCTATTAATCTGAAAAGCAAAAAATAACCAGTGAATTTAACACATCCGTCCATCCTCTGCTGGCTCTGGAAGAAGCTGCCAACATTTTGGACACTTGACTAGCCGAACTTTACGAGTCAGTCCAGTGGTCATGTTTCTCCCAACAAACTGGCTAGATTAACCTATACATTGAAACTTTCCTAGCACGATGGAAAGTCAAATAAGAGAAAGTGAGATTCTAATAACATTGGCATCAGGGTGTTAACCCTTAACTAGACAACAGATGCTCGTGGCAAAAAAAGTGGGAGTCGAAGTTTTATGGCACAAAACGCAAGTTGTTCCCATAACTAGAGCAAGAAAACGGAAGTCCATCAAGCTTATGGATTCATGATGTACAAAGCCATTCCTAGAAATGCATACAAGCTGTTGGGCGATAACAGTTAAGCTGTGATATATGGTGTGCCCTTGTGATTAGGAAGGATCAAGACAATGATCATTGTTAGATGCAATTCCACTCTCGCACCATGGCAAAAGAACGTCTAGCTCACAGTTTCCTTTTGCTCAAAACTATTGCTAAAATTTTTCTGGAACCAAACAAGAACCCATGAAAATGCCAGGATTGATTTACAGAAGACATCATGTTGGAGGATTATTCACATCAAGGATTGAACTCCAATCTGTATCATGCCTATCACCATTGTCAACAATCTATCAAAAAGTGGATATGAATCTGATATGACATGTCACAGAACACATTGACAATATCATGTCACCATTAGCAGTTATGCTTGCATGGGTCGAATCACTCAACAGCAGGCTTGGCATAATAGAATCCTCAACCCTTCTACGCAGGGACATCTGGCTCTGCAATTACATTATGCATTTCCCAACAACAAATTTAAATATTGCAATGTGCCAAAACGACCACATTCCAGCCAATGATTCGGTTATTTTTCTTCTCTCCCCTAAAATCCAGCACTTAAAAAGAGTACTTGCTAGAATCGACAACAAATGCCAAAAAAAAGGCCCAGAAATATAAGAAAAGAACAGAGATGACTTGAGACAGATATTATACAATTGCATATTGCAGCCTCTGATATGATGCATAACTGCATAAAGAGAGATTTGGGATCAAAAGGTTGATTGTTACTGACAATTCTTCGAGCCACAGCAATTTCCAAGCAGAGAAGAAATTTTTGAATTAAACAGGGAAATCAAGGCAGAAATCAAACTCTTGCTGTATAGAACTGTGGATGTTCATGTCCTAATACAGGCCAACACAAATATAATGATATGCATATATATATCTATCCATTACCTTGGGACCTCATTTTCAAACGAACACTCGGGGAAAAAGGATAGAAGAACTGGGCAATCCATTCATTCAGTTTCCATAGCAACTGAATCAACAGAAAGTCACTGCCCAGATCGAACTGACCATACTAAAAACAAGAATCATCTACAGCTATGCCAGATCATTTATCAGGATTGGAGAAAACAACAACAACAACAACATAATGAAGAAGATAACATCATGTCAAATTGTCAACCCATGATTCCGAGGCAAATATTAAATGAGATCGATATCATGCACGAATCCAGATGAAGTTAGGAGACCCAACCAACCTTGGATGAAACACCAGAAACTCCGCAAGAAAAGAAGTACACGAGACAGAATCGATATTCTACCACATACAGAAATGACCCAAGGAAAATTCTGATGACGCCCGAATCGGAAAAAAATATGTAACATTCTATTATCAGGTCTAAGGGATGGGAAGTTAAAAAACAGAGCCGCTGATATTTATAAAACACTTCATGCATTTAAATCTTTAATTTTCCTTTTTTGTGGGGGTGAAGAACGACTAACCTTGGGAAGAACATAGAGGAAGCATCTTCTTTCTTTGCTTGAGAAGTTAGTACTTTACTCGGTGTTCATCGTGGCATTCTCTCTCCTTTTCTTTTGCAGCTGCTTCGTCCTCGTTCTTGCATGATGGAGCAAATGATTAGCGAGGATTTATGCTGATGTCTGTAGTAATTGAGGAACCATTTTCTCCAGGAAATCCAGGCTCCTACCTTAACTCGATAATCAATGGTAAACAGCTTTCGTTGGTTGTCAAACTTGGACTCGCAAATGAACAATCAGCCACCAAGTGACATGCCTCTACAACTTTATAAACTCCCAGCACTGAGTTGCATTTTCTGTTTACTGACCAATATCATAAGAATGCACGTAAAGCCTCCAAATCGCACTTTCACAATGCATAATTGACCAAAAATTCTATACTGTTCTGATCAAAATTATTGGTCAATGTAGCTTTACTGGTCCTGTTGAGCCAATGATTTCATTTTGTGATAAGCACTTACCAAATAGGGAAAAACAACAGTCAATTGTATTTATCACTTTGTTTCACTGGATCGACAAAATTGAATGCAAAGTGACAGCATGAGTTCACAGCAAGCGCTCATTCAGAAACAGGAAAGACAAAACATCCGCACCATTTGAACATATAGCGATTAACTAATCTAACATTCTCAGAAAAACCAAAAAACTCTCCCATTCAAATATTTAGAAGTGCCTATAACCGCAGTCTTCTGACTTGAATGTCTTCACAAAATGGAAAGGAACTCATCAGCGCGAAGATCCATATATAAACATCAAACGCGACACGTTACTGTAGCGCATCAAACGAACAATGATTAAATAATAAGTAAAATACAACTATCAAAAGCAGCATGAGACCAATAATGCACTCCAAGTGTAAACAGATCAGTCTATAGACACAAACTATCACATCTCATGCTAAGAATACATGTCGAAGAGATAAAATGCAGATCTCGGATTCGCAATCCACTCTATGAGGCTAACCTTCGTGCCGAAAGGACCGACAGGATAGTTGGCCGCGTTCTTCGGCAGGTCGTCGATGTCCCTCGCCGAAGCGGAAGCGGAGGGCGTCGGCGTCAGGGGCGAAGGCGGGGCGGAGGCGGAGGCGTCGTCGTCGGCGTCGGAGTCGGAGTCGCGAGAGGGCGTCGGGGGCGGAGGCGGAGGAGGCGTCGTCGGCGTCCGAGGCAACCGCCTTGAGGAGCGTCGGAGTCGGGGGCGTCGGAGTCGCGAGAGGGCGGAGGCGGAGGCGGCGTCGTCGGCGTCCAAGGCAACCGCCTTGAGGAGCGTCGGAGTCGGGGGCGTTGGAGTCGCGAGAGGGCGGAGGCGGAGGCGGCGTCGTCGGCGTCCAAGGCAACCGCCTTGAGGAGCGTCGGAGTCGGGGGCGTCGGAGTCGAGAATGGAGAGAGAGAGCTCGTCGGCGAGAATGGAGAGAGAGAGCAGAGGAGGGGGAAGAGAAGCAGCTGTGCGACCCTTTTGTTCTCCTCCGCAACGGAACAGAACGGAGTAGGGAGAGAGAGAGAGAGAGAGGAGAGAGAGGACGATTCGACAGGGGGCTCAGGCGTCGCAGAGGAGAGCAGAGCAGGGAGCGTCAGAGTGGTGGGCTCCACACGCGGCCCGCGCGAATTTTGAACGCCTGACGCCCTCGCCTACGTGGCACCATGCGTCGATCGCTGAATGGTTTAACCCACCGCCTACGTGTTGGGTTAAACCCACCCAATATTTTCTCCCAGCCGAGCACGTTATCATGTGGGCCAGTGGCAGCTTTTGTCTTCGAGTCCTTGGCCGATTCTTCATCGTTCCAGATTCATTGGTCGATTGCCACGTGTTCTGGTGGATCCTACGCTTCAGAAACTTCCGTTCTTTCTGCTTCCCTGGCTTTCTCTCTCCTCACTTTCTTCTTCCGCCTCCTTCAAAATGATAGTCAACGCAGAACCGCCTGGCAGCCACAATCCAAGATCTCTCTATCTTCTCGCCCTCGACACCGTCAGGGCCCGGCGATCCATCGTTGTTACGGGTCAGCTTCGTTTATTTTTGCACGTCTATGGTTTTCCGGTGATCCCGACGTTGATCTCGCCCTCTACACCCTCGCCGCCGCGCGTTCCTTCCTCGTCCAGCGGCATATATATATCTGAAATCGAAAGCTGAAAACGTTTTCACCAACCAAATGGCCCTGAGAGCGCTTGTTTCTTTGAGGCGAGCGAGAGCCAGAGCCGGGGCATAGGGAAGAGATCGTCGACTTCACTATCGATGGGGGAAGGGCAACCCCGGGTCAGAGGCCGCCTAGCATCTCCGAGAGCAATGCCCATTCTGCTTCTGCTTTAAGCCCTTGACTTTCTTAACAAGACTCTCTCTCTCTGTTCCGAAGCTTGGCATTCTAGAGAAGCACATATACCATCAGCTATTCTAATGGCCGCTTCTTCGAATATCAGAAGATATTACCATGTGTTCCTCAGTTTCAGAGGGACAGATGTTCGCCACGGCTTCCTCAGTCATCTCTATGCAGCTCTGGACCAGAAAGGAATATACACTTTTGTGGATAGCGAGGAGCTTAGGAAAGGAGAGGAAATATCGCCGACGCTCGTGAGGGCGATCGAGGAATCGCGCATCACGATCATTGTCTTCTCTGAGAACTACGCCTCCTCGCCGTGGTGTTTGGAAGAGCTCTTGAAAATCATGGAGTGCAAGGAGCAAAACGACCTGATGGTGTTCCCAGTGTTTTACAAAGTGGAACCAAGAGAAGTGAGAGGGGGGAGAGAGAGTTATAAGAGAGCTATGGATAACCATGAGTCCAAGTTCGGGAAGGATTCAGAGAGAGTGAAGAGATGGAAGAGAGCTCTCCTTGATGCTGGTAACTTGTCTGGGTGGCACTTCAATGACAGGTACTCACAAATGTGATGCAGTGCTTTGCGATTGTTAGCTCGTGATTGTTTGTTAGATATCAAATCGTATCTATAGCTTCGAATTGCCGAAACGATGCATCGAGTTCTTTGAATTCGCAGTACACACAAAAGTCAAAAGACCAAAATTTGAAGCTAGCAGAAATTTTAGTCTTAGATAAGTAGTGTGGTTCCTAGGACCCGAGTAATTAGAGTCTTCAGGCGCAGATTCTTTGTAATTTTCCTTCCGCAGACGTTGGCGCAGGCGTGTGTTATTTCTTTTCATTTTATTATTTGTTAATCTTCTTATGAAATTTTCCTTATGACGTTAGACGTTGAATTCCTGCCATGGCTTGAAATGGTAAAACAAGTTTCTATTTCTTTTGAGTCCTCATCAGAGATGAAAGAGATGAAGCGGAGCTCATACAATCCATCGTCAAGGAATTATCAATTTGTCTCAGACCAAGATCCTTATCTGTCGCTAAGTATCCAGTCGGTCTAGAATCCCAAGTTAAAAAACTGATGAGTTTGTCAGAGTCAGCTGGTAGTGATGTTTTCATGATAGGTCTATGGGGACCTGGCGGCATAGGGAAGATGACGGTTGCTAAGGCCCTATATAATGCTGTTCAGACGCAATTTCGGGGTTCTAGTTTTTTGGCGCAAGTTAGAGAAAAATCGAACCAAAGCGGTGGTCTTGTTTCTTTGCAAAAACAACTTCTATTTGAGATCTTACGTCATAAAGAATTAATGTTCTATGATGTCGACGTAGGAATTAGTTTGATACAGGAAAGACTATGTCGCAAGAAGGTTCTCCTAGTTCTCGATGATGTTGATGATATGGATCAACTGAATGCCTTAGCTGGAAAAGGCGATTGGTTTGGCAAAGGGAGTAGAATCATTGTTACATCAAGAGATAGACATTTATTAACTTCTCATGACAAAAATTATGTGTATGAAGTTAAAACTTTGGAAGACAATAAAGCACGAGACCTTTTTGGTCGGCATGCCTTTACAAACAGCAATCAAGTAAAAATAAGAAGGGATCTCATTGATGGAGCACTGCATTACGCCGGCGGCCTTCCATTAGCCCTGGAAGTGTTGGGCTCATTCCTACGTGGAAGAAAGGAACCTGAATGGGAAAGTACGTTGCATAAACTCTCTAAAATTCCTGAATCAAAAATTAATCGAGTTCTCAAGATAAGCTTCGATGGATTGGAGGAGAATGAGAGGGAGATTTTCCTTGACATTGCTTGTTTCTTTAAGGGAAAGAGAATTATATACATCTGGAAAGTTCTTGACGGCTGTGGTTTCAAGACAACCATAGGAATAGAAATTCTCATTGAGAGGTCCTTGATAAAAAATGAGTATGGTTCCTTGCAAATGCATGATTTGGTTCAGTTGATGGGTACGGATATTGTTAAACGAGAATGTCGCGATGATCCTGGGAAACGCAGCAGATTATGGCTTTTGGAAGATGTTGAGGACATTTTTTGTTATAATACGGTAAAAGTTGTTTATGTCAATTTTGCTACATTTCGGTTTACATTACTCTAATTCGAACAGTATAACGTAAATCTTTACTGAAAATTTTGTCTGACAACTGAATATGCTCTGTTATGGATAGGGGACAGATGCAGTAAAGGCCATAGTATTGGACTTGTCCCCACCAAAAGCAATAATCATCAGTCCTAATGCTTTCACAAATATGAAAAAGTTGAGAATGCTCATTTTGCTTGGAGTGGATATCTCTTCACAAGCTCAAGTACGTCTCCGTAATGAGCTAAGATGGCTTGAATGGCCAAATGCCCCGAATCTAGAATTTGGCTCTGGTCCAAATAAACTCGTGAGACTTGATGTCCCGAAAAGTCATATCAGACAATTAGGAGGCAACTCTCAAGTAAGCCCTTGTGATGATTAGCTTTTCCTTTTTATAGCTATAAAAAATATTTGCAGAGCTGAAATGACTGCACTAGTATGTTTTTGCAGAAATTTAGAGAGTTGAAGTTCATCAATTTTCGTAAATGCAAGTCCCTGGTTAGTATTCACGACCTGTCATCGGCTCCAAATATGGAGAAAATGATTCTTAATGGGTGTGAGAACTTGGTGGAGGTTCACCCATCCGTTGGAAATCTTGGCAAGCTAAAAGTTTTGTCGCTAGAGTCGTGCTCTAATCTTAGTAATTTTCCCCACACACTGAGGACTAAATCTCTTGAAGCCCTTATTCTCTCCGGTTGTTCTAAATTCGAGAAGTTCCCAGATATTGACGGAAAGATGGAACATCTGAAAAGTCTTTATCTTAATAGGACGGCTATTAAGGAACTCCCTTCATCAATTGAAAATCTTGTCTATGTGGAGGGGATAGAATTAGCATTCTGCAAAAACCTCATAAGGCTTCCATGGCACATTTATAAGTTGAAAAATCTCAAAGTCTTGAATCTTTCTGACTGCTTGAATTTAATCACGTTTCCAAAAAATATAGAGGATTCAACTGATCCCAATGTCCGTCGGGGATTCCAGAAACTAAGGTTCCTAGAACTTAGCCGCTGCAATCTATTGGAAGTAGACTTCCTCGAGAGTTTTTCCAGTTTTCCCATATTAGGGAGACTATACCTTTTAGATAACAAGTTTACTCGTCTGCCGGCATGCATGGACAAGTACCATGGTTTGTACAAATTGTCTGTTGATGGATGCAAGCTGCTACAAGAGATTCCTCAGCTTCCACCAAGTATCGTGCTATCAGCCCGATGTTGCAAATCTCTGCAAAAATTCCCAGATCTAGGGGGTCGCCCCGACCTCCCTCTTTCCGTTGACTTGACTTCATGTTGTGAATTATCCCGCAGAGGGGTCACTATGGCTGATGTGGCTGATTTGTCGTTTCTCGAGGTTTGTCTGTTTGTCTCTCTATATGTGTATATATATGTTAACTGCAAATTGCTTGATATGCGTACAATCTGTGTGACAGGGTCTGCCAAAGGTGGATCGTCTCAACATTGACCAACCTGGAAGAGAGATGCCTAAATGGATTCTCCCCTGTGAAGGGGATTCCATATCTTGCATGATTCCCCAGGGGTTGTACGACAAGTTCAAAGGAGTAGCACTCTGTGTTGTTCTTGGCCCGGAGGAAGGAAAAGTGGTCAATGCTTCATGTACAGTCGAAACATATGTTGATGGCGAGTCAGCGGGTCAACAGGGGCGAATTTTTTATTCAATAGAATCTGACCATGTGTGGTTTAATTATTCTCCACACCTTTTTGTAGATCTGCAAAACGATTGGAGCCATTACCAAGTTTGCCTGAGGGCAAAAAAAGCAAGCATAAAGAAGTGTGGATTCCATCCAATATGCGAGCAAAAGGAGGATGTTCTGAGGATGGTGATCCCAGCACCATCAGACGATGGAAACAAATTGAAGTTTTCAAGGAGTGACTCAGGAGATAGTTCAATGTACATCATGGAAGCAGATGATCTATTTGAAATATGTGCAGGCGAAAGCTCATCACGTTTAACAAGGAAGAGAAGAGGGTCTTACCGGAGTGACTCAGGAGATAGTTCAATAGACACCATGAAAGCAGATGATCTATCTGGATGGGAAAAATATTCAGCACGTAAGAGAAGAAGGTCTTCACTACTGTGAGACTATTAGTTCCAATGTCTTTGCTTTTCCCTTTTTCTGGGCCTCCACTAGAGATTTGCAAGTGCCTGCTCCTTCAATTAGAATTCAAGATCATTATAAAACAGGGGTTTCACACCATGCTACTGACATGATTGAGGAACTTTTTTTTTTTTTTTTTTTGCATTGCTTCTCTATGATTTGTGATCCAAAGTGCATTAAACCAAAAATTAAGAGGATGCTTGTTAAAATGGCCATAGTCTTCCCAGTTGCTTCATGTAATTTATCACACGAGCCTCTGTTGCCTCTCTTAGGGGCCGTTTGGTTCAACTTTGAGAGAATGCACTTGGGAGAATGCAAATACCTTTGAGATAAAAGGGTTTCCCGAAATGCTACACCGTTTGGTAAATTACAATCTCAAGTAGCTTTGAAAAATAATTTCATTGTTTGGCAAAACTTGCATTTCTAATTAGCTTTTGCTATTTTTTTATTTTTTTAAAGTCTGAAAATAAAATCCGATGGCCGGCGAACCACCGGCGAACAGCCGGCCAACTGCCGGACGGCTAATTTGGCCGCCGGACCGCCAGATCTGGCCGCCGGACCGCCAGATCGGCGGCCTGAGGTCACTCCGACGGCCAGATCTGGCCACCGGACCGCCAGATCTGGCCTCCCGACGGCCAGTCTGGCGGCTGAGGGCGTGACCTCAGGCGGCATCGCCTGGTCGCGCGACCCAGGCGGCGCTGCCTGAGGTGGCGCGGACGCAGGCGGCGTCGCCTGGTTCGCTCGCGCTAGGCGACGCCGCCTGGGTCGCGTGTCGCAACGCCGCCTAGGTTGCGGTCGCGCCACCCGGGCGGTGGTCACCAGGGATGCGCGACCCCCGCGGTGGTGGTGGTTGCCGGAGAAGCTGAACTCTGAGGTGGCGGGGAAGAAGATGAGCCGAGCGGAGAAGAAGATGAGTCGGAGAAGAAGATGAACAGTAATGACGATGAACAATGATTTTTGCATTTCTGGAATGCCGAATGCCGAATGCCTCCCCTCCCCAGCTTTCAGCATTCAGCCTTCGGAATGCTCATATTTGGGTAAAGGGGCTTTCAAATATTTTGCCAAACACTCAAAATTTCCCCCAAGGGGCTTTGGGGGCCCAAAGCCCCTTGGGAATGCCCTTAATCCAATTAATGATGTCAATATTTTGTACTTTTAAATTCTAAGTAAGTTTTGCTCAATCTAGTATAATATGTTTCTTTAGGAAAGTGTCGTTTGAATTGTCTCAAAGATCAAGAGGTCTACGGAGGGAAAATTAGTTGATTCCTCTATTGTTGGTCGGCAGATTGCATTGGATAGGTATAAAAGGATAGCGCTGGCTTCTAAGAAACTTTGCATTTTGGCAAAGGGGGTTGACCTCAAGGATTTTCATGAAAAGCATATAGTATGTGGCAAACACCCTCTTGTTGACACCTAAATTTTGGCATTAGGAGCATTTGCGTCACTAGTTTTAAAATTTATAAAAAAAAATTATTAAAAAAAAATTTAAATGAAAAGTTCGAAATTTTAAAAAATATACATATAATAAAAAAAAAAAAAAAGAGAGAAGAGGAAAGAAAAGTAAAAAAAAAAAAAAAAAAATCATTAAGGTATCGTGTTTTCATCATTGCATGGCATATTGAACAGTATTTATTTCTCCAAAATTGTCAAAACAAAAAAAAAAAGTTTAAAAAAAAAATCATTAAAAGGTATAAGAAAATCGAATGAGGCCGAGTAAAGGGCTTTTCTTCGTCCGTGGGCTCATTGACCTATCTCTTTTCCTTTTCTTTCTTTTGCACTTAGGCCGGCCCATTTCCTTTTATTTCAACCTAGCCCATGCGTGAGTCTTCTTCCTCCCCTCACGCCAACCACGCTCCTGCAAAAGAAGAAGAAAAGAGAAACGTACAAACTAGGGGCGAGGCAAAGGATCGCGAGGTCAGAGGATCGCGAAGGCAGAGGACGGCATGATCCCAGGGTCGGGGATCAAGCGACCACGACAGGCTGGCGGTGGCAGAAGCCATGCGCGCCTGTCGTTGGCCAAGCTTAAAAGGAAGAAAGCAAAGAGAGGGAGGGGGGTCTCGACGGGTTCTTTGGGGGAGAGCGTCGCATCGGAGAGCGAGCTTGAGAAAGGGAGAGACGATTAGGGAGAGAGCGTTTCGCCGTTGCCCGAAGTTGAGAGAGAGCAGGGAACACCGAAGAGCAAGCTTGGGAGAGTGTTTGGTCATTGCTGGAGGTCCGTTCATCGCTGCAGCCCTCCTCTCGAACTAGGTAGGCTTTGTTTTGAGCGTGTGTCTCTTGTTTCTTGGGAGGCGTCGGACCGGAACTCGTGTTGACTAGTTCGCGCAAGTTTCGGTCCGAGCCGGTCCTCCTGGTAAGCTACTAGCTATTCTAGTATGTGGTAGCAGTTTAGATTTGTCTCACGTCTCTATCAAGTGGAAAATCCCCCGTGCCAGTCGCACACACCAAGTGCTTATGAAAATGCTTAAATGATATCTAAGTTCTGCAAGTTTGTTGAAGCCTGGAGATGGTTGTTCTTCATTTATGTCTGTTCCCACTTGATTAACTGGTCCATGAGCGGATCTTTAGTATAGCTTGTGCATGTAGTGTTGATGTCTGCCTCAAATCTATATCCCAAGTGAGCCTAGGTTCCTTTTGTTAACTGGTGCATCCTATATGTTCAACTAAATGCCTCAGAGAAGGCCGAAGGCTAGTACATTTTTTTTAAGCCGGAGATCAACCTGTCTTTACTTTTGTAACGGTTCTTCAATGTTTAAGTCTTGCGTGTTGCTGTGCTTTGGTGTCATTTTCGTGAAGTGGCGTCGTATCGTTGAATCGGCAAGTGTTTTCCCTCGCGTCGGATGTCACTTGGTTGCCGGAGAAAATGACCAACGGCGGTTGACGCCGGTTGAAGTGGGCGACCGTTAGGTGGTGGTCGCCGGCGATGGATGGCGCCCATTATTCCGGCCGGAGTTGGTGTGTGGGCTTGTCTTGATGAAGATTAGCTTCGGTCATGGGGGAAACCATCGAAGAAGAAGAGGGGCGTAAAGAATTAAAAAAAAACAAAAAGAAGGTAAAGAAATAAGGAACAAAGAAAAGCCAGAAAATGACAAAAAATGAGAAGAAGAGGAAAACCCAAAAAGAGAAGAAAAGACGGTAGATGGGGCTGTTCGGTGAAAATGTCATAAGGGAGGAGGGAAAGAAAAATCAAAAAAGAAAAAAGAAAAGCAAAATAAATAAAAATAGAAAAATAAAACGGCAAAGCTGGCCTCGGGAAGGACCGTTGGGCAGAACGTGCAGGGGAAAGGATGAAGTGGGAAAAGATAAAAAAAAATTATTACAAAAAGAATCTTTTAAAAAAGCTGTAAAAAAATATACATATATATTTCTTTTAACCCAAAAATGTTGGATCCGGGTTTGGGTTGGGTCCACGGGCCGGATTGGGTTTACCCGGTCCGAACCCATTTTATTGAAGTATAATAATATTAAATATTAAATATATATTAAAATTTTAAAAAAAATCAAAAAAATCAAAAATTAATTATAAAAATAAAAAATTCCGAAAAAATGATAAAAATTCAAAAATTCAAAAAAAATTCCGAAATAAAAAAAACTCAGAAAGCATTAAAAATTCGACTTTCTTTATAAAAAAATTAATTAATTAAAAATTTTAAAAAATTATTAAAATTTTAATTAAAAAAAAAAAAATTCGAAAATCCAAGAATGATAAGGTTTGGTTAGGAATTGCTATATATTGCCGCTTTAGTGTAATTAAGCCTTTATATTCTTGTACGTTGTATTTATTGTATGTTTGATTTGCGTGTTTTGTGTTTAATTTGCACGTGTTTAATTTTAGGGCTACCTTGGTAGGTATAATTATTACTTTATTGATTGTGCACCTGCATGCTCACTTCCTATGTTATTGGATAGATATGAAATTGATCTAAACTGCCTGACGAAAATCATTTTGTTAAAATGAACAAGATTAGGTACCGAAATGGCACTAATTAGTCAATTAGTGTAATTAAGTCCCCGACCCTAGATTTTCCGGTTGCGTAGGAAGTAAGGTACACTCCCACGCCTTACTTGGTTTCTAGCCGACCCCAATAGGCTAGTGGCAACTCCATTTGTGCAAAATTCATAAAAATACTCCAATGTCACGCGGGGTATGGGCTTGGGAGAGCTTGTGCCTAATCATGGGCCTTGGGCCCGTCTTTTAGGCAATACCCCTAAACCTATTCCCTCCTCCCGAGAGGTAGGTCGCGACAGCTTGGCGACTCCGCTGGGGACTTAGTTTTAAACCTTAGAGGACTTAGGCCAAAATTAATCTTGTTCAAAAATATTTATGTTTGGCAGCGAAGATATCATGTACATCCATAACATATTGAACGTTGAATGTTGAATGCTTATGGGAGTTATAAGGGGCGGTGATTTCTAACCTTTGTTTTGTAGGGGTATAAGAGTGAATGGTTTATTCATGTTTAAAGTGCTGATTGTTTTTTAAATTGTCATGCATGAGTCTCCTGCATTGCACTACACTATAGCACACACAACCCGCCGCCGGACCTGGGCCGCATAGGATCATCTAGGATGGTGTTGAGGTGGATACCACTCCAACTACAACCGCGTAGTACGAGTCGCCCACCTTAACCCCGAAATTTATTTCTTCACGTCGAAGATACCCACCCCGGTCTGCAATCGCGCGACATGGGTCGGTTCTTTGACGAAGCTGGAGTCATGGGTAACCCGACCTAGCCGCGACCTTGCTGGTTCAGTCCGGTGATCTCATGACTCCATTTTGAGCCATTTAGAGTAGAAATTGAACCACTATCCATGCGTATGTCTATGTCATTGGCTTTGCTACTCAATGAGTAGGGTAAGATTTTCAAATTCTCTCTTTCGTAGTTTACTTATTCGCTTTCTTTTTTTGGTTGGTTCATGGCAAATTAGGTTGATCGTAACTGTGAGTAGTATACGATGGGAGTACCTGAGCTCCACATCATTGCTACCCCAAAAGCCAAGCTTCGCACATGGTGGGATAGACTAGACCCGACTGGCCATGATTGGGTGCGATCCTATGTCGGACGATTACTTCCTCTCTTAGAAATAGAAGCTCATTATGGCGTTATACGAGCGTTGGCACATGTCTGGTGTCCCGAGACTTGCACATTCATGTTCGGTGACCACGAGCTCACTCCAACCCTGGAAGAATACAGCGTTGCCATGGGAAAGCCTTTGGTGTCAGAGTTAATTGGTCCACCTATAGGGGCTGAGCATGTATCAACCTTATCTGATTTCCTTAGGGTTAAGGAGGGTAACGTGAGGAAAGTTTTGAAAGCTAATCGCAAGACTTGCCCGTTTTCATTCATAAATGAGCTTTTTCAAAATGCCCCATCTTTTCAAAAGAATAGGATCTTTTTGTTAGCTTTCTTCGGGTTCGTGTTATTCCCATATTGTAGGAACGCTATTAACTCTTCCATGGCATGGGTAGTTCGTGAGGTATGTATGGGAAAGGGCTTTGTTAACGCCGTTTTGACTGAAACTTTTCTTTCCCTCACCCGTTTTAAAGAAAACAAAAACAAAACTCTCCATGCTTCTCTTGAACTCTTGCAAATCTGGTTCTTCTCTCACGTTAAAGGGTTTGGTAGCTTAATGACTATGAATAGCATCTCTGACTCTAGCCACCCTATCTTGAAGTTTAAAGATAGGAAGATGTTCGCCCCCGATTATCATTATTCTAAATGGTTAGCTTTCATGACCAACCCTGGACCTGAAGGTTTCCAATGGCATGCAAAATGGCTCCGAGTTCGAGAAGCGCGTTTCGTTTGTGGGCTTACTGGACCTGTTCCTTTGTTGGGAATTACCGGAGTCACTGAGTATTACCCAACTCGGGTCGCTCGCCAGTTCCAAGAGGTTCAACGACTTCCACCAACGATTCAAGAAGACCCGCTTAGGATAGACTTCATTGACGGATGCCATGACCACGAAGACTCCGTCGCATTAGTTAAGTCCATGTGGGATATGTGCCACCCTCGGAAGCTGATATGGCCTGAAGAGGAGTTGGAAGGGCAAGAGAAGACCTATTATGCCACGATGGAATATATCCTTAGGCACAAAATCCCAAAGAGCCTACGCCCGAAGATTCCCGACGTGCCATTAAAGACCACCCACCGAGCCGAGATCAAGCGCCTCAAAAGGAAGCTTGAAGAAGCCGAGGAGCGCGCCTCGAAGTTGACCCGAGTTAGTGGGGCTGCCACAAGCTGGAGCTGTCTTCGTTAGTTAGATTGAGTCAAGTGCGATATGTAATGGGCCCATGCCCACATGTGTTACAATGTTAAAGAGTTTATCTCATGTTGCAATATCGAGGGATAGGACTCATGATTAGCTTCGCTATTTGGGAGTTCTCCCTCATGTCTTTTCTTGCGTTATGTAGCAACCTTGCTTTCAATGTAATGAACAAATTGGGGCGATTAGATCTTTGTCATGGACCGACCGCCTAACTATTACTTAATGCTTATATATGCTTATCTATCATTGTCCAGGTACTAACAGGTTGTCTACTTTCGTCCAACTGTCAACACGGCTAAGAGGAGATCTCCAATTCGTACTCGTGCAAAAGCCAGGATGGAGAATGAGGATGTCAGCATACGCGTGGCCAACATGGAGAACCAGCTGGCTCAACTCACTGCTTTGATGGCCGAGATAAGTCGAAAAATCAGTGAACCTCCGGCCCCGACCATAGCTGGAACCTCTACTCCCGTTTTATCGAGACCCACTCCACCCTCAGCTGGAGAACCACATGTCGCCGATCCTGCTGAAAAAGGTGCTTCTGAGGAAGCCCCTTCTGTTATGCCTGTAATCGTCAATCTGGATCCCCCTCCAAAGGAGGGATCTGCCATCCGCTTCGACGAAGAAAATGCAAGAAGCTTGGCTAAGATGGAGGAGCGACTTTGTGTCCTCCAAGGATATGAGATGAAGGGAGTGGACAAGCTAACCCCATATGCTAAGGTGAAAGTACCCGAGAATTTCAAAGAGCCGGAATTCACGAGAAAATATGATGGCACCGGCTGTCCTATAACCCACCTCAAATACTATATGAGGAGGATGGCTCGCTACTCCGACAATGTCCCGCTCCTCATACATACATTTCAAGATAGCTTAGACGGTCCTGCCCTATCGTGGTTTATTGCCCTGGATATTGAAGAGCTCACTGGATGGGACGACCTCGCTGACGAGTTTCTACAGCAATATAAATTCAACTCTGAGATTGTCCCTACAAGAGAGGAGCTAGTTCGGATGGAAAAGAGGAGGAATGAATCGTTTAAAGCGTTCGCCCAGAGGTGGAGAACGATGGCATCACAAGTGAAGCCTCCACTGAGTGAGAAAGAAATGAGGCAGCTCTTCTTGAGGACTATGCCATCTGACTATTTCCAGAGATTAGTGTACTCTGGTTGCCAAACATTTTCCCAGCTGGTGGAGGTTGGTGAAGGGGTTGAATGGGCGATAATTGATGGAAGAATATCTACTGGGAATAACAAGAGGTTCACAACGAGGAAGGACAAGGAGACGGCGATTGAAGTGGCGTTTATCCAGGAGCCAATTGCACCTAAATCAGTGTCGATGTCTTCACAAAAGCCTAGAGCTATGCAAGGAAGCGGGTCACAGGGATTTGACGGAAGCAGGAAGTTCCCCCGAAAAGAGTTCACACCTCTACTCCGACCTCTATCAAAATTGTTACCTATCCTCTTTGAAAAGAGATTGGTAGCCAAGGAAGTACTTAGAGACAACCCCCCAAGATTCCCAGGCTTCGATGTGACCAAGATGTGTGAATACCACATGGGAGAAAGGGGGCATGATGTCGATAACTGCTACACACTGAAGTTGAAAGTTCAGAATCTACTGGATAAAGGGAAGTTGACCTTTAAAGAAGCTACGCCCAATGTGCAACAAAACCCTTTGCCTGATCATGCTGAAGGAGTGAATATGATTCTTGGGGAAATGCAAGAGAACGAGCGACCTCTTGCGGTGGATGTCCCTAAATTGTATGAGGCTCTTGAGCTAGCCGAGCACTATGAAAGAGGGGAAGACATAACCATGGAGGAAAAACTAGAATGTATCCGCAAAATGATAGACATGGGGGTAATCCGAAGTGTCAACAAAGAACAAAGACAACTGCCCATGATGACACCATCCATGATTAGCTCATCATCTCACAATGCTACTTGCGACTGTGAAACGAAGAAAGCTAAACCTCCGATCCCAGAGGAGGGTGAACAAGTGGCGATAGAAGACGCCTTGAAGACGGATTCTGAGGGAACCTTTCAGAGCCGTGATCTCTTAAAGAAGATATGTGACGAAGGTGAAGTGTTCGATACGTTGGGTCAACCAAGCGGAAAATATGACTATTATGTGAAATATTCGCCTGCCTCGAGTTTCTTTGATGATCCTAAGGACATTATCCCTGACGGATGGGGGGGTATGGATGATCCGATGCCACGAGAGGAGGGGATGGTCGCTATGATTGCCCCAGTAGTGATAGAATTGCCTGATGAGGATCGCACTAGTGATGTCGAGATGAAAACCACTGAGCCAATGACGATTGACCTTATGATCGAAGAATTATCAGCGATCAAAATCTTGGAGGAAAACCTGACGCTGGTCGTGATCGAACTACCACCTCAAGGAAAGGACGAGGTGATAATGCTAGAACCTCCCTTGGAATTCAACACCAAAGCAGTACCCTGGGATTACGGGACAAAAGAAGTAGATGCCATCACTTGATCAGGTCGTTGCTATGCGCCTGCTGGAGGAACTGAAAAGAAAGCCGTGACGGAGGAGGACGCGAAGCAATTCTTAGCCGTGGTGAAAACTAGCGAATTTAATGTGGTGAATCAACTGCGAAAAATGCCAGCTCAAATCTCCATCTTGGAGCTAATTCCATCCTCTGAAAAGCACATAAACGCTTTGTTGAAGGTCCTTAATGAGATACATGTCCCGGAAACAATTGATGACACCCAACTACAAGAGTTCGTGGGGACCATCCTTCTGAAAGATCAGATCGCCTTCACTGATGAAGACCTCCCTGCTGACGGAGGTTATCACACAAAGGCGTTGCACATTTCAGCGAAGCACGATAGCACCATTGTCTCTAGAGTGTTGATTGACAATGGCTCTGCGCTGAATATATGTCCATTAGCTACACTCCACCGCTTAGGTGTTGAGATGGAAAGGATACGTCCAACTAAGTCTGCTGTGTGCGCATTTGATGGGATGAGGAAAGAGGTGCTAGGAGAAATTGAGTTGGAACTACTTATCGGTCCTGTGCTTTTCTCGGTACCATTCCAAGTTCTAGATATACCAACTGCTTTCAACTTTCTGTTGGGGAGACCATGGATTCACACAGCGGGTGCTGTTGCCTCCAGCCTTCATCAAAAAGTACGATTTGTGGTGGACAATAGACTCATCACTATGCATGGGGAAACAGACTTCAAGGTGTACCAGGAAACGGCCATCCCATACGTGGAACCTGAGTGCAAAGAAGAGTCAAGCTTTCAGACTTTCGAGCTGGTGTCTATGGTCCACGTTCCTGTGGGCTCTTGCGCGGGAATTCCTGAATTATCCAAGCCGGCCCTGGCGGTAGGGAAGATTATGCTAGCAAATAGCTACAATCCTGGAGGTGGTTTAGGATTGCATGGACAAGGGATTCGAAAGCCTATCGAGACTCGAAGAGTTCTAAGGAGAAAAGGCTTAGGGTTTGTTGAAGAGCGTGGAGGCCGTGGCAATAGAGGAAGCCGTAACGAATGTGGAGGTCGAGGCACTTGAGGAGGTCGAGGTGAACGTGGAGGCCGAGGCGACCACGGAGGTCGGAATATAAGAGATAGAAGTTGCCAGAGTGTTTTCCCTCCTCCACTGAAAGAAACATTCCCAGGACCCCCGAAAATGCTGATGGAAGAAGATGGAGCTATTGACAGTATAGCCAAGATGTTTGAAGAGAATATTATATGCACCATCCTAGCTTGTGATGAGGCTGAATCTTCTGGGAGCATCGCCGACCCTTCAGAGTAGGATGGTTCTAGCTCAGCGTAGCTTTTTACTTTATGTTTTCTTCCCCGGCGTGGGAACTCGTTGTTATTTCAATTTGCTTGTTTGAGTCGCTTATGATATAAACTCCGTTAAGCCCTTGACTTTGAGCCGTTGGTCTTGGGTGGAGTATGTTGTAATACGGCCTTATCATTTCCTTTTCAATGAAAATGCATGTTTTATTAAAGGACATGTGGAAGCACACTAAACTGGTTCTATGATGGTCACTAAGGGCTGGGCTTCTACATGCTTCCTAGTTTCATAATTTCGTAAGAGCAAGGAAAATCTGAGGATATGAGGATGAGCTCTCGAAACAGTTTTCAAAAATTATTTGAAAAATCATTCACAAATGATACACGTTTTGTTTGTTATTAATGCATACTAACTCATCTCATCGCATCTCAGGCATTACATTATGCATAATCACGACAAAGATTCATGTGACTTGGATCCACATGAGGGAGATCTTTTAAAATCTGACGTCGATGAATATCTTAAAGGGATTGAGCGTGATTGGAATCGACATGAGGGATCAAAACCGCTGACAGAAGAACAAACAGTCACCATAAATCTCGGCGATACACAGAATGTCAAGGAAATAAAAATTGGGGCATGTCTCTCAAAGTTAGAAGCGGAACGAATGATTAATCTCCTGAACGAATACCAGGATATATTTGCCTGGACTTACGCCGACATGCCAAGGTTAGACCCTGATATTGTAGAGCATGCCCTTCCGACCGATCCTAATGTGCCATCTAAAAAACAGAGGCTCAGAAGAACGAAGCCAGAGTTGTCTAAGAAAATCGAAGAGGAAGTCATGAAGTTGTTAAAAGTGGATTTCATTGAAGTGTCACACTATTCAGATTGGATAGCAAACATTGTACCTGTCATGAAAAAGGATGGGCGGGTCAGGGTGTGCGTAGATTATCGTGACCTAAACCGAGCTAGTCCAAAAGATGACTTCCCACTCCCGCATATCGATGTTTTAGTCGACAGTACGGCGGGATTCGAGTTATTCTCATTCATGGATGGTTTTTCTGGATACAACCAAATTCGTATGAAGGAGGAAGATAAGAGTAAAACATCGTTCATAACTCCTTGGGGAACTTTTTGCTACAAAGTGATGCCTTTCGGTCTGAAGAACGCTGGGGCAACGTATCAAAGAGCCATGGTCACGTTGTTCCATGACATGATGCACAAGGAGATTGAAGTATATGTGGATGATATATGTTGAGGTCTTGCGGAAACTGTTCGAACGTCTTTGGAAATTCAAGCTACGCCTCAATCCTGCAAAATGCGTTTTTGGAGCGAAATCAGAGAAACTATTAGGGTTCATGGTTAGTAGTAAGGGCATAGAGATTGACCCGTCAAAGGTAAAGGCTATCTGTGATTTACGACCCCCGACTACCACCAGGGAAGTTCGCAGTCTGATGGGACGACTCAATTATATAGCAAGGTTCATCTCGGTTAATGCAAACAAATGAAGCCGTTCTTCAAGCTCCTGAAAAAGACTGCAAAGATTGAGTGGGATGCTAAGTGCCAGAACGCCTTCGAGAAGATAAAACACTATCTCACTCACGCACCAGTCCTAGTGCCCCCTCTCCCTAAAATTCCCCTGATTTTGTACTTAACCATCAATGACGAATCATTGGGAGCCATGTTGGCACAGAAAAGACCAAATGACAGGAGAGAATGCGCGATATACTGCTTAAGCAAGAAGTTCACCATTTCAGAAATGAACTACACAGAAGTTGAGAGAACTTGCGTGGCTTTAATTTGGGTTTTGCACAGGCTGCGGCAATACACGCTTCATCACCGAATCTTACTGGTGACCGAAAACGATCCCCTCAAGTATCTCTTAGAGAAGCCGGCATTAGTGGGCAAGTTGGCTAAATGGCAAATCTTAATTTCAGAGTTCGACATTCAGAGCCTAGGACAAAAGTCTGTTAAAGGTCGCGCCATAGCAGACATGTTAGCGGAAAGTTGCAAGGGGTCCGAAGCATCTGATGAAGATAGTGATGCGGAGGAGCAAATTCTACTTGTATCTAGCGACACATGGACGATGTACTTCGATGGTGCAGTTAACTTAGCTGGGTCTGGTACTGGGGCGGTCCTTATTTCCCCAGATGGACAACACTACCCTATCGCCGCTAAATTGACATTTCCTTGTACGAATAACATCGCTGAATATGAAGCATGTATTCTCGGTCTCCAAGCTGCCGTTGATATGAAGATTCAGAAGCTGCAAGTTTATGGTGATTCAACCCTTATCATCTTACAGACCGAAGGCAAATGGCGAACACAGGATTCTAAATTGATTCCATACCATGAGTTCCTTGGGAAGCTGACAGAAGAATTTCAAGAAATATCATTCGAATACTTACCAAGGTCTCAAAATCAGTTCGCTGATGCCCTAGCTACCTTATCTTCGATGTTGCAAGTAACAGGGGGCTTGGACATTGAACCGTTGAGAATTGAAATCCTTCGGCGCTCGGCTTATTGTATGACGGTTGAAGAGGAACCAGATGGACAACCTTGGTATCATGACATCTCAAAGTATCTACAGAAGGGTGAATTCCCCGAAGGAAGTGAAGTAGCGGACATAAAGCATTTGATAAAGTTAGCATCAAAATTCTTCACCAGTGGAGATGTCCTCTACAAAAGGTCCTTCGATTCGACATTGCTAAGGTGCGTCGATGCCAAGGAAGCCAATCGTTTGATGAAGGAAATACATGAAGGGGAGTGTGGCCCCCACATGAACGGTCACCTCTTGGCGAGAAAGATCATGCGACTCGGCTACTACTGGTTGACAATGGAATCTGACTGCATACAACATGTGCGATGTTGTCACCAATGCCAAATTTATGGAGATAAGATAAACGCTCCACCAAATGAGCTTCACCAAATGTCCCAATCTTGGCCCTTCTCTATGTGGGGAATTGACGTGATCGGGCCCATCAATCCCAAGGCGTCAAATGGACATCGATTTATCTTGGTGGCGATCGACTATTTTACGAAGTGGATTGAAGCCAACTCGTACGCCAATGTCACTGCCAAGAATGTGGCCAAATTCATTCGCCGCGATATTATTGCTCGTTATGGAGTACCGGAGGCGATGATCACCGACAATGGGTCCAACTTAAACAACAAAGTTGTAAATGACTTGCTTGATGAGTTTCGAGTTCGCCATTTGAACTCATCACCATATCATCCTCAAATGAATGGGGCAGTTGAAGCAGCAAATAAGAACATAAAGAAGATCCTGGCAAAGACGGCAGAAAATTATCGTGATTGGCACGAAAGGCTTCCTTACGCACTGATGGCATACCGAACATCTATTCGCACCTACACAGGGGCAACTCCTTTTTCGTTAGTATATGGAATGGAGGCTGTCCTGCCTATAGAAGTCGAGATTCCCTCGTCGAGGGTCCTTTCTCAGTCGAAGCTCGATGAAGCCGAATGGATACAACAGAGGCATGACCAACTAAACATGATTGATGGGAAGAGGCTGAAAGCAATGTGTCATGGTCAATGCTATTAGAAGCGGGTCGCGAAGGCCTTCAATCGGAAGATTCGTCCTAGGCACTTTGAGATCAATGACTTGGTGCTAAGAAAAGTGCTGCCAATCATCCCTGACCCTCTTGGCAAGTTCGCCCTAAACTATGAGGGACTTTATGTCGTTAAGAAGATCCTCCCAGGTGGTGCTATGGTTTTAGTTGAAATGGATGGCCGTGAGCTATCTAAGCCTGTAAATGCCGATGCTGTAAAGAAATATTTCCCATGAATGAGATCAAGGCTGTAGAGCCATTTCACTCATAATCCGAGTCACGTGGCATCATGCATGTCATGCATACATCACATACATGCATATTTATCTATATTTCAAGTATCCAACCAACTCGATGAAGTTACAACAAATTGGAAGAAGTTGATCATTGTCCCTGAAAGGTTGATTCGAATGGCTACCCAACCTCTACAAAGGCAGTCGGGTATTCCTTGTCCTTTTTTATTATATATATATATATATATATATATATATATATATATATATAAAATCAAAAATGGTGAAAGAGATGAGTGAATGAAAAGTAGAGCGCCTAATGTCATTCATATTGTCGATTCAGTTGTTGTTAATTGTGTCTTCATGAGGGGAACTTCATATGAGTGATTTTGACAAAACTAAAAGGGAATGTTAACCATGCCAAATAAGAAGTGCTTAGAATGAAGAAAGGTAAGCCATTTCCAAACACGTCCTTCAAACACTTTTGAGAGTTGAGTGGAAAACGACTTCCTCTTAGGACGAAGGATTCATTTGCATTGAGCGCAAAGATCGAAATGATAAAGGCATTTCATTCATCAATCCCAAGCACTAAACTGACATCTTGCTAACACCCTTTCGGCTAAATAAAGATGATCCTTCAAAGTACCCCTGTCAAGAACAACCCTACATTGGGGCAGCATAGGAGGTTACGAGCGTGTTGTAGAGCGAAAGATTGAGAAAGATTCTATTATTTTCACTTGCATCAATCTTCTGGTGATAGCTTCAAAGGAATTCTCATCAAAGCTTGATTTATCCCAAGGTGAGGAAGAGCATATCCTTCTGTACCCAAACATTGATATCCATTGCTTTAACCAATTTGGGCCTGATTATTCATTTTCGAACCCTGAGTAGTGATCATCTCCCTTCACTGGGGCAAGGCATAAGAATTGACCAAATACAATTGACAATCACGAGAAAATGCGAAAAGCATCTCGAAAGTCATAAGAGCTCTAAAAGTTCAAAGAGCAAAAAGTTCGACAAATTTGGGGGCATGAAAAAGCAGTGTGCCTGGTAAAAGCAAGGCCAATGCTCGTTAAGAAAAAGAGCCAAAGGGTTGCATCTTATAGAATTTTTTTTTTTTATCAAATCTAAGTGCATGCGCAAAAAAAAAAATCCATCGCAAGAGCAAAAGACATTAGTGAAATGAGCAAAGCTCCCATGCTTAAATGATTAGTCAGGGGACTTTTGAAATGTGTTGTGTTTCAAAAGCCAAATACTTTTGAAAGGTCGAGTGACCTGGTTATGATGCCGTGATGATCACCGACTCTTAAAAACCCTCTTGAAAATTTTAAGCCTTTCGAGCCTCACCCAAGCCAACATTACAACCCTCTTTCGAAGTCTCTTCTGATTGGAATGATTTGAGTAAAGATGAGAATGCCACAAAGAAGTTACTGCTAGAAGGAGTGGAGATAATTCTATCTTGTCTTATCTTCCAAGTGCTCGACTCGTAAACCCGATGAAGATAATGACAGATATTCCTTTATTGGCCTCAGAGCAATAATTCCTTTGTGTGAGCCCTAACCAAGCCTATATTGCGGTCCTTTCAAAAGACCCTTTTGATCAATCATATTGTGCTCATTATGAATGTTTCTGGAAGCCTTCGACATAGGTTATGTGAGATACCCTCAACAACCAGTTATCTCCCACATGAATGGATGAGATCAAATAGCCATTTTATTGAGAGTGTGTGAGAAACTCTTTTTGACTAAGAAGCTATAGTTTGGCATGATTAATGATCCTTTTTCATGAGTTATAGTCATTCTAATGAGAACTTGTTTCCTAGAAAATTTGATGATTAATGATGCATTCTCGAGCAAGATGACAACTTTGCATCACATGATGATAGCTGACATCGAATGTTTCTCAAGGGGATCAGACTTAACTCGATTAGCTTGTTCAATTAACGCTGTAATATTGCTTATACGTCTCTTAATGACATCTCTAACGACATCTACTCAAGTTGAGTTTAACAAGATTCCTTAGTGAAGTCATGCGGTTTTCAAGGGGTGAGTGGATGCTTCCCTAAAAATCAAAGGTTCGTGGTCAACCTCAAACCTTGCCATCTCCAAAGGTTCGTGGGTTTATCCTTAAACCACAAGGTTCGTGGGTCTATCCTTAAACCACACGGTTGGTGGGTCTATCCTTAAACCACGGGGTTGGTGGCTTTCCTAAACCACACGGTTCGTGGGTCTATCCTTAAACCACACGGTTGGTGGGTCTATCCTTAAACCACAAGGTTGGTGGGTTTATCCTTAAACCACAAGGTTCGTGGGTCTATCCTTAAACCACACGGTTGGTGGCTTTCCTAAACCACACGGTTCATGGGTCTATCCTTAAACCACACGGTTCGTGGGTCTATCCTTAAACCACAAGGTTGGTGGGTCTATCCTTAAACCACGGGGTTGGTGGCTTTCCTAAACCACACGGTTTGTGGATCCATCCTTAAACCACACGGTTCGTGGGTCCATCCTTAAACCACACGGTTGGTGGGTTTATCCTTAAACCACAAGGTTAGTGGGTCTATCCTTAAACCACAGGATTGGTGGTTTTTCCTAAACCGCACGGCTTGCAAATTCGTCCGTAAATCATGCTTGTCTGCATCCAGTCGAAACCCATTTGTACATGGTGAGACCTTTCTTACAGTCGAACTCATTATCATACAATAAGATTTTCCCATCTCAATTGAAGGCTTTTTTTCTCACAAAGTAAGGTTGTCCTCTTATCCCCTTTTCTCATCGGCGGCCCCTGATCGTCATCGTCCATGGACAAAATTTAGGTGTCTCTCGTCTTTGAAAGGAATCTCTTCGAGCTCCCGTTCAAAGAGGGGCAACTGTTGACACATAAATTTTGGCATTAGGAGCATTTGCGTCACTAGTTTTAAAATTTATCAAAAAAATTATTACAAAAAAAATTTAAATGAAAAATTCGAAATTTTAAAAAATATACATATAATAAAAAAAAAAGAAAAAAAGAGAGAAGAGGAAAGAAAAGTAAAAAAAAAAAAATCATTAAGGTATCGTGTTTTCATCATTGCATGGCATATTGAACAGTATTTATTTCTCCAAAATTGTCAAAACAAAAAAAAATTTTAAAAAAAAATCATTAAAAGGTATAAGAAAATCGAATGAGGCCGAGTAAAGGGCTTTTCTTCGTCCGTGGGCTCATTGACCTATCTCTTTTCCTTTTCTTTCTTTTGCACTTAGGCCGGCCCATTTCCTTTTATTTCAACCTAGCCCATGCGTGAGTCTTCTTCCTCCCCTCACGCCAACCACGCTCCTGCAAAAGAAGAAGAAAAGAGAAACGTACAAACTAGGGGCGGGGCAAAGGATCGCGAGGCAGAGGATCGCGAGGTCAGAGGATCGCGAAGGCAGAGGACGGCATGATCCCAGGGTCGGGGATCAAGCGGCTGCGACAAGCTGGCGGTGGCAGAAGCCATGCGCGCCTGTCGTTGGCCAAGCTTAAAAGGAAGAAAGCAAAGAGAGGGAGGGGGGTCTCGACGGGTTCTTTGGGGGAGAGCGTCGCATCGGAGAGCGAGCTTGAGAAAGGGAGAGACGATTAGGGAGAGAGCGTTTCGCCGTTGCCCGAAGTCGAGAGAGAGCAGGGAACACCGAAGAGCAAGCTTGGGAGAGTGTTTGGTCATAACTGGAGGTCCGTTCATCGCTGCAGCCCTCCTCTCGAACCAGGTAGGCTTTGTTTTGAGCGTGTGTCTCTTGTTTCTTGGGAGGCGTCGGACCGGAACTCGTGTTGACTAGTTCGCGCAAGTTTCGGTCCGAGCCGGTCCTCCCGGTAAGCTACTAGCTATTCTAGTATGTGGTAGCAGTTTAGATTTGTCTCATGTCTCTATCAAGTGGAAAATCCCCGTGCCGCCGCACACACCAAGTGCTTATGAAAATGCTTAAATGATATCTAAGTTCTGCAAGTTTGTTGAAGCCTGGAGATGGTTGTTCTTCGTTTATGTCTGTTCCGACTTGATTAACTGGTCCATGAGCGGATCTTTAGTATAGCTTGTGCATGTAGTGTTGATGTCTGCCTCAAATCTATATCCCAAGTGAGCCTAGGTTCCTTTTGTTAACTGGTGCATCCTATATGTTCGACTAAATGCCTCAGAGAAGGCCGAAGGCTAGTACATTTTTTTTAAGCCGGAGATCAACCTGTCTTTACTTTTGTAACGGTTCTTCAATGTTTAAGTCTTGCGTGTTGCTGTGCTTTGGTGTCGTTTTCGTGAAGTGGCGTCGTATCGTTGAATCGGCAAGTGTTTTCCCTCGCGTCGGATGTCACTTGGTTGCCGGAGAAAATGACCAACGGCGGTTGACGCCGGTTGAAGTGGGCGACCGTTAGGTGGTGGTCGCCGGCGATGGATGGCGCCCATTATTCCGGCCAGAGTTGGTGTGTGGGCTTGTCTTGATGAAGATTAGCTTCGGTCATGGGGGAAACCATCGAAGAAGAAGAGGGGCGTAAAGAATAAAAAAAAAACAAAAAGAAGATAAAGAAATAAGGAACAAAGAAAAGCTAGAAAATGACAAAAAATGAGAAGAAGAGGAAAACCCAAAAAGAGAAGAAAAGACGGTAGATGGGGCTGTTCGATGAAAATGTCAGAAGGGAGGAGGGAAAGAAAAATCAAAAAAGAAAAAAAAGAAAAGCAAAATAAATAAAAATAGAAAAATAAAACGGCAAAGCTGGCCTCGGGAAGGACCGTTGGGCAGAACGTGCAGGGGAAAGGATGAAGTGGGAAAAGATAAAAAAAATTATTACAAAAAGAATCTTTTAAAAAGCTGTAAAAAAATATACATATATATTTCTTTTAACCCAAAAATGTTGGATCCGGGTTTGGGTTGGGTCCACGGGCCGGATTGGGTTTACCTGGTCCGAACCCATTTTATTGAAGTATAATAATATTAAATATTAAAAATTTATTAAAAATTAAAAAAAAAATAAAAAAATCAAAAATTAATTATAAAAATCAAAAATTTCGAAAAAATGATAAAAATTCAAAAATTCAAAAAAAAAATTCCGAAATAAAAAAAACTCAGAAAGCATTAAAAATTAGACTTTCTTTATAAAAAATTAATTAATTAAAAATTTTAAAAAATTATTTAAAATTTAATTAAAAAAATTCGAAAATCCAAGAATGATAAGGTTTGGTTAGGAATTGCTATATATTGCCGCTTTAGTGTAATTAAGCCTTTATATTCTTGTACGTTGTATTTATTGTATGTTTGATTTGCGTGTTTAATTTTAGGGCTACCTTGGTAGGTATAATTATTACTTTATTGATTGTGCACCTGCATGCTCACTTCCTATGTTATTGGATAGATATGAAATCGATCTAAACTGCCTGACGAAAATCATTTTGTTAAAATGAACAAGATTAGGTACAGAAATGGCACTAATTAGTCAATTAGTGTAATTAAGTCCCCGACCTTAGATTTTCCGGTTGCGTAGGAAGTAAGGTACACTCCCACGCCTTACTTGGTTTCTAGCTGACCCCAATAGGCTAGTGGCGACTCCATTTGTGCAAAATTCATAAAAATACTCCAATGTCACGCGGGATATGGGCTTGGGAGAGCTTGTGCCTAATCATGGGCCTTGGGCCCGTCTTTTAGGCAATACCCCTAAACCTGTTCCCTCCCCCCGAGAGGTAGGTCGCGACACCTCTAAAATAAGTATTGCAAAGCAATTTTTAGAATGAGAAAAAAGACTAAAAAGGGAGAACGAGGGAACTTGCAGGTACATGTGAAAGCACGGGCGAGTGGCACAACAGTTGGACCAATGCCGACGTCGTGCGACCCTAGGCATTATGCTGAGGTCAACCAAACCTAGGGGACACGACACCAGTGTTGCTTGACCCTAGGCGACACAACACTGAACGCCAATGTCCCATGACCTCAAGTGGCATAATGTCGAAGCCACAGGACTAGGCAATGCGAAGCTCAACCTCCACGAGCTAAATTTAGCATCAAGCAACCCTTGCAAAGCTTCTCGGAATCATGCAGCCCTCGACGAAGCTTTGCCGGTGTCCGCTAACCCGGCCTCCTTCATGAAGCTTCCTAGCCATGACCAACCATGGCTTTCTCTGTCCTAACCGAGTTTGAGGGACAAAACATTATTACAAATATATTAATAATGGTAAGATTGTAAGGAAAAAAATTCATTAAACTCCTAAACTTGCATTTGGAAAATACTAAAGCCCAAAGGTGAGACTTGCCTCGAGCTTCAAGCATTTTAAAGTAGAACTTTTCGCTGAAGTCTTTGAAATTGTGTTACCAAATATCAAAACTTATTTTAAGAACTTTTCAAAGCCCAAAAACAGCTTAATTCAAGATGACGGAGCACCCCAATTTTTAAAGGCCAAATTGGATGGTATTGAAAGGAGGGCAAAATTGGAATAGTGTATCACTTTAGGAGTCCTTGTGAGTCAAAAAATGATTTTGAGTAAATTATTTAAGGGTGCCGATTTAAGATTTTCCGTGAAGTTAATCCAAATAATATCTATGTATTATTTTGTTTTTCTTTTTTACATTTTGAGAAGTTGAGTCTGATTCATTTGGCAAGTGAAATGCTAAGTAACATTTTAATAATTTCCACTGAGAATATTAGTAAGTTCATAGTAGGGGTGTGCAACTGGACCGGGTAAACCCGGTTCCCGAACCAGCCCACCCGGAAAACAGGGTTGGGAACCGGTTCCCGTTGAAACCGGTTCCCAAAATTCAAAACCGGTTTGAACCGGTCCGGGAACCGATTCCGAGTGATTACCCACCAGGGAACCGGATCGACCGAACTGGTTCGGGAACCGGTAGTCCAAACCCTAATTTGTTCCCCTGTTTGAGAACCGGGTTGTACGCCTTCTTGTCGACCTTGCAGCTCCACTGGTTGCTGGTGTCGCGAGGAGCCGAGCGATGGTGTTGGTGCAGTGGCGGCTTCACAGGGGTAAGGGCGACGGCGACGGAGCTTCGAGCGTCAGAGGTGTTGGGTCGTTGCGGCCACAGCAGGGGCGACGAGTGGCGGTGTGAGCTCGCAGGTGAGAGGGCTCCGGAGGGTGGCGCGGTGGTGCGGCCGCGGCGACGCAGGCGCAACGGTTGGCGGCTGTGGCGTGCGGAGGGAGCCCGTGAAGAAGATGAATAGTGCACTGTTCTGTTTCTTCTTTTTTCTTTTTCTCCCTGCTGGCTTGTCACGTCTCCCTCACGTCCCTCTCTACACTGCCCACGTCTCCTCTGCCTCCTGACCTTGACCTTGACTCTCAAGCCTTTCATTCCTTTTTTTTTTTTTTTTTGTGTTTCTTTTTTCCAAGGAATGAAGAAGGCCTCCTGCCGAGTGATCCCAAAAATAAAACCCGGTGGAATCGTCAAGCTATCGTGACCTAAAATCATCTAGGATTTGGCTAATGCATACGAAATGAAATAGAAATTTACTTATTAATTATGCTTAATATTTCAATATAAATTAGAAGAATTATATTGTTTTCTCATGTATTAAAATAAAATTTGAAATCGTATAGATGTGCGGTTGCAAAACAGGTTCCAATAAAAACAGGGTTAACCCTATTCCCGGACTGAAAAAACAGGGTGGGCCAGGAACAGGGTCCAATGCAAACAGGGTAGGGAACAGGGTCCAAAAAAAGAGAACCGGTTATAACAGGGTCGGGAACAGGGTCCAAGTCTAGACCCTACCCACCTTGGACCCGATGACCCCTAGTTCATACTAGGATTGTCTTTATATTCTTCATTGGCTTATGCCAAAGTTCATTCTCTTTCTCACTTTCTACTAATAGTCACCCTTCATTTAGGTCTAGTTGGCTTGATATCGTCTATTTGAAACGCAAAATTCAATAAAGTAGAAATGTTGTTGCCCATCACTTTTTGAAGCCAAATGTAAGATTATAATAGCCTCCAAAAAGGTGACCCAATCACATTATTAGAGAATACGAGATATCAAATGCTCATTACTAAATTATTAATTATAATCATTAAGGTTCGGAATCATGTACACTGATAATATCCTTTTTCAATATCTCATTCAAATTGTAACACATATTCACCTCAAACTAAATCTACCACCCACAATCAGATTCCAAAATTATAGCATCACCCCCTCCTCCTTGTCCTCCTTTTCCTCTCTCTCTAGATAAAAAGATGGAGAAGAGCTATCAACACCAGCGACCCTTTTTGAAATGTACCAACCATTAAGAGTATATACTTCATTTCACATCTTATTATAATTGGAGAAACACTGCTTATGGGAAACGATTAATACTCCCGGGAGCGATGTGCCGATTCTAGTTAAACATCAAGTCATCCCGCATGGTGAACCTTTCCTAATTCTTGTGATTTATAATGTATTAACAACGTTCAAGAGCAAAATCAAATGGATGTCTCCAACCTTTGCAAAGTATGCAACCCAAAATATCAACAAGCACGAAGCGATGTTGGGCAACCACTTGAGCAAAATCTTGGGCTGACCATAATTGAAATAGTCCCGGGTGAACTCCACCAAATGGGCAACCAAGATTGAAATGATGGGCCGATTCTCTTGCTGATCCTCAAGCAAGACTGAAGAATGGGCCATCTTCATACCTCATATCTAAAATAAATCGACATTGGGTTGTCGACCTTGACAAGATTAGAGATCATATCATCTCATCAATCATAAAATTCATCCCCCAACTCCTCTCAATTAAAAATAATGTGATAGTTAATTACCAGCGAAATCGATGTTAAGAGATTACTTGACCAATTAAGAGCCGTCCAATTCAACATTTGAATTAAAAACCACAAACGGCAACAAAAAGAAAAAAAAATCCTTCACAACACTTTCAAAGCAATACTAAACTTTATTTGAGGAAACTATGAGAAAATGACACCTGCTGAAAAACCTATTTAAAATTAATTCTTGGGAAATATCTTGGCCTAAAAAATCTTTCTTATATTAATTAACCTCCATTTACTTGCGAATTTTTTATCGAAGAAAAATGTCAAAAGTAGAGTGATCTTGATATCGAAGCTTGCATCAGCGATAGCACATGTAGGGGTGAGCGCAATTTCCGGTAGAACTGGGAATTGAAGAACCGAATTGGAGGGTCCAGCTCCCGGTTCCTTTTTTCTGGGAACCGGAACCGGTGATGGAACCGGTTAGAATTAGGGCTCGAAAGTCCAAAACCCCAAAATCTCTCCACAATTTCACTCACGGTTTCACTCACAATTTCCCTCACACTTTCACTGACGCCGCTCGGCCTCGACGCCGCTCGGTCTCGCCGGACGCCGCTGGATGCCAGTCGCCGACGCCGCTCGCCCTAACCCTCGCCACTCGACGCCAGTCGGAGTCTCTCCCGTTCTCTGCCTCTGCCCGTCGTCGATGCCGGTCGCCCTCAACACCGCTGCCGGACGCCGCTCGCCCTCGCCGGACGCCGCTGGACGCCAGTTGCCGATGCCGCTTGACGCCAGTCAAAGCTTCAACGCTTCCTGGCCCTTCTTGTGTCGAGTTCCACTTCCTCGACTGCGAGTCTCCGGCCGGTACTTCGTCGTCGACCGTCCATTTGGCTTTGCAAATCGCAGGTAAAGACCCCTCTCTCTCTCTCTCTCTCTCTCTCTCTCTCTCTCTCTCTCTCTCTCGCCTCAGTCCCGTGTCGCTCCCCGTTCTTGCGTGCAGATGGAATTATGTATAATGATGTTGGAGTGCTACAGTCAAGAGAGAACTTACCTCCGCTACTATGGTCTGCTGGCACAGCGGTTTTGCATGATCAACAAAGTCTATCAAGAGAACTCGGAGAAATGCTTTGTTCAACAAAACTGAATGACTCACCGTTTGGAAACAAACAAGTTAAGAAATGTGGCAAAGTTTTTTGCGCACTTACTTGGTACCGATGCTCTATCCTGGCACATCTTGGCGTACATACGTTTGACTGAGGAGGACACCACTTCATCATCACGAATATTCATCAAAATTCTCTTTCAGGTTAGTGAAAACCCAACTGATAAAATTTCAGACTTATTGTTGGTTTCTTTTACTAAAATTACAATGGTGAAAACAACTTGTGAATTCTCTAAAGAAGACTATTTGTTATTTACTTGCTTTGGTGGGGATAAATTACTGATGGTCAGGTCTCACCTCTTTGATGTTGGCAAAATATGTATATGGCCCATGAAATAAGTTTATGTGGCATGTTTCCTTTTAGTCTGCTTGAACTTGTAAGTAGAATCTGCTTGGGAGGAATTTTTGTAGCTCAATCTTCAATAATATGTTCTATATTTCATATTAAAAGTTGCAATATTCACTCTTGAGATATTTTCTTGATGTGGCCATCCGTGCCAGTGTGGCTAGGTAATGTGATATGACGGACAATTACTGCATTCTGTAATTCATGTATCGTGGTGGCAAAGTTCGGTTGATGAGACATACTTTTGAAATGTCTTAATAAATATTTCCCAGAAAGCAGTTAACAGATTCCTATCTATGTCCTTGCCTCATTTTGATGGACTCTAACAAGAATGTGGATGCAGATGGCACATAAGAGAGGAAAGAAGCTGACTTTAATTTTCTTTCTTTGTCTTTCCTTTTTCTTGTTTAACAACAGATGTACAGGGAGTCAATTGGTACTGCTTCAGTGGACGATGCTGGTTATGGAGATCCTATGCAAAAAGGCAGAAGCTATGGCTTTTCGTTGAGATTGTGTGCGTTTTGGCCTTGGGCTACATTTGTATCATGAAGATATGTTGTGATGAGATTGGTTCTGTGGTAAGCATGACTTTCTTGCTCTTTTGGTTGCTATGGATGCAGCAGAGGAGGTTCATCAGTTTTTTTTTGTCAGTTAGATGGGCCGGACTTTCTATATAAGATTCTGTCATGTTAATGTTGTTTGCGTGGGATGAGGGATGTAGGAACACGGAGAATTGTCTATCAAAGAAAATCGAAGTAATGTCATTTGAAGTCTTACTAAAGCTTCTGATTGCGATTTCTTCTGGTGTATAGCTTTCTTTTTCTTTTCTAGTTTGTTATTTTCACTTTCCATTTTCCAAGTCTATAGTTTTCATGAAATTATGTACATGATCTGATCTGACTAAAATGTAAAGGTTTTCACACGACAGATTCTGATCAAATGTGACTAGTTCACAATTTAGTCTACTTATGCATATTAATGTATAAGAAACAAACTCTTCTCCATCAGTTTCATAACAGTTTCATCCTGCATAAAATCAACTGGTAATTGAGCTGCTGAGAAGCAATTCTGCGTATAAAGATGCAAAAAATGAAATGTGGTAGAACATCAGAACTCAAGAACATGTGAGAGAAGAAAATAGCTTTATTGTTTTTTCAGTGGATCTCCACTGCTGAATATTCATCATTTGGTCTATAATAGAACAGAAAGATAGTGGTTCTTACTTCTTATAAGCAAATAGGCCTGTATCATGCTAAATACACACTATAAATCAGTGATTGCAGAACGATGATACAGCAACTTTCAATATTGAAAGGAAATCTTTCCATGTCTGGTTCTGCTTGCAGTGTACAAGAAGCACCACCCTCCCTCCTTGCTTGATGAAGTATGGAGATTGGAAAAAATTGGGAAAGATGGAGCTTTCCACAAACCCCTCAGTCGGGAAAACATCCACACTGTGAAGGATTTTCTGACACTACTACACATTGGCCCTTGAAGGCTCAGATATGTAATTAATTGATCTCTGCTGCATGTCGTTCTCTAGTTGGCAAATGTGATGATTTAAGCGTGATGATTTAAGCTTTAGTGCACATATATTGACATATGTGGGCACAATAATTGTAGTTAATCAAGATCTCCTTTCCTCTCTGGAAACTTCTTATTGGTTTTGATTATGTATGTCCAGATTCTTGGCATTGGTATATTTGCTAAGATGTGGAAAGTTACCGTAGAGCGCGATATAGTTCAAATCTAAAAATGAAAAAAAAAAAAAAAAAAAAAGAACCTGTTGGAACCTGGAACCAACCTTATAAGTTGTGACAAGGTAGGTTCCAGGTTCTTGATTCTGACAGGTAGGTTCCAAGTTCCAAAAAATGAAGAACCTGTACCCGAGGGTAGGTTCCGGGTTTCAGATGAAACCGGAAGTGGGAACCGCTCACCCCTAGCCACATGGACGACTTCAAGCATCCTCAATTATGTTAGGATGGACCATGCCTTGTTCTAGAAAATGACTTCATGACAATGTTTGTCATTCCATAAACATTGTCAAGGGGTCCAAAAGATAAAAAAAAGTGGGGGGAAATGAAAAAAGAAAAAGAAGAAGAAGGGAATTGCCTATATTTTCACTTTTGATATTTGCAATTAGCTCCTATATTTTTAGTATTTTAGTATATAATCCTCTAATTTTGTTTTTTTTTTTTTCATCGGTACATCTTTTTATTAGATTTAACAAGCTTAATTCTTCATGTTCCAAAACCCATCTTCAATGAGCATAGACAAATTTTCGCAACTATCCAACAAAGCAGCATCGACAATTCCTATCGAAAATGAGCTGATGCAAGGATAAATTGGCCAAAGCTAGAAAGAGAGCAAGATCAAGCTGGGATAGAATTATCCTAATGTTATATATATATTTTTTTTACCTAAAAATATTTTTATTTTCTTTGATTTTGTGCTAAGTAGTTTAATGGTCAAATTTCACGTGTAATTGACTTTTCTTTTCTCTTTTTTTTTTTATCCAATCGTTGTTCTCTCCATGGCCGTTGAATTCAGTTTATTGTAAAAAAAAGCGGCACTTGATTTCAACGGTCGAGTTGTCTCCGAAAAAAAAAAGGGAAAATGATAAAATCGTCCGACCACACGAGCCGTCCGATTGTGTATATTTACAACTGTAACCTTGGCTCTCCTGGAAAAGAGGGGATGTTGGAATTTTCTTAATTTTTGGTCTCTGTCGTCTCTCAACTTTCCGAGCTCTTTAGGGTGCGTTTAGATGGGCATTTAGAAAGCCCATTCAGCCCCCAAAGCCCCTTCAGCCAAAATAAGGGTGTTTGGCAACCAATCTCAAGGAGCTTTCAAATGAAAGTCAGTCATTGGAAATGCTGAAAGCCCAAGGTTGGTAGGGACCAGCTTTGGGCTTTCAGCATTCTACCAAATGCTGAAAACATTTTTTTTCTTCCTAAACTACCCTCATTAATTTTTCATATTTTTGTTATTAGCCCTGTATTTATTTATTTTTTTAAATGAAAAAGAGCAGCCTTCGCCGGATCGCGAAGAGGCGGCGACGCCGTCAGCGAGCCGAATCTGCGGCTGGTGGCCGTCACCGAGGTCGCCGAGGTTAGCTACCCGGCCGAGGGCCGCCCGACCTCGGGCGACCTCCGGCGGCCCTTGACTGGGTCGCGCGACCCTCGCCGGAGGTCGCCCGACCTCGGGCGACCTCAGCCGACGGCCGCCGGCGCCAGATCTAGCTCGCCGGCGGCCGCAGCCCTTCGCCGGTCCCACGAAGGGTTTAGCTGAATTTTCAAAAAAAAAAGAAAAGAAAAAATAATACCCATCAAAACCTCTTGCGAAAGTTATTTTTACCAAACGCGCATTCAACTCAAAGTCCATTTGCAACTTTTTTTTATCAAACATAACTGCATTTTCTCCAAGTAGCTTTGGGCTTTCAGCATTTGCATTGGACTCAAAGCCCATTGCAAATGCTGAACCAAATGCAACCTTAACCTGTTGAAATGCTATTCAAGTTTTATATTTTAGTTTTCTAATATTACTTAATGTACAAAAAATGTTAACACGTGGCATTCTTTCTTCCTATTTGGTGAGGTTAAAAAAATCTTATGCAAAATAGAGTTTATTAATACACTCATAATTCATGGGTTTGTTATTCTATCAATACACTAAATCCAGCCACAAAATAAAGTTTATTTTTAATTTATTAATGTCTGCTCACTTCAAGTAATTTTACAATGTTTTATACCAAACGAAGTAACTTTAGTATGCTAAAATGTCTCTTTACCTATAGGGTTTACACGGTCATGTACATGTATTCTCTATCAGTATAATGCTTTTTGTTTTGGGCTTAGACATTTTAAAATATCACAAAGTCAAGTTCTAAACTAGTTTTTTTTTTTTTGCACTCCTCATTCGTTAATTTTGCATGTCATTTTCACATTAGTTTTACACGCTCAGAAGCTTATTAAAGAAATACATATCACTTGTCTACGAAATTTATACAAGCCTTATCATCTCTCTATGGATTGCAAACAACAAAAAATATAATTTACTCCTTCAAGTGAATGATTACAGAATACCAATTGCTAAAATTAAAATGTCGAAGTTCACTGTATGTGTCTTAATATTTTAAATAACGAGTGATTGGCTTACACTTTACAAAATGAAGGTGAAGCATCTTTACATGTAAAAAAGAAAAAGTTTAACCTGGCTATGAAAGTGAGATGAAAAAGAAAATCAAAATAAAATGTTTATCAAGCTTTTTTTTTTTTTTTTTTAAGTTTAAAGTCTAAGTCTAGGTGGCAAGTACGCAAAGATTGACAGGGTTTCGTTTTTTTAAACTTATAATTCAAGAGGTAGTTTGAGTAGTTAAATGGTTAATTCATACAATCGATTTAGCATTTAGTTACGAAGTCACTGTTTACAAAAACTTTAAGCGGTCATGCCCATTATTGGCTTATTGATGAGGTCTTGTTGCTCATGGATAAGATGATTTGCATGCATTAATAAGATTTAGTCAAGTGAAGATTTATATTCACTGTTGAAAAAAAATTATACCATAGATTTAATCTTATTTATTGTTTAAAAAAAAATCCTGGATGGGGGAGAGGGTTCTGTCGGGCTGTGAACAAATGGGTTGAAAAAGAAAAAAAACTGCAAACGAAAGTTGCAGTGCAAATCCTACACATTGTGAACTAAATTCTACGAAAGTGAAAAATGTACCGAATCCCACTTTTTTAGCAACGGTTTTACGTTACGGTTACGATGATAGGTGATATAATATATTTATTCATACATGTATATATAGTGTTAAGACACGTTTTTGTATTTAATTGCAATGACACATAATAATCTTATACAATACATTTGAAGTATCGTAGAAGTGCTCTTAAGATACAAGTTTATCACGGAAGGAAATAAAAAAAGTGACATTTACACTTTTTATATATGGCAACATGCCAATTGTAAAAAAGGTTTTTCAATTTATAATAAGGATCAATTAGACAATGCACAAATGAGTTCGGGTGAAACTTAAACATGAATGTAACACATAATGTTAAGCTCAAACTTGCTAATACCCAATTTGATAGTCTCACGAGCCCAATTAGGCTTAACTTACTTTTTGTCCATCATTTAATATAGTCAAGTGGAGTAAGTCAAATTTGAACAGTCCAATTTTCTTTTGCAAGTTGAGTTTGAACAAGAACTTTAGGTTCCGTTCATTTTACGGAAAATAACTTCCGGAAAAATATTTTTTTGAAATATATTAATATATACATGTATATATAATGTTAAGACGTTTTTGTATTTAATTGCAATGACACATAATAATCTTATACAATACATTTTAAATATCGTAGCAGTGCTCCTAAGATGCAAGTTTATCATGGAAGGAAAATAAAAAAGTGACATTCACACTTTTTATATAGGGTTAATACCCTGAAAAACCCCAAACTAGTCCACTTGTGACAAATTTACCCCAAATTATTTTTTTGACCACCAACTTTGACAAATTTACCCCAAACTGGTACACTTGTGACAAATTTACCCTATATCAGTTTTCGTTAAATTTTATTCTCAAATTATTATGTTAAATGACACGTAACAGTTAATCGGTATACCAATTTAGGATTTTACGCTCCGTTTGTCATGGTTTACAATTTTTATGATTTTTTTGTGGTATTAATCCAATTTAGCAGAGGGTATATTTGTCACAAATTTACCAGTTTATGGTTTTTTGCTATCAAATAAATTAGTTTGGGGTAAATTTGTCATAAACGTACCAGTTTAGGGTTTTCTATAGTCAGTCGGGGTAAATTTGTCACAAGTTTACCAGTTTGGGGTTTTTCATGGTCAAAAAAATAGTTTGGGGTAAATTTGTCACAAGTGTACCAGTTTGGGATTTTTCAGGGTATTAACCCTTTTATATATGGCAACCTGCCAATTGGAAAAAGATTATTCAATTTACAATAAGGATCAATTAGATAATGCACAAACGAGTTCAGGTGAAACTTAAACATGAATGTAGCATACAATATCAAGCTTAAACTTGCTAATACCCAATTTGATATCTCAAGAGCCTAATTCGGCTTAATTCAATTTTTGTCAATTATTTAATATAGTCAAGTTGAGTGAAGTCAAATTTGAATAGTCCGATTTTCTTTTTCAAGTTGAGTTTGAACAAGAACTTTAATACGTGATTGAGTTCAAGTGAAGGTTCAAGCATTGAGTATGTTGTACTAGCTCAACTCAATTTGGATTATATCTTCACATTGAGGGCTAGACCTAGGACCCTAGCACTTGGACCAGAGACACCAGGTAAACAAGTTATAGCATGGGCCACCTAAGACCCTACCATAAACTCAGGACCTTGGCCTTGGACTTGAGTTGTGAATTATTAAACTATAACGTGCTATCATCAATTTGTATTTATATATCGCTTAACTCCTCCATATTACGAAATGCTTGACGATGTTGTACAAAAAAGATCATTGCATCCACCACAACGCAATATATTAATAGAGTACCAAGCAATAAGTACAAAAACAATATCTTGCAGCATATTTACTCTCAAAACTTACCAAGAGAAACTCTAAAACACTCTCAAGATAGAACCACGTGAACGCAAACTCTATCTTCAGATCGATCTTCACTCCAAGCTTTAAGCCAAGTTAAACTCGTGCTCTAGTTTGGCCACAACCCGTGAAGTCAAAATGACACGTCCAATTACTTGATCTCTTCTCATAAATTTTCGATCGGAAAAAAAATCATTAGGATATGCAAAAATGCGCATGATGATTTTCGGTTAGTCGCTTTGATAGTACCTTTGCCCGGTTCTCGTACGAAGAAGGAAAATAAAAAACGAACTCGCTGCTCTCCCTGATGGTGCGAGCGCCTTGGCTCATCGAGGGCACAAGTGTAATTGCACAAGCGCCTAGCTCAGTCGGCCTCTCGAGTGGGCCCCATCCTCCCGAGACGAATCACGGCCGTCGATAATACCCGGCCCGTGTGTTAGCACACAGTGACCCGACACACGTGCGGAGTCTCATTAACGTGCTGTCCCTCCCACCAGCCAACGACCCATCCCTGTCTCTGTGGGACCCCACTGCATATCCCCATCGCTGGGCCATGGCTCCCACCATACGCTTATCTCGAATGTAATCTCCGCCCATTTCCAATTTTTTCTTAAAAAGAAATTGAGCTTAAATAAAAATAAAAAAGGAAAATGACACCGCGATATCTGAAATTTAGCCCAACAAGTAATGCCATTCCCGAACTTTCAATTTGTTCGATATGGTCTCTAAAATTCATATTTAATCTAATTCATACTGTCCTTGAACTTAAATTATTGAGATGATAGCTAAGGGTGATTAATTCAAGGGTAGGTAAGTTTTAAAATTGGAACCTGGATTCTACCCTATTATAATCAATTTCTATTTGTTGAACCTTAGAACCTATTATGTCCTCTATTGTTTTGATTTGGTTTGAGGGTTCACTCGAGAATTTGTTTTATCTTCTTCTTTTTTTCCATTTTTTTAATTTTTACTACAAAATCATATAAGATTATAAGTAACGAAATGATTCAAAGTAAAAGATGAATAACAGAAATCCTGATCTACCAAAAACAACAATCTGAATATGTAGTCAAGTACAATTATAAACGATAAAAAAGATCAAACGCATAATATAAAACATAAATTCCCCATTCATCCATAAAGTTAAATGAAAATGAAAGACTAGCAAGAAGTTTCAAAAACGGACAAAAGATGAAAGAGTGCTAAGGTTAAAATTTAGGGAAAAAAAAAACAATTATAATTTAAGCTTTTTAACTTATAAAATAGATTCCAAAGTAGAGTGGAATCGGTGGATCTTTACTTGAAACCTATTTCTAGAACCATTTCAAGGAGAATCGATTCTCAGACATATTTTTCCGAAAGTCGGATCCAATTTCTAAGTAGAATCGGTTTAGTTGCACACCCCTAATAATAACATTAAGCATCTTCGTATAGTGTAGGAACTAACTTGAATATGTACTAAAATTTTAAGGATCATATTAAATAAATTAAAAGTTCAAGGACCGCATTATAAATTGAGTCAAAATTCAAAGACTATTTATGTCATTATCCAAAATTGATATCAATATCCATTTAAAATTTTTAAAAGAGTAGTTTGCTTTTAAGTTAGCAATTTTTTTAATATCATCAAAGCACTATTAGGCCCTGCATGGAAACGTTCCAAAAAAAATGTTTCTGGAACACTTTTGTACTTTTTTTGTTCCCGGGAACAAAAAAGGAATAGAAACGCGTTTGGTTGCGTTTCTGTTCTTTTTTTTTTTTTTTTGTTCCTGGAACAAAATTGAAGCAAAAAAAAGAAACACAAAAAAGTTGCTTCTGGAGAAAAGAAACACTTCTTCAAAGCCAAAAAGAAACGCTTCTCTTCTTCTCTCTCTTCTCTTTTCTTCTTCTTTTTTTTCTTCTTTTTTTCTTTGGCTGGTCGCTAGCCTCAGCCATGGCTGGCGACCGGCCGTCGAGAGCTGGTGACGCCGTCGAGGGTCGGCGACCTCGCCGGAACGTCGCCGGCCCTCGGCGAGGTCGAGCCTCGCCCGCGCCGGCGAGGCCGAGCTCGCCCAGCCAAGGCGAGGCTCAGCCTTGCTCGAGGGGAGATCTTCGGCTAGGGTTCCGACGAGGGGCTCCGGAGGACGGTGTGACGGCGGTGCGGCACTAGAGGCTTCGGGATCGACACGGGGCAACACGGGCAAAGACTGGTGGACGGCGTCGCAAATGGCGTGGTGAGATCGGGATGGCGTCGAGTTGCGGGCTTCGGGGCGCAGGTGCTCGGCTTCAACGGCAGGGCGACGAGGCTCGGCCTCGCCGGCGCCGGCGACGCCGAGCCTCGCCTTGGTTGGGCGAGCTCGGGCTCGCCCAAATCTGGCGAGGCCGAGCCACGCCCAACCACGGCGAGGCTCGACCTCGCCGGGGGCCGGCGAGCCTCGCTGTGGCTCGGCGAGGCTGCCGGCCCCGTCGGCCGGTAGTCGGAGGCCGGCGACCGGCCGAAAGAAGAAAAAAATAAAAAAGAAAGGAAAAAATGGAAAATAAAATAAAAATATTAAAAAATTAAAAGAAACAAAAAAAGAATAAAATTTACCAAACGTGTTTCTATTCATTTTTTATTCCCGGAACAAATGTTACCAAACGCGTTCTTTTGGTCAAAAACCGTTCCTCGGAACAGAAACACTTTTTTTTTTTTTTTTCTGTTCCAGGGAATAGAAAAGGAACATAAACGTTTCCATGCAGGGCCTTAATAACCCGAAAGTCCGCCACCACAGAAACATTATCGCTATCTCCCCGTCTTAAAGTCTCAAAGCTCAAAAGGAAAAAAAAATATCAATAGCGCTCAGAGCTTCTCACTCGATAAACCCTCGCGGCAGCTTACGTCTTCCAAGTCCTTGGCCGATTCATCATCGTTCCAGATTCGTCGGTCGATCACGTCGATCTCGCCCTCCAAACCCTGAGAGCACTTGTTTCTTTGAAGCAAGCGAGAGCTAGAGCCAGGGCATAGGGAAGAGATCCTCGACTTCACTGCCGATCGGGGATGGGCAACCCCGGGTCAGAGGCCGCCCAGCATCTCCGAGAGCAAAGCGGACTCTGCTTCTGCTTTAAGCCCTTGATTTTCTTAGCAAGAATCTTTCTCTCTCTCTCTCTCTCTGTTCCAAAGCTTGGCATTCTAGAAAAAGCACATGTACCATCAGCTCTTCTAACGGTTGCTTCTTCGAATATGAAAAGGAATTACCATGTGTTCCTCAGTTTCAAAGGGACAGATGTCCGCCAAGGCTTCCTCAGTCATCTCTACGCGGCTCTGGACCAGAAAGGAATTTACACTTTTGTGGATAGCGTGGAGCTTAGGAAAGGAGAGGAAATATCATTGGCACTCTTGAGGGCGATTGAGGAATCGCACGTTGCGATCATCGTTTTCTCTGAGCACTACGCTTCCTCACGGTGGTGTTTGGAAGAGCTCTTGAAAATCATGGAGTGCAAGGAGAAAAATGGCCTGAAGGTGTTCCTAGTGTTTTACAAAGTGGAACCCAGAGAAGTGAGAGAGGGGAGAGAGGGTTATAAGAGAGCTATGGATAACCACGAGTCCAAGTTCGGGAAGGATTCAGAGAAAGTGAAGAGATGGAAGAAGGCTCTCTCTGAAGCCGGTAGCTTGTCTGGGTGGGAGTTGAATGATAGGTACGCACAAATGTGACAATGGTGTTTTGTGATTGTTAGCTCGTGATTGTCTGTTAGATATCAGATCATATGCACTTTTTCTGGATCTTCGAATTGAAGATACAAAATGGAGATAAATTAGACAGTAGACACATGATCAAATAACCAAAGCTCGTAGATTCTTTGAATTGATTCTTGCTGTGTGGATAATGAGAAATTTATCAAACATAAATAGTGCGATTCATAGTGCCTTAGTCATTATTGTCTTCAGATTCAAGTTCTTTGTAATTTTCCTCGCGTAGATGTTGGTGCAGGTTCACCCACTTTTCATCTTATTATTTACTATTCTTCTTATGAAATTTTCCTTATCACGTCAGAGGTTGAATTCCTGCTATGGCTTTGAAATGCTAAAACGGGTTTTTTCTTTCTTTTGAGTGCTTATTAGAGATGAAGCAGATCTCATACAATGCATTGTGAAGGAATTATCGATTCGTCTCAACCAAACACCCTTACATGTCGCTAAGTATCCGGTTGGAATAGATTCCCAAACTGATATGTTTGTCACAGAAAGAGTCGGCTGATGATGATGTTCTGATGATAGGTCTATGGGGACCTGGAGGCATAGGGAAGACAGCAATTGCCAAGGCCCTATATAATGCTATGATGAGACAATTTCAGGTTTGTAGTTTTTTGGAGCAAGTTAGAGAAAAATCACACCAAAGCGGTGGTCTTGTTTCTTTACAAAAGGATCTTCTATCTGAGATCCTGGTTCATCCTTTAACGGTCTATAGTGTCGCTGGAGGAATTAGTTTGATACAAGAAAGACTATGTTGCAAGAAGGTTCTCCTGGTTCTTGATGATGTTGACCATATGAATCAACTGAATGCATTAGCTGGAAAATGCAATTGGTTTGGAAAAGGAAGTATAATCATTGTTACAACAAGAAATAAACAATTGCTGACTTCTCATGGCATAAATCTTGTGCATAGAATTCAAACTTTAGGATGTTGTGAAGCACAAGACCTTTTTTGTGTGCACGCTTTCCTAGATAGCGAGAGTGTTGGAATAGGAGTGGATCTCATAGATAGAGCACTGCATTATTGTGACGGCCTTCCGTTAGCCCTCGAAGTCTTGGGCTCATTCTTATGTGGAAGAAACGAAGCTGCATGGGAAAGTGCATTGCATAAACTTTCCAAAAGTCCTGACCAAATTATTAATCAAGTTCTCAAGGCAAGCTTTGATGGATTGGAGAACAATGAGAGGCAGATTTTCGTCAATATTGCTTGTTTCTTTAAGGGAAAGGGAATAGAATACGTCAAGGAAGTTCTTGATGACTTTGGTTTTAACACAACCATAGGAATAGAAATTCTCATCGAGAGGTCCTTGATAAAAAATGAGCATGGAACCCTGCAAATGCATGATTTGATTTAGTTGATGGGTAAGGATATTGTTAATGAGGAATGGCCCGATGATCCTGGGAAACAGAGCAGATTATGGCTTTTTGAAGATGTTGAGGAAGTTCTCTATGAAGATACAATAAAAGTTGTTCATGTCCATTTTGCAACATCTCATTTTTTTACTTTGCTCTGATTTGGATTGTAATATGTAAATTTCAATCGAAAATTTTGTCTGACGATTGAATTTGCTTTGTTATGGATAGGTAATGGATGCAGTAAAGGCCATAGTATTGAACTTGGCCACACCAAAAGAGATGACCTTTAGTCCTTGTGCTTTCAAAAAAATGAAAAGGTTGAGAATGCTCATCTTGGACAAAGTGCATATCTCTTCACAAGGTCCTGTACGCCTCCCTAATGCGCTAAGATGGCTTGAATGGCCCAATGCCCTGCATCTAGAATTTGGCCCTGGTCCAAAGAAACTGGCAAGACTCCGTTTTCAAAACAGTCATATCAAACAATTAGTAGGCAACTGTCAGGTAAGCCCTTATGATGATTAGCTTTCCCTTTTCAAAGCTATGAAAATATTTCAGAGCTTAATGACTACACCAGTATGTTTTTGCAGAATTTTATATGTTTGAAGTCCATCGAGTTCCAGGATTGCAAGTCCCTGGCTAGTATTCCTGACATTTCATCGGTTCCACTTCTTGAGAGCTTAGATCTTTTCAGTTGCAAAAGCTTGGTAGAGGTTCACCAATCCGTCGGAGATCTTGACAAGTTGAAACATTTGAATATATCAAGTTGCTCCAATCTTCAGATCTTTCCAAACACACTCAAGACAAAGTCTCTTCAATGGCTTGATCTCTCTCGTTGCTCTAAACTTGAGAAATGCCCTGATATTTTGGAAAAGATGGAACACCTAATATATTTTTTTCTAAAAGGGACGGCTATTAAAGAACTCCCTGCATCAATTGAAAATCTTGTCTCTATAGAGCAGATAGATTTAGGTTGTTGCAATAACCTCACAAGGCTTCCATCGAGCATTCATAAGTTGAAACATCTCAAGTCTCTGGTAGTTAGCTACTGCTCAAATTTTTTCATGTTTCCAAAGAACTTGGAGGATTCAATTGATCCTGATGACGATTTGGGATTCCCAAGTTTAAGGTGGCTAGACCTCTCTCACTGCAATCTATCAAAAGCAGAGTTTCTTGAGAATGCTTCCAGTTGTCCTATATTGACGGGCCTAAATCTTACAAATAACAAATTTACTCATCTTCCTACATGCATCAACAAGTATGATTATTGGAAAGACTTGTTTGTTTATAGCTGCAAGCAAAGCAAAGGGGTCAGTGTGGCTGATGCGTCATCACCCAAGGTCTCTCTCTCTCTCTCTCTCTCTCTCATTTTGAATGTTTGATACGTGTACATCTGTATGACAGGAAGTTGAGATTCTTGTAAATGGAAGAGAGATGCCTGAATGGATTCTCCATTGTAAAGAGGACACCATATCTTTCATGGTTCCCCCAGACTTACGTGACAAGATCTTGGGACTAGCAATCTGTGTTATTCTTCGCCAGAATAAGAAAGGCTCGTTCGACGATTCGTCCCGTTCATTTGACATCAGCTTGTTTGTAAATGGCATAAGATCATATTACCGTTTGATATTTTTTGATCCATTGGAATCCGATCATGTGAGTCTTGTTTATTTCCCAAGCAACAGAAAGATAGAAGAGAAGCCTCTACAAAACGATTGGAGCCATATCCAAGTTTGTGTCAGGGCACTGGAAGGAACCATAAAGAAGCGTGGATTCCGTCTAATATGCGAGCAACAGGAGGATGATCTGAGGGTCTGTTTTCCAACACCATCGGCGGATGGAAACAGATTGGAGTTTCAAGGAAAGATACTCGAAGGAAGACAATTATCAATAGACACCGAGGAAGAAAATAGTCCACTGGAACAGAACTCAACAAAGAAGATGAGACGGTCTTAGCAATGGCGAGAGTATGGGTTGAACTTGCACCACCTGTTGAGGTAACGATTCTTGGGGATGAGAACCGGTGATCTTGATTTCAATGCCTCTTGCTTTTCCCTTTTTTTTCTCGTCTCTACTAAAAATATGCGATTGTCTGCTCCTTCAATTAGTCGCATAGTGCTACTGACATGGTTGAGGAACTTTTCATTTCCCTCTCGATCTCTATGATCTGTGATGCAAGAGTGCACCAATCCAATATCAAGTGGAATGCTGGCTGAATGGCCATTGTCTTCCAAATTCAGTGAGATATATCACATAGAACTCTTGTCACCTCTCTTAATCCAATTAATGATGTCGATGCTTCATATCCTAGAATTCTTAGATGGTAAAGCTTTGCTTCTTGAGGACAATGTTGATCTAATTGTCTCAAAAATCGAAAGGTCTACGCGGGAATGATTAGTTAATTCCTTTGTTGTTCCTAGGCAGATTGCGTTGGATAGATACCAAGGGAGAGATCTAGCTTCTGAGGCTTTGCGGATAAGCAAAGGGTACTGACTTAAAAGATTTTCATGAAAAGCGAATGATGTTTAATAAACGCCTTGTAAAATATTTATTACAGAACAATTTTTAGTATAGAGAAAAAAAAATAGAGAAGGAATTTGCAGTTGTATATGAAAGCACAAGCGGGGGCGACACAACAGTTGGACTGGTGCTGACATTGTGCAACCCTAGGCAAGGCACCTCTAAAGTTGAGCAAACCCGGCGATGCGACACTGAGGTACACTGAAACTAAGCAACACAACACTAGTGTCACGCAACCCCAAGTAATAGAACGCCGAGGCCACACGACTAGGCAATGCGATGCTTGACCCTTGGCAAGCTAAATCTGACATCAAGCGACCCTCGTAAAGCTCCTCAATGTTGCGTGACCCTCGACAAAGCTTTGCTGATGTCTTTCAACCCTCGGCAAAGCTGCACCTGCATCCCTCGGTCCCTCTTCTAAGCTTCCCGGCCATGATCAAACACATCTTTGTCTCTCTTATCCAAGGTTGAGGGGTAAAATATGATTGCAAATGTATTAGTGATGGTAAGATTGGAAGAAAAAAACTTTGTTAAACCCCTAAACTTGCATTTCAAGAATGCTAGAGCCCATACTCGGAGGCTTACCTTGAACTTTGAGCATTTTCAAAGCAAAACCTTGGATCAAAATCTTTGAAATTGTGTTATCAAACATCAAATCCTTGGCTCAAGGCCCCTTGAAGGTCCAAAATAGCTTAATTCAAGATGACTGAGCACTCAAATTTTTAACGGCCAAATTGGACGGGATTGAAACAAAGGATAAAATTGAAATACCAGTACCAATTAAGGGGTTTTTATGAGTCCGATTTTTTTTTAAAAGTAAATATGTTTGAGTAGTACCAATTGAAGATATTTTGTTATATTACTCCTAGTAACATATTTGTATTATTTCCTTTCTTTTTCTCCTTTTCAGTAGTCAAGTCCCATTTCATTGGGCAAGTGGCATTTTGATAATTTCCTCTCAGAATCTTGGTAAGTCAAGTTCCTACTAGTATTGCCTTTGTATTCTTCATTGGCTTTCACTAAAGTTCATTCTCCTTATACTTTCCCTCCCATCAGTTGCCCTTGGTTTTAGTCTTGGTGGTCCCAAGTTGTCCATTCTAAATGCAGAATTCAATAAAGTAGAAATGATATCGCCAATCACTTTCTAAAGGCAAGAACTGGTAAGAATAGACGATTACTGTAGTCTTCGCACAAGCAACATAATCACATCACGATTGAATGAGATGTCAAATGCTTGTTACTATACTATCACTTACAATCATTAAGGATTTGAGATTATACACACTAGTGACGTCTTATGTCTTTTTTGAATATCTAATTTTTTGAATTGTAACACGTGTTCATCTCACATCTATTTACCACAAATGATCAAATTTCAAAATCATGGCATCACCATCTTCTTTCCTCCCCCTCCCCTCCTCCCCCTCCACTTTCCTTCCCTCTCTCTCTCTCTCTCTCTATAACACAAGTACAAGCACGGAATAATTTATACTTCCCAAAGAATAGGAAAGAACTACCAACGCTAGTGGCTCTTTTTTAGGTGTAACCCCATAAAAGAGAATGTACTTAATAAACATCGACTCTTTCCGAATCTTATTTTATGGGAGCAACACCACCGAGAGAAAATAATTAATAAAAACCGAAGTAACATAAAGATTTTATTGAGACATCCAATCATTCCGTTTTTTATGAGCCTTTCCTAGTTCTTGTAACTTATTTTGAATTAACAACGTTCAAGAACAAATTCAAAAGGATGAGCAATGTTGGGCAACTACTCGAGAAAAATCTTGGGCCGACCAGAATTGAAACAGTCTCAAGTCAACACCACCAAATGGGCAACCAAGACTGAAATGATGGGCTGATCCTCTAGCAGGACTGGAGAATGGGCCATCTTCACTCCTCAAATCTAAAATAAATTGACATTCGGTTATCCACCTTACCAAGATTAGAGATCATAATTCAACAAAAAATTCAACCCCCAACTCCTCTCAAGTAAAAATAATGCGATAGTTACTTACTAGTGGAATCAATGTTAGGACATCACTTGACCAATTGAGAGTTGTTGCATTCAACATTTGAATGAAAAACCACAAACAACAACAACAACAACAACACAATCTCCTTTTCACAACACTTTCAAAGCAGTACTGAACTTTATTTGAGGAAACTATTAGAAATTGGCACCCAACTACTGCTGAAAAACCTATTTGAAATTAATTGTTGGGAAATATCTTGGCCAAAAAAATCCTTCTTAAATTAATTAACTTCTATCTACTAGTAAATTTTAATTGAAGACAAATGTCAAAAGTGGAGAGGTAATGATCTAGAATCTTACATCAATGATAGCGACATCGACAACTTCAAGCATCCTCAATTATGTTAGGATGGACGAGGCCTTGTTCCATAAATAACTTATTGACATTGTTTGTCATTCTATAAAAATTATCAAGGGGTCCAGAAGATCTAAGAAGTAGGGAAAAATGAAAAAGAAGAAAGAAATTGCATATTTTTCACTTTTGATAATTGCAATTAGCTCCTATATTTTTAGTTTTTTAGTGTATAATCCTCTTAGTTTTTTTTTTTTTTATTGGTGACTATGATTTTTTTCATTAGATTTAACAAGCTCGATGCTCAAAATTTTGTTCCAAAACTGATCTTCAATAAGCGTAGGCAAATCTTTGCGACAATATGACTAAGTAGCATTGATAATACCTACCGGAAATGAGTGGATGCAGGGATAAATTGGTCAGAGTGAGAAAGAAAGCAAGATGAAGTGGTGATAGGAATATCCAAATGTTATCATTTCTTTTACTTAAAAGATATTTTTATTTTCTTCTTTGATTTTGTGTTAGTAATTTAATGTCAAATCTCACGTGTAATTGACTTTTCTTTTCTCCTTTCTTATCCAATCAGTGTTCTCTCCGTGGCCGTTGAATTCAGTTTATTGTAAAAAAAAAAACGTGGCACTTGATTTCAGCTGTCGTTTCTGGAAAAAAAAATTGAAGAAAATGATAAAATCGTCCGCCACGAGCCGTCCGATTGGGTATATTTACAAGTGTAACCTTGGCTATCCTGGAAAAGAGGGGATGTCGGAATTTTCTTAATTTTTGGTGTCCATCGTCTCTCAACTTTCCGAACTCCTTAACCTGTTGCATGCCATTCAGGTTTTATATTTTAGTTTTCTAATATTAGTTAATGTACAAAAAATGTTAACCCGTGGCATTCTTTCTTCCTATTTGGTGAGGTTAAACAAATCTCATGCAAAATAAAGTTTATTAATGTACACTTGTAATTCATGGGTTTGTTATTCTATCACTATACTAAATCCAGCCACAAAATACAATTTATTTTAAGTTATTAATGTCTGCTCACTTCAAGTGATTTTACAATGTTTTATACCAAATGAAGTAACTTTAGTATGCTAAAATGTCTCTTTACCTATAGGGTTTACACGGGCTTCATATACATGTGTTCTCTATCAGTATAATGCTTTTTGTTTTTGGGGTTGGACATTTTAATATGATCACAAAGTCAAGTTCGAAACCAGTTGTTTTTTTGCACTCCTCATATACATGTGTTCTGATAATATTTCCAGATGATGTCATTTGGATCTCACAGGATTCGGTTTTTTTGCCGGGTAAGTTCTATGTGTGACAAAAAATAAGGTACGAATTATTCTCTCCGTATTTATTTATTTAGAAATTTATTTACGATTATCCCTTGAAAATCGGATTCCTACTCAAATTTTTTCGGAAACCGCTTATTGAAAAATCGTGCCTTTTCGGTTTCCCTTATTCAGTTTCCAAAAATTTGCTATTTATATTTTTACATCTTTTCCAAGAAGTAATCCTCATTTTCTTAAACCACTTTTCTTCCTCTTCGAAACCCTTATTCTTCGAAACGTCTCCTTCATCCTCTCAAAGATCGAAACTTTTTCTCTCAAAACATCCATGGCCCCAAAATCTGCCCAAGGAACAAAATCTAGACCCTCTGCTTCATGAAGATCTAGACATATAGCAGGACTGGCATCGGGAGCGATGGGAAGCATCGAGCATTTTGAACTGTCAGATTCTCCCAACAATGTCAATGGTACTACAAGCGAGGCTCCTGTAACCTCTAAGAGTGATTCTTCGGCTGAGTGATTCTTCGGCTAAATGGAGAAAGTTGAAAGAGGCCATTGCATCGCTCCGAAGCTGAGGAAACAACAAAGAGATAATATCTACCCTCTTGGCTACAAAATGGGTTTGACAATGAGGAGGCTCTAGACTTAATGTTTGCAAATCCTGTTCGTATTATTGTTGGAGTCAACACCTAATATAAAAACAAGAAGTCCATTATGCATGAAGTCTGGACGTGAGCAGCAAGTGTTCCCATGAAGGAATGAATGGGCACATATTAAAATAATAGTATAATTGTTACTGGAGCCTTCAAGGAGTAAGAAGCAAAGTTCAACTTTGCTAGTACTTGCACATGAAGGAAACGCAGCCCACAATTTTTGACTGCCAAGAAGAAAAGTTCAACTTCAACTCTTGCACGTTGAAGATAATGGCGGTGGAGTTTAGGCGGTGAAGATGCTTATAAATGTAGGGTTACGTTAGTTTATTTAGAGTAGGGAGAGAGACAGTGAGAGAGTGAGATTTTAGAGAGAGTTTTAAGCTTAGCAAAGTTTGTGTGTGTACTCTATTAAGCCTTTACAAGGCATATTATGTAATATAATCTCTCTTTGTGTGTGTACTCTCTCCCTCCAAATCCTTTTGGTTCCAACAATTAGTATCAGAGCTAGTCGGCCAGGGACCGTGTCAAAGCTAGTGATCAAGGATCGTGAATCCAGAGTAGGCCAAGGATTGGAGTGTCAGAGCCTAGGAGGTCAGGAACCGGAGTATCAAAACCAGTGGCCGGAGATCGAGAACCTAGAGCAGTCGATCAAAGATCGTGAACTCAAAGCTAGCAATGGCTTCCACCAACTCTGTTCAACTACTACTCCCAAAGTTGAACGGAAAGAATTACAACAACTGGTCCGTCCAGATGAAGGTTCTTTTCAAATCCCAAGATTTGTGGAACCTGGTGGAGAACGGCTACATCGAAGTGGCCGACGCCGAACCATTCGATGCTTTAAGAAAGACAGAGAAAGATTTATTGGTGGAAACTCGGAAGAAAGATCAGAAAGCATTATTTACGATCTTTCAAGCCGTGGAGGAGACGATATTTGAGAAAATATCGAGCGCGGAGACTGCAAAAGAAGTGTGGGATATATTCCAAAAATCCTACAAAGGCGATGATCGTGTTAGGCGGGTGCGACTCCAAACACTTCGAGGAGATTTTGAGTCTAACGCATGAATGACTCTGAATCTATCTCGGCTTACTTTGATCGTGTACAAACCATCGTTAACCAATTGAGGGTTAATGGTGAAGAACTCCAAGATGCACAAGTCGTAGAAAAAATCTTGAGGTCTTTGACTGAAAGGTTTGACTACATGGTTGCGGCGATTGAAGAAGGCCAAGATATATCAACCATGACGTTGGAGCGGTTGATGGGTTCATTATGCTCGCATGAGCAAAGAATGAATCAAAAGTCCATCGGTTCGTATCCCGAGCAAGTATTGCAGAGTCGAGTTGTTCAGTCAAATCAAGGAGATTATCAAGATGGACGAGGTCATGGAGGTACCCGAGGTAGGGGTAGAAATTCAAATTTCACCAGAAGATATAAAACACGTGACAAATCAAAAGTTAGGTGTTTCAAGTGCAATAAATTCGGACATTACAAATCCGAATGTCAAGCAGAGGTGACGGAACTTGCACATATCGTCAATGATGATGAAGATGTGGTGCTAGCATGTACCGTGGATGATGTGCGTACTCTCTCTAGAAATAAAAGAGGTTTCAAGAGCCAATGGAGAAATGATGTCGGCATTAGGAATGGCAAACAGTGGAAAAGTCATAGTGAATGGCAAAGGCGACCAATAGCGAGGAGCACTCAACCAGGGAGAGCACCTCGAGACTGTGACAAAGACAACAAAAGGCATAGCAAGCGGTGCTACATTTGTGGCAAAGTAGGCCACTTTGCTAGAGTCTGTTGGTTCAAGCAGGTAAAACAAGGTGTTACAACTTTTACCAAGAAGAAGAACCATAGTAAAGAAGAATGGAGTCTCCAAGCGATTGTTGCAGCAAAGGAGCAAGAAGATCCTGTAGCCACCGGTATCATCAAGGCAGATGATGTGATAGTCATTGAGACATCCCCAAAGAAGAGCAAGCCATGGGCAAGCTCGAAGAAGCAAGAAGCAGCTTCAACAAGCGGTCGCGAGAAGGAACTGCAAGAGATGCGGGAGATGTTGAAAGAGAAGGATGAAATGCTGAAGTAAAAGGACAATGAGCTCAAGCTAAAAGAAAGGGATCAGGAGAAGTTCCGGTACAAGCTCAAGGAATTGCAAAGGCTCAAGAAATGTTGCCCAGAGAAAAAGATCCCCAGGGGCAAAAACAAATGGAAGATTGAGAAGGAAAAAGAGACTGATATGCAAAGTGAAATGGCATTGATGAAATCCGAGCTTCGCAAAGCTCAGTTGGAAGTCACAGTTGCCGAGGCAACTGAAGAAGATAAATATCAAATGCTATAGAAGAAGAGTATTAGGTGTTGAGGGAGAGTGTTGGAGTCAACACCTAATATAAAAACAAGAAGTCCATTATGCATGAAGTCTGGACGTGGGCAGCAAGTGTTCCCATTAAGGAATGAATGGGCACATATTAAAATAATAGTATAATTGTTACTGGAGCCTTCAAGGAGTAAGAAGCAAAGTTCAACTTTGCTAGTACTTGCACGTGAAGGAAACGCAGCCCACAATTTTTGACTGCCAAGAAGAAAAGTTCAACTTCAACTCTTGCACGTTGAAGATAATGGCGGTGGAGTTTAGGCGGTGAAGATGCTTATAAATATAGGGTTACATTAGTTTATTTAGAGTAGGGAGAGAGACAGTGAGAGAGTGAGATTTTAGAGAGAGTTTTAAGCTTAGCAAAGTTTGTGTGTGTACTCAATTAAGCCTTTACAAGGCATATTATGTAATATAATCTCTCTTTGTGTGTGTACTCTCTCTCTCTCCAAATCCTTTTGGTTCCAACAATTATATCATACGTAGTAGTCGAAACTGTCATGACCCGACCTCACCACCACCCGGCTCTTCAGGAAAAGAGGAATGGGGAAAGGTCGGATTTAGAGGTACTTGATCATGAAAGTTCCCTCAAAGTTCTCATTCACAAAAGCGTCATCACCTCACCTTTCGGACGAACCTCTTGTGAGTTTACTTGATCAAACTGGAAGTAAAAGTAAGTTTGAGGGTATTTTACAATCATGATAGCCCTCTTAAGATGCACATCTATTAAAGATGGCAACACTTGATCTTTATAATCACTTGATCTTTATCGACTTCATCATCTTGGTATGCTAAATCACGGCCATGAACCTTTTCCAAAGGTCCATATGAGGGTTTAATTATACCATTTAGTTGTTTAAGATGACCTAGATATAGCATAGGAGTCGCCACTAGCCTCATTTTTGGGGGTCGGCTATAAAACACAATTAAGGGTCGGGAGTGGTCTCTCGATTCCTATGCAATCAGATATCTAGGTTCGAGAACTTGGGTTATGCTAATATTTCTATTAGCGCCCTTTCAATACCTAACAATATGTCGTGTTACTTAAGGTGTCCATGCATTTTTATTTACTTTTTCGGGATCGTTTTATCCTAAGCTAGACGATCATGCGTGGATAATCATTGTTATGTTATTCTATTTTCAAGAAGGATAAAAGAAAACAATCAATTGAATTGAGAGTACGAAACAATAAGTAAACAATCAAAAAAAGTGGTAAACCTATCGCGTATTCATAATAAGGATGGAAATAAAAAAGGAGTAAGCGAAAAGGAAATACCTGCAATTCATTGGGTGTTTATACAAACAAAAGGAATCCAAAACATATGTCGAGGAAAATAAATACAAAAGAGTGATCGGAATGGACATCAATCTTCTATCATCTTCATCTTCAGGATCCTAATCTAAACCTAGTCTAAGAATTATAGCTAGGTAAATACAATGTAAAGAAATGGCCATGCAAGTCAAAGCAATCATAAACATGATACAAAAACAATATCAAACAATTCAACAAAATAAGATTTATCAAATAAGTTTGAGCCTCAGGGGTGGCCTTTGGAAACATGCGTAGGCCCCTCTAGATACCTACCTGGTTCGTTTTATGATTTAAAGCTATCATTGACCAATTGTATTTTCACATAGCTAATAACGCTTATAAGTCTCGAATTAAAGAATTCTATGTAATCCTTGGGATTTTCCATTGGTATCATACATCGTCCTTAACATGCATCTAGAATTCACATACATGCATGAATTAAACACACATACATTGTTGACACTTATTTTTGAACAAGAAAAAAAACCAAAACAAAAAAAAACAACAAATTAATTTAGAAAAACAAAACAAGAACAAAAGAACAAAACAAAACAAAACGTTTAGGGGTCAGGTTGAGCCGGATCCGGCCTTGGCCCGGCCTGGCCCACCCCTCTTACTTTTTCCTTTCCCCCGTGCAGCCCAGCCTCCTAGTCTCCTTGGGCCCAGCCTGCATCCAACAATCTTCCTCCTCTTGGCCATCCTCTGCACCTGAGGGGGAAAAAGAAAAGTAGCAAGGGCACAGGGGAAGCGGGGAGGGTGAGACGCAAAGAGAGAGTTGGAGAAGAGAGAGATCTTGAGAAAGGAGAGAGCTCGAGGGAGAGAGAGGAAAATTTGGGAGGGGGGGGGGGAAGGATGATGGCAACTGAGGAGAGAGGAGGCCTCGCCACCTCAACCCGACGCCCTATGGCCGTTGGAGCCCTCCTCCGCCGAGCACCACTATTCTGAGCCCTCTGCTTGAGCGACCACCAACTACCCACTTGAGTGCCGCCACTGCTGCCGTGCTCTACTCTGCTCGAACTCGTGACGCCAGCAGCTCAAGCTGGTCGCTGAGCCCCCTCATCGCACGACCTGCAACACTTGCCGTCACTGCTGCCGGCCACCGCCGCTCCCAGTCCCCTTGCCAATGACGTCACTCGAGCTCGAAAACCACGGTGCCATCCCTGATGAAGAAGTCCCCATGCGGTTCCTAAGTAACCCACCACGAGATCCACCATGCAGGGCTGTTATCACCTCGTTGAGGCACGTCGTAGACCACTGCCATGCTGCCATCCTCGACAAAGCCCTCGCCGTGCTGGCCTGTGACACCTCCGCCCTTCCCTGCAATTGCCCATCGCCGTACTATCACCCGTCGTGTCGCTGCCGTCATCCACACTATTGTTGCTCATCACATCGCCGCCACCAAGTCGCCGTCATCCCCAAACATCCCTCATCAATGCTGCGAAGGAGCAAGGGAGAGAGAGGTAGAATCGGGTAGGATTTGGTCTTCGAAGCAGGTCGGACGCGGGTCGCAAAATGGGTAGGGTTTTTGAGCAATTCGGGCTGGGTTTGGGCTGTTTTTGCATGTGGGCTTCATTTAAAAAAAAAAATTAGACCAAACTGGGCTTGCACATCAGGCCCAGTCTGGCAGGTTTTTACCGGTTTGGATAGCGCAGCCCGGTTCAGTCCGGGCTTGGGTCGTCTGGCCTGATCCGGTCTGGGCTCGGGCTGTCTGGCCTGAGCCTAGGGATCCGACCCAGGTTGTTTTAAATATATTATAATATTATATTATAATATTATATCATAATATTATAATAATATTTTTAAAAAATAAAAAAAATGTCAAAAATTGAAAAAATATAGGGTTTGGTTGGAAATTGCCATGTTATGCCTTTTTAGTATAATCAAGCCTTTATTTGCTTATACATTGATTATGTCACGGGTTTAGTTTACATGTTCAATTATGTTGGCAATTGTTTAATTGCATACGTTATTTTTATTGCAATTAGGAGCTTGGTTGTTAATTGTCACTTTAATGATTGCGTACCCGCATGATCACCTCACATGTTAGTGGATAGGTGTAAAATCAATCCAAACTACCTGACAAAAATATTTTCTTTTAAAATGAACAAGATTAGGTATTGAAAGGGCACTAAAAGATCAATTAGTGTAATCAAGTCCCCGATCCTAGATTCTCTGGTTGCGTAGGAAGTGAGGTATACTCTTTCTTCACTTGGTTTCTAGCTAACCCTAATAGGCTAGTGGCCACTCCTTTTTGCAAAATTCTTAAAAATACCCCAATGTCACGCAAGGTATGGGTTTGGGAGAGTCCGCGCCTAATGATGGGCCTTAGGTCTATCTTTTAGTTTATACCCCTAAACCTATTCCCTCTCTTGAGTGGTAAGTTGCAACACACATGCCTTTTGGGCCTTATTTCCCAATCAATCAAACAAGATGAGTGAACCGTCAGCGGGTCATTTATTGCCAAGGCATGCGACAATCACGAACACAAGCATTTCTATCAAATGGCGTGATTATATGGTACATGTGACGTCTCAAAAATGGATTCGAAATCATTAAAAAGATTTTTGAGACAATGTGATGTCTCAGTTATGAAACACGTTTAATTACCAAACCTACCTAGGATTTGCATAAATGTATTCACAAGCATCTCCAAACACTGACTTTCACAATGTCAAATCAAAGCTTGAAAAGATTTGAATTCATTTTGGACTAAAGAATATCTAGGCTATGAAACACATTTACTTGCATAAATGCACTCACAAGGGTCATAGAAATTTAAAACACACTCCAAACCATGATTTTTCCTAAGTCAAATCAATTGTTGAAAGAATTTCTAAAATGTTGCTTTTTGAAACATCATATGTAACAAAGCGATTTCGAGATACAATTTGAAAAGTCCATTCATTGAAAACCGTTTTGACAAGGACGATCATGGGATTTGCAACACATTTCATGAAGATGATATGCCCTAATATCATAGACAAACTAACCTAAAGATTTAACTAAACAATCACAACAACAAATTCATATCAGAAAATTTCAAACCAAGCACAACAAATCAACAAAATTGGAAAGTATCCATCAATAATCTAACTATAAGAAAATTTCCTAACATGCATAACATGATATAGAACAACTTTCGTGAAGGAAGTTTTCCAAAATAGCTAAGCATGATTTTGTAAAAGTCGGAAAGCAAGTAACAATGCATCAAGAAGTTGTCGAAACAACAGAACATTCAGTCATTACTACTAAGATTTATAGATGGTCGGAGACTCACCTAGGATTGAATTGGAGGTGGCTGAGGGTGTTGAGGGTGTTGGAGACGGCTGCCGGTCTCCTATGGAGGAAAAAATCCACCGTTGGTTCAAAAGCAATTTGACCACCAAAAGAGGAAGTTGTTCTGGAGGGGAAAGACAAGAGGTCAGAGAGGCCATCGATCGGGGCCTAAATCGGCAACGAGTGGCTCACCAAAGAGAGAGAGAGAGAAATGTAGAAATGAGCCCCCCTTTCAAAAAATTGAAGGGAAAAGTCTATTTATACCACCTCAAATCGGTCAATCTTGACCATCAGTTCGATCCAACGGTCAAAATCCTAATCCAATAGGCAAAACTTGATTTCGAAAGTTCAATTATGATCTAGAGGTGTCAAGTAATCGATCTAATGGGTTCAATCCGCAAAACAAAAGCCGAATTCAAGAATTGTGTTAGAATGTCTATTTAGGGGTCAAAATGCAAATTTACTAAATCTGAAGGCCAATCTTCAAAATCTCGGGCAACTAAAGATGCAGAAGTAAAATTGACATAATGAGGACCTTCGAACTAGTCGCCGGAGGTCAAGAATTGACCAAAAAGGGGTCGGACAAGCTTGCCTCGCCGGTAGCCGATTAGACCAGTCAAATTGGTTTGCATCAGTTTGACCAGTTCTTGACTAGTCTGGTTTGGTTCTAATTGATTCACCCATTTGTGGTCCCTATGGGTTTAAAATTCATGCAATCAAGGATCAAATTGAAGAGAAAACTTACACGATTTGAAGGAAAATTGCCTAATTTCAATTCAATTAAGCCAATTAAGCTTTATAAATGTGATCTATGGATTATCTATTGACCTAATTGAGCAATTATTGTGAAAACAACGAGCTAAAACCATGGATACTTAAGATTGACCCTAAAGGCCTAAAATGTGCAAATTTGCAATTCAATGGCCAAAATTGCAAAGTAATGGAAATTAGATTCAATTTGTGTTGTAATTGCCCTATCCAACTAATTAGCCATGTGTAAGATCACCTAGAGTATTCAAATTTACTTTGAATTGAGATACCAAAACTAAATCGGGTCTAATATTAAAATTGGACTTAGATTCATACAATTGGGCCTTAGTTTAGAATGGGTCAGTTTGAATATCTTCAATTGGAGCTCGATGGTTCAGTTTTCTTACTTTTCAGAGAGTGAAATCCCTTAAATTGGAAAGTTCTAATGTAAATTTCTCAAAAAGGACTTTGGATTTGGACTTATGTTAAGAAAACAAGTGGAAAATAATTGTCCATTTGTAGATCATAAAGAATCAATTTTTATCCCCTAATTACGGCGTAAAATAAACATTTATCTTTTGACACGGTAATTCGCAAAATTGAAAGCACGAGCAGATTTAGAATAATCTCTAAACCAAATTTCAAAGAAGGAACTACACCTAATTATGGCCCAAAATAGAAGTAAATTTATTTTTGGTCAATTTAGAATTGAAAATCGAAATAATTAGAAAACAAGGTTCTTGATCAATTTTGTGAAATTTTCGATACTAAAGTAAAATTGAGACCAAAAGAAATGTTTTTGTGGATTTTTTGATATTTTGAGTTTGATTTTTTTGTCAAAAATTTTACTAAAAGTCAACCATTTAGTTGATTTTTCCTCAAAGTTGATTTTTGAGCCAAATCTTTGGATTTTAAAAAAATTGACTTGAGAAAAGTGAAATTGGCATCTCTTTTGGTAAAAAGCCAATTTTTGACTCGAGGTTAATTTTTTATCAAAGGGTTGACTAAAAAAAAGTCAACTCGAAAGTCAACCGTTTAACTTTTCAAGTTTTCCTTGAAGATGAGCTGAAAATTGTTCACAAATAGTAATGCAACAAAAAGAAATGAAAAACAACATTTTTTAGCCGAGAAACGAGCTCTGTTGCGATCAGAATCTCGAATTTTGATTTTTACCTTTTCTTTTTTACATGTCCACTAGAAATCAGGTATCAACATGAACCTCTAGTGGAGTAAGATCTTTTGCTGAGAAGGGGAAAGAAAAAATGGCAGAAATCTCTATGTCTAGAAAGAAGGGAAAATCATCTAAGGCTCTCTGTGTGGATCTAGATGATGGTAGGAAAGGCAATAATGATGAGAAATTGTTCATGAACTTCAAAAAAAAAAAAACTCGTTGTATATGTTGCTGTTGGAAGTTAGGGTTGGAAAGCTGATAAGATCTACTTGACATATGAATTATTTGCAAAGTATGATAAGAATAGTAGTCATGAATCATAGGGTTGTTGAGTTTGAATTTTTTGAATCATTTGGAATTTAGATTAAGCACATTTTTGACAAACTTTTGATGATTGATCTGTATATTAACAAGTTTCCAAACTATCCCTCTTTAACAACATATTTTTACCCAAGTCTGTCGTTTTACGCACTTGACACTATTGAGTTCACTATTTTTGATAAATATGTTCTTATCCATGCCACTGATTTGGCAAAAATTCTTGGTGTCAATCACTTAGACTTTTTTCCAATCAATGTTGATCCTAATGTGGCTTATCAATCAATCTCACGTATCTCTGATTTTTCCATAGATACTCTATCCCATCTTTCACATCACAATTTTCTTCTGAACCAAATTGTCTTGCATAAAATCATCATTAACTATCTTCAATCAAAAGAACAGATGTATCTCGGTATGGAGCCAAGATCATCTGGGCTCTTTTAAATAATCATCATTTTTCACTCACACACATGGTCATCCTTCACACGTACTGAATTGTTTTAAAGTCCAAACAACAGTTGTCCTATGGATCTTTGATTACCAAAATCCATATGCACTATGATATCGAGATCCTAGACAGTTTCAAGAAAAAACAACTCCCTTTAATGTCGGTAAATGAAAAGATGATGGAAAAAAATGGGTTTTAGGTTTGTCCAATGAAGATGGCAAGATAGACATGGAAAACCAATTCGAACAGATGTTGAAAATCCAATGGTAGACTTAGCTTCACCACTTGCAAAGAGGAGAAAAACTCAGATTCATAGGAGTGGATCTCAATCCTTCTTGCAAAAATTGGCTAAGGAATCATGTGAGGACTTCAATGTAACATAAGATTAGGAAGATGATCTAGACAAGTTGATTGAAAGAATTGGCGATAGCCCTCTGGATGAGGATTTTGATTTGGAGGAAGATAAGATTGTAGATGAAACTAAACTGGACAAGCCAGATGATGTGGAAAATCCGCAAAAATGGCAAGTGACTAACCTCCAGCAATTGTGCAAGAGAAAGAAAAGGAAGTGGTCGATGCCTTAGGATTGATTAAGAATGTGTTGCAAGAAGTTGTAGCTAGTGTTAGTAAAGAAAAGCCTACTGAAATGGACAATGCCACTTTATCATATCATCCAGAAATCGAAGAAGTTCCGGATCAGCTATAGGGTGAACAAGTGCTGATAGAGGTACCCCAAGATCCTGATGAGAATGTGGGAGCAACCACAAAGTAAAAGGTTGCTGCCTCAGTTGCAGATGAAGATGTTGTGGTGGTTGACAAAGAAGTAGATGTAGAGAAAGAAGTAGAAGCAAACAAGGATGCTCCAATTGAGGGGGAACAAGTGCAAACTACAGGGGTTGTGGAGACAAAGCAAGGTGGAAAGAAAAATGACTAACCCCCTAGCAATTGTGCAAGTGACTGACCCTCCAACAATTACGCAAGAGAAAGAGAGGGAAGTGGCTGATACCTTAGCTTCGATTAAGGATGTGTTGGAAGAAGTTGTGGCTAGTGTCAGTAAAGAAAAGCAAACTGTAATGGACAATGCTACTTTATCAAATCATCCAAAAATCAAAGAAACTCTGGATTAGTTGCAAGGTGAACAAATGCTGGCAGAGGTACCCCAAGATCTTGATGAGAATACGGGAGCAACCACGGAGCAAAGGTTTGCTGCCTCAGTTGCGAATGAAGAAGTCATGGTGGCTGACAAAGAAGCATATGCCGAGAAAGAAGCAGAAGTAGACAAGGATGCTCCAATTGAGGGTGAGCAAGTGCAAACTGTTAGAGAAAACTCCATTAGTGTTTTGAAGTTGACAAAACATTTCCAAAAGTCCAGTCTGAAGACTTGCAGAGTCAAAAGTTATTATCTAAAGAACTCCAGACTCTTTTGTCAAAATCTGAAGACCGCGAGACTTTAGTCTAAAAAGTTTGCCCTCACTGACAGTTTCCAAACCGACGAATGAAGACTTATCCAGATGCGGGGATTATCTTCAAGATTTTGATTCGTATGGTTTATGGATGACCTTATGGCTAGATATAGCATCTATTTGATTGATTATCTTTATCGGATCAATTCCGATTTAAAGATCTTTTGAAAGACGAGCAAACTTGGAAGGTTCTACTTGTGAAAACCAAAAATCCTGATGGTATGGGCAAACAGGATTGATGGGCTTTCATCACAATCATTTAACGACTCGAAGATCCCCTTGATTGATTCTGTCCAACGGGTAGATTGGAAGAATTCCTTTAGTAAGTGCCAACGGTTATGAAGGTATGAAGGAGTATTTAAGGCGGACTCTCAAGTTGTTCCAATGTGTGCGTGAAAGAAGAATTTCAAAGTCTGAAGCTCTCCAGTTACTTACTGTTTCATTCATTGAGCTCAAAGTTGCATACAAAAGAGAGAAATACTTAGTGAGGTTTTGTGTGAGACCAGTAGAGACTCATCATTGAGAAAGTCAAAGATCACAAGTTGTAAAATCTCTTTTGATTCATAGTGGAATCTAGCCAGTAGGCTATCAGCTTAGGAGAGTGGACGTAGGCTTAATCTAAGCTGAACCATTATAAACCTTGTGTTCTAATTCTCTTTCCTTGAACTATTTACTTTCATTCGTATATTTGCATATTCATTTAACACTGATTATGCTCTTAGTTTATCATTTTCTAAAAGCAAATTACTTCCGTTAAGTCTTGCGAAAATTTTTATTTACACCTATTCACCCCTCTCTAGGTGGTTGCATTAGCCCTTTCATAGACTACAAGGGTTGCGGAGATAGAGCAAGGTGGAAAGGAAAAAGACAATGATCCATCCATTGAGATCATTCCTCATCCGAAGGTTACAGCTAATTGTAATGATAACATTCTTCGAGTGCTAATGGAACTAAAGGATGAGGTCAAGGAACTGAAATATCATATCAAGAGGCTCACACGGGACGGCGACCGAAGGGTAAAGAAGCTTGAGAACACAATCGCTCACATGAGTCACTATGTCCTTGTCTTTGTGCCTCCAGATGATCTCCCTTCTTCAAGTCGTCCAGCACAAGACCCAAACCAGCCCTCCACCTCTAAATAATCTTTTAGTTTCTTTTCAAAATTTCTAAGACAATTTCATTTGTGTTGGCTTGTTTTTTGCTTGAACTATCAGTTTGCTTTAGTTTGCGATTTGGGTTTGCTATGTCAATTTGCTACTAAGTGTTAGACTTATGGTTGCTATTATATATATATAATATGGCTTGCTATTACCTTTTGTACTATTGACAAAAAGGGGAAGAAATATGAGGACGTAGAATTTTGCGGATTTTGATGTGATGATGCATGGATGTTGATGCAACGCGATCCATATTTTGAAGATTTACTTCTCGCAAGATTAGTTAAAGCTTTTCTATCTCTTATCTTCCAGGATTTGGAATATCTATAAGAATCATAATCTTTTTATCTATCATTCTTATAGATTAAGATTGCACTTTAATTAAAAATCTTCCTATTTTCAAAGCTTTACCAAAATCATTTCTTTTAAAATGATTTTGCTGTGAAAGTTTTGTCATCATTAAAAGGGGAGAGACTATTAAGGAAAATTCCCTTTTTAGTTTTGATGATTAATAAAACTTTCTTTAATCGTTCTTTAATTCTAATGGTAAGATTTTTCAGGTGGAAACTGTGATGAGTACTATTAGACGTTACTCATTAGACTTAGAAAATCAGACTCTAAATATTGAAGAAGTTCATATCTTTGATATTCAATACTCGGGGATATTGATAGAGAGAGTAATCTTCATGCAACGGCTAGAAATTTGGTGAATTCCTTGCTAAAATTAAAAGATCTATCCAAGAAGGAAATTATATCATATCAAATCTTTCAAGATGGAATATAGCAAGACTTGGATAAATCAATCTACAAGAGGCGAAATATTTTTTCCAAGTGAAGCGTTTTTCTTATAGAAACTCTATCTACTATATAGGCGGCAAAATCATTGAGAGACTTCAATCTTAGCAGCCTTGAAGCAATAAGATCTTCGAACAACATTCAAGTTCAATGGGTAGATTGGATGGGTGATCCTCTAAGGTTACGTCCAACGGTCAACTTGGAGAAAGAGGATTATAAAAGAAGGTTAGGATGCTGAAAGAAAAAAAGAAGCTGAAATTCTAAAGTTTATAATTCCTAAGTCTTGAGTGATCTTCAATCATATATATTTGTTTCAATGAACTATACTGTGTAATCTTTTAGAGGTTAAGAGTGTGTGAGGAATTGTTCACACAAGCTTGAATAGTCATTACTCAGATCTTGTTCCTCTGATAGATTCATCTGGTGAATTCAACCAATTAGCTGTTAGCGCAAGAGAATAGACGTATGGTTACAAAAGCCGAATGAATATAATCATTTGTGTGTAATTTTCTATTCCTTACTCTCTTTATTTTAGTTGTGATAAAAGTTAATCGCACACTGATAAGATCTAAAAAGTACTCAACTTGTTGTCAGACGTTGTAACGTTTTAAATTTATTTTATTCCGTACTATCACCTATTCACCCCTCTAGATAATCCATGTAGCTCTAACAATTTATATGTTGGATGTCTATGGTTCACAAGTGTGCATATTGATACTTTGTCGAACCGTCTCTATTCTCAATGGTCATTGTCTATTCATATACAAAGGCACATGCGCGTGCAATGTAGAATCTATCTTCTTGGTATACATATGTAGACATACAAGATAAAAAGTTGATGTTGTATGTGATCTAATAATGACATTGTATTGAAATCGTCGGCCGGAGTTGTAATCGAAAATGAATGGTTCATATCTCGTAGAATACATGTCAAGTAGATTTGGGCATATGATCGAATTGGTAGCTTGACATATGGTTCCATGGCTTTTATTCAATTGGGACATGATGAGACAGAATGATCAAATTACATAGTCACCAAAGCTAATAGATTCATTATGTTCTTGAAACATTCGTACTGTCTTTGTAGCCATAACATATTGCTAGATGTCATTCATGGTTTATAGGAATCGGAGATTGATCAAGACAATCAATTCTCTTGGTTGTGCTAATGTGTTAGTATAAGTCTTGCTGCTTGTTCAGTGATGAACCTAGGGATATTACACACTATAACCAATTGGAATGATGTTTGAATGATAGAGACGATATTGCAAATGTGTTTGCAATTGAGCCAATTAGATTGAGTCAGGCTGAAAATAAAAGATCTGAAAGTGGCTTCAGATTTTATGGACAAATCAAAGATCTAAAGCATGTTTCAAAATTTATAGTAGAATCAAAGATCTAAAGTGGGTTCATATTCAATGACCGAATTAATAATCTAAAGTGAGTTCAGAATTAATAGCCACATTAATGATCTAAAGTGAATTCAGAATCAATTGCATCATTAATGATTTAAAGTGAATTCGGAACCAACAGTCAAATAATGATTTGGAACAGTTTCAGACTTAATGACTAAATTAAATATCTAAAACGGTAGTTTTAACGATCACATTAATGATTTGAAATGATTTTAGAATCAATGGGCAGTTTAATGATCTGAAATAGTTTCATATTCAAATGACCAATTAATAATTTAAAATGGTTTCAAATTTAATGGTCAAATTAAATATTTGTAATGGTTACAAAATTAATGCCCAGAATAAAGTCTTGTAATGGTTACAAATTAATGCTTGGAATAATATTCTGTAACGGTTACAAAATTAATGCACGAATTAGTGTCTGAAACGGTCTCTGAACTTACATCCCTCAAATGTTACGGTCGAATTAATTCTCTAAAACAATTTTAGAGTTAATGAACTGATTTAAAGGTGATATGGGATTAATTATAAAAGGCAATTGAGAGAACTGATCACAAGATGACTAAAATCGACAATTAAAAGTGTTAATAGTGATCGACTAAGTCATTTACACATGAGAACAATTGCTAGCACAATTGTAATGGTGAGATCTCTCAATTTATCTCTACTATTCAACGTAAGATTGGTGGTGTGTTTGAATTAGAGGCTCGACATTTGTGGGGCTGGATCTGAAGAACGTCAGAACCTGCATTATGGGGATATCAGACATTTATAGTCAGAATCTGAAGAACGTTAGAACTAGTATTAACAGAAGACATTAGATATTCGTGGTCAGAATTCCAATAATGTCAAAATCAGTGTTGCCAGAAGATCAAACATTCATAGTCAGAATCTAAAAAATGTGGGAATCAATGTTATGAGGACATCAGACGTTTGTGGTCAAAATCTGAGGAACATCATAAGCAAACTTTTGGAGCACGGTCCAAGATGTGTGATTAGCCCATTTATCACTTCTATGTACTTTTATTAAAATGTATGAACAATGCTTTGATAATACGTGTATGGACGTTTTTACTTTTGTTACTTATCATTTTGATTCAAATTTATCTATGCATGTATTCTTGTTTATCAAAACAAATCCCAACATTGTCTTCATGCGGGGTCAATATGGTAGATGTGTCACTTGAAGGTCAATCTCTCTCTCTCTCTCTCTCTCTCTCTCTCTCTCTCTCTCTCTCTCTCTCTCTCTCTCTCTCTCTCAGCTTGAACTTTTAATATGCATACTATCTATATGACAGAGACTTCCAAAGACAAGCAGATTCGTCATAATCCTAAAAGAGAGATGCCAGAATGGATTTTCCACGATAAAGGGGTTCAACATCTTTCATAACCTTGAGACTAGCACTCTCTAGCATTCTTGGCTTGGAAGAAGAAGTGGTCGATGCTTCATGTGAGGTCAAAATATTTGTTAATGGCATAAGTTTGACTTAAAACTTGAAATTATTTTTTTCCTTGGAATCTGATCATGTGAGGCTTGAATATTTACCACTCGTTAGACTGTGTGAACCATGGACACTTCTGCAAAAGGATTAGTGTCATTGCCAAGTTTGCTTCAAAGCAATGAAAGTAAGCACAAAGAAGTGTGGACTTTGCTAACATGCAAGTAAGAGGAGGATGATCCGAGGGTCTGCACTCCAACACCATCAGCCGATATAAAAATAATAATAATAAAATGGAGTTTTAAGGAAAAAGACTCAAAGGAAGACAATTGTCAATAGACACCGAGGAAGAATATTGTCCAGTGGAACAAAACTTAAACAAAGAAGACGAAATGGTCTTTACCGTGGTAAGAGTATGGCTTGCAAAACATACCTGTCAAATTGGTCATGACTTGCTGAGGAAATGATTCCAGGTGATTTTGATTCCAATGTCTCTCACTTTTCCCTTTTTTGGTCTCTACTAGAAATTTGAAAATGTCTGCTCTTTCAACCAGAATTTAAAATAACTATGAAATAGAGGTTTCATCTCATGCTGCTGACATGGTTGAGGAACTTCTTCGTTTTCCTCTCTTTTTTTATGATTTGTGATGCTGAGTGCATAAATTCAAAATTAAATGGATGCTTGTTGAATGGCCATTGGTCTTCCAAGTTGCTCTGTGTAATTTATCATATGGACCTCTGTCACCTCTCTTAATTCAATTAATGATGCCAACACTACATACTCTAAAAATTTAGATGGTAAGTTTTGCTCAATCTAATATAATCTATATCTTTGGGAAAGCGTTGATTAAATTGTCTCACTGATCAAGAGGTACAAGGGAGAGCTTTATCTTTAAGACTTTGCATTTAAGTCAAGGACACTGACATTGATAGGTACAAAGGGAGATTAGTTGATTCCTCCGTTGTGACTGGCAGATTGCATTAATAGGTACAAAGGGAGAGCTTGATCTTCAAGACTTTGCTTTTAAGTCAAGGACACTGACATTAAGCAACTAGTGTTTGGTAAACACCTTGTAAAATATTTGCTGCAAAGCAATTTTAAAATAAGAAAAAAGAAAAGGAGAACAAAGGACTCTGTAGATGCATATGAAAGCACAGGCGAGCGACACAATGGTGGGACCGATTCTGGCGTTGCATGACCCCAAGCGATGTGTCATTGAGGTCGAGCAAGCCCACACAACGCAACGTCTGTGTTGTGGGACCCCAAGTGACGCATCGCCAAGGCCACCCGCTAGGTAACGTGACACTTGACCCTCAGCGAGCTAAAATTGGCATCGAGCGACCTTGACCGAGCTTCCCAGCATTGTGCAACTATCGACGAGCTAGATCTAGTGTCAAGCAATCCTCAACAAAAGTTGGGGACTTATCTTGAGCTTTGAGTATTTTCAAAACAAAAATTTGTACAAAAAATCTTTGAAATTGTGTTACCAAATGTCAAAACTTTGAATCAAGGGCATTTGGAGTCCCAAAACAGGTTAATTCGGACACTCAAAATTTTTAATGGCTAAATTAGATGGGATTGGAGCGGAAGGTGAAATTGGAATATACCAAAATTGCCTTTATATTCTTCATCGGCTTACATTAAAATTCAATGATGTAGAAATGACATTTGCTGATTTCTCAATCCAACATCTTAAGCTAAATATAAGATTACTATAGTCTCCACACAAGTGACCTAATCACATTATGAGAGAATGAGATATCAAAAGCTCATTACTAAACTATCACTTACAATCATTAAAGGTTCAAGATCATGTGCACGGCGATGTCTTTTTTCAATATCTAATTTCTTAGATTGTAACATGTGTTCAGGTCTCGTATGATTCACCAGTCATAACATCACTCCTTCGCTCCTTCTCTCTCTCTCTCTCTCTCTCTCTCTCTCTCTCCCTCACTCATCTGCAAACAAATTTATACTCCACAAAGGACAGGAAAGAACTACCAACGCTAGTGACCCTCTTTTGGATGTCACCTCATAAAGAGTATTGTTGACATTTGAATTTTGTCCATTGTTCAAGTGTCCATTGTGGGCAAAAACATAAAAGTGCAAATAATAATAATTAGAATTAGTTCAGCCCAAAATCTAATCCCCTCAGCCCATCTTTTAGTTCCCTTTGAGCCCATTTCTTTTGTCCCTTTTGTTGTCCTCAATAGCCCATCTGAACTTAAAACAAGAAGGCCCAGCCCATATCCAGGCCCCTTCTCTTTCGCATGCTCACGTCTGTGAGCGAAGAAGACGCGAGCAGTGACCGAGCAAAAGAGGCGTCCGTCAGTCGGTCTGTGAGAGAACAATGAGAGAGGGAAAGTAACATAAAAGATTCCTTCTCGGAGAGAGAGAGGGGAGGAGGACGCTCGACGACATGGAGAGTGCGTGCTCGACGATATAGGCGAGCAGGGAGCTAGCTCGAATGGGAGAGAAAGGGAGAGTGCATCCCGTTTCGGAGTAGCAGAAAACCGCATCGCCGGAGTTCGCCGTCGGTTTTCAGAGCTCCGGTCAACGGCCAATCCGTGAGTTGTTCTTCACAGAGTCGGTGTCGAAGGTCAGACGAGTACTGAGATTTCTTCCGCGAGCGGAGGAAAAGCTGTAACCAGAAGCCCTTCATCGTCGTCAATCGAGACCTCGATTCGCCAAACAAACCAGGTACAGTCTCCTTCCGAACGCTCTACTTTGTCTCTGTTTGGGCCGAGAAAGACATGCTCCGTTCGATCGATTTTCTTGAAGAGATCTTGATAAACGAAGTTGCTTTGTTGCTACCCATGGTGTTTTAAGTCTTTTCGTAACGTGTGAGGCTGAGGATCTCGTTAAAATTAAAACAGAAAACCATTGAAAGATCTGCGTATTGCATGTTTGATAAAATGCCTAAAAGAGGGCCGAATGTCAAGTCCCGTCTAAATTCAAGATCGATTCGTACTTGCTTTGTTTTTTTTTTTTAATGCTATCTAATACTAGCATTTTATCTGTGTTTCTATGCGATTTGATGAAAAATCTTTGCTTGAGTCCAACGTACATGCGTATCTCCAAGGCCGGAAAGCTTTATGTCAGAGTATCCCCTCGCACCAGCGAAGTCAGGGTTTCCAGGACATACTAGTTAGCCCATCTCACTTCATTCTAATGTATTTTTTCTTGTTAATTTGTTGGGATGCTGCGGTAAAAAGTGTGGATTAGGTAGGATGGTTTCTGTTAAGTTTCGCGATAATGGAGCGAGAGGCCAGAGGTGGTCAACGTCGGTCGGAATAAATGATCGGCGGTTGGAGATAGATGGGCGGTAATCTAAGTTCTGGTGATAAACTCGTCAACGATGGTATTTGTTTCGTTAAAAAGAAAAAAATGGCGCGAAAGGTGGGTTTGCAGGTTGAAAATGGCGTTCGGGTAAAGGATGTCCGGAGGAAGAAGAGGAAGTGCAGGCAAAAAAAGACAAAAAAGAACAAGAGACAAAAATAAAAGAATTAAAAAATAGAAAAAAAAATCAAAACATTAAAAAATCCAGTTTTAATCGGACGGGGGTGGGATCCGGATATACGGATCGGGTAAACAAGTCCGAACCCATTCCCCGAATATAATAATAATTATTAAAAATTTAAAAATCCAAAAAGTCATTAAATCTATAAAAATTCAGAAAATGATAAAAAAATAATAGAAAATAATAAAAATTTAGAAAATTCGAAAATCAATAAAAAAATCAGAATTTTTAGATAATCATTAAAGGTTATAAAAATCCGAAAAATCATTAAAAAAATAAAAAGTAGATAAAAACATTTAAAATTTTGAAAAATGAGAAAATTTATAAAAATTTAGAAAAGTAAAAAATATTAAAAAAATAGAAATCCAGAAAAAGAAAGAATTCGAAAATCATTAAAAAATTCAGAAAATTATAAAAAAAGTCAAAATAAAAAATAAAATTAGAAGCCCTTAGAAATTGAAACTCATATTTGGACAAGTCTTTAGAGTTTTACAATAGGGTTCTTTAGTGGTTTGGAATTTTTTTTTTTTTTTAGGAACAATATTAGGGAGTTTTTATGTTTTCTTTTTATTATACTTTTCGGTTGTACTTTTTAATATATTGGATGTTATTTCTTTTTTTTAGAATGGTTTATACAAAACTTAAATTTCTTTGATAGGTTGCTATGGCTTTAGTTAACATAATCAAATTAGGTACCGAAATGGCATTAGTCTTAGGGCTAACGTAATTAAATTCTCAAGTCTATAATCTTTGATTATATAACTAATAAGATATTCTCTTGTATCTTATTGATTTCTAATCGCCCCCCAAAAAAGTTGGTGGCCATTTTTTTGTTAAAATTTGCATACACTAAATTGATTGAAATTTTCAATATTTAATGCCGTGCAAGGTATGAATCTGGGTGACCTCGAGTCAAGGAATGGTCATCAGTCTTAAGTTGACAATAACCCTAAACCTAACAATGAGTTAGGTCAAGACAAGTATATACTATCTTTTCATTCAAAAATATATATTTTAATTCACATCTTATGCAATGAGAGCAAGAGCAACACCATTGATAGAAAATGATTAATAAAACCCGAAGCAATGTACCGATTTCTATTTATATATCGGATCATTCTGTTTTACCAGCCTGCCTTATTGTTGTGATTTATTTTGAGTTAGCAACGTTTGAGAACAAAATCCAAAAGGATGACTCTACAAAATTGCCACACGAAAACCAGCAAAGCACGAAGCAATGTTGGGCAAATTCACGAGAAAAATCCTGGGCCGACCCGATTTGAAACGAGCTTAGGTCAAAATGGGCCTCTTAAGACTGAAACGATGGGCCATTTCTCTTGCTAGCTTAATTGGAACATGAATGAAAATATGGTTTGGATTCGCTTTACATTTCATGAAAATTTTTCTTCCCTACTTTTTAATTTTTTTTTTTTGTTCCCAGCATGATGATGATGATGATGTCGTCGTCGTCATCATCATCATCATCATCATTATTATTTAGTTTTTCTAAGTTCTAAACTAGCCAAATAAATAAATCATGTGCTATCGTAGTTGATCAGTGCGGTTAATTCACATGATTTTACTTTCAAAAAAGCTAAAAGTAACTCTATTTGAGTATTTGGTAAATTATCGAATGCAGAATTTGGTGTCAGCTAAGCCCGAAGTAAATTTTAAAGCATCCCGATCATGAAAATGCTTTGACAAAGCGTTCGTTCATATTAGTAGTCTTAACTAGTATCTTTACGGCACTTCTACACTTTTAAACACAATTTTTTTAAAATTTTAATTGTAATAAACTCTTCAATTTTTATTTTTTAGAAAAATTCAAGGGATTTTACTTTCACTCTATAAAAAATTAGTTCGCTCTTAAATTATAATGCGGTGGTTTTCAAGTGGAACCCATGTTAGGAGATCACTCGGCAAATCGACAGCCGTCAAGTTCAGATTTTGGATGAATAACGGCATACGGAAGGGAAAGAAAAATAAAAGATCAGATAATTTCTTTTTCCATGACAGTGATAATTTCTTTTTCCATGACAGTTTCCAAGCAATAATGAACTTCATCTTAGGAACCATATGAAGAAAATGACACCCAGTCACGACTGGAAAACCTATCTGAAATTGATCGCTAGGAAATAACTTGGCCAAAAAAATCCCATCAATTAATTAATCTCTATCTACTTCTCATAGAAAAATGTCAAAAGTAGAGTCATCTTGATTTCGAATCTTACGCCAGTGACAGCCACGTTGATGACTTAAAGCATCCTCAGTCACGTCAGGTTTGGACCAAGGCCTTTTTCTAGTCAATGACTTCTTGACAATATTTATCATTCCATAAATATCATCAAGGGGTCAAAATATTCGAAAACAAGGGAAAAACACTAACGCGAAAGGAATTGCGTATATTTTCATTTTGTATATTTGCAATAACTTTACCTTTTAGTATGTAATCATCTAAGAATCAAGCTATTTGACGGTCATAGTAAATACTCTATCGTCCCACTCTTAAGAGAGCATGTCCCATAACTTTTGTTTGTCTAGACTAATCTATCTTCCGTTAATTGTGAATCTAGATGAATAACAATAATTTTCATAATTCGTCATATAGTTCCCTTGAAGTGCTTCTAAAAGGTCTCGTTTATTCTATCATTCACCTATTGTATATCAAGTTTCAGCATAGCTGGCAACTTCTTATTGCTTGCATGCACTCTTAGAGGGCAACATCTCCTGAACAGAGTATATTATCTTGAATTTGATAGCTACCGACAAAAGCATTTTGTTCTATGCAGAAAATATCCAAAACTAATGATTTTAATCTATTGGTCATAACTTTGGACATAATTTTGTAGACAAAATTACACAGGCTAATGGGACGAAACTATTTCAGCTTTTCTAAGTAGGGCATTTTGGGAAAGTATAATTTAGGTTTTATCTGCTTTAGCATTTAAGCATCCAATGTTCTAAAAGCAAGTTACTTCTTGAAAAACATCATGTTGAATGTCCTCCTAGTGATGTTTGAAAAAATGTCCACTTAAACTATCGGGACCGGGGGCTTTGAGAGCTCCTAACTAGCGTACGGTTTTTTAAATTTATAGTATGGTGACCTTAGTTATCAACTTTCAATCTTCCAAAACTAAAGTTGGATATGTTCAATAACTGGTTGGAAATTCCTTTGTCTTGATGACATATATAAACTCTTAAAGTATTCCGCCATCATTTGCTTTGGAGCATTAGGTTTACGTGTCCACTCCCCATCAGTATTAGCAGTATAGAGATTCTGTCTTCCTACCTCCTTGAATAGTTGTTGCATGAAATTTTTTGGAGTTTTTATCCCTCATTTCAACCAGCTAATTCTAGAATGCATGCCCCAAAAAAATTTCTTCGCTTTTCCATAGTGAGCCAATTTCCTTTTTTCAATTTCAATATCTTTCCTTTACTTTGGTAAATATTTGGGCTATTTGTTATATTTTTGATTTCCTGCTTTGGCGTCTCAATTCTCCTACGAGTGCTTTGAGAATTTTTTCCTACTCCAAGATGCAAGGGTTTAGGTCGCTTTTCACAATTTAGTTATTAAATCAGTTCCTTCTCGCTTGGGAGATAACCAAACCCCATTGACGATATTTCCATACTCCTCGTCCTCTAAGCACTATGTTTCAAATCTAAATTCTTTTGCTTTTTCCACTGGTTGTGGGAATAATTTGAGCAAGATAGGACTATGGTTTGACCAACTACAAATAAAGCAAAGACTTCTGTGTCTGGAAAAGCACTATCCGTTCAATTATGCATAAGACTCTATCTAGTTTCTTTTTGACAAATTCCTCCCCTTCTTTATTATTGTTGGGAATAACTGATTCCCTAAAACAAATTCGACACTAAATCGAACCCCTAAAACGAATGTGGAAGACGAACCTAATAACAAACATGTATCACCAATCAAAAACACACCATGGAATCGAGTATACCTTATTATCCACAGATTGAACACCAATGCTGAAGTTCGAGGAAGAATTTGATCCTGTTTACTGAGAAGCGTATTGTTGCTATTAGGGGGAGAAAAAACAGAGCGTCCTGTTTCTTTCTTCTTCTTCTTTTTTCGCTTTTTAAGGGAGAGAGAGCGACTGAAAAGACGTACGTACATCTAAAGGGTGTGATCCCTTTTCCTCCATGGGCCCTTATTTTGCAGGCCAGGCTTTTAGGCCCAACATGGGTGAACGGGCCCACTTAGGCCCATCAACATATAAATAAAACCATCATCTCCCACTTGCACATGGTAGGCTGAACATAATCCTCTTTACCTCTCTGCAACATTTATACCGGTGAATAATCCATGTGACCAGCATACTTTAAGAGCTCAATGCCATACATCTGTTAAGAATATATAGCAGCTCATAATGGGCATCACACTTTGAGTAGATTTAGTATGCAGTACCCTAGATCGATCGATCACATTTATATCTCTCTTAATCTCTTTTGAAAAACAATGACATATTGTATTCACAATTATGATTATCCCAAAGACAGTTATAATTGGTCGACCGGTGAACACAAAACTAATATGTGATTCTCCAAATTCGATCTTCCTCTTTCCTTCAAAACTCTCAATTTCAGTTCAGTTTGCTTTTCTAGAAATGTCCCATTAGATCGAATCAATTCATGATTATTGGCAACATCCTAAGATAGTAAATACTGAATAGAAATCTTAAGAATAAGTAAGAGTCATGAGGGCACTAAATTGATGAACTCTTCTCCTCAAGAGTCTCAATGGCATAAAAGTTGAGATCAAAATTTTACCACTTTTATTGATCGTCTCATACATACGTAGTATGAAATACATATTACGGTATTAACTCATTTCCCATGGAGCGTATGTCTACACCATCAATACCGTATAGATGATAGTTCAAACATACATAATGTCTAACTTAAATTCACATATCTACTCGTTCACAAAATTCATCATAACTCATATCTGGCAGCATATACAGATAAAATAAAATATGTGGGTTGTTTTACTTCCGTACATAGTAAATATTATGTCATTATCTTAACACCCAGTTAAGGCGACATATATATTTTAACCTTAAGCTCTCGATTATCACCTAGATAATAAACTTAAAAACCGTCTCATCTCTATTTATCACATAGTAAATAAAGGCGATTACCCATGTGAGTGGGCTAATCTTTTATCCGTTCGACATACTTTCTCAACTTAATATAATGCACTGAGCATTAAGATGCATAAACGTCAAATAAAGATTCATAGGCATTAATGATGAAAAACACAAATTCATTAAATGTGAACACTTCAGAGAAATTACAATATTCAGTACATCAGTTTCTATGCAGTCCTAAAGATTTTACATGACCACAAAACATATATCTACGTATTGGTTTTGTCATAGGATCTGCTACCATTCTATGCGTAGATATGTATTGTAAGTTCACATCTTTTCGTGCAACCATATCCTTGACAAAATTATACTTGGTATCTATATATTTAGTCTTGCTATAATATTTTGGATCTTTGGTGTATGTTATTGCTGCTTGACTATCACAGTTGACCAATAATGGATTTGTAACATATCCAATAACACCTAAATGATCCAAAAATCTCTTAAACCAAACACATTCTTATACTGCTGTTGATAATGCCACAAACTCAGCTTCCATCGTGGACAAGGCTACACACATTTGCTTCTTACTGCTCTAAGATATGGCGTCATTATTCAGTAAGAAAGCAAAACCATAGGTAGATTTTCTTTCATCTAAATATCTTCCCCAATCAACATCTAAATAACCTTTAAGTCGCAGATCCTTTCCTTGGTAATTCAGCTTGTAATCAGTAGTTCCCTTCAAATACCTCAGTATTCTTTTAAAGGCCTTCCAATGTACTTGACCTATATTGGATTGGTATCTACTCACCATTCCAACTGCAAAACATATGTCATGTCTTATACACATTATAGCATACATCAAGCTCCCAACAACACTAGCATAAAAAACATGTTTCATTTATTCATTCTCTCGTAGAGTTCTTGGACATAGTCTATGGCTCAATCCTTCACCTTTTGTAATAGAAGTATCAATGGGTTTACAATCTTGCATACAAAATTGTTTAAGAACCTTATTTATGTGTGTTTCTTGTGAAAGAGATAATGATCTCTTCAAACGATCTCTTGAAATCTTAACTCTAAGAATGTATGCAACCTCACCTATATCTTTCATCTCAAAGTTGGAAGATAACCAACTCTTCACAGTATTAATAGACTCCATATTATTTCCGGCAATTAGTATATCATCATATAATGATATGATCACAAATTGATCTTTGGATCTTTTGATATATACACAATAATCATCATCTATCATTGTAAAAACATATGCCATTATGGCATTATAACGTATATACCATTGTCTCGACGACTGCTTAAGGCCGTATATCGATCTTAAAAGTCGACATACCTTTCCTTCTTGGCCTTCCATAATGAAACCAGTAGGTTGTTCCATATATATTTCTTCCTCTAATTCTCCATTGAGGAAATCAGCTTTTACATCCATTTGACGTTCATGATCCATACTTGCTAATATTATCAGAATAATGCGAATTGAGGTAAATATCACTACAGGAAAAAATGTTTATTCATAATCAATTCATTCCTTTTATCGAGCCATTAGCTTTACGCTTTATTTTGAGAACCCACTTATTTCCAATAACTTTGCATCCTTTTGGAAGGTCAACCAGTTCCCAAACTTAGTTTAACTTCACTGACTCCATCTCCTCTTCCATTGCATGCATCCATTTTTCCTTACTAGGGTAATTTAGAGCATCATTAACATTTCTTGGCTCATCATCATCTTGTGGAGCAACCATGAAATTTTCCCATTTAATGTCAAAACGTTGACGGTGAATACTTTTACGACTTGTTCGAAATATGGGAGATTATATATTTTGCACATCATTTCTTATCATGCTCCCACTCGGATTAAATAATGACGATATCATCTCATTATGTGGTTGTAATTGAGAGTGAATTGAATCAAATTCATCACTTCTCATGTTACTCCCACTTGGACGAACTCCATTAAATTCATTGTCTTTATCCAAGGTTTCAAATAAGAAGTAATCCTCACCTATTTTGCCATTATTAGGAAATTCATTCTCTAAGAATGTGACATCACGTGATTCGAATTTAGTTATACTTCCACTTTCCTACTCACTTATGAATACATACCCTTTCGAGTGTTCAGAGTATCTTATGAAAACACTATTATTTTCTCTAGGACCCAATTTTCCAAACTTGTGAGAGGGCCCATGAGTATAGGCAACACAACCCCATGGCTTAAGGAAACTTAAGTCCGGTTTTCTACTTATCCATAACTCATATGGAGTGGAAATAACTGATTTGGAAGGCACTCGGTTAAGTATATAGGCAGCAGTTAACAACGCATTACTCCAAAAAGTGATAGGTAAGTTAGCATGCGCCATCATGGACCTAACCATTTCCAATAGGGTTTTGTTCATTCTCTTCGCAACACCATTTTATTGAGAAATATATGTAATAGACAACCGTTTTTCTATTTCTTTTTCATCATATAATTTTCTGAACTCATCAAATAAATATTCTCGATCTCGATCGGATCACAATACTTTTATTTTCTTGTCTAATTGATTTTCTATCAAATTCATAAACATTTTGAAACAACTCAATACTTTAGATTTATGAGAAATCAAATAGACATATCCGAATCACGTATAATCATCTATAAATGTGATGAAATAAATAGCCCTATGTCTTCCTCTTACATTTATCGGACCACAGACGTCATAATGGATTAATTGTAAAGGAAATTCAGCTTTTTTACCTTTTCCAAATGGTTTTCTTGTCGTTTTCCATACTAGGCAATGCTCACATATGGGCAAATCGACTTTTTCAATATTACCTAACAAGCCATCTTTGACTAGTCTATTCATACGTTGTTGGCCAATATGACCAAGTCTAGCATGCCACACACTCACATCATTATCATATGAATTAGGATACGTGAAAAGGGAATAACAAACATTAGCATTACTATAGTCAACATTTAATATAATAAAACCACCTAGAAAATAATCACAACCATAGTAATTTGTATCCAAATACAAATCTACACCACTATTATGGAAGTTCGTATTAAACCAAGTTTAACCAATACTAAAACAAACACTAAATTCCGACGAATCTCCAAAGCATACAACACATCATGTAGGAATAGAGTGTGTCCACCACGCATGTTCAATTGATAGATGTCAATTCCTTTTACTTATGCTTTGGAGTTATTTCCTATATAGATCCACTTAGTTCTAGTCGGTACTCGTCGGAATTCCACGAATGATTCTCTATCATTTGCTACGTGGTCTGTCGCTCCTGAATCCACAGTCCACAAAGGATTAGACTCAGTTAAGAATACAGAACCCAACACATAAACAAAGTTTTGAAAAGTACAAGAGGTGTATACCTTCTTTAGCTCACGACAGTCGCGAGCATAGTGACCCTTCTCGTCACAATTGTAACACTTCACCCTTGTAAGCTTCTTCATTCAATGACGCTTTCCTCTTTCATGTTGGTTAAGCTTAGGTTTCTTCCCTGAAGGACTTGCTTCATTGCCTTTCCTTTTATCAAACTAGTTAGGACGTTTGTACTTGGAGCTCGAAGCTCCATGTGAGCTAGAACCAGCATGATAAATTTTAGCTTTTGGCTTAGCTGCCAAGAGACAGTCCTCTTCCAGCTCAAGATGACGCACTGCATCCTCAAAGGTGTTGATATTCTCATTATGGGTCAGGTGCACCTTCATATGCTCCTAACTCTGAGGTAAGGAACGGATCACTGCTTGCACTTGTTGCTCGTCAATCAGAACATGGCCAACATCTTTCAGCTTATTAATCATTTTGACATCTTTCTAAGAGTCAAACCTAATAGTGACTTGTCTTAGTCTGGTCACCGAAGTATGACCAAACCTTGTTGCCAATGCTTCCCATATTTTCTTGGCATTCTCAAAACAAACTCTCGCATAACGTCATTTTCCATGCTACTCAGCAACGTAATGTGAGCAAATGAGTTCTTTCTTTTCCATGCAACAAATGCATCCTTATCTCTCTTATGCTACGTAGTGTTTCCTTCTTTAGGTTCTACCATGGTCAGGTTAAGAGCTTCTAGTGCCGCTTGCTCTTCCAACACATATTGAATTTTCATGTGCCATATTTCATAATTATCGTCATTGAGTTTCTCACCTTTGTTTAGCTCAACGACTATGCTCTTTGTGGCTGAGGTCATTGATCTGAACATATCAGACATATATACACGAATTATTAATGCCTATCATTTATGTATCCACTTTGCACAAAACCATCATATTAATGAATAATTTCAAGTAAAGTTTCAGAATCAAAATGTCACTATGTTTCCAATCATCATCCAAAATCCTAACTTGGAGTTATTATTAATATAACATTCTATGCAAAATAAATTCTTTGAAATTACAAAAATTTATATGAATTACCCACAACAATTAATAATAATAAAAAGCAAATAATATTTGATATCAAACAATGATATAATAATAATGCTTTCACATAATACAACTAACATATTAGTTGCCACACCAACAACAACTAGGTAGAAAATATTAGATAAGATGTCCACAAAGCATAATAAATAAAGACCAGCCAAAACATCTAACATCAAGTCAATATACGAACTGAGAAAGATCATCTTTTGTTCAACTTATTGATCTTTTCTTTTGTAACAATCCATTAATATTCATCTATAAAAGCCATCACAAGACTCCTATACGAAGTAGCTCTGTTGACTTCCCATAAGCGATTCAACACTTTTTGCCATTCTAGTGGAAAAGTATTCATGAAAAATCGCACCATCTCAGATTGTGGCATGGATGACCATTTCATATGACCTTTTGTATTTTCCCATTGACGTCAAGAACATGATCAATTAAGTCGTCACCCTTCCATTGATGATCAGTCAGCTCAGCTATCAACTTAAAAAGCCTTTCCTTTTGTTCATTAGTAATTGCGCGAATAAGTGTGCGCAACTTAAGGGGAGGCATTGTTCCTGCAACAAATGCAAAACAAATAGGGAATTACGTATAATCCACATAGACTTAATAAGAAAAAGAAACACATGATTTTTTTTTTGGTCAACGGTCGCGGTCAACGGTTAGCCAAGTCGGAGTCAACTGGAGGTCGGGTCGGTTGGACAAACCGATCGGCACATGCCATGCTCGTGCCTGGCTGACGTCACAATGACGTCATCTGGTGCGTGTGTGGCACGCGCCAGCACCTTGCTCGTGTGTCGCACGCACCTGGGCCTAAACGGCGCCTGCGATGCACGCGCCTATGGGGAACCGAATCAGCGCATGCGATGACCCGCGTTCGTTCCAGCTGTGCATGGCGGTGCGTTCGGTGGCAATCCGCCACTCGTTTTTCTCGTATTGACGAGAGCTTCGTCCCTGAGTTATCAAAAACAAATTTCAACTTGCAAAAGATCACAAAACAATGCAAACAATACGCAGGTGTCGGGTTTTTCCGTCCCCAATCGACCGATAGCGGCTTTTCTCGAATTTCGACCACTAAAATAATTCAATGACATAAAAAGGGGATCAAGAAACATGAACTAGAGCTCTAATACCAATGTTGGGAATAACTAGTTCCCTCAAACGGATTCAACACTAAATTACACCCCTAAAACGAATGCGGAAGACGAGCCTAAGAACAAACACGTATCACCGATCAAAGACACACCACGGAATTGAGTGTACCTTATTATCCACAAATTAAACACCAATGCTGAAGTTCAAAGAAGAATTTGATCTCAGTCTACTGAGGAGCGTAATGTTGCTATTAGGGGGAGAAAAAACAAAGATTCTTGTTTCTTTTTTTTTTTTTTTCTTTTTGAGGGAGAGAGAGAGAGATTGAAAAGACATACGTACGTCTAAAGGGTGTGATCCCTTTTTCTTTTCTCTTTTACGTCTTCCCCAACAGACGTAACTCTTCAACGTGTAACGTTCCCCCAAAATACACAACCCCTCATATCTAAACAACGCAACATTTCACATCGCAGTTATTCCTCCATGGGCCCTTATATTGCAGGCCGGGCTTTTAGGCTCAACATGGGCGGACGGGCCCACTTAGGCCCATCAACATATAAATAAAACCATCGATTATTATCCCAAGTAAAAGCACATCCCTTGCTTTCCATTTCTATAATATCACAATTGTTTAGGAAGTTTCTAAATGCTACTAGTCAATAAATTTTAGCCATCCTCATCCCCACCTTCTCTCAAGGATAGAGTACTTCATTAAAATCCCCTACATACATCCACGGCAGATGGTTTGGATGTTTAATACCTTCCAGCTCCTTCCATAACATTTGTCTATCATGAAATACGTTGGGTGCATGGATACAAGATATATGTATTCGTAACTTATGATCTTTTAGTTCACATATTATATCAATAAAATCTATCAATATTTTGCTTCATGGAAATTGTTATTGTGGATACAAGTACTTTCCCTCACCGAGCGCACGTCTTGTTAGTATCCTCTAAAAGGGGAAGGGGAAACCAAGGGGGGGGGGGGAGGGGGAGAGGAAAATGGTAGGGCTCTGGATGCTCTTTGGGTTTCGTGGTCTTTTGCTTTTGAATTCTTTAATTGGCATTGAGTTGAAATCATACTGCTTGAATTCAAACATCCACTTCCTTAGGCCTTGCAAACTGGACCAGGCCCTTCCAATCAAGGACCACATTGGAGCCCTATTTATCATTTTCTCTTTCTTTTAATTTTTTAAAAATTCATTTTAATATATTTTACAAAAGTCTATGCTTGATTTGTCAACTAAAACTTAGGTGTCAATATTGACGCGTGATTAATTGGAAATTAATGAATAAGTGCACGCCATATGAGACCCGTTGAATATTGACTAGGGTGGATATTTATAAATAAGTTGACGCCATATGAGACCCGTTGAATATTGACTAAGGTGGCTAGCGCTTAGACTTGATGCCTCAAACGTGGATTGCGCATCCTTGCGCGTGGACTAAGAGACACCAGCTGCACCGGTGATCGCGTGGGCCGCACCCGAGACCTCGTAGCTAGATTTACAAACCCTGGCGGCAGTCTCTGTCTTTGAGTCCTTGGCTGATTCTTCATCGGTCCAGCTTTTGTCTCTGAGTTCTTTTTTCTGCTTCCCTGGCTTTCCCTCTCTTCCCACTTTCTTCTTCCTCCTCCTTCATACTCCTTCAAAACAATAGTCAACTCAGAACCTCCTGGCAGCCAGAGTCCTAGATTTCTCTATCTTCTCGCCCTCGACACCGTCAAGGCTAGGCGATCCATCGTCGTTACGGGTCAGCTTCATTTATTTTTGCACTCCTATGGTTTTCCGGTGATCCTGACGTCGATCTTGCCCTCCAAACCCTTGCCGCCGCGCGTTGCTTCCTCGTCCAGCAGCATATTTATCTGAAATCGAAAGCTAAAAACGTTTTCACGAGCCAAGTGACCCTGAGTCCGGTCCAATATTTTCCTGAGAATGGAACAGGCTGAGAGCGCTTGTTTCTTTAAAGCGAGAAAGAGCGAGAGCCGGAGCAAAGGGAAGAGATCGTCGACTTCGCTGCTGATCGGGGAAGGGCAACGCCGGGTCAGAGGCCACCGAGCCTCTCCGAGAGCAAAGTATACTCTGCTTCAGCCTTCAGCCCTTGATTTTCGTAGCAAGACTCTCTGTTCCGATGCTTGGCATTCTAGGGAAGCACATGTACCATCAGCTAATCTAATGGCTGCTTCTTCGAATGTGAAAAGGAATTACCATGTGTTCCTCAGTTTCAGAGGGACAGATGTTCGCGAAGGCTTCCTCAGTCATCTCTACGCGGCTCTGGACCAGAAAGGAATATACACTTTTGTGGATAGCGAGGAGCTTAGGAAAGGAGAGGAAATATCGCCGACGCTCGTAAGGGCGATCAAGGAATCGCGCATCGCGATTATCATTTTCTCTGAGAACTACGCCTCCTCGTGGTGGTGCTTGGAAGAGCTCTTGAAAATCATGGAGTGCAGGGAGCGAATGGGCCTGATTGTGTTCCCATTGTTTTACAAAGTAGAACCAAGAGAAGTAAGAGGAGGGAGAGAGAGTTATGAAAGAGCTATGGCTAAGCATGAGTCCAAGTTCGGAAAGGATAAAATGAAGAGATGGAAGGAGGCTCTCTTTAAAGCCGGTAGCTTGTCTGGATGGGAGTTGAATGACAGGTATGCACAAATGTGACGCGGTGTTTTGTGATTGTTAGCTCGTGATTCTTTGTTAGATATCAAATGGTATGCTCTTTTTTGGATCTTCGAATTGAAGATACAAAGTGGAGATAAATTAGACCGTGGACACAAAAGTCAAATAACCAAAGCTAGTAGATTCTTTGAATTGATTCTTGCTGCGTGGATAATGAGAAATTTATGTAACATAAATAGTGTGATTCATAGTGCCCGGGTCATTGTTGTCTTCAGATTCAGGTTCTTTGTATTTTCCTTGCGTAGATGTTGGCGCTGGTTCACCCACCTTTCATCTTATATCGTGCTAATCTTATTATGGAATTTTACTTATTTAAATTGCTAAAACCTGTTTATCTTTCTCTTGAATGCTTATCAGAAATGAAGCGAAGCTCATAAAATGCATATTAGAGGAATTATCAATTCATCTCAACCGAACGCCTTTACATGTCGCTAAATATCCAGTTGGAATAGATTCCCAAGTTCAACAAATTTTATCGTTGTCAAAGAAAGAGTCAGGTGATGATGATGTTCTCATGATAGGTTTATGGGGTCCGGGAGGCATAGGGAAGACAACAATTGCCAAGGCCCTATATAATGCTATGATGGGACAATTTCAGGGTTGTAGTTTTTTGGAGCAAGTTAGAGAAAAATCAAGCCGAAGCGATGGTCTTGTTACTTTACAAAAGGATCTTCTATCTAAGATCCTGGTTCATCCTTTCATGGTCTACAATGTCGCTGGAGGAATTAGTTTGATACAAGAAAGACTATGTTGCAAGAAGGTTCTCCTGGTACTTGATGATGTTGATCATATGGATCAACTGAATGCCTTAGTTGGAAAAGGCAATTGGTTTGGAAAAGGAAGTACAATCATTGTTACATCAAGAGATAAACAATTGCTAACTTCTCATGGCATAAATTGTGTGTATGAAATTCAAACTTTAGGATGCCATGAAGCACAATATCTTTTTAGTCGATATGCTTTCCCAAATAGCAAGAGTGTTGAAATAAGAAGGGATCTCATAGATAAAGCACTGCATTATGCCGACGGACTTCCATTAGCCCTGGAAGTGTTGGGCTCATTCTTACGTGGAAGAAAGGAACTTGCATGGGAAAGTACGTTGCATAAACTCTCCAAAATTCCTGAAACAACTATCAATCGAGTTCTCAAGATAAGCTTCAATGGATTGGAGAACAACGAGAGGGAGATTTTCCTCGATATTGCTTGTTTCTTTAAGGGGAAAAATATAAAGTACATCAAGGAAGTTCTTGACAGCAGTGATTTTCACACAGCCATAGGAATAGATATTCTCATCGAAAGGTCCTTGATAAAATGTGAGAATGGAATCTTGCAAATGCATGATTTGATTCAATTGATGGGTAAGGATATTGTCAATCAGGAATGGCCCGATGATCCTAGGAAACGCAGCAGATTGTGGCTTTTCGAAGATGTTCAAGATGTTCTCTATGAAGAAACGGTAAAAGTTGTTTATGTCCATTTTGCTAGATCTCAGTTTTTTATGGTACTTTGATTCGAACAGTAAAATGTAAATCTCAACTGGCAATTTTGTCTGATGACTAAATTTGCTTTGTTATGGCTAGGGCATGGATGCAGTAAATGCCATAGTGTTAGACTTGCCCACACCAGAAGAGATAACAATTAGTCCGGGTGCTTTCACAAACATAAAAAGGTTGAGAATGCTCATTTTGCATGGAGTACATATTTCTTCACAAGGTCCTATACACCTCCCTAACACGCTAAGATGCCTTGAATGGTCCAATGCCCCGGATTTAGAATTTGGCCCTGGTCAAAAGAAACTCAAGAGACTCCATTTAAACCATGGTCATATCAAACAATTACGAGGCAACTTTAAGGTAAGCCCTTGTGATGATGAGCTTTTCCTTTCTAAAGCTATGAAAATATTTGTAGAGCTTAATGACTGCACTAGTATGTTTTTGCAGAATTTTATAAATTTGAAGTCCATCGAGTTCTGCTATTGCAAGTTCCTGGTTACTGTTCCTGACTTTTCATCGATTCCAAATCTGGAGAGGTTATATATTTTAAGGTGCAATAGCTTGGTGGAGGTTCACCAATCCGTCGGATGTCTTGACAAGTTAAAAATTTTGACAATATCAAGTTGCTCCAGTCTCAGGATCTTTCCGAACACACTCAAGGCAAAGTCTCTTCAAAACCTTAATCTCTCTAATTGCTGTAAACTTGAGAAATGCCCTGATATTCTGGAAAAGATGGAACATCTGCGATATTTTTGTATGGAAGGGACGGCGATTAAAGAACTTCCCGCATCAATTGAAAATCTTGTCTCTGTAGAGACAATAAAATTAGAATTTTGCGAAAATCTAACAAGACTTCCATTGAGCATTCGTAAGTTGAAAAATCTCGAGACTCTGTATCTTTGGAGCTGCTCGAATCTTGCCATGTTTCCAAAGTACTTGGAGGATTCAATTGATCCTGATGGTGGTTTGGGATTCCCAAATCTAAGATGGCTAGATCTTAATGGCTGCAATCTATCAGAGGCAGAGTTCCTTGAGAATGCTTCCAGTTGTCCTAAATTGACGTACCTAAATCTTTCAAATAACAAATTTACTCATCTGCCGACATGCTTCAATAAGTATGATCATTGGAAAGACTTGTTTGTTTATAGCTGCAAGCAAAGCAAAGGGGTCAGTGAGGATGATGCGTCATCACCCAAGGTCAGACTCTCTCTCTCTCTCTCTCTCTCTCTCTCTCTCTCTCTCTCACATGTGGAATGTTTGATATGTGTACCATCTGCATGGCAGGCAGTCGACATTCTTGCAAATGGAAGCGAGATGCCTGAATGGATTCTCCACTGTGAAGAGGACTCCATATCTTTCATGGTTCCCCCAGACTTAGATGACAAGTGCTTAGGATTAGCACTCTGTTTTATTGTTGGCCGGTGTAAAAAAGATCCGTTCGAAAGGCTATTTGAGGTCAGCATATTTGTTAATGGCGAAAGACGGTATTGGATTTCTAGGCATCTTAGTCCACCAATCGAATCCGATCATGTAAGGCTTCTATATATCCCATTTGAAAATAAGAGAGGAGAAGAAGAGCCTCTGCAAAATGATTGGAGCCACATCCAAGTTTGCTTCAGAACACCGAGAGGAAGCATAAAGAAGCGTGGATTCCGTTTTATATGCGAGCAACAGGAGGATGACCTGAGGGTCGGTTTTCCGACGCTGTCAGCCGATGGAAGCAAGTTGGAGTTTCAAGGAAGGATACTCGAAGGAAGACAATTTTAGAAGGATTCAAGGTTATACATATTTCGCAGGAACTAAACATAAGAGGATGAGATGGTCTGTAGCGATGACGAGAGTACGGATTCCACTAGCGCCACTTCTTGAGGTAGCGATTTGTGGGGTTGCGAACTGGGTGATCTTTGATTCCAACGCCTCTCGCTTTTCCCTGCTTTCTTCTCGTCTCTACTAGAAAGTCGCAAATGTCTGCTCCTTCAATGTCAATTATAAAATCGTGCCTCTTGCTTTTCCCCGTTTTGTCTCGTCTCTACTAGAAATTTGCATTTGTCTGCTCCTTCAATTAGAATCCGCACAATGCTACTGACATGGTTGAGGAACAGTTTATTTCCCTCTCGTTCCCTATGATCTGCGATGCAAGAGTGCACTAATCCAAAATTAAGTGGATGCTTGCTGAATGGCCACGGTCTTTCAAGTTCAGTGAAATATATCACATGGACCTTTGTCACCTCTCTTAATCCAATTAGTGATGCCGATCTTCACGCTCTACAATTCTAAGATAGTAAGTTTTGCTTCTAAAGGAAAGTGTTGATCTAGTTCCAAAAAAAAAAAAAAAGAAAAGTGTTGATCTGATTGTCTAAAAAATTCAAAGGTCTATACGGGAAAAAGAATAGTTGATTCCTTTTTGGTTCAGCGTTGGATAGGTACCAAGGGAGAGGTCTAGCTTCTAAGACTTTGCGTATAAGCAAAAGCTATTGACTAAACACCTCGTAAAATATTTATCACAGGACAATTTTTAGTATAGAGAAAGAAATTAAAAGATAGAGAACGAAGGAACTTGCAGTTGTAGATGAAAGCACAAGCGGGCGACACAGCAGTAGGATCGGTGCTGACATTGTGCGACCCTAGGCAACGCGCCTCTAAAGTTGAGCAAACCTGGCCATGCGACACTGAGGTCGAGTGAAATTAAGCGACACGACGCCAGCGTCACACAAACCCCAAGGGGCAGAATGCTCGGGCCACATGACTAGGCAACGCGACGCTTGACCCTCAGCAAGCTAAATCTGGCATCAAGCGACACTCACAAAGATTCTCGACATTGTGCGACCCTCGATGAAGCTTTGCCGATGTCCCTTGACCCTCCGCAAAGCTGCATTGGCATCCCTCGGCCTCCTCTACGAAGCTTCCCGGCCATGATCAACCACGTCTTTCTCTCTCCTACCCAAGGTTGAGGGGTAAAATATGATTGCAAATTCAGTAATGATGGTAAGATTGGAAGAAAAAAAACTTCATTAAACCCCTGAACTTGCATTCCAAAAATGCTAAAGCTTAAACTTGGAGGCTTATCTTGAGCTTTGAGAATTTTTAAAGCAAAACTTTGCATCAAAATCTTTGAATTTGTGTTATCAAACATGAAATCTTTGGCTCAAGGGCCCTTGAAGTCCAAAAACGCTTAATTCAAGATGATTAAGCACTCAATTTTTTAACGGCCAAATTGGACGGGATTAAAACAAAGGGTAAAATTGAAATAGCTGTACCACTTTAGGGGTTTTTATGAATCCAATTTCTTTTAAAAAAAAATAAAAATGTTCAAGTAGTACCAACTGAAGATATTTTGTGATATTAATCCTAATAATATATATGTATTATTTCCTTTCTTCTTTATTGGGCAAGTGAAATGCCAAGTAGCATTTTGATAATTTCTTTGGAGAATAGTGGTAAGTCAAGTTCCTACCAAGATTGCCTTTATATTCTTCATTGGCTTTCGCTAAAGTTCATTCTCATTATACTTTTCCTCCCATCAGTCACCCTTTGTTTAAGTCTTGGCGGTCCCAAGTCGTCTGTTTTTAAATGTAGAACAATAAAGTAAAAATGATATTGCCAATCACTTTTTGAAAGCGAGAATTGGCAAGAGGATTATTAAGTCTCTGCATAAGTGACCTAATCACATTATGTGAGAATATGAGATGTCAAATGCTCATTACTAAACTATTACTTACAATCATTAAGGGTTAAAGATTATATACACTAGTGATGTCTTTTTTGGATATCTCCTTTTTAAAATTGTAACACGTGTTCATCTCACATATAATATACCACACACAAGATCAAATTCCAAAATCATGGCATCTCCATCTTCTCTCCTCCTCCTCCTCCTCCTCCTCCTCCTCCTCCTCTCTCTCTCTCTCTCTCTCTCTCTCTCTCTCTCTCTCTCTCTCTCTCATACATGCACGAACGAATTTATACTTCACAAAGAACAGGAAAGAACTACCAGCAACTCTTTTCTGGGTATAACCTCATAAAAGAGTATGCACTTCATTTCACATCTTATATAATGGGAGCAACACCGCCGATAGAAATTGATTAATAAACACCAAAGCGACATGCCAATTTTATTTAGACATCTAATCAGTCTGTTTTTATCAGCCTTTCCTAAGTCTTGTAATTTGTTTTGAATTAACAACACTCAAGAACAAAATCAAAAGGATGAGCAACGATGGGCAACCACTCGAGCAAAATCTTGGGCCGACCCGAATTGAAACAGTCTCGGGTCAACTCCACTAAATGGGCAACAAAGGCTGAAATGATGGGCCGATCCTCTAGCGAGACTGAAGAATGGGCCATCTTCATTCCTCGTATCTAAAATAATTCGACATTGGGTTATCAACCTCCTCAAAATTGGAGATCATATCATCATCAATCATAAAATTCAACCCCCAACTCCTCTCAATTAAAAATAATGCGATAGTTACTAGTGGAATCGAAATTAGGAGATCACTTAACCAAAAACGAGAGAGGGAAAATAACATAAAGATTCCTTCTCGGAGAGAGAGAGGGGAGGAGGACGCTCAACGACATGGAGAGTGCGTGCACGACGATATAGGTGAGCAGGGGAGCTAGCTCGAATGGGAGAGAAAGGGAGAGTGCATCCCGTTTCGGAGTAGCAGAAAACCGCATCGCCGGAGTTCACCGTCGGTTTTCGGAGCTCCGGTCAACGGCCAATCCGTGAGTTGTTCTTCACAGAGTCGGTGTCGAAGATCAGATGAATACTGAGATTTCTTCCTTGAGCAGAGGAAAAGCTCTAACCAGACGCCCTTCATCGTTGTCAATCGAGACCTCGATTTGCCAAACAAACCAGGTACAATCTCGCTCAAACGCGCTACTTTGTCTCTGTTTTGGCCGAGAAAGACATGCTCGGTTTGATCGATTTTCTTGAGGAGATCTTGATAAAACGAAGTTTTTTTGTTGCTAACCATGGTGTTTTAAGTCTGTTTGTAACATGTGAGGCTGAGGATCTTGTTAAAATTAAAACAGAAAACCATTGAAAAATCTGCGTATTGCATGTTTGATAAAATACCTAAAGAGCGCCGAATGTCAAGTCGCGTATAAATTCAAGATCGATTCGTTTTTGCGGTGCTTTTTGTTGAATCATATCTAATACTAGCATTTCCTCTGTGTTTCTATGCGAATTGATGAAAAATCTTTGCTCGAGTCCAACGTACATGTGTATCTCCAAGGCCGGAAAGCTTTTCGTCGGAGTATCCCCTCGCACCAGCGAAGTGAACGTGTCAGGGACATACTAGTTAGCCCATCTCACTTCATTCTAATGTATTTTTGCTTGTTAATTTGTTGGGGATGCTGCCGTGAAAAGTGTGGACTAGGTAGGATGGTTTTTGTTAAGTTTTGCGATGGATGGAGCGGGCGGCCAGAGGTGGTCAACGTCAGTCAGAATAAATGATCGGCGGTGATCTAGGTTCTGGTGATAAACTCATCAACGATGGTATTTGTTTCGTTAAAAAGAAAAAATGGCCGCGAAAGATGGAGTTGCAAGTTGAAGATGGCGAAGAAAAAGACAAAAAGAACAAGAGACAAAAATAAAAGAATTAAAAAATGGAAATAAAAAAAATTAAAACATTAAAAAATCCAGTTTTAATCGGACGGGGGTCGGATTCGGATATACGGATAGGGTAAACAAGTCCAAACCCATTCCCCAAATATTATAATAACAATAATAATAATAATAAGGGAAAATTTTAAATAATGATCCAAAGTGCCCTCATTTTCTCAAAAGAGGACCTGAAGTGAAGTTTGTCCCAAATAAAGACCCAAAGTGCTTTCATTTTCTCAAAAGAGGACCTAGAGTGGAGTCCGTCTCAAATAAGGACCCAAAGTGATCATTTAGTCTCAAAGAAGGACCTCATTTGCCAGCCGGTGAATAGATACATCTCTGATGCATATTCCGGTAGCTTAATCAGGGGTATTTTTGTCTTTTTATTTTTAAAATTTTTGATTGTCTTGTTCTTTATTATTATTATTTTTATGGGTCAATGGTGGCACTGTTCATCATCTTTTTCTGTTTCTATTTGTCTTCTTCTCAAGAACATCAGACTTGGGAAGGACTGACAAGCGTCGGCCGTTGGTGAGGGCTGGCGAGGGTTGGACACCCATCGCCGGTAGTAGGTGAGGGCCACCAAGCCCTCGCCGAGCGTGGGTGAGGGCTTGTAGGCTAACCCTCACCAAATCTAGTGAGGGTGGCCTCGACTGTAGTTGGCGAGGGCCGTTGAGCCTTCACTAGTTGCAAGCGAGGGCTTGCAGGCTCTCGCCAGCCCTTATTAGTGGCCAGTGAGGCTCGCCCAAGGCCGGTGAGGGGTGACCTCGCTGATGGCCATGAGGGGCGACCTCCCCCACCTCCGCCCGCTGCTCCACCAAGAACCTCGTCTTCTGTTAGGACTACGACTGGGACGCCCACATCTTTTTCTTCATCCCTTCCTCCCACCACCGCTCCCAAATTGACAACTTCTTCGGCTACCCCTTTTGCCCTCGAGGACCTTCTTGTAAGGCCTCGATTTGGACGGCCCCCCTCCTCCATGGCCAGCGAGGGCTCGATGGCCCTCGCTCACTGTCAGCGATGGGCATTGAGCCCTCGCTCACTGCCGGTGATAGGCATCGAGCCCTAACCGGCCCTTACCAACGGTCGATGCTTGCTAGCCTTTCCCTAAATCTAATGTTCTTGATCTAGGCAAGAAGAAGTGAATAGGGGATGAAGAAGACGATGAACATGGCAACCAAAATACTGTAATTAGGCCATCGGAATATACATCAAAGATGCATCTATTCACTGGCTGATGAGTCAGGTCCTTTTTTGAGACTAAATAACTACTTTAAGTATTTCTTTGAGATAAACTTCACTTCAGATCATCTTTTGAGAAAATGATGGCACTTTGGGTCCTTCAAGTCCTCTTTTGAGAAAATGATAACACTTTGAGTCTTTATTTGAGACAAACTTCATTTCAAGTTCTCTTTTGAGAAAAGGATGACACTTTGGGTCCTTCTTTGAAATTTTCTCTAATAATAATAATAGTGAAAAATTTTAAAAATCCAAAGAAAGTCATTGAAATTTAAAAATTCTAAAAAATATTTAAAAAAAATTAAAAATTCAGAAAATGGAAAAAGAATTAGGAAATAATAAAAAATTTAGAAAAATCGGGAATTAATAAAAAATTAGAATTTTTGGAAAATCATTAAAATTTAAAAAATCCGAAAATGTCATTAAAAACATAAACCATTAAAAAAATAGTAAATTAATAACAATTTAAAATACAGAAATCATTTAAAAATATTTTATAAAATTCAGAAAATCATTAAAAAAGAAAATCCAGAAAACAAAAAAAATCGAAAATCATTAAAAAAATCAGAAAATTTATAAATAAAAAAAAACAGAAAAATTCAGGAAAAAAATAGAAACACCTAGAAATTGAAACCCAAATTTGGACGGGCCTTTAAAGCTTTACAATAGGATTCTTCGGTTTGGATTGTCTTTTTCTTTTTAGGGACAATATTAGAATGCTTGTATGTTTTCATTATGATTATACTTAGTTGTGCTTTTTGAGATCTTAGATGTTATTTTTCTTGTTTTATAATGGTTAGAACAAAACCTAGAATTTTTTGATAGAATGCTATGGCTTTAATTAATATGATCAATTTAGGTATGGCGTTAGTCTTAAGGCTAACGTAATGGGGTCCCCAAGTCTAGAATTTTTGATTCCATAAATGGTCAAATATTCTTTCATATCTTATTAGGTTTCTAACCAAATCCCAAAAAGGTTAGTGGCAACTGCTTTGTTAAAATTTACATAGGCTAAATTAATTAAAATTTTGAACACCTGATGTTATGCGAGGTATAGGCTTGGAAGAACCTAAGTAAATGGAAACTCGTCGGCCCTAAGTTGGCGATACCTCTAAACCTAACAGCTTCCGTAAGAGGTTAGGTTGTGACGAGTATATAGTTATTTTTTTTAATCAAAAGTCTATACTTCAATTCACATTTTATACAATGGGAGCAAGAGGAACACCACTGATAGAAAATGATTAATAAACCCCAAAGCGATGTACCAATCTCTATTTATACATCGGATCATTCCGTTTTATCAGCTTTCCTTATTGTTGTGATTTATTTTGAGTTAACAACGTTCAAGAACAAAATCCGAAAGGATGACTCTACCTTTGCAAAATTGCCACGCGAAAACCAACAAAGCGCATAGCAATGTTGGGCAAATTCACAAGCGAGATCCTGGGCCGACCCGATTTGAAACAATCTCGGGTCAAAATGGACCTCTTAAGACTGAAACGATGGGGCGATTCTCTTGCCTAGCTTAATTGGAACATGAATGAAAATATGGATTGGATTCGCTTTACATTTCATGAAAATTTTCTTTCCTACTTTTTTTAAAAAAAATTTGTTGCCGGCATCATCATCATCATTATTATTTAGTTTTTCTAAGTTCTAAAGTGGCCAAAGAAATTAATCATGTGCTATTGTAGTTGATCGGTGCGGTTAATTCAGATGATTTTCTTTCGAGAAATTTAAAAGTAACTCTATATGAATATTTAAATTCTCGAATGCAGAATTTGGTTTTAGCTAAGCCCGAAGTAAATTTTAACGAATCCCGATCACGAAAATGCTTTGATGAAGCGTTCATTAATATTGGTCGTCTTAAGTAGTATCTTTAGGGCACTTCTACACTTTTAAACTAGAATTTTTATGTTAATTGTAATAAACTCTTCAAAATCTAGGGAAATAAAAAAGTCAAGGGATTTCGTTTTCGCTGTATAAAATATTAGCTCGCTCTTAAATTGTAATGCGATAGTTACTTGCAAGTGGAACTCATGTTAGGAGATCACTCGGCAAATCAACAGCCGTCAAGTTAAAATTTTGGGTGAATAACGGCGGACAGAAAGAAAAAAAAGAAGAAGATAATTTCCTTTTTCATAACACTTTCCAAGCAATAATGAACTTCATTTGAGGAACCATATGAAAAAAATGACACCCAACCATAGCTGGAAAACCTATCTAAAATTGATTGCTAGGAAATAACTTGGCCAAAAAAATGTCAAGAGTAGAGTAATCTTGATTTCGAATCTTACACCGGTGACAGGCACATCAATGACTTCAAGCATCCTCAATCATGTCAGGATTGGGCAAGGCCTTTTTCTAGACAATAACTTCTTGACAATATTTATCACATAAATATCAAGATTCTAAAAAGTCTCATTATATTTTATCATTCGCCTATTGCATATCAAGTTTCAACATAGCTTGCAACTTCTTATTGCTTGCACACACTCTGAGAGTACAACACCTCCTAAACAATGAGTATATTATCATGAATTGGACACCCACTGACAAAAGCACTATGCTCTATGCATATAATATCCAAAAGTAATAACAATAATTTCCTTCACTGTCTGTTTGTCAAATAATTCCCTCGAAGTGCTTCTAAAAGGTCTTATTCTATTTTATCATTTGCCTATTAAATATCAAGTTTCAACACAGCTTGCAACTTATTATTGCTTGCACGCACTCTTAGAGTACAATACCTCCTAAACAATGTGTATATAATCATGAATTTGACAGCCACTAACAAAAGCACTATGCTCTATGCAGATAATATCCTATAGTAATGATTTTAATTAATTGGCAACAGGCTAATGGGACGAAACTTTTTCAGCTTTTCTAGGTAGGGTATTTTGGGGATAATTATAATTTGAGTTTTATCCTCTTTAGCATTTAAGCGATCAGTGTTCTAAATTACTTCCTAAAATACATCATGTTGAATGTCCTCCCGGTGGTGTTTGAAAAATTGTCCACTTAAACTATCAGGACCAAGGCCTTGAAAGCTCCCAACTAGTGTACGTTTTCTAAAATTTCCAACATGGTGACCTCCGCTATCAAATTTCAAACAATATCTTTCAACACTAAAGTTGAAATGTGTTCAATAATAGGTTGGAAGATTCTTTGTCCTACTGACGTATATAAACTCTTAAAGTATTCCACCATCATTTGCTTTAGAGCACTAGGTTTTTTTTTTTTGTCATAACTTTAGAGCACTAGGTTCACGCGTCCACTCCCCATTAGTATTAGCTTGCATGGAGATTCTATTTCTCAACCTCCTTTGAATGGTTGTTGCATGAAAAATTTTGGAATTTTTATTTCCCCATTTCGACTAGCTAATTCACAAATGTATGTCCCAAAAATTTCTTCCCTTTTCCACAGTGAGCTAATTTCCTCTTTCGATTTCATTATCTTTTCTTTGCTTTGGGAATATCTGGGTTGTTTGTTATATTTTGGATTTCCTGCTTTAGCGTCTCATTTCTCATATGAGTATTGAGAATTTTATCCTATTCCAAGATGCAAGGATTTAGGACACTTTTCAGAATTTAGTTAGTAAATCAGCTCTCTCTCGCTTGGGAGACAACCAAACCCCGTTGACAATATTTCCATACTCCTCGTCCTCTAAGCATCATGTTTCAAATTTGAATTCTTTTGCTTTTTTCACTGGTTGTGGGAATAATCTCAGAAAAAAAGGACTATGGTTTGATCCTACTGCAAATAAAGCAAAGATTTCTGTGTCTGGAAAAAGCACCATCCATTCAATCATGCATAAGACTCTATCTAGTTTCTTCTTGACAAATTCCTCCCCTTCTTTATTATTATCCCAAGTGAAGGTGCATCCTTGCTTTCCACTTCTATAAGATCACAATTGTTTAGGAAGTTTCTAAATGCGACTAGCCAGTAATTTTCAGCCATCTTCCTCTCCACCTTCTCCTAAGGATAGAGTATTTCATTAAAATCCCTTGCACAGACCCACAATAGATGGTTTAGATGTCTAATACCTTCCAGCTCCTTCCATAACATTAATCTATCCCTTGCACAGACCCACAATTTGAATTCTTTTGCTTTTTTCACTGGTTGTGGGAATAATCTCCGCAAAAAAGGACTATGGCTTGATCCTTCTGCAAATAAAGCAAAGATTTCTCTGTCTGGAAAAAGCACCATCCATTCAATCGTGCATAAGACTATCTAGTTTCTTCTTGACAAATTCCTCCCCTTCTTTATTATTATCCCAAGTGAAGGCGCATCCTTGCTTTCCACTTCTGTAAGATCACAATTGTTTAGGAAGTTTCTAAATGCGACTAGCCAGTAATTTTCAGCCATCTTCCTCTCCACCTTCTCCTAAGGATAGAGTATTTCATTAAAATCCCTTGCACAGACCCACAATAGATGGTTCAGATGTCTAATACCTTCTAGCTCCTTCCATAACATTAGTCTATCCCTTGCACAGACCCACAATAGATGGTTTAGATATCTAATACCTTCTAGCTCCTTCCATAACATTGGTCTATCGTTTGCACAGACCCACAATTTGAATTCTTTTGCTTTTTTCACTAGTTGTGGGAATAATCTCAGCAAAAAAGGACTATGGTTTGATCCTACTGCAAATAAAGCAAAGATTTTTGTGTCTGGAAAAAGCACCATCCATTCAATCGTGCATAAGACTCTATCTAGTTTCTTCTTGACAAATTCCTCCCCTTCTTTATTATTATCCCAAGTGAAGGCGCATCCTCGCTTTCCACTTCTATAAGATTACAATTGTTTAGGAAGTTTGTAAATGCGACTAGCCAATAATTTTCAGCCATCTTCCTCTCCACCTTCTCCTAAGGATAGAGTATTTCATTAAAATCCCTTGCATAGACCCACAATAGATGGTTCAAATGTCTAATACCTTCCAGCTCCTTCCATAACATTAGTCTATCCCTTGCAATGACCCACAATTTCAATTCTTTTGCTTTTTTCACTGGTTGTGGGAATAATCTCCGCAAAAAAGGACTATGGTTTGATCCTACTGCAAATAAAGCAAAGATTTCTGTGTCTGGAAAAAGCACCATCCATTCAATCGTGCATAAGACTCTATCTAGTTTCTTCTTGACAAATTCCTCCCCTTCTTTATTATTATCCCAAGTGAAGGCGCATCCTCGCTTTCCACTTCTATAAGATTACAATTGTTTAGGAAGTTTGTAAATGCGACTAGCCAATAATTTTCAGCCATCTTCCTCTCCACCTTCTCCTAAGGATAGAGTATTTCATTAAAATCCCTTGCACAGACCCACAATAGATGGTTCAGATGTCTAATACCTTCCAGCTCCTTCCATAACATTAGTCTATCCCTTGCAATGACCCACAATTTGAATTCTTTTGCTTTTTTCACTAGTTGTGGGAATAATCTCAGCAAAAAAGGACTATGGTTTGATCCTACTGCAAATAAAGCAAAGATTTCTGTGTCTGGAAAAAGCACCATCCATTCAATCGTGCATAAGACTCTATCTAGTTTCTTCTTGACAAATTCCTCCCCTTCTTTATTAATATCCCAAGTGAAGGCGCATCCTTGCTTTCCACTTCTATAAGATCACAATTATTTAGGAAGTTTCTAAATACGACTAGCCAATAATTTTCAGCCATCTTCCTCTCCACCTTCTCCCAAGAATAGAGTATTTCATTAAAATCTCTTGCACAAACCCTCAATAGATGGTTCAGATGTCTAATACCTTCCAGCTCCTTCCATAACATTATTCTATCCCTTGCACAAACCCACAATTTGAATTCTTTTGCTTTTTTCACTGGTTGTGGGAATAATCTCAACAAAAAAGGACTATGGTTTGAACTTACTGCAAATAAAGCAAAGATTTTTGTGTCTGGAAAAAGCACCATCCATTCAATCATGCATAAGACTCTATCTAGTTTCTTCTTGACAAATTCCTCCCCTTCTTTATTAATATCCCAAGTGAAGGCGCATCCTTGCTTTCCACTTCCATAAGATCACAATTGTTTAGGAAGTTTCTAAATGTGACTAGTCAATAATTTTCAGCCATCTTCCTCTCCACCTTCTCCCAAGGATAGAGTATTTCATTAAAATCTCTTGCACAAACCCTCAATAGATGGTTCAGATGTCTAATACCTTCTAGCTCCTTCCATAACATTAGTCTATCATGAAATACATTGGGTGCATGGATATAAGTTACAACCATTCGTGACTTATGATATTTCAGTTCACACGTCGTATCAATAAATCTATTGGTATTTTGCTTAGTGGAAATTGCTATCATGGATACAAATACTTTCCCTCAACGAGCACATGAGGGAGGGAGGGAGAAAGAGAAGAAAATGGCGGGGCTTTGGATGCTCTCTAAGCTTTGTGTGCTTATTCTTTTGGTTTCTTTATTTGGCAGTGAGTTGAAATCGATAGTGCTCGAATTCAAACATCCACTTCTTTGGGCCATGCAAATTGAATTAGGCCCTTCCAATCATGACTATATTGGAGCCCCTTTTATCATTTTCTCTTTCTTTTAATTTTTAAAAATTCATGTTAATCTATTTTACAAGAATCTTTGCTTGATTTGTCAACTAAAACTTATGTGTCAATAGTGACGTAGATAATTTTTTAATTTTTAATTTAATTTTTATTTTCTTTATGTGGCCAACAAGACCATTAGCCCTTGGTAGAGGTGAGGGCCAATGACCCCCTCACTAGGCATGGGCAAGGGTCCCTTATTTCACAAAAATAATATTTATTATGTACCAAAATCAAGATTAGGTGAAACTTCAACATGAATGTGTCATATGATTTCGAACTTCAACTTGTTAGTATTCGACTCAATAGTCTTACAAGTCTCATTGAGTTTTTCTTTTTATAAATTATTTATATGAATTTCGAGCCCAGTCCATTTATATTTCAACATAATAAAATTGAATCCAGGCACAACTTTTGAATATTTCAATTTTCTTTTCTAGGTGAGTTCAAGCAATTCAATACTCGATCCAGCCAAGCTCGATTGAAATTTTGAGCCATCAAACATGTGAGTGGAGCTTGACATTGCATCAGCTAGTACTTCTACCTCGAGGACTAGACTTAGGACGCTAGCGCTTAGACCACCTCAGGGGTGGATTGCGCTTCCTTGCGCGTGGACTAAGAGACACCAGCCGAACAGGTTAGCGCGTGGGCCAGACCCGAGACCTCACAGCCAGATTTATAAACCCCAGTGGCCGCTTTTGTCTTTTGAGTCCTTGGCCTACCCTTCGTCGTTCCAAATTCGTTGGTCGATCACGTCGATCTCGCCCTCCAAACCCTCGCCGCCGCGCATAAGCAGCATATTTATCTGAAATCGAAGGCTGAAAACGTCTTCACGAGCCAAGTTACCCTCAGTCCGGTCCAATATTTTCCTGAGAATGGAACAGGCTGAGAGCGCTCGTTTCTTTAAAGCGAGAAAGAGTGAGAGCCAGAGCCAGAGCAAAGGGAAGAGATCGTCGACTTCGCTGTCGATCGGGGAAGGGCAACGCCGGGTCAGAGGCCGCCCAGCCTCTCCGAAAGCAAAGCCGACTCTGCTTCAGCCTTCAGCCCTTGATTTTCGTAGCAAGACTCTCTGTTCCGATGCTTGGCATTCTAGGGAAGCACATGTACCATCAGCTCTTCTAATGGCTGCTTCTTCGAATATGAAAAGGAATTATTACCATGTGTTCCTCAGTTTCAGAGGAACAGATGTCCGCCACGGCTTCCTCAGTCATCTCTACGCCGCTCTGGACCAGAGAGAAATATACACTTTTGTGGATAGCGAGGAGCTTAGGAAAGGAGAGGAAATATCGCCGACGCTCGTGAGGGCGATCGAGGAATCGCGGATTGCGATCATTGTCTTCTCTGAGAAGTACGCCTTCTCGTCGTGGTGTTTGGAAGAAATCTTGAAAATCATGGAGTGCAAGGAGCAAAATGACCTGATGGTGTTCCCAGTGTTTTTCAAAGTGGAACCGAGAGAAGTGAGAGGGGGGAGAGAGAGTTATAAGAGAGCTATGGATAACCATGAGTCCAAGTTCGGGAAGGATTCAGAGAAAGTGAAGAGATGGAAGAGGGCTCTCCTTGATGCTGGTAACTTGTCTGGGTGGCACTTCAATGACAGGTACGCACAAATGTGATGCAGTGCTTTGCGATTGTTAGCTCATTTGTTAGATATCAAATCGTATCTATAGCTTCGAGTTGCCCAAACGATGCATCAAGTTCTTTGAATTCGCAGTAGACACAAAAGTCGAAAGACCAAAATTTGAAGCTAGCAGAAATTTGTGTCTTAGATAAGTAGTGTGGTTCCAAGGACCCGAGTAATTAGTGTCTTCAGGCGCACATTCTTTGTAATTTTCCTTCCGCAGACGTTGGCGCAGGTGTGTGTTATTTCTTTTCATTTTATTGTTTGTTAATCTTCTTATGAAATTTCCCTTATGACATTAGACGTTGAATTCCTGCCATGGCTTGAAATGATAAAACATGTTTCTATTTCTTTTGAGTGCTCATCAGAGATGAAAGAGATGAAGCGGAGCTCATACAATTCATCATCAAGGAATTATCAAGTCGTCTCAGACCAAGATCCTTATATGTCGCTAAGTATCCAGTCGGTATAGAATCCCAAGTTCAAAAACTGATAAGTTTGTCAGAGCCAGCTGGCAGTGATGTTTTGATGATAGGTCTATGGGGACCTGGCGGCATCGGAAAGACGACGATTGCTAAGGCACTATATAATGGTATTGAGAACCAATTTCAGGGTTGTAGTTTTTTGGAGCGAGTTAGAGAAAAATCGAACCAAAGCGGTGGTCTTGTTGCTTTGCAAGAACAACTTCTATCTCGGATCTTTTCTCGTACAAAATTTACGGTCTACACTGTCGACGGAGGAATTAGTTTAATACAAGAAAGACTATGTCGCAAGAAGGTTCTCCTAGTTCTTGATGATGTTAATGATATGGGTCAACTGAATGTCTTAGCTGGAAAAGACGATTGGCTTGGCAAAGGGAGTAGAATCATTGTTACATCAAGAGATAGACATTTATTAACTTCTCATGACAAAAATTATGTGTATGAAGTTAAAATTTTGGAAGACAATGAAGCACGAGACCTTTTTGGTCAGCATGCCTTTACAAACAGCAATAAAGTCGAAATAAGAAGGGATCTCATCAATGGAGCACTGCATTATGCCAGCGGCCTTCCATTAGCCCTGGAAGTGTTGGGCTCATTCCTACATGGAAGAAAGGAACCTGAATGGAAAAGTACGTTGCATAAACTCTCTAAAATTCCTGAATCAAAAATCAATCGAGTTCTCAAGATAAGCTTCGATGGATTGGACGATAATGAGAGGGAGATTTTCCTTGATATTGCTTGTTTCTTTAAGGGGAAAAGTATAAAGGACATCAAGGAAGTTCTTGACAGCTGTGATTTCGACACAATCATAGGAATAAAAATTCTCATCGAAAGATCCTTGATAAAAAATGAGGATGAGACCCTGCAAATGCATGATTTGATTCAGTCGATGGGTCAAGATATTGTTAATCAAGCATGTCGTGATGATCCTGGGAAACGTAGCAGATTATGGCTTTTGGAAGATGTTGAGGACGTTTTTTGTTATAATACGGTAAAAGTTGTTTATGTTAGTTTTGCTACATTTCAGTTTACATTACTCTAATTTGAATAGTCTAACGTAAATCTTTATTGAAAATTTGTCTGACAATTGAATTTGCTCTATTATGGATAGGGGACGGATGCAGTAAAGGCCATAGTATTGGACTTGCCCCCACCAGAAGCAATAATCATCAGTCCTGATGCTTTCACAAATATGAAAAAGTTGAGAATACTCATTTTGCTTGGAGTGCATATCTCTTCACAAGCTCAAGTACGTCTCCCTAGCGAGCTAAGATGGCTTGAATGGCCTAGTGCCCCAAATCTAGAATTTGGCTCTAGTCAAAATAAACTTGTGAGACTCGATGTCCCGAAAAGTCATATCAAACAATTAGGGGGCAACTTTCATGTAAGCCATTGTGATGATTAGCTTTTCGTTTTTATAGCTATAATTTTTTTTTGCAGAGCTTAATGACTGCACTAGTATGTTTTTGCAGAAATTTGGAAAGCTGAAGTCCATCAATTTCAGTGAATGCAAGTCCCTAGTTAGTATTTGCGACCTATCATCGGCTCCAAATATGGAGAAATTGATTCTTAATGGGTGTGAGAGCTTGGTGGAGGTTCACCCATCCGTTGGAAATCTTGTCAAGCTAGAAGTTTTATCGCTAGAGTCGTGCTCTAATCTTAGTAATTTTCCCAACACACTGAGGACTAAATCTCTTCAAACCCTTATTCTCTCTGGTTGTTCTAAATTCGAGAAGTTCCCAGATATTGACGGAAAGATGGAACATCTGAAAAGACTTTATCTTTGTAGGACAGCTATTAAAGAACTCCCTGCATCAATTGAAAATCTTGTCTCTGTGGAGTGGATAAATTTAGCATTTTGCAAAAACCTTGTAAGGCTTCCGTGGCACATTTATAAGTTGAAAACTCTAGAGTTTTTGAATCTTCCTGACTGCTCGAATTTTATCACGTTTCCAAAAAACATGAAGGATTCAACTAATCCCAATGTCCATGGGGAATTCCAAAATCTAAGGTTCCTAGAACTTAGCCGCTGCAATCTATCAGAAGTAGACTTCCTTGAGAGTTTTTCCAGTTTTCCCACATTGAAGTTCCTGTACCTTTTAGATAACAAGTTTACTCATCTGCCGACATGCATCAGCAAGTACCATAGTTTGTACGAATTGTCTGTTGATAGATGCGAGCTACTAGAAGAGATTCCTCAGCTTCCACCAAATGTCGACCTATCAGCCTGAAGTTGCAAATCTCTGCAAAAATTCCCAGATCTGGGGGGTCGCCCTGACCTCTCTCGTTCTGTTAACTTGACTTCATGTTGTGAATTATCCCGCAGAGGGATCACTATAGCTGATGTGGCTGATTTGTCGTTACTCGAGGTCTCTCTCTCTATATGTGTCTATATATAGTGTGTGTGTGTGTGTGTGTGTGTGTGTGTGTGTGTGTGTGTGTGTAAAGGTGGATCTTCTCAACATTAGCCTACCTGGAAGAGAGATGCCTAAATGGATTCTCCCCTGTGAAGGGAAGTCCATATCTTTCATGATTCCTCAGGAGCTGTACGACAAGTTCAAAGGAGTAGCACTCTGTGTTGTTCTTGGCCCGGAGGAAGGAAAAGTGGTCGATGCTTCATGTTCAGTTGGAACATTAACATATGTTAATGGCCAGTCAGCGGGTCCATTGGCACAAAATTTTTATTCAATGGAATCTGACCACGTGTGGTTTCATTATCATCAAGACCTTTTTCTAAATCTGCAAAATGATTGGAGCCATTACCAAGTTTGCCTCTGGGCAGAAAAAGCAAGCATAAAGAAGTGTGGATTCCATCCAATATGCGAGCAAAAGGAGCATGTTCTGAGGATGGTGATCCCAGCACCATCAGCCGATGGAAACAAATTGAAGTTTTCAAGGAGTGACTCAGAAGAAGATAGTTTAATAGACACCATGGAAGCAGATGATCTATTTGAAATGTATGCAGGGGAAAGCTCATCACATTTAACAAAGAAGAGAAGAAGGTCTTAACTACGGTGAGACTATAAGTTCCAATGTCTTTGCTTTTTCCTTTTTTGGGCCTCCACTAGAGATTTGCAAGTGCCTGCTACTTCAATTAGAATTCAAGATCATTATAAAATAGGGGTTTCGCACCATGCTATTGACATGATTGAGGAACTTTTTTTATTTTTGCGCTGTTTCTCTATGATTTGTGATGCAGAGTGCATTAAACCAAAAATTAAGAGGATGCTTGTTAAAATGGCCATGGTCTTCCAAGTTGCTCCGTGTAATTTATCACACGGGCCTCTGTCGCCTCACTTAATCCAATTAATGATGCCAATATTTTGTACTTTAAAATTCTAAGATAGTAAGGGCGTGTTTGTTTATGTTTCTATTCAAAAATTATTCCGGGGAACAAAAATAGAAAAAACTATTTCTGTTTAAGGGAACAATTTTTTATCAGAAAGACGCATTTGGTAAACTTATTCCGGAAATAAAAAAATGAATAGAAACACGTTTGGTAAATTTATGTTCTTTTTTTTTTTATTTCTTTTAATTTTTTAAATATTTTTATTTTATTTTTCCTTTTTTTCTTTCTTTTTTCTTTTTTCTTTTTTTATTCTTTTGGCCGGTTGCCGGCCTCGCCATGGCCGGCGACCGGCTTACGAGGGCCGGCGGCCTCGCCTAGCCACGGCGAGGCTTTCTGGCAAGGATCGGCCTCACCTTGGCTAGGCGAGCGCCACTGGCAAGCTCGGCCTCACCGGGGGCCGGCGACCCTCCGGCGAGGTCGCCGGCCCTCGACGGCCGGTTGCCGGCCATGGCCGAGGCCGGCGACCGGTCAAAGAAAAAAGAAGAAGAAAAAAAAGAGAAGAAAAGAAATGAGAGAGAAAATGTTCTTCAAAAGTGTTTCTGGAACAAAAGAACAACTTTTTTTTTATATCTTATTTCCGTTCTAATTTTGTTCCGGGAACAAAAAAATAGGTTTTGAACAAAAACGCAAACAAACGCTTTTCTGTTCTTTTTTTGTTCCTGGAAATAAAAAACCAGAAAATCTGTTCATGAACAAAAAAATAAACACAAACATGCAGGCCATAAGTTTTGCTCAATCTAGTATAATATGTTTCTTTAGGAAAATGTCGTTTGAATTGTCTCAAAGATCAAGAGGTCTACACAAGGAAAATTAGTTGATTCCTCTGTTGTTGGTTGGCAGATCGCATTGGACAGGTATAAAGGGATAGCGCTGGCTTCTAAGAAACTTCGCATTTTGGCAAAGGAGGTTGACTTCAAGGATTTTCATGAAAAGCAAATAGTACGTGGCAAACACCTAAAATAAGTATTGCAAAGAAATTTTTAGAATGAGAAAAAAGATTAAAAAGGGAGAACGAAGGAACTTGCAGGTACATGTGAAAGCATAAGTGAGTGGCACAACAGTAGGACCAATGCCAACGTCATGCGACCCTAGGCAATATGCTGCTGAGATCAACCACCAAACCTAGGGGATGCAACACCAATGTTGCTTGACCCTATGTGACACAACATTGAACGCTGATATAGCTAGTACGAGTACCTAGAGGGGGGTGAATAGGTATATAAAAGATTTTTCTTGATTATTGCGCAATACTTAGACAGTTAAAGAATTTACGATGAGTAATAATCAACGTAAGACTGAGTAAAGGAAAGAGAGAATTGAACACGCGGTTTATAGTGGTTCGGCTTGATTCAAGCCTACGTCCACTCTTCTGCACTGACAGCCAATTTGGCTGGATTCCACTATGAACAAAGAGATGTTACAGTGTTGATCTTCCTTGATTTCTAGGTGTAGATGATCTACCATTCTCGCTCAAGGTATCACCAAGTATTGACACTCTCTGTGTATACAATTTAGCTCAGACTGTATCGACTAATAATCAAGGTGCTTCAGACTCTGGAATTTCTCTATCGATCACGTACTCAAACAACTAGAACGTCTTCCTTTTTATACTCCTTTATGCCACCATACCCGTTGGCACTTTCCAAAGGAATTCCTCTAATCTACCCGTTGGACGGAATCAATCAAGAAGATCATTCGAGCTATAAAAGGAACCTGACGATAGCCCATCAATCATGTTCGCCCATACAATCAGGATCTTGGTTTCCAAGAATAGAACATTCCAAGAATACTTCGTCGACCATCGGATCTTCAATTGATCTAGATATGAACAAAAGAATCCGTTATATTTATCCAACCAAAAAGATCTTCTCCAGAGGATAGGATTAAATCCTCAACCATATACTTCGGCTTTGGATTTCCTTCGTCACTGGATCAGAAAGACTGTCAATGAGAATAGTCTTGAGTCTTGAATCTTGAGTCTTGAATCTTGAGTCTGGTGATCAGAAAGTCTTCAGACTTTAAACTAGACGATTTGCAGATATCCAGACTAGACTGAAAGAAACGTTTTGTCAGCTTCAAAATATTCTGGAAAGATTTCTCCAACAATCTCCCCATTTTTGATGGTGACAAAACTTTCCTGTAGATTTGAACCACTTTGACTTGCAAAAACATTTCTCAAGCAATATGGCTATCTCATAAAGATTTAACAACACAACCAGACTCTGCATCCACAGAAAATTGGTTAGTCTTTCATGAGTAATACCATATAACAACACTTGATATAAATGCAAACAGTCAAGCATCTAAATCCACAGCCAATTCAGTCAAATTTAAATTCACACCCAAGTTCACTCAAGTCATACTAAAAAACAAACACATTCAACCACAAAAATAAATTTAAAGTCAAAGAAGGTTGGTTGGTTAGTTCAAATTGCTTCTCCCCCCTTTTTGTCATCATTAAAAAAGGTGAGAAAGGAGTTAGGTCTGCTTGGGAATGCGCACGATCTGGAAATCTCCCATGGACTGGACTATGCCTTCTAGCCTCTTCAAGTCTTCCCTTAGTTGAGCTACCTCCTCTCCTTTGGCATTGGCTTGAAGTTGTAGAGCGAGGTCTTTCATTTTGTCCTCCAGGGTAACTGAAAATGCTTGTCCAACATTCTTCATGGCTTGAATTTCACAGTCCAGAGCATAGATTTGGCCACGCATTTCCAGAAGAACATCCATAATACGACGAAAATCTGCAGAATTGTCCGTCTGTGTACTTGCATTTGCTTTCTCAGATGGAGTGAATGCAGACGATGGCACTTCTGTATAGTTTTGTAGACTTGGTGTTGTCGTATCGTGTCCTTCTTCAGGCAATTGAGAAGCCTGAAATTCTTCTGGGTCTGCTGGAGATTGTCTTAGACCTTCACTATTGGCAGCATGAGGTGTGGACCTTTCTTGCTCGCCAACTCCCCCTGTCTCTAGGACATCAAAAGGGGAAGAGTGATGATCACGCTCTTCTGTATCTTGATTCCCCTTCTCTCCAGATTCAGCTGCAGACTTTTCTTTCTCTTCTTCTCCTTCTTCTTCAGCTTCTTTCTCCTTCTCTCGCTGCTCTTCTTCTTCTCTGTCTTTGTCTTGCTCCTCTTCTTCTCTCTGTTTCTTCTGATGATCTGTTGATTGGGGACCAGAACGTCTGGTCCTTATCAAGGCAGTGATTGTGGGATCTTCCTCATCATCTTCATCCTCCAAGATAAGAATTCTCTTCTTTTTGGATGAGGCACCAATGGCCTCCTTTCCTTTTCTCTTTGAAGCAGACGAAACTGGAGTCTTCACTCTGAATTTCTCCATTGCCTTGGAAAGTTCTTTCAGACGCATCTTCGTTAACATCTTCAAACCTACCACCATCTTATCGCACGGTTGAACACAAAGAGTGTGTGGCAGTTCAATATTCATGTGTCTGAAGATCTTGGTCACCAGACCTGGATAAGGCAATTATCCCTTGTCCTTCGACATTGCTCTGTACATGTGAAAGAGAATAGTGTGAAGGAGAGAGAACTTCTTCCATGAGTTGATTGCATACATCAATTTTGCTTCGGAATTGGACACATCAGTCTTTGATGTAGACTTGGGCCTGATGTAATTGATAACAATTTTGTGCAGCACAATATTGATGGCACGCATCCTTGAATAGATGATTTTTCCCTCAATATTCCTATCTTCGACAAGGTCCATTGAGGCACGAGCAACTGAGACTTTGATTGGTTGATAACGTCCTCGTTCAACTCTAATTATGTCCGCCAACATGTCCACGTCTAACACATAATCCTGATCTCGAACACTGAATAATATTCTATTCGCATCTATAAAGCTAAGATTCGAATAGAAATATGTAGTCAGTTGTGCATAACCGTCCGTGGTATCAGTGCAAAAACGTTCCAGTTGAAGCAGACTGGACTTCTCCCTTAAGTTCACATTCACAGCATCCAAGAAATCGAAATCGACACTCCTAGGGTTTATCACCCCTCGTTTCAGCAGTCTGAAGAACAAATTTTCCCGTTCCTTCGATTTAAATAACTCCATTCTCTTTCCCTTCACTTTCGCAGCAACACCCATTCTCGGTTGAAAATCACTGAACATTTTGTCATCGTCGTTCCCATCAGTCGAATTTGGTCCCAACATACGAGGGTCACTGGGAATATTCGCAAGTGCTTCCTCTGCTTTACCTTTGGGAGCAATTCCCAAATCCTCCATTCTTTTCAGAAAGATATACTCATTCCCATAATGCTTATCTTTGAGAAAATCATCCACGTATTTCAACGGAGTTCCAGTACTTTTCAATGCACAGTAGAGTTTGTAAATATAAGAGGGTTTTTGGACTCTTACAGGATCTGCATCCTCGATTATCTCTTCCTCCGGATTTTTACCCGCACCTTGTGGGGTACATGGCGTTGAGTGAAGTGGTGGAGAGTGAATCGGGCTCTGTTGCTGACTCGATAATTCTTCCTTTTCGGTGAGATCGAAATGGGTAGGTCCCTCCTTCATCCTCTGTGGTCTCCTGTTCGCGATTCTTGAAGACTTCCTCGAAGAAGACATCCTTCCTTGTCGCTGAAAGATTCCTTTACTTGCTTTCCCAAGAAAAGATGACAACTTTCTCGAAGATGAACATGAAGTAGAAACCGGATTGGGAGGAGAATGCTTTTTAGGGTTTTGAAGATTGAAAATGAAAACTGTGTATATATAACTCAGTTTTGAAAAGGGAAGTTTAATCGGTACAAGGAAAATGTACGAATACCTCTTTTCGAAATCAATAACTGCCAAAATTAATCCTTTTGAAAAGACAAGTTTTTTCGATTTTCACGGAGACTACAAAATAACTGAACGAAAGATCATACCTTTTCGAGTTTGGTTAAAATAACAACTTACAGTCTATAGTCATCAATGTCTGAGTCTGAGAGATTTGAGTCTAACGATCATCAACTTTCTGAGTCTGAAGGTTGGAGAGTCTCTAGACTTTAACTTCTTCGAGCTTCAAAATGTTGAGTCTGGAACGGATAAAATCGAATTGATTTTTCTCCAAAGGCTTTGTGAATATATTCGCTAGTTGACTTTTTGAATCAACAAATTGAATCGAGATTTCTCCATTTTGAATATGATCTCTAATGAAGTGATGTCGAATTTCTATATGCTTTGCTCTTGAATGAAGAATTGGATTTTTGGTGAGATTGATTGCGCTGGTGTTGTCGCATTTGATTTCTGTGCATGAGTCTTCAATCCTAAGGTCTTGTAGTTGTTGTTTTATCCATAGAATTTGCGAACAGCAGCTTCCAAGGGCTACATACTCTGCTTCTGTTGTTGAGAGAGCTACAGTGCTTTGTTTCCTTGAAAACCAAGACACTATCCTGCTTCCAAGCAACTGACAAGTTCCTGAAGTACTCTTTCTATAAACTCTGCAGCCGGCCAGATCTGCATCTGAATATCCAAGAAGATTAAAGTCTCCCTTCTTAGGATACCAAAGACCAATGCTTGAAGATGAAGCAACGTATTTAATGATACGTTTTGCAGCACTGAGATGGGATTCTCTAGGATCTGATTGAAACCTAGCACAGATGCAAACACTCAACAAAATGTCAGGTCTAGAAGCAGTAAGATAAAGAAGTGAACCGATGATGCTCCTGTACAGCTTTTGATCAACTTACTTCCCTTCTTCATCTTCAAAGAACTTGACATTGGTACATCAGTCTTCTTGCAATTTTCCAATCCAAATCTTTTGACAAGATCATTAGCATATTTTTCTTGGTAAATGAAGGTTCCTTCTTTCAATTGCTTTATTTGAAGACCAAGAAAGAATGTTAATTCTCCCATCATACTCATTTCAAACTCATCCTGCATAGACTTAGAAAATTTCTTGCATAGACTTTCATTAGAGGATCCAAAAATAATATCATTCACATATATTTGAACAAGTAAAAAGCTTTTGTTTTCCTTTTTGATAAATAAAGTAGTATCTACTTTACCTTTGACAAAACCATTCTGTAATAAGAACTTACTTAGTCTGTCGTACCAAGCTCGAGGTGCTTGCTTTAAACCATACAAAGCTTTTTTCGGTCAAGACCGAGTCCGCTTCTTTGGGTCTTCAAACCCGGTGGTTGTTCCACATAAACTTCCTCTTGGATAAATCCATTTAGGAAAGCACTTTTCACGTCCATTTGGAATAACCTGAAATTTTTGTAACAAGCAAATGCAAGTAATAGACGAATAGCTTCTAACCTTGCTACAGGAGCGTAAGTCTCATCATAGTTTATTCCTTCTTCTTGCGTGTATCCTTTGGCCACGAGTCTTGCTTTATTTCGTACGACTTTTCCTTTTTCATTCATCTTATTTCTGAACACCCATTTGGCTCCAATAACAGTTTTACCTTTTGGTTTAGATGTCAATTCCCAGACATCATTAATGTTGAACTGTCTGAGCTCCTCTTGCATAGCTTCGATCCAGCTTTCATCAGATAAAGCTTCTTCTATGCTTTTTGGTTCAATTTCAGAAATGAGAGTCACTGCACTAGACTCTTCACGTCTTTTGGATCTGGTACGAATTCCTTCATTAATTTCGCCGATAATGAGATCTTTAGGATGACTGGACTTATGCTTCCAGTTACTGGTTGATTTGTCTGGAAGATGATCTCTTTCTTTATTTGAATCTTCATGAGCATCTTGATGCTGGTCTTCCAGAGTCTGAGACATTTCTTGAGTTGTCAGCTATGGAAAGTCTGGAGCAGATTCAGACTCTTCATACTGAGTCTGACTGGTTTCATCTTGCGTAGAGTCTTGAAATTTGACGTTCATTGACTCCTCCACCGACTGGCTCTTCTTGTTATAGACTCTGTAGGCTTTGCTTGATGTAGAATATCCAAGGAAGATGCCTTCATCTGATCTTTCTTCAAACTTACCAACTCGATCTTTTGCATTTTTCAATATAAAGCATTTACAACCGAACACATGAAAGTATGAAACAATGGGCTTTTTACCTTTGAATAATTCATAAGGGGTTTTCTCAAGAATAGGTCTTAGGAAGACTCTATTGATGATATAGCATGCTGTTGAAATAGCTTCAGCCCAAAATCGTGAAGAAATTTTACTTTCAATTAAAAGAGTTCTAGCCATTTCTTGAAGAGATCTATTCTTCCTTTCCACAACTCCATTTTGCTGAGGAGTGTATGGAGAGGAGAACACATGCTTAAATCTAGATTCATCACACAATTTTGTAAAATCTTAATTTTCAAATTCTCCTCCATGATCTGTTCTTATACTTGAGATAACACATCCTTTTTCATTTTGAACCTTTTTAGCAAATTTTTCAGAATACGAAAAGGTTTCTGACTTACTTGCAAGGAAATATACCCAAGTAAAGTGGGAGTAATCGTCCACAATTACTAGGCAATATTTCTTACCTCCAATACTCTGGGTTCTGGTTGGTCCGAAGAGATCCATATGCGATGCGTAGTACATGATTAGTAGAGACATGATTTATTGGCTTAAATGAATTTCTTACCTGCTTTCCCGAATACATGGTGTGCATGGATCGGACTTTTGATATGGTAATTTGGGTAGACCTCGAACAAGCTGCTTTGATGAGATTTTGGCTAATTGCTTCATGTTGACATGACCAAGCTTTCTGTGCCATAAGCTTGCTTCATCTTGGATTGAGATTAGGCATTGTGATTCATTTAATTTCATGTCTAAGAGGTAGATATTTCCATGCCTTCGACCCATAAAAGACTTAGTAGAGTCTTTACTGATTCTAGAGCATATTCCTTCCTGAAAGGAGATCTTGAAACCAGTATCACACAATTGACTAATGCTGAGGAGATTATAGTTGAGTCCTTCCACTAGAGAAACATTGCTTATTGTGAGATTTCCAATTTTCACAGTTCCAAATCCCACAATGCTTCCTTTGCCGTTTCCTCCAAATGAAACATTTCCACCGTTTACTTGAACAAGCTTTATGAAGCACTTTGAGTCTCCTGTCATGTGTCTTGAACATCCGCTGTCAAGATACCACTTTACCTTTTTTTTTACGGAGACCTCAAATTCACTGTCTGAGTCTGATCAAGAATCTGAGTCTGAGTCTGAATGTGCCATCAGACATATGTTGGCATATTCATTATCACTTTCTTCACATTCTGTATCACTCTAGGTTTCGGCTTTAAGAGCTTTTCGAAACTTCTCAGGTTTTCCTCTTTTCTTCTTCAGAAGAGGACAGTTGGGTCTGATGTGTCCCTTTTTCTTACATTCGAAGCAGACTACATCTTTGTTTGGTTCCTCATCATCAACAGACTTGGTATGCTGTCTCTGGAAACTTTGTTTCTTTGAGTTGAACCTTCTACCTTTTCTATTCAGTTTTCTGAATCTTCTTATCATGAGAGCAAGCTCCTCGTCGTCCATATCATCTCCTCCGAATCTGTATCATCGAATCATCATTTGATTTTAATGCATTGGATTTCTTACCTCTTGGATCTTCGTCTTCATTAATTCGTTCCACTTCATAAGACCGAAGAGTTCCAATCGGCTAGTCAACGAGATAGAGGCATAATTCTTTGCGTCTCTCTTATTAAAGTCTTTATATGATTCCAATCCTTGGAAAGTCCACGCAAAGAGCTTGTTCACCTTCATGGGATCAGAAATTTTTTGTCCTTGGTTCTCAAGACCATTGACAATATCTGTAAAACGACTAAACATGTCAGTTATAGATTCTCCTGGTTTCATTTTGAAGGCTTCATATTGACCAAGGAGAATGTTGATTATGGTCTCCTTCACTCGATCTGTTCCTTCATAGGTGATATGTAATCTGTCCCATACTTCTTTTGCTCTAACACAAGAAGATATTCTGTTATATTCAGTTGGAGACAAGGCACAATATAAAGAGTAAATTGCTTTTGCATCGAGTGCTTGTCTCTTGTTTATCTCTTCCGAGTCATTCCGCGGCATCAACAGTTTCTTTCCCTCTTTCGTAGACGATGCAGCGGTAGGAGTGATTCCTCTTTCCACAACGTCCCATTCCGAGAGGATCCTTTGATCGTAGGAAAGCTTTCATCTTGTTCTTCCAGATGTTGTAATCCTTTCCATCAAAGTAGGGTGGTCTGGTATTGCTTTGCCCTTCCACCAGCCCTGGTGCTAGCATACTAGCCATGGATCTTTTACTCTGAAGTAAAACACTTCAAATAAAGTAAGAACACGAGCTCTGATACCAATTGATATAGCTAGTACGAGTACCTAGAGGGGGGTGAATAGGTATATAAAAGATTTTTCTTGATTATTGCGCAATACTTAGACAGTTAAAGAATTTACAATGAGTAATAATCAACGTAGGACTGAGTAAAGGAAAGAGAGAATTGAACACGCGGTTTATAGTGGTTCGGCTTGATTCAAGCCTACGTCCACTCTTCTGCACTGACAGCCAATTTGGCTGGATTCCACTATGAACAAAGAGATGTTACAGTGTTGATCTTCCTTGATTTCTAGGTGTAGATGATCTACCACACTCGCTCAAGGTATCACCAAGTATAGACACTCTCTCGTGTATACAATTTAGCTCGATCGTATCGACTAATAATCAAGGTGCTTCGACTCTGAATTTCTCTATCGATCACGTACTCAAACAACTAGAACGCCTTCCTTTTTATACTCCTTTATGCCATCATACCCGTTGGCACTTTCCAAAGGAATTCCTCCAATCTACCCGTTGGACGGAATCAATCAAGAAGATCATTCGAGCTATAAAAGGAACCTGACGATAGCCCATCAATCCTGTTCGCCCATACAATCAGGATCTTGGTTTCCAAGAATAGAACATTCCAAGAATACTTTGTCGACCATCGGATCTTCAATTGATCTAGATACGAACAAAAGAATCCGTTATATTTATCCAACCAAAAAGATCTTCTCCAGAGGATAGGATTAAATCCTCAACCATATACTTCGGCTTTGGATTTCCTTCGTCACTGGATCAGAAAGACTGTCAATGAGAATAGTCTTGAGTCTTGAATCTTGAGTCTTGAATCTTGAGTCTGGTGATTAGAAAGTCTTCAGACTTTAAACTAGACGATTTGCAGATATCCAGACTAGACTGAAAGAAACGTTTTGTCAGCTTCAAAATATTCTGGAAAGATTTCTCAAACAAACGTGAGTGTCCCATGACCTCAATTGGCAGAATGTTGGAGCCACACGACTAGGCAACGCAACGCTTCACCCTCGACAAGCTAAATCTGACATCAAGCAACCGTCGCAAAGCTTCTCGGAATCGTGCAACCCTCAACGAAGCTTTGTTGCTGTCCATCAACCCTCGGCCTCCTTCATGAAGCTTCCTAGCCATCACCAACGATGGCTTTCTCTCCTAACCAAGATTGAGTGGTAAAACATTATTACAAATATATTAATGATGGTAAGATTGTAAGAAAAGAAAATTCATTAAACTCCCAAACTTGCATTTGGAAAATACTAAAGCGGAGCTTCAAGTGATTCAAAGCAGAACTTTTCACTAAAATATCTTTAAAATTGTGTTACCAAATATCAAAACTTATATTAAGAGCTTTTGAAAGCCCAAAATAGCTTAATTCAAAATGACGGAGCACTAAAATTTTTAAAGGCCAAATTGGATAGGATTGAAACGGAGAGTAAAATTGGAATAGTGTACCATTATGGGCGTCCTTGTGAGTCAAAAAAATATTTTGATAAATTATTTAAGGGTGCCGATTTAAGATTTTCAGTGATGTTAATACAAATAATATCTATGTATTATTACTTTTATCTTTTTTGTCTTTTTAAGAGTTGAGCCTGATTCATTTGGCAAGTGAAATACTAAGTAATATTTTAATAATTTCCACTGGGAATTTTAGTAAGTTAAGTTGATACTAGGATTGCCCTTATATTCTTCATTGGCTTACGCTTAAAGTTCATTCTCTCTCACTTTCTACCACTAGTCACCCTTCATTTAAGTCTAGATGACCTGATATAGTCTATTTGAAGTGCAAAATTCAATAAAGTAGAAATGTTGTTGCCCATCACTTTTTGAAGCCAAATATGAGATTACTACAATCTCCAAAAAGGTAACCCTATCACATTGTTAGAGAATACAAGATATCAAATGCTCATTACTAAACTATTAATTACAATCATTAAGGTTTGGAATCATGTACACCAGTAATATCTTTTTTTGATATTTCATTCATTGGATCATAACACGTATTCACCTCAAATTAATTCTACCACCCACGATCAAATACCAAAATTATAGCGTCACCCCCTCCTCCTTGTCCTCCTTTTTCTCTCTCTCTAGATAAAAAGATGGAGAAGAGCTATCAATACTAGCCATCCTTTGTTAAATATACCAACCCATGAAGAGTGTATATTTCATTTCACATCTTATTATAATTGGAGAAACACTACCTATGGAAAACAATTAATACTCCTAGAGCGATATGCCGATTCTATTTAGACATCAAGTCATCCCGCATTATGAACCTTTCCTAATTGTTGTGATTTATATTGTATTAACAACGTTCGAGAGCAAAATCAAACAGATGACTCTAACCTTTGCAAAATATGCAACCTAAAAAGTCAACAAGCATGAAGCAATGTTGGGCAACTACTCGGACAAAATCTTGGGCCAACCAGAATTGAAATAGTCTCGGGTCAACTCCACCAAATGGGCAACCAAGACTGAAATGATGGGCCGATTCTCTTGCTGATCCTCTAGCCAGACTGAAGAATGGGCCATCTTCATACCCTCATATCTAAAATAAATCGACATTGGGTTATCAACCTTATCAAGATTAGAGATCATATCATCAATAATCATAAAATTCGACCCCCAACTCCTCTCAATTAAAGATAATGCGATAGCTACTTACTATTGGAATTGATGTTAGGAGATCACTTGACCAATTGAGAGCTGTCGAATTCAACATTTGAATTAAAAACCACAAACAGCAAAAAAAAAAAAAAATCCTTTTCACAACACTTTCTAAAGTTTATTTGAGGAAACTATGAGAAAATGACATCCGACTACTGCTGAAAAACCTATTTGAAATTAATTGTTGGGAAATATCTTGGCCAAAAAAATCCTTCTTATATTAATTAATCTCCATTTACTTGTAAATTTTTAATTGAAGAAAAATGTCAAAAGTAGAGTGGTCTTGATCTCGAATCTTGCATGAGCGATAGCCACATGGACGACTTCAAGCATCCTCAATTATGTCAGGATGGACAAGGCCTTGTTCTAGACAGTGACTTGTTGACAATGTTTGTCATTCTATAAATATCATCAAGGCGTTTAAAAGATCAAAGAAGTGGGAGAAAATGAAGAAAAAGAAAGGAATTGCCTATTTTTCACTTTTGATATTTGTAATTAACTCCTATATTTATGGTATTTTAGTATATAATCCTCTAAATTTGTTTTTTTTTTTCGTTGGTAAATCTTTTCATTAGATTTAACAAGCTTAATTCTCCAAAATCTTGTTCCAAAAGCAATCTTCGACGAGTGTAGACAAATTTTGGCAATGATCCACAAAGCAACATTGACAATTCCTACCGAAAATGGGCGGATGCAAAGATAAATTGGCCAGAGCTAGAAAGAGAGCAAGATAAAACGGTGATAGGATTATCCTAATGTTATCATTTTTTTTACCTAAAAGATATGTTTAATTTCTTCTTTGATTTTGTGCTAAGTAATTTAATTGTCAAATTTCACGTGTAATTGACTTTTCATTTTTCCTTTCTTCTTCAACCAGTGTTCTCTCCGTGGTCGTTGAATTCAGTTTATTGTAAGAAAACGTGGCACTTGATTTCAACTGTCAAATTGTCTCTCGTAAAAAAAAAAATGATAAAATCATCCGACTACACGAGCCGTCTGATTGTGTGTATTTACAAGTGTAACCTTGGCTATCCTGGAAAAGAGGGGATGTCGGAATTTTCTTAATTTTTGGTAACTGTCGTTTCTCAAGTTTCCGAATTCCTTAACCTGTTGCATGCCATTCAGGTTTTACATTGTAGTTTTCTAATATTAGTTAATGTACAAAAAATGTTAACACGTGGCATCATTTCTTCCGATTTGCTGAGGTTAAAAATATCTTATGCAAAATAGAGTTTATTAATGCACACTCGTAATTCATGGATTTGTTGTTCTATCACTATACTAAATCCAGCCACAAAATATAATTTATTTTAAGTTATTAATGTCTACTACTTCAAGTGATTTTACAATGTTTTATACCAAACAAATAACTTTAGTATTTTTTTTTATCTTACTCTACTCCTATTCTGACTCGGTTTACAGTGTTTTATATCTAACAAAGTAACTTTGGTATTTTTTTTTTCTGGTTATACTCTACTCCTACTCTAATTCTTATTCTTAGGCTTTTGTCTTGCTTCCATACAAAGGATGGAAGTCAAAACTCACATTTGAAATTAAATCGTTCCCACCCCAATTCTCTTGAAAATGTGATGACTCGAACCTCCTACCTCTCCCTTCTTATGTAAGAAGGGTGGAACTCCAATAGTTAACTTTAGTATGCTAAAATGTCTTTTTATCAATAGGGTTTTCATATACATGTATTCTCTATCAGTGTAATGCTTTTTTGGGTTGGACATTTTAACATACTCACAAAGCCAAGTTCTAAACCAGTTTTTTTTTTTTTTTTTTTTGGGCACTCCTCATTTGTTAAATCCACATGTTGTTCTCACATTAACTTTACACGCTAAGAAGCTTATTATAGAATTACACATCACTTGTCTAAGAAATTTATATGAGCCCTCCCCATGGATTGCAGCCAACAAAAAATATAATTTACTCCTTCAAGTGAACGATTACAAAATACCAATTGCTAAAATTAAAATGCTGAAGTTGGTTGTACGCATCTTAATTTTTTAAATAATGATTGATTGACTTACACTCTACAAAATGACAATGATGCATTGTTACATGTAAAAGAAAATTTTTTTAACCCGGCTACAAAAGTGAGATGAAAAAGAAAATCAAAATAAAATGTTATGAAGTCACCATTTACAAAAACTTTAAGGGGTCAATACCCATTATTGGCTTATTGATGAAGTCTTGTTTCTCATGGTGACGATTATTTATTGTAAAAAAAATCATACCATAGAAATAATCTTATTTATTGTAAAAAAAAAAAAAATCCTCGATGGGGAGACGGTTCGGTTGGCCCAACCTTCAACGGCAAGTGGCCAACACGTGAACAAATGGGTTGAAAAGCGAAAAAAAAGAAGCTGCAAATGAAAGCTGCAGTGCAAATCCTACACGTTGTGGGCTAAATTCTAGATGCGAAAAATGTTCCGGATCCCACTTTTTTAACAACAGTTTTACGTTACAGTTATGACGATTTGTAATATAACATATATATATATTAAGACGTTTTTGTATTTAATTGCAATGGCACATAATAATCTTATACGATACATTTGAAGTATCGTAGAAGTGCTCCTAACATACAAGTTTATCATGGAAGGAAAATAAAAAAGTGACATTCGCACTTTTTATATATGGCAACATGCCAATTGGAAAGGAGATTTTTCAATTTATGATAAGGATCAATTAGACAACGTACAAACGAGTTCAGGTGAAACTTAAACATGAATGTATCACACAATATCTTACCTTTACCAAAAAAAAAAAAAAAATGTATCACACAATATCAAGCTTAAACTCGCTAATACCCAATTCGATAGTCTCAAGAGCCTAATTAGGCTTACCTTATTTTTTGTCCATTATTTAATATAGTCAAGTTGAGTGAAGTCAAATTTGAATAGTCTGATTTTCTTTTTCAAGTTGAGTTTGAACAAGAACTTTAATATGCGATTGAGTTCAAGTCAAGATTTAAGCATTGAGTATGTTGTATTAGCTCAACTCAATGTGGATTACATCTCCACATTGAGGGCTAGACCTAAGACCCTAGCACGTGGACTAGAGACACCAGCAAAACAAGTTATAGCGTGGGCCGCCTAAGACCCTACCATAGACTCGGGACCTTGGCCTTGGACTTGAGTTGCGAATTATGGAACCATAACATGCTATCATCAATTTGTATTTACATATCGCATAACAACTCCATATTGAGAAATACTTGACGATGTTGTACAAAAAAGATCACTGAGTCCACCACAACGCAAGATATTACTAGAGTACCAAGCAATAAGTACAGAAACAATCTCTCGCAGCATATTTACTCTCAAAACTTACCAAGAGAAACTCTAAAGCACTCTCAAGGTAGAACCACGCGAACGCGAACTCCGTCTTTAGATTGATCTTCACTCCAAGCTTCAAGCCAAGCCAAGTCAAACTCGTGCTCTGGTTTGGCCACAACCCGTGATGTCAAAATGACACGTCTGATTACTCGATCTCTTTCTATAAATTTCCAATCGGAAAAAAATTCATTAGGTCATGCGAAAATGCGCATGATGATTTTCAGTTAGTGGCTTTGATAGTACCTTTCCCTAGTTCCCGTACAAAGAAGGAAAATAAAAAATGAACTCGCTGCTCTCCCTGATGGTGGGAGCGTCTTGGCTAACCGAGGGCACAAGTGGAATTGCACGAGTGCCTAGCTCAGTAGGCTCAGGATTTCGGCCTCTCGAGTCGGCCCCATCCCCCGAGACGAATCACGGCCGTCGATCATACCCGGCCCGTGTGTCAGCACACAGTGACCCGACACACGTGCGGAGTCTCATTTTACGTGCTTTCCCTCCCACCAACCAACGATCCATCTCTGTCTCAGTGGACCCCACTGCATATCCCCATCCCTGGGCCATGGCCCCCACCATACGCTTATCCCGAATCTAATCTCAGCTCCGTTTCCAATTTTTTATTAAAAAGATATTGAGCATAAATGAAAATAAAAAGGGAAAATGACACCGCGATCTTGGAAATTTAGCCTAACAAATAATATCGTCCCTGAACTTTCAATTTGTTCAATATAATCCTTAAAATTTATATGCAACATAGTTCTTAGACTATATGAAAATGGGGTGATTGATTTCAAGGTAGGTAAGTTCTAAAGTTGGAATTTGAATTATACCTTATTATAGCCGGGATCTATTTTTTGGACCCTGGAACCTATCATGTCCTCTATTTTTCCAATCTGGTTCGAGGGTTCACTCGAGAATCTATTTTATCTTTTTTTTTCCATTTTTTTTATTTTTTCTGCAAAATCATATAAGGTTATGAGTAACAAAATGATTTAAAGTAAAAGATAAATAATAGAAATCCTAATCTGTCAAAAACAACAATTTGAATGCGTAGTCAAGTATAATTATAAACGATAAAAAAGTTCAAACATGTAATATAAAACATAAATTTCCCATTCATCCATAAAAAGTTAGAGGAAAATGAAAGACTAGCAAGAAGTTTCAAGAAAAGACAAAGGAGTAAAGAGTGCTGAGGTTAAAATTAAGGGGAAAAAAATTAGGATTTAAGATTTTTAGCTTATAAAACAGATTCCAAAGTAGAGTGGAATCGGTGGATCTTTACTTGAAACCTATTCCTAGAACTATTTCAAGGAGAATCGATTATCAGACATATTTTTCCGAAAGTTGGATCCAATTTCTAAGTAGAATCGGTTTAGTTGCACACCCCTAATAACAACATTAAACATCTTCGTATAGCGTAGGAACTAACTTGAATATGTACTAAAATTTTAAGGATCATATTAAATAAATTAAAAATTCAAGGACTACATTATAAATTGAGTTAAAATTCAAAGACTATTTATGTTATTATCCAAAATTGATATCAATATCCATTTAAAAATTTTAAAAGAGCAATTTGCTTTTAAGTTAGCAAATTTTTTTAATATTATCAAAGCACTATTAATAACCCGAAAGTCCGCCACCACAGAAACATTATCGCTATCTCCCCCTATCTTAAAGTCTCAAAGCTCAAAAGGAAAAAAATATCAACAACGCTCAGAGCTTCTCACTCGATAAGCCCCAGCGGCAGCTTTCGTCTTCCGAGCCCTTGGCCGATTCATCACCGTTCCAGATTCGTCGGTCGATCACGTCGATCTCGCCCTCCAAACCCTGAGAGCGCTTGTTTCTTTGAAGCGAGCGAGAGCCAGAGCCGGGGCATAGGGAAGAGATCCTCGACTTCACTGCCGATCGGGGAAGGGTAACCCCGGGTCAGAGGCCGCCCAACATCTCCGAGAGCAAAGCCGACTCTGCTTCTACTTTAAGCCCTTGATTTTCTTAGCAAGAATCTTTCTCTCTCTCTGTTCCGAAGCTTGGCATTCTAGAGAAGCACATGTACCATCAGCTCTTCTAACGGTTGCTTCTTCGAATATGAAAAGGAATTACCACGTGTTCTTCAGTTTCAGAGGGACAGATGTCCGCCAAGGCTTCCTCGGTCATCTCTATGCGGCTCTGGACCAGAAAGGAATATACACTTTTGTGGATAGCGAGGAGCTTAGGAAAGGAGAGGAAATATCGTTGGCGCTCATGAGGGCGATAGAGGAATCGCATGTTGCGATCATCGTTTTCTCTTAGCACTACGCTTCCTCACGGTGGTGTTTGGAAGAACTCCTGAAAATCATGGAGTGCAAGGAGAAAAATGGCCTGAAGGTGTTCCCTGTGTTTTACAAAGTGGAACCCAGAGAAGTGAGAGAGGGGAGAGACAGTTATAAGAGAGCTATGGATAACCATGAGTCCAAGTTCGGGAAGGATTCAGAGAAAGTGAAGAGATGGAAGAAGGTTCTCTCTGAAGCCGGTAGCTTGTCTGGGTGGGAGTTGAATGACAGGTACGCACAATGTGATGATGGTGTTTTGTGATTGTTAGCTCGTGATTGTCTGTTAGATATCAGATCATATGCACTTTTTTTGGATCTTCAAATTGAAGATACAAAGTGGAGATAAATTAGACAGTAGACACATGATCAAATAACCAAAGCTCGTAGATTCTTTGAATTGATTCTTGCTGTGTGGATAATGAGAAATTTATCATACATAAATAGTGCGATTCATAGTGCCTTAGTCATTATTGTCTTCAGATTCAAGTTCTTTGTAATTTTCCTCGCGTAGATGTTGGCGCAGGTTCACCCACTTTTCATCTTATTATTTACTATTCTTCTTATCAAATTTTCCTTATCACGTCAGAGGTTGAATTCCTGCTATGGCTTTGAAATGCTAAAACAGGTTTTTCTTTCTTTTGAGTGCTTATTAGAGATGAAGCAGATCTCATACAATGCATCGTGAAGGAATTATCGATTCGTCTCAACCAAACACCCTTACATGTCGCTAAGTATCCGCTTGGAATAGATTCCCGAGTTCAAAAACTGATATGTTTGTCATAGAAAGAGTCGGCTGATGATGATGTTTTGATGATAGGTCTATGGGGACCTGGAGGCATAGGGAAGACAGCAATTGCCAAGGCCCTATATAATGCTATGATGAGACAATTTCAGGTTTGTAGTTTTTTGGAGCAAGTTAGAGAAAAATCACACCAAAGCGGTGGTCTTGTTTCTTTACAAAAGGATCTTCTATCTGAGATCCTAGTTCATCCTTTAACGGTCTACAGTGTCGCTGGAGGAATTAGTTTGATACAAGAAAGACTATGTTGCAAGAACATTCTCCTGGTTCTTGATGATGTTGACCATATGAATCAACTGAATGCATTAGCTGGAAAAGGCAATTGGTTTGGAAAAGGAAGTATAATCATTGTTACAACAAGAAATAAACAATTGCTGACTTCTCATGGGATAAATCGTGTGCATAGAATTCAAACTTTAGGATGTTGTCAAGCACGAGACCTTTTTTGTCTGCATGCTTTCCCAGATAGCAAGAGTGTTGAAATAAAAATGGATCTCATAGATAGAGCACTGCATTATTGTGACGGCCTTCCATTAGCCCTCGAAATCTTGGGCTCATTCTTATGTGGAAGAAATGAAACTGCATGGGAAAGTGCATTGCATAGGCTCTCCGAAAGTCCTGACCAAACTATTAATCAAATTCTCAAGACAAGCTTTGATGGATTGGAGAATGACGAGAGGGAGATTTTCCCCGATATTGCTTGTTTCTTTAAGGGAGAGAGAATAAAATACATCCAGGAAGTTCTTGACAGCTGTGGTTTCAAGACAATCATAGGAATAGAAATTCTCATCGAGAAATCCTTGATAAAAAATGAGGATGGTTCCCTACAAATGCATGATTTGGTTCAGTTGATGGGTACGGATATTGTTAAACAAAAATGTCGTGATGATCTTGGGAAACGCAGCAGATTATGGCTTTTGAAAGATGTTGAGGATGTTTTTTGTTATAAAACAGTAAAAGTTGTTTAAGTTAGTTTTGCTACATTTCGGTTTACGTTACTCTAATTTGAACAGTCTAACCTAAATCTTTACTGAAAATTTTGTCTGACAACTGAATTTGCTCTGTTATGGATAGGGGACGGATGTAGTAAAGGCCATAGTATTGGACTTGCGCCCACTAGAAGCCATGGTAGTGGACTTGCCCCCACTAGAAGCAATAATCATCAGTCCTGATGCTTTCACAAAAATGAAAAAGTTGAGAATACTCATTTTGCTTGGAGTGCATATCTCTTCACAAGCTCAAGTTCGTCTCCCTAACGAGCTAAGATGGCTTGAATGGTCCAATGCTCCGAATCTAGAATTTGGCTTTGGTCGAAATAAACTCGTGAGCCTCGATGTCCTGAAAAGTCATATCAAACAATTATGGGGCAACTTTCATGTAAGCCATTGTGATGATTAGCTTTTCATTTTTATAGCTATAATTTTTTTTTTTTTTTTGCAAAGTTTAATGACTTCACTAGTATGTTTTTGCATAATTTTGGAAAGCTGAAGTCCATCAATTTCAGTGAATGCAAGTCCCCGGTTAGTATTTGCGACCTATCATCGGCTCCAAATATGGAGAAATTGATTCTTAATGGGTGTGAGAGCTTGGTGGAGGTTCACCCATCCGTTGGAAATCTTGTCAAGCTAGACGTTTTGTCGCTAGAATCGTGCTCCAATGTTAGTAATTTTCCTAACGCACTGAGAAATGAATATCTTAAATTCCTTCATCTCTCTGATTGCTCTAAACTTGAGAAGTTCCCAGATATTGACGGAAAGATGGAAGATCTGGAAAAAGTTTATCTAGAGGGGACAGCTATTAAAGAACTCCCTGCATCAATTCAAAATCTTGTCTTTATGAGTGAGTTGTGTTTAGCATTTTGCAAAGACCTAGTGAGGCTTCCACCGGACATTTATAAGTTGAAACATCTCAAGTATTTGGATCTTTCTGACTGCTCGAATTTAATCACGTTTCCAAAAAACATGGAGGATTCAATTGATCCTGATGGCCTTATGGGATTCGAAAGACTATCCTACCTAGGACTTCAGGGCTGCAATCTATCAGAAGTAGAGTTCCTTGAGAGTACTTCCAGTTTTCCCGAATTGCAGATCCTAAACCTTTCATATAACAAGTTTACTCATTTGCCAACATGCATCAACGAGCTCTATCGTTTGAGGCTATTGAATGTTGAGGGATGCGAGCTACTACAAGAGATTCCTCAGCTTCCATCAAAATTTTATAAGCTATCAGAACCTAATTGCAAATCCCTACAAAAACTCCTAGAATCTCTGTGGGATCCGCAAAGGAGTCGATATGGATGATGTGGCTAATTTCTCATTTACTCGAGGTCACTCTCTCTCTCTCTCTCTCTCTCTCTCTCTCTCTCTCTCTCTCTCTCTCTCTATATATATATATATATATATATATATACTTAAATGCTTGATATGCATACCCTCTATGTGACATTGACGTTATTATAAGTGGAAGACAGATGCCTAAATGGATTCAACCCTGTGAAGAGGATTCCATATTCATGATTCCACGAGACTTGTATGATGAGATTAAAGGACTAGCATTCAGTGTTGTTCTTAGCCCAAAGGAAGGAAAAGTGGTCGACGTTTTATGTAATTTCATAGTACTTGTTAATGGCCAAAACACGATGACTTGGGATAAAAAACTTTCGTTAATAGAATCTGACCATGTGTGGATTTATTATGATTCACACAATTCTCTGCTTGGAATGAAGAATCTTTTGCAAAATGATTGCAGCTATTTCCAAGTTTGCTTCAAAGCAAAACGGGGAAGCATAAAGAAGTATGGATTCCATCTAATCTGTGAACAAAAGGAGGATGATCCGAGGGTGGTGTTCCTAGCACCACCAGCTGATGGAAGCAATGTGAACATTTTCTCAGAAGACTCAGAAGAAGATAATTCAATAGACACCAAGGAAGAAGATACTCCACTTGAAACAGATGAAGAGGAAAGCTCATCACCTTTAACAAAGAAGATAAGACAGGTCTTAACTACGACGAGACTTTGGGTTCAATGTCTTTGCTTTTCCCTTTTCTAGACCTCCACTAGAGATTTGCAAGTGTCTGCTCCTTCAATTAGAATTCAAGATTATTATAAAACAGAGGTTTCGCACCATGCTACTAACATGATTGGGGAACATTTTTTGTTTTTTTTGGGCCTTTGATTCTTTATGATTTTTAGTGCATAGTGCATTAACCCAAAAATTAAGAGGATGCTTGTTGAAATGTCCATGGTCTTCCAAGTTGTGCCGTGTAATTTATTAGATGGGCCTTTGTCGCCTCTCTTAATCCAATTCCAATTAACGATGCCAATACTTCATAATTCAAAATTATGAGATAGTAAGTTTTGCTAAATCTAGTATAATCTATATCTTTAGGAAAGTGCTGTTCGAACTGTCTCAAAGATCAAGAGGTCTATACAGGGAAATTTAGTTGATTCCCCTATTGTTACTTGGCAGCTTGCATTGGATTGGTATAAAGGGACAGCTCTGGCGTATGTTGGATTGGTATAAAGGCACAGCTCTCGCGTCTGAGAAACGTTGCATTTTAGCAAAGGAGATTGACTTCAAGGATATTCATGAAAAGCAAACGGTATTTGTCAAACGCCTTCTAAAATAAGTATTGCAAAGCAATTTTTATAATGAGAAAAAAAAAGTTAAAAAGGGAGAACGAAGGAACTTGTAGGTACATATGAAAGCACAAGCAGGTGGCACAACGGTAAGACCAATGCCAACCTTGTGCGACCCTAGGCAATACGCCGCTGAGGTCAACCAAACCTTGGAGACGCGACACTAGTGTCGCTTGATCCTAGGCAACACAACACTAAATGCCAATGTCCCATAACCTCAAGTGTGGAATGTCGGAGCCCCGCGACTAGGCAATGCAATGCTCAACCCTCAACAAGCTAAATCTAGCATCAAGCAACCCTCGCAAAGCTTCTCGGAATCATGCAACCCTCGACGAAGCTTTGTCGGTGTCCATTAACCTGGCCTCCTTCATGAAGCTTCCTAGCCATGACCAACCATGGCTTTCGCTCTCCTAAACAAGGTTGAGGGACAAAACATTATTACAAATATATTAATGACGGTAAGATTGTAAGAAAAAAAAATCATTAAACTCCCGAACTTGCATTTGGAAAATCCTAAAGCTCAAAGGTGAGGCTTGCCTCAATGTTCAAGCATTTCAAAGCAAAACTTTTTGCTAAAGTCTTTGAAATTGTGTTACCAAATATCAGAACTTATTTTAAGAACTTTTGAAAGCCCAAAACAGCTTAATTCAAGATGACGGAGCACTCCAATTTTAAAGGCCAAATTGGAAGGGATTGAAACGGAGGGCAAAATTGGAATAGTGTATCACTTTTGGGGGTCCTTGTGGGTCAAAAAATAATTTTAAGTAAATTACATAAGAGTACTAATTTAAAATTTTTCATGATATAAATCCAAATAATATTTATCTATTATTTTTTTCATTTTTACCTTTTGAAGAGTTGAGTCTGATTCATTTGACAAGTAAAATAAGTAACATTTTAATAATTTCCACTGAGAATATTAGTAAGTTAAGTTCATACTAGGATTGCCTTTATATTCTTCATTGGCTTGCACCAAAGTTCATTCTCTTTCTCACTTTCTACCATTAGTCACCCTTCGTTTAAGTCCAACTGGCTCGATATCGTCTATTTGAAACCTAAAATTCAATAAAGTAGAAATGTTGTTGCGCATAGCCAAAAATAAGATTACTACAGTCTCCAAAAAAGTGACCCAATCACATTATCAAAGAATACGATATATCAAATGCTCGTTACAAAACCATTAATTACAATCATTAAGGTTCGAAATCATGTACACCGGTAATATCTTTTTTCGATTTTTCATTCACTATATCGTAACACGTATTCACCTCAAATTAATTCTACCATCCACGATCAAATTCCAAAATTATAGCATCACCCCCTCCTCCTTCTCCTCCTTTTCCTCTCTCTCTCTCTCTAGATAAAAAGATGGAGAAGAGCTATCAATACTAGCCACCCTCTTTGAAATGTGCCAACCCATTAAGAGTGTATACTTAATTTCGCATTTTATTATAATTGGAGAAACACTACCTATGAAAAACAATTAATACTCCCAGAGCGATATGCCGATTCTATTTAGACATCGAGTCATCCCACATAATGAACCTTTCCTAATTATTGTGATTTATATTGTATTAACAACAATTGAGAGCAAAATCAAACGGATGACTCCAACCTTAGCGAATTATGCAACCTAAAAAGTCAACAAGCACGAAGCAATGTTGGGCAACTACTCGGACAAATTCTTGGGCCGACTAGAATTGAAATAGTCTAGGGTCAACTCCACCAAATGGGCAACCAAGACTGAAATGATGGGCTGATTCTCTTGTTGATCCTCTAGCAAGACTAAAGAATGGGCCATCTTCATACCCCATATCTAAAATAAATCGACATTGGGTTATTGACCTTATCAAGATTAAAAATCATGTCATCAATATTCATAAAATTCAACCCCCAACTCCTCTCAATTAAAGATAATGCGATAGCTACTTACTACTGGAATTGATGTTAGGAGATCACTTGACCCATTGAGAGCCATCGAATTCAACATTTGAATTAAAAACCAGAAATAGCAAAAAAAAAAAAAAAATCCTTTTCGCAACAGTTTCTAAAGTTTATTTGAGGAAACTATGAGAAAATGACATCCGACTACTACTGAAAAACCTATTTGAAATTAATTGTTGGGAAATATCTTGGCCAAAAAATCCTTCTTATATTAATTAATCTCCATTTACTTGTAAATTTTTAATTGAAGAAAAATGTCAAAAGTAGATCTCGAATCTCGCATGAGCGACAGCCACATGGACGACTTCAAGGCTCCTTAATTATGTCAGGATGGACCAGGCCTTGTTCTAGACAATGACTTGTTGGCAATGTTTTTCATTCTATAAATATCATCAAGGGGTCCAAAAGATCAAAGAAGTGGGGGACAATGAAGAACAAGAAAGGAATTGCCTATATTTTCACTTTTGATATTTACAATTAACTCCTATATTTTTGGTATATTAGTATACCATCATCTAAGTTTGTTTTTTTTTTTTCTTTTTCATCGGTAAATCTTTTCATTAGATTTAACAAGCTTAATTCTCCAAAATTTTGTTCCAAAAGCAATCTTCGACAAGTGTAGACAAATTTTCATGACAATCCAACAAAGCAACATTGACGATTCCTACTGAAAATGAGTGGATGAAAGATAAATTGGCCAGAGTTAGAAAGAGAGCAAGATAAAACGGTAATAAGATCATCCTAATGTTATCATTCTTTTTTACCTAAAAGATATTTTTTATTTTCTTCTTCGATTTTGTGCTAAGTAATTTAATGGTCAAATTTCACGTGTAATTGACTTTTTATTTTTCCTTTCTTCTCCAACTAGTGTTCTCTCCGTGGCCATTGAATTCAGTTTACCGTAAGAAAACGTGGCACTTGATTTCAACTGTCAAATTGTCTCTAGAAAACAAAAAAAAGGAAAATGATAAAATCGTCCGGCTACATGAGCAGTCTGATTGTGTGTATTTACAAGTGTAACCTTGGCTATCCCTCATGGAAAAGAGGGGATGTCGGAAATTTCTTAATTTTTGGTGTCCGTCATTTCTCAATTTCCGAACTCCTTAACCTATTGCAGGCCATTCAGGTTTTATATTTTAGTTTTCTAATATTAGTTAATGTACAAAAAATTTTAACACGTGGCATTCTTTCTTCCTATTTGGTGAGGTTAAAAATATCTTATGCAAAATAGAGTTTATTAATGTACACTCTTAATTCATGGGTTTGTTATTCTATCACTATACTAAATCCAGCCACAAAATATAATTTATTTTAAGTTATTAATGTTTGCTCAATTCAAGTGGTTTTACAATGTTTTATACCAAAAGAAGTAACTTTTTTTTTTTTTTTTGCGGTCATACTCTATTCATACTCTAATACTCATTCTCAAACCTTTGCCTTACCTCCCTATAAAGCGTGAAAGTCAAAATCCACATTTGAAACTAAATCGTTCACACACCAACCCTCTTGAGAAGGTGGCGATCCAAACCCCCTATCTCCCCATACTTATGTGAGAAGGGTGGAACCCCAGCGACCACTTTCGTATGCTAAAATTAGGAGTGTGCAAAATATCCGAGAACCGCCCGGACCGCCCGGAACTGGACCAGAACCGCCCGGAACCGGCGGTTCTTGAGGGAACCGGTCCAGTTCCCGGTTCCAATTTATGGGAACCGGTGGGTACCGGTCCGGTTCCCGGTTCCATGGGTGGATCCGCCCGCCCGCCCACTCGGACGGGACCGGAGCCTTTTTAATATTAAAAAAAAAAATTACTAAAAGAAACCCTAGATCTCATCTCACTCCCTTCGTCTTCGGCTCCTAATCCTATCGCCATTTCGGTGCGTTTACTTCTCCCGCCATCCGCATCTCCACGTACTTAAATTTGGTTTTTCTTTCTTTGGCTTGCTTTGATGTCACGTAGTTGTTCTATGTTGAAACTCAAAATTGTTTCGCATCAAGATCGGTTCCATGGATCCACCCGAGAATCGGACCAGACCGACAGTCTGGTTCCCGGGTGAATCCATGCAATAAACGGGTGGATCCCAGTTCCAATTTTTCGGAACCGGTCCTTAGCGGGCGATTCTCGGTTCTAGGTCGGGAACCGCCCGCCCGGACCATGCACACCCCTAGCTAAAATGTCTTTTTATCTATAGGATTTACATGGGTTTCATATACATGTATTCTCTATCATTGTAATACTCACAAAGCCAAGTCCTAAACCAGTTTTTTTTTTTTTTTTTGGCGCTCCTCATTTGTTAAATCCACATGTTGTTCTCACATTAGCTTTACATGCTATGAAGCTTATTACAGAATTGCACAGCACTTGTCTACGAAATTTATACGAGCCCTCCCCATGGATCTCAGCCAACAAAAAAATATAATTTACTCCTTCAAGTGAATGATTACAAAATACCAATTGCTAAAATTAAAATACCGAAGTTCGTTGTATGCATCTTAATTTTTCAAATAATGATTGATTGACTTACACTTTACAAAATGAAAGTGATGCATCATTACATATAAAAGAAAAAAAGTTTAACCCAGCTACAAAATTGAGATGAAAAAGAAAATCAAAATAAAATGTTGTTCAAGTTTTTCTTTTTAGTTTAAAGTCCAAGTCTAGGTGGCAAGTATGCAAAGATTGACAGGGTTTCATTCTTTTAAACCTATAGTCCAAGAGGTAGTTTGAGTAGTTAAATGGTTATTTCATACAATTAATTTAGTATTTAGTTACGAAGTCACTGTTTACAAAAACTTTAAGGGGTCAATACCCATTATTGGCTTATTGATGAAGTCTTGTTGCTCATGGATAAGATGATTTGTATGCATTAGTAAGATTTAGTCAAGTGAAGATTCGTATTCACTCATGAAAAAAAAAAATCATACCATAGAAATAATCTTATTTATTGTAAAAAAAAAAAAGAATCCTCAATGGGGAGACGGTTCGGTCGGCCCAACCTTCAATGGCAAGTGGCCAACACATGTGAACAAATGGGTTGAAAAAAAGCAAAAAAAAAAAAAAAACTGCAAACGAAAGCTCCAATGCAAATCCTACACGTTGTGGACTAAATTCTAGGAATGTGAAAAATGCACCGGATCCTACTTTTTTAAACAACAGTTTTACCTTACGGTTATAGCGATTTATAATATAATATTATATATATATATATATATATATATATATATATATATTATTAAGACGTTTTTGTAGTTAATTGCAACGACACATGATAATCTTGTACAATAAATTTGAAGTATTGTAGAAGTGCTCCTAACATATAAATAACATATAAATTTGTCATTGAAGGAAAATAAAAAAGTGACTTTCACACTTTTTATGTAGGCAACCTGCCAATTGGGAAAAAGATTTTTCAATTTACAATAATAATCAATTAGATAATACACAAATGAGTTCAAGTGAAACTTAAACATGAATGTAGCACACAATATCAAGCTTAAACTTGCTAATACCCAATTTGATATCTCAAGAGCCTAATTAGGCTTAACTCACTTTTTGTCAATTATTTAATATAGTCAAGTTGAGTGAAGTCAAATTTGAATGGTCTGATTTTCTTTTTCAAGTTGAGCTTGAACAAGAACTTTAATACACGATTGAGTTCAAGTGAAGGTTCAAGCATCGAGTATGTTGTATTAGCTCAACTAAATTTGGATTATATCTCCACATTGAGGGCTAGACCTTGGACCCTAGCCTTGGGACTGGAGACACTAGGTAAACAAGTTTTAGCATGGGCCACCTAAGACCCTACTTAAACTCGGGACCTTGGCCTTGGACTTGAGTTGTGAATTATGGAACTATAACATGCTATCATCAATTTGTATTTATATATCGCATAACAACTTCATATTACGAAATACTTGACAATGTTCTACAAAAAAGATCATTGAGTCCGCTCGCCACAACGCAAGATATTAATATAGTATCAAGCAAAAAGTATAAAAACAATCTCTCACAACATATTTACTCTCAAAACTTATGAAGAAAAACTCTACTGTAGAACCACACGAACATGAACTCTGTCTTTAGATCAATCTTCACTCCAAGCTTCAAGCCAAGTTAAACTCGTGCTTTGGTTTGGCCACAACCCATGACGTCAAAATGACACGTCCTATTACTCAATCTCTTCCTATAAATTTTCAATTGGAAAAAAATTCATTAGGTTATGCGAAATTGCGCACGATGATTTTTGGTTAGTGGCTTTGATAGTACCTCTCCCTAGTTCCCGTACAAGGAAGGAAAATAAAAAATGAACTCGCTGCTCACCCTGATGGTGTGAGCGTCTTGGCTCACCGACGGCACAAGTGTAATTGCACGAGTGCCTTAGCTCAGTCGGCTCAGGATTTCGGCCTCTCGAGTCGGCCCCATCCCCCGAGACGAATCACGGCCGTCGATCATACCCGGCCCGTGTGTCGGCACACAATGACCCGACACACGTGCGGAGTCTCATTTTACATGCTGTCCCTCCCACCAGCCAACGACCCATCCCTAGGGGTGAGCAGCGGTCTAGGGTCGACCCTGGACCGATCCTGGACTGGCCCAACCCTACCGGTCCTGGTCCGGTTCCCAAGGGGACCGGGTCGGTCCTTGGTCCTGAAATTCCATGACCAACACTGTGCGGGTTGGTCCTCGGTCCTGAGAGTTTTGGGTCGGTCCAACCCTGGACCAACCCTGTATATTATTATATTATATTATTTATAATTCTTTTATATATTCAAACCTTAGTAAAATTTATGTTATATTATATTATATTATATTATATTATATTATATATAATTTTTTTATATATTCAAATCTAAGTAAAATGTATGTTCAAAGAAAAAAAATCAAGTAAAATGATGTTAAAGCTGTTGACTCCTCAGGCTCATAGTCATGGACAAACGGCATCCAATTCCAAAAGGCATGAAGTTTACACCGTAAAGGTCTTCACAACCTCTTCCTCCACAGTCCAGAGTACGTTCTTCACCGTGAGGACCAAGGACTCCTCACAGTCACGGACTCGCGACATCCAAAATGGCCTGAAGTTTACGCCGTAAATCTCCTCACAACTTCCTTCCCCAAAGTATGTTCTCTTCCATTCTGTCTTCTTTGTTCTTCAATTTGCCAAAATCAAAAGTAGCAACATCCCACTCGCCGCATTGTGGACCCTATCTTGTCCCATATCTCGATGAGCGTCAGTAGGTACGAAATTTCTATTATTGTGTCATCTTAAATTTGCTGAATATGTATTGGTATTTATAGTTTAGTTGCACAATGCCGTATTATGGATGGATGTGTAATTTGCATTTGTAGGTTTGCTTTTTTAAGGAGTATAAAAAAGAAGACGAAAAAATTATCGATCGGTCCCGGGTTGACCCTGGAACCGGACCGAACCCATTGGGTCGGTCCGGTCCTTGGTCCCAGGCTCTATAGAGTCGGTCCTTGGTCCTAAAAATTGAGGACCGACACTGTACGGGTTGGTCCTAGGGTTAGGGGGTGGCCCGGACCAACCCGGACCATGCTCACCCCTACTGTTGATGGAGGAATTAGTTTGATACAGGAAAGACTATGTCGCAAGAAGGTTCTCCTAGTTCTCGATGATGTTGATGATGTGGGTCAACTGAATGCCTTAGCTGGAAAAGGCAATTGGTTTGGCAAAGGGAGTAGAATCATTGTTACATCAAGAGATAGACATTTATTAACTTTTCATGACAAAAATTATGTGTATGAAGTTAAAATTTTGGAAGACAATGAAGCACGAGCCCTTTTTGGTCAGCATGCCTTTACAAACAGCAATAAAGTAGAAATAAGAAGGGATCTCATCGATGGAGCACTGCATTATGCCGGCGGCCTTCCATTAGCCCTGGAAGTGTTGGGCTCATTCCTACGTGGAAGAAAGGAACCCGAATGGAAAAGTATGTTGCATAAACTCTCTAAAATTCCTGAATCAAAAATCAATTGAGTTCTCAAGATAAGCTTTGATGGATTGGACGAGAATGAGAGGGAGATTTTCCTTGATATTGCTTGTTTCTTTAAGGGGAAAAGTATAGAGGACATCAAGGAAGTTCTTGACAGCTGTGATTTCGACACAATCATAAGAATAAAAATTCTCATCGAAAGATCCTTGATAAAAAATGAGGACGAGACCTTGCAAATGCATGATTTGATTCAGTCGATGGGTCAAGATATTGTTAATCAATTATGTCGTGATGATCCTAGGAAACACAGCAGATTATGGCTTTTGGAAGATGTTGAGGAAGTTTTTTGTTATAATACGGCAAAAGTTGTTTATGTTAGTTTTGCTACATTTCAGTTTACATTACTCTAATTTGAACGGTCTAACGTAAATCTTTATTGAAAATTTGGTCTGACAACTGAATTTGCTCTGTTATGGATAGGGGACGCATGCAGTAAAGGCCATAGTATTGGACTGGCCCCTACTAGAAGCGATAATCATCAGTCCTGATACTTTCACAAATATGAAAAAGTTGAGAATACTCATTTTGCTTGGAGTTCATATCTCTTCACAAGCTCAAGTACGTCTCCCTAACGAGCTAAGATGGCTTGAATGGCCCAATGCCCCGAATCTAGAATTTGGCTCTAGTTTGATTAAACTCGTGAGACTCGATGTCCCGAGAAGTCATATCAGACAATTAGGGGGCAACTTTCAAGTAAGCCCTTGTGATGATTAGCTTTTCCTTTTTATAGTTATAAAAAATATTTGCAGAGCTTAATGACTGCACTAGTATGTTTTTGCAGAATTTTAGAGAGCTGAAGTACATCAATCTCGCTGAATGCAAGTCCTCGGTTAGTATTCCTAATCTGTCATTGGCTCCAAATATGGAGAAATTGATTCTTGATGGGTGTGAGAGTTTGGTGGAGGTTCACCCATCTGTTGGAAATCTTGTAAAGCTAGAAGATCTGTCACTAGAATCGTGCTCTAATGTTAGTATTTTTCCTAACACACTGAGGAGTAAATCTCTTCAAATCCTTCGTCTCCGGTTGCTCTAAACTTGAGAAGTTCCCAGATATTGATGGAAAGATGGAACATTTGGAAGGAGTTTCACTAAATAGGACAGCTATTAGAGAACTCCCTACATCAATTCAAAATCTTGTCTTTGTGAATTGGATGGATTTAGCATTTTGCAAAGACCTTTTGAGGCTTCCATCGCACATTTATAAGTTGAAAAATCTCTTTTATTTGAATCTTGACGGCTGCTCGAATTTGATCATGTTTCCAAAAAACATTGGGGATTCAATTGATCTTGATGGCCATCTGGGATTCCGAAATCTAGGTTGCCTAAGCCTTCGGGGCTGCAATCTATCAGAATTAGAGTTCCTTGAAAGTTCTTCCAGTTTTCCCGAGTTGTGGTTCCTAGACCTTTCATATAACAAGTTTACTCATTTGCCGGCTTGCATCAAGTACTATCGTTTCAACGCATTAATTGTTAAGGGATGCGAGCTACTACAAGAGATTCCTCAGCTTCCATCAAGTGTTTGCAAACTATTAGCACCTCGTTGCAAATCCCTGCGAAAACTCCCACATTTGTGCGGTGGTTCCCCTTTCCGCTTTCTTGAGGTTGACTTGACGTCATGTTGTGAATTATTCCGCGAAGGGGTCGATGTGGATGATGTGGCTAATTTGTCATTACTCGAGGTCTCTCTCTCTCTCTCTCTCTCTCTCTCTCTCTCTCTCTCTCTCTCTCTCTATAACTTAAAAGCTTGATATGCGTACCATTTGTGTGATAGAATCTGCCAAAAATATACTGGGTCGATATTATCCTAATTGGAAGAGAGATGCCTAAATGGATTCTCCCTTGTGAAGAGGATTCCATATTTTTCATGGTTCCACCGGACTTGTATAACAAGCTCAAAGGACTAGCACTCTGTGTTGTTTTTAGCCTAGAGGAAGGAAAAGTGGTTGACGTTCAATGTAATGTCACAATACTTGTTAACGGCCAAAGCGCGATGGCCCGTAGGAAAGAGTTTTCTTCAATGGAATCTGACCATGTGTGGCTTTATTATTGTTCACGTGGTGGTCAGTTTGGAGTGGAGATGCTTTTGCAAAATGATTGGAGCCATTTCCAAGTTTGCGTCAAAGCAAAAAAGGGAAGCATAAAGAAGTGTGGATTTCGTCTAATATGTGAGCAAAAGGAGGATGATCTGAGGGTGATGTTCCCAACACCGAAGCAATATGAAGGTATTTTGGGAGGACTTCAGAATAAGATAATTCAATAGACACCGAGGAAGAAGATACTCCAATTGAAATAGATGCAGAGGAAAGCTCATCACCTTTAACAAAGAAGATAAGACGGTCTTGACTATGGCGAAACTGTGGGTTCCAATGTCTTTGCTTTTCCCTTTTTTGGACCTCCACCAGAGATTTGCGAGTGTCTGCTCCTTCGATTAGAATTCAAGATCATTATAAAACAGATGTTTCGCACCATGCTACTAACATGATTGTGGAACAATTCTTTTTTTGGCCTCTGATTCTTTATGATTTGTAATGCAGAGTGCATTAACCCAAAAATTAAGAGGATTCTTGTTGAAATGGTCATGGTCTTCTAAGTTGCTCCGTGTCATTTTTTAGATGGGCCTCTGTCGCATCTTTTAATCCAATTCCAATTAATGATGCCAATACTTCATACAAAATTCTGATATAGTAAGTTTTGCTAAATCTAGTATAATGTATATCTTAAGGAAAGTGCTGTTTGAATTGTCTCAAAAATCAAGAGGTCTATACAGGGAAATTTAGTTGATTCCTCTGTTGTTACTTAGCAGCTTGCATTGGATAGGTATAAAGGGAGAGCTCTAGCGTCTGAGAAATGTTGCATTTTAGCAAAGGAGATTGACTTCAAGGATATTCATGAAAAGCAGACAGTATTTGGTAAACGCCTTCTAAAATAAGTACTGCAAAGCAATTTTTAGAATGAGAAAAAAAAAATTAAAAAGGTAGAACGAAGGAACTCGCATGTACATATAAAGGCACAAGCGGGGGGCACAGCAGTAGGACTTGTGCCGACCTTGTGCGACCCTAGGCAATACACCGCTGAGGTCAACCAAACCTAGGAGACGCGACATCGGTGTTGCTTGACCCTAGGCGACACGACATTCAACGCCAGTGTCCGATGACCTCAATTGGCGGAATGTTGGAAACACACAACTAGGCAATGCGATGCTCAACCTTCGGCAAGCTAAATCTGACATCAAGCAACCCTCGCAAGGCTTCTTGGAATCGTGCAACCCTTGATGAAGCTTTGCCGGTGTCCATCAGCCCTTGGCCTCATTCATGAAGCTTCCTAGCCATGATCAACCATGGCTTTCCCCTCCTAAACAAGGTCGAGGGACAAAACATTATTACAAATATATTAATGATGGTAAGATTGTAAGAAAAAGAATTCATTAAACTCCCAAACTAGCATTCGGAAAATACTAAAGCTCAAAGGTGAGGCTTGCCTCAAGCTTCAAGCATTTCAAAGCAGAATTTTTCGCTAAAGTCTTATAAATTGTGTTACCAAATATCAGAACTTCTTTTAAGAACTTTTGAAAGCCCAAAATAGCTTAATTCAAGATGACAGAGCACTCCAATTTTTAAAGGCCAAATTGGATGGGATTGAAACGAAGGGCAAAATTGGAATAGTGTATCACTTTGGGGTCCTTGTGGGTCAAAAAATAATTTTTAGTAAATTATTTAAGGATACTGGTTTAAGATTTTCCGTGATATTAATCCAAATAATATTTATGTATTATTTTTTTTCTTTTTTACCTTTTGAAGAGTTGAGTTTGATTCATTTGGCAAGTAAAATGCTAAGTAACATTTTAATAATTTCCACCGAGAATATTAGTAAGTTAAGTTCATACTAGGATTGCCTTTATATTCTTCACTGGCTTTCACCAAAGTTCATTCTCTTTCTCACTTTCTACCATTAGTCACCCTTCGTTTAAGTCCAGCTGGCTCGATATTGTCTATTTGAAATGCAAAATTCAATAAAGTAGAAATGTCGTTGCCCATAGCCAAAAATAAGATTACTACACCCTCCAAAAAAGTGACCCAATCACATTATCAGAGAATACGATATATCAAATGCTCGTTACAAAACCATTAATTACAATCATTAAGGTTCGAAATCATGTACACCAGTAATATCTTTTTTCGATATTTCATTAATTATATCGTAACACGTATTCACCTCAAATTAAATCTACCATCCATGATCAAATTCCAAAATTATAGCATCACCCCCTCCTCCTCCTCCTTTTCCTCTCTCTCTCTCTCTCTCTAGATAAAAAGATGGAGAAGAGCTATCAATACTAGCCACCCTTTTTGAAATGTGCCAACCCATTAAGAGTGTATACTTAATTTCGCATCTTATTATAATTGGAGAAACACTACCTATGAAAAACAATTAGTACTCCCGGAGCAATATGCCGATTCTATTTAGACATCGAGTCATCCGGCATAATGAACCTTTCCTAATTGTTGTGATTTATATTGTATTAACAACGTTCGAGAGCAAAATCAAACGGATGACTCCAACCTTTGCAAATCATGCAACCTAAAAAGTCAACAAGCACGAAGCGATGTTGGGCAACTACTCAGACAAAATCTTGGGCCGACTAGAATTGAAACAATCTCGGGTCAACTCCACCAAATGGGCAACCAAGACTGAAATGATGGGCCGATTCTCTTGCTGATCCTCTAGCCAGACTGAAGAATGGGCCATCTTCATACCTCATATCTAAAATAAATCGACATTGGCTTATCGACCTTATCAAGATTAGAGATCATATCATCAATAATCATAAAATTCAACCCCCAATTCCTCTCAATTAAAGATAATGTGATAGATGCTTACTACTAGAACCAATGTTAGGAGATCACTTGACCAATTGAGAGCTGTTGAATTCAACATTTGAATTAGAAACCACAAATAGCAAAAAAAAAAAAAATCCTTTTCCCAACACTTTCTAAAGTTTATTTGAGGAAACTATGAGAAAATGACATCTGACTACTACTGAAAAACCTATTTGAAATTAATTGTTGGGAAATATCTTGGCCAAAAAAATCCTTCTTATATTAATTAATCTCCATTTACTTGTAAATTTTTAATTGAAGAAAAATGTCAAAAGTAGAGTGGTCTTGATCTCGAATCTTGCATGAGCGATAGCCACATGGACGACTTCAAGCATCCTCAATTATGTCAAGATGGACCAGGCCTTGTTCTAGACAATGACTTGTTGACATTCTATAAATATCATCAAGGGGTCCAAAAGATCAAAGAAGTGGGGGAAAATGAAGAAAAAGAAAGGCATTGCCTGTATTTTCACTTTTGATATTTGCAATTAACTCCTATATTTATGGTATTTTAGTATATAATCCTCTAAGTTTGTTTTTTTTTTTTCATTGGTAAATCTTTTCATTAGATTTAACAAGCTTAATTCTCCAAAAATTTGTTCCAAAAGCAACCTTCGACGAGTGTAGACAAATTTTCGCTACGATCCAACAAAGCAACATTGACGATTCCTACCGAAAATGCGCGGATGCAAAGATAAATTGGCCAAAGCTAGAAAGAGAGCAAGATAAAATGGTGGTAGGATTATCCTAATGTTATCTTTTCTTTTTATCTAAAAGATATTTTTATTTTCTTCTTTGATTTTGTGCTAAGTAATTTAATGGTCAAATTTCACATGTAATTGACTTTTCATTTTTCCTTTCTTCTCCAACCAGTGTTCTCTCCGTGGCCGTTGAATTCAGTTTATTGTAAGAAAACGTGGCACTTGATTTCAACTATCAATTTGTCTCTGGAAAAAAAGAAGGAAAATGATAAAATCGTCCGACTACACGAGCCGTCTGATTGTGTGTATTTCCAAGGGTAACCTTGGCTATCCCTCCTGGAAAAGAGGGGATGTCGGAAATTTCTTAATTTTTGGTGTCCGTCGTTTCTCAAATTTCCAAACTCCTTAACCTGTTGCATGCCATTCAGGTTTTATATTTTAGTTTTCTAATATTAGTTAATGTAAAAAAAAAAAATGTTAACACGTGGCATTCTTTCTTCCTATTTGGTGAGGTTAAAAAAATCTTATACAAAATAGAGTTTATTAATGTACACTCTTAATTCATCGGTTTGTTTTTCTATCACTATACTAAATCCAGCCACAAAATATAATTTATTTTAAGTTATTAATGTCTGCTCAATTCAAGTGATTTTACAATGTTTTATACCAAACAAAGTAAATTTAGTATTTTTTTTTTATTCTACTCTACTCCTACTCTAGCTCGGTTTACTATGTTTTATACCAAACAAAGTAACTTTAGTATGCTTTTTTTTTTTTTGCCGGGCATACTCTATTCCTACTTTAATACTCATTCTTAAACTTTTGTCTTACCTCTTTATAAAGCGTGAAAGTCAAAATCCATATTTGAAACTAAATCGTTCCCACACCAACCTTCTTGAGAATGGGGCAATCTGAACCCCCTACCTCCCCATTCTTATATGAGAAGGGTGGAACCCCAATGGTTAACTTTATGTCTTTCTATCTATAGGGTTTACACGGGTTTCATATACATGTATTCTCTATTAGTGTAATGCTTTTTGTTTTTGGGTTGGACAATTTTACATACTCACAAAGCCAAGTTCTAAACCAGTTTTTTTTTTTTTTTTTTGGCACTCCTCATTTGTTAAATCCACATGTTGGTCTCACACTAAATTTACACACTAAGAAGCTTATTATAGAATTACACATCTATGACATCCCGATTTTCCAATCCTATTTTCAATAAATTGAGGCGGGCATTTCGTTGGCACGCATATAGTTCTTTTCCTTGAGTTGGCCACTCAAGTGGAAACTAGTCTATCGGAGGAAGCTGTTAAGAGTTTCTAATGCATCAGACTCGAGAATTTGACCAGGAAGCGACCTTTCGACCGAGCTAGTCTGCAAGGGTCATTACGGCACAATTAAAATCGATTAGAGATCGGAGATAGGTCGACTCGACAGAGGCATGTGATCAGGTATGGGTGATTCCACTAAATCGCACAATTCTTGTCGATCAGCACTGGACCGACTTTTCTATCGATTGGGTACCTTGTGTTCGTATTTGAGACCTTGAGATTACCCCGACAACCGAAAGTCGCCAATGTTTCAAAGATGTACATTGTGGCTTGAGATGATCAACCACAGGTCAAATGCATGAAAATTTCTAAAGGCTACCCGATAGGTTGGGCCGCGCTAGTATCGTGCCAAAGTGAAATTAACCGTGAAATTGAGATCGAATTCAGAAATTGGAAGTCTGGGTGTGTCACAAATCATTTCAAGATCATTGAATCATCTTTGGGAAGATTTTTCATGCAAGCCGAGCTTTTCAGCAAAATAATCAAGAAATAGCTAATTTGGCTCGAGAAATTAGTAGGCCGCTTTTGGTCGCGCTTTTGGGACTTAAGTTGGTTTTATGGTCAAGTGATTATGTGAATGAAAGTGTGATGACATTGGATTAATTTTATGGACTTCAATTTGATTCAATTGGAAGAGAATCAAGTGGAATTGGAGAATTGGCCGTACAAGATTTTATGCCCCGGCGGAAAATAAAATGGACCCATTAGAGAATTGTTGTGGGAGGTTTAGAGATAATGGAGTGTGATGTCATGCATGAGGTCATGGTGGGCCACCTTGGTTGGATGAAAGAAAAAGAAAAGAAAAAGAAAAGAAGGAAAATGAAGTAGTTTCTCTCTCCTCTCCCTCTCTCTCTCTCCCTCTCTCGACCACCCCCTCCATCTCCATCTTCTTCATCTTCTTCTTCGGACGCCAGCCACAAGGAAGATCGACCAGCAAGCTGCCGGACCTCACGCCTCCACCGTCCGCCGCTCGCTCGCCGTCGCTCAGCCCCGCGAGCACCTCCGCCTCCCTCTCTCTCTTGCTGTCTTCTTCTTCCCTAGTTGTTGCTTGAACCCGCGGGCAGATCTGAGATCGCTTGAGCAGCAGCCAGTCCACGCCACCAGCCGGAGCTCCTCGCCGTCGCAGCTCGCCGCCGTTCGACCGCTCGCCTGCACGCCGCTCCGCCAGTCAGCTCGCCGGCTTGCCGCTCCGCCCGCTTCGCCCAGCTCGTCGTCCCGAGCTGCTGTTCAACTCGCGCAAGAGCTGCCGGAGCTCGTCCCCGCCACCGTGAGTCCCGCCGGAGCCACCGCCTACGCCGCCCGAGCTACCGCCGCCCCTCTCCACCGTTCCTCGCACCTGAACCGCCACCGAGCAGCCTCCGTCGGCCTCAACCGGAAGTTGCAGAAAATGGGTATGCAGCGGGTGTTTGGCCCATTTTGGCCGCCTTCCCGAGCTCGGATGCTCGGCCCGCTTTGAGGAAAGTCGATCCTTGCGTCGTCCTCGTCATTTTGGTCCGCTTGGCTCGTTAATCCGGTGAGTTTGACTCACTAAACCTCGCTTAGAGGGTTAATTATGCTTTAGGTGTGCTTAGTTTATGTTAATTGTGATTAGGTGGTTAGTTTAATTGATTTAAGTGTGGATTATATTAATGTGTTTAATTAGCTTAAAGTGAGTTTAATTTAAGGCTAAATGAAGGTTTATATTAATATAAGCCTTGATGTGACATAAAGAAATTTACTTTTGATTTATTTAAATATTTCGAAATTATGTAATAATTTAATAATATATCATTATTCGAAATTATTAAAATATTATTATTTAATTATTTTCGGAATTTAATTATTTATTAAATTCCGAAAATTTTATCGGACCCTAAATTCTCAGAATTTCGTGCCGGTCGCTGCTTTGTGTATTTGGATTTTGAAATCGATGGTCGGATATTATAAATTGAATGTGGATTGCGAAAAATATGAATATTATTATTTAATTTATTTTCGGAATAAATTTAATTATTTATTAAATTCCGAAAATTTCATTAGGACCTTATTTGCTCAGAATTTCATGCCGATCGCTGCTGTGCATGTAGAATTTGAAATTGATGATTGGTTATGGCGAATTGAGTGTGATTGCGATTTATGAGGATTCTTTAGAAAACCCTAAGTGTGGGAATTGATGGGAGATTGGCCGTGATTAACCACCTATTAGAGGTCGTGCCTAGTGAGGCCGTGATTAACCACCGATTGGAGGTTGTGCCTAGTAGGGTCGTGATGGACCACCTATGAGAGGTCGTGCCTAATAGGGCCGTGATGAACCACCTAAGGAAGGTCGTGCCTAATGGGGCCGTGATTGACCACTGATTAGAGGTCGTGCCCAGTGAGGCCGTGATGGACCACCTATGAGAGGTCGTGCCTAGTGAGGCCGTGATGAACCACCTATGAGAGGTCGTGCCCAGAGAGGCCGTGAATTGCCACCTGATAAAGGTCGCGCCGAGTGGGGCCGTGATGCCACTGATTCTACTTTTGCCGAGTGGGGCCGTGATTGAGAGCAATGATTGATTTGCTAGAATGACATGTAATCAGCCAAGTCGATTGATCGCTGAGACGATCCAAGTGGTTGAATTGTTCTGATGATGTGATTGTGTCATGGTTGTTTGGTTATCATAATTGCACGTGGTTGGTTTATATAAATTGTGCTAACATGCAGATAAAGGCTGAGGCGAGGTAAGTCTTCTGTGTGATGTGGCTAGGCCACCCGGGGCGTATTTTCTTTCTAATAGGGGTTTAGGGGGTTGAACTTGCTGAGACATCGTCTCATCCCGGTTGTGGGATTAAAATTTCAGGTCCCTGGTGGACGGAGCGACTAGATAGCTTTGGTTGGCCTTGAGGAGTTGCAGAGGTGAAGTCATAAGATTGGAGAACGTGTCCGACTTGTAGGTCGTAGGACAATTCATTTTTAAAAGCCAGTCTTTTGTAGACCTTTGGCTGTAGGCCTTCGTTTGTAACTCCGTTAATTTATGTAAGTGATTGGTTGTGAATTTGCTTCCTGCTTTTCTATCCCGTATTTTATTGTCAGGGGTTTTGTAATACGTTCCGCTTGCGCATTAATAAATGAATGGGGTCGACGACACTACCTGGGAATGTCGCATTCGATCGACCGCAGTGGGATGTGCGCGTGCTCGGGGTTCGGGGCGTGACACATCACTTGTCTAAGAAATTTATATGAACGCTCCCCATGAATCGCCACCAACAAAAAAGTATAATTTACTCCTTCAAGTGAACAATTACAAAATACCAATTGCTAAAATTAAAATGCCGAAGTTCGTTGTACGCATCTTAATTTTTTAAATAATAATTAATTGACTTACACTTTACAAAATGAAAGTGATGCATCGTTACATGTAAAAGAAAAAAAGTTTAACCCAGCTGCAAAAGTGAGATGAAAAAGAAAATCAAAATAAAATGTTGTTCGAATTTTTCTTTTTAGTTTAAAGTCCTAGTCTAGGTGGCAAGTATGCAAAGATTGACGGGGTTTCATTCTTTTAAACCTATAGTCCAAGAGGTAGTTTGAGTAGTTAAATGGTTAATTCATACAATCAATTTAGTATTTAGTTACAAAGTCACCGTTTACAAAAACTTTAAGGGTCAATACCCATTAGTGGCTTATTGATGAAGTCTTGTTGCTCATGGATCAGATGATTTGTATGCATTAGTAAGATAGGTGAAGATTCGTATTCATATATATATACCATAGAAATAATCTTATTTATTGTAAAAAAAAAAAAAAAAATCCTCGATGGGGGAGACGGTTCCGTCGGCCCAACCTTCAACGGCAAGTGGCCAACACATGTGAACAAATGGGTTGAAAAAGCCAAAAAAAAAAAAAAAAACTGCAAACGAAAGCTGCAGTACAAATCCTACACATTGTGGACTAAATTCTAGGAATGTGAAAAATGTACTGGATCCCACTTTTTTAACAACAGTTTTACGTTACAGTTATAATGATTTGTAATATATATATATATATATATATATATATATATATGTTTGTATGTATGTATGTATGTATGTATGTATATGTATGTATGTATGTATATATATGTATGTATGTATGTATGGCAATGACACATAATAATCTTATACAATAAAATAAATTTGAAGTATCGTAGAAGTGCTCCTAACATATAAATAACATATAAATTTATCATTGAAGGAAAATAAAAAAAATAAATAAAAGTGACATTCACACTTTTTATATATGGCAACCTGCCAATTGGAAAAGAGATTTTTCAATTTACAATAAGGATCAATTAGATAATGCACAAACGAGTTCATGTGAAACTTAAACATGAATGTAGCACACAATATCAAGGTTAAACTTGTTAATACCCAATTTGATATCTCAAGAGCCTAATTAGGCTTAACTCACTTTTTGTCAATTATTTAATATAGTCAAGTTGAGTGAAGTCAAATTTGAATAGTCCGATTTTCTTTTTCAAGTTGAGCTTGAACAAGAACTTTAATACGTGATTGAGTTCAAGTGAAGGTTCAAGCATCAAATATGTTGTATTAGCTCAACTCAATTTGGATTATATCTCCACATTGAGGGCTAGATCTAGGACGACACCGGCCAAACAAGTTATAGCATGGGCCACCTAAGACCCTACCATAAACTCGGGACCTTGGCCTTGGACTTGAGTTGTGAATTATGGAACTATAACATGCTATCATTAATTTGTATATATATATCGCATAACAACTCCTTATTACAAAATACTCAACGCTGTTGTACAAAAAAGATCATTGAGTATACCACAATGCAAGATATTTAATAGAGTACCACAGAAACAATCTCTCGCAGCATATTTACTCTCAAAACTTACCAAGAGAAACTCTAAAACACTCTCTAGGTAGAACCACGCGAATGCGAACTCTGTTTTCATATCAATCTTCACTACAAGCTTGAAGCCAAGTCAAACTTGTGCTCTGGTTTGGCCACAACCCGTGATGTCAAAAAGACTTCCGATGACTCGATCTCTTCCCATAAATTTTCGGTCAGAAAAAAATTCATTAGGTTACGTGAAAATGCGCACGATGATTTTCGGTTAGTGGCTTTGATAGTACCTTTCCCCGCTTCCTGTACAAAGAAGGAAAATAAAAAAACGAACTCGCTGCTCTCCCTGATGGTGCGAGCGTCTTGGCTCCCCGAGGGCACAAGTGTAATTGCACGAGTGCCTAGCGGCCCCCTCCCCCTGAGACGAATCACGGCCGTCGATCATACCCGGCCCGTGTGTCGGCACACAGTGACCCGACGCACGTGCGGAGTCTCATTTTACTTACTTTCCCTCCCACCAGCCAACAACCCATCCCTGTCTCTATGGGACCCACTGCATATCCCCATCCCTGGGCCATGGCCCCCACCATACGCTTATCTCGAATCTAATCTCCGCCCATTTCCAATTTTTTTATATTTTAAAAATAAATTGTGCATAAATAAAACTAAAAAGGGTAAATGACTTAGCCTAACATGTAATGTTGTCAATGAACTTTCAATTTGTTTAATATGGTCCATAAAATTCATATCCAATCTAGTTCTTAGACTATATGAAAAAGTTTAGTACTAGCCTTGAACTTGAATTATTAAGATGATAATTAGGGGTAATTGATTTCAAGGTAGGTAAGTTTTAAAGTTGCTAGATTCTATCCTATTTGGATTCTGGAACCTATTATGTCCTCTACTTTTCCCGTCTGGTTCGAAAGTTTACCCGAGAATCTACTTTATCTTTCTTTTCCACTATTTTTTTTAATGATAAAATCATATGAAGTTATTAGTAACAAAATGATTCAAAGTAAAAGATGAATAATAGAAATCCTAATCTACCTAAAACAACAATCTAAATACATAGTCAAGTATAATTATAAACGATAAAAAAGTTTAAATGCGTAATATAAAATATAAATTCCCCATTCATCCATAAAAGTTAAAGGAAAATGAAAGACCGGCATGAAGTTTCAAAAAAGGATGAAGGACGAAAGAGTGTTGAGGTTAAAATTTAGGGGAAAAATAAATTAGGATTTAAGCTTTTTAACTTATAAAACAGATTCCAAACCAGAGTGGAATTAGTAGGTCTTTACATGGAACCTAATCCTAGAACTATTTCAAGGAGAATCAATTCTTCCGAAAGTTCAATCCAATTTCTAAGTAGAATTGGTTTAGTTGCACACCCCTAATGACAACATTAAGCATCTTCATATAGTTTATGGACTAACTTGAATATACACTAAAATTTTAAGGATCATATTAAATAAATTAAAATTTCAAAGACCATTTTATAATTTGGTCTAAAATTCAAAGACTATTTATGTTATCATCCAAAATGGATATCAATATCCATTTAAAAAAGGGCCTTTTACTTTTAAGTTAGCAAATTCTTTTAATATTATCGAAGCACTATTAACAACCCGAAAGTCCGCCCCCACATTATCGCTATCACTCCCTCTCTTAAAGTCTCAAAGCTCCACAGGAAAAAATATCAACGGCGCGCATAGGGCATCACTTTTGTCAACAAAAGCCAACATCATCATCATCCTCATCATCCCCTCTTTCTCTCTCTCTCTCTCGCTCAGAGCTTCTCACTCGACAGCAATGCACCACGCCTACATCACCCCCTCCCACACCCACCACGGCCACGGCCCGGCCACCCCCAAGTCCCCCCCCCCCTCCGCCCCGGCGGCAGCGGCGGCGGCTGCTACGACGGCGTCGTCGTCGGCGTTCACGGTGATCTGCGTGCTCCACTCCCTGATCGCGCTCTTCTGCGGCTCCCTCATGATGTTCCACGCCCGGGCCATCTACTCCCTCGGCCACGGCACCGACGCCGCCGAGCGCCTCCTCGGGTCCACCCCCCATGACCGCCTGCTGATCCAGACCTCCGACTCCTTCGCCGGCCTCCTGCTCCTCGCCATCGGCCTCCTCCTCCTCCTCATGGTGTCCAACATCAAGGACCGGGAGTTCCAGGACTTCTTCGCCAAGGGCTGCACGGTGCTGCACGTGTTCGTGGCGGTGTGGAGGGTGTCGTTCGAGCGGGGGGTGGAGGACCTCGCCGGGGACTGCCTCCGGCAGACGGTGGAGGACTTCCTACTGGCCCTGTCATGGCTCCTCTTCGTCGTCTACTCCTGGAGGAGAAGTACAACTGACCCGGAAATGGAATCACGCTTAATAAAAATGAAACAAAATCTAATTTCTAATCTTCAAGGAGTTGATTGAGTAGGTGAGAGATTGATTCATAAGACAAATCCTACATTTAGTTGCATACTCGCCAATGAGAATAACTGTAAGGGGTCATGCTCATGATCAGTGGCCCGTTGATGAAGTCTTATTGCACGTGATTAGGACAATTTACATGCATTCATAGGGTTTTAGTGAAGTGAAGATTCGCATCGGTCGTTATAATTTTTTTTTCCTGTATACCTAATTTTAATTATTATAAAGATTCCTCTATAAGTATGCCGCTTTCAGTTGAAACTTATCAATTTGTTTGGTTTAGGGGAAAATTCTTTAAGCTAAGAAAGGGTAAAACAATACCTTGTTAATCATCTAGTGGACTAACTAGATCTATACGGAGTACAAAAGTGCGGGTTGAACAAATGGGTTAAACACCTGCACACAAAAGCTGCGGTGCAAATCCAAAAGAATTGTCCAACCTTCCTAACATACGGGAATCTCTGAGCCGTGCCGAATCTCCACTCTTTCAATGACCATTTCATGTCGTCATAACTCGTAATACTGTAAATCAATTTTAATGATGTATCATAACAATATTTTACTTTAATTACAATGATATGTTGTAACAAGTAACAGAGAAGTCACTCTAACTTAGGAGTTTGTCATCGAATGAGAAGGATATGTTGAAAGACAATTAAGTTTTTCAATGTACCATGCCAATTGGGAGAAAGAAAATATATCTATTTACAACACAAATCAATTATATGAACCAAAATCAAGTTTAAGCAAAAGTTAAACAGGAATCTGCAAGCGTGAACTTGCTGGTATTCGGCTAGATAGTCCTACTATTCTAATTGAGTTTAACTTAATTTATGTAGATTATTTAATAATTCTAGAGAGACACAAAAATACTTATGATTCCATTGCATTTGAAATTTTGAGCTCTAGTTCATTTATATTTCAACTTAATCAAGTTGAATTCAAGTGAAACTTTTTAATATCTCAATTTTTTTCTCGAGTTGAGTTTGAGCAAGAAATTTAATACTTGATCAAGCTCTGCTTAAGTATGTTGACACCTAAACTTTAACATGTAGACTTATCATTCATCGCATTATAAAATAAAATAGAGCCCGATCCCTTAATAAATATAGATATTGCATTGCATTTAGGCATTTAGACATTATAAAGCATATTTGCATTGAACAAGTTTCAATTGAATTGGCCCTGTCGTGGATGGCATTTGAGTTGGCCTATCAGCTAAATGGACTCGAATTTAGGAGAGGGGGAGGCCCTAATCTTATTTGAATATTCAAGACCAAGCCAAATTTAATTCAAGTCCTGTTGAACTTCGGCCAGCACACAAAGTAAAGCATGCAAGGCAAGGTATTTCGGCAAAATGCATGATTCTTGGCAAGATTATTGGCGTTCTCAAGCAAGAAATTCAATTCTCGATCAAGCTAAGCTCGAGTGAAGTTTTGAGTGGTCAAACATGTGAGTCGAGCTTGACATTGCATCAGCTCGTCTCAATGTGATGATCCTTCTATCTCGAGGACTAGGCCTAGGACGCTAGCGCTTAGACTTGATACCTCAAAGGTGGGTTGCGCATCCTTGCGCGTGGACTGAGAGACGCCAGCCGAACAGGTTATCACGTGGGCCAGTGGCACCTTTTGTCTTGGAGTTCTAGGCCGATTCTTCATCGTTCCAGATTCGTTGGTCGATTGCCACATGTTCTGGTGGATCCTGCGCTTCAGAAACTTCCGTTCTTTCTGCTTCCCTGGCTTTCTCTCCCCTCACTTTCTTCTTCCTCCTCCTTCATACTCCTTCAAAACAATATTCAACTCAGAAACGCCGGGCAGCCACAATCCTAGATCTCTCTATCTTCTCGCCCTCGACACCGTCAGGGCCAGGCGATCCATCGTCGTTACGGGTCAGCTTCGTTTATTTTTGCACGTCTATGGTTTTCCGGTGATCCCGACATCAATCTCATCCTCCACATCCTCGCCGCCACGCATTCCTTCCTCGTCAAGCAGCATATTTATCTGAAATCGAAAGCTGAAAACGTTTTCACCAACCAAATGGCCATGAGTTCGGTCCAATATTTTCCTGAGAATGAGACAGGCTAAGAGTGCTTGTTTCTTTGAAGCGAGCCAGAGCCAGAGCAAAGGGAAGAGATCGTTTACTTCGCTGCCGATCAGGGAAGGGCAACCGCAGGTCAGAGGCGGGCAACCGCGGGTCAGACGCCGCCGTGCCTCTCTGATAACAAAGCCAACTCTGCTTCAGCCTTAAGCGCTTGATTTTCGTAGCAAGACTCTCTCTCTCTGTTCCGATGCTTGGTATTCTAGGGAAGCACATATACCATCAGCTCTTCTAATGGCTGCTTCTTCAAATATCAGAAGGAATTACCATGTGTTCCTCAGTTTCAGAGGGACAGATGTCCGCCACGACTTCCTCAGTCATCTCTACGCGGCTCTGGACCAGAAAGGAATACACACTTTTGTGGATCGCGAGGAGCTTAGGAAAGGAGAGGAAATATTGCCCACGCTCATGAGGGCGATTGACGAATCGCGCATCGCAATCATCATTTTCTCTGAGAACTACGCCTCCTCGCCGTGGTGTTTGGAAGAGCTCTTGAAAATCATGGAGTGCAAGGAGCAAAACGGCCTGAAGGTTTTCCCAGTGTTTTGCAAAGTGGAACCGAGAGAAGTAAGAGGAGGGAGAGAGAGTTATAAGAGAGCTATGGATAACCTGAGTCCAAGTTCGGGAAGGATTCAGAGAAAGTGAAGAGATGGAAGAAGGCTCTCCTTGATGCTGGTAACTTGTCTGGGTGGCACTTCAATGACAGGTACGCAGAAATGTGATACATTGCTTTGCGATTGTTAGCTCGTGATTGTTTGTTAGATATCAAATCGTATGTATAGCTTCGAATTGCCGGAATGATGCATCAAGTTTTTTGAATTCGCAGTAGACACCAAAGTCAAAAGACCAAAATTTGAAGCTCGCAGAAATTTTAGTCTTAGATAAGTAGTGTGGTTCCTAGTAATTAGTGTCTTTAGGCGCAGATTCTTTGTAATTTTCCTTCCGCAGACGTTGGCGCAGGTGTGTGTTATTTCTTTTCATGTTATTATTTATTAATCTTCTTATGAAATTTTCCTTTATGACGTTAGACGTTGAATTTCTGCCATGGCTTGAAATGGTAAAACATGTTTCTATTTCTTTTGAGTGCTCATCAGAGATGAAAGAGATGAAGCGGAGTTCATACAATCCATCGTCAAGGAATTATCAATTTGTCTCAGACCAAGATCCTTAGATGTCGCTAAGTATCCGGTCGGTATAGAATCCCAAGTTCAAAAACTGATAAGTTTGTCAGAGTCAGCTGGTAGTGATGTTTTGATGATAGGTCTATGGGGACCTGGCGGCATAGGGAAGACGACGATTGCTAAGGCCCTATATAATGCTATTCAGACGCAATTTTGGGGTTCTAGTTTTTTGGTGCAAGTTAGAGAAAAATCGAACCAAAGCAGTGGTCTTGTTTCTTTTCAAGACCAACTTCTATCTAAGATCTTACGTCATAAAGAATTAATCTACGATGTCGATGGAGGAATTAGTTTGATACAGGAAAGACTATGTTGCAAGAAGGTTCTCCTAGTTCTCGATGATGTTGATGATATGGATCAACTGAATGCCTTAGCTAGAAAAGGTGATTGGTTTGGCGAAGGGAGTAGAATCATTGTTACATCAAGAGATAGACATTTATTAACTTCTCATGACAAAAATTATGTGTATGAAGTTAAAACTTTGGAAGACAATGAAGGACGAGACCTTTTTGGTCGGCATGCCTTTACAAACAGTGATAAAGTAGAAATAAGAAGGGATCTCATTGATGGAGCATTGCATTATGCCGATGGCCTTCCATTAGCCCTGGAAGTGTTGGGCTCATTCCTACGTGGAAGAAAGGAACCCGAATGGGAAAGTACGTTGCATAAACTCTCTAAAATTCCTGAATCAAAAATCAATCAAGTTCTCAAGATAAGCTTCAATGGATTGGACGAGAATGAGAGAGAGATTTTCCTTGATATTGCTTGTTTCTTTAAGGGGAAAAGTATAAAGGACATCCAGGAAGTTCTTGACAGCTGTGACTTCAACACAACCATAGGAATAGAAATTCTCATCGAGAGATCCTTGATAAAAAAATGAGAATGGTTCCCTGCAAATGCATGATTTGGTTCAATTGATGGGTATGCATATTGTTAAACAAGAATGTCGTGATGATCCTGGGAAACGCAGCAGATTATGGCTTTTGGAAGATGTTGAGGACGTTTTTGGTTTTAATACGGTAAAAGTTGTTTATGTCAGTTTTGCTACTTTTCAGTTTACATTACTCTAATTTGAACAATCTAACGTAAATCTTTACTGAAAATATTGTCTGACAACTAAATTTGCTTTGTTATGGATAGGGGACGGATGCAGTAAAGGCCATAGTATTGGATTTGCCCCTACCAGAAGCAATAATCATCAGTCCTGATGCTTTCACAAATATGAAAAAATTGAGAATACTCATTTTGCTTGGAGTGCATATCTCTTCACAAGCTCAAATACGTCTCCCTAATGAGCTAAGATGGCTTGAATGGCCCAACGCCCCGAATCTAGAATTTGTCTCTAGTCCAAATAAACTCGTGACACTCAATGTCCCGTTAAGTCATATCAGACAATTAGGGGGCAACTCTCAGGTAAGCCCTTGTGATGATTAGCTTTTCCTTTTTATAGCTATAAAAAAACATTTGTAGAGCTTAATGACCACACTAGTATGTTTTTGCAGAATTTTAGAAAGCTGAAGTCCATCAATTTCAATGGATGCAAGTCCTTGGTTAGTATTCCCGGCCTGTCATCGGCTCCAAATATGGAGGAATTGACTCTTGGTGGGTATGAGAGCTTGGTGGAGGTTCACCCATCTGTCGGAGATCTTGTCAAGCTGAAAGTTTTGTCACTACAATGGTGCTCTAATCTTAGAAATTTTCCTAACACGCTGAAGACTAAGTCTCTTCAAACCCTTAAGCTCTATGGTTGCTCTAAACTTGAGAAGTTCCCAGATATAGATGGAAAGATGGAACATCTGAGAGAACTTAATCTACGTGGGACAGCTATTAAAGAACTCCCTGCATCAATTGAAAATCTTGTCTCTGTGCAGTCGATGACTTTAGCATTTTGCAAAAACCTCATGAGGCTTCCGTCGCACAATTATAAGTTGAAAAATCTCAAGACCTTTGATCTTGGGGGCTGCTCAAATTTAATTAAGTTTCCAAAAAACATGGAGGATTCAACTGATCGTGATGGCTGTCTAGGATTTCGAAGACTACGCTACCTATACCTTAATGGCTGCAATCTATCAGAAGTAGAGTTCCTTGAGATTTTTTCCAGTTTTCCCGCATTGGAGATTCTACGCCTTCAATATAACAAGTTTGCTCATATGCCGACATGCATCAACAGGTACTATCGTTTGTGCTCATTGAATGTTAGGGGATGCGAGGAACTACAAGAGATTCCTCAGCTTCCACCAGATATATATTATCTATTTGCAGATTGTTGCAAATCTCTGCAAAAACTCCCAGATTTTTGCGGTCAGCCCTCCCACACCTCGTTTGTTGGCTTGGCTTCATGTGGTGAATTATTCCGCAAAGGGGTCAATATGGATGATGTGGCTAATGTGTCATTACTCTCTCTCTCTCTCTCTCTCTCTCTCTCTCTCTCTCTCTCTCTCTCTCTCTCTCTCTCTATATATATATATATATATATATATATATATATATATATAAGTTAAAAGCTTGATATGCGTACCATCTGTGTGACAGAATCTGCCAAAAATAAGTTGGGTCGACATTATCCTAATTGGAAGAGAGATGCCTAAATGGATTCTCCCTTGTGAAGAGCATTCCATATTTTTCATGGTTCCACGGGACTTGTGTGACAAGCTCAAAGGACTAGCACTCTGTATAGTTCTTAGCCTGGAGGAAGGAAAAGTGGTCGATGTTTTATGTGATTTCACAGTACTTGTTAATGGCAAAAGTGTGAAGGTCCACAGGAAATATTTTTCTTCAATGGAATCTGACCATGTGTGGCTTTATTATTGTTCACGCGATGGTCTGTTTGGAGTGGAGAAGCTTCTGCGAAATGATTGGAGCCATTTCCAAGTTTGCGTCAAAGCGAAAAAGGGAAGCATAAAGAAGTGTGGATTCCGTCTAATATGTGAGCAAAAGGAGGATGATCTAAGGGTGGTGTTCCCAGCACCATTAGCTGATAGAAACGAAGTGAAGTTTTTTGGGGAAGACTCAGAAGAAGATAATTCAATAGACACCGAGGAAGGAGATACTCCTATTGAAACAGATGTGGAGGAAAGCTCATTACCTTTAACAAAGAAGATGAGGCGATCTTAACTACGGTGAGACAATGGGTTCCAATATCTTTGCTTTTCCCTTTTCTGGACCTCCACTAGAGATTTGCAAGTGTCTGCTCCTTCAATTAGAATTTAAGATCATTATAAAACAAAGGTTTCGCACCATACTATTTGTAATATTATGCAATAATGTAATATTATGTTAGTGGGCCCCAAAAGAAGAAACTGAAAAAAAAAAAAAAAGAAACCGAAAAGTTAGTAAAACAAAAAGGAGAGGGGAGAGGGCTCGGCTAAATAGAAGCTGAGGGGTCCTCTACAAAAAAAAAAAAAAAGAAAAGAAAGAAAAGAAGAAGAAGAAGAAGAAGAAGAAGAAGAAGAAGAGAAAGGGGGAATAAAGGAAAGGAATCTTGGCACGTGCACGTCTCGGATGCCTTGCTAAGCCGACTCGACTCCATAACACAGCACCTGGTAAGAGATCAAGCTCTCGTTTGTCTGATTGAAGTAGTTTTTGGATTTAGGATTTAAATTCGAAGTTTTTGGAAAACTGAGCGGCGAAGTCTAATTTTGGAGTCGTTGAGCCGCGTATTTTTGCAAGAATGGTAATTTAGGGTGTTGTGGAGCCGTGGGATTTTACGGATCGTGATTTGAGCTTATGGTTTGTCCGAAACAAAATTTCAAAGTTTCCCGCGCACAATGAACAGTACGCGTCCAGCAGCTTTGGGCCCGTATTTTGTCATTTTTCGGCTTAATTTTGGGACGGTCAAGTTGAGATTCTTGTGATATGTTTCAAGGGCTCTCTATTGAATATAAGTACGTTCGGATCGGAGTTCGGAAGAGAAAGTTAAGGCGCAATCAAGTTTTGCATTTAAATTTTGTGTTGCGAATGGCTTGAACAATCGCTTTGGTTATGCGATTTGTTAGCGCGTAGAAGTCCTTTTGTTAGAGTTAAGGTGTAATGTAGTCGTTTCAAGTAGAGACAGAGTTTTATTAGATTTTAACATTTTTCTCGGCTATTTGATAGGACCTTGAATTCGACGATACGAGTATCGTTCGTCGTTTGGTCGTCGATGACGAGGTGAGTGGTACTATATCTTCTTTGGTTTTATAAAATCATGTCTTGAAGTATATATATGTATATATATTGAATTGAGAAGAGCATTTTTATTGCATAAAAGTCAGATCGAGCAATTGCTACCCTTTGGTTGATTGTGAATCTTTGAAAAACATATTATACAAGGTTTGTGGAGAAACATATATGAAATTGCTTTGCGACTGATTTATGGAAAGATTTATGATGATTTGAGAAACGGATATGAAATGGATGATGGGCTATGTTTCAAAATGTTATTTGTTTGGTTGAGATATTGATTTTTGGATTGGATTTCTGGTATTGGAGAATGGTTATTTATGCTCAATATGACTGTGAATCCGGTGATGGGTTTTTGGGGTATGCATACCAGATTTAGGATATCCTTCGGGCCTAGCCACCGGCTTTGTAGGTGGAGACCTTACCAAAGGGGAATCTTGGTCGCCTTGTCACAAGGCGTTGTGTCGTGACCATGGTTAGTTATTGAGCAAAGATTGATCAATGGATAGACCATTGATATGTGTTTTTGATGGAGATTATTCAATGTATTCGACCATTGATACTAAACTTTTGATGGCGATTTAAATGAGTTTTCCATATTAGTATAAAGCTTTGATGATGAGAAATAACTTTTATATGATTCGATTTGTATTTTATATATTGAATCGGCATTATGGAATTTGGTATTGTTTTGTATACATGCATAGTGGTTGTTCGATCTGCTTAGAAGATATGTACTACTCACTGAGCTGTGGTTGCTCATCCCATTCCTCCTTTAATCTTTTCAGGCTCCTCAGCTAGCGGCGATTAGAGCGAGTGCATAGTCGGTGGGAGCTTTTGGGGAGTTCTATTTTGTTTTTGGTATGGTTCAAGGAAGTGGTGCAAATAATATTTACTAGTAGTTGGATCGTCTGAGTTTTAAACATACATCTCTTTTTCTTTTGGTGGATTATAGAAACTCTGATGTTGCAACCAATTTGTTGGTTTATCTGATATATATATATATATATATATGGTGCGAGATATATATAAGTCAATATCAGTTTGTTGGTTGTGTTTGAGGCTGCGTTCTTTGTAAAGAAGGACGGCCATGTCATTCCCATTCTTTGTGGTTTTGGGGTGTGACATTTTTGGTATCAGAGCCAAGTTTTGATCTTTTTGGGTGTAGTTATGGGACGTTGTGAGGTTGTGTGATAGATTTTATTTTTGCGTTAGTCTTTTAGATTCTAAGATGTAGTTTCATTCTTGGATTCAGGTGATCATGAGTACCGACTCTGAGACACTTGCCTCGCTTCGTAGGAGTCGCAAAGGCAAGCGAGTCGCTACCCCTGAGGCTAGAGACATGCCTCAAGCTTCTCGAGGTGCGTCTTTGAGAAGGAGACTTGAGGACCACTATGATAGGAGTCCTGACTTGCACGAAGTCAGAGAAGAGGATCAAGAGCCAACCCGTTCAACTGAATTTGAACAAGCGATGATCCATTGGTATCGCCAAGCAAAAGAATTAACTGGAGATGGAGCGACTGGTTCAGGCACTTTTGCCCATTTTAGAAAGGCGAAACCACCCACTTTTGATGGGAAAGCTGATCCTCTCGCGGCTGAGCGTTGGATTAAAAAGATTGATGGGATCTTTGAAGCTGAAGAGGTTCCTGAGGATCGGAAAGTTAAATTTGCCACCCAATACTTGGAAGGTGAAGCAGAGTTTTGGTGGGATGGAATGAAGCCAAGTCTTGGAGGTAGGGATGTTATTATATCATGGGAGGACTTTAAAAAGGCGTTCAATGCTCAATTCTTCCCAAAGTCATTCCAGGCAAAGATGAAGGGTGACTTTGTACATGTATCTCAAGGTGACTCCACAGTTTTGGAGTATTCAGTCCACTTTAATCAATTGAGTAGATTTGCGGAGCACTTAGTAGCAAATGAGGAAGATAAGGCTGACCATTTCCTAGGAGGGCTCCGACACGAGATTAATTCCGCACTTGCACCTTTCGTATTAACAACTTATAAGGATGTGTTAGAACGAGCAATCAAGGTGGAACAAAGTATTCGAAGCACGGCACACAAGGAGCACCTCAGCCCAAAAGGTTTAAGCCCACAAATGTGCAAGGTAGCCATGCGATGGTAGTGGAGGGCGAAGAGGCTTCAACCGGCCAGGACAGTTCAAAAATCCAAGTAACCAAGGCCCTTGTAATACATGTGGAAATTATCATCATGGTGAGTGTTATCGGAAAATGGGAGTATGCTTCTCATGTGGGAAAGCAGGACACATGATGCGAGATTGTCCTATACGAAGGAATCCTCCTATTGGCAATAGATCATGTAATCTATGTGGGCGACAAGGGCACCTAGCACACCAGTGTTTCAGGCGGAGGAATACCCCTTTCGTTAGTAGGCCCCAAGAGAACCAACAAAGGCAAAGTACAAGTGGGAAAGTTTTTGCAATGACGAAGGAGGATGCGGCAGCATCTAACGCAGTTGTTGCAGGTAATATTTCTATTGCCTCGCATTGTGCTTATGCATTATTTGACCCCGGTGCTACGCACTCCTTCATTTCAACTGAATTTGCAAAGAAGCTTGATGTGTTGCCTGACCCTCTTGAATGTGAATTGTGTGTTGATACTCCTACTGGCGATTTCTTAGTTGGTCATCATGTGTTCAAGAGGTGTGTGATTCAGATTAATAATGTTGAAATGCCTGTGGATCTAGTGGAGTTAAATATTCAAGATTTCGATGTTATTATAGGGATGGATTGGTTATCTACCTATCGTGCTATTGTTGACTGTTTTTCAAAGAAAGTGATCTTTAGACCTTCGAATCAACCCGAATTCTCTTTTTCGGGAAGTTGTCAAAACACTTCTCCAAGGTTGATCTCGGCTTTGCAAGCAAGGAAACTTTTGAGAAAAGGTTGCTATGGTTATTTGGCTTGTGTAAAAGACACAAGTAAGGCCATAGTAAAGTTGGAAGATGTTCCTGTTGTTAGAGAGTTTCCAAGTGTATTTCCTGAGGATTTACCAGGCTTGCCTCTTGATAGAGAAATTGAGTTTTGCATTGAAGTGATCCCCGGTACAGCACCAATCTCTAAGGCACCATATCGAATGGCACCCACTGAATTAAAAGAATTGAAAACGCAGCTACAAGAGCTTTTGGATAAGGGTTTCATCAGACCCAGTGTTTCACCTTGGGGAGCTCCTGTTCTATTTGTGAAAAAGAAGGATGGTAGTATGCGACTTTGCATAGATTATCGAGAGCTTAACAAGGTAACGGTCAAAAACAAATATCCTTTGCCCCGGATTGAGGATTTATTTGATCAACTTCAGGGAGCTAAGGTATTTTCCAAGATCGACCTTCGTTCTGGGTATCATCAGTTGAAGATAAAGATAGATGATGTGCCTAAAACTGCTTTTAGAACAAGGTATGGCCATTATGAATTTCTCGTCATGCCTTTTGGATTGACAAATGCGCCTGCTGCCTTCATGGACTTGATGAACAGGGTGTTCAGGGAATATCTAGACAAATTCATTGTGGTGTTCATTGATGACATCCTAGTATATTCAAAGAGTTTAGAGGAACACGAACAACACTTGAGGTTTGTCTTGCAAACTTTGCATGAAAAGAAGTTGTATGCCAAATTTAGTAAGTGTGACTTCTGGCTAGATCATATAGAATTCTTGGGTCATGTGATCTCGAAAGATGGCATATTAGTGGACCCAAAGAAGGTCGAAGCAGTTGTTAAGTGGAATCGTCCAACAAATGTTACAGAAGTGAGAAGTTTTCTTGGGCTAGCCGGCTACTATAGGCGATTTGTAGAGGGGTTCTCAAAGATTGCTGGTCCACTTACTCGTCTAACTCAGAAGAAAGTTAAATTTGAATGGTCAGACCAATGTGAACGCAGTTTTCAAGAGTTGAAGAGACGGCTGGTGTCGGCTCCTATTCTAACTCTACCTTCTGGAAGTGGTAGCTTTGTAATTTACTGCGATGCATCCAAAGAAGGTTTGGGTTGTGTTCTTATGCAAGATAGCAAAGTTGTTGCCTACGCTTCTAGACAATTGAAATTACATGAGAAAAATTACCCCACTCATGATTTGGAGTTAGCAGCGGTCGTGTTTGCCTTGAAGATATGGCGGCACTATTTGTATGGTGAAAAATGTGAAGTCTTTACCGATCACAAGAGTCTGAAGTATATCTTTACTCAGAAAGAACTGAACATGAGGCAGAGAAGATGGCTAGAACTGTTGAAGGATTATGACTTATCCATTAATTACCATCCGGGTAAAGCTAATGTGGTAGCGGATGCTTTGAGTCGTAAATCATTTGGAAATATGGCAGCTTTGCTCACTTCTCAAGAATCTATTCTTGAAGATATGAGGAAGTTAGACTTGGAGGTGTTGGTGCAGCAGCTTGGTGCTCAATTAGCTAATCTTCAAGTACAACCTATGTTGATTGATAGAATTAAGGCGAAACAGAATGAAGATCCACAATTACAAAAAATTAGAGAAGGTATGGAAGCTGGAAGACAAGCGGATTTTAGTTTACATGTAGATGGATCCTTGAGGTTTCGTGGTCGACTATGTGTTCCTGAGGACTCAAAGCTAAAAAGGGAGATCCTGCAAGAAGCTCACAGTACTAGATTTTCAATTCATCCGGGAAGCACTAAAATGTATAGGGACTTGAGAGAAAACTTTTGGTGGATCAACATGAAAAAGGATATTGTAAAATTTGTCGATCAATGTTTAGTTTGCCAGCAAGTGAAAATTGAGCATCAGAAACCAGGTGGACAGTTGCAACCTCTAGAGATACCTAAATGGAAGTGGGAGCATATTGCCATGGACTTTGTAGTCGGTCTACCAAGGACGCCAAGTGGTAAGAATGCTATATGGGTGATTGTTGATGGATTGACTAAGTCTGCTCACTTTTTGTCATATCGATTCGGCCTTTCAATGGAAGATATGGCAAAGCGATATGTTAATGAGATAGTGAAGCTTCATGGAGTTCCAGTAAGCATTGTTTCTGATAGGGATCCTAGGTTCGTGTCTAACTTTTGGAAGAGTTTGCAAGGAGCATTGGGCACTAAACTCAACTTGAGTACAGCTTTCCATCCACAAACAGATGGACGAGTCGGAGAAACGATCCGGACATTAGAGGATATGTTGAGATCATGCATCATTGACTTCGGCGGTTCTTGGGAAGAACATCTACATTTGGCAGAATTTTCTTATAACAACAGTTATCACTCCAGCATTAAGATGGCACCCTTTGAAGCTTTATATGGCCGAAAATGCAGAAGTCCTATTTGTTGGGACGACGTTGGTGAGAAAAGACTAACGGCCCCGAGTTCATTCAACAGTCGAAAAGAGAAAGTTAGGTTGGTTCGGGAACGTCTCAAAACGGCTCAAAGTCGTCAGAAAAGTTATGCGGATCTGAAAAGACGCAAGTTAGAATTTAATGTGGGGGATCACGTATTCTTAAAAGTTTCTCCTACGAAAGGTGTAATGAGATTTGACACACGTGGGAAGTTAAGTCCAAGGTACGTGGGACCATTCTTGATCTTAGAGAGAATTGGTGAACTCGCTTATAAATTGGCTTTGCCACCGGCATTATCAGGTGTCCATAATGTGTTCCATGTCTCTTTGTTGCGGAAATATGTTCCAAATCCTGAACATGTGCTAGACTTTACACCACTGAGATTACGGGAGAACTTGACATATGAGGAGCAGCCTATTCGCATTGTCGATAGGAAGGATCAGGTATTGCGGCGACGAACCATTCCTTATGTAAAAATACAATGGCAAAACCATACCGAGAGGGAGGCCACTTGGGAACTCGAGGAGGAGGCAAGACACAAATACCCTCACTTGTTTCATGATTAAAGTACATGTAAATTTCGAGGACGAAATTTTTTTTAAGGATGGTAGAATGTAATATTATGCAATAATGTAATATTATGTTAGTGGGCCCCAAAAGAAGAAACTGAAAAAAAAAAAAAAAAAGAAACCGAAAAGTTAGTAAAACAAAAAGGAGAGGGGAGAGGGCTCGGCTAAATAGAAGCTGAGGGGTCCTCTACAAAAAAAAAAAAAAAAGAAAAGAAAGAAAAGAAGAAGAAGAAGAAGAAGAAGAAGAAGAAGAAGAAGAAGAAGAAGAGAAAGGGGGAATAAAGGAAAGGAATCTTGGCACGTGCACGTCTCGGATGCCTTGCTAAGCCGACTCGACTCCATAACACAGCACCTGGTAAGAGATCAAGCTCTCGTTTGTCTGATTGAAGTAGTTTTTGGATTTAGGATTTAAATTCGAAGTTTTTGGAAAACTGAGCGGCGAAGTCTAATTTTGGAGTCGTTGAGCCGCGTATTTTTGCAAGAATGGTAATTTAGGGTGTTGTGGAGCCGTGGGATTTTACGGATCGTGATTTGAGCTTATGGTTTGTCCGAAACAAAATTTCAAAGTTTCCCGCGCATAATGAACAGTACGCGTCCAGCAGCTTTGGGCCCGTATTTTGTCATTTTTCGGCTTAATTTTGGGACGGTCAAGTTGAGATTCTTGTGATATGTTTCAAGGGCTCTCTATTGAATATAAGTACGTTCGGATCGGAGTTCGGAAGAGAAAGTTAAGGCGCAATCAAGTTTTGCATTTAAATTTTGTGTTGCGAATGGCTTGAACAATCGCTTTGGTTATGCGATTTGTTAGCGCGTAGAAGTCCTTTTGTTAGAGTTAAGGTGTAATGTAGTCGTTTCGAAGTAGAGACAGAGTTTTATTAGATTTTAACATTTTTCTCGGCTATTTGATAGGACCTTGAATTCGACGATACGAGTATCGTTCGTCGTTTGGTCGTCGATGACGAGGTGAGTGGTACTATATCTTCTTTGGTTTTATAAAATCATGTCTTGAAGTATATATATGTATATATATTGAATTGAGAAGAGCATTTTTATTGCATAAAAGTCAGATCGAGCAATTGCTACCCTTTGGTTGATTGTGAATCTTTGAAAAACATATTATACAAGGTTTGTGGAGAAACATATATGAAATTGCTTTGCGACTGATTTATGGAAAGATTTATGATGATTTGAGAAACGGATATGAAATGGATGATGGGCTATGTTTCAAAATGTTATTTGTTTGGTTGAGATATTGATTTTTGGATTGGATTTCTGGTATTGGAGAATGGTTATTTATGCTCAATATGACTGTGAATCCAGTGATGGGTTTTTGGGGTATGCATACCAGATTTAGGATATCCTTCTGGGCCTAGCCACCGGCTTTGTAGGTGGAGACCTTACCAAAGGGGGAATCTTGGTCGCCTTGTCACAAGGCGTTGTGTCGTGACCATGGTTAGTTATTGAGCAAAGATTGATCAATGGATAGACCATTGATATGTGTTTTTGATGGAGATTATTCAATGTATTCGACCATTGATACTAAACTTTTGATGGCGATTTAAATGAGTTTTCCATATTAGTATAAAGCTTTGATGATGAGAAATAACTTTTATATGATTCGATTTGTATTTTATATATTGAATCGGCATTATGGAATTTGGTATTGTTTTGTATACATGCATAGTGGTTGTTCGATCTGCTTAGAAGATATGTACTACTCACGAGCTGTGGTTGCTCATCCCATTCCTCCTTTAATCTTTTCAGGCTCCTCAGCTAGCGGCGATTAGAGCGAGTGCATAGTCGGTGGGAGCTTTTGGGGAGTTCTATTTTGTTTTTGGTATGGTTCAAGGAAGTGGTGCAAATAATATTTACTAGTAGTTGGATCGTCTGAGTTTTAAACATACATCTCTTTTTCTTTTGGTGGATTATAGAAACTCTGATGTTGCAACCAATTTGTTGGTTTATCTGATATATATATATATATATATATGGTGCGAGATATATATAAGTCAATATCAGTTTGTTGGTTGTGTTTGAGGCTGCGTTCTTTGTAAAGAAGGACGGCCATGTCATTCCCATTCTTTGTGGTTTTGGGGTGTGACACTATTGACATGATTGGGGAACATTTTTTTTTTTTTTTGCCTCTGATTCGTTATGATTTTTAGTGCAGAGTGCATTAACCCAAAAATTAAGAGGATGGTTGTTGAAATGGGCATGGTCTTCCAAGTTGCACCATGTAATTTATTAGATGGGCCTCTGTCGCCTCTCTTAATCCAATTCCAATTAACGATGTCGATACTTCATAATTCAAAATTCTGAGATAGTAAGTTTTGCTAAATCTAGTATAATCTATATCTTTAGGAAAGTGTTGTTCGAATGGTCTCAAAGATCAAGAGGTCTATACAGGGAAATTTAGTTGATTCCCCTGTTGTTACTTGGCAGCTTGCATTGGATTGATATAAAGGGATAGCTCTGGCGTCTGAGAAACGTTGCATCTTAGCAAAGGAGATTGACTTCAAGGATAATCATGAAAAGCAAATGGTATTTGTCAAATGCTTTCTAAAATAAGTATTTCAAAGCAATTTTGAGAATGAGAAAAAAAAATTAAAAAAGGGAGAACGAAGGAACTTGCAGGTACATATGAAAGCACAAGCAGGTGGCACAACAGTAGGACCAATGCCAACCTTGTGCGACCCTAGGCAATACACCGCTGAGGTCAACCTCACCTTGGAGATACAACACCAGTGTCGCTTGACCCTAGGCGACACGACACTAAATGCCAGTGTCCCATGACCTCAAGTGGCGGAATGTTAGAGCCACATGACTAGGCAACGCAATGCTCAACACTCGACAAGCTAAATCTCACATCAAGCAACCCTCGCAAAGCTTCTTGGAATCATGCAACCTTCGACGAAGCTTTGTTGGTGTTCGTTAACCTGGCCTCCTTCATGAAGCTTCCTAGCCATGGCCAACCATGGCTTTCTCTCTCCTAAACAAGGTTGAGGGACAAAACATTATTACAAATATATTAATGATGGTAAGATTGTAAGAAAAAAAAAATTCATTAAACTCCTGAACTATACTAAACCTCAAAGGTGAGGCTTGCCTCAAGCTTCAAGCATTTCAAAGCAAAACTTTTAGCTAAAGTCTTTGAAATTGTGTTACCAAATATCAAAACTTATTTTAAGAACTTTTGAAAGCCCAAAACAGCTTAATTCAAGATGACGGAGCACTCTAATTTCTAAAGGCCAAATTGGATGGGATTGAAACGGAGGGCAAAATTGGAATAGTGTATCACTTTAGGGGTCCTTGTGGGTCAAAAAATAATTTTTAGTAAATTATTTAAGGGTACTGATTTAAGATTTTCTATGATATTAATCCAAATAATATTTACGTATTTTTTTTTTCTTTTTTACCTTTTGAAGAGTTGAGTCTGATTCATTTGGCAAGTAAAATGCTAAGTAACATTTTAATAATTTCCACTAAGAATATTAGTAAGTTAAGTTCATACTAGGATTGCCTTTATATTCTTCATTGGCTTGCACCAAAGTTCATTCTCTTTCTCACTTTCTACTATTAGTCACCCTTCATTTAAGTCTAGTTGGCTCGATATCGTCTATTTGAAATGCAAAATTCAATAAAGTAGAAATGTTGTTGCCCATCACTTTTTGAAGCCAAATGTGAGATTATTATAACCTCCAAAAAGGTGACCCAATCACATTATTAGAGAATACGAGATATCAAATGCTCGTTACTAAACTATTAATTACACTCATTAAGGTTCGGAATCATGTGCACTGATAATATATTTTTTCAATATCTCATTCATATCGTAACACATATTCACCTCAAGTTAAATCTACCACCCAGGATCAGATTCCAAAATTATAGCATCACCCCCTCCTCCTTGTCCTCCTTTTCCTCTCTCTCTAGATAAAAAGATGGAGAAGAGCTATCAACACCAGCGACCCTCTTTGAAATGTACCAACCCATTAAGAGTATATACTTCATTTCACATCTTATTATAATTGGAGAAACACTGCCTATGGGAAATGATTAATACTCCCGGAAGCGATATGCCGATTCTATTTAGACATCAAGTCATCCCGCGTGGTGAACCTTTCCTAATTCTTGTGATTTATAATGTATTAACAACGTTCAAGAGCAAAATCAAATGGATGACTCCGACCTTTGCAAAGTTTGCAACCCAAAAAGTCAACAAGCATGAAGCGATGTTGGGCAACTACTTGAGCAAAATCTTGGGCCGACCAAAATTGAAACAGTCCCGGGTGAACTCCACCAAATGGGCAACCAAGACTGAAATGATGGGCCGATTCTCTTACTGATCATCAAGCAAGACTGAAGAATGGGCCATCTTCATACCTCATATCTAAAATAAATCGACATTGGGTTGTCGACCTTGACAAGATTAGAGATCATATCGTCTCATCAATCATAAAATTCATCCCCCAACTCCTCTCAATTAAAAATAATGCAATAGTTACTTACTAGTGAAATCGATGTTAAGAGATTACTTGACCAATTAAGAGTCGTCCAATTCAACATTTGAATTAAAAACCACAAACAGCAAAAAAAAAAAAAAAAAAAAAATCCTTCACAACACTTTCAAAGCAATACTAAACTTTATTTGAGGAAACTATGATAAAATGACACCTGATTACTGCTGAAAAACCTATTTAAAATTAATTGTTGGGAAATATCTTGGCCCAAAAAATCCTTCTTATATTAATTAACCTCCATTTACTTGTAAATTTTTAATTGAAGAAAAATATCAAAAGTAGAGTGATCTTGATCTCGAAGCTTGCATAAGCGATAGCCACATGGATGACTTCAAGCATCCTCAATTATGTCATTCTATAAACATCGTAAAGGGGTTCAAAAGATCAAAAAAGTGAGGAAAATGAAGAAAAGGAAGGGAATTGCCTATATTTTCACTTTTGATATTTGCAATTAGCTCCTATATATATATATATATATATATATATATATATATTTTAGTATATAATCCTCTAAGTTAGTTTTTTTTTTTTCATCGGTAAATCTTTTTATTAGATTTAACAAGCTTAATTCTCCAAAATTTTGTTCCAAAACCAATCTTTGACGAGCATAGATAAATTTTCGCGGCTATCCAACAAAGCAGCATCAACAGTTCCTACCGAAGATGAGTGGATGCAAGGATAAATTGGCCAGAGCTAGAAAGAGAGCAAGATCAAGTGGGGATAGAATTATCCTAATGTTATCGATTCTTTTTTCACCTAAAAGATATTTTTAATTTCTTCTTTGATTTTGTGCTAAGTAATTTAATGGTCAAATTTCACGTGTAATTGACTTTTCTTTTTTCCTTTCTTATCCAACCAGTGTTCTCTCCGTGGCCATTGAATTCAGTTTATTGTAAGAAAACATGGCACTTGATTTCAACTGTCAAGTTGTCTCTGGAACAAAAAAAGGAAAATGATAAAATCGTCTGGCCACACGAGCCGTCCGATTGTGTGTATTTACAAATGCAACCTTGGCTATCATGGAAAAGAGGGGATGTCGAAATTTTCTTAATTTTTGGTGTCCGTCATTTCTCAACTTTTTGAACTACTTAACATGTTGCATGCCATTCAGGTTTTATATATTAGTTTTCTAAGATTAGTTAATGTACAAAAAATGTTAACACGTGGCATTATTTCTTCCTATTTGGCGAGGTTAAAAGATTCTTATGCAAAATAGAGTTTATTAATGTACACTCGTAATTCATGGATTTGTTATTCTATCACTACACTAAATCCTGCCACAAAATAAAATTTATTTTAAATATTTAATGTCTGCTCACTTCAAGTAATTTTACAATGTTTTATACCAAACAAAGTAACTTTAGTATGCTAAAATGTCTCTTTACCTACAAGGTTTACACTGGTTTCATGTACATGTATTCTCTATCAGTATAATGCTTTTTTGTTTTTGGGGTTAGACATTTTAACATATCACAAAGTCAAGTTCTAAACCAGTTTTTTTTTTTTTTTTTGCACTCCTCATTCGTTAATTCCACATGTCGTTCTCACATTAGTTTTACATGCTAAGAAGCTTATTAAAGAATTACATATCACTTGTCTACAAAATTTATACGAGCCTTTATCATCTCCCTATGGATCGCAAACAACAACAAAAATATAATTTACTCCTTCAAGTGAATGATTACATAATATTAATTGCTAAAATTAAAATGTCGAAGTTCACTATATGCAGCTTAATTTTTTAAATAACGAGTGATTTACTTACACTTTACAAAATCAACGTGATGCATCTTTACATGTAAAAAAGAAAAAGTTTAACCTAGCTACGAAAGTGAGATGAAAACGAAAATCAAAATAAATTGTTTATCAAGCTCCTTTTTTTTTTTTTTTAGTTTAAAGTCTAAGTCTGGGTGGCAAGTACGCAAAAATTGACAGGATTGCGTTCTTTTAAACTTATAATCCAAGAGGAAGTTTGAGTAGTTAAATGGTTAATTCATACAACCGATTTAGTATTTAGTTATGAAGTCACCGTTTACAAAAACTTTAAGTGGTCACGCCCATTATTGGCTTATTGATGAGGTTTTGTTGCTCATAGATAAGATGATATGCATGCATTAATAAGATTCAGTCAAGTGAAGATTCGTATTCACTGTTGAAAAAAGTTATACCATAGAAATAATCTTATTTATTGTATAAAAAAAAAAAAATTCTAGATGGGGAGAGGGTTCCGTCGGCCAACCTTCAATGGCAAGTGGCCAACACGTGTGAACAAATGGGTTGGAAAGCCAAAAAAAAATAAACAGCAAACGAAAGCTGCAGTGCAAATCCTGCACGTTCTGAACTAAATTCTACAAATGTGAAAAATGTACCGAATCCCACTTTTTTAACAACGGATTTACGTTAACCACTGAGGTTTGCCCTAGTGGCCACCCTTCCAACATGGAAGGGAGAGGTGGGGGGTTTGAATCCCCACCTTCTCAGGGAGTTGGGGTGGGGACGATTTACTTTCAAGCATGGGTTTCGATTCTCACGCCCTGCAAGGAGGTAGGACAAAAGTCTGAAAGTGAGAGTTAAAATAGGAATAGAGTAGGACTGAAAAAAAAAAAAAAAACAATGAATTTACGTTACGATTATGACGATCTGTAATATAATATATATAGTATTAAGATGTTTTTGTATTTAATTGCAATGACACATAATAATCTTATATGATACATTTGAAGTATCGTAGAAGTGCTCCTAACATAAAAGTGTATCATGGAAGGAAAATAAAAAAGTGACATCCACACTTTTTGTATATGGCAACATGCCAATTGGAAAGAAGGTTTTTCAATTTATAATAAGGATCAATTAGACAATACACAAACGAGCTCAGGTGAAACTTAAACATGAATATAGCACACAATATCAAGCTTAAACTCGCTAATACCCAATTTGATAGTCTTAAGAGCCTAATCAAGCTTAACTTTATTTTTGTCCATTATTTAATATAGTCAAGTTGAGTGAAGTCAAATTTGAATAGTGTAATTTTCTTTTTCAAGTTGAGTTTGAACAAGAACTTTAATACTTGATTGAGTTCAAGTGAAGGTTCAAGCATCGAGTATGTTATAGTAACTCAACTCAATTTGGATTATATCTCCACATTGAGGGTAGACCTCGGACCCTAGCACTTGGACCAGAGACACCGGCCAAACAAGTTATAGCATGGGCCACTGAAGACCCTACCATAGACTCGGGACCTTGGCCTTGGACAGAGTTGTGAATTATGAAACTATAATGTGCTATCATCAAGATCATTGAGTGTGCTACAACGCAAGATATTAATAGAGTACCAAGTAATAAGTACGAAAACAATCTCTCGTAGGATTTTTACTCTCAAAACTTACCTGGAGAAATCTTAAAACACTCTCAAGAGGTAGAACCACCTGGCCCTATGTCTGTTTGTCTCGTGGACGCCGCGCGAACTCCATCTTCAAATCGATCTTCACTCCAAGGTTCAGGCCAAGTCAAACTTGTATTTTGTAATCAAGGGGTCCAAAAGATCAAAGAAGTGAGGGAAAATGAAGAAAAAGAAAGGATTTGACTATATTTTTACTTTTGATATTTACAGTTAACTTCTTTATTTTTATTATTTTAGTATATAATCCTCTAAGTTTGTCTTTTTTTCATCGGAAAATCTTTTCATTAAATTTAACAAGCTTAATTCTCCAAAATTTTGTTCCAAACCAATCTTCGACGAGTGTAGACCAATTTTCACAACGATCCAACAAAGCAACATTGACGATTCCTACCGAAAATGAGCGGATGCAGGGATAAATTGGCTAAAGTTAGAAAGAGAGCAAGATAAAGCAGTGACATGATTATCCTAGTGTTATCATTTTTTTCTTTTGCCTAAAAGATATTTTTATTTTCTTCTTTGATTTTGTGCTAAGTATTTAATTGTCAAATTTCATGTGTAATTGACTTTTCTTTTTTCCTTTCTTATTCAACTAGTGTTCTCTCCGTGGCCGTTGAATTCATTTTATTGTAAGAAAACGTGGCACTTGATTTCAACTGTCAAGTTGTCTCTGGAAAAAAAAAAAAGGAAAATGATAAAATTGTCTGACCACATGAGCCGTCTGATTGTGTGTATTTATAAGTGTAACCTTGGCTATCCTGGAAAAGAGGTGATGTCGGAATTTTCTTAATTTTTGGTGGCCGTCGTTTCTCAAATTTCCGAATTTCTTAACCTGTTGCATGCCATTCAGGTTTTACATTTTAGTTTTCTAATATTAGTTAATGTACAAAAAATGTTAACACGTGGCATTATTTCTTCCTATTTGGTGAGGTTAAAAATATCTTATGCAAAATAGAGTTTATTAATGCACACTCGTAATTCACGGGTTTGTTATTCTATCACCATACTAAATCCAGCCACAAAATATAATTTATTTTAAGTTATTAATGTCTACTATTTCAAGTGATTTTACAATGTTTAATACCAAACAAGTAACTTTAGTAATTTTTTTAAAAAATTTTATTCTACTCATATTCTAACTCAGTTTACAGTGTTTTATACCAAACAAAGTAACTTTAGTATGTTTTTTTTTTTTTTTTTTGCCAGTCATACTCTACTCCTATTCTAATTCTCATTCTCGGGTTTTTGTCTTACCTCCATATAAAACGTAGAAGTCAAAACCCATATCTGAAACTAAATCGTTCACACCACAACCCTTTTGAGAAGGTGGCAATCCGAACCCGCTACCTCCCCTTTTTTATGTAAGAAGGCTGGAACTCCAGTAGTTAACTTTAGTATGCTAAAATGTCTTTTTATCTACAGGGTTTTCATATACATGCATTCTCTATCAGTAAATGCTTTTTGTTTTTGGGTTAGACATTTTAACATACTCACAAAGTCAAGTTCTAAACCAGTTTTTTTTTTTGGCACTCCACGTTCGTTAATTCCACATGTCGTCATCACATTAGCTTTACACACTAAGCTTATTATAGAATTACCACATCACTTGTCTACGAAATTTATACGAGCCCTCCCTATGGATCACAGTCAACCAAAAAAATATAATTTACTCCTTCAAGTGAATGATTACAAAATACCAATTGCTAAAATTAAAATGTCGAAGTTCTCTGTACGCATCTTAATTTTTTAAATAATGAGTGATTGACTTACCCTTTATAAAATGAAAGTGATGCATCATTACATGTAAAAGAAAAAAGGTTTAAGCGAGTTACAAAAGTGAGATGACCAAGAAGTACTTTGAGTAGTTAAATGATTAATTCATACAATCAATTTAGTGTTTAGTTACGAAGTCACCAATTACAAAAACTTTAAGGGGTCATAACCATTATTGGCTTATTGATGAAGTCTTGTTGCTCATGGATAAGATGATTTGTATACATTAGTAAGATTTGGTCAGGTGAAGATTCGTGATCACTAATGAAAAAAAAATCATACCAGAGAAATAATCTTATTTATTGTAAAAAAAAAAAAATCCTCGATGGGAGAGACGGTTCGATCGGCCCAACCTTCAACGGCAAGTGGCCAGCACATGTGAACAAATGGGTTGAAAAAAAAAAAAAAAACTGCGAACGAAAGCTGCAGTGCAAATCCTACACATTGTGGACTAAATTCGAGGAATGTGAAAGTACCTATCCCACTTTTCTAACAACATTTTTACGTTACAGTTACGACGATTTGTGATATAATATATATAGTATTAAGACGTTTTTGTATTAATTGCAATGACACATAACAATCTTATACAATATATTCAAACTATCATAGAAATGCTCCTAACATATAAATTTATCATCGAAGGAAAATAAAAAAGTGACATTCACAGTTTTTATATATGACAACATGCCAATTGGAAAAAAAAAGGTTTTTCAATTTACAATAAGGATCAATTAGATAATGCACAAACGAATTCAGGTGAAACTTAAAACACAAATGTTGCACACAATATCAAGCTTAAACTTGCCAATACCCACTTGATAGTCTCAAGAGCTTAATTAGGCTTAACTTACTTTTTGTCAATTATTTAATATAGTCAAATTGAGTGAAGTCAAATTTGAATGGTCTGATTTTCTTTTTCAAGTTGAGTTTGAACAAGAACTTTAATACGTGATTGAGTTCAAGTGAAGGTTCAAGTATCGAGTATGTTGTAATAGCTCAACTCAATTTGGATTATATCTCCACATTGAGGGCTAGACCTAGGACCCTAGCACTAGACTAGAGACATCACATAAACAAGTTATAGCATGGGTCGCCTAAGACCCTACTATAAACTTGGGACCTTGGCCTTGGACTTGAGTTGTGAATTATGGAATTATAATGTGCTATCATCAATTAGTATTTATATATCGCATAACAACTCCATATTACAAAATACTTGACGATGTCGTACAAAAAAGATCATTGATTCTGCCACAACACAAGATATTTACAACACAAGATATTAATAGAATATCATATTTACTCTCAAAACTTACCAAGAGAAACTGTAAAACACTCTCAAGATAGAAACACACAAACGTGAACTCCATCTTCACATCGATCTTCACTCTAAGCTTCAAACCAAGTCAAACTCGTGCTCCGGTTTGGCCATAACCCGTGACATCAAAATGACACGTCCGATTACTCAATCTCTTCCTATAAATTTTCAATCGAAAAAAAATTCATTAGGTTACGCGAAATTGTGCACGATGATTTTCGGTTGGCGGCTTTGATAGTACCTCTCCCCAGTTCCCGTACAAAGAAGGAAAATAAAAAACGAACTCGCTGCTCTCCTTGATGGTGTGAGCGTCTTGGCTCACCGAGGGCACAAGTGTAATTGCACGAGTGCCAAGCGCGGTCGGCTCCGGATTTCGGCCTCTCGAGTCGGCCCCATTCCCCGAGACGAATCACGGCCGTTGATCATACCCGGCCCGTGTGTCGGCACACAGTGACCTGACACACGTGCGGAGTCTCATTTTACGTGCTTTCCCTCCCACCAGCCAACGACCCATCCCTATCTCCGCGGACCCCACTGCATATCCCCATCCCTAGGCCATGGCCCCCACCATACGCTTATCTCGAATCTAACTTCAGCCCATTTCCAATTTTTTATTAAAAAGAAATTTAGCATAAATAAAAATAAAAAGGGAAAATGTCTTAGCCTAACATACAACGTTGTCCCGGGATATGGTCCATAAAATTCATATCCAATCTAGCTCCTAAATTATACGAAAATGTTCAATACTACCCTTGAACTTGAATTATTGAGATGATAGTTAGAGGTGATTGATTTTAAGGTAGGTAAGTTCTAAAGCTGGAACATGAATTCTATCCTATTTGGATCTTGGGACCTATCATGTCATCTATTTTTCCAGTCTAGTTCGAGGGTTCACTCGAAAATCTGTTTTATCATTTTTTTCCATTTTTTTACGGCAAAAACATATGAGATTATGAGTAACAAAATGATTCAAAGTAAAATATGAATAATAGAAATCCTAATCTACCATAAACAACAATCTGAATATGTAGTCAAGTACAATTATAAATGATGAAAAAGTTCTAACGCATAATATAAAACATAAATTCCCCATTCGTCCATAAAAGTTAAAGGAAAATGAAAGACTGGCAAGAAGTTTCAAAAAAGGACGAAGGACAAAAGAGTGTTGAGGTTAAAATTTAGGGGAAAAAGAAATTAGGATTTAAGCTTTTAAACTTATAAAACATATTCCAAAGCAGAATGGAATCGATAGGTTTTTACTTGGAATCTATTCCTAGAACTATTTCAAGGAGACTCGATTCTCAAAACTATTTTTCCGAAAGTTCGATCCAATTTCTAAGTAGAATCAGTTTAGTTGCACACCCCTAATAATAGCATTAAGCATCTTCATATAATTTAGGGACTCACTTAAATATGTACTAAAATTTTAATGATCATAATAAATAAATTAAAAGTTCAAGAACTGTCTTATAATTTAGGTTAAAATTCAAAGGCTATTTATGTCACCATCCAAAATGGGTATCAATATCCATTTAAAAAAGGGCCATTTGCTTTTAAGTTAGCAAATTTTTTTCATCTTATCAAAAGCACTATTAATAACCCGAAAGTCCGCCCCACATTATCGCTATCTCCCCCTCTCTTAAAGTCTCAAAGCTCCACAGGAAAAATAATATCAACAGCTCAAAGGGAGCCACTTTTGTCAACAAAAGCCAACATCATCATCATCATCCCCTCTTTCTCTCTCTCTCGCTCAGAGCTTCTCACTCGACAGCAATGCACCACGCCTACATCACCCCCTCCCAAACCCACCACGGCCACGGCCTGGCCACCCCCAAGTCCCCCTCCACGGCGGCGGCGGCTGTGACGACGGCGTCATCAGCGGTTCACGGTGATCTGCGTGCTCCACTCCCTAATCGCGCTCTTCTGCGGCTCCCTCATGATGTTCCATGCCCGGGCCATCTACTCCCTCGGCCACGGCACCAACGCCGCCGAGTGCCTCCTCGGGTCCACCCCGCAGGACCGCCTGCTGATCCGGACCTCCGACTCCTTCGCCGGCCTGCTGCTCCTCACCATCGGCCTCCTCCTCCTCATGGTGTCTAACATCAAGGACCGGGAGTTCCAGGACTTCTTTGCTAAGGGCTGCACGGTGCTGCACGTGTTCGTGGCGGTGTGGAGGGTGTCGTTCGAGCGAGGGGTGGAGGACCTCGCCGGGGACTGCCTCCGCCAGACGGTGGGGGACTTCCTGCTGGCCCTGTCGTGGCTCCTCTTCGTCGTCTACTCCTGGAGGGAGAAGTACGACTGACCCGAAATGGAATCACGCGTAATAAAAATGAAACAAAATCTAATTTCTAATCTTCAAGGAGTTGATTGAGTAGGTGAGAGATTGATTCATAAGACAAATCCTACATTTAGTTGCATACTCGCCAATGAGAATAACTCTTAAGGGGTCATGCTCATGATAAGTGGCCCGTTGATGAAGTCTTATTGCACGTGATTAAGACAACTTGCATGCATTCATAGGGTTTTAGTCAAGTGAAGATTTGCGTCCGTTGTTATAATTTTTTTTTTCTGTATGCCTAATTTTAATTATTATAAAAAATCCTCTATAAGTATGCCGCGGCGCTTTTAATTGAAACTTATCAATTTGTTTGGTTTAGGGGGAAATTCTTTAAGCTAAGAAAGGGTAAAACAATATCTCGCTAATCATCTAGTGGACTAAAAGATGTACACGGAGTACAAAAGTGCGGGTTGAACAAATGGGTTAAACACCTGCACACAAAAGCTGCGGTGCAAGTCCAAAAGAATGTCCAACCTTGCTAACATACGGGAATCTCGTAGCCGTACCGAATCTCCACTCTTTCAATGACCATTTCATGTCGCCATAGCTCGTAATACTGTAAATCAATTTTAGTGATGTATCATAACAATATTTTACTTTAATTACAATGATATGTTGTAACAAGTAACATAGAAGTCACTCTAACTTAGGAGTTTGTCATCAAATGAGAAGGATACATTGAAAGACAATTAAGTTTTTCAATGTACCATGCCAATTGGGAAAAAGAAAATCTTTCTATTTACAACACAAATCAATTATATGAACCAAAATCAAGTTTAAGTAAAAGTTAAACAGGAATCTGCCATATAATATCAAGCGTGAACTTGCTGGTATTCGGCTAGTTAGTCCTACTATTCTAGTTGAGTTTAACTTAATTTATGTAGATTATTTAATAATTCTAGAGAGACACAAAAATACTTATGATTCCATTGCATATGAAATTTTGAGCTCTAGTTCATTTATATTTCAACTTAATCAAGTTGAATTCAAGTGAAACTTTTTAATATCTCATTTTTTTTCTTGAGTTGAGTTTGAGCAAGAAATTTAATACTTGATCAAGCTCTGCTTAAGTGTGTTGACACCTAAATTTTAACATTTAGACTTATCATTCATCACATTATAAAATAAAATAGAGCCCGATCCCTTAATAAATATAGATATTGCATTGCGTTTAGGCATTTAGACATTATAAAGCATATCTGCATTGAACAAGTTTCAATTGAATTGGCCCCGTCGTGGATGGCATTTGAATTGGCCTATCGGCTAAATGGACTTGAATTTAGGAGAGGGGGAGGCCCTAATCTTATTTGAATTTTCAAGACCAGGCCAAATTTAATTCAAGTCCTGTTGAACTTCGGCCAGCACACAAAGTAAAGCATGCAAGGCAAGGTATTTCGGCAAAATGCATGATTCTTGGCAAGATTATTTGGCGTTCTCAAGCAAGAAATTCAATGCTCGATCAAGCTAAGCTCGAGTGAAGTTTTCAGTGGTCAAACATGTGAGTCGAACTTGACATTGCATCAGCTCGTCTCAATGTGATTATCCTTCTATCTCGAGGACTAGGCCTAGGACGCTAGCGCTTAGACTTGATACCTCAAAGGTGGGTTGCGCATCCTCGCGCGTGGACTGAGAGACGCCAGCCGAACAGGTTATCACGTGGGCCAGTGGCACCTTTTGTCTTTGAGTTCTAGGCCGATTCTTCATCGTTCCAGATTCGTTGGTCGATTGCCACATGTTCTGGTGGATCCTGCGCTTCAGAAGCTTCCGTTCTTTCTGCTTCCGTGGCTTTCTCTCCACTCACTTTCTTCTTCCTCCTCCTTCATACTCCTTCAAAACAATAGTCAACTCAGAAACGCCGGGCAGCCACAATCCTAGATCTCTCTATATTCTCGCCCTCGACACCGTCAGGGCCGGGCGATCCATCGTCGTTATGGGTCAGCTTCGTTTATTTTTGCACTCCTATGGTTTTCCAGTGATCCCGACGTCATCTTGCCCTCTACACCCTCGCCACCGCCCGTTCCTTCCTCGTCCAGCAGCATATTTATCTGAAATAGAAAGCTGAAAACTTTTTCACCAACCAAATGGCCCTGAGTCTGATCCAATATTTTCCTGCGAATGAGACAGGCTAAGAGTGCTTGTTTCTTTGAAGCGAGCCAGAGCCAGAGCAAAGGGAAGAGATCGTTGACTTCGCTGCCGATCAGGGAAGGGCGACCGCGGGTCAGAGGCCACCGTGCCTCTCTGATAGCAAAGCCGACTCTGCTTCAGCCTTAAGCCCTTGATTTTCGTAGCAAGACTCTCTCTCTCTCTCTCTGTGTTCCACTATTTGGCAATCTAGGGAAGCACACATACCGTCAGCTCTTCTAATGGCTGCTTCTTCAAATATGAAAAGGAATTACCATGTGTTACTCAGTTTCAGAGGAACAGATGTCCGCCAAGGCTTTCTCAGTCATCTCTACACGGCTCTGGACCAGAGAGGAATATACACTTTTGTGGATAGCGAGGAGCTTAGGAAAGGAGAGGAAATATCGCCGCTGCTCATGAGGGCAATCGAGGAATCACGCATCGCAATCATCATTTTCTCTGAGGACTACGCCTCCTCGCCGTGCTGTTTGGAAGAGGCTGTGAAAATCATGGAGTGCAGGGAGCGAATGGGCCTGATGGTGGTCCCATTTTTTTACAAAGTGGAACCAAGAGAAGTAAGAGGAGGGAGAGAGAGTTATGGGAGAGCTATGGCTAAGCATGAGTCCAAGTTCGGTAAGGATTAAGAAAAAGTGAAGAGATGGAAGAAGGCTCTCTCTGAAGCCGGTAGCTTGTTTGGGTGGGAGTTGAATGCCAGGTACGCACAAATGTGATGTGGTGTTTTGTGATTGTTAGCTTGTAATTGTTTGTTAGATATCAAATCGTATGCTCTTTTTGGATCTCTGAATTGAAGATACAAAGTGGAGATAAATTATACAGTAGTCACAAAAGTCAAATAACCAAAGCTAGAGTAGATTCTTTGAATTGATTCTTGGTGTGTGGATAATGAGAAATTTATTTAACATAAATAGTGGATTCATAGTGCCTGAGTCATTATTGTCTTCAGATTCAGGTTCTTTGTAATTTTCCTTGCGTAGATGTTGGCGCAGGTTCACCCACCTTTCATCTTATATTTTGCTAATCTTATTATGGAATTTTACTTATTTGAAATGCTAAAACCTGTTTATCTTTCTCTTGAACGCTTATCAGAAATGAAGCGGAGCTCATACAATGCATAGTAAAGGAATTATCAATTCATCTCAACCGGACGCCTTTACATGTTGCTAATTATCCAGTCGAAATAGATTCCCAAGTTCGACAAATTATATCGTCGTCAAAGAAAGAGTCAGATGATGATGATGTTCTCATGATAGGTTTATGGGGGCCTGGAGGCATAGGGAAGACAACAATTGCGAAGGCCTTATATAATGCTATGGAGAGACAATTTCAGGGTTGTAGTTTTTTGGAGCAAGTTAGAGAAAAATCAAACCGAAGCGATGGCCTTGTTACTTTACAAAAGGATCTTCTATCTAAGATCTTGGTTCATCCTTTAACGGTCTACAGTGTTGCTGGAGGAATTAGTTTGATACAAGAAAGACTATGTTGCAAGAAGGTTCTCCTGGTTCTCGATGATGTTGACCATATGAATCAACTGAATGTATTAGCTGGAAAAGGCAATTGGTTTGGAAAAGGAAGTAGAATCATTGTTACATCAAGAGATAAACAATTGCTGACTTCTCATGGCATAAATTGTGTGTATGAAATTCAAACTTTAGGATGCCATGAAGCACAATATCTTTTTAGTCTGTATGCTTTCCCAAATAGCAAGAGTGTTGAAATAAGAAGGGATCTCATAGATAAAGCATTGCATTATGCCGACGGACTTCCATTAGCCCTCGAAGTGTTGGGCTCCTTCTTACGTGAAAGAAAGGAATCTACATGGGAAAGTACGTTGCATAAACTCTCCAAAATTCCTGAACCAACTATCAATCGAGTTCTCAAGATAAGCTTCGATGGATTGGAGAACAACGAGAGGGAGATTTTCCTCGATATTGCTTGTGTCTTTAAGGGGAAAAATATAGAGTACATCAAGGAAGTTCTTGACAGCTGTGGTTTTCACACAGACATAGGAATAGATATTCTCATCAAAGGGTCCTTGATAAAAAAACCAGCATGAGACCTTGTAAATGCATGATTTGATTTAGTTGATGGGTCGGGATATTGTTAATGAAGCATGTCGTGATGATCTTGGGAAACGTAGTAGATTATGGCTTTTGGAAGATGTTGAGGACATTTTTTGTTGCAACACGGTAAAAGTTGTTTATCTCAGTTTTGCTACATTTCAGTTTACATTACTCTAATTTGGACAGTATAATGTAACTCTTAATTGGATATTTTGTCTGACAACTAAATTTGCTCTGTTATGGATAGGGGGTGGATGCAGTAGAGGCCATAGTATTGTACTTGCCCCCACCGGAAGCAATAATCATCAGTCCTGATGTTTTCACGAATATGAAAAAGTTGAGAATACTCATTTTGCTCGAAGTGCATATCTCTTCACAAGCTCAAGTATGTCTCCCTAACAAGCTAAGATGGCTTGAATGGCCCAATGCCCCAAATCTAGAATTTGGCTCTAGTCTAAATAAATTCGTGAGACTCGATATCCCGAAAAGTCATATCAAGCAAATGGGGGGCAACTCTCAGGTAAGCGCTTGTGATGATTAGCTTTCTCTTTTTATAGCTATAAAAAAACATTCGCATAGCTTAATGACCACACTAGTATGTTTTTGTAGAATTTTAGAAAGCCAAAGTCCATCAATTTCAGTGAATGCAAGTCCCTGGTTAGTATTCACGTCCTATCATCGGCTCCAAATATGGAGAAATTGATTCTTAATGGGTGTGAGGGCTTGGTGGAGGTTCTCCCATCCATTGGAGATCTTGTCAAGCTGGAAGTTTTGTCGCTAAGAGGATGCTTTAATCTTAGAAAGTTTCCTAACACGTTGAAGACTGAATCTCTTCAAACCCTTGAGCTTTGTGATTGCTCTAAACTTGAGAAGTTCCCAGATATAGACGGAAAGATGGAACATTTGGAAATACTTCCTCTATATGGTACGGCTATTAAAGAACTCCCTGCATCAATTGAAAATCTTGTCTCTGTGAAGCGGATAAATTTATCATTTTGCGAAAACCTCATGAGGCTTCCGTCGCAAATTTATAAGTTGAAAAATCTCGAGGGCTTTTATCTTGAGGGCTGCTTGAATTTAATCACATTTCCAAAAAACATGGAGGATTCAACTTATCCTGATGGCCGTCTAGGATTCCGAAAACTAGTGTCCCTGAAACTTAAGCGATGCAATCTATCAGAAGTAGACTTCCTTGAGAGTTTTTCCAGTTTTCCCAAATTGAAGTATCTACAACTTCAATATAACAAGTTTGCTGCTTTGCCAACATGCATCAACAAGTACTATCATTTGGAATGCTTGTATGTTGACGGATGCGAGCTACTACAAGAGATTCCTCAGCTTCCACAAAATATTGAGCTACTATCAGCACATGGTTGCAAATCTTTGCAAAAACTCCCAGATTTGTGGGGTCCGCTCTCCCACACCTCGTTTGTTAGCTTGGCTTCATGTTGTGAATTATTTCGCAAAGGGGTCAATATGGACGATGTGGCTAATGTGTCATTACTTGAGGTCTCTCTCTGTGTGTATATATGTATATGTATATGTATATAACTTCAAATGCTTGACATGCGTACTTTCCGTGTGACAGAAACTGCCAAAGATGGAAGATAAAGTCGACATTGACTTAATTGGAAGAGAGATGCCTAAATGGATTCTCCCCTGTGAAGAGGATTCCATATCTTTCATGGTTCCCTGGGACTTGTATGACAAGGTCAAAGGACTAGCATTCAGTGTTGTTCTCAACCCGGAGGAAGGAAAAGTGGTCCGTTATTCATGTAAATACACTATAGTTGTTAATGGCCAATGGGTGCAAAGGGGCACGAGATATTTTCATGCGATAGAATTTGACCATGTGTGGCTTAGTTGTCAGTTAATGAGTTTTAAGGGTGGACTGCCAAAGGATTGGAGCCATTTCCAAGTTTGCCTCATAGCTGAGAAAGGAAGCATAAAGAAGCGTGGATTCCATCTAATATGCAAGCAAAAGGAGGATGATCTGAGGGTGGTGTTCCCAGCACCATCAGTGGATATAAACAAAGTGGAGTGTTTTGGGAAGACTCGGAAGAAGATAATTCAATAGACACCGAGGAAGAAGATACTCCGATTGAAATAGATGAAGAGGAAAGCTCATAACAAAGAAGATGAGACGGTCTTAACTATGGTGAGACTATGGGTTCCAATGTCTTCGCTTTTCCCTTTTCTGGGCCTCCACCAGAGATTTGCAAATGGCCATGATCTTCTAAATTGCTCCGTGTAATTTATCACACAAGCCTCTGTCGCCTCTCTTAATCCCATTAATGATGCCGAAACTTCATACTTCAAAATTCTAAGCTAGTAAGTTTTGCTCAATCTAGTATAATCTATATCTTTAGGAAAGTGTTGTTCGAATTGTCTCAAAGATCAAAAGGAAAGTGTTGTTCGAATTGTCTCAAAGATCAAAAGGTCTGTAGAGGAAAAATTAGTCGATTCCTCTGTTTTTTACTCCGCAGATTGCATTGGATGGGTACAAAGGGAGAGCTTTGGCTTTGAGACTTTGCATTTAAGCAAAGGAGATTTGACTCAAAGAATGTTCATGATAAGCAAATAGCGCATAGTGAACGCCTTATATAATACTTGTTGCAAAGTATTTCATAAAATAAGAGAAAAAGATGCCAAAAGGAGAATGGAGAAACTTAGATAGAAGCCCAAGTGTGGGTCACAACAATAGCACCGGTGCCGGCGTCCCATGACCCTAAGTGACGTTCTGCCAAGGTCGTGCAAGCCCACATATGGCAGCACGCATGTGCCCACATAGTGCACTGGTGCTGCACGATTCTAAGCGGCATAATGCTGAATCCACAAGACTAGGCAACTCGACGCCCGACTCTCTGTGAGCTTCATCTAACAATGAGTGACCCTTTGCGAGTTAGATTTGGTATCGAGCAACCCTCGGCAAAGCTTGCTGATGTCTGCCAACCCTCGGTGAAGTTGTGCCGACGTCCCTTGACCTCCTCCGCGGAGCTTCCTAGCCACGATTGACCATGGCTTTCTTTCTGTCTATCCAAGTTTGTTTGGGTGGCGGGGCGTTGTAAAATAGGAATACTACTGCATCAGTGATATCAAGATTGGAAGAACAAAACTATATCAAACCTCTGAACTTGCATTCCGAAAACACTAGAGCTCAAAGCTGGAGTTTGTCTTGAGCTTTGAGCAATTTCAAAGCAAAAATTTACACAAAAAAATTTGGAACCGTGCTACCAGACGCCAAAAATTCGGCTTAAAGACTTTTAAAGGTCCAAAGTCCCACGTAAATGCTCTCCCAAAGGCACTTGATTATCTTGGCTCAGTCAAAGCAAAAGTGTAATTTTATGAGTGCCCACTCTATCGGCTCAGTACTTGGGCCTCCTATGTCGGCCCCTCCCCAACAAATCACCACCGTCGATCATGCCCTGGCCGTCTCATCATGTACTTTTTCATCCACACCCATCGACTCATCTCTCTATCCGGCCCCATTGCATCTCCCCTAGGGGTGAGCATGGTCCGGGTTGGTCCGGGCCACCTCCTAACCCTAGGACCAACCCGTACAGTGTTGGTCCTCAATTTTTAGGACCGAGGACCGACCCTATTGAGTCTGGGACCAAGGACCGGACCGACCCAATGGGTTCGGTCCGGTTCCAGGGTCAACCCGGGACCGATCGATAATTTTTTTCATCTTGTTTTTTATACTCCCTAAAAAAGCAAACCTACAAATTCAAATTACACATCTATCTACAATGCTGCATTGTGCAACTAAACTATAAATACCAATTCATATTTAGCAAATTTAAGATGACATAATAATAAAAATTTCGTACTTACTAACCACTCATCGAGATACGGGACAAGATAGGGTCCACAATGTGGCGAGCGGGATGTTGCTACTTTTGATTTTGGCAAATTGAAGAACAAAGAAGATAGAATGGAAGAGAACGTACTTTTAGGAAGGAAGCCGTGAGGAGATTTACGGTGTAAACTTCGCGCCGTTTTGGACGTTGCGAGTCCGTGACTGTGAGGAGTCCTTGGTCCTCACAGTGAAGAACGTACTCTAGACTGTGGAGGAGGAGGCCATGAAGACCTTTATGGCGTAAACTTCACGCCTTTTGGAATTGGTTGCCGTCTATCCATGACTTTGAACCTAAGGAGTCAACGGCTTTCACATCATTTTACTTAAGTTTTTTTTTTTTAACAGACATTTTACTTAGGTTTGAATATACAAAAGAATTATAAATAATGTAAATATAATATAATATATAGGGTTGGTCCAGGGTTGGACCGACCCAAAACTCTCAGGACCGAGGACCAACCCGCACAGTGTTGGTCCTAGAATTTCAGGACCAAGGACCGACCCAATCCCCTTGGGAACCGGACCAGGACCGGCAGGGTTGGGCCGGTCCAGGGTCGGTCCAGGGTCGACCCTAGACCGCTGCTCACCCCTAATCTCCCCATCCCTGGGCCCCACTACAAAACCTATCTAAAAAGAAAAGTTAGCTCTTAAATTATATGAAATCTTCATTTTTATTTTTGCCACTACGAAACAATTGAAATAAAGCAAGCCGAATTAATCAAGCATTCCCAAGATCACGAGCGTGCCATATTGCATAGAATAGTACCAATATTATAGCACAGAAAACTAGAGTTTAAATTAAGTGAAAATCTAATCTAAACATACAATGTAAATGACACAATCCAAATATGCTCGGGATATAATTGTGTATGAGGATCCAATGACTTGTTTAGATTTAACATCCAAATTCCAATAGGATTAAGTTATAGCATATGTTTTCATTAGTTGATTTGTTCACCTAGGAGCAGGGACCCAAAAAAAAAAAAAAAGGATTTAGGTACGTTCGTTGTAATTATATAAGGTTTCTTAATTGTAAAAAAATTCCTAAATTGCCAATTAGTATCCCTTTGCAAGTGTAGCTCCAAATATTTTTCTCCTCTTCCCTTTTCCTTTTCCTTTTAGTGGTTTTTTTTTATGGTTTTGTACTACTGCGGTGTGACTTATTAAGGTGGTGATTTATTACAGAAGAATGAGTCATTTCATTCATCGGTTATAATATAAATTCCCATTGAGTTATCCACCTTACCAAGATTAGACTTCAGGAACTCAACCCCCGACTCTTCTCTCGATGATGCGATAGTTACTTACTAGTGGAATGGAGGTTAGGAGATCACCCGACAAATTGTGAGCCATTGATTTCAACATTTGGATGAAAAACCACAATAGATAAAGAAAAAGATCAAAGAATTTCCTTTTTTGTATCACTTTCAAATCAATACTTAACTTTTATTTGAGGAAACCATATAAAAAAATGACAACGACTGCTGAAAATCTATCCGAGAATTAATTGTAAGGAGGTAACGTGGCAAAAAAAAAAGTCCATCTATTACTTAAATTTCTATATACTCGTCAATTTAATAAAAGAAAAATGTCAAAGTTAGAGTAGTCTTGATTTCGAATCTTGCATAAAGACAGCCACATCGATGACTTCCAGCATTCTCGATCATGTCGGGATGGACCAGGATTTGTTCTAGACAATGAAGGAAAAAGGCATTGCCATATTTTCATTTTGGGTTTTGCCATTAGCTCGCTTCACGTTTAGTTTTTAGTATATAACCCTCTTAGTTTGATTTTTTATTTTTTTTTCATTTCATTGGTAATAATCGAATTTTTTCATTAGATTTGACAAGCTCAATTCTCAAAATTTTGTTCTGAAATCGATCTTCAATGAATGCAAGAAAATTATCACAATGATCCAACAATGGAGCATAGATGATGACTATTGGAAATGAGCGGATGCGAGGATAAATCGGCTAAAGCTTGAAAGAGAGCAAGACTCTTAGAATACTTAAATAATAAACCAATCCTTCATTTAATAGCTTAAATTTTTTGAATGGTTAGCAATGGTTCCACCAAAATCTCATATGGCATTAGAGCAAGAGATCTTGAATTAAAATCTTTCAGGCCCTATTTGCTTCTCCAATTACATATTTCCATGCCTCGGCTTAGGTTAAAGACCAACCTACGCATAAGAGAGAGTCTTAGAATATTTAAATTATAAATCACGTCTTTATCTAACAGTAATATCTCAAAAGATCAAGTGGTGTTAGGATTATCCTAATGTTATCATTTTCTTTTGCCTTAAAGATATTTTTGTATTTTTTTGATTTTTTGCTAAGTAATATAATGGCCAAATTTCTTGTGTACTTGACTTTTCTTTTTTTCCTTTCTTATCCGATCAGTGTTTATTACTCTATCAGTGTACTAAATACAACCATTGTATTGAACATATTTCAAGTAATTGATTTCTCTTACAAATACATTTCAAAATGTTTACTTCAAGTAATTTTGCAATGTTTTATACCAAACAAAGTAAAATTTTCCTTTGATTGGAACCAAACAAAGTTTATTTATTATGCTAAAATATCTTCTTATCTATAGTGTTTGCACGGGTCTCCTATATTTATGTAGTCTTTCTCCATCTAATAGATTAAATTTTTTGTATGGACATACGAATATGATATTAGAGCTAATTTAAACCCAGTTTGTTTCATATATGTAGCTCTGCATAGTCCCTAGTTTTAAAATAAGTTTTGCACACTAAAAGGGATATTATAGTGGCCAACAAAAGAAAATCATAATTAAGTTACTCCTTCAACAAGTGATGATTACGGAATGCCATGTGTGACAAAAGTAACTTTAACCCTACTATGGTACTGAGATGACAAAAAATAAAAATAAAATCAAAACACATAATGTTGATTCAGTTTTTGTAAGTCTAAAGTCCAAGCCTAGGTCGAAGTATGCAAGGAATGACAAGGTTCATTTTTTTTTTTTTTTAAACTATAGCGATCTTTACAATAAAGTGAAATAAATTTTAAAATATTTAATATATTTTATTATTCTAAATATGATTCCAATATTATATTCCCAATAAATTCCCAATAAATTCCCTATATTAATTCCAATTATTGCCCAATTTATTACCCACGTGTATTAAGTGATATTTGTCCGCTATTACATTACCATAATGGTCTTGATGGGAGATACCGGTAGCGTAACCAACGAATAAAATTGTCAGGTCATCTGTTTCGAACCCTTACGATACAGAAAAACACACCATCAAGTTTTGGAAGGGGATTGAGCAGTAGAATAGGACGTGCGTTTTTCAATATTGCAGATCGCTCGTGCTGTGTCGATCCATCAAAGATTTTGAGGTTTCCCACTTCTAAGATTTCATCAATGGCTGGAGGTATGTTGGTATTTATGTTTCCGCTATTCGATCCCGAATTCTATATGAATTTACCTGAGATGAGTAAATCAGGATCTCCAAGTTTGTTTATATTCAATCTAACAGTTGGTATGAGAGCCCTTATTTGCAATCTTTGCCTTGGTGAAACCTTTTGGAATTTATTTTATTGAATTATATGTGGATAAATTTCGGATTTGTATATGGCTTGGATCGGAATTGAGAATTCTGACCAAATTCAGGCTACCCACCATGAGATATGGATCTGAATGATCACACCGCCATTAGGAAGAGGAACCCATAAATTTTTTCAACATATTACTGATCGTCGAAGGTTAATCGAGCGGTGAATTTTGGTGGTTAGGGTTTGATAGGGCGGATTGTTTTTTGGCTTAATTCTGGTCCATACATGGTCGTTTTTGCCGGATCTCGAATCTATTCGTTCGTCCCGGTGTTCTCTTCGAAACCCATCAACCAATTTGGTTGGACATGGGTTTTGGGAGGAGACCCAGACGGCGGAACAGAGGCAGTCGTGGCGGAAGAGAGCCCGAAAGAAGACCTCGGGCGCGTGCGACGCGCCCGAGCACAGCAGCAAGTGCGTGCAATGCATGCACCCGAAGGGCTGCAACAAGCGTGTGCAACGCACGCGCCCGAGAGGCTACAGCAGGCGCGTGCAACGCACGCGCCCGAGAGGCTACAGCGGGCGCGTGCAACGCACGCGCCTAAGAGGCTGAAGCGGGCGCGTGCGTTGCATGCGTGCCTATGGTTTCTCAATTTTGCCCCTCCGCCTTTAGGAAAATTCCGATTCTGCCCTTGCCCACAAAATTCTCAATTTTGCCTCTCCGCCTTTATGAAAATTGCAATTCTGCCCTTGCCTGCGCAAAATTCCGATTTTGCCCCATTAGGGTGTGTAAACTTACGATTTTGCCCTTTTTGGCGTGAAATTCCCATTTTTACCCCCTTAAAAGTAAAATTCCAATTCTGACCTTGCGTGCAAAATTCCAGTTTTACTCCTTTTGCACGTGATTTTACTGTTCTACCCTAAGGTGCAATTCTATGAATAAAATTAAATGTCTAGTGATCCGTATATATTTAATTAATTAAGGATTAGCCACAGCATCTTTGATTATATTAAATTATATACATTAAGAGCCTTTGGATCACATATAGTTAAAGACAATAATTGTAATTATTCACATTAATATTATGAATTTTATCCCATAGGAATTTTCAATATATTAATGTGATTAATTAGGATGAAATATTATTTTATCTTTCTTAATTTACCCACAGGGATTAAGGAAGGGAATATAATTTGATAGTTTCATCACGAAGTAATTATGAATCAATTTAAATTAGAAACTTAACCCACATATAGTTTTTGATGTTATATGATTCATATTTTAAAACATGTTTTACATTGGTAAAATATGATTTAAGTTTATTGCCTCAAATATATTGATACATAAGTTTCCTTTGATTATGATGCAGTTTTACCGCCTACGATTAGTTCTGGTATAATTGTTCCCGAGCTAAATGGAAATAACTTTAAAGAATGGAGATAATTAGTTTTTCTTCAATTGGGGTGCATGGATCTTGATTATGCTCTTAAGTCAGACGAACCACCTAAACCTACTGAGAATAGTACTCATGCTGAGCATACTCATTATGCTCAATGGGAGCGGTCCAACCGTCTCAATGTGATGTACATAAAAACAAAACTCTCTGTTAGCATTCGTGGTTCAATCATTCAGCATAATAATGCCAAGGAATTGCTGAAGGCTATTGATGCTCAATTTGAGTCTTCAGAGAAGGCGCATGCCATGACTCTAATTATGAAGTTTTCATCATTGAAGCTTACCAGTGTAAGAGGTGTGCGTGAGCACATCATGAAGATGAGGGACATTGTTGCTCTGCTGAAGAATCTTGAGGTTGGGATATCAGAATCCTTTCTTGTAAACTATATCTTAAATACTCTCCCAAAAGAGTATGCTCCATTCAAGATCTCTTACAACACACATAACACTAAATGGTCAATTAATGAACTCATAACCATGTGTGTTCAAGAGGAAGAGAGGCTACTAATGGAGAAATTAGAAAGTGCTCATATGGCAACACAGGATAAGTATAAAGGGCAAAGCAAGCAAAAGGGAAAGAGTAAGATGCCTTTACCTCCCCAAGTTGGCATTAAGAAGGAATCCAAGTGCTTCTTCTGTAAAAAGAAGGGGCACATGAAGAAGAATTGCGCCAAATTTAAGGCGTGGCTCCAAAAGAAAGGTAACCAACTCACATGTGTATGTTATGAAACTAATATGGTTGATGTGAGTCACAACACTTAGTGGATTGATTCTGGTTCTACAATCCACATTTCAAATTCCTTGCAAGGTTTTCAAAACCAGCGGAAACCAGTGGGAAGTGAACAAGGCATCTATTCAGGAAATAAGATGCGCTCGCGTGTGGAAGCTATTGGGACATGCAGATTAGTTCTCAGTAGTGGTTTTGTTTTAATTTTGGAAAATACCTTTTATATTCCTAGTTTTTCTAGGAATTTAATTTCAGTTTCAAGATTTGTACCTTTGGGATACTCCTTTGAATTTTCAGATTTAACATTCAATTTATCGTATAAATCTAAAATTGTCAGGAGTGGTATTTTGTCTAACGGTCTCTTTCGAATTAATTTACAAGACAATACCGTTAATAATGCGATGCACGTTCATGATAATGCTGGGATAAAACGATGTGTTGTGAATGAGAATTCATCTATGTTGTGGCACTAGAGGTTGGGACATATCTTCATGGATAAAATTAAGAGACTAGTAAATGATGGAGTACTTAATACTCTAGATTTTACTGATTATGACAGTTGTGTGGACTGTATAAAGGGAAAACAAACCAACAAGTCAAAGAAAGGTGCTAAGAGGAGTACAGAAATATTAGAAATCATACATACAGATATTTGTAGTCTAGATATAGACTCAAATGGTCAGAGATACTTCATTTTTTTCATAGACAATTATTCATGATTCATGTATCTCTACTTGCTTCGTAATAAGCACGAAGCACTGGATGCCTTTAAGGTATTTAAAACCGAAGTAGAGAAACAATGCGACAAGCAAATTAAGATCGTGAGATTGGATAGAGGTGGAGAATACTATGGTAGATACACTGAAGATGGACAAGCACCTGGTCCATTTGCGAAGTTTCTTGAAGAGCATGGGATTATTGCCCAATACATTGTGCCTGGTTCACCGGACCAAAATGGTATTGCAAAAAAAAGAAACCGAACATTATTGGACATGGTGCGGAGTATGCTTAGCAACTCCAAACTTCCTAAGTTTTTGTGGACTGAGGCTCTTAAAATGACTGTGTACATATTAAACCGAGTTCCAACCAAGGTTGTTCCAAGGACGCCTTTTGAATTATTTAAAGGTTGGAAACCGAGTTTGCGACATGTACGTGTTTGGGGATGCCCATCTGAGGTAAGAGTCTACAATCCACAGGAAAAGAAGTTAGATCCAAAGACTATAAGTGGGTATTTCGTTGGATATGCCGAAAAGTCCAAAGGATACAGATTTTATTGTCCATTTCACACCACTAGGTTTGTGGAATCAAGAAATACTAAATTTCTTGAAAATGATCTGATTAGTGGGAGCGATCAATTTAAAGACTTTGTCCCTGAAGAAGATCATTCAGATACTCAACCTTCCACCTCAGATACTGGATTGGTTGTTGCTTACAGCGCCCCTTCAGTTCAACCGGTTGCTGAGCAACCAATCATTGAAGATCCACAACCAACTGAAATTGATCTGGTAGACCAAACTGTTCAGCAATTACCAGATACTGTTGAACTTCCAGTAGAACAGCATACTTATCAGGAGAATGTTGATGCGACATTAAGAAGGTCTACTAGAATGAAGAAATCAGCGATTCATAATGACTACATTGTGTATCTACAAGAATCTGACTATATAGTTGGAGCTGAAAGTAATCCTGAGTCGTTTTCACAAGCCATGAGTTGTAATAAATCTAATTTATGGTACAATGCCATGAAGGAAGAGATGAATTCTATGGCATCAAACGGAATCCGGGATTTAGTTGAGTTGCCTGATGGTGCAAAAGTCATTGGTTGTAAATAGGTCTTCAAAACTAAGAAGGATTCATTAGGCAATATAGAGAGATATAAAGCTAGACTCATTGCCAAGGGATTCACTCAAAAGGAGGGAATCGATTACACGAAGACGTTTTCTCCTGTATCTAAGAAAGATTCTCTTCGTACTATTTTGACATTGGTTGCTCATTTTGATATGGAGTTACATCAAATGAATGTGAAAACGGCGTTCCTCAATGGAAAATTAGAAGAAGTGGTTTACATGAAACAACCAGAAGGATTATTCTCTAATACTGGTGAGCATTTGGTATGCAAGCTTAAAAGGTCTCTATATGGCTTGAAACAAGCATCCCGCCAATGGTACTTAAGATTCCATGAGGTCATCTCTTTATTCGGTTTTAAAGAGAATATCATGGATCAATGTATATACCAGAAGGTTAGTGGGAGCAAAATTTGTTTCCTTGTGCTATACGTAAATGATATTTTACTTGCAACCAATGACAAGGGGTTGTTATATGAAGTGAAACAATTTCTCTCTAAGAGTTTTGATATGAAAGATATGGGTGAAACATCTTATGTCATTGATATTAAGATCCATAGAGATAGACCTCGAGGTATATTAGGACTATCTCAAGAAACCTATATCAATAAGGTCTTAGAGAGGTTTCGAATGAAAGATTGTTCACCAAGTATAGCACCCATAGTGAAGGGTGATGGGTTTAATTTAAACCAATGCCCGAAGAATGATTTTGAAAGGGAACAAATGAAGAACATCCCATATGCTTCTGCTGTTGGAAGCTTGATGTATGCTCAGGTTTGCACTCAAAGTAATCCAGGTATGGACCACTGGAGAGTTGCAAAGAAGGTGATGAGGTATCTTCAAGGAACAAAGGGACACATGCTTATGTACAGACGGACGGACAACTTGGAGGTAGTTGCTTACTCGGACTTAGACTTTGTTGGCTGCATTGATTCCCGTAAATCAACATTGGGATATATTTTTATGTTCGCTGGTGGAGCTGTATCTTGGAGGAGTGCAAAACAAACCTTAGTTGCCACTTCCACTATGGAGGCAGAGTTCGTTTCCTATTTTGAGGCCACCTCACATGGCGTGTGGTTGAAAGGTTTCATATCGGGGCTTAGAGTTATGGATTCCATTGCTAGGCCATTAAGAATATTTTGCGACAATTCAGCTGCAGTTTTTATGGCTAAGAACCACAAAAGTGGTAGTTGAAGCAAGCACATCGACATCAAGTATTTAGCCATCAGAGAACGTGTTAAAGAGAAAAAAAATAGTCATAGAACACATAAGCACTGGATTGATGATAGCTGATTCTTTAACTAAAGGCATGCCATTAATGAGTTATAAGGATCATGTTTCTAGAATGAGCATTGGTCCAATTATGTAAATTTTTCTTTATATGGAAGAATTTATGAGACTTTTATTCATTTATAATGTTTTTCTCAATATAGCTGTATACATTTAGTTATTATGAGAAAAATAATTACGTTTGACCTGGAGTAAACATAAGGTTTATTCATTAAGTTATTTGATCACATATGGGCTGATGAAATACATTGTGATACACGGAAGACAACACTCGCTCTAAGAGGACTCATCGCCGTGATTCATGTGTTTTATTTCAGTATGAAGTTTTGTGGGTTTGGGTTAATAATTCATTTGAAGGAATATTGGGATCAAGTGGGAGAATGTTAAAATATTTAATATATTTTATTATTCTAAATATGATTCCAATATTATATTCCCAATAAATTCCCAATAAATTCCCTATATTAATTCCAATTATTGCCCAATTTATTACCCACATGTATTAAGTGATATTTGTCCGTTATTACATTACCATAATAGTTTTGATGGGAGATACTGGTAACGTAACCAACGGAATAAAATCGCCAGGTCGTCTGTTTCGAACTCTTATGATACAGAAAAACACACCATCAAGTTTTGGAAGGGGATTGAGTAGTAGAACAGGACGTGCGTTTTTCAATATTGCAGATCGCTTGTGTTATGTGGATCCATCAAAGATTTTGAGGTTTCCCACTTCTAAGATTTCATCAATGGCTGGAGGTATGTTGGTATTTATGTTTCCGCTATTCGATCCCGAATTCTGTATGAATTTACCTGAGATGAGTAAATTGGGATCTCCAAGTTTGTTTATATTCAATCTAACAATAAAATGTAATTTTTAATCTTCAAGGAGTTGATTGAGTATGTGAGAGATTTATTTATAAGACAGATCCTATATTTAGTTGCATACTCGCCAATAAGAATAACTCTAAGGGGTCATGCTCACAATCGGCCCATTGATGGAGTCTTATTGCATGTGATTGAGACAATTATAGGTTTTTAGTCAAGTAAAGATTTGCATCCGTTGTTACAATTTATTTTTACTATATACCTAATTTTAATAATTACAAAAATTCCTCTATAAGTATGCCAATTTCAATTGAAACTTATCAATTTGTTGGTTTATGGGGAACTTCTTTAAGCTAAAAAGGGGTCAAACAATATCTGATGGACTAGCTAGATGTATACGGAATACAGAAGTGCGGTGAACAAATGGGTTAAAGAAGAACACCTAAAAACAAGAAGCTGCCACACAAATCTTATAGGATTGTCCAACCTCCCTAAACATTCGGAATGTGTAAACTGTATTGAATCTACACTTTATATTACCATAACTTGTAATACCATAAATCAATTTTATCGATGTATCATAATAGTATTGTTCTTTTAATTACAACGGGATGTTGTAATATTATATTATACATTCGAAGTAGTATAGAAGTGACTCTAACTTACGAGTCTTTTATTGAATAAGAATGATACATTGAAAAATAATGAATTTTTTTTTATGTCAATCGAAAAAAAAAAAAAGGAGAGTTTTTCAATTTACGGCACAGATCAGCTTATGGGAACCAAAATCGAGTTTATGTAAAACTTAAACATGAGTGGTCGATTAAAAAACAAAAAACAGGAAAACATGAATGTGCCATACAATTCAGCCTCTTCGGTCGGCCCCTCGCTAAACAAATCACCGCCGTCGATCATATCCAACGACCCGCCTCTGTCTCCGGGCCCCACTGCATAGTGCAGATCCCCATCCCTTTGACCCCCGCTCACCTTGAATCTCTCCTTCTTCGTCATTTTTCCCATTTCATTCCGCTTCTTTATAAATAAATAAAAAAACGGATTTGAGTGTACATAAAAATAAATTTTATTAAGAGGTATCCAAAAGACACTAATTAAGAATAATAAAATACTAAAAACACATATAAACGCATTGTAAAGAATTAAGCAAGAACTCATTTCGAATGAGAGCAATTTGTTTTAATTTAATTTAATATATACATTATTTTTTCTTCTTCTCCTCTTGAAGAGTTTTCAGTCCCATTTCAATTGGCAAGTGAAAATGCCAAGTGATTTCCTCTAAGAATATTTTATAAAGTGAAGTTCATACTAGGATTGCATTTATATTCTTCATTGATTTGCGCTAAAGTTTAATCTCCCTCTCACTTTCCATCTCATTAGTGACCTTTCATTTCAAGTCTTGGAGGCCTAAAGTCATGCGCAAAATTCAATGAAGTAGAAATGATATTGCCAATCACTTTCTGAACTCAAGAAATTGCCCAAAACCGGTGTACACGATCATTTTCGAATAGTGGGGGAGAGGGAACGGGGAAAGTTCCGAAAGGGAAATAGGAGAAAGAAACTTGGGCTACGGCCCACGGGCAAATGGCGCACGATCATTTTCGGATAGAGTCTTTGACTGTACCTAATGGTGACACTGCGCGCGGGTCTCCTAAACCCAAAAGGATACCCCCGGTTGTGGTGGGGATCTTATCTACGTATGACTTTCTTTGGTCTTTGTTCCATTGCGTAAGCCATAATCCCCAAACAAAGTGATATATAGATGAGAGCTAGAGCCTGGAAACCCCACCAAATGGTAAACATCCTTGAAGCCCCTCATTAATCGACTCTTCTCATGGCTGCTTCTTCGAATTAGAAAAGGTGTTACCATGCTCCTGAGTTTCAGAGGCAGGAACGTCCGCAACAACTTCCTTGGTCATCTCTCTACTAGAAATTTGAAAATATTTGCTCCTTTGATCAGAAATCAAAATCATTATGAAATATAGATTTTGCATCATGCTACTGACATGGTTGAGGAACTTCTTCTTTTTCCTCTCTTTATTTATGATTTGTGATGCTGAGTATTTTAATTCAAAATTAATTGGATGCTTGCTGAATGGCCATGGTCTTCCGAGTTGCTTTGTGTAATTTATCATATGGATATCTATCACCTCTTATAATCTAATTGATGATGCTAGCACTGTTGGAAATTTCCTATAATATGGACTTACATTAATTAATTAATTTTCTATTTTAAATAATTGGGTTAATGGATATTCCAATATTTGTTGAACCCTAAAGTGATATGATTGAATTGGGTATTTGCATCTATTGATAACGGGCCTAGTTGAGCAGCAAAGTATAGGCAATTGTGTTTAACTGAAGCCCGTAATGAGAAGGGCCCAGTTGACACGCTGTTGATTAAGGTTTGCTAGGTCCCCTCTCTAGCCTATAAAAGGATATAGGTTATACCTATTAGTTGCTTTAATCCCATTGAAAGCTGCTATATCGAAATAGGTCATAGAGATGAAGATCTAGCATTCTGATAGATCTCTGATTATCAGAGTGATCTATTTTTCTGCAAGTAAAGCAATGGCTCAAATAGGTACGCTTTAATTCTGCTATATTTATTGATCAATGTTTTACAATCATATATGGATATGTTATTTCCTTGATTGATTAATTGTATATGTGAATAAATTTTCTACATGTGGTATCAGAGCTTATCATATATGATTGTAGAACCCAATTTTATTTTTATTTTTTATGGACAAAATCGAAATCCTCCTCTTTGAGCCGAATATGGGCATTATTTTTTCATGTAGATTTTTTTTTTTTTTTTGTTTGATTGATCTCGGAACCATAGGGCTTTTGTTCTACATGTCAAGATCTTTTCAACCATATATAATTTGCATAATTTCATTGAGAATTGAGAGAGAATTTTAGATTTGAAATTCTAGGGTTTATTCTAGAATTTGCAAATTACTTGCAATTGATTGATGTTTGTTGTAAATCGGTGTATGGGTATTGTTATATATATATATATATATTTTAACATCCTTTTGTTGCATCAAGGTAAGTTTTTAGGGTATAAATTTAAGAAAACCAAAATTTCAGCCATGGGAGGCTTGGATCCGAAATTTTGAAGCTTGTATGTGGTAGATTTACTCGTTTTTTTTTCTTTGTTTAATTCATTCTAGTCAATTATATTGATGTTATATGCAAGTCTCTGTTTCACAAACTTTTTGGCTTGAAATTATCAAGCGATTTTTCATGTTATTTGCTTGTGCTATTGCTATTATATTGATGTTCTAGAAATTGGTATTGTATTAATGGGATTTTAGTTCAGTTCATTGCGAGCTTGATTCAAAGCTGGGTAAGGTGTGGTCTTTTGTGTAATATGTGTGAATGTGGATACTGGTTGATTTTGTGTCTGCATCGTCGAGAAATTTGGTGGGTCATAGGTAAAGCTCGTCACCCCAAACTTTTATCTTCCGCGACCGTTGTTGGGTCACAGTTATTTTCTAGTGCGGGGATCGTTATGGTTGTGCTTTCTGATGTTCTGGCCAACTTCTGTGTTGGGAAAAAGGGGGCGAATCGTGGCCCTCTATTTTGCTTATGCTGGACTAGATCTGCAAAACATAGATGGTGTTGGTGTGATTTGGGCTAGATTCATGGGATTTAGCCTCATTGTGCAGTAGCTTTTGCTTTGACTGGAGGGCGCGTAAACAATTTGGGTTCGAGGGCTAAGCGGCTTGAACTTCTTTCTGCTTCTCGTGTAGGTTCTCGTTTAATGATTCACGTATGTTGGAATCTAGCAACTAGTGTACTGATTGATGGGTGCTTCCATATCCTTGTTTGCATCGGATTCAAGATAAGTTTTTCAATGAAATTTAGACGAATTCCATTGATGGTAATCATGGGAACTGCTTATGGGATTGATGAGTTAATACTGGTTAGATCTTGACTGCTATCAATAGTTTGTGTGGAGCAAAGGCAGTTGGTGATAGAGCTAGGAAGCTCTAGTCCAATGCTGAAATTCCTTAAATAAGAGATTTTTCTAATCAATAATCTCTGTCTAGGACTTCTTTGGTTTGCTTGCACCCTGAAGGCTTCAAAGACCTTTTAATGTACTTTAATTGAGATTAGTCTTTATGACTATTGTTGTTGCGGGTTCTATGAGCATTGGTAGAGTTATCCAATGAGAGTGGGCTACTTTACGGGGTGTGCTTTCCATTAGTTATCATGGATTTTCCTTTGCCTAGGTCAAATGGACAAATTCTTGTTACTGTGCTTTTCTTTCACTAGCTGGAGGATAATTTCAGCTTAATGATCGTACAAATCTTTCTTTAAGAGGTAAAGAATCTTATTTGTGGGGAAATAAGTAATATGTGATTAGATAATTGTTCTTGGAAAACATAATAGTTTTCCAATGAAGACCCAATGTTCAAAGTTTGAAACCATATCTGTCCTTTGCAAGAAATTTCGACCTCTAAGCTCTTTAATATCTATCTAGGTTTGGAAAGAAAAATTCATGTTGTTTAGGTTTCTACTGGCTTGCTACAATTACCCTAAGATTAAGGTTTCCCTGCAAACCTGTTTTACCAAAGGAAGTACTATGCAATCTCTTGTCCGAGAAGTCAATAGCGAAGTGTAAATGATGAGCTGATTTCCTCACCATCTTCTGTAGTGGTAGATTACATCGTTTGCCGAGGTCTTTCCTGTTTTGCATGAGTAGTGATTGATAATTTTTGTTGGCCAAGTAATTTGTTGGCGTAATAATACTGATGCGAAATCTTGATTGATCAAGTGATCGAATGAGTCATCAAATTCTAGATAAGTGTGGTTTTCAAAGTATGATATGAGACCACTTATTGATTGAGCTATCAAATTGCCACGTGATGTGGGAGTTCCATCGTGTCAAGTAATTACACTAAACATGAACGATTGTTTTTTTATTCATGCATGTCTTGGGAATTTTCGCCCTCCAGCTTGCGTTATATCTCGTTTCTGCTGGGTTTTGGGGAACGTAGAAAGTGATGGCAATGCATGTGTTAACACCGCTGCATCACTGGCAATGTTGACTAGTGTTTTGGGGACTCTATAGGAACTTATCTTTGTGTCGGTCTGGATATAATCTGAGCATGGCTTGATCTGTATGCGAGGAGTTTAAGTTGGAGATTTGTTGTGCTGATCAGTCTTCAGTGTTGCGTGCTGAGGTTTTGTGGGGAACGGAGTCCTTGTTATAGCCGTCGAGGCCCCACAATTGAATGTCATGTGGCAATTTCTTCTCCTATTGAGAACTCAAAGTGCTCTACTCCGATGTGGTGTACAGCACTTCATAGGTTTTTGCAATTGTTGCATGATCACTTTCAAGTCATTTTCATTATAGAAGTTTGGAATAGATTGTAATGACAGTCACGATAGAAGATCATGCTACAATATACCGTAAGATGAAAGGCTATCGGATTGTAGTGTCGGGAGTCTAGCGTGAGCGTTTGCTTCATGAAAACATGCTTCTTAGTTGAGCTGTTTTTCGTCTATTACATAAGTTTTTTTTTTTTTATTCTACTTTCTAGGGGAAGCAATTAGCAAAAGGAAAGAATAAAACTTTGGTTGTTAAAGAGTTTCTCTGATGTCAATGCAAAACAACTTGAACAATATTGGGAATTTATTTCCCTCGTCCTGGTAGTTTAAAAATATGATAATAATAAATGCAATTTTTGACAAGGTTTTCACAGAAGATAGATCAAGTTAGCTATACCCCATATCAAGAATTGAACTCGGTGAGGTACAGCTGGGGTATGTGAAAGTTAGAGAATGATCTTGAATTTGCATTGCGTATGTGTTGTGCAGGATCATTAGCTATGGGAGTAATTTTTGTATCGTTGGTTGGTTGTTGATGTCTTTCTTCTATCCTTAGTGCTGAGTGACGTGCCTTTATTCTGATTATTTATATGTTACTAATTTGAGAAATATGGCACTGTTCTTGCTTCTCATCAGCCATCGTCGAAGAGCTTAGCCTATGGGTAGTTAGGATCTCGGGCCCAAAATTTGTGGAAGTGATGCTTTCTTTCATAACATATTACAATTATTACTGCAGAATCAGCGTTCACTTTTCTATTTGCTATTTTATCTTGGTCTCTTGCTTATATGTACTTGGGACTTGAAGTGAGTGCTTAAGATTTGCTAGTGGGACTTTTATTTATTAATTGGAATATGTGCAACACAAGTCCTAACACTTACAAGGAAAGTGCAATTCAGTCCTAAAACTTACAAAAAGTGCAATCGAGTCATAAAACTTGTCAAATTGGTTCAATTGAATTCTAAAGTTAACACCGTCAAACTGAGTAACGGAAAATGCTGACGTGGCACTGACGTGGCATTTTAAATGATTTTTTATTATACACATGGCTTTTAATATTATTTTTATTATTTTTTAAATTAGATTTAAAAACAGAAAAGAAAAAGATAAATTTATTTAAAAAAACAAAACTGTGCAAAAAAAATAAAAAGGCACCGGTGGTGCTTCCGCCGCCGCCTATCGCCGGAGTGGCCGGCGACGATCGCCGGCCCTGGGCAGGGTGGCCTACCTTCGCTCGAGCGAGGCCTCACCGACCCCAGGCGAGGGCTGACCACCCCCGCCAGGTCGGGCGAGGATGCCCAAATATGGGCACGCCGGCCCAGATTTGGGGTTGGCGATGCTCGCCCAGATCTGGGCGTCCCCGACGCTGGATCGGGTGGAGTCATCGGTGGCGGCTAGGCGACAATGGTAGTCCGGTGCAGCGATGGCATCAGGGGGGTCAACGGTAGGATGTTGGGGAACGGTAGCAGCCCAGCATCGCAAAGGGTCACGGCTGGTTTGCTGTGGATGGCGTCGGGGCTACGGCGGCACGGCTCGGCAGCAATCTGGTGCAGCGACGGCGATGGAACCCCTGCCCTTCGGAACCCATTCACTCAGATCTGGACAACGTCAGAGCACGGCGTCGGGAGTGCGACGGAGCTAAATCGGCGTGCCCAGATCTGGGCAAGCATCGCCGACCACAGGCGAAGGCCGGCGAGGCCTCCCCCAGGGAGGGCGAGGGCCGACAAGGCCTCTCGCAGGGAGGGCGAGGGTCGCCGGCGCCCCGTGAGGGCCGGCGTGCCCAGATCTGAGCGTCCTCGCCCGACCTGGCGGGGGCGGTCGGGCCTTTCCTGGGGCTAGCGAGGCCTCGCCCGGCCTCGCCCAAGGTCGGCAACCGTCACCAGCCCCTTCGGCGATGGGCGGCGGTTGCGGTGGAAATGCCCGCCATGCCATTTTCTTTATTTTTTAACATTTTTGTTTTTTAAATAAATTTAGTTTTTCATTTTTAGTATTAAATCTAATTTTTAAAAATTTTGAATAAAAAATAATTTTAAAAAGCCACATGGAAAATAAAAATTTATTTAAAATATGACGTCGACACCACGTCAGCAATTTCCGTTAATAAATCTGACGGTGTTAACTTTAGGACTCAAGTGAACCAATTTGACAAGTTTTAGGACTCGATTGCACTTTTTATAAGTTTTAAGACTGAATTGCATTTTCCTTGTAAGTTTTAGGACTTGTGTTGCACATATCCCTTATTAATTTAAGCATGAGAACCTATTGACTAAAGGTGACAGAATGGTGGGTTGCTTTCCCTACAAACTGTAATTGGTTACAGTGCTTGCTTAGAGTGTTCTTCATTCTGTTTAAGTTGAGGTCAAGTAAGCAGCTTGGGTGCCATCCTTTTTCTTGTAAAGATTGTAGTACTTGCCTAGGTGTATTTGTTTGGTATTTGGTGAATGAGTAATTTAAACTTAAATACCAAACATGCTGACTAAAGTGCTAGATGCACCTATCCTTTCTTTTGTTGGGTTAATTCAGTGATTTGGACTAAAACCGTTTTTTTTTTTTGACCCCCCATTTAAAAAAAAATTGTGGCAAAAATTGTTACTTCGTAAATGCAATATGATCTTGGGAAGCATATATTGTAAAGTGCTTCATATTGTTAGATAAATTTCGGGCATATATATTTTTTGGAGTTTCCTCTTAATAAAAATTAGTATATATAATTATCTGCTCAAAAGGGGTTATTGTGTATATTAATTTGAAAATTGCATGAAGATAAATTCCAAAATTAAAATATGGGGATGTATGACTTAAAAAAGATTTATCTGCCCAAATGGGATAAATTTTTGAAAGTTATATGTAATTCCCCTCTATATTGATATATTAGAGATGAATGATGGGGATGTGTGACTTAAAAGGTTTATCTGCCTAAAGGGGATAAATTTTTTAGAGTTATGTGTAATTCCCCTCTATGTTGAGATAATGGAGATATATATAATTTAAAGGATTTGTTTGCCCAAAGGGAATTGAACCTTGAAGATTATATGTAATTCTCTTTTATCATCTCTATATATTGATATCATGAAGATGTATAATTTAAATGATTTGTCTACCTAAAGGGGATGGATCATTGACAATTATATGTAATTCTCCTTATTGGTGCTTTATAAACTTCATGCTGTGAAAAATAATTGTGCATTATACACTCTGCCCAAAGGGGAGTTTATAATGTACTAATTATTTTTGTTGAAATACTTATTGTCCAAAATTGATCTTATTGCATTATGTGTGACAAACAGTTACTTTTGCTATAAATAACAACAATGCCACGGTTAAAATGTTAATTGGATCAAATATTATACTGTTAAGGACTTGGTCAAAAAGGGAGAATATTAGAACTAAGTTCATATTGGTTGATCCTCTAACAAAAGAGCTTACGGCCCATTTTGTTTAAAAAACATGTAAAGAATATGAGTGTCTTGGATTCTTTTGATTTCTTTTGTTAGTGGGAGTTATATAATTTGTATTTCTGGATATTGTATTTATATGCAAACAGATAATGCTTTTATGATGTTTATTAAAGCATTTATTTTCAATGATTATTATTATTGATTCTATTGTTATCCTTTCTCCTATTGACTGAGAAATGGAAGTATAAAACAGTAACTTTAAACAAATTTTAGTTTAAAGATGACTGAATGTCACTGATTATGAGATCTCATGTTGGATTGTGACATAATTGTGCAATTTCATGTTATTTAGAAATTGCACCATGGCAATTTCATGTTGTTTAGAAATTGCGTTAATGCAGTTTCATGTTGTTGAGAAATTGCATTGATGACCGATAAGAAATAGTGTATATTTTGATCACATGTTGGCACTATTTCTTACTATACTACCAGGCCCATGATCCATGAAAATATAATGCTTATTATATGTGATTATGGAAGGTCTTGTGTAATGATATTTTCTTAACACATTGATCTCCATAGTCCTATACTGAGGTTATATAGGATTGGATTGGTATTGATATGCCATTATTGGAATATTATTTTTTAAAAAAGTTGTGGCAACATGAAACAAAATTTTAGTTATTAACCCGATAGTGTCGTTTTCAATATAAAATCTTTTTCAAAATAAAATAAATCAATTAATGTAGCTCAAGCGGGAGAATGTTGGAAATTTCCTATAATATGGGCTTACATTAATTAATTGATTTTCTATTTTAAATAATCGGGTTAATGGATATTCCAATGTTTGTTGAACCCTAAAGTGATATGATTAAATTGGGTATTGGCATCTATTGATAACGGGCCTAGTTGAGCAGCAAAGTGTAGGCAATTGTGTTTAACTGAAGCTCGTAATGGGAATGGCCTAGTTGACACGCTATTGCTTAGGTTTGCTAGGTCCCTTTCCTAGCTTATAAAAGGATATAGGTTATACCTATCAGTTGCTTTAATCTCATTGAAAGCTACTATATCGAAATAGGTCATAGAGAGGAAGATCTAGCATTCCGATGATCCCTGATTATCAAAGTGATCTATTTTTCTGCATGTAAAGCAATGGCTCAAATAGGTACGCTTTGATTCCGCTGTATTTATTGATCGGTGTTTTACAATCATATATGGATCCGTTATTTCCTTGACTGATTAATTATATATATCAATAAATTTTCTACGAGCACTTCATACTTTAAAATTCTGAGATAGTAAGTTTGGCTCAATCTAATATAATCCATCTCTTTGGGAAAGCATTGATCTAATTGTCTCACAGATCAAGAGGTCTATACAAGGAAGATTAGTCGGCTCCTCTGTTGTCGCTAGGCAAATTGCATTGTATAGGTACTAAGGGAGAGCTTTAGCTTCAATATTTTGCATTTAAGCAAAGGACATTGACTCAAAAGGAATTAATTTTAAAGTAAATAGTGTTTAATTTCTTGTTAAAATACCTACTGCAGAGCATCTTTTTTCAAATAAGAAAGAAGAAGAAAATAGAGGAACTTGCAATTGCATATGAAAACTCAAGCGGGGGCCACAAAACTAGATCAATGCCAACGTCATGTGATCCCATTGCGCTACCGTGGTCCCATGCAATGCGCAACACCATGGCCACACAATTAGGTAATGCAATGCTTGACCCTCAACAAACTAGATCTGATGTCAGGTGACCCTAGGCAAGTAGAATCTGGTGTCGAGCGACCATTTCGATAAAGCTTGCTGATGTCCCCCAACCCTCGTCAAGCTTGCCGATGTCCCCCAACCTTCTCCAAAAAGCATCCTAGCCATGAGCGACCACGGCTCTCTCTATCTTCATCCAATATTGGGTTGGGGAAAGGGTGTCAAAAACTAAATTGAAAACCGAACCAAACTGAACTGAAAATTTTGGCTTTTTTTTTTTTTCGGTTCGATTCTCATTAAAAATCGAAACTTTTAACTAGTTCAGTTTTTATCGGTTTGGTTAACCAAACCAAATCAATAAAATCTAACGTTTTTCCTATTTATAATTATTTTTTTAATTATTTAATTTTTTTTCTTTTCCTTCCTCTTCTTATTCATTGGCCGGCCAGTGACTAGCCAATGAAGAAGAAGAAGAAAAAAAGAAGAAAGAAAAAAAGAAAAAGAAAGAAAAGGAAAAATAAAAATAAAAATAATAAAAAAATAATAAAAAATCAATTTAAAAAATAAAAAATTTATAGAAAGGCGTGTATGTAGGGAGAAATACAAACATAAAAGTAAAAACCGAAAAATCAAACCAAATCGAACCGAACAGGGATTCCAGTTCGGTTCGATTTCAGTTCAGATTGGATTTAAGTTCAGTTCAATAAATTCTTTATTGGTTCGATTCAGTTTGATTTTTCAAAAATACCAAACCGAACTAGACCATTTACACCCCTAGGGGGGTGTTGTTGGAAAAAAAATATATTAACATGCATGCCAAAGATGTTAAACCCCCGAGCTCTCCCTCGCCTTGAGCTTTGACCATTTTCAATGCAAAATTTTGCACCAAAATATTTGAAGTCGTGTTCCAAAATGCCAGAACTTTGGCTCAAGGGCTTTTGGAAATTCAAAGCTGCTCGTCTCCCATATGCAGCTTGAGCGTCCTAGCTCGGTAGGGGCAGAAGTGTAATTTCATGAGTGCCAACTCAGTCGGCTCATAATTTGGGCCTCTTGACTCGGCCCCTCCCCACAACAGATAACACCTAAAATTTTCTTCTGAAACCGATCTTGGTGTCCGACGTCTTCCCGACTTTCTGAACCTTTTAGCCCTGAGAGCAAAAATAGAAATCTCGTTTTCTAGTTATTTTCTCTCTTTCTAAAACTTTGAATTTTAGCTTATTCCACTTTAAAATTTAATCTCAACTTAAAATGCCCTCTGAATTGGTACTTTTTTAAGGTGATCAATATTCACCGCTACAACCATTTAATAACAGGATTAATCGATATTTTTTTTTTCAAATTTTTTTGTCAAGCTTGCACCCTTTTTGTATATATAATTTAAGAATTAGGAGGTCGGAACATAGTGATTCATGGTTCAACAATTTACATTAACCTCAAGAAAAGAAAATTAAACGTAGTTATAATTACCCTAAATATTATTCTATCAAAGAAAGAGTCAATAAATAATCTCCATACTATATAAGGAGTCGGCCGATATTGATAAACAGTTAGGAGGACTAAATATCCATCACCCTTATTAAAAGGTTTACTTGTTTTCTTCTCTCAGAATCATACAAGTGTGAAATATTATGTTTACTTCATTTATACAATATAAAATCCCTTATACTGTGCATGCAATTCAGGCTTTATATTTTAATTTTTTTTATTGTATAATTGATGTACACAAAATATAAACACGTCTTTGTCTTTCTTCCTATTTGGTAAAAAGAATCTTTCACAAAATAGAATTTATTAACGTAAACACTTAATTCGTGTGCTTGTTACACTATAACTATACTAATACAACCACAAAATAGAATTTATTGTAAATTATTAATGTCTCTTTAAAAAATATATATCAAATTGTTCACTCCAAGTAATTTTACAACGTTTTATACCAAACAACGTAACTTTGCTATCAAAATATCTTCTCATATATAGGGTTTGCGAGGGTCTTCTATATATGTAATCTTTCTTCGTCCAATAGCTTAAATTTCTAGGTTGGACTATTCAATATGATATCAAAGCCAAGTTCAAACCCAGTTTTTTTTGTATATGTGGCTCTCCATACATCAATTTCACCTATCATTTTAAGATCGGTTTGGCACACTAAAAGAGATATTATAATATTATACATTGCTTGTTTAGAGAATTTATACTTACCTTATTATCTCTTCACGAATAGTGGCCAACAAAAAAAAAATCATAATTAAGTGACTCCTAAAAGTGCACGATTACGGAATGTCGCATGGGAAAAAAGTAACTTTAACCTGCTATGAACTGAGATGACAAAAAGCAATCAAAACAAATAATGTTGATTAAGCTTTTATAAGTCTAAAGTCCAAGTATGCAAGGATTGACCTGGTTCACTTTTTTTTTTTTTAACATAGTGATAAAGATAATATTTTTTACTTACTCATAGTAGATAGAAATAAAATCTAATTTTAATTCTCCAAAAAGTTGACTGAAATAGTGGGAGATTGATTCATATGACAAATCCTATATCTCGTTACATACTCGCCATTTACAATAACTCAAAGGATGCACGCCCATGATCGGCCCATTGGCGATCATGGGCATGCATATCCCAAGCTTATGGGGTTCATGTCCCAAGGTTAAATAACAAGACATTATATATTCTTTCCCCGACTTAACATCGTGTTTAGCTTACGGGGATTCATGTCCCGAGACTTAATGACGACGCCATGTTTATTTTTTGCCCGATTTGTATCGAGTTTTTCATCTCCTATACCTTTTCATGGATGCTTTCGATGCTTGGTTGTTTACTTTAAAAAGCCATTTCAATGGCCTATATGTTAATTTCCTTTTCAGAAGCCTAAGACTAGAACAATTTTTTAGGTGTCAACTAAAACTCAGATGTTAATACTAATGTAGACAATTTTAAATTTTTATTTTTATTTTTATTTTCTTCACAGGGCCAACAAGACTATCGACCCCCCTCGCTAGGCATGGGGGCATGGGGGAGGGTTCGTTGTTTCACAAAAATAATATTTACAATATACCAAAATCAAGATTAGGTGAAACTTAAACATGAACGTGCCATATGATATCAAACTTGAACTCGTTAGTACTCGGCTAAATAGTTTTACAAGTCCAATTGAGTTATTCTTTTTGTAAATTACTTATATGAAATTTCGAGCCCAGTCCTTTTTTATTTCAACATGATAAAATTGAATTCAGGCATAACTTTTGAATACTTCAATTTTCTTTTCCAATTGAGTTCAAATAAGAAATTCAATTCTTAATCAAGCTAACCTTGAGTGGAGTTTCAAGCAATCGAACGCGTGAGTCGAGCTTGACATTGCATCAGCTTGTCTCAATGTGATTGTCCTTCTATCTCGAGGACTAAGCCTAGGAAGCTAGCGCTTAGACTTGATACCTCGAAGGTGGATTGCGCATCCTTGCGCGTGGACTAATAGACACCAGCCCAAGAGGGTATCGCGTGGGCCGGACCCAAGACCTCACAGCCAGATTTATAAACCCTAGTGGCAGCTTTTTGCATCGTTCCAGATTCGTCGGTCGTTCACGTCGATATCGCTCTCCGAACCCTCGCCGCCGCGCGTTCCTTCCTCGTCAAACAGCATATCTATCTGAAATCGAAAGCTGAAAACGTTTTCACCAACCAAATGGTCCTGAGGGCGCTTGTTTCTTTGAAGCGAGCGAGAGCCAGAGCCAGGGCATAGGGAAGAGATCCTCGACTTCGCTGCCGATCGGGGATGGGCAACCCCGGGTCAGAGGCCGCCCAGCCTCTCCGAGAGCAAAGCCCACCCTGCTTCTGCTTTCAGCCCTTGATTTTCCTAGCAAGACTCTTTCTCTCTCTCTGTTCCGAAGCTTGGCATTCTAGAGAAGCACATGTACCATCAGCTAATCTAATGGCTGCTTCTTCGAATATGAATAGTAATTATTACCACGTGTTCCTCAGTTTCAGAGGGACAGATGTCCGGCACGGCTTCGCTTCCTCAGTCATCTCTACGCCGCTCTGGACCGGCAAGGAATATACACTTTTGTGGATCGCGAGGAGCTTAGGAAAGGAGAGGAAATATCGCCGACACTCATGAGGGCGATCGAGCAATCACGCGTTGCGATCATCGTTTTCTCTGAGGACTACGCCTCCTCGCCATGGTGTTTGGAAGAGCTCTTGAAAATCATGGAGTGCAAGGAGCAAAACGACTTGATGGTGGTGTTCCCAGTGTTTTACAAGGTGGAACCCAGAGAAGTGAGAGGGGGGAGAGAGAGTTATAAGAGAGCTATGGATAACCACGAGTCCAAGTTTGGGAAGGATTCAGAGAAAGTGAAGAGATGGAAGAGGGCTCTCCTTGATGCTGGTAACTTGTCTGGGTGGCACTTCAATGACAGGTACGCACAAATGTGGTGCAGTGCTTTGCAATTGTTAGCTCATGATTGTTTGTTAGATATCAAATCGTATCTATAGCTTCGAGTTGCCCAAACGATGCATCAAGTTCTTTGAATTCGCAGTAGACACAAAAGTCGAAAGACCAAAATTGGAAGCTAGCAGAAATTTCTGTCTTAGATAAGTAGTGTGGTTCCAAGGACCCGAGTAATTAGTGTCTTCAGGCGCACATTCTTTGTAATTTTCCTTCAGCGGACGTTGGCGCAGGTGTGTGTTATTTCTTTTCATTTTATTATTTGTTAATCTTCTTATGAAATTTTCCTTATGACATTAGACGTTGAATTCCTGCCATGGCTTGAAATGGTAAAACATGTTTCTATTTCTTTTGAGTGCTCATCAGAGATGACGAAGCGGAGCTCATACGATCCATTGTCAATGAATTATCAATTTGTCTCAGACCAAGATCCTTATATGTCGCTAAGTATCCGGTCGGTATGGAATCCCAAGTTCAAAATCTGATAAGTTTGTCAGAGCCAGATGGCAGTGATGTTTTGATGATAGGTCTATGGGGACCTGGCGGCATCGGAAAGACAACGATTGCTAAGGTACTATATAATGCTATTGAGAACCAATTTCAGGGTTGTAGTTTTTTGGAGCGAGTTAGAGAAAAATCGAACCAAAGCAGTGGTCTTGTTGCTTTGCAAGAACAACTTCTATCTCAAATCTTTCCTCGTACAAAATTTACGGTCTACACGGTTGACAGAGGAATTAGTTTGATACAGGAAAGACTATGTCACAAGAAGGTTCTCCTAGTTCTCGATGATGTTGATGATATAGATCAACTGAATGACTTAGCTGGAAAAGGCGATTGGTTTGGCAAAGGGAGTAGAATCATTGTTACATCAAGAGATAGACATTTATTAACTTCTCATGACAAAAATTATGTGTATGAAGTTAAAATTTTGGAAGACAATGAAGCACGAGACCTTTTTGGTCAGCATGCCTTTACAAACAGCAATAAAGTAGAAATAAGAAGGGATCTCATCAATAGAGCACTGCATTATGCTAGCGGCCTTCCATTAGCCCTGGAAGTGTTGGGCTCATTCCTACGTGGAAGAAAGGAACCTCAATGGGAAAGTACGTTGCATAAACTCTCTAAAATTCCTGAATCAAAAATCGATCGAGTTCTCAAGATAAGCTTCGATGGATTGGACGAGAATGAGAGGGAGATTTTCCTCGATATTGCTTGTTTCTTTAAGGGGAAAAGTATAAAGGACATCAAGGAAGTTCTTGACAGCTGTGATTTCAACACAACCATAGGAATAGAAATTCTCATCGAGAGGTCCTTGATAAAAAATGAGGATGGTAAGCTGCAAATGCATGATTTGATTCAGTTAATGGGTACGAATATTGTTAAACAAGAATGTTGCGATAATCCTGGGAAGCGCAGCAGATTATGGCTTTTGGAAGATGTTGAGGACATTTTTTATCATAATACGGTAAAAATTGTTTATGTTAGTTTTGCTACATTTCAGTTTATATTACTCTAATTTGGACAGTATAATGTAAATCTTAACTGGAAATTTTGTCTGACAAATGAATTTGCTCTGTTATGGATAGGGGACGGATGCTGTAAAGGCCATGGTATTGGACTTGGCCCTACCAGAAGCGATAATCATCAGTCCTGATGCTTTTGCAAATATGAAAAGGTTGAGAATACTGATTTTGCATGGAGGGTGTATCTCTTCACAGGCTCAAGTACGTCTCCCTAACGAGCTAAGATGGCTTGAATGGTCCAATGCCCCGAATCTAGAATTTGGCTCTGGTCCAAATAAACTCGTGAGACTCGTTGTCCGGGAAAGTCATATCAAACAATTAATGGGCAACTTTCAGGTAAGCACTTGTGATGATTAGCTTTTCCTTTTTTATAGCTATAAAAAA